>OZ009940.1:6221334-8721334 GCA_963932045.1 Caenorhabditis sinica | reverse complement strand
GCGTCTCTCTGGTTCCAATGATCTCTCCATACTAAACTCTCGTTTTCTGTGGTCTGAACAAAATTTTGGTGGGAGAAGAATTGGGGAAAAATAGAGAGTTGTTTGTGTATATAAATGTTTACTTTTTCCTTTTTTTTGAGTTAGAAGAGGAGAGGATGGATGAAAATTTTTTACTTGTTTTTATGAAATCAAAAGTTTCTGCTTCAAATATTCATCTTTTTGGGGAGACTTTCCGAAGTTTTCAGTACCTGTCGTTCAATCGTCTCGCTAATTTCGACAAAGAATTCCTGAAAATATCTAGATTTTTTGTCAGCTTTTATTGATAAGGAATTCATCCTTGTATTGGCTATATTGCAAATTTTTACTGTTTCAAAATTTTTTTATATGCAAAACTTTTCAATATGAGTTTAGTGTTACTCGCATATTTGATTTTCTATTTTTTCAAACCGTCACAGTTTTTTGATATCTTCATAGTTTGGATTCCCAAAAAATTCAGTCAATTCTTGTCGTGAAATTCGGTAGCTTGTCACTGTTTCAAAACTACTAAAAACGGAATTTCATGATTTTTAAAGCAGTTCTGAATCAATTTCTGATGATAATTCTAGATTTTAATCTGTCTTTTGTCAAATCTATTCAGATTTCTGTTTCAAATTTTTTGTATTTTTCAGATCAAGTTTCGTAAGTAATCATTTCTGGTTATGCTTTAAATTTTTCAAAAATTGCTTCTCGAGAATGACCCTGGAATTATTTTTCTATATATGTGAGGTAGTTTCATTGTCGTTCAGCCGAGAAACTAAAATGCTAACAAATCACTGTTTTCAAAAATTTATGAAACTGAAATTTTATTCCTCATTCAGTAATCCACGGATTAATCTTTTTTTGTAAGCTTTCATAGTATTTCATGCTCTCGATAGTTCTGAAACCTGACTCAGTTGTCAAATTTTCTGAACGTTCTTCTATTTCACTTCTATTTCTGCCTTACACATTTTGATTTTATGCCATGAATTTCTTGCCGTTTCAAAAATCTCATAACTCAACCTTGGGCTAATATTTCGTGATTCGGCCCTCTTTTTCTATTTTTTAATCAACCTTCTAGCCAAAATTTCCACTTATTTCTGTTTCAATTTTTTTGTAAATTTTCAGATATACTGATATTTCGTTAGCTTAGCCAATGTCGATATTTTAGAATGATCCTGCTAATCATCATCTCAATCATAGCCGTCTACCTGTTTGACTGTTTCTACTGGAAACGTCGGAATCTTCCTCCTGGTAAGTCTCCAGAGTCTTGGTCTCCAGATTCCATCCCAAAATTACAGTCTTCAGAATTATAGTCTAGAAAATAATTTGAACTTTCAGGACCTCTCCCTCTTCCGGTTATTGGAAATCTGTATTTGATGACAGATGACGTCAAGCCAGGATACAAGATGTATGAGAAATTAAAGTAAGTTTTGTCTTCTTTTTTATTTTTTCTGTTTGTAGAAAATAATGAAGTTATATGTACTTTTACTTAGCTTCAATTAGACCTTCAGAATTAAAAAAATGACAATATTTTGAGAAATTTTCGGTTTCAAGAATACATCAAAAAAATTATTTTATTCATAGAGTGCAATAGGGTTTTCAAAGAGATTGTATTCTCTGTCAGTTTCATAGGCGTTTCTTGTGACTGTTTCGTTTCATAAAATACTACTTCTTTCAATAGGGCAATCTTAAGAGAGCACACTTAAATGACCTCCAATTATTCCATTCTCATCAAAACCCATTTACTCCAGAGACCAATACGGACCAGTTTTCACATTCTGGTTGGCCAAACTCCCAATGGTTACTGTAACAGACTGGAAATTGATAAAACAACACTTCATCAAGGATGGAGGCAACTTTGTGGGACGTCCGGATTTCCCGATTTCCATTGAGATAAGGCGTGAGTGTTTTTTTTTTCTGTTTCATAAATTATAAATAAAATAATTGAGCTATTAGTGTAAAGTTCTATCGGTTGTTTTAAGGCTAACCGAGATCAAATCTTCACTGTTTCAAGATTTGAACTTTTTGAAATTCTCTTGTAATTTCCAATGTGTCCGACAAATTGTAAGTTTTCAGAAGGATCATATGGTATCATCGAATCCCATGGAGACCGATGGGTTCAACAGAGAAGATTCGCATTGCACATTCTGAGAGATTTTGGGTTGGGAAAGAATTTAATGGAGGAGAAGGTTAGTTTCAAACACAACGTTGGAAATGCATCGGCATCAAACATAATAGTTAGAATAAATTTCAAGTTTTTAAGTGAATCTTTTGAAACTGAAACTTTTTTTTCAAAAGCGTCCGCTTCGAAAATGTTTGAAGTAGTGAGAATTCTGGCACGTTTTTTTGATACACAACCGGGAAAATTTGATCTGCCTTCAAGAATTATTATCAACTCTCGTGAAAAATAAATACCGTTTCAATATTTTAAGTTTTACCGGACTTTTTCTACAACTTGTTCTATGTCTAACAGAGAGAAGACCCTCAGAATTCCATTTTTCTTCAGATTCCGAAAGTTATTTTGAAAACTAGAAAAACTATAAATTTACCTGTTTCAAAGGGTCGCACAATTAGAAATGTTTGATTAAAGTTTGATTGATATTCACAAGAACTATTTGTTCACAGTCTTTACTTAAATTATTCACGGTTTTTTCATGATTGAGGTTTGATTACTGTTTCCTATAAGCCAATCTCCACATAATTGATTTTCGATTTCCAGGTCCTAAACGAGGTCACCGTCATGATCGATTCCATCAATAAGTCCAAGGATAATGTGGATATGCAAATGGTTTTCGATGCATCAGTTGGATCTGTTATCAACAATTTACTGTTTGGATATCGATATGATGATGTGAGTGGGATACCTGGGCAACTAGGAATATGGGATTCTAGATATCACGACTCGAAATCGAATAAAAATATATTCTGTTTCACGAAATTTTTAACAAACGGCGACTTTAATTTTTTTCCAGTATTTTGTTTATGAAGAGTTCTTTAAAGTAATTTCAGTCAAATATGGCAGAGTTCCTTGAACTCAAAGAACGAATGCACAAGCACTTCAAAATGGCCGCGGAGCCTATTGGTGGATTGATTGGCATGTATCCATGGATTGGGTATCTTCCCATTTTGAGTGGCTATAAAAGGGGTAAGTCATGGAAAGATGCTAGAGAAATCGAGCCATTTTTGTGTTGATACGTTGAATTTAAGCACATGTATTAGAAAACAAGATTGTGAATATCGTAGACTATTAGCTACTCAGTAGACTCATGTTTGACAAAACTTTCATCCTGAATCTCTAAAACCTTTTGAATTTTCCAGTGGTCACCGACAACTGGGGTGGACTAATGAAAATGTTCCGAGCCCAAGCAGAGGAGAAACTGAAGACGATTGACTACGATTCTGATGAGTATTCGGATTATGTGGAAGCATTTTTGAAGGAGAGAAAGAAACATGAAAATGATCCAGATTTTGGAGGATATGAGTGAGTTTTAAAAAGGGGGTATGGCCGGAACAAATATGAACCAGTCGAGAAAAGTTAGGTAGTAGGCTTGAAACACAAAAATTTTCAGCATTATTTCAACAATTTTTGATTCGTTTGGGACTAGTAATCAGGTTTCATTAATGAATAAATATTCAGATTGAAGGAGTTGAATTGTTTTCTGAACGAATTTCTGTTTCAAATTTTTCAGGAGAAACTTTTAATTTTTGTTTTCTCAATGATCTCAATCGAAAGATGTTTAGAGAATTTTGAAATGTTTTCCATTTGACACTGAAAGATATTAACAAAAATGTTTCAGCTTTCCAAAATATTTCTAGATTTATTCGTTGGGTACACTGAAAATTGAAATATCATATGAGGTACTGAAAAGTAAATAGTCTTTGAAACAGAAAATATTATATATATTAGTGCGATTTCCAAACCAACGATCCATATCTTATAAAAATTGTACAAGTTCGAGTGGATTTTCCAATGAATGTTCTCCTCATTTTTGTTTTCGCCATCTCCCGGATTTCCAGAATGGAACAACTGGACAGTGTATGTTTTGATTTATGGGTAGCCGGAATGGAAACAACATCGAATACTCTCTACTGGTCACTTCTTTATGTTCTTCTGAATTCAGAAGTACGTCGAAAAGTTTATGAAGAATTGGATACGGTAATTGGATCGGATCGGATTATAACGACAAGTGATCGACCGAAACTCAATTACATCATGGCTACTATTAATGTGAGTTTTGGAAGGATCTTCAATTACTAACACCACTGTTAAAAATTATTGAGCTAATTTGAAAAAAGTTTTCGAAACAGTAATACTTTTTTTCTAGGAATCCCAACGATTGGCCAACCTCCTCCCCATGAATCTCTCTCGTACCACCACTGCCGATGTCGAAATCGCTGGCTACCGTATCCCCAAGGATACTGTCATCACACCACAAATCAGTTCAGTCATGTATGATCCTGAGGTACTAATGGACCATTTTCTTATTATCCTTGAGTGATTCACTTTCAGATCTTCCCCGAACCATACGAATTCCGTCCAGAACGTTTCCTAGAATCAGATGGAAATTTGAAAAAAGTGGAAGAACTCGTTCCATTTTCAATCGGAAAACGACAATGTCTTGGTGAAGGACTTGCTCGGATGGAACTATTTTTGTTCTTTGCTAATTTATTCAACAAATTCAACATTGATTTCCATCCGGAAAATCCGAATCCAAGTATCGAAAAAGAGTGTGGAGTGACGATGAAGGCAAAGAATTATAGAGTGGTTATGAAGGAAAGGCATTGATTGAATGGATCTTTTTTCTTGATTCTTGAAGTTATTTTGTGTGTAAATAAAAATGATTTTACTGTTTTATTGAATGTTGTTAACCTACCAGTTTCCGGAAAGCAACAGTATTCTTCTTGCTAACGTTCTAGAAAATTGGAGATTTTCCATGACTGACGTTTCAGGTAATGAATCTGAAACGTTGTAGGGCCGGGCAGGAAACAAAAACGAATAAATTCAAGGCGAATTCCGAAAAACCATTACGGTTTCAATAGTAATTCATGCTTGGGTCCGAAATAACATTTTAGTACTTCGTATTTCTACACTTCAAACTCATATACGAATAATAAAATTGGTTTCAGCGCAGAAAAGGTTTTTGGAAGAAGGCGTTGAACTCTGGAACCGACAAATTCTAAAACACTAAAACGACTGTTGTCCAATCGCAAGCATTGAAAACAATTTTTGATTTATAAAAAGCCATATGTCTGTGCTACTGTTTCAAATAAACGGTTTGACATGTTATGTTCCCATTGAAACAGTATGCGAATTCTTATAAGTTCTTTCCGATTGGAGAAGTTGCTTCCAATAAACAGTGGCAGCACAAGCACCAACGGTGAAGTTGCAGACTGTCGGATCTAGAAGAAAATATTTTGTGCACAAAAAAATAAAATGTTCTGTTTCAGCGGATTACTTTTTATTAGCATTTGCTTCCCAATCGGTACCCGTTTTATGTCGTTATGTTAGGATTTTGCTCAAACTGAACAGGAAAAAACAGAACATCGGTGACGGTTTGACTTTTTCATCTTTCTATAATGTTTCATGTTATAAACAATCCCACGAATCAAACGTTAGCAAACTCGAAGATTTGCTCAATAACTGAAAGTGTAGTTGTACTCGATAAAACGAGTACTACTCAGTAGTTTCTATTCCCATTCTCCCACATCTTTCTCATTCCCCTTCCATTCCCATCTTCTTATTGTAACTGTGAGTGTTAGGAAGATGAAAGCAGAAAACTAACATCTTCTGACTCATCTTCTCAGACACTCTCCCAATTCCCCAATCTCTCTCCCCATCCCACGGGATAGAAAGAGCCTTTTTCTCGTATCCTCTTAACCCACAATTCTCTCTCCCCTTCTATCAATTTGGTGAGAAGAAGCCTGTGCTTCTTCTCTCCTCATCCTAACCGTCCCCCTCCTTGTCCCTCATACTATTTGGAGATAGAATGTGTTCTGACCGTCTGGGACGAGCACATTCTATCTCTAAATAAGCTCCGCCCCTTAGACTGTCCCGTCCCCTACAATTCAGTCTTACCAGATCGTCTTGTGGTGGAAGGTGACCCCTTCTTCCCTCCTCAACTTTTTCCCTCCTTTTTGTTTCTCTTCTTTTATAGTAGTACTCTTTCATTGCTTTGAAAAAAATGTATAATGGTATTCTTGGGTTGCTTTAAGTGATTCCGGTAGTTTTCTCTAGTCAAACAGTTTTCAGCGAATGATCTCTGTCGCACCATTTTTCACACTTTCCGTCGACTTACTACCCATATTATTAATGATTTCTGTTTCAATTTTTTCTAATGAGCTGGACTGTTTGACTGTTTTCATTGGGTGCTCAGGAGTCGGCTCCAGATTCGTGGTTTTCAGAATCCCGAAACATTGTCATAGTTTATGATTAGAGAAAATTCTAACTTTTCAAATCCCCTCCTACTCATTGGAAATCTGTATTTGATGACAGCTGACGTCAAGCCAGGATACAAGATGCATGAGAAATTGAAGTAAGCTTTATTTTTTTTAACGGCAATGTGCTCTTATTATTCTGGTCTGACGAAATGACGCTCGCGGCCTAAGATTCTCACGTGGCCAAACTCGCGTAATGAAATGGACTAATGAAATGGACTAATGAAATCCTAATGAAATGGACTCCATTAATGTAGTTTAATCCATACAGTTTGAAACTGCAATAAAATCTAACATTGTTGAATTTCTCTAGACACTGTTTGGCTTCAAGAATACAAACAGGCAATAGGAATTTCATTAATCCTCGCCATTTGGTCTTTCATAGAATTCACGAAAGAGCATATTTGGATTCCAAACCATTTCTGATCGTAATTTTCAGTTTCATCGACACTCAAAATAAATAATAACTGAAGTCACTGTAATACTCTCGATTTGTTGAAATCATTTCGCAGAAAGACTCTGTATGTGGTTTTTTGTTATGTGAGTTGGTTTTTCTTTTAGAGCCTCAAACTAAAATGGTGCATTTTTTACTGTTTCCGAGAACTTATGAAACTGGAATTTTCATTATTCAGTCAGTAGTCAGAGACGTCTTAAAAAGTTTCCCCGATTTCTATCAGTCCATAATGTTTCATATTCTTGTTTCATATTCATAATGTTTCATATTCTCCTTTGCGCCTTGAATTTCTTGCCGTGTCAAAAATCTCATATCTAAATTCGCACAAAACTCAATCAATTTTCTCAGAATCTGCACCAATTTTCCATATTTAAAAAAAATTGCTTTTGTCCGAGAGGACTTGACCGCCATGGACTGGAAATCCTGCAATTATTTTCTAGTCTATGGCGGTGAAGTCCTCTCGGACAAAATCAAATTTTTTTATTTCGAAAATTTTAATCCCAATTTTTAGATTTTTCTTGATTTTTGATGGACTTTTATAATTTTTGTGTTGTTTTTTGATGTTTTTGATTAGTTTTTAGCTAAAAAAAACAAAAAAATGCTGCAAAATACCGAAAAATCACAAAAATCGAAAAAAACCCCGGGAAAATTAGGCTCCACTCACTTTTGCGACTCCCGATTTTTGTGGTTTTCTTGTCATTTTAATGAGTTTTTGACTAGTTTTTGTGATTTTTAACACTTTTTTCATAAATTTACGTTTAATTTTGATAATTTTCAATGTTTCAGACCCAAAAATGTCGAAATTTCTGGAAATTCCCGCCGAAGCGACCACTGGCAGATATCTCAACTATGTTGTCTTCCATTATATTCATGACAATGTTTGACTGAATTTTCGAAATTTAAAAGAAATTCTGATTTTTAGATTCGCAAGGATATCGAATTTCTCTATTTGCCGGGTACCGTGAAGGGAAAAGAGGAGGAGGTGATCCAGAAGATTCTCGATGAGTCAGACCGTAAATTAAGTGGGTTTTCGGAAAAAATTGTGCCAAAAATCGTTTAAAATCATGAACATTCTAAAAAAATCAGAAAAAAAACAATAAAAAACCGGACCCCAAAATTTGACCAAAAGTTGTCAAATACGAAAAAAATGTTTGTAGATTCCAAAAATCATAATGAAAATGCTCAAAAATTGCTCTAAAACTCCGAAAAATGACTTTGAAATAAGCAAAATCGCAGAAGTTATTTTCGGTGGCCGTGGCCGAGTTTCCCAATAAAAGGGCGGAGTCAGCCAATGAGCGTCTCTGCAGTCGTACGGCAGCCAATCACTACGCTTGGCTCGGCCCCTTTATTGGGAAACTCGGCCACGGCCACCGGAAACAACTTTTGCGATTTTGCTTATTTCAGAGTCATTTTTCGGGGTTTTAGAGCGATTTTTGAACATTTCCATTATGATTTTTGGAATCTACGAACATTTTTACGTATTTTAAAGCAATCACAATTTTCGGTGGTCAGATGAGGAATCTGACCAAAAATTGTCATTCTTTTCATTTCAGGAATGTTCGGATCCGCCAAAGAATTCCTCGAAAATCTCCAAATTTATCGTCAATTCCTGGGATCTGACCGCCTCATGCAACTCAAGACTGAACCATTCCAAACGCCTCCGACCATTTTCTACAGTATGAAAAACGATGAGAAATTCATCGCGAAATCGGATCTTTTCACAATTATTCAAAATATGACAATTCGTTTCGGATGGCATCATGATATCTTCTTGCCGCTCATCGTTTCTTATCTGAAATCTCACATTGAGAAACAATTCGGAAATTCGGTGGAATTCGTGAAATTCGATCAGGAAGTTCTCGATAAAATCGAGAAATTCATCGATGAGCAACTTCATCTTCCACTCTATTCGAGCATTTTGGAGCAATGCGAAGATCAGTTGAAAGAGTTCACTTTCGATCAAATTATTAATGCATTCGGCAATGTGGTCAAGTGGGATGAGGATCATAAAATGCGAAAATGTCTATCTGATCAACTCAAAAAACTGCAAAACGCAATGGATGTGAAGGAGGGGATTACGGTGTTGGCAAAAATCTATTGCCATGTTATGAATGGGGTCGAGGTGAGTGAGCCTATTCTATTTCGAACAATGCAGATGACGTCAAAGATTCAGAATCCAAAAAATCAAAAAAAAAATTCCAGATGTTCCAAAAAATCTTCGACGACTATCCGGAAATGTTTTTGCGTTCTAAGACCCCGACTACTGTAAGACTGTTCGAGGATGGAGATCAAAAGTTTGTGATGAAGGCGGAGCTTCTCAAATGCATCAATCAAAAATACAAGGAGGAAAATGATACTATGAGCTGGGAGGAAGTTCAGGAGAAGTTTGGAGATCGAATTCAGAATATTGAGGTAAGATACTAGCACAGAAAAGTGTCAATGGAGCGCATTTGTTTCTTTTATAATGCTCACACTAAAAGTTTTCTGAAGATTTATCCTGTAAATTTTCTATCCATCTGTATAGTTTTCATGGAAGTCAGACCTCTAGAATTGAAGTTGGAAGCATGTTTAGGAAATTGCCATTAGAGCGCATTTTCATTTCGAGCAAAATAAAAATCACTGAAAATTGTTTTGATAATTTTATCACTAGAGCGCATTTCAAATTTATAATAGTTTCAGAACGAAAAACATGCTGAGCATATTGGCGCAAAATTTCCTATACATCTTTATCATTTTCATCAAATTTGGATCACTAGAATCAGAGTTACGAGCATTTTATAAATAGAGCGCATTTACAAATTTTTGAAGTTTTCGGGGTTTTCGAAAAAGAAATTCAACCATATATCAGTCAAAAATGAAAAAGAAAATGTTATAAATAGAGCGCATTTGTTTTCAGTTCATCCGCCACCCAATCCTTCGTGCCAAACACCATGCCGCTCCAATTCAAGAGCCATTTCGAGACTCGTTTTGTATTCTGGCAATCGATGGATTTTTCGAAGTGATGAGAGGCTGGATTTTCGGATTCAAAGTGTTCCAATACGGAAAGAGCTGGAAGAAGGAGTTCGCGAAGATTTTCGATCAAGTGGCATTTGGTTTTGCTCCGGAAAAAGTAAGTATCTAAAAAGTCAATTTTTCGAATAATGAAAATAATTTTGTTTTACAGAAAAATCCAAATTTCGTCCCACTAAATATGATTAAAAATTTGGATTTGCCATTCATCGCCAGACCACTCCAAGGAGCAGTTGCCAAAGACGTCAGAAATGCGAAAAAGGATGGATTCACTGTTGAGAATCTGAAGAACGAATTGGCTCATCTGAATCTCCTGAAGACGTTCCCCGAGATTCAGAATCACGCGGAGAAGGTGTATTCTGAAGTCGTCAAGCTCAAAAAAGAGCGATTTCTGAGAACTTGCGATCTCTATGATGCAGTGGAGCACTGTCAGCTTAACTGTATTCTTGAGAGAGTTCCGAAGGTGAGGGATTTTTATTTTAAGGAGATCTTGAGAGAAAACTTCTAAAATCATAAAAAGTGGTTTAAAAACAGTGAAAATAGTTCAAAAATCGAGCCTAGCTTCCAAAATTCTAAAATGTGGAATTTTCCAGCTCAAAACATTCCTCCACAACCAGAAGGGATGTCATCGAGTCTATGGATTCAAGTGCGAGAATTGTGACAAGAACAACGAAGAGAAAGTGAAGATTCTGGAGGCGGAGCTCGCCGATCTCAAATTGGACTTCCAGAAGAAGATTCTGGAGAAGGAGGAGCAGATTCAGAATCTCAAAAATTGAAATTTTTTTGGAAACTCAATTTTTACTATCTCTTTGGTTTTTCCCCCTTGTTGCTAACTTTATGTTCTTTGTTGATTTTTCACTGTTGACATTTTTCACGATAAACTGTTGGAAAAAAATTTTTGCTGATAACCTTGAAATTGGTCCAGGGGGTTGGAGCTTCCGAAGGGAGCTCCAGAATCAAAAAACATTTTGGAACTGACGATAAAACCAATAATACTGTAGAAGCTTTACAAGTTAGTTACATCACTCAACGACGCCTCATCTTTGTGAAAAAAAAATGTTTTCTGTTTCAGGGATCTCGTTTTTCGTGTGCAGTTTTTTTCCATGCAATGTTTGAGGAATTTTTTTTGTTTTCGTTATTTTCACTACCAGGAAAACACAAGGTTTTGCTGATTCAAAAAAAGTTCCCAGTTTCAAAACGTTTAGTGAAAACTATGCATTGGTTAGTTCAAATCGTTCAGTTCAATATTCGACCCTTCATCTGTGTGTTCACATCCAGACTCACCCAAGAATTGAGAATTACATTAACTTTTCTGAAGCGGTTCTGGAGGCCTATAATGAAAAATATTATCTAGTCATAGAATATTTCACTTTCAGAAACTTTCGCAATTCTCCTGTTGGTTCAATTTTCCAGTTTTTTACGGAACGTCGGTTACTATTATACAATTTCGGTTACTGTTTCGAACAAAAGTGATAACATCTTGTGAAATTATTCATGAATCGTTTCTGGAAATAGAAGCGAGGGCTGCAACGGAGAATGCAATGTATGCATTTCCAGGATCTAGCCGTCAATGAACCTATTTTTCCTTTTGCTCAATACACTATTTTTCCTCTTCTCTACTAGTAAAATAAAAAGATTCACGGTGATAATCGAGTCTCCATTTTTTTCACGAGCAACTCGAAACGAAATTCCCCTTCAAAAGAGCAACTCGAAATTGCACATTTTGGGTCGGTTTTTTGCCTCTAACTTTTCTAGACATGATTTTCATGATTTTTGTTCAACAGAAACTGCCATTTATTTGAAATTTTGCGTCGATACATATAAAAATATCGAAAATTTTGGAATATTTCTGTCCCCCTTTAAAAGTTTTCAGATCAATACTAACCAACAGGAACTCTACGTTGAAATTCTTGTTCATTAAATCTCTTTTTTATTTATTTACTTTACCGAAGACCATTTGATATGAAAAAACTATGTGACATACATTGCTCAGTTAGAATTGCACAATGTTCGAATCTTTCAAAGTAATTTCTCGATGCAACAAAAAACAGAATGTTCAGTTTCAGACAATACATATGATGTTTCAATCAATAATCGTGCTAGTTTTTTTTTTTTCACTCGACAATTTTCTATTCATACTTTTTCTAAAAAATCGTTCTTTTGTGATTCCAACAGAGCAGTCATCATATTTCCCACGGCCTATTTATCTCTGCGTCTCTCTCAATTTTATCACTCATCCTTTTTTTCAACTATCATTCCATACCAGTATTGCCTCTATGAACACCAACTGTATACGGTGTTCTGTTTTAAAACTGAATATTATTGATTTTCTGTATTTTTGAAATGTTGACTGGATTTATAAAATTGGATTGTTGTTTCGTGGAAAGTGGATGAAGAATGAGAATGTGAGTTGGAACTTCCAAATCTCTAGTTTTGGAAGTAGTGGATTCTCCCTTTCAGTTTCAGGGGTACCTTGAAATTCGATATCAATCATCACTAATGAAAAGTTTTGTGTTATTCTCAAATTTCCGAATATGAAACAGTAATTGTGACAACATGTATTTTAGGAGAACCAACCGATGCTCAAACGAGTGCCCACCGTACTTACCCATCCAAATCAGAAAAAGGAAGAAGAGCTGTCTGATGCTGGAACGACACTATTCTACAGGCCAACAGTCTCTGAGTGTTGGGGTTCTTCAGTAAGTGTACATTTTCATTGCCCGAAATGCTGTGATTTTTCAGTTTTCATTGCCAAAGTCTTACCAGTTTCATCAGCAAAATATCTATTCTGTTCTCTTTTAAAACTGTAAATATTCTTGATTTTCTTTATTTTTCGAATGTTGGCTGGAATTTTGAAATTTCGATAATTGCTTAGGGAGAAATGGATGAATAATGAGAAAGTGAGTTGAACCTCCGAAATTTTTTTAGGTAATGAGGTAATCTCTATGATTTTTGATATATATAGATAGATTCTGAAAGTCCAATTTTTCAGCCTGAGTCGTCGATACCAGCTGGACCGCATATCCAAAAAAAAAAAAACGGACGATGACAGTATTTTGCGTAAGTGTTTATTCAATGTATCCTAAAATCCTATTTTCTTTTCAGTTTTGCTGTCTACAGTATGTCTGGATGTTATGAGGAACAAATATTTGGACGAGATCAGCCGTTTTTATTTTAGAAGAACATATCCATCGAAGAATTCTGGAACTAATTTTTTGATTTGATACCATAATAAAACATTTTCTTGAAATTTCTTGTTATTTGAATTTAAAGGGCTGAACTAATCGCGTAAACAAGCAATATTAAGGCGTTCTCCTTGTACTGAAACTGTAAATTTGAGACTAATTCAAACAGTCAGATCTTCTAACGTTGGGAAACATAAATTAAGATCGAACGTATTCTTAGGTTTCAGAAGCCTTGAAATTCGACAGAAGATCAACGATGCCCTCTGTATGTTTTTCAATTTTCTGTGAAGAAGCACAATTAATCATCATTAAGAGTAACGTTTTGTTGGATTCTCAAACTTTCGGAATAGGAAACAGTCAATTTCGTGAAAATTTGTTTTCTGTTTCACTGAACAACAACTCTCAAAATAATTTCATCAGATAACATTGCACTCTTCATTACACAGAGAATTTGACTGTTGTACACATCTTGTTTATGACTGCGACTTCGAAACAAGCAAAACACTCAATCTGCAAATTTATGTGATTTTTAGTACGGTTTCAATGAGAAAACATAAGCTTGCCAAATTTACAACCAGTAGTTGTTTCAACTTTTAAATAACGTCCAAAATGCAAAATGCTCATCTGTGTCCATTCGCAATAATGCTAGCCAGTCCACCCGAAGGAATATTATGATGATATGAAGAAATGTGCCGCGACCTCATACTTGGGAAATAACGACACACTTGTTGGGGCTGTTGATTCTCAGATTGCCGTTCCCAACTAACATTTACTAAAATGACCATAACATTATTTTTAAAGAGTCAATCTCTGAAAATCTAGATTCGGCCATGGCACACTTATCCAAAAATTAAAAAAAAAATTTTGTGATTTCTTCCCTTTATGCATATTAAAAAAACCAAAAGTGGAGTGTGTACATTTCTGTGAGCTCGTTGTTTCTAATTTATGTTTTGAGTATTGCTAATTTTAATTCACTGTGAATGAATCTTTAATAGTTTCTCGGCTAACGTTGGAAGGCATTTCAAGTTTTGAGGGATTGTATTCATGAATTTATGAGTCTACTATCTTAGAAAGTGATGAAAATAAAAGTTCCAATATTTTGAAACAGAAAACTTTGGTTGAAAACTGGATAAACTTTATGACTGCCTGTAAGGATGGCATCGAAGATGATTTTTCCACTCCAAAAAGTCCATTCATTGACTTTATAGAGAAAAATCAAAGACGTTCTGCCACTGCCGTTTATGAAAGTTCCACTGAAGAACCAGTCTATGTCGTACTCGTAATACTTGGGACTAATCAGATCGACAGCATATACTTTAGCAGAAATAAAGAAAACTCACTCGTTTTCTGAAAAATTTTCTGCTTCAAATCTTTTTCGTCAAAATAATCGAGTGTTAAAGTCAATGGTGAAATGAAACACGTTCGAAAATTTATCACTGTTTCAAGAAATCATTAACTTTCTGAGTACTTCTTCCATTCCAGTTGATGGTGATCTTGATTGGGATGCGTAACAACAAAACTTCTAATACTCAAGAAAGTTGCACAAAGTTGGTGATTCTTGACAGTTTTGTTTGTTTAAATTTTCAATTGAAAGTACATTTTTCTTTCTATTGATCACCACCCTCCCCTTATTCCAATTTTTCTTATTCTGCTATATGTATTCCTATTCCTAGATATCCCAATTTCTCTTCATCCATTTCCCTCCCTCCCCCTCTTCTGAAAATAAGAATTCCCAATGGGAACACCCTCGAAGAACAGAATAAGAAGAAAAGAAGAAGAGAGAAAAATAGGGAGCATTTTTGGAAATAAACGAGCGCATTCCCACTCTCTCTATCCCATTTTCACCTCTTTTTGACCAAAAAGAGGAGAAGAAGAGGAGGGGAGTACCCAAAAAATATGGAAGATGGACAAAATGATCAGAGGTCATCATTGTGTGACGTCTTCTTCTTTTTTTTTGGAGGAGGAGAAAAGGGACACATTTTTGAAAAATTCTTTGGATGTTTTTGGGTTTTAGTGTAGTTTGAGAACGTTCAAGGGCATTTTCAAGATGTCAGAGTTCTGAAAAATTCGAAAAATTTTTCCTGTTTCCAAATTTTCTTGATAATCTTGCTAAAGTTTTCACATCGTTGTGCTGGAGATTCCATTTAGTCATTCTGTTTTAGAAATTTTGTGAGATTCAGACGCTAGGTCCATTTTTTTTAAATTTTGATCTTTATGATCCTTTTTCTAGACGTTCTGAAGAATTCTCGATTTTTCCTGCTTCAAAAAGTCTTCGATAATTTTGATAAATTTTTCTTAATGCTAGAGTGAAAAACCCCTGCCGTATACTGAAAATGTACCATTTGTGTTGATTTTCTCACATTTTCAGTTTATCTATTTAGTGTATTTTAAGAGTGGTCCAGGCAGGGTATTTTGAGATTTCCAACACCAGAAGTTCATCGAAAATATTCACTGTTTTAGAACATTTTCAAAAAACGTTGTCTTGGATTTTTAGTAGTTCTTGCGCTCTCTATATTCCCTTATTTGAATAATGTTTTAATAGTTTCTGTATTTTCTAGTGCGTTTTTCCTCAGAAATTTATTTACTATGAACAAAATGGACAGTGGTCATCATTGTTATCTTTTCCTCTAATTTCAGTGAAAAAAGTGGAATCGAAACTCTTTTCAGAGTTTTGATTTTTGGTTGTTTTCGGGTTGGTTCGAGTATGTGAAGAACGTTCGATAGTATTTTACTAGTTGACCCGCACCCGCTCACGCGGGTCCTCGGTGCTTTTTTCTATGAGTGGTTACTGTACATACAGTAATCTTGCCGGGAGCAAATTTTTCACAATACGGTCTTGAAGCGCTCGGATACTCATGACTACTGCCAAAATTTGAAATGAATACCTTTTCTGCGAAGAAAGTTATTCAACAAACAATCTTGGACACACACACACACAGAACTATTCCTTTAGTAAGGAGAAGAAAACATTCTGAGCGTTAGAATATTTTCAGCTTTTCCCGTTTCAAAAAATTTCCTAGAACACCTAATTTGGTTGCAGTGCCATTAGTCATAGCATTTTTCGAGCAGTTTGAGAAATTTTGGGATGTCTCTTGGGTTTGTTCCGTATTTAGAAACTGTTTCTAAATAATCTTCAACGAGACTAATACCCGTTCTGAGATTGAATGAGAAAGCATTTTTATATAATTCATTTTAAAAATTAAATTCTGAAATTTTTACGGTTTCATTGATAACTTAAGCAAACCGAAAAAAAATTATGATGATCCCAATCTTCCCGATTGTTGTCATCACTTTCTTTCACAGTATTTCAATCGTTTTCTAGCATGGTTGGATTGTTTCAGTTTTCCAGATTTAAGTTTATCCAGCACTTTTGAAACAGGAAGCACATGTTTTCAATAAATCTGCAGCTCATGTATTCGAGCATTTACTGACGTTGTTTTTGATCCCACTACAATCATGATATTTGGAACAGTACTATTTCTGTAGTATTCTATTAGTAAAAAATACTACATCGTAGAAATATTGTAATATTGGGGTAATTACGATAATAAATCTATCTCCAAACGTTTACTGTAAGAAAACTGTGAAACAGAACGGAACCGACTACTGTACCTGGAGCCTGCAGATCACCGTTCGTGGCGAGACCCGCCTTTTAGGCCACGCATTGTTTCGTTAATTATTATTGTTGTTGCTCTTCCCCACCACAGTTCATCGCTCCCGTTATCTTACTATTATTAAAGAGCAAATTCCGTCTGTCCGTTGGTGCTAAATTTATTCAGCAAGGCCTAGCACAGTCCTTATCCCACCAATTTCCACCAAAATTATATAGGTCGATCAGGAATTCTTTGAGGATGATGCCCTTCTACTTTTTTAAGCGTGAATACGAAAAATGAGGTCAACAGGCGTCAAAAACTGCTACTCCAGTACATATCTATAATTCCCTTTCTAAAGTGAGAGGAGAGAGTTCACGGCGAGGAAATAAATTTTTTGAAATTTCTCATTTTTTAAAAAGCGCCAGGATGGCGCAGCCATTCTGGTTTTTTATATTTGTTTGTTTCGGTTGTCCCGTATTGAGGGCCAACCAAATTTGAGTTGTAGGCAGTATTGGCATACAGTTAGTACATTAAATATCGGCGTCTATAACACAATCGTGTTCTGTCTTGTTCTCTCTCTCTCTCTCTCTCTCTCTCTCTCTTTCAGCTTGGGGCATATATTGGGCCGCTCTCATGCTTATGCATGCAAAATAGGTGTAATCATAATTTTAAATCGCCACTGGTACGCCAATCTTGTCACTGCTTCTCATTTTTCTAAGAGTACATAACATACCAAGAATTGAACATTTTTTATGTTCCAATTAATCAGATTCTTGTGAAACATACATTATTCGTTGATCTCAACGGTAATGTACTCCGTTTGTAATACCGGTTCTGGAGCGAGGTTAGGTTCAAAAGAACAAACATAAAAAGTTATCTTAGGACTCAGAATCGTTGTTGTAGCTTATGAACGGTGTTCGAGAAAACCAATAATGTGTGAAATTTTCGCGAAATCGAAAGAGTGCATCTTCAAAATGATATAACTTTGTTCATTTTTGACGTATTTTTAAAAACTAAAATGCATCATGACGAGAAATAATCAAGAAATAGGAATTCATTAAAAAATTTGATCGGCGGTCAGTCTATCAGAAGTTGTAGATAGAAAATTCAACGTACCCAAGTACCAAGAAGCTTCTAAAAAATTTTTGTCTCGATAACTTTTTTTAAAACCACTTTCAAATGAAAGAGCATACTTGAATTAGTCAAATAAAATTTTAAAATATAGGGGTAACCGTCCATATAAGAAAAATATTTTTGATTGAAAAAATCATTTTTTCCGAAAATTTTATAAAATTGTAAATTTCTTGTTGACGTTGTACAAAGATTGTAAAAGAACTTAATGTCATCAGATTACGCAAAACATGAGCTTTTTAATGAGCTTTAGATCATTCAATTACCATAAGTTTGACGGATTTTATGATGTTTTGAAGTAAGTAGGTTGAATTCAGTGATAATCCAAAAACTCGAAAAATGAAAATGATGCTAGAGCTTCAATTTTTGTTGCATTATGTAGGAAACGTAATTTTATACAATGTTATCAACTGCAACTTTTTCCTATCTTTTCATATTCCTTTTGAAAATTGAGATCTAGCTAATTCCTTACCCTGGATCGGCTCCGATGGAAAATCGTAGCATGTGGCAGAAAGATGAAGAGATAGGGAAAAGTTGCAGTTGATAACATTGTATAAATTTCCGTTGCCTACATAATGCAAAAAGAATTGAAACTCTAGCATTCTTTTAATTTTTCGAGTTTTTGGATTATCACTAAATTCAACCTACTTACTTCAAAACATCATAAAATCCGTCAAACTTATGGTAATTGAATGATCTAAAGCTCATTAAAAAGCTCATGTTTTGCATAATCTGATGACATTAAGTTCTTTTACAATCTTTGTACAACGTCAACAAGAAATTTACAATTTTATAAAATTTTCGGAAAAAATGATTTTTTCAATCAAAAATGTTTTTCTTATATGAACGGTTACCCCTATATTTTAAAATGTTTTTTGACTGAATCAAACATGCTCTTTCATTTAAAAGTGGTTTTAAAAAAAGTTATCGTAACGAAAATTTTTTAGGAACTTCTTGGTACTCGGGTACGTTGAGTTTTCTATCTACAACTTTTGATAGACTAACCACAAATCAAATTGTCTAATGAATTCCTATTTATTGATCATTTTACTTTATGATGCACTTTAGTTTTTGAAAATCCGTTGAAAATGAACAAAGTTATAATACTTTAAAGATCCACTTTTTCGATTTCGCGAAAATTTCACACATTATTGGTTTTCTCGAACACCATTGATAAGCTACAAAAACCATTCTGTTTCCTGACATAACTTTTCATGCTTGTTCTTTTGAGACTAGACTCCCTTCAAAACCGGTATTACAAACGGAGTACATTACCGTTCAAGAAAACATTCTAGAGACCCTCCATAAAGTGTTTGAAATGCTGTTTGGAACCCTCTGATTGAATCAGTACATCATTTTTAGTGGGCGTTTCTTAAAAATTTTGTGATTTTTTAATCGGCACTTTTCACTAAACTTTCTGGAATGTTCTCTGCAGGAAACGTTGAATCTTCCATTCTTATTCTGAAACAGTAACTGTTGCGACCCCAATTTTTACATTTTCTTCCAACTCGCCCCTTCTCCATGATTCCAAAAATAGCCTTCACAAATCCATCCATTGCACCTTCATTTCCTTCCTTCCTTCTCATCCTTTCCATCTCAATTTCCTCAATTTTTGCTCATCTTTTCCCATTGCTTTTCATAGAAAACTGAGGAGTACTCTACTCCTCAAAAAAAAGCAATTTCAATTTGAAATCTTCTCCTTTTTCTCTTCTCGTTTTTTGTCTTCTTGTTCAATTATCCACGGAGATGTCTTCCTCAGACTTCTTGGGGAGAGAAGGGAGACACAAATAAATTACCACTTTTTTGTTTAGCTGGTTTAAAGTAGGAGTTCACAAATTTTGGTTTTGATCTCAAATGATCGTGCCTGTTCCCAATAAGACGAATATAACAATTTTTAAGCATAAAAATTGCTAAAACTCGAGAAAATCGCATCTCAAAACGCGAACTTACATTTTTTGTTTTATATCTCAAAAAATCTGTAATTTTTTTCTGATTCAAATGCACCTAATTTCACTGCTCAATTCGCTCTAGAACTCTTTCACGGCCACTTTTTTAATTCAGGAAATTCGCTAAATAATTTTTGAAAGCGGGCGTGCGGTGGAGCGCACTTACTTACCGCCTTCAAATTACAGTTTTTGAAGTGCATTTTTATCTGCTTTTTTCTAATTTTTTTTTGCTGTTATTACTTTGTCTCCACTCTAACAGCGAAGACATTTAAATATAAGCAGAAAAAATTAGAAAAAAGCAGATAAAAATGCACTTCAAAAACTGTAATTTGAAGGCGGTAAGTAAGTGCGCTCCACCGCACGCCCGCTTTCAAAAATTATTTAGCGAATTTCCTGAATTAAAAAAGTGGCCGTAAAAGTTTTTCAGAGCGAATTGAGCAGTGAAATTAGGTGCATTCGAATCAGAAAAAATTACAGATTTTTTGAGATATAATACAAAAAATGTAAGTTCGCGTTTTGAGATGCGATTTTCTCGAGTTTTAGCGATTTTTATGCTTAAAATTGTTATATTCGTCTTATTGGGAACAGGCACGATCATTTGAGATCAAAACCAAAATTTGTGAACTCCTACTTTAAGGAAATGACGAATTGAATAAATGGGGTAATGGTGATCATGGACGGTGGGGATGGTCAGAGTTTTTTTTCTGTTTCAGAATATTTTGGCTTGCTTTGGAAAAATTTTGAATATGTTTTCTTCGTAGATGTTTCCTTATTGCAGTGTTGATGTGAGGAATATTTGGATAGTTTTACGGCACGTTCTCTGTGGAACTCGAGTATACTGCAACTACCCCATTGTACAGAAAAAGTCAAACCCATTCCTATCAACGGGTATATGATATTTTGGGTGCCCCTGAACTCTTTGAAACTTTGACCCATACTTCATCTGGCTCCGCCCCCTTCTCGTTCACATATGCATATAGCCGGAGCAAGAAACAATTAAAATATTATGAAAAACTTACCGTTTCAAACTTTCTTCGACTTCTGATTATCTGTAGTGAGATAGTTGATTCGTGAACCGAGATGGATTTATAGCGGGAAAATGAGATGATTGTCCTTTTTCAATCATTTCAATTTTCAGAACTTATTAGTTCTGAAAATGAAAGCTTTCTTACAATTTTTGGATGAAACAGTTCGAATTCAGTTCCTTTATTGCTCGTTTTGCATATTTCCAAGCTGAATTATCAAATTTTTCTTATAATAAATTGCGACTGGATTTGAAATTGATAACTGAATTCGAGAACTTCTCGAAACAGTAACTAAGCTTTGAACCAGCAGCCTAGAAAAATAGAGTGTTTGGTTTCGTTGCATCGTCTTGGATTTTTAGTGAAAATCGTTCTTCATACTGGAAACAAGTTTTTCTTTGTAGACTCGGTAATTGAACGTTATTATTAAATGCGACCAGAAACAATTAATGAGAAAAGAATAACTAAAATCGCAAAGTTATTTTCTTGAAACAGTGAAGAAGTTTTCTCAACTTTTTTTCCTGAAAATCTCAGAATTCATTTCAGAAAAAGGTACTTAGTGCATCCAATACAAATGTCCAAGATGTAACTGCACAATAAATTATGTAAAAAAAGTTCTGTTTCATAGCAGAAGTTTCATCAATATTTATGAAAAATGATCGATCCATTTTTGCAATAAAAACAAGAAAAGATACTCCTTCCTGCAGAAGATTTTCTTTCTGATTCTGCAAACTCCATTATTCTATATCTCTATTGTTTAGTTCCAAATCTTCATTTTCAGCTCAATGATGGCTTTAAGAAAACACTATTATAAGGCTTCTATCACCCTTTTGTCCTTATTTTATTTGCTTCCCTTTTGCTTTAATCTGTTTTCAAGTTCCTGTTCCTGTTCTTATTTTCGGCAGCTCAGGGCTTGATCTATGTAATCTCTCCCTATTTTTGACAACTAGCCGTCTTTAATTTCAAACTTTTTCGGTAAAATAGATTACTGTTTCTGAAGTATTCCTTCATGAAAGTAAGTTCACAAATGGTATTGTTTGAAGTCTATGGTTTGAATTCAAATCTTACAAAGTTAAGATTCCATTTCCAAAAAATTCCCATTTCAGAGTTTTGGCTTGTATCGGTGACATCTGTGATAAATAGTTTTGTGATATCACTTTTTCTTGTTCAAACTTTATACTTTTCAGAATGTTAAAGAGGTACTAAAGTGATTTTTTTATATCGATATTTTTATATGGATCGACTCGGCTTGTTGTAGACAAGAAAAAATTCTCTTGGCAATATGTCCAAAAATTGACCTAAATCGAGTTATTCACGTTCAAAGTGCCAAAAATCGGGTTTTCAGGGCCACTTTTCAGTTCAAATTTTTTACGTGGAAAAAAGTGGCCCGGAAAACCCAATTTTTGACACTTTGAACGTGA
This sequence comes from Caenorhabditis sinica, assembly GCA_963932045.1. Taxonomy (NCBI): domain Eukaryota; kingdom Metazoa; phylum Nematoda; class Chromadorea; order Rhabditida; family Rhabditidae; genus Caenorhabditis; species Caenorhabditis sinica. The sequence goes on along the minus strand of OZ009940.1, from coordinate 8,699,120 downwards.
ATAACTCGATTTAGGTCAATTTTTGGACATGTTGCCAAGAGAATTTTTTCTTGTCTACAACAAGCCGAGTCGATCCATATAAAAATATCGATATAAAAAAATCACTTTAATACCCCTTTAATCACTATTTATATTGTTATTTTAGAAGTATTTTGAACTCCCGAGAACTAAAATCATAAAAATTAGTTCTGTTTCATTCCCACTATATACCTAGACTCCTTGACTCTGAAATCGCTTCCAATCATTTTTTCCCGTCATTATTAGTACTGTTACAGTAGACTAAGTGAATATGGAATGAAACGATCCAACTTACTTTGGCTACTTCGAAACGGCTAAAAAGGTCTAGAAAACGACTGCACAAAAAAATAATTGTATGGATTACCGATGTCTGGGAAATTTTGAATTGCTTTTTCTATAAAACTCTGTTTCAAGGATATTGTAACTTATAACTCCACAAATATTTTGTTAGTTCCTCTGGCATTTTTGATTTTCATAAAACAATATAAAAGTGTACCCAAAGCAGGTCAGGAGTCTCCAAAATAAGTGTGACGTTGTAATTTTTTTCAGTTTCAACAACATCCTTTCTTCTCTGTTTCGATAACATTTTTGATAAATAGTATTCAATATTTGATGCTAGAAATCTTACGGATCGAGAAATGACATCATCTTTATGCAAATAAAAACAGGAACCTAAAAAAGCAGTTCACTTTTCCACCTATAATCCCAAAATTATCCCAATTCTTCCTTGTCCTTCTTGTGTCTCATCTTCCCAAATTTTCCTCTTTCTTTTTTCTGAAAACGAAATAGTACCAAAAAACAAGAGAGCTCCAGAGAAACAGAGACAGGATCACCACACCGCCGACGGCGATTTGTCCCCCCTTTTCCCTTGATTCTCCCTACTTTTTTCATCTTCTTCTCCCCATTTTCTTCAAGATTCCTCCTGAGAAGGGACAACAACAACTGTTTCTTTTTACCCGAGCTCTCAGTGAGTCAAGGGAAGGAATAGTGTGGAGAAGTGAGAGATTCTTCTCTCGATTCTCCTCAAATTTTTCGATATCTCTGATAAAATGAGAAGGTTAGAAAGAGATAGGGTGTCTCATTGAGATCATCACATCATTATCATTTCGAAGTCCGATGAGAGAGAAAAGAAGGAGGAGCTATTTTTAGCTACCACCCTGATTATACCTGATGGATTTTTGATTGGTTAATTGAGGTTTTCTGTTTTTTAATTTTTTGGTATAATTTGTCGGTTTTTTATGGTTTTAGTGAAGTCGTCGTGTGACAGCTTGTTCAACTTCTCAGATTTGAAAATAAATGAAAGAAATATGTTATTGCATTGGCAACAATGAGAAAACTTTTCTCCCAAATTTGAAAACTTTTACAGTTTTCGGCATTCGGCTCGATTATTAACTGTTTCCATCATTATATACCTACTGTAGGCAATCCCAATTTCGGATTATTAACCATAATTTTTTCTGTTTCATTAATTTCTAATACCATTTTACAAAATTTGAGATTTGATCAGCTTCTGCACGTGGTATGGATCAATTTATCAACCTTCTAAAAAGATGAAGTTGAGATTTCAAAAGTTCTCTATTTCAGAACTAAACTTTATGTAGGTGGTTAGGTGTATATTCGATGAGTTCATAGTTCATGGCTGAAATCTCATTTTCAAAATTCAAGTTTGTGTTTGGAAATTTTTCGTAAGATCCCAATTTTCTATTCAGATTTGGGATGGGGTTTCAGTTTTTCCCTGTTTCAAACTTTCTGTAAGAATTTTCTGCCGTATAGCAATCTGATGTGGATAAATTAGCTTCTTCTGAAAAAATATATGAAGTAACGTGCATCGAAGTCATACTCAGAAAAATAGCTAGAACTCGATTAAAAACGAACAATCTTAGATTTGTCGAATCTTCGGCGCGGAATTCCTTTCATTTAGATCAAAAATATGGAAACCTGATGAAGAAACCAGAGGTTTCGATTTTTGAACTAAATTTTTCTGTTTCACGTTTTCCTATAGTTGAGTCTGAAATTTTTTAATATGATGAACCATGGGGAATTTGAAACATTTTAGAGTAATTTAGATTGGAAGTTTTTGAATTTATGCTCTTATAATCGAAATCTCTACAAAACTTACTCTCGACACATATTAGCCGTTGGGCAATCACGCACCACCAGACATTAATCAAACGCACTGAAAATTTCTGATCCCAATTATCAAAAAATATCTAAACCCCGTACTTCTTACTTGAACACGCGATGTGACACGCTACGCAGCTCTGAAACCTCCAAAACCAGTAATTGCATTGGTCATGGTTCTTAAACAAACGTTAGCTGCCAGTATTATAAAAATCTCATATATCTCCTTAAAGCAGAACGCGTTTTATCAGATAAGAAAGTTTTCTGTTTCGAAAATTTTTCAGAAACGCTTCGAATCGAGCTTTTCCAATTTCAGTAATTCATGTTTACAACTCTCATAAAATAGTAAATAGTAAATGTTAACTACCATTAATATTTGAATATTGTTGCTGTTTTTTCAACCTGAATATCAATGACAGCACTGCTTTTTCAAAACAATGGTATAATAATATAATACTTTACCGTTTCAAATTTTTCCTAAATCTTTTCAAAGTTGATTAGAGTAATGCATGAGTGGATTGTCTTTGTTTATAGTTTAGATGTTCTACTTTCGGAAACCGCTAAAATCTCAAAAAACTCATTCCACAGTTCAGAAACGCACTTGAAAATAATATCTTTTCAAATTGAAATAAATGAATATAGCATTGTCAATGTTCGAAGTTTTTATTCCGAACCTTTTTGAAACAGTTGACCATACTATCGTTCAACTTTTTCACAAGTTTCGAGCTGAAAAGTTTCAACTTTCTTCCCTCTCCTCTCCTCAAACATTCCCAGTTCTCACCCGGAAATATCTTCTTACCTCTACCCTCTCCTGTCCATCCATCAACACCCCATTCCATCAAATTTTCTCCCCCAAGGGTCCGTCCAAAAGAGACAAAGAAGAAGAAAAAAGGGTCCTCGTTTCAAAAATGAGTGCATTTGATCATGTAATCGGACACCTTTCCTCCATTGAAGAAGAAGAAAAGTTTCTTTTCTACTTTCTCTCCCCCTTCATTTTTTTTTCATGTGGACACCTGTCAAGTAACTCCTCTCTCTTCTTGTGCTGGCTCATAGGTTCATAATGGCTCACTTTTTGACACTAATTGTTCGCTGTTTCAATGTTCTAGAAAACCATTCGAAAGATGGTCCTATTGATCAAGTTGCAATTATCACCTGCCTTCATACAAGCCTTGAAAAATGTTCATGTTTCAAAAATATTTCAGTTTCAAACGATATGTTTCATTTTTTTCTCACTCATGATTTTAATTGTCGCTTCCATCTTGATATTTCTAACTCCGCCCTTTTTCCCCAAACATTTAAACTGATGGTTTTGTCTGAATGGTCTATGCTTAAGCTGCACGAGTGCTACCGACAAACACCAGTAAACAAATTTCACATGGAATTTTAGAAACAGTACTAATTTTCATCATAAGTTCCGAACGATTATGATTCAAAGGATTGGTATTGAATAAGCCATTTTTCTCGATTTTGCAATCAAGTTTTGAGAATTTTTTCTGTTTCAGAGCTGGCACTTGACATAATGCTATTATTCTTTTCTAGTACTTGGTAAAATTCCGGTCCAAATATTCATGATTCGTCTGATTTTTCGTCTCGGATATTACAATCTTACGGTTTCGAGTTCAATTTCTATAACTGAAGACTTTAAACTTTTTGATAGCATCGTAATAGTGTTTCCGAACGAATCTAGATTTTGCATTGACTCGCAGTCAACTTTTAGCAGGATCGAACCTTATTTACAACATTCTCTCTTTCAAACTTTACTCGTTTTCTCAGTATGAAATCTTCTGTTGTTCTTTTCGCTAAAACGTTTGAAACTTCTCCTACATTCACATTTTCGAATATTGAGTACAGTTTCAAAAAGAATATACTTCTGTTTCCATATTTGAGAGCCTGATACATTACCCAACCAGAAAATTGCCGAAAATGCACATTTCCTCACATAGAACCTATCAAAGCGGTTGATAATGGCTGTTAAAAATATAACTGTTTCACGAAAAACATTGAATTCTTGAGATTTCTGATACCATGATCGTTTCTTGCACTTGTGAACTATTTCTACCACTTTGACCTCTTTTAAAGCCAGAATTGCACTGATTCAGTAGGGAAGTATCCTGAAAAGTGATGAACGTTCATCAAAACCATTTTTAAAAATTGAAGTTTTCCCGGTTATTAATTACTGTTTCAAGAATATTTGAATCAATGTGAATATCTTATTTCGGTGATGTGTACCTCGATGCGTGAAACTACGAAATTATATTTTTTTAGAAGAACGTCTAAAACACCCCAGTCCATTTTTTATTTCTATCCCTTTGTTACTCTTCATGTAACGCCTAGATTTGTCTAGATGTTATCTAACACGTACACACAAAAACACGAACATTATCATTTATCATGGTCCTGGGAGAAAGGGGGGAGGGGGTGTAATGAGGGCAGATACACGTTGTTTATCAGATGATCAGCCGAGGGAGGTATTTGGTTTAATAGCGAGCTAGATTTTGGTTTTTTGATCTCTGAGGGTACTCCTTAGGTTTAGATATTGGAACTGTTTTCAATCTGTGGCATTTTGAACGCTATTGTAATATTCACATGACTTTTCAAATCGAAAAGATGAAACATGTTTCTACTGTTTCAATTGGAAGTCTAGACAACTTGGATAATAATTTTTTGCTGAGATGACTTTTGGCTCAAATTTTTTAAATTTCAGTTCAGAATTCATTGGAATAGTAGAATAATTTCTGTTTCCACAGTGTATTGAAGATTGTGCGAAAAAGTTACAATATTCATATGTTCAATGTGACACCTGACAACTCATCAGAACTTAAAGTGATTCAAAAGCTTGATGCTCCTATTGAAATAGTGATAACTTGTCAAAATGGTTGTAAGGGATAGTAGCTAAAACTCTGTGGAAATCAAGTCTGGACTTTCGCAATCACTCAGAAACAGTAATCATTTTTGTTAACTATCCGATCTCTTTCGAAACATGAGACATAAGGATTTTAGCATAAACTTCAGTTCAAGGTTTTAAGTCCATTAAGTTTTTCGTGATTAGCTATGGATTTTTCATCATTCATAATGCTTTAACTTATTACCGTCAAGAAACAGTAATTTCGGTCATAAACTTACCCGTCTCTCAGGAAATCTCATTTTTCCAGAAAATTTTGCATCATAGAACTGATTGCGGCCGCATAGCTTTTGCACATCCCAGTTCAAACCCATCAAAATAATTTTCCCTTTTTCTGAAACACTATTTTTTCTTAAAATTTTCATAAAATTTCCATAAGTTTCCTCCTAATTCCACATACCGGTTATATCTCATTTTCTTAAGAACCACTCTCTTTTCATTTTGCCCCTTATCCACAGCTGCCTGCCCCTTAGATTTATTACAGCTCGATAGAGTTGCCTGATTTATATGGCTGTTTTGTTTTTATTTCCCCGGTCTATAAATTTTCTGTTTTCCGAGAAAAAAGCAATCGAAAATTGGGGTCCGGGAAATTAATTTACTCCTTCTTCATTCCACCTCCCCTTTTCATTATTTATAGCTTTTTGTCATGTTTTCCAGTCCTGGGGAAACTCAGAATTGAGAAGTTGTGTTTTTAGTTTGAAAGGGAGCTGTATGCAAGGTTTTATTATAGAAGTTGGGTTTTGCAGTTTTCCATCGCACAATTTTCTGTTTCAGAGGAACTATGTTGAACGGGAAAATTTTCGACTCCCTAATTCCTCGTTTGCATTCTTTTCCAGAAATATTTCCATTTACATATTAAAGTTGCTAGATATTCAGTGTCGCATTGGGTAATTAACTTCTAGATTTTTACTGTAATTAATACTGTATTCTCGTTCTTGAATCAGTACAGGAATCTTTGGTTAATACAAGCATAGATATCCCATTTTTTTAGGTTTCTGGAAGTTTTCCTACGGCAGGCTTACGTCCTGATTGTTGCTAGGTCTTCAATTTATATTCAAATTACGTTTTCTTTGAAAACTGCTGTGGCTACCGTAGTATTGTCCAGAGAGGCACTAATATGCCGTGTATACTGAAACTTATGGTTCTCTGTTTCAAAACGGCTTTACTTGAAACTGCAAACTTCAGTTTTTGATAAACGCGTTAATGCAAGAAGTATTTTTTGTTTCAGAGGAACTATGTTGAACGGGAAGTTGTCAACTCGCTACTATCGTATTCATATCCTCTAGAAATATTTCCACTTACATGGAAGAGGTTGCTATATATTCCGTTTTGTATTGAGCTATTCACTTCTAATTGATTACTGTAAGTTTACATCCTTGTTCTTGAATCAGTACAGGAACCTTTGGTTAATGTAAGCATAAAAATCCTGTTGACAATTTTCCCGGTTTCTAGAAGTTTTCTTACAACAGGTGTATCGTCCTGATTGTTACTAGTTTCCGAATTGTTTTCTTAAAAAACTGCTGTGGCTACCGTAGTAATGTCCAGAGAAGTACTGATATACAGTTTATACTGAAACTGCCCATATTGTTCTCTGTTTCAAAACGTCTTTGCTTGAAACTGCAAATTTCAGTTTTTGATCGTGTAACCATGTAACCATGCATATGGCCATAAAACAAATGTGAGTTACTGTATATCGTATACTGTATACTGTATCTAGCATACAGTCCTCACTTATTAGATCCAAATTCCATAACCGAAATGATGCGTTTTCGATAAAATGAAGAGCTGTTTCAAAAAAAAATTTAACAGATTTGATTTTTCTCAGAGTCAGTGTATCATTGGTGATTAGTGAGTTCTTTGATTTCTGAATCTGATCTCTGCAATTTTATAAAAAAAACAATTTTCAAATCTCAAAATTGGAAAAAAATGCTCATTAGCAACATAAAACAAAAAAACAATCCCAAGAACTTCCGTTCAGAAACTGTGCCATACCTAGGTGTGTTTTGCTTCTGACACTGAGTTCCTCATTATTCAGGGTCAGTTCTATAGATGGATGATTTTTGTTATTTTTACTGTTTCAAAATGTTTCTAAATTTAGTTGGGTTTTCGAATATCACTTCGTGTCCCGCTTTCATACGTTCTAGAGCTTACTGTATAAGCATCTTGTCAAGTTCAAACAAATAAGCGATGTCATTCGAAGCACGTGAGAATCGGCTTGAACTATACTTTTCGTCAGCAGTTTCGAAATTCCAGTAAACTCACTTTAAAATTCGATAGTTCATCTTCAAAGTAAAAAAAACTGTTTTCATGATTAGAACGCACTAAAGATAAAATATCTGATTTGCCGATATTCTGAAACAGAAAAGTAGTAGAAGTTTCAAAAACTGTTTAGATCGAAAACCAATAAAATATTCATATGAATACATCGTTTTCTGTAAAAAATCTCTGATGATTTTGAACTTCTGAAGCATCTTATTTCTCATTCATTTTTACTGTTTCCATCAAAACAGATTTGCGTATGAACAATAGATTTGGCTATTGGAGAGCTCCACAAATCTGACCACACATCTAAAATCTTCTGACCTCACTGTCACAAGCTTCCTCTGTTCAAGATTACTCATAACCAAAAAAAACACCAGCAACTTCCGTTCTGATGATAGCATCATTACAAGATTTCCGGTTCCTTTGCCAACCACGTAGTTCCTTGTCTATCAGTGAACATTTTAGAAGATTTTTCACTGTTTCAAATGATTATTTCGTTGCATATTCCTTGCTCACTTTCCTTTTCCTGCTAAGTGTTTGTGATGGAGTCGTCATAATTTTCACTGTTACAATCATTTTGTAATGGTAGGTTAATACTTGAGGATATGATAAAAGGATTTTGATAAAAGGCATTTGAGGAATTTGATAAAGTTACCAACCGTTATATAAAATCAGGAAAACTTTGAGGAATCTAAGGCACACAAATGATTGCCTTTTAAATTTCTCTGCGTCTCTCACTGACTTCTTTTTTGTGAGAAAATTTACTGACATCACAAAAACCCTTCATAGCTGATAATTGTCAGTATACATAACTCGTTGTAAGTACAGTCAAAATTTCTAATCTGATTTCGAGATGTTTTGAAACAGTAAGAAAGTACTTTTTCTTTCAAAGGAGTCCAACTTTTTTACAACTATTTTTCCAAGAGAACATCAATTTGGATCACTATCCTAAGCTGAAAAAACGGCTTTGAAACAGGGAAAGTTTTCTTAAAATTCTGTCAATCTTCAGAAAAAACGAGACAAAAATCATCTGTTATACTTGAATCGAGTTTTTCCATTTTGAAACTTTTGCTGTTTCAAAAATCTTAAAAATTCGAATTATTTTTCATCAATTAGTTGCGTTTTCTCTATCTCCTCTATCGCTTTCATTTATCAAATACCAAACTTTTACTGTTGCTGAAAAATGCCTTACCGCTGATATTGAAAACTTCCATGCTAGCTTAGTGTTTTTCTCAAACGCTCAAAACTTTCAGCCCTTCAAACTTTTTGCAAACATTTTGAAAACATGCTGTTTTTTCCACTTTGTTTTCTTGATTCTTCCTTTTCAAGACTCCAGACCCCCCCCCCTCCTCCATCCTTATAAGACCTGTGTGTGTCTAATCCCAGTGTTTCCCCCTTCTTCCCACCCACCGGTGTCCCTTAAACCCCCCCCCCCCCCCCAAGTCCTAAAACTCCATTTAAGCCTCTCCTTCCTCTTGTTTTTCTCAGCGTATCTCATTTTCCCACTTTCTCTCGTCCTCCAAAATTGTTCACAAAAAAAAACTTCCCATTTCCGCTCATAGGTGTGTGGTGGTGTTTTTGGATCCTCTATTCTCTCGTTTTTTGTCCTCCATTTTCCATTCAGGGAATCATTTTTGAGAGTTGAAAATTTTCGGTTCACATGAAAACTTTTTCATTTTTCTCTTTTTTCTCTATTGAGCCCGTAAAAAGTGTCATTTTTTATTCATTCTCCAATGAATAAATTTGTCATTCTCTTCTCATTTTTTTCTGGGGACTATGAGTGTGTGTAAGCAAATAGTGAAAATATACCACCTACGCAACAAAGAGGAGCTTTTTTCGAACTCTGGGTGTATTTTTTGTGTTAAATTCTCTTCATGCCTAAAATCAATTTTAAGAAATTTTTTCGATTTCCAAAATTTTCTAGAAACCGAGATCTTTTTGTGGAATCTGATAAGTATTGCGCACAAGATTTTTTTCTCCCGAAAAATTTATGTTTCAAGAGAAATTTTTAAAGAGTCAGCCAGTCTCTCGATGATGAATCAGAAATACCTGAATTTCTCGAACATTTTCCGGTTTCAAAAATGTTTCACATTATCTCGGAAATCCAAAAATCTAGTTTGTGCTAGTTATTCATCATGATTTTTAAGAGAGCTTTTAATGGAAAACTGAAATCTTGAAGGCTCTCCCTTTTTATTTAAAACTGTTAGGTTTTTAACCGAATCATACTGTTTCAAGAGGAAAATTTATAGATTTTAAAATTTTTCAACCTGCTACGGAGTGAGTTTTAGCCTTCACCCAAACAAGATTCGGTTTCATAACCTCTAATTCGGTAGTATTTGGCGTTATTTTCAATATAGGATTGCACATCGTACGTTCATCCAAAAACTAATGAAAGAGAACAAAAATTACGTTCCGCCCGTTTTCCCATACGATATGAAGGACAGTTCTCGCGTTCTCTTTGACGCTTTGATTATGTTCACCAGTTGAAAGTTCATCATAAACTTTAGTTTCAATCAAGATAGTTTTCAATTCAAGTCAACATGATAGATGTAGCACTGTTCAACAATCTCCCGGTCCTTTCGAAATATCAGTGCAACAGAAAATTTTGTGGAATAATTTCGATTTCCGAATTTTCTACAAACCGAGATCTTTTTGTGAAATCTGGTAAACAGCGGCGAATACCAGATTTTTTCTCTCGAGAAATTGTCGTTCCAAGAGATGTATTCAAAAAGTCAGACACTCCCTGGATTTGATCATGTTTGTTGAAATTTTCGAATTTTTCGAAAATTTTCCGGTTTCAAAAATGTTACACATTACATCGAGAATCCAAAGGTTGTTTGTTAGTTCAGAATCGCTGTTATTTTCAATATATGGTTGAAAAGCATACGTTCATCTAACTAGGGAGTGTTTTGAGTCGAACGTGGAGTTATGGGACGTGACCTATATCATTCGAAAGCTAAAAAAATGCTCTTCCAGAATATATATTTTTTAGCTGCCCATTCGAGCTGTGGCTCGAGAAAACGTGACCTAAAAAATGCAGTGAAAATCAAGATTTTCATATCCACGTTGTAGCTTTTCTTGGAGAGAAAGATGTGGAGAGGATCGTTCAATCAAAGTCCTCTATCACACATTCATTCACATTTCTTCCAATGATATTTATGGATGGGACACTCGGAGAGAAGGCCTATATGGTTTTGGCCGAGCCCACCGGCAATTTCCCACCAACTCGTCCGATTCCAAATTGTCCAAATCTTGTGGTCCGAGCTGGAAAATCACACATCATGACGAAAAATTCGATGACTGATTGGCTCAAAACATGTGTTTTCATTCCTTCAGCACCCAAGAAACTGTTTATTATGATCGACTGTTGGGCTGCCTTTAAGGACCACAATGCCATCAAGGAGTGCGTGCCACCAGGATTCGATATTACAATTCGAAATATTCCGCCCCACACGACGGGTATGATCCAGCCACTGGATGTCTACTTCAACGGTCCATGGAAAAACTTGATTAAAAAATTTACCACCCACGCACTCACTTTCCACTCGGACTTCTTGATTGCCCAGAGAAACAATACAATTTGGATGGTATCTTTATTATATCACCAGATTTCGGCTCGTGCTTTCAAGGACTTCCTGAAGTATTCATGGATGAAGGCCGGTTATATGGACAAGGACGGTACAAAATTCATGACTCCATCAGAGGCTTGTTTTGGTCAAATAATCAATCAAGACTGTTACATTCACGGATGCTCGGAGTTGGCATTTATCAAGTGTGCCAGGTGTGAAGAATTTATTTGTTTCAATCATTTTATTGTTTCTCTCAAACATTTGTGTTCATCTCTTTGATTTCACTATTGTTAATGAATCAATGTTGCAAAAATTGGAAAAAAAAACCATGGACCACCCACCAGATGGCCAAAAGCTGAAAAATGCCAAAAAAAATTTTTTTCCGAAAAGTGCTGAATAACCTTTTTGAGGTATTCCAGTTCTGGTGACAAGAAGAAAAAAGTCAGAAAACGATCTGGAACATCCAAAAATATAAGGACAAAAGAAAAAAAAACTTCGAACATCAAGGGGAATTGAACCCGAGACCCTCAGCATTATAATCAAACCTGTTTCCTTTGCGCCATCCCACTGCTGATTTCTGTTACAATAGAGTGCGTATATAACGTGGCTACAACGTGGATATGAAAATCTTGATTTTCACTGCATTTTTTAGGTCACGTTTTCTCGAGCCACAGCTCGAATGGGCAGCTAAAAAATATATATTCTGGAAGAGCATTTTTTTAGCTTTCGAATGATATAGGTCACGTCCCATAACTCCACGTTCGACTCAAAACACTCCCTAGTAAAAACTAATAAAAGAGAACAAAAATTACGTTTCGCCCGTTCTCCCATAGGATATGAAGGACAGCTCTGGCGTTCATTTTTAGCGCTTTGGTCCTGTTTACCGGTTGAAAGTTCTTTATAATCTTCAGTTTCGAACAAGAGATATTTTTATTAGAATCAGTATGATCGATGTAACACTGCTCAACAATCTCCCGGTCCTTTCGAAATATCCGTGCAACAGAAAATTTTGTGAGAACTGATTCAGTCCGAAAATTAGGAGCTCCAATACGAGACCTGATAAAATAAGCTAACATTTTTGAAATAGTTCGAGAAATTGCAAAATTACATGTCCCTTTTGTTTTCTCAACCAAGACCTACTGGCGCATTTCAGTTTCACCATAGTCAATTTTTTCATCTGAAAAATCTCTGATTTCATCACCAAACAATTCCAGGAATGTTGCTGAATGCGGCTCAACAATCTTTGATATCTCATGAAACGGGAAGTTTTTGTACATGCTAGGTAATGCATTTTCATTTTTTTCTGATACTCCCAATCCTGTAGTCCCTTATTTAATATCCAATTTTCCTAAAAACTCCCTTTGCCTGCACGGCTATAAACTTTCTCATTTTCTTAATGTTTTCAATATCAGTTCATTTACTACAGGCAGGAAAGTTGACTGCTGTCCGGTTCTCCTTCATAAATTTTCTCATTTTCCAGGAAAGTTGATAGTTGGGAAGGATTTATTTTGGGTCGCTCTCACCCTTTCTGTTCATCCAGTTATTTATAGAAGTTCCTGATTAGGAAAGTTCACTGTTTCAATAGTCACATTTAGGATTTCTATATTTTGATGATATAATTCTTCCTGATTTCTGTGTCAACAGTATTACTAAATTTTGCAATTGTGCATTACACTTTTTGACACTTTCTGAATGAACTTATTGTGGTTACTGTCCCATCCAAATTTCAACAATTTGAAGATCAAAACTACGTACTTGCCATCTTCATATGTATCAATTGGACTATTGTTCAAAGAAAAACCTTCAAAAAATTCACTGTTTCATCAGATAAGCTTACAAGCTATACCAACTCTCACAACGTTTTCTTGAAATTATTCCTCATTCTCTTTTTGCACTTTGTTTCATTAAACTGAACATTTTCTTGGAATTTTTGCTATTTCAAAAGTTACATATTTTTAAATTTCGCTTGAGATGATCGATGTCTTATAGAGCCTTATTTCTTATTTTCTTGTTCATCTGTTGCTTCTAACATTCTTGCTGATTTTCATGACATCACTCCTAGCTAATCGTTATTTCTTATCGCTTTTCTATTTTTTATCTTCCAATTTCAATTGTTTTCAGAATAATGAGAAAATGGACACGTTAAGTGATCGACATCACCGATGTCTCTTTGGATGGGTCCATGTTTCAGTGAGTTTTTATTTTTGGTCCTCGAGATATACCATATAATTGCAATGGTGTATCTATGATTACACAAAAAGGCAGACTTTGAAAATATTTTGAAACAGAAAATAATTTTTGGAAAAATACGGAGATTCTGTCTTGTAATTTCTAGAAAACGATCACTGTTTCAATATGAAACGAATGCTAATTGTTTGATGATATTATAATGAATCTGCGTTGTCAAATGTTGTTTAAAGGCATATTCCAAAACTAGTTAGGATCTTTCCACCTTAGTGCTGAAATACAGTAGTTTAGTGATCTTCTGTTTCCGGACCATAAGATTACAGTGACAGTGTCTCGTCATTATTGTGCAGTTTATCTCCCCTAAAAAATATTGTCCATGAAACATCAAGACAACCAAAATAACGCGAAATATCCACTTTTTGCAGGCAACAATCCGCCTAATCCTCGCCTATTTCGCCCTATTCAACATCGGACTCTGCCTTTTGGGTCTTCCATGGTTCAGCATCTACATCGGTCTGTCTGGTCTCTGTCTTTGCATTTTCACATGTTATCATGCCATTAAAAAGAACGATAGGATGATGTTCCCCTTCTATCTTTATGTAGTAAGTTTTTGTTTTTTAGGGAAACTGAAGTGGTGGGAGTTTGAAAAATTTCAAGTTGAAACATTTGCTGTTTCATGCCAAGTTGAACTCAATTGTGTCGTATCTCGAACTGATTTTTTCTTGTTACAAGCTTTTATGCAGAACTTCCTGATTTGAAGAAAATCAATTAAAGTTAAGTGTCCCTTTTCCAGCTTTTCACAATATTCTACTTACTATTCCTTGGTGGATATTTCTTTTTCGTCAACATATTTCATAAGGAGATGGTCAAAGGTATGTCTCAAAATCTTGGTTTTTTTTTCAAAACTTTGATGTGCAGATACTATAATTTTCGAATTCAGCTCCTCGAGAGCTTTAAAATGAGAGCTTTCAAATAAAAATGAAATGCACTAGATGCCCAAACTTTCAAAAACTGTGCAAAAATATATAATTTTTTTGAAACCGTAACCCAATTTTTCCTTTTTTTCAGAAGCCCTCGGCGACCACTCCGATTCCATTTCATTCATTTGGCACTTTGCCGATATCGTACTGATAATGGTACATGCATGGGTATTGAGTGTCACTTCAAAGTGTCGGAAATATTTCCGATGGGTGGCAGAGGGTGGTCAGAAAGGTGAGTGTACTGTGTTGTGGCTTACAAAAATTGTGGATTTGTGTGTGTGCAGTAGAGCGCACTTGCTGAGAGTAGTATTAACAAAATAGTAACAGATTGTAGTATGGTCCTCTTGCGGTGAGATGCGGTCTAGACGGAGCGAATTTGCTTAACGAAAAAGTGTGTTTTTTTAAGTTTACGGTTTCATAGAGACAGTTTTAAAATTAAAGTCATAAAGTTCTTAATGTTCTTCTTTCTCGAAGTGTGGCGAAAATATCGAGTTTTTACTGACACTCCATCTAGATCCCTCTCACTGCAAGTTGACCTACCTTTTCTTGATTCTTTCAAAATCCTAAATTTGTGCAATAGAGCGCATTTCCTGAGTGCTATCATTACTACTAACACTGTTGATACTAACACACTTATAATATTCCAGTAAAAAAAGAGGCTGGATTTGAATTCTTGGTTTGGAGTGGGTTACTAGATGCAAAAGGGTCATCAAGATCAAAAACAGAAAAACCTGATTTTCATAAAATTCAGTTTTGAAACAGTTCTTTTACCCTATACCAAAAACATTCAAATCTGCGAAAAAACTGTGAAGTTTCGAAGTTCGAAACAAAAGTTCACTCCATTCCAAATCAGTTTTCCAAAATCCTAAATAGTATCTCTAACTCTATTCTCGATTTCAGTTCCGTACTCCTATTTTCTCCTAATTTCTAGTCCTAGCCCTAGTTTCGCTTCTCTTCTTCTTCTCCTTTCGTTTCCATCCTTATTTTTTGTGGTTTTTTCTATCAAAATCGAAGAGAAAAACCTTTAAGAACTTGTCCCAATTCTTCACTAAAAATTCCCGTCTCAAACAACAGAAAGCACAAAAGGTCGACTCGAGACATCGATGACTTTTGAACAGTCGAATTGCAGTATGCTGATGGGTAAGAGCATTCAATGTGAAGATTTGTCGATTTCTTTGAATTTGGAGGTCTTGGTTTAAAGGCGCATGCAGTATTGTGGGTCTTGGCACGAGTACCGTAATTGAGAGTTGACTTCTTATGTTCCTTTGAAGGGGTCATAAAATTCACTGTTTCTAGGAATGCAAATGTTCTGGAAATTATTTTGGTCATGCTATGTTGTAGATATTTAGAACTAAACCCCTAAATTCAAAAAAAGTCAATAAGATTCGGATATTGTGGGTACATGGAATGCATATGGAATGTTGTCGAAAGTTTTCGGTTGGTGTTGTGATTGGTACATTTATATGGAAATTGTTGAAATTCAATAAGCCAAAGCCGAAACGAGTAATGAAGATTTTATAATTTATGCACGTAATTTGAAACGGGGAAAAAACTTGGAAATCAGAAATCTCAACTACAGTCATTCTTCGTATTCTATCTCTCTATCCCAAGAACCATCAATTTTTGCGATTTCCCCGGAAAGTTAGTAATATTGTTGAAACAGTAAGCATATGTCCAGGTTTCGAAAAATTCGAAAATAAACAAGCATACACGGCAGAACCGCCCAGAATATACAAAATTTTAGGTTTTCAACCTCTGTTAGAATTCTATTAAATTTTTTGTTTTTTGGTTTTAGATGATAGACCTCAAACCCATTGGAAAATTAGTTTGATTGTTTTTGATACTCTGCTCGTGAAACAGTTTTTCAACCAAACGATATGTTTCAAATATATAATAGGACATCCTGAAAAAAGTGGAGTTCAATCCAGTGAATGGAACAGAGAAGTGAGAAATATTGCTGTTTCTGTGATTAATTGAAATAGCATTTTTAGAAAATCTAATCACATTTTTAAGAAACAGTTAATTGTTCATTTACTATGTTGTGAATTCAACCACTGCAAAACCGCTAAAAAAGTATTACTTCCTAGAGAAACGCACTATTTTGAAGTTATTATTTATTCGCACTCTGTTGTCACACTTTAAAGGCGATTTTTCATAATTTTTTCAAACGACGACTAAAAAAGGAGAAAAACGACCCATCTACGAAAAATTGTCGTCGCCGGTTTGAATTTTTCAAGAAACGGGAATAAATTCAAGCCTCGATCTTCACAGATTACTCATCAACAACTGTCCTAAAATGATGAAACAATGATTTTTTCAAAACTCTACCGAAAAATAACTGCTTCTCATATCTTTGTTGTGCAAAACAGAGGTAATGAGATCAATTATCACGTTTTTTGGTAATTCTAAATATCACCCAACAATAATGGTTTGCATGAAAACGTTTTTGCATGTTTGGAGTGGTCCCTACCTATACAGTACTCCCGTTTTCGAAATGTTAACTTGTGCTTTTTTACGGTTTGTGCTTGCTGTTCTTGCTATTCTCAGTTCCGTTACCCAACTCTTTTTTTCGATTTTCAAATCCCCCATTTTTCAGTGGAACTCCCCACCACCAGTTCGGCGCCTCGACACGAATCCAAACCCGACATTTTTTGATCTCCACTCTTTTTTCATTATTACTGTATTCTTTATTTTCTCCTCAAAATAATTCAAAATTATCCCTTCCCATCTTTTGTGAAAATTGCGGGTTGCCCCTTTACTGAACAAAGAAAACTCCCTGTGACAATTTCCGGTATTATCTTTTTTTCTGTAATTTTTCGAATTTGATCATAAAATCGTAGTTATTAATGCATAAAGTATTATCAAAAAATAAATAGTAAAACTTTGAAACCGAATTTTTCACTGTGATTTCTTCAAATTCTAGAAAATTCAAGGTTTCTGTTTCAAAATTTTCAAAATTTTGAATCTAAATTCTGAATTCAGTGCCAATACGAGTTGTGATTCCATAAATGCTCATCACAAAATCTTTATTATCCTTTCAGAGATCAATCAATAAAATACAGTTTCAATGGTCCATGGAAGATTCTCGATTTCGATTGGCTTCTCATCAGAAGGCGGTTTCTCTGATTTTTCCGATGATTTCTCAGCAGATGGAGCATTAGCAGTAGACGGTGGAGAACGAGCGACGGCGGGTTTGAGCTGGAAAGAATACTCAAGAATTTGGCGGGAATTTCAATTTTCCTCACCATTCTTTCATTTAAAAAAGTTTCTGTTTCAAAACCTAGAAAAATAAATACTCAACTCTGCAAAGCTGCATATACGAGTGATTGTAAATGCACGGATCCACAAACAGACTCACTTTAATTTCCTCCTTGAGTTTGGCGATGAACTCGTCGATGTAGGCGTCGGTAAGCTCGTACAGTGTGGTCGACATTTTTGGGAATGGAGAGATTTCTCTAAAAATGAAAGATTTGAAATTCGGAAAAAAAAGAAATATGAGTTCACGATTTATTTTCGTCGAAATACTATCAAAAACTGAAAACCACTAGATTCATGTTAACTTTGAAACACTAGAAAAATTTTGTGAGTTACTACTATATAGAACTTACTTGTTAGACGGGAGGAAGTTCAGCCTAAAAATGTTGAAGGATGTGTTTTTAGTGTGTATGGAACCTCGGATCCAGTAGCAAGTTTTAAAAATGATAATTTTTTGTCGTCGGCTTTGCCTCCTCCCTATCGGAGAAAGTTCAAAGTCGTTTCCATTTTTGTCTCTAGAGATGAAAAATAGACACCACAGTTATTGCATAAACGAGCAGAATTAGGACTTTCCGATGAATATGTCTGAAACATTTTTTTCAGAAATGTTTTCCACAGAACCTTATCTTGAAACAGTAATATTTTAGTTTTGTCTCCTGGACTAATCTTTCTAAATATTAAAAAATAGAACGTAGATTTCAAAGCAATTAGTGACACAATTCGTACCGGCCATAATCAATATTATTGGCTTCCCTGGTTGGGTTTATGCTAAAAACACACGAAATGAAATTATTGAATCATGTTTTTGGTATCTTACAGGCGACACCTACGGAATGGATAGTGAAAATCAAGATAACTATTTAGACTTGGAAACTGATTGTAACAAAAACATTTTCGAATACTTTTGATGAACACTGAACTTCATTCGAAATTCCGTAAAACCGGGATTACCATTTTCTCAACATTTGTCCAGAACGAGGAATTTTGAAACAGTAAATTCAAAGTATTCCTGTTTCAAGGAACTATAACAAAATCGTTCGGTGAATCCTTTTTCAATAGTGTTGTCGAAATGTATTTTCAACCTTATAAAATAAGAACAAGAAAGACATGTCATAGCAAAATGAAAATCATTTGCTACGTTTCAGAAAAGAGCTTATTATCATTATTGTGGTGGAATAAGACCACATGAGACATTATGGGTGGAAATGGTTCATGAACTAAAAGTGCTGGCTTCAAAGATATTTTTCCCGAGTTCATGACTGTTTATTTGAAATTTTCTCACTAGATATATGTATACGTTCGATAGTCTGGACTACTATCCATTATTAACTTGAAATTTGAATATGAACTTTCTGAAACAGTGAATTCTGTTTTTTTTTCAAAACAAAAAAGTTCCTATTTTACCATCTGGACAGAACTTTAATGGAGTACAGGATCTTAAGTAAACGTTACAGGTAATACAACCAAGTATGAGCTACGTCTTTTGTATCCGTTTTTCCCTTCGATTTCTCATTAAATCATGTAATGTGTTAGGAGGAGCTCAACTGAATGAAGTTTTCGAATCGCTAGTCTTGCAATGATCTATGTGAAATATTGTAGTTAATTTAGAGAAAGAATGACCACTAAAAGTGGTAAAGTTTTTGAAAAATTAACGAAGCAATGGAAACAGAGAAAATTGGTTGAGTATTTCAAAAATTCCGATTTCGTGAAGGAGATGAATCGGTTAGTCGAATAGATGTGTAATGTATTGAAACGTCTGATCGATGTAGTAAAGATCGATGAAGTCACGAAGCAAAGTCGTTTCGAACCATATGCTGTAAGTTTACTCAATGTTTCCATTATGCTTCTGAAATTTGTTGAGAACAGTAATTTATTTCAACGTTCAAGAATCATAAATAGTTGTAACCCTACGAAACTAATTTCAAATTGAACGAGAGAGGTTTTAGAGGTTTCCTGTTTCAGAAGTTCTTCTATAAAAAAAGCTTGAAATGCAATCTTCATTCGCACACATTTTATGACCATAACAAAGATCATCAAGTGAGTCTTCAAAAAATCGAATGGTTATTGCCGGAGAAGGCGGTCAGAAATACTGAGAAATGAATCAATTTTTTGAACCACTGAAAAATGAATAAAGTCACAAAGAATAGAGTTCACTATCAATTATTCTGTTTAAGACTGCAATTTTTTGATAGCATTTCAGATAAATAGTTTAAGAAGGTAGAAAATTATTCCGAAGTTAAAGCGAAAAAATGCTCTATCGAAAGAAATTCATTATACCAATTTAGATAAAACATTTTAACCCAAAAGTCTAACAGTTGAAACTGTAAAATTTGAAATTCCCGAAAAAAAGGCGGTTTCAAAAATTCGTCATTAATTGTGAGGCGAAATTCTATACTGATAGTAATGACTGATAATTAATTTCAAAACTTTCGTATGATGTAACAAGTTTTTGACTGGAACATAATTTTATTAATAGCGAGAGAGAGCGCAAGAGAAACTTTGAAAGAAAATCGAGCGAAAACCGAAAAAAAAAAGAAAAGTAGGAAGACAAAAAATGGTAGAAAAATTGAAAGATTTCTGTGTGATTTTTAGTGGTAAAAATTGAAAATTGGAAGAAAATTGTGATGATGTGTGAAAAACTGAAATCTTGACGTTTCTCACTTTTTCTTTCAAATTTTCAGATTTTGATCTGAACCATACTGTTTCAAACGGAAAATTTCAAGATTGAACAATTATAAAATTTGCTGGGAAGACTAGATTGAGATTTTTAGTTTTCATCAAAACAAGATTCGGTTTCAAAACTTATGATTCAGTGCTACTCGCTGTTATTTTTGATATATGAATGCACATCGTACGTTCGTTAAAAAACTAATAAAAGAGAACACAAATTATGTACCTCCCGTTTTCACATACAATATGAAGGACAGTTTTCCCGTTTTTTCGGCTATTTGGCTCTGTTTACCAGCTGAAAGCTCATCATAATCTTTAGTTTTCAAAGATATATTTTTCATTCGAGTCAATATGATAGATCTAACACTGTTCAACAATCTCCCGGTCCTTTCGAAATATCAGTGCAACAGCAAATCTTGTGAAAAAATTTCTAACTGATTCATTACAAAAATTATGAGCTCCAGTACCTGATAAAAACAACTAACATTTCTGAAATATTCCGAGAACTTTGCAAAATTCCCTGTCCCTTTTGTTTTCTTAGCCAAGATCTACTGTCGCTTTTCAGTTTCACCGTAGTCAATTTTTTCATCTGTAAAATCTCTGATTTTATCACCAAACAATTCCAGGAATGTTGCTCAATATTGCCCAAAAATCATTGAAATCTTATGAAACTGTGATTTTTTCATACGTGCAGTGTAATGCATTTTCATTTTTCAGATACTCCCAATAATCCTAAAGTCACTGACATAAGCCAAACATCCAATTTTCGTAAAACCCCTTTGCCTCCATATCTTCCTCATTTTCTTTATATTTTCAATATCAGTTCATTTGCTTCGGGCAGGAAAGTTGACTGCTGTCCGGTTCCCCTTCATAAATTTTCTCCTTTTCCAGGAAAGTTGATAGTTGGGAAGGATTTATTTTGGGTCACTCTCACCCTTTCTGTTCATCCAGTTAATTATAGAAGTTCCTGATTAGGAAAGTTCACTTTTTCAAAAATCACATTTAGGATTTCTAGATTTTAGTGATATGATTCTTATGTTTTGTGCATTGTGCCTGACAATTTTTGATACTTTTTGAAAGAACTTATTGTGGTTACTGTCTCAAGTCATACTTCTGGTTTGCTTGCCCGGTTCTCAACAATCCACAAAAATTAGTTCGAAATGTCAATAGGGACCACTGCTCGACTAAAGCATAAAAAACTTACTGTTTTATCAGATAAGCTTATAAGCTAGACTGATTCTCATAACGTTCATTTTGATCTTTCTTCTTTCTCTGCTTTCACTTTGTCTCATTAATCTGACATTTTCTTAGAATTTTTGCTATTTCAAAAGTTATGTACTTTTACATGTCGTTTAAGACGGTCGATGTGTCGTACAGATTAATTTCTTTTTCATTATGTTACAATGTTCCATCCGATGCCCCCCAACGTTCGTACGGTTTTTCAAGACATCATTCCTAGCTAATCGTTATTTTTTATCGCTTTTCTAATTCTCATATTTCAATTTATCTTTCAATGTTTCCAGAATAATGAGAAAATGGACACGTTAAGTGATCGACATCACCGATGTCTCTTCGGATGGGTCCATGTTTCAGTGAGTTTTTATTTTTTGGTTCTCAAGATATATTTTTTGGGATGTACGAAGAAAATCTATGATTACACAAAAAGGCAGTGTATAAAAATATTTTGAAACAGAGAACAATTTTTAAAAAGATATGGAGATTCTGTCTTGTAATTTCTAGAAAACGATCACTGTTTCAATATGAAACAAATGCTGATTTTCGGATCATATTATAATAAAGTCTGTGTGGTCAGATTTTTGAAGAATGATTCCAAAGCTAGTTCAGGTCCTACCACCTTAGTGCTAAAATACAGTAGTTTTGTGGTTTTCTGTTTCCGGACCATAGTATTGTAGTGAATGCGTCTCGTAATTAATTTTCGGTTTATCTTCCCTAAAAATATCGTCCATGAAACATCCAGAGTACCAAAATACCGTCAAATTTCCACTTTTTGCAGACAACAATCCGCCTAATCCTCGCCTACTTCGCCCTATTCAACATCGGACTCTGCCTTTTGGGTCTTCCATGGTTCAGCATCTACATCGGTCTGTCTGGTCTCTGTCTTTGCATTTTCACATGTTATCATGTCATTAAAAAGAACGATAGGATGATGTTCCCCTTCTATCTTTATGTAGTAAGTTGTGGATTTTTTGGGAAACTGAAGTTGACGGGAGTTTGAAAAACCTTAACAACTCAACTTGTAAGTTGAAACATGTGCTGTTTCATGCCAAGTTGAACTCAATAATGTCGAATCTCAAACTGATAATTTTGGTGTAATTTTCTTTACAAGTCTTCATGTTCAATTCCTGAATTTGAAGAAAATCAATCATATTAGGGTGGTGCATAAGTTTCTGCAATTTTCAGTGAGTTGTTTTTGCCGCTCGATCTTTGATCGCAGTGAAGGTTTTTTTCTTATGTTGTATGCTTGTTGTAACACCCCTCTCAGTGGGTTGTTGCTCCCATCTTTTCTCATTGCTGGCTCACTCCCCACCGGAGAATGCCGCTCTTATTCGTGCCTAACCGAATTCATATTCGGCATGTCATTTTATTTTTGTTTCTTTCTGGACTAAAAATTACTGATATTCAAAGGAGAATGGCTGATATATATAAAGATCAAGCTCCCAGTTATAACACCATCAAACTTTGGTACGAAAGATTCGAGGCTAAGAACTTTGATTTGGATGATGCTGAGCGTGCAGGAAGACCAGATGAGTTGAACTTTGATGAGCTGCGGAACCATTTGAAAACGGACCCATTTCTAACTAGTCGCGAACTGGCGAAGATGATGAAGGTCGACCATACAACAATACTTCGAGGATTGAAGACACTCAACAAAGTGAAAAAAATGGGTCGATGGGTGCCTCATGTTTTAACGGATCATGACCAAGATCGTCGAGCTGACATGAGTATGTTTCTTCTTTCTTCTCACCGTACTAAGGCTTGGCTGAATGATCTAATCACTGGAGATGAGAAGTGGGTATTGTACTCTAACACCATACGGAAGGCCCAATGGGTGGACAAAGATGAACAGCCAGCAGACGTTGCCAAACCTGATCTTCATGTGAAAAAAGTTATGTTATGCATCTGGTGGTCTGTCCAAGGAGTCGAGTACTGGGAACTTCTCGACGAGGGGCACACAATAACAGCTGATGTCTACACTACACAACTGGATAAACTCAAGCAAGCAGTTGCTCGGAGTCGCGGAGAAAAAGCAAGAATCTTCTTCCAACACGACAACGCTCGTCCACACGTCGCAAGAGTCACCAGGGCCAAATTGCTGTCGTTTGGCTGGACAATCTTACCCCACCCCCCGTATTCTCCTGACCTTGCCCC
This sequence comes from Caenorhabditis sinica, assembly GCA_963932045.1. Classification (NCBI taxonomy): domain Eukaryota; kingdom Metazoa; phylum Nematoda; class Chromadorea; order Rhabditida; family Rhabditidae; genus Caenorhabditis; species Caenorhabditis sinica. Next base: position 8,675,766 of record OZ009940.1, on the reverse strand, counting down.
ATCTGATTATTGGCTTTTCAGTCATCTCCAACGCCATCTTGACGGCAAGAACTTCAAGACAAAAGCGGATATCAAAAAGGAGCTCACTGACTACTTTGCATCGCTTCAGCCGGACTTCTTTCAAAAGGGAATCAACAAACTACCGGAGCGTTGGCAGAAAGTCATCAATGCTGGTGGACATTACTTTCAATAATAATACTCTCTGCTTTTAAAAAAATATTTGAATAAAAATTTTGGAAAAAATTGCAGAAACTTATGCACCACCCTAATAGGTTAGTGTCCTTTTTTCAGCTCTTCACAATATTCTACTTACTATTCCTTGGTGGATATTTCTTTTTCGTCAACATATTTCATAAGGAGATGGTAAAAGGTATGTCTCAAAATCTTGGTTTCTTCAAAACTTTGATGTGCAGGTCAATAAATTTTGCTCCTCGAGAGCGTCAAAAAGAGAGCTTTCAAATGAAATAAATTGCAAAAGATCACCAAACTTTCAAAAACGCTCCAACGATATATAATTTTTTCGAAACCGTAATCCAATTTTTCCCATTTTTCAGAAGCCCTCGGCGACCACTCCGATTCCATTTCATTCATTTGGCACTTTGCCGATATCGTACTGATAATGGTACATGCATGGGTATTGAGTGTCACTTCAAAGTGTCGGAAATATTTCCGATGGGTGGCAGAAGGTGGTCAGAAAGGTGAGTGTACTGTGTTGTGGCTTACAAAAATTGTGGATTTGTGTGTGTGCAGTAGAGCGCACTTGCTGAGTGTAGTACTAACAAATTAGTAACAGATTACGGTATGGTCCTCTTGCGGTGATATACGGTCTAGATGGAGCGAATTTGCTTTACGAAAAATAGTTTAATTTTCTAAAAAAAATTACTGTTTCATAGAGACAGTTTTAAAATTAAAGTCATAAAGTTCATAATGTTCTTCTTTCTCAAAGTGTGGCCAATAAATCAATTTTTGCTGACACTCCATCTGGATCCCTCTCACTTCAAGTTGAGCTACCTTTTCTTGATTCTTTCAAAATTTTAAATTTGTGCAATAGAGCGCATTTTCTGAGTGCTATATCACTACTACTAACATTGTTGATACTAACACAATTATAATATTCCAGTAAAAAAAGAGGCTGGATTTGAATTTCTGGTTTGGAGTGATTGTGAGTGCAAGAGTCATCCACATCAAAACGAGAAAAATCCGATTTTTATAAATTTCAGTTTTGAAACAGTAATTTTTAGCCAATAGCATTCGAACGGTCGAACAAACAAACATGCAAGAAATCCTGGATTACAGCGCGTAACTTTTGCATTTTTTCGTCATCCCAGCACTACTTCTCGCTCGTAACTTTTGAAAAATTTTGCAAAATCTCGCTCGTATTTTTTAGCGAAAAAAAATCCAGGATTATTATGCATGTATGCGAACAAACTGCAAAGTTTTGAAATTCAATTCGAATTTTTGGAAACAGTAAATTATCAATTTTCTCAAGACTACACCAACCCGAAAATTCACTCTAATCCAATTTCTCCCAAATTCATAATAGTATCTCTATCTCTATTCTCGATTTCAGTTTCCGTACTCCTATTTTCTCCTAATTTCTAGTATTAGCCCTAGTTTCGCTTCTCTTCTTCTTCTCCTTTCGTTTCCATCCTTATTTTTCGTGATTTTTTCTATCAAAACTGAAGAGAAAAACCTTTAAGAACTTGTCCCAATTCTCCACTAAAAATTCCAAACATCGTCTGAATCAACAGAAAGTACAAAAGGTCGACTCGAGACATCGATGACTTTTGAACAGTCGAATTGCAGTATGCTGATGGGTAAGAGCATTCTATGTGAAGATTTGTCGATTTTTTTGAAAGTTGGAGGTCTTGGTTTAAAGGCGCATGCAGTATTGTGGGTCTTGGCACGAGTACTGTGAATGAGCGTTGACTTTTTTGTTTCCTTTTTTTCTAAATAAAATTCACTGTTTCAAAAAATGCAAAAGTTCTGGAAAATATTTTAGTCATGCTAAACATTCAGTATGCAACTTTAAGCCAAAACCCTAAATTCAAAAAAAAACTCGATAAAATCTGGATATTGTGGGTACATGAAATGCATATGGAATGCTCTCGAACGTTTTTGGTTAATGTTGTGATTGGTACATATATATGGGGACTTGTGGAAACTTAGGAAGACGAACCGAGTAATGAAGAATCTTTAATTTATGAACGAAATTTGAAACCGGGGAAAAAACTTGGAAATCAGAAATCTCAACTACAGTCATTCTTCGTAGACTATCTCAAAAATCATTGATTTTTTTTTAATTTTGCCGGAGAGTTTGTAATTTTTTTCAACCTTGTCAGAATTCCATTAAATCTTTTTAATTTTTGGTTCAAGAATGATGAAAAATTGAAATTCAAACGCATTGGAAAATCAGTTTGATTTCTTTTGACACTCTGTTTGTGAAACAGTTTTTCAACCAAACGATACGTTTCAAATATAGAAGTTCGGTAGTCATTCTAAAAAAAAGTGGAGTTGTATTCAAAGAATGGAACGGAGAAGTGACAGTATAGCAGATTCCGTGAAAAATTGAAAAGCCTTTTTGGAAAATCTGATCAAATTTTCATGAAACAGTGAACTTTTTATCTACTATGTTGTGAATTAAACCACAGAAAAACCCTAAAAAGTGTATGACTTTCTAGAGAAACAAACTATTTTGAAATTATTATATATTCGCATTCTGTTGACACACTTTAAAATCGAGTTTTCATCATTTTTTCAAACGACAACTTAGCACTCGAGACGAATATCAACGAAAAATTGTCGCCGCCTGTTAAAAATTTTCAAGAAACGGAAATAAATTCAAATCTACATCTTCACAGATTACTCATCATTAACTGTCCTAAAATGATGAAACAATTTTTCAAACTTCAGTGAAAAATTACTGTTTTTCATATCTTTGTTCTGCAAAACAAAGGTAATGAGATCAAATTGAGGTTTTTAGGAAATCCTGAATATCACCCAACAATAATGGTTTGCATGAAAATGTTTTTGCATGTTTGGGGTGTTCCCTACCTTTACAGTACTCCCGTTTTCTACATTTTCGAAATATTAACTTGTGTTTTCTTATACGGTTTGTGCTTGCTGGTCTTCCTATTCTCAGTTCTGTTACCAAACTTTTTTCTTTCATTTTCAAATCTCCTCTCATTTTTCAGTGGAACTACCCACCACCAGCTCGGCGCCTCGACACGAATCCAAACCCGATATTTTTTGATCTCCACTCTTTTTTCATTATTACTGTATCCCCTATTTTATCAAAAATAACTCAAAATATGCCTTCCCATCTTTTGTGAAAATTGCGGGTTGCCCCTTTACTGAACAAAGAAAACTCCCTGTGACAATTTCCGGTATTATCATTTAATTTCTGTAATTTTTTGAATTTGATGAAAAAATCGTCGTTGTCAATGTGTAAAGTATTATCAGAAAATAAATATTAAAACTTTGAAACCGCAATTTTTCACTGTGATTTCTTCAAATTCTAGAAAATTCAAGGTTTCTGTTTCAAAATTTTCAAAATTTTGAATCTAAATTCTGAATTCAGTGCCAATACGAGTTGTGATTCCATAAATGCTCATCACAAAATCTTTATTATCCTTTCAGAGATCAATCAATAAAATACAGTTTCAATGGTCCATGGAAGATTCTCGATTTCGATCGGCTTCTCATCAGAAGGCGGTTTTTCTGATTTTTCAGAGGATTTCTCGACAGATGGAGCATTAGCAGTAGACGGTGGAGAACGAGCGACGGCGGGTTTGAGCTGAGAAAAATACATAACAATTTGGCGGGAATTCAAATTTTTGGTTCCCACACTAAAGAATTACTGTTTCAAGACTGAGAAAAATAAAAACTAAACTCTGCAAATCTGCTTACTTGAAATCAAACACATTTTTCACAAACATACTCTAGATTCACAAACAGACTCACTTTAATTTCCTCCTTGAGTTTGGCGATGAACTCGTCGATGTAGGCGTCGGTAAGCTCGCTCAGTGTGGTCGACATTTTTGGGAATGGGGAGATTTCTCTAAAAATGAAAGATTTAAAATTCGGAAAAAAGAGATATAAGTTCACGATTTATTTTCGTCGAAATACTATCAAAAACTGAAAACCCCTAGATTCATATTAATTTTGAAACACTAGAAAAACTTTGTGAATTACTGTAAAAATAACGCACTTTTCATGGGGCAATTCAGCTCAAATAACGTTTAAGGCTATGTTTTCAGTGTGATCGTTTCCGTTGTTGTCTCTAGAGATGAAAAGTGGACACCGCGGGCATGGCATAAACGAGCAGAATAAGGACTTTCCGATGAACGTGTTGGAAACATTTTTTCAGAATATTTCTTTTTAGAGAACCAGATCTTGAAACAGTAATGTTTTAGTTTTGTCTCCTGGATTAAACCATCAAAATTGCGAAACATTAAACGTAGATTTCAATGTAATTATTGTAGAAAATCGAACCGGGCATAATCAAAATTATTGGCTTCCCTGTTTGGACTTATGCTAGAAACACACGAAATGAAATCATTGAATCATGTTTTTGGTATCTAAGAAGCTAAACGTAGATGTAGTAATAATCAAGATAACTCTTCAGATTTGGAAACTAATTGTAACAGAAATAATTTTGAACACCTTTGATAAACACTGCACTTCATTCGAAATTCCATAAAACCGGGATTACCATTTTCTCAACTTATGTCCAGAACAAGGAATTTTGAAACAGTAAATTTAAAGTATTCCGGTTTCAGAGGACTATAACACAACTGTGCGGTGAACCATTTTTCAATAGTTTCTCGGGAACCGATTCTCAATATTATGATATAATAACAAGAGAGAACTGTCATAGGAAAATGAAAATCTTTAGTTTAGTTTCAAAAAAGTGCTTATTATCCTACTTGTGATGGAATAAAAGCACATTAAACTTTATGGGTGGAAATGATTTCATTCATGACCTAAAAGGGATGGCTTCAAATATATTTTTTCCGGAGTTCATGACTGTTGATTTGAAATTTTCTCTCTAGATATATGTACATGTTCGATAGTCTGCACTACTATCCATTATTAACTTTAAATTTGAATATGAACTTTCTGAGACAGTGAATTTTGTTTTTTTTCACAACAAAAAAGTTACCATCTTACCACCTGGAATTGGAACAGAACTTTATTGGAGTGCAGGGCCTTAATGTAATCCTTACAGGTAAAACAGCCAAATCATTTTGAGATAACGTTCTCCGTTTCAGTTTTTCGGCAGTCTCTTAGATTTTTTTATCAGTTCATTTATTGTATTAGAAGGAGCTCAACCGAATAAAGTTTTCAAAATGCTAGTCTTGCAATGATCTATTTAAAATATTGTAGTACGTCTAGGTAAAAACCGACCACTGAACGTGCTTCAGATTTTGAAATATTAACGAAGCAATGGAAACAGTGAAAATTTTTCGAGTATTTCAAAAAATTCCCATTTCGTGAAGTAGATTAATTGGGTTGTCGAATAAATTTGTAATGTGTTGAAACGTCTGATCGATCGAAAATAAATAATATTTTTCAACATCAGAGATTTTTAACTTAATGCAGCAAAGTCGTTACAAATCATGTGCACTGAATCACCACAAGACTCATATTATGATTTTGAAAAACCAGTGAAACGAACCAAAAATTTCTATCTACCCTAATAAGTTCGATTTTAAATACCTGGAAATCAATGTTGGCCGTTTCTATGGTAAAGTAATAATGTCTTCTGCCAGTTGCTGTAATCAACAAGAAGCCTACATCCAAAAAAAGTCTGCGTAAGCATGAAAATTTCAAGCTATGTTTTTTTTCTGTTTTGATGAGCCTCAGTACATTGCCCGCTAAAACCCAAACAAAAGACTTGTGATTTAAAAAGGAATGAAGCTATACTGTCTAAAATACTGTTTCAGGAGCAAACTATAAAAATTTGGGCTTTTAAACCAGCAATCGTTTGATTAAAGCGTGAAGTAATGAATTGTGCTTATTGTCAATTCAAAAAATAGGATACAGAAATTGAAACGGGGATTATTTTTACTTCATAATAGACTTCGCCCACTGCAACAGAGCCTAATAAAAAGTTGAAGAAATTTACGTTTCATGTTCAATGGTGCGCTCTTTTGAATGGGCAATAAATGTAAACATTGGTTTTGTTTCTATTCCAAACGGGAATATGAAAAAGGAAACAGTAAAAAACTATTCAGGCTTCTGAATTTTTTTCAAGGTATTATTTTTATTCTTTTTATTTGAGATCAACCACACTTATTCGAAGCCATTAGAATTCTTGATACTCGAGCTTTGATAATATGACTGCAATATTATTGAACGTTGTCGATGGTCGTTGGTACAATGAATGATAGTTCAGGTAAGAAGCTAACGGGGAAATCGACGTTTCCGTGGACGATTTCAGCGAAATTGCAATTTCGGAACCATAAACGTTATATCCACAGCCAATGTATTATTGATCACAGGGCTGCAATTTATTTGAATACTGTCGAAACAGTAAAAAACAGTACCATAAACTCGAAGCAAATCAATTGCGTTCCTACGTATGAGGCTCCGATGCTGGGGTCTTTAGACATGCAATTAAAATGCGTCATGTATTGCCTAACATAGCAAACATTTGAAACAGAGAATACTTTATTTATCAGTTTCCAAAAAGAGTTGTATTCGAGCTTTTTTGTCATAGAAAAAATATTTTCGAACACGAAAGATCACTTCGGAAGCTTCCTGATTCATCAAAAGAAGCTTCACAGGTAGTCCTTATTTGCGTAAAAGATTTCAATTTGTGACCATAACAAAAATCATCAAGTTGATTTCTGAGAATTCTACTTATGGTTGCCAAAGGCAGTGGATCACCGAAAGAGTGGAAAATCAAGTGAGTTCAACGTTAGCTAACTAGGAGGATCACGATATATTTTCTAACTTTACGCATTCTTGTACTTCAAACCACTAATAGGCGATAGGCGAAAAAAGAATCTACAAAAGAATCACGTAACTCGAGTTATGAGCCTTCAAAGTTCGAGTCCACACAAATTATGGATTACTGGGAACTCGCAATATTTGGAATTTTTTAGTCCTTTTTTTATTTTTCATGAATATCGTAACGGCGAAATACTGTTTCAAGAGGAGAGTGAACGGTAGATATGCTTCAAGAATCAGTATGTTAGTATCATTTCCAGAAACCGTACAGAAGTATAACTAATCTTGCTTCAATTTTTGAAACTTTACGAAACAATTGAAAAAGTAAAAAATTTCAATTTTTAAAAATATTCATGTTTCAATGGTTTGTAAATAGTGAGTCCAGAATATGTTTTTATTTTGAGCGGGGGGAATTTCTTTTTCAAATATAATACAAAAGAAACCTTTGGTGGCACTGTTCTAGGACGCCGGAACGAAAAAAAAATCCCGGAACGAAATAAAAAAATCCCGGAACGAAAAAAAATCCCGGAACCAAAAAAAAATCCCGGAACGAAAAAAAAAATCCCGGAACCAAAAAAAATCCCGGAACCAAAAAAAAATCCCGGTACCAAAAAAAAATCCCGGAACAAGAAAAATATCCCGGAACCAAAATTTTCATTCTATTATTTGAAAAATTTTCTGTTTTTCTGTCACTATTTGTTTTATAATTCTGCTGGTCATACATTCCATTTCTTCACTCTGCTTTTTTCTTTCAAAACATGATTTTCGCGGATATATATTGTTTATTTTGAACAGAATAAATGATATAAAAAACTAGAAACATAAACTAGAGAAACTAGAAAAACTAGAGATATATAAAGAAACTAGAGATAAAAGTTTAAAGTTGACAGAAAGTTTGACAAAAAAGTTTATTTTTTTGTGGCTTCTCCGTCATCTTCTTCTTCTGATTGTATGGGAACTTCTTCATCTGGTTGGATGGTTGTACCATCCACTGGTGGGTACACTTCCATAGTGTCTACTTTGATGTCGCCTTTGATTCTAATCATAGTCACTTTCTCCATTTCCATTCTGTACTCGTACAGTTTGCTCCACGAGTCATTCACACTTATCTGAAAAAAAAGTTGAAGGGAAGTAAAATGTAAATTTCCTACCTCAAAGTATGAGGAGCGGAGAATGATCGAGACTCTTATGAAGGTTCGTTTTTCAAGGAAAAAATAACGGCGAATCAAATCAGGAAGATGAATCCGATACAAATCAGGAAGATGAATCAGATACGGAATCAGAACATGAACCTCAAAATGAATCTGAATCTGAACCTCGAAATGACTCAGAACCAGATCAGCAACAGGAAGACAGTGGTAATGATTTCTTTCAAACTTACCTGCATAATTATCATTTTTCAGATACTTCTTGTGCGTGCCCTTGTGAGCCTCAGCAGAGCCGGACTCGACACAGAGAACTTCATCGGGAACAACAGGAACCTGATTCATCTCAAAACGGACCAACAGTTGAAGATCACATAACTGAACCACCCTCCGTTGCTGCAGAACATGTTCCACGGGGTTCAAGACGGAAACCCCCAACGGAGGCACCCATTGCTGTGCAGACTTCCAAAACTAAGTCCAAGACCTCCAAGCCAATTACAAAAGCACCTCCAAAACCAAAACCGACCACGAAGCCCAAGCCCAATGCTCCCATCGCCGAAGCTCCAAAGTCTACCAAGAGTCCAAAAACTACAAAGGCCCCAAGGACTACGACTACGAAGGCTCCGAAGACGACGACTACAAAGACTACCAAGGCTCAAAAAACGACGAAGGCTCCAAGGACTACGACTACGAAGGCTCCGAAGACGACGACTACAAAGACTACCAAGGCTCAAAAAACGACGAAGGCTCCAAGGACTACGACTACGAAGGCTCCGAAGACGACGACTACAAAGACTACCAAGGCTCAAAAAACGACGAAGGCTCCAAGGACTACGACTACGAAGGCTCCGAAGACGACGACTACAAAGACTACCAAGGCTCAAAAAACGACGAAGGCTCCAAGGACTACGACTACGAAGGCTCCGAAGACGACGACTACAAAGACTACCAAGGCTCAAAAAACGACGAAGGCTCCAAGGACTACGACTACGAAGGCTCCGAAGACGACGACTACAAAGACTACCAAGGCTCAAAAAACGACGAAGGCTCCAAGGACTACGACTACGAAGGCTCCGAAGACGACGACTACAAAGTCTACCAAGGCTCAAAAAACGACGAAGGCTCCAAGGACTACGACTACGAAGGCTCCGAAGACGACGACTACAAAGACTACCAAGGCTCAAAAAACGACGAAGGCTCCAAGGACTACGACTACGAAGGCTCCGAAGACGACGACTACAAAGACTACCAAGGCTCAAAAAACGACGAAGGCTCCAAGGACTACGACTACGAAGGCTCCGAAGACAACGACTACAAAGACTACCAAGGCTCAAAAAACGACGAAGGCTCCAAGGACTACGACTACGAAGGCTCCTAAAACAACGAAGCCTCCGAAAACCACGAAGGCTCCAAGAACAACAAAAGCTCCGAAGACGGGAAAATCGGGCAAATCTAATCAATCCAAAAATAAAGGATAATGATTATGTTTTCCGCATTTCCATTTAATAGCTTTAGAACCCACAAAACTTTAAACTTCTTGTCATATATACTTAGTTTTTTTAAAATATATCTCTAGTTTTTCTAGTTTCTCTAGTTTATGTTTCTAGTTTTTTTATATCATTTATTCTGTTCAAAATAAACAATATATATCCGCGAAAATCATGTTTTGAAAGAAAAAAGCAGAGTGAAGAAATGGAATGTATGACCAGCAGAATTATAAAACAAATAGTGACAGAAAAACAGAAAATTTTTCAAATAATAGAATGAAAATTTTGGTTCCGGGATATTTTTCTTGTTCCGGGATTTTTTTTTGGTACCGGGATTTTTTTTTGGTTCCGGGATTTTTTTTGGTTCCGGGATTTTTTTTTTTCGTTCCGGGATTTTTTTTTGGTTCCGGGATTTTTTTTGGTACCGGGATTTTTTTTGGTTCCGGGATTTTTTTTGGTTCCGGGATTTTTTTTTTTGGTTCCGGGATTTTTTTTTGGTTCCGGGATTTTTTTTCGTTCCGGGATTTTTTTTTCGTTCCGGCGTCCTAGAACAGTGCCCCTTTGGTTGATGAAAACAAAAATGCTGAATAATACGCGGTTGCTCGAAAATCTGCATTGGATTCAAGATATGAAGGTTGAACGTTTCTATTATATTTGAAATCAGAACATTCACTGTTCCAACTTAACTAAATAATTTTGGGAAGGAAGCTATCAGGAATTTCCGAATTTTGCTCATTTTGCAATCAGACTACCGAAATACGATTGTTCTTGAAACGTACAACTTGAGTACTGAACTCAACAAAAAAAGTGTTGCTGTTAAATACAAATTCGGACCGGTCAGAATGAAAATCATTTGCTACATTGCGCTGATGGATTGGTATCAAACATTGACTACTAGTGAAATTTTCACTTCAATCGTGTGGTTTCCCCGAATATCAATATAGCCTTACAAGAATTGATTATCTGTATATCCCTTAACTCAGATGCACATCGGCTAATGTCTACGCCGTCGTCTTCCAGCAATCAGGCGAGAAACGCGATATGTCTTGTCACGCGCCAATTCAGAATATTAGTTGAATCCTGTGGCGGTCGGTCAGAAAAATATCAGAAAAACAGAAAAGTGTCACAAGAACTTGAACCCGTAAACCAATCTCACTGAAGCATTGATCAATACAAATCTTATTACAAAAAATGTTTTTTGCGATATATTAATTATTGATCACAGGGCTGCAATTTCTTCGAATACTATTGGAACAGAAAAAAACCGTTTCTGTTAAAATATCACAAAACAGAAGGTTTTTCGTCGTAAATTGCCTAAGATAAATTTGGTAAACATCTAGCAAACATTTGAAACAGAGAATAGTTCATTAATCAGTTTCCAAAAAGAATTGATTTCGAGCATTTGTTGCAACAGAAAGTTCACTTTTTGAACGGGTGATTACTTTAGAGGTTTCCTGTTTCAGAAGTTCTTCGAATGCTTGAAATGTAGTTCTTATTCAATTTCTAATGTCGATTCATGGCCATAACAAAGATAATCAAGTTGGTCTTCGAGAAATCAAGTTGTAGCTGCCGGAGGCAGCGTTCAGAAAGATTGAAAAATGAATCAATTTTTGGAATCTCTGATTTTTCATCGAAGAAATGGAAAGAGTCACAAAGAATAGAGTTCACTATCAATCCTTCTGTTTGCAACTGTCATAGCATTTCTGATAAAAAATTTCACTTCTTCAATGTTAAAACGAAATATGCTCTATTCAAAAAGACGTTAAACCAATTTAGATAAATGATTCTAACGCAAAAGTCTAACATTTGAAATTGTAAAATTGGAAATTTCCCAGAAAAATGCGGTTTCAAAAATTCATCATCAATTGTGAGACGAAATTTTATAAGATTACGGATCTGTACGGATAATTAATTTCAAAACTTTCATACGATGTAACAAGTTTTTCACTGGATCATAATTTTATTAATAGCGAAAGAGAGCGCAAGAGAAACTTTGAAAGAAAATCGAGCGAAAACCGAAAAAAAGAGAAAAAATAGGAAGACAAAAAATGGTAGAAAATTTGAAAGATTTTTGTGTGATTTTTAGTGGTGTGTATTTAAAAATTGAAAATTGAAAATTGGAAGAAAATTGTGATGATGTGTGTGATGTGAATTTTGAAATTTTGTGTGTTGGATTGGCAAAGGCGGGAATTTGAAAAAAAGTTAGAAAAAGAAAAGGAGAATTCTAGGAAGCAAGATTTTAAATTATCGCATAAAAATGAGAAATTTGGAAAAAAATTGGTCAGTGAAATTTTGTGGAGATGAGGGAAGGGGAAGGGAAGAGAAAGCTGGAAAATGAGGAAAATGATGATGAGCAAAAATCGGGGAAATTTGAGAAAAAGTAACTGAAAAATGGGAATTAATGAAAAAGGGGGGACGCCTGGCGTCTACGGAATGGGTGCATTTTCAAGGAGTACTCTTGAAAATTTTTGACAGAAAAAAATAGGGGATCATGAGAAAGTCCTAGTGAAAATTAAAAAATGAAAGGAGATTTTGGTTGAAAAAAGTGGAGCTATCAAATCGGATCGAACTCAAACTGCTCCAGAAATATTTTTTTCGAAACAGTAAATTTTATCGATTTTTTTCCATGAAATTTCACCAAAAATCAATACAGTAATAGAAGAACTATCCATCAGCACTAGCGGGGTCCATCTGCATCACCGCCGGAGCACTTTCTCCATCTTTCGGCGGAATTCTTCTCGTTTTTCCAGAAGACGTCGCGGCTCCAGCTGAAGACGTCGATGGTTGTCCTCCTTCGATATATCTTTCAGCACTGGATTCTTTTCGTTTATCTCCTGGAGGACCACCGCTATTATCCGTTTTGTAGTCCTTGGCTACACGTTTCTTGCGGGCTTGGGCTCGGCGAGCACGCTGGTTCTGGGCACGGAGGTCGGTGATGGAGGACTGAAAAATGAAAGTTAGAAAGCGCGAAATTAAAAATTTTTAAATTAAAAATTCACAGTTGCAAAACTTCATCAAATAATTTTTAAGTTTTCGACTACTAATTTCTTTATATCTATCGGCCTATCTGTAATTCAAGATATTTTGTAGTTCCGACGTTTTCGGAATCATGGAAACCAGAAGAGTTGTGCAATTTTAAAATTACTCCAAATATTTCCCAGATTTTACACTACTAATCACAAAATTTGAAATTTTTTGCAAAAATTCAAACCTATTCAAAGCCAAGAACTTTTCAGCTTTATTACAGTTTCAAAATTTCATTAAAACATTTTCAGAATTTTTACTTCTGATACGCATTCAACAAATAATGGCTTACCTGTAACCTCTTAACATGTCCAATCTTGGTGATTCCGATATCCATGATATCAGATCTCTCCAAATGCATCAGTTCGGACCCTTGAATATCGTTTTTACGAAATGTCGATCCATATTCCGACATTCCGATCGAGGAGAGCCATGCACACACCTCGTCTACCGTCCAGTAGGGGACTGAAAATGTAACTTTTTTTAAAAAAAAGTCTAGCTTCTAAGGATTTCGATTTCATCTGCATCAGTTTTTGAAGCATTGAACTATAAAGTATAAACTTTTCAGTCTTTCGTTCTGACAAACTTTTCTGGCTACGGTGATGATGAAATTATTAACCTTCACGAAAGAAGACCCAACAGGAGCAAACCGAGAAACAGTAAAAAATAACCTAATTGTTCAGCCCATTTTTCACTGTTCTATGTAATGTTTATGAGCGCACCTTCAAATTTCGCTTACTTAGATTAGAATTTCCAATTTCGAACCTAGAACTTCGCTTAGTTGGATTTTTGAATTTCATTTTTTATACGCGATAAAATTTGCTATCGCTGGTCCTTCTATATCCAATAATAAGTAGATTAGTTTTGAGCAATTTTAGTTTCGATGACCAGGGTAGACTTGAGTACGGTGATTTCTACTGATAGACATAGCTCAAACGCTAAACATTACTGAAAAAAGTTTGGGAAGCCATATAATTCAATTGCACAGATTAAATTGATTGGACTGACTTTCTTCTCAATTCTAGCGTTTTGTGAAACAGTCTCAATTTTTTCTGTTTCAATAAATCTTTTCGTACTCTTACTCAAGTTGAAAGTAATCATCTTTGCATTCAAAGTTCAATTAAAATTGGAAAAAAATACTGTTCCCAAGAATTTCACAAGGAATCGAGTTTCAACAGCCTATCATTGACATTGAGTTGCAATTTTTTAGAAAAATGTTCCTCCTCATCAAAACTCACTATTATCAAATGCGAACGGTGAACTCCTGGTTCCGAATCTTTTATGAAACCATGCCGTAAATCGTGATCTTTTCGGTTTTCCAGCAATCAAATCCTGTTTTCTTGCTTCTCGAATCGCCGCCTCCTCACGGTCCATTTCTTGACGAATCGAGTTGATCACGTAACGCCAGTTGTCTGGTTCGTCGCCCTGGAAAAATTGAATAGTTGTGTACCATCAAGGAAAACAGATGAAGAGACAAACTGATAGCCAAAAAAGTGGTTAATAGCTATTTTGTGAGAGCTCATCATTTTTTGTATTTTTTCTGCTTCAAATATAAAATGAGAATGTTATACCATATACACATTAGTTCCAAACTATCCATTATCTTAATTTTAGAAGAAAAGTTTTCTTGTTTAACTAGAATTGATTTCTAAAACCGAGAGATCTCGAAAATGACTGAAAAAATGACAGAATATCCTATTCAACTAGAATGTTTTCTGTTTCATCGCAATATCAAAAGCCACTAAAATTGTTGAATTTTGATAAATCGAGTCTTAAGGATCATCGAAAATTAATCATGAGCATCTGGAAAACTACATCAAGAAAATTTTTCCGTTACAACTTGGAGACAAACTTGACTTCGAAATTTTAAGATTGATTACAAGCGTCTTTGCTCTACATATTTTCGAAAATCTCGCAATCTCTTAGATTTTTAGAATTTAGAAAAATGTCAAACCAATGAAATCCTTTATAATTTAAATACGCCACCGCCTCACAACTCTCATTATTTTATGTTCAGACCACAAAAGTTTGTTGAAATTTCCTGTATAAAATCTGTAATCCAACGTTCTACTAGATTTGAAGCAATCTGGATACATAACAAAATTTTGGAAACTTTTAATAATATGGCTTACTGTTACAAAATGTGTACTTATGAATCTAAAAATTTTGTACTCCAGTGACACTTAGCAATTTCAAAATAAAAGAAAGGTAAATTATATCATCGGAAATCTGGAGTCTGTAGAAAAATAAAATGCTTTCTGTTTATAATTGGTACATACATGAATTACATAATTTGCTCATTATTAGAGATTTCAAAATCTAAAATTGAATAAATCCACTAGCTAGAGACGTCCGAACATTGTAAATGAAATTGAAAATACTACCGTTACAACTTCGAGGCAAACTTTATATCGATATTTTAAAGTCGATTAGACCATTGTCCAAATTTTAGAACCTAAAAATTGGGAAAGTATTAGGGTGTAAAGAAAGTTTCTCCCGTTTTGGATGCCACAATTTGGGCCCTGATTTACTACCTAGTTTTGGGCTTTGATACAAATTTTTTCTGTGGATTTTGATGAGTCACTCAATAGCAGTGTGATACTATTTTGCCGTGTAGCTCATTTGATTTCCTCGCCTGTAAGACAACTTTTTCTAATCACCGTCACGGAAGTTATCGGTGTATGGTTTTGTTCTCGAAGAGTTCCACTCTTGAGAAAACAAATTTTTAAAAAGCAATGATAATTTTTAATTAACATAAAATTTCCTTCATCACACGAAAAATATTTTCTTGAATTAGTGTTGTCTTGAAAAGTTTGGACCCATCTCTAGGTTCGCTCTGAATGGCGATCTATGAACTTTGAAGAGATGGCTTGGATTTGCTCATCAACCAATGTTCTTGAAAATAATTGTATTATTTACCAAATACTAGTAGACAATGATGACATAATTTTAAACACCTTACTCTTTGTGGTTGCAAGAAATTTTGATCTTTAGTTAAATCATGGTTTTTAGAAAAGTAACTAAAATTTCAGTTTTGATTAGGGCATGCTTATGTCATTTTTTCTCAATGACTAGGAGGTTCTGGCTTTATTCCTTTATGAATATGCATAGCTAATGAGATTTAAAAAAAGTACAAATAAAATCAGGCCTGCTATTATTTTTATTCAATCAGGAGATCCCGATTCGTCTCGATTTTTGGCGAAATTTAAGTTGCTGTTTTGGAGTAAGTCTCGCTGAGCTTAGAGTTGGAACAGAATGGCTACATTTCATCAACAAAATAAACAACTCTTTATCATTTTATTATGAAAATATTCAGGCTCATGAACACTCACCACCCCGAGTATGAACAAATCTTACTATGCTGATGATAGGTATAATTTAGCATTAAGATCAAATGAGGATTTCGAGCTTACTCTAAAAGGAGCAATTTATAAACTATATTGGTATTATTTTTTAATCCATGCTCTTTTCAAATATTTTAGTTACAAACTTGCCCGACAACATCTTCTACATGAAAATTTGAAAATGAAACAGGTCGCAAAAAATTGTACCCTCAATAATTCGAACTGCCAAAACTCTTGCTTTGGCGTAGCTGGGCCAGGACTTTATACAGTTAATGCCAATGAGATGTAGACTCTCTACCAACATATCTTAGGTTTTTTAAACCAAGCCTCATTGAGAAACTCAGAACGAAAAATATCTTCAAAAACGGGAGAAACTTTCTTTCCACCCTAATATCAAAATCCTTACGAATCAGAATCAGCCGTAACTCAAAAAAACATTTCTGTTTCAAGACATTTAAAATTAAATATTCTTCAAAATCTGCGATTTTTGGTGCAAGCTGTCTTCTACTAAATTCAGAGTCATCAGGATTTTGAATGATTTTCAATAATATGGATTACTGTTACAAGATTTTCGATCTTGAGTTTTTCGCTTGGTGCTAATTGTAAGATCTAACATTAATTTACCAAGGATAAACACCAAGACATCCGGATATCCGTACACAACGATGGAAAATCTACTCCTTACTAAGAGAATAGTTCTGTCTGTGTGTGTGTCCGTCCGAAATTGTTTCTTGCATAACTTTTTTCTTTGTGAACCAAATGCTTTCATATTTGCAATACAGTCATGGGTGCTCGGGCGCTTCATGACCGTTAGTTGAAAACCAAATTTTGTTCAGGATTACTGTAGGTACAGTAACCCAAAATTTGGAGAAATCACTCAACGTTAGTGAACATTTTTAAAAATTTGCACAGACAATGCACAAACCATGAACCAGTACAACACCAAATTTTGGATTGATACCTCAAAGATTGGCTGAGATACGGTAATAAAAACATTGACACACTTTGCGAGTTTACAAAAGTTTCCAGCAAAAGCCAGGAAGTTGAGCCCCGCATAGCGGGGCGTAAACCGACTGGTTATATCTGTTTCACAATTTTTGTATATTCCAATCATGAAAATGAGAAACCATTATCTTCAATGAATCGATATCTTTGACAAAATGACAAATCATTAACAGATGACAATGGTTCCAAATGTTTAAGGAAAAAAAATTGCAGAGATATGCCGGATTCCAAAAACACATGAAAAAATTCAAAATCTTACTATTCCTACTGTAACTCACATGAATCTCAAACGTAAAATGCGGTGTCGGTCCCAATTTTGGTTGTCCTGCAGGGGCCCTTGTCCTCTGTGGAAATCCGAAATGATCTTCTAATAATTCGACGACTCTCTCCACAGATGCCACTGCTTCTTCTCGTTCTTCCAAGTCATCGATAGCCTGGAAATTGGGAGTATTAGTGGAAAAATTTGACGGGAAATTTGAATTCCTCATGTCAAGAAAGTCATATAGTAGATTTATGATGATTTCAATGTTGGTTTTTCACATTTTCAGAGCGCATTTTTCCAATTTTTCAACTTTTTTAAACCTCTGATTCCCTGAAAATCCGCTTCTTAAATATGTCTAGACATGTCAGAAAAGCACAAAAAAGAAGGAAGAGTCAAAAATAACAAAATTATCCCTTCTTTTTGTCTATTTTCTGTCTTTAAGGACATCATCCCCACAGATATTTGCTCTTTTTTTGGCTCTTTCCTCATTTTGTGAGTTATTTTCGAGCATTTCTGGTACCAAAAATCTCGCTAGTCAGAGTCCAAAGTGATTCAGAGCACATATTTGCATATCTTTCCCATTTTTTAACACTTTTTCGTTTAAGAAAAAAGTGTAGAAAAAAAGAGGAAGAATAAAATTAGCATAATTTTCCATCCCCATCTCCAATTTCCATACTTTTGTTTCTGTGCTCTTTTCGGCTCGACTAAAGTTCTTTTTTATTTGGATCCAATTGGTTTTTGGTCTGCTCGTGGATCTAGGGGCTCAATTACAGAAATCCTTTTTAAGGAAAAGTTAGATGTGCAGGTCTTACTGTAGATCTTGAAATTTCAAATCTCAAAATACAGTATTTTCAATAGAAAACCTGCGCATCTGAATCAAAGATCGCTAGCCCTTATCCATCAAAAATGTTCCCAGGGGAGAATGATTTTGGTGACCTTGAAGAAAAAAAAACAAAGGGAAAACATAGAAATGCTCCAATATTCATTGGAATTCTGAGGACAACTTTGGCATTTATTTTTTAGGAGTGCTGCGAAGAGACTGTGAACTAAAGTTCCAAAACCCCTCCATGGTTTTTGACCAGAAAATGGAACAGTGATTTTTTTGAAAAATTTTCCTGTCTGAACGTCTGGATTTCCGGATGTCCGAAATCTCTCTCTATCCAAGAGTCCGGATGTCCTCAGTTATTTAGTTATGTCCATCTGTATGTCCAGATGTCCCTCGAAATTTTGTAGATCAAAAATGAGAACCCCCACGTGGCATCCAATTACACATAGAAGAAAGTCCTCTCTTTTCTTCTTTTTATAGCCGTCTCATCCCATTCATCCTCCCGTTTCCCTCCAAAACCAAAACCACCACCACGACCACAAAAATCTCATAGAAAAACATTTATTTTCACACCACTCTCTTCTCTTCCATCCCAATTTTGGAAGACACCGAGAGAGTGAGAGACACAGAGAAACTAGAGAATCTTCTTCTTTTTCTTTTTGACGTCTTCTGGAAAACCAGAAGACGTCGCCAGAAGTAGAAGAAGACAGGAGAAAAGTGTAGAAGAGAAAGTGTGAGAGCCAAAATTATTAATTCATCGTCAGAGAGGAAGGAAAAGAGTCATCTTTTTCCGTTTTTTTTTCCTTTTCTCTTTTGGCTTGAAGACATTTAGACTAGAAAAATGAATTTCAATTTTAACGCCTTCTGGATCGATGTGTGTGTCCGAATGTCCTGATGTCCAAAATTTTGGGTTTTCCTAACTGAATACCCCAATGTCAAGCCTCAAAAATGCTTCAATTCTAATGTTTCCCTGTCATTTTTTACAAAAGTTTTTTCACAGTTTCAAAATTTCTCATGTTTTTCTTTCAAAAATTTATTCATCAATCGGTCATCAAGATGTCCGAAATTTCATTATTATTTCATGGCAAGAATATGTTTTATCTTTAAAAATGTTGTCCGTTTCAACTTTTCAATGATTTTCGAAAAAAATTTCCGAAATCGATGAATGCTCTACATTAAAATAAAAGCAATCACAGATTTTCAAAATGGAAATATCACTAAAAAGCTGGAAAACTTTGATAACTTTTTTCACTGTTTAACATTTTCTACTCTTCGATCTCAAGTTTCAGAAGTTGATTTTCTTCATTTATTGGCATACAATCACTTCTCAAATTTTTCGAAAAACTACACTTTTCTTTGAAATTCCCCATTCACAGAAAAAATTTTACTGTTCCAAATTTTTCAAAAATTCTTCTGAACTTCCTAAACTGTTGATCTTCGAGATGAAAAATTTTTATTCACTACCACATCTCCTGCAAAAAACACCCCCACCCTAGAGTACCTGAGAAATTAGCAAAAAAGATCAGTAAAATCCCAAAAAAAAACATCTAGTTTTTTTTAACTGCAAGTGTCTCCACTATCCTCTATCTCACTATATGTCAGTTCGAATACACATACATCCATATACATATCTCTGCCAGGAAATCTTCAAAAAATTGAAGAGAGAGGACCCTTCTCTTCTCTTCATTTAGAAGAAGAGAAGGATATGTGATGTCACTTCGAAAAAAAAACTAGGAAGGAACAGAATGATACAATTTTTTGATGGGATTCGTTCGAATTCCGAAAAATAGAAAAATTCTAAGTGAGTTTCTGTCTGTGTATCTCGATGATCGGATGTCCAGGAAATTCTAGATTTTGGTGATGGTCAGTAACTTAGCCCTAATCAAAAATTAGGAGATTTTCGAAGGTAAAATTTGACCATTAAGATGCTCGACAACCCTAGGTAAGCTGCTGAATCTGTCTGTCCATCTGTGTATCCAGATGTCCACATTTGTGCTTTTGAGTCATATGGTATCCATGGGGTCCCCCATGGGTACCAGACACATTCGAAATTGGCTCAGCCATTCTCTATCGAAACGTCGACTACGTTTTCTAACAAAAAATTGCAGTTTCGAAAAATTTATATTTAAATTTTCCCTATTTTCAAACTGATCCGGATGCCAAAAAAGAATTCGAATGCTCAACACAGATTTCTGCTCATTTTTCAAAGACAACACATTTTTTCACTGTTACAAAAGTTCGATTTGTGCAAACCTTTGAGCTGCCTAACTTGATTAATTGTTTACAGTCAAAGATGCACGGAAGTGACTTTTGAAATACACAGAATTCCGTGCATCTCTGTTTACAGTCATACCCCATTGATTGCATTGATTTTTGTAACTTTATAGTGTTCGAATGTCCAAAAAAGGGCAACTCTCACAAAAATCAATGAAAATTTTCACTGTTTCTATTGGATATCTTTGATGGACTTCTTTCCTTACAGCTTAATCCCGCATCGCTAAACGGAAGAATAAAGATCAAAGTATCGGAATTCTTTTTGTGTTTGGTTTTTCAAACATACGTATGGTATTTTCATCCGAAATTTGGTAAAAATTCAATATGAAGAAAAGCTAAATTTTCCCTTTATTCTATTCTTTAAGCCTTGGCCGACCTTCAGTACTTTTCTCGCAATAACCGCTAATTAGCTTTGTACCCCTCAGCGTACCACAGACTTGGGCTCACAGGGTTTCCTACAGTAACCATTTAATTTTCTATCCCGAGCCGTCCATATGACTACAGTAGTCCATTAACCCCATAACGCCTCTCTACCCATTACGCCTAAAGCACCTAGTATGAGTGGGCGGCGCCCACTCATACTCTTCCAGAACTTTCTCTCTTTTGCATCTTCATTTGAGCAAGTTTTTGCTCCGAAATGGATGCGTGTGGTGTGTGTGTGTTGTATACATAATAAGTCGTGCTAGTGTGCTCTTTTGGTATTTCCGTAGATGTATGTATATACATGCATATCCGTAAATATCCATGTATCATCATTAGGATCATAGAGGGGGACCCCTCTAGGAGAGTAATTATTATTTCTTGGAAGCAATTATGAAGATTCTAGGGTTTAGTAGAAATCTAGAATTCGAAGATCTGGAAAGTTCGGAGTCAAGAAATACCAGGAATTGGAGACTCAAAGCTTTTTTTCCAAGTCCAGTACATCAAGTCTTAGCATTTCTTTTGGTTCAAATTTCCAAAGTTCTCCATTTCTCACATTCAGTAAATCTGTGTTTAAGTACGTCCAGATGTCCAAAATTTCAAAAAAAACAAAGAAGCTAAAATTTCAAAAAATTCCAGTTTCGGTAAGAAAATAACCTAATGGTAATATATCACATATGCTTAATTCGAGGTTTCAAAACGTATTCTCAGTATTTTACTCTGTCCTGATTTCCAGATATCCAGATATCCAAGGACTACTGTAACTCTATACTATTTGGCCTCAAAAATATCCTTTTCTTGCTCTTTTTCAGTTCAAGAAATTGCTCTAGTTCCCCCGTCCTAAAGTTAATGCATACATTTCTAGCCATCCCAAATTTTTCTCCGTTGCCTTATTCCCCCATCCCATTCCCCATCCCGTCTAATGTTTTCCTAATGCGGATATCCTCTTTTGGCTCCACGCCGCCATGAAACCCGAGCACACTTTGGCTCCGCCCACTTTTTTTCGTTTTGTGGAAAAAAAAACTTTGGGGGCTCCGCGAGCTCCAAGAAAAATTGAATTATATTTTTTCCCATGTTTTTGTTTCTTGGAAAATTTTGTCTAAATTGGGGCACATGTGCCCCCAATTAGGAAGAATTTTAGGAGAAAACAAGTAGAAATATAATATAATTAGGAGGCGTTTTTTTGAAGAAAAGCTAAAAAAATTAGATGAGAAGCGTTCCATAACAGAAGCAAAAACATGGATGGGTGTTGTGAAAATGTTTTTCGTCTCGAATTGAATTTTTCGAATTTCCCGCCTTTTTTTGGTTTGAATGGAACAGGAAAATGTAGGGAAAAAACAGATGGTGATGAGATTTTCGGGTCTAAAGTGAGAATATTAGAACGTAAAGATAGATATATTGGGATGCGAGAAAAATTGCTGGAGTGAAGTTTTAAATTTCCTTTAAAAATTAAAAAAAATCTGAAACCGACATTTTTTGAATGAAAATTTCAAATCTGACTGGATTTTAAGAATTCTGCTGATATGCTAAAATTCTAAAACCTTGATTCAAATTTCACATTTCGTCAATTCCCCCCCCCCCCTTAATTGTCTTCGTTTCCACTCGATTTTCATCATTTTTGGCTCATTTTTCTTCAAATTTTCTACTCAATTTTTCCTTTTATTTTCTCATTTTTCAGAATCGAAAATGAGCATCCGAGACCGAAAATATCGATGGGTTCGGCGGGCTCGGTTTCTGATGGCAGTGGAATTATGCTTATCGCTAATTTTCGATTTGACAATGATTGGTGGAACAGTGAGGAAAGGACAAATGTTGAATTGTCTATTGATTGTGGTGATCACAATCAATATTTTGACTGGAGCAAGGTGAGTACTGTAGGATTACTGTAGTCGAATGTGTACGGTAATTTTGAACTAAAATTTCATCAGAAAAATGATCGAAAATAGGCAAATTTAGGGAATGGGGTTTTGTCGAAAAATAACTGAAAAGTGGATAATCAATCATATTTGACTTGATTTTCGTCCATTTTCCAAGTGAAATTTTGTAAAAGTTTGGCAAAATTTTGACTTTTTGACGGTCAATTTTCGATAATTTTTGCCCAGTTTTTGACCATTATTCTCCAGAATTTCTAAACATTTCTAGCTCACATTCTTTCAAAACTTTTCCCTATTTACCTTATTTTCAGACTATTCCTAAAGCTCCGTGGTATCAAATGTGCAAGCTCCATAATGGCCTATGTAATATGGAAAATTGTTCAAGAAGTGGTGATGGTACCAGCGTTGGTGGTGTTCAGCTTCATTTGTGTTGATGTGAGTTTTTTGGTTTTTGGCGGGAACCTTGAGAATGAAAAGTTTTGAGAGTTAAAGACTCGGAACTCCAGTTCCCTATGTTTCGGTAAAACGTCGAAAAAATTCAAACGAAAAATTCGAAAATCAAAATTTTTTCAAGATTAATTTTCATTAAATTTTTGCCCTTGAGACCAAAATTAAAACGCTTCGGGATCGCAATTGTCCAAAGAACTTGATTTCAAACTCAAAAATGGTGATTTCTTTCATTCTCAGCTCGAAAGACCTATTTTTCAGCGCTACCTTCGAAGTTGGGACAATGTGAATCGAGGAGTCCAAATTCTACTGGTGGTATGGATATATGCTTTATACTCTCTAGGCTTGATATTGTTTTTGGGTGAGTCAAATTGAGAAAAATTGAGAGAAAAAAAAACTAGATGATAAAATTTTTCAAAACTGAAGAAAAATTTCTGGAACAGAAAATTTTTCCATGAAAAATTCTCAATTTTCATTGAATTTCAGAAAATGTTTAACCGTTAGTTTGTTATTTTCAACCTTAAAGTGTTTTTTTTTCTGGAATTGACTGAAAAATTTCCATTAATTCATAAAAAAGTTCTGTTTCAAATTCAAACTTTTTTCAAAATATTGTAACACGGTTTGATGATTTCCACTCCTGCTTTAAATCATTAATTTTCAACCGAAAATTTTTGTTCTACGGTCAAAATTGTTGTATTCTTTATTCAAATTGCACCTATTTTAACCAAACGCTTCCCAACTTTCAAATATTTCAGGTTGGCTCGCTCGATATCTCTGGCAACTCCAGACCGCCCATGCTCAAAATAACGGCACCGATAAAAACGAAACAGCCACTCAAATCTCATTCATCGACAACTTTCATTCTGAAGCCGACCACCAGGAACTGTTAATACAGTCCACAAACTACAGTACTAACAACTACAGTAATCCAAGAAGACATGGAAATTGTTCGGAGGCAATAGAACTGCGAGAGATCCCTATGGATCGCCCATTTGTGCCAATGATGGATACTGTAACTTTCGATACAGTATCCAGGGATACTGTAGTGCCATGGACGCTGAGAGATGATTAGCTTGCTCGAAGGATTGCGGATATCATTTATGACAACGATCTCTTTTTCCTGAATTCGGGTTTTCACTGTACAAAGGCTTGTAAAACTGCTAAAAATAAAGATTTCGACCTACATAGTGTTGTGGTAAATTACTGTAGGATTACGGATTTACTTTAAGATGACAATAGTGAGATTACAAGGGAAGCAGAAGCAATTCAAGCTATTGGAAATATCTAGAATCGGAAACAGTGAACAATTTTCGAAATGTACTGTATGATGCCAAGTGACTTTAGGATCTGGTACTGTAGGATTATGGTTCTACAAAGTTCAATGATATTATTGTGAAGGTACTAATGTAATAATGAAATTAACAAAGGTGCCAGTGACTGGGACTTACACCTAGTATAGATGTAAATATTTTGAAAAAGTAAAACGAGTGAGCTGCAGTATCTTAAAGACCGCTGTAGGCGTACTATAGACTTTTTATTCATGAATTCAAGTAAGATTACTATAGTTTTATAATTCAGTTATACCGGAACACACAATAGATGTAGTTAAAGGTTTTTGAAATGTGTACTTTTTGTAACAGTAATTTTTCTCAAAGTTTAATGTACTATTGCTCACTGTAAGATTACTGTATGTCGGGAAATAACAGGGATTACTATATTGTGATCAATTAGGGCCAAACGCTGGAACAGCTGATTGAAAATTCCAGTTTCAATTAAGATTCTAGATGCTACACTCTTGAAACCGTAGAACGCTTGTAGAACCAATGCAGTTTAGAGGGGTAGTTGGGTTACTGTAGGACTATTCTAGACCGATTACATACAGGTGAGGTACGGTAGGATTACGGTATTAAGAAAAAAATGAGGATACATGGGAACAAGTCAGAGAAACTAATTTTTCTTAAGTGGTGATTTCTAAGCAGTGAAGTTTTTGAACTTTTTGGTATTTGAGATTACTGTAGAATACATACCGAAAGAATTCTTGAATTTCAAAATTATTTGAGTTACTGTTCGATAAGGGTAGAAACTGCGTAAACATCTTCAACATCTAAGGCATCGTTGTGAAAACCGTTCATCTCTAACTATACGAATTTGGAAACAGGAAATATTTGGTGGTGGAACGTAGCCAGAATGCTAAACTTCAGTGAAATACGTTATTTGAGTGTTACTGTAATCACTTTAATCGTCTATGAAATATTCGAGTGCAGAAAACTGGCATCTTTTTTGCTATGGATATTTTGAAACAGTGAAAAATGTTTTACTAGAAAATTTTCGCCTACTGTAAGATCACTTTAGACGAACAGAATATACGGGGTTACTGTGGGACTACTGTCAGTTATAATGTCCATACATGTCGCGGGCCGGGCCGGGCCGGGCCGGTGGAGGAATTTCTACCGGCCCGGCCCGGCCCGGCCCGCTCGGCCCGGATTTTTGGAGGCAAAATTTTTCAAGGTCAATTTTTGGAGCAAAATTCGATTTTTTCGTTAATTTTTAGTAAATCGTGATTTTTTGTATCCTTCTTGTACTTCATGGATTTTTACACTTTTCCATGAATTTTGGATAGTTTTTCGTGAAAAATTGTCAAAAAAAAAATTTTTTTAAGCAATTTTTCGCACCCGGGCCGGGCCGGGCCGAGATTCGGCAAGTATGATAATGTCGAATATTAATACAATGAAACTAGGAACACTGTACGAAAAATTCATTTTTCTGAATGTGGAATCTTAGAAACAGTGAACAAATATTTTTAGGAGTATAGTAGTAAAAGGTTACTGTAGTCAATCAGCTATGCTATGGCCACAATTTGATTCCAGACCACCTCATTTTGCTATCAATTTTCTTCCCAAAACTTCGAAATTCAGGGGTTTTCTTATTTTTAAGAAATTATTTTTGAGTCAATATTTTCGGTTTCAAAGTATTTTTCTCATCAATTCTCTTCTCTATTTTTACTAATTCTCATCGACTCTCTTCTCGATCTTATGGCACATTTTCAGCCCATTATTGCTCATTCTTAATCAATTTCCATGATTTATATATTTTCAGCCACACCTCCTTTTTAAGCTCCGCCCACTCCCCCCACTCAAAAACTAACCTCCGGATCCTCTTCACCACTCGCTGCTCCACCCCTGACAATTGCATTTGCATCATCCAAACTTTGCAAGAACACCGACGACACTCCGAGGCGAGCAATTTCACCTTCAATCAGTCTCAAAAACTCTCTCGCCCTCATCAAAAATGGTACAGTATCCCCTCCGGGTGCCCCCACCAAAGCAGTGGGCGTTGATGGAGCCGTTGTCGCTTTCTCTTTTTGCTCCTCCCATTTTTTCAAAGTTGCATCGAATACCGGATTTCTGGCCAACATCTGTGCTCGGTTCTTGTGCACAATTTGCATGATTCCAGGAGGTTGTAGCCATGGTTCTCCGTCGACTTGTACTGGAATTGGCTCGTCGCCAAGGATTACGATACGGACGTGTCGACACTGAGCGATACGGTGGTTTTGGAGACGAACGGCGTTGGGGACACGGGAGGTGGCCACGTGGATTACACCGAATAGGGCGACGACCTGGAAAAATGAAATGGGTTACTGTAGATGGGAGGGAGGTAGAATCAGTTAGATGTGCAGAAAGGCACCGTACACCATCACATCTAACCACTGTTTCAGAAAAGTTAGATGTGCAGGCACTTCAGCTCGTAACCACTTGGTGTTTTGTATATCTTGAAAAAACCTGTACATGTAAATTTAGAAGTACGATATGCATGTTAGATGTGCAGGTAGGGACAGTAGTCTTGTGGATCTAACTCCTTATGACCGCTACCGTAGGCAGCGGAAAGTCTTCACATCTAATACTGTTTCAGGGGAGTTCGATTTCCGGGTAGCTTTCTTGAGGGCCACTAACTAACCATAAGTCCTAAGTTTTGAAAAACTCACACATCTAACTACTGTTTCTAGAAAATTAGATGTGTTGAGGACAGAACCACACATTACTGAGTAATGTCAATGAGTATTGTTAAGGCTGGCAATTCTAATTAGAGTGGTACTGAATGATATTATGAACATTGTTTTGAAAAACAATTTACAGGTAGCAGATGTACAGTACTCTTGGTGAAACCTTTATATCTGCGTTGGTAGTTACAGTCAATTATATATATATATATATATATATATCTGCAAATGTCGTTTTTTTTAGAAAGCCTGCACATCAAAATACTGTTTCAAGGAAGTCAGATGTACAGGTTACAAAACTGGCAACTACTGCTGTTGCCCATAATTCTTTTAGCTGGCACTTTTTCAAGGGAGTTGATGTGCATGTAGCATTATATGTTAGTTTCGGGAATTTTCTCAGTGAGACAGGCAGATATAACTTTTTCCTATTACTAGCTGCTGTATTTCGATATTTAAGTACACAGACAACGGCCTGACAGTACATATAGGATTACAATTGCTATTGACATCTTGCACATTTGAATTGGTGGGTACGGTGTTTACGTTAGATTTGCATGTAGACAGAGTGACTTGAGGAATTATTCACTACGGCTTCAAGGAAGCCACTTATGCTAGCAATCTCAAATCTTCCTGGGTACCCGGTTAAGTTACAGCAAACTTTAAAAAACCCACACTTTTAAATTTAGGAATACGTTTTTTCAGATGAGCAGGAAGACCCAGCAGCCTTCCAAATCCTTCAAATGATTAACAAAATGTACAGTTTCACTGAAGTTAGATGTGCAGGCAGCTAACTTGAGAATCGCTCACTTTTCGAATATTATACGACAACCTGCACGTCTAACTAATGTCTCATGGGAGATTATTTCTGTTTCCAGAAGTTTTGATGTGCAGGTAACATGACCATGTTGTTAATTTTATTCAAGTAGGGGAGACCAACTCATTTAACTAATTCTAGATAATCTAAATATTGAGACAGTAATTTAAAAGTAGTGGGTTACAATAGCATTTGAAAACCTGCTCATCTTAGAGGTGCTGTATTTACTTTAAATCTGCAGATAGACACAGTGACTTCGGAAGAACCTGCATATCAAAATACTGTTTCACAGGAGTCAGATGTGTAAGTAAAAAATTTGACAACTACTGTGTCTGCAACGAACGCATCTAATGACACAATTTTCAAGTTAAATGTGCTTTGATAAGCGGTGTTTCAGTTGTTTTTGATAAGTAACTGCACATCTAAGCTCTTATACAGTGCGACGCAAAAAGATAAGACACCCCCCTAAAAAAGAAGTTCCGGGAAACTGAGAGTTTTTGAACAAAATCTGTTAGCGCCATATAGTTCCTCTACCCCAAAAACCTATACTGCCAAACTTTCATTACTATTGGGCCAAACGTATAAAAAACGTACCAAAAATTCGAAAAAATTACCGACGCAAAAAGATAAGACACCCCACCGAATTTTTTTCTCTGATGGATATTGGCGGTTTTTTAGATTTAGAATTCGTAATCTAGATGTTTTAAGACATTTTATCATACCGCCAAAGTTTTTGAAGTCTTCTGAAAAAATTTCAAAATTTCGATTTTCAACTGAAAATTCGACTTGATAATTTTGGACTGCTGTCATCGGGTCTAGAGTGATTTTTGTGTAGGGAAACGGCTATTTACATACAATTCGGACCTTGCTTATCATATTTGGTAGTTTGAATCAATGCAAAAGAGTACAATCACAGTAGTGAGAGCCAAATTTCAAGGTTTAGTGTTGTATCCTCAGATCTTTAAAGAAGCCTTTTTGACCTGGTTATTATTTTGCTAACCGTTATGGAAATCATTTGAATTCTTTTGATTGTTTCACGTGCGTTGAAAGCATTTTGAGACTGTTTCCTACGTTTTGGATTGAGCAACTAACTGAACAGATGATCTAATCTGAGCTGATGAACTTGCTTATTCAAAAAACCTGAAAACATTTTCCTCTGTGGCCCTGGCCTTCGATTCAAACTACCAAATATGATAAGCAAGGTCCGAATTGTATGTAAATAGCCGTTTCCCTACACAAAAATCACTCTAGACCCGATGACAGCAGTCCAAAATTATCAAGTCGAATTTTCAGTTGAAAATCGAAATTTTGAAATTTTTTCAGAAGACTTCAAAAACTTTGGCGGTATGATAAAATGTCTTAAAACATCTAGATTACGAATTCTAAATCTAAAAAACCGCCAATATCCATCAGAGAAAAAAATTCGGTGGGGTGTCTTATCTTTTTGCGTCGGTAATTTTTTCGAATTTTTGGTACGTTTTTTATACGTTTGGCCCAATAGTAATGAAAGTTTGGCAGTATAGGTTTTTGGGGTAGAGGAACTATATGGCGCTAACAGATTTTGTTCAAAAACTCTCAGTTTCCCGGAACTTCTTTTTTAGGGGGGTGTCTTATCTTTTTGCGTCGCACTGTATACTGTAGGTTATATGTGCAGAATGGCACTGTAATTGCGGAAAAACCTGCACATTATACTACGGTCTCAGAATAGTTGGATGTGCCGATATCGAGGTGACGACAGTTATCTTGGAAAGTCCCATGCTGTGGGCAACCTGCACATCTAACTACGGTTTCTGATGGCAGTTTTTGTGAAAAATACTCAATTGTGTTGTGTAAACACCGTAACCTATGCGAATCCTAGACTTTTATCATATACTGTTTCGTGAAAACACGATGTCTCCGGGTTCTTTCTCCAAGGTTGATGTATCTGTTGGATGTACAGGCAGTTAGCCACAGTAGCTTTAGAGCACCATGCGCATCTAACTACGGTTTCAGAAAAGTTAGTTGAACAGACAGAAAATTCAGGAGTTACTAGTTTGTAAACTATGACGAAAATCTATACATATAACTATGATAAAAAACGAAAAATAGTACTGTTTCTAAAGGGGAAGATGAACAGATACAAAAAAATGCAAGTTGATTCAGCTCTTGTATACATTTTATAGTACTCTAATGACTTATAATCTCTGCTTCAGACTAGAAATTGTAACAGTTAGCGCTGAGACATACTGAATTTTATGTGCAGGTAGGTACAGTAGCTTTTGGGACAACCTGCGCATATTTATAATTATAACGGAATAAAAAGATGACTGTTTCAGTCAAGTGATATGTGCAGGTAGTATAACCAAAGACCACTGCGGAACTCGTACCAACTGAACATCTTGTTATGACAATTTTCATAAAGTACAAAAATAATCACTTCATCCTTCAAACAACTTACACAGCTAACAATATTCAACTGGAAAACAACTACGGTTGCAAGAAAGATAGATGAGCAGTGAGAAAAACTGAGAGGTAATCGGAGAGTTGAATACGTTGGAACTGTAACGCTTCAAACCAAAAGTACTGTATTTAGAGAGTTTATGTTAAGAATTCTTACAGTATGAATTGAACTTTTGCGAAATTCAAGAGAATATTTTCACTGTTTCAAAGATAACGGATTGTTTTTGAATGTTCTAAAGTATTGATGGCTTCTTTGACCACTTTGCCTGATGAAAAATTTTCAAAATCGAAAACTTTGTTAAAGCGGAAATGGAAATGGATGTGCCCATAACATAACTATAGTCGATCTTCACTAAAACTACGGTTATTTTTTCTGAAATCTTGCATGGGAAACATGGGAAACAAACATCTAGCATGGGAAACTAAAATCTACTCAACATTTTTTACTGTTCTAAAAAGCTTGCATAGTTAGGTTCCTGAATTTTAACTGTTCTTGTCTCTTTTTTAGCAAGAAGTACATCTCACTTGACTCGGATTACTGTACAACCTGCACATCTTAAGACTACTGTACACTTACCTCCAATATCCGATCATCGAAACTCTGCACCGTAAACTCTGGTCCATCCTTATTCCTTCCCCAAAAATTGGCTCCTCCCGAATACGATGGAATGTTCAAAATGACGATCCCTTGTAAACTTGGCAAATCTATGGGCACTCCGTCGCATTCCAATTTTATCCTCTGCTCCAGATTACGGTAGGTTCGATGCATCAATTCTTTTCCACCCAGGATACCGTACCACATAAACAATTTGGATCGAGATCGAGTTTTTTCGGATTCTTCTCGTTTATTGTGGAATTCGAGGGCAATTTTCGCGTCGAGACCAATGCCAAAATAGTTGTTCATCACGCACATTTCTTTGTATTGGGTGCTGAAAATATATGGGGATAATTAGGTAGTGGAAAAAGGAAAGTTTTACTGTTTCACTTTGAAACAGAGACAATTTAGAAATTAGCATAATTTGATAGAATACATGGAATTTCTGATAATAAGGGTTAGCTATTTTGCAAATTATGAGTTTGGCTACTAATTGGAATTTTCTGTGAAAGTTTACGGTTTCACACTGTAAGCATAAAGTTCAAGATTTTGGAATTCATAGTAAGTAAGTGATATATGATTATGTGTTATTGTCAAAAAACCGAAAATCTCAGATAAAGATGATATTTTGAAACAGTAAAATATAGGAAAATTTGGTTAAAGCCGAGGAAAATCTTTTAAATTTCTCTGAACTCCTTGCGTCCATCAAAAACTCTAGAATTTCCGAATATGCTGTTTCGTGTTCGATTTTAAGTTTTGGTCTAATTTGAAACAAAGTAGTACTGTCCAAAATTTCAAAAAATTTGCCACCCATCAAAAAAAAATTTCCTGTTTCGAGAATTATATTTTCAACGGGGGATTTAGAAGAATTAATATTCCTTCAATTATCTTGATTAGCTATTAATTTCAAACAAATCTATTGAAGAATTTTGGTTTGATAACTACTGTTTCAAAATGACTATATGTGGAAACCCCATTGCTCAAACAATATTTTTAGGTTCGATGGCAATCCTACACAATTCTCAAATCGTTCTGAAACCGTATAGCGTGATCCCAACAAATTTGTTCCATTTTGACAATTTAACTATTCAATTTGAAGCAGGAAAGTTTTAAAAAATCAGTAGCAGAAACTTCTTCTGTAGTAATATTACAAGACCACAGTTCTAAACTAACAAAGCAAAAGTCAAATGAAAAATTTGGTCTCAGAAATTACTGTTTCAAAATAACGGTTTATTGAGCACTTTCAAGAATAGATATTGAATGGTAGGATTTGCAATTTAAAAAAGAAATTGACAACTTCTAAAAATTTTACTGTTCCCAATTTGTTATAATTTATCCACAGAGCTCAGAAAATAATGCAATGCAGTGATTACCCTCAATTATTTTTGCACAAATTTAAGATACCATCTGTGCTTTCCAACTGAATTTTTTCACTGTTTCAAATCCTCAATTTTCTCTTTCGAAACTGTAGTTTATGATTTTACTCTGTCTTTTTTTTCTAGACAAGAACACTATCAACTTCCACTTTAAATACACGATACCTTTTTCTCAAAAAATGAAAAAAAAAACGTACAAAGGTGTCTGACAATCGGACATTGCATTGTTCGAATTCACTTGGGATCCAGCAGGACCACCCGGGGGACCACCGACAGACATCTGTGACAGTACTCGTGCATTCAACAGTAAGATCTCGGCGATTAGGGAGCCGCCAGCGAAACCAGACAGCATGTTACGACAACTGCAAAGGGTAATTATGGGATGAGAGAAAACACACATGAAACATGAAAAAGGCATACACATAGACTGTTTGGAAATTTACTAAAAATGACTTATGATACTAATATCAACATGGTTTTCTGTAAAATAAATTTCTTTAAGAGCCTCCAAAAGGTATCAAAAAATGATCTAAACTCTCAAAAATAGTTATAGTGTAAAATGGTTTTTAAAACTAGGCGGGGCTTCAAATTTTTGGTCACACGTCTACTAGGTGATTAGTTTAAAGGCGCACACAGTTTAATAAAACGGTGTCAGACATAAATATTTTTCTAATAATGCGATAAATACTATTTCCACATGCGCCTCTGAACAAGGCCCACCTACTTTCATCACTGTTTCACAAAATAATTTTATTAGCAATTTGGATTAGGGTCTCAATGAGCGGTGTACGCTACCTTCAAATAACATGTTGTGAAAGTGCCCTAAAGTGGGCGGAGCCTAATATTGAATCCAAAAAAGGGGAGCGATTCTCATGGTATTAATTTTTTTTCAAAACTGAAACATACAGAGATTAGAAAGTCACCAAAACATAGTAACTCGGGGGTTAGATGAACTCAGGAACTGAAAAAAAAAACACAGAAAAAACCACAAAAAATTAAGAAAAACCGAAAATTTCACACAAAATCAACATTGCCTGAAAAATCTATCCTGGATTTTTTGTAAGGAGCATAATGAAGTTATCAAAATAATGAAGATTTTTCGACAAAGACAAATTTTTGAAACCGATTTTTTTCTAGTTTCTATTTTGAAATCCAGAATCTAAAAGTTCTGGCAGCTTTGATTTTCAATCAAGGGAGACATACTCAAACTTTTATTGTCGACTTTCCATTTCTAAACAACTAAATTTCCCAGTTTCAAGCTCTACACTTTTTCCTTGTCAATCAAAATTTTTCAGTATTTGCCCGTTTTTTTTAACTCACCTCCTCAAATGTGAACTACTCGACAGTCCTAAATCGCTTCCAACCGTCCTTTTCCTTTCTTTTATCCTTGACCAAGTGGCTGAATCCGATGCTCTTGCTGGGGAAAGGGTGCTTCCAGAAGCACCCACTCCACATCCAGATGAGGATCCTTCCATGTGCTCTGGAACATTTTTTTTAATGAAAATTCGGGTGATTAAGGTATTGGGTTGATTAACATTGGAGCTCGATCAAAAGCTGAATATAAAGTAAATTATAATTTTAGAATAAAAAAAAATGTCATATTCTTAACTTCTAATGTTTCATATTTTTTATAAATATTTCTTATTCTCGATTTCTAATGTTTCATACAAATAAAAGTCTACAATACTAACTGAACAGTTATGAACTTGAAAAATTTCCAGAAAATTGTGAAACTGAAAAAAATTGAGCAGAACATTAGAACTTTAGAATTTTCTGTACACTGGCTCTGTCTAAATATGCTCTTATGATATAGAATTCCTGAATTATAAAATCGAATTCAACCCGATCAATTGCAATGTTTCATCAAAACATATAACATCCAGTATTGAAACGGTACTTTGAGAGTTGAAAACTCGAACGTTAAGTTCAAAATTTTTTCAAATATCATTACTGACAATATCAGTATTACTAGCTAGCGCTAAAAAAAATGTGTAAAACTTGAACAGTTGATTTGAAACAGAGAAATTTCGGGTCAAAAACTGAAAATTTTCGAAATGTCAAAGGCACCAAATTCTGGGCATAAGTCAGCAAAATAGTTAGATTTTCTTCGACAAGTATGTACTTTTGAATTGCATAGCTACCAAGCAAGTACTGATTTTTTATAAACCATCTTTGCAACAGTAATTTCTGAGATTTTGCCCGTTTTTTTCCAAAAGTTGATCATTCGTCATCTCAATAATTCATCGTTGACAGTTTAGTCAAAAGCTTGATTCTAAAACTTTGAAACAGAAATTATTTTCGACTATGCTAAAACAAGCCAGCTTTGGCTCTAACTTGCTCTGTTATCAACCATTTTATGCTACAGTAATCTCACGCACGACGGAATTGCAGAAACTCGTTAATACCATCTGTTCTAATGCTTAAATTTACTGAATTTTTGAATCCGTAATTTTTTTCCCAAAGTATTGAACTCCTACTAGTTTCGGTTTTTTCACCCAAATTTTCACTATTGTGAGCTGATAGAAAACATAGAAAACGCACCATACTCCCCATACAAACTACTATCCGAGTGACTTTGCTTCATCTTATCCACTCCTCCTCCACATATCGGATGCAAACTTTGACTCTTGATTTTATCGGAATTTTTGTTTAGCGTGGTATCCGAATAAATCCTAGGCCTATCTGGTTTCTGATGATCTTCTGAATCCTCTTCAGGAGATGATGTATTCGTGGACGTCTTCTTGGTTTCTTTGACGACGTTGACGCCTTCTGGATTCTGATTCTGATCCTCTGCCACATCATCATCATACGCCGTCGAAGGTTCCCTTGTTGCCCCAGGTGTCGGTGGGTGTACTGTACCTATCGATGGTTTTTCCAATTCATCAAAATTCCGAGCAGATTGAGAGTTAAAAAGTGCAGAGAGGACAGCAGAGGAACTAGATTGGGAGTGAGAAATGTCAAATGTGGCTTTGCAAGAGGCACTTCTGAATTCCTTCCCATCGGCTTCTGGTTCCTCTTCGGCGGGGGAACAAGGGGGACTGCAGGCGGACGAGGAGGAGAGGTTTGAGTGGGATATCTGGAAAATGGGATTGATTATATCTTAATAGATTTGGATCAGTTTTTCAAAAATCTGAGAATCTTGAAACCGCAAAATTGATACTAGTTTTTTGTATTTCTCGAGATTATTCAGCGACTGTTGTTTCTAGCACCTTTAGGAATCGTTGAAAAATTTTCTAGTGAGTTTGAAACCGTAAAAAAGTTATAAACACTTTCCTTTGTGATGAGACAAGCTCTAGAATTCAGTATTTTGTTCCAGATAGGACTAGCTTGATGTCTTGCAAAAAAGAAATTCATTTTACTAATTTTTTTAGCCTAGTTTTGAAATCGCAAAGTTTTTAGGCAACTTTTCGAAATTCTCAAGTGACATCAGCTGAGAAAGAATTCACAAACGTATATTGATCTTACTAACATCTCTGATATGCACATAATTATAATGACAACTTTAAAACGGAAAAATATTACTTTTCCGAAAATTTTGGTTGTTCTAAACCTAATTTAGATATTTTCAACGGTTGAAAATCGAAGATTGTAATGCTTTGGTTTTGGAAGAACCCCAATGTCTGAGACTATCAAAATTTCTAACTAAAAACTTTCATCCAATTTCTGAAACAGTAAGTTTTTTTGTAAAATTTCAACTTGTTCAAACATTTTAATTCTTGGTTTTCGAGATATAAAGATTATGGATTTTTGGAAATTGTATGGAGCATCAAAATTTAGATTTCACCATGAACTTTTAGGTAAGGTTTGGAACTGTAGAAAAATTTTGTGGAAAACAGGTTTTCTTCCGATTCTGGTGGCACCGAATATCATTGGAAATCGGAAAATTTTGGTTCAAGGAGCATAAGTGTTCCTATTTTTCATGAAAAAGGATTTAAAAAAATATTGAAACTGCAAAAAAGTAGTGAAAAGTTTGGTGTCTTCTGGAATGTGAGTGTCTCGAATTCTAGAATTTATGATACTAGGGCGAAATAAATTTGGAAACCTGCGCTCCACTGCACTCCCAGTGCATTTGGTCAAATGGAAGAGTTTGGTGAAAAAAAAACAGTCCATTTTTCCTCTTCCATTTGCCCAGTACGCTGGAGCTGCAGCACGGCTTTTTTAATTTTTACCGTCCTGACATTGGAATTTTACATCCAAATTATCATATCCTAAACTTTAAGAAAAGTCATGCCCAAATTTTGAAACTGTCAAAATTTTTCCATTTTCACAAGTTTCACATTGATATTCATACAAAATTTCATAGGATCTGATTTGCAGAATGTCGAATCACTACCCTTTCAGCCCACAGAATCTTAATAAAACATTTTGAAACAGTTTCAGTTTTTTTTTACATTTTTTTCTATCAGTTATTGATTGTTGATAAATCCACATCACCCTGGGCTAATTTTACTCGAAAAGTTAAAAAATCTCATTCAAAACTCACCCTAAGCACACTAGGCGTCGTTTTACTCCTTTTCTTCCTAAACCTCTCCCTCCTCGTACACGCCGCTGCTGTATTTGTGTCCCGATAGTGTTGATCGATTCCCTTCTCCGCCATTGATATCACTTCTCGCAGTGCTTTTTTCAGCGAATTCGCCCTATTGACAACGGAATCTCTTCTTTTTAACATTTCGTCTCCAGTGGAGCATTCATCATCATCTCCTGGTTCGAAACCAGACTCTTCTAGGTAGTTGGCATCTTCTTTTAGGGATTTCATAAGTCGGTCGAGTTTACCGAGGAGGGTGTTGCAGCTGATAATATTACTTAATTTAGATAAAGAATAATTGGACACGAAAACACATCTAAAACCGCTTCAAATATTTAAAAAATAATGTTGAAACAGCAAAGTTTTTCCTCCCTAAAATATTAAATTTTCTTTGAAGTAGAACCAAATTTAGGACTATTATGGATAAAGTAATTCAAAATAACAAATTGCAATCTGTATTCCTGTCTATTAACGATATTTCCCAAGGGAAACGCGCTCCATCGCCAACTTCGCTGAAATTTGAATTTTGAGCTTTCCCCCCGTTTTGAAAACAGCGAAACATGTTTTGGTGGGTGCGTGGACTCCTCGTGGTAAACTCTGGCAGCAGTCGAATAGTCTACGAGGAGTCCACGCAACCACCGAAACATGTTTCGCAGTTTTCAAAACGGCGGGAAAGCTCAAAATTCAAATTGCAGCCAAGTTGGCGATGGAGCGCGTTTCCCCTTGGGGAATATTGCTAATACATATATGTTCAGAATGTTTCTGGTTTTTGTGAAATTTTCATATTTTTTCCGAATTTTCGCTGTTTCACTTCGAGCACATTTCTTAACAAAGTTAAGTGTTTCAATGAGTTATTGGCAATCATGTGTTCGCGATTCAAGTTCTCCATCCTTGTGGATTCCACATCAAACACTGAAAATTTTGAAATGTTTCTCCCAAAACGCTAGTTTCTCCATTCCTGAATTCATCGTGATTTCATAGGAACGGTTTCCTTTATAGCAGCACTTTGTGAGTGGTCCATTGAAACACTCAGCTTTGTTAAGAAATGTGCTCGAAGTGAGACAGTAAAAATTTGGAAAAATATGTCAAAATTCTCGGTTGAATGTTGCCGTAATCATAAATATCAAATTGTAATCTTTCCTGTCTATGTAGTCAGAATGTTTCTAGTTTTTATAAATTTGTCTAATTTTTTCCTAATTTTTACTGTCTCACTTCAAGCACATTTCTTAACAAAGTTGAGTGGTTCAATGCTTTCATCGTTCCAGCCACTACTAAGTCATTTTTAGAAGTTTCAGTTTTCAGGGTTCTAAGTATGTAAAATGAAGTGCTTTCTTGGAACTTTTGAGAACTAGGTATTGGGAATCATGTATTGGCAATTCAAGTGTTCTAATCTTGCAGATTCCACATGAAACACTCGAAATTTTGAAAAATTTTTCACAAAACTCTAGTTTCTCCATTCCTGAATTCATTCTTAGGAACGATTTTCTTGATAGTAGTTTCGACTTTTGCACGAAGAAAAGATTCATTGAATCACTCAAATTTTTTTAAAAATATGCTTGAAGTGAGACAGTAAAAATTCGGAAAAAAACCAAAATTTTCAGTTGAAAGTTAGTGAAGTCGTTATCATAAAAATCGTTCTATTGAACAAGCATCAGCTAATAGGCAAAACTAAGCTCTCAATACGGTTATCTGTCTACGGATACAGTAGTTTCTTAACCAACTTATCTTATTTTGACACTGTATTCCGCACTTGTCACTAATATTTTTTCAGTTGAAAAATCTTTGCTTGAAAAATACTAGAAATTCACTGACTCCGAACTCAAAAAAACATCAAATGTTTCATAAGCCTTGTCTCATTTCATGCGTCAACTTAGTAATATCTACAGTCAAGCTATCAAGACGTTGAGTTCTCTTCTGTCATAAGATTCAAGTGAAACAGTAAACGTGTTTTTAGAAATTTTGCTGCTTTCCCAGGAGGGCGCTCAGAATCAAATAGTTCCTGGTTTTTCCCCTTTTCTTCAACATACCTAGTTTTCTGTCCAGATATCCTTATGGGCAAAGGTTAGTGAAATTTCACAATTGGCAAAAGGACTACTTACTAGTTTATGATAATTCAAAATGATGGAGATTTTACAATTGAAACCGTAAAAATTATCATTTGTATCTCTAAAGTGGATATAACATCAAATTTTTTAGAACCGAAGGGATCTTTTTCATTGTCAGGAGTTATTTCCATTACAATTATACTTTTCAGCTGAAACTGAAACTATTTTCGAAAAATTCGGCAAAACTTGAAGGTTAAAAATGTTCAAGGCTCATAGTTTTTGATCCGCCTGATAGTCTCAAAAAATTAGATTGTCTCTTGGTAACCAGATTTTAAAGTCGAAAAATTTAAAAATCTTCGAAATTTCGTTCCCTAAGCTCCACCCCTTTTTTTGTGTTTTTTATGTGTATCATAAAATCTGGGAAGCTGACTCAGTCTATAATCTGAGAATATCACCAGTTCCCCTCATTTGCTTATATATGTATTTCTACTCAGAAACAGAAAAATCACTCATTTCCTGCACTGTCACAAAAAATTTTTTCCAGCACTCAACTTTTCAGTGAAACTGTGAAATTATAGACGTAATCTGAACCGTCACCGATTGCAGTCCTTCACTCTAATTCTCTCTTCGCCTTTTTATGAAACTGTGAAAAAAAAAACCAAACTCACTTCTCCGTCATCGTATCACTACTCTGCCTTCCCTCTCCCTCCAATGTCCCATCTCCTCCACTATCCACTGACGTCGCCTGCTTCGACGAATCTTTGTCTTCAGAATTCTGTGGTGTCATCATTGACGTCTTCTGATGAACTGGGTAGTTGAGGGATACATTGTGCACAAGTTCTCGGATAGTTGTGCACAATTGTTGAGCGGCATGAATGATATCCGCGGATTGCTCGGCGTCAAGAAATGTTCGGACTCTCTCGATTACGAGTTCCTCGTATCGACGGACTGCGTCGGCTTGAGGGCCTGGAAAATGGAGATGATTGAAAAGCTTCGCCTATTGTGTTTTTCTGTATTCAGTTGGGATTTCGTTCGGATTACCAGTAGTTTGATCCTTGTCGAAGAATTTACTAATTTTTTGAAACAGTAAGAAAAATGTAATTTCCTTACGCTTCAAGCCAATTACAGCTGTGCTTGAGGGAATTTCTAATTTTTCCGTCCCCGTCGCCGTCATCTGATTTAACACCAAACATTTTTTTGAAGCAATATTTGAATATCTTTGAAACAGTGAAATTTTGTGGGTGGTCTTCAGTTTTGATGATTTCCACTGATTTCTGTATGTCTATGATAATGCGAATTCTATTGTTTGTTCGTTGGCTAAACTCACCATTTTGAAAACGATTTATTCGATTTGCTGTTGGACTGTCCAAAATTTTTGAAACATTAAAATTTTATGAAATCTAATTTTTCAGTTTTCAAGGCTTGGACTTTTTCTCGAAACCTTAACGTTAAGATTTGTCCACTTTTTTGAGGATAAAAATCAATTCAGGAAGAAAACAATCAGAGAATCCTGTCAGTTTGGCGCCAGTTTTTCAAATGTGCAATTTGAAAATTTACTGTTTCTGGGAATCAACTTCCATGTTCAGAATAGTTAGCTTCAATGTTCTTACGGCAATATACAGTGCTCCACAAAAGTTTAGCCTCACCCCCCGGTTTTCCAGTATCTCGAGAACGGTTAGGGTTGCGGGAAAGCTTCCAATTAAGAAAATGCTCCAATTCTTGAGTTATTATGACCCGCGGAATCTTAGAGAATAAAAATAAAAAATTGAAAAAATATTGCATCTTTTCTGAAAAATCACTTTTGGCGATCCACAAAAGTTTAGCCTCACCCTGAAAATTCGATGAAAAAATGGGAAAGCTGAGAAACTCGATTGATAACTTTGTCCACAAGCAATTTTTACAAAAGTTTATAATTGCAATGTTGTTTTAAATTTTGTTTTCTACAACTTTCCAGTTGAACACTTTTACTAAAAACCCTTGGTTGTCAAGGTATCGTCCGTTCAAAATAGCTTGTTGCCATGGGCGCGCGAAACCGCGTATCTCGTTAGTGAGTACAGTAATCGAAAAGTGGTCAACTAAAAAAATGTTCTTTGGACATTGTTTTATTACATCCAAACAAAAGAAAACCCAAGAAATTGTTTTTATTCATGAAGGACATTGACATGTGCAATTTGGCAAAATGTACATTTTTTCGATTTTTGCATGTTTTTTGAGCGCTTATAACTCGCTTGGAAATGAGTTTGGAAAAATGTTGTTAACATAAAAAACATTAAAAATAAGCAGATAAACAAGTTTTCAGTTGGCAACTTTTGTTTATTTTCTATACCTACAAAGTTATGCTCTGTGGAGCTAAACAGGGTTCGAATGGGTATGTAACTGTACCTAACTTGACGAACAGAGCTGTTCGTGCCAGGTTAATCAGAATTGATGTCATATTATCCTTTGACTGTGATAAGGCTGACTTACAACTAAATAGGTTCACTTTAAATGTCACAATCAGCTAGTTTTTCAAGATTGTTCATTAAAGGTCCACAAAAACCAAAGAAAATGCAGTTTAATTCAAAAGAAACAAGCTTTAATAATTGGTTGGACCTTCAATGTTTCTTGTAAGCTCAAACAGGCGACAATCCATGGATAGTTACAAGTTTTCCAACAGTGTTTGATCCACTTCTCTCCAAGCAGACACGATTGCTTTCTTGAGATCCTTCACATTGTGGTACATTTGGTTTCCGTCTTTTTTTCCTGAATACTGGCATGCTCGCCTATTAGGTTGGCCCATAAGTTTCCGAACATAAATCGTTACGCTCTCCTCACTTAGCGAAGTATTGTATGGATAGGGCATTGTGCTTGTTTTATGTGGCATTCAGTTATCTGGTCACATGCAAAATTCGGGGTTCCTCTCAGTTCATACACAAGAGTTCTGTGTTCTAGAAGCTATGTGACCATTTTTGGGGGCCCAGGTAAGTTTTGGTCTGGAACTTTTGATGCAAATGAGATCCATGCTTGTAATTTTCTGGAAAGGAACGTGAATACCCTAACAATTTTTCCTCAAAGTTGTTTTTATATCGGAAGCATTTTGGGTTCAGGGGCTACAGTTAAGCAAAAACCCCACTTTTCCCATAAACCACCGAAAATTGAATTTTTTGTCTAAATCCTGTAATTGAGATGCAAGAGCGGCAGAACGTTCAGCAAGGTTTAAGCACACAAATATTAATCTATGTACAAAATTTGGCGCTGTTTGGATTCGATATAGATGAAAAATTACAAATTTTCGATTTTTTCATATATTCAGTAAAAAACATATGTTCTAGAAGAGATGAGAAGTAGATGTTGCTGTACTAAGTAAATGAATAATTTGTTAAAACTATACTACAAGCACATCTAATTGGCATATCGGAGAACTTAGATAAATGCTCTCGAAATCATAACTTCGAAACTCCGTTTTTGCACCTTTTCGTATCTCATCTCATTACTCCTAAGCAGGGCGAGTGGGACAGATGATTTTATAACAAAATACAATTATGGACCCTTATGCATTAAATGCTCGAAGGACTTACCTCGGGAACCATTCTTAGCAGAATAGGAAGAAGATGAAATTATGTTCGAAAACTTTTGGGCCAACCTAATATTTTAAACATCATAGAGAACGTATGGGGAGTGATGGTTCAGAAGAATTATGGCGGAAACCAAATGTACCACAATGTGAAGGATCTCAAGAAAGCAATCGTGTCTGCTTGGAGAGAAGTGGATCAAACACTGTTGGAAAACTTGTAACTATCCATGGATTGTCGCCTGTTTGAGCTTACAAGAAACATTGAAGGTCCAACCAATTATTAAAGCTTGTTTCTTTTGAATTAAACTGCATTTTCTTTGGTTTTTGTGGACCTTTAATGAACAATCTTGAAAAACTAGCTGATTGTGACATTTAAAGTGAACCTATTTAGTTGTAAGTCAGCCTTATCACAGTCAAAGGATAATATGACATCAATTCTGATTAACCTGGCACGAACAGCTCTGTTCGTCAAGTTAGGTACAGTTACATACCCATTCGAACCCTGTTTAGCTCCACAGAGCATAACTTTGTAGGTATAGAAAATAAACAAAAGTTGCCAACTGAAAACTTGTTTATCTGCTTATTTTTAATGTTTTTTATGTTAACAACATTTTTCCAAACTCATTTCCAAGCGAGTTATAAGCGCTCAAAAAACATGCAAAAATCGAAAAAATGTACATTTTGCCAAATTGCACATGTCAATGTCCTTCATGAATAAAAACAATTTCTTGGGTTTTCTTTTGTTTGGATGTAATAAAACAATGTCCAAAGAACATTTTTTTAGTTGACCACTTTTCGATTACTGTACTCACTAACGAGATACGCGGTTTCGCGCGCCCATGGCAACAAGCTATTTTGAACGGACGATACCTTGACAACCAAGGGTTTTTAGTAAAAGTGTTCAACTGGAAAGTTGTAGAAAACAAAATTTAAAACAACATTGCAATTATAAACTTTTGTAAAAATTGCTTGTGGACAAAGTTATCAATCGAGTTTCTCAGCTTTCCCATTTTTTCATCGAATTTTCAGGGTGAGGCTAAACTTTTGTGGATCGCCAAAAGTGATTTTTCAGAAAAGATGCAATATTTTTTCAATGTTTTATTTTTATTCTCTAAGATTCCGCGGGTCATAATAACTCAAGAATTGGAGCATTTTCTTAATTGGAA
This sequence comes from Caenorhabditis sinica, assembly GCA_963932045.1. Lineage (NCBI taxonomy): Eukaryota > Metazoa > Nematoda > Chromadorea > Rhabditida > Rhabditidae > Caenorhabditis > Caenorhabditis sinica. Next base: position 8,632,191 of record OZ009940.1, on the reverse strand, counting down.
GCTTTCCCGCAACCCTAACCGTTCTCGAGATACTGGAAAACCGGGGGGTGAGGCTAAACTTTTGTGGAGCACTGTATACAAAACCACACCGACTTTTAAAACCCCGTTAGAACCGATTTAGTCCATTAAGGATTATATTTAAAAACCTGGTTTCGATTAAAGTTTGAACCATTGCAGAAACAGATTTTGGCAATAATTGTAGATTCATCTCAATTTTAGAAATAAAATTTTACTGTCTCAAAATTTTTGTTTAAAATTACTGGTTGGCTTCTTTTCAATGCGTAAGTTGTCAGTATTTTCTCATAATTACACTTTTATTTAGTACTCTTCAACCTGAACCAAAGACACTTCAACTAGCCCTTGCGAGTTTGAATACTGACTCGGAATTGAGTTAATCAGAGAAAATCAATCGAGAAACCAACCCAAAATGTTGCGGTTTCAATATTTTTAGAAAGTATTTTTGTATGGATAACTGTCATTATCACTATAGACAGATCCAATACTTTATTGAATGTTTGATTGAAAATTTCCGGTTTCAAATTGCCTTGAACAGTTTTTGAGAACTACTTGTTACTAATAAGGCAGACATAAAGTAGACTGTAATCGCTTACCTTCAATAGCAAGTACACTCCACCGATCCAACATTTTCGTATGTGCCCTTTCCATCGTCCTCACCACCTGAGGTAACAGAGTATCATCGTAAAAAGCATGTCCCCAACCGAGCACACGAGCCAAATCGTTACCCGTACCGAGGGGAAGAATCGCGAGTTGGCACTGAAAAAAATGATGAGATTGGGGAAATCTGATGGAAGTTGATTGGATTTTTGGATTTTCAATTTTTTAGATGTCCATAGCAAGTCTTAACATGTAGTCACCGAACCTGGCATTGAATTTTCCAATCGAAAGTTCACATGAGACAGGTCAGAAACTGTAAAATTGTTTGCTAAATCTTTGGAAGATGCGATTAGTTTCTAAATAATTTATGTCTTTCTCTCTGTGTGTCCGTGAATCCAGATATCAGACTTCATAAACTTTTTAAGTTAAGGAAGATCACCAAATCTATGTTGCAATACCAAAATTCGAATCGACTTTGGAGAGCTTTAAAGAAAAATGGCAAAAATGTATCGAAGCACTAAAACTTTCTATGAGCCTAACAAATTTGTCCTTGTCTTGAAACAGAAAAAAATCAAGGTACCTTCAGGCATTTTTTAATGTCTAGGTTTTCATTTTTTGGACCACTCTGTTTTCATTACAGATACGCGTTCATTGGAGATAAAAGAGCAACGTAGTTGAAGAAATTTTGAAACAGAAAAATGTGTCTAAATGGGAACCAGTACTTGCCAAAAAAAGTAGCAAGAAAAAATGGGTGGAGCCTACTCCCTAATCAGCGATTCCTTTGATTTTTTCAAATTTTGTTTTTATATCTTAAACCCAATTCGCTAAGTCGTTACCAGCGCATTTAGAAAGTTTCAATTTTTAGTTTTGCAAAGAACAGGAGAATTATTACCAAAATATTGTTAAAGTTCCCTAAAGCTTGTTTCCGGAAACAGCAAAATTTTGGTGTCAAATTATTGGTTGCATTTTGATTTTTGAGCGTAATTTTCTTGTGGATTTTTTCAATATTTCTAATCCTGAGAAATCTAATTTTCCCATTTTCACCCCAAACAAAAAACTCACTTTAGAATGCAAATTGAGTCTGTCGAAGGCGCTGAGGACCCATCCTACAGTACCATCACCACCACATACCAGTACACGGAATGATTCGAGTTGAGAGAAGAAGGTTAGTCTGGAAAATCGGGAAATTTTGCTTGGGAATCTAAAATGGTATGTGTATGTATTCCTTTAAAGAACAACTGCCAAGTACCAAAAATCCGAAAAGTTTTATTTTAATGAAACTTCGAAACAGTATTTTTTTCAAAAAATGTTTTGCCTTACAGCTGCTTTCAGTCTCTTCTCTTAGATTTTTCTCGTTTTTCGACCCATTTTCCCAATAATTAAAACTCACGCAAAGTCCGGCCCGGCTTGAATGATATCGAAAACTTGAATTGGATTCAGAATCCGTCGAAATTTCTTGATAATCCGTTGACCCTGTGAATCACCCGATTTTGCGTTGATTAGTACGATTAGTGGACTGCCGCCCGGCGCGTCGCCTCCTGCAAAAATAATTGGGTGAATTTCGGAATTTTGGATTACTAGACGGTGTAATATTTTTTCGGTAGTGGTTGAATTTCAAGGATTGGTACTAACGTTGAAATCTTAGGTTTTTCAGTTGAACATTTTTTGAAACAGTTGACCTTCTTGAAATTTCTTGAAGTCAATCCAAAGAGACTATAGCAAATATGATATTTGGATTTCATGGAATTTTTGAAATAGAGAAAAATTGGGAATCCTACAATGCCGAGACGATTCCAAGAAATAAATGCTTCAGATTTTTTTCGTTTCAAGAAATTTCACTGTTTCAAGTCAATTTTTAGTTATTTCCTCTCTTCTTGATTCTGTTTCTCGCCCTTTTTCTCCATCAAGTTTGAGATTTTTTCACAGATTTTGAAATTTATCATAATGCAAAAACTCACCATAAGCTTCCTCCCTTAGCATTGCTATCCCATTTGGATTCACCGATTTTAGTGCTAATGGAGAGATAACTGACAGTGCCGAATGACCTAAACTACACGATCTGGCCAGATTTCCAATACACGCGTCGTGAACACAACAACCACACCAAATGCATCGGTAGTCCTGAAAAATGGGGGAATTTTTTGAATTTGGTAGGAGGTTCTTGCTGTTTGAATTTAGCAACGCGATTGCAAGGGTTATCAATAAATGTTGGCTCGTGTTTACTAAATTCTGTTCAGAAACAGTAAACTTTTTTGAATAAGTTTGAATATCACGAGTGATCTATGGGTGGAAAATTGAAACGTTTTAGCTAGTGCTTGCACATTTTTTTGGTGTTTTATTACAGGCACTGATATCTACGATAAAGTAATAATAACAATTTGCTGAGCTTCAAACTCAAATTTCGAAACAGTGAAATTTTTGGAAATCGCTACAAAATCTAGGAGAACTATCTCAATTTTTTAATTTTTATGAAAAGTTGTCCAGAAGCATTGATTATATTGAGAAATTTTTAAATTTTGATAATCTTGAAACCATCATTTTTTAGAAATTTTGGATGTATGTACTGTAAAGAAGAAACTAAACTCACATCATCCAAATTTCTCTAGCAAATGTGATGAAACAGTAAAAATTTTATGGTAAAAATGGAAGTTTTGGAGCTTGTCACTGATTTGATTTTGATTATTGAATCATTTCAACTGCCAATTAGAAGTTGAGATTCTCCCAAAGAGTGTGAGCGAAAATTTGGAAATTTTGAGTTTTAACAAAATTTCTCCGTTTCGAGAAATTTCTACTAGCGTTGCAAAGATGTTGGCGATGCGCTCCATCTCAATCTCAGTGCGCGCGCTTTTTCTATCACAGGGAGATCAAAAATTCTAGACCTGCTTTTTCAAAAATTTTGATCTTCCAGTGCTAGAAAAGGCGCGCGCACTGAGATTGAGATGGAGCGCATCGCCAAAATCTTTGCAACGCTAGTAAACGTTTTTGGACAATTTTTGAGTTGATTCAAAGTGAGAAAATTTTCGGAATTTTCAGTATCTCTGTCTGTTTATCCGTACTTTTGGACTTTGATGAAACATTGCAGTTTTCTTATCGAGAAATTCGAGGTATCAATTTTTCAAAACTTTCAAGTTTGAATTGAATTTTTGAAACAGGGAATTTTTTTGCAATTTTTTTAAAATTTGGATGACATTGTTAAACTAGTGATTCGAACGGATTCACCAAAAAATCTCATAATCGAAAGACTTTTCGAAATTTTCAAAAATGTTTACTATTTCAAAAGAGTTTCTAGAATCCATGGCTATCCTTTCATACATTGGAATAGAGATCAATATGGGATCAAAGTTCATTCTATCTATGTTTCTGATTGTCCAGATGTCCACCATCAATGTTCAAAATGTTTTTTTTTTGCTGTCCTTGATCTTCAGACAACTACGCTCGGCAGATTTTTGGTGAAATTTGACATTATGAAACAGTGATAACTCTCAAAAAAAATTTCAGATTCCTCACAATTTTTTGGTTTCATCAGGATCTTCCAAAACAGTAAGTAATCCTAGAAAAACGTTCAAATTTGTTTTGAAACTGTGAAAATCTTTCCTGTTTCAAATAAATTTTTACATACAATGGTTTTTATTTTTGCAGTAGAACATCCATTATTTCTCGAAACATCAAAAACTCACCACCAACTTCCTCACGGAACCGCACGGTTTTTCGCAAACCGAGCATTTCGCGGGCATCGGCAGATTCCCTTCCATCCATTGATGAGGTAGTAGTGTATTCTCGGGACTAATAAATTGTAAATGTTGAGGGACACTTGATTGATTCGTCCATTTGCACGGCTCTGTGATGTTGTCTCGACACTTTCGGTGCGCTTTCACTTTGCAAACTGAAAATTAGGATGGATTTTTAGGGTATGTCTGTGTTTCTGGATGTCCGGATTTCTGATTCGAGTCTACAGGAATATCTAGTTGGCTGGTCTGTGTGAATGCTTTTAAAAGTAGATTGGATGAACTCATAATCTGTCAACTGTCGATGTCTTGTAGTTACAAAATATGGTTTGCCAACGAAACAGTAATTTTTTCAACAACTTCCGTATTTTTAAGATTTTCAGAATGTGTTGATTAAGTCAGTGAAAAGTTCAGGTAACAGAGAAAAGTCCAGAAACACACTATCCTATGCTATTTGTTCTCTGTAAATTGTCAATTTGAATCAGTAAAATCTTGTAAAAAATTTCTGAAAATTTAGGACTTAACTTGAAATAGGCTTGGGAAGTTGAGACCCCAACATTTTATAGATAAAAAATAGGTTTTTATGTCTGTTTAGATTTCCGAACTACTGATAATAAAACTTGTCTGATGACTATTAAATAAACCTTATTATTATTATCCCAATTTATCTTGAAAGAGTTATCAAAATAATTTTCGCCTTTTCACTATTACGAAAATTTTGAAACAGTAAAAAATTTTATTGTTTATATTTTGTTTAGAAACACTATGCTATTTTGATAGAATACTGTTTCAAAATTTTGCAAAATTCCAGCCCTGTCGTGGACACTGATAAGCTTTTGATCTTTTTTAGCAAGATGTTCAAATTTATATTAGCCTATGCTTATTTCAAATAAATATCCGCTTAAATCCCAACGACTAGTGAGGCCCGCACAAAATTTAGCCCACTAGTTGCGGTGGAGCTCATCGCCAACATTTGTGGGGCACTAGTTATACAAGTTCTTTCAGAACAAATCCAAGGTTTCAAAAATTTACTGTTCCAAAGGATTTCGAAAAACGTCCTAGTTCTCTTTCTGTCGATGGTGTCCAAGATTTCGCTCCGTATCTTACTACATATTTAGAAATTGCAACTCGCTCTAAATACTCAATGTCCATTTGAATCACGAAACTGATGAAACATTTCGAGAAAAAAAACATTACTGCTTCATAATTTTCAAAAACAATTGTCTAATTTTTGTGCCATTAATGGATATATCGGTCTTTTTTGAGCCTATCGTACTAACGAGATATTGTCTCAAATACCTCCATGCGCCTTTAAATTCAACTGACAACAGACGAAGGTGAGATAATGTATCTAGATGCCTATACAAACATCGAAAATTTTCTGAGAAAGCCAATGTTTTGATATTATCAGTAACTGAGCGTTCAGCATTCATAAAGATGTCCAAAATCATCATTGTCAGCTTGAAAGAACATTGAAAACTTTTTGCAAAAATTTACTGTTTCACATTTTTCAGAAAACAATGTTCTTATTTTTAAGATGCTAATTCAGACGCCGGTAGCTTAAATTTATATATGTCTGTTTATCCGTACATCCTTCACATCCAGATGTCCATATGAGTGTCGTAGATACCCAAAATACGGAGATACCAAGAAAAACTCACTATCACAAGTGTACCCGTGCCACGGTACACCGTTCAGTTTCTCTCGACAATAATTACAAAATGTAGGCCGTGGATGGTTGGTTTCTGTCCAGTGGTGATGGCCGGAAGTGCCTTCTAGAAGTGCGACGAGGGGTCCGGATGACTGAAAAATTGGGGGAAAATTAGTGGAAAAAATTTATTTTGACAGACATTTTGAACATTTTTTACTTTTTTTCCTCAAAATTTAGCATTTTTAGCCATTTTCGAGCAAAATTGTCGAAATTTTTCTGATGTTTCAAAAAGTTTCTAGAATACATTTTTGAAATCATTGGACTGATAGCAGTCGCCAATTTTTTGTAGGTTATATTTTTTACTTTTTGCAAAAAAAAACTCCTTCAAAATCAACTTGTTTTGCTTTAACTTTGCCTATTTTCAACCAATTTTCTTCAAATTTTCAGAAGATTTTATAATTTTCTTTCACTTTCATTCAAAAATTGCTCACCTTCTCCGGCAAATTGTCCTTGGCACACAGAATCGATCGATTCCACGCCTCCTGTTCGTCATTTTTGTCTTCATCTTCTTCTTCAGCTTGATCTCCTTCGTCTCGACGTCGAACCATTCACCAGTGGAGAAAGGGGGCGGGGCTAATATGTATATGGAGTAGGGAATACTGTGGGGAAAGAAAATAGGGACTATGATGATGGAATGGGATGTGTGGTCCCACGCAAGGAGAGCGGAGGGCTGAAAAAATTAGAATTTTGAGAAACGTTTGTTAGAATCTGATTGGGGATGAAAATGTACGATAAATGTTAAGCAAAGTTGGAACGGTGAAAAATTGAAAGAAATTTTCTGGGGGAAAGAGGATATTGGAGATATTTAGAAGACGTTGAAAAGTTCGAAAAAAGTAGAAATTGAATGAAGCTTTTAAGAATATCAGGGAACTTGAAAAACGGTTAGAAAATCAAAAAGTTAAGGAAAAACTGAAAAAATTTCGGTTTCAGAAAAAACAGAAGGTGACGTTTTTCGGGATGAAAGCAGTTGTTCAGAATTAACAAACTCAGAAAATGGAGGATTCAGATGATTCCGAAAACTAGAACTAGATGTTGCCAGAGTTCGAATTTTCAGAAATAAAATTTGACGGTTTCAAAAATTTCAGAAGATAATAGATTCTAGACTCGAGGTGGTTTGAGTGACGTACAGTGACATTTTATTGAACTTTTCCTAAAAATTCAAGGTATCATCTTTCTATCTCTCTATCCATCTAAATTTCCCATATTTTTCCAAAATCCCATACCATCAAAACACTCCCTCTTCCTCCCTATCAGCTGATCCATATTCAAAAACAGCTGAAATTTTCCCTCTTTTAGAGAGGGAGAGACACTAAAACAGCAGCTGAAATTTCCAGAAAAAATCAGTTAGGCAAAAAGCTTCTTATTCTCCTTTTCCTCTCCATTCAAACCGATGACAATGACGTCAAAAACAAAAAAACATATGATTTATAGAAAAAAGTCTGTTGCTGATTACGTCTCCATGGGAAAATCCATGGTTTCGGAATTTCTCACGTTTTCGAATCTGATGTTGTCAGATCATTAAAGATCAGGAAGAAGGAGGAGGAGGAAGTCTGGAGAGTTTTGGAATTTGAATTCAAATTCAAATTAAGTAGGAAATGGTGACGTGGGAAAGAGAAAGTTTAGCGGGGACCAGGAAGAATCAGGAATCAAAAGATTGGGTATTTCAGGGATCGAAAAAGGCGCGGAGTCTGGGATCAAAATGCGGGGAAAGGTATAAATTGATATGAAAAAATATGGATTAGCATGAGAAAATTTGCAAATTCAGAGCAACACCCTATTGAATCCCAAAATTTTCAGGGAGCTTTTGAATTTTTTGAAACAGTATAATTCTGAGAAAAAATTGTTTTTCGAGAATAATACAAAATATGAAAAAGGTAGAGCCCACTTGAGACAAACTTATTTGGGATTCCCTAACTATAAGGAAACAAACAAACTATGATTTGATAAATCTAATAAAGCTTTTAAAAATTCATACCAATTCTGAATAATTTGAAACCGTGGAAATGTGATTATGCATTTTCTTGTTTGTAAAGATCTAGAATCACTTTTGCGTTTTTAGGTCAATATTCAATTTTCCTAGTGAAAATTTGCATCGATATTTAGAGAAAGGACGACAAAAAGTCTCATGAAAACCACAAAAATTAGTTGAAAAAAGCTAAATTCATCATAGAGTGAAGAAACAATTGAACTTAAAGATCCCTCGAAAAGTTCAACAAACTTTGAAACAGTGAAAATTTAATAAGAAAGACCAAAAAGTTATCCAAACTCATTCTAGATTCCAAAAATTCTTCCCCTAGCAACAGCCAATTTCCTTTCAAGAAGGAACTAGAGAAGTCTCTATATTACGTTTTCGTTCAATATCATAATATAGATCGTTATTATTTTTCCTTGTCTACCTCTAAGCTATATGATTATTATTGTTATCGGCTTTTATTGCTTTTCTCCTTACTCTCATTCTTACCAGTATGCCTGATAGTAAGATATAACAAAAAATATAGCTAAAGAAGGGAAAAACAAAGAAAAACGCATATTTTTCGTAGAAAGAGTTACCTAGATGGGAGGTCTATTATTGAAAACTTTGTAGGGGGAAATCGATAGAAATTTTTCGAGAGAAAAGTGGGCGGGGCTTGACAAGGAACAAAGGAAACTTGGGTGTAAGGGTTCAATTGGGACAACGTCTAACCAAGAAGAAACAAAAGTAAGAAGAAACTTTTTGGAGAAGGTTAGCTTTTGAAACTGTAAAAATTTCGAAAATTGAACAAAACTTTCGGTTGCAATTCAAGCTTGAGAGTCAACTTTAATGTCGAAATTCAATGTGTGTAATCCTCAGATTGTTAAACTATACACTATCTCAAAAACAATCCAAGAAAGAAAAACCCTAGCTACAAAATCTGAAAAATTCCGTTCTCATGGAAAATTTTTAATTTTTGGTGCTTCAAATTTCCAAATCCTAAAGTCAGAATACGGAAGAAATAGCCAATACTCTTTGCACTAATCCCCCATTGCTAGAGATTTGTATTCTATTCTTGATATAAATTTGCACGAAACGAATGGGAGAGGAAGTCAAAACTAGAGAATGAGACTACAAATACTACAAAAATGGTCAAAAAGTGCACAATTTTTGACAGAAAACTTTGGAAAACTTGAGATAAGCTGGAATAATAGAGGTTCAATTTGGAAAGAAGGATCAAAATTAGAAAATCTTCAATTTAGATGAGAAATTTTTGAACCAGTGAAAATATTCTGTGGAAAGTGCTGCCAAGGGTACAGAAATTTCGGAACTTTCGGAAGAATATGAAGTAAAACCTAGTGAATTCGTTTGCATTTTCACAAAACTTCTTTGAAATGAAGGCACTATTATCAAAACTGAAAACTGAAAAACTTTGATAAAAAATGTTGAAAACAGTGAAAAATGTTTGTGAAAATCTGACTGCTAGTATTGGAAGATTTAGATTTTTGGAGGAAATTGGTTTGAATGTGAGTTAAATCGCTCGAATTCAGAGAAAATGTACAAACTTTGGGTTGGAATTAGAAAATTTGGAATAGATTCGATCATTACAGCATGAAATCTATCAACTTTTACGAATATATCTGGAAACGGTGAAAATTTTCTTCGAAAAAGCGGTCTGGTGAACTTAGATTTCTAGATTTCGGTAAGAAAATAAAGCCCAAATCAGCTAAAAACTCACTGATTCTCATGAAAAACCCAATATTTCCTAGCAAGTATGTGTGTGCAGAGTGCAAATGTTTAGGCATGTTTACTTGTCCTCGTGGAGTACACGAACGGTATGGAAAGAAAGAGAAAAAGAAAGAAAACCGATGATAGCAACGAATTTAAGTTAAAATACCCATTAATTTGAGAAAATTTGTGGGAAATGTGATTGAAAAAAGGAAAAATTTTGAAAATCAAAAATGGAAACAAGAAAATATAGAAACTTTTGGGTTGAAACAGAAATTCTTGTGGAAATTCGGACGAAAATGTAGGAAAGAGCAGGAAAATAACGAAAATTCTGGATGAAGTACGATGCAAATAATGAAAAGTCCGAAAATTTGGAAAATTTAGTGGAAAATCCAAAGCTTTAAGAAAATTTCCGAAAACTGTGAATAAAGCAAAACGGCGAAACGTAAAAAACTAAGGAAAAATCATCTGACTACTAATTCAAAATCTGGAGAAACATTAAAAATTTGAACATTTTCTCATCAAAGACAATTTTTTGCTCAAATCATGGCTCATCAGAACTGTGGACCAATGAAAGTTGAATCAAACTAAATTTCTCCGAAACAGAAAAAATTTGGATTTCGGACCAAAACCGGTCACTGAAAATCTCACAAAAAATCGTTGGTAGGCCAGAAATTTTTGGGCGAAAACTGAGGTTTTATTGGTTTTCGAGGTGGGTTTCCGCAAAAATCATGAAAGTCGGAAACCGTAAAGAATCATTCTTGAAGCCGAAAAAATTTTGCAATATTAAGAGAATCTCAAAGAAGCCGTCGAAATTCAGAACTCCGGGAGAATTCAGAAACTGAAAGAAGAACTCGGGAATTCTACATGAAGTTAGTAGAAAATGAATGAAATTAAGATCCAAAAGTGTTTGGATTCAATATTTCCTTATATAGGTGCAGCGATAACGACAAAAATCGAGAAATCGTATGAAAAAAAACCCCTTGAAACAGGGAAAATTTGTCAAAATCAAGCAATGCCTAGTCAAAAAGCACTATTCATCCAAATTTTCCTAAAGTACTCATTTTCTCATAGAAACAGTAAATAATTTTCACAAAACCACAAAACGGACAGCCTCCGCCTCAAAACCGATATTTTCACATTAAAATTGTTGACAATTGCCATCAAAATTACCTAAATTTCCATCATTGTCATCAAAATTTAACCTCAGAGCACCCTAAAACCCATGAAAACCGATACAACTACTTCTACCTGAAGTGGGTTTCCAACCCACTCCACTCAGAAAAAAAGCGAATAAGAAAAAATAAAACGGGGTCCCCCCATTTCAGGAAGAAGCAAAAAAAAAGAAGAAGAGGGGTGAGGGGTCGTCGCCATCGTGTTGGACACAGAAGCAGTAGCAGCAACGGAAAAAAAACGAAGAAAAAAAACGAAATGGTGTGGAGAGAGATCTCTCTCTCTCTCTCTTCAGGGTGGGTGGATGGATGGGGTGCTGGGGGAGAGGGGTCTCTCTTCAGAAGAAGAGAGAGAGTTGATAGATCTAGGAGACGCAGACAGTCAAAGCGATTCCCGAGAGGCGAGATGCAGACGGTCAGAGATGACAACGGGGGGACGAGTCGAATAGACACAGTGACACTGGGGCGACCCCCGGGAAGAGAGAAAGAGAAAGACACACTTTGTATTGAGAAGAGAAAGGAGAGAAGGGGTGTCCTTTCCCTCTTTCTGGATTCATCTATACAGAGAGCTCCAGCGAGATAGTACTGGAGACGAAGAGACGCAGGTGGAGAGAAATGAGGGGTAGAGGATGAGGAAGAAGCACACAGTGGCAATATGAGGATGAAGAGGAGGAGGAGAGGAAGCCTCTCCTCACAATATCCACTTCATATTTTCTGGTTGTATCCTGTCCCCCGCTCTTCTCATTTCGAAACGAACAAGCCGTTCGTTTTCTGTGTTCATTGAACATTTACTGTACTCTGTCTGTGTGTCTGTGGGTCCAGATGTTTAACCCATGTGTTAGCCAGTATAGTGGGGCCCTCTACACTTACTTGTTAGCCCTAGTCTATTCATGTAAATGTAGATATTTGTTACTGTTTCAGAGTCTGTTAGTACTTACAGTACTACCAGAACTTCTAGTTCACCGATTTTAATTTGAACTTCAATATGAAACCTATACTATTATATTGCTGATAACTTGAATAGCAGTTGTGCGAATTTCAGCTGCTATGAAGCATTGTGGGCTAAGAAATACTGCTATCAGCTATCTAATGGTAAAGGCGTCCAACCGAGATACCGAAGTAACATCGTGTTCAATGAACACTTACAGTACTCTGTCTGTGTGTCTGTGCGTCCAGATGGCTGTCCTCTGTGTTGGCCAGTATAGTGGGGGCCCTATACACTCAGACCTAGTCTATACTGAGCAATTAGCAAAAAATTAGTTGCGCAGTTCATGCACCTTTAGTCCCATGCTAACACTTTTCACTGTTTCAAGGGCTGTTAATGTTTGGAGCTCCACGAAAAGTTCTATTGGCACAATGATAACGATTGGAAGCATCAGCACTATGGCTTCGGCACACACGGGTTACTATTAGGTTGGCCCATAAGTTTCCGAACATAAATCGTTACGCTCTCCTCACTTAGCGAAGTATTGTATGGATAGGGCATTGTGCTTGTTTTATGTGGCATTCAGTTATCTGGTCACATGCAAAATTCGGGGTTCCTCTCAGTTCATACACAAGAGTTCTGTGTTCTAGAAGCTATGTGACCATTTTTGGGGGCCCAGGTAAGTTTTGGTCTGGAACTTTTGATGCAAATGAGATCCATGCTTGTAATTTTCTGGAAAGGAACGTGAATACCCTAACAATTTTTCCTCAAAGTTGTTTTTATATCGGAAGCATTTTGGGTTCAGGGGCTACAGTTAAGCAAAAACCCCACTTTTCCCATAAACCACCGAAAATTGAATTTTTTGTCTAAATCCTGTAATTGAGATGCAAGAGCGGCAGAACGTTCAGCAAGGTTTAAGCACACAAATATTAATCTATGTACAAAATTTGGCGCTGTTTGGATTCGATATAGATGAAAAATTACAAATTTTCGATTTTTTCATATATTCAGTAAAAAACATATGTTCTAGAAGAGATGAGAAGTAGATGTTGCTGTACTAAGTAAATGAATAATTTGTTAAAACTATACTACAAGCACATCTAATTGGCATATCGGAGAACTTAGATAAATGCTCTCGAAATCATAACTTCGAAACTCCGTTTTTGCACCTTTTCGTATCTCATCTCATTACTCCTAAGCAGGGCGAGTGGGACAGATGATTTTATAACAAAATACAATTATGGACCCTTATGCATTAAATGCTCGAAGGACTTACCTCGGGAACCATTCTTAGCAGAATAGGAAGAAGATGAAATTATGTTCGAAAACTTTTGGGCCAACCTAATAAGTGAATGGTTACTAGGAAATTGTTACAAGTCGAAACGAGCATTTCAACTAACGTAACTAACGTAAGAAATGTACCATTAAAATGCTCATGAAACTTTAATTTTGCGGAAGATCGCTGGGAGGAGTTAGTTTTCTCGGTTAGAAGTTACAGTTTCAGGATCTGACTAAATATACTTTACAACTAAACGTATATTGCGATTAGAAGCATCAACTCTGTGCATTCTGCTTACAAGAACACTAAATGAATTCTTAGATTTATTTGAGTTTTGGGGTTTTAACGGCCTATTAGCAATTCTCCGTTTTGTAGATCCAAATGATCAGATAGTACATTAGCCACCTTTGAACCTGAAGTATATTTTAGTAACTTTTTACAGTTTCAATCATACGGGTTGTGCTGTAGAACATGTGATAAAGTATTGCGAAACGAGGATAGTGATCGGAAAACTTCACAGTCTAAATACAACAGTTTCTTAGCCTTCCTTCTTGTTTAGAGAGATAGTGCGTCATAACAGCGACTGTGAGATGAATTTTCACTTGCGATACCATTAAATCTTTCGGAAACGGTCTAAATAAATCAGAAAAGTTTGAAACAGAACATACATTCAATTGTTCAAAAACTTATTTTGTTAGTTTTCACTTCTCCATGTTGATTCACAGTACAGCTTTATCTTTCTCGTCAGTTTGACAAGAGATTTCATAAACTTCTATCATTTTCTGTCAACATATACTGACTTAGTTAGTTGTTAGTTACTACGATAGAGGTGTTTAAACTCGATAAGAGAAAAAAAGCAAAACCACCACTATTCTCTAAAAATATAGGAATTCAATGAAACAGTGCAAACTTTTGATTATCGGGTATTATGAGGGCTCCCAACTGTGCTCTACTGAACTAGGGTAGACATGTTTTAGAAAAAATGAGGTTATACTCAAAATAGCAAGATTAAGAGGATTTTGTCCAAAAACGGACAAAAAATGACAGTGAACAACGTTTACTGAAACACAGAAAACTCTGTTTCAAAAACGTTTCATTAGCAGATTCTAACTTTTTCAACAGTTCGAAGTTTTTTGTCTATTTTCAAATAACCTCAATTCTTTGCATGCAAGGTCTGGCCCAGAATATTCAAATGAAACCGTTATTAGTTTGGCGAAACAGCTTCGTAATGAAAATAGTAAAATATTCTAATAAATTTGCCTATTTTTTGAAACCGAAATTATAGTTTCCGTGGCTACCAAAACCGATCCGCTTTGGAAATATAATGTTGACTAAAACAGATTCTAGACGAGCAAAATATTTTTCAATCTCTTATCCTTCATCATCACTTAGTGATATACTCTATACCAAAATAATGGAAAACGTTCTCTGAAGAAGTAAAAATGATCTGTTTCAAAAAGTTTTGATCTCACGAGTTCAGCTATATTAGCTGATTGGATTCCAAAAACTACACTTTTCCATAACCAAACCAAAAAAACTCAGCCTATTCTAATCCTAGAGCATACACAGCCCACTCAAATATCCTCAAAAGAATGCGTATCCCCATTTTTATTCAGAAAAAAAATCCCGGAGATTACTCGGATTACAGATGATGATGATGACTATGAAGACGTCTTCTCAAATTCGGATTTGGATTTGAAAGCAAGCCAAATCCGAAAAAAGAACCAAAAAGTAATACTAGAAGCAAAGTAGTAGTAATACGCTTGATTTAGATTTTGAAGAGGAAGATTCGAAATGAATGACGTCGTAAAATCTTCGATGAGAGAGCGTTTTTGTGTTTGGGTTTAGAATAGTGGATAGGAAAATAGAGCATCTGGATTTTAAATGACCAGATGCTCTTGAGTAGAGGTGGGTGGAGATGGCTTGGGAGGAGTATATGGACCACCTAGGGTAGGTAAACTTGAAGATTTTGGAGTATCATTCAGTAGATTGTAAAATCAGTGAATTCTATGGCCCAAGGTTTTGTGGATTTTTAGAATCAGAAATATTTGGAGTTCACGATCTTGAAGATATCAGAACTTGAGGATTCATGGAGTCTAGGATTTGAAAGTCATGTACGTATTGAGGAAAGTATCAATTTCTCGATTATCAAAAAAAAAAACGAAATGATGAAAATTAATGAAACACCATCTTTTCTAGCCATGAACCTTCAGATTTCCAAAGGTATGCATTTTCGAAACGGACATTTTTTTTCAAATTATGAGTGAAAATTGTTGACTTTTTGAATTTCTTGGCTTTGCAGACTCTATCACCAATTCGAGTAACAGCCAAGTTTTGAGACAGGAAGTTTTTCGCAGTTTCACGATTTTTAGATCCTTTTGGTCTCACTATCAGAACTGTTCAACAAACAACCTCGCAAATTCAGTAAACATGTAAAAAACCAGAATTTCAGATTATCAAAATATTCTGATATCTAAGTTTCAGAATTCTTGGAAAACTCAAAAAGTTACAGTTCATCAATACAAGTGTCAATCATCAATACAATTATTTGATTTTTCAATGAAAAAAGTACTGTTTCAAAATCTTCACATAAATTTTCAGTTTTTAGACTGGCTAGTATGACGATCCAATACATTGAATAAAATTGATAGTCTTCAAATATTCATGATCCAATACAATCTCATACTCCATCAAAATCCTATAATATGTTACAGATTCAAAATTTCTTCAAGTTTTTCAGATTATTTTTCTAAAGTCGCTTCGACGAGGTGAACATCTAGATATTATCGCAAAAACTTCAAAAAACCCATAAGATTTGGTAGTAAGAAAGTTTGAAAATTCAATGTTTTTAAGATTATTGAATGTTTCCCAGAACGGAGGATCCTCTCGCATCCGAACCTAGATTCGACCGAGTTCCTTCAGAATCCTAAAATGTTGAAATTTCAGAGTTTTCAAAACAAATTACAGTTTCAAAAACCCGTCAAAAAATTCTTGACTTTCAGTGATTCTGCTACTTTATTTTGATACAACGAATACAAAAAAAAACAGAAAATTAGGATTTCCAAAATTTAGAAGATTCAGGTTCTCCTAAACGCCTCCTTCCCCAGAGCTTCTTAACATTCTACTTCCTAAATCAGAATCGCAAATCAGATGACATTTGAAAACCGGCGGGACCCGCCCAACACACACAAAAAATCGCGTGGGCCGTGTTGAAAAACTTAGTTTTTTTTCGGAGAAAAGAAATGGAAAGTAGGGGCATCTTTTAACAGAAGGGGAAGAATACGAAGCAGAAGGACCCGACGACAGGAAATTGTTTAGGAATCTACAACGAAGAAGAGGGCGGAAAAGAGATGCGCCCTTTTTGCACACACACACACATGCTCCTTCATTTCTTCTTATTCCTCTTCACTAGTTGAGAAAAGGAGAAGAATTGAGGAAGAGTTCTTATTCTCTAAACAAAGCAAAATTTGGGAGAGGGGGGGGGGGATTCAGAAAGAGAGAACAGTCAAGGATTCTTAGATTTTCAAAAAGAGTAATCAGAATATAATAAACTTTAAGAAAAGTCCAGAGAACTTGAAACGGAGAAAATTGAAAAAAAAAACTAGATTGATTTTACATCAGCTTACTGTAAGCTTCTCCCTTTTCTGCAAACACCGCACAACAGAATCCACCACAGCAAATACAGTATTCCTACGTTTTCAATAATTATCGCACTTCCCGACCACATACAACGAATCTAGTTATGTACCACCATCTAAACCGAGAACAACTAAAAACTGAAACTGAAATGTTTTCAATCTGGAATTTTGAAGGTAAGCTTTGTTATGGTTGAAAAATTTGCCCATCTAGCACCATGTATTGAATCTCCCAAGTTGGAGTCCCAACTTTGATGTTTTCCCTAGAACAGTAATATTTTAGGAAATTCACTGTTTCAAAACGAGCGAAAATCGAAAATAAATGAAAGCTAGCTATTAGATTGCTGAATCACACGGGAAAAATTGAATGTAATTACTGAAGAACTCAATTGTATCAAAACTGAAAAGACAATATCCAGATTCAGAAGCAAGAATAATTTGAAAAAAGTTAGGTGGAGCAAATGTTTGAGCATAAGATTGCAGAAGGGGATATTGGATGAAGATTAGCACTGTTAAAACATTGAATGTTGATAAAGCTTTCCTGAAACAGAATTTTTCGAAACTTTCGGTTTCAACGCACGGTAATATTGAGATCAACTTTTATTCAGTGATGCCTTTGTTTTTTCCGAAAAATCGTACAATTTTCAGTGCAACCGAGTATCTAGAAGAGTATCAACGCAATCATTTCCAAAAGGAAAAACAATCAAGAGGTCATCAAGATCTTCAGGTTGCTGTTAGAAACTATGCGTTCTTTGATGTCATTATCACACTAATGGACTACTTTTAGTGAAAATTACCTGAAACAGTAACAAACTATTCGGTTTCAAAAGAGGATTAAAATTGGACCAGTTTTAACATTCATTAATTTTATTCAATGGTCATCAGACAAAAGTAAAGTTAATCTGGTATACGAAAATAGGAAGATTCTACGTTTCATAGATATTGAACAAGTAATTAAACGTTACGATGATGTATGTGACACACAGCATGTCTCTTTTCATGGCACGTTTTTAGTAATACAGTGGCGCCTACGGAACGTGCAAATTGGCTGAGAAGTTTACTCCTGAAAAGGCCCACACGAAACAATCATCCCCACCATTTTCACGACAACTAAAATATTTCCAAAAGTTACTGTTTCGAGTAGAATTAAAAACAGAAATGATTTCGGCCGCAACAATCAAGATTGCTCTAATTTTTCCTGAAATTCTAAATGCGACATGGAGCAGCCACTTGCCATTTGAACAGTTCGAAGATAGTAATTTTTCCAAAGTTTTTCGGAACATTGAAAATTTTACACCGATATAATGAAATGTCATCATTGAATCTGATTCTGCCTCTGATCGTAAATGGTTTCATTGAAACATTAAACTTGATAAAGTATCTGTTTCAAAATAATATTATGTTTCGTGACAGTTATAAATTCCCGTTTACTCTCTCTCAACCTTTACAGAGTCTATAAAATGACATTTAGAGCGAAGAACCCAAGGAACACCTCTAGTTTCTACACACCTTGGCTTGAAGGACAATAATTTCTGGTCTCAATTTTTTTTACTCCTCGAATCATTGTTAGAAATCGAGATATAGAATTGGATTGCAGATGCCTCCGAACCCATGGTAGTCTAGTGGTATTTTGGCTACATCCTATTCTGGCACAAACAAAACAATATTTTCAGAATGGTCTTGCGGAATAGATGTAGAGCGGGACTACAAGCAACATTAACCCTGAGAAGCAAAGACAAAACTGAACAACGAAGCAGTAAAAATTTTCGAAAAGTTTTCTGTTTCACAAAAGAATTGAAATTGCGCAGAGTTCTAGTGTTTCGTTAAAACCGCACTATATCATCCGCCATTCGGTAACTAAAATTACACATGAAGTCGCCAAGAAAATCGTGCTAACGGTGTAAAAAATATGAGATCTAAAGAATTATAATACTTGTGAGTTGATACAAAACAAAATGAAACAAGAAAGGCAGTAACGAATTACTGCGGGGAAGGTAGTATTTTCAAAAAGTGTGAAACAGTAAAATAGAGCGAAAAAGACATATGAAAGATTTGCAGTTTCAAAAAATCTACATTTCTGGAGGTATTGCCGAGAAATCAGTAATTCTTTTTCTGCCGTATGGAAACAAACGAACACATACAGTTTTTCTAATTTTTCTGTTTCAATGTTACAAGAATTTGTTCTTACAGATATCATTTTCAATTGGTTTGTCTTTAATCAACAACTATTACAAATTTAATTCCTACATTCAATAATAAAAACGATGTAATACATTATTTTAGCACCCACTAAAAATGAAAGTCTACAGTAATCGCTTCAAGACCCAAAGAATGCGCCTTTATACTTGTCTATCAAACTACATACAAAAACTCACCTCTCCAGGGTCTGACCAAAAATACAAGAATGTTCAAGTGAATATGATATCAGTAATGTTTTCCTGCGAATACCCAAAACAACCCGAAGAAACCGTAATAATCTCCTCCACTAAATCTCATCCGGCTAGACGTAGACATAGACGTCAGAACCTACTCTTAATGAAAAACAACGGGGAGAAAAAATGAACGATCATTCGAAAATTAAAATGAAGAAAGAAAACTAAACTGTTTTTGCAGAGAATAGGTCATCAGAGATGAGAAGAACAACTTCTTCGAGTGGGAAGGGCGCCGCCGAAATATTTTTTGGGAGGAGTGATGACGTCAAATTTCGGGGAAAAATAGTTCGAAATGAATAGAAAATGGAGGATCAAAAGATCAATCAGATGATCGCTAGAAGTGTATGGGTGGTCTTGGAAATTGGGAAAAGTGAATATCAGTGTTAAGGAAAGTCGTATCACAATGTCGGGGAAACAATATCAGAGAAAAAGTTGAAATCTTGAAACAGAAAAAAAAATGTATCGCTGTTTCAATCTTTTTTCTGATTTTAGTTTGGCTTCGAACCAGTGTTCGTGAATTTATGAGAACGACGAAAAATCAACTTTTGTGATGGCATAGCAGGAAAAAAATGTTAGATGAACCGTAATGAGAAAGTTAGTAGATGGAAATCAGTGGAAAAAATGAATGAAAAACGACCTTGTAGGGCTAACTTAACTTCAGTCAACCACAGAAAACAAATTCTTCGAGATGAGAAAGATACTGATCTAGAGGGACAGAGAAAATGGAAAATAGAGATGATGGTCAGTTTTTTTTTCCCTAGAGAACAAAGGTAACAGAATGATTCTAATGACGAAGGGTTGGAAAGTTCAAAACTATCATTTGGGGTTAGGAAGGAGTACTGTTTCAGATTGGATACTTGAAAGGGAATTCAAAACTGCTAACAATTTCATTGATGGAGTGGGAGTACTATTTCAGATCGGTGCTTTGAAACGCTAAGAGTTTCTAACGAGAATTTCGAGAACACTAATTTTTGGATTACAGCTAATCTTATCATTGATTCATATACCGAATATAATACAGTTCGCCCAAACTAATTAAAAACAATCATAGGTAAGATCCACTGTTTCAAAAAGTTGGCATAGTCTTCTTGATATAAACATATATTGATTACATTTCCGGCACCGTATGCAAACTTGAAGGAATCGATTTTTTTTACTTTTTCAAGATTGTGGTTTATGAGAGCCAAGACCATATTTACCAATGTTCCATATTTGAAATATATTTATCAAAATCAGAAGTTAGTAATGCAAATAGTTTTAACTATTTGCATTACTAACTTCTGCCTGCCGATTGCCGGTGAGATTTCGTTGCTAGCTCAATTGTGAGAAATTTTGAAAAATTGACGTCTTCTAGATGCTTCTGAATCCTGAAGTGGACGGAGCTTGACAAAAACATTGGTTTTTCACACTACGGACCCAGTACCTCCACTATCCAAAATATCAGCCAAAACAGACCAGTTTGAAAAAGTTGTGCCAACTGACACTCGACTATCTCGGAGAATCCGTGTTAAACGCACCGCCTGTTGCTACAGAATTACAGGTTTTACTTGGTACCCAAACAACTTCTGAAGATATTTCATGTTTTCCAACACGGCTAGGTAAACACAGGCTTGCTACAGTTCCATCGTTTGGGAAAACTATATAATAAGGACCATGCCCTTTCTTAAAACTCAAATTTATTGATAACTGTTATACAGACACTTCAAAATTTTCACTGTTTTCATAGTTTCATTTTGGGAACAGGGATTCTTGAAGTCAGTTCTTCGCTAATTCTTTCTAAGAAACATTCTGACTATTTCATTAAAATGTTACACGATTCGGCTCTCACTCAAATATTAAGACAAACCAGCTGAAGAAAACATATTTTGTTGCCAGTGTTGTACCGAAATCATGCTAAATCAAGGTTACTTTAAAAAATGTTCATATAAACTGAAACAACTACACCATTTCGATATTTCACTGTTTCGGTAGCATTGTTCTACAAAACAAACAATCGCATGAACATTGTCAACAGCGTCGTGATATGATCAATTTTCTGTTATCCGAAAGTATAAACATAAGAAATTATCCAGCCGCTCCCGTTGAAGGATGTCAGAAACACACGAACCAACGGGCTCAATCACAAAAACTGCGTTCAGAATTGGGGATTTCTGTGAGCACAAAACCAAATGGTCCGAGACGAGCTTAATGAGGCCGAGCGTTCAGAAGCAGATTAGCGCAGATGGTGCTGATGCAAGCTAGAATGAGAAAGATACGTCAAGCTTCAATTATTAATACTTCTCAGAAAGTCAATAAAACTATGATAACAGGAAAGCTTGACAATTGACAGTGAAACAGTAAAACAGTAAAGTTGAAATGGGTGACTCCCAGAAGACTGTATTATTCTTTTCAATTTCGAAACGTACTTGTATTTATCTTGTCGTCTAGTAGAAGCCCTCTTGGATTTTGACCACGGAGAAGCGCGACTAGGGTTATGAGGCGAAAAATGGTATGCCACGGAGAAAAATTATTCTATTTACTCTGATAGGATCAGAAAGATGAGATGAGATACTGAAGATAAAATGAATCGTCTCTGTTTCAAAATGTTTACCTTCTTTCTAGTTTTTAGTTATCGAATTAATGTGAGATTACTATGGCTGAACTATTTTCAAATTTCACTGGTTGGTCAATTTTGTCAGCTTGTATTAGTTCAAAGAGTGAATTCCAGAATTTGCAAAAAAGATTTCGTTGATAGCTTTCACAGAATTTTTTTTAAGTTTTTGAAAATTTTGGCCGAAAATTGATGGATTTTGGTCATTACGGTAGAGGGTTGAAGGAAAACTATTTTACTGTACACGAGACATAACAGCGTCTGCACACTTAATAATAGCCAGAAAAAATAATTTCGAAAAAGTGTGCTTTGTTGGTCTTAGTTGTTTCATGGAATTTCTCTTAAACTGTCAATCACTCCAAGGTAGTACGGTGTAAACTTTCTTGGTTTTTTGAAACCGATATTCATAATTTTTCAGATACTTCTTGTTACTAGTTCAAGCTGGTGCAAAAGCATGTTAAAAGACAATCGGAATTATAATTATCTCCAATCGGGCGGTTAATTGGGAAATTAATAGAGTGCAAATTTTTGTGAAACTTCAAAAACAGTAAGATTTTAGCAGATGAATGGAAATTCTTGCAATTGTCACAAACAGTCTCAAGGAACCTTAACAAAAATTTTTGAAACAGTATTTCAATAGTTCTCCGTTTTTTCATCGAAAATTAGAAATATGATGGTGACGAAAATAGTAGATTCCATCGGAAAATTCTCATTTAACAGGAATTTTCCAACTTCGCTGGTTGGTCAATTTTGTCAACTTGAATAAGTTCGAAGAGGGGATTCAGGATTAGACTACAAATAACTCCAAGGTAGTACGGTGTAAACTTTGATGGTTCTTTGAAACCGAAGATGCATAAGTTATCAAATTCTTCTAGTTACTAGTTTCACTGGCACAAGCCCGCAGTTTGTCCAATACGGAAAGTTAAAAGATTTTCGGAAATATAAGTCTCATCTACCGGACGAATGATTGAGAAAAAACTAGTGTGCTCATTTTTGTGAAATTTCAAAAACAGTAAGATTTTAGCAGATATGAATGTAGCCAATACGTCCAACATTGTCACAAAAAGTCTCAAGGAATCTTAACAAAATTTGTGAAACAGTATTTCAATAGTGCTCCATTTTTTCATCGAAAATTAGAAATTTGATGGTGACGAAAATAGATTCCATCGGAACATTCTCATTTTACAGGAATTTTCAAACTTCGTTGGTTGGTCAATTTTGTCAGCTTGTATCAGTTCAAAGAGTGGAACCGAGAATAGACTACCATAAACTCCAATGTAGTACGGTGCAAATTTTGATGATTTTTTGAAACCGATATTTATAAGTTTACAGATACAGCTTGTTACTGATTCAAGTATGTGCGATGAAGCATGTTAAAAGACAATCGGAATTATAAGTCTCTCCAACCGGTCGGAGGATTGAGAAAAACTAGTATGCTAATAATTGCGAAACTTCAGAAACAGTAAGTTTTCAGCGGATGAATGGAAAGTCACCATTGCATTGTCACAAAAGGTCTCAAGGAATCTTAACAAAATTTTTGAAACAGTATTTCAATAGTTCTCCATTTTTTCATCGAAAATTAGAAATTTGATGGTGATGAAAATAGATTCCATTCTCATATGACAGGAATTATTGAAAATTAACAAGCAAGAGCCAGTGGATTTCTAAACAAACTGCTGATTGAAGTTAGAAAATTTCGAGTGATGTGAAACAGAAAATTTCGGAAAATTCAAACCTTAAATGTTTAGAGTACAGATTCAGAACCACGGCTAACAGATTTTTCGAAAATAAGAAGGAGTCCGAATCACCGGCGTCAAATCTTCCGAATTTTCAAAAAACTTTTGAAACCGAAAATTCCACTTACTAAGCCACAAACCAAACCAGGTAAGAACTATTCAAACTAAATGTAAGCCTCTCTCTATGTGCCAAAAGTGCAAATTGGCACCATGCCAGATGTAGAGCAAGAGATGTATTGTCCCAGAGAGAATCAGAGAAAAAAGGGGGAGACGACTAACAAAAAATGGACAAAAAGTTCACAAACAAAAAGCGGGGGGTCTCCCCTTGGGGGCTCCCCCGGGAGAGAAAAAGGGGCGCCAATAGCAAAAAAACATAAGTGTGTGGTTAGACGTAGGCGGGTATTGGGGGATATCTCGTAAATCCACAATGGATACAGTAAATCCACACGAAATCGGAAGATCAAAAATGGGCTCAAACTTTTAAAAATTTTCAAAACTCTAAGATGAATCAGTTAGTGATACCCTGAAACCTCTCCAGAACTTAGAGACGCAGAGAAACAGAGAAAAATTTCCGAAAAAATGGACGAGAAAGAAGAAAACTGTGTGAGTGATGTGAAAACGATCTGACAGTTCCAAAAATGGGGGTTGGAGAGAGAATAAAAAGAAGATGGGATGGCGTTTATGGACTGGGAAGTCATAGGCATCGAAAGTGAGAGAGATGATAGAGGGGGAGGGTGTTAGAGAAACGAGACGGTGGTCAAAAAAAGTAGAAATAAAAGAAGAAGAAGTGGTATTTGTCAAGGTATCGGTGAACAATAGATAGGGGGACGCGAGAAAATAGGAGGAAAAAACTAGACAGTACTTACTTTTTGGGGGACAGTTAGACATGGGCTGGAAGTTTAGTTTAGACATTTGGAAAGCAATGACGCTCCATTGATAAGGATTGCAGTATGATAAATTGAAGAAACTCAGCAGAAAGCAATAGTGTTTATGAGATAACAGAAGGATAGCTATTGTCGGATTTTGAAATGTTTCAGGCCAAAATTGTCTGAAAATCAGGAAAGTATGCAAGCACTGAGCCTCACTTTTTTGAATTCGACAAAGGAGGTTTTGGTAGAGTAAATCATATGGAGTGAAAAAAATTGAAAAGTCTCTGTTTCAGAAATTTTTGAAGCAGAACAGTTGCATAGACTATTTCAATTCGTACAATCCATAGCATGCTAAATAATCATAGTTTATAAATACAATACTGATGACTGGTGTTACCAATAAATTTGGCATTTCGAATTACTTATTGGGAAACTTCTGAAACCTAACAGGTCGATTAGTTAAACTAGTTGGATAACAAATTGATTTAAAAAATTTTCTGTTACAGAATTTTTTGAAACTGGAATCTTTCTGATATTTTTCATTACTTCGTCTCTAGGCGTAATTGAATAAAAAAGAACTAACACTAAGCAAAAGGAAAAGGAGCTTTCTTTTTTGTTTTATTGAATACCTCCACAATTGCAACTAAAGGTTTACCTGCTATGCCAGAATCCTTTTCAGAATCGCTTTTTCATTATTTTTATAGCAAACGGTGATATTTTGTTTCCTTATAACAATTTTTGATACGATTCTCAAAAACAGCCCAACATAGATTGTTCGATCATTCGAATTCTCGGTTTCATAAAATCTCGAAACAGAACATCTTACTACATTTTTTTCTTGTTTCCGTTTAATGTTTATTGTATTAGATGATGCCGGCCAATAATAAGAAATAAAAAAAATGGAAAGTCTGGTATAATGGTATACCACTGTTTTGAAAAATTAACAAATTCCCACATTTTTTGAAGTACTTCGATTGTCTAAATCACTAATGGATCAAAACAAGTCCTGAATCACTTGCATGTTTGCTTTCCCTGTTTCAAAAACTGTTCAGATAAATTTCAAACAATCATTTTTTAATCGGCAATTGCTTGAATTTTCACAAGCCACAAAAACACTTGGACAGAAAAAATGAAGCATTTCTGTTGAAATGTAACACTTTTCTTAGTCGCAGTAAATGGTTGCATAATGAAGGCAAATGAACAGTTTTTGAAACACTAATATTTACTTAAAGGTAAAAGACAAAGAAAAAACCTATTCTCAGCGAAAATCAGTTTCCGCTCATCTTCTGTTTCACGAATCAGGTTTCCAATAAGAAAATGAGAACATTTTAGTTCGTTCTGAATATTGACATTAGAAATTGGAAACAAAATTTTATTTCAGTATGTGAGATATGTTTCCTGTTACACGAAAACACCTTTAAAGTTGTGGAAAATGGTTAATCATTACGAGGTTTCCATTAAATTGAATTTGAGAAAGCGTTCAGTTCCAGAGTACAGTAACCCAAACTAACATTCTGGATAAATCGAAGAAAGCAAGTTCTGTGAATGCCAAAAAAGTGTTATGCTAAATTTGACATATTGATTGGAAATTGAGTGAATCATCTAACTACACCGGAACCAAGCCTAAACATCCTAAACCCAAATGTAAAACTTTTGAAACTGCAATAATTTTCAACCATTTCGCAACGAAAATCACTGTTTGAGAATGGTTTGGAAGTAGTGGTATGTATGAGAACCAAATATTAATAAGCCGCTTTTTCCAATTTTTGAGATGGCTTGTAGCAATTATTTCACAGGATTATTTTCGTTAGAGTGAAAACATCAGACAAATTTATAATTTTTTTCTTATAAGTTTGTGTTAGCCTAGTATAGTGTCACTGGTGCATCAACTATGCTTGTGTTTTTCACTGTTTCTTGAAACCCACAAGTTTTTGATGAACGCGAATACAAACGATAATACGCTCTCTGATTGTTGGAATAGTTGGAATAGTTGCGTGCAGTTGGAATATGGAAAATGTGACATTTTTGGGTTAAACACCTGATAAAAGCATCGTGATGGATCAGAGCTCCTCAGATTTTCATGAAAAATTTCCTGTTTCTTGAAACTGAAAAACTTGTCGAAATAAATCAACGTTAATCCAAGCTGGATATCGAATCCTAGTAGCACTATTTCATAAAATTTTCAATAAAAATGAGCAATATTTCAAACAAAATGTACTCATAAAACCTACCCCCATTTCCCCATCTACTAGCACGGATCAAATCAAAAATTCACAAAAAAAACGCGAAAAACGGGAGCCAGAAAAAAAGTGACACCCCAAACACATATACACATGCATCTATGTATCACACCCAAAATGCACTACTAGGAAATGTGCGTGTTTCTCTTTTCGAAAAAAAAAGTGGGCGGAGCTGTGGACTCCGCCCCCACAGGGAGGACCCCGAATTCAATTCATTTTTATTCGGAGTGGCTCGGGTTTTTTTTCGAAAAAAAAATAAAATTGTGCTTCTTTTTTTTGCTGCTCCAGGAGCAGGAGAGGGTAGAAGAGAAAATTGGATAAACGGGCGGGACCCCTAGTAGTAGTAGTACTAAAAAAATGGGCGGTTTTTTCAATTAATATCTATTCCTCTTTTCTATTTCGTTGGGAAGAACCGGAGGAGGAGGAGGATAGAAAAAATTGGACGGAGGAGAGGAGAGAGAATTTTAATTGAATTTAGGCGAAAAGAAGAATTGGGGTACTCTTGGAGGGGAAGAGCACTGGGAAGCACTTTTGGAGGGAATGGAATGTGGATGGAGATGGTGATAAAAATGAACAAAAGTGGAAGGAAATTTGAAGAAAATTTGATTTTTCTAAATGTTTTGCTTATTTCAAGTTTTTCTCAATCATTGGTTCATTTTCAGCTTACAAGTGCTATGAGACATCTTGATTCCAAATGATGCTTTCACAATATTAAAACAAGAGAATAAAACTCAATTCTCAAAAAAATCGATAACCACAGTGATTGAAGCTGTTTTTATGGGGATCCAGAGCCATATTTTGAGATCATCAGAGCCCTATGAAGAGAATTATGAGCTAAAAATTTTACCGTTTCCGAACACATGCAAGCGATTCTCTTCAATTTCAATATTGTTTATTGTGCAAGTTTCATTAAGAAAGATATTTTGAAGAATCTGGTGGCTAGATTATCTCTAGACCAGAGGTGCGCGGAAGAGATTTTTTCTATGCGGAAGACGGAAGTGAAAATATTGGCGGAAGACGGAAGTATACGGAAGACGGAAGTGACTGTCTCGGCCTAAAAGTGCCAAAAGTGTTGGGAACCGTGATAATTAGTATTAGAAAAGATCAGAAAATCAGTCAAAAATCTTTTTTGTTATGGAAAAAATCAAAAATTTGGGACTTCCGTGAAATTTTTTTCTTCGGAAGAATCCGGAAGACGGAAGTAGTCGGAAAAATGTTGGCGGAATACGGAAGACGGAAGACAGAAGACGGAATTCCGCGCACTTCTGCTCTAGACCATCACAATGCAGCTTGCCAGTTTGCATGAAAAATGAAACTTTTTCTGAGATTACTGTTTCAAACTTTTACAAAGTTTGTTCGCGCTAGACGAACCTCACTACTTGGATACCCATTCTACCGTATTTTTTCCATCATTTCTTGTGTCTTCTTTCATACCGCAAGAGGTATAAGAAAATGTGGGTTTTCACATGAATTTTCAGAAGACGTTCTCACGTTTTCCGAAAGTGTTCAGCAAAAACTGACTTTGGATTCTATAGTTTCCAGCTATGCTCTTTCCAACAATATACATCATTATATGCAATCGAAACATGACATAAGGCGCACTCAGTGAGGGTCGTCTTGCCAGAACAAAGATTGCCAAATTTTGAAACAGTAACCTCAGAAAATGTTTCATGTCTCGTGCAAACTTGGCAAGTTGTAATGTTCTACTGATTATTTAGCTCCCTGATTTTTGCCAAAAGTTTAGCACATTTTTTAGCATTTTTTAACAAATTCGCCACTACCAGTGTTGTGATTAAAACAAAATGACTGATCAGCAACCTTCCATTTGTTTTGAAACAGTAAACAATTTGAATGTGGTGGTTTTCTCTGTATATGACTCTGATGATAACAACAATCGGATTACTCAGGAGCATTACTGTTACAAGAATGATAATTATCTGTATTGGATATAATTTTATCGCTGACAATTCCTTAAAATCTTCTATTGGGAAAGAGCTTCGGATCATCTAAACACTTAACAAATTTCATTCCGAAGGTTTCTGGTTTTTGGAAAAACACAATGAAAGTTCAAATGTCTTACTGTGTCAAAACAAATGGGAAGTTTCTGATCAACCACTATTTTTAGTCAGAGTACTGGCACTGGTGCTGGTGCGAGATCGGAATAATATAAAAAAATAAGTAGTGGCTATGAAGGAGAATAGTGAGAATCGTCTAGCAAGGACAAACTTTGCCAAATTTTGAAACAGTAATCTCAAAAAATGTTTCATTTTTCATGCAAACTTGACAAGCTGTATTGTGATGGTCAATTGATCAAGCAGCCAGATTCTTGACAAAATGTCTTACCTTTTACTGAAACTTGGAGAGGAACCAATACTGCAACTGAAGAAAATCACTGATCAGACCCCTTCCATGTGTTTGGAAACAGTGAAATTTTGGAATTTTTAGCACATAATCTTCTTTAATGTCCCCGATGATCTCAAACGGCTCTGGAACGCCATAATTACTGTTTCAAGCACGGAGTTTATCTTTTTGAGGCATTTATTAAACAATAGTTTTAGGGTATTCTTCCCTTCTTATAATATTCTAAGAGTTTTTGTTGGAATGAGCATTCGATTGTTGGACGAATTTCATTAACAAGCTTTAGAGTTTTCTGAAACAGTAACTTTCTCAAACTTTAGCTGATTTTAAATAATAAGTTGTTATCAAGTTTTACCGTTTCAGTCGCCGGATGAGATGATGATTCTAGTTTTTTGAGAATTGGTGATTCTAACTGAGGATTCTATATTTCCTCTAGCTCAGGCAGTAAGTTGTTCTAGTGTAGTGTTCCGTCCTTCTGTCCTGATCTACAACAGAATATTTTCTGTTTCAAAACATCGTCACAACTCTAACTTTTATTTGGTTGAATAGTGATTTCATTGAACGAGGTGGAAATGTAAACCTATAAAAAACATTGATCTAAAATTTACAATAACTCTACAAGGTTTATGTTAGTTTCTGCAGTACGTCATAACTACCGTTTCATTCGAAAACCTTTAGAAAACCTAGGAATTCGCAGTGATTTGTGCTGCTCGCAATTGGAAAGTATTTAACATCGAACGTCTCTTGTGATAGGTTCATGAGATTTCCATACCTGGAAACCTCGAACAGTCAACGTTTACGACTCGTACAAGTCAGAATTTGATTCCTGACTGCTAGAAAATGTCAAAATTACTATTTTGAAAGACTATTTATTCAAACAGAAGGAAGAGGTTCGGGAATGATGGTGGACTTTTTCGGAGACTTGTTCCAAAAGTTTTAAACAGTAACCTACAGAAAAGCCAACTTAATACAACAAACATCTTTACTATGTTTGCTTACAGGTGACTAAACTTACAGATTCTTAGGAATCATCTGGATTTTGGAAACATTGTGCAAGTTGTGTGTGAG
Source organism: Caenorhabditis sinica (assembly GCA_963932045.1). Lineage (NCBI taxonomy): Eukaryota > Metazoa > Nematoda > Chromadorea > Rhabditida > Rhabditidae > Caenorhabditis > Caenorhabditis sinica. The sequence continues at coordinate 8,602,157 of OZ009940.1, read as the reverse complement.
TCTTGAGAGTTAGTAAAAAATGGCGTATAAGAAATGTTTGGTTCTGAGTTGGTTATTGCATTTTCAGCTGTGATTGACAAAAGGAAACTGTCAGTAGTATAATTGTTCTATTTCTAAGTTTTGCTGTTACACTTATTTATCTCTATTATCTACTGAGAGCTAACCATAATTGATTTCCCACAAGATAACATATTTATCAAGATGAAAACTTATTATATAAAAGAAAATAGACTACCGTTTCAGCTTTCCATCGCTTTAGTTCAATGATATTTCAGAAGTAATGGTCAAAAGTTCAGAATCATGTTTCTGTTTCACAGTTTTGCGGTGATTGGAAGTTTTCAACATGTTATGATTGTTGGACTGTTGGACCTTGTTATAATAATTTGTACAATTTCTTTCGCAATCAGGAATACTGTTCATGTGCTAACGGAAAACTAGATGTTGAAAAATTTACGAGAGTTAAACGCGTTGACCATCGCTAAGCTTCAAATCATTCTTTTGAGAAAGAGTAATCACCGGGAATGAGCTTCAAGACAAAAGAAGTTGCAAAGTCCTTTAAAACTGAGCTTTTAGAAATTTCTGTTTCACAAAAAAGGGCTGCTTCTAACATTAAACGACCCATAGTTTTCTCGATTGCTTGCTATAATACAATCTTTCAAAAAACAGATGTAATCTAGGTTCTGATCAACGATCGTGTTTTTTGAAACTGCTGGCCAACTCTGCTATTCAATCTATTGAGCATAAACTTAGAACTCGTCTTCGATTGGAAGTTGTTACTAGATTCAATCGGAATGAAAATCAACTGTTCCAAGCTGATAATAAAAGATCGGCAAGGAGCGGGGCTTTAGCAACCCGGCCACTTTTTTGCAACCCGCGACACGGTAATTGCGTACGCACGTTTACAGTAACGCCAGAACACCTTTCTATTCTAAGCTTTTCCAGCAATTTTAAAGAACTTGAAAAAGTTTTGATCAACGCATTTTTTTCACAATATACTTATTAATAGAACAACGAAATTGAACAAAACACCACGATCTTCAGAGAGCTTGGAAACGGTGATTGATCTTCAAATAGCTGGTTGAAACATCAAAATAATTTTTCAGCTTCAGGATTTTTGAGGGATTCGGAATTAGTTTTTTGTTACACATTTTTTTTTTAAATAATCTTTGAATTTCAATAAAATAATAGTGGGCTCTCTCTGTCAATCTGTTCTGGAAATTTTCTCTATAAAGTTACAGTTTCCGAATTCAGTGTTCACTGATTTCATCTTAATGAAGACAATAAGATGAGAAGTGTAAAACTTGTGGGGAGGATCATAATTTGAAAGTGGGACACTGACGGATTTTCACCCTAAAGTTAAAATGACAGATGAAAAATACAAAAAACAAAACTGAATTACTGTTTCGACGTAGAAACTTCGGAAAACCAAAATATCTTTACTCATTCTTCCAAATAGTTTTCCATTGTAACATTGAAGTCATGATATACGATATCATACACTACTGTTTCAGCTGCTATCTGTAAAAAATTTTAACAATTTCTTTCCAATTATGATGATTGTAATCCAGTTTCAGTTTTGAGAAACCATTTCTTAACATGGGATTCATAGTTGTAGATTTTGCTGTTTCTCATAGTCGGTTATCGTAAACTTGATCTTGCTAACGAATTATTGTTTTTCAGAACCTTTAACATTTTTTTCAAAAAACTTTGAATCAGTAACATTTGAATTAAAACTCGGTGGATGAAGTTTCCCGGCATCTTCAAAACTATTAGAACTTTTCTTCATTTTATATAAATTTCATGTTTCAAGTAAATTTGAATTTGGCAAGGAAGATAGGTTGAATAGTAGTTGGTCTGCTGTTATGGTTGCTATTGTTTCATGTGGGCTCATTATAAAATGAGCTACATTTTCAAACTTGAATATTAATTAATTTCGTTTTTTTCAGATACAATAAGAAACTACTAGGAAACAAAGCTAGGAAATAAACTTTCTGAAACTACTTAGAAATAGCTGAGATGATGATAACACAGAATATAACTACTGTTTCAGTCTGTAAATGTAAGAAATGGGTAAACAGTGATGTTTCACTGATTGGTGAGGTAGTACTTCTATAATAGCGTTGAAGTCTTGACTTAATATTCAAACGCTATTGTTTCACTCTGAAGTTACATTTGAATTCACCTTTTCTTTCCATTATTGAGATTTTATGCAGCTACATATATACAAAATCTACGGTATCATATTCAATTTTCAAAAAAGTTATCCTAACAAATGAGTGTTTCCGTTCAGAGGTTTCTTTCCAGCAATCGTTACAGTCTGGTTTTTTGTCCCTCTAAGTTTTTCCACAATTTTTATTGCTCGTAACGACGTTTCAAATAACAAAATAAGGGGCAAAGCTGGCCTCGAAAAACTATCCAACAGCTACCATTTTTTTACAGTTTCAGACTAGCAATTTGTGAGAGTCTAAATGTTTCGGATTGATGTCAACGTCCTGTAACATTTTTGCTACTGCCTGTATTTCTTGTGAACACATGATGGAGAGAAGGACTTTTTGAGAAATCCCGGAGAATCTCTCTGTATTTCTGAGTAGGTATGTCTGTAATTTTTCGGCTGCGGATCTGATGCCATGTTACAGTTTTGGCTAATTTTTGGACGGTTTGTTAAACATATCAGATTCAGCATATCACAAAGAGTGTTTCCGGGAAATTAATGATTTGTAGTAACCTTCGAGCATTTAATTCAGCAATAGCACTCTAATAAATCTGAAGAGAGCCGGAGCTTGCCGTAACGAAATAGAAAAATTACAATTATTACTTTTTCTCTATTTTTTTTTTTGAAACATTCGTAGAGTGTTTCCAATACTGCTGAGATGCTGTTCCTATGTATTTTCTTGTGAAAAAGAGTTTGATGACCTTTGATTAGTTTTGAATAAAATCCTGTTTCAATGTAAAATTTTCAAAATTGCAGGGAAATCATCTGCAGTCCGTCACAGTTAAGAATGAGAACTGGCAGAATCAGAACTGCTACAAATGAGAACTGTAACGTATGAGAACTTTTTACCTTTGAAAAAGTTCTTATACATGAGTCATGTAACATGACAGTTCTTATTCGACAGTTCTCATTTTTCGTGTCACCGTTTCTCTTTTTTAGAAAGGTTTGTAGAGTGCTTCCAATACTGCTGACATACTGTACCTGTGTATGTTCTTGTGAAAAAGTGCATTAGTTTCGAATAAAATCCCTGTTTCAATGTAAAAGTTTCAAAATTGCAGGGAAATCATCTGTAGTCCGTCGCAATTAAATTTTTTTGAATTTGCATGAAAAGTACAACATTTTCTGAGATTACTGTTTCAAACTTTTACAAAGTTTATTCTTGCAAGGCAAACATCACTGGTGTTTCTTCATAAGATAGAGTACGATTGAATGATATGATGTACATACATTGGAAAAAATCAAGTTTAAAACTGAAAAATCGGAAGTCATTTTAAGTTGAACGAATTCAGAATATGTGAGAACGTCTTCTGAAAATTTGAAGGAACACCCCTCTTTCTTATACGCCTTGTTTTCCGTCAATCTATCTTCTTTTTTATTTTCATATTTTCGTCTTTTATGATGTTCAAAAAGTTCTTGAGGATTTCAGATCTACAGTTTCTCAAAACTGTTACTGTTTTTCTGGTGGTACCAAGGATGAGAACTGGCGGAATCAGAACTGCTACAAATGAGCACTGTAACGTATAAACATTTTTTATCGTTGAAAAAATTCTTATACCTGACAGTTCTTATTCGACAGATCTCATCCTTGGTACCACCGTTTCTCTTTATTAGAAACATGTATAGTGTTTCCAATACTACTACCATGATTCCAGTGTATTTTCGTGTAAAAAAGTGTTCGATGGAGTTTGATTAGTTTCAAATATAATCCCTGCTTCAATTTGAAAGTTTCTGTAGTCCATCACAATAAAACTTGTTATGTTTGCATGAAAAGTATAACATTTTCTGAGATTACTGTTTCAATTTTTCGCAAAGTTTGTCATCGCTAGGAGGATCACTGGTTCTGCTTCAAACATGATTGGTCCAAAAATATTGCGCGATTGAATGAAATGATGTACATCATTGGAAAAAAGAATGTTGGAAAACTACAAAATCCGTAGTCAGTTTATGTTGAACACCTTCAGAAGACGTGAGAACGATATCGGAAAATTTATGCGAACACCCCTCCTTTTTACCATCTTGCTTTTAGTCAGTCGTTCTTCTCTTTATTTTTCATTTTTCCTCTTTTTAAGAAGTTCAAAAACTTCTTGAGGATTTCGAATACAGTTTCTGAAAATGTTTTCCATTTTGCATTGTGAGAAGTGTAAACCACATGACTTTGTATCTGTGATCGGCTGGAAACATTTTTGCAGAAGATTCAACTTCCCGCAATGCAAAATTGAAAACATTATGAGAAATTATAGATACTAAACCCTCAAAAAATTGTTACTGACTTCAGATTTTATAGTTTCCAGTCATGATTTTTCCAATAGTGTACATCATTTTAGTCAGCATTAGTATGGAGTAGTGCTAATGGGAGTCGTCTTGCCAGGACAAACTTTCCAAAAGTTTGAAATAGTAATCTCAGAAAATGTATAATTTTCATGCAAACTTGACAAGTTGCATAGTAATGGTCCAGAGATGATTTAGTCACCAGATTCTTGACAAAATGTATTTTATCTTACTATGAGCACACCCTGCACACTACCAACTGAAGAAAATCACTGATCAGAAGCCTTACATGTATTTGGAAACGGCAAATATTTGAATTTTTAGCACATAATTTTCTTAATATATCCCTGATGATCTCAAACTGTGGCTCAGGAGCGCCATAATTACTGTTTCAATCATGGAGATTATCTTTTTGGGAGATTTATTTACCAATGTTTCAATGGTTCTTTCTTTAATATTCCAGTAGCTTTCCTTGGAATACGAATCAGGAATTCCGTCCAACCTGCGATTGTTGGACGAATTTCATTAAAAAACTTTTACAATTTGCTGGAACAGCAATTTTTGCAAACTTTATCTAATTTTTGAAAAATAAGTTGTTATTAAGTATTACCATTTCAGTCGCCTGCATTTCTAAGTTTAGAAGATTCCCTGGTCAGTCTTCAAATCGTAAGGAATTCCAAAATCTTGGTCAAACTTTCTCAAAATCTCGTGTTCTCAATCCTAAAATCCTCCGATTTCCCTTCTTCTTGTCTGTGAAACTTCCTAAGTTCAAAAAAAAACATTAATTAAAACTTCATTAATCTTTCTTTTTATTCCTCTCCTTTTCTCTAACTTGCTAAGCACACAGCACAAAAAAAAACAAAACATTTTTTCAGCAGAAATTCAGATACAAATGTAAGCGAGGAGGACCGAGAAATGGGACGCAGAATTTCAGGAAGAGAGAGGGAGGGTTCAGCAAAAAAAAAATTTCAGGTACAAGTTGAAAAATCGAATATCGACTTTTTTTTAGGGGAAATGGTAAATCAGCCGGGAGTTTTTTGGGGTTGGAAGATGTGATGAAAAGGGTGATGATGATGAGGTGGAAAACTGGTTTTTTGGAGGGAAAAAAGGGGGACCCCTTTTTACAAAAAGGGTTGGAATCAGTAAGAGTTTTTAGGTAAGAAATCGGGAAAAAAAACAAAATAATATGCAGAAAATGGGGGAAAATGGATAAGAAGAAGGGGGACCAAAACATGCTTAAAATTGGGGGAGGATCTCAAAAAACTGAGTTTATTTTAAACTTTTTGGAAGAAAAATAGGACATGGATTCTTTTAAAGAGAGAAAGGGAAAATTCTGGATTCCAGAATTTTCATGAATTCTGGAAGATTCTATTTAGATGGTACTGTAGATGGTACTGTAGATGGAGATGGTTAGACGTCGCCGTTGATGACCTTTTGGTGCCTGGAAAAAATGGAGAAATTTGGAGGGAAATTTGAAAATTTTCTAGTTTCTGAGGCTAATTTTGGGGATGAAATGTTCGATTTTGCAGCCCAGAAAAGTCTAATTTTTAAATTTTTGAACTTTTCAAATGTTCCTATTTTGGCGGGAAACTCGAAATTTCTGGGGTTAGTTTTGACTGAAAATGATGATTTTTGGGTTGAAAGATAACAAGATTTCAGGATTTTTAAGCCAAAAAATCTGATCTTGCACAAATTTTTGCAGTTTCAAAAATTGAATGTTTGGTTCAAAAATTCAAGTTTTTCAATCGAAGATACATTGAATTAACATCTCATTTTGGTCATGACAGCCTAGAATTTAGGGATTTTCGCAGGAAAAAAAGGGTGAAATTTTTGAAATTTTCACTTCTAAAGTCTCGTTTTAATTGTGAAATTTGGTGTTTTGAGCTCAAAATACACCAAAAATGGTCAAAAATGACTTTTTAGAGATTTTTTTTTAGTTTTCAAAAAATGGATTTTTCAATTTTTTAGGGTCATTTTCACTCCTAGAAACTCAAAATTTTCGACTTTTTTGGTAATTTTTCCTATTTTTCTCTCAAAACTAACCACTCCCTGGCCGCCTTCAATCCGGGTATTTTGACACCCTTCTGTGCTACCGTATTCAAATCCAACAGTTCCACTTTCGCCGGTTCAACCCATTGATAATTCTCCAAAGTGTTCGATTTTTGGAAGAATTCCACGTAGATCATCGCGGCTTGTGGGATCTCCGAAAGGACTTCTCGACGCTTTTTCATCATTGATTGACGTTGTTCTGTATGGATATCGGAGAGATGGGCGAGTTGCACTTCGATTACTCTGAAATAAATAATAGGCGGTTTTTGGGGACAAATGGAGACACAGATGGACAGGAAAAAGTGTTGAAAATTTGATGTGAAAATCTCGAAAAATTACCAAAAAATCCAATTTTTTGTTCTGAGTTTTAGGTATTTTTCATTGAAAAAGTTGTTAGTTTTGACTTTAACTTCATAATCTTCAGAATTTTGAGATTCTAAAGGATTCTGAATTTTTGAGAAAATTCTGAATTTTCGGGTTTTCGATTTTTTGGACTAAAAAACAAAAAATTTTCGGTTTCAAAATTTCTCGAAACTTGAAAAGAAACTTCGAAATTTCGATATCATACTTGTTGTGTGCATTCTAATATTCTGAAAATCTATTAAATTACGGACATCCGGATGTTCTGGACACACAGACAGACATCTTTTTTCAATAAAAAAGTGGTCCAAAATGCGCCATCTTTGGTCTAAAAAGGGGCAATTTGGAAGTCAAAAAACCTCAAAAATAGAAATTTTTGGACATCCGGACTATACAGGCACACGGACAGACCGACACATCAAATTCACTGAAATTGGTGTCTGGCGTGTTTTATAAAACCCCAAAATTTGGATGATTCTGGTCAATTTAGGCCGAAAAATCTTGAGTTTTGGACTCAATTTTTGGTAATTTTTGAAAAAAATTTTTTTGATAGAGTTTATTTAAATTTTGCATTTTGGACCAAAATTCTTTTTTTTTGCTGAAAACAGCCGGAATTTCTCAATATTTTTTGATTTTTTTTTCAAATAGACCAAAATTTCCAACTCACTTCGCCGCCCTTCCATCGACAATAACCAACTGATTATGCGCAAATTTCGATCTCGCCTCATTCTCAGCGGAGCGCAATTTCTCCATTCTCAACTCCTCGGGAGACAGTTGAACCGGCGCCGGCTGAATCTGAATCTCCTCCTCATCATCGTCGTCTCCATCGGATTTGAAGGCGTTGCGGCCACGTCTTCTGGGTTCCGGATTGGGAGATTGAATGTTGGATGAGGAGATTCTGAAGGTTTGACGACGAGTTGTTCCTCCTCCTCCTGCTGGTGGAGCTGATGACGTTGAGGCTGCGGATACTGTAGGTGTCAACGAGGGGGCGGAGCTTCGAGTTATTCGAAGAAGAGGCGGAGCGGTGGCGTAGGATGTGAAGAAGGCGGATGAAGTGGCTGGGAAGAGTTTGGAAGTGGTGAACGAGGAGGGGAGTTGAGGTTGTTGGAAACGTGGTTGTGGTGGTGGGAGAGCTGAAAAATGGAGAGATATTAGGAAATTAGATTTTCAAAATTTGTCATTTTTAGCCGCCAAATATTGAGTCACAATTATGGATATTCAATTTATTAAATGTTTTTGAACTAAACGTTTTTTTTTCTAAAAATTTTGAAACAGAATTTTTGTTACTTTTTGAATATTCAAAGCATTAGAGAATCAAAAGTATTGCACATTTAAAAAAAAAAAACCATGAAATTCGAATTATTCAGTTTTTCAAAAATTCAAAAATTCGATTTTTGGACTCAAAAAGTCAACATTTTTTCGGTTTCAGAATTTTTCAAAATTTCGAACTCGAGATTTTCTATTGGTGAAAATCTTGGATTTTCAATTTTCAATTCTTGGAAAACTAGAAATTTTAAAGAAAATTTCTGATTTTGGCTCGAAAATTCTCCATTTTCACTCAAACTTTTCACTGTTTCACTGGAATTTTATCGATTTTTCTTTTCAAAATTGTTCGCTTCGTCATCAATAAGCCCTTTAAAAAATGAGATTCAAATTTTTCGAAAAAAAAGCTTCTTTTTTTAATTTCGTAAATTCAGATTCTGAACGTCTTCGGAATTGCAGAAGACGTTAAATTCAAAAATTCCAAAAAAAAGCACCCACCATTCTTCTTATCTCCTGCTCCTTGTGCTCCATTTCCCCCTACAGTATCCTCCGCGAAAGTCACTTGTGGCTTCTGAGGAACTCCAGAAGTCGAGGACGTCATCTGAACTGAAGGCGTGAAGAATGAAGTCATCTTCGTCTGCTTCTGGGGTCCTGAGGGATTCTGAATCTTCGAAGATTCCGAAGGAGGGAAATTCCGTTTTCGATGAGGTTCCGGGAATCCTGGCGATTTGAGTGTGGACTTTTTGAAAAATCCATTGGTTCCAGGGGCTTCTGAATCTCGTTTAGAAGACGTCGACGGTTCAGAAGGGGCTCCAGAAGAGGTGGAAGGTCCCGAATCCCTTTTAGAAGACGTCGATGCTCCAGGAGCTCCGGAATCTCTTCTAGATGACGTGGAGGCTCCAGAAGCCTTCTGACCCCCTCCATCATTGTCTGAATCCGTCATCGTCTCCAGATTCACTCGTTTTCTTCCTCTTCTCGGTGGTAACATCTCCTCATCCACAGGTTCCTCCTTGATTTTCACAATTGGAACTTCTTCCATTTTGACGTCTTCAATCTTCGGAATCTCCTTCTTTCGACGACCACGTCTTCCTCCTCCAGATGACGTCGTGGATTCAGAAGGCATCATCCACTTATCATAGGGCTCCATGAATCTCTTCATAAGCTCTTCCTTCGAATTCTTATCCAAATTCGATGACGTCATTTCAGATTCCTCCCGGGCGGCCGCCTCCAAAATGGGCGTGGTTTGGCGTTTGAAGGTGCTACCGTAGTTCAGGAAATACTTATTTTTCACGTTGAATTGTGCACAATTCTGGAGCATCAGGGTGACGTCGGCGGTGAGTTGAGAGATGGATTCTGGAAAATTTTGGGTGAATTTTCTTCGTTTTTTGGTCGAATTTTGCTCATTTTTGGCAAATTTTCATGATTTTTGGCTCTTTTTCAACCAATTTTTTTAAAATTTCCCTCCAAACTTACTGTATTTCTTCGCCCGCATCTTGTCCGTCATATCTCTCAAACATATCGGATTCTTTATCAATTCCTTGTATCCAGGAACCTCCACCGGGTCAGCAAATATATTTGAAGCATCCTTGGCTTTCAGCTTCTCCAACGTTTCTTCCAGAAGAATTGGTACGGTTCTGAGGCTCTTCGTCAATAGTTGGATTGAGGAGATTGTGTCGAGGATCTGGAAGAAAAAATTAATTGAAATTCGGGAGTTTTTGGGGCAAAAATGACTACTGTAGCTCAATTTTTGGGGTCCAGATTTTGTTATTTTTGAGGAAATTTTTAAATTTTGGGTTTACAGGTCCCTCATATGGCATAATTATCAGAAATCGATGTTGTAATTCTAAATTTAAAAATTTTGAAACCGAAAAATTTATAACTTTTCAGTGAAATTTTGGTGGTTTTTGACAAAATTTGGGCCGATTTTCGGTCGAATGTTCACATTTCTAGGGCTGGGATTTGAAAGGAGAACCGATTTTCCACAATTTTAGAATCAGATTTGTACTTTATGAAACTGAAAATTTCCGTTTTTTCTGACCAATTTTTGAAATTTGAAACCAACTTTAGGCTATTTCTTGGTCAAAATTTCAAATTTTGATGGTAAAGTTTTCTTTTTTTCAATTTGGAGTACTTTCAGAAGCAGGATCGACTTTTGTCGATTTTCAGGTTGAAATTATATTTTTTTGAAACTGAAAATTGTCAATTTTTCGAACCATTTTTAGGCTATTTCTATGTCAAATGTTCGATTAAAACAACTAGATTTTTCGAAAAAACTTAGTATTTTAGAGATTCTGAACACACCGGGAATATCGACTGTTTTCATTCTCGGTTGAAAATTTGTCACTTTTGAAACTGAAATATTTCGATTTTGGGCCAATTTTCTAATATTTTAGGTCGAAAGTATCCCTTATTTTTAGGTCTAAAAGCCTAATTTTGAAGACTAAAAAGCCCGAATGTCAGCTAAAATTTCTGTTTCAAAGATGTTTTATATTTTTCGAAAAATAAAACTCGTCAATGCTTACTTTCTTAAATCACCAAAAATTTCAACAATTTTTGCTTATTCTAACCGTAAAATCTATCATTTCTAAACTAATTTTGCTCATTCCGAACCGCTTTTTGAGCTCAAACATGATCAGAAATCTTCATTTCTGTCTGAAATTAAGCTGGCTCCGAATGGTCTGTTTTGGCTCAGTTTTGACAAAAAATGATCCATTTTCGCCATTTTTTTTTTCAAATTTCCCCCTAATCCTCACCTTCTCCTTCTTCTGCTCCTCCTTGCTCATTATCATCTCCAGCAACTCGGAATTCTGTGCCAAATGTTGTCTCTTCAACTCTTCAGCCTCTTCATCCATATCCTCATCTGAATCCTCCTCCTCCTCGTCATCCGAATCCTCAATCTCTTCCACAGTAGCCGATGATCCTTCTAGAGCTCTTCCACGTCTCGGCGTCGTCTGCGATGACATCAGAATTGCCTCCGCGACGTCTTCTGGTGAGAATCCCTTCAAAAGTGGGGCTCCAAGGCGATTCTGTCGTTTTTGATACCAGAAAAGGACGATATCTCGGAAATCACGGAAGGGGCGTTCGCTTCGGATTCGCGAAATGATCGATTTGGTGAGGGTGGGCATGCTGAAACTTTGGGAAACGGTTGTTGGGGGGTCAGGCAAAAAGGTCCAATTAGGCTTTTTTTGAGCTCAAAATAGAAAAAAACTGGCTCTGTAGCCATTTTCAGAGGTTCGAAGCGTTTTCCGAGCTCAAAATAGGTCTAAAATCATCTTTTTTCAACTGAAATTAAGCGGACTGAAAATGGTACATATTGGCTCAAAATTGGCTATTTGGACCATTTCTGAAGGCCAAAATTAGTCTAGATATGCTATGAATTGTATTTTGAGGGTTTTGGAACAATTTACAGGTCAAAGTTGCTCAAAAATAGTTATTCATGGTCGGAATCGAGATGACTTGAACTGCTCCATTTCAGATCATTTTTCACCAAAATGAACGTTTTTTGGCTCAAAATTGCTCATTTTTGACCGATTTCTGTTGGATTTTCCTCCCCTCTTTCATCCCCCATTTTCGTACCTAATCTGCTTCAACATCTTCTCATTCTCTCTCCTCTTATTCCTCAACATTCTCTGATGTTGCTCCTTATCCGCTTCCGTTTGCTCTGGTTGATGTTTCGGACACCAAACATATCGATTCACTGATCCATTGTCATTTTCGAAGATTCGCATTGTGAAGCCGTGATTTCTGGCACAAGTCACATGGAAGGAGGCCGTGCATTTCGCTTCGGAACACTGGAAAAAAGCATTTTTGAGTCAAAATTGGCTAATTTCCATTAAAATTTTCTGTTTCAAAATTCAATGATTTTTTTCAGTTTTGAAAAAAATCTTACTGTGAATTGCGTAGTGAATTGAACTATTTTCAAAACATTTGTTCCCTTATTAAATCCAGATTTTAGCTCGGAAAATCGAGAAATTTCTAGAGTTTGCCAATGAAATTTTGGTAAGTTTTGAGAGAAAATCTACTGATTTTTTGCTGAAATTTTGAGATTTTGGAAGAAATGTTCTGTTTCAAATTTCACAGAAGTTTTTTGTATAAATCAAAAAATCGATGAGTTGAAGATAATTTCAGAATCCTTCTGACGTCTCCAAAATTTAGAAAATGTATAAAAATATCTCCGGACACCTTCTGTGTCCTCTGAAGTCTTCTGAAACTTTCAGAATTCTCCTGAATCCTTACGAACCAATCTGACGTCTTCAGAATCTTTTCGACGTCTTCTGACTTTTTTAGAATCCCTCTAGGGTCATTTTTCCCACATTTTTCGTTTCTAGGCCATTATTAGCCAATTTTCATGATTTTTGGGTCATTTTTTGTGTTTTTTCACCGATTTTTTTCTCAAGATTCTCACCTGTATACACGCTCCATGTTTGGCATGTTTCGGATTATGCACCTTACAGAGCATACAACTCAACGCCTTCCGATCATGCAGTGCCCTCTCGATATTCTGCACGTTTTCCATGAAAATCGTATTTCCAAAGTGTGTCTCATCGACCCAAATCACACACAGAACATGCACCCATCGCTTATGATCTACTTGTTTGAAGGCGCCAGTTCGTGAGGGGCAGAGCACGCAAGAGACTCGACGAGCCGGTGAGACGACGCATCGACGACACTCGAGGCAACCTGGAAAATATAGAGAATTTTGGGAGGGAAATTCAAATTTTTTAGTGGAAATTGGGGGAAATCGAGTGGAAATGAGCCTGAAAATCGAATTTTAAAATTTTTGGGTCACTTTCAGCTTCAAAATCGTCATTTTTAACAAATTTTAAAACTTCAAAAATTGCAGTTTCAAAAAATTTATTTTTGATTTGAGGATTTCTTGGTTGCAATTAATTGAACTTTTAAGGTGTTCAAAATTGTTATTTTCCGTCGATTTAGGCTTAATTTTGAACGATTCTATTGTGTGTTCAAAAAAACGTCGGCTAGGGGCGGGGCTTAATAGACTCCGCCCACCTCTTTGCAAGCCTGCGGCGCGGCTTTTCGCAACCGCCGCACACTTTTTTTAAGCGAAAAAAAGTGTGCGGCGGTTGCGAAAAGCCGCGCCGCAGGCTTGCAAAGAGGTGGGCGGAGTCTATTAAGCCCCGCCCCTAGCCGACGTTTTTTTGAACACACAATAGACTAATTTCTGGTTATTTTTAGCTTCAAAATCGTCAATTATCTACTAATTTTCGGCTTCAGAATAGTCATTTTCAGCCAAATTTTAGACCAAAAATTCAAATTTTTCGAAAATTTTCAGTTTCAAAAATCTTCCTTCAAGGTCGAATTTTGGGAGTTACTGATGATGCCAAAGATTTGCGAAGTCAATTTTGAATTTTCACGGGTACAACTTTGATTTTCAGTCGATTTCGATTCAATATTCATGACTTTCAAGTCATTTTTGCCACGAAATCTTGGTTTTTGAGTCATTTTCAGTGAAAAAATAATAATTTTTCGGGTAATTTCAGACAAAAATTGATAATTTTTTGGAATATCTTCCGTTTCAAAAGTTTCACTTCAAGTAGGGTTATTTTTAAATTTTGATTCTCCTGATGATATCGAGGTAAAAATTCAAAATTCTCAGATTTGGGGTCATTTTTAGTCAATTTCGAGTAAATTTTTGGGATTTTCAAGTCATTTTAGGCCTAGAATTTATAAATTTTGGTGGTTTTAACCCTCAAATCGCTCATTTTTGGTTGAATTTTTTGGATTTTCAGGTCATTTTTAGTGAATTCAGACTGAAATTTTGGGATTTTTAGACCATGTTTAGCCTAGGATTCATGATTTTTACTCAATTTCCATCGATTTTTGGGTCAATTTTTCCCTATCCTTTCAAGTTTTGCTCTAAATTTCCTTACCTTCCGGAATGAATGGTATTCCATAACAGTCTTGATGTACAGTCAAATTGCATCGATCACAGTAAACGATTTGATTACAGTTGGAAGTGTCTCCATCCAGACAGATATTACACACATCATCCAACTCCTTCCCGTGCTCATCTCGGAGTTTGTGATGCTCGCGGGGCTGCAAAAATATATAAAAATAAGGGCGGGAATTTGAAATAATTATTACTGTATCAAAGTAATTTGAAATTTCTTTGAAGTTTTGAAAAACTGATTCTTGCTCTTTTACGACTTTTGAACGTTTTTTCTAAACAATTTCTAGAAACCTCGCGACGTCTTCTGAACTTTAAAATCGTTCAGGATCCTTTGGAATCGTTGAAGGCCATTTTTCATGATTTTTGGATCATTTTGACTCGAAAATCATGATATTTTCATCAATTTTTACCTTCCAAACACTCCATTTCTCCAGTCGATCCAACCAATGTTCGTATATGGCCACCGAGAAGAATTCCTGTCCATTTCGATTCCGATTCATCGCTGTCAGCCATGTTATATCGTGCTCATCAATTGAATAGTCCACTCCGTTCGCCTTCTTTCTCACCACGATTTTCGAATGATCGTGCTTTTGTTCGGGGAATCTGGAAAATTCGAGATTTAGGAGGAAAACTAGCTGTTTTTAGAGTGAAAATATGAAAAAATTGGGAAATTTTGACCAAGAAAACACGTTTTTTGGCCAAAATTGACTTAAAAAAGTATTCAAAAAAAAAAGCAATTTTTCGAATTTCCCCGGGTAACTCTTGCTCCAATTTCTCAATTTTCGGCTCATTTTGAAGCTAATTTTTCGTATTTTCTGGCTAATTTTAACTCACTTCTTCAACGGCATTCCGAAGCGTCCCTTGACTGGATTCTTGAAGAAAACCACCGATTCGATGGGTTGAGACTTCATTGTTGATGGCCATTTTTTGGTGTTTTGCGGTTGGAAGAGCTGGAAAAAATGGAGATTTTTCAAGGGTTCAGGGCGATTTTTGGGACGAAAAAGTCGAATTTTTGGAAAATTTTCGAGGAAAAAAAGATTTTTGGATCAATTGGAAGGCGAAAATTTGAATTTCTGGCTCGTTTTTCGAATTCGAATCTGAAACTTCACAAATTTTTCTGTTACAAGAATTCGAAAAAAGTTAAAATTTTAATGGAAATTTGCTGACGATTTCGATGGAAACTTTCAGATTATCATTTAGTAGTGAATTTCGAGCCGATTCTGATGATTTTTGTGTTATTTTCAACTCAAACATGCACATTTTTGACCTTTTGACGATTTTTGACGAGAAAACCTCGAATTTTCAACTCAAATTGTTCATTTTTCAGTTATTTTTCCTCTATTTACACCTATTTTTACCTTATTAAACTTTGCATTCTTCTCCTCCACACTCTTCGCCTTCCATCGTTTCTGTCTCTGCTCATAGCTCATTGTCTTCGAAACGGTCGCCTTGAAATCCAGCAGAACGATTTTCCCATCGAAAACGCCTTGCTCAGTTTGGGTTCGATCGGAGAGTGAATCCTCATCCATTGGTTCGAAAATGGATGGAAGGGGACCCCCTCCTCCTCTCGAAGAAGAGGAAGAAGGGGCCACGGAGGCGGGTCCCGAACGACGCGGCGTTTTGAAATTTGAGTGTTGGGGGTACTGTAGATATTTGTATGCGAGGATTTGAGATTTTCAGGGGTGCTGAAAATAGACTATATTTGTTTTGAAATTGGTCGAAAACCAAAAAAAAAAGAATGAAAATCGAGCCGGAAGCTGAAAATGGAAGATAATAATGAATTATCGGGAATGTCAAAAATTGAAAATCGAAGAAAACATAGAAACCTTGAAACAGAAAATTTTTGAAAAAACGAGATTTCGGACTGTTTGAGGCGAAAATTCATACTGGAAATGAGGAGACAGGTATCAAAATCTTTGAAATTATGAAAAAAATTGAGAAAATTTTCGAACAGAAAATTTTCAAAAATCGGAAAATATTAAAAATTGAACATTTGCGAATTTGGCTGTTTTGATCTCGAAAATTGGACGTTTATTTACTTTGGGAATATTTCGGAATAGTGTGTTCATCAGGAATTACAGAGCTGTCATCGAAAAACTAAGATTCTTTGAATTTTCCGAAAATTTCGAAACAGTGAAAAAATTTGAATTTCCAAATTTTTTGGAGATTTTTCAATAGTCTTCTTTGGAAGTCTAAATACGCGTAAGTTTTCCAAAACCTTTTCGGATTTACTAGAAACCGCAAGACTAAAATTTTCCCGATTTCTAGAAATTTTCGAAAATTTTTGAAACCGAAAAAAATTTTGAATTCCCCGAAAAAATCGGAAACTTGTCAGAAGAATCTGAATCTTCGTTTAATCAGATAAACTTCAAAATTTCGAGAATTAAACAAAATTGAAGCCGAATTACGAATTCTAATCGAGAACTAAAACCTGCTCAACTTCTAGAAAATTAGGAAAAATTTTGAAACTGAAAATTTCCGAAATTCGAAATTCAAAAATCGAAATAATGGAGATGCCTGGACGTCTTCCAATACTAGAATTTCTAACCAAAAATATGTGAAATTATTCAAATTTCTCTCCAAGACCCACAAAAATTAACTAGTTCTATTAACTAGTTCCAGAAATTCCACCTCTATTGAATCTCTAAAAATAGGAAAATCTCAAGTTTTCCCTATGAAACAGGGAAAAACAGCTCTCAAGATCCGCGGAAAACTCAACTAATAGTAAGAATCAATGATTCCAGTTAACAAAATATATGGAAATTAGAAAAGAAATGACTGAAAAATGATAAATTTAAAAAGAAACCACCTCTAATGCTCTTGTAAAATCAATTCAAAAACTTCAAACATCTTTGAAAAAATGAGAAAATTTCGAAATTCATCGGGAGCCCCGTTATTCATAAATCACATGAAGACTTCATCGAAAAACAACAAACACAAGTGAAAAAACCCTTCGATTACTGACACATTCCTCGTGTTTTCTCCCCTTCTTGGCGCACTCATAGCCGCAAATCTAGAAAGAGAAAAGCGAGAGAGTGTATCGGAATGAGAGAGTGCCAGACAACAAGACGACGAGAGAGCACGGAGAGTGAGGAGACGCAGAGTCTTCTTCTTGTGTGTGAAGGAACTCACACACTCTCAACAAACTCAACACAGACACAATATATGTAATGTCGAAACGATGTGTGTGTGGGGGGAAGAAGAAATGAATCAGATGGAAGAAGAGAGACTCGGAGAAATAGTGTGTGGAATTGAGAGACGCAGAGTATTCTGTGTTCCGACGGCCAAGGAAAGAGAAAACGAAGAGGGGCGAAATGGAATCGGTTGGTGTTGCTGTTTTGTTGTTGGAGGTAGTGGTAGGAAGGAGAAGAAAAAGAAGAAGATGAAAGTGTGTATATGATGACGATAATGGAGGTCATGTGATAACAGTGTGAAGGATTTGAGGAAGGGATGGACGTTGTAGCAGAAGAAGAGTGCAAAGAGTGGCGCTGAGAACTTTGAAGAAAGAGGTAGAAGTAGTCTTGGTCTAGATGGTTCTGGACAAGTCTAGATCGTCTAGAAGAGTCTAGAAGACTTCAGACAGTTTCTCTGGTCCACAACTAGACTTGACCTATATCAGTCTGAGGAAGCCTTGTAGGCGGTTACAGGCCAGAATTAGACCTGGTCTAGAGAGGCCTGGATGTTTAAACATTCTGGAGTTATCTCCGTTCCGTGGTGCATCGACCATACTTCAGGACATTGTGAAGTTGATTGTCTATGTCTAGGCATGTTATGGATAGTCTCACACAGATCTCGAGGTCTAGTAAGCTTAAGACTTTATGAAGTGTCTTGGAGCTGTCTAGGGTCCTAGATGCACCATAAAGTCTCATAGACAGAACTTAACACAGCTGGACATTCAGACACAGACTGGTTTGTCTAGAGCGAGGTGTCTAGGTACAGGTGTTTAGGAACAGCTGGAAGACAAAGTGGGACTCGATGCAGGGAGACATGAGCAAGACACTGTGCTTTGGAAGAACTCGATTCTTTCGATAGTATATCGTCGTCAGCTTCACTCTCAAAATCTTGAACCTTTGCTGAACCCGAGTTTACTGTTGCGACAAAGAAAAGTTCAGATTCCAGTAATTGCTCTGGCAACTGAGACGGAGGAGCCCTATAAGTCCGGAAAGTTCGCAAAACCACTTTTTCGAATAAAGATATTGCATTCGCATACTCAATTCATGATACTGAATGAGGCTCATCATTCATTGGTCTATTATGATCAGACGATTCCGAAGAGGAACTGAAATACCACAACTGGGAGTGCCATTAGAGAATTTCGAGAAACTGAAAACAATTTTATCAACGTTTCCAGATTCAAGCGATACTATCTTTTGGGAGCAAATTGAGCACTAAGACCAGCGGAGCAAGATTCCCGTGCTCTTGCATGCAGATTTTTATAGTTGATCCAGATCGAAAAACATCAGGAATTGGATAAACACCAAGGATCGAAACACCAAAATAGCCGTCCTACTTGAGAAATCGGAGAAACAGAAAATATTTTTACAAAACTTTCGAATTCAAGCTATTGTATCTTCCGGGAATAGCGGATTTCAAGCCTTGACTGCAGTGCTGCTAGTCTTTTATAAACGTATGGTAAGCCGACAGAACCGAATGGATCGCGACGCTTTTATATATGCTCTATTTCAGTGATTGGTGAAACAGGAAAAAAATCCTGAAATTTCCAAACTCTAGGATCTTCAGCTCATAGTGGACATGTGAGGGCTCTTCATGATGATGAATAATAACAGTACCAATGTAACAATGTGCAACATAATCAAGAGTCTATAATGAATGGACATGAGTGGGAATGCAGAACTAAAACATCAGGATCGATATTCAATTCGAGGAATCCGAGAAACAGGAATCTTCATCTCGAAGTTTTCAGATTCTTTTCCGGTAGGAGGTACGCCGTCTCTTTTTATACGAATTCGGATAGTTTCGGTCGAAATACTCTTTTGAGTCAAACTGATCAAGACTGTGAGGAACTTTCCAATTGGGACCGCAGAATTAAAACATCAGAATCGGTGTTCAATTTGAGAAATCCGAGAAACAGAAATCTTTTTTCGCAAAAGTTCCCGATTCAAGCGATGAAATTATTCTCAGACAGGGGTCCGCCTATCACCGTCGTCTCTTTTTATACGAATTCAGATGATTTCGGTGGAAATACTCTTTTGAGTCAGACTGATCAAGACTGAGGAGAAATGTCAAACTGGAACTGGAAACTGATAGTGGGCATCAACTTGAGAAATTTGAGAAACAGGAAAAAAAAGTTTCTTGACATTTCTTCATGCATAGCATTCAACGAATAGAGTATTTACTCTGTAATCGGCACCTAGGGCCCCTTTAATTTCGATTTTTCCGAAAGAGTTCTGAAGGCCGGGCAGCATTTATGGGCGTATGGTGGGCGACGAATGGGAGCAGGAAAGAAATCGCAAAGTGCTTATAAATTCTCTATTTGAGAAGTTCGTGGAACAGAGAAATTTTCTTCTCGAAATTTCCGAACTCAAGAATCCGGAAATCGTCAGTTTGTAGTAGAACTCTTTGATATTGGTACGCAAACCAAACTATAAAAATATGAGTTCTTCTTGAAAAATTACAGCAACAGAAAACTTTTCCAGAAGTTTCTCGAACTAGTAAAATTCTAGAAGCTGTCTAGAAAGGTCTGGAAACGTCCAAAAGGGCTTAGGAAGACAAAGAGGACCCCGTAATCCCTATAGGAGCCCTAAATAGACTCAAGAAGTCCAAAAGTCTTCTAGAATAAAATTAAGCATAGATTTAAGCGATACTATCTTTTGGGAACAGATTGCCACCCTCTAAGACTCGCGGAGCATGATTCCGGTGCTGTTGCATGCAGATTTCTATAGTTTATCCAGATTGTCCATGAATCTAGAAATATCAACCACATCGCGAAAAATGCAGGGGATCGAAACACCAAGATAGCCGTCCTACTTGAGAAATCGGAGAAACAGAAAATTTTTTTTCTCAAAACTTTCGAATTCAAGCTATTCCAACTTCGGGGAGTAGTGGACTTTACATGGTGTCATATTTTTCTTCATGCCCTGTCTTCTACAATCGTACGATAAGCTATGTATCGCAACGTTTTTATATATGCCCTATTTCAATAATTTGTGAAACAGGAAAAAATCCTGTAACTTCGAAACTCAAGGATCTTCCGCTCACAATGGATAACTGAGGGATCGTCATGATGATTAATAACAACAGTACCAATGTATTAAACCATCAGAATCGGTGTTCTATTCGAGGAATCCAAGAAACAGGAATCTTTTTCACGAAGTTGCCAGATTCAGGCGATGAAATTCGCAGGTAGGGGGGGGGGGGGGGCTATCACCGTCGTCTCTTTTTAATTGGGATGATTTCGGTCGAAATACTCTTTTGAGTGAAACTGATCAAGGCTGAAGAGAAATCTCAAAACTGGAAACTGATAGATGGGATTCAATATTCAGAGATTCGAGAAACAGGAAAAAATGTTTTTTGACATCTCTTCATGCATAGCATTCAACAAATAGAGTATTTACTCTGTAATTGGCACCTAGGGCCCCTTTAATTTCGATTTTTCCGAAAGAGCTCTGAAGGCCAGGCATCATTCATGGGCGTACTATGAGCGACGGATGGAATATGCAACATGATATCACAATGTTTTTATAGATTCTCTATTTGAGAAGTTCCTGGAACAGAGAAATTTTCTTCTCGAAATTTCCGAACTCGAGAATCCGGAAATCGTCAGTTTGTAGTGTTCGAATGTTACGAATGTTACGAATGATGAATCAAAATATGAGTTCTACTTGAAAAAGTTCAGAAACAGAAACTTTTTCCAAAAGTTTCTCGAACTTGTCGAATTCTAGACGCTTTCTACAAAGGTCACGAAAGGTCTGGAAACGTCCAAAAGGGCTCAGGAAGACCAGGAAAACCCGAAATGCCTAAAAGAGTCCCAAATAGACCATCGGGCTTAAGAAGTCCAAAAGTCTTCTAGAATATAATTAGGTCTATAGACGTCTGGAAAAACCAGCAAAGGCCTAAAAATGCATGAAGCCCAGGAAAAGCTGGAAATGTCAAGGAAAGCCTAAAATTTCTAAAATAGGGTTAGATACTACCCCAAATTGGTTTGACTGGTCTATGAACACCTAATCTTTCCAACGGAAATCCTGAGTTTCGGCTTCTTATTCGAAGCGGAAATCTGACGTCTTCTGGTTCCAGTAACATTCTAGAAGTCTTGAAACTTCGCAGAGCTTCTAGATGACTTGCAGACGAATAATGTACTTTTAGAAGGGTCTAGAAAAGCTTAGAATGCCAAAAAGCCCATCTGAACAAACTTAAGAAGGCTTATAAAGTCCGAAACAGGCTAAAGACCGAGCATTCTAAAAATCCCAAATTCCAAAAATCCAATGATGAAAAACAAAATCTAGAGAAATCGGCAACTTTGTCTGTCTGGTGTGCTGCTGCTGCCCTATTGGCGGTTGTCGTAATTCGTCTTCTTTTTCTCAGTTTTCCTCTTTTTCATCTTTCCTTTTTTCCGTGTGTCTCTTCTCGACTCTTCTTTCTCCGTTTTCTCCGAAAGTGAAGAAATAAGAAGGCAAAAAACAACCGAAAAAAGAAAAAAAACGTCGATAAGATTGAGACGGGGGCGCCGAGAGAGAGGAAAGGGAAGGAAAGGGGAGACCCCTTTTTTCGAGAAAAATAGGGGAAGAGACATACTTTGTGTTCGAATTTGATAGAATTGAGACGGAAAAATTGAGGGAAAAACGAACAAAAAAGGGGCGGAGCTTACGGGTTTTTGCCCCGATTTCTGTGTTTCCCGATGTCCAAAATCGCTGGAAATTGACTAAAAGAGGAGAAAAATGTGGGAAATGGACAACAAATAGAGGGAAGTAGGAAAAAAGGGGCGGAGCTAAGGGAGAAATGGGCGGAGCCTAGAAATGTACGGAAATTCGAGGAAAACTGAATTTCAACTAATTTTATAGTTTTTTTCGATGAAGAACTCAAAATCTATGCAAACTTTGATAAAAATCGAGTTGAGCGCGGAAAATGGCACAGTTCGAGCTGCGGAACTGGAGAATCCGATCCAGAAATCCCTATTTATCGACTTTCCCTTGATTTCTATTATACTTCTGTGACATTCCTTATATTTCTTGGCTCAAAACTGTTTTCTGATCAACTTAAAACTCAAAATACCCATCGAAATTCTCCAAATTTCCTTCAAAACCTCGAAAAAACCCCAAAAAACCCAAAAAATTCGTTGAAAAATTTGAAAATCTGAGTTTCCGCCAATTTTCTCACCGCTCCCATGGAGCGCGCTTGCATACTTTTTTCTCTGCGTCTCTTCATTTTGCACACTGTCTCGCCTTCTAATTTATTTTTTATTTTATTTTATTCATTTTTGGTCGCTTTGCTTCAAATTTTTGCCTTTTTCGGTCGAATTTTTTCCAACAAGTCGAATTTTCAGCCCAAAAATGGAGTCATCGGGTCCGCTAGTCCCAGAAAATATCAGCTTGTTCACAACGCCCACCTTCCCGACGCCCATCGTCGTTCCCCTGGAGTTCATCGAAAAACAAACGAAAGCGGCGAGAGAAGATTTGAAATTTGATGAAACCGGCTTGTTTATCATGTCGAAAGCGCTGGTGTGTGCAGAAAAAAATTGCCGAAAAATGGCTTAAAGGGGTACTGAAGTATTCCAAAAAGTTGCGATATTTTTATATGGATCGACTCGAATCGTTGTAGACAAGAAAAAATCCTCTTGGCGATATGTCTAAAAATTGACCTAAATCGAGTTATTCACGTTTAAAGTGCCAAAAATCGGGTTTTGTGGTCCTCTTTCAGTGGAAAATATTCGTGGAAATTTTTTGTGGTCCTCCGTGAAAAGAGGACCACAAAACCCGATTTTTGGCACTTTGAACGGGAATAACTCGATTTAGGTCAGTTTTTAGACATATCGCCAAGAGGATTTTTTCTTGTCTACAACGATTCGAGTCGATCCATATAAAAATATCGCAACTTTTTGGAATACTTCAGTACCCCTTTAAAATTTGATTTTTGTGCTTTTGGATAAAAATTGGCCTAAAAAGCAATAGAGGAGCTTTCTAGGGGTAAAATGAGCTGAAAAATCTGAAAAATTGGGCGAAAATAGCCTCAGACACCTGCAATTCCCTCAGAACAACTGCCAAAATCCGAAAATTTTCAGAAAAATAAAGTTACATTTTTTCGAATTTTGAAGACTCAAATTTCAATTGTCTAGGGGTATTATGACCTGATTTTTCCGATTTTTCAGCTCAAATTTTTATTTTCGAACCATTTTTCCTAAAACTGTTCATTTCAGGAAGAATTCATGCGAAAAATCATGCGAGAATCGACCGCAAACGGACCACCCGTACTGGAATACGATTCGTTGGCCAAATATATTGCGAATTCTGAGTTTCGAGCGTTGAAAGGTTGGAAATAGTGAATTTTGAGTGAAAAATACGGAAAAATCGAGGAAAATTGATGTATTTTGGCCCGAAATTGAGAAAAATCGGTTAAATTAGAAGTAAACGATTTTTGGCCAAAATCGCCGAAAACTGAGTTTTTTTTTCTCCGGTTTTGTCCAATTTTTCGTTTTTTAAACTCAATTTTCATCGAGAAACCCCCAGAAATTTCGAAAAAATCATAATTTTTCATCCCTAAACTCCAGAAACTTTCCAATTTTTGTGAGCCAAAAATTAACCAAAAAATTGACTATTTTCTCGGTTTTTGTCCAAAATACATCATTCCCACCTGAAAATTACGAATTTCCCGCCTAAAATAGCTCATTTTCATTATTTCCCCCCCCCCCCCCCCTAAAACCCTTCATTTTTTTCAGAATTCTTCCCGGAACGAGTTCGATTCGGCGACATTCAGGATCGTATGGATACAACGCGTGACTACGATGATCATCACCACCACCATCCACCATCACAGCCATCATCACAACCATCGACTAGTTCAAATTATAATCATAATCATTCTTATAATCATCAGTATTGATCTCGATTTTCCCGATTTTTTGCATGATCTCATTCCCGGTATAAAACTTTTTTACATAAATTTTCGAATTCCCGCCAAGACCCAAAAAAACCATAAAAAACACAAAATCTTCATTACTCAAGTATCAAGAATCAAATCTTCTTTGCAAACTCCTTGAAATCGGGAATTGTCAAAAAGAAGACTTTTCCCTGAAATGACATGAACGCCATGAAGAAGAGAGACGCGGAGACGATGACGGCGAACGTGACGCCGCCGATTCCCGAGATGACGTCGTTTTTCTGGAATTTGAGATTCAGAGGTTTCTGGAAGATTCTGGAGATTATGAGATGCTTGGTCCAAAAAAGATTGGGAAAAATGGACAATTTTGAAAAGAGTTATAAGGTTTTCTGAATTTGGAGATTTTGGAATTTCTGAAACACTGAGATTAAGATTTTTTCAAAAGCTCCAAAGTTCGAATCACTGATTAATTGGGGAACGGATACAGAGAGAAGATTGAAAAGAAAATTTTTTTCAGAAAATTCAAAACATTTTTGAAACGGAAATTTTAAATTTTCAGATCTTGAAGCTTTCAACACTCAGAACATTTAGGATTCTGATTTTGCAAATCTTGGCGAATTTCAAGAATTGAAAGTTCTGACGAAATATATCTATTGTGAAGAAATTAAAAAGACAAACTTTCTAGAGAATTCGGAACATTTTTGAAACGGAAAAAAAATTCCAAATAAATAATCCAGCTCAATCTCCAATTTCCAATTACGCAGAATCTCAAAATCCAAATATTTTTCAAATTTTACCCGTTTCAAATCCCAAGCTTCTCATGATAATTCTTGGCCCTTTACTATTTCCGTCGTCCGCACAGTAGCTATTTCAAAAGTTTCTACAGTACTCTACAGACCTTCAGAATCTCGGAATACAAAAATTTTCCTGTTTTTTTTCTGTTTCAAAATCCAAAAACTTTTTCCAAAAGTTAAGTTCATTCTACTATGTAGTTCAACGTAAATCCTAGGAAAATCATGAATCTTGCAGTTTCAAAGTCTGCACGTCTTCTTAGGTATTCACATTTTTTACTGCGAATTGCTTAATCAAAAACAAAACTCACAACTCTTTTGCGAAGAGCCTCCAAATTTTTGCTGGTTCTCGGCCGCGCGTCGCCCGACATTCTCGGGATGTTCACATTTCCGTAGAGCGATTCGGGAACCCGTCTGCAAATGCAAATGAGCTCTATTGATAAACGCATAAAAAGTTGTCAGTGGAGCGCGTTTGTTGACACCTAACTCAAACTTGCTGGGAGTTCATTAGAGCGCACTTTCTGACTAAACTCTACATAGATATACACTGCCTAATGCAAGTGCGCTCTACTGAACTCCCTCATCCGAAATTTTCCAAAGTTATCAATGGAGCGCACTTACTCAGACTTGCCCCCTTCCTCTCCTCCAATTTTACTTCCTCCTCCAGAATTCGCCGAAAGTTGCGACGGTCCACCGGCTTGACCACCTCCAGGAGCCGAAAACGCCATTTTTCAGATTATCGATTGATTTTTTGAGAAAATCTTTTGGAAATGCAAAGAGAAATGATGACGTTTCTTTTGGTTTAGAGCGGAAGTTTTCGAAAATTCTGGATATTTTTTTTCGAACTTTTCCACGCTGAAGTCCTTGAAATGTGGAACTTTGGAAAAACGGGGATCCCCAAATCCAGGAAATTGTCGAAGAATCAGTATTCGATTTTCCCGCCTCTCCCGAAGTTCAAGATGTTCTTTGCGTTCATTTTGCTCCTCGTCGTCAACGCCGTCTCACTATCGACGATTCTTCTGTTTCAATGCGCCACGGCGAAACGCTCGAATCAACACAGAAAGCCACAAAAGTCTCAAAAGGTAATAAGAAGAAAAGAGAGACACAGAAATACGAGAGTGCTCTCGTTTCTTTGGGTCGCTAACTTTCAAAAGGAAACTTTGAAAAGCGATAACTCACGAACCAGTTTGACTATCAAAAAGTTGTCAATTACAAAAATGTGTAGAATTTGATTTTCTACATTTTCGTAGTTGATTATTTTTTGATAGCTCATTTAGTTTCTGAGATACATGCGTTTGAAGTTAACTGACCCTCTCAGACAGCAATGAGGCGTCGCCCGTCCACTGTCTCCGCGCGGCTCTCACTTTGAAGCGTTATATTTCAAGAAAAAAAAGCTAGAAAAAATTGTCAATTACAAAAATGTGTAAAATTTGATTTTCTACATTATTGTAGTTGACCACTTTTTGATAACTTATTTGGTTGTTGAGATACGCTTCTCCAAAGTTTGCACAATCCTCAACCGTGGGCGGAGGCGCCACCTCTCCGGGGTATCCGCGTTCCTCCTTGCTGTGGTTTACTTTAGAAACGTTATAACTCAAGACCCTGTTTAGCTATCAAAAAGTGGTCAACTACAAAAATGTAGCGCATAAAATTTTACACATTTTTGTAATTGAGTTCTTTTTCATAGCTTTACTCCTTTTTGAGATATACTCTTTTAAAGTTTGCACCCCACCCCTCTCTCGACAAGGAGACGCAGACACTCTCGCTTCTCTGCGTCTCTCGCCTCCCTCTTTATGAACTTTTCCTATATTTCAGTCTACCCGCTCTCGGAAATCAAGTAAATCGAGTTGTAGTGGAAAGTCTGGAAGATCCTCGGCTAGTAGCACCAAGTCTGGAAAATCGAGCAAATCTGGGAAATCTGGAAAATCCAAAAAGTCTGGAAAATCGTACAAACTGAAGTCGAATCCAAAGGGGAATAGTAATGTGAGTTTCATTTTTAAAATACAAGAAGAAAGGGAAATTCGAAAAGTTAGTTGCGGGGGATTGTCCATACTGATTGGTTTCGACAAAATTTTCTCGGTTTTAGGAGATTTTTGAAACACTGAAATTTTGACGTTCTATAATGTGACCATTACTTTCCAATTTTTGATGAGGGAGACTTACGAAATTGCAATTCTTATCATTCTTCCAGAAAAAAGTGCAAGCCGCGATCCTCGCCGACCAAAAAGCCGCCCAGGACGCCATCAACCCCTCGCTGAAAGAGTTGGCCTCCGACAGACAAATCCTTCAAGCCTCCTCGAATTCCTTAAAAAAAGAAGCCAGCCATAAAGTATCGTATGCCAACGTCCGCGTGATTCCTCACGAGATGAGCTTCCCATCGATCGGTGGTCTGAAACATGTTCGAGTCAAGAATTCGTCTGGAAAACGGATCGCGTTCATGGTGAAGTGTTCGGATAACATGTTGTTCAGTATCAATCCGGTGTTTGGAATCATCGAAGTGGATCGCGATGCACAGATTAATATTTTGAGAGAGAATGGAGAGGCGAAACATGATAAATTGGTTATTATCACTGCGGCGGTGAGTTTTAGTGGAAAGACCTTCAAAAGGATTATTAGCAGAGTTTACGAGCTTTTTATGCTCATTGGTAGAAACTGTATTCATTTTCGATACTATTCACCAACCGGGAATAATATCTGAAAAACTCCCCTTTCTAACCATAAACTTTTTGAAACAGTCAACCTTTTTTTTTCAAATTCCCGCCCACTTATTCCATATTTTCAGCACTCTGACAAGAAGAAGACTGCCGAACAGACATTCTCCGATCTCCATCACACCAACTCGCACAACTACAATATCAATGTGGTCCCTCTTTTGACCCAATGATTCTTTGATTGAACTCTTTTCAAATGTCCTCTATACAAACACACTCGATTTGCCGATTCATCGATTCACTCTTTTGTAATGAAGATTTTATGTGGAACGTTGTTTTTATTACGTTGCTTCAGTTAAATCATGATAAAGGATGGTTAGAAGTTTGATAACAGTTTTGAAAAAATGTTCAACTTTTGGAAGTCTGATTTTCTGTTTCATGGAAACCTTATCTGAATCATTGAGAAGTTTTAGTAATTGTCTAGTAGCATAAGAAGAATTCAACATTTTTCAAAGTTCTGTTATGGTAGGTGTTCGAATTCCGGTATCTTATTGGATAGCCACAGATCCACATTTGTTGTAAAAAGTTAACATAGAAACGAACATTTTTCAGATTTTGGTGGTTACCTTGAATCGTGTACAACTATCCCTATCGCCCATTACCAAAATGAACGTAAGCCGGACCAGTTTGTTGATTTGAAAAGCTATTGGTTGTCAAGTTTCATGGTTGGGAAATCGACATGAGTTGAAAAAAGTTGCGGTTGCGAAACGGCAGATTGTGAAACAGAGGAATATAGATGTATTACTTTGAACTACAATGCTAAGAATATACTGTTTCAGTGAAACAGCAAAATTTCGTATCACAGTTTTTGGTGTTCACAATGTATTTCAAAAAAAGCAAATGATTTTTTTAGCTCCCGATGTTCAAAACAAGACGTTTCGCAACTGTACTTTTTGCAACTGCGACAGTCTGCTACCTTATTGGATAGCCAAAGATCCACATTCATTGTAAAAAGTTTAATGAACATTTTACAGATTTCGATGGTTACCTGAAATCGTGTACAAGTATCCCTATCACAAATTATTTATCAAAATGAAGACAAACCGAAACGGCAGGTTGCGAAACGCCGGGAGACAATTTTTTGTGTCTGCCGTTGTAGAGCCAGTCAAAAAGCCCACCATTATTTTGAACTGCAATGGTAAAGATATACTCTTTCAATGAAACAGCAAAGTTCCGTATAACAATTTTCGGTGTTTGATTTGGTACACAGTATAAAAAAAGCAGATGTTAATGCTCATCAATTTTATATACGTCTTCACATAAAAAACATTTCTTCAACGAATTAGCAATTTATCACAACGATAGATCTTTCCTTCCAATAATATTTTTTATCTCCCTATTTACACGAAGAATGACATCAAACGGTTCTTCAATTTTAATGTTTCTGTTTTGAAACCGTATTTCCAGTTGATACACTGAAGAATCTCCTCTATGATAATGGAAAGTAACGATGAATCTGATTTCCAAAAAAGTCGCAATTAAAGTTGGCAGTATCAAGAGAGTAGATGATCTTGGTTCCAAGAAGCATTTTGTCAAGCAATTTAGCAACTTGTGCTGAAAGAAGTTTTAATATGAACTTGGCCAAGATCCGAAGACTATTGGATAACCAGCGGAATTCAATACCGGGTAAGTTTTGCAAAAATGTTCAGTTTCATGAGTTCTCTAAAGCAGATGAAAAGTAAAGGGAGTTCAATAGGAAAGTCACCCAAGAAAAAACGAGCAAATTTATAGATATATATCTTTCCTCGATTCCTATAGAGCGCATTTGCTACCGTTTTGTCTTTTCGCTGATTTGTTGTTAATTAGAAGAGATGGGGCAAAACGAATCGATGGAAACGGTTCGTCAATTCTAATGTTTCTGTTTTGAAACCGTATTTTTAAGTGGTTAGTCTTCAAAGAACATTTAAATGAGAAGAATTACTCCAGTTAGTTTTTATTTTGACTGCGAGGCTGCACTTTTATCGCAGATTTAGGATCAAGAAGAATGATACATTTTCTCTGAAACAGTATCATTTGCGCATCTTTTTACTGGAAGTAAGCAGACATTTTTCAAGTGAATGCAATGCTTTATTCCTTTTGTCTACTCAAAATTTTGGTGTCTATCCAACATTCTCTTTTCCAGGAATTTTCGGTTTTCAATTTCATGTATATATCATAGAAACTGTACAATGCAAAATCAAATATTACATGTTTTCAACTTGAAACCGTACTTTTGTGTGGGCAAGCTTTACTCTTTCATCTAAAAAAATTCGTCTGCGTTCAACGCAAGACCGTTTGCCATGATAAAAGATACAAAAAAGTCTTTTTTGAACTAAAAGCCAGAAAATTAGTACTGCTGCTGCTCTGATCTAACGATCTAGTGCAGAATAACAATCGCAATCATTAATGTCTTTCTCTTGAAACAGAATTTTTTGTGACTTAATTATCAATGTTGAATTTTGATTAATCAACAATTTCATTAATTCCTTCGCAAATCATCACAATTATTGACACTTCCCTTGGTCATTTGATTAGTTCTCTTATTCACTTGAAGACTGACATCAAAAGTCGCCGAATCGGATTGAGTAGAGTGGAAGGAGAGAGTGAAACGAGCCTCAAGGTAGTCATCATGGAAATAGGCGGATGTTAGAGATGTTTTGAGAGAAGTACCTGTTGGTAGGTCGTCTAGGGTCTTGGGGGCTTCTTCTGGAATGAGATGAGGGTTAGAAAAAAGAAACTAGAATGTCGATGGCTAATAGTTAGGAAAGTCCATCTCTAAGCCCTTTTTGGAAATGGAATACTCGGATTTTTTATTTCAAAACAAGGTTGTAGGGGTCCAATTCAACATTTTTTCTGTTTCATGAAAAAATGTGAATTTTAACCAATTGGAGTTGAAATGTATTCAGGGAGTATTCATTACACAGTATCTAATACAACTCCCAGTTTCAGGAAAATTTACATTACAGTCTTCTTTTCAAATTTTGACCGAGAATCTTAAAACTGCTCAACTTAACTAATTCCTGTTTCATCTGCATCTTTTGTTCCCACTCTGTAACAGTGTTTCACTAATAGTAAATCATTCTCGAACCTCAATTAAATTCAATATGACTTACAATGGTGGAATGGAGTGTAATCTAACCAGAGCATACCTTTATTGGTTTTTGAATTACAGAGTTATTATTGGTTTTAAAGTGTTTCT
Source organism: Caenorhabditis sinica (assembly GCA_963932045.1). NCBI lineage: Eukaryota > Metazoa > Nematoda > Chromadorea > Rhabditida > Rhabditidae > Caenorhabditis > Caenorhabditis sinica. The sequence continues at coordinate 8,571,364 of OZ009940.1, read as the reverse complement.
AGTTCATTTTCCCAAAATCCAACATTGCCAGTTTTCAACTATGTCTCTTCTATGTATATTGCACAACCAAGAAGTAAAATGTCCAAGCATTTGGAGGAGAATGAAGCAATGAGAAGCTATAAAACGCGAAGAATGGCAATTGAAACCAATTCGGATCCAGCCAGTCTTGAATTTCAATGGGATCGAGAATGGGATAATTCTGCTCAAAATGCATATTTGTCGCTTTTTTTGTATTGATAAATTTGATACAAATTAGTTTATTTGATAGATTCAGGTAAATGACAAAACCTTTTGACAATTAGGACATTGCAATTGAAAACAGTGGTTCTCAGGAAATGGGCTTTGTTTGACAAATTGCGCCCCGGGGACATATTGTCGAGTTATAACCAGGACCACACTCGCAGCTGAAAAATTAACTACTTCTTTTGCTGAAACGCTCGTATTAATGTGCACCTCGAGTCGGAGCGGATATATGGATAGTCCACAACTAAACGAAAGCACTGGGGAACTTCACAAAAAATGTTATTGTAAAACTCATAGCCTGGCGTGACCATCAAAGATTTGTCCTCGACAGTGAGCTCCTGGAAACGTATTCCATCCATCCAAAATGTTGGGTACGGCCATTCATTGATTTCATCCGGAACCTTAGATTCCATTGATTGTAAAATAGCCATCATCTTCTCTGTAAAACGACTTCCTCACTTATTAGTTTCAAAAGTATACCGTAGAGCTCTCTGAGTAATATTGAACCATAGCTGGCCGACATTCCTATACCGTTATTTGTACGACATAGCTCCTGCGCCCTGGTGCGGTTTGCCCTGTAAGGGGGACCGAAGGTTCGAAGCTGGAAAGAAATATGCATGCTTGATGGATGCGCATTTGGAATTACCGTAAGACAAGAGGAGTAAAGTGTTCGTTTTACTAGAAAAGAGTCATTATCACATTTGAAGTTAAAGTACCAAAAACTGTCCCCAACGGCGTCCATGGTTAAACTTAAGGTGAATAAAGGTTCCTGTAAAACATGTCGTTTTATGACAAAAATTACCTATGTGCTATCTGCTTCAGATCTTATTGAGAGATAAGTGGAACATTCCAATTTTCCGATTCTTTTTTAAAACTCACAACCACAGTTGAAACATTGAACATCGGCGGGGAATCGCTGATAGGGGAAGTTTCATTATCCATCGTTCTCTGAAATGTTTTTGCTCTGATAATATGAGTAATGCACTTTCTCAAGGCTTTACCTTGAACCCAACTCGTTTTCCCGATGTTGAGTTCAACATTTTAACCGTAGTCACATCTTTGAATAATAAACAATTTGCCTCGAACAGTTGAATGAGCTAAATTAGAAACAAGTAACACTGTTGAATCCAAGTTTATCAAAACAGTTACAGTGAAACTGGTAAATTTGAAAAACTGCTTGCTATTTTTACTCACTCTACAATCCTCCACTTCCAAACACTCGTCAATACATTCCTTATAAAAATCTTCCGAGTCAATTTCGTCAAATGGGTCACCATGGATCATGGGTTCTCCCCAGACCACCACCATTTTCTCTCTGGGTACAGCTCTGGCGGATTGGAGAAAATATAGAAGGATTAGAATTGCGAGCAACATATTTTCCCAGACAGAATGAAATTTCAAAGGTAGAAAAAAAGGAGTGGAAGAATAAGAAACACTGAGACAGCCAAAACATAAAAGAGCACTAGACTTTTAGTCTCAAGGATAGGAAGACGACGTTGGGAAATTTATGGGCACTTTTGGAAAGACTTTGAAAAATGGGAGTTTTGAAAGTTAAGAGGCTCTACGTCAGTTTCGTATTTTACTGAAATAATATTGATTTCAAATAGATAAAATTAATGGAGAATTCTAGAAACCGAAAAAAATTGGAATCAAAATCTCTCCTTTATCACTAATCGATAGTTCCTTGCTTTCATAGTTAATCCTGCATCTTTTTGGGTATTTGGATACGAATTCTCTGAATGACAACTAATATCGAATTTTTTTAAATACATTCTCAAAAAACAAAAACAATTCCATTCGAGCAAGTTGTTCACCGGGGCATTGTCGTTTTCCGATTGAAAATGGAACGAGTTCTTCCATTTTTTTTTCAAATTTCGACCTGATTCTAGGAAACGTTCCGGACGGAATTCGTATGGTTCGAGGAAGATCTTCAAATTGAATTTTTTAAATGGTCTGATAGTATCTCATACAAGATTGAACTGATTTGTGGTGTGATTACAGTATCCTTGGGAATACGGTATCCTGATATCTCGACATCGGCAGTGGTGGTACGGGAAAGATTCATGTGGAAGAGGTTGGCCAGATGTTGGGATTCCTGGAACAACTTTTTTAGGGGGGTAAAAATTTGAAAAGCTTCACTGCACTCCCTGTGCATTTGGTGAAATGGTAGAGTTTCATTAGAAAAAAAAACAGAGTCATTTTCTCTTCCATTTGCCCACTGCGCTGGATCACGAGTTTTAAAATTTTACCGCCCAAATATCATTCATGAAAGACTAATACTAGTTTCGAAAAATTTTGAAAATAACTGTATTTTTCGAAACAGTGATTCTTTGTTTTCTGATGCAAGTTCCGAAAAAAAATTCATATTAATAGTAGCCATAATATAATTGAGTTTCGGTCGATCACTTGTCGTTATAATCCGATCCATTCCAATTACCGTATCCAATTCTTCATAAACTTTTCGACGTACTTCTGAATTCAGAAGAACATAAAGAAGTGACCAGTAGAGAGTATTCGATGTTGTTTCCATTCCGGCTACCCATAAATCAAAGCATACACTGTCCAGTTGTTCCATTTTTCAAATTTGAAATCACTGTTTCAGTGGGAACATGTAGAATTGCAAATTTTAAATGTGATTGATACCATTTCTTCCGGTGAATCCCCTATTCTCTCCTTCAAACCTCACTCAAAAACAAGTTAAAGGGGGCGTCCGCTAATTCCAAAATTTTGGAAATTTTAATATCAATCGATGCAGAATTTTGTCTCGGCAAAGAAATCCTCTTGGAGGGTGGTCTGAAAATTAGCCGTTTTCGAGAAATAGGCCAAAAACCGCTCAAAAAAGTCCACTTACAGGGTGCACATTTCCACGTGGAATCTGCACCCTCTAGAAAATTTCGCACCTTTGACGCAGTGTAAACGTGAAAAAGTGCACCCTGTAAGTGGACTTTTTTGAGCGGTTTTTGGCCTATTTCTCGAAAACGGCAAATTTTCAGACCACCCTCCAAGAGGATTTCTTTGCCGAGACAAAATTCTGCATCGATTGATATTAAAATTTCCAAAATTTTGGAATTAGCGGACGCCCCCTTTAAAAAAAAAAGAAAAATCAGGCTGAACATTCATATCGAATTTTCGCGGGGACCGAGTCTATGAGGGACTAACTTTTCCTCTTTTCTCCAGAAAATTGACCAATCTGTTTTCAAAAAAGTACTACTCCGTATAGTTATTCTTTTCCCCTTCCCCTTCTGTTTCTGTGTCCATTGATGTTGGATAGATGGCTTCAGAAGGTTAACCTTCTGACTAGTGAGTCATTCATCTACCACTCTCTTCCAATCTCTTATTTTCTTTCTCCGCCTCGCGGGAAGATGTGAGCAATGTTTTTGTCTTCTCCTCCCTCCCTATACTGTATGTCCTATACTATCTCTCCTGTAACAATTCTATCTTCTTCCTCCTCCCTTAGGTGAGAAAGAAGCCTCTGCTTCTTCTCTCCCATCATAACTATCCTCTCCTCATCTCTCATACTCTTCTATGTGTTCGTCCCAGTGTTAACAAATTCTATCTCTCGTTAAGCTCCGCCCCCTTCAGACGACTTCTATTCATTTGAAATTTTTCAGGTGAACGTCCATTTCTCTTTCAATTTTTGATGAAAACTTATGTTCTTATACTTGTTAGATGCGCAATTTAAATGCGAATATTCTGCTTACTTTTTTAACCAAAAAAACTGCCTCAAAAACTTGGGCTCTCGCTGTTTCTTATTCTCCAAATATTAATTACTGTAGATTTAAAGGCGCATAACAACATTTTCCACAAAACTCTTAGCACGAAATCTTGCCGGTGTAGTCCTCTCGGACAAGCGCTCAATTTTTCAATTTTGTTTTTTCAGCCTATTTTTCCTTTTTTTTTGGCTGTGAACCGATTTTCACGGTTTCAGGTCAATTTTTGGTGAAATTGGTCAATTTTTTGCACGAAATTGCTAAAAAATCACAAAAACTGACCCAAAAACCATAAAAATCGCACCAAAACTGGAAAAAATTAGGCTCCGGCCACTTTCTGAAAATTTCGATTTTTATGATATTCGGGTCCTCTTCATGATTCTTTAAAATGAATTTTCGCTCAATTTTAATAATTTTTCACAATTTTTCAGCCAAACTCATCAAAAAATGGCGAAATTTTTGAAAACCGCCGACGATTTGTTGTCGAAAAAGAGCCTCGAAACCATCACCAACGACTACATTCTCGATGAATTTCGGAACAAAATCGACTGGAAAGTTCTCGACGGCGGCGACGCGAAATTCCTAAAAAACGATGGACTTTCGGAAATTCGAAAAATTCTCGACTCGTCGAATCAACAGCTCAGAATGTACGGATCAGCGGAGGAGTTGGCGGGAAATTTGAAAATCTACAGTGATTTCGCGGAAGCTCACAAACACTTTGGAATTGGACGCGAGCCCTATAATGTGAATAAAAAACGAAATTTTGAAAATATTTGAATTCTAAAAATTTCAGAGCAACGCAAAGATCTACAAAAGTCTCAAAGGCGAGGATTGGATTTTGAAGACGGACCTTTTTGTGATTCTTCAAAACATGACACTTCGCGTTTTTCCAGGATCGGTAATAGTTTTGAGATGATTTTCATCGAATTTGGAAAGTGAGAAATCGAGATACAAGCTTTTTATCAATAGAGCGCGTTTGCATCTGTCGAAATTTTTTTTAACTCAAAAATTACCCATAAAATTTGCGATCTATCCACATAATTTTCATCCAAATAGGACATCTAGAACTCGAGAAAAGCGCATTTTATCGATGGAGCGCACTTGCAATTTTTCCAAATTTCAAATATTTTCAGAACAGCGAACAAGTCCGTCTGGCGATCGCCACCACACTGAAGACCGCCGAGAACCGTTTCTCGAAACAAATCGAATTCGTCAAATACGATCCAAAAGTTTTCGATGAGATTGAGAAGGAGATGCAAGACGCCGAGAAGATTTGCTATCGACCGTCAAATCGAAAAATGTTGGAAATTGAGCTGGCCAGTGGGGATTTTGGCAATTTTTTGGCCAAAATGAAGGTTAGTTTGTGGAGAAAAATCGAAACATGCTCAAAAACCATCAAAAACGATTCAAAAATCAGCAAAACCGGACCCCTTAATAGTGGGCGGAGCCTAATTTCCTAGGCTCCGCCCACTTTTAGGGGTACGATTTTTGGAACTTTTCAATAATTTTTGGCCAATTTCAACTCGAAATCGCAAAAAAAGTAGAGAAAAATGACTCCGTATGAAGCCAAAAATTGAGAAAACGGACCCGAAAAAGTGGGCGGAGCCTAGGACATTAGGCTCCGCCCACTTATAGGGTTCCGATTTGTTGGTGTTGTGATGTGTTTCTAATCATCACAAAGATTTCATTATTATTTTCCCGCTTAATATTCAAACGCGCTCCCTTATCTATCTCTCTTTCTCTGCGCTCTCTCTTGGCGCCAAAATCTCTCGCCCCCAGTGCCCGTTCGTTTTCCCCCATTCATTCCTCCTTCCCACCTACCTACTAGGCGGTTGCCTATTCCCCATTCTCTCCCCGTTCTACTATTGTTATTGAGCTTCACTCAATAAATATTACTTGCAGTACAACTTTGTACTTACATATTGTGACCCCGTAGCACGGGCCACAACAGTTGGATATTTTTGCCTATTTTTAAAATATTCCAGATGTGCAGTATGAAGCCAAAGTGGAACGAAGCCGATGCGCTGAAACTCGCCAAACAGTACTACGATGGTCTTTCATCGATCCAACGTGCCGGCTACATGGCACTGTTTCTGTTGAAGATGGTCATTGCGAAGACACTTTCGACGATTATCGAAAAGCGTCCGGAGATGTTCCGCCCGAATTCTGGGGGTCCGGTTACTGTAAGATTGTTCGAGGATGGAGGAAAGCGATTTGTGATGATGATGGAGATGATTAGTATGGATAATCGATTGAGAGCGGTGAAGGCGGACTATGTTTGTTTTGAGAGTGAGAAGAACGAGCATCAGATTCAGACGTACACTTGGGAGCAGGCTCACGAGGTGTTTGGCGATCAAATTCAGAATATTGAGGTGAGGAAGTGAATGGCTTTTAGAGGCTCCTGAAGTCATTAGATGGCGCTATGAAGATTCTGAGAGATTCTAGACACTTTTCATGAAAATTGGACCGCTAAAACTCGAGATATACGCATTTTCTCAATAGAGCGCGTTTGCGAAATTTCTTCATTTTTGACCAAAAACGCAATGAAAGAGATCTACTCAAGATTTCCATTTATCTAGATGACTTTTATGAAAATTGGACCACTAGAACCGAAGTTATAAGCATTTTATCAATAGAGCGCATTTGCATTTTTCAAAGTTTTCACTCCAAAATTATGAAAATGAGTCTCCTTAGGATTTCAGATATATACATATAATTTTCGGAATGACTGGACCACTAGAACTCAAAATATACGCGTTTTATCAATAGAGCGCATATGCATTTTTGAGCGAAAATTCCGACCAAAGAGTCCTTGAATCATATCTACTTAAGATTTCCAGTCTAGCTAGCTTTGTTTCACGAAAATTGGACAACTAGAATCGAAGTTACAAGCTTTTTATCAACGGAGCGCATTTGCACTTTTCGAAAAAATTTCTCTGAATACATCAACGAAGAATTTCCTTTCTTTTTAAACATTTTTCATTAAATTTGGACCATTATAAGAGAAGTTAGGGTTATTTTAAGAAAAATTATCATTAGAGCGCGTTTGCATTTCATAGCAATTTTGAAGAAAACATCACTGAAAATGAATTCCCGCGAAATTCGAAATGCAAATTTCACCAAATTTGAACCACTAGAACTGAAGTTTTAATCGTTTTATCAATAGAGCGCATTTGCAATCTCTAACAAAAATTGGTTTTTTTTGCAGTTCATCATCACTCCGATCCTCCGTGCCAAACATCGTGCCGTCCCAATTCGCGCCTTCCACTCCGACGGTGGCGGCTTTTGTATTCTGGCCTCCGATGCCCTCTTCGACTTCTTCAAAACCATGATTTTCGGTGTGAAACTGTTCCAAAAATACGAATTCCCAAATTGGCAACACATTATTCCGGTGCTCAAAGAGCACGAGGAATTCTTCGATTCGACTGAGAAAAATCCGTTTTTCTTGAGAATCGAAACTGTTCGACACCTGTCAGAAACTCTGAATCAAATGATGAAAATGTTCGATTTCATTCCAATCAAAACGAATCGAAACGCGAAACCGGACGGATTCACAGTGGAGAATCTGAAGAACGAATTGGCTCATTTGGATCTCACCAAGTCGATGCCGGAGATTCAGAATTATGCAGAAGACGTCTATTCGGAAGTCGTCAAGATGAGAAAGGAGAAGATTCTGAGAACCTGCGATCTCTTTGATGCAGTGGAGCACTGTCAGCTCAATTGTATTTTCGAGAGACTTCCAAATGTGAGCAATTATGATAAATTACTTTAAAAAATGGCTCAAAAACCACTAAAAGCAAAAAAATGCAAGCTCCGCCCACTTTTGGGGGTCCAATTTTCTGGGTTTCCAGGTCAATTTATTGCGATTTCAAGCGGAAAATTAGTGAAAATGAGCAAAAATGAGCTAAAAATCACGAAAATCGACCCCCAAAAGTGGGCGGAGCCTAAAAAAATAGGCTACGCCCACTTTTCATAGTCTATTATTAGACTAAATAAGATGTTTAATAAGCTCAAAGTCATCTAATTTATTCCGTTTTCAGTTCAAAAAGTTCCTCCACAACCAGAAGGGATGCCATCGTGTCTATGGACTCAAGTGCAAGGAGTGTGAAGAGATTCAGAAGGCTCCAGAATCCTCGAAGACCCAGAAGGCTGCTAAGATTCAAAAATCTCCAAAAAATGCTCAGAAGATGTCGAATGAGGATCAGAAGGCGGCTCCAGAAGCTTCGAAAGCTAGCGATGCCCCAAAAGGCGGTCAGAAGAAAACGTCCGGAATGCAGAAACCCGTTCAGGAGACTCCAGAATCCTCGAAAATCCAAAAATCTCCAAAACCAAGCCAGAAGATGCCTGAGGTCCAGAAGACTGTCCAGAAGGCCTCAGAATCTCCAAAAATCCAGAATTCTCCAAAACCAAACCAGAAGATGTCGGAGAAGATTCAGAATCCTCTAAAAGAGAGTCAGAAGACGTCCGAGACTCAGAAGGCTGCTCAGAAGACTCCAGAAGCCTCCAAGGTTCAGAACTCTCCAAAACCAAACCAGAAGACGTCGAGTGAGGTTCAGAAGACGTCCGGAAATCAGAAGGCCGCTCAAAAGACCCCAGAAGCCGTGAAGACGTCTGAGGTCCAGAAGACTGTCCAGAAGATTCCAGAACCCTCCAAGGTCCAGAATTCTCCAAAACCAAGCAAGAAGACGTCGGAGAAGATTCAGAAGGCTCCAGAATCCTCGAAGACGTCCGAAATTCAAAATCTGGAGAAGGAGCTCGCCGAGCTCAAATCGGAGCATCAAAAGTACGGAAAGATGATTCTGAAGATGGAGGAGAAGATTCAGAATCTCAAAAATTGAAATTTTTTCCAAATTTTTTTCATTGTTACTTTTCTTCTATTATCTGTTTGTTGTTCCCATTTTGTTGCTAATTTTGTTCGAAAAAATTGTTGTTTGAAATTTTTTCACTATTTTTTTTTGACAATTTCAATGTTGATTACCTCAGAATATTTCGCCCTTTTTTCTATGCATTTTTTTCAACCAGGTTTTCAGAGTTTTCGAAATTTCAGAGTTTTTCCAAAAATGTCCCAATTTTTGGAAATCCCTATCGAGGTGAAGACTCCGATGGGTCTCATGGAAGAGGCTCATACTTATGTTCTTGAAGAGGTATAAATAGGGAAAAAATTGAACAAAAAAATTGAGCAAAAAAAAGAGCCTAAAATTTTTAGGCTCCGCCCACTTTTAAGGGGTCCCATTTTCAATATAAATATTTTTCCAGTTTCACCCTCGTGTTCAATATGTGGACGGTGAGAAGATGTTGGAAGAAAATAATTCACTTGACGAGACGAATCTCATGCAATTGCTCATCGACAAGTGCATTGTCAATCTCCGAATGTACGGTTCGGGAAAAGAGCTTCTGGAGAATCTGAACGTCTTCAAGAAATTTCCCGGAAATTCTTGGTTTTTCGACACCGATGAGGAGCCTTATACGGTGAGAAAATTGCGAAAAAATAGCACGAAAATCAAGAAAATCGGATAACAAAAACTCGCAAAATATAGACTCTGGAAACTCTGAAAATCGGACCCCTAAAAGTGGGCGGAGATTATGAAAATTGGGCTCCGCCCACTTTTAGGGGACCGATTTTTATGAGTTTTTGCACAATTTTCAGCCAATTTTAACTCGAAATTGCACAAAAAATGAAGCAACATGACTCTGTATCAAGCCGAAAATTGAAAAAAACTGACCCCTAAAAGGGGGCGGAGCCTAAAAAACTAGGCTCCGCCCACTTTTTGGAGACCCAATTTCATGATTTTTCCCTATTTTCAGAGCCCTCCAACCATCTTCTACAGCATGAAAAACGAGAAATTCATCGCAAAATCGGATATTTTCGTCCTTCTCCAAAATATGATGCTCAAAGCGCAGCTCATTCGATACAGTCCCACATTCGTCGCAATCATTTCTTTGCATTTGAAGTCTCAAGAGGAAAAAGTTCGAAATTTGGTGGAATTCGTGAAATTCGATCAGAAAGTTCTCGAAGGAATTTATAAGGAGATTAAGGCCAATGTGAAGAAGTACTCTTCTGGGGTAGGTAATTGCGCTCTACTGCACAAAAATCGAAATTTTCGAAAAAATTGATTTGAGAAAAATTTCCAGGCTTTATGAGCAATTTTCATCAAATTTGGACCACTTTATCAATAGAGCGCATTTACACTTTTTTTTTTCAAAAAATTTTCTCTGAATACATCAACGAACAATTTCCGGTCTTTTGAAAAAAATTTTCTCCAAATCGGGACAATAAAAAATGAAGTTACGGTCATTTTAAGAAAAATTGTCAATAGAGCGCGTTTGCATTTCAGGTCGATTTCAAAGCAAACCTCAATGAAAAAGTGGACGTCATTTACGATTTCTCCCAACTCTCGATGCCCGAAATCATTCGAAAATTCCAAACGCGCTTCCCGGGAGCCTATGAGAGATATCCGAAACGAAGACACCGTCTGGCGTGGGCACTGGAGATCACTTCTAGAGGACTTGCAGCCGATCACGGAATTCTCGGAATTCCGATGTTCTACGAAATGACGGGAAGCTATTTGAAATGTCTTCAAGGAATCATTGATGCGCGTCCCGAGATGTTTCTACCGTACTCGGGCGGTCCGATTACTGTAAGAGTGTTTGAGGATGGAGATCGAAAATTTGTGATGAAAGCAGAGATTTTTCAAGCACTTGGAGAAGAGTTCAAGGAGGAAAATGACAAGTTTCTGAGCACAATTAGTTGGGAGGAGGTTCAGGAGAAGTTTGGAGATCGAATCGGGAATTTTGAGGTGAATGCTTGAAAGTATATTGTCCATAGAGCACATTTGCATTGTTCAACCAAATTTGAAAAATGAACAAAAAAAGTCAATCGCCATGAAATTCTAAATTGATCCATACAATTTTCATTGAAATTGGTCCACTAGGAAGAAAGTTATAAAATATTTATCAATGGAGCGCATTTGCATTTTTGTACATTTTTCGAACCAAAAACATTCATAGCACATCTATGGAAAATTTCCAGTATTTCGGTATACATTTCATGGATTTTGGACCACTAGAAATGAAGTTACAAGCATTTTAAACAAATTGTCGGTAGAGCGCATTTGAATTAAAAATATAATTTTGATGAAAAAGCATTCTAAGCATATCTACATAACAATTTGCTATCTATCTGTATAATTTTCATGAAATTTGGACCGCTAGGACGGAAATTAGGACCATTTTATCAATGGAGCGAACATTCAATTTTCGAACTTTTCGGAGCAAAAAAACATTCTAAGCGTATCTACGAAAAATTTCCTATCCATCCATACCATTTTCATCAATTTTGGGCTACTAAAACCAAAGTTGCAAGCATTTTTTCATTTAATTTTCAATAGAGCGCATTTGCATTTTTCGAACTATTTGAAGTAAAAAACTTTCTAATAATTTTTAGTGACCATTTCCTATCCATCTATAACATTTTCATCGAATTTGAAACACTAGAGTCAAAGTTATGAGCGTTTTATCAATAGAGCGCGTTTACAACCTTGCAAGAAATCATCATTTTTCATAACCAATATTTTGCAGTTCCTCCGCTACCCGATCCACCGTACCCCACATCGTGGAGTCCCTATCCTCCAGCCGTGCTCCGCGAGCAACCAATTCTGTGTTCTGGCAATCGACGCATTTTTCGATGTGATGAAAAGTGTGATTTTCGGAACGAAATTCTTCCAGACGGTTTCGGCATCACTATGGGAAGTGTGCACCGAATTTCTCAATTCTCTCGATTTGGTTTTTCATGTGGAAACGGTAGGGAAATCATTGAAAAATTGAACCCCCTAAAAGTGGGCGGAGCCTAGGAAATTAGGCTCCGCCCACTTTTTGGGGGTCCAATTTTTTTGTTTTTGGGTCATTTTGAGCAAAAATTAAAAAAAACACATTTTTTCAGACCGCCCCCTACTTCATTTCGTGGAAATGCATGTCGCATTTGAAGAAGATTTTCAGCAACGAAGCGGATGCACTTCATAAAATGAGCTCCACTGATACCTCTAAAAATGTCAGAAATGCGAAAAAAGACGGATTCACAGTTCAGAATTTGAAGAACGAATTGGCCAATTTGGGACTTTTGAAGACGTTCCCTGAGATTCAGAATCACGCGGAGAAGGTGTATTCTGAAGTCTTCAAGCACAAAAAAGAGGATATTTTGAGAACTTGTGATTTGTTCGATGCAGTGGAGCATTGTCAGCTGCTCTGTTTCTTGGATAAGGTTCCGAAGGTGAGATTCCGAAGGTGTTTTGAGAAGAAAATACCGAAAAAATGAGCCAAAAATCATAAAAATGACCCCTAAAAGTGGGCGGAGCCTGTTTATTTCAGGCTCCGCCCACTTTTAAGAAGTTTTTGACTTTTGAATAAATTTATGTGATTTCGAAAGATTTACAGCTAAATAAAATTTGACAATGACAAAAACTGACCACCAAACAATGATGAGAAGAATGGGCGGAGCCATAGAAATCGGACCCCCCCCCCCCCCCCCCCCCAAAAGTGGGCGGAGCCTAAATTTGAATTTTTCAAAATCACTTTTTTCAGTTCAAAAAGTTCCTGCACAATCAAAAGGGATGTCATCGAATCTATGGATACAAGTGTGAGGAGTGTGACGAGATTCAGAAGACCCCGGAATCTTCGAAAGTCCAGAATTCTCCGAAATCGAGCCAGAAGACGTCGGAAATTCAGAACCCTTCTTCCAGCAACACCGAAGAAAAATTGAAGAATCTGAAGGCGGAACTCGCCGAGCTCAAATCGATCTTCCAGGATAAGGTTCGAGAGGTGGAGGAGAAGATTCAGAATCTCAAAAATTGAATTTTTCCCGAAAATTTTTTGTATTGCTAACTTGTTTCTTATTATCTGTTTGTTCCCTCGTGTTGCTAATGTATTTTTCGAAATAAAACATTATTTCAAAAGTTATTTTCATTTTTCATCTCAATTTTTAGCTTTATGTCTAGACTAAAAAGCTACTGAAATAATGTTGAAATTTTTGGAAATCTTCTGAAAAAGTCCCAAAAATTTTACTGTTGATTACATTTTCGCAACGCATGCCAATTTCGCACTTACGACATTTCGCAACTGCGACAATCCGAAACCACATGCAGTTGTAAAATGGCATGGTTGCGGAATGACGTGGTTGCGAAACTACTGGTTTCGAAACGTCGGGCGCCCTTGGATTAGGTTGAGAGTTACAACTATAAAAAGACTTCTGTTTCAAAGAATCCAGTATTTTCAAGGAACTCTCCTAATTATCAATTGATGGGTTCTATTCATTGTTTGCTCCTCCATCAAATTTTTGCCCAAACCGAAATCTCTCAACACATGTAATGCCAGACATGCTACGGGCCGGGCCGGGCCGGGCCAAAATCAAAATTTTCGTTGGCCCGGCCCGGCCCGGCCCGGTCGGCCCGGGTTTTTGGAGCCAAAATTTCAGGGATCCAAATTTTGAAGCTAAAATCGATTTTTTGGTGTTTTTTTTAGAAATCGTGATTTCTTGATATTGGGAGAACTTCTACACCATTTTTTGCATTTTTAACCAAAAAATTGAAAAATTTTCGAAAAAAGTCAAAATTTTTTGAAAAAAATAGTCAAAATTTTTCAAAATTTTCTCAACCGGGCCGACCGGGCCGGGCCGGGCCGGAAGAATTTTTCCTTAACCCGGCCCGGCCCGGCCCGCGGGCCGGGCCGGGCCAAAATGTAGCATGTCTGTGTAATGCTAATTTTTTCTGTTGGACTTATCGATCTTCAACTGATTCGATGATACCGTAGGAGCATACTGAAAGAAAAAATGTTGAGATGATTTGGAGCGGCTAATGTAAAACTATTAAATGTTTGTAACTTCTCAGAAACATAAACATATTTTGCGGTATTTTTCACGAAGTTTCACCTGAGTAAGGTATCATACTGCCCATGCAGATACGATACAACTACTGTAGTTCACAGGTCGTAAGTTACGAAACTGTTTAGCTACCACTATTCTCAATAAACCTTTAGGAAAATTTTCAAAAAATAGAAAAACATTAATAAACTTCCTGTTTCAATGGCTAACTAAAGAGAACATGTGTTTCTTCAGTGGATCATGGTCCTTTATGTGTAATAAATCTGATGGCTGGTAAAATAATATGATGTCTGAGTAGCCTTTTTTGTCTCCAATAGTCAAATCCGATATCTTGATTTATTTTTTTCTGTTTCTGACTTAAAATATGTGAATTTCTGACTACTGGCTGATAATTGAATAGTCGATTTTATTTTACAGATTCCAAAATGCCATCAACTATAACTTTTTTACCGTTTCAACTCAAACCCTTATTCCACAGTATATTTTCAAGATATTCGTATTGATCATACATATTAATCAGGAACTCTGATCTTCCTCATCATATCGATATCCAAATAACAAATTATTGATTTCTGATCCGATAGGCGCATCGGACAAATTTTTAATATCCGCATAATCGCTGGTTCTTTGAATTCTCTCAACCATTGTGACCTCACTCAGAATCTAATAATCGGGAAATTTCTTGGGTTTCTTTTTTGCAATCTTGTAGAAATATTACAGTTTCCCGAAAATCAAAAAAAGTTGCTGTCATGCTAATCGTACTAATATGTCGGAAATAAACGCAGTTTCAATAAAAGTCGGTGAAAGTTCGTATTTCAGAAGGAGTATTGCCGTCACCTTTCGGTTTCTGAACCTTCTTGAACGTTAAATTTTTTCCCAATCCGAAATCTCTCAATACATGCAAGTGATCGCGGAACTAAAGACTCACTCCGAATCTCCATATTAATCGGAAACTCTGGTCGTCCTACAAAATTGCCTCCATCCTTGAAAAATTGTTGTTTTATCAATTTCCAGTCGGTTACAGTAACCATCGGAAGATTCGCTAACTAGAAGGTAAACACTGGTCCGTATTGGTCTCTGAAAAATGGAGAGGGTAACATTTGAAAGTTCTGATTACTGGCTTTGAAAATTTATGAATTTCCGGTAATATATAGAAAATTTATCACACAAAAGTTACATTCGAAATTTTTCAGTTTCAAATGTTTTTCAAATTTCAATTGATTTGATGATGATGATGAATTTTTCACTGTTTCAAGAAATGAAAATAATGTGTTCCGATGGATATGATTATTGAGAATTTTCTATTTCGATAGAGCGCATTTGCAATCGTTTTGTGGGATCGCTTATTAAGAGTGAGTTATGGTTACAAAAAGGACCAGAAGAAGCCTGAATCATTGAAGTGAAAGGTTTCTTCATGTCTAAAGTTTTTGATTTGAAACGGTATTTTAGATTCTAAGTTGTCTAACAAAGCCATTAGAATAATCAGAGTTATTTCAGTTCGTTGTTTCCATGACTGACCCATTGTCATCGCAGTTTCATAAAAGCGCATGATGATAATTTCCATTTGGAACAGGATTATTCGAGTATCATGTTTGTCAATAATAACTGTGATTTTTCTGTTAGCTATGATGGTTTGGAGCTCGTTTGAAACATTATTATCACCGAGTTTGTTTTAATTTTAAAAGAACAATAACAACTAAAATGGGCTGCTCGAATTCAATAAGTTGAGTTTGGTGAGTTTAATCGAAGAATAATGGTTGAGAATAGCTGAAAATCTTAACGACATTGGGTTGTAACAGTGAAAGTTTGTGAAACTCAGTAAGCTTTATCAACTGTTCAACAAAAGAGAGTATCAATAATTCGAGTTTAGCGCGCTTCTGGCGTTTAGACATTTTCAAAGATTGAAATTGTAATTCTTTCAGTGCCCAAAAAAGTTTGGGTTCTTTAATGCGTTTTTAGTGAAACAGCATTTTTTGTAGTCTTCGCTTACTCATTCCGACTATCTAAACACAACAATAATGCTTCACAATTTTATTACTTTTTCTCACAAATCATCACAATTATTGACACTACCCTTGGTCATTTTATTAGTTCTCTTATTCACTTGCAGACTGACATCAAATGTCGGCGAATCGGATTGAGCAGAATGGAAGGAGAGGGTGAAACGAGCTTCGAGGTAGTCGCCATGAAAATAGGCGGATGTTAGGGCTGTCTTTAGGGAAGTACCAGCTGGAAGGTCGTCTAGGGTCTTGGCGGCTTCTTCTGGAATATGATGAAGGTTAGAGAGTTCTTACTAGAATGTCAATGGCTAATAGTTACGAAAGTCCATCTTACCAGTAACGGTATTTTTTTTGCAAAGATCACTTAAAAATTATTGAACTCGCGGAAATCTAGCTTATAGGAAATCAATTACTTCTTTTGACACATTTTATTAACATAGTATTTGCTGCCCAAATCGTAATGTCTAGTGTCTGACTTAAAGCTTGAAAGTTATGAGTTGAAACTGTATTTTTTCTGGATATGTGGTTCTACTCACAAAACCAAAAGGGACACCAAAAACCTAGAAATAGGGATAATCGCCACTTCTTTGAGCTTTTTTACCGTTATATTTAATGCTTCATACGCAAAAAGCTTTCAACAGAAGTTCACTATGTGAGACTACATTCCTCTTGACCAACTACAAAACTAACCTCTCGTAACTTTCAATCCATTACAGTACTCAAATTCAAAATCCTCCTTGAACCAATTCACAATATGTCCTCTCTCATAAACCATCGCTTTGGCAGTTTGGATGTAGTTGTTGGCCCAGTTATCGGCTTCCCAGTCGAGAGCTACACCGTGATTCGGGACGGAATTCCCAATTTTTCCATGGATTGAGAATCCCGAGCAGACTCCAAGAATAGCAATGAAGGAGAGGGATGTGAAAAGAGAAATCATTCCACAAAAAATGATAGTGAGAAGAAGGAGAGGAATCGGTTTTATAGATGGTACGCTAATCGAATAAGTCTTTGTTTTTCGAAAGATTTTTATGAGCGATGCTGGGAAATGTGGGAGAGATATGGAAATGAACAAAGAGAATCATGCTATCGATATGGAAAATTCTCGTAGAAAAACACAAGTAGAACGCAATCTGAAAATAATAACTCGATTTTATTATGATATCTGATGCCCCTGCTGAGAAACAGTAATTGTTCTTCACGGTTTTAGAATTGTTGTATCAGGATGTATTTTTCACAGACGACAATTACAAGGAACTACTTGAACAAATCCGACTGATTTTTCTCTATTTTTAACTAAGGAATAAAGTTTTTTGGGAACAGCAATATTTTCTGTTTCATTGAATGTTCGTGTAGAAGGGACAAAATAAGTTGTATTCTTCTCATTTTTACGTTAAATATTGAAGCTATTGAAAATCAATATGATCTACGAATGTGAAGTCAGGATTTTAGTAGTGCATAGCTTTTTTTCACCAGGATTTCTGTACATTTTGTTTCGCTTGCAGTTTTTTTTTTTGACTCTGATGATGCGGTGATCAGTCAAAATATGAAAGAGCACTATACTTTTAGTATCAAAGAAAGGAAATCGACGTTTTCAAAACTTATGAGCACTCTTGGGAAGACTTTGAAATATTGAGGGTACTAAACGTCTAGAATTTTAATTCACACATGATCTTTGCTGAACCAATATTTATTTCAAATTAATCAAAACAAGGAAAAGTTACAGAAACCGAAAAATTTTTAGATCAATGTCATCTGATGAAAATGTTTTTTGTTCGTGTTTCACATAATCTCTCTCATGACATCAAAATGAGACTCGTTTCGACTTTGGAATCTCACTATGTAATATTTAAAAAGTGAAAAATTCATTCGAACAGGCGACTTAACATTTATTAAGAAATTTCATTAGTAATAAAATGTTCCAGAAACCGTAATAATATTTATAGTTTCCTCAACATCTCTCCTTCATCACTACGCGATAGTTCTTTGCTTTCATCGTTATTCCTGCATCTTTTTGGATACTTGGCATGAGGTTTTCCGGATGAAAATCGATATTGAATTTGTTGAATAAATTAGCAAAGAATAAAAACAATTCCATTCGAGCAAGTCCTTCACCGGGGCATTGTCGTTTTCCGATTGAAAATGGAACGAGTTCTTCCACTTTTTTCAAATTTCCATCTGATTCTAGGAAACGTTCTGGACGGAATTCGTATGGTTCGGGGAAGATCTGAAGATTAAAAGTTTTTCTGAGGGAAAAAATCCCAAATTGTACCTCCGGATCATACAAGACTGAACTGATTTGTGGTGTGATTACTGTATCTTTGGGAATACGGTAGCCAGCAATCTCGACATCGGCAGTGGTAGTACGGGAAAGGTTCATGGGAAGAAGGTTGGCCAGCCGTTGGGATTCCTGAAAATTACGTTTACTGTTTCAAAATTATCATACATTGATTTCACTATTTTTTGAGACAATTCCATATTACCATTTATTCTTCTCTCGAGATAAATTCAAATATTTCTTTGAAACGGACAACGTCGTCCTGAATACGAGCAATTTCTAATAACTCACATTAATAGTAGCCATAATATAATTGAGTTTCGGTCGATCACTCGTCGTTATAATGCGATCCGATCCAATTACCGTATCCAATTCTTCATAAACTTTTCGACGTACTTCTGAATTCAGAAGAACATAAAGAAGTGACCAGTAGAGAGTATTCGATGTTGTTTCCATTCCGGCCACCCATAAATCAAAGCATACACTGTCCAGTTGTTCCATTCTGGAAAAATCAATGTTTTCTGTTTCAGCGGGAACATTTCAAAGTTCACAACTTCGTAGTCTAATCAATCCTTCACTTATCGAACTTTTTAAAATTTTAAAATTAGCAAATTTGAAAAGTAATTGATCTTCAATCGTCCAATAAAGGTCATGTCCTTTCTATTATTTTTCCCCAAAAACTCACTCATATCCCCCAAAATCTTTCTCCATTTCATGTTTCTTTCTCTCCTTCAAAAATGCTTCCACATAATCCGAATATCCATCGGAATCATAGTCAATCGTCTTCATTTTCTCCTCTGCCTGGGCCCGGAACACTTTTAAAAGTCCCGAATAGTTGTCAGTAATGACTAAACGTGGATTTTAGATTAGTCCAGGAACCATACTAATCCTACTATACCTTTCTTGTATCCCTTGAAAAAAGGAAAGTATCCCAGCCATGGATACATACTAACAAATGCTCCAATAGCTTCTCCTGCCATTTTGAAATACTTGTCAAGGCGTCCTTTGAGATCGAGGAAGAACTCCATGTTGGTCTGAAAATAGTTTCTTTAACATCATGTTCTTCGAAATCCCGATTTTGAAGACATTTTGAAACAGCGAGTAGGCTGTAAATAATATCTCCAATCAGGCAGTCTAACCTCATCAAATCGGTATCCAAATAACAGATTATTGATAATGGATCCCGTTGCTGAATCGAATACATTCCGCATATCCACACCACTCTCAGTTGTCCCCTTTAGTTTTGAAATCATTGCAGTTACTTCGCACAGCACCTGAAAAAATCAAACTTTGTGGATGAGTTCAATTATAAATTTTTAAAAATGTTACTGTTTCTGGGCAGTAGCTAGAAAAGTTAAGTTTCCAAGACTAGAATCATGATCTTTTTGTTTTCCTTATAAAAAATATTGTTACCTTCTCCTCCATCAAATTCTTTCCCAATCCAAAATCCTTCAATACATGTAATGCGAATCTTCGTTGTTTGACCCATCGATCTCCGTACGATTCGAGAATACCGTATGGCCCTTCTGGAAGAAAATCACTAAATTTCTCAAAAAGCGAAATATTTTGCTCTTACTCCGCATCTCCATGCTAATCGGAAACTCTGGTCTTCCCACGAAATTGCCTCCATCTTTGATAAAGTGTTGTTTTATCAATTTCCAGTCAGTCACAATGATCATCGGGAGATTTGCCATCCAAAAGGTGTACAAGGATCCGTATTGGTGTCTGAAAGATGAAGTGGGAAATGGCGGGAAATTTGAAAATTTCGGTTATGAAGGATGAGATTTGGTTAGTCATTAAACACTAGTTTTTTGAAGTTTTCTCGGTTTCAGAACGTTTTGAACACCGTTAATCGTATGTTTTCAAAATAAAGTCAGTCTATAAATATCTAAAACTCAAAAATTTTAAGCATCATGTCATTTTTTATAGAAAACACCGTTCAGATCGGTTCAAAAGATTATAACAAGCTTTTGCTAATCATTGAAACAGTATTGACTATTTGTAGTAAGCATACTGTAAAATTACAAAAATCACGGTCTCAGGAAATGTTGGTATTTTTTGTCAATTTCTTGGTTTTACTGATTCGCCTATCTTTTCCTTACCTCAATTTCTCCCATAACTTGTATCCTGGCTTCGTTTCCTCACTGAACATGTACAGATTTCCTACCAATGGAAGAGGAAGTGGTCCTGAAATCAAATTTCTAGATAGATTTTTGAATACTCACAATCTTGAATACCTGGCGGCAGATTCCTTCTTTTCCAGATGAACAGATCAAACAAATACAATAGAAAAATAGCAATCAGAATAGAGAATATCATTCTTGAAGTTCCTGATCCATTCTTCTGAGGGCATCTTATATACAAAAAAAGTGAAGAGAGAGTATAAGAAATAGACTGATCGACACAAAAGTTTGTGGTTTTACTTTTCTGTGTAACTCTGCACTCTCTCTATTTTACATACTATTTTTCTTCACTAGTGACACAAAGCACGCGTGTGTCATACTTTTCCACAAACCATAAAAATGGGCGGAGCTTGAGAAGAGTTTTGTGTTCAACATTGGAAAAAGGCACATTGAATGTTCTTGAATGTCACTAAAAACCAAAATTATTTTCATGAAACAGTATTCTTTTCTATTGAAATTTCTTAAAATTGAAACAGCCTTCCTTTTTATAAAACAGTAGTGTTCCTTTTTTCAAAGTGTTCCTTTTCCACATTATTAAAAACTTAATTCATTTTTTTATAGTGTCAATCAATCACATCCATCTCATTTTCGAATCTCAATCTATGATATTTTCTAACAAAACAATAGACAATTCAATATTTATTAAGGACCAAAATATCAATAAAAAGTTCCAGAAACCGTAATAATATTTATCATTTCCTCAAAATCTCTCCTTCACCACCACTCGATAATTTTTTGCTTTCATCGTTATTCCCACATCCTTCTTTGTACTTGGATTCGGATTCTCCGAATGAAAGTCGATATTAAATTTGTTGAATAAAGTCGCAAAAAACAAAAACAATTCCATTCGAGCGAGTCCTTCACCGGGGCATTGTCGTTTTCCGATTGAAAATGGAACGAGTTCTTCCACTTTTTTCAAATTTCCATCTAATTCTAGAAAACGTTCGGGACGGAATTCGTATGGTTCGGGGAAGATCTGAATATGAATTATCGTTTGAACGGGAATAGGAGTCCAATAGTACCTCAGGGTCATACAAGACTGAACTGATTTGTGGAGTGATTACTGTATCTTTGGGAATACGATATCCAGCAATCTCGACATCGGCAGTAGTGGTACGGGAGAGATTCATAGGGAGGAGGTTGGCCAAGCGCTGGGATTCCTAAAAAAGTGCAACTGTAAAAAATTGGAACTACTGTTTCGAAAAATTTTCAAGATCAATTAGTGAACATCTGAAACAGTTACCATTTTTTGTAAAAAATAATGTTTCCAAATCCTCAAATGGTATTGCTTCAAAACATTTCAAAGAGACATTCATATATTGGTAGATACAGTGTTATTTTCGCTTCAAATGCTACGAAGAAGAATTACTGTTTCAATAAATTGTAAAAATTCTTCCAACATTCTTGAAACAGTATCATACATAACTTGAAGATGTTTCAGAAACTCACATTAATAGTAGCCATGATGTAATTGAGTTTCGGTCGATCACTTGTCGTTATAATCCGATCCGATCCAATTACCGTATCCAATTCTTCATAAACTTTTCGACGTACTTCTGAATTCAGAAGAACATAAAGAAGTGACCAGTAGAGAGTATTCGATGTTGTTTCCATTCCGGCTACCCATAAATCAAAGCATACACTGTCCAATTGTTCCATTCTTTAAAAAACAATGTTTTCTGTTTCAGCGGGAAACTTTCAAAGTTCACAACTTCGTAATCTAATGATATTTTTGCCTCAACGTTTGTCATGTTCTTTCCCTCTAAACTCACTCGAATCCTCCAAAATCCTCCTCCATTTCATGTTTCTTTCTCTCCTTCAAAAATGCTTCCACATAATCCGAATATTCATCCGATTCATAGTCAATCGTCTTCAATTTCTCCTCGGCTTGCCCTCGGAACATTTTCAGAAGACTATGCCAATTGTCAGTGATTACTGTAAATGCATCTTGCATGAAAACGTGTTAGTGACTAATCCTACAGTACCTTTTTTGTAACCTTTGAAAATTGGAAAGTGCCCTAACCATGGATACATTCCAACAAGTGCTCCAATGGGTTCAGCTGCCAAACTAAAGTGTTTATTCATTCGATCCTTGAGTAAAAGGAACTCGTGCATGTTCGTCTGAAAAATTCAACAATTTCTTAGGAGTTTAGACTAGTGTCAATGAATCATTCGGTTGAGTACCATATCTTTAGACTTTTCAAGGATCCCTTTCTAACCTCATCAAATCGATATCCAAACATCAAATTGTTGATAATGGATCCAACGGATGCATCAAAAACACTCTGCATATCCACACCATCCTCACTTGTTCCCTTCAATCTCTCAATCATAGCAGTCACTTCATTGAGAACCTGAAAAGAGCGAATTGTCATGGATAGGATTGATTTCAGGAAGATTTTTAAGAATCGCCCCCCTCCCCGCACACCGATTACAAAAGGAATCTTGAAGAATTTTACTGTTTCAATTCTTTTTGGTAGTTTTGAATTAAACAGTTCATGAAAACTTTGTAAAAGTTCTGTTTCAAATATCCAGTTTTTTCGAGGCATTTTCCTTATTATCAATTCTTCTGTGGGATTCATTATTACCTTCTCTTCCATCAAATTTTTTCCCAACCCGAAATCTCTCAACACATGCAATGCAAATCTTCTCTGTTGGACCCATCGATCTCCATGAGACTCGACAATACCGTAGGCACCTTCTGAAAAATTGAAAAAGGTAAGTACTGTACGGTGAGTTGCGTTAGTCATGTTTTAATAAAACTTTAGAAACATTTCAAATAAATCTAGAATTTCCGAAACAGAAAACCTTTTTTCCATTTTTCAGAAAGTTCCTCCTGATTGAGGAACGCTGCGGATACTGTAGCATCGAGACAACTACTGTAGTATGCTATTTATTTCTTATGATTGCGATCCGAAAAACTTTAATTGCCACTATTCTCAGCAAGCTTTCAGGAAACTCTTCAAAACATAGGGAAAACATAAACTTCCGGTTTCAATTGCTAGCTGAACAGAAAATATGTTTCTTTAGTGGATTTTTTCTATTAGGTGATAAACAAATCTGTTGGTTGTAGAAATAATCTGCTATGTTTGAGTACGGTTTTCAGTCACCAACAGTCAAAACCGATATCTTGCAGTATTTTTCTGTTTCTAACGTAAAATGAGTGACTTTTTGACTACTAACTGATAATTACAAAGCCGGTTTTATATCACGTTCTGAAAACGACTTTACCTGACTATTATTTTTCACTGTGTCAGTCATATCCCTTATTTCACAGTATATTTTCTGAGCGATTCGTATCCTTTTTCTTTAAAATTCTTATTTAAAACTCACTCCTAATCTCCATGTTAATGGGAAACTCTGGTCGCCCAACGAAATTGCCTCCGTCTTTGATAAAATGTTGTTTTATTAACTTCCAGTCGGTCACAGCAACCATCGGAAGTTTCGCCATCCAGAAAGTGTACACTGGTCCGTATTGGTGTCTGAAAAATGGAGAGGGTAATGCCAGGAAATTTGAAAATTTCGTTAACTGCTTGGAAAAAATGATGAATATTTGGTGAAAGGTCGAAAATTTACCACACAAAAGTTACACAGAAATTTTCACAGTTTCAAACTTTTTTCAAATTTCAATTTATTTTTACTTTTATGTTCTTTCTGGGTTTCCAATTCCATACCTCAACTGTTCCCATAATTTGTATCCTGGTTTGGTGTGTTCGTTGAACAGGTGTAAGTTTCCTACCAATGGAAGGGGAAGTGGTCCTGAAATTTCCAAATTTTGGACCTATCCTCAGATTTTCCGAATATTTACCTGGCGGTAGATTCCTCCTCTTCCAATAGAACAGATCAAACAAGTAAAGAAATATCAAAGCACTCAAAATTAGAATAATCATACTTGAAAGTCAACTTTTCTTCAATTCAGATGTTTATTCATGCCTCTTTTATAAGAGAACCGAAGAGAGTTTGAGAAATAGACTGATAAAGAAACAATTTCTCACTCATTGTTCTCTCGATTCTCTCCAATTCGTACACTATCTCTCCCTATTGAAGACACAAACCACGCGTGTTTCTTCTCCTTCCTGTGTATAAAACACGAAATGGGGCGGAGCTTTGGGGGAAAATGCTGTGTTTTGGGAACGAAAGCCCGATTAGCCAAAAAAAGGTTTCAAATAGAAGCAATTTTTGTGAAACAGGAAGTATTTGTACTAGGAATTTCTGTTTTCTGATAGTGAGATTTATTATAGTTAAGGTAGGTTTTCTCTCTCCTTCATAATTACTCGATAATTCCTTGCTCTCATGGTTACTCCTGCATCCTTTTTTGTACTTGGACTCGGATTTTCCGGATGGAAGTCGATATCAAACGTGTTGAATAAATTCGCGAAAAACAAAAACAATTCCATTCGAGCGAGTCCTTCACCAGGGCATTGTCGTTTTCCGATTGAAAATGGAACGAGTTCTTCCACTTTTTTCAAATTTCCATCTGATTCTAAGAAACGTTCTGGACGGAATTCGTAGGGTTCGGGGAAGATCTAAAAATGAATAGACTTTTCAAGGGTAAAAGGGGTCTGATAGCACCTCAGGATCATACAGAACTGAACTGATTTGTGGTATGATTACAGTATCCTTGGGGATACGGAATCCAGCGATTTCGACGTCGGCAGTAGTGGTACGGGAGAGATTCGTGGGGAGGAGGTTGGCTAGGCGTTGGGATTCCTAAAAATATTGTTCCCGTGAATTTCAAAAATGTTTCAAAAAATTTGGGACAGTGGTGCGTTTCAACCATAAAAAATTTCTAATAACTCACATTAATAGTAGCCATAATATAATTGAGTTTCGGTCGATCACTTGTCGTTATAATCCGATCCGATCCAATTACCGTATCCAATTCTTCATAAACTTTTCGACGTACTTCTGAATTCAGAAGAACATAAAGAAGTGACCAGTAGAGAGTATTCGATGTTGTTTCCATTCCGGCTACCCATAAATCAAAGCATACACTGTCCAGTTGCTCCATTCTGGAAATTAGAAGAGAATTGGGAATTATTCTGTTTCAGGTATTTACTGAATCTGCGAGAAACATTCAAAGCTTGAAACTTTGAAATTTTCAGTAACTATTTTTCGTTGAGGAAACTTATTCTTATAATGAAATTTTTGAATTTTCGACCAGCCTCGATATTGTTTACAACCCAAACACTTACTCAAATCCCCCAAAATCCTTCTCCATTTCATGTTTCTTTCTCTCCTTCAAAAATGCTTCCACATAATCCGAAAATCCATCAGAATCATAGTCAATCGTTTTCAATTTCTCCTCTGCTTGCCCCCGAAACATTTTCAGAAGACTATGCCAGTTGTCAGTGATTGCTGTAAGTGTATCATACAAGAATATGAGCGTTGCGTATACATATGAACGTGGCGTATACACGGTTCGGCCAAGTTATGGCCACTGAGCCAAACATACCATTTTGTGCTCCGACGTTCATAACTTCGGAGCCAGTTGACTTAACCGCACCAATTTTTTTTTGGTGCTTATTTGAACTACTTTTAATATACTATGCAAAAAAAGGAGACAGTAAGTCCATTTTTCGAAAAGTTAGTTTTTTTGATTTCTGAGTCACTGTTGTTACTGTACCTTTTCTGTATCTCTTGAAAACTGGGAAGTGTCCTAGCCATGGATACATTAAAACTAGTGCTCCAATGGGTTCAGCTCCCAAACTAAAGTGTTTGTTCATTCGATCCTTGAGTTTTAGAAATTCGTGCATGTTGGTCTGAAAAATTGAAATGAACGACTCAAAACGTTATGTTACGAATAATTTGAAACAGAGGAAAAGTGGTTAGATATTTAACTACAGCAAGTTTGGAGCACTTTAAGTAATACAATCCTTAGCTTATCCATTTCATGAATCTCTAACCTCATCATAACGATATCCAAACATCAAATTGCTGATAATGGATCCAACGGATGCATCGAATACACTCTGCATATCCACACCATCCTCATTTGTTCCTTTCAATCTCTTAATCATAGCAGTCACTTCCCTCAAAACCTGAAAATAGCGGGTTATCATGGATCGGACTGAGTTTAGTTGCTGTTTCTAAAGTTCTTTAAAAACCCCTCACTGTACAACTCTCTATTATGTCTACTGAGTTACCTCCCAACCATATTTTCAATGTTTCCCACTTCCACTTGTTGAAAAACCCATATAACCAGACAAAAATGTTCTGTTTCAAAACGCTTGAAAATTGGAGCCGGCCATCTCATTGTTAATGTCTTTTCCTTGGTCCAATCCTCACCTTCTCCTCCATCAAATTCTTGCCCAATCCAAAATCTCTCAACACATGCAATGCAAATCTTCTCTGTTGGATCCATCGATCTCCAACTGATTCGATGATACCGTAGGAGCCTTCTGAAAAATTGAAAAAGTAAAGTACTGTACGGTGAGTTGATGTTAGAGAAATCTTACTATTATTCTTTAAAGCAAATTGTGTGTGTCCGTTGGTGCCAAATTTATTCCACCGGCCCAAGCGCAGTCCCTACTAAACCGATCAGGAATTTTTCGAAAATATTGACTTTCTTCTTTTTTAGGCGTGATTTTGTAAAATAAGGTCGAAAGGCGTTAATATAAGTGGAAAGTTAGAGAAAGAAGTTCACGGGGAGGTATTTTGAAAAATTAGAATCTTTCCCACCTATTATCGTGGGCGCCACCGTGGAGGCAATCTTTCAGAATAACCCCCTCCTGACAAATCCCATTTTAGCCCCCCCCCCCCCCACATATTCCAGAATAGCCCAACATATTCCAGATTCACCCTCCCCTGTCCGAATCCAAATAACTTAGGGGTAGAGCGAATCACTTGGTTTTTTCTCCCCGAACTTACTCCTAATCTCCATGTTAATCGGAAACTCTGGTCTTCCCACAAAATTGCCTCCATCTTTGATGAAATGTTGTTTTATCAACTTCCAGTCAGTTACAGCAACCATCGGGAGTTTCGCCATCCAGAATGTATACACTGGTCCATACTGGTGTCTGAAAAATGGAAAAGGGAATGGCGAGAAATTTCGAAGATTTTGTTAGTGCCTTTGAAAATTCACGAAGTTTCGTTAAAAACACAAAAGTTGCATACAATTTCCGTACCTCAATTGTTCCCATAATTTGTATCCTGGCTTCGTCTCCTCACTGAACATGTACAGATTTCCTACCAATGGAAGTGGAAGCGGTCCTGAACTCATTCAAAGTTTTTGAATGTTTTTTGAATTCGGGGTTCTTATACCTGGCGGTAGATTCCTCCTCTTCCAATAGAAAAGATCAAACAAGTAAAGAAGAGTCAAAGCACTCAAAATTAGAAATATCATAACGAATAAAGAATCTCAATCTTTCTCTAGTCCAGCTGTGTTTATGTCTCTTATATAAGAGAGCGAAGAGAGTACGAGAAATAGGCTGGTAAAAGAAAAAATGTCACTCGTTGTTCTCTCGATTCTCTCCAATTCGTACACGTTTTCTCTCTTGTGAAGGCACAAACCACGCGTGTGTCTTCTCTTTCCTGTGTACAAAGCACAAAAAAGGGCGGAGCTTGTGGGCAAAATTGCTGTGTTTTGAGAAGGAAGGCTTTAAACCTATCACCCTAAATAAAATTTCAAATAAAAGTAATTTTTGTGAAGCAGGAAATGTTTTTCACTAGAATTTTTGTTTTCTGAAATTCATAATAGTTATGGTAGAGCATGTATTAGCAATCTTGACACCAAATGGTTGATTGAAAATGCGCTATATCGGAACATTAGAAATTTCTGAGGAACAGTAAATTTTGAGACCACATTTATCTGTTCCACATCGAAGTGTTCACCAAATTTACTGAGAGAGAAACGTTTATTTGCAGATGAGGCTGAAACCAAACTAATAACTAAACAAGAAACAACAGAATGAAAAGTTACAGAAACCGAAAACTTTTCAGATCAATATCTCTCCTTCATCACCACTCGATAATTCCTTGCTCTCATGGTTACTCCTGCATCCTTCTGAGTACTTGGATTCGGATTTTCCGGATGAAAATTGATCTCAAACTTGTTGAATAAATTCGCAAAAAACAAAAACAATTCCATTCGAGCGAGTCCTTCACCGGGGCATTGTCGTTTTCCGATTGAAAATGGAATGAATTCTTCCACTTTTTTCAAATTTCCATCTGATTCTAGGAATCGTTCTGGACGGAATTCGTATGGTTCGGGGAAGATCTGAAAATGAATAGTTTTTGGGTGGAATTATTGCACCAGATCCAAAGTTTAGGATATCCTTGAGGTGAGATGGAAAAGTTTAAAGAAGCTTACTTCCGGATCATAGAGCACTAAACAAATCTGAGGCGTGATTACAGTATCCTTTGGAATATGGTAGCCACCGATCTCAACATCGCAAGCAGTGGTACGTGAGATGTTCATGGGGAGAAGATTGGCCAAACGTTGGGATTCCTAAAAAATACTGTTCCCATGAATTTCAAAAATGTTTCAAAAAAATTTAGGATAGTGATGAGTCTTTACAACAATGAAAATTTTCCTTCTTTCAGTGTTTATTAATAAACCTTATTAGATTATTAGAGAGCCAAAAACTCACATTAATAGTAGCCATAATGTAATTGAGTTTCGGTCGATCACTTGTCGTTATAATCCGATCCGATCCAATTACCGTATCCAATTCTTCATAAACTTTTCGACGTACTTCTGAATTCAGAAGAACATAAAGAAGTGACCAGTAGAGAGTATTCGATGTTGTTTCCATTCCGGCTACCCATAAATCAAAGCATACACTGTCCAGTTGTTCCATTCTGCAAAAAACATGTTTCCTGTTTCAGAGGGAACATTTCAAAGTTCACAACTTCGTAGTCTAATGAGATTTTCACCCCAACTTAAATATTATTCTTTCCCTCTAAACTCACTCAAATCCTCCAAAATCCTTCTCCATTTCATGTTTCTTTCTCTCCTTCAAAAATGCTTCGACATAATCCGAATATCCATCCGATTCATAGTCAATCGTCTTCATTTTTTCTTCTGCTTGGGCTCTGAACATTTTCAGAAGAGTCGACCAGCTGTCAGTGACTACTGAAAAAGAAGAAAACATTATGAGAACAAGATTTACAGTGTCCTGAAATGAAATGCATAGGATGAAAATGATGAATGCAGTGATGCCTTCTGAGAAAACGAAAAATTTCACTGTTTCCACTTTGCTAGAACTTTTGTTAAATTTGCCAATTTTTGTTACCAAAAGAATTCAATCTACCTTTCTGTTTCAAAAACACTATATCAAGTTCAAATTCAGCATCTTTCTGATTACTTGGCTTAGACAGGATTCCACTCACTTTTCTTATACTTTCCAATGAATGGTAAATTCCCAATCCATGGATACATGATTAACATTGCTCCAATAGGTTCGGCGGTTTGCTTGAAGCCATGAGACGTTTCAATTCCAGAAACTCTTCCATGTTGGTCTGAAAATCGCTGACAGTGGTGGCCTAGAAAACCAGGAGATGGGATTTCTAGGCCATCGTGGTACGATTCTCCGAGAAAACTGTGACCTAAAGCTCCACTTTAGGCTCTCGTAAAAAGGATCTTAGGGCTCCCTGTACTGTGTATTTCTGACCTGAAGTCGCCCATTCTTACATTTCCTAGACTCTCCTCACCTCATCATAACGATATCCAAATAACAAATTGTTGATGACCGATCCAATGGCAGCATCGAATAGATTCTGCATATCCACATCGTCCTTGGTCTTTTGAATGCTCTCAATCATAGCGGTGACCTCACTCAGGATCTGAAAGTTAGGAAGCTTTCTGCGTTTGTTGCAATTTCGTAAAAATATTGATGTTTCACTAAAATCTAAAGACTGGTTGTGATGCTAATCGTACTATTGAACATGAACTTACTTAAAAACAAAGCCGATATTTCCTGTTTCAAAACAGTTTTCAATGATTATCGATCATTGCAGATACATTAGTCTGACAGATCTATACTCACCTTCTCCTCCATCAAATTCTTTCCCAATCCGAAATCTCTTAACACATGCAATGCGAATCTTCTCTGTTGGACCCATCGATCTCCATGAGACTCGACAATACCGTAGGCACCTTCTGAAACAATGGAAGGTGACAATATTTTCTGATCACTAACTGATAATTACAAAGCCGATTTTATCTCACTTTCTGAAAACGTCTTTACCTGACTATTTTTTTTAACTTCTACTGTCTCAATCATATCCCTCATTTCACAGTAAGTTTTCTATGCAATTCGAGTGGTTAATTCAGACTCCAAAACTAAAAACTCACTCCGAATCTCAATATTAATAGGGAACTCTGGTCTTCCGACGAAATTGCCTCCATCCTTGATAAAGTGTTGTTTTATCAACTTCCAGTCGGTTACAGTAACCATCGGGAGATTCGCTAACCAGAAAGTGAACACTGGTCCGTATTGGTCTCTGAAAATGAGATGATGATGATGAATTTTCACTGTTTCAAGAAACTTTCATACAACGGGTGGGGGATTTTACATTGATCTCTGTGGCATTTTCTGCATAGAAATTTTCAGTTCCAAAAAAATCTCAAGTTTTCGGATATTTTCGCGCAGTTGATGGTGCTGAGAATATTATCAAGCTGTACCTTTAAGTCCAAATGTCTTCAAGATGATAAAATTTTTTACTGTTTCACCAAATTTTCAACTTCATCGAAGATTTTTCGGTAGTAATAGAAGAATATTGTAAGCTTTTCTAAACTCACTTCAAATTCTGATACATCTTGTATCCTGGCTTGACGTCATCTGTCATCAGGTACAGATTTCCGATGATAGGGAGAGGAATAGGGCCTGGAAAAAACAAATATGGGTAAGAAATTTGGATTACTGTTTCACTGAAAAAACATAATTTTCGATGTTCTGTTTGATTTTGTTACATTAAATCTATTCCCCACGGAAAAATTAGGATCTTTGAAACCGAAAACGGCATTTTTGTAGAAGACCTTGTATTTCAAGTGCCTCAAAACATGACTTTCAAGAAAAATTTTACTATTTCGATGGCAATTTTTCATTTTCAGAATCTACGTTTTAGATAATATTAGTTTTTGCAGTTTCTGTGCACATTCAAGATTCGGATTCCGATTTAGCCACAATGTGAACATTAACATCTTTTTTATAGCACCTCAAAGTTTAAAATTGCCGAAGTTCAGAAATCCGTCGATTGTAGAATTCCAAAAAAATTTCAATATTTAATTTTCAGAACGACTTACCCGGTGGTAAATTCCTTCTTTTCCAATACAGTAGATCGAATAAATACACCGAAAATAGTGCAAAAACTAGAAGAAATATCATTCTCAACCTGAAGAAATGACCCCAAGAAATGAAATGAAACAGAAATTTTTTGTTTTATTTTATCTTCTTCTCTCGAAAACTACACTCTAGAAAAGAGAGTATAGATAAAGAAGAGAGTGCTAGAGAAAAAATAGAAAAAATAGGGTGTGATCTTCCCAATTATTTGTTCTCTCATCATCTTCTTCTCTGTTTTTTTTTTGATCCGACAGAGATCAAAAGTGGAAAAAAATTGAGAGAAATACGACGTGAAATTTCAAAGAAAGTCGTGGATTTTCGGCAATTTACAAAAATGAAGATTCCGAAAGTCAGAACAACGTAAAATGTTTGACTCAACGGTTCAGAAGATTTTGTTCGCGGCAGTGTTGTACGGTATGCATTTTTTTTAATTTGAAAATAAATTTTTGGTCACAAATACTCAACATTTTCCAGCAAAATAACATAAAAATCATGAGAAACCGAAAATTTTGAGAAAAATTATGAGGTTTTGAAGTATTTTTTGGAATTCAGGGTTTAGAGATTCTTAGAACATCTGTCCTGTTTTCAGTATTCCTAACCTCCGTTGCAATCTTCGTCCACTGGATGTGGTTCAGCAACTACGACATTGTAATTGGAAAGAAAATGAGAAAGGGAGCACTGAAACCGGGAGACAGAGTGTTTATGGTAAGAAATTTGCGAGATCAGAATCAGTCAAATTTCTCTTCAACATGAGCTAAAAATTGTTTAAAACAGTAAATTTTATAAGAAGTTTTGGGGTTTGAAGATTTATAGAAAAAAGGAAAGAACCTAACATGAGTTTTGGGAACACCGTACCCTGTGATTTCTGAAAATGTATTACTGTTTCAAAGTTTAAAAAAAACTGTCCATGGTATCAGCTGGTCAATATTTGCCTCAAAGCGAAACATACTCTTTTTTTTCCAGAAAGGTCTCGCCCTTCCATCTTCATACTACGAGGCTGTGAATAAGAAAAAGGAGGAGAGGAGAATTGAGGAAGCCAGGAATCAAGCAATGTAGAACGAATTTTGTACTGTTTTGTATTTGAAAAAAGTTATTTTTCTGATTTTAAATTGTTGGCATGTTGACAGCACGACTGATTAAGTTGAGAACGAAATTTCTCCTGAAAATAATATAGAACAGATTTTTTTTGAAAAGCAGCATACCAATTTTTTGTCTATTTCACCGTGCAGAAAAACTTTATAGGCGTTCTCTAGAAAGACATCTTGTGAAACAGAAAATTCAGACTTCGAAAATGCAGACATTGGACTATTAGTTGAGTGGATAATTTAGTTCTTATATCGATGAAATTCAAATCTAAACAACTGCCATTCTTACATTTTGTTTCTACTCTTAAACGGAAGATTCAGCATATGCTATATTAAAATACCTTTTTGCTTGATTTAAGCGCTCCGAAAGTTAGGAGATCGTATTGGAAACATTTTCGGACTTTTTCAATTGCGAAATGTATGGGTCATCCTTCCTAAGATGACTAAAATTGGTAAGATTGTATTGAAGACTTTGAGACATGCTTCCTCTTGATTGATTCTCGACTTTTTATTTACTAGATTGCTCGGAAAACTTGACATCTTTGAAAAGTAGATTTTGAAACAGTGAAAAGTTTCTGTTTCAGAAAAGTAAATAAGTCTGGAGAATTATTGAATTTTAGTGCGATCATGCATATAGCCTGTTTACTTCGAATTCAATGTTTTTCAGTGGAAGAAATCGCCGATACATTCGACTATTACATTCATCCGAAATGATTTACCATGATAATTTTCGAAAGCAGCGAGGGATATCTGAAAACAATAAAAATTTTATTTCAGCAAGAAAAAAATTTCCGATTCAGTAAAATACTGAGAGTTGTTGAAAAAAGCAGCATACGATTCGCCAATTTTGTTTCGAGAGTGTAATTTATCATAAAACCTCTGTAGCTGCCCCGATTGGTGTCATATTTCATTTCTGAAACACATAAAAAAGATTGATTGGCTTGACACCACTAATGTCTATAGAAAGTGAGACCGAATAACATGAAATTTCCAGAAGGTCAATGGATTTTCAAAGCGTTCACCACATTTCCAACTTTGATGTCTCCAAGAGTTATTGCCGATCATCGGCGTCAGGGTCCCAGATTTCGAATTATGAAAAATTTCTATCATCAATGTTATAGATGATTTTTCGTGCTCCATTGACACCTTCCATAAATTTGAGTTTGGTGCTATTTCGTGTACTTCTCGTCATTATATTGAATAAAAAAGACCGAAACCTG
This sequence comes from Caenorhabditis sinica, assembly GCA_963932045.1. NCBI lineage: Eukaryota > Metazoa > Nematoda > Chromadorea > Rhabditida > Rhabditidae > Caenorhabditis > Caenorhabditis sinica. The sequence goes on along the minus strand of OZ009940.1, from coordinate 8,537,492 downwards.
AAACTCAAATGCCTAAAACTTACGGAAGATCTGGAGGCAGATCATAATCACATTTTTGTGAAACAACACTTTTTCAGAACTTTCTCTGATTCAGTAGACTTTGAATATCCGGGATCCGAAAATACCAGCACTTCCTGACTGAATATACGATCATTCGTTTGTTTCTTCTTTTCATTACCCTTCTTCCTTCACCAAAAAAGACCCATGAATCTTTTTTGGATTTCATCTGCTGAAACTGCATTTGCAATGTGAAATGAAAGTGTTAGCGTTTTCCAACCATTACCAAATGTTAGCACTTTCCGAAGCATCATAAAAAATGTGAATTTTCCGAGAAACAGTATATTTTCGAATTGTGACGCTCATTTAAAGGGATATTGAAAACACCGAATCTAACTAAAATGAGTATGCCTTGCTCAACAAATTCGTCTTCATAGAAAATTATTGCGAAGAAACTTAGAAAATACCGTAAAACCTCTAATAGAAGGACATGCCCTTCTATTTTTCAACTGCCCTCTCGAGGTGCCCTTATATTGGAGGTGCCCTTCAATTGGGGGTGCCCTTATATTTTTCAACCTGCTGTAGATAAAACAGATAAACGAAAAATTAGTTCAAATTGGGAGAAAATCGAAAAAAAATTTTGCAAAATCATGAAAAATGTCATTTTACCAGCCAAAAATGCATCAATTCTAAAAATGCATCAATTCTACGTGCCCTTCTATTGGGGGTGCCCTTCTACATCTCAACTACGCTCTCGAGGTGCCCTTTTATTGGAGGTGCCCTTCAATAGGAGGTGCCCTTCTATTAGAGGTTTTACGGTATTATCAATTGGGGGGGGGGGCCTTGTATTGTTGAAAATCACTTTTTCAGACAAAACGGAGACAGTGTCAAACGATTCTACAGCTTTAAATTGAAATGTTCTAGAAACAATATGCAAGACCGTTTTGGTCGGAAAATTCAGCAAACCAATCGACCGCCGACCAAAAATCTGCAATATGTACTGTACCGGTGCACAACATCCCCAAATGTCAGTCTTCAATTTTGAAAAATTGTCGAAATTCCGCGAACTCCAAATTTTCACTATTTTTGCACTGATATTGTTAAAACCAATGTTCAGAGCTGCTTGCTAGAACAAGGAATTTTCTTTCGAAATATCTACTTTCTACATATTTTATATGAGAAGCCCAGCTATCCATTTGTATAAAAACCTTCAATTTTGGTCAAGTACATCTAGAGAAAAACAGAATTTTCGATATACCACTGAAACAGTACAAAAACCGAGATTTTCAGTTAGAATTCTGGAGGTCGGTTCTTTCATGATGTACCCGACCAAAAATAACGTTTCTACAGTGCGGTCAATATCTATAGGACCCCCCTAGATTTGGCGTGCAGAGGTAGAACGAGACGAGCTATCAAAAATCTGTAAACGCCAATCAAATCAGGACCTAAAATAACCCCCGGGGCCAAACTTTTGTGAATGTACCTTTTCCAGTACCATGGTACTAACAGAAAGGTGCATCTGCAAGCGGTCAATATCTATAGGACCCCCCTGGCGTTTAGCAATAACCGGACCAATTTTTGATCAGTTTCTTGATAAAGTTGAGCATGTCCTAGAAACACTACACTACTGGAAAATGGTATGGTAGTGTTAAGAAGGTGTCAATCGACATCAAAATCCCTGCTTTGACTCGATCTTCCTAGCTCTAATACGCCATTAACGACAACATTTCTCAAAATTGAGATTCGGGCGGTTTTCAAACACTTCTGTCAGACCAACAAATAAAACATAAATCTTTCAAATTGGCTTCAGAAAACCTGAAGACATGTGGTTGACACACAATAATCAAAATTTACTCGCTACGGTCATGTCATCTGAAAACATTGGGAGTGAGGATGTGAAAAATCCATGAAATTCGGTTAAAATGCATTTATCATGAAAAAAAGTTGGCACTTTTGAGCTATTTGTTTGGAATCGACTACCAACCGGGATGAATTTCGATGCTCTACATTTTGGCATCAAAAAACTGATCAAAAGTTGGGCCGGTTATCTCTAAACACCAGGGGGGTCCTATAGATATTGACCGCTTGCAGATGCACCTTTCCGTTAGTACTATGGTACCGGAAAAGGTACATTCACAAAAGTTTGGCCCCGGGGGTTATTTTAGGTCCTGATTTGATCGGCGTTTACAGATTTTTGATATCTCGTCTCGTTCTACCTCTGCACGCCAAATCTAGGGGGGTCCTATAGATATTGACCGCACTGTATACAATTGCAGAGCTGGGATTCTCCTATATAATTTGTGGAAAGTAGATTTTTGAATGAAAATTCGTTGCTCCAGCAAGCAACTCTGAATGTTGATCCCTGACCAAAATCAGTGGAAAAACAGTGAAAATTTGGAGTTCGCGGCATATTTCTCAATTTTTCAGAATTGAAGCATGACATTTGAAGATGCTGTACGTATCAATAGCGCCTTAGCACATTTCGCCGCTTTAGCGCCTTCAAGGTAAGCATAACAAGAAAAATAATTTTTGTGAAACAGAAAATTTCATTCTATTTTTCAACCTTTTCAAATTTCAACGTTCAGTAGATCCTGTATGGCAAAGATTTTAAAGAAAACCGATCCCTCTTCAACGCACATTAAAAAATTCGTTAGCATATTTCTGTCTTATTTCACCTTCCGTCCCTTCCTCCACCAAAAAACACCCATAAAAATGGGGGATTCCCCCGAAATTTCCGGTATTCTCCGTCTCCTTCTTCCTCTTCTCATCGTTCACATTTTATTGCAAGGTTTATTGTCATGACGACGTCTTTCTTCCCTCTTCGTCTTGGTCTTCCGACGACGACGAAATCGTTAAAATCCTCTTTAGACCAAATTGATGATGATGCTGATGATGATAGCCGTGTTGTTACGACATTGGTGAAAAAAGTGACATAAAATTGAAAAGTGGCGTGAAAAAAAATGACGAAAATGGTGACTCCGCCCGTCAAAGATTTATAGATTTGCGGAAGAGATAACGGAAGGTTGAGAAGGGAAAAGTGATTTTGTCTTCCTGTTTCTGGTCTAGTTTTTCTTTTTTTTCTGTTTCAAATTTTTGATAAATTTTTGCTTAACTTCAAAAAAGCACTAGATCGGAGCATAGAAGAAACTGGACTAATGAAGTATTGAACCATGAGAAAACGCAATAATGGCAAATTTTGGAATTTCCACCAAATTGTTGAACTTTTCAGGTACTATCTATGTCAACGTTAACACCAGAAATTGTCATCTGAAACTACTAGAAAATTGAATGAAACTGGAAATTAGGATTGCCCTTCGCCACTTCGACCATGCTATTTTTGTTTTTCAATGCTCCAAGGTTGCCCAGTGTTTAATATGGATACAATATTTTCCTGCCTAATCCTGCAAAGTGTAGGAAAAATCTTGAAACAGAAGTTTGACACTACATGTCAAATTGAAAGTGAACATTTGATTTCTTCTATTTTTCTCTGTTGCTGCTTTTGTTCAAATTTGAAACCAAAAAACTTGAACCCGATTTTCTCCATTCAATAGTAATTTGCAAAATTTTCAAACCCAGTGTCCAAAATTTTGCAATTTCTGTTTTTCTCTCTCTCTAATGCTGTAAGAATTATATGAATACAATGAATCATATGACCAGCGCCAGAGAAATTGAGCAAATTTTCAACAATTTCAGCTTCTGCAAAAGGTTTGTACCTATGATTCTTTTTGTTCATTTTTGTATACTTTCAGTTCAGAAAAAAACTACAAATAACCGAGATCACAAAAAGGTTCAACTTCAATTTCTGTTGAATTTGAAGTGTGGAAGATTACTTTCATTTATTGTTCTCAAAATGTAAGTTTCCGGCACGTTGAAAATAATATTACCTACAAAACAAAGTCTTAAAATCACAACTAACATGTAGAAATTTTGAAACCGAGAAAATGTGCAATTTCACGTTAGTCGGTTTTTGAGCCAGGAACTTGGTTTAGTCGTGAAGATTGCCCATATCGATAATATTGCTTCCCGCATTAGGTCACAAATTGTAAACCAGGGTTGTTATTGAGTACATCAAGCATTCCTAATCTAGCAAAAAACGATGGACCCTCAAAGTTTCTCAATATTGACTGAGACAGTAATTATTTTAGATACTGTAAGGTCGATTACCATATGAATATTTCAATATTTCCTTCCCCCCTGGGCACCAAATAATTTCAAGTGGTTATCGTCTCTTAATCGTTTTTGACAAAAGAAATATAAATTATACTTTTTCTGTTTCACCGAACAAAAAGATTACTGTGTTTTTTAAATTCAATCAATTTGTGGAGCCCCCTACACTGATGTGTAACCTGCCGGTTAACGGTTGTCTGACTTAGACGGGGAGTCTACTCTTGCGATCCTCCCCTAGCTCACCGCCGGTGGTTCAGTACTACGGTGAGCTAGGATAAGCGTGTGCTAGGTACAAGTGTTCTCACTAATAGGTTTATTATTACTAATAAACTAAGGGGTTAGACATACGAGGGGAATAACATGGCTTTAAGAGCCAGAGAGAGGAGAGAGTGGGTTAGGACAACAAACTAACAACAGACTGACGACCAACCAACTCAACAACACTGAGGCGGCGGTCGCCGAGGGGGCGGAGCCTAAAGGGGTACGGTCGTCGTGGCGAGACCCGTCGAGGGGGGAGGATGACTGTACCTTTAAAGGGGTGAGAGAGTGTGTGTGGGGGAGAGACGCAGACATACCTGCGGCTCAAAGGAAAGGAGGGAATTGGCGGGCGAGGGAAATATACTAAAATGGCGGGAATTTAACCCAAATAAAGAGGGAAAGGATGTATTTGGGGGAAATAGAATATGATATAGAAGGGGAATGAGATAATTATGGGAAAAGAGGAATATTGGGGCATGAAAGGGCACAATATTACGAGAAACAATAATTATTGATAGAATATTGTGACAGAGGGGTGTTCGGGGTCCACTCTTCTGTCAACACTCCTGGGGGCTAGGGGTCCGGCGATCATCCCAAACGTATAGTCCAGTGATTGCTCTCCGGTGTTCGCTGATGGTAGTTGCGAGTTCGGATCCTTCCCGTTAGTGTATCCGTACTTCAAGTTCGGAGAGATTCCCTCCTGGATTCTTCTTGGTTTTCGGGACACCACTCTCATCCATCTCACATTATCCTGTCTTTTCGTCATGCGGACTACTCTTACGGAAGCGAGAAGGGTTCGAGGGATCATCCATCTACCTTTGAAGTGTCCGGAATAAAGGCGTCCCTTCTGACCTTGTTTGTTCAGCGATGGAGAGACATCTTGCGAACTGTATAGCTGGTTCGAGGGCTGTAACACCACTCTCATCAGTCTACTAACGCCAGACGTACTCTCACATTCGACTGAACTATCTACAGTATCTTCGCTTTGGTCCTTGCTTTCCTTGAATTTGGTCGTATTCCTTGGTGAATTGGGTTTGGGAAATGAGGCGAATGACTTCGGTAGCTCGGATTTCGATGAATGACTTCTCCTGGTTGAAGTGTCCTCGATGTTTTGAACTCCGGAAGTGGTATTCTTGTTGAGATCCTTTTCGGGTAAGAATGCTCTCATTTCAAGCAGTGTCTTAGAAGTAGTATGTTTTCTCGGTGTTAGGGTCTCTTCGCCACCTGAGTGGTTCGGAGCTCCTACCGAGCGCACAATCCTAACTTCATCTGACTCTGCGATACGAGGGAGCAACTCTACTTGGTCACTAATGTTGTCCGTGGCGGCTTGACTATTTGGTGACTGGTGCTTGGTAGATGAGGTGAATGAATTCTGTAGTTCTGATTCCAATAGACGATTTCCGCTGGTTGAATTGTTGTCTTTGCTGGTTTGAACTCCGAAATTCACATTCGTGTTGTGATGCATTTTGGCTAAGAGTGCTCTCGTTTCCAACAGTGCCTTAGAAGGAGTTTGTATTCTCGGTGTAAGAGTCTCTTCGCCACCTGAGTGGTTCGGAGCTCCTGCCGAGCGTACATTCTTCTCTTCTTCAGACTCTGCGTTGCGAGGGAGCGACTCTTCTTCGTCGTTGGTGACACAGTCGATAAATGCATCGGTTATCGATGAAGTTGTGTCACGAGTTATATCCGGGGCTTTTCCTTTCGGCTGTTGTTCGGACGGTGGCGGAAGATCATCTGAGAAATGACTCATTGGTCTTACCTTATTTTTGCTGATGTATTGCAGCGATTGGCTTTTGGAGTTGATCGGGACGTTGGTGACGGCTGCTAGATCCATAGGAATATTATCATCTGAACCTTCGAGGGGCATCAGTGAATCCATGGTGCTTGTGTAGATCTTGTTCCGAAGTTGGAATTCGAGAGATTGTCCGTCTTCGTTGACGAGCAGCTTCTTGATCCTTCCGATTTGCCAATTATGACGAGTATTAATTTCTCGTATGAGAACGAGATGACCTACTCGAGGGGCCGTTTTCGAACTCTTGATATCCTTATGTCCGAGGGGTGGATATTTGCTCAACGAATTGTCCCAATGACTGTCCAGATGTCCGGTGTCCGTTATATCTTCGCTCGGTTTGATGTTTCCCATGTTTCCGCTGGTGTTGCTTCGATTTGGCGACTCGATGCAAATTGATGGAAGAAACGATTCAATTAGATTTGTAGTAATCTCCGGTTGAAGATGTATACGTTCAAAGGCACTGTCGAGTTGTGTTTTGAAAATATCGGCATAATCCTTGGGAAGATGTTTTCTTTCTGATGCGAGGGATGTGATCACTTGATGGTGTCGATTCCTGGCGATGTTGTGATTGGAGGCATTTTGGCGTTGCCTTCCATTCCAGGGTACGGTTACCATCGGATTACGGTTCTCATCAGATCGGTTTATCTTCTCGAATCTGGCGATTAGTTCTTTCACTGTGGGTCCTGATCTTTCTTCTTGAAAACCGTGATTTTCCAAGCTCCAGAGTTGATCAATATCGTTGTAGATAGTGTCAGTAGGAGTCGGATTATCCGGCGAATCTGTCACATTTCGAGGGGACGTTTCGACATGGAAATTATTCCGCTCTCCATGGCCAGACTCTAGTTGACGTTGATCGTAGAAGGCGTTTTCGAGAGGGACGAGTTGGTTGAGACGATTGGTGGACTTGGGTGTAGACGACGAGGCTTTGGGATCGGGCGCTTTTGGGCCGGATCCAGCCCGTGTGTATTTACTGGGAGCCCCCGAAGGGGCCACGAAAAAATGTTCCGGCATCTTCTTGGATATTTGGGGCGTAGTTAGAATTCCATGCCTGAGCGGTTCCGTTTCCATTGATGGAGTTCAGATTCGAGTTCGAGGGTTTTGCACTCTTTCTCGCGTCCGATTCTCTCATCCACGGGGCACCGTATCTCGGAGCATTCATTCTATCTTCTTGAGGGGCGAATTCGCTCTTCAAGCGGAATCGGTCTCCGAATTTCTTGTTGTTGACGTATTCTGTGAAGACTTCGAGGACTTGATCGGTCGAGGGATGGGCATGATTTTTGTAGAGAGGACGAAGTTTTTCCCAAACTTTCCGAGGGAATTTTTCCACCAATAGTTGAACGAACATTTGGCTGTTGACGTCTTCTCCACAATCCCTCAATCTCCAGATGAGCTTCTTGCATTCGAGAATTTGTTTGGCGGTTTGGCTGTAGTCGTTCTCGTTGAATGTGAGGTTTCTCATTTGGTTGGTGAGCTCCATTGGCAAGGAGTTGTCGTCTTGGAAGGCAGTTTTGAGGGCCCAGATTGTGGCTTCGAGGGATTCCATTGGATCAGTTAATTCTACTAGATAGTTTTTGGCTTGACCTTCTAGTTTCTTTTCCAGGAATGCTATTTTCATCTCCGGCTTCATTCTTCTGTTTTTGACGACCAATTTTTCGAATCTATTGATGAACTGAGTAAATTTCAAAGGATCAGCCTTGAATTTCGGGACAATGAGGTCGAGTTCATACCACGACGCTCTCTTTTCCTTACTCATGAAGGTCTGATAACCTTGCTGGTGTTCCCAATCGTCTTCCTCACTATCGTCAGATTCTCTGAGATATTTAGGTGGAGTCAATGGGTTCCAGGGCTTACGATTCTCAGCTGTCGGCATGTGGGTAGAATGTGGCGTCGATGAGCGAATCGGCTTGGATTGAGGCATAGACAAATTACCCATATAGAGAGTTCTCTCCACTGGAGGTCTCTTCTCTTCCGGGATTCCTCTATCCTCTCTCAACGGACAAGAAAACTTCATGTGTTCACTCGAGGTGCATAAGATACACAATTTGTTGGCGACGCAGTACTTCTTGAGACGATTCTCATCGCACGCGATGATGTGGTGTCCTTCTCCGCAGATTGCACAAACGATTGGTGCGACAGTTGGAACGACGATAAGTTCCTCTTCGATTGGGTGCTGAAAATTGGCGTGTTCGGTGCCAGTGGCTCCGGTTCGAGGGATCGTAACATTGCCGTCCTCTCGAACGACCACAGTTTCGGTTGGAGGTGGAATCTCGTTCGGAAACTCCTGCACTCCTTCCGCCGCTGGGTCAACATTCCCATTTTCAGATCCTTCCGGTGAAATGATTCCATTGAGGCGATTTTCGTCTTCTGGTCGAACTGTAGAAATTATTTCCGAGATTGTCGAGATTTCCACTGGCGAGAGCTCTTCGGTGAAGTTGAATCCGTGATCAGTTAGGATTCTTCTTAATTCTCCGACGGCTTCGTTGATTTGGGCGACCGTTGTTGCACGAGGGGTTCCGATGAATTTGTCGACGACTACATCATTCAATGTGGCACGTTCCGAGGGTGACAGAATGATGTCGAGGGTTCTGGCGAACTCGTAGAAGTAGTTGTCGTCCTTGATCATCGTTTCGATTGTCATCAATTCTTTGCGAAGAGCGTCGATTTGTGACAAGTCATCTTGGGTACGATTGGCCAGCGGGTTGTCGATGAATCCTTGGGTCTTCGACAGATTCTTGGCGGCCTTAGTGAATGCGTTGGTGATTGCACACTTCACATTGTATACGGCTCGAAGTTGATTTTTCGAGGGGGGTCTTTCACGAGTAGCAGTTGGGTTCGCACTTTGCTCCGAAGAGTCGGGAGCGGTGGGCGGTTGATGTCCGGTACTTGACATATTGATGTTCACACAAGTTGGGGGCAGATTTGCTGAAACAAAGCTGATTATAACAAGGGGTACCGAGAGGGGCAAGATTAAAGTAACGAAGAAGTTTAAACTATTAAATCAGGCTCTTTCGGGCGAGGGTATCTTCCAGATTTCATCTTTCATCGGTTGCGCATTCGATTCTTGATGTGTCCAGAGGCATAAAGCGGTAAGGGGTAAGAGAGCTACGATTTGCTGACGCGCGTTAGTGAGCTACGATACGTTGTGGGTTGACGAGAATTTTCGCAAAAGGTTCGCGATTCCTTTTAGCATACATCCTCATTGGACGGCTTTTTCTACAACGTGCCACTATCGTCACTGCTCATCTAACGCTCATGCAGCTGCTCTGAGTCTTCTAGTCTTCTTTCTCGAATCATGTGGAAAAAAGGTATACTTTTTATTCCAACATGTTCCGAGCGAGGGAAACATCATACTCACAACATCGCGCTTTCTATCCTTAGCGGCTTCAAGTCCGTGCTCTTCACTATTCCGCAGTGACAGGCAAATGGAGTCTCGCAACTCCGGGTGATTGGGGGGATTCCGACAACAAAGTGAGTTGTTGTTGCAGGCGGCATTATGCTAGTACTAACATAATACCAAGGTCGCTCCGTTTACCAAGCGGACGCCTTTGGCTGTAACTTATCCAAAAAGTGATTTTGATTTACTTACAATACATATTTATTGCACGTTTTTATGATATTTTAAACCAAAATATTATTAGACTTTAACAATACCCTTGGTACTGCGTTAAGGCACTTTTCAAAGAATTTCCCTCTATTTCCTTTGGGGAAAAAGAGACCTCACCAGCTAGGAAACTCTTGTCTCGAATTTTTCGAACGAGTACACCTCCAGACATTTCTGGAATCCGGGGCGTACTGGTATTTCGCTGCCCTTCGAGGGGGCACTACTACTTGGTAGAGAGTCTCAGAGGAACCGTTGTTTGAATTCGTTAGAATCCACGCTCACTGTTCGCTCCTCCACTCGGTTAAAGTCATAGTAGATTTTGAATTGAGATATCCACCATTTTTACCAAATTGGCCATCTGTTGACGGTAGGTTTACTTTTCTATCTAGAATTCGTATCGGCTGTACTTCAGGTGCAATACAACAGTCTGTTCGATACGTTCCGCATAGCCGGGACCATAATTCCCAAGCTGGAATCTCAATCATACTTTAACCAGACGATTTACATCGTCATTCCATCTTTTCCATAATAGCGGGATTATTACAGCAAGATGACTGATATTTTTGACGAAGGGGTCAGTTTTTGTGGTATTGACATGAAAGCTATAGTCACCTGTACCATTTGGCGACTCGGTCCTGGATAATCTTTGCAGGAGTGCAAAGAAGGCTGGCGATAACTGCTGATCTCTTTGAGTTATCGATACGGATTTTATACTAAAGGGCTCGAGAATTCTGGCTAATGAAAACCGAGGGATTCCCAATAGATACCGCTCGTCCAGTCGTTCAGATAGTTCCGAACTTATCACTTGTATGTGAACATGGACTTCAGGGCTCACTGAAGCCCGACCGGCTTATTTCATGGCAAATTCTAAAGTCACCGTTCCCAGTAAAACGGTTTTTGTCAGACAATAGAAATTTAACTAATCAATCCACTTTTCTATCGATGGAGATCGATAGTATTTTTTATTATTACGTGCGCGTGTCTAAGAGATAATATCAACAGTTTGATACGAGGGGGGTAAGGTTTATTGGCATGTTCTATACTTGGGACAAACGATTTACAGATTTTACGATACATGCGTGAGTTTGGATGTAACCAGATGTGACAATGGGGAAAAATTTGAGGGCTATTAGAAGCTAAAAGGCGACTACCCTATTAAAAAACACGAAAAATTGATATTCACTTATCTGGCTACTCCGCTTGTGCACTGATGTTCGGACAATCTGGCTCTCTTGACTTCGATGTTGACTTCCACCACTATTTCTTGAATTTTAAGCAAAAAAAATATTTCGAGGGCACCAGATGTGTTTCTTGAAATTTTTTGACAATTCGGGTGCGAGTGGGTTATCACTTCATGCAGATTCATCATCGCTCAGCGAGGGAGGAGTGACTTCGCATGTAGGCGGGAGTCTCGTCTCACCTCTTCTCTCAATAATGATCAAAGGGTGATTGAGATCTTCCGCTCTCATGTACATCAGCCATCTCTCTCTTTCTCTGGGGTACGGCATCTGATGAAGGAGTTTCTTCTTGAGGATCGGAAATCGAAAAAATATCGTCCAATCTTGTCGAGGGCTACGAGCAAATTTTCTTGGCGAATCCGAAGTCATTCGAGCGATTTTGTATTCCGTCAATTTCTTTCTTCGCTCTGGAACGAATAGTACATTATCGTTTGATAGAACACCTTACGAAATCTCTTTTTGGTCATGATGACCAGACACTTTATTAGAACACGTACTAAACAAGAGGCTAAAAGTATATTTCGTCCTAATAATCGACGCTATACACAGTTTTTGTCGAAACGACCACACACAAGGACTGTGCATGTATTTGATTTTTCGAATTTTCCGGTTTAGAAGCGCTGCAGTTACTCTGTTCGCATTCGAATAACTGAGGAGTTTGAAAAGGATAGACGGAATTATTTCTAACCGGAGGAGATGCTTCGGCAGACTAATCACAAATAAAAAACTAGTCCGAGAAAACGAGGCCGAATATGCAATAATCATTATGGCTATTATTACATAATTGTTGATGAAACAACAATGCATCACCTGTGTTGTTGTCAGAGCAGAATCTTACTCAATAAATTCACCAATCGAATTTATCGGCTCGACTCTACCCCTTCAACAACCACGCGTGAACACCTCGAGGGCATTGACACATGTACAAGGATAATTTCAAACTTTATAATTTTTGTAAATATACTTCTACTAGAAAAATCGTTCCAAAAGACTAACGATTATCCATATATTTATCTATGAAATCACCCAATTTCGTTCGCAAACTATTGGGGAGCGAGAAAATCATGATCACTTATATCTTCGCTTAATTAGTAGCCAACTAATATCATAACTCAGAATATAAGTAGATAATCTGTCATCCGCAGATGATACAGAATAACAAAATAGTGGTGATCAATCACTATTTCTACTTTCATATGTCACCTCGCTAGCTGGTCAAATCACACCACGATTTAACACAGGAGCTCGGTTTCCTATGAAATATGCACGAGAGGCTTTACTCTAACTAATCTACAGTGCTCCACAAAAGTATAACCTCACCCCCCGGTTTTCCAGTATCTTGAGAACGGTAAGAGTTGCGGGAAAGCTTCCAACTAAAAAAATACTCTAATTGTTGAGTTATTATGACCTACAGAAGTTCAGAGAATGAAAATAAAAAATTGAAAAAATATTGCATTTTTTCGGGAAAATCACTTTTGGCGATCCACAAAAGTATAACCTCACCCTGAAAATTCGATGAGAAAATGGGAAAGCTGTGAAACTTGATTGATAACTTTGTCCACAAGCAATTTTTTCAAAAGTTTATAATTGCTATGTTGTTTTAAATTTTGTTTTCTACAACTTTTTAGTTGAACACTTTTTCTAAAAACCCTTGGTTGTCAAGATATCGTCCTTTCAAAATGGCTTGTTGCCATGGGCGCGCCAAACCGCGTATCTCGTTACTGAGTACAGTAATCGGAAAGTGGACAACTAAAAAAATGTTCTTTAGACATTGTTTCATCACATCCAAACAAAAGAAAAATCAAGAAATTTTTTTTATTCATGAGGGACATCGACATGTGCAATTTGGCGAATTTTTCATTTTTTCGATTTTAGCAGGTTTTTTGAGCGCTTATAACTCGCTTGGAAATGAGTTTGGAAAAATGTTGCCAACATAAAAACGTTAAAAATAAGCAGATAAACAAGTTTTCAGTTGACAACTTTTGTTTATTTTTCATGCCTACAAAGTTATGCTCTGTGGAGCTAAACAGGGTTTGAAGGGGTATGTAACTGTACCTAACTTGACGAACAGAGCTGTTCATGCCAGGTAACTTAGGATTAATGCCAAAATATCTTTTTCCTGAAATAAGGATGGCTTACAACTGAATGGGCCAACTTTAAATGCCACAATCAGCTAGTTTCTCAAGATTATTCATTAAAGGTCCACAAAAACCAAAGAAAATGCAGTTTAATTCAAAAGAAACAAGTTTTAATAATTGGTTGGACCTCCAATGTTTCTTGTAAGCTCAAACAGGCAACTATCCATGGATAGTTACAAGTTGTCCAACAGTGTTTGATCAACTTCTTTCCAAGCAGACACGATTGCTTTCTTGAGACCCTTCACATTGTGGTACATTTGGTTTCCGCCCTTTTTTCCTGAATATTGGCATGCTCGCCTATTTGAAACATCACAGAGAACGTATGAGGAGTGATGGTTCAGAAGATTTATGGCGGAAACCAAATGTACCACAATGTGAAGGGTCTCTAGAAAGCAATCGTGTCTGCTTGGAAAGAAGTTGATCAAACACTGTTGGACAACTTGTAACTATCCATGGATAGTTGCCTGTTTGAGCTTACAAGAAACATTGGAGGTCCAACCAATTATTAAAACTTGTTTCTTTTGAATTAAACTGCATTTTCTTTGGTTTTTGTGGACCTTTAATGAATAATCTTGAGAAACTAGCTGATTGTGGCATTTAAAGTTGGCCCATTCAGTTGTAAGCCATCCTTATCTCAGAAAAAAGATATTTTGGCATTAATCCTAAGTTACCTGGCATGAACAGCTCTGATCGTCAAGTTAGGTACAGTTACATACCCCTTCAAACCCTGTTTTGCTCTACAGAGCATAACTTTGTAGGCATGGAAAATAAACAAAAGTTGTCAACTGAAAACTTGTTTATCTGCTCATTTTTAACGTTTTTTATGTTGGCAACATTTTTCCAAACTCATTTCCAAGTGAGTTATGAGCGCTCGAAAAACAGGCAAAAATCGAAAAAGTGAAAATTTCACCCACTTCCACATATCAATATCCCTCACAAATAAAATCAATTTCTTGGGTTTTTCTTTGTTTGGATGTAATAAAACAATGTCCAAAGAACATTTTTTCAGTTGACCACTTTTCGATTACTGTACTCACTAACGAGATACGCGATTTCGCGCGCCCATGGCAACAAGCCATTTTGAAAGGACGATATCTTGACAACCAAGGGTTTAAAAAAAAAGTGTTCAACTAAAAAGTTGTAGAAAACAAAATTTAAAAGAACTTTGTAATTATAAACTTTTCAATAGAACGCTTTTGAACGAAATTATCAATCAAGTTTCAAAGACATCCCATTTTTTCATCGTTTTTTCAGGGTGAGGTTATACTTTTGTGGATCGCCAAAAGTGATTTTCCCGAAAAAATGCAACATTTTTTCAATTTTTTATTTTCATTCTCTGAGCTTTTGTGGGTCATAATAACTCAACAATTAGAGTATTTTTTTAGTTGGAAGCTTTCCTGCAACTCTTACCGTTCTCGAGATACTGGAAAACCGGGGGGTGAGGTTATACTTTTGTGGAGCACTGTAGAGAGGGTCTTATCAGAACCTATACTACAACCTTATGACTTATTTTTACTTACAAAAACAAGCGCATCGTACGCTATGTGACAGTGTGCCATCGTCAGTCATATTAACTTTCGTAGTGATATCAAATTCGATACATTCACTTTGTCTAGCCGGCACCAACACAACGAATTTTCAAGTGCGAGGGACGAGGGGCGATTCAGATTCCTTCGCTAGATTTCTGCGATGCTTTCGGGCGAGGTTTCTATTGGAATACTCAAGCCGTCGGCTACACAAACGTCCAACACAGAATCTCTTCGCTCTCTCATCGCAAGCGCTTTCAATCGATGAAGTGACTTAGGGCGACTCGCTTTCAAATTTTCGTGTCGATAACGAATTCTATTCAACGAGGGGTGACGAATGGCTTCTGTAACATGCGAAAAAGTGTTATTCAATTATTTTGTTGGCAGAAATTAGCTCACCGGTCGACTGGTCGACCTCACCGCTCTCATTTTCGCATTTTCGTAAATCTCTGATGAATTCGAACCAAATGGAATTTTTCGAGGGAGTAACGATCCGTTTGAAGCACAACGAATTTTTCAAGTGCGAGGGACGAGGGGCGACTCAGATTCTTTAGCAAGATTTTTGCGCTGCTTTCGGGCGAGATTCCGATTGGAATACTCAAGCCGTCAGGCTACACAAACGTTCCGCTAAGAATCACTTCGTCCACTCATCGCAAGCGCTCTTCAAACCCTTTTTACAGATCGTCTCGTCTAAAAATTTCGCATTTTTCGTCTCGAATAGAGTCATAAAACCGGTTACCTTCAGGTTTCCAGCGTTCCTCTCTTGTTTGGCGAATCACGCACCAAATTGTTATTTTATCATGAAGAATTTTCGAGGGAAAAGGCATTCGAATTTTCGGCGGCGGGTTTTTGCTATTTTTCTGTAGAGTCTTCGTCCAATTGCAGCGAATTTTTCGAGGGACGTGGCATTTCGGTCATTTATTGTTCGAGGGGGTCGACTTTTTCGGTTTACGCGAATTTTTCTGGAACTAATTTTAATTTAGTCGTTTTCGAAGCAGAATGAAGCACGGGAAAAGGAATTTCGAAAATAAACGAGCGGCCGCACGCGGCACGCGCCGCCGAAACAGCGGAGTGTCGTTGCGCGCTCTGTTTAGTGGAAATGGAAAATGTGCTTTTAAATGGAATTTTGAAGACGAAAAAGTTCCGGAATAGCTAAGAAGCTACCGTGCAACCGAAAATAAATTTTCGATGCGGAAATTCGCTATTTTGCATGTAAAATTCGAAAAAATACGGCATGTCGACTCTTGAACGAACAAATGAACACGAAAAGGGGGAAACTACAATTTTATTCATACATTGGCATACGAACGAATATAATTTCCGAAAGACTCTTTTTAATTGAATACACTTTAACTCAGAATGGTTGACAATATAAGCTGGACGGTCTAGCGATCAGTTTCTATACAGAATCTAATGGCTACCAATATTATTGAACCTTCTATACTCGTACAGTTTTAAGTCCATGAGACTCTTAGAGGCGGCGAACAACAAACTGATTTATTTGAATGTTCAAAAAAGGGAATTTTTTTTAAAAAAAATGGGGATCTTTTGGCAATGGCTGAGAGAGATTCGAGGGATTTAGAGAATTTGGAGAGAATTCTTCTTCTTGGTGACGAGCTATTCTGATGACGACCGAATATGTCGAAAACGATTGGATAGCAAATACGGACGAGCAACAGATGTGATCTCCTGAGCTGAGCTTTATCATTGTAGACAGAGTCAGCAGGAGTCCTTATCCGGCAAGTCTGTCACATTTCGAGGGAGCATTTCAGCATGGAAATTGTTCCTCTCTCCTTGGTCAGACTAATCGACGTTAATTGTAGAAGGCGGTTTCGAGGGGACGAGGTGGACAGTAGATACGGACGAGCACCAGATGTAATGAGCGCCCGATGTAGATACGGACGAGCACCAGATACGGCGAGTACCAGATGTAGTTCGGAGGAGTACTAGATGTGTTCTTATGGACTATGTACCAGATGTGTGTCCAATTTCCAGATGTGTACTCGAGGGGGAATGTGCCAGATTTTGAAGACTTTTTGAACCGTGAGCATCAGATGTGTGTACCAGATTTGGATTACATGATGACCGATGTGTAGATATTCTTCAATTGTAATCCGATGGTCCAGCTGTGTATTCAGAAGACCAGTTTTGAAAGTTTTATGCGATAACAACCGAGAGCATTGGACGATGTTCGAGGGAATTTGACCTTCGGAGACCAGTACTAGGCTAGAATGTTCTAACACGAACGGCTTCGACAACGAGTCCGTAGACTTCGTCCTCGATAACCTTTCTAACTCTAGGACCTGGCTGCGAGGGGGTCCACTTCCGCAAGCGCATCATCTGTCTCCTTCAGTGTATCCGTCATAAACACGATGCAAAAAATCTGATTCTTCCGAACACTTCGAGGGCTTCCTTCTTGCTCCGATGACTTCCTTCTTGCTCCGAGGGTTTCCTTCTTGTCCATTATCTCGTCCAACATCTCCATTATCGGCTCTCCATAATTCTTAGCCATTGACTTACAAAGGAAATTTTTCATACTCATTTTCGGGAATTTTTTCAACTTTTAGCGATTCCGATTACTAATTCTGCCTCTCTCACGAAGTCTCGTTGTCAGATCTTGACTCGGAGCTCCCTTTTCGAGGGCAGACGTTCGCCGGACTTCTTATCGACGTACTTCGACAAAAAATAGACTTTTTCGCGAGCACATGTTCCGATAAGAGCCGAAATTAAGCAAAAATAGTTTTGATTTTTGTAAAAAAAAAACGAATTTTAATTTTTGTTTTTGCCCGAGGGCCGTGACGGGTCAGTGGACGGAAGTAAGAACTTCACTGGAATAAAATCACACAAAAAACGAAGCGATTTTAGACCAAAGACCAAGTGAAGCCATACGAGGTTTATCCTGGTGAATGCATAAAGCAACTAGAGACGAGATACTACACTTTTACAAGCCATTGAGCGACTTGGTCGTACTTATGAGAATAGGGAATTATAGTGTACTCAGGCTAGATACGATATTGTCAGCAATTGCCGAAATCCTCACGCTAAGTAGCTCAGATTAGAATAATCAAGTTTCGCTGCGCGATGTCTCGAAACATACGAAAAAAGTCCGAAGGTATTATTAGAGGTAGCCTTGCCAGGGCCACCGTCGTTCTTACCCACTTACTAACTTTCGCAGTGCGGGAAAACATCACTACAGGATCCTATCTTACTCCAAAATAACTACAAAACGCTACGCAGATTCATCCGACAACCTAGATATCGCACTAGAAACAACACCTAAGCACTAAAGTAGATCTTAATCCGAGGGACTGTACAAGAGCTAGACAGCTTATCACTAACGCTTCGATCCTATTACCAGGAAGACCGAAACGCCAAAGATTCGCCGCCTGGGAGAACGCTAGTGACTGTTCAACAGAGAACAGTGACCACGTAACCGAATCAATCAAAATTCGGTGCTCCACTCAAGCACTGCTCAGAATAATCCTACGCCTACAACTATAAAGACTCACACTACTAGTTTATTCTCTTTCACTAACAGATCGGCTTAATCGGCGAGGCATCTTTTGACTCAAAGGTTCGCTCAACTTCTACACCACAATCATGTTCAGAGAACACGAAAGCCACGCGAGGGTGAGTAAGCTGAGGACCCAATGAGCAAGCAACACGCTCCTTTTACTTCTTCACATACTAAACATTGTCTTCGCTGAACGTGTATGAATAACGCCATGCTTGTATACTACCAACAATCGATTATATACAAAGGTTTCCCGAGGGGAGCACCGATGTGTTTCATCAACTGCTAATTGCCAAAAAAAGTATACTAACTCCCATCCGGAGCGCATGATTTTATCAACACAAATCAACAAAGCAAACAATATTTAGATGTTAGAAGTTCTTCCGATTCGACCAACCTTCTGCTACTCAGAGTATCCGTCTTGATCTGTATCCTTGCTTAAAGACCTGTTAACTTTCGGGACTACTAACGCAGCCCTACTAGCTAACAGCCCTGACGAGTTGTAGAACATAACTCAGAGCGCCACGCTCCCGGGGGCCAGGGGAATTCCCGAGGGAATTCTCATCCTATCCTCTGTTCTTTCTTGCGTTTTGAAATCGGGGATGGGTTTTGTTGATTCGGTTTGGATCGGATTGTTTTGATTCGAGGGGCGACTCACACTGCAGTATTGTATCCATTGACACGATCTTGGAACTAACTCACTTCCGTGAGCTTCACTAAGCCTCTTCGAGGGGCGCTATCAACACCCTCTCAAAGGACCCGGATCCACTGCACCGAAGAAGCGACACCGCTATGGGATGTCTGTTCACTAGACTGCACAACATCTTCAGCTTCCTTGGTGTCCAGAAACTTCGAATGTTTAAGAAAAACTTGCTCCGGTGAGGCTCTTCCATCATCCGAGGGATGCTATCTACATCCTCTCTTCCGACTTCCGAAGGCAGTTCATCCAATGAACACCTATACCTACACTAGAGAAGCGACATCTCCAAGATGTCTTTTTACGCGAGAGCCGAATCCATGAAGACACCTTCTATCCTCCATACCATCTCCTTGCAACGCTAGAACAAAAAGCACGACTATACAGGACAGCTGACTAACGTATCTAATAATGTCATTGTACTGAGGGAACCTACAGCCACTGTGATTCATTACTAAACAGGGGATAACCAGGAAAGGGGGTCCGTTTATAGTCCGGCGACTTGTGACTGTCTTCGAGGGGATCTGCATAACATTCACTGGGGGTCTACGGCAAGGGTGACCTAGATCTCTATCATACTCTTCCTGTAGTAGCTGCCTCAACTCTATGCTCTCAGTCTTCCGATTGGTAAGCTGGGGCTTGTTCTTTGGTGTGCGCACTCCTGTGCAAGAACAAGGCCAGCCCGGAAGCCGAGGCATCATGAGCACAGTACTACGGGGAAAAGTTTGAGATTTCGTTCAATATCCCAAAGCGAGCTACCCTAGTCCCAGGAACCCATGTCTTACATTCCTTAGTCTCAAATACCTCGCACGGCTTTCGGGACTGGTTGCAGGTCATCTCTTTCTCCGTTCAGCTAACAACCGTTTCGCCTTTCATGAAGACTACTAAGGTTAGGATACTGGAGACCGACACTGCTCAAAGGACTACTAAAGCTAGGCCTCTACTCACAAGGTTCTCATTCTATATAAGCACCGAGTAAGGATCGAGGGTGACTAACTACACAAGCAAGCATGCACTGACCGGTCAGACGCGGCCATCCTATTGCCATTCGGCAGGACCAAGCCATCTTACACCCTAAGTGACACACAACTACTCGGCAGAGCTCGACTCCTCTCGACCGCCATCTCAAGATCCCAAGGGGACCTTGGATGTCAGACGCCGTCACCTAGTGACCACCCAGCCCTACTTACGTATACGAGGGATCACTCAAAAAGCCATGACACTCACCTGAGTTTGGTCACGACTATCGCTCCTTATCTCTCATCCGATGGTGGACATGAGCTTCTTCTCTCGAGGGACGTCTTCATTCTTCCAGCTATCTTCTTTCTTCGAGGGGACGACAACAATGTGATGTACTAGATGTGTGTGTGTACATGATAGTCGATTTGTCCAGATGTGCTGTGTGGCTCTTCTTTGTCGATGCGTGGGTCTCCTAGTGTTCCTTGACCGCGTGGCACTCGGGTTAGCCTCTCGAGGGTAAAGAAATTCTTTTCGCTCTCGAATGGCTCACCTGGTTCCGTTGCGATTTGACTTCAGAGAGAGGATGGTGTAGACAGAGTGGGTTTCGCAGTAGATGACGTTGCAAGCAATGTATCCTTCCGAGGGGACGACGTCTTGATGACAGAAGTTGCAGAGCTCCGGTGACGATGGTAGAGGTGTCGACTTCTTTTTCCTATCGCCTTGTGTGTGGTGACATGATTTCCGAAGTTGCTGCGAGACACTAAAGGTGTGTTACTCGCGGGTGTGTCGCTGTGTAGAATCCTCGGGGTGTAGTGTCGCTCCAGCCACTCAATGACTTGTCTCGCCCATCCAATGCTCCAGTACGTCCGATCTCTCCGGGTTTCCAGTGTCTTCTTGATTATCCGAGCCTCCATATATTTCGCCAGCGCGCTTACTGGCTTTTCCACGGCGATAACCCACTCGAGAGCTACCGAGGCCGGTTTTACAGCGAGGGATTTTGAGACTGGTCGGAGAATCGCATCAGGAGAGAGAATTCAGCGATTCTCTACTCCACCGATGGACTCTCTTCGCAATCTACCTATCCACTCACTATAAACGCGGATTTTTACTACCTAGCGATCGATTTCGAGCCGAAATGTTCGAAAATTAGGGAGAATTCGCGTTCCGAGGGGAAAAATTCACTTCTCCCACTCGTCACGGACTCTCAACCCAATTCTACTATTTTTCGGGCTAAAAATCGACAAAAAATTACGAAAAGACCTACAAGAAACACTTCCGGAGCCATCGCCATCGAATTTCTCGCTAAAAACCAGTGCTCGTAGGGAAAAATCGAGTTTTTCCACTACTCACAAGGTTCTTTGTGCTCTTTTTCACTTCCGAGTGCCTTTTTCACGAAAATAATTCGAATTTCCGATGGTCACTCATTCCACACAGCTATTTTCCACGATTGAAGACAGTTTTTAGCCAGAATTCTTCCTTCTTCACTCTCAAAATTCCGCTTACAGGGAAATCTTTTGAATTTCCACTGCTCGCAGCATTTTTTGCGACTTTTCCAGGATTTCGAGGGGATTTTTCAGCATTCGTTGAATTTCGGTGCGATTCTTCACTTCCTATGGCTTCGTTGTTGCCATTTTACGAATTTGTGACAAGAATTTCGGCGAAAATCCGAGGGAAAACGATCCGCGACGCGAAAAATCCATTTTAGGCCAGGAAGAAATTTGTCACCTCCCATTTGCGCGTCAAGTGTGGCGCCTCGTACGCAATTGCGGACTTCGGTGCACGCTATTAGCGGGAATTTAAAATCTAGTTTCTCGGAATTAAAAATTTCGAAAAACGAGAAATCGAATGCCTGGGAATTTTAAGGTGAAAAATGGGGAAAAAATCGACGATTGAGACGTCCGCCTAATTATGTACTAACCCTGAGCACACTTACAATACACTAACACGCACTGTTTCACTCCCGAGGGAGCAAAACAACGGAAACGCGAAACCGGTCGAGTCCGTACTCGCAGCTTTTTCACCATCTCCCGCACCACTTTTCGCCAAAAAAAAGGGCCGTGGAGTAGCTAAAAGCGCACGAGACGGTCGATGCACCAGATGTGGAGCCCCCTACACTGATGTGTAACCTGCCGGTTAACGGTTGTCTGACTTAGACGGGGAGTCTACTCTTGCGATCCTCCCCTAGCTCACCGCCGGTGGTTCAGTACTACGGTGAGCTAGGATAAGCGTGTGCTAGGTACAAGTGTTCTCACTAATAGGTTTATTATTACTAATAAACTAAGGGGTTAGACATACGAGGGGAATAACATGGCTTTAAGAGCCAGAGAGAGGAGAGAGTGGGTTAGGACAACAAACTAACAACAGACTGACGACCAACCAACTCAACAACACTGAGGCGGCGGTCGCCGAGGGGGCGGAGCCTAAAGGGGTACGGTCGTCGTGGCGAGACCCGTCGAGGGGGGAGGATGACTGTACCTTTAAAGGGGTGAGAGAGTGTGTGTGGGGGAGAGACGCAGACATACCTGCGGCTCAAAGGAAAGGAGGGAATTGGCGGGCGAGGGAAATATACTAAAATGGCGGGAATTTAACCCAAATAAAGAGGGAAAGGATGTATTTGGGGGAAATAGAATATGATATAGAAGGGGAATGAGATAATTATGGGAAAAGAGGAATATTGGGGCATGAAAGGGCACAATATTACGAGAAACAATAATTATTGATAGAATATTGTGACAGAGGGGTGTTCGGGGTCCACTCTTCTGTCAACACAATTTCTGACATCTAAGAAATCGGAGCAAATTCAAAAGCTTTCATGAACAATTTTCACAATAACTGTTGGATGTACATGCTAGTTGTATGTAAACGGTTATGCCTAGGACTAGTCTAACAAATCAAGTCACACTTGGGAATGAACGATCTGACTCTAAAACAAGAATCTTCAAAAATTTTGATTACTGTGTACGCTCTGCCCTAATATAATAGTAACTCATAAGACTCTCAAGAACCACCTTTCCCCACCTCAAAGCCTCCCAAACCTTCATTCCCAACCCTTACAAAACCAAAAAAAAAAGAAACTTCCCATGCCGGGAATCGAACCCGGGCCGCGTGGGTGAAAACCACGAATCCTAACCACTAGACCACATGGGAGGACGAGGGAGGTGGGCAGACAAAGCGTACACATTACTGCGGGGAGAGGCGGTCGGCGCATGCCACGCCGGCTGCCGACCGGTTACGAAATAGAAAATTCCAAAAATTGCTGATCTGAAAAATCAACAAAATTCATCATGATCATCTCATTTCCGCTACGGGAACTAGTCCATCATTCCCTAATTAGTCACATAATTCGCCAATTTCCCCCTGTCTGTATTTGTTTTCTCTTTCTGTTTGGTCTCTGAAAACATTGGGAAAAATCATAAACAAAAAATAGTCCTTCTTTCAGATTTTTTCGGCATTTTTTTGTTATTTTAACCCCCGCGAATTTTCCCACCATATATCATCACATGAACTACTATCATCTAAACTTGGCCACCGTCCAAAAACGGACAGTTTTCTCTCACTTTTTCCGCCTGTTATATGCATTCTATGAGTGATAGTGGTGATGGGAAAAACTAGAAAAATTTCTCACTGTTTCCGAGGAATTATGATCACATGACACCCTTGGAAGGGGTGTCATACTTCACATATATCACCACTTTATCATTTTTTTGTTTTATGTTTGTCTTGTCACGGTTTTCGGTGATTTACAGGGAAGAGAAAAGATATATCACCTTGGTGTGTGAATTTGTACTTTTATGATCTACCACGGGTACCGCGGTAGATCAAATAGTTCAAAATTTGAGCCTTGTGTCCTAGGCTGACCTAAAAGTGGGCGGAGTCTGAAAAACTTTTTACTGTTTCAAGTACACAACTAAAAACAATTTTTTTTCTTAAATGTTGGTTCGACGTCTTTTTGCGATGCAGTCAACTAGTAAGATATGTTGGTCTGCATTGATGTGATTCCATAGTTTTCTAACTTTTAGACAATTTTTTTCACTGTTTCCAACTTCCCCTATTCAAATAAGACTTGAAGCTGGCTGATCACAATGTTTTGAAAATAATCCTGATTTTTTTTTCAAATTTTTCTGTTTCTATAGATTTTTTATTTCCTAAACTACTCTACTTAGTGCTAAAAAATTGTAAGCCGATTTTTCAAGTACTACCTCAAAATGATCTCAGTTCTTTGGAAATTTTACGATTTTTCCTGCACTAGTTGAATCCCTCTTGAATCTAAATATTGTTGCTGCATTTCTGGAATAAGCCTATTTTCTTTTTTCTTTTTGAAAACATTCTTTAATTTTAGGAAGAATGAGATTTCGCTAAACATATTATCAATTTTTGACCATTTTTTTTCGCTGTTTCTACAAAATCTCGATCCGAAAGCTTCAAAAGTTTAAGTTTCCGTTCGTGTATACCATGCCAAGCTTGTTGAAGTTTTTGAGTTTCTAAAGTTTGGAATTTTCCAGTAGGAGTTTGGTAAAAAGGGGTGCTGGTCTTCAAAACTTTTTTCTGTTTCAAACTCTCTGGATAGTATATCCCAGAATCAACTTTCGGTTTATCGGAATTATTGGAAGGAAAAATACTACAAGTGGAAAAAGTTTACAGTTTCTCACAAATTAGAAATTTGGAACTATAACGCAATACCTAATCCATCCAGTTTTGCTGAATTGACGAGTCTTCGATATTTTTCTGTTTCAAAGAGGTTTTGTTAAACATTGTGCGTCGGAGCTAGTAGTTGGATAGACAAACTCTGTCACATAAGCTTGAATGAAATAAAACATTCAGTGAAATAATTTGTTAAGAAGATTAGTTCATTTTGTTACTATCTTCTCTGTTTCATAAAATATTTCTTGGTTTCGTGGTTCTCAAGTGTCGTTTTGAGAGAAACAATCATTAGTGTCTGTTCCATCCGTTTATCTTTCAGTGAATCTCTATTACCTATCTTAGTTTACTTCCTCAGGTACAGTAATCCCCTCCTTCAAATCTTCAAATCTTCCAGGATGGAGAACGGTTACTCTTGGTGGATAGCGGTGATATTCACATTCGGCGAGACAGCCGGATCCGGGTTGGTGGCTCTTCCAAATGCGATGTTGTCACTAGGTAAGTAGCTTTTTTAGGGATTTCCAGGGATGAATGTGATTAGAAATCAGATTGAACCCGAATGAGAAGTAAAATTCTGAAACCGCAATAAAATTTGTTTCATAGTACTAGCGCCCCAGCTCTTTGGCAATCGTGCTCCACCAGACATTTATACAAATCTCACTGAAAAATGTCCAAAGCGGCGATTTGTATTAAGTCTATCTCACTGAAACGAAATTTGATGAAAAATTTGAAAAAAAAAGCTGAGAACCAAATATACAACAGTGGTTTGAGACATTTTCAGTGAGATTTTGATAAATGTCTAGTGGAGCGCGATTGCTTACTTGTTTTCCAATCTTTCCAAATATTTCAGGACTACTCGGTGGTATGATCACCCTGGTGGTCATGTGCCTGATTCCGTTCTACACCGCGACATTGCTAGGAAACAATTGGATTATCATGAAGACGAGGTAGATCAAAGTTTCCCAGATGCGCTTAATATACCATTGTTTTAGATGGAGTGAGTACAGTGAACACTGTAGGAATCCGTACCCTGAGATGGCACAGAAAGCACTGGGGGATTGGATGGGGTGAGTTCATTTGGGAAAAAAGACATTAGACCCTTCTTACGTGTTTTTTATAAGCTGTACCTAAAATGTAAAACTCAGCAATGTTAACTTCCTTAAGATTATTTGAGTCCCAGATGAATCCGTAAAATTTTTCACCGTTTCTGGACATTAGTAATAATAGGTTTTGTTTGAATTATTTTAGTTTCTCGTTGATTCAGCCTTGCTACCGAACTTAAATTACTCATCTGATACTATCCCGCAGCCGTCTGTTGTCAGTTGAATTTAAAGACGCATGGAGTTATTTCAGAGGATATCTAGATGAGGCACGATAAAGGCGCACTCTGCGTTCATTAGTCTATCGTATAATGCTGACACATTATTTGTGCCCTAACGAGATATCCTCTGAACTAACACCATGCGCCATTGAGTCCAACGATGACTTGATAATAGTTCTTATGATGTCAGTTATCCTAGAATATGGATCGCCAACTTGAACTTTTTTCAAGATAATAAGTCCTGCGTAAGGTTTAGTGTTTCCAATTTTGATAAAAAACAACGGGAAATCGGTACATTACTCATTCAGCAGTAAAATCAAACAAGTAGTGACAAAATAGAATGACAAGAACATATAGAGCAAAAATAATACTGATGAAGTCATATACGTATCACTACTGGGAAAAGTTTATACTGTTTCAAATTTAATTGAAACCGCGAGATAAGATTTTCGATTAATGCTCGGAAAATAGAAGAAGAGAGAATCTCTGTATTAAAGTCGAACAAGATTTTCTGTCACAAAATTTTCATTAATAAGATTCCTTACATTATTTTGATAGTCAATCAATGTTGGTACAACAATTATACTGAGTGAGAATCCAAAAAGTTTTCCTTGCATTTTTGGTTTTTTACTGTTTCTGATGGATTTAATGTGTTTGAACTTTACTTCGCGGTGCTTTCGCAATCTTCTTTCCTCTAGCTTGCAGTTCTAAATCCCAAATATCAAATATTGCACTGGGGGGAAGATACAAAATTAGGAAGGTGGTAAAAGTTGCAAGTGAGGAAATCACATAACTACTGATTCAAACTTTCTCGAAGTAAAACACTTTGTGTTAGCTGAAGTGATTCTTGTAACCGTTTACTACGTTAACCAGATTCTGAAACACAGCAGAAAACTCTTAGTGAAGCCAAACTGTTCCCTCAAGTGCTCCCACAGACAGCAAGCAAGAATGGTTATTATATTTCAGTTATTTACGAATTTGGGACGATCAAAATGCTCTTAGTTCTCAGAATGTTTTTCTGTTTCATGAATCGAATTGAATTACCGTTTCATTAGTATTCCTGATCAGTATTCATGATACTCTTGCAATTTTATGCTCTCTAATCAAGAAATGAAAAGTGAGAACAAAACAGACATTAGAAAATTGTCTAAAATATTTACTGATTCAAAAGTTTGACGAATTCGAAAAAAATTGTTAAGGATAATGATTCTGAGTTGATTCCATTGAACCAAATGTCTACGGCAAGCGGAAAAAAGAGATTCTAGCGAAACCAGACCCATTATTTTTCTGCTCTCTCTTACTTTCTCGATTTATCATTAACTTAAAATTTATCGGGACTTCTTGTGATTTTGAAAATCCTACCTGAAATTCGTCTAAGTTTCATAAATTTGTTACTGTTTCGGGTAATTTTCGAAAAAACTTTTGATTGAGCAGTTTTCAGTGCGTCGACAATCCCCTCTCAAAGATGAAATTAAAATGAAACCTACCGTTTCAAAATTTTTTGAAATTTAATAAACATTAGGTTGCTGCGTTCCTTCGTTTAAAGACTTTTGATCTCCCTGCTTTACCTCTTCACTTTTCCCAAAATCACTCGAATTCCCAACTTTTCCCTATCCTCCAGCCCTCAACTCAAATCCTCCCATATTCCAGACAATTCACCAGTTTCTGCTCCTACCTTACTCTATTCGGTGGCACTGCAGTCTTCTCCATCTTAGCCGCAAAAACTCTCTCAGAAGTGCTCAATGGAATGGGGATCCCCGCAACAATGTGCACAACATTGATGGGTGTTGGAATCATTCTTTGGCCATGTGTCATGTTGAAGAGCCCAATGCATTTTTGGTGAGAATTTCCAGAAAATTTTTCGGTTTCAGTTTCCAAGTTTAGTTGGAAAATAAATATAGATTTCATTGTGGCAACGTAACTATGTTCTATTATCTTTTCATTTACTGTTTCAGCTGCCAAATATAGTTTGCTTGATTTTTGCAATGTCAGTTTTTCAGATATTTAGCGATATCAGTGCTTGATTTTTTGGAATGTCAATAATACGATATTTTGGTTTCCAGGCAAGTCTCCATCGTGGCTACCGTGTCTACAGTAACCGCTGTCGCTCTGATAATGTTTGGCTACTTTTTGGACGCCAAGGGATGTCATGAGGTGAGAATGAACAAAGATTGCCCAGAATCATTATAGAAATCTTGACTGTCTTTTGGAAGTAGAAGTTGAAACAGTGAAAAAAAGTTAGGTTTCAAATAAGAAGTTTACTGTATTTAAAGTTTCTTTGTTAATAATGGAAACCAAGGTTTTGGCAATGTTTAAATATCGAGGATAAAAACAGAGGTTCCTCTGTCAAAAATAGATTCCTTTTAGTGCAAAAATACAGAAGTAAACTCAAATTTGAACAGAAAAACTAGCGCTGAATGATTCAAGGTCTCCGATTTGCTTACTGTTTCAAAGACTTTTCTTCAAATTTTCAAAATTTAGGTGTTTGATTTCCTAAGCATTTTCTTCACTACAAAATTCTCAAAGTTTCAAGCGCTGAATGATTTAAGGTTGCCTAATTTCTTACTGTTTTAAAGAATTTTCTTCAGAATTTCAAAACTTCAATGTTTGATTTGACAGGTCTTTTAAATTCAAATTTTTCTGAGTTTTACTGTTTCAAAATCGCTTTGTTCCAAGCTCAGATTTTGGCATTACAGTATAGGAATGACTAGTAATTTTTTTATACATTCAACTTTAAAATTTCAGCACTCCGTCTACCCTGAATTCTCACCTACCGCTGCTTCCAACAGTCTGGCCACCATCATCTTTGCCTACGGTGGACATCCATGTATTCCGACAATTGTCCATGACATGAAGACACCTCAACACTTCTTCAGAACCTTCTTGTTGAGTTATATTGGTGAGTTTGTCACTTCGATTCCACAACGTATTAGTGAGATAGAACGTCTAAATTGGTATGAGGTTTGGTTGAAGCAGAAAGATTTGTGACTTAAAACATAGGTCGAAAATGAAGTGAAGCTAGTGAACGTAATCAAAATTAGTGTTTCCTTTGAAACAGTATAATCATTATTTTTATTGTTTGAAATTTCCTAGTGCGGTGAGTACACGCATTAGCAACTTTTGAAAACGGGTTTGTTTTAACTCGAGAGTAAAACAGAAAAATTGAAAGTTATGGATATTGGCCCCTCTACTGAAGAGAAAAACCTCTAACAAAGATTACTCATGTTATAGAGAGTTTCTTTTAAAGGTGAATCACGTAAATCGAAATTGCTATCAGTTAATAAGAAAACTCAAACTGTAATGAGTTGGGAGTAAAACAGAAAAATTTTAGGAATATTCTTCAGTTCAAATTGGGAACTTTCTCTGTTATTGTTTTTAGAATTTCAATGTTCAAAATCTTGTTGTATTAATTGATGTACAATTTTTTGAACATTTCTCAGCGATTATATCTCAAATAACGGAGCACTATTTTAGAATTATCGTTTCAACGTGAAAAATGTTAGCTGAAGTTATGAACAATCGAGAATTCCAACTGAATACAACTCCCAGAATGTTGAATCATCTAAAACTACATCGTTTCGTTTTGTAGTGAAACAGAAAAATTACTGTGAACAGCGACTCTTGATTGTTGACTGAACTAGAATCATAATAGAAGCTAAGAATCTTGAATCTTAGTTTATCATTAGTAAGATTTCCGCGGAAGAACAACTGCTTATAAAAACTGTAAGAGAAATTAACGAAAAACTTGAAACGGGAGTTTTCCGGATTTCTGCAAGCATTGTGCACGACTCGTTGGTTTTCGGATTTAATCATTTCTGGAACAGTGAATTATTTGAATGAGCGGGTATATTTGTAACTTCGCAGTGTATTCATTCTCAAATTTCAAAGTTTTACTATTTCGGTTCCGTGTTCTTACTGTTTGTGGATGTCTACCGAAACTTTCTATAAAATGAATGAAACAGAAGAAAATTTTCAACGAAGAATGCTTTTTTGAACTTTATGATCTACACTAACAACTTTTCCTTTGGTGAACAACCATGTATCCCCACCATTGTCTACGGCATAAAAACACTTCAACAATTCTTCAAAGCATTGTGGGGGAGGGGGTGGTCTATTTGGAAGAGCATTAGTTAGAAAAAATATATGCATTGTTATGAGTTTTGGTGGAAACTGTAAGGTTTTTGACACACTATGGAATGCCTGAACTAAATGTAGCTAGCCCACGCAATCAAAATTATTGTTTCCATTGAAACAGAAAAATAGCAGGTACAATTTTGAATTTCCTTAAGATTCGTTTTACGTAAGTCTTCAAATAGAGTTATTCAGCTCGAGAGGATATCAGGTAAGTATTGTTATGTTTTCGACCATAGAACCCAGCTCTAGAGCGTAAGAAAAAACTTCTAGTAAAATGACTCGTATAATCTTTCGAAAGCTTCTTGAATATGAGCACCATTCATCAATTATTAAGGAAACCCAAAATGTACTGAATTTTTTTAAACATAAAAATTTCGGGGACTATCGTTTACATAGCTTACTTTTTTTTAAAGTTAAAATGTTGAACTTCGATAGTCATTATTACTAGAAGGATAGGTTTCAGCGGTAAATTTTTTTGTTGCTTCTTTTGGAAGAGCATTAAGTACAGTTATCAGATAACGTGCAAATATACTTTTTTCGAGTACCTAAAGAAACGGTGAAATTTTTTGAAGTGGTGCAATTATATCTCAACAAACGAAGTTAGTCACTACTTTAGAACTATCGTTTCAACGGAAACCGTAGAATCTCAACAGTTGATTTTGAGTTTTTCCACCGTATACAGCTTACTGATTAAAAAAAACTTTTAAGAAGGAATGTTTTCTTTTGAAAGTGAAACAGAAAAAAAAAAACATGGGAAAAATGGAATGTTGTTTATAATGCATAGATTCAGCATGTGAAAATTTGATTTTCAAAAAAAAAGTTTTTAATTTGGAGGCTGCAAACGTTGAGCGGGTTCTAGGCTTATATCCTATGAAAACTGTGGGAGAAATTCACACAAACTTAAAACTAAATTTAAACATTGGAATTCATCGATTTTCTACATATAGATCGTAAATTGTGCATAGCTCGTTAGTTGCAAAATTCATCAAGTTTTGAAACAGTAAATTATTTGAATCCGTCAGTATATTTGTAATCTCGCAGTGTAATCATTCTCAAATTTCAAAGCTTTCCATTAGATACAGCGTTTCTAGTAACAGTTGTTAACTTCTAAAATTGTTAATGATATGAGTGAAACAGGGAAAATATTTTATTAGAATACGGAGTTTTCAAATTTGAGTACCTTCATCATTAAAAACCGGATACACAGTCTAGTTGTAACACAATCCAAGGTTAAGGACTTTCTCTAAACCACTATGAACTGTACTGTATCAAGCTCCTTTTGAAATATTCTCAACTTGAAATAGTATAGTAGTTTTTCATATATTTTCAGGGCTCTTTCTCCTTTACACTCCAGTCTCCCTCCTTGGATTCTGGATCTACGGAGATAGTGTATCCGACTCCATCATCAGCTCTATTCAAAACGACACTCTCCGTCGTGGAATATCCATTCTAATCGCTGTCCATGTCTTCTTCTCTGTCCTGATTATAGTGAATCCATTGCTCCAGGCATCTGAACAAGTATTTGGGGTTAAGCAAGGTGAGTTTCAATAGAACGTTTAGAACAAGAAGAACGGAAACTTAAGTACATGGCAAATCTGAATTCTGGCAATGGAACAGTGAAAATTGTAGAAAAAATTTTACTGCTTCAAAAATTTTACACAATCTGGATAGATTGTTCGACTTTAGTATCCATAGGAAGCAGTCTTTTTTTCCAGAATTCGGAATCGGTCGCTTCACCATTCGAACCATTGCCTTCTGGATTATTATCTTCAGTGCCGCTTCGGTCCCAAATTTTGGAGTTGTTGTTAATCTAGTGGGAGGGTCCACTCTTCCACTACTGGTTTTGATATTCCCGCCACTTTTTGCAATGTGTTTGGAAGTAAAACAGAAGTTGGAAGATGATGGAGCAAAGGAGGAGTTTGGATGGAGAGCGTATGTTTTTTTCTAAAATGCGCCTTTAACTGAAGCCAAATAATAAGCTGAGAAAATTGATGTAAGAACCCGCAACTGAATTAGAAAAGTTTTTGGAACAGAAATTTTTTCTCAGTTTCTGAAACAAATCATAATTTGAACAATAGCTTTTTTTAATATTGTGCTCGCTATTTTTATCATAATTTCGATGTACAAAAATCGGCAACGACAAGGAATTTCAATGAAAAACGTAGTTGTGCCCGGATTTCAAAATTTTTAAACTCAAGAGTTTTTGCTGTTTCATGAATTTCTCATAATCCTTGTTTTCATTTTCCAATCATTCACTGCAGATTTCTATTCCAGAAAAAGTACGCTATTTGAATGAAGTCCAGAAAAATAAACATATTTCGAGAGTTCTACAAGTTTATCGTACCTTTCCACACGCATTAATGATTTTCAGGATCTGGAAATACCACGCAAAACACCGTCTGCTTCTGGACCTCTTTATTTATGGTGAGTGAGTCAAAGGGACGTATGCTATTAAAAAACCAATATTGTAGTCTAGTTAATCAGTGAATGTTGAAACAGAAATTTCAGACAGCATTATCTCACTCTAGGCCATCTCACCCTATTTGACCCACTAGACTATCAAAGCCTACTTCCCCAACTCGAAAACTTCAGAAAACATATTTCTCTTCCCTTACAAAACAAGCAAAAAAGAAACTTCCCATGCCGGGAATCGAACCCGGGCCGCGTGGGTGAAAACCACGAATCCTAACCACTAGACCACATGGGAGGACGAGTGAGGAGGGCAGACAAGTCGTACACATTACTGCGGGGAGAGCGCCGTGGGGAGGAAAAAGAGGAGAGTCGGTGGCGGTGCGTTAGAGAAGAGAGTAAGGCAAACAAAGTAGGGGGACTGGTAAAAAGGGGTCAAAACTCAAATTTAGATTCTTATGATGAAATTTATACAATTTGAAAGCGGAAAATGAGACGGTTTCAATGATCTATTTGGTTTTCAAAATGAACCATTGTGAGCAAAGTTATGAAACTTCAAAGATCACCGTTTCAATTAAAATTTTTGAAGAAATCACTAGAAATCTCGTCAATGATCCAAATGACACTTCTTTTGTATTTAAAGTTGTATTAATTATAACCTGATACCGTAAAATTTCCAATTTTCAGCCCTTGGCTTCTACGTGATGTTCCACTCGACATATCACTCGATCTTCTCCATCTTCTTCACCGAGAACCCATCGACTCGATCTTGTTTCACGACGTGGTTCTCATCAACATCTTCTGAAAATCTTCAGAATATGACAATGTCTTCTTCTCACTCAACACATTTCCAATGTTGTGGAGCGAATAGGAATATCTCATTGAACGGGCGAGAGTGCTTTTAAACTACTTGAGATTTTGGTGATTTTGAAATGAAAAACGTGTAAAAAATGTATAATTGAATGTGAATATAGGTGAATTTTGCTATTACTTATTCTTGGAAAAGTATGATATGTATATTGTTTTAATTTTGAAAGTGTGTCATAAATTATTTCGATTTTCTAACATTTTTCATTGAATTTCCTGTTTCAGGGTCAAATGATGAACACAGTGTTAGATAAAGCTGCATTATCAGACGTATGTTCGCTTCAGATATATAAAAAACGATATATGTCCTATAATACTTTATTCAAAGTTAAGTGATCTCAAAATGATAAAAAGTTATATTCTCTATATAACATTTCCCTATAATCCATGTCATTCGAAATTGCTTCCATTTTTACATAGTGGCACAGAAAGGGTATATCATCATGGTATAACGTCTGTTGAACTCCATGAATTATGAGTTGAGTGACTGGTGATAGAGGGATTCGGACCACTTTAGTGAGGAGGAACGGTCTGCAAATATTTATGGTTGGGAGGTGATGTCACCAAAACTTGATAATGGGGAAAAATAGGAATCGGGAGATAATTATTTCTGTTTCGCGGTATAGTCAAGGCTGTTCATGAGTTTCATATCAGCTAGTTCAACGCCATGTGCTAATTTTAACTCAAAAGACCTAGTTTCTTCTGATTGTGCTCAGTGTGAGGATGTGTAATTGTGTCTTTGCTTTGTGTCTGATGATTGCTTACATCACGACAATTCGACAGTGTTCAATTTATTCAGGGTGGTACAATAGAAATACTGAATTAATGTGATGAAGATTCGTCATTCTAAATGAAGGAAGTGCCAATAAAGGTGAAGATAGTGAAGTGGTGGTGGTGGTGAGAGTGAAGAATGGATTAACAACAAACATGTTACGAAATATTGCGCGTTTGGTGGACTAATGGATGCTTGTGCATTTTTCAATCGAAAACAAAGAATTAATTGGTGCAAAGCCGCTCAAAGTTTACAAATAATCACCACGAAACAGTAAATTCTAGTTTCCAAAATATCTTTTAAACACCACATTTCCAAATCTCCCCGTCAATGAACTAACCGTACGCGCCGTTAATCGCAAATGGCTATTTAATGACTTGGTGCATGTTTCCGATGATCTCGAACGTGTTTTGTGATTGTGTGTGTACTTCCTGCTCCGTAGTTTCTCAAACCAGAAACTGTACAATTCTAAGACGGTCATTTTAGGACGACTATTCAGGAGGATACAAAATAAAGGCAATGAGACCTTTAATGAAGGAAGTGCCTATTGAGGTAAAGATGGTGAAGTGCTGAGAGAGGAGTGAGGATTAGGAACAATCGTGTTACAAAATATTGCGTGTTCACAGTACATCTACTTCGGCTGGGTGCATTATCGGTGCTTTTGCGTTATTGAATTCTGGAACAACAACGTCAGTGTTGAAAATTGATTAAGGATGCAAAATACTTCAATCGATCGCAGATTTCTTATAATCTTCCGACGAAACAGTGTATTCTAATAACGCAAAGCCTTCTATACGCCGCTGTTTTAGATGTTAAAACCAAGTTTAAGAAATTCAAACACACCTCGGATTCCCTTCATTCACATTCAAAAACGTTGATCCAAACCGCTTCTTTACATCTTCCACCATCTTCCTCATCGCCTCTTGATTCGCTACTTTCATAAACATCATTCCATCGGTTCGTCGCTCTCCACTCCACATTTGTACAAAAAAGGCCATCCTAGCAGCAGAAATATCCATATCTTGGAACACGACAACAGGGTTCCTCACAATCGGCGGATCCGGAAAGTCTCGCAAATTCAGTTCAGTGATAACCAGGACTTTGGCGTTTTTCACCGTTTCCAAATCGAATGCATTAGGCTCCATTGCATATAGTCTCAGATTCTGGATAGGGGCTCCAATGTAACGCTCAATACTCTTCGCACAATCCGAATCCGTCGACAACTTCCTGATTTCAAAATAACAACCAAGATCTTCTTGAGTAAAGCAGTCATTCAAAACGAAATCCTGCACAACAATATGTCTTCCCGACAGAAACACTTTTTTCAAATATTCAAATCCATCATCTAGAGAGGCGAAGGGTTTTTCGGGGATAAGATAAGGATACCGTTTTCCATCACTAGATACGATATCGTAAAGGTTTTGTGCCATCCGTTCCACTTTGAAAATATAGTTGTTGATTTGAAGGGAATGTAAGTGATAATTGATGTTGAGGTAGTTGATCTGCAGGGGCACCGATTTTTCGATTATTCCGATTTCGGTGATTTTGGCGGCGAAGGTGAGCCTGGAAATAGTGTGTCATAGAGGGTAGCTGAGCAAGGCTGTCAAAGCGTCGGCCCTGATTTATTAGCCTGAAAGTCAGATTTTCAAAATGATTTTGACCTACCCAAGGGCGAGAAAACAACGAAATGTGTTTTGGTGGGTGCGTGGGCTCCTCGTGGACAACTCGGACATCAGTCGAATTGTCCACGAGGAGTCCACGCACCTACCGAAACATGTTTCGCTGTTTTCAAAACGGCGGGAAAGCTGAAAATTCAAATTGCAGGCAAGTTGGCGATGGAACGCGTTTCCCCTTGGAGAATATCGCTAATACTTG
Source organism: Caenorhabditis sinica (assembly GCA_963932045.1). Classification (NCBI taxonomy): domain Eukaryota; kingdom Metazoa; phylum Nematoda; class Chromadorea; order Rhabditida; family Rhabditidae; genus Caenorhabditis; species Caenorhabditis sinica. The sequence goes on along the minus strand of OZ009940.1, from coordinate 8,501,591 downwards.
AGAAAATATCTCGTTAAGACACGGAAACTCCATCCGATCTTAAATGTGCATTTCGCGTTTATAAGTCTAATGTGCTGCCTTACTTTTTGTGCTCTAGTGTGATATCGTCTCAAAACACTTTCTGTGCCTCTAATGCCAATTGACAACAGACTGAGACGCTATAACATATTCTTCCTAACAACCAATTATTATGTTCCTGCCATCGTCCTACCCCGCTTTCCCGTTTTCGCCTATTTGAGCTGTTTGTCCGTAACATCAAGCAAAAAAGGAGTTGTGAGCGGTAGCCAAGACAGTCAGGATTGCGGACAAGTAAATTGCGGACCTAGGCTAGGTCAAGGGGGGGGGGGGGGGACTGTTGACGACCGATTTATGAGCACCGGCAGGTGAAAATAGACAGAAGATGGTGGAGGAGTGTGGAAGAGAGAAAGGACATATGGACGGGGAGGTCAGGACAGACGGGAGGGAAAATCGAAAGATTGAAGGTGTTGGCAAGAAAATGTGTTAATGAGAAAACAATGTTTTTCACAGTTTCAAAAACATTTCTTATGTAGAAATTTCTCAGTCAGTTAGTGTGACTGCTCCCACCTGATTTTGCATTCAATAAATAAAACTGACTAAGCAGGTACTTTCACAAGATAAAGGAAGGAACCTATGACATGAAAAAGATTCAACAGAAACAGTTTCGAGGAACATTACTGCTTCAAAACGACTACATGAGCTAAGATTGCAGCTCAGCGAAGATTCCGGATCCATATTTAATGCCCCAGATTCTCAGTGTTCCAATGAAAAAACTGTCACAATCATCCAGGATCAAAGTAAAATTGAAAAGTAACTTTTTTGAAATCGATTTTTTTTATTTTATATTCATATCGAAGATTTTTTTGAATTGTTATTTATATCAAAATGTAAAGCTAAGAAAGTATGCGGTGCAATTCGACTAAGCTATTTTCTCGTCGAAGCCGTGCTGAACCTGACCGATTAAGTTTTATCGGGGACAACTCAAATAACGGTTTTTAGCCGGAAATCATTTAGTCAAATCCATATAACTCTTGTAGATCTTGTCGAGATCGACGTTTCAATAACTTATTTGTTACAAAAGCTTCATTTTGAAAAAAGTTATGCCCTCTTTCGTGATCAAATTTGACCCAATTATCATAAATTTTTCATTATTTGAAAAAAACGCACCTCTTAACCGGATCAAAATGTTCCAGAATCACTTTAAAATTTTGATATGGTATCCTCGAATCAATAGTGAACATCATAATGACCTCATTTGAACAGTCTTCACGCTGAAAACAACGGACGCCGGCTGAAAATACGACATTAAGGCCTGTACGGAGGCTAGACGGGAGGGCATTGTGCCCTTTCCATTGTCTAATGTAATCTTGGAATCTAGGGAAGAGAGAGGAGAGGAGAGGAGGGTGGACAGACTCTCAGGGACCTAGGTCTCGGGCTACGGACACACAAACACACACACGAACAAACAAACAGGCTGTAGCCCTTTTTGGATTGCGTCAGGTTTTCCTCCTATTTCCTTCTTATCGGGTTTCTGTTATTGATATTATAGAGGCTACCCAGTTGTGAAATGAAAAGATTTTTGGGTTTTCCTACTAGGGGAGTTTCAGTTTTATGTGAATGAAAAATTAAGTTGAAAATGTGTTCCGGAGATTAGATTTGACTGACTTCCGGTTTGTCAATGACGTTGATTTCAGACGTTTTTCTGTTTCATAGGATATGTTTTGTTTTGATATTTAAAATTAATGTAGTGGTCGAGTCATTTGCCTTCGTTTTGCTTGCATTTTTTGATATCTCTTTCAAACCCAGCAATTCGATTTAAAAGAAAGTTTGAAAATCTGGATTCTTGGGGTTTGAGACTCTGATATTATTCTTGTATTTTTAGATTCTTTGCACTTGTGAAAAAATTATTGTAGAAGTAGTAAACTTTTATTTATGTGAAGCTTATGAAACAGAAATAAAAAATTGAATCAAAGCATGCAAAATTTCAAAATAATTTTGTAAATTTTAAACATCACTGATTGTGAAATCAATTCCAAACAAAGAACGCGAACGATTCCGGAGTCAACTTGACCGTGGCACGTTTTCCATCGAAATCCCTGACATTGTCTAGTCCATCGGAACAATCGAAATCATTTTCTCGAAGATTGACGTCATTGTGGAGTCTGAAAAACTTGGCACGTATTTGAATTATTATGGCTGAATTTCTGAAATCTACTGTTTCTTTGATGATTCAATTTTATAATGAGGTGCGCCTACTGATTAACCGTTCCGTCGCAAATTCATATTTTTTGAAATTTTGAAGCAGTGGATATTTTTTCAACTCCAAGAACAGATTCAATGATATTGATAATTCAGACATCCCTGAAAGTCTAAAAGTTAGAAAAGTTAGAAACCCTAATAATCTTGATATTTACAGAATGGCCATGAAGATTGAAATTTGAAACAGACGTATCAATCGAAGATCAAAACCAGTTTTTCTCCAAAACATTATCTAAAATATTTGAAACAGTAAAAACTTTGCAGAATCTTGAGTTTTCATAGGATTCTGTTAATCCAAGGGTTCGAGAACTCAAAAACCGATGTAGTTGGGATCAAAGAATCTAGAAGGTTTTGAAAATTTTCAGAACGCAAATAATCGACGAACCTATTAAGATTGTGGAAAATTCAAATGTTCAAAAACTTACGGAAAACTCATCGGGAAATTCTTCGCTCTCTTTTCGGAATCCCATTTTTCCGTATCGAACCTCTTTAAAATATTCTCCTCATCAAATTTCCAGCCTTTTCTCTAATCGACAATGATGGAACTGAGATTTCCGTAGCCTCCTTCAATCCAGGAATTCAAAAATCGAATGACATAATCATCGAGAGTCTCCGCGTTGAAAAACACTCCAGTTTTCCCTTCAAAGTTTGGCAAAAAGTCGTTGAATTTGATATCCAGAATTTTCGAAAAACACTTCATCGCTTCTTAGAATTCGATTTTTCGACATAATTTTGCATGTGTTACCATCGGTCCCAAAGTATCCGCGTTTCGAGCAATCATCCCAGCATTTCTCAAATATCGAAAAAGAGCGCTGCGGTGGAATTTACCTATTACGCGGAGCATTGAAAACATCAGAGAGATAGTGGAAAGAGTCTTTTGGATAAATACGGTGACATTCATTGGGAATGCGTTTGAAACAAAGGATTCCATGATCTCGCCAGGAGATTCTGTAAATTAGTTTTCTAGAATATTTTTTAGAAAAAAAATTTCACCATCCGTAAATTGCTGAATGTTGCCACTAATATTATGACACTTATGGTACTGTCGTATGGTCATTTGGTACTTTATGGTTTTATGGTACCATATGGTACATATTATGTTACTTTCGGAACTCATGAACACGAAATTCAGTTTTATAAAGGTTGCAATTCAACCCGTTTTTGTATTGCAGTGTTGTGTGATCGACGGAGCGAGAAAAATTTCAAACCCTGGAACAAGACAAACTTTCGAAACAGTGAACATCTTTGACGAGATCCATAAAAATACTACACTACGCGTTGGAAACATTGCATTCCCAGGTGTGCCCACTTTAAATTTATAATAGTTATGCCAAAGTTTTGCAGATTCTTTTTTCGGATATCGACTGCTAGTGATTTAAAGTACTGAAATGCCAAATATTAGAAAATTTCAGAACTTCGCGTTCACGAAATCTCCTAGTTAGTACAGTCCTCAAAGCATTCGCTTCAGTTGTTCAATACAGAAAAACAAGCTCTTTCACTAACCGAAATTCTAGCTTATTTCGTTTTCCTTCAAACCGCACAACTGCCTTCTTATGACTGGCATCGAACTCTTCTTCGGTAGGTGCTTCATATTCCATCAGATAAAAAGCGACTCTCTCATCATCTCTGGGCAACACCACACCAAATGACGATTTTCCATAGCTGGTCATCATACAAATGTTCACAGCTTTCAACGGATTCAAACTTTTAATAAGTTGTTTTGATTTTCGAGAGCAACACAATAAAAGAATGAGCTCGGAAAAGTTGCAATTGCGAATGATATCATATAGAATAAGATATGGCAGCTGGAAAAGTTTCATCGCGCTGAAAAGTGATGAAATTTGAAGGTTGAGAAAAGAGAAAAAACGGGTAGTTTGTTCCAAATATGGGCCTTCTGAAGACCAGTAAGTGCAAATGTGGGACAAGTCTATCCAACGATGCAACAGTCCACTCTTATCTCCCCACTCCCAGTGCTATCCATCTTCTCACGTCACCAAGGGCTACTGTGGGGGGGGGGGGGGGATACAATAAACAATAAAGGACCGCTCAGGTTGAGTCGTTTAACTAATCCCTAACTAATCCCTAGTGTGTGAATGTGAGACGTCATCAAATTAAACACATGAATTGTGGGCCTGACGAGAAGAGGTGATTGGATATGTTATTGACTTTATGTCATGGTTTTTAGAAAGGTGTGCGATTATCGTCAGTGCAATAGAAAACGCCATTTGGGAATACTGAAACTTGTCAACGGAAACAGTCAAATTTCGAAACAATTGGCTTTTTTGAAAGATACAAAGTGACACAAAAACACATTTTTTAAACCAAAAACCATATCATTTCCCCCGTACCCAATTGAAAACCACACAACCCACCTGAAATTCCCCTAAAAACTAATTTCTCAACCCATAAAAAAACTTCAAAAAGAAACTTCCCATGCCGGGAATCGAACCCGGGCCGCGTGGGTGAAAACCACGAATCCTAACCACTAGACCACATGGGAGGACGGGGGAGGAGGGCAGACAAGGCGTACACATTACTGAGGGGAGAGGAAAAGGACGCGGCGGCAGAGCTGGAGAGGAAAGGGAGAGGAGAGGAAAAATTATTGCAGTTTCAGCTGTAAGAAATAAGAACGGCTGGAATCTTCGCTTCAATAGCTCGTTTTCAATATTGGAAGAATGAACGTTTCAGTAGTAGTAGAAATTACCAAGAAGTCGAAAAGAAAGCCCTTTATTCAAAGAAAAAGAAGTCAAACAATAAAGTCCAGAACAAAGTTTCGAAGCACTGAGAAATTAGTTATATTCCTTGTCGATTTTATCCACCGACTCATCCCACACTTTCAAAAATACTTCGCCACATTTCACAAGTATTGATGCCACCCGCTTATCTTGGTCTCGTACGATATAATCTCGGGTGTTATAATTTCTGAAACAATAAAATTAGTCCAAATCCAAAAAGTGCCCATTACTAACCCAACTCTACTGGGATCAACACTTGGTTCTGCAAATTTGAATTGCTTCATTCCGACCGCTTCACGAAGTTGTTTCATGTTTTGCAGTGAGCCAATAAATGGAGAAATTCTCAAAAACTCTAGATTTCGACCAACTTGATTCGACTTCCAACCATTCAAAAACTTGCGAATCTCAGAGTTTTCGTCTTGTTTCTCGATTTCTATGACCAGCCTTTTGCCGTTGAATTTTGCGAGAATTTTTGAGTAAACTTCATGCTTTTGAAGTGAAACCTTCAAACTCTCTGCGTTGAACAGTGGCGAGCTCTCGCTCAGTTCACCCATGATCTTCCCATAATATGTTTCAACGTAATATGTTTTTGCAGGCATTAAGAGAGCATGCTCCAGGAGCTGAGCTTCTATAGTTGCGCAATTGAAATAGGCATTATTGATGCCTTGTAACCTTGGTAAAGTTACAACGTTGGGGAGTTCGTGGCCGTTATTGTTTAACTCTAAATAGAACTCTGTATGGGTTCCAAGTAAGCTTCTAAGATGACCATGAACGGCTTCGGTAATTTCACTCATGTGGGGACAGTTAGATTCCCAGAACGGGGATGGATGATCATTGTGGAAAATTGTTGGACCACGATGATGTCTGTGAAATCTGGAAACCAGAACATATTCTATCAAAGCAGAAACTAGAACCTACCCAAGTTGAACTTTCATCCCAGATATTTTGCAATTGCTAGCAAAATCCTGTGCATTGCGCGTGTTGTCAGGCTCCAGGCCATCCGAGCCCTATGCTGACACATTCTATTTGTTACAAATGTTATTAATACTCTGTTGGTTATATCCGCTAATTATTCTATATTATTTCCCACTTTAAACGGGAAGAATCCCTTCATTATAACCCAAGTTACAGCGCCCAACAGGTAGGTGCACGCTCTCTCAGCGTTGGCCGCCGCACACACTCCCTCGCCGTCTGTCTGCGTCTCCACAACACCATCCACTCCCTCGCCGACTGTCTGCGTCTCCACTGCATGCACACTGCCTCACCCACGGGTCTCGCCGCGACATGCACACAGGAAACAGAGAGTGACCGTAGTCGACCAGCCCCCACCTGTCGCCACTTGGAGTCAGTCATTCGAGACGAATAATATTGGACCTAAATTGCCCCACCTTTCGTTGTCCCAATTTATGTCTCTCCATTGTATTATTCCCTCTAGTGTACGGCGCTCTTATAGAGTGCAGAGCCAATAAATTGGTGGTAGAGTAAAACATGTGTAGCCTTTGCATAGCTTATCCCCTCTCTGAACTATTCATTACCACTGAACCGCCGCAGAGAGAGACTAGAAGAGTAGTGCCCTCCTCAGTGCGATAGCCCAGACCAACGGGTCACTGAGATGCTAAATAGAGGTCACCACAGCGCGGAACTATTGAAAATAGTCTACTTCCTTTTATGTTCTGATTGACAGCCACAACTTCCGTACACAGTTTTGAAACGTTATACTTAACGTATCCAATGTTATCGAAACGTGATTTTTGTGAAAACGAAATCAAGGCTTTGAGTTTCTCTGAGCACATCGACAGTAACACGGTTTCAGGATTACTTAAAGCATCGAGTATTTCTTTTTGCACGAGGTATGGCAAGCGGAGCAACTTCATTTTTTTCTGAAAATATCTGAAAATATCGGAAGCAGATGAGAAAATCAAAGCGAGGGAAAAAATAAAGGACCAAGAAGAGTTTGTGCAGCAAATGGGAAATAATTGTTTGTAACCGAAGGATGCAATTGGGAAGGAAAATCAATAGAATAAGCAACCTTCCCTTGGATGACGGATGGTAGAGTGGCAAAAAGGAGAGACTGAGAGGAGGGACTGGGAGAAAAGATCGCAGAGGAGATTTACTAGAGAGAAGAGACCTAACAAGACCCCTTTTGGTGTGAGAATCCCAGCACTATTCATTTTCTCACATCACCAAGTACTAATATGTATAGACCCATACAATAAGGATTGACCGGTCATCCGTCGTTTTTTCTAATCCTCATAGGGAATGTGTGTAGCGTCATCAAGATAGGGACAATTAGACAAATGCACTACTACTAATCCCACATCAGCATGTGCAAAGTTCACAAAGAAGTTCACTAGGAAACGTAAAAAAATGTAATAATGGAGACCCCTAATTGAAACAGTAGTTATATTTTGGAACAATCTTGTCATTTTTCGGAAAATTAGAAAAACATATTTTCACTATGTACCCCCTACAACATGACCAATCCACACCAAAAATCTTTTCAGAACACAATCACCAATTTCAACAAAATCTACAAAAACGAAACTTCCCATGCCGGGAATCGAACCCGGGCCGCGTGGGTGAAAACCACGAATCCTAACCACTAGACCACATGGGAGGACAAGTGAGGAGGGAATACACGGCCTAGATGAGTCGGAGGAAGAGAAGTAGCGCCGGCGCCACAGCCTATAGGAAAAAGGGCAGTGAACATTTTTTGCAGTTTCAGATGTGACAAATTAGAAAGTCTGTCATTTTGATTTTATTTCAACGTTGATACCCATGTTTATTTCACTGTTTCAAAAAAGTCACTATTTAAAGTGTAAAAAATAGACGCATTATATCACACGCCTCATAATTAAAATCCAAAATCTCATTCTCAGAGTCCCGAGCATCCTTTTCCGTCGTTTTTCATGATCCCATTCTGTTTTTTAGCTTCCCAAACGAAGAACATGAAATATTTGGGAGAAATCTTAATTGATCCTCGCCTTCCAGTTTTGTAGCTTTTGATTTCATACGAATTGGAGCAGTCGAAGGTGTCGTCGGGTAGATTGTGGTACGATTTTATTCTGAAAATGGATGAAAGTTGAGTTTCTTATATGTAAAATTTCTCGAAAACTCACTCATTTGAACCATATGGATACATGTTGTCTCCATCCCACTTCTTGGCCCCAAACCTTCTCCAAATCTCACTCTCCCCCATGAACTTTTCCTCTTTTTGGAAGACAATCATTGATTTCAAATTTGGATAGGATTCTTTTTTCCATTCCAAAAGAAAGTTAATAACCGGTTTTTCAGTCAGGTTTGCTTCCGAAAAATACGCATTTTCGCCTTGAAACCTTTTCAGGAGCTCTGGAATATGCGTGTCCACATTCGAAATGGATAAGTTTTGCACGGTGAAAATTCCATGAATCGCTGATAATAATCCACTTGGTAATTCTTCGACAATCGATAAATCTTGATTTGGGTGATCTCGGAAAAATTCGAAGAAATCTCGCGAGTCCAGACCTCCACTACGGATTATGCTCTTGGTGACGGTGTTTTTCGGGAGATATTTTATGAAATTCTGACTGAAAATGTCAACGAAAAGTCCCTTATTGGGAGAGAGGAAGAGATTGGCTAAGTGGCGATAGATGGTCATTAATTGAGTGGCATTGAATCTGAAGTTGAATCGGAATAATCCATCGGGACAAATTCTGAAAAAAAAATGATATGACTCTGAGATTCTCTCAATATGCCGGAATATAGAAAAAAACTCACAAATAGTACACTCTCATATCTGCAACACCCAAAATGTACAAATTTCCCTTTTCCGCTAAATACCAGTCATTCGTTTTCATCTCCAAGTGAAAAATCAGTTCCTCAATTTTCAAATCCTTTCCTCTCTTAAACAGAATTGACTTCTGGTTCATCACCATTCGGAGATAGGGAGTTTTGAGCATTGCACATTTCAAAATTTGAGTTGTTTTTTTGGAGCTAGCCCCGACTACAATACATTCGGGAATGGTCCAGAATCGGATGATTTCCTGCTGAACGAGGAGGGGAAACTTGAGAAAATTCATTTTGTCTCTGCAAAAAAAAAGAGATCGATATTATGCAAGAAAAACGAAGGAAACAAATGACGAGCAGATTATAATGTGACAGCTGTCCACTGTCCAGATTACCCCCTCCTTAAGATTGCTGTCACTTGGGAAAGAAGGTTCTTGGGAAGAAGGTTTCTGGGAAGAAGGTTTCTGGGAAGAAGGTTCCTGGGAAAAAAATGACCCTGTGAAAAAGGAAAAACTAACCAAATTTTATTTCCCGAGTCACTTAGTCAGTTTGAGAAGAAGAAGTGGATCAGAAAAACTGCACGCTGTACACCGTCAATCTGCATTTCCGGGTACGATTTTCTCATTTTATTACCTTCTGCGCCGTTCAATATCTCGTCAATATGAAAAATACTGCTAACCCTTGTATCAGTTAATTTCTTCTCCGGGCACTTTTTTTTAACTGTGAATTCTTGAATTTATTAGAAAAATACAAGTTTTTTTCTGTTCCAAATTTCCTAAATTTTCGATTCACAATGGGAACTTCGCTCCAGCGAAACGAAATCTCATTCACAATTTTTCTGTTTCTCTCTTGTATCATAAACTTTTGTTCAAAGCCCTTCACCTCAGTTCCAAATTTTTAATAAATGTACCTTCCAGATACCCAATGAAGGACCCCATTCCCTTTAAACTAATCTGAAGTTCCCGGATTTAGTCAACCGTCGGATTGTTCTCTCACAATGATTTGTGCTTTTCAGGGGCTTTAAAAGATCTAGTATTCCAGTTTGTAGACTTCTTCAATTGTTCTCGGAAGAACATCTTCCCTCAAAGAATGACAGGTGCAATGATTCCAATCGGTTTATTAGCAGACAACAAGTACGGACTTTTTTTGACTCCAAAGTTTACAAGTTGTTCTGTCATCTCCAAGTGGTTGCCATAAAAATCTCGTGACATTACGATCATCCTTGTGCAGTCCAAGCATTAAAAATGCCTTCTCGATATCACTACTGATGAGGATTTGTGGAAGACGACTTATCATCAAATGTCCGTGTAACTGTGGCAGCAGCGATTCTCCAGTGTACAACAAATCATTCAATTTCCCGCCTGGGTCACCAATTGTCGGAGACCGGTCCAACCGGTACCCGATATATTGAGATTCACGACTGTACAACCTCAAACTTGGATAATTAATACTTTATTAATCAAAGAGTAAAGATAACAGATAAAAGATAAGCGGACATATATGTAATAGAAATAAGAAAAAGAAAGCGTAGAAGAGTGACACCTTGTAGAATCCCTACTGCTTTATATATTATTTGCTGCAATAAAAACCCCATATGACCCCGCAGAAATATGCAATAAAAGTTGTGTTGAAATCGTGACAGCAACAAGGGAGAGTTAGTATTTTCAGCATCACTGAATGCCACAGCTTCCTTTGGCCGCAAGGTGGCATTGACGTCGTTCGATTCTCTGATGAAACGCGAGCAACTGTTAAGAGCTAACAACAAAACTTCTTGTTCCTTGTCTGGCCATGATCTATGGGGCAGATTGCTTTTCACTTAATAAAATACAGCACCTTTTCCAATTTCCATTTCCTTTTCATGTATCAAATAAAGATTTTCTGCTGTTTCACCATCCTGTCTATTCCGTTTGAAGATTTTGAGTCTTACTATGTATCCTGATTCACGATGCTTCACCACTGTGAAGTTTTACAACCGTAACATTTCGCCGCTAACATAGATTTCCCAACTACGACGTTTCGAAACTGTGACATGAATATGGAGACGTCATAGTTGCGAAACGTCCATACGACGAAGTGTCGCGGAGACTAATCACTCTGTCATTGTTTGCATGCCACCGCTACTATCTGAGAACATAAATAAATCTTTGTAAATTTGAATACGCGCCCAAATGGGAGATTGAAGAGAGTGCTAGAGAAATTGCCTGCTATGCACCGTCCATCTTCTGCCGCGTCGCGAACGCTCTCGCTTTTTTGTTGGTAGCTTTTCTCTGGGTATCGCATTTCCTTCTGCTATTTACCCGTCATCGTCTCTCAATATCTCGTCCTTTCCGAAAATATATTATATTTTTGATAGTTGTTGCTTTTTTCTGCGTATTTTTTACTGTTTCCGGCATACATTGATACGTGTGCATTTTTCCAATCTCTAATAATGCTCTCGCAAATACCACATTTAACAACTCACATCGATTTCGCAATCGCGACAATTCGTAACCAAGACATTTCGGAACTGGACGTTTCGCAAAAACTAGTCGTTTCGACCATGAATTTCGTGGTTTCAAAATTACGCGGTTCCGGATTGCCGCGGAGGTGAAATGACCAGTAGCGAAATGTTGTGGTTGCAAAATCGACGTGAGTTGCAAAACGTCGTAGTTACGAAACGACTGGTTGCGAAACGACTGGTTGCAAAATGTCTCGGAGCCTCTAATTGACTTGATGTTAAAATTTCTCCTCAATAATTGTTGTCAAGTTTTAGCAATAGCGCTCCATAGAACTACTTTAGAATTCAAAAATAGCTCACGTGATGAATGATTTTGCATAGCATTTTCGTATATATTTTCTCTTTTCGCTTTATCATAGGCTATCATATATGTTTCTCTAGCCATTTTTTGTTTTGATTTTCAGGTTCTGAATGGAGGCGCTCAATTTCCAACCGTGTCCCCTCCACACCTTTCCCGATGTCATCAATCGTCGTGTTCTTCTCACAATGACCCCTGCTCAAATTTTCTTGATGTCCCTATGCTCCGATGAGGCGAAGGAGATGTTGAAGAAGAACATGTTCGATGTGGATGATGTCTCGGTGGAATACTTCGATGATCCACAGCTGCTTTCCAAAACAGTCACGTTTTCAATCAAAACGAACAATCAATTTTTCAAAGTCCTGTGTATTGATTCAATGGGAGGCAGGCGCGGCCAGGATATCTTGCATCCGGAATGGAATGTTTACACGCAATATCAGTAAGTTTTTGAATAGTAACACTTAGGATTCATTTGATTTTAGGTTCAGAAATGAAACAGTTGTTTTCGAAGTCTCCGGTGATACTTTCAGTCGTGAACAACTGAGTTCAATCAACTCGTATGTTTGTGATTTGTTTGGGTGTGATTCAAACCGAATCTTTGTGAAGACGGATCCCTCACTACACTATCCGCTGGAGACTAGAACAGTCGTCATTCCTGATGTTTCCGATGAACAAACCTCGATCATGTTGATTGAGAACAATGACCTCGAGACATTGTCCCTTGACGCCGACCATGAAATATTCAAAACGTCAGCAGTGATCCTCACCAATGCTGGATTCAGTGTCAGAAATTTTCTGATGTGGTTCCAAGGGAAACACGGACTTTTTGACAAATCTCATATTCACGGATTCTATGTGGAAGCCTTGCTGAGATATTGGAGCTGGAACAAGAGGGAGAACTTGGAGTCGTTCATTGCATTCCAACAAAATGGGGACGAGTTCAATCCAGCCGCAATTTCGTTGCTTCTGTCGAGGATATTGAATCCAGATGTACCGGGATTGGAAGGATTGATGCTGGAAGACTGGGAGAGGGAGCATTTTTACCCGTATAATTCTATGTGAGCTTTGGAGTTTCATTCAGATGAAAAATTATAATTTCAGCATCACCGAGTACCACACCTTCCCACCAGATACATTCGATTGTCAAAATGGAATCGACATCATTCGGGTCTCTGATGGAAAGCGTGCTACCTTGAAGATCTCTCCACAACACTTCATGTTCTTCGTCTGGCCATGACATTGGTAAACTATTTACGAATATTCTATTTATCTGTCTCTCAACAAATTTTGATTTTTCTCTAATCTTGTCTCATGTTACGAATAAAATTATACTGCTGTTTCAAAATTCTGACTTTTCGGATCAACATTACAAAACTCTAATTAAACCATCATATTGGTAGCTTCTACAACTTGTTTTTCAATGCCGACCATGAAATATTCAAAACGTCAACAGTGATGCTCACCAATGCTGAATCGAGTGTCAGAAGCTTTCTGATGTGGTTCCAAGGGAAACAGGGACTTTTTAAGAAAGCGTGGATCCTTGGATTTCATTTTGAAGATTTGCTGAAAAGTTGGAGCTTGAAGAAAAGGGAGAACATGGAATCATTCATTTCTTATCAAGGAGATGGGGATGAATTCGACCCAACGATGATTTTGAAGGTTTTAGACATGATGAAGTCAAATCCAAATGTTCCAGGAATGGAAGGAATGATGCTGGAAGACTGGGAGAGGGAGCGTTTTTACCCGTATAATTCTATGTAAACTTTGGTGCCTTATTCAGATGAAAAGTTTGTAATTTCAGCATCACCGAGCATTACAATTTCCCACAAGACATCTTCGATTGTCAGGATGGTATCGACATCATTCGGGTCTCTAATGGAAAGCGAGCTATCCTGAAGATCTCACCAAAACATTTCATGTTCTTCGTCTGGCTATGATTGTGAAATAACGTTAAGATTCTGTTTCTGTTTCTCATCTTATTGCTGGTTTTCCAATTTTTCTTCTCACATATAAAAATATTTTTTGCTGTTTCAACATCTTCCAAATTTATAATATCAGCTCAGAGCGTTGATATTATTGCATTAGCTAGGGTTGTTTTCAAATCTCCAGTTTAGAATACTGACCCTGTGGGTTCCACGACATTGGCAACAATTGCCAGAAAATAGAAAAAATCTATTGAAAATCTGGAGAACTGGCTTTTCACGACAGTCTAAATACTGGCGAGGGTCGCACTTGCCAGGGAAATCCTGGAGACCGGCGCCGGTTTTCGCCAGTTTGGCCATCCTAGCATTAGCATTATTTTAAGAACAAACTAGAAAAGGTTGCAAAAAAGCGAGTGGCTCAAGTTCCGCCAATTTTTCATAATCTAAAATGAATTTCGAGATATCTGCTCATTCGAGAGTCAAGGTATTCCTTTTGAAAGTCTCATCTTCCATCCGTTGCGGCTGCGTTGCGTATTTGCATCAAGAATAGGCACGCAACGCAACCGCATCGCCATCACGAAACTATTTAGTTCGTCTGTCAAAACATTTCACATAAAAAAGTCCTGTTTCAGCTTAATGTTAGTTGTAAGAAGAAAACGTTTTCAAACGGTAAGACGAGTATTTGAATAGTAAAGTTTTTCAATACAACAGAAAAAATAGTAACGTCTGAACCACATATTTATTCCACTCAAATCTACTAAAAATTACACACAGAAATTGTCTAGTTCCTCGTCTTCTTGTCCCTTCTTCCTCTTCCCTCATCATCTCAATACAGTGTGATGTTATCCCCAACGATGAGTATATACAACTTCCCACTGCGAAGTGGTTTGTATTCCGGCAAATGATAGAAACGAAGATTCGTGTCAATCAGAGAAATCGGATGAACATCTTCGAGGCTGCGTGGTTTGCGCATACTGTAGTACGAGTTGCCGGCGGTGATGGTGGTTCTGTAACAAAGAGAAAATTACGTTTGATAGTCAGCCAATTTCGCTGCTTATATTTGACACTGGTCCAGTTTAAAGGCGCATACATTGGGTCTAAACACGATTACTGTCAACAGAAATAGTTGAAACCGTATGCGCTTTTAAACATATATGAGAATTCGATATCAACAGCACTGATCAAAACTCCAAGTAAAAAATTTTGAGTTTCACTTGAAACAGCAAAAGATCCAACTCGATCATCTAGTGTTATGTAACTCGCAATAGCTACCGAACCCAATTTCTTTTTTTTCAAATTTCCTCATTTATCCATGGTCTCCAAAACTCACTGATACATCTCAAGTGTCTTGGCCAACTCGGCGACGCGAGTCTGCGACGGAAATTCGTAGTCGAGTTGAGTACGGTAGACGTGATTGGCCCATCTCTTGACAATGCACACCTTCACGAACAGCACCTCCCATGGACCTTCGTTCTGGAAAATAGAAAAAAATTATACGAAAAAAAGTTTCGTAGTTTTCATGAAAATTGGTTCATTTTGGAATTACTTTATTAACGTTGCTGTTACTTCATTAGGCTACTTTTCTTACAAAATTTGCACTTCTAGATTACTGTAGTGTAATTGAGCCCAACCAATATTCAAATCTTCTCAATTTTCTAAAAGAAGTGTACATGAAAAAATGTCAGTTTCAAAAAGTTTTGAAAACTTTTAACATATTCGGAAAACCGTTATTGTAGCAGGATTAGAGTTAATTTTTTTCTAGTGTTACTTTGATCCTCAACGATTACTGTAGCTCTATCCGGCAATAGTCGACCTAGGCCTAAATGAGACAAATTTTCTAACTGTTTCAAAAATTCAATATCAATTTCAGTATCTTCTAGATTAATAATAACTTGCCCACTAACCGAATGAAGCGAAATCGACGATGACATCGAATCGAGTCGACGACCGGATCGAAGTTTCAGACCGTCATGGGTGGCCTTTTCGGTGCAGTCGACGTTGCAGCAGCCTGGTGACCCTGGAATTTAGATTTGTGGGAGCTGTCACTAGAGCGCATTTGTATTTTAATAGCTTTACAATTGGATCCACTGACTGTGAAAAGTTTGAAAACATAAAAGCTAATTTTGAAACAGTAAAGTTTTACGATTTTCTCAAGAAACTTCACTGTTTTAATTTTTTGGAAAGTCAACAATTTTTTCTCAAAATTGATCATAGAGTCGTAAATACACAAACCATCAAAAAGAGCAGCACTCTTCTGCGATCGACGACACTTGTCACAGATGACATGATCACATCCGAATTGAGTGACTTTGTCAAAGTCGACCATTTGTCCACACGGACCGTCGCATTGGATTTCTGAAAATCAAGAGTGTTTTTAATCTGGACCGTAACGATGGACCAAAATCTCGGCCCGGACCGACCCGTAATCAGATCTAATTTTGTAAGTCATTATTTTTATTGATTGATTTTGGTAAAAATAAATATTTTTAGGAGAAAAATGAAAAAATTTTACAAAAAAAAATTGAAAATTTCCGAAAAACCCACTTCCAGTCTTGGCTCCCTCCTGAACCTTGGCCATCGACGCCTTCTTCTTCAACGGAACCCCTCCATCCTCATCGGACCCCTTTTTCTCCACCTCCGCCCACGTCACACAGTACTGACGTGTCACCCCTTTCTCATCCATCGACGTCGTCAACTTCACAACCTTCACGTCAATATCATCGAGATTCTCGGCGGTGCCAACGACCATTTGCGGAAGGACCGATATCGGTTTTTGACGTCCACACACTTTTGGCGGAATTGAAGTCACGGATATTTGTTTGCGAAACTTATCGGAATTTCTGAAAAAAAGTTGAGCGAAAATCATGAAAATGATCCAAAAATGGACTTAAAAATGGATATTTTTGTTGGATTTTCAGTTCGCTTTTTCTCACTCCTCAAATAGGGTAAAAACACCCCAATCCCCCGAAAATTTCCCAAAACTTACGCTCCATTTGTTCCCATCGTTTTGCCGAATCGATTCTGTTTTTCTTTTTACAAACTCCGTTCCTTCTGGAATGTTGTGAAATATGAAGAATGATTGGATTTGGGCAGGGTCGATGGATTATCGACAATTTGGAAAAAGTTT
Source organism: Caenorhabditis sinica (assembly GCA_963932045.1). Classification (NCBI taxonomy): domain Eukaryota; kingdom Metazoa; phylum Nematoda; class Chromadorea; order Rhabditida; family Rhabditidae; genus Caenorhabditis; species Caenorhabditis sinica. The sequence continues at coordinate 8,484,970 of OZ009940.1, read as the reverse complement.
TGAAAACGAAACGTGGATTTTTGAGAGAAAAACTATTGGAAAAATACCTGAAAGAACAAGTCACGCAGAAATAAGAAAATTTATTTCTGTTTCAAGATTAGATAAAATGAAATTTTTTAGAATAGCTTGTGCTATTGTGATTCCCAGCGCTCAAAAATCCAATTAATAATATCGCGCCGCCTTATGTCGGTTGGTTTTAAAGGCGCATGGAGTTATTTGAGAGGATACCTCGTTAGGACACAAAAATGCGTCAGTGACCGCAAAGACGCACTTCGCGCTCATTAGTCCACCGTAATGTTCTGACGCGTGTTTCGTATTTTAGCGAGATATTCTCTAAGAAACTTTGTGCGCCTTTAAAGTGAACTTACAAACGACGTCGGTGTGTTGTACCAATTTCGAGAACCACTGTTTAGCAGACCGCAATAGAATCAAAATATGTCAAATAGTTTGTTTAGATTGGAGGCACCGAGGAATTATGCGTGTGCGGGTTTTTAATCGTTTTCCTGAAACGGTAATCATTTTTCACAAAGAACAAGCCAAGTTCATATTCATTCAAGGACCCTTGTCAAATGAATCATCAATAAAACTACGAAGAATGCAAACATGCCCTATTGAAAATCTTTCATAGATCAGACAAAAAGCATAAAAATTTCAGTTTCAATATAACAATAAAACTTAAAAATGAAACTTACATCTACTGTCTCGTTTGCATTTCTTCCTTTTCGTTGGATCCCAGTTTTCCACTTTCACCCCTTCCGGTACTCGATGGATCAAATTGATCTCTACTTCGCTGATAAGCAACAAACGATTCCGAATTCTCCATTTTCGTTGACTCCACATTTTCCAGAATTCAAACTCTTGCCGTTTTTTTTGCTGTTTCAACAATGGTTAGAGCGAAGGAAAATATTTAACATTTATTGGAAAGCCAGCAAAAATCAAGTCAATAGAGAAATAAGTCGATAGAGAAATCTGCTTCAATATTATGGCCAGACAAAGAACATAAATGTTGCAAAGTTTTAGGACATAAAACATGTGCAAAATACACTATGCATTAAATTTTTTTGAAGCAGGAATAAATATACAAAAAATGCGAGTCTGCTTCAGTTCATGGCCAGACAAAGAACATGAAATGTTGCGAAGAAATCTTGATAGTAGCTCTTTTTCCATCTGAGTCCCGAACAACGTCGATTCCATCTTGGCAGTCAAAAGTGTCAGGTGAGAAGGTGTGGTACTCGGTGATACTGAAGACATCGGCTCAAATTTAGAGTAGAACCAGAAAACTCACATAGACCGATACGGGTAGAAGCGCTCTCTATTCAAATCTTCCACTTTTTGCGCTTCCAGATCAAAAACTTTCGAGTTTGATCTAATCCTCTCGAAAACTTTCAGACTGTAAAATAAAATGATCGAGACGAAATCACTTCAATTCTAAAAACAATTTTTTTGTCAAACTTACAGCGACTGATAAGGATAAATCCTTTCCCGTTTAGCGGCATTCCTGGTTTCCACTTTCAGCCCATCCAGAATTCCAGCATCGGGATCTGCTCGCTTTGCCTCCAACGCCTTCAAAACGCTTGCTTGATGAAATCTCTTTTCTTCTTCTTGATAAGCAATGAACGACTTTAAGTTTTCCATTTTCTTCTGGCTCCACATTCTCAAAAATGCCTTCACATAGAAGCCGGTAAGTTTTGCGTTCTCAAATAATCCATGTTGTCCTTCGAATTGAGTGAAACATATATTGATGTATTCTCTGATGTTGCGATGTATGACTGCGGGAACTTTTAGAAAAGCATTATTTGCCCGCATGGAGGGGTGCACTCGAGTCTTCTCAATCATCATAAAAACAACATCTCGTTGATCGCAAAGGTCCAAATCTTCTTCAAAAGACTCTTCTACAACCGTAACAATGCGTCTTTTCACAGTCGTTGATGGTACATCATTTTTCTGTTGAATAGAGAAGGACTTCACATAAAGTTGACTTGGATCAACGTTGAATAGATCGCAGACATAATTGTATATCGCTCTGACCGGGTCAAATGCGACTTCTCCTACGCAACGTGTTTTGAAATGGTAATACAGTAATGCATCCTCCGGTATCCTGAAATAAAGTAAAATTATCTATAATATAAATTCACTCTTCAATTGGACTAACCGGTATCTAGCGAGCCTTTCCCAATGTTCATTACTTCCGTTAAATTTATGCATTAATGTATTCACTGAAATGACCTTGAGAAAGGTTAGGCCAACTTTGATCCAAAATATAGCATAAGTGTGCCTGATATTGGGGTATTCAATCCAGACTTCGTCGACCTTGAACATGTTCTTCTTCATGAGCTTCTTCATTTCCTCGGAGCTCAGAGACATCTTCATGATTTGAGAAGGCGTCATGGTGAGGAGAACATGTCGATTGATGTCGGGACAAGGTTTAAAAGGTACTGGCTCTTCCATTGATGCCCTGAAAATTGGTAAAAATGTTATTTTTCATATACATTCGGAGTTACAGCTGATAATATATAAACAGAGAGAAAATAAAGGCATAACAGTAAGAGGAAAATGAATCGTTGGATTCCTCTCAAAAAAGGAACGCAGACAGTGTGAGCAAAAATAGAAGGCTAGACATTATGAAAAAAGGAGAGACGCTACAACATATCGTCCTATAGAATGGTCGTTTGCCAGGGCGCTGTCAAACGGAAAAAAAATATGAGGGGTCGCTTTCTCGTTCGCAACACGTGTTTTTTAAAAGTAAACGCGCTCTATAGGACTTGCCGGGAATTCAAACGTCGGAATCGAAGCTTCGTCATGCTTTAACTGAATTCATATGCTGAATATGTTTATTGAATTAAATGCATGAATAATGTATTTGATAAGAAGTTAACAAACAGTGAATATTTATCTTAGAGCAGAATTACTAAAATAAACGAAAATCTGCAGATATGCAAAGTCCTTGAAACAGTAATCATTACAAAGGACTTTGAGAAAACTGAAGCATTGATATGACTCATTTTCAACCACAAAACATAATAATTGGGGCGAGTCTTGGTAGATGCCCTCTTTCCATCAAAGTCCCTAACGACGCCGATCCCATTCTCACAAACGAAGGTGTCTGTTGGGAAGGTGTTTAAGCGGCGACGTCGAAGTTTTTTTTCGGTTTCAGTGATAAAAGAAAAGTTGTTTTTTGTCAGAGGGTGCGATCCATGGGTACCTAACGAAGCAAAGTAAACATTTATTCAGAAAAAGAGAGATATCATGCATTGAACTGATAATAAGTCAAATGAGCAAACTTAATCATGGCCAGACAAAGAACATAAAGTGTTGGGATGAAACTTTGATTGTTGCTCTTTTTCCATCTGAATCCCTAACTACGTCGTATCCATGTTGGCAGTCGAAGGTATTTGGTGCAAAGTTGTGATGATCGGAGATGCTGAAAATATTTTTTTCGGTTCCAGAAATTGATTAAAAAATTGAGTTTCCACAAAACCACCGATTTCGTTGATATGGTCTCAAAAAATTGGCAAAAATAAAGCAACTTACATAGATTGATACGGATAGAACCTATTCCTCTTCCTTGGATCCCATTTCTCCACTTTCGATCCTCCTGAAAAAGACCCATTGGGATCCAATTTCTTTTTCTCCAAAAGCTCCAAAACCCCCGATGAATCGAATCGACGCCCATTCCTTTGAATTACAATCAAAGACTCCAAATTCTCCTTTTTTCCTTGACTCCACAACTTCAAAAACGCGTTTGAATAGAATTCCTGAAGATGGGCGTTCTCAAGTAGTCCATGTTTTCCTCGGAACCAAAGCATGTATAATCCAGCGCACTGTTGAATGTTGCGATGTATGATTGATGGCGTTTTCAGAAGCACACTGTCATCATTAAGGTTTAGAGACGTCATTCTTGCCTCAACAATCAAAAGCTCCATATTTGATTGATTACGAAAGAAATTTTGCACATCAGGATGTCTTCCACTTTCGTGTGACATTTTGCATCTTTTCACAATTCCCGATTCCAAATTTCTAGGGATGAACCAGAGGTTAGAAGTGAAAAAAACAAATATCTGTGTTGAGTCGTAATTGAAACAATCGCAAAACATGCTATAAATTAGTTTGAATTCGATAGTATCAAATTCACGAATTTTGAAGACAACCGCGTCTTCAGAGAACCTGGAATACATATAGGAAGTTCTGATAAAAATATTGGAAAAAAAAACTTACTCATATTTCAGTTTTATTTTTGAATCCAATATTTCTATTACTGATTTCTTCTTGGCCAAATGGTCTTCTTGCACTTTCAAAGCACAGTCATATGCATCACTAACTCGAATCATGAACATCGTGTTTTGTCGGTTATCAATTGTCTCGAATTTGATCGAAACGTCTCGTGCTCTGAACATATTTCTCTTAAGAATCTGCTTCGTTTTCTCGGAACTTCGAGACAGTAGGAAGATTGCAGAAGGTGTCATATGGCAGAGTAGAACACGGATGGCAACTTCAGGTAGAGCTCGGATGAGGAAGGGTTTGACGATGGTGGATTCTTTCACAGCGGGGTTTTTTGTGGTCCGTTTTTTCGAAGTCCATTTCTTCATAGTGTTACTCTAAAATTGAGATTAAACATGGATCATGAAAAACGCAATGGGAAAGTATAGATAAGAATCAGGTTAGGAGCACCTGTAAAATTCAAGTAAAATGGGTCGCAAATTAAGTACATATTTATGCAGCGACAAGGAGGTAGTGAGCATTGCGAACATTTACACAACAAAATGGGAAACCCATGAAACAGAAAAATATAATGCATATTTCTTTTCTTTTAGAATAATGGCCACACGAAAAACATGAAGTGTTGGGGAGAGATCTTGATAGTTGCTCTTTTTCCATCTGAATCCCTAACGACGTCGATTCCGTTCTCACAGTCGAAGGTGTCCATTGGGAAGGTCGGAAAATAGAATGAAGCTAATGCAGCCTTGCTAATTTTCAAGCTGAGTGAAAATGTTGCCGGCCCACGACATGTATGGACAAAAGTAAAACACAGAAAAAATACGAACGGTGAAAAAATCAATCCATGTAAACGGACAAACGCGACGACACTGTGAGTCAGTGCGTTCGAGTATTGGAGAAGACGTGGTGTATGACCGTGTATGGAAAGGGCATGTCTTACTGTGTGTGACAGTGTCTGCAGATGCTAATTGACGTGAGAATCGAGTGTTGACGTGACAACAGATTGTATCTTCACTTTTGTCGTTGAGAAAATCCGTCTGGAGTTTGGGATCGAGTCTGTTTTTTTTTGTCTGTTAGATTGGACAGAGAGTGGAGAAAAAACCCCCGCCGTTGTGCCATTACAAGACTTCACATCGGAAGTTTCATTTCTGATTTTTCATGCAGCGTACCATCCGATAACACAGTACATGAGAACATGTAGTAGATCAGGTCAACCATCTTCGAAACATACGGAAGATTTGAAAAGAAGAAAAATATTAGGCTGACGATGAACCAGCCTCAAGTAATTTACCACAACACTGTAAATCTGGCTCATCTTTAGGAGGTGCATATCATACAACTTTATACAATTTCATCCGGTTGTAAACATAAAATTCTCAAACGAGTAAATGCAGTTTCATATAATTTATTGAACGTTAATCACTTTTTCGAAACAGAAAGAAACAATGAAATTAATGCAAGTCTAAACTTAGACTCATTTCCATACAAAAAACATAAAGTGTTGGGTAGAGATCTTGATAGTAGCTCTTTTTCCATCTGAATCCCTGACGACGTCGATTCCGTTCTCACAGTCGAAAGTATCAGGTGGAAAAGTGTGATGCTCGGAAATGCTGAAAACATAGGTTTGAGTTTAGAATAGGACGAAAAATCTTACTTCAACTCATATGGGTAGACGCGTTCTCTATTCCAGATTTCCATCCTCAAGCCTTCCAACCAACTAACGTTTGAATTAAACCTTGTCAGCTCTAAAAGTTTCAAAACACTCGTTGGATCGAATCGTTGTTCATCTCCTTGATAAGCAATAAACAATTCCAAGTGTTCCATTTCCTTTTGTCCCCATCTTCTCAAAAATGCTTTCACATAGAATTCATGTAATCGTTCGTTTTCGAACAGTCCATGTTTCCCGTTAAAGAAATACATGAATCTGTCAATAATCGAATCTGAGGCACGAACAATCACTGCTGGCACTTGGAACAGTCCGTGATCGTATTTAACAGCCCAACTTGTGTCATGATTTCTCTCGATTATTGAGATAATCATATTTCGCTGGCTACGGAAAAAAACGTCATCAATAATCCTCCCAAGAAACTTTTTCACTGTTCCCTCTTTGAAATTGTCATCGTCTAACGAGTATTTTGCCTCCAAAAGCAGTTGATTCGGTTTGAATCCAAACAAATCACAGGCATAAACATGGATTGCCTTCAATTGATTGCGAATACACATCCGATATGTCGCGTGAAAAACAACAGCATCTTCCGCAAATCTGAACATAACATTTGGAAAGAATAATGAAAGGCGAACATATGGAACTCACTCGTATCGTGTGTGAACATCCCACTCCTGTTTGTAAACATGCCCTACGAATGTTTTATCCCATTCAATTGTACAATCATTGGTATTCAGATGAAAAACATTCAAGGACTGTTCTCCGGTTTTTATGGAAACAGTGGTTCTTGAAGAGTTGTAGTGGCGGGGGAACACGATCCAAACTTCCTCGACTTTGTATAAGTTCATCTTCAATATCCACTTCATTTTCTTGGAACACATCGACATAACGAAAACTTCTGATGGTGTCATGTTGAAGAGTATTTCACGAATCGCGACTACAGGTAAGGCTTGGATAAGGAATGGCTTCGGTGCATTCATGATGAATCTGAAAATTGAATTTTTTGAGTGGAGAGAAAATTGAGAAAGATTGAGAAATGTTTCGGAGTTTTTCTGTCACAATACAGAGGCGGAAAACAAACACGATGAACTTCTGAACGATGAAAAAATCAATGAATGGAAACGGAGAAACGGGTCGATACTGTGTGTGGATGGTGCGATTATGGGGGAGGACAAAAATGGTCTGGACAATGTACATATGAGCGTGTATGGAGGAAGACGTGGTTTATTGACTTTTTTTAGCACCGAAGTCGTTTGATGACGTCAGAGAAGAGTGACGACGTGGCCTCTTCGCTCTCATAGGTGAGGAGATCTGTCTGTCAGATTGCACAAAAGTTGACGATGAAAAATCTGAAAATTCAACAAGTTCTCGAGCAGCGTAGCTACCAATAGGAGAATGATTTGGAATACGAGTCTTTATCAGACTAGGTAAACCATCTTTGGAATTTACAGCATTTTCGAAACAGAGAGAAATATCAGGCTAGCTTGAATCAAGATCTGATAACTTCATAAGACCTCTGGTTGTAAATACAATGTTCTCAAACAAATAAATGCTACAGATAAGACTTGATCGTTGCTGATGAACACAAGGCTGCCGTACGTAATCCTGAATGACATCCGCAAAGAGTGACGCCGAGACAACAGACTGTAATAGCCAGTAGTCGTATATTTTCTAAAATACTGGAAAAATGCTTTTGTGATAAGGAAATCTGTATGCCACAGCTACACCACACCAGATTTTATTTTTTGAATACAGAGCTGATGAGAAACAGAAAAAGTTTGGATTCAAGAAAAATGTATTTCTAGATTACCTATCATTAGCAAATAAACCAAGATCTCAAATCATCATCTCCACAATTTGTCATAATATGGTAATCTTCTGAAACAGATAAATCTTGGATAAACTTGTCAAATTTTAGAAAATCGTGTGTAGAAGGGCTTTTTGCCAAGTTTTATCAACATTTGTTGCCAACTCGCACTATCAAACAAGCTCCAATTTATAAAAAGGTTATCAAACTATACTGTGTAGCCAAGATGAAACATATTTATTCTGAGCAATATCAAATATGTACAAAATACATCATACAGTAAATTTTTTCTGAAACAGGAATACATTTACAAAAAATGCAAATTTGCTTCAATTCATGGCCAGACAAAGAACATGAAGTGCTCCGCGGAAATCTTGATAGTTGCTCTCTTTCCATCTGAATCCCTAACAACGTCGATACCATTCTCGCAATCAAAAGTGTCTGGTTGGAAGTTGTGGTACTCGGTAATGCTGAAAATATATTTCACGGTTTCAGCTTCGTCTCTAAGACTTTTGAAGTTTAACTTTACTGATTTGCAAAAATTTGGTTGATGATAGTAAAACTCACACAGACTGGTAAGGATAAAACCTCTCCCTCTTCTCTGTGGCCCAATTTTCCACTTTCAATATATCCAAGCCCTCAATATCATCCTTATCCATTTTCTTCCTCTCCAGAGCTTCTACTACTGTACTTGGATCAAATCTCCGTCTACTTCCTTGATAAGCTATCAACGTCTTCAAATTCTCCATTCTTTCTTGACTCCAAAGTTTCAAAAATCCACTAACAAATGCATCATGAAGATAGGCGTTCTCAAACAGTCCATGTTCTCCTTCAAACTTCGACAGGAAGTATGGAATATTGTGTTTTACATGTCTCACAATGACATTTGGAACCCTTAACAGAGCCTGATCCATTTTCATATGCGCTGTTTCCTTGAAGTTCCTTTCAATCACAGCGATTTGAATATTTGGCTGATTTTTGAAGAAACCATTGATGTCATCATAGCCAAGAAGTGCTGGCGAGTTGTCTGCTAGTACGGCTTTGGTGACTGATCCAGGTTGGAGGAGTCGAAAATCGAACCAGAAGTCGAATTTGACAAAAAGTTGGCAAGGGTCACAGTGGAAGAGATCGGATAGGTAGGAGTGGATTTTTTGGATTTGAGAGGCTTGTTGGTGGGGGTAACTGTAGAAGAATACGGTGTCGTTGAGGAATCTGGAAAATAGAGAAAATCATTATAATCGCATCAACGTTCAATGATTGAAGTTCAAGTATATTTGGTCTCAAAATGATTGAATTTGAAAACAGGAAAGTTTTGAACTAGAACTGCAGAACAATACTTTTACGGCTAGATCGATATTTACTGTTTAGCATTGTACCTAAACTATGTAAATACCGATCAAGATACTAAAACTTTGTTTAAATCGAGCTCAAAGCCTTATTTTTGAAACCGAAATATTTTTCTCCGGATTTGCGTTTGTGAATAAATTTTTTACTGCACAAATTAATCATTGAGCGTGTGTCAGCCTAAGATATGAAGCATAGTAAAAATTCTAAGCAAGAATAAATTCTCATGGTTCTTGAAGCAGAAATTCTAATTCAAAAATTCATGTTTCTACCAGAAGCCTTCACCATGAGCATCAATAATTTTTCACTATTTTCACTCTGTAAAATTCACAAATTTCAAATCTCCAAACAACTCACTCATATCTTGTCCTTGTCTCCCATTTTTGTTCCTCCAATCGCTCGTCTTCCACTCCCAATTCTTCCAAATACAGTACGTTGAAGAATCTTTCCCTGACACGAATCAAAAATGTGATCCTCCGATTTCCATTGGAATTCAAAAACTCAATCCAGACTTCGTCCACTTTGAACATGCTCTTTTTCAACATATCCTTCACATCTTCGGAGCACAAGGACATCAGAAAGATTTGAGAAGGGGACATAGTAAGGAGTAGACGGCGATTGATGACATCGGGGAAGTTCAGGATTGGTACTGGTTTGATGGGGCGAGATTCTTCCATCAGATTTTCTGAAACTCGGGTAAAAATTTAATGAAATGTCTTGCTTATTATTAGCGATGGATTCGAAGACCGTATTACAAAAGGAAGCATAGCAAAAACAAGCAATAAAAATTTGAAACAGAAAAAGGTATGCCACAAAAGTGTCTTAAAAATCTACTTTCAATCCCGAAAATAGCAGTGAATGAGAGCAATCTAAAAAACAAAAATTCAATGAAAACTCCTAGTCAAACATTTTTGAAACAGTAATGAAAGATTCAATTAGCTTGTGATCAGTTGAACAAAAATAATTGAAATATTGAGAAAGTCTTGAAACAGAAAGAAAGTTCACTGAAATCTCGTAGTTTTTTTATTTAACAGAAACACGCCATTTTTGAATGTTCTCAACAAAAAATTGAAAACAAAAGTTTTTGAGAAAATATTTGATTTCCGGTCGTCGTCAAAAGCAAAAACTGATAAGAAAAACTTCAATCAAATTTAAGGAAAACTGAAACAGATAACAATGCATAAATAGAACAAAACGATGGAAAAATAGGAAGAGACAACGTGGTGTATACAACCCGAATGAACCATAAAATGACTGACTAGTGAAGAGACAACCAAAAAGCACAGAGAAAATGAGAGACGCAGAAAAGCAGAAAAAGAAGATTTCCTCCGAACAATTGTTCTTGTGTGAAGAAAGGAGGAAACTCGTTCCTTTTTTTTGTGGGAGGTTGTTTAATGAAAGAAAAGAAGATGAGAGGTCATCATCGGTCAGAGGGGGTTAGAAGGGTCCCCTTTTTTACTCTCCTTTTATTTGTTAAAAGCCAAATCGGAGGCAAGATGCATATACTGTGTGTCTATCTAGTCATTTGGGCTGTGTCGGAGCCGGTCCAACCGATCTCCGAATTACTGAGATTCACGACTTGGGGCGAGCCTGGGGCGTATTACTGGCAAGAACCGGGCGTTGGCCTCGGACCAGCGTATACTGGGGAGTTTATTCAGGGAGGGGCCATTATGAAGTGTCCTTAGAAGGACTAAATCAAACTATCCTCTTCTGAGTCAAGTGTCCCGGGAACATCAGCCCCATGGAGAGCGTTGGCAGGAAGCCTTTGGTATGTAAGGTTCCATACACCAACACCATGAGGTGGAATCTGACTATTTACCAGAACACCAGCCCTTTACTTCTCCATCAGGTTTCCTGTTTCCACTGAAGGAGGTCAATGCCGTCGGACCGAAGTCACTGACAAAGACACAGTTACCCGCCGATATCCTCGCGGACTATTGCCACGTTCCTAGGGAAAAGGTCCCATCATCAGTTCACGGCCGACCCTAAACAAGCTCTACCGAGTTATGCCGGCATTCAGCAAGCCGTCACTAAAGTCTGGTTGGTTCATAACAGACAACAGATCAAGCAAGTTACTCCGACAAAACCAGGTCGCCTCAGACTATCGAGCTGTCTAGGGATTTGCGACCCTCTCGGACTCTACTTGACCAGCTAAGGTACCTCCCAAGCGTCATCCCGTAAACGAGGTTGGTTAGAAGCCTCTAGAGAATCAAACATGCTTGGTACACATAACCAGCAAAACGACCATTCAAGTCGAAGAGGGGGAGGAGGGCCCTATCTCTCTACGGACTGCTCGAAGATTTCAACTAACCATCGCCCCTGCGAGGAAGAAGTGTCCCCCTACTTCGAGGGGTATTCCTTTCTATTTTTATACCCCTCCATCGGGGCAACCTCGTGGCTCAGGAAAGAATCCATCCGAAAGCAGTGCTTACAGATAATGGAGATCCAGGGAAGTCCAGGGTGGTTGCATATTCGGGATCTGCGTTAGATCCCTAGGAGTGCCCCCCTCAAAAATTACTTATCGATACCTCCTGAAGGCCAAATCAACATGTTCCCGAAGAAACAGCGGTCTCAGACCCCATAGAAGGCAACGGGGAATAAAAACTCAAATTTTCGGACTTCTCCTTCAACAAAGTCTCTTGGTGGTTTTCTTTTCCGTCCTCGTTGGCCAATTCTGACCTAACTGGGAAAAAACCGCTCCAAAAAATCTTCATTTTGGGCGGGGCGAGCCTGGGGCGCAATAGTGGCAAGAACCCGCTGAACGGGACCACCAGTTGCTAGGGGATTTATTTGTGAGGGGCCATTATGTAATTGCTCTGAGAGCATAAGTACAGGTCTTGGCGAGTCAGACAAGAGGACCATCCAACTACAGTTTATCCATCCGCATATCCCACTGGTTTATGTGGTTGCAAGTCAATGGACTGTAGTTAGACTGAAGCTCTTGCCAGCCCAATCTTCTTCCTTCTCCCTTCCCTTCAGGTTTCCTGTTTCCACTAAAGGAGGCCAATGCCGTCGGACCGAGGCCGCTGACAAAGACACAGTTACCCGCCGATATCCTCGCGGACTATTGCCACGTTCCTAGGGAGCAAAGGTCCCATCATCGGTTCACGGCCGACCCTAAACAAGCTCTACCGAGTTATGCCGGCATTCAGCAAGCCGTCACCAAAGTCTGGTTGGTTCATAACAGACATATGGATCAAGCAAGTTACTCCGACACAACCAGGTCGCCTCAGACTATCAAGCTGTCTAGGGATTTGCGACCCTCTCGGACTCTACTTGACCGGCTAGGGTACCGCCCAAGCGTCATCCCTCAAACGAGGTTGGTTAAAAGCCTCTCGGGAATCAAACATGCTTGGTACACATAACCAGCTAAACGACCATTCGAGTCGAAGAGGGGGAGGAGGGCCCTATCTCTCTACGGACTGCTCGAGGACTTCAACTAACCGTCACCAGCCGGAACGAGGAAGGAGGATCCCTGTTGGCAGGGTCTCACCGGTACCTCAGGGTCTCCCTAACCAGGTTCGGTTTCTGACCGACCCCAGGGCAACCTCGTTTCGGTGAGGAAGAAAGACACCCCCACTTGGAAAAGATCTCACCGGTACCTCCGGGTCTCCTTTTCCTGGGCCGGTTACTGACCGACCCCGGGGCAACCTCAAAGGATCAGGAAAGAATTCATCCGAAAGCAGTGCTTACAGATAATGGAGATCAAGGGAAATCCAGGGTGGTTTTGCATATTCGGACTCTGCGTTAGATTCCAGGAGTGCCCCCCTCAAAATTTACTTATCGATACCTCCTGATGGTTTTGCTCCCCATCAGAAGGCAACGGGGTGCGAACCACCCAATTACTCAAGTTTTTCGGACTTCTCCTTCAACAAAGTTCTTTGGTGGTTTTATTTTCCGTCCTCGCTGGCCAATTCTGACCTAACTGGGGAAAAAACCGCTCCAAAAAATCTTCATTTTGGGCGGCGAGCCTGGGGCGTAACAGTAGCAAGAACCCACTGAGTGGGACTACCAATTACTAGGGGACTTATTTTAGTGAGGGGCCATTATGTATTTGCTCTTTAGAGCATAAGTACAAGACTTGGCGAGTCAAACAAGAGGACCATCCAACTACAGTTTATCCATCCGCATATCCCACTGGTTTAAGTGGTTGCATGACAATGGACTGTAGCTGGACTGAAGCTCTTGCCAGCCCAACAGCTAGATTTCTCCATTCCCAGGGTTCCTCTTAGCCAGTCCTGTCGGATCCAAAGATCTACTAGTAAACTGACCGAGTTACCCGCCGGAAGCCTCGCGGCCTTCCCGTCTTTCCTAGACCTCGCGGTCTCTAGAGGGGGTACCTGTTCCGATCCCATGTTCCTTTGAGTTCTAATCCTTACTCTTCTCCGGTGTGCTTGATTTGGAGCACGATTTGGAGCTGATCCGGTAGAAACTCACTCTCTGGGTCTCGTATAATCAGAACAGTATGATGGCGACTTTGCCATGGTATCTGCGCCTGCTTTAGTACATGGAGTTGAGAAAAAGCTCCATCCTCAAACTTGGGTAATTAAACCTTTATTAATTAAAGAGTAAAGATACAATATAAAAGACAATCAACATACAACAAGAAAAGAAAAGGAAACATAAGAAAAGTATACCATGTAGAAGCCTACCGCGCTTCATATATATATTTTACTGCAATAAAAAGCCCCGCATATAACCCCGCAAAACTATGCAATAAAACTTGATCAAACCTCACGATGTTGCAATCGTGACAAGCTGGGACTCTCTCTGTGGGTTTTTCCTCGAAAATATACTTTTTACATTGTTGAATAGTAGAAAACATCTCTATGAAGTTGTTGTCTAACTGAATAAAAGAATGACGAGAGATCTTATTCATCAAAAAGAAATACATATGTATTAAACTGTTGCAAAAAGTTATCATCTCTAATTATGAAAACTTGAAGCAGTGAAACGTTTTTATCGACTGAACTGGAAAATGATTTCAAGGTTACTGTTAAAAAAAAACTAAAAATCTTCACATTGATATCAGTCATTATTATATCTTTGCGGATAGATCTATTCCTGAAATTCAAGCAAAAATAACACATTGTTCTATCTTCAAACTTTTATTCAGTACACTTTTGGTGAGACAGTAACTAATAAAAATAATATACAAATTTAAAAATTATCAAACATTTGGATGTCGCCCAGAAATTCTCATTAAGATCGAGTCAGTGTCTGAAAATATGATGCAATTTTATTTTATGTTTCAAAATTTGGCAGAAAACACGAGATTTGTTATGTTAGTTGTTCTGAAATTTCACTCACCGCAATAGATCACTTTTTTAAAAGGCCAGTTCCATACTTCATGATATTTCCACATTTTGTTATTTTTCTATATATATCCATCTTGATCTCGTTTGTGGTCCAAATTCTTGTTGGAAAGATACCTTATTTCTGAAAATAAGGTTCTGTTTCACATAGGATATTTTAGTGAGTTCGAACTATGAAATGACTTATCGATCCAGTCATGAATATAACTCACCTTGATGTTAATCAAAAATTGAAAATAATTAGAGAATTAAAAAAAATCATACATAAATAGTGGGGACCGCATTTCAGACAGCAATCATAGTGAATACGAATATTTTAGAATTTTGAATAAAATCAAATAATATAAGGGAAAATACAAAACCGCCGCTCAGTTGGTGGTCATTGGAGTCGAATGAAGAGGAAGAGGAGTGTGAGAAACCGTTGAGAACAACTGTAGGGAGGGAGGAGGGATGCCTCTATCTGTCATTGCCATCTGGTCATCTGGAGAAATGGAGGGGTCAGGAGGAAAAGGAAACAGTAGGAAAGGGGGTGTCATAATAAGAAGTGCTAGACAAGAGAAGGGTAAATGGTCGTAGAATAACGGAATTTTCTCAGAGAGACCAAGAAGGATTACTGTTTCAGACTACCGCCATCTGAAAACACACAAAATTCGAAATTGATAACAATATGTAGACAGTGTTGTAGATAGGAAACTACAAACCGAGGTTTTGAACCTGAAAATTTTCTGTTTCACCAGTGAATAATATTGGTCTCTCTGAAACTTTTTCAATGCTGCGGTCGTGGTAAGCGAATTTTTCCTTTCTTGTCATGTGGATTTTGTCTGTTAAGAGCTGTCCATTTTTCCTTGACTATTTTCTGAAATAGTGAATGTTCAAATTCACTTCCTTGATTCCGCTTATGCCTTCAAATTCTGCGTTTACTGTTTCAGAGCTCTGGCATTATGAACCCCTTTATGTTAGTTTTCATTCCTTCCTGCTTGATGATGTTTCAACTGTTTCAACTATTTTCAGTGTTGGGTCTCACGTTTGTGTCGATTTTAACCTTCATTACATTTTCTATTTACAATTGCTTCAAGGCTGAAACAGTTGCATTTCTATAATGGCAGTACTGAACCATGATCCTAATTTTTAAAGTGGTGCTGTTTCAAATTCTAACCAAAGATGCCCGCATTCGGTCTAGACTTTATTAAAACCTTTCGAATAGAAAGTCCCTGAAAACCGAACAAAAATAACAAAATTTTTCTTCTTTTCAAACATTCATTTAGTAAACCTTAGGAGCCATGCATACCAATTAAAAGAAAATACAAATCATACAAATTAAAAATTTTTCGCCAACTCATTCAACTCCTCTTTCTTCTCCCAATACCTCTTTGCACCTCCTCCTTCATTCTTCTCCGCATATCCTTCATCCTATGTTTCTCGCCTTCCACACTCAGGTTCAACATTTCGCAATACATGGCGAATTCATGTGGGCTATCCATCTCCAATAATTGCCACCATGCTGCCTTGACTGAGTAAACGTCCATAAACGCATACTCTATCTGGTCATCTCTCAGGCGGGGGACAGTCCAATCCGAAAGGGTTTCGGATTTGTTGAGCAGAGTGCTCCCCAAATCCTTCGCCACCATCTTCAGGCTTGGATGTTCCTTCAACCGAAAGGATTTTTCCACCATTTCTTGGAAATCATCGAAAGCGATCCCAGCTCCCTTGATCATATCTTCTGGTCCGAACGATATCAATCCCCGAGCTTTCGAGAGATTGTGAAGACTTTTCTGAAAAAAAGTGAAGACTTTTTTGAAAAAAATACTGTTTCAATTTTGTAACTTTTTTAGTATTGTTTCGAAAATCTGTTTTCTCACTGGCTGAAATAAATTTCAACTCACCTTCAAAACAAGACAAATAATAGCAATAAACTATCAGAAAAATCAAAACAATAGATAGAGACCGCTTTTCAGACAGCAGTCAAAGTAAATAGGAATATTTTAGAATTTTGAAGAAAATCAAATAATAGGGAAGAAAACAGAAGACCACCGCTCAGTTGGTGGTCATTGGATTTGAATGAAGAGGAAGAAATCCGAAAGGACAGCTGTAGGGAGGTAGGAGGGATTCTCTATCTGTCATTGACATCTGGTCATCTGGAGAAATGGAGGGATCAGGGAGAAAGGAAAACAGTTGGACCAGGGGTGACATAATACATAACAGGTGCAGAACAGAGAAGGAAAACTTGTCTTTGGAAAAACAGAAATTCTTGAGGCAGACCAAAAACTGTTACTGTTTCAGACTACCGCTATCCAAAAATACGAAAAACTCTTAATTGATAGGGACGGCGCAGAAGCAACGAAGTACACTCCGAGTTTTGGAATCTGAACATATGTTTACTGTCTCACCAGTTAGCTATATCATCCCAAAAATCTTTTTGAGTAGTTCGACTACTTTGGAATGACTAGCGGATAGCTGTGAAGAAATAACTGAAAAATCAGAACTGATTCAAAAACTGCATAATTGCTCATGACCCTCTGTTGAAACGGGAGTTGTAAAAAATATTCAAGTTAAATCATATTATTGCTGAATCACCATGAACCTTCCAAATCCAAGACTATTGTTTCAGTTTTTAGCATTTTTTAAGGTGACAATTCCACTCGCCACACAATTTATCATACTGTCCTTCGGATAGCTAAATCGATTAATGCATAATTTTATCGAAACATTTCCTGGAATCGCAGAAAAGATATTTATGAAAGTAATATAACACTTATAAGGTAGCTAATATGATCATCATTTGTGTTTTTTGTTGTCAATGTTTAAAAAATTTCACTATTTCAAAGCATACAAAGGAAATTGTAATTTTATGTTTCGTATTGGTAGCGCTTGTATCCTCTCCAAGATAAGCTTTGAAGAATTTTTCAAATTTTTAGGTTCTCGAACTATTAATTTCTTTTCTGCGGAATTCATTCTTTAATCACCTTGCTATTATCCAGGAAAAAACTGTTATTGTGAAACTATGGCGAACACTGTTTCAGCATTGATTCAATTGAACTTGTTCTAGTTTAGAAACAGTAATGAAAACTGAACCTCTTCAAACCTTATTATGACGGTTTCGAAACTTGTTTGACACCTCAAATCATTTGCAGTCTCTGTTGCACTTTTTTCTTTTGGTGAAACTCCAGTATGAGCACGCTGTACTCATAAAAAAGCTGATTCTGATATGTTATGCAATTAACTTTCGTCGACTTCTTACAAAAAAGCAGCTCAAAAAGAGCCTTGTCGTTAGATATGATGCAAGGAAAGACACTTGCTTATCAAAGACCTCCTTTTTTTATTCTAGAAATCCACTCAATATGTTGATAGAGCATGGTTTTTTTTTCAGTTTAGTGAATAGTATTCATACCATCTTGTTATCATCATTTTTCAGAGTACTGTACTTTATAATGGAACTGAAGCAGTAATGAATTCAATAAGTGTACACACAGACGAAAGACACATTGTGGAAAATCATCAACTTCAAAGTTGAAATTTTTCTGAAACCGAGAAAGTCATATTTTTTCCTTCTTCTCTTTCTGTCCGAAAACTTTTTCGATTGTGGAATTCTCTATTTTAGAATTTTTTATTGTTTCCAAGTCCACTTTTTACTGAACTCATCGTTAACCATCCAACAATCTCAAACAACCGTAATCAAGAAAACACCATTGGACCTCGTAACTGCTCTTTCTAATAATCTCCAATGGGTTGTATGAATCAAAATATACTGCTAAAAGTTGACAGATAATAGATGAAACAACACTTCAGAAGAGAATGAATAGTAGTTAAAGAACAACAAAAAGGCTCAAGTTAGGAGTCGGGTTTGACTCTGTGCTGACGTAGTACGATTTAAAGGGCTCTTTAAAATATCTTTGACATTTAAAAAACTATACGTTGCTATTAACGACATAAAGATCCCAAATCGTGGGAAGCAGTGTGATATCAACAATAACTTTTTTACAGTTCCAGTGTAACATCAAAAATCTCTTGAATCGCTGATATTCGATTTGAAGCACATGTGAGAAATGTTCCTGCATTAAAAAATTCCCAAATATCAATCATTCGTTCCATCTCCACACATTGGTACAGTACTCCCGACGGTTTGTAGATGTTCGACGAGTAGTTGTTTCTGTTCTGGAGCCATTCTGGCAAACACATTGCACACACAGACCAATTGATTCAAAAGTTCTGGATATTCGTGGGTGACGACGGAAAATGTTGAGCCGGAAATGGTGAATTGACACTCGGTGTTGGTCATTTTTGAGAGATCCATTGATTTTGATTGGCGTTCTTGGGTGTGGTGCTCAGATTTCTGGAAAATCACGGTTTCAGGAAGAACTGAAGTTTGAATCAAAGATAGCTGAACGTTGAGGTACTAGTCTGATTCTATTAAATCTTATTTTTACAAAATTTCAATATCACGATCTACTTCTACTCTCTAATAATTCTAGATCAATTTTTACCTCCATCTATAACCACTCAGAATTCTTCAGACTTTTCTAACTTTTCGAATAGTGAGCATCGTTCGATTCGCGTTTCTGTGTAATAGATATATTTGAAACTTTGCTGTTTCAGTCATGTTTTCTTAATTTTCCTGGTACACAAACTTTAATAACACCAGCCTTCGGTTTAAACGGTGCTGCAATCGACGCATCCGCCTCCGAAAACGATGATCCAGCATGAGCGGCTTTCAGAGCGGCTCCTGAATATATTGAGCTCATGTATGTATATTTCATGAACTAATTTGTAGTTGATCAAACTGGAAAGATTGATAGATCTTTCTCTACTTTCCATGTTAACAGCTAGCTATAATGTGCAAAGTCTGATTTCTGAAAAATTCTCTGTTTCCAATGTTTCGTCTTCAGGAGTCTTGCAGCTGCTGATTTGAGGAGTCTTGCAGTCTTGCAGTTAAGGCATATTCAACAAACTCTCATCTTGCATAGAAATAACATGTTTATTTTTCGAAAATCAGAAAAACCCATCTTACAAATTATGGAATGAATACACGAACGGGTGTGTGTTTTTTCTCGGGATGCGATGAAAATAAAACAGACAAAAAACGGGGGGGGGAAATGTGTTGAATCGGAATCAGGAGAGAGACAAGGAAATAGATTATGATTATGAATGAGAATATAAAAGAAAAGAACAATTCAAATTAAAACTTGATAACATTGATGATGAAGATGGGCGGTGGTGACGGCACATTATGCAGCCTTTCGCCTTTGGCGAATTCTGAAAAAAATGGTTATGGTGGGTATGTGCGACTTGAATTCGAAGTCTGACATTCTGAAGTCTGAATTCGAGGTGGTGAGCAATGGCGCATCATTTTCAACAAAAAAGCTCCTACTAATAGTGAAATTCCGAAACAGGCGTTTTTTCCAAAAACTCACTTTTCCCTAATTTTCGTCGAAATCCACTCGACACATCGATTGTAGAGAATCGAGACAACGGCGGTGACAGTGGCAATTCCAAGAATGATGAAACGGAATTGTTGTGGAATAAAGAGGCATCCGAGGAATGTTTGAATTGGGGTGAAGTAGAAGATCACGAGGAGAATGCAGCCCTGGAAAGAATGGAAAATTTTGATTTGCTGTTTCAAGAAATCTAGAATATTTCAAAGTTATGGAAATTGTCAATTGTTCGGGTTCATATTTTTTAACTGCATTGAAAGTTCCATGGTTATAAATACGCTTGCTCATTGAATCTTCAGAAACGCTCTGACAACACAGAAATTCACTCCAATCACATCGAGATATTACACGTTGAGCGCTGTTTAGAGTTTTAAAAATCTTTATACATAACTGTTTTATGTCTTCAGAACTGATGGTAAGACACAGAAATTTCATCAATTTTAAATCTAAAGATTTGAGCTATTACCTAGCTACCTCCTAACGAGTGACTCCTATTCAAGGCCCGCCCTTTTCCCCATCATGCTTTTGTTTAGTGCCTTACAACAGTAACTCCAATCATGCTGAACAGGAACGCCTTGTTCGAAGCAATCGACGCTCGATACGGTGGTCCCGCCGCGAATACAAAGTACAGTACGATGTAGTGGAATAGGGAGACGTAGAAGATTGCTGTGCCCTGGAAAGTACGTCATTATTGGAAATAACTTGAGATTAAGGTAGTGATAACCCAAGTTGTGGGAAAACAATAGCTGTTTTTCAAATTGACGGTAAGTTGTAACATTCAACATAGATAATTACTATGTATTATCAATAAGCTAGATCTTGATTTTGTGAAAGAGTAACTATTTCTTAACATGAGTGAGGGAGAACTGTCTCATCTAAGATCCTATTTCCAACATATAATGCTTGAAACAGTAACCCAAACATACCTGCAAGCTCTTCCTATCCTCATCATTATCATGATGCGTCGGTTCGAAAGGTCTAAACCACTCCTGGATGGTACACAAACAGAACACTCCAATCTGTGCCATTCCTCCAATTGCCAGTTGACCGAATAACGAAACCATTGAAGCAGTTGACAGAATGGATGTTGGTGGTGGTGTACTGGCGAGTCCTTTATGAGCACGAGTCTTGGATGAGAGGAATGCGAAATTGGTGACAATGGCGATATCGATGAAGAGGAATTGCATTTGGGAATAGGAGGTGGCAATCCAGTAGAGGAGAAGAATCGAGATGAATTGAGTGAGAGAGTAGCCAGCCATGCAGAGGAAGGCGGAGTATGAAGTGACGAGAGCGGCACGACCTTCGGATATCAGAGTGATCACGCAACGGATGTCGGCTACCTGGAAACAGGAAACCTTTCAAGAGACCATCAACGTTTGGAGGCGAAATATGTATTGATGCTCATCATACAAGGGAATTTACCTACTATATTGGTAAGATAACAGTGTATTAGCTCAAAAGGAAATTTTTAAACTGTAACATTTACATAACTCTTGGTATCGGAGATCTTCTATTATCGCGTCGTCTGCGGTTGTCAGTTCACTTTAAAAGTGAACGGAGTCATTTGAGAAGATATCTCGTGAAGACACAAAAATTGCGTCAGTGTCCGCGAAGACGCACTCCGAGTTATCGTAATGTGCTGACGCATTTTCGTGTCCTAACGAGATATCCTTTCAAATAACACTATGCGCCTTTAATGTCAACTGACAACAGCAGACGTCGCGATAATAGAAGATCTACCATATCAAGAATTTTGTAATTCCTGCAGTTTCAAAATTTCCTTATAACCTAATACACTGTTATGTTACCAATATAGATACTTTTTCCTTATCCCACCTTCGACGTAAACGGCGCGGCAATCGACGCCTCCGCTTCCGACAACGATATTCCAGCATGGGCGGCCTTCAACGCGGCACAATCATTCGCTCCATCTCCACACATTGCTACAGTACTCCCGACGGTTTGGAGATGTTCGACGAGTAGTTGTTTCTGTTCTGGAGCCATTCTGGCGAACACATTGCACACACAGACCAATTGATTCAAAAGTTCTGGATATTCGTGGGTGACGACGGAAAATGTTGAACCGGAAATGGCGAATTGACACTCGGTGTTGGCCATTTTCGAGAGATCCATCGATTTTGATTGACGTTCTTGCGTGTGGTGCTCGGATTTCTGGAAGATTACGGTTTCAGAAAGAACTGAAGTTTGAATCGAAGATAGTTGAGGTACTAATGTGATTAGATGAAATCCTACTGTTTCGATATTTTAATATCTCAATCTACTTCTACACTCTATTAATCCCAGATCGATTGTTGTCTTACCTCCCGAATCGTGAGTATCGTCCTTCCCATCTTATCAACCACTCCATTCTCGTGTTCAATTAGATAGGCGGTCTTCTTCGAAACAATTATTCCACACTCTCTTGCCACAGACAAAGCGGTCAGCAGATTGTCTCCGGTTACCATAACAGAGCGGATGTTGGCTCTGAAAACTTGACATATTCTACTGTTTCAGAAACTTCTGAGAAGCCATTGTCACTTTACAAGTTATTACTATCTCCACTCTAGTAAGATTTTTCACTATTTCAACGGGTTCTCAAACTTGGATCACATTCACCATCACTAATTAATTTGATTTTAAAAGGCTTATTTACTGTTTCCGCGATTTCTAAAGATTAGATCATATTATTCAGAACTGCTCTGTTATCTGCCCGAATTGACTCACTCATTCAATTTCTGAATAACTTCCGTCGTCACTGGTTTCAATCGATTCTCCAATGCCACCAATCCAATCAATGTCAAATCACACTCAATCGACTGTCGTGGCACTTTTTGAACTTCCGATCCGATTGTTAGCTCTTTTTCAGCAACTGCGATCAAGCGATACCCATGTTGGCTGTACTCCTCCACGATGTCCTGGAAATAAGTTTTTCGGTTTCAGACAAAAAAGTTCAACTTGGAACATTTCTGATCTTGGCTACTTTGGATTTGCTGGCCATAAAACTCACATGAAAGTTCTCGGGTACAGTCTCCGGTCGACACAACGACATAATCATCTCGGGACTTCCTTTACAGTATGCCTTCATCGAATCCTCATCTGTTACGATGACCGCTTGTCTCTGAAGAGCAGAACTGAATGTAAACTGCTTGACGATTTGACAATCAGGAAGGGTACTGTCCTTGGGTGGACGGATCAGAATGGGTTGAATGGATTCAATGGATTCGTGTGATTCAGAATCATCCTCTTCCAATGAATAACCAGTTTGCTCAAACATGATCACGTCCAAGGGATCTCCATGAAGTTCGTGGTTGATTCTGAAAACATATTTGAAGTGATCACCGTTTCAACTTCCACAAATATGGAATAGTTGCACATCATAATACTGACTGCCCAGCCCCCCCCACCTCCCATGAGAACTCCTAAAAACTCACTTTGACAATGTGTGACAAGTGGCGATTGCTCGGACTACATTCTGACACGTATCATTAGTTGAAATTTGAACAATGTTCTCTCTGATTTTTGCGTTTTCGACGACCCGTAGCGCGTAGAAATCGAGTCCGTCTTCGGTTAGGGTACCCGTTTTGTCGAAACATACCTGAAAAAGTTAGATTACATTTTTAACAGGAACCGCTGAGTAGATTGATACTCTGCGTCTCGTCTAGGCAAGATTTTCATCGGGTTGAGAACATGAGCACCCGGTGTCTATGCCCTCCCGCAACTTCACGTACAGTACCGGACAAATAGTTCATAGCATTCTGTCCGGTACTGTAGCAGGTCACGACAATTGAATGGGCACGTCTGAATACCTTTTTACTGCGTTAAACAGACGCAAACACGCGTATTTTTAATGAGTACGCGCTTGCGGATATCAAGAATTTCAACATTGTGATGTTTCGTAGAACCCCTACTCCCTACTTTCCCAACTTACCACGTCAATAGCTCCACACGTATTAATAGTAGTCGGTGATATGCAATAAATGCTCTTCTGACGAAGACGTCGTTGAGCGTAGAAGATTCCGATGCTCATGACGGCTGCAAATTTTGTTATGTTTTACTGTTACAACCACTATTATCTTTGTGAAACAGTTTTGTGACGTTACTGACCTTGGCACATGACAAAGTCTAACTTACTATTAAATATGCCTAACTATAAAAACTTCAGCAAATTATATCTACTCACCCGGAAGTGCTGGTGGAACAACAATTGTGACGAGATCAAGTGCACGAATGACAATCTTTCCGATGGAACTTCCGCGGTAGTAAAGGATGAAAGCGGTGTAGGAGAAGCCAACTACAGCCACACTGGACAGGACAAAGATGAACTGAAAATTGAAAGGTTCAGAAAAAAAATGAAGGCAGGACTGTTATATCTAAACACTTGATGTTTTTTCTAGAAAAGTAGAAACCGTATTTTTTGAGTTTAACCATTTAACGAAACGGAGGATGACATCAAACGTATTGGTCTCACTCGAAATTCAAAAATTGCTGAAACAGCAAAAAACTTGAAAATGTATACCTTCATCAACTGACTGAAGAACTTGAAATCTGCTGGTTTCGGATACATAATCGCTCTGATCAGTTGTCCTTTGGTAGTGGAATAGGATGTTCTGATTACTAATGCTTTGACATGCTGCCCCTTGTAATACTTGGTTTGGAGCACTTTCGTTCCGTTGAAAATGATATTCTTCCCGTGCTTTTCCATGGAGAAAACCTTCTCATGACCATCGTCGGAGATTGCGCTCTGGAAACATTTGCTACGGTTTCAAGCAAAACATTTAAATTGTTTCAAAATAACTGGCTTTATTATTCTTTTCAGTTGGACTTGCTGTTTCAAAAAATCTACTTCTCGACAACTTCCCAATAATTCCCTAATAGGCTACTCTCACACATACCTTTGTAATCGGAATCGACTCTCCTGTGAGCATGGACTCGTTGACAATGGCCGATCCATTCAATAGGACACAATCACAATACATCATACATCCCTGTGGTGGAATCACGAGAACATCTCCAGGTACAATCTCCGAACTGTCCATCTTACAAACTCTTCCATTCTCTCTGACCACTTCCACTTCGTCGTGTTCCACTACCATTGACTGAAGACGTTTTTGTTGAGATCTTGTCTGTCGGAGAGTCATCACAATAGAGTATAGTGACATGGCGATGATCAGTGCCGCATACCAGACATAGTCATCGATGTACCATACGGTAACACTGATGGCCTGGAAGATGTAGAACGGAGAGAGCACTTCCTTGTAGACCAATTCATAGAATGGACTCAGCTTCACTGGCATCACATTCATTCCGAAATAAGTTCTTCGAAGGGCAACATCATCTGCTTTCAATCCGGTACTTGGTGCACTCTTAGCCAATGCTTCGGGTGTAACATGACTATAAGCTCTCGAGGGTGTCGACCATTCTCCATCAATCCATGTGTACTGTAGCTTACGGTAATTGAACCATAGCAACTCTTCCAACTCCGTCAGGGATCCATCGGTGTTGGCGACAACCGTATGATCGGTTCCTGATTGATTCCGATGATAGATTTTGCAAATGTTCTGACGTTTGTGGCTGTCGACGACTAGAACGAGATCCGCGTGTTCGACGGAGCATCGTTTGGCACGGAATTGGATGAGATGTTTTGGGAACCAGTGAAGGATGAGTCGGAAGATTCCGCAGGTGCCGAAGGAGAGGGCGTAGAAGAAGAACTGTAAAAAGTGGAAAATCCAGATTTTAAATTATTGTATAAGGAGTTGAACCAATTAACATTCTAAACAACACTTCAAATATTTTGCTAGTTTTCGAAGCCGAAACAAATTTCTTTACTGTTTCAGTTGAACATAATTTGAGCAGCTCTGGTCTGTAAACTGCTGAACCATCCCCTTTTTCCACACTATTTCCCTTTCCCCTTACCGTTCTCCACAACGTCGTCCTGTAAGCTACGATGTCGAACTCGTGCTCAGTATCCCGGTTCTGCTGCCGACTTCCTCCATTGCGTGAGGTGGCGGATGAGGCGGAGGCTGTCGCATGACGCGAATTTCTTGGACGGCGTGAGCCGCCAGGGCCCATACGATCGGCTTTATTCTGGAAGGAAACGAATGGGTGATGTTGATTGGATAGGAAAAAGAGGGAGGAACGAGAGGTAAGGAAGACAGAACATTTACGAAGCATTTGGAACAGAGGAAATTATTTTTTTTTACAGACAAGTTATTGCATTTTAAGAGGGCTGAATAAGTCGCAACTGATGAGGATAAATATTTAGAATCAAATTCTGGTTATGAATAGAAAACATGAGATTGGATAATGATATCAAAAAAACAGAGGAAGTAGGATCAGTTGCTGAAAACGGACGCGAAATGTATAAAAAATTTACTCTTTCATAAAAAACTAAGAAAAAGTTTGAGATGATTGTAAGAACTATTGACGATGCTTTAGATTGGTGGATTCTCTATATCAGTTTCTTTCAAATTACTGTTGGTTAAGACAGAACTTTAGTTCAAAAATGATCAATCACAACTTTTTGGAAATTACTGTTTCTGGGATCCATTTCTCGAAATACAATGAGAAGAATTTGATTTTTTTAGGGTACTTAAGAACACCGACCAAAAACTATTTCCATTTTGAGTACTGTGGTTTACTAGTCCATCATATCGAAACTGAATAACACTTTTCTCAAATTTGACCCAAACCAATATTTAGAACGTGAGCACTAAAATCACAGTTTCAAACCAAATTTAATCAAATTTGGAAACTCCCCAAATTTAATCCATCTCGAACTTCTCCCTTGATTTCCAAAAAAACACAGTTTCAAAAAACTCTAAAAACTTCAGTTACACTTTTCCACGTAATTCTTCATCTATACCCAATTCATATTACATGCAAAAAGAAAAATGAGAAAAAATCTAATGAAATATGAAATATGAGAGAGTTCTAGTTCTCAAACATATATCGAAAAATGAGACTCAAAAACACATACACACTTATGAATGTAAGAAATATGAGGAGAAAAATATGAAGAAAATGAAACTAATTAGTGCTGGCACACTATAAGTAAACAGATGGAAAAAGTTCTAGAAGAAAAAAATTTGAAAACTTTTTCACCGTTTCAAAGTAGAAATTTGAAGAAAGTTGAGGGATAAAGTTCAGTTTCAGAGAGAAGAAAACTGCAAATTAAGATATTTTCCACTGTTTTTAAAGTATTATTTTGAAAAAATGGAAATTCAAAAAAGTACTGTGTTAGCCATAATTTCAAGTAATTCCAAATTTTCATCCTACCTAACAATAAAGTTTGGAAAAAAATGGAAGAAGGAAGATTTGCGAGATGAGCAAAAAAGTGACGAATCTTCCTGAGGGCTTTTCTTTTTTCTGCAAGCGCTTAATGTCCTGAGAAATTGAAAAAAGGGAACATTAGCAAGAAAAATAACAGTGACTAATAGTGGCTAGTACGTAAATGAGTGAGTAAGTTCTCAGGGTAAACAGTGGGAAGTTAGGCTAAAATTTGGGTGAGTAGCAGCTTATTAAATGTGGAGGAGGGGTACGGGGGAGGAAAATTTTAGAAAATCTTTTTTTTTGCAACAATTTTTCGCTGTTTCAAATGAAAGTTATGAATACTCCAGAAATTTGAGGGTGATAATATGTTTTTCTAAAATTCGGAAGTTCTGCAATATGACTATCTGAAGGATTCTGGGATATTCAATTTGAGGATTATGAAGGTAATGATTCTGATGTTGAAACCCAAAAGTTAAACCTCTAATTCAAAAATTGAGTGAAACAGAATTTCAAAAAACAAACTTCTGTAATTTTCTGACTTCAATTAAGAATTTCTGAAATTTCAAATTTCAAATCATTACTATATCATCGGATTTCAAACTACGAATTCCATATATTGCCAAATTTCAAGAAGTAAATTCAGAGAAAAGAAAAAAGAATATCCAAGGATCATCAAAAACCACTATAACATTCAAAATTTACTGTTTCTCCGGAAACAGTAAAAACTCCGGATTTTTCAAAAAACGATAGATTTCTTCCTTCGAATTTTATTCATTTCAATGGTTTTAAAATCCAAAGGTAGGACAAAAAGTGAGTGAAACAGAATTTTGAAGAAAAAAAAAACGTCTGTAATTTTTTGGTTTTAATTCAGAATCTCGAAAATTTCTAATCTCGAACCATCACTACATCATCGAATTTCGAACTACAAACTCCCTAGTAAATCCACTAAAAAGTTCAAAATTAAGCGTTTCTGCAGAAACAGTAAAAAATCCGGATTTTTCAAATTCTATTTATTTCAATTGTTTTCAAATCCAAAAATAAAAGTTCCAAAATCATTCCTAAAACCTCAAAATTTGGTCACTAGCGACCCCAACAACTGATAGCAAAAACAAACAAAATCCATCCCATCGCATGCCCCCTTTGTTGCATTCCCCCCTATATTTAGGCAAATAATCCAAAAATAGTGTGTAGATCAAAATCGGAGAAGCCTAGAGAAAAAAATGGATGGATGGGGGGAAAAATGTGGAGAATATCTATCGGAATTGGACGAAAAAATGGGGAAGCAAAGCAGATGAAACATTTTTGTGAGTGTGTAGGAGGTTGGTGGTGAAAAGGGTCTATGGGAAAAAGGAAGAAAAATCGGAAATAGAGATAAAATCATCGACAAATGGATTGGGAAGGAAAGAAAAACGAAGATGAAGAAGAATAGGCGAAGAAAATCTGTTAGATCTTCAAGGAATGATATGGATTTTTGGTATTCATACGTCATACTGTTACGCTGTTAGAGGAAGAGGGGGGAGGAGACGCAGAGAAACGAGAGCGCTCTCGTTTCTCTGCGTCTATCCTGTGAGTCTATTTCCTTCAAATGGGTGTATCTCAAAAACGTTAAGAGTTAGAAAAAAGTTTTCAACAGCCAAAATGTTTGAAATTAAATTTTACGTATTTTGATAGTTATCACCTTTTTTGTAACTGTAACAGTTCTAGAGTTACAGGCTTTCGAAGTCGGCGTTGCCCACATGAGAGACACAGAGAAGCGAGAGTGCTCTCGTTTCTCTGCGTCTCTTCGATGTGATCTTGGAGTTTGAAGAGGCGTAGGATAAGCCAGAAAAAAGTTGTCAACTATAAAAATGTTAAAAATTCAATTTTACATGTTTTTGCATTTGGCAACTTTTTTCTAGAATCTTTAGTTTTCGAGATATCAGCGTTTGAAGTAGTGCCTTCAGCTACCATGAATTAATCGCTGAAAAACGCCTCCAATTTTTTCTGTTTCTCTTGAAAACGTTATAAATTCAAAAGTTTGAAGACTGATCGAATCTTTGAAACTTCTTCAACAAAACTTGGACACTAATTCCCAACAAGGGTACTTCAGAATCTAGAATTTTTTCCGCTCTTATGGACCACGAGACATGCTCTTCGGAAACAAAATATCGTTAGAATTAGGAGGGTCCCCTCTCCTCCAAAACATCAGATGTCCTCTCCCCCTTTGTTGGTCATTGAGCTTTTTTTGTGTACACTTAATTTGGGATTCTAGGGGAAAACTGATTTATTGGTTTCAAGGGGAGGCGGTTGCGCCTGATCAGGGCTCTAGGACAGAAAATTGTAGGAGGGATTTTAAAGGTGAATGATGAACATAAAATGAAACAATTGCAGATTTTCCGCTTACGAACGAAATACGAATTCCGTGAAACTGTGAAATTTTCAAAAGTTACAATTTCTCAAGAAGAAGCTAGGAGAGAGTATGAACTATTGAGAGAGCCCAGAGAAACGATATTGGCTCGTTTTTCTGCGTCTCTTCCAAATTGTCCTCTCTAATTAAAACGATTGGAACATCAAAGCATCAATTTTGAAAGACTAGGAGCAAAATTTGATAATCGAAGAGAGTAACGGAAAAATTTTACTGTTACTATTTTACCCTAACACGGCGAATAATTCTTGAAATTTATAAAAAAAGAGATTGTTGGCGCTTTTCTCGTGAAAGAAGCAAAAATGAGATTTTAAAAAATAGAAATGAAAATTTTGTAAGGAAAAAACTACTGAAGAGAATTGTTGAGAGTAGAGGGAGATGATTCTCAGATGAATTATGACTAGCTTTGCGAGACAATGGCCAAAAATGGCCTAAATTCATGTAGGAAGGTGAAGCATGACTTAGCATGCCAGACCCCGTTCATTTTCTACTGTAACAAAGCAGATGAGAGAGTTTTCAAAAATAGGTCGTAGTTGAGATGCGACTGTTGATAAAAGCAACATTCATGATCACCGAAGACACAAAAGATTGTACTTAAGCCGAGGATCTACCAGAATCCATTTAGACATAAATGAGCCGGAAAAGCCCACAATATAGATTCTTCCTCGTGTTATGGTTGCTGAAACGTTACAAACTAGGTTAAAATTGATTAATCATGGAATCGAGCAAACATGCTAACCAATATGAATACATTTCCTATCAAATTCATAAGAAAGGTTGACTTAGTTTCAAAGTAGGACGAACTTTTGCCAGCCAACAGAACTGGCCTGAATACTCGTGTTTTGCAGGTTTCAGAAGTTGAATTTTTGGCAACTTGAAATATAGATCATGAACAACATTACTGCCAAGTTTCAGCTCATAAACTCTATCCACATTAGAGAAATCCTAATTTGAAATTTCCTAGGCCCTAAAAAAAAGCTTAAAAATCTTTCAGAGACTTTATTTTTGATTTTGACCTATCGAATTTATAATCAAAATACTCACCAGAAAATTCTCTACAAAAGTTACTTAACTAGAAGTGACATGTCTTGTTCTGCCCCTCAGGAGTTTCCAAAAACCGCAAAAACTCGCAAATTTCAGTTGATTTTCTAGAAAATCTTTCACAGGTTTCATTTCTGGGTCAAATTCAATGTTTTTTAGGTCAAAAGGTGTGTTTTTTAAATCCTAACAAAAGTTACTTAATTTGGAATTGAAAAAAACGACGCGTAGCTAGAAAACCTAAAAAACGATGTATCGAGAAACGCGTCAACAAATCCAGAAAAAATATTTTTTATAAATTTTGAGAATTATTCGCCGTGCCTAATAAGTCAAATCGTAATATAGAAAATTGTTCAATATCCTACTCACTTTTTCGAACTTTTTACTTTTCATGTAAAAAGTTTGAAGTATGAAACTATTTTTCAATGTTTCATAAATTCATAAAAATCAGGGTGATGAGCTCAGAACAATTCTGAGTTGTAAAAACAGACTAAAGTAGTCGTGGAGAGAGCATATTCAAAAGGAAAAAGTTCGGTTTCTCTGAACTCTCATATTAGGAAATTTATTTACATGAATAACACACTTCTGAACTTCAATAATTGTTAATTTTTGTTTTGAAATAGTGAATTTCAAAAATCTGTTTCAAGAATCAGAGAGGTGTGTGATCCTAGAATAATGTTATTGTAAAAACTGAAATTGCAAGAAAAATACTGTTTCATAAAAAATCTTAATCATGGGCTTGAAATTCGATCTATTCGGGATGATCTACTGGAATCGTAATCTTAACCAAATAACCATACTCCCAAATTTCTCTGCGGCTCTCCTCCTACCATACTCTCTAACCCCATCTTCCAAAAACCTAAACTTCAGAAACCTAGTACCAACAAAACAAGTTGCTCTCTGGACCCTTTCAAAAAAATTTCGAAATTCAACAAAACGCGACGCGTTTTGTTGAAAAAAGTGAGAGAAAAACGAGAAGAGTGCAACAACAGCTGGTGTTTAGAGAGTAGGCAAGAAGACCTCCTTGAGTCGGAAAAGTCGAAAATGGTTGAGAGAGAGGGTAGGAAAATGCACTTTTCGGAGAACGAAAAGTGCTCGAAAAGGTTGAATTTGGGAAAAAGAGGACGATTCATCTAATGCAAAATTAGGTATAACAGAAAATGAGAAAAGTCAATGAAACAGTGAAAGTTTTGACCGAATTTTTGAAAATTCGGGGTATTTTTCAAACTTGTTTATCAGACCAGTCTCCCATTATCGAACGAAAATATCCTAAAATACCCACGAAATTTCGAAACAGAAAATTTTTCAAAGCTATTTTTCATAATTTTGAAGTTTTCTCATCCTGTGATTATATACTAACCCGGCTCTGTTTTAGAATCGGGTGCCCACCATAAAAAATCGGGTGCCCGAAAAAAATCGGGTGCCGGTCAAAAAAATCGGGTGCCCAAAAAATCGGGTGCCCTAAAATCGGGTGCCCAACTTTTTGAAGAAATTTGGAGTCTGCAGAAAACGATTTTTAGACTATTTTATTTGGAGTGTGAAATGAGTTTGGGTTGTGGAAGTCCATAGAAGTCTTGCCCTAAGCTTATTTACAGCATCTTTTCCGGAATTCTTAATGTTGGTTCCGAGTGACCATATGTTCGAAAAAGTGTATGAATTAGCAGAAATCATTCTGAAAGTGCTTAACAAGACGAATATAGTGTTGATTAGTCTGAGAAAAGTCTTTGAGTCAACCCATAGCCCTTTCCACTGCAGATTACGGGAGATGTTTCAAAAGCGACCAACAGTATTGACCTTTTTCAAATCTTTTGGCAATTCAAAAGTGACTATAGACCTTCCAGACACCACTCTAGAATCTTTGTCATCGAATTTCTCATAAATTACCGTATGCCGAAAAAAAAAGGTGGGCACCCGATTTTTGGGCCCTCCATTTTTCGGGCACCCGATTTTTGATCACCGGCACCCGATTCTAAAACAGAGCCTACTAACCCCATCAATGATTCTAAAACTTTCAAAATTTCAGAATTTCCTTAAAACAGTAAAAAAATGCAAAACTACAAAAGATCAAAATCGCCTTAAACACAAAAAAACTGTTAGAAAAGATGATAGATGAACCAGAAGAAGACCCAGAATCGAAGATCAATCTCTCTTATCCTTTTCGTTTTTATGAAGAAAAAAGTGATGATATAGATCAAAAACTGTGTAAAACTAGACATATCGAGTCCTATAGACAGTATATTACAGCCAAAATAAATATGTTTAGCCCTCTCACTTTTTGTAACAATGTGAATATGAAAGAGAGAGTGAAAATAGTGAAAATAACGGAAGTGAAATTTTGTGTGTTACAACAAAAAAAGCAGTAAAATGAAAAAGTGAAAATAGAGATGAAATCATATGGAAGAGGTGTACTGTAATTTTTAGATAGTGAGAAAATAAATAATAAAATTGAGATGATTTTTGGTATGTGTTATGTTTGCCGAAAAGAAAACTGGTCATGAGAAATTGAGAGAACGAAAAAATGAGAAAGTGACGAGTTGAGGTCAGAAAAGTTTTTGGTTACTGTTTCAAACTAAAAGTTTCTAAAATAAAGAAAAATTCAAATTTGATTTCTTAGATCCATGAAGGTCCATGTAAAATGATGGTTGCAGAGGTAAACTCCTCCTTTTTTTGCACCTATTTTGATTTGCGGAGAAGGGGGTGGAGCTTATTTGAAGAGAGCTCGAGATAAAGATTGGGTTATGAAATGTTATGAAATTTTTTAAAATTCGGGTCAACAGAATTCAAAAATAAAGAATATTCCCTTTAAAATATTGCGGTTTCAATTGGGAAATTTAGAAAATTTGAGATTTCGGACATTACTATCGGTACATTTTTTTCGAAAAAAGAATCTTACTGTATCAACAGAACCAGTAGAAATTTAGAATTTTTGAAAGTTTGATTTGATCTTATTGTGCTCTGTATTCAAAAAAGAATAGTTTTTTCTGGAAATTCATCAAAAAATTTCGTTTCGCAAGTTTTTGAAATAACTTTTATGGGTCGGTAAGTTTGACGATTCAAACGAAAAAGTTTAAAAATAATAAAATTTCGGTATCAAACGAAAAATAAAGCTACTGAGCATGATCAGTCAAGAATGAATCATGTTAATTTGAAAAATATTGAGAAAAACTTGGTGAAATAAGTTTGAATTGGCAACAGTGTCGTCCAAATAGCACTAGAAGTCATCCAAAATTAAAAAGGCATTTTTCAGAAAAAACTACAGTTTCATCGGAAACATTTATAACTTTTGGGTATAAATACAGTAATGCTTCGAAAACACTGCGTGACTAAAAAAAATCTAATAAAAATTTTCCAAAAAAAAAATGCTGTTTCAAAATGAAAAAATAATTCAGCTTCCGATATGGACAACATTGTGTGACCAAACGCTTCTCCCACCTACACAAACTGAAATTTCCAAAAAATCTTAAATTTTATATTGCAATTTTTTTAGAGTCTAAAAACGGAAGTTAATCTAAATTTACCATGAATTTAATACCTCTAGTGAATAGATTTTTCACATTTCGGAAAATTTTGTTTGAAAATTTTTCGGTTTCATGAAAAAAATTTGGTTCGATGGAAAAATGGGATTTCGATGGACGCCCTGGTCTACGATATACACAAAATTGGTCTACGTTATAAACAAAAAGTCATTTTCCAAAAAAAAATTTCCACTAAAGTCGAGCAAAATATAAAACTCAGTGAAGCCTAAGCTAAACAAAAAAACTCCTAGTCATACACATATCTAGTGTCACAAGGCCCCGTCAAGGAAAAGAAAACCTAATTCCTAATCCTCTTCTTTTTCTCCCTTTTTGTCCCACTATAGAATAGAAAAGACGACACTTACGCTTACGCATCACACCCACCCCTAGAAGAAGAAGAATCTGTCTCCAAATTTCACATTTCTTGGCACATTGCCAACAATCGCCGCCCCGCGGCAGTTCAAAAATTGACAGCAGCGGAGGAAGACACAGACATACACGAAATAAGAGAAGAAGGGGGAAGAAAAAAGCAAAAAGTGACGGGGAGGGGAGGCTGGGTGCACTACGCACTCGTCCTTCGGAGGACTGATGTCTCACAGAACAAAGAAATGATGAGAGAGTGGGAGCGATAGAAGAGACCCAGAGAAAACAGAGAGAGAGGAATGAGAAATAACGGACCTCCCTTTTTTTTAATGTTTGTTGAGGGTGGATGGGAGAGAGAATTGTGTGATGAGAGAGATGGAGGGGAGAGAGGAAAAGAGGGCGGAGTTTAGGTAGTGGTCAGTTATAAAACAAGAAAAGGACGAAATACCACTGTTTGATACTCAATATTAGCAAAATGTGATTGCTGAAACAGTAATAATATTCGAATTCTAAAGAGTCGTCATTACCGTACCCCACCGCCTAGAAAAGTAGTGAAAAATGGGAGGAGCCTAATGAAATTGATAAGCACACAAAGGGTCAGATCGATGCAAGAACACTCTGCGAAATGTAAGAAGTTTTAAGGTGATTCTTGGAAACAGTAAGCATTGACTTGAACTAATAAAGTTTTTGTTTTTGACTTGGGCTGAGGGAAAGTCGGCGGAGCTTCTAAGTATGTAGTTTTCACGGTGATTATTTTCTACCTTTTAGTGGAACGTTTTGAAAGGAAAAAGGCGCGAAAAAATCGCTCGCTGATTAGTTAGTTCCGCCCCATTTTGGGATGTTAGGCCACGACCCTGCTGCTTTCTAGTCCGCCGGCCGTGCCTGTCTCTGTGGGAGCTTTCTCTTCCATCAACGAAAGGGCAACGGAGAATCCATTTTTAAGTATGAAGGACACATTTGTTGGGATTCAAACTTTAACCACACAAACTAGATAAAATTTAGGAGGGACTGTTCAAAATTTTTAAAAAACTGTTCGAAATTTTTCCGCGACTTTTTGCCTTCAAAGGTAAAAACGGCCGATGGAAGAGAAATTAACACTGTGTTTTTGAATTCCCGCCTTCTGGTGGCCTAGCTTTCTCCAAATGGCGCGGCCGTGTAAACCAACAAAAAAGTAGGGGAAAAATCACCGTGGTTATCACTAGGAGAAAAGTGCAGTATCATTTGAAACTTGACATTTTCTAAGGTGCTTGATTGAAACAGTGAATCTAGAAATTTTCCAATCGTTTTGAGGAAAAGTGTATGGTACCAAGTAAGACAACTCTTCGAGTACTCTCCGAGTATAACCTAGTCAAAAATGGGTGGAGTCTAAAATTAAAAAAAAAAAATTTTTAATGTTACCGCAAATGAGTATCGCACAATTATTATTCTCAGAAATTCATGAAATTCGAACACTTGTCGGTAACCATTTTTCTGAGTTTTGTCAATTTTGACAAAAATTGGCATTCTTATATGACATTCTGTGAAACAACTAGCTTATACTCAATGCGGCATCGAAAAAGAGAGTGATGTTCAAAACATTTCTAATCACTATTACAGCATTAGAAACAGTAAAAAATAGGACTGACCATGTACAGTATGGAATAGTGAGCGGAGCTTAGGAGGGCATAGCGGTCAGTGAGAGAAACATTTATTTTGAAGTTTACAGAGTTCCAATTTATCAAAATACCAAGATAATGTCAACTGCTCAAAATTCAAAGAACCTTTTGAAACAGTATTATCTTTGAGATATTAAACGAAACAGTATTATCTTTGAGATACATTCAGTCTTAATAAGATTTGTATGACCGTAATAGGGTGATTAGAAGCCCAACAGAGCAATGGAAAGCTTAAGAATCCAAGACTTTTGAAAACGCTCAACAATCTGTACGAATCATTTCAAGGAACGAATGAAAATACTGTGAGCTTTTTGAAACAGTTTAGCTGAAACAGTATGTTCTAAACAGTAAGTTCTAAAACTTGGGATAGAGCTGGTTCCTAGGCTATCCTGATTGGAGAGGGGGGGGGGGGGGGGGAAATCATCCAAATGTTTTCCAGACCGTTTTGAGATTTAGCTTCAAAAATAAATTTTTTTTTTAGAAACTGAAGTTTTTTGTACATTATAGATCCTCACTAATCGAAAAGTTGAGATTCAATCAAAGTTGCTCAGCTGAAATAGTAACTGTCAAAGCTTTCTGCAGTTTAAAGCCAGAAGATCGTCTTTTGGCGAACTCATGTGAAAAACTTCAAAAACCTACTTCGAGAACCTATTACTACTACTACTACTATACTAAAAAACCTACTGCGACTCCAAAAACAAGCCATCAATTTTCTACTGTTTCAAACTTTTCATTGAAACAGAGATTTCTCAACTCAATTATTGGAAGTTTCAACCAACAAATAAAGACAAATCAAGAAACCGACTACCCAAAGCAGTGAACATCGACACTGAATGAATATATGTTGGTTCTAGAGGCCACATCGACATTGAAAAAGTGGGCGGAGTCTTGAAGGAGCCTCGAAGAAGGCTCCGCCCACAGCCAGCTGGAGGAGGTGCCAGGACGAACACCTGGAGGAGGGTCATAGAATAAAAATCTGTAGACATTGAAAGGGAAAGGATGAAATGAAAATATATGTGTCTAGGTTCGAGAATGACCAATAAAACATAGAATGGAATGGAAATGAGTCGGGCCACCAGCTGGGACAAGTGAAGAAATGGACATGTACTATTAGAAGTACAAAATTTTTTCTGTTTCTGAGTAAAGTGATAGTACATCTTACATCTTAGTTAGACACTAATTTCATTTATATAAATGACTCCCGAAAAATATTCAACTATCTATTGGTAAGATTCGGTGTTTGTGTACTTTCAAAATTTTCAAGCCGATTTTGTCTGAAAATCGAAAAATTACGCGGACACCGAGTCTCACTTTTTTTTTCAATCCGACAAAACAACTTCATATCAATCAGATCTTCTCTTGATAAAGAATTTTGGACTATTATTTTTTGTTAAAATAGATGAAGAACTGACTATAGAAAACGCCAAAAGTTTGCCATAAAACTTAGAAACAGAAAATTATCAAATTTAGAAAATTTTTTGCTGTTTCTCAATATTTCTAAGTAAGTTGCAGATATTTCTCAAACAGTCCCGGTGCCGTGGTCTATGTTGAACTAGATTTCCTTGTATGCCTCATAAAATCCAACTGGTTCGTAATAAGACTCGATGAGCAAAGAAGTACAGAAAGTACATGGACTCATAAAAGATGGACAGAAGATTGTGCCACCTGGTGGAATGGGTCATGAAAATGTGCAAGGAATACTGGTACTATAAAATGGTACCAACAGCTCATAAAAAATACCAGCAATGATGGGTATAGAAAATGATCCAGCTGGGTAGGACAACCACAAAATGAGCTATAATGATCATATTTGTTCTAAATTTTTACTGTTCCTTGGGCAAAAGAAAAAAATTTTCTCATTAAACATTTAGTTTCGAATATATCATCTTGAAAATCGTCGAGCGACCAATACCAAGAACTAAAAAACCTAGTCTAAAACGGTGACCTTTTATTTAGGAGAATCTTTGAAAAAAAGACGGATACTGTAATCCTCAACAAATCTCTTCTACGAGAATAGATAAATCTTCCAAAGAGAGAATCTTCCAAATTTTTCTCCCTAATACTGTTCTTTGACCTCATCTACCGTAACCATATTCAATTTGAAACACTCATCTATACTTATGTATAAATTACTCATCATCACTCTGAACACCAGCATTAATATGAATCAGTTCAGAAGAAACGTGCAAAAAAGTGATGAGCAATCAAGTAGTGAGACCAAAGAAACAAAAGTGGGCGCAGCAAATGATGATGGGTCAGTTTATGATGTCATCATATAATTTGAAAGTATGGGACACAAAGCATACTGTAGGCGAAGAATAGAAAGGATAGAAAAGTAAAAAGTTAAATAATTTTGATTAAAGAGTTATGACGGAAACAGTGAAAATTTGGAGGGAAAAATTAAAGTTGAGGAATCGTTTCCGTTTCAATTTTTGATAATCTTGGAGAGAGAACAGATACTACGATAGC
The DNA here is from genome assembly GCA_963932045.1 of Caenorhabditis sinica. NCBI lineage: Eukaryota > Metazoa > Nematoda > Chromadorea > Rhabditida > Rhabditidae > Caenorhabditis > Caenorhabditis sinica. The sequence continues at coordinate 8,446,481 of OZ009940.1, read as the reverse complement.
TTATCGCATTGGAAAGCTTAATTCACGATTTTCTAGGTTCCGAAGAGGAGATAGAGAAAGATTAAACATCTAATTTCAACAAGTCTAATTATGAACCTGTGATCACAAAAACTATATTTGCACACTGAAACAGTTAGAAGATTATTTGAAAAAGTTTACAGTTTCAAGATTCTCTAAATGGATGAATAAATTAGGTAACAATGTTGGTTGAATTTGATCAAATGGTGTCTGAAAACCGTGATGTGTGTATCACTCATTGAATTGAATTTGGTGAGATACCATCCGTTTGGTGAATCCCAGGCAGTACCCTATAAAACTGCCAACGACTTCAGCCTGCCGTTGAAACAGTGAAAAAATATTTCAAAATTTTTTTACGTTTCAGAATACTTTCTTGATGTATGTGGTCTTTTCGAACTTGTTGATACGATCCCTTCAGCTTCAACCATAGACCGTTAAAAAACTGAAATACAGTATCCCACTACCATTTCAGTGGAACAATCTTAATAAGGTAACTATAATCGATGTAAATATACAACAGCTAGCCTGTTGAACCAGCCTGACCAGTTCAATGTTAGAAAAACTCTTTTAAATTTCTGTTTCAAATCGGTCTCAAGTTTCAAGAACGATTATGTTAACTAGTGAGACGCACGAATCAATTTCTTTGAACTTACAAATCGCTGTACAGTAATTTTCGCAACATTTTTTTGTCAAAATTACATTTATGTGACAGTTGCCATATTGAATTCTGCCCAGGAATACTGTGATCACTCATTGAAAATATATTTCGTTTTTTTGAAACAGAAAAAATTATGATTTCCAAGTAAACTTTAATGTTTCAACAGTTTGAAATTTTCGACCAAAATTTCTAAAGAATGATAATAGATGAAATTAACGTTGTTTTAAAAATGCCTGCTGAGCACCCATTTAGAAGAATTTCACTGATTTCTATAAATTGGGAGTAATTACCATGCCTGGTTTTGAACGCAATAACCTCTGAGAACACAATAAATAATTTTTATGAAACGGAAGAAAATATTCAAAAATTTTCCGTTTTGAAGTTTCTAGGATATATGTAGATAAAAAACTCTACAGTAATAACTGTGATGCATATAGCTAGCCTGGAGCAAATAGTACAGTAATCTACAAAATCAAATGAAATGTGGTCCCTTAGAATCTTGTAATATGGATTCCTTGAAGATAAATTTCAGATTTTTCAATGAAACAGAAAAAATTTGCAGTTTCAAGATTTACCTGTTTTCAGCTACAGATACCCACAGTAATTGGTGTGTGATGGCTATAAATCAACTACAGTAATCTCAAAGAACTAGACACCCTCTCCAAATAAGAACCTCTTCATGACGTCGTCATCAGATGAGATTTTTTTCACGAGTGCAAAAAAAGATTGAAAGTTTGGTCTTTCCTTTTCGAGTACCGGAGGGCATATTTCTTGGAAAAACGTCTATTTACTCTCTTTTTCGCTATCTTTTTTGAACCAATATACCAAAATCGAATTCCGAATCGAAAAAGTAAAAGAGAGAGCATTAAAACCGGGAGGTAGAATTGGAAAACCGGTCCCCTTTTTCACTTTTTCACCTGGAATTCGGTTGACTTTGAAATTTCACTTTTAGTATTTCATTTTATAGGTTTAACTTCATGTGACATGTCATAAAGTTGAGACGGTTTAATGGGTTTTTGGCGGGAAAAAAGTGGCAGAAAAAAACGACGAAAAAGGAAGGGAAGTGATGTGTGTGTACTTATAATAAAATTTGAAATGGAAGACCGGAAAAGGGAAGGAAAAACTGTTTGAACTTTGCGGTTGATACTTGGAATAGGTCGTAATGGGTGAGAAGGGCAAATATAAAAATGTACTGTAGATGGAAGAGGAAAATTGTAACTTCTCTGAGAGTCAGAAAAAACACATGGTCGTTTGATTTCTGGGAAATGGGACTCGAAAAATGAGAAAGACACATATGATGGGATAATTATAAATTCAGGCGAAATCTCAGTTTCAAAATGTTTCGAAACAGAAAATAATTTTACTCGGAATTGCTTAGTCGATCAAATAAAGATCTTTCTTGGGATTTTTTCAAAAGTTTCTCCTTTTTCTTGAGTTGGTACCATTGACAGCGATGCCTGCCAAAGTTTCGCGTAACTCAAGAAATGGAAGGGGATTGGCTCAAGCAATATCTTTACCAAACATTGCTCAGAATCGTAGTTTTTAGAAACAGCGAAAAAAAACAACGGTGAAATCTGAGACTGCTGGAGTCGGATCGTTGCTTGCTCTTTGTTCCCGGCTTCACTAAAAATTAGAAACGGCGAAAAAATTCTTGACTGCTTGTAATTTGATGTTAATGAGTATTGGAAACGTCAAGAAACAGCGAAAATTTTTAGTTCTAGATTGAAAAAAAACGCCAAAAACAATAAGCATATAAACTAAAAAAGTTCATTGCACTATTTCAGGAAACAGTACATGTGTACTTCTGGATTAAATAGTCTTCCACTTCCGAATAATCAGCTTCCAATAAGAGAAAGCTGAACTTTACTTTTCTGGGGAAACAGTAAAAAGTTTCGATCTTTGGTAAGGTTTCGGAGCATTCAATTCCTCAAGTTGAAAAAGTATTGTCTAACCATATAGAACGGCAGAAAAATCAAATAGTCATTCTCTGAAAAGGTCTTCAGATATTTTTAAAACAGCGAAAAACTGCCCTAACACCCTCAAGCCATCACATTTCAAATTTGGGTATTATTGCCTCTCCTCTCCCCCTACAGTACCCTTTCCTTATCACCACTTCTCCCACCTCCAAATTCAAATCTAATGACCTCATTCTCAGGGTCAAGTGCTTTGCAGACCCCCCTTGCAATCACATTACCATGTCAAAGACCACATAAAATTTGAATATGCATATGGGAAAATAGGTGATAAGAAAAGGGTACAGTAATCTTCCCAACATTCAAATGTGAGAAACTTCTTCAGCAAGGAAGTGGTTGTTTGATGTATGTTCGGATGGGATGTTTGGTTATGGAGGTGGGGGTGGGAGGACAATGGAAACATGGTTTTGTAATGCATTTTTGAAAGAAGAAGGAAGTGATGGGTGGGAAAAGGGAAACTTCGAACAAGTTGAATGGTTTGGAAACTGGGAGTCGAAAGGTTCTGGAAACTGGGAGTCGAAAAATGAGAAAGACACCTATGATGGGATAATTATAAATTCAGGCGAAATCTCAGTGTCAAAATGTTTGAAACAGAAAAAAGTTTACCCGGATCTGCTGTGTCGCTCAAATGAAGATCTTTCTTGGGATTTTTTCAAAAGTTTCTCCTTTTTCTTGAGTTCGTATCATTGACAGCGATGCCGGCCAAAAACTTGAGTAACTCAAGATATGGAAAGGAATTGGATCAAGCAATATCTTCACCAAATATTGCTCAGAATCGTAGTTTTTCGAAACAGCAAAAAAAAATTACGTTGAAATCTGACAATTCAGGAATTGAATCGTTGTTTGCTATCAGATCACGACTTCACTGAACATTAGAAACGGTGAAAAATTTTCCAATTTCTTAATGCTTGTAATTAGTGGAACTGAGTATCGGAAACCTTAAGAAACAGCAACATTTTAAAGTCATAGATTGAAAAAAATGCATAAAAGAATAAGCATATGAACTAAAAAAGTACACTGCACTATTTCTAGAAACAGAACATGTGTACTTGTGGATCAATTAGGTTTCCTTAACATCCGAATAATTCAGCTTCCACTAAGAGAAAGCTGAACTTTACATTTTTGGGGAAACAGTAACAAGTTTCGAACTTTGGCTAAATAAGGATTTGGAGCATTCAATTCCTCAAGTTAAAAACGTTTTTTTTCCATCAAATTTGGAACGACAGAGGAATCAAAATGTCATTCACTGAAAAGTTCTTCTGATATTTTTAAAACAGCGAAAAACTGCCCTAAAACCCTCAAGCCATCACATTTCTAATTTAAGTAAAATTAGCCCCCACCCCACTCTTCTACAGTACCCATTTCTTATCACCACTCCTCTTACCTCCAATTTCAAATCTAATGACCTCATTCTCAGGGTCAAGTGCTTTGCAAAGGCCCCCCCCCCCTTCCTATGCAAATCACATTACCATGTCAAAGACCACATCAAATTTGAATATGCATATGGGAAAATAGGTGATAAGAAAAGGGTACAGTATCTTCTCACTTTCAAATGCAGGAAAGGTCTCCATCAAGGAAGTGGTTGTTTGATGTATGTTCGGTTGGGATGTTTGGTTATGGAGGTGGGGGTGGGAGGAAAATCTGATGACTGAGAATTCTGCTGAAGACTGAAAATTCTGGAGTTGAATCGTTGTTTGCTATCCGAACACAGCTTTACTAAAAATTAGAAGCGGTGGAAACTTTCTTAATGACTGTAATTAGTGGTACTGAGTATAGGGAACATTGAGAAACAGCAAAATTTTGAAGTTTTGAAATGCCTAAAAAGAAACATATTAACTAAAAAAGTTCACTGCACTATCTCGAAAAACAAAAAATGTGTTCTTCTGGATCAAATAGTTCTCCTTAACTTCGGAATAATTCAGCTTCCAATAAGAGAAAGCTGAACTACATATACATTTTTGGGGAAACAGTAAAAATCTTTGGTTAAAAAAGGATCAGGAGCATTCAGCTTCTCAAGTTGAAAAGGTATTTTCCAGACATAGAACGACAGAGGAAAGAAATAGTTATTCTCAGAAAAGGACTTTAGAAATTTTTGAAACAGCAAATAACTGCCCTAAAATCCTCAAGCGATCAAAGAACAAGAACCAAATCCAAGTTTCGAATTGAAGTATGATTGCCCCCCCCCCCCTTCACCTACAGTACCCTTTCCTTATCACCACTTTTTCCATTTCCAATTTCAAATCTAATGTGCTCATTCTCAGGGTCAAGTGCTTTGCAGAGGCCACCTCCCCCCCCTCCTCTGCAAACCACATTACCATGTCAAAGACGACATCAAATTTGAATATGCATATGGGAAAATAGGTGATAAGAAAAGGGTACAGTAATCTTCCCAACATTCAAATGTGAGAAACTTCTTCAGCAAGGAAGTGGTTGTTTGATGTATGTTTGGTTGGGATGTTTGGTTATGGAGGTGGGGGTGGGAGGACAATGGAAACATGGTTTTGTAATGCATTTTTGGAAAAAGAAGGAAGTGATGGGTGGGAAAAGGGAAAATTCAAACAAGCTGGATGGTTTCTGATGTAATGTTGATATCAGAAGAAATATGAGATTTTGGACATTTTTGGTGAATCAAGTTTTTGGGATGTTAATGTATGTATCACTGTTGAGAGACATACATATAGTAAAGTTACAAAGTTGGAACAGAAAAAGTTCGGTTTTTTCTACAGATATTTTTTAGTTTTACATATGAGAAACAAGTTTGCCATTACAGACATGGTATGAAATGTATATTTTTTAAACAAGGAGAAAGTTTCGGAAGCCAAAAATTTTTGCTACAGTAGGAACTACTCTGACAAATGGAAAGTAACAACAGTAGTTACAACATTGACTATAACGGTGGTGAGGATCATAGTTACAGTAGGAAGTTGGGCACAGTAGGTACAGTAATCGCCCGGGACTATAGACCACAAAAACTAACCTGTTCAACTGCCTGATAATTTTTATTTGGCATGCTTTTCCGCAAGCTCTCTACTGCTCAAAATCCTATCCTTCTGATTTTTTTTCGTGTGTTGGGTTCCTTTTTTTGGACTGAAAATTAGTTATTACAGTTTCTAGCAGCGAGAAATCGCTGATTCTTGAGAGAACTAACTCAAAATTGAGTTTTGAAACCGATTTTCTTCTTTAAAACTTTTTACTGTTTCAAGAAAGTATGGCACATTTCAAGATTTGAATCAACTTTGATTATTTCTTTAAACTCTGGAAAGGTAGGAAACTTATCGAACTATCAAAAAATCAAAGCTCACGACAAAAATGTGGGATTTTCTTGAAACAGAATTTCTTTCCAAACCTAGCCAAACAGTAAAATAGTGTCTCAAATTGAGAGAGCTGAGAGAAACGAGAGACTCTCTTTTCTCTGCGCTCTCTCGTTTCGCAACAGCCTTTCTCGGACCTATCAGAATTGTGGCAAAATTTTGAAGATTCAGATACGCAACAATGCAACAATAAGACGACTGGAATTTATTAAGATTTGTTGCAACCGAAATTGTCTCTTAACGTCAAGTAAAATTTTTCTGTTTCCGAATTCTTCGGAAGTTTGGAATTTGCATTAGATTTCACTTCTCCTTTGGTACAATCAAGATTACAAATCAAGATACAATCAGATTATGAGGACCATTTTGAAAATCAAGATCTTTTGAAACAGTGAAAATTGAGTTGAAACTTTTGTGTCTTTTTTATTGCCGGTATAAAATTTCGAGACTTATGGACAATCTCTTTGTAAATAAATGCTGTGAAAATTTAATCGCCCAGAGTATTTAGGGAAGAATTTTCGAACCTAATTTATGACGAAAATTCTTGGTTTTTACAATAGAAAATTGAAAATTTTGAAAATCCAAAAGTTTTTTTTTTTTCAGAAAAATAACCAATTTTTTATGAAATGTTCGAATTATTTAAATTTAGAGAATGTCTAACTGTTTGAGATCGATGGACAAAACTTGTAGAGAAACATTTCACTTGCAACATTGATCGTTAATCCAAACTTATAAAAAACAAAATTTCTTGAAACAGTAAAAAGCCTCAAAAATTGTTAAATTCCAGATCTCAAAATCCTCAAGACTCACCCTCAAAACCTCCGGAACCTTCTAGTAGATTCTCACAAAATTCGAAAAATAAACTGCAGTCACTTTCTTCTAGACACGAATCAAATAATTGACTAGTTGTTTGTCTCACCCCTTCTTATTGTGCTCTCATTTTTTCTTCGTCCCCCCCCCCCCCCTCTCGTTAAAAAATTCCAAGTCAATTCTTATCAATTATTACCCACTCTCTTTTTTTCAACACTCTCCTAAAACAATCAAAAATTCATTTACCGTCATTACCCTCAAAAACACCCTCTGTTTCGAAAAGGCGTTATCAATTTGGGAGCGAAATAGTGTGGGAAAATGAGAGACGCAGAGAAATTTTTTCCAATTTTTAAAGCTCTTTTTCTCGTTTTTCTCGTGCTTTTCAGTCCAAAATACAGACCAATTCTTCTATTGTTTACCTTTTGGCTCTGAAATTTTCTTTTTCTTCGCTTTTTTCGTTTTTGCCTTCGTGATTATTCTGCCATTGTTAATGGAGCAAGTCAGATGATTTGGGAGGTGATAAGTGAACGAATGTCATGGGGTTATTGGAAAAACGAGTAAATATGATCAGAACTTTATTGATCTTTTATTATTATTTGGGGTTTCTGGAAGGTTCTGGAAGAGTCTGAAAATGGTCTAGGAGGGTGTAAAAGGTTAGAAAATGGTTTAGAATGTTCTAAAAAGTTCTAGAAGGGGTTCAAAGGCAAAGGGAATTTCCAGAGAGATTTGAAATGTTTTTGTAATGGTTCCCGAAGCAGATAAAAAATCAGAAGCATTAGAAAGTCATAAAAATTCGCAAGTGCCTGGAAAGGTCTAGAAGAGCGTAGAAGGCTTGAGATGGGTATTGAAAGCCTTGGGAGTTTCAAGAAAAATTCGAATTAATATATTGTGAATAATTTCGGATAACTTCCAGAAGTTTAGAGAGATTGGAGAAGCCGTGAAAACTGTTCAAAATTTCAAAAAAAAATTATATGGCTGCCATAGATATTGAAAGCTTCCGGAAGGGTTTAGAACGACACGGAGTCATCTGGAAGCTTCTTGATTTTAAAAAATACTACGATTGAATTAACCCATCACCACCATCTGATTAATCAATAAAAAAGTTTTCGATTGAGAAAGTCACAAAATTGAAACCACAAAAGTATGTGAAATTCTGATATCCCCTACCAAGAAGCGCATTTGGTATTCCACCAATACTGGAATACTGTGCTCACAATCTTAAAACCGAAATCGTTCTAAATGAACTAATGTGAAGGCATCAGACAGTGGGAACCCTATTGGTAATATCAACTCTAATTTTTTGTTCATGGTTTGTATGAAACAGTGAAAATAAACTCAGTATGCTTATAGCAGATCAGGAACATCCAGTGCTTTTAGGGCGGTGAAAATTTGAAAACCCCATGCTCCAGAAAACTGGACAAATTGAAGAGAAAATCACACTGATTATTTTCACTAAACTTTTTCATTTGACCAAATTTTTACCACCCTAATAGAATAGCCATCCATGAAGTACCACGAAGTACTTACTTCAACAATTGCAGAAAACTGTAACGAATAAACCACAGAACATAGAAACATAACTTTAAAGCAGATAAACACCATGAATCTCATCGCCTTATGGATATTTGGAAAGTTAGTTGTGTGGAACAGTGAAAAATATATTTCTAAGAATAGATTATAGGAAGAATGTTGCAGGCAGTTTGATAAGCACATCATATTACAGTAAGAAGTAGGACGTCGCAATATTGGAAGTAGGAGATTCCACAACATGAAAGTCACGAAATGAAACCGTAAAAATAAGTTTTCAATATGGTGTTGAGGTGCTTTCAAAAAATGAAGTGGTAGCCAAATAGTGGTGATGAGGAATTCAAAACTTTGGAAATAAAGAAATCAATTAGAAGTACAGTAGCGTTTCCCAGTCCATTAATTAAGATGGTGAGATATGTTGATACTGTAAATACCTTAGAGATCGGAAAAATTTATAAAAGTGTACAGCAATTTCTCATAAATTATCACATCACAACTTTGGAATGTTTCGTGATTCGTCAGAAACAGTGAAGATATAAAAGTAAATTCATATTCATTAACACCACATGATTTTTCTATGCATTATTTTAATGTTTTCGAAACAGAAAACAAATGACTGAAAAGAGCTCCCTGATTGCACAATTTTTGGTGAAAATTAATGATAGTTCTCTAATGCAAAACTAGATGCCTTGATTTGGGGAGAATTCGAACATTTTTGAGTGGTCATATTTTTCAACCAACAAGTTCTATACTGATGACTGATTAGCAACTCTGACTAATTTTCTTTTCTGAAACAGTAGTTTTGCAGCTCAGTAATTAGTAGTATCTAAATGTTCAAAAGTTTGAATTCCCGCTATATTTGATCTTTTTTGTTTTAAGTTACATGCGTCCAAAATAATGCTGTCCTGTTTCCTTATTTTCAAAAACATTTTCAATGAAACAGTATAATTTTTCAAAACTGAACTTAGAAGCTCCATCGACAACTAGTACTAAAACTACAGCTGAAATGGAGAAAAATCTTTGACATTCCAATAGATTAATCTGAAGTAAGTTCCACTCCCTACACAATTTTTCTTCAGAATCCGGAAATTCGAATATCTGACGTTATGGGACAAGGAATCAAAGTATCTTCTTTTTATTGAGCATCATTTTTCTAATGATTTTCAATGTCATACGACTGAAAATTGGCCAAGAACCGACTGGAAATGTCAACTTTTGCAGAGAAAAACTAAGAATTTTCCAGGAAAATTCAAGGAAAAATGAAGAAAATGAGGAGAAATAGCAAGAGGAAAACAACAGCATTAAACAAAGCCAATTTGATGACTTCGCCTATTTTTCTTCTTCTTTTGATCTATTGGAAACTCAATTCGAAATTGATTGATAGAAACTGAATAAAAGACGAAAATGAATTTTTTGAAACGGTAAAACTTATTTTGAAAAATCGAAAATTTTCGAAAAAAACTGACGAAGAGGGTGCATGTTGAGTGCAAACGGAGTGGGAGAAGATGGCATTCTGAAAATTGAAAAAATGAAAAAAAAAGCTTTGATAGACAAAAATATTGAGGTCAAGTGTACGGGATGGGAAAGTGAGATTCAGAGATTCAGAGATAAATGTTCCTGTTACAAAAATTGCTCATATTTTTCAAAAGTTCACAATGTTTGTTAAATAGACTTGAGCGAATTTCCAAAGTCATTCAGAATCCAAAAACTCTGCTCCAGAATTCCAGAACCTTCCAAAAACCTCCATTTGACGTCAAACTCATCCCTGTCTATTTCTGTTCTTCTTTTTCCTCTGTTTCAGAAAAAAGAGAGAAAAAAAGGAAGAAGAGAAAAGGATGAACATCGTCAAATTTCAGCAAAAAAAAAGAGAAGAAGACGTCAATGAAAAACGAAGAGAGAGAGAAAGAATTCTTGATTAGAAAAAAAAGAGAATTTGGAATGTTTCTTCTAGAACGTGGGCGGATTCTGGAACATGAATTCGTTAGATTGAATGCTCTGTGAGTTTTAGTGATAGCTGGGTTCTTAGGGATTTTAAGAAAATCAAGAATAAGAAAAAATGGAGAAAGGCCAAAGATCGGATAAGCTGGAGATTTGAGAACGGGTTTACTGGAAAAAAGTGATCAGAATAGTCTAGAAAAAATATAGGATGATGTGATGAATCTAGGAAAGTTTCTGGGAAATTTAAAGTTGTTGATATTGGAAAGAAAGCATCAATGTAAAAAATAACCTATGAGCACATCTGGCTTTTTTGAAACAGTAAAAAATTTGAATGAATTGAAAGAGATCTATCGTTAAGTTATAGGTCAGAAAACACTCTCTAGTGCAAAATTCAACTTCTACAAGGTCTAGCTGCAAAACTGAACACTTGAGTGAGTATCAAACATGAATTTTTGGACCTTGTTTCTATGCAGTGGTCCACTTTATTAGACTTGTTTAGCAGCGTTAATGAAAACCGAGTCTGATAATAGCGAAAGTTTGAAGTAGACAAGTTTTGATCCGCGATGAAATCCAGAATCATAGGAAACAAAGAGCGCTAAATTTTGCAATGTATGTGAAACAGAAAAATTTTTGGAGAACCCAAGGAAAGTTGTTTTCTAGATCACATTAGCCCTGATTTAAAAAACCAATACTGAGGGAATGTACATGGTTTGATAGGAAATTTTCAGAACTTGTGCTCAGCTGCTGAAATTGGGTAAATTCCAACTTCTGGAACAAACTCTCTCTCTCTTTCTCTATTGTCGCTCTAAGAAAACTTTATTCTGTTCTAGATTTTTTCCATTCTAGATTGTATAGTAGAGCGAGAAATTACCATGACAATTGTTGAATAACGAAAGCAATTTCAATAAGAACTGAAACAGATATTTTCTTTCATTTTGGATGTTCAAGCACGCACGGAAAAAAAAGCACGGAATAGTACTGTTGAAAAGAGCTTGGAGTTATTGATCATTTGAAACAGACAACGTGTGAGCTATGACAGGGAGAAGTTATGATACCAGAAACTGGAAAGCATCGGTATTATACGAACGAAACATGAAGTAGCTAGTACAACGGTATACCAGTCGACCATTATGATTTAGCATTCTGAAACGACTGGAAGAAATTTCGTAACAAAAAAGCCAATACAATTCCAGAAGTCATAGAATTCCCGAATCCTGTTTTGCAAATGGTGGAAAATTTGTAACCGATGATAGCAAAATTCTCAAGTAGATTTAAGTTATGAATCTATTTTCACTCAGGAAGCATAGGAAACAAAGAGCGCCAAATTTCGCGCAGTTTATGAAACAGTACAATTTTTGGAAAATCCAGGGAAAGTTTTTTTCCGGAGTACATTAACAGAAAAGCCGATACTAAGGGAATGTACATGGTTTGACAGGAAATGTTCAGAAGTTGGGATCAGACTCTGAAACTGGCTAAATTCCAACTTCTGAAACAAACTCTTTCGGCACTGTTCTCGAACGCCGGAACGAAATAAAAATCCCGGAACGAAATAAAAAAATCCCGGAACGAAAAAAAATCCCGGAACGAAAAAACAACGCCGGAACGAAAAAATAATCCCGGAACGAGAAAAAAATCCCGGAACCAAATTTTTTTCTTTCTTCAGGATGAATTCATCAAAATCTCTTAATACATATGAAAAACCATGGAATATGATAGAAATCTGATTTTCAGTGCACAATAAGCTTTTATAACTGAAAGTCTCGCTATCTTTTGAACTCAGGGACTCATCAAGAGTTAACTGAAATGCGGGTAGAGCCTGAAAAGACCACTAAGCATTTCGGAATGCGATGTTTTAACGAGCAGGTACATATTTCGCCTCAAATTGCGTGAAAAGTCATTATATTGCTACTATTATGTCTCTCACTGGTTCATATTAAGAGTCTCTCTATGACCCTCATACGTCTTTACAATATGCCTACTGTATTCTGGACGCTCAAATGACTGCGTAAGGTCTCAGAAGACGCTTCAATTCTGATAATGGTAACCTAAAAAAATTGGTTCCGGGATTTTTTTCTCGTTCCTGGATTATTTTTTCGTTCCGGCGTTGTTTTTTCGTTCCGGGATTTTTTTTTCGTTCCGGGATTTTTTTATTTCGTTCCGGGATTTTTATTTCGTTCCGGCGTTCGAGAACAGTGCCACTCTTTCTCTATGGTCGCTCTAACAATAAGATTACACTTTCCCTTCTAGATCGTATAGTGGAGCTGACTGATTGTGAGAACAACGGATACAATAATTTTTTAAATCACAAAACCAATTTCAATAAGAGCTGAAACAGATATTTTCTTTCATTTTGGATGTTCAAGCACTCACGGAAAAAGTTAAACATGGAATAGTATTGTTGAACAGAACTTGGAGTTATTGATCATTTGAAACAGACAACGTGTGAGCTATGATGAGGGGGGGGGGAGGAGTTTTGATAGCACAAACTGAAAAATATGGTCATTATTATTACAAAACCGGAACTAGCTCGTATAACGGCATACCAATCGACCATTATGATTTAGAATTCTCAGACGGCTGGAAGAAATTTCAAAACAAAAAGGACTATGCAATTCCAAAATGAAATCGAAAAATCGAAATCCTCTAGGTACCTCGGATAGTTTTTAGAACTTGAAACAGTAAAAAATTTTCCTAATTTTCCAAAATTCTAAGACATAATAAACAGAGTTTGAACGAGGTTTGGAGGAGTACTGACGGTTAGCAACAAATGGAACTACTGAAAATGGTAAAAATTGGTTGACTCCAAGGAGTTTGGAAACTGCAAAAAAGAGGGGAGATTTCGGAATACTGGTGGCTAGTACTACTCTATGATCTTTCGGTGTGTTTGAAACAGAAATATTATTTTCCATAACTAGATCCCAAACCTCTATATTCTCTGTTTTATTCCCTCTGAACCCCATCAATGACGAAATCCGATCCAAAAAGTTTCAACCTTCTGGGTTCACTCGAACCCAAAGAAATGTTGTGTTTTTGGACCCTTCAGTTTGCTCCAGGCTCCCATATGGCTCGTCAAAAATGCATCGAAATGAAATGAAGAAGGGGGGGGGGGGGTTGGGATGAAAGGGAAAGAAGGAAAATGTGTGCAGAAATTGAATAGAATAAAGATGAAGAAGACCCTCTAGAAGAAGTTTTGAAAGAGGATGCTCGGGATCACATGGAGATTATAATGGGAGAAATGACAAGAAAGTTTATGGGAATCAAGGTCAGAGGTCGGGAATGTGCGACAAGAAGTCAACAACTCAATGGTGGAATTCTAAATTGTGACTGTTTCAGGAATATTTGGAAACAGTGAAAATTGGAAAGTTGTTTTAATTATGAGCCAGTCCTTGTTGTTTACAATATCGAGTTAGCATAGTGGAAGAATTCTAGGAAATTCGAAAGAAAATATGCTTTATCTTAGAAAACTAGAGTGCAACAGCGATTTTCTGAATGTGAGTACTGATTTTTTTCCAATAACATCATGGAATAGTATTATCAGAAGCGAAATAGCAAAAAAGGTCTAGTTCAAGAATCGAAACAGTATTTTTTTTTTTGAAAATTTAAAATTTGGGATAGTGTCTTGCACAGATTTCGTAAATGTTTTCTTCAAGCCTCGTGTACTCCTCGTGAGCAGAAATTCAATAACATTGTTCCCTTGATTGAATTGTATACAAGGATTCAGCTAATCACTTCCAATTGAAGTCGAGAACCAATAGAGTAACAAAGGTGAAAACTTGAAACAGTGAAATTTTTCTGAAATTCGCTCAATTTTTTCAATTTGTAATAGAATTCGGTGTTTTTCTAAGATCCTAAAATTCGATGTTGCATAATTCATAATCAAACTTACTAACAGTGATGAAAATTCACAAACCATCAAACTGAATCTTCAAAATTTTAGAAAATGTGACTGAAACCGTAAAATGTTTTTCAAAAACTTGCACTTTTCGCCCTGAACCTTTTAATATATCCAGAAAAGGAGGTCTTTTGAAAAATCAGGTTCAACATTATTGGTAAAATGAAGGGAAAACAAGAAAAATGCTTGAATCTGAGAAAATTTCTCTGAGTTTTCTAGATATTTCTTTTTCTACAGTCTATGGTTATGCTACCTATTATTTTGGTACAAATTTTATAAAAACTTGTCCTAAACATGAAACAGAAAAAATTTTCACAGCAAAAAATTTCAACTTTCGGCCTAAATTTCTGGCCTAAAATACGTCATATCTCAGTTCCCAACGGTTCAAAACTTCTGACTTTCTACAAAAACTAACTCAACCTCCTAGAAACACAAACATATTGTTTCCCTGATCGAATTGTGTACAAGGAATCAAAATTCGAAAATAATTGTAATTCTCAGAATCACTCTCAAATTGAAATCGAAAAACAATTCAAAAATAGAGGGCGAAATTTGAAACAGTTAAATTTTGCAGAGAGTTCAGTCGTTCTCAAAGATCCTAAAATATAATGATACATAATTCAAATACACAAACAGTGGACAAAATTCTTTTAAAGTTTAGCTGAACATCGAAACAGAATAAAATTATTCAAATTTCTAACATTTTCTGGTAAATCTTCGATCGATTTAAGACACATTCTCTGTGGGAATCGAGTGCATCTTCACTGACCCGTTGTACAGAAAAAAGTCAAACTGGTTTTAATTAGTTGGTATGTGGTATGGTAGGTACCCATGAACTTCTAAGAACTTTGACCCATACTTCATCTGGCTCCGCCCTCTTCTGGCTCACATATGCATATGGTCGGAGCAAAAAATAATTTTTTTTGGTGATAGTTTTTTTGATTAGATCTTATTAGAAATGAGCACTGCGTATACTTTTGAGTATTTTTTGTGTTCCGACAAAGTTTGTAACTCAATGACTTCAAGGAATAATTTTCACTTTTTTCTAAGAAAATCGTTTTTGATGCAGTTTTTCGGCCGTCGTGTAAAAAAATTGCACCACGCACATTGAGATTATTACAGATTCGGATTTCTCGCAAAATTTTGATTAAGAAAAATGGGTTCCGAGGAAAATTTGAGGTAGACCCTTTTTTGCTACGGGCCAAAATAGGTGATTTTTCGTGACTTTTTCATGTATAGGGATACATGATGAGTTTTCATCAAAAATTGAAAAGTGGATAAGTTGAAGCGAATGCATCATGCTTGATAATAATGAGTTTATATATACTATTGAAGGAGTTTCAGCAGATTTACTCGCTACTGGAGGAAGTAATAGATGAATAATGAGAAAACTGTTCCAAGTGACATAGCACTGCGGAAAATTGGAGAAATCTGCTGAAACTCCTCCAATAGTATATATAAACTCATTATCATCAAGCATGATGCATTCGCTTCAACTTATCCACTTTTCAATTTTTGATGAAAACTCATCATGTATCCCTATACATGAAAAAGTCACGAAAAATCACCTATTTTGGCCCGTAGCAAAAAAGGGTCTACCTCAAATTTTCCTCGGAACCCATTTTTCTTAATCAAAATTTTGCGAGAAATCCGAATCTGTAATAATCTCAATGTGCGTGGTGCAATTTTTTTACACGACGGCCGAAAAACTGCATCAAAAACGATTTTCTTAGAAAAAAGTGAAAATTATTCCTTGAAGTCATTGAGTTACAAACTTTGTCGGAACACAAAAAATACTCAAAAGTATACGCAGTGCTCATTTCTGATAAGATCTCATCAAAAAAACTATCACCAAAAAAAATTATTTTTTGCTCCGACCATATGCATATGTGAGCCAGAAGAGGGCGGAGCGAGATGAAGTATGGGTCAAAGTTCTTAGAAGTTCATGGGTACCTACCATACCACATACCAACTAATTAAAACCAGTTTGACTTTTTTCTGTACAACGACATACTCGAGTTTTTCAGAGAACGTGTCTTAATGTTATTGCTCACTTCAGCCGAAAATCCGCCAACTATCAAAGTAAATCTTCAAAATTTTAGAAAAAGTGACTGAAACAGTCAAATTTTTTCAAAAACTTACACTTTGCCTCCTGAACCTTTCAAAATAACCCGAAAAAAGAGGTATTTTAGAAAGGCAAGTATTCAATATTATTGGTGAAGAGAGAGAGAAACCAGAAAAATTCTTGAATCTGAAAAAAATTTTTCTGAGTTTTCCAGAGATTTCTATTTCTACAGTCTATGGTTATGCAACAGTTTATTTTCTGGATTCAAGTAAACCAAAAAAGAGATTATTTTCGTACAAATTCAATGAAAACTTGGCCCAGACATGAAACAGAAAAAAGTTTCACTGCAAAAATTTTCAAAATTTTCTTGGCCTAAATTTCTGGCCTAAAATCCGTCATATCTCAGCTTCTAACGGTTCAAAATTTCTGAAACTTTCTACAAAATTAATTCAACTCACTAGAAACACAAAAATCCAAAAACCCAGAAATAATCTTCCCCAGAACCCGTAAAAATCAAGGTCCCAAAATTCGAAAATCATTGTAATTTTTAGTTCTCTGTGGGGGTAGAGGGGAAGGGAAAAGCAAAGAGAGAAGGCGGACAAAAGCAATGGAAGAGAGAGATGGATCTGGTCATGAGAGACGGTAGAGAAGACGATGAAAAATCGGACGAAATGAGAGATCAGGGAGGAGTGAGAGGATTAGAGAAAAATAGAAAATAAAAATGAGAAATCCGGGGAGATGAAATTGAGGGTGGGGATGAGATGAAGAATTAGTAGGGGGTGTCAGAGAAAACATAAAGAGGATGATAAATTTTGAACGTGAAAACGGAGAGATAGAGAATTAGTAACGCATGGTTGAAGGTGTTCTCTTGAAACTGGAAAATTTTCTAAAATTTTCCGAAAAATTGACAAACTCTCAAAATGAAAAAAAAATCTCCAAATCTCAGGGACCAGTGGCTCAAATTTCACGAAAATTATACCATTTTGAAAGTAATTTTATGAAGACTCCGCCAATTTTTTGAAATTTGAGACAATTTTGATTTTGAGCCCAGACGTCCCAAAAGAGCACCATGATCGCAAAATAAGCGAAACGAGAGAAATGACGAAGAAAAAAAGATATTTCCGGAAGAAGCAGATAGATGATGTTCGATGAGAATTAATAATTTCCCCAAAAAACATGGATCTTTTGGTTTTTTTTCCTTTTTGGTGTTCAGGGTTCAAAACTCAACGTCAGTTAGGGTTCAAGGAGCATAGACATATTGGAAAATCAAACATTTTTGGGAAAGTTTGAAAAATTTACTGTTTCAAAATTTCAAAAAAAAAGTAAGGGCTCTTCTTGTTTGATAAATTTTACGAGTTTTACTCTACGACCAAGATCGAAAATAATTTTCTAGGGGCTCTAGAGTTTGAAGTTTCTCGAAAATAATTCAGTTTTTAATATAGACAATATTGAAACCAACTCTGTTTCAAAAAAGTTTTTAAAACTGGCGGATTTTTTCATTGGTAATTTCAATGGCGTAGCTGCGTCCTTAAATGGCTTTTTAAATGAAATCTGACACTTTTTTGACCTTTGTCAATGTAATATAGCGGAAGGACAGAACACTTCGAAACCAACAGCTTCAAAAGGCTAATGAAAGTTTTGCGTCTGACGCTGGAGATCACCAATTTGTTTGAAACTCATAAAAATTGCTTCACTGGGAACCGAATTAGGCAGAATTTTCAACTATCAGAAGCAGGAAGCGCTTTTCAAATTTTTTCTGTTTCAGCAAAAATTTATCTAAACAATTAAATGCAATTGGTCAATTCCCCAACTATCAGAAGTAGGATGCGCTTTCAAATTTTTTCTGTTCCAGCAAAGATTTTTCTAAACATTCAAATGTTATTGGTCAATTCCCCACTTCTCATCGGAACCCGTTTCTGTCATTTTTCTATCATCCTCTACTTTTTAGTTTCTCATAGATAGCTTAAATTCAAAACAGTCCCAATTTAATTCAAAATTGCACTGTTTCTCACAAGAATTGTGTCAAAAATGTCTTCAATTTTGATTTAGTTAAGGACTATTTTCTCTGTTAATTAATTTAGGGAACACTTCTGCAGCCAAAAAATGGATTTCAGTTTAACAAAGAGAGAGCTTCAAATCGTCAATATTGTGTTGATCTGTGGAAATCTAGATTATGATGATGCTTGTGATCAGCTGTTGTGATTTTTGACAATGGATACTGTTTCCAAGTGTAGAAATAAGCTTGAGTACAGTAAAACTGACAATGAGTCCATTTTTGGAAGTCTAATATTGAAT
This sequence comes from Caenorhabditis sinica, assembly GCA_963932045.1. NCBI lineage: Eukaryota > Metazoa > Nematoda > Chromadorea > Rhabditida > Rhabditidae > Caenorhabditis > Caenorhabditis sinica. Next base: position 8,427,997 of record OZ009940.1, on the reverse strand, counting down.
TCATCACATTATACCAACAGGATTGAATATTTTGAGAATGATAAAATATCTATGTCTATTGAAACAGTATTTTTTCCGAAAAACTATGAGAAGCGAGGATTGAATCCTTTTTAGTTTTCCACTTGTGACTTGTAGAAAAAATTGCTTATCTCTTATCAAAAAATATTCCGGTTCCAAAAACAATTTTTTACAGTTCAGAGTAAGACTAGGCTTTGCTTCTGCTTCTGAATACTTTCCTATTACATCATTTTTAAAAAATTAAAAAATCCTCCACTGTTTCAAGTTTGAAGCAAAGCTAATCACGATGATTCAGGTTTAATTTTCTGTTTAATTTTCAAAAAAACTTTCATGCCTCAACCCTTCCAAGAAATGATGACACATAAAAACAATAAGGCACCAGAAGATCACAATGGAATGCACCAGAATAGTGAAAAAACAAGCATAAAACAGGGAATGATGAAACTGAAAACCAAGCGAAAACTAGAAGGAAAATGAGAAAAAATACGTGTGGAATAAATGAATGAAGGAAGAATACACAGTGGGGCTGGTGATGGAAACTTGTGACATTGGTCAGAGGAAGAGTAAACACAAGGAAAAAAACGAAACATGAGCAGTTTTTTGGAAACAAAGAAGCGGGGGGGGGGGGATGAGTAATATGACGGTAGGAAGAAAAATAGGAATTATGAAATTTGAAGTAACTCCAGAAAATCGGGCATCAATCAGTGTGCACGAACTTTTGGAAACTAGAAATTTTTATGAAACAGGCACTTTTCTGCGAAACTTACCAGTTTTAGAAATTTTTCAATATTCATGCATTTTTTGAAATTGTGATGGGATCACGTTAGATTTCGTTCGATCGAGAACTTCAGAAACCGATTTTCCGATCACATAAAAAGTTAACTTTTTCAAAGATCACACTAATAAATCATTCCACTTTAGGCAAGTAAGGTCGACATTGCAATTTCAGATCTAATCATTAGATTCTAATGGAATGATTAACTAATTCTAACCAATTGTGCTAATTAGAAACTGTAACTTTTTATGGGAAATATCAACAACAACACGGCCAATATTGCATTTTCTCTCAAACTCAGTAGTAATTCTCTATGGTTGAAACAGAAATTTTTCAGTTTCAGTAAATATTTGAACATTTCGAAAGTTTTTATGATTGTTAGTTCTTTCTCTACCGTCATTAACTTTTGAAAAACTGTCATTTCAAGTTTCATGGAAAAGTCCGCCGTGACCATTTTAACATAAGTTTGAGCAAACTTCTTCCTAAAAATTAGTTTTTAGCTTACCATCGACCACTAGATATCGATTTTTTTCACCAATGTATTCTTCCCAAAAATCAAAATTTGAAAATCATTTCGAAAAATTTGCCGTTTCATCAAAAAATTAAAGTTAGCAAGTGGAAATAGGCATTGCTCATCCGTTTGAACGAATTGAAAAATACTCATAATATCTAGAAAGTCCTCCAGTTTTCAAAAACCTCGAATTCTCTATTTCCCCATAATAAATCCCATTCCGAACTTGTCTTTTCTCTCAAAAAGAGGAAGTTGACTAGTCACTGAATGACCAGTGGTCATAGAGAGCAGAACACTCCACCAAGCTTTTTCCTTTTCCTCCTTCTCTCCCCTCATTCATTTTTTCGTAGTGACCGGCCGGGTCAAATAATAATAATAATGATGCTTCTTCCTCCCAGTAGGGAGGAAAGGAGGTGCAGAGAACAAGGGAAAATAATCCCTTTTTTTGGAAAACTGAGGAGAGGGATCATGGGAACTAGGAACGCACAAGGACTTTTTTGTGTTTGAGCATTGGAGAAGGTACATCTTGATACAGTGGTATTACACCTAATGACGTAATTTTTTTTCGAAAGATGTTTAAACTGAAATAGAAAGTTAATGTCTGAATTATTCGGTTTTTTGAGCATGAGAAATCGACGATTAAATACATTTCAAGATTCATTACACTTGAAACATGGAAATTTGAGTTGAAACAACTGATTTTAACGAGACAAGTTTAAAAAAAAATTTTCTTGAATAGTTTGAAACAAGTTGCTTTGGCGAAGTTTTTTTTGAAATTGGCTAAATACTGCTGCGAGTACCGATCAGTCCCTATGAGCAATATGAAATTTGAGAAGTAAGTTTTGAAACGGTAATTTTTAGTTAGTGCAATTATCCAGTTGAGTCGAGAAATGACTTTAGATATGTTCAGTTTTTGGATTTGATCCAAATGAACTGGCTGATTAACTTCCGATAGTCGCTAACTCATTGAAAAAAATGCGTCGACGCTTTTTTTTGGTGAGTAATGAAACAGTACATTTTTTCAATACCTAAGCTGGCGACGCGACGCTTCAAAATCAGTTTCTGAGAACCAATAATAGATTCAAGATTATGGAGTGAGCTGGAAAAGAAGAACTGATTCATGACCAATATGATGTTATATCGAAAAAGTTTGAAACAGTATTTTTTGGAGATCTCAAGCTTTTGATTGTTCAAAACGAAAACTGAGGTTCAAAGTCGAATTTCCAGTTTTTTAATGAGGTAACAGAGACAATTTAACATTTGTAAACACGCTTATACAATTGTAAGTGCTTCAAATAAACGAGGAACTTTATTAATGAAATTGGAAACAGTAAACATGTTGAACAAGTAGCTCGTTATTCTTTTTACAACTTTATTAAAATTGGCCAGGTTCAGCACATCCTTATCTATATCAAAATTTTAAGATAGAAAGCATGAGAGCAAAAATGGAAGATATTCAGGGAGGGTGACGAAGACAACACTGATGTCCATAAAAATTGAGAAGAACTTCCAGTTTCACTGAAACAGTAAACAGTTTTCGATTTATAATTCAAATCAGTGCGTTATATATTCGCTTACATTGCCGCCAAATTAAGCCCAGAACACCAAAACTGGCAATTTTCGAGAAAATTAGCCGTATTTTTGAAATTTGTAAACTATTAATAAATTTTCAACTTATTTTAATAATGTCTCGATTTTCGATCTTCAATTTATGAGCACACTCATAAATTACACCATAAACACTTATAAATGATGCACTACGTCAAGAAACCGAAAAATTGGGAATTCGATATCTTTTTTGTTTATTTTTCGAGTGTTATCATACTTATTTCTCTATGTCACTCTTTGTTATGCTCTATTTTTTCAGGATTTTTCTTCGCAGGATCATTAGTAGCGACTGTTGAAGATGGTGTGAAAGGGATCTAGAAAGAATAGTAGGGATGAATAGGACCGGAATAGAGTGGCATAAAATCACAGAAATATTATTAGGAGACTTTGATAGGATTTCTAAAACAGTAAAGAAAATAGCACAATCCAGAGGAATTGCGAGAAACTGCAATTTTAGACAAATAAGTCTGAAAATATTCTCTAGTTCGAAAAATTGTTGTAAATATCCTAACGTATTGGTACCGTTCGGCTTTATAGAAATTTCGAAATTTCCCAAACATGAACGACATCACTTTGTTTGTAAGAAATTTTGGTTTCTTCCATTTATATTTAAAAAATTTGTTCCGGATACTGGCCCCAGTCTGTTCATAAAATTTCATACGGAAATAACCAAATAATATGTTTCCTGTTTCGAAGAAACCGGAAACGCTACTCAGTTTTTAAAAACATCAATAGTTCTTTGATAACAACAATCAGTATTAAATTTTATAGACAAACTGGCACCGGTATCCGGAACATGCCTGAACATTTTTTGCTGGAAATAACCATTGGTGTTCGAGATTGACCCACTTTTAAAGAAATAACGTGCGATGGAGCGCGTTTCCCCTTCGTGAGTATCGCTAAGATGCCGGGAACAGCAAATTGTTTTCAAAATTTTAGAAAGACAAAATTGATGTTCATAGATTTGAGAAGAATTTTCGGTTTCACTGAAACAGTAAACTTTTTTGATTTATTATATTATAGTTTGAATCGGTACGTTTTTTCCTAGGTCTCTCTCCTTCTATCGAATCTAGTCATAAAATCATCGTCGTCTAGATAAGCCCAAAAAAACGATCTGGAAAGTTTTGAATCAATTTGCCGTATTCCCGAAATTTTCCATTTATCATTGACAGGAACCAGAATATCTAGTTTTTTTCTCTTATTTCAGTTTGCTCTAATATTTTCTTGATTTGTGATCTTCAATTTATGAGCATACTTATAAATTAAACCATAAACACTTATAAAGAACCCTTAAAAATGCACTACGTCAAAAAACCCAAAATTGGGAATTTGATATCTCTGTTATTCATTTTCGGAGTGTTATTTCAACTTATTTCTCTGTGTCACTCTTTCTTATGATCTATTTCTCAGGTTTATTTTTTGCAGGATCATGAGTAGCGATGAAGAGGAATATATGAGAGTAGCACAAGGCTTTGCTCATATCCTTGATTAGGTATTCTTGGAAATTTAAAAGTGGGGATCTAGACGGAAGAGTAGAAAATTTCTACTAGAAATCAATTGACAGGATGCATCAAAACACATGAAAATTCCCAGATATTCGAAGAAAATGTGAAACAGTAACGAGGAATTTCGTTATTCAAGGCTGAGATTAGTGGAAATTCTGAATAAAAGATAAAAATGTTTGAAAATATCCTCTGTTTCGAAAATAGTTGTTGTAAAAATTCTGAAGTATTGGTGCTGTTCAAATCGAGATATGATAGCGGTTTTAAAAATTCTCAAATAAAAACGGCATCACTTTGGAAGTCAAGTTACATACCCAATGAACAGTATACCTGAAAATTGATCTGTATAAAACGAAAATACGGTTTCATCACAAATTTTACTGATTGATGCATAGTAGTTAATTTCATTCATCATGCGTCACACTTTCAGGCTTGGATTCTATAAACGTGCCGTTCTGAAATTCGTTACCAGCATTCTCACACTCTCATGACTAATGCATACCCATGATCAGGGATAAGTGAAGTTTGGAAGCGCAATCTGAGGAGAAATACTGGAAATCGAATGTAAAATAACAAATGATTTGAAAACGTTAATATTAGCAAGATACCTCAACGTAACAGATTTGTCTCGATAAGAAATCAAATGTTGCAATTGTGAAACGGTAAACAGTTGAAAGTGGCAAATTGAATTAGTCCAAATGGTGCATCTGGCTAACAATAAGAATCAGTGATGCTCTCTACTAGATTCTGAACTACGAAAATCCCGAATACACACCAATCCTGAAAGGGCACAACGACGGAAAAAAAAACCATTTATCTCACCTTCAAGAAAATGAAAGCAAATCAGATTTTTAGGAAAACGACCATAAGTTTCCACCAGTCCAGAACAGTAATATTGTAAAATTTGTCAAGAATCCATAGCTACTTCATAAAGGGATCTCAAATGTCATCTGGTTTGCGTCAACCAACATCTGCCACAAATCTTAAGCAGTTATTTATTTTCCATAAAACCGAGAATTTTTAATTTCGCCCATCATAACCTTCTTCCTAAAAAAACAACACCCTTCCGGACTGACAAATTCTCAAGCAGTTCAAGCATTCAGCTCGGCTCTCCAAAGACAGGCAGTCATTGTATGATGAAGAGAACTTACTGTAAGAGAACACCCATTGATGATTTCGTCCTTTTCCCAACAGGAGACTGTTTCTGAGAACTTTCTTGTTAGTTCGGACACGAAAAGACAAAATTATTAAATATTTACATAATACTAGATTGAAAAACTTCTATGAAACAGAGAATTTTGTTTTCCATCATATAGCAAGGCCACCAACTGTGGCCGAAAAATACTAAAAATTGAATCAGAAGTTTAAAAGGTGCTACGACAATCTAGCATAATGAGTAAAGGACGGAAAGATAAACTATCCTCTCGAGAAAGTTTTGAAACGGTGAAGAATTTGAAAGACAAACAAAGTACTACAAAGTAGGTTGGAAAGTGTTGGTTCTCAACACCGCAATTTTTTTGTTTTGCAGTCTCATTGTTAATGATTCATTCTATGTCCCTTTAAAAACAACCAAGATTCATTCAGGATAATTTTCAAGATAGTTAAACTATGTCTAACGGATAGCACAAGAGCATCAACCATCTCAAATTTCGAAGCTTAGAACGCAAACCCTGAAACGGAAAAATTATCAAATCAGGAAAGTTGGCCCTAATGATAGCAATGACAATTATAATCTACTACGAATCAATATTAACAGTAAAAACGTCCTTTATATTCATAGCCAACATACGTTTGTTCATGGTAACCTTATCCTCTGAACGCTCTGTCTTGGAGAGTGTAGAATAATTGTTTCGAAGAAGCCCGTTTATCTGATTGAACACAAAAATGGAATAGTGGATAAGATGGGAAGGACGATACTTACTATTTGAGAGGTAAGAAGGGCTCGAGGGATTGGCGAGAGGTGGAAGTGGACTGGTGAGAGGTGGAGGTAGAACGACATGTTTGGGTATTGAAACAGTAAAAACTTTTTATTGACTTTGCACCCAATGGTAACTGACATGGTCCATTCATGACTATGTTCAGTTTATCTCGAAATTGTGACCGAAATACCTTTTCAGAAATCCGATCGCTTGACTCAAAAACGTTAGTCAAAATTGATAGAATTGGTATAACACTGAGAATGGAAACTTAAAATATGAAGGGCTACAAGGAAACATTGAAACAGCAAAGAAATATAACAGTGGATCTTGGTTAGGTACTATAGAAAGTCCTTCACTTCTGAAGTACCGCTTGCCATAAAATACACTGGGAGCAATAAGTGTTAGATACATTTTACATATCTCATCCAGTGTACTCATATATGATACTCGTTAAGCAGAAAGTAATTATGAGGTTTCATAATGATATTAACATAAAACAGGGCAACTTTTTCTCTGTTTCATAATTCATGTAATTATTTCGAGAGTTGTTTTTCTACGATCGACAGCAGTCGAACTATATTTTCGCCGTCCTACAACTTTCTGTGACTTCTAACATTAAATATCTTTCGTTTTCCTCCTAAGACGATCATACAACCCCACATTCCCTCTCTTTTTACATGGCCTGCACACCTTTCCTACAGTAGCGCCTCTGCAACTTTCTCTCTATACTTCCACTGATAATATAGCTGCCTGATTGTAAGAGTTTTGAATGGTGTCACCGTTTTGTATGGATTTGAAATGATAATTTAATTTTCATATCCTGACAAAAAAATGTTCCGTCGAGAAAATTTTTTTCGACAATTTTGCACCCCACAAAAATGTTCTACCAAATTTCTCCATTTTCGCACCCTGCATTACAGCCAAAATACAGTATTTTGTGCATGTCTGAGCTTATACAGAAAAGTGTAATTCTCGAATCACTATTGGCGGCACTAAAATTTCCAGTTTGATTAGAGTGGATGGTAATTCGTATCTATGGGACCGCAAAGTACGATACCATAATTTTTGTCTGGCTCCGCCTCCCTTTTGGTACCCAGAAATGAGATAATAGGTCAAAAATCGAACAGTTTTCCTGTCAGAAATATTGATAAAATCACACCAGGAATAGATAGCTGGTATGTTTTTGCTCAGTAATCTCTGCTTCTTCAATGAGAAAAATGTTTTTTTTTTGTTTTTTTCATGAAAATTTAATACAAGTTTTCAAATATAATCATTACTTCGCTTCCTTGCCACACAGCACTCCACGACTCTTGAACTTCCCGCTGGTGGTGCAGCTGAAAATGACACAACTTCAAAATGTTGAAAATCTCTCTAAATTCTTACTTGATATCATCCAATTTTCCATGCTTTACATCCCCTTTTCCAGCTGGTATCATCATCACAATACAAGCCTGATCGGTGCTCTTATCATTTGGTTCTCCCTTATTCCAGTCATACCCGGTTATGAAATTGAGAGTGAGATCGTTGAAGATGAACCCCGAAAATATGTGTGTTGACTATAAACCCGGAAGAAGCTGTAGGATTTCGTGTATCACTGAAATTGTAATTTGCACTTATTAAAGACTGAATAGAATCAGAAAACTCACCTCGACACCAACACACTCCAAAGAAACATTCCAAGTTTTTGCACCAGTGTGTCTGCGACAAGTTGATTTCCTTTGTCCAGATAGCAGAATTACCCACCCAGTTTGCTCTTGAGGGTCGATTAGAATCATTAGACTTGTGGAGGATTCTGAAAGTTTTTCGGTTTCTGATATGAGTGAAGATTTCAAGATAATGATATTTTTTGCTTCGGTTGTAGCTTTAGTTGAGCTTACGATTAACAAATCTCGTCTCCTCCATACTCTCCAATCCACTCAAAATAGCTGATTGCCTTCCACAAATCTCTGCTCCTTCAACTTGCGTCATACTCTTACAAGGGAATGGTCAGAACTGACCGTGGGCTTTTGATATGAGTGATACACCATTCGAAAGAGGAGCCAACGGGATTTGAGAATCAGTTCTCTGTTTTTGCCGCGGGCATCTGGGAGTCGAGATATTCGTGCTCAAAAATGGTACCAAATTGCATTGATTTTCCAGCTTCTTCCCTACTTTCAAAGCCACCCTCCATCCCGGAAAGCTTTTTCCTGCGCCACCTTTATGGCTGCCCTCCTCCCTCTATAAAAATGTGGGCATGACAAAATTTTGACAAAATTGGAAGATTTCGAAGAGAAATGTGGAAAGTACTTGATGAAATATGTCCCGGTGTTGCTGTATGTTTATTCATTTGATTAAAGAACTGAAATGTTCATTTTCCAGGAAAATGCTAAAAGGAGACACCAATACTGCATTCTGCTCCATTGCCATACTCTCAAACCTCATCCGCTGCAAACTCCCGAAGAAAGGATTTTACGATTTCTGGAACAAGATCAACTTCAGAATCATGACGCTGTGCTCCAGAATCCAATCCGAGCACATTTCAGTGAACCTCGATGTGTTCTTAACAAGCTCGATTCTGAAGGACACATTCCTGAACTCTTATCTGGATGGACCAAAAATGTGGGCTCTTCTCACTATGAGAACTATGTTGGAGAGAGACGCAAAAATCGGAGAAAAGTTTAGGGAGAATGTATTAATCGAAATTGTGAAGAACTATAGAAGCAAGGAGAAGGAAGTGATGAAGATAAAGACGGATGTTATGGGATTGATGATGAATTGATTTGCTGTTTCTTGATTTTTAAATGAATAAAGTTGAATTTTGAAAACATTGCCAGATTTGTAGTTTTGGTGGACACTTGAAAAAACAATTTTTCCGTAACGAGTTTCAAATGCCACTGATAGTACATCTAAGAGTTACTGAGAATAGTGAAGATTCTTGTCGAAGAGCTCACTTTTGAAGGATTGAATTCAGAATTCGAACGATGATGGACCAAAGTCGTGGGCTCTTTTAACGATGAATACAATGTTGGAGAGAGACGGAAATGTGGCTGAAAAGTTTATAGAATCTGGAGTTTTAGAGGCTTTAAGTGTGTTTTTTGATTGAATTGTATTGTTTTTCGGTTTCAAACTTTTTACATTATTCTGTAACTTTCTCGTATTCTCAATGCAACTACCAAGTTCGAAAAGTCTGAAGCCAAATTTGCTGTCTTTTAGCTAGCTGGTGAATGATAAACCAAATTTTTCGTAGTTGGGACTGATAGTCCGTTTGCCTGATTTTTGGTGACCCTTCAAACTTTCCACGGCTCGGAAAAAGTTTAGACTTGTCGGTTTTTTTTTCAAAATGTTCTAGACAACTTCAAAAACCCCATCCATCCTGTTGATTTACGGATATGTCTACTTCTTTGTCCCAAAACCTTCAAACTTTAGACATTTCAATTTTAGAGGATTTTTGATGTTCCCATAGATACTTTCCTTCTCTCAAACTAGTATAAATACCTGTTCCCAAGCCCAAGTTTCAAAAAATGATGATTCTATTTATTATCTTGTTGTTTTTCCCATATGGAGCTACTCTGGGACTATCCAATATTGAGGTTGGTCTAAACCTCACTGTTTCTATTCAGGTACAGTAACCATATCGAAATTTCAGGACTAATTACAAGGCTAATTTCAAATTTCATGTCTTCAGAATGATACCAAACCAAAGATAGTTCTGTTCCAAGGTACAGTAAACTCCATCCAGAATTGTATCCAATTGGATATCACCAATACCACAGAATGCACTATTCTATGCGCTAAAAATCAGAGTTGTTTGGTAGGTTAATTATACTTTGGCGAGAATTTAAAAAGTCAGGATTTTCAGCTAACAGTGATGAGGCACAAAGAATGTATTCATTGTCAATATGGGAAGATTTCATCGGTGACAAGGGAAAGTAGCGGTACTTATATTGGATTGAAGGTAAATAATTCTAACGTTGCTGCCAGAAGAACAAAAGTTGACATTGTTATAAAAATTTTTAATGTTGTTAGAAACCGCAAAAATTTCAAATTTCAGGTTAGCAATGGATTCGAGTACCTTGTTCAAAAATCTTCTTTCCTCAATTTCCCAATTTCTTCTCTACTTTCTCTTTTCAACCCCACTTCTGGCAAAAATCAAGGAATGTGTCCATATGGAACAACTAGTTTGAAAACTTGTGAAACTGGATGGGAAATGTTTAGGAGGGGCAAGATTTGGTGGTGTCTCAAGGTAACTAGTTAAAGATTTTTATTTTCCCTGATTTAAGCTTTTAGGTTCTAACTAGTGCTAGGAACATGAAACAAGCGAACGGAGTCGAAATTTGTAAAAATGAGAAAGCGATTTTAAGTGGATTGGAGACAATGGAGGAGGCGAGATTTGTTAATGGTAAGATTGAAGGCAAACTAGGTTTTTTGTGCCTGAATATAACCTGGTCTTATTCAAGCCGGTCTATTTCTTGTTCGGGAACCTGTTATATAGAATCAATACTTCCAGAAACGTCCCAAAATCTCATGCGTGCAGCTATTCTGCCCAAATATAATCCAAACGGTTGGGGCATATGGATATCTGGAGTAAGAAAAATTTCATGTAGGAGACCGAAAAACTTATGTGAGAAGCAATGGAACATTCCCGATAAATGCGTTGGGGTCAAGGTAAGCTTTCGGAATTTCATTTTTCATCGGCTTTCTCCAATCGTTCAGGGCTTCGATATTGCTGACCAGACTCTAAAAACCTTCTCTGGATATGACTGGCAAAGTGGTGAACCAAATGATTCGGCATGTGCCCAAGACTGTGTTTTGATGACCATTACGAGGATGGAAAAGTACTTGTCCAGAAATGGAAAATTGGATGATGTTGGGTTAGTTTTATAGCAATATTCCATCGAAAGACACAAGCTCAAAATATTTCAGATGCGCAAGCACTAACGCAATTTTCGACATTCGAGGGGTGTTGTGTGGCAAGGAGGCGGAATGAGATGATTTCATGGAAAGTTTTGATAATTCAACTTAATGACGGTTTAAATGAAATTACACAAAGTTATTAAAAAATATAATCAGAAGTTGTTGAAACAGAGCTAATTTTTAAAAAATCAAAACCAATACAAACTTGTATTATTGATAAATTTCTACAGATCAGAGAAATAGTATTTCTTGCATTTTCATCATTCAAAATTGACTACTTTTCATAAACGCCAACATGCAGCTCATTTTTTTAAGCACCCAGAAATAATATCATGGTGTACGCCATGAATAGAATTTGGTGTAGCAATATTGCGTGAAAAGTCGCTTAAACTAAAATTAGACAATGTGACAGTAATTTTCAGAATCTTAAAATGGCATGGACAATGTCAGCAGATAGTAACAGTTTATGTGTTATCCTGAAAAAGATATGACAATTTCTGGAAACAGTGAAATTTATTGTCATATTACTGAATGAATATTTGATTATGGTCTGCAGGTTTCCTACTATTTCACCTATATATTTGATTTGTGAAACTTTAAAAGTTGAAAATGCACCTTCAGAAAAGGAATAAAACTTTTTTCTAACAATGTTTCAAATGCTGACGATGAATACCTGTCCAACTTATTTTCACTGTTTCACAGATCTCTGAAATTGTTATGCTACTCAACATCGCTAATTAGTTGTGTACTCTATCAAACAAAAATATTTCAAGCAGTAACACTCAAATTTGATCTTTTCTCTTCCCAACAAACTAGGAAAACTAGCAATTCGGGGCATGACTCTTTCTCATCCCCCCCAACAAAAGGCTCTTATTTCCGTGTGGATGAGATTGAGAAGGGGGACGAGATGGGTGAAAGGAGCCAAAAAGTCGTAAATCTTCTGCTCATTTTCTTGTTTTATATATGTCCACGAGTGCTCTTTTCACTTTTTGGTTTGTCTTGCGTTCTCTATACTTGGCTATTATGGGATTAGACATGACGAACAAAGTTGATCGAATTATTGGTACTAGCGAAAAGTAAAAACATATATTCAAGTTGAGAAACTGTAATGTTTTGCTGTTTCAACCAAACTGTATATTGTATTTCAGAAAAACTTTTCGATTTGTACATAGCTATTGTGAGCATTTGAATTCTCCCTAAAAATGAAATCTCGAACATTTTGAGTCATCTCGTGACACCACTATTTCTTACATGAAAATTTTTTTATTAATTTCATGCCCCCATTTTCTCGTTGCATTCGTAATTTCTCTAATTGTTTGTGGATGTCATCCTAATTTTCTACTCATGTCACTCATATACATATGACGTGAGTATGCAGCAAATATGGTGTCAAATTCGGGTTTTGAAAAATAAAATGATGTTTTGTCACAAATTCGTCATTAGAGCTAACATTAACATCATGTTTTCCTGTCTCAAAAAATAAAAACTGGTGGCCCCGGGTTGCTGAAATTGAACTGGTAAGACCGCCAAGCTATTTTTCATGAAAAAGAACCGTTTGCCTAATAGAATTCCGAATCCTGTACCGAAACAAGGCTTTTTCGAATCGGCATTGTTTTTCAACTTTTTCAGTTTCAAAAATTTGTCAAACTTTGGTGCAAAATTAGACTTTTGATTTCACCTTAGTTCTCGGGCGTTCTCGGCAACTTTAGATCGGAACTTGGTCGGCTTCAGCACGCCGTTTAGTCGGATTCCGGACTAGACAGCTACTAAAGCCGACCAAGCTCCGACGAACATCTGACCAACTTCCGACTGATCCACCGCTGCGCCAGGTCCCTTGCGCACTTTCAGTTTTTTTTCAGCAAAAAAACAAACAGTTATTGTTAAGCAATTATTTATTATCTAAATACTAAGTACAATTGAATGAAAGATAAAAATATAGAAGTAAAAATTATGTTCAATTATTGTAGAAGTTCTGCTTGTCAGTTGTTCGAATCCTGGAGTCGAGCTAGATCCGAATTTTGGCGACTTTGAAGATTTCCTGAAAATTTTCGTGTTTTATGCGACAATAATAGCTCAAAAAAATTTACCTTATATTCAACCGATTTCGAGCAGCGGCTTTCGAATCGACTCAGCTTGAAATCTCCGAAAATCCTGAAAAATATTCGGAATTTCACAAAACTCAGTTTTGATTCTCACCTAGTCAAGTTCTGACCATTTCCATTTGAATCGTCGATGTCTGTCACATTTTTGTAGTCTGAAAATCATATCTGAATGCAAGAATCAAGCATATAAAACTTTGGAAAAAGAAAAAATCGAATGAAAATAGTTTCGAAATGAAAACAAAGACGCGTCGCTCGACACGCATCGCGCTTAAATACCGATAAAGATCTGACCAAGATCTGATAGCTAGTCGGCAACTTCCGATCAGAAGCTGACCATTCGAGAGGCACCTCACATTTTCGAACTTCCGACCAAAAGCTGACAAAAATGTACTTTTAGAGTTGCGAAATGCTCAACTTCTGTCCTGAAGCTGACTAAGATCCGACCTAAAGCCGAACCCCCCTCAACTTCCGACCAGAAGTTGCAGCCCGACACCCGAGTTGATGATGATTCGTAGAAACAGAAAAAAACTCTGTGTGTTTTCCAAAAAATGGGACAAATATAAGAGTTGCCAGCTAATTGGCTGAAATCTTTCTGTCAATGCTCTCTTAAAGTTTTTCGCAAAAAATGAAACAATACGGGTTGTAGTGTATCTTCTCCGTTTTTGCACTTTCTCTGGTTTTTTACTCGAAAAACTTGGATGTTTTTTTTCAGCCACGGTAAATCATTTCGTGACACCACTTTTCTATAAAAAGATGAAGACGAAGCAAAATTTTCAACAATTTACTCATTGGTTTCTTGATGAGTATGTTATTCCTCGAATTATATTTTTGCTGTCATCCTAATTTCTTACTCATGTCACTCATATACATATGACGTGAGTATGCAGCAAATATGGTGTCAAATTCGGGTCTTGGAGAATAAAATGATGATGAGTTATGTCACGAATTCGTCATTAAGGTTAACAATGACATAGTTTTTTTCATGTTTTGGGATATAAAAAATGATGGCCATAGTTTGCTGAAATTGAACTGGAAAGACAGACAAGCTGTTTTTATGAAAAAAAAATTGTTTGCTGAATAGAATAGCGGATCCTATACCGAAACATGGCTATTTTGAAAAAGCTTTGTCTTTCAAATTTTTTCAGTTTCAAAAGTTCGTCGAATCTTGGTGAAGAGCGGACATTATTATTGCGACTCTGCAGAGTAAAAATGACTGTTGATCAAATCTAGATTAAATCTCATCTGATGATGATTTGTAGAAACAGAAAAAAACTTCGTGTGTTTTCCGAAAATGTGCCAAATATGAGAGTTGCCATCTAATTGGCTGAAATCTTTCTGTGGTGCTCTCTTAATGTTTTTCGCGAAAAATGAGCTAATAAGGGTTGTAGAAAGTAGTGAATCTTCTCATTTTCTCCGGTTTTATCTGTTTTTTGCCATAATAAGCGTTTACTGCTCACATTTTACTATGTTTGTTTGACCAAGTTGGATTTTTTATCTGTCTCAGCCCCACGTTAAGCAGAATTCTTGTTAGAGTTGCAGCGATGTTTCCCATTTTCCAAATTTAGGAGACTATGGCATTATTTTCTCTGTTTCACTAAATTTTCAAAAAAAAAAAAGAAAAAAGTTAAATATTGGATCAATTTTTCCATGTGATTTGTGAACAAACGATATCCAATTTACCGTTTCAGAAGTGTCGTTTGAGAATCTACATGAACATTAATTTGAACTATAATTTGCGTGTTTTCGGCTGATCTGAAGCGTGTTTTATCATACATAAGGCTACTACAAATCTCAAGATTAATCTACAGAAGAAAATAATTCCTCTGTTCCAGAAGGTCAGCATACTTCTAACGTCTATAGCACTTTTGTTTCTTTTGGTCTTTTTATTTCCAATCACAATTTGTGAACTTATTCTGCGTCGAATACTTTCCTTGTTATACTCTTTTTCCCAACAAACTAAAACCGAGAAAACTACAGTGCTCCACAAAAGTTTAGCCTCACCCCCCGGTTTTCCAGTATCTCGAGAACGGTAAGAGTTGCGGGAAAGCTTCCAACTAAGAAAATGCTCCAATTGTTGAGTTATTATGACCCGCAGAAGCTCAGGGAATAAAAATAAAAATTTGAAAAAATATTGCATATTTAATGAAAAATCACTTTTGGCGATCCACAAAAGTTTAGCCTCACCCTGAAAATTCGATGAAAAAATGTGAACGCTGTGAAACTTGATTGATAACTCTGTCCACAAGCGTTTTGTTAAAAAGTTTATAATTACAAAGTTGTTTTAAATTTTGTTTTCTACAACTTTTTAGTTGAACACTTTTTCTAAAAACCCTTGGTTGTCAAGATATCGTCCTTTCAAAATTGCTTGTTGCCTTGGGCGCGCGAAACCGCGTATCTCGTTGGTAAGTACAGTAAACGGAAAGTGGTCAACTAAAAAAATGTTTTTCGGACATTGTTTTATAACATCCAAACAAAAGAAAACCCAGGAAATTGTCTTTACTCGTGATGGACATCGATATGTGCAAGTTGGCGTAATTTTCACTTTTTCATTTTTAGCCTGTTTGACAGGGTTTTTCGAGCGCTTATAACTCGCTTGGAAATGAGTTTGGAAAAATGTTGCCAACATAAAAAACGTTGAAAATAAGCAGATAAACAAGTTTCCAGTTGACAACTTTTGTTTATTTCCCATGCCCGCAAAGTTATGCTCTGTAGAGCTAAGCAGGGTTTAATCAACTTCTTTCCGAGCAGACACAATTAATTTCTTGAGATCCTTCACATTGTGGTACATTAGGTTTTCAACATTTGTTCCTGAATATTTGAGGATAATGCACTTTGTTTTTGTTTTTCTTAATTCCCATTTTGACGCTTTCTGGAGCACTTTTTATGAGGAGACATGCAAAAATTCTCATGCAGAGAGAGGGGGAGGACGCGCACACACAAACGCGGTGGCTTACGCGGACCTCGATTGATGTCGGCTGCTTCTCCAAGTGATTACCGCCGCCTCGTGACAAACCGCCGGTTCAATTACCCAAGTTTGGGTAAACTTTTTGATTATTGTTCTCTTATTATTATTATTCTCGTACCTTTTTCCCAACCACATATTTTGCCCCCGTTGTTATTTCCGTTTTTCTTCCGTATTTCGTCCGTATTTTGTCCGTTATTATCCGTTTTGTCCGTCTTTCGTAAACAATGACAGACATTTTCAGACATGTCGAAAGGAAAACAATTGACTGATTTCGAAAAAGGCCAGATTCACGCAAAACATCAGTGTGGACTCTCCAATCGGCAAATCGCCAAGGATCTGAGACGAAGTCCGAAAGTCATCAACAGTTATCTCAAGGATCCTCTGAACTATGGTCAATCGATCAGATCTGGACGGCCGTCTGTGCTCTCTGACAGAGATAAGAGGATGATTTTGAAGGAAGCTTCGAACAGTGTGGAGACGTGCTCTCAAATCAAGGCCAATCTTCAACTCAATGCTTCATCAGAAACGATTAGACGCGTGATCACAAAGTCGAAGTTCATCAGAAGAAGAATGATGAAAAAGGCTCCAATGATAACATCCGACCACCGAAGAAATCGACTGACTTTTGCCAGAAGAAATTCCCGAACAGACTGGAAATCGGTGAGACTTCGTGTGATATCTTAATTGAAACTCTTCCGATTTGCAGATCATTTTTTCTGACGAGAAGAAATTCAACTGTGACGGCCCGGATGGATACCGCAGCTATTGGCATGACGTGAGGAAACAACCTCTCCGATTTTCGAGGAGAAATTTCAAAGGAGGCGGCGTGATGGTGTGGGCAGCAATCAGCTCAGTCGGTCGTGTCAAAATATGCTTCGTTTCCAAGAAGATGAATGGCGCCGACTATCGATACCTTTTGCGCCGCGAGCTTCTCCCGTTCATCAGACGTCATCGAGCAAGAAACATAGCATTCCAGCAAGACGGAGCTCCGATCCATCGTGCTCGAAAAACACTGCATTGGATACAAAGAAGAAATATCCCGGTCCTTGAATGGCCGGCATGCTCACCGGATTTGAACATCATCGAGAACGTATGGGGAGTAATGGTTCAGAAAATTTATGGCCGAAACCAAATGTACCGCAACGTTAAGGATCTCAAGAAAGCAATCGTGGCCGCTTGGAAAGAAGTTGATCAAACACTTTTGGACAACTTGTATCTTTCCATGGATAGTCGCCTTTTCGAGCTCACAAGAAACAATGGTGGTCCAACAAATTATTAAAACTTGTTTTTTTCAAATATAATTTGTTTTTCTTTGTTATTTTTGTTAATCCTTAATAAATAATTTTGAAAAACTGTAGCTGATTTTGGCATTTAATGTGGACAGACCCATTTGAACCCTGCTTAGCTCTACAGAGCATAACTTTGCGGGCATGGGAAATAAACAAAAGTTGTCAACTGGAAACTTGTTTATCTGCTTATTTTCAACGTTTTTTATGTTGGCAACATTTTTCCAAACTCATTTCCAAGCGAGTTATAAGCGCTCGAAAAACCCTGTCAAACAGGCTAAAAATGAAAAAGTGAAAATTACGCCAACTTGCACATATCGATGTCCATCACGAGTAAAGACAATTTCCTGGGTTTTCTTTTGTTTGGATGTTATAAAACAATGTCCGAAAAACATTTTTTTAGTTGACCACTTTCCGATTACTGTACTTACCAACGAGATACGCGGTTTCGCGCGCCCAAGGCAACAAGCAATTTTGAAAGGACGATATCTTGACAACCAAGGGTTTTTAGAAAAAGTGTTCAACTAAAAAGTTGTAGAAAACAAAATTTAAAACAACTTTGTAATTATAAACTTTTTAACAAAACGCTTGTGGACAGAGTTATCAATCAAGTTTCACAGCGTTCACATTTTTTCATCGAATTTTCAGGGTGAGGCTAAACTTTTGTGGATCGCCAAAAGTGATTTTTCAGAAAATATGCAATATTTTTTCAAATTTTTATTTTTATTCCCTGAGCTTCTGCGGGTCATAATAACTCAACAATTGGAGCATTTTCTTAGTTGGAAGCTTTCCCGCAACTCTTACCGTTCTCGAGATACTGGAAAACCGGGGGGTGAGGCTAAACTTTTGTGGAGCACTGTAGTAATTTAGGTTATGTGTCCCTCCGCAGAAGGCTTTCATTCCCGTGTGGTTGAGATTGAGAAGAGGGGACGGCTCCGGAAAAGAACCGAAAGTCAAAAAGTCGTAAATCTTACTCTTGCTTTTCAGTGTTCTGTGCCCTCACAACAACTAAATTTTTTCTAAATAACAATTATGAAGCAAAAACCAAGAACTTTCTGAATTAAAAAAATATCATCTTGTTTATTGGAAGTGAGCTTACCAGTCCCGTAGTGATTCTAGGTCTCAAATAACTTATTACGGATTTTAACATTATTTCTGTTTCAGTTTCAGAACTATTTCTACTTGAGTTATGTTCACCGCTGTGCTACTCAGACGATTATTTCTTGATGATTTTCCAATTTTTCGTGTTATTCCCACAACATCAAAAAATATTCCCAGTGCTAATTCCCTCACCTGCGTCAATAACTATTCTGAGCCTCTTTTTCAACGTCGTGCGAAAATCATGAGATCAATTTACTGAAAAAAACACTTTTTCACTTTGAATCAGTCTAATGAGCAAGACAGTATGTTCTTTCTTTGAGATATTTTCTGCTTTTTTCCGGTTTCACAAGTTTCTAGCTACTGATAACAATAGCTGTTTCTCAATTTGTCGTTTCCTTATACAATATATTTCAACGTTTTGTTTGGAGTTTTTGAAACCTTGTTCTTATGTTTCTTCAAATTGGCTGCTCTTAAATTACAGTTTCATGGAACCATCTTTACAGTGGTAAATCTTTTAGAGCTAATAGCACTTTGGTATAATGTGCAATCAAAACGGTCTGTATGAGATATTCTCATAACTTCTCTTTTTTCTGTATGTCAGTACAAAAGGATAGCTCGATTTCTATTGTTATAGTTTGCTCTAATTCTGAAGGACTCCAGCTGCTTACTTAAAAAGTCTATGCTTTGTTGGACTCGTAATTATGCCTACAACTATCTTCAAACCAGCAAAGAAAATCATGAATTTTTTCACTGTTTCTTAAGTTCATCAAAATTTGACATAGTTTCATTCTGCAGTCGTTCCGACGAAGTGTTAGTTAATGGTACATAATGTTACACTTGGAAATCTGGATTGTTTTCCTTAACAAGCAAAAAAGATTCAAGGGTAGCAATTTAGGTCACGAGTCCCCTGACTCATATTTCCATATGATGAGATTTGAGTTGACGGATGCAAAAACAAGAACATAAAAAGTGAAAAGTCATAAATCTTGTGGTCTTTGGATGTGCTCTTGTGGTCATTCCCACAACAAAAAAACATTCCCAGTGCTAATTCCCTCACCTGCGTCAATAATTATTCTGAGCCTCTTTTTCAACGTCGTACGAAAATCATGAGATCAATTCACTAAAAAAATTTATCCTAATTACGGCTTTCATCTTTTCACATATTCTCTTATTTTTCACACAATGATTTCTTGCACTTTTTTTTTCTTTTACTTTTCACTTTGGAACAGGAAAATATGCATTTTTTTCAAAAATATTTTCGGTTTCACAAGTTTCTTGTTACTGAGAGCAATATCTGTTTCTCAATTTTATGCTTCCTTATAAAATATGTTCAAAGTTTTGTTTGGAGTGTTTGAAACCATGAATGATCTTATGTTTCTTCAAATTGGTTCCTCTTAAGTTACAGTTTCATGGAACCGTCTTTACAGTGATAAATTTTTAGAGCTAATTTGGTATTCGTGACAAATGCAATCATAACCGTCTGTATGAGATATTCTCAGACCTTCTTTTTTCTGTTTGTCACGATCAAAGTAGTAGCTCGATTGCTATTGTTATAGTTTGCCCTAATTTTGAAGGTTGCTTACTTAAGAAGTATATACCTTTTTGGAATCGTAATTTAACCTACAACTATCTTCTAACCAGCAAAGAAAATCATGAATTTTTTCACTGTTTCGTGAGTTCATCGAAATTTGACTTGGTTTCATTCTGCAATAGTTCCGATACTAAAACTACATTCTGGTCAGTTCCTCTAACAAGCAAAAAGGATTCAAGGCTAGCAATTTAGGTCACAAGTCACCTTGCTTATATTTCCATATGATGAGATTTGAGTTGATGGATGCGAAAACTAGAAAATAAAAAGTGAAAAGTCATAAATGTTACGCTCTGGCTTATTTCGTTTATGTAGTCATCTAACAAAAGAATTATGTCTTACGGTAGTTTAATTTTCCCGTGCATAGCAATTATGAAACGGAGAGCCAGAACGGTGTTTTTTGATGACGCTAGGCTTTGACAATTTAGTTGATATCAACCGAAACGTCTTGGTTTATTGCCGTTTCCCCCACAAAACAATATTCGGAAATTTAGTAGCAAAAACCAGTAATATCCATGCTCTTTCGAAATTTCAATCAAATTGCTCGAAACATCAATTCTCAATGTCAAGTTAATGATTTTCGAAATAACTGAAATTTCTAAATGAAAAGAAGAGAACCTATATAACGCCAAAGGCAATGTTCCAAAATGAAAAAGTACAGCCAAAACAGCTAATGAAGAAAGAATACCAGACGGTTTTCGCCCCCTTCGGGGGCTAAAACCTCCTGGCATCCGCTTAATTGTCTCTTCACACACACCCGAAGGGCCCACTGTGAAAAGAGGGCGAAAAGTCGAAAATTTCAACGTTGATATTTTTGAGAAAAGAAAAGTACGGGCATCATCTCAGACAAATTTCCAGTCGATTTATATAACTTTCATCTAAATCGGTCCACTGGCTGTCGAGTTATGAGGTGGCACAGACAGACTCACACATGGAAATCGGTGATTGTTATTAGTAAAGATTGCCGTTAATATTGAAAATGTGTTCCGTTTCAAATTTTTCTGAATTAATGTTTCAACCAACTACTTCTGATTTCCAAAGGACATGAGGTAATTTATTATTTTCAAATTGTATAACAAGCTTCTTTGGTAGAGTATCTTTTGTGCAATTGTGTCTTGCGCCGTTTTCACGTGACTCATATGCCGATTTTGTTCGAATTCGTCAGTTCGACAAGTGTCTTGCTCCTACATTTATACGCTCCGTGTCCTAGCAACCCGTCCGCAGGGACACCCTTCGGAATATATTGGAAGTCCTCATTAAGGCCGTGATCCTGAGAATCTGGCCCCAATGACGAGCTAGTAAGAAAAATATCATCCATACATAAAATTAAACAAATTCATCTGTTTCAAAATCATAATGAAATCTTTTGCTTGAAACAACTTCATTAGCTTGCTTATTTTCAATTTGTTTTACGAAAAATTAGTTATAGCACCTTCAATACTTTCCATACCACTAATAATAAGTTCTAAACTTATGAAATCGTTGTTAGTCAAGTCTATTTTAATTTTTATCACGGTCAAGATATTTTGAAATTTGATTCGAGGTACTAGCCTTCTTTTTAGTTATTGCTTATTGACTTCTTCTGAAACAGTAGGGCTCTCATTTTCAACTGTCAATTATTACTATTTTCGGAAATTACGCACTGTTTTTCGTCATGCTTCAATGAGAACGGAGTCTGAAGAGCATTAGTAACTTGATGATTGGGTGATGAATTCCGCATGACTTCCACTTTTCTAGTCTGATTCATATGTACTTATCCCAAAACGCTCACCAATGCTCATTTCGCAAGAATCAGTAAGCATTTTTTAAGATTCTATCTGATTGTGAAAATATTTTTAAAAAATAGTTTTCTGGAACATTTTTTTTGTCGGTTTCATACTCGTGATTTCAGATTCTATAATTTGAAATGTATGATTTCGATGGTAAATTGATATTTAAGGTCAATATATTAGGTTGTTCAGAAAGTTTCGACCCATTCTGAAGGTTCATCTTGTCTTTGGGCTCACGGTCGTCCTGTACTGTCCTATGACTCATAACTTTGGGACAATAATTGAGCAACCTAGCAATAATTAACTTCTCAAATGTAAACTGCTAGCTCTGCCTGTTCGCGAAATGGGACCAAAAGTGTCAGAGTACCCAATTTTCGGTTCTGACTCACTGTGTTTTTCTTGCTCCAGTTCCGGTAGGATTGATCGTAAGAACATGCAATTTTGCTACAATGTTACTCGGTAGACTATTGTTTTACGGCAATACTTACAATCAATCAAACACTTCTGCGAACAAATTTTTGGTGGCTTGAAGCAAATAGTAGGGAAAATGGAATTCGTGTTATTTCCAAAGCACGACGGCATAGGATATATTTCAAGAACCGATTAAAAGTGATAACAAATTAAGTACATCTACATGAAATATAGTCAAACATTCGAAAACGTCTCACTCTGAAAATAAATTATCTGGAAATTTTCATGCTAATTTTGGATGAAGATGAAATTGAGCCTACTCTGCGTATAAAATGAAGTCTTAGTCCCGCCGAACAGTGAGAAAACAAATGTGGTTGGCTTATGTAAACAATTAAGAAAGAGTTTAGCTGTTTGATACAAAAATGTTCACCTCGATAACTTTACCCAGAAAAACAAAAATTCGTGCAGAACCGGAAAACATCAAGAAACCAAGCTGAGCTCATACATTTCAATTTTCTCAAGTTGTAAGAAACATACGACCAAACTGTTTTTTTGCATTAGAAAGACCGGGAATTGTTTTATTTAGACGGATGCTTTCACACACATCCAAATCTAACGAACACTAGGTCAACCATTTTCCACTTCATCGGTGGGGGCATTTTGCACACCTACTTTAACAGGAATCAGTTTGGAGTAATGATGTAGGATAAAATGAAGTAAGAATTAATATTATGCAGTGCAAGTTTTCTACTCTTTAGGCAATACAAAACTTTTCCTGCTAGTTCCCTGTCCAAAGAAAAACAAACGATTTCCGGAGTGATGTCAAAATCAAGTTGACCTATTAGATTGAGCAACTTACCAGTACGTTTTGACACTACAGGCCTGTAATGCTAGCAGAATATTTACAGAGAGTTATCATCTATTATAAACTAAAAAGTGAAGTGACCGTATTCTTTTTTCTCGATTTAGAAGGAAACCAATTTTTTGGAAAAATGGGTCGAAACTTTCTGAACAGCCTAATAGAAGATATATAGGTCAGTAACTGCATCAAAAACTATAATGTTCTATTGACGCTGTTTGGAAACAGTAGAGTTTTATTTTTTTCTAACATAAATAATGAATTATTTCCTTGCTCAAAAAATCTCGAATTATAACCACGGTATCTGTTTCTCACTGTTTCGACCCCCTTCCACATCTTATCACGGAATGTTTGATCATTAAGCTGAAAGGTCACTTTTTTCCTGCAAATTTTCCCATCAAGCCAGTCACAAGCCAAATGTGCTTTTTTTTCCAATTTTGGCTCAAGATTTCCTGAGAAAAAAGATTGAAAATGTCAACAAGAAGGAAGTCTAACCCATTAATTATACTAGTATCTAGTATCCCTGTCATGTGCTCTTTTTTGCTCAATTTCTTTTCGGGGATTCGTCATTTTGGAGGCTACCGAGCAAAAATGAGCTCCACAGATGCTCCGCCCACTTTTGAGCATTAATAAAGCTCGCTCGTCTCCAAGATTTCCTCCGACAACAACTACAATTTTCTCTTATTTCTCTTTTTCTATGCTCTTTCTATCTGACTTTTTCTTGCTCTCCACTCCTTCATTTTCTCATATTTCTTCCCTTCCTCGCACCTTATGATTATTATTTTTCCTCTTACCTGACTTCGAAATCTCCTTTTTTCTCCAGATGCGCTTCGTCCGTCTCCGTCGTATGATCAACGCCTTCTTGAACATTTTCCGTCGAGAACCGAGAACATTCAATGAGCTGAACAAGTACCTGAAGGAGAAGAATGTTTGGAAACTGAGCTCTCAGCAGTACTTCGGTAAGATTTTTAGGGAGTTTTCTTTCGCGGTTTCAGAACGGTTTTGATTAGAAAGATAAGAAGAAGGGATTAATTCATTCCGCAGATAGTGACTTTCGTAGAAAACAAGAAACAGCATGTTTCGAAAATTTTTTGACATTACGTGAGAGAAAATCGACTTTCCCAATTTTCGCACAATTCGGGAATTTTTTTCTGCTTCAAATCTTTTTCAAATTTTTCCATTTGAAGCTTTTAATCAATATGCTGAGATCATGTTAAACCTCATTGAAATTTAAATCTCGAATTTCGGAGCAATTTCCTGCACTTCTCGTGGACCATTTTAAAAAAAATTATTTAACCCGTTCCCATCTAACTAGATCGAGGTCGATCTGACAATATCCATCAAGACCTATACGATTCGAAAGCTCAGATTAAATCATTTCCAAATATAAATTTTGTTTATGCCCTCGAGGGCTGTGAGTCATCTTATTCGTGTCACAAGTATCACGTTTTCAGTTGATTTCACTTCAAATAATCGATGGCAAAAGCAGATAGATATTTGAAGGTGGTTCAATCCGAGTTTTTGAATGTTATTAGTCTTGATGGAAAAGTCCAAATCGTTGTCTGTCCATTTCCTAGCATGTTTTCCGCGAGGAGTACACAGCATTGCGTCAAAGCTCAAAACTCTAATCCTAACAACACTGACCTTTATCGGAGCACAGTCAAAAAGTTTTCTGTTTCAGAAAGCTTCAAAAATGATCCCACAGAGTTTTCTAGTCAATGAGACCCTTATTCATTCTTTCAGATCTCTGGCGAATCTTCAGCGACGAGATCGCGGAAACCGGTCCCCCAGTTATCAAGACTCTCCGGGATGATATCCAAGCGGCAGCTATCTCCAATGATGAGGCCCCCTTCGAAGAATATTTCCGTAACCTAGTCACCAAGCTTGAGTCTGAAGCCAGACAAGAACAACTCGACTACATCGAAGGAGAAAAACGTCATTCGATTGATGGAGGTGGTTCAACCGTATCCCTGATGTACGTCCTGAGACTGCAGAAAAAGTTCCGACCGGAGCAAATCGTGGAGCTCGCCGAGGTGGACCGACTTCCAGAGTTGATGGTGTTGAAGAACAATTTGAGTCTGGCGATTCAGCATAAAATGTTTCAAGAGATGAGAGAGGATATACAGAAGAGATTGGCAGAGGTTCCCAAGGAGTTGTTCGATGATATTTCCGAGGAGGAGAAGGTAGAGAGAGATGAGACATTTCGGATTATGAAGGAGAGATGGTCAGGTGTAAGTTGTTGCAAATGCGCTCTTCCACACAAAATTTCATCTAATTTGCTTGCAACCCAAGTTGTGCGCGCTGCGGTCGCGTCGCGGTTTCCTATCTTCGCTCCCCGTAGGCCAATCGCTCTGAAATTTTTTGTCGCGATCTCAAAACCACCGCATATTCATCTCACTAAAAAATATTTCAGAAACCCATCGAAGAGATGCCTGATGATATGATCGACTTCTACCACAAACTCAAGCCATTTTTCGATGGAAAACGCTCGATTCGAGCCGTTGTCACTCACGCGCAAGCTTTTGACTTTATGATGCGGAAAATGACAGAGGATCGACTGTCTGGAACTGGAGCATTTGCTGAGGGAATGGAGAATGTTACAGTATACCCGAGAAATGGGGAGTACATGCGAATGGTTGAGGAGATCATTGCTCCAAATGATCCGGCGGCTCCGAGGGTGAGGACACCGAGGCATTTCCGACGAAGATATTGGTTTGATAGTGAACTGTTGAGTTGAACTGTCTTTTTGATGTCTCTCAGTTTCACATGGTCTCTCGCTTTGTCGCAAAGTTTCTACTGTTTCTCGCTTTTATTAAAGTATGTATCCCAATTTTTCATCGTTCAAGTGTATTTTTTGTAGAAATACCCTGTAGTGTGATCTCATTGTGCTTGAATAATTGCGCTTACTTTTGAATTAATAAAGAGTCAAATTTGGAATATAAAGGAGAACCGGAGGTACGATCGACTTGCTCAATTTAATAAAAATAAACAAGAATGACTGAAACCGTTAAAAAAACACCGAAACAGAGCCACTTACGGGAAGGCTGTCATACGGCCAGCCGCTAAAAGGGCTCTCCGTAAATTCGAAACTGACGTTTTCGAAACCAAGAGATGAAAAAAATCACGTGAAATTCGAAACTGCGAGACTTGGCAACTAACAGTTTCGAAACCGCGATGTTTCGCAGCCAGATTAGAATATATGTCAGAAACTGAAGAAAAAACCACCAGTTTCAAAATTTGGTTTTGAAACGACCAGTCTTGGTAAAAATTTTGACGTTTTCAGTGGAAATTTTCGGCCAGCCGGCCGGCGGCTGGCCGCGAAAAGTGACAGCCTTGACTTACGGTGAATGATTTACCATCTTGGGCTCATTTTTCGCGGCCAGCCGCGACTTTTAAAAATTGAACATTTATGTTAAATTTTTCAATTTATTGAAAAATCACGTTTTTAACATTTTGAAGATTAAAACATGAAAATTTCTGCTGACGACTGCGTCTAGCTTCACATAGTTTCAGTGATAGTGTCTCTGAAACACAAAAAAATGTTTTATCAGTTCTCAAAGCAAAGTAATACGAAAATAATAAAATATTACGATAGCAGATTCACCAGCCTACTTCCCAAATTTTACATCAATTGGTTAAAAAACGTCATTGAAACAAAAAATTAGGGTTTCACTGATTTTCAGGCCCTAGCCCAAAAAATCGTATTCCAATCTTTAAGAAAATTATTCCTCATCTTCATGACTTTCACACTCTTGCTATTGTACTCCTTCACCGCCGAAAACAGCCCCGATCCTATCCATTTTTCTCTTGCTTTCTCATCCTTCTCTAATAAAACCCTTATTATAAAAAACGCCCAAACCACCATCATAAACTGATTTTTTGGGTCCATCACAAACTGATTTTCAAATTGTATTCCTCCAAATTTGGTTGGCAAAATGATGTCGAATCAAATTAAATGATATCAACTTGGCATCGACGGAGACTTATGGTATCACTAACTTTTTATTTATTCGTACAAATATTACTGTTTCCAATGGAATAGTAATATTTCGATTTTTGACCCTATGCTAGTAAGTTCGAGAACGATGAAGCATACGTTTGTGAATTCTGTGATATGGTGGTAAAAGGAAAAACACACTTCCAGGCAACTTTCTATAGGGCTCACGGGAAATACGCACGGTCTAGAGAATTATTGATTTGAACCGTATTGATGAACCCAGTAACTCTTGTTGAAACTCGGAATGTTCAGTGCTTCAACTGCCGTCGATTATTTCGATCACTTCGGTTAAAAGTTGATAACATTTTCAAAGATTGTTTTTCGGAAGTCGGAAATTTTTGATAATATGTGTCAATTTTTGGTCATTTTTCTGTTTCAAGTGAAACGGAAAACGTTTACGCCATTTAACGAAAGTGATAAATGATCGCTGCTCATGTGAAACATAAAGCAATAACTGATGACAAAATATCAAGCGATGCAAACGTACCGTATTGAAAAGGCGCTATTCTACAGGGTGCGCCAAAAGTATTGCAACACAAATTTACACCGTCGTAATTAGGCTGAACCAAATCCGGGAGTTATGAAATTTCACACAGTTATTGTGCTATTATATTAAATTATGCTCCCCAAATTTGGTAGGACAACTCCGACTTTGAGCAGAATTACATAAGATCGCGTATCGACCACTCCTTGGTAAACGTTGTGCAAGGCCCCTAGTACATTCTGAGGCTGCGAGAAATGAATACTGATTTCAAATAGATTGTGTTTTTGAACGAAATTTGTTTATTAATATCCGAACTGCTCAAAGCACAACTTGAAACTTATTTTAAAAAAGTTTTTGTGCATTCACGATGCCGTTCCTGTCATTAGCCGAAACCTGAAATTTGCTGCATTTCTTACTGCCGTTCCGGTCAAGGTAAATGGAACGTTTTGAAAAATTGCACTTTTGTAGACCTAGTAGTGTATATTCATGCAGTAAAAAATCTAACCTCTCGGTAAACCGCGAAAAATGTTAGGAGGACTTGTTTGAATGTGATAGCACCTCTGGCACGCGCCTCTCCAGTGGATAACTCTGGCATGTTTGGAGCTACAGTACTCGTCACGAGAGGACTTGCGTTAGCTCAAAGTTCACAAAGTAATGCAAATATACTCAAAATGTAGAAAAATGGTCTTGAGCATCTACCTAGACCAGAATTCCAGTGAAGACGGCGGATTGAAGTTGGAACTCATATAAATATGAAAATTTGTGTTTTTGGCCCCGTACGCAAAGACCTCGTGAACCGGTTCATTTTTTTTGAACCGGTTCATGGACACCTCGTGAACCGGTTCATTTTTTTTGAACCGGTTCATGGAGACCTCACGAACCGGTTCATGGACACCTCGTGAACCGGTTCATTTTTTTTTTGAACCGGTTCATAGACACCTCGTGAACCGGTTCATTTGTTTTTTGAACCGGTTCATGGAGACCTCACGAACCGGTTAATTTGTTTTTTGAACCGGTTCATGGACACCTCGTGAACCGGTTCATTTTTTTGAACCGGTTCATAGACACCTCACGAACCGGTTCATTTTTTTTTTTGAAGCGGTTCATGGACACCTCGTGAACCGGTTCATTTTTTTTCGAACCGGTTCATGGACACCTCGTGAACCGGTTCATTTGTTTTTTGAACCGGTTCATGGACACCTCGTGAACCGGTTCATTTTTTTGAACCGGTTCATAGACACCTCGTGAACCGGTTCATTTTTTTTGAACCGGTTCATGGAGACCTCACGAACCGGTTAATTTGTTTTTTGAACCGGTTCATGGACACCTCGTGAACCGGTTCATTTTTTTTCGAACCGGTTCATGGACACCTCGTGAACCGGTTCATTTTTTTTCGAACCGGTTCATGGAGACCTCACGAACCGGTTAATTTGTTTTTTGAACCGGTTCATGGACACCTCGTGAACCGGTTCATTTTTTTTCAAACCGGTTCATGGACACCTCGTGAACCGGTTCATTTTTTTTCGAACCGGTTCATGGACACCTCGTGAACCGGTTCATTTGTTTTTTGAACCGGTTCATGGACACCTCGTGAACCGGTTCATGGACACCTCGTGAACCGGTTCATTTTTTTCGAACCGGTTCATGGAGACCTCACGAACCGGTTCATTTGTTTTTTGAACCGGTTCATGGACACCTCGTGAACCGGTTCATTTGTTTTTTGAACCGGTTCATGGAGACCTCACGAACCGGTTCATTTTTTTCGAACCGGTTCATGGACACCTCGTGAACTGGTTCATTTTTTTCGAATCGGTTCATGGACACCTCACGAACCGGTTCATTTTTTTTTTTGAACCGGTTCATGGACACCTCGTGAACCGGTTCATTTTTTTTGAACTGGTTCATAGACACCTCACGAACCGGTTCATTTTTTTCGAACCGGTTCATGGACACCTCGTGAACCGGTTCATTTTTTTCGAACCGGTTCATGGAGACCTCACGAACCGGTTCATTTTTTTCGAACCGGTTCATGGACACCTCGTGAACTGGTTCATTTTTTTCGAACCGGTTCATGGACACCTCACGAACCGGTTAATTTGTTTTTTGAACCGGTTCATGGACACCTCGTGAACCGGTTCATTTTTTTTGAACTGGTTCATAGACACCTCACGAACCGGTTCATTTTTTTTGAACCGGTTCATAGACACCTCACGAACCGGTTCATTTTTTTCGAACCGGTTCATGGACACCTCGTGAACCGGTTCATTTTTTTCGAACCGGTTCATGGACACCTCACGAACCGGTTCATTTTTTTCGAACCGGTTCATGGACACCTCGTGAACCGGTTCATTTTTTTCGAACCGGTTCATGGAGACCTCACGAACCGGTTCATTTTTTTCGAACCGGTTCATGGACACCTCGTGAACTGGTTCATTTTTTTCGAACCGGTTCATGGACACCTCACGAACCGGTTCATTTTTTTTTGAACCGGTTCATGGACACCTCGTGAACCGGTTCATTTTTTTTGAACTGGTTCATAGACACCTCACGAACCGGTTCATTTTTTTTGAACCGGTTCATAGACACCTCACGAACCGGTTCATGGAGACCTCACGAACCGGTACATTTTTTTTTTGAACCGGTTCATGGAGACCTCACGAACCGGTTCATTTTTTTTGAACCGGTTCATGGACACCTCGTGAACCGGTTCATTTTTTTTCGAACCGGTTCATGGACACCTCACGAACCGGTTCATAGACACCTCACGAACCGGTTCATTTTTTTTCGAACCGGTTCATGGACACCTCACGAACCGGTACATTTGTTTTTTGAACCGGTTCATAGACACCTCACGAACCGGTTCATTTTTTTTGAACCGGTTCATGGACACCTCGTGAACCGGTTCATTTTTTTTCGAACCGGTTCATGGACACCTCACGAACCGGTTCATAGACACCTCACGAACCGGTTCATTTTTTTTCGAACCGGTTCATAGACACCTCACGAACCGGTTCATTTTTTTCGAACCGGTTCATGGAGACCTCACGAACCGGTTCATTTTTTTTCGAACCGGTTCATGGACACCTCACGAACCGGTTCATAGACACCTCACGAACCGGTTCATTTTTTTTGAACCGGTTCATAGACACCTCACGAACCGGTTCATTTTTTTCGAACCGGTTCATGGAGACCTCACGAACCGGTTCATTTTTTTTCGAACCGGTTCATGGACACCTCACGAACCGGTTCATAGACACCTCACGAACCGGTTCATTTTTTTTCGAACCGGTTCATGGACACCTCACGAACCGGTTCATAGACACCTCACGAACCGGTTCATTTTTTTCGAACCGGTTCATAGACACCTCACGAACCGGTTCATTTTTTTTGAACCGGTTCATAGACACCTCACGAACCGGTTCATTTTTTTTGAACCGGTTCATGGACACCTCGTGAACCGGTTCATTTTTTTTTGAACCGGTTCATGGACACCTCGTGAACCGGTTCATTTTTTTTGAACTGGTTCATAGACACCTCACGAACCGGTACATTTTTTTTGAACTGGTTCATGGAGACCTCGTGAACCGGTTCATAGACACCTCGTGAACCGGTTCATTTTTTTCGAACCGGTTCATGGACACCTCACGAACCGGTTCATTTTTTTTGAACCGGTTCATGGACACCTCGTGAACCGGTTCATTTTTTTTGAACCGGTTCATGGACACCTCGTGAACCGGTTCATTTGTTTTTTGAACCGGTTCATGGAGACCTCACGAACCGGTTCATTTTTTTTTGAACTGGTTCATGGAGACCTCGTGAACCGGTTCATAGACACCTCGTGAACCGGTTCATTTTTTTCGAACCGGTTCATAGACACCTCACGAACCGGTTCATTTTTTTCGAACCGGTTCATGGAGACCTCACGAACCGGTTCATTTTTTTTGAACCGGTTCATGGACACCTCGTGAACCGGTTCATTTGTTTTTTGAACCGGTTCATGGAGACCTCACGAACCGGTTCATTTTTTTTCGAACCGGTTCATGGACACCTCACGAACCGGTTCATAGACACCTCACGAACCGGTTCATTTTTTTTGAACCGGTTCATGGACACCTCGTGAACCGGTTCATTTTTTTTTGAACCGGTTCATAGACACCTCGTGAACCGGTTCATTTTTTTTTGAACCGGTTCATGGAGACCTCACGAACCGGTTCATTTTTTTTTGAACCGGTTCATGGACACCTCGTGAACCGGTTCATTTTTTTTGAACTGGTTCATAGACACCTCACGAACCGGTACATTTTTTTTGAACTGGTTCATGGAGACCTCGTGAACCGGTTCATAGACACCTCGTGAACCGGTTCATTTTTTTCGAACCGGTTCATGGACACCTCACGAACCGGTTCATAGACACCTCGTGAACCGGTTCATTTTTTTCGAACCGGTTCATAGACACCTCACGAACCGGTTCATTTTTTTCGAACCGGTTCATGGAGACCTCACGAACCGGTTAATTTTTTTCGAACCGGTTCATTTTTTTTTGAACCGGTTCATGGACACCTCACGAACCGGTTCATTTTTTTTGAACCGGTTCATAGGCACCTCACGAACCGGTTCATGGACACCTCACGAACCGGTTCATTTTTTTTGAACTGGTTCATAGACACCTCACGAACCGGTTCATTTTTTTTGAACCGGTTCATAGGCACCTCACGAACCGGTTCATGGACACCTCGTGAACCGGTTCATTTTTTTCGAACCGGTTCATAGACACCTCGTGAACCGGTTCATTTTTTTTGAACCGGTTCATAGACACCTCACGAACCGGTTCATTTTTTTTGAACCGGTTCATAGACACCTCGTGAACCGGTTCATTTTTTTTCGAACCGGTTCATGGACACCTCACGAACCGGTTCATAGACACCTCACGAACCGGTTCATTTTTTTCGAACTGGTTCATGGACACCTCGTGAACCGGTTCATTTTTTTCGAACCGGTTCATTTTTTTTTGAACCGGTTCATGGACACCTCGTGAACCGGTTCATTTTTTTTGAACTGGTTCATAGACACCTCACGAACCGGTTCATTTTTTTTGAACCGGTTCATAGGCACCTCACGAACCGGTTCATGGACACCTCGTGAACCGGTTCATTTTTTTCGAACCGGTTCATAGACACCTCACGAACCGGTTCATTTTTTTGAACCGGTTCATAGACACCTCACGAACCGGTTCATTTTTTTTGAACCGGTTCATAGACACCTCGTGAACCGGTTCATTTTTTTTGAACCGGTTCATAGACACCTCACGAACCGGTTCATTTTTTTTGAACCGGTTCATAGACACCTCGTGAACCGGTTCATTTTTTTTGAACCGGTTCATAGACACCTCACGAACCGGTTCATTTTTTTCGAACCGGTTCATGGAGACCTCACGAACCGGTTCATTTGTTTTTTGAACCGGTTCATGGACACCTCGTGAACCGGTTCATTTTTTTTCGAACCGGTTCATGGACACCTCACGAACCGGTTCATTTTTTTTTGAACCGGTTCATAGACACCTCACGAACCGGTTCATTTTTTTTTGAACCGGTTCATAGACACCTCACGAACCGGTTCATTTTTTTCGAACCGGTTCATGGAGACCTCACGAACCGGTTCATTTTTTTTGAACCGGTTCATAGACACCTCACGAACCGGTTCATTTTTTTTGAACCGGTTCATAGACACCTCGTGAACCGGTTCATTTTTTTTGAACCGGTTCATAGACACCTCACGAACCGGTTCATTTTTTTCGAACCGGTTCATGGAGACCTCGTGAACCGGTTCATTTTTTTTGAACCGGTTCATAGACACCTCACGAACCGGTTCATTTTTTTTTGAACCGGTTCATGGAGACCTCACGAACCGGTTCATTTGTTTTTTGAACCGGTTCATGGACACCTCGTGAACCGGTTCATTTTTTTTCGAACCGGTTCATGGACACCTCACGAACCGGTTCATTTTTTTTTGAACCGGTTCATAGACACCTCACGAACCGGTTCATTTTTTTTTGAACCGGTTCATGGAGACCTCACGAACCGGTTCATTTTTTTCGAACCGGTTCATGGACACCTCACGAACCGGTTCATAGACACCTCGTGAACCGGTTCATTTTTTTCGAACCGGTTCATGGACACCTCACGAACCGGTTCATAGACACCTCGTGAACCGGTTCATTTTTTTCGAACCGGTTCATGGACACCTCACGAACCGGTTCATTTTTTTTTTGAACCGGTTCATGGACACCTCACGAACCGGTTCATTTTTTTTTTAACCGGTTCATGGACACCTCACGAACCGGTTCATTTTTTTTTTGAACCGGTTCATGGACACCTCACGAACCGGTTCATTTTTTTTTTGAACCGGTTCATGGACACCTCACGAACCGGTTCATTTTTTTTTTTGAACCGGTTCATGGACACCTCGTGAACCGGTTCATTTTTTTTGAACCGGTTCATAGACACCTCGTGAACCGGTTCATTTTTTTCGAACCGGTTCATGGACACCTCACGAACCGGTTCATTTTTTTTTTGAACCGGTTCATGGACACCTCACGAACCGGTTCATTTTTTTTTGAACCGGTTCATGGACACCTCGTGAACCGGTTCATTTTTTTTGAACCGATTCATAGACACCTCACGAACCGGTTCATTTTTTTCGAACCGGTTCATGGACACCTCACGAACCGGTTCATTTTTTTTGAACCGGTTCATAGACACCTCACGAACCGGTTCATTTTTTTCGAACCGGTTCATGGAGACCTCACGAACCGGTTAATTTGTTTTTTGAACCGGTTCATGGACACCTCGTGAACCGGTTCATTTTTTTTGAACCGGTTCATGGACACCTCACGAACCGGTTCATTTTTTTTGAACCGGTTCATAGACACCTCACGAAGCGGTTCATTTTTTTTTGAACCGGTTCATAGACACCTCACGAACCGGTTCATTTTTTTCGAACCGGTTCATGGAGACCTCACGAACCGGTTCATTTTTTTTGAACCGGTTCATGGAGACCTCACGAACCGGTTCATTTTTTTTGAACCGGTTCATGGAGACCTCGTGAACCGGTTCATTTTTTTGAACCGGTTCATAGACACCTCACGAACCGGTTCATTTTTTTTGAACCGGTTCATGGAGACCTCACGAACCGGTTCATTTTTTTCGAACCGGTTCATGGACACCTCACGAACCGGTTCATAGACACCTCGTGAACCGGTTCATTTTTTTTTTGAACCGGTTCATGGACACCTCGTGAACCGGTTCATTTTTTTTTGAACCGGTTCATGGACACCTCGTGAACCGGTTCATTTTTTTTGAACCGGTTCATAGACACCTCACGAACCAGTTCATTTTTTTGAACCGGTTCATGGACACCTCGTGAACCGGTTCATTTTTTTTTGAACCGATTCATAGACACCTCACGAACCGGTTCATTTTTTTCGAACCGGTTCATGGACACCTCACGAACCGGTTCATTTTTTTTGAACCGGTTCATAGACACCTCGTGAACCGGTTCATTTTTTTTTGAACCGGTTCATAGACACCTCACGAACCGGTTCATTTTTTTTTTGAACCGGTTCATGGAGACCTCACGAACCGGTTCATTTTTTTTTGAACCGGTTCATAGACACCTCGTGAACCGGTTCATTTTTTTTTGAACCGGTTCATAGACACCTCGTGAACCGGTTCATTTTTTTTTGAACCGGTTCATGGAGACCTCACGAACCGGTTAATTTGTTTTTTGAACCGGTTCATGGACACCTCGTGAACCGGTTCATTTTTTTTGAACCGGTTCATGGACACCTCACGAACCGGTTCATTTTTTTTGAACCGGTTCATAGACACCTCGTGAACCGGTTCATTTTTTTTTTGAACCGGTTCATAGACACCTCGTGAACCGGTTCATTTTTTTCGAACCGGTTCATGGACACCTCACGAACCGGTTCATTTTTTTTGAACCGGTTCATAGACACCTCGTGAACCGGTTCATTTTTTTGAACCGGTTCATGGACACCTCACGAACCGGTTCATTTTTTTTGAACCGGTTCATGGACACCTCGTGAACCGGTTCATTTTTTTCGAACCGGTTCATGGACACCTCACGAACCGGTTCATTTTTTTGAACCGGTTCATAGACACCTCGTGAACCGGTTCATTTTTTTCGAACCGGTTCATGGACACCTCACGAACCGGTTCATTTTTTTGAACCGGTTCATGGACACCTCACGAACCGGTTCATTTTTTTTGAACCGGTTCATGGACACCTCGTGAACCGGTTCATTTTTTTTTGAACCGGTTCATGGACACCTCACGAACCGGTTCATTTTTTTTGAACCGGTTCATAGACACCTCGTGAACCGGTTCATTTTTTTTGAACCGGTTCATGGACACCTCGTGAACCGGTTCATTTTTTTTGAACCGGTTCATGGACACCTCGTGAACCGGTTCATTTTTTTTGAACCGGTTCATGGACACCTCACGAACCGGTTCATTTTTTTTGAACCGGTTCATGGACACCTCACGAACCGGTTCATTTTTTTTGAACCGGTTCATGGACACCTCGTGAACCGGTTCATTTTTTTTTGAACCGGTTCATGGACACCTCACGAACCGGTTCATTTTTTTTGAACCGGTTCATAGACACCTCGTGAACCGGTTCATTTTTTTGAACCGGTTCATGGACACCTCACGAACCGGTTCATTTTTTTCGAACCGGTTCATGGACACCTCACGAACCGGTTCATTTTTTTCGAACCGGTTCATGGAGACCTCACGAACCGGTTCATTTTTTTGAACCGGTTCATGGACACCTCGTGAACCGGTTCATTTTTTTTTTGAACCGGTTCATGGAGACCTCACGAACCGGTTCATTTTTTTCGAACCGGTTCATGGACACCTCACGAACCGGTTCATTTTTTTGAACCGGTTCATGGACACCTCACGAACCGGTTCATTTTTTTTTGAACCGGTTCATAGACACCTCACGAACCGGTTCATTTTTTTTGAACCGGTTCATGGAGACCTCACGAACCGGTTAATTTGTTTTTTGAACCGGTTCATGGACACCTCGTGAACCGGTTCATTTTTTTTGAACCGGTTCATGGACACCTCGTGAACCGGTTCATTTTTTTTGAACCGGTTCATGGACACCTCACGAACCGGTTCATTTGTTTTGAACCGGTTCATGGACACCTCACGAACCGGTTCATTTTTTTGAACCGGTTCATGGACACCTCACGAACCGGTTCATTTTTTTTGAACCGATTCATAGACACCTCGTGAACCGGTTCATTTTTTTTTTGAACCGGTTCATAGACACCTCGTGAACCGGTTCATTTTTTTCGAACCGGTTCATGGACACCTCACGAACCGGTTCATTTGTTTTGAACCGGTTCATGGACACCTCACGAACCGGTTCATTTTTTTTGAACCGGTTCATAGACACCTCACGAACCGGTTCATTTGTTTTGAACCGGTTCATGGACACCTCACGAACCGGTTCATTTGTTTTGAACCGGTTCATGGACACCTCACGAACCGGTTCATTTTTTTCGAACCGGTTCATGGACACCTCGTGAACCGGTTCATTTTTTTCGAACCGGTTCATGGACACCTCACGAACCGGTTCATTTTTTTTGAACCGGTTCATAGACACCTCGTGAACCGGTTCATTTTTTTTTTAACCGGTTCATAGACACCTCACGAACCGGTTCATTTTTTTCGAACCGGTTCATGGACACCTCGTGAACCGGTTCATTTTTTTTTTGAACCGGTTCATGGAGACCTCACGAACCGGTTCATTTTTTTGAACCGGTTCATGGACACCTCACGAACCGGTTCATTTTTTTTTGAACCGGTTCATAGACACCTCACGAACCGGTTCATTTTTTTTGAACCGGTTCATGGACACCTCACGAACCGGTTCATAGACACCTCGTGAACCGGTTCATTTTTTTTTTGAACCGGTTCATAGACACCTCACGAACCGGTTCATTTTTTTTGAACTGGTTCATGGAGACCTCACGAACCGGTTCATTTGTTTTTTGAACCGGTTCATAGACACCTCGTGAACCGGTTAATTTGTTTTTTGAACCGGTTCATAGACACCTCGTGAACCGGTTCATTTTTTTCGAACCGGTTCATGGACACCTCACGAACCGGTTCATTTTTTTTTGAACCGGTTCATAGACACCTCACGAACCGGTTCATTTTTTTTGAACCGGTTCATGGAGACCTCACGAACCGGTTCATTTGTTTTTTGAACCGGTTCATAGACACCTCGTGAACCGGTTAATTTGTTTTTTGAACCGGTTCATAGACACCTCGTGAACCGGTTCATTTGTTTTGAACCGGTTCATGGACACCTCACGAACCGGTTCATTTTTTTTTGAACCGGTTCATAGACACCTCACGAACCGGTTCATTTTTTTTGAACTGGTTCATGGAGACCTCACGAACCGGTTCATTTGTTTTTTGAACCGGTTCATAGACACCTCGTGAACCGGTTCATTTTTTTCGAACCGGTTCATGGACACCTCACGAACCGGTTCATTTTTTTTGAACCGGTTCATAGACACCTCGTGAACCGGTTCATTTTTTTGAACCGGTTCATGGACACCTCACGAACCGGTTCATTTTTTTTGAACCGGTTCATGGACACCTCGTGAACCGGTTCATTTTTTTCGAACCGGTTCATGGACACCTCACGAACCGGTTCATTTTTTTTGAACCGGTTCATAGACACCTCGTGAACCGGTTCATTTTTTTGAACCGGTTCATGGACACCTCACGAACCGGTTCATTTTTTTTGAACCGGTTCATGGACACCTCGTGAACCGGTTCATTTTTTTTTGAACCGGTTCATGGACACCTCACGAACCGGTTCATTTTTTTTGAACCGGTTCATAGACACCTCGTGAACCGGTTCATTTTTTTTGAACCGGTTCATGGACACCTCGTGAACCGGTTCATTTTTTTTGAACCGGTTCATGGACACCTCGTGAACCGGTTCATTTTTTTTGAACCGGTTCATGGACACCTCGTGAACCGGTTCATTTTTTTTTGAACCGGTTCATGGACACCTCACGAACCGGTTCATTTTTTTTGAACCGGTTCATAGACACCTCGTGAACCGGTTCATTTTTTTTGAACCGGTTCATGGACACCTCGTGAACCGGTTCATTTTTTTGAACCGGTTCATGGACACCTCACGAACCGGTTCATTTTTTTCGAACCGGTTCATGGACACCTCACGAACCGGTTCATTTTTTTCGAACCGGTTCATGGAGACCTCACGAACCGGTTCATTTTTTTGAACCGGTTCATGGACACCTCGTGAACCGGTTCATTTTTTTTTTGAACCGGTTCATGGAGACCTCACGAACCGGTTCATTTTTTTGAACCGGTTCATGGACACCTCACGAACCGGTTCATTTTTTTTTGAACCGGTTCATAGACACCTCACGAACCGGTTCATTTTTTTTGAACCGGTTCATGGAGACCTCACGAACCGGTTAATTTGTTTTTTGAACCGGTTCATGGACACCTCGTGAACCGGTTCATTTTTTTGAACCGGTTCATGGACACCTCGTGAACCGGTTCATTTTTTTTGAACCGGTTCATGGACACCTCACGAACCGGTTCATTTGTTTTGAACCGGTTCATGGACACCTCACGAACCGGTTCATTTTTTTGAACCGGTTCATGGACACCTCACGAACCGGTTCATTTTTTTTGAACCGATTCATAGACACCTCGTGAACCGGTTCATTTTTTTTTTGAACCGGTTCATAGACACCTCGTGAACCGGTTCATTTTTTTCGAACCGGTTCATGGACACCTCACGAACCGGTTCATTTGTTTTGAACCGGTTCATGGACACCTCACGAACCGGTTCATTTTTTTTGAACCGGTTCATAGACACCTCACGAACCGGTTCATTTTTTTCGAACCGGTTCATGGACACCTCGTGAACCGGTTCATTTTTTTCGAACCGGTTCATGGACACCTCACGAACCGGTTCATTTTTTTTGAACCGGTTCATAGACACCTCGTGAACCGGTTCATTTTTTTTTGAACCGGTTCATAGACACCTCACGAACCGGTTCATTTTTTTCGAACCGGTTCATGGACACCTCGTGAACCGGTTCATTTTTTTTTTGAACCGGTTCATGGAGACCTCACGAACCGGTTCATTTTTTTGAACCGGTTCATGGACACCTCACGAACCGGTTCATTTTTTTTTGAACCGGTTCATAGACACCTCACGAACCGGTTCATTTTTTTTGAACCGGTTCATGGACACCTCACGAACCGGTTCATAGACACCTCGTGAACCGGTTCATTTTTTTTTTGAACCGGTTCATAGACACCTCACGAACCGGTTCATTTTTTTTTGAACCGGTTCATAGACACCTCACGAACCGGTTCATTTTTTTTGAACTGGTTCATGGAGACCTCACGAACCGGTTCATTTGTTTTTTGAACCGGTTCATAGACACCTCGTGAACCGGTTAATTTGTTTTTTGAACCGGTTCATAGACACCTCGTGAACCGGTTCATTTTTTTCGAACCGGTTCATGGACACCTCACGAACCGGTTCATTTTTTTTGAACTGGTTCATGGAGACCTCACGAACCGGTTCATTTTTTTTGAACCGGTTCATGGAGACCTCACGAACCGGTTAATTTGTTTTTTGAACCGGTTCATGGACACCTCGTGAACCGGTTCATTTTTTTGAACCGGTTCATGGACACCTCGTGAACCGGTTCATTTTTTTTGAACCGGTTCATGGACACCTCACGAACCGGTTCATAGACACCTCGTGAACCGGTTCATTTTTTTTTTGAACCGGTTCATAGACACCTCACGAACCGGTTCATTTTTTTTGAACTGGTTCATGGAGACCTCACGAATCGGTTCATTTGTTTTTTGAACCGGTTCATAGACACCTCGTGAACCGGTTAATTTGTTTTTTGAACCGGTTCATAGACACCTCGTGAACCGGTTCATTTTTTTCGAACCGGTTCATGGACACCTCACGAACCGGTTCA
Organism: Caenorhabditis sinica; assembly: GCA_963932045.1. Taxonomy (NCBI): domain Eukaryota; kingdom Metazoa; phylum Nematoda; class Chromadorea; order Rhabditida; family Rhabditidae; genus Caenorhabditis; species Caenorhabditis sinica. The sequence continues at coordinate 8,387,116 of OZ009940.1, read as the reverse complement.
TAGACACCTCACGAACCGGTTCATTTTTTTTGAACCGGTTCATGGAGACCTCACGAACCGGTTCATTTGTTTTTTGAACCGGTTCATAGACACCTCGTGAACCGGTTAATTTGTTTTTTGAACCGGTTCATAGACACCTCGTGAACCGGTTCATTTGTTTTGAACCGGTTCATGGACACCTCACGAACCGGTTCATTTTTTTTTGAACCGGTTCATAGACACCTCACGAACCGGTTCATTTTTTTTGAACTGGTTCATGGAGACCTCACGAACCGGTTCATTTGTTTTTTGAACCGGTTCATAGACACCTCGTGAACCGGTTCATTTTTTTCGAACCGGTTCATGGACACCTCACGAACCGGTTCATTTTTTTTGAACCGGTTCATAGACACCTCGTGAACCGGTTCATTTTTTTGAACCGGTTCATGGACACCTCACGAACCGGTTCATTTTTTTTGAACCGGTTCATGGACACCTCGTGAACCGGTTCATTTTTTTCGAACCGGTTCATGGACACCTCACGAACCGGTTCATTTTTTTTGAACCGGTTCATAGACACCTCGTGAACCGGTTCATTTTTTTGAACCGGTTCATGGACACCTCACGAACCGGTTCATTTTTTTTGAACCGGTTCATGGACACCTCGTGAACCGGTTCATTTTTTTTTGAACCGGTTCATGGACACCTCACGAACCGGTTCATTTTTTTTGAACCGGTTCATAGACACCTCGTGAACCGGTTCATTTTTTTTGAACCGGTTCATGGACACCTCGTGAACCGGTTCATTTTTTTTGAACCGGTTCATGGACACCTCGTGAACCGGTTCATTTTTTTTGAACCGGTTCATGGACACCTCGTGAACCGGTTCATTTTTTTTTGAACCGGTTCATGGACACCTCACGAACCGGTTCATTTTTTTTGAACCGGTTCATAGACACCTCGTGAACCGGTTCATTTTTTTGAACCGGTTCATGGACACCTCACGAACCGGTTCATTTTTTTCGAACCGGTTCATGGACACCTCACGAACCGGTTCATTTTTTTCGAACCGGTTCATGGAGACCTCACGAACCGGTTCATTTTTTTGAACCGGTTCATGGACACCTCGTGAACCGGTTCATTTTTTTTTTGAACCGGTTCATGGAGACCTCACGAACCGGTTCATTTTTTTGAACCGGTTCATGGACACCTCACGAACCGGTTCATTTTTTTTTGAACCGGTTCATAGACACCTCACGAACCGGTTCATTTTTTTTGAACCGGTTCATGGAGACCTCACGAACCGGTTAATTTGTTTTTTGAACCGGTTCATGGACACCTCACGAACCGGTTCATTTTTTTTTGAACCGGTTCATAGACACCTCACGAACCGGTTCATTTTTTTTGAACTGGTTCATGGAGACCTCACGAACCGGTTCATTTGTTTTTTGAACCGGTTCATAGACACCTCGTGAACCGGTTCATTTTTTTCGAACCGGTTCATGGACACCTCACGAACCGGTTCATTTTTTTTGAACCGGTTCATAGACACCTCGTGAACCGGTTCATTTTTTTGAACCGGTTCATGGACACCTCACGAACCGGTTCATTTTTTTTGAACCGGTTCATGGACACCTCGTGAACCGGTTCATTTTTTTCGAACCGGTTCATGGACACCTCACGAACCGGTTCATTTTTTTTGAACCGGTTCATAGACACCTCGTGAACCGGTTCATTTTTTTGAACCGGTTCATGGACACCTCACGAACCGGTTCATTTTTTTTGAACCGGTTCATGGACACCTCGTGAACCGGTTCATTTTTTTTTGAACCGGTTCATGGACACCTCACGAACCGGTTCATTTTTTTTGAACCGGTTCATAGACACCTCGTGAACCGGTTCATTTTTTTTGAACCGGTTCATGGACACCTCGTGAACCGGTTCATTTTTTTTGAACCGGTTCATGGACACCTCGTGAACCGGTTCATTTTTTTTGAACCGGTTCATGGACACCTCGTGAACCGGTTCATTTTTTTTTGAACCGGTTCATGGACACCTCACGAACCGGTTCATTTTTTTTGAACCGGTTCATAGACACCTCGTGAACCGGTTCATTTTTTTTGAACCGGTTCATGGACACCTCGTGAACCGGTTCATTTTTTTGAACCGGTTCATGGACACCTCACGAACCGGTTCATTTTTTTTGAACCGGTTCATAGACACCTCACGAACCGGTTCATTTTTTTTGAACCGGTTCATGGAGACCTCACGAACCGGTTAATTTGTTTTTTGAACCGGTTCATGGACACCTCACGAACCGGTTCATTTTTTTTTGAACCGGTTCATAGACACCTCACGAACCGGTTCATTTTTTTTGAACTGGTTCATGGAGACCTCACGAACCGGTTCATTTGTTTTTTGAACCGGTTCATAGACACCTCGTGAACCGGTTCATTTTTTTCGAACCGGTTCATGGACACCTCACGAACCGGTTCATTTTTTTTGAACCGGTTCATAGACACCTCGTGAACCGGTTCATTTTTTTGAACCGGTTCATGGACACCTCACGAACCGGTTCATTTTTTTTGAACCGGTTCATGGACACCTCGTGAACCGGTTCATTTTTTTCGAACCGGTTCATGGACACCTCACGAACCGGTTCATTTTTTTTGAACCGGTTCATAGACACCTCGTGAACCGGTTCATTTTTTTGAACCGGTTCATGGACACCTCACGAACCGGTTCATTTTTTTTGAACCGGTTCATGGACACCTCGTGAACCGGTTCATTTTTTTTTGAACCGGTTCATGGACACCTCACGAACCGGTTCATTTTTTTTGAACCGGTTCATAGACACCTCGTGAACCGGTTCATTTTTTTTGAACCGGTTCATGGACACCTCGTGAACCGGTTCATTTTTTTTGAACCGGTTCATGGACACCTCGTGAACCGGTTCATTTTTTTTGAACCGGTTCATGGACACCTCGTGAACCGGTTCATTTTTTTTTGAACCGGTTCATGGACACCTCACGAACCGGTTCATTTTTTTTGAACCGGTTCATAGACACCTCGTGAACCGGTTCATTTTTTTTGAACCGGTTCATGGACACCTCGTGAACCGGTTCATTTTTTTGAACCGGTTCATGGACACCTCACGAACCGGTTCATTTTTTTCGAACCGGTTCATGGACACCTCACGAACCGGTTCATTTTTTTCGAACCGGTTCATGGAGACCTCACGAACCGGTTCATTTTTTTGAACCGGTTCATGGACACCTCGTGAACCGGTTCATTTTTTTTTTGAACCGGTTCATGGAGACCTCACGAACCGGTTCATTTTTTTGAACCGGTTCATGGACACCTCACGAACCGGTTCATTTTTTTTTGAACCGGTTCATAGACACCTCACGAACCGGTTCATTTTTTTTGAACCGGTTCATGGAGACCTCACGAACCGGTTAATTTGTTTTTTGAACCGGTTCATGGACACCTCGTGAACCGGTTCATTTTTTTGAACCGGTTCATGGACACCTCGTGAACCGGTTCATTTTTTTTGAACCGGTTCATGGACACCTCACGAACCGGTTCATTTGTTTTGAACCGGTTCATGGACACCTCACGAACCGGTTCATTTTTTTTGAACCGATTCATGGACACCTCACGAACCGGTTCATTTTTTTGAACCGGTTCATGGACACCTCGTGAACCGGTTCATTTTTTTGAACCGGTTCATGGACACCTCGTGAACCGGTTCATTTTTTTGAACCGGTTCATGGACACCTCGTGAACCGGTTCATTTTTTTTGAACCGGTTCATGGACACCTCACGAACCGGTTCATTTTTTTGAACCGGTTCATGGACACCTCACGAACCGGTTCATTTTTTTTGAACCGATTCATAGACACCTCGTGAACCGGTTCATTTTTTTTTTGAACCGGTTCATAGACACCTCGTGAACCGGTTCATTTTTTTCGAACCGGTTCATGGACACCTCACGAACCGGTTCATTTGTTTTGAACCGGTTCATGGACACCTCACGAACCGGTTCATTTTTTTTGAACCGGTTCATAGACACCTCACGAACCGGTTCATTTTTTTCGAACCGGTTCATGGACACCTCGTGAACCGGTTCATTTTTTTCGAACCGGTTCATGGACACCTCACGAACCGGTTCATTTTTTTTGAACCGGTTCATAGACACCTCGTGAACCGGTTCATTTTTTTTTGAACCGGTTCATAGACACCTCACGAACCGGTTCATTTTTTTCGAACCGGTTCATGGACACCTCGTGAACCGGTTCATTTTTTTTTTGAACCGGTTCATGGAGACCTCACGAACCGGTTCATTTTTTTGAACCGGTTCATGGACACCTCACGAACCGGTTCATTTTTTTTTGAACCGGTTCATAGACACCTCACGAACCGGTTCATTTTTTTTGAACCGGTTCATGGACACCTCACGAACCGGTTCATAGACACCTCGTGAACCGGTTCATTTTTTTTTTGAACCGGTTCATAGACACCTCACGAACCGGTTCATTTTTTTTTGAACCGGTTCATAGACACCTCACGAACCGGTTCATTTTTTTTGAACTGGTTCATGGAGACCTCACGAACCGGTTCATTTGTTTTTTGAACCGGTTCATAGACACCTCGTGAACCGGTTAATTTGTTTTTTGAACCGGTTCATAGACACCTCGTGAACCGGTTCATTTTTTTCGAACCGGTTCATGGACACCTCACGAACCGGTTCATTTTTTTTGAACTGGTTCATGGAGACCTCACGAACCGGTTCATTTTTTTTGAACCGGTTCATGGAGACCTCACGAACCGGTTAATTTGTTTTTTGAACCGGTTCATGGACACCTCGTGAACCGGTTCATTTTTTTGAACCGGTTCATGGACACCTCGTGAACCGGTTCATTTTTTTTGAACCGGTTCATGGACACCTCACGAACCGGTTCATAGACACCTCGTGAACCGGTTCATTTTTTTTTTGAACCGGTTCATAGACACCTCACGAACCGGTTCATTTTTTTTGAACTGGTTCATGGAGACCTCACGAACCGGTTCATTTGTTTTTTGAACCGGTTCATAGACACCTCGTGAACCGGTTAATTTGTTTTTTGAACCGGTTCATAGACACCTCGTGAACCGGTTCATTTTTTTCGAACCGGTTCATGGACACCTCACGAACCGGTTCATTTTTTTTTGAACCGGTTCATAGACACCTCACGAACCGGTTCATTTTTTTTGAACCGGTTCATGGAGACCTCACGAACCGGTTCATTTGTTTTTTGAACCGGTTCATAGACACCTCGTGAACCGGTTAATTTGTTTTTTGAACCGGTTCATAGACACCTCGTGAACCGGTTCATTTGTTTTGAACCGGTTCATGGACACCTCACGAACCGGTTCATTTTTTTTTGAACCGGTTCATAGACACCTCACGAACCGGTTCATTTTTTTTGAACTGGTTCATGGAGACCTCACGAACCGGTTCATTTGTTTTTTGAACCGGTTCATAGACACCTCGTGAACCGGTTCATTTTTTTCGAACCGGTTCATGGACACCTCACGAACCGGTTCATTTTTTTTGAACCGGTTCATAGACACCTCGTGAACCGGTTCATTTTTTTGAACCGGTTCATGGACACCTCACGAACCGGTTCATTTTTTTTGAACCGGTTCATGGACACCTCGTGAACCGGTTCATTTTTTTCGAACCGGTTCATGGATACCTCACGAACCGGTTCATTTTTTTTGAACCGGTTCATAGACACCTCGTGAACCGGTTCATTTTTTTGAACCGGTTCATGGACACCTCACGAACCGGTTCATTTTTTTTGAACCGGTTCATGGACACCTCGTGAACCGGTTCATTTTTTTTTGAACCGGTTCATGGACACCTCACGAACCGGTTCATTTTTTTTGAACCGGTTCATAGACACCTCGTGAACCGGTTCATTTTTTTTGAACCGGTTCATGGACACCTCGTGAACCGGTTCATTTTTTTTGAACCGGTTCATGGACACCTCGTGAACCGGTTCATTTTTTTTGAACCGGTTCATGGACACCTCGTGAACCGGTTCATTTTTTTTTGAACCGGTTCATGGACACCTCACGAACCGGTTCATTTTTTTTGAACCGGTTCATAGACACCTCGTGAACCGGTTCATTTTTTTGAACCGGTTCATGGACACCTCACGAACCGGTTCATTTTTTTCGAACCGGTTCATGGACACCTCACGAACCGGTTCATTTTTTTCGAACCGGTTCATGGAGACCTCACGAACCGGTTCATTTTTTTGAACCGGTTCATGGACACCTCGTGAACCGGTTCATTTTTTTTTTGAACCGGTTCATGGAGACCTCACGAACCGGTTCATTTTTTTGAACCGGTTCATGGACACCTCACGAACCGGTTCATTTTTTTTTGAACCGGTTCATAGACACCTCACGAACCGGTTCATTTTTTTTGAACCGGTTCATGGAGACCTCACGAACCGGTTAATTTGTTTTTTGAACCGGTTCATGGACACCTCGTGAACCGGTTCATTTTTTTGAACCGGTTCATGGACACCTCGTGAACCGGTTCATTTTTTTTGAACCGGTTCATGGACACCTCACGAACCGGTTCATTTGTTTTGAACCGGTTCATGGACACCTCACGAACCGGTTCATTTTTTTGAACCGGTTCATGGACACCTCACGAACCGGTTCATTTTTTTTGAACCGATTCATAGACACCTCGTGAACCGGTTCATTTTTTTTTTGAACCGGTTCATAGACACCTCGTGAACCGGTTCATTTTTTTCGAACCGGTTCATGGACACCTCACGAACCGGTTCATTTGTTTTGAACCGGTTCATGGACACCTCACGAACCGGTTCATTTTTTTTGAACCGGTTCATAGACACCTCACGAACCGGTTCATTTTTTTCGAACCGGTTCATGGACACCTCGTGAACCGGTTCATTTTTTTCGAACCGGTTCATGGACACCTCACGAACCGGTTCATTTTTTTTGAACCGGTTCATAGACACCTCGTGAACCGGTTCATTTTTTTTTGAACCGGTTCATAGACACCTCACGAACCGGTTCATTTTTTTCGAACCGGTTCATGGACACCTCGTGAACCGGTTCATTTTTTTTTTGAACCGGTTCATGGAGACCTCACGAACCGGTTCATTTTTTTGAACCGGTTCATGGACACCTCACGAACCGGTTCATTTTTTTTTGAACCGGTTCATAGACACCTCACGAACCGGTTCATTTTTTTTGAACCGGTTCATGGACACCTCACGAACCGGTTCATAGACACCTCGTGAACCGGTTCATTTTTTTTTTGAACCGGTTCATAGACACCTCACGAACCGGTTCATTTTTTTTTGAACCGGTTCATAGACACCTCACGAACCGGTTCATTTTTTTTGAACTGGTTCATGGAGACCTCACGAACCGGTTCATTTGTTTTTTGAACCGGTTCATAGACACCTCGTGAACCGGTTAATTTGTTTTTTGAACCGGTTCATAGACACCTCGTGAACCGGTTCATTTTTTTCGAACCGGTTCATGGACACCTCACGAACCGGTTCATTTTTTTTTGAACCGGTTCATAGACACCTCACGAACCGGTTCATTTTTTTTGAACCGGTTCATGGAGACCTCACGAACCGGTTCATTTGTTTTTTGAACCGGTTCATAGACACCTCGTGAACCGGTTAATTTGTTTTTTGAACCGGTTCATAGACACCTCGTGAACCGGTTCATTTGTTTTGAACCGGTTCATGGACACCTCACGAACCGGTTCATTTTTTTTTGAACCGGTTCATAGACACCTCACGAACCGGTTCATTTTTTTTGAACTGGTTCATGGAGACCTCACGAACCGGTTCATTTGTTTTTTGAACCGGTTCATAGACACCTCGTGAACCGGTTAATTTGTTTTTTGAACCGGTTCATAGACACCTCGTGAACCGGTTCATTTGTTTTGAACCGGTTCATGGACACCTCACGAACCGGTTCATTTTTTTTTGAACCGGTTCATAGACACCTCACGAACCGGTTCATTTTTTTTGAACCGGTTCATGGAGACCTCACGAACCGGTTCATTTTTTTCGAACCGGTTCATGGACACCTCGTGAACCGGTTCATTTTTTTTTGAACCGGTTCATGGACACCTCACGAACCGATTCATAGACACCTCGTGAACCGGTTCATTTTTTTTTTTGAACCGGTTCATAGACACCTCACGAACCGGTTCATTTTTTTTTGAACCGGTTCATAGACACCTCACGAACCGGTTCATTTTTTTTGAACTGGTTCATGGAGACCTCACGAACCGGTTCATTTGTTTTTTGAACCGGTTCATAGACACCTCACGAACCGGTTCATTTTTTTCGAACCGGTTCATGGAGACCTCACGAACCGGTTCATTTTTTTCGAACCGGTTCATGGACACCTCGTGAACCGGTTCATTTTTTTTTGAACCGGTTCATGGACACCTCACGAACCGGTTCATTTTTTTTTGAACCGGTTCATGGACACCTCGTGAACCGGTTCATTTTTTTCGAACCGGTTCATGGACACCTCGTGAACCGGTTCATTTTTTTTTGAACCGGTTCATGGACACCTCACGAACCGGTTCATTTTTTTTGAACCGGTTCATGGACACCTCACGAACTGGTTCATTTTTTATGAACCGGTTCATGGACACCTCACGAACCGGTTCATTTTTTTTTGAACCGGTTCATGGACACCTCGTGAACCGGTTCATTTTTTTCGAACCGGTTCATGGAGACCTCACGAACCGGTTCATTTGTTTTTTGAACCGGTTCATAGACACCTCACGAACCGGTTCATTTTTTTCGAACCGGTTCATGGAGACCTCACGAACCGGTTCATTTTTTTCGAACCGGTTCATGGACACCTCGTGAACCGGTTCATTTTTTTTGAACCGGTTCATGGACACCTCACGAACCGGTTCATTTTTTTTTTGAACCGGTTCATGGACACCTCACGAACCGGTTCATTTTTTTTTGAACCGGTTCATGGACACCTCGTGAACCGGTTCATTTTTTTCGAACCGGTTCATGGACACCTCACGAACCGGTTCATTTTTTTTTGAACCGGTTCATGGACACCTCGTGAACCGGTTCATTTTTTTTTGAACTGGTTCATAGACACCTCACGAACCGGTACATTTTTTTTGAACTGGTTCATGGAGACCTCACGAACCGGTTCATTTTTTTTTGAACCGGTTCATGGACACCTCGTGAACCGGTTCATTTGTTTTTCGAACCGGTTCATGGACACCTCACGAACCGGTTCATTTTTTTTTGAACCGGTTCATGGACACCTCGTGAACCGGTTCATTTGTTTTTTGAACCGGTTCATAGACACCTCACGAACCGGTTCATTTTTTTCGAACCGGTTCATGGACACCTAGTGAACCGGTTCATTTTTTTCGAACCGGTTCATGGACACCTCACGAACCGGTTCATTTTTTTTTGAACCGGTTCATGGACACCTCGTGAACCGGTTCATTTTTTTTGAACTGGTTCATAGACACCTCACGAACCGGTTCATTTTTTTTGAACCGGTTCATAGACACCTCACGAACCGGTTCATTTTTTTCGAACAGGTTCATGGACACCTCGTGAACCGGTTCATTTTTTTCGAACCGGTTCATGGACACCTCACGAACCGGTTCATTTTTTTCGAACAGGTTCATGGACACCTCGTGAACCGGTTCATTTTTTTCGAACCGGTTCATGGACACCTCACGAACCGGTTCATTTGTTTTTTGAACCGGTTCATGGACACCTCGTGAACCGGTTCATTTGTTTTTTGAACCGGTTCATGGAGACCTCACGAACCGGTTCATTTTTTTTGAACCGGTTCATGGACACCTCGTGAACCGGTTCATTTTTTTCGAACCGGTTCATGGAGACCTCACGAACCGGTTCATTTTTTTTGAACTGGTTCATAGACACCTCACGAACCGGTTCATTTTTTTCGAACCGGTTCATGGAGACCTCACGAACCGGTTCATTTTTTTTTGAACCGGTTCATGGACACCTCGTGAACCGGTTCATTTTTTTTGAACTGGTTCATGGAGACCTCACGAACCGGTTCATTTGTTTTTTGAACCGGTTCATAGACACCTCACGAACCGGTTCATTTTTTTCGAACCGGTTCATGGAGACCTCACGAACCGGTTCATTTTTTTCGAACCGGTTCATGGACACCTCGTGAACCGGTTCATTTTTTTTTGAACCGGTTCATGGACACCTCACGAACCGGTTCATTTTTTTTTGAACCGGTTCATGGACACCTCGTGAACCGGTTCATTTTTTTCGAACCGGTTCATGGACACCTCGTGAACCGGTTCATGGACACCTCGTGAACCGGTTCATTTTTTTTGAACCGGTTCATGGACACCTCACGAACTGGTTCATTTTTTATGAACCGGTTCATGGACACCTCACGAACCGGTTCATTTTTTTTTGAACCGGTTCATGGACACCTCGTGAACCGGTTCATTTTTTTTGAACTGGTTCATAGACACCTCACGAACCGGTTCATTTTTTTTGAACTGGTTCATGGAGACCTCACGAACCGGTTCATTTGTTTTTTGAACCGGTTCATAGACACCTCACGAACCGGTTCATTTTTTTCGAACCGGTTCATGGACACCTCGTGAACCGGTTCATTTTTTTTTGAACCGGTTCATGGACACCTCACGAACCGGTTCATTTTTTTTTTGAACCGGTTCATGGACACCTCACGAACCGGTTCATTTTTTTTTGAACCGGTTCATGGACACCTCGTGAACCGGTTCATTTTTTTCGAACCGGTTCATGGACACCTCACGAACCGGTTCATTTTTTTTTGAACCGGTTCATGGACACCTCGTGAACCGGTTCATTTTTTTCGAACCGGTTCATGGACACCTCACGAACCGGCTCATTTTTTTCGAACCGGTTCATGGACACCTCGTGAACCGGTTCATTTTTTTTTGAACCGGTTCATGGACACCTCACGAACCGGTTCATTTTTTTTTGAACCGGTTCATGGACACCTCGTGAACCGGTTCATTTTTTTCGAACCGGTTCATGGACACCTCGTGAACCGGTTCATGGACACCTCGTGAACCGGTTCATTTTTTTCAAACCGGTTCATGGAGACCTCACGAACCGGTTCATTTGTTTTTTGAACCGGTTCATAGACACCTCACGAACCGGTTCATTTTTTTCGAACCGGTTCATGGAGACCTCACGAACCGGTTCATTTTTTTCGAACCGGTTCATGGACACCTCGTGAACCGGTTCATTTTTTTTGAACCGGTTCATGGACACCTCACGAACCGGTTCATTTTTTTTTTGAACCGGTTCATGGACACCTCACGAACCGGTTCATTTTTTTTTGAACCGGTTCATGGACACCTCGTGAACCGGTTCATTTTTTTCGAACCGGTTCATGGACACCTCACGAACCGGTTCATTTTTTTTTGAACCGGTTCATGGACACCTCGTGAACCGGTTCATTTTTTTCGAACCGGTTCATGGACACCTCACGAACCGGTTCATTTTTTTTTGAACCGGTTCATGGACACCTCGTGAACCGGTTCATTTTTTTTGAACTGGTTCATGGAGACCTCACGAACCGGTTCATTTTTTTTTTGAACCGGTTCATGGACACCTCGTGAACCGGTTCATTTGTTTTTCGAACCGGTTCATGGACACCTCACGAACCGGTTCATTTTTTTTTGAACCGGTTCATGGACACCTCGTGAACCGGTTCATTTGTTTTTTGAACCGGTTCATAGACACCTCACGAACCGGTTCATTTTTTTCGAACCGGTTCATGGACACCTAGTGAACCGGTTCATTTTTTTCGAACCGGTTCATGGACACCTCACGAACCGGTTCATTTTTTTTTGAACCGGTTCATGGACACCTCGTGAACCGGTTCATTTTTTTTGAACTGGTTCATAGACACCTCACGAACCGGTTCATTTTTTTGAACCGGTTCATAGACACCTCACGAACCGGTTCATTTTTTTCGAACAGGTTCATGGACACCTCGTGAACCGGTTCATTTTTTTCGAACCGGTTCATGGACACCTCACGAACCGGTTCATTTTTTTCGAACAGGTTCATGGACACCTCGTGAACCGGTTCATTTTTTTCGAACCGGTTCATGGACACCTCACGAACCGGTTCATTTGTTTTTTGAACCGGTTCATGGACACCTCGTGAACCGGTTCATTTGTTTTTTGAACCGGTTCATGGAGACCTCACGAACCGGTTCATTTTTTTTGAACCGGTTCATGGACACCTCGTGAACCGGTTCATTTTTTTCGAACCGGTTCATGGAGACCTCACGAACCGGTTAATTTGTTTTTTGAACCGGTTCATGGACACCTCGTGAACCGGTTCATTTTTTTTTCGAACCGGTTCATGGACACCTCACGAACCGGTTCATAGACACCTCACGAACCGGTTCATTTTTTTTGAACCGGTTCATAGACACCTCACGAACCGGTTCATTTTTTTCGAACCGGTTCATGGAGACCTCACGAACCGGTTCATTTTTTTTGAACTGGTTCATAGACACCTCACGAACCGGTTCATTTTTTTCGAACCGGTTCATGGAGACCTCACGAACCGGTTCATTTTTTTCGAACCGGTTCATGGACACCTCGTGAACCGGTTCATTTTTTTCGAACCGGTTCATGGACACCTCACGAACCGGTTCATTTTTTTTTGAACCGGTTCATGGACACCTCGTGAACCGGTTCATTTTTTTTGAACTGGTTCATAGACACCTCACGAACCGGTTCATTTTTTTTGAACCGGTTCATGGACACCTCACGAACCGGTTCATGGACACCTCGTGAACCGGTTCATTTTTTTCGAACCGGTTCATGGACACCTCACGAACCGGTTCATTTTTTTTGAACCGGTTCATGGACACCTCACGAACCGGTTCATTTTTTTTTGAACCGGTTCATGGACACCTCGTGAACCGGTTCATTTTTTTTTTGAACCGGTTCATGGAGACCTCACGAACCGGTTCATTTTTTTTGAACCGGTTCATGGAGACCTCACGAACCGGTTCATTTGTTTTTGAACCGGTTCATAGACACCTCGTGAACCGGTTCATTTTTTTTGAACCGGTTCATGGACACCTCGTGAACCGGTTCATTTTTTTTCGAACCGGTTCATGGACACCTCACGAACCGGTTCATAGACACCTCACGAACCGGTTCATTTTTTTCGAACCGGTTCATGGAGACCTCACGAACTGGTTCATTTTTTTCGAACCGGTTCATGGACACCTCACGAACCGGTTCATTTTTTTCGAACCGGTTCATGGAGACCTCACGAACCGGTTCATTTTTTTCGAACCGGTTCATGGACACCTCGTGAACCGGTTCATTTTTTTTGAACCGGTTCATGGACACCTCACGAACCGGTTCATTTGTTTTTTGAACCGGTTCATAGACACCTCGTGAACCGGTTCATTTTTTTTTTGAACCGGTTCGTAGACACCTCACGAACCGGTTCATTTTTTTCGAACCGGTTCATGGACACCTCACGAACCGGTTCATAGACACCTCGTGAACCGGTTCATTTTTTTCGAACCGGTTCATGGACACCTCACGAACCGGTTCATTTTTTTCGAACCGGTTCATGGACACCTCACGAACCGGTTCATTTTTTTCGAACCGGTTCATGGACACCTCACGAACCGGTTCATAGACACCTCGTGAACCGGTTCATTTTTTTCGAACCGGTTCATGGACACCTCACGAACCGGTTCATAGACACCTCGTGAACCGGTTCATTTTTTTCGAACCGGTTCATGGACACCTCACGAACCGGTTCATAGACACCTCGTGAACCGGTTCATTTTTTTCGAACCGGTTCATGGACACCTCACGAACCGGTTCATTTTTTTTTTGAACCGGTTCATGGAGACCTCACGAACCGGTTCATTTTTTTCGAACCGGTTCATGGACACCTCGTGAACCGGTTCATTTTTTTTGAACCGGTTCATAGACACCTCACGAACCGGTTCATTTTTTTGAACCGGTTCATGGACACCTCGTGAACCGGTTCATTTTTTTTTGAACCGATTCATAGACACCTCACGAACCGGTTCATTTTTTTCGAACCGGTTCATGGACACCTCACGAACCGGTTCATTTTTTTTGAACCGGTTCATGGACACCTCGTGAACCGGTTCATTTTTTTTTTTGAACCGGTTCATGGAGACCTCACGAACCGGTTCATTTTTTTTGAACCGGTTCATGGAGACCTCACGAACCGGTTCATTTGTTTTTGAACCGGTTCATAGACACCTCGTGAACCGGTTCATTTTTTTTTGAACCGATTCATAGACACCTCACGAACCGGTTCATTTTTTTCGAACCGGTTCATGGACACCTCACGAACCGGTTCATTTTTTTCGAACCGGTTCATGGACACCTCGTGAACCGGTTCATTTTTTTCGAACCGGTTCATGGACACCTCACGAACCGGTTCATTTTTTTTTGAACCGGTTCATAGACACCTCACGAACCGGTTCATTTTTTTCGAACCGGTTCATGGACACCTCGTGAACCGGTTCATTTTTTTCGAACCGGTTCATGGACACCTCGTGAACCGGTTCATTTTTTTTTTGAACCGGTTCATGGAGACCTCACGAACCGGTTCATTTTTTTTGAACCGGTTCATGGAGACCTCACGAACCGGTTCATTTTTTTTTGAACCGGTTCATAGACACCTCACGAACCGGTTCATTTTTTTTGAACTGGTTCATGGAGACCTCACGAACCGGTTCATTTGTTTTTTGAACCGGTTCATAGACACCTCACGAACCGGTTCATGGACACCTCACGAACCGGTTCATTTTTTTCGAACCGGTTCATGGACACCTCACGAACCGGTTCATTTTTTTTTGAACCGGTTCATAGACACCTCACGAACCGGTTCATTTTTTTTGAACTGGTTCATGGAGACCTCACGAACCGGTTCATTTGTTTTTTGAACCGGTTCATGGACACCTCACGAACCGGTTCATTTTTTTTGAACTGGTTCATGGAGACCTCACGAACCGGTTCATTTGTTTTTTGAACCGGTTCATAGACACCTCACGAACCGGTTCATTTTTTTTTTGAACCGGTTCATAGACACCTCACGAACCGGTTCATTTTTTTTGAACTGGTTCATGGAGACCTCACGAACCGGTTCATTTGTTTTTTGAACCGGTTCATGGACACCTCGTGAACCGGTTCATTTTTTTTGAACCGGTTCATGGACACCTCACGAACCGGTTCATTTTTTTTTAACCGGTTCATAGACACCTCGTGAACCGGTTCATTTTTTTTTTGAACCGGTTCATAGACACCTCACGAACCGGTTCATTTTTTTTGAACCGGTTCATAGACACCTCACGAACCGGTTCATTTTTTTCGAACCGGTTCATGGACACCTCGTGAACCGGTTCATTTTTTTCGAACCGGTTCATGGACACCTCACGAACCGGTTCATTTGTTTTTTGAACCGGTTCATAGACACCTCACGAACCGGTTCATGGACACCTCACGAACCGGTTCATTTTTTTCGAACCGGTTCATGGACACCTCACGAACCGGTTCATTTTTTTTTTAACCGGTTCATAGACACCTCACGAACCGGTTCATTTTTTTTGAACTGGTTCATGGAGACCTCACGAACCGGTTCATTTGTTTTTTGAACCGGTTCATGGACACCTCGTGAACCGGTTCATTTTTTTCGAACCGGTTCATGGAGACCTCACGAACCGGTTCATTTTTTTTTAACCGGTTCATAGACACCTCGTGAACCGGTTCATTTTTTTTTTGAACCGGTTCATAGACACCTCACGAACCGGTTCATTTTTTTTGAACCGGTTCATAGACACCTCACGAACCGGTTCATTTTTTTCGAACCGGTTCATGGACACCTCGTGAACCGGTTCATTTTTTTCGAACCGGTTCATGGACACCTCACGAACCGGTTCATTTGTTTTTTGAACCGGTTCATAGACACCTCACGAACCGGTTCATGGACACCTCACGAACCGGTTCATTTTTTTCGAACCGGTTCATGGACACCTCACGAACCGGTTCATTTTTTTTTTAACCGGTTCATAGACACCTCACGAACCGGTTCATTTTTTTTGAACTGGTTCATGGAGACCTCACGAACCGGTTCATTTGTTTTTTGAACCGGTTCATGGACACCTCGTGAACCGGTTCATTTTTTTCGAACCGGTTCATGGAGACCTCACGAACCGGTTCATTTTTTTCGAACCGGTTCATGGACACCTCGTGAACCGGTTCATTTTTTTTGAACCGGTTCATGGACACCTCACGAACCGGTTCTTTTTTTTTTGAACCGATTCATGGACACCTCGTGAACCGGTTCATTTTTTTCGAACCGGTTCATGGAGACCTCACGAACCGGTTCATTTGTTTTTTGAACCGGTTCATAGACACCTCACGAACCGGTTCATTTTTTTCGAACCGGTTCATGGAGACCTCACGAACCGGTTCATTTTTTTCGAACCGGTTCATGGACACCTCGTGAACCGGTTCATGGACACCTCACGAACCGGTTCATTTTTTTTTTGAACCGGTTCATGGACACCTCGTGAACCGGTTCATTTTTTTCGAACCGGTTCATGGACACCTCACGAACCGGTTCATTTTTTTTGAACCGGTTCATAGACACCTCACGAACCGGTTCATTTTTTTTTGAACTGGTTCATAGACACCTCACGAACCGGTTCATTTTTTTCGAACCGGTTCATGGACACCTCACGAACCGGTTCATTTGTTTTTTGAACCGGTTCATAGACACCTCACGAACCGGTTCATTTTTTTTGAACTGGTTCATGGACACCTCACGAACCGGTTCATTTTTTTTGAACCGGTTCATGGACACCTCACGAACCGGTTCATTTTTTTTGAACTGGTTCATGGAGACCTCACGAACCGGTTCATTTGTTTTTTGAACCGGTTCATAGACACCTCACGAACCGGTTCATTTGTTTTTTGAACCGGTTCATGGAGACCTCACGAACCGGTTCATTTGTTTTTTGAACCGGTTCATAGACACCTCACGAACCGGTTCATTTTTTTCGAACCGGTTCATGGACACCTCGTGAACCGGTTCATTTTTTTTGAACCGGTTCATAGACACCTCGTGAACCGGTTCATTTTTTTTGAACCGGTTCATGGACACCTCACGAACCGGTTCATTTTTTTTTGAACCGATTCATGGACACCTCGTGAACCGGTTCATTTTTTATGAACCGGTTCATGGACACCTCACGAACCGGTTCATTTGTTTTTTGAACCGGTTCATAGACACCTCACGAACCGGTTCATTTGTTTTTTGAACCGGTTCATAGACACCTCACGAACCGGTTCATTTGTTTTTTGAACCGGTTCATAGACACCTCACGAACCGGTTCATTTTTTTCGAACCGGTTCATGGAGACCTCACGAACCGGTTCATTTTTTTCGAACCGGTTCATGGACACCTCGTGAACCGGTTCATTTTTTTTGAACCGGTTCATGGACACCTCACGAACCGGTTCATTTTTTTTTGAACCGATTCATGGACACCTCGTGAACCGGTTCATTTTTTTCGAACCGGTTCATGGAGACCTCACGAACCGGTTCATTTGTTTTTTGAACCGGTTCATAGACACCTCACGAACCGGTTCATGGACACCTCACAAACCGGTTCATTTTTTTCGAACCGGTTCATGGACACCTCACGAACCGGTTCATTTTTTTCGAACCGGTTCATGGAGACCTCACGAACCGGTTCATTTTTTTCGAACCGGTTCATGGACACCTCGTGAACCGGTTCATGGACACCTCACGAACCGGTTCATTTGTTTTTTGAACCGGTTCATAGACACCTCACGAACCGGTTCATTTTTTTTGAACTGGTTCATGGAGACCTCACGAACCGGTTCATTTGTTTTTTGAACCGGTTCATAGACACCTCACGAACCGGTTCATGGACACCTCACAAACCGGTTCATTTTTTTCGAACCGGTTCATGGACACCTCACGAACCGGTTCATTTTTTTTTGAACCGGTTCATAGACACCTCACGAACCGGTTCATTTTTTTTGAACTGGTTCATGGAGACCTCACGAACCGGTTCATTTGTTTTTTGAACCGGTTCATAGACACCTCACGAACCGGTTCATAGACACCTCACGAACCGGTTCATTTTTTTTGAACTGGTTCATGGAGACCTCACGAACCGGTTCATTTGTTTTTTGAACCGGTTCATAGACACCTCACGAACCGTTTCATGGACACCTCACGAACCGGTTCATTTTTTTCGAACCGGTTCATAGACACCTCACGAACCGGTTCATTTGTTTTTTGAACCGGTTCATGGACACCTCGTGAACCGGTTCATTTTTTTCGAACCGGTTCATGGAGACCTCACGAACCGGTTCATTTTTTTCGAACCGGTTCATGGACACCTCGTGAACCGGTTCATTTTTTTTGAACCGGTTCATGGACACCTCACGAACCGGTTCATTTTTTTTTGAACCGGTTCATGGACACCTCGTGAACCGGTTCATTTTTTTCGAACCGGTTCATGGAGACCTCACGAACCGGTTCATTTTTTTCGAACCGGTTCATGGACACCTCGTGAACCGGTTCATGGACACCTCACGAACCGGTTCATTTTTTTTGAACCGGTTCATAGACACCTCACGAACCGGTTCATTTTTTTTTGAACTGGTTCATAGACACCTCACGAACCGGTTCATTTTTTTCGAACCGGTTCATGGAGACCTCACGAACCGGTTCATTTGTTTTTTGAACCGGTTCATAGACACCTCACGAACCGGTTCATTTTTTTCGAACCGGTTCATGGAGACCTCACGAACCGGTTCATTTTTTTCGAACCGGTTCATGGACACCTCGTGAACCGGTTCATTTTTTTTGAACCGGTTCATAGACACCTCGTGAACCGGTTCATTTTTTTTGAACCGGTTCATAGACACCTCGTGAACCGGTTCATTTTTTTTTGAACCGGTTCATGGACACCTCGTGAACCGGTTCATTTTTTTTTGAACCGGTTCATGGAGACCTCGTGAACCGGTTCATTTTTTTTGAACCGGTTCATAGACACCTCGTGAACCGGTTCATTTTTTTTTGAACCGGTTCATGGACACCTCACGAACCGGTTCATAGACACCTCACGAACCGGTTCATTTTTTTCGAACCGGTTCATGGACACCTCACGAACCAGTTCATTTTTTTTGAACCGGTTCATAGACACCTCACGAACCGGTTCATTTTTTTTGAACCGGTTCATAGACACCTCGTGAACCGGTTCATTTTTTTTGAACCGGTTCATGGACACCTCACGAACCGGTTCATTTTTTTTTGAACCGGTTCATAGACACCTCGTGAACCGGTTCATTTTTTTTAACCGGTTCATAGACACCTCGTGAACCGGTTCATTTTTTTTGAACCGGTTCATAGACACCTCACGAACCGGTTCATTTTTTTGAACCGGTTCATGGACACCTCGTGAACCGGTTCATTTTTTTTGAACCGGTTCATGGACACCTCACGAACCGGTTCATTTTTTTTTGAACCGGTTCATAGACACCTCGTGAACCGGTTCATTTTTTTTAACCGGTTCATAGACACCTCGTGAACCGGTTCATTTTTTTTTGAACCGGTTCATAGACACCTCACGAACCGGTTCATTTTTTTGAACCGGTTCATGGACACCTCGTGAACCGGTTCATTTTTTTTGAACCGGTTCATGGACACCTCACGAACCGGTTCATTTTTTTTTGAACCGGTTCATAGACACCTCACGAACCGGTTCATTTTTTTCGAACCGGTTCATGGACACCTCACGAACCGGTTCATTTTTTTTGAACCGGTTCATGGACACCTCACGAACCGGTTCATTTTTTTTTGAACCGGTTCATAGACACCTCGTGAACCGGTTCATTTTTTTGAACCGGTTCATAGACACCTCACGAACCGGTTCATTTTTTTTTGAACCGGTTCATAGACACCTCACGAACCGGTTCATTTTTTTTTTGAACCGGTTCATAGACACCTCGTGAACCGGTTCATTTTTTTTGAACCGGTTCATGGACACCTCACGAACCGGTTCATTTTTTTTTGAACCGGTTCATAGACACCTCACGAACCGGTTCATTTTTTTCGAACCGGTTCATGGACACCTCACGAACCGGTTCATGGACACCTCGTGAACCGGTTCATTTTTTTTTGAACTGGTTCATGGAGACCTCACGAACCGGTTCATTTGTTTTTTGAACCGGTTCATGGACACCTCGTGAACCGGTTCATTTTTTTTGAACCGGTTCATAGACACCTCACGAACCGGTTCATTTTTTTCGAACCGGTTCATGGAGACCTCACGAACCGGTTCATTTGTTTTTTGAACCGGTTCATGGACACCTCACGAACCGGTTCATAGACACCTCGTGAACCGGTTCATTTTTTTCGAACCGGTTCATGGACACCTCACGAACCGGTTCATTTTTTTTGAACCGGTTCATAGACACCTCACGAACCGGTTCATTTTTTTCGAACCGGTTCATGGAGACCTCACGAACCGGTTCATTTGTTTTTTGAACCGGTTCATGGACACCTCACGAACCGGTTCATTTTTTTTCGAACCGGTTCATGGACACCTCACGAACCGGTTCATAGACACCTCGTGAACCGGTTCATTTTTTTTTTGAACCGGTTCATGGACACCTCGTGAACCGGTTCATTTTTTTGAACCGGTTCATGGACACCTCACGAACCGGTTCATTTTTTTTTGAACCGGTTCGTAGACACCTCACGAACCGGTTCATTTTTTTTCGAACCGGTTCATGGACACCTCGTGAACCGGTTCATTTTTTTGAACCGGTTCATGGACACCTCACGAACCGGTTCATTTTTTTTTGAACCGGTTCGTAGACACCTCACGAACCGGTTCATTTTTTTTCGAACCGGTTCATGGACACCTCGTGAACCGGTTCATTTTTTTTTGAACCGGTTCATGGACACCTCACGAACCGGTTCATTTTTTTTTGAACCGGTTCGTAGACACCTCACGAACCGGTTCATTTTTTTTCGAACCGGTTCATGGACACCTCGTGAACCGGTTCATTTTTTTTTGAACCGGTTCATACACATCTCGTGAACCGGTTCATTTTTTTCGAACCGGTTCATTTTTTTGAACCGGTTCATACACATCTCGTGAACCGGTTCATTTTTTTTTGAACCGGTTCATTTTTTTTTTGAACCGGTTCATACACATCTCGTGAACCGGTTCATTTTTTTCGAACCGGTTCATTTTTTTTGAACCGGTTCATAGACACCTCACGAACCGGTTCATTTTTTTGAACCGGTTCATGTACACCTCGTGAACCGGTTCATTTTTTTTGAACCGGTTCATACACATCTCGTGAACCGGTTCATTTTTTTTGAACCGGTTCATAGACACCTCACGAACCGGTTCATTTTTTTCGAACCGGTTCATGGACACCTCACGAACCGGTTCATAGACACCTCGTGAACCGGTTCATTTTTTTTTGAACCGGTTCATTTTTTTTTGAACCGGTTCATACACATCTCGTGAACCGGTTCATTTTTTTCGAACCGGTTCATTTTTTTTGAACCGGTTCATAGACACCTCACGAACCGGTTCATTTTTTTGAACCGGTTCATGTACACCTCGTGAACCGGTTCATTTTTTTTGAACCGGTTCATACACATCTCGTGAACCGGTTCATTTTTTTCGAACCGGTTCATTTTTTTTGAACCGGTTCATAGACACCTCACGAACCGGTTCATTTTTTTCGAACCGGTTCATGGACACCTCACGAACCGGTTCATAGACACCTCGTGAACCGGTTCATTTTTTTTTGAACCGGTTCATTTTTTTTTGAACCGGTTCATACACATATCGTGAACCGGTTCATTTTTTTCGAACCGGTTCATTTTTTCGAACCGGTTCATGGACACCTCACGAACCGGTTCATTTTTTTCGAACCGGTTCATGGACACCTCACGAACCGGTTCATTTGTTTTTTGAACCGGTTCATAGACACCTCGTGAACCGGTTCATTTTTTTTGAACCGGTTCATAGACACCTCACGAACCGGTTCATTTTTTTTTGAACCGGTTCATAGACACCTCGTGAACCGGTTCATTTTTTTTTTTTGAACCGGTTCATAGACACCTCGTGAACCGGTTCATTTTTTTTTGAACCGGTTCGTAGACACCTCACGAACCGGTTCATTTTTTTCGAACCGGTTCATGGACACCTCGTGAACCGGTTCATTTGTTTTTTAAACCGGTTCGTAGACACCTCACGAACCGGTTCATTTTTTTTGAACCGGTTCATAGACACCTCGTGAACCGGTTCATTTTTTTTTTTGAACCGGTTCATAGACACCTCGTGAACCGGTTCATTTTTTTTTGAACCGGTTCATAGACACCTCGTGAACCGGTTCATTTTTTTTTGAACCGGTTCATAGACACCTCGTGAACCGGTTCATTTGTTTTTTAAACCGGTTCGTAGACACCTCACGAACCGGTTCATTTTTTTTGAACCGGTTCATAGACACCTCGTGAACCGGTTCATTTTTTTTTTTGAACCGGTTCATAGACACCTCGTGAACCGGTTCATTTTTTTTTGAACCGGTTCATAGACACCTCGTGAACCGGTTCATTTTTTTTTGAACCGGTTCATAGACACCTCGTGAACCGGTTCATTTGTTTTTTAAACCGGTTCGTAGACACCTCACGAACCGGTTCATTTTTTTTGAACCGGTTCATAGACACCTCGTGAACCGGTTCATTTTTTTTTTGAACCGGTTCATAGACACCTCGTGAACCGGTTCATTTTTTTTTGAACCGGTTCATAGACACCTCGTGAACCGGTTCATTTGTTTTTTAAACCGGTTCGTAGACACCTCACGAACCCGGTTCATTTTTTTCGAACCGGTTCATGGACACCTCGTGAACCGGTTCATTTGTTTTTTAAACCGGTTCGTAGACACCTCACGAACCGGTTCATTTTTTTTGAACCGGTTCATAGACACCTCGTGAACCGGTTCATTTTTTTTTTTGAACCGGTTCATAGACACCTCGTGAACCGGTTCATTTTTTTTTTTGAACCGGTTCATAGACACCTCGTGAACCGGTTCATTTTTTTTTGAACCGGTTCATAGACACCTCGTGAACCGGTTCATTTTTTTTTGAACCGGTTCATGGACACCTCACGAACCGGTTCATTTTTTTTTGAACCGGTTCATAGACACCTCGTGAACCGGTTCATTTTTTTTGAACCGGTTCATGGACACCTCGTGAACCGGTTCATTTTTTTTGAACCGGTTCATGGACACCTCACGAACCGGTTCATTTTTTTTTGAACCGGTTCATAGACACCTCGTGAACCGGTTCATTTTTTTTTGAACCGGTTCATAGACACCTCGTGAACCGGTTCATTTGTTTTTTAAACCGGTTCGTAGACACCTCACGAACCCGGTTCATTTTTTTCGAACCGGTTCATGGACACCTCGTGAACCGGTTCATTTGTTTTTTAAACCGGTTCGTAGACACCTCACGAACCGGTTCATTTTTTTTGAACCGGTTCATAGACACCTCGTGAACCGGTTCATTTTTTTTTTTGAACCGGTTCATAGACACCTCGTGAACCGGTTCATTTTTTTTTGAACCGGTTCATAGACACCTCGTGAACCGGTTCATTTTTTTTTGAACCGGTTCATAGACACCTCGTGAACCGGTTCATTTGTTTTTTAAACCGGTTCGTAGACACCTCACGAACCGGTTCATTTTTTTTTGAACCGGTTCATAGACACCTCGTGAACCGGTTCATTTGTTTTTTAAACCGGTTCGTAGACACCTCACGAACCGGTTCATTTTTTTTTGAACCGGTTCATAGACACCTCGTGAACCGGTTCATTTTTTTTTTTGAACCGGTTCATAGACACCTCGTGAACCGGTTCATTTTTTTTTGAACCGGTTCATAGACACCTCGTGAACCGGTTCATTTTTTTTTGAACCGGTTCATAGACACCTCACGAACCGGTTCATAGACACCTCACGAACCGGTTCATTTTTTTCGAACCGGTTCATGGACACCTCACGAACCGGTTCATTTTTTTTGAACCGGTTCATAGACACCTCACGAACCGGTTCATTTTTTTTGAACCGGTTCATAGACACCTCGTGAACCGGTTCATTTTTTTTGAACCGGTTCATAGACACCTCACGAACCGGTTCATTTTTTTTTGAACCGGTTCATAGACACCTCGTGAACCGGTTCATTTTTTTTCGAACCGGTTCATGGACACCTCACGAACCGGTTCATAGACACCTCACGAACCGGTTCATTTTTTTCGAACCGGTTCATGGACACCTCACGAGCCGGTTCATTTTTTTTGAACCGGTTCATAGACACCTCACGAACCGGTTCATTTTTTTTTAACCGGTTCATAGACACCTCGTGAACCGGTTCATTTTTTTTGAACCGGTTCATAGACACCTCACGAACCGGTTCATTTTTTTTTGAACCGGTTCATAGACACCTCACGAACCGGTTCATTTTTTTGAACCGGTTCATGGACACCTCGTGAACCGGTTCGTTTTTTTTGAACCGGTTCATGGACACCTCGTGAACCGGTTCATTTTTTTTGAACCGGTTCATGGACACCTCACGAACCGGTTCATTTTTTTTTGAACCGGTTCATAGACACCTCGTGAACCGGTTCATTTTTTTTTAACCGGTTCATAGACACCTCGTGAACCGGTTCATTTTTTTTTGAACCGGTTCATAGACACCTCACGAACCGGTTCATTTTTTTCGAACCGGTTCATGGACACCTCACGAACCGGTTCATTTTTTTTTGAACCGGTTCATAGACACCTCGTGAACCGGTTCATTTTTTTTTGAACCGGTTCATAGACACCTCGTGAACCGGTTCATTTTTTTTTGAACCGGTTCATAGACACCTCACGAACCGGTTCATTTTTTTCGAACCGGTTCATGGACACCTCGTGAACTGGTTCATTTTTTTCGAACCGGTTCATGGACACCTCACGAACCGGTTCATGGACACCTCGTGAACCGGTTCATTTTTTTTGAACTGGTTCATAGACACCTCGTGAACCGGTTCATTTTTTTCGAACCGGTTCATGGAGACCTCACGAACCGGTTAATTTGTTTTTTGAACCGGTTCATGGACACCTCACGAACCGGTTCATTTTTTTTAAACTGGTTCATGGAGACCTCACTAACCGGTTCATTTGTTTTTTGAACCGGTTCATGGACACCTCGTGAACCGGTTCATTTTTTTTTTGAACCGGTTCATAGACACCTCACGAACCGGTTCATTTTTTTTTTGAACCGGTTCATAGACACCTCGTGAACCGGTTCATTTTTTTTTGAACCGGTTCATGGACACCTCACGAACCGGTTCATTTGTTTTTTGAACCGGTTCATGGACACCTCGTGAACCGGTTCATTTTTTTCGAACCGGTTCATGGACACCTCACGAACCGGTTCATTTTTTTTGAACCGGTTCATAGACACCTCACGAACCGGTTCATTTTTTTCGAACCGGTTCATGGAGACCTCACGAACCGGTTCATTTGTTTTTTGAACCGGTTCATGGACACCTCACGAACCGGTTCATGGACACCTCGTGAACCGGTTCATTTTTTTCGAACCGGTTCATGGACACCTCACGAACCGGTTCATTTTTTTTTGAACCGGTTCATAGACACCTCACGAACCGGTTCATTTTTTTTCGAACCGGTTCATGGACACCTCGTGAACCGGTTCATTTTTTTTTGAACCGGTTCATGGACACCTCACGAACCGGTTCATTTTTTTTTGAACCGGTTCATAGACACCTCACGAACCGGTTCATTTTTTTCCGAACCGGTTCATGGACACCTCGTGAACCGGTTCATTTTTTTTTTGAACCGGTTCATGGACACCTCGTGAACCGGTTCATTTTTTTTTGAACCGGTTCATGGACACCTCACAAACCGGTTCATGGACACCTCGTGAACCGGTTCATTTTTTTTTGAACCGGTTCATAGACACCTCACGAACCGGTTCATTTTTTTCGAACCGGTTCATTTTTTTTGAACCGGTTCATAGACACCTCACGAACCGGTTCATTTTTTTGAACCGGTTCATGTACACCTCGTGAACCGGTTCATTTTTTTTTGAACCGGTTCATTTGTTTTTTGAACCGGTTCATGTACACCTCGTGAACCGGTTCATTTTTTTTTAACCGGTTCATACACATCTCGTGAACCGGTTCATTTTTTTCGAACCGGTTCATTTTTTTTGAACCGGTTCATAGACACCTCGTGAACCGGTTCATTTTTTTCGAACCGGTTCATGGACACCTCGTGAACCGGTTCATTTTTTTTTGAACCGGTTCATGGAGACCTCACGAACCGGTTCATTTTTTTCGAACCGGTTCATGGACACCTCACGAACCGGTTCATAGACACCTCGTGAACCGGTTCATGGACACCTCACGAACCGGTTCATAGACACCTCGTGAACCGGTTCATGGACACCTCACGAACCGGTTCATTTTTTTCGAACCGGTTCATGGACACCTCGCGATCGAAAATGTACCTTTCTGTATATAGCTGACCACATATTCTAGTGCTAGCTGAGAGAGTTTGGGAATTTCCATTTTGCGAGAACAGAATTGAAGTTTTCAATGAAAATACAAAGACGTATTGGGGTTGGAGGAGAAAAAATTACCGGATTCTATTCAAGTAGAGGAGAGGGACCTGAATAATCGATGTGAGGATTTTTGGTTTCTACCTCACGAACCGGTTCATTTTTTTCGAACCGGTTCATGGACACCTCACGAACCGGTTCATTTTTTTTTGAACCGGTTCATAGACACCTCACGAACCGGTTCATTTTTTTTGAACTGGTTCATGGAGACCTCACGAACCGGTTAATTTTTTTTTGAACCGGTTCATAGACACCTCGTGAACCGGTTCATTTTTTTTGAACCGGTTCATAGACACCTCGTGAACCGGTTCATTTTTTTTGAACCGGTTCATAGACACCTCGTGAACCGGTTCATTTTTTTTTGAACCGGTTCATAGACACCTCGTGAACCGGTTCATTTTTTTTGAACCGGTTCATAGACACTTCACGAACCGGTTCATTTTTTTCGAACCGGTTCATGGACACCTCGTGAACCGGTTCATTTTTTTCGAACCGGTTCATGGACACCTCACGAACCGGTTCATTTTTTTGAACCGGTTCATGGACACCTCGTGAACCGGTTCATTTTTTTTGAACTGGTTCATGGAGACCTCACGAACCGGTTCATTTTTTTTTGAACCGGTTCATGGACACCTCGTGAACCGGTTCATTTTTTTTGAACCGGTTCATGGACACCTCACGAACCGGTTCATTTTTTTTTGAACCGGTTCATGGACACCTCGTGAACCGGTTCATTTTTTTCGAACCGGTTCATGGACACCTCACGAACCGGTTCATTTTTTTTTGAACCGGTTCATGGACACCTCGTGAACCGGTTCATTTTTTTAACTGGTTCATGGAGACCTCACGAACCGGTTCATAGACACCTCAGGAACCGGTTCATTTTTTTTTGAACCGGTTCATGGAGACCTCACGAACCGGTTCATTTTTATCGAACCGGTTCATGGACACCTCACGAACCGGTTCATAGACACCTCACGAACCGGTTCATTTTTTTTTGAACCGGTTCATGGAGACCTCACGAACCGGTTCATATTTTTTGAACCGGTTCATAGACACCTCGTGAACCGGTTCATTCTTTTTTGAACCGGTTCATGGACACCTCGTGAACCGGTTCATTTTTTTTTGAACCGGTTCATGGAGACCTCACGAACCGGTTCATATTTTTTGAACCGGTTCATGTACACCTCGTGAACCGGTTCATTTTTTTTGAACCGGTTCATACACATCTCGTGAACCGGTTCATTTTTTTCGAACCGGTTCATTTTTTTTGAACCGGTTCATGGAGACCTCACGAACCGGTTCATTTTTTTCGAACCGGTTCATGGACACCTCACGAACCGGTTCATAGACACCTCGTGAACCGGTTCATTTTTTTTTGAACCGGTTCATAGACACCTCACGAACCGGTTCATTTTTTTCGAACCGGTTCATGGACACCTCGCGATCGAAAATGTACCTTTCTGTATATAGCTGACCACATATTCTAGTGCTAGCTGAGAGAGTTTGGGAATTTCCATTTTGCGAGAACAGAATTGAAGTTTTCAATGAAAATACAAAGACGTATTGGGGTTGAAGGAGAAAAAATTACCGGATTCTATTCAAGTAGAGGAGAGGGACCTGAATAATCGATGTGAGGATTTTTGGTTTCTGGGAAAAGGGGGGTGGGGGAGTGGCCGAGATAAAACTAGGTCACAATGATAATTACTACTCTCTTGACTATCACAAAATGAGAAATTATTTCAGAAGTTTGAGACAACTCAGTCAAAAATTGACTGAACTACAAAAAAGAGTCCGCGCCGAAGATCCGGCTAATCGGATATCGCGATATCAACACCACGAAAACCGTTTTTCTGAAATTTTAAACTGTTTATAGCCATTTCTCTGACAAACTATCATTCTAAAGCACGATTGTTTTTCAATTTTTGCAAAATTTAGAAGAAAAATCGCCTAAAAATGGAGAATAACCAAAAAATTGGGTTGAATTTACTGTGACACTCGGTACATATACATAAATGTGTGTATCTCGTTTTTTCGTGGTGTGAGTTCGTTGACGCAAAATTTTCGGGTATTCGGCCCGGACACTGTTTTATTCAGAATAGCTTCAAATGATCATGTTATATATTCGCCGCGCGGTAAGCCTATTTGGTGCGACACATATGCCGCAGTACAAATTTTTTAAAATAATATGAACAATGTCAGAGTAGTGAATTTTAGTAAAAATCGTTTTATTATTAGAAAAACATGAAACAGTACAAAAACAAACGTCAGATCATATAAGAATTTTTTTTAATTGTCCAAAATCTACGTCTATTAAAACAGGTCTCAATCACTCTGTCTATAATGAGTTTCTCGGTCCTCCGCTGTTCTAACGATGAGGAGTTGGGTGCGTGTGTGTGTGTATGTATGTGTGTGCGTGTGAGTGTGCGTGTGACACTGCACCGTTTCCCCAGGAGCAATATGTTGATTTTATCGACCAGAGCCTTCTTATGTTTATAGTTCGTTAACGTTAGTTTTTTCGAAAATGGACCCGCTTTCCTTATCTCAAATTGCATTAGAATCTGTCGTAGGCTATATTGAAAATGGTAAGAATTCTTAAATTTATAATAGAAAATACACTCCAATAATTTTTCAGGCACCATTGAAAATATCGATTTTCGTTTCGATGCTAAAAACAGTAACAAGATCTTCAATTATTTCTGGAAAACCTACAAATATTGTCCAGAAAAACTTCAGCTAAATCTGACTAGGGTTCGAATGGAGAAAGGATTTTTAGATCGAAAAACGATAAAAATGTTGAAGAATCAAAAATCATTGAAATCTTTGACTATCGGAAGAATGGTGGAGATGGAGAGTGATTATAAGTCAGGTAAGTTTTGGAATAACAAAGAAAAATTCAATAATTGTTTAATTTCAGAAAATGGAATTTTCCAAATTCAATGCCTCCTGGAAGACATACTAAGCGAGGAATCAAGGAAAACTATGAAGCATTTAGATCTCCCATGTCAACACGATTATCGCTCAGGATGGACGGATTTTGTGAGTTTTCAATAAACACGAGCGGCGCCTAAAATTTCAAAATTTCAGATCGGAAAACTTCTTCCAAATCTCGAGCACCTTCTTCTCATCAAAATCAAATTGGAAACGTTTCCTCTCTGCTTGTCACTTTTGAATCTCAAAACATTGGATTTGGGGTGTACAAGCTTGACTAATTTGCACGGACTGTCAAATTTGAAAAACCTGGAAGCACTTTGCGTACGGTCTCTTGAGTTAAAGACGCCAGAAGATATGATGGAATTGTTTGAGTGTCAAAAGTTGAGAATGTTGGAATTATCAAAGACTGAGTGAGTAACCATTACTATTTTTCAACTCAAATTTCTATTGAAGTAAATTTATAAAATTGCGCAAAACAATTGCCCTGGTATTTTGGCAATGCACACATTTGTGCGCCAATTTAGCAATTTTTCCGGCAACTTCGCCGCACGGTTTTCCTCAGGGAAAATCACTGTAAGAAAAAAAACAAGTTACAAAATGGATGGTTGTAAAATGTGCAGTTGCCAAACGTCTTGGTTGCAAAATATCGTTGTTGCGAAATCCCAAATGGCTGGTTGCGAAACGTTGCGGAGCACAAAAATCACACCAAAACTTGGAGTTCGACTAAAACCTAGTGCAAACGTTTACGGTTTATACGGATTCAAAAATGTTCTATTTCTGTGACAGAAATATTTGCTATTATTTTTCCCTCTTTCACCTATTTGGTTTTCAGTCGAAACAAGGGACCAAACGTAATCGAGGTTTATTTGGAATGTGGAAAAGTTCTAGAAGAATTGAGGTTTCTCGACTGTAATGGTACGGATATTAACCAGCAAAAGTTGGAAAAACTTCAGAAATCTCATAAGAAACTGCGGCAAGTGGTGGTACTAGGTGAGCATTGCGACATCAGGACACCATTTTCAAAATAAGATTTTCAGATTCGATTCTTGATTCCTCTATCAATCCCGACATTGAACTTTTGAATTGTGCAACTCCTCAAGGAACGCTGAAGTGTCTCCAACACTATATTCAAGTTGGAAGAGAAGGCTACATAGGTTGGATGATTTCTACAACATGTTTGTATCTTCGGGGTTGGAATCCCAAAGACAACGTGGAAACTTTACAAGGGTTTCTAATGAGCTTCTGTGAAGCAATCAACACATTCTATTG
The DNA here is from genome assembly GCA_963932045.1 of Caenorhabditis sinica. Lineage (NCBI taxonomy): Eukaryota > Metazoa > Nematoda > Chromadorea > Rhabditida > Rhabditidae > Caenorhabditis > Caenorhabditis sinica. The sequence goes on along the minus strand of OZ009940.1, from coordinate 8,356,073 downwards.
CAATAAGGGTATTTGTGAAAGTGCTCTAAAAGGATTGACAATTATTTTGAGAGAACAAAACTTCCCGTATCTCACTCCAAAAAATATTTCCACCGTGATCGATCGAGTTTTGGAGTCTGGAAATCGTTGGCTCAAAAATTCTACACTTCCAAACACATACTCTCTGATCTGGAAAATTTTGCGACTTGAGAAAATTCAAAAGTTTCCGTTTCTACCAGTGAAAAGAGTTTGTCTTTACGCTGCAAAGTGTCTAGTGCATCATAGATGGCCGATTGATTCTCAGGAATTTTCGATGTTTTTCAATCTGAAATTGCGATTAAATCAGAATAACTTTGACTCGGTCTACCGTACTCCCGGAATTTGCAAATACATGATATCGATCCTCGGGTCCATACATGGCAGGTCGAACATTGATATGATTCAATTTCGGGACAAAATTGGACTTTGTCTGGATATAATCTACGAGAACACATGGAAAAATGACAAAGGCGCTGAATTTCTTGTTCAATTTCGTTACAAAATGAATCACGGAGCCTTTCTATGGAAACACAGTATCCAAATTCTACTGGAGTTATGTAGGAATCAATGGAGTTCATGGGGACCGGAGAAAGTTCGAGTGCTGGTAATTGTTTCAAATTTGAGTCGAGTTTTGGATGAGAAATCTTGGAAGTATTTGGTTTCGCAAATGCCGTTTTTGATGTAAGTTTAATCATAATTTAGATAATTCTGAAGCTGCCCAAATTTTCAGAAAAAATCTCGAAGGACCACTGAATTTGATGTGTTCAAAGACTGGAAAGTATTTGAATACTGACAGAGCTCTCTGCTCATTGGCCATTCTCACAGCATTGATGTCCTCAGATCACCTCAAAAAGTCTCATAAAAACCCGAACATTTTCAAAAAGGCGCACAAAAAAATGAAGAAAATCTACATGGAAATCAAGCCGGATCATATTTCCGTCAATTTGAAACTTTCGGCTTTATATGATTTAACGGGTTTTTTTTTTGATATCCAAATCAGTTTTGGAGAATAAACGGGTTTTTTGAACTTGGTATTTTTCAGAATTATGTCTGTTTTATCCAGTTTTCAGGTTTGATGATGTTTTGACATGCTTCTTGCTCTTTTCTTATAAGTTTTTCTCATGTTTACGAATTAAAAAAAAATAGTTTTATTTAACCATGTAAGCTTGCATGTTTCACGTAAATTGATGAAATTTCTATCCAAATACTGAAATTGGAAAAAAATCAGGGGTTTCAGAATGTCAGCTCTCGAATATATACCGGTAGGTCTCATGCCAAAACTCCACGGACATCTATTCCTGGTAAGATTGTCGATAGAGCGCATTTGTATTATTGAAGGTCCAAAAAACAACTCGATCACTGGTAAAAACTTTCGAAAAACTTCCGCATCAACTGAAACGGAAAAAGTTGGAGGCCCAAGGTAGTACGGGTTTTAGACTAAAATCGTCAAATTATCAACAATAACTCTGTACCTTCTCGAACTTTGAAGGCTCATAACTCGATTTACGTGATCCTTTTTCAGATTCTCTCTTCGGATATCGAATGCTGGTGGTATGCCAAAAGTTAGAGAAGTCCAAAATTTCGTGGTCGCGAAGCCTCCTAGTGAGTAATGTAGTAAACTTTAATTTCGAAAAAAAAACTGTCTCGAAAGTTTACTGTTTCATGTTCTCTTTTGTTTTCTTCTCCATAATCTTGGGCATTCGTCGATCTATGAGCAAAAGTCATTTTCATGCATTCTTTCATTTTCTTCCACCGATCTCGCTTTGACCGAATAACAGTTTTATTGATTTAACTAGGCAACTCCAAAATAGCAGCCATCAAATGTCTGTTTTCCAAAAATCAATATATGCCAGGTGTTCCCCAGAGCCCACCCTTATCCTTAGAACACACACACACCTGCTAGAAAATCAATATTGACAGAGTCATTTTTTACAGGAAAGACATCCAGTGTTAATTTCACTCTTCACTCATTTCTACCTCATTTTCCACCGACTTTTTCCGATAATGGAGGTTCCAAGTTTGGCCAAATTAGCCTTAAGCTCACTCGTCTGCGGTATTCATCAAGGTAAGAAAATTTTGATATTACTCATGTCTAAATGTGTGCTTTTTTCAGGATACTACGACGATTTGGACTACTCGCTAAACTCTGATTTGAGTAATAAAGTTGTGTCTGGACTTCTTGAGAATTCGGATTTCAATAAATCAATGAAAATGTTCGAGGGAAAACTGAATCCAACGAAAATCGACTTTTCGGAATTTCGACTTGACCAAGAGAATTGTGAATTTGTCAAAATGCAAAACTTGGAGTCCTTGGCATGTAATGTCCCAAAAGATGGTAAGGTTTTTGAGATTCATCACATTTTAGACATCCTTAGGTTTTTTCAGACTCCGATGTTCTCTCAGCTTTCGACATGGCTCGTTTTCTGAGGAGTATGCTGAATTCTGGAGAGTATTCTGAAGCTTACGATATTGTTCGTCTCCTGAAGAGTATGCTGAATGAGGAATCCAAAAATCGATTGGGAAGTTTGACCATTTACAGTTCTCGAATTCTTCAGATAGGATGGACTGCAGAGGTGAGAACACTATAATCAAAATTAGAAAAATTGAAAAACGTTTCAGGTCGGAAAAATGTTACCAAGTCTTCAATATCTCAACTTGAGCGACTTGAAGGACTTTAAAGATTTTGAATTTCAACTTCTTTGTCAATTTTTCCCGAACCTCAAATCATTGGATATCAGTTACACAGATGTCACCACTTTGAACGGGATTTCGCGTCTGGAATATTTGGAAATTTTGAATCTGCAGGGTCTAAAGTTGGGCACCTCAGAAAGTTTGATGGATATTTTTGAATGCCTAAACTTGAGAGTTTTGGATTTGTCATTTGTTGCCGAGTGAGTCCGGAGCGAAGAGTTTAGTGAAATGTCTTGATTTTACAGACCCGAAAAAGACTCATACGTGATGGAAAACTATCTGAAATGCGGCAAGATTCTGGAAGAGGTGAGATTTTTGGACTGCACATCGACCGATATCGATGAAAGGATGTTGAGGGAATTGATGATTACTCACAGGAAATTGGAGCAAGTTGTAGTTATAAGTAAGTTTTGGAGGGAAACATAACTGGGTTAACCCCAGTTTTTTTCCTTGGCATATACAGTGGCGAGCATAGGTGAGTGTACCTCCAGACTTTCATCTATAATTTGACTAAAACATGTCCGATCACTTTGAAATTTCGCATGCACATTACTGAGTGTTTAAGAGATCATGTCCCAGTTTTTGAAAAATTGAATGTGCGCCGGAGCTCCAGAATATTCCGGAATGTAGGCGTGACTGAAAAATCAAAAAATTAACTTTTTGTTGAGTCAAGGGATTTTTGAGATTCTTGTTGAAAAACGTTACCGGCTTTTTGAATATACACCAGAAAAATTTTGGGCCGTTTTGGTTGATCGGCTCCGGAGTTATGAGCGTTGGAGCACAAAATGGGATGTTTGACTCATCGGCTATAACTTGACTGAAAGTGCTTCGATCAACGTCAAAAATTAGAATCAAGTGTGTCTTAGGTTGCCTAACAACAAAATTTAAATGAATTTTAGTTTTGGCCAAAAAAAAATTTCTCGATGTACAGAGATATTTCGGTGAATTAGGGCCAGTATATCGCGAAAATTTTTTTCAGTGAAAATTGAAATTTCTTTACAGTTTATTGTTAGGCAACCTAAGACACATTTGATTCTAATTTTTGACGTTGATCGAAGCACTTTCAGTCAAGTTATAGCCGATGAGCCAAACATCCCATTTTGTGCTCCAACGCTCATAACTCCGGAGCCGACCAACCAAAACCGACCAAATTTTTTCTGGTGTTTATTTGAAGAGCTGGTAACGTTTTGCAACAAAAATCACAAAGATTCCTTCTCTCAACAAAAAGTTAATTTTTTGATTTTCTAGTCACGCCTACATTCCGGAATATTCTGGAGCTCCGGAGCACATTTAATTCTCCAAAAACTAGGACATTATTTCTCAGACACTCAGTAATGACCATGCAAAATTTCATAGCAATCGAACATGCTTTAGTCGAATTATAGATGAACGTCTGGAGGTACACTCACCTATGCTCGCCACTGTACGGTAACTGTGCCCACTGCCCGCTTGCTTGCCGCCCCAAAAATCGCCCGCTGTCCGCCGGCCGACCGTTCACTGACCGCCGCCCCCTCGGTCCGTCCATAGGGGTTTCACTGGCTTACTGTATTTGAAGGCTAAAGTGATTTCTTGCTCGGGTCTTATAGTGAACTGCCTTTTTTGTTGCGCGCCTCGCGCCAAAGTAGCGAAATAATATTTTTCGAGAGAGGCGCAGGTTTTTCTCTGACTTCTAATTGGAGCGCGCTTACGGATATTCTGTTTTTTTACCCCTGTGTCCGCCTACTGTCCCCCCGCTGAGTTGACAACCCGATGTCCACCTACTTTCTCGCCCGCGATCCATCCACTGTTTTTCTTTTCAGACACTCTCCTCGAAGACATTTCAATCTCTGGAATCACCCTACTCAACGTGGCCACCCACTCTTCAACAATCCAATCCCTTCGATATTTCATTTCTTCCAAAAACAAAATCATCTCCTGGATTCTGAATACGATTGCTTTTAAAATATATCATGGTGAAATCGAGTATCCCGATCAGGAGACAAGCATGGAGTACATCAAAGTTTGCTGTGAAGCTTTGAAAGTTTTCAAAACGAGTGAGGATGTTTATCGTAATGTGCTGAATTGCATCGTGATTAATACACAGTGAGTTATTTTTAATCAAAAATGGGGAAACATTCTATGCATGTTTGTGTTCAATTTAAATTTATTTCTGTTAAAAAAGCAACCAACAAAAACCTAAGCCTCAGATCTGATGCCGGTTCGCAACCAAAAATTACTAACACGCAGACGCTAAAATGCAGAAAAATCGTATTTTTGTCTGAACGGGTTGTCTCGCTACATTTTCATTGCTTGTCCACTGCCCGCCCACTGCCCTCTTTTTCAATTTTGACCTCAAATTTTCCAGAGACGACATCCTGAATGTCATGAATCCCAATCTCTTCTCCACTCTCATCAGTTTGCTCATTGAAAAAAATCAAAAATATCTCAACTCCTCCAAGGAAGAAATGATTCAATGTCACCGCTTCACTTGGTCGATTCTCGGTAACCCGAATATTCTCGAAAATCCAGTTTTGAGTGTGGGAAAACTTTGGAATCATGCCATAGACTGTATTCAGAAATTGAAGCAACATTCATTAATGCAATCCTTGGGAAGGGAGTTTTCAGTGATGTTGAAGCTTTTTTCAAGACTATCATACATGGAAAAAGTTGAAATTTTAAAGGATGGAGAAGTGCTGGATATTGTGATTTCCTTTCTGAAAACGGCAAGTTTGATCTACGAAATGATTCCAGATGTTTTGGATGAGATATCGATATCATTTGATATAATTTTTGAATCCTTGAAGTATGAGAAATGTCGCAAAATGGTGGCCAATATGGGCTATGGAGGGTGGGGATGTGCTGATATTCTAATGTCATTTTTACATCGGATCGAGAATAATACCCACAGACAGCAGGTGACTCTGAAAGTCTTCAAAATTCTTGCGATTTTAATTGAATTTGATGAATTGAAGTCCTCCTGTGTCAAGTTTTTGAACGATCGAGCAAAATTTTTCATGTGAGTTTTTTACAGATTTTGAAATTTTGAATCTAAATCTTCCTTTTTCAGATCAATGCTCAACAAAACACTAGATCTGTTTGATCCCAACACTGGCACTTATCTCAATACTGACATTGCATACTACTCAATGACGATTTTGGCTCTTCTCGTTAAAAAAAAGGACAACCGGGACACGCTCGAAATGATGCATTTCTGCAAGAAAATCGACTCCAGACTCGTTTCTGTTGAAATCGATTTTCCCGAGATCAGCTCAATTTTGAAGAAAATTCTCCGAGGTTCCAAGCAGCCTGGTTCAATTGCATGGGCACTTTTGACAGTGAAAATCACACTGGAAAGGGATTTGAAAATTGAGAAAAAGTTAAGAGAGTTTGGATTGATCGAGGACATTGAGAAACTTCACAGCGACGAAAAGACAATCATGGGATTGAAGGAGAAAATTTTGAATTTGGTTAACTTCAAGTTTCTGAAATTTTTCGAGAATTCTTGTGCTCTTTGAAGTTTTTTTTGTTGATGCATTAAAATTAAAATAAAATTGTTCGTTTATTTCTTCGAAAACTTTACTGAAACTATGACTTCTTTGGAAAATCTGATATATACCGATTTATGAGTAATCTATGAGCAACATTCGAGCAAAAAATTGATTCTGGAGCTTCATAAGCTTGCATTTTGTCCAGGAGGAGTAGACGGGATAATTTTTTTATTGGAAAACGAAAATAAGAATAATTGAAGTGAAAGTGAAGCACAGATTATGTAAAAATTGCGAAACCGAAAATAACAGTTTCTGATTAAAAAACACAACTGAAAGCCTCCAAAACTCCAGACGCCATAAACTTTTCAGCAACACTTCCATCCCTCTCTAACATTGCATTCATTGTTAAAAGAGCCCACGACTTTGGCCCATCATCGTTCAAATACTGAATACAATCCTTCAAAAGAGAGCTCTTCAAGAAAACATCGAGATTTTTAGGAATTCTCGAAGAGTATTACACTATCAAACCACAGAAAATTGTGATATTATTGTTAACTTCATTCCAGAATTCGTCGTCTCTGTTGGTGTTTACCATGAGGAAAGAGAGAATTGCAGTGGAGTAGAAGGCACTGTGCAGGATAGCGTCCGAGGATAGGTCGAATAGAATGAAGTATTTTTGTATTTGATCCCTGGAAGAATTGCATTGTGCGTTTTGACGTGAGAGTTTTGTTGGCTTAAAAGTTGTATGAGGCGGCCGTGGCCTAGCTGGAGAAAATTCTAGGCCGCCTGATACAAATTCTGGGCGAAATGACCCTTTTGAACCGAATTTTCGATATCTTAGAACTGAGATCCTCCTTGAAGAATTACCGTAATCTGTGCAAAAATCGTCACTTTTAACATTCAAAAACTTACACAAAAATGCGACTATTTTCCATCAACAACGCCCCAAAGCGGAACATAAATTCTGGCAACCTCACCAAGTTTACCAATATCTCCAGCGCCATTAATTCCTCGTCATGCTTCAAAACTTCCAATAAAACCTCTACCAAATTAACTTTTGATAACTCTCTCCCCAAAAGAAATCGACATGTATCCTCACTTATCGCAATAACACTGAGAAGGGCCACGAGGTGCATTCGAATTTCGTTTCGGTAAACTTTAATGACTCTTTTGAAGCATTCGTTTCTGACGAAATTGTGTAACAAGTCGAGCATATATAGTTGGAAGTCTTGCTTTTTAAAGAGCACAACTAGATGTTCGGATGTCCATCTTGAAGAAAATCTCCCGAGTAAAGACAGTTCGAGTGATGGCATCAATTTTTTCTTTGAGAGAAGATACATCGATGGGTTGATCAGATTCAACGCTGGACATTCTAGAATCGGCGTTTGGTTTAGAGTTTTTAGTATTCTAGACTCCAATTCATTCAAGCCAGCACCCATTAGAATAGTTCCTATTTTGACTAGTTGATCAACAAGGAATCGAATATGCGGAGGAGTCCAGTACATGAGATTATGTTCTCTGGAAAGCCAATTCTTTTCAAAGAACTAGAAGTAAAACTCACTTTGCAATCATTTCTATGCACTTTATTCCATTTGCATAAACCTGCTCCTCATGTCCGAAAGTTAGTATTGCTTCACAGACTGACTTCATATATTCAAATTGAGTTTTGGTTTCTAATCCTTGGTTTTCTTCCAAAAATGTGAAGATATCACGAAGCATCCACCGAATGTTATCTTCTTGACGGATGGAGATGTAGTGTTGGAATGTTTTTAGAAGGGATTCGGGAGAGGCGTTGTTAAGTAAATCGATTCCTGAGAGCTCGGAGTAGTTTAGGATGGTGCCTGAAAGAATAAGATTGAGAAGTGCTAGTGATAGAAACAGGGCCTCATTAACTGTGCAATTTACTCAAGCACGTTTACCAAAATTTTGTGAAACCGAAAAATTTCAGTCAACTTTTTTTCTTGTTAGTAAAGATCTTGAATAGATCAGTGTGTCAAAAGATCGATATTGGATGGGACACCAAAATTGAAATAGGTTCTGATAACTTTGTTAGGTCCAAAAAATTTCAATTTTGAACAATTTGTCTGCAAAATGTTGAGAACCCAGAAGCATTTTTTACATCAAAAGATAACTCAGCCAAACATTAAGAGTCGATTTTTGAATTTTTGCACTGTGTTGCGAACCCGGCATCAGATTTGACACTAAATTTTTTGTTCATCACCCTGTACTCCTTCCAAACAAAAGTCACCATGAACCACAACTTGCTTCAAATTTCTATGAGTTTTCATCAACTGTTCCAGCATACTCTTATTGATATCCGTCCCATTGCAATCCAAAATTCTCAAATTTTCCAGAACCTTCCTGCACTTTAGATAGTTCTCAACAATTTTTGTTTCACGCGGCCTGAAATAATAATTTCCATACTTTTAGGAAAACCCTGAACTTTTTGGTTTCAAGAACTTACTGCGATTTCGACAAATCCAGCATTCGCAATTCTCGACACTCGAAAAGGTCCATCATATCTTCTGGAGACTCGAATTCAATATTCCGAATACAAAGCACTTCGAGGCTTTTCAAATTGGAGATTCCCTCCAAACTGGAGATTCCAGAAGAGCTAACATCTAGGTATTTGAGTTTTCTGAAGTTTTGGCAGAGACCGAAAAATGTCATAAAGTTCAGGTTAATTCGAGGGATAAGAAGTGTCTCGAGATTCGGTAGTAATTTGGCGACCTGAATATGTTGAACATTTGGTGCACTTGCAGCACTAAAATAGACTTACTGGTCCCACCCATCCTGGACAAAATTCTGCTTGATGTTGAGCCGAAATTTTCAATAATTTCAAAGACTCTCCAGTTAAATTTTTTGCTAAGACCGATGCCAATCCAAATTTAGCGCCATCTGAACAATTATTTTATTATGTAAAAATTTGAAACGACTTACCGTAGATACTACGAGCTGGCTTACGGATACTGAACGCCAAAGCTTCCAGATTGTTCTGAGCCCTAACCATTTCCATAACATTCTCAGTGAGTTTCATTTTCGAAATATCGATATTTGACAAGATGAGTTTTCTTTGAATTTGTTTCAGAAGTGGAAGCGGGATTGGTTTTTCGGTTATAATGGAAAATATGGGATCACTCATTTTTGGACAAAGTTTGAAATTGAAGTTGTCGTATTGACCTGAAATTTGAGATATTTGGTTAAAAATTGTAAGGTTTTTATTCCATGCTAATAAGACAAATTGTCCAAAAATTTTACCAAATTTTCTAAATAATTAGTGTTTCAAAAATTAGTGTTTCAAAAGTAAGTTTTCGTGTTTAGCACTAGTTCAATAAAGTTTATAGATTTTCAATTTCACAAAATATTATTCATCTTAGCAATATTTTCAGTGGTTTCCTCGCCCTCCATTGCAAACATGACGGAATTTTGAAATTTTGAAATTTTCACGCTTTCCCGCCGTTTTTTTTGACTTTGTGGACTCCTCGCGGACAATTCAAGAAATTTTTTACAGTAATGAAAGTTGTCGAAAAGGAGTCCACAAAGCTATAAAACCGGAAAAACGGCAGGAAAGCTAACATTTTCAAAAAATTAATGTTTCAGACATGTTTGCAATCGAGCGCGAGGAAACATATAATAAAAACATCGCTAATAACTGGAAGAGAAAACTGGCTTGGATAAGCTCAGCCACCTTTAAATTCGGCCACCACACTTGACACTATAAAATTTTATCGATTCTTTCACAATTGTCTTTTGTTCAGAATGAAAACTCACCATCAACAATATAACCAGCAACAGAATTCGCTGCAATTTTGAATAGAGATGGGATTTATATTTTTCGAATATAATAATTTATCTCAAAAGTCAAGAAAATGGTTCAGAAAGGCGATTGCGAAGACGAACAGAGTCGAAGAATATTGTGAGTGCGATACCCAACAGTCGATTTCTTGCTCTTGGGATTTTGGCCAATATTGGTCTGTGTATTTCTATGCGATCCCTCATTTCTGCAGTCTCTTTCCCCATTATAATCCCAATAGTCGATAAAAATGGAAGTCCCATCTTTGCTTGAAATCGCTTCAGAAGCTGTGGCCAGTTATATTTCCGATGGTGAGCTCTTAATTCGAAAAATTACTGAAAACTTGATTCCAGGTTATTACGAAAATATCGATTACAATCTGAGCCCTGCCATTAGTAATCGAGTATATCCGTTAATCCAGAAAACTAATGAGAGTCTAATCCAGATTCAATCGAAATTGAATGTGACAAAAATGGATATTTTGGCTTTGGACTTAGATAAAGATGACCGAAAAATGGTCAAGACACAAACTCTGGAGGCTCTCATTTTTGACATTTCAAAACAAAACAAGGATTACTGTACAGTGACGGAAAATGGTGAGTGAACTCGAAAATCTTGTCAGAATAGTATTGAAAATTTCAGATGAAGTCCGATGCGATCTTTTCTCCCTATTGACTGACATTCTAAACAATCAAACTAAAGAAAATCTCAAATATTTGGAAATCCATTTTTTCGTTCAACCGTTGGTAGGATGGACTAGAAGAATCGGTAGAATTATTCCGAATCTTCAGTCTCTCATCATTCCTGGATGTCAATTCATCCCTCAGGACTTTCACTACCTCTGCAGGAATTTTCCCAATCTCAAAATTTTGGATATTGGTGCTTCTGGAATTAAGAGTTTGAATGGGATATCGATTTTAGGAAACTTGGAAGTGCTGTGCATCAGGGATAATGAATTTCAGTCGTCAGAAGACTTGTTGGATCTTTTTGGGTGCGAGAGATTGAGGATGTTGGATGTGTCGAATGTTGTGTAAGTTTAGAAAGTTTTATCTCTTGAGCAATTCAATTTGTCAATTTTCAGTTCAAATCCTGGTGTGGTGGCTAATTACTTGCGTGCCGAAAGATCTCTGAAACACTTGGAATTCTTGGACTGCACTAGGACAGATATTGACAGGGACATGCTGTATCAGCTCATTGGAACTCATAGGAATTTGAAGCAAGTTGTAGCACATGGTAAGCTTAAAGAAAGATTCCGGTCAAAAATTTTTATTGCTTTAAAATACGTAAAAATGTGTGCAGATTCCGAAAATCATAGTGAAAACGCTCAAAAACTGCTCCAAAACCTCAAAAATTGCGCTCCGAAATGAGCAAAGAGCACGCGAATGGTCTCCGAGGGCCGTGGCCGAGTTTCCCGAAAAAGGGGCGGAGACAGCCAATGAGCGTCATTGCAACCACGGACGCGAACGCTGTGATTGACTTCAAATGACAATGGCGCTCATTGGCTGACTCCGCCCTTTTTTTGGGAAACTCGGCCACGTCCCCGGAGACCGTTCGCGTGATTTTTGCTCATTTCGAACCGCTTTTTCGGGATTTTGGAGCAATTTTTAAGCATTTTCATTATGATTTTCGGAATCTAACTAGGGAAACGTTTAAGGTGACCGTGGAATTATGAATCGAGACCTATATCATTCGAAAGGCAATAACGAAATTAGTATAAATTTGAATTTACAGCTGCCTAAACGCCCTGTGAGCTGAGCAATTTGAGTTAAAAGTCTCATTTTTTTGACAAATTCAGTGGTAATTTTTCATTGGAAAAGAGAAATTTCGAATTTAGCATTTCCACGTCAATTTTCTGTGAGGAAAATCACTAAATTTGTCAAAAAATGAGACTTTTAACCCAAATTGCTCAGCTCACAGGGCGTTTAGGCAGCTGTAAATTCAAAGTTATACTAATTTCGTTATTGCCTTTCGAATGATATAGGTCTCGATTCATAACTCCACGGTCACCTTAAACGTTTCCCTAGTAAGCTCATTATTCGATATTTTTAAGCAATAAGAAATTTTTGACCGGAATGTTCCTTTAAAGAAGCCCGTCGTGCATCTTCACTAATTCTTGAACTTCAGAAACCCTCCTTCGTTACTCCACACTGCCTGGAATCGATATGCTCAACGAGGCGACTCCTGAATCCCTTCTAGCCTCCTTACAATATTATGTATCTATCAGAAGAGAGAAAATGATGTCGCTGCTGAGGATTGTTTATGATATGCTTTTTGACACTCCTGACATTGTCCAAGAAACCCGACTGGAACTATTGAGAGTCATTTGCAAAGCGATGAAAGTTTTTGAAGATAGCGAGGAAGTGTATACAGCGGGATTATGGTGTACGGATGCGCTTGCTTCGTAAGTTACCGTTGAGGCGAACTCGATTGTAAACTTTGCTTTTCAGAGAAAACTTCGTTCAGTATATACCACTCAAGGACATCAACCTTCTCGTTAACCAGCTGATGAATTCTGCATATCGATTTGAAAATTACAAGTCTCTGAGAGCAGTGCACAGTAAGAATCTCGAATTTTTGGGTCAGAAGACAATTCGAGAGTGTCCGGTGCTGAATGTCGTGAAAATGGCTCAATTCTTCTTAACATTTTTCCCCAAGCTCCGCCCACTAGAAATCATGAGACACGTTGAAGCGTTCCAATACTACTATTCGAAACTGAAGCCAGAAGATTTTGACTATGTCTTCCGAAATGCAAGAGAGCTAATGCTAGACTTACTTCACCAGTTTATGTCGTTGAAGGAGGGGTTTGACCCGGCCTTTGTGAAACTTCCGTTGGATGTGCTACACAAAATTACGAAGACAAATGGGGGTGATTATGTGATTCGAGATTATAGTGCTAAAGACAGTCCCCATATAACCAGCGATGTTTTAATGCTCAAAGTGTGCAAGCATAGCGAGGTTGAAATAATCGATAAAGTATTTGCACTTCAAATTTTGATCAGCTTCACCACAATTCCGGATTATTCCCACCAGTTTTGGAGAAATGTGCAAGAAGAAAATCACGTTTTTATGTAAGTCACAAATTCGAAAGCCTCGAACAAACTTTTTTTCAGAAATATCATCAACGAATACGTACTTCAAGCCGAAAACCCAAAAGAAGGATTTTTGAACTGCGCATTTCTTGCATCTGCCATTCTCTCTCATCTCATGTGCTACAGTAGAAAAGAGGAAGAATTCTGGAGATTCGCAAATACAGCGATGACAACGTTCTGTGAAATGATTCAATTATCCGAAGAAATCACAGTGGACCTCGATATATTTTTGAAAACTTCACTGCTTGCGGATACACTGAATTACTCCAGATTTCAAGGAACCACTTTGTGGGCATTTTTGACGATGAAAACATTGCTGGATCGTGATGAAAGTGTTGTAGTCAAATTCATCGAGTCTGGATTGTATGAGATTTTTGAGCGGAGTCTTGAGTCGAGTGATATGGATACAAGTTGAATGGCTTTTGATTATTTTGTAATATTTGATTTTTCCTAGGTCTCCACTTGCAGTGTTATCTTCCTCGGAAATTTCCATTGATTAACTGTTGAGTAAGATTCCTATTTTTGAAGTCTCTTCTTGTTGCTTTTTCATTGTTTTCAGGCCGTTTTAACTATGAGCAATCCGTCAAAACAGAAATGGTAATTAATTTAGCCGCCGACAAGTGCATACTCGTATTGAGAAACAAGATATTTTCTTACTAATTTATGAACTCTACAGTTTAGTACAAATATGAATACCTCATTAATTATCTGTTTCAGTGGAAACAGAAACATTTCTAAGCTGATTCTGGTAGTGATTTGATTTTGGTCGTGTTGTTTTTACATTCCACAAAAGACAACCTAAAGAAAAAACGTTCCCAAATTTAGGGCCACCTGCGCGATCTTCCCTTAAGACCTCGCCGACTAATTATCTAGTCATCACGTTGACATTTATGACAATCGAGATTACAATCACACTAGAAAACATCTGCATCACCTTATGGAGTGTAATTAGGAACCGAGTGACCCGTGGGAAGATTATTCTGAGACTCTCTGCTGCCTTGGACAGTCTGGTGGTTAATCAGTCTCTTTGTCTTCCTTTCCCTACATGAAAGTTCCATTGTTATCCCAACTGGCACTTGAATCTGTGGCTAACTATATTCGTAAAGGTAAGATTTCTAAAAACAATTTTCAAGTTGAAACATTTCATTTAGGAATCTACAACAACACCTCATACTCCCTTGATTCCAAATGCAGCAATGCGATTTTCAAAATTATTCTCAACGAATCAGAGGGATTCCCGTCAAAACTCTTGGATCAGTTCATTTCCAGTTTCAATTTGACAGAACTCGACTTGAAGGAATACGAGTTTGACGTTTCATTCATTGAGCTGGTCGGAGAGCAAAACTTGGAATCACTCACACTATTTTATAGGAACAATGGTGAATGGCCCGAGGCTTATCAGACGTTTCCAGACAGTGAAACCTTCCCCATCGCTTTAATTCTGGAGAGCATGCTAAACAAGGAATCAAGAGAGACACTAAAATATTTGAACGTTGGAGCTGATATCGAATTTAGTGTGGAAAGCGCATTAAGGGTGAGTTTGGTCTTTACTAACAGTCTACTACATAAACAGTTACGTCTTCTGCTAACTGAAGATGAATAGCAGAAACGATATCTTTGAGAATCTCCTTTGTTCTACATAATTAGTGACACCTGCTCTTTAATATCTCGTTACAAGAGAGGTCAACATTTTTATAAATGACTTGAAAAAGTTAGGGACGAGCTTCCTACAATTTTGCTGTTTAATGAAAACAATACAAACTAAAGAACTAAACAAGTTTAACATTTTAAGATTGGTCTCATGCTCCCCAACCTCGAATCTCTTTTCATCCCATCAGTTTCCATCTCTACCAAAACATTCAAAAATATATGTAACTCATTCCCTAATCTTAAAACTCTGGATATTACAAACTCTGGATTGCCCAAACTCGACGGAATATCGAAACTTAAATATCTAGAAGTGCTCAATCTCGTTAATTTATCATTCGATTCCCCAGCGTCGATGATGGATTTGTTTGGATGCATCAACCTGAGAGTGTTGGATATATCAAATTTAAAGTAGGTTTCAATTTTCACCTTTTTATCTTTACACGAGATTTTTAGGACTGAAGAAACAAAAGTGGTGAAGAACTATTTGGGATGTGAGAAAAGTCTGCCGGGTCTGAAATTTTTGGATTGCTCCGGAACGGATATTGATAGAGATTTGCTTCGAAAACTGACGAGAACTCATCGGAATCTGGAAAAAATTGTAGTCCTGGGTAAGTCAAAACTTCTACGAAAATCTAATATTAGCTATTTCCAGAAACTCTTCTGAGTTCCCACCTCCGCGGGGAAGGTAACCTACCCGATTGTGTTTTGCTTGACTCGTATTTAGACTGCTTGAAACATTATTTATCGATTCGAAGCGAGTATCATGTGTCATGGATGTTATCACAAGTCGTTTTGAAGTTTTTGTTAGCCAATCGGGGCGATATGAACGCTGAAACGGCGACGGATGTTTGCACATGGGTTTGCAAGGCATTTGAGATTCTCAGAGGCAACAAGAACATTTTTGAAGCCTCTGTGAAATGCATGCATGCTTTGGCGACGTGAGTGTTTTTCTCGTGCATCTGTTGTCAATTCAACTCTTTTTTCTGCAAATGTGTGGCTAAAAGTTTTGCAACCTTGCCAATCAGCAACCACGGCATTTCGCAACCACCAAAACCCTATGCATAATAAAAACTTGACGTTAAAACATATTTTTAAAAAGGAAATAATTACCTGGATTGTTTTGGAATGTCCGTAACCACATGTAGCCTATATGAATTGAGTTGCGAAATATCGTGGTTTCGAAACCGAAATGGGTTGCAAAATGTCGTAGTTGCGAAACATCGGAGTGCCGAAAACACGCAAAAAAGTGGCGGACCGGACGTTAAATTAAAATCGA
This sequence comes from Caenorhabditis sinica, assembly GCA_963932045.1. Taxonomy (NCBI): domain Eukaryota; kingdom Metazoa; phylum Nematoda; class Chromadorea; order Rhabditida; family Rhabditidae; genus Caenorhabditis; species Caenorhabditis sinica. The sequence goes on along the minus strand of OZ009940.1, from coordinate 8,340,089 downwards.
GAATTTTTTCCGTGTGATTTATTTAAATTGACGATCGATCGTTTTCAGTGAGGCCAACTTGGCCAGGATGAATACTCAGGATCTCGTAACCCTTTTCCATCAACTTGTCAAATATGGCCACCGATTTCTTGAAGGCAACACTTCAGCTGAAACCCACAACGCCATTTGGGATATATTGAACCAGCAGCGAATGTTGCAGCTCCCCATCGAAAACGTACGTAATGTTTGCTGGTACGCCAAAGACTGCATCATGAAGTTCGGAAATACTCCTCTGCGACACTATGAATGGCGCGTGCTTAGATGTTTTATTCCACACTTGCAAGAGGATGATCACATCGAATTCTATCTATCTGGAGAGCTTCTGGATTCCATGCTTAGATGCGTGATCTACTTGTATCTAAACGAGAACGACGACGCGGAACAACATCGAGAAATAGCAGATATGGTGTTGGCTTATATTTATTACGTTTCCTGGAGAAATAACGAAGAGAGCAAAAAGATTGTACAATTATGCCATACGATGACAGAATCTGGATGGGATAAGAGGTTCATCCTAATTTTATTAGAGCTCTGTGAAAGAGAATGGAGTAATGATTGGACGATGAGGTTATACGTTCTCAAAATTATCGGATCTTTGATCAGTTCTGAAAATTTCAAAAAGGAACTTGGATATTGTCTGGTAGATCATATTCAGTTTTTTGTGTGAGTTGGCATACAACGATTATCATCGAACTTCCTATTACTTTACAGGGAATCCCTCGAAGATCTCGAAAGTCACCCTTCCAAACCTGATGCTGGTTACTGTGCCATGGTGACTCTCTCGTTACTAATTGACAGAGATTTTTATCACAAATGGAGAAAACCAAAGTTTTGGAGAGATCTGAACACTAGAATGAAAAAATTTTGCGCAAGTGTGGACACCAAGGCGATTACTGTTGATTTGTTTGTGGCCGTGTTGGTTGGCATCCTTCGTAACTCATCTCATGATGGACCGATTATGTGGGCATTGCTCACGATCAAAATGTCATCAGAGAAAAGCGAAGAATCTAGGGAACAGATGAAGAAGTGGGGATTTTATACAATGGTACAGGAATTGAAAGCGGATACCGAGGAAGTGATGAAAATGAGAATGGAGATTTTGAGCATTTATAATAAATTTTATTCAGTTTGAGAAATAAAGGTATCAATGTAAGAATTTAGTTTGTGTAAGCACCCCTTCGAGTTAAAATTTTGCACAAGCGCGTCACACAGAAAAAAGAAGGACTATTGCGCATGAATCCCAGGAGCGAAAAATTGTACTATCGATTTTGGCGTCAAAGAATTCGCACCGTTTGCCCAGTACATATTCGTTGTATTTGCTATTCGTCCATATTTTTGGTTATACTCCAAAATGGAGATTCCTTCGCTTTTCAAAATTTCGACAGATGCTGTGACAAAGTATATGGCTGAGGGTGAGTTCAGATGGAAAGTAACAAATTTTACACTTGAAAGTAGCCAAACTTTTATAATCTAGACTTTCTCTTTCACATTTGTACTTACTTTGCTGATTTACAGGTGATAATTTATGAAACTGTTTAAAGCCATCAATCTAATTTTGAAACAACAATTTTCATTTCCATTTTCAGGCGACTATGACAACCTAAATTTCAAACTACCACCAAAAATGGGCAATGAGATTTTCACCCGGATAACGGAAAAACCACCTTATCTTTTGAAGCAGATTCAAGGAAAATTGACTTTATCGAAAATCGATATTTCAAGAATGGAAGTCAGCAAAGGTGTCAAGAATATAGTAAAGGCTCAGAAGAATCTGGAAGCGCTAACTTTCACTATTCGAAAGGAAGAAGTAAATGACAATGAGTTTGACTTGACGTCATTTATGACTGAACTCCTTGATGAGAGCTCGAAGCGCTCTTTGAAATTTCTCAAAATTTCAAGCCATCAAAGAGTGTACCCATTATGGGCACCCTCAGTGAGTTACTCGATTTTTAGTTTAAAGAAAAATTTAAAACTCATTTCAGCTCTCGAAAGTGTTTCCGAACCTCGAGACTCTTGTGGTTCCTCGAATTACCTTTGACAGTTTGACATTTCTCGAAATACGCCGAAGCTTCGCGAATCTCAAAATTCTTGATGTTGGCTCTTGCAAAATCACCTCTTTGAAGGGAATTTCGAATTTAAAAAATCTAGAAGTCCTCTGCATTCGAAATATTGAATTTCGAGCTCCAGAAGATATGATTGAACTTTTCGAATGTCGAAAGTTGAGAATGTTGGACTTGTCGAAGTCACAGTAAGCATTTTCTTTTAATTTTTTACTGTTTTTTGGGTTCCACGAAAGCCGGAAAAAATTTCTTCTTCACTTTTGTTGGTCATAGATATCGAATTTCAGAGGAGGCGAGTCAAAAATCGTAGAAAACTATTTGAAGTGTGGAAAGGTTTTGCACAACTTGAGATTTTTGGATTGTGATGGAACGGATATCGATAAGAGTATGCTGGAACAGTTGGTGAAAACTCATAAAAATTTGAAGCAAGTTGTGGTACTGGGTGAGTTTTTTTTTGCGACTTACGGTAATTGAACTTGCGGTTTTTCTTTGTGGATTTGCTTATATTGTCAACATTTGAAAGTGAGACTCGGTGTTTGCGGACTTTTTAGCTCAACAAGGCAAGCTTGGCTTGAAAATTTGAAAAGTCCGGAAATGCCGAATCTCACTTTGTTTATTCCAACAATAATTTGCCTCCCAGTTACCTTCAAAACGTAAAGACCACTGTAGTTACCACTAGATCTTCCAGACACCATTCTCAATTACTCCACGTTTCCCGGAATCGACCTTCTCAATTGCGCTTCTCCGGAATCCCTTTTGAAGACTTTTCAACATTTTATCTCTATCCGACGAAATGAGTATATTGAATGGATGCTCGATGAGATTCTGGAAATGTTAGATAGAAACGTGGTAATTGAGCTCAGGACACAAATTGGGTTAACGAGATCTATTTGTGAATCGATTGGATTGTTCAAACAAATGGATAACGTTTATGATAGTGGGATGCAATGTCTTATGGAAATTGCGAGGTATGTCTGATATCTAGTTTTCAAAATAAAAGTAAACTTTCAGCGAACAAAATCTCAAGTTCTGGACTCCTCCTGACATCGAATTCTTAGCAAGTCAACTGGTGAAAATTGGAACTGATATTATGGGGACTAAAGAAGACGTGGTATATATAATTTTAGAGATTTTGAACCAAGAATCGATTCTGGAGTGTCCGGTTCTGAATCTGACCAATATCAGTAGATATGTAATGTCTCTTCTTACGACAAGCGAAATGAGCCTCTTTGAATGCGAGACAACCGCCTTTGAGTTTATGATTCTTGGAAAACTACACTATAAATGGACCCCGGAGCATATAGATGTCTTGTTCAAAACGGAAGAATCTCAATTTCATATGTTGCATTTACTACATTGCCTTGTTGCATCTGATTATAGGGAGGAGAATTTTCAAACATACCGTAATGAGTTCAAAATGTCTTTGAAGGTTCTTCAAAGGGTAACTGAAACTAGTGAAGAGGCATGTCGTTATCTATTGGGTAGACCGAATATGCATCTGGTGGAGCTTTTGTTGGATATATTGAATACTGGAGGGAAATCAATGGCACTTGGAACCTTGGTTAACTTGATGAGAATGCCCGAGTTTATGATTAGCTTCGGGAAATTGTTGGTGGACAAAAGTCGCGTCTTTGTGTAAGTTTTTTGTGAAACGATTATCCTAAGACTACTGTAAATTTTCCAGAAACCTAATTCAAGAATATTTCCTCCAATTCGACAAATCTCCAGACACTATCCTTCACAGTGCCTTCTACTCCACTGCAATTCTCTCATTCCTCATGGTAAACACCAACAGAGGTGACGAATTCTGGACTGACGCCAGCCTGCTCATATCAATTTTCTGTGGTTTAATCGATAACCACTCTGATCGAATTCCGAAAAATCTTGATATCTTCTTGAAGAGTTCACTTTTAGTGGATTGTATCCAGAATTTGAATGATGATGGGCCGAAATCGTGGGCTCTTTTAACTGGGAACACAATGTTAAAACGGGATGGAAGTTTGGCTGAAAAGTTTATGGAGCCCGGAGTTTTGCAGAATTTGAATTTTAATGTTTTTGCTTGATTTTTAGTCACAATTTTCTTTATTCTTAATATTCGTTGATCTTTGTGTTTTTTTTTCTTTTGAAATAAATCGAATCGCAAATTCCGTTCTAATTGATTGAAAATACTGTCATTGAGGATTCCAACAACTCTGAAACAGGAAAATAATTTAAAAGTTTTTACGTTTCCTCTGGCTTAATTCTTTTGGGTATTTTCCACTGTTTTGACAAAATTGATCAAATGAAAAAAACGACCAAAGTGACAATTTTGACAAAAATGAGAGCAACTTAAAGGGGGCGTCCGCTAATTCCAAAATTTTGGCATTTTTGGTATCAATCGACGCAGAATTTTGTCTCGGCAAAGAAATCCTCTTGGAGGGTGGTCTGAAAATCAGTCGTTTTCGAAATATAGGCCAAAAACAGCTCAAAAAAGTCCACTTACAGGGTGCACTTTTCCACGTGGAATCTGCACCCTCTAGAAAATTTCGCACCTTTGACGCAGTGTAAACGTGAAAAAGTGCACCCTGTAAGTGGACTTTTTTGAGCTGTTTTTGGCCTATATTTCGAAAACGACTGATTTTCAGACCACCCTCCAAGAGGATTTCTTTGCCGAGACAAAATTCTGCGTCGATTGATACCAAAAATGCCAAAATTTTGGAATTAGCGGACGCCCCCTTTAAAATTTTTGACTTTCTGCATGAGTAACCAAAATGACTATCAAAAATAGTCAATTTAGTTTTTGGGCCGATTCAGAACCCTGTTGTAAATCTTACTTTTTAACACCCATAGAGACAACTCTTTGCACAAGCGCGTCACACTGTAAAAAGAAGGACTCCTGCGCATGAATCCCAGGAGCGAAAAAATGGTATCATCGATTTTGGCGTCAAGGTGTTCACACCGTTTGCCCAATACTTATTCATTGCATTTGCTATTCGTCCACATAAGTTTTCGCAAGTTTTCAAAAATGGAGATTCCGTCACTTTTCAAAAGTTCGACAAAAGCTGTGGCAAAGTACATGATTGAGGGTGAGTTCTGATGGAAAATAAAATCATATATTCATTGAAGTGTCCCAAATCAAGAATTGCATGAAACTACTTTCTAATCTTAACATTCCAGGCGACTATGACCACCTCGATTTCAAACTACCGCCAAAAATGAGCAATGAGATCTTCACTCTGGTTACTGAAAAACCAGTCCCACCTTATCTTCTGCTGCAGATTGAAGAAAAATTAAGTTTATCGAAAATCGATATTTCAAAAATGGGACACATCTTTGGTATAAAGGGAATGGTCAAAGCTCAGAAGAATCTGGAAGCTCTGGTTGTCACCATTCCGAAAAAAGAAGAAGATGATAATGAGTTCGACTTGACATCGTTTATGACTGAACACCTTGATGAGAGCTCGCAATGCTCCTTGAAATTTCTCAAAATTTCAAGCCATCAAAGAGTATCTCCATTATGGGCACCCTCAGTGAGTTAATCTAGTTTGAACTTAAAAAAAATAAATAATAAACATTTTAGTTCCCCAAAATTTTGCCGAACCTCGAAACGCTTGTGGTCCCTCGAATCACTTTCCACGAGTTGACGTTTTCCGATTTATGCCAAAGTTTCACGAATCTCAAAACGCTCGATGTGGGCACTTGTAAAATCACCTCTTTGAAGGGAATTTCGAATTTGAAATATCTCGAAGTTCTCTGCATTCGGGATATTGAATTTCGGACTCCAGAAGATATGATTGAACTTTTCGAGTGTCGGAAATTGAGAATGCTGGATTTGTCAAAAGCTCAGTGAGTTTCTTTTTTCAAATTTTTTTCTGTTTCCGGAAAGATTTTTCTTCTTCACTTTATCAATCATAATATTATCATATCAATCATAATACATATTATGTTCAATTCATAGGAATCAAATTTTCAGCGAAGGCGGGACAAAAATTGTAGAAAACTATTTGAAGTGTGGAAAGGTTTTGGAGAATTTGACATTTTTGGATTGCCTCGGAACGGATATCAATGAAAGAATGTTGGAACAGCTGATGGAAAGTCATAAGAATTTGAAGCAAGTTGTGGCTCTTGGTGAGTTAGATTTGTTGGAAACATTTAGTCGATCCACCGGCCCGAAATCTGCATTTGCCCGTGAACGCGTATAACGTTTACTACCTTACTCGCCAAATTTTTTGACAGTTTCACGCAAAAATGAACTTTATTTGTCAGTCATCGGTCAGCGAGCATAGTTGTTCGGCGGTCGCTCATCTTCGACCTGACCAAACGGAACCTGTACCAAATTTGAGTCAAGCTGTATGTAGTTGTCGTACCCATTTTTTCAGTAAGCAGCATACAATCCATCATCTTCCCGGGAATCGACCTTCTCAACGGTGCGAGCCCAGAATCGTTTCTGAAATCCTTCCGACACTACATCTCTATCAAAAGAGAGAATTACATTGAATGGATGTTCAATTTAATTTTGACTATGTATGAAGTACACGAGGAGAGAATCGAACTCGAGACTCGAATAGGCTACATGAAATTGGTTTGTGAAGCGATTCGGCTTTCCAATTATTTAAGAGATGTTTATATTAAAGGAATACAGTGTCTCAAGCTTATTGCTAGGTTTGTTCCAACTCTAGTTTTTCCTTTAAAAAATAATAGAATTTCAGTGAACAAAATCTCAAGTGGTGGACTCCTCCTGACATCGAATTCCTAGCAAGTGAACTGGTTAAAATTGGAACTGATATTATTGGGACTAAAGAAGACGTGGAACTTGAAATTTTTAAAATTTTGAACCAAGAATCTATTTTTAAGTGTCCAGTTCTGAATCTGACCAATATCTGTTCCTACGCAATTTCTTGTCTTTCTCGAAAACCCAGCTATCCAATTAGCTCCATCGAATTCAGTATTCTTGGAAAACTACACTATAAATGGACCCCGGAGCATATAGATGTTTTGTTTCAAACGGAAGAACCTCAGCTTGACATGTGGAATTGTTTGTATTTCTTGATTTCACCTGATAACAGAGATGAGAATATCGAAAAGTACCGTAATGAGTTCAAAATGTCTTTGGTGGTTCTTCGAAGAATCACTGAGACTAGTCAAGAGGCATGTCGATTTCTTATCAGGAGACCATTGGCTAAAATGAGTCTAGTGACGACATTATTGGAAACTGTGAAAATTGGAGAGAGCGAAATAGCTCTGGGAATATTGATCAACTTGATGAGAATTCCAGAATTCGTGTTTCAATTCGACGTCAATGATATTATGGTGAATGCGAGATATGTTTTCATGTGAGTATTTGAAACGTTATGTGTAAACACCGCCACGTCAAAATGCACTTGACCATGATAACTGTTAATTTTCCAGGGATCAAATACAAAAATACTTCGATCAACTTGACCAATCCCCAGACACAGCCCCTGCCTTTTACTCCAGTGCAAGCCTCTCATTCCTTATGGTTTGTACAGATAGAAATGACGAATTCTGGAGTGAAGCCAGCCTATTGATAACTAATTTTTGCGGTTCAATATTTGGATTATCGGAGAAAATACCGAAGAATTTGGATGTCTTCTTGCAGAGCTCACTTTTGACGGATTGCGCTCAGAGTTTGAATGATGATGGACCAAAGTCGTGGGCTCTTTTAACAATGAAAACAATGTTGGAGAGAAGTTTATGACGGTTGGAAGCTATTAGGTAGCATGATTCTAATTCGATTTTTGTAAACCATGCTTAAATAAATTCAACAAAATTTTTTTTGAATTATCGTGAAATGTTCACAGTCTATTTTCTGAACATGTTGAATGGACTGTTCCTACCCATTGCTGAGTCACTTAAAATTAACTGCTCTCTGAAATGGAAACTTTAAAGAAAGAGAGAAAACCTTGGAATAGAAAAGGATGCGCGAAAAGAAACACAGCAAAAATAACACGGCTACATATTGGTCTGGTTCCGAAGAAAGGAAAAAATTAAGACTGCCAATTGACTTGAACTGTTTAATTCTGCGATAATTTGTTTGAACGTTTCTCATGGAGCTCACATGCGAAAACATAATCTTTTGGAATGTCAGATTTAACTTCGCCTGACCCACTCATATGATGATACAATTAAAACCCAAGATAGAATTATAAATATTGATACTCAAGCCAGTCATAATAATATGTTTACAGTTTCAATAATTTCTAATTAAATTTTCATTCGGCTTTTGTTCAATTTTTCAATCTTTTTCTTGTTGAACTGATAAATTACGTAATAAGTTTTCCTATCGCCTAACATAATGAGAGTCAATAAAGAAAAAATGTATGTTAATTTATTGGAACAGTAATAGTCTAATTAGTAATAGTCTCTAATAACAGTAAGAGTTTTTATAGGAACAGTAACAGTCTGTGTTTCTGGAAATGTTGAATGGACTGTTCCTACCCAATGCGGAGTCACATAAAACTGGCTGCATTGTATCGCCCAAAATAGCTTATTTATTCTTGAGGATAGAAAAGTTTGGATAGAAAAGGGATAGAAAAGTTCGCGCTAAGAGACGCTCAGCAAAAATTACACGGCTATTATTTTTTTCTGGTTCTGCAGAAACGGAAAAAATTTAGACGGTTAATTGACAATAACTGTTTCATTCTGTGATAATTTGTTGGAACTTTTCTCACGCAGTGAACATGCAAAAGCATAACCTTCTGGAATATCAGATTTAACTTAGGCTGATCCACTCAACTGATGATACAATTAAAACCCAAGACAAAATTATAAATATTGATAATCGAGCCCGTCATAACAATATGTTTACAGTTTCAATACTTTCTAATTAAATTGTCATTTTGATATGGTTTTTGGTTTCCATTTTTCGTGATTTTCGTTTAAAGGTTTAAATTTTTTCTTGATAAGCTGATAAATTAAATAATACGTTTTCCTATCGGCTAAAACAATGAGAGTCAACAAAGAAAAAAAATATGTTATTTTATTGGAACAGTAATAATCTGATCTTCCAAGTTTTTTCTTCTCCAATGTTTCAAACTTTTCAAATAAAAAAATGCCGCGGCATTTTGGTTGGGGTACTTCTGATTGTGGAAAATACAGACTTACTTTAGTCTGCCTGATTTATTTTAGTCTAAAAAATTTATTTTCAAAAGAACGACCCGATTTGACCACGACGACCCTTCCCGCGGCCGACCGCGTCCGTGTTTTTGACAGTCTTGATGACAAGCTACATATTTCCATGACAAACTTAATTGAGGGGAAAGTACACAATTATTAATACATTTACTGTTCAGTAGCGCCAATATACCTTCTCTCAAAGTTTTTGATTAAAGTAAAGAATTACTGTTTCAAAGCCATAATCTGAAAACCGTGCATCTTCCTTGCCCAGTTCCGCGTGCCATGTGTGAAAAAATTTGAAATTATTGTGTCTACTCTAATTTTTTTACGTCATCCCTTTAATTCGCAGTAGTCGGCATATTCAAGTCGAAATTGTTTGGAAATGTTCATTCTATACATCATGAGAATCGAATTTTTGAATTGAGGCTTCCATGAAAACATTGCTTTCAGATTTGTTTCATCATTCGATTTTCAAAACGCCCTCCATCGAATTTCCACTATCCGTTCCCATCCCAGTTATCACCATTCAATGCTCATTGTCTAGATGTCATCGGTTGCCTCGTCACTATCTCACGTGTGCCATTGTCTGGAACAGTGTAACTGGCTATGTTGGTCTTATTCACCTCTAGGAAATCGTTGGTTGTCTCTATGGGACTGTGACAGTTGCCCATAGGTCGACCAAAAAGGTGGGGAAAGACGAATTGGGAATCGATATTTTCGGTAAAGTCGCATATTCTCTTTCAGTCTTCCCTCATTATTCGATAAATCTAGAACCTCCTGGACCCCTTTTTTATCTCCTCCCTTTCTAAATACCAAGATTTTTACCTCCTTCCTGTTAGCCTTTCTGTGATAAACCATCACCCCCCCCCCCCCCCCCCTTCTAACACCACTGTATTTCCAGACAATGACTCGTCAATCCAACGTCGCTGTCGACATCGTCAGCGAGACCAACAGGCTGAACTACCTTAACACATCTCGAGTCACGGTGGTCCCAAAATTCACCTCCCCAATCCCAGATGGACCTGCTAGATATGGTCAGGAGAATGGTTCCAATGTCCTCGAGAAGCACGGTCTTCCTGGGGTCCCAACCAGGAAATGTTCTAAGGATGACAAGGTCCCAGAAGGTTTCCGTGGGTGGGTGGTGCAGAATGTTTTTATTGTGAGTGACTTTTTTGGTTTTTTTTTGCATTTTATGTTAACACTGATTATGAATCCATGGGATATTGAACCACTAGATTTGAAAGTGCTCAAAAACTGCACATAATTTGCGTAGTGTGACAGTAATTTCAAGCATATCAGGTGGAATTTTTGCATTTTTACGTCCGCGCGTGAGTCGCGCTGCTTGCGTACTCTACATCAGATTTGTCGGCAAATTGTTTGCTATTGATTTTCGTATACCGAACTAAATGTATTGTTTTGAGTTAATCAAAAGTTCAATAACTTTTACTAGGAGTGCATTTGAACCGTCCGCTTTAACTTTTTCTGAAAATTTGTGTCCAGACATTATCAACCAAGGGACATTGATTTCTGCAGTCAAAATTCCCAAAATGGCCATGTGAGACAAGTTATAGAATCTCCTCAGTCAGTACGGTTTTGAGTTCCATAAAGTTAATTACGATTTTCTGAAACAGAGAATCCATTTCTATCACATAGGATGTGCCCAGAATTTGCGAGGAATTCTAAGCGCTCCTAAAGTGTGAAAAAAAAACATTGAATAATTTTTTGAAGCTTGCGTATATCGGACAATTAATGATAAGCTAATTCTGATATAATATGTGTCTGATTTTTTCTAATTTTGTGGTAAACTAATCCTAGGCTTCCCTAAACTCTGAAGATTCCGATTGCCACCTTATGTCACAGGCATTTCCTTTCTCCTACAGCACAGCACGTTCAATCTTATCTTTTGCAGACCAAGTCTAACCGCCTGTTGAGCACATACGTCGGATTCAACGTCATCTACCAGGAAGAACAAAAATTCGAAACATTCAAGATCAAACAACCTGAAGCCATGAATACCATGATGATCCGGAACCAATTTTTGGAAGTCATCAAAAAAACCACCCGCGATCCAGAAGTCCTTCGATGTGTCGATAGGGACACGAATATGCTCAAAGCACTCTACGAAAACGAGACACACAAGTTCTGGTTATACGAAGAGATAACCTATTATCACTCAAAAATGCATTTGGATTACGGTTGGGCTCCGTTTTCCTACATGTGTTTGAGAGAGGATATGGTGGATCCTCCGAAATATCAGTATTCTTGTGTGAACGTTGTAGAGGAGAATGCCTTTAGGAAGTGTATCAATAATGAGGCAAACAAGACTTTTGACGAGTTGAAAAAGAAGGTTGGACCGATGAAACCGGAAGGGAGGACGTCATCATGTGAGAAAGGGAATCGGTGCAAGTGTAATAAATTGGTAAGTGTTTTCATTTAAAGTAGTAGAGCATTCAGCAAACATTGATTCTAATAATAATGAAATTCTCATGGAATTCGAGAAACAGCAAACATTCTAGTAGCTTTTCAACATTGTGGACGACGCGGACAAGGGCTCGCCGGGTGCGCGGTTTTTCGAGACCAATGCAAACGCGCTCCGCTAGATTTTCGGAGAATAATTTTGGCGGTTATTCAAATAATTGGTCTCGGTTGATGTTTTGTTGCTTTTTGAGTCTTGCAACCAAATAATCATTAAACTATTCATTCAGAATAAAAAATCGCATAAAATCGGCAATACATGACAAATTATTTATCAATTATTTTCTGCGGAACATGGTTAAAAATTGGAAAACTGGTAAAAATTGGAATGGTAAAAATAGGAAAACTTGTGCTCCAGCGCACTGGTCAAATGGAAGAGAAAATCACACGGATTTAAAAAAAAAACTCTTCCATTTGCCCAAACGAGAGCGGTGGAGCACGGATTTTCAAATTTTTACCGCCCGAATACTTTATTTTGATTCTGCAAAACATCTAGAAAACTCGAAAAAATCACTAAAAACACCGATAACCGCGATTGTTCACTTCGATTTGGTTGCGCATAGTTTTTTTTTCCGGTTTTAACGTTACGGTAGCGTCGATGGCCAATTCGATTTCGAGAAAAATTTCGATTTCCGCCAAAGTCTAGTGGAGTGCGGATTATCAAAACCGCACACCCCGCGAGCCCGTGCGCGGATCATCTCAAGAGCGGAGCTCTAGTACTTCATCCCCTCATTTTTTCCAGTTCTCCCTGCTCTACAAGAAAAACCCCGACCACCCCGACTGGGAAAGACAAAATCTTCAACCCAACAAACACGGCCACCTGAATCTTCGAGGATTCGACAACAACAATCATCGGATCCTCGTCGAATGCTCCGACGCCTGTGGGTGCTCGAAGAAGTGCCCACGACGACGGCTCCAGCAGGGGCAGTCCAAGAGACTTGTTGTTTTCTGTGAGAATTCGGTGATTGGGTTTGGGCTACGAGCGGCTGAGTCGATTAGAGCTGGGGAATTCATTACGGAGTACACTGGAAATGTGCTGGTGCCGAGGAGATGCGATGGGAGGGATCCATCGTACGATGTTGAGATTAATGTGATGGAGACATCGGTGGTTATTGATGGATGTAAAATTGGGTGAGTTTTTGTCAGAGTACCATGTTCGACTTATTCGAACAACTTTGACCAAAGTTATAATTGATCATAACTTCCCTTAAGATCATGCTTATGGACAGTACCACTTGAGAGCTCACTAGATTTTTCTCTCAATAAGAACTCTATTCCAGATCCATCGGACGGTTTGCAAGCCATGCTTGCTCTTCAAACTCTGTATTCATAGAAACTCACAGCAGAGAATTCGAAACAGACCCTCTGATCCCTCGGATCTCAATGTATGCTTTGAAGGATATCGCAGTCGGGGAAGCAATCACACTATCGTACTACCAGGACTGGCAAATGCATGATAGAAGAGGAATCAAGTGTGCGTGTCTTCCAGATTGCCCGAATTTCCTTCCAATGAGTTAATAAGTTTGTCACAAATTTATATTATTTATTCTGTTTCATTATTTATATTTTCTTGATGGTGTTCAGCTTGGTCTCAATTCGCATTTTCCCGTGTGTTGGAAGCAATAAAGTGTATAGAATTGTCGGCACTGTTCTAGAACGGCGGAACGAAAAAAAAATCCCGGAACGAAAAAAACGGCGGAACGAGAAAATAATCCCGGAACAAGAAAAAGATCCCGGAACCAAGTTTTTTTTGTTTCTTCGGGTTGAATTCATCACAATCATTTAATACATGTGAAAAACCATAAAATATGAAACCTGATTTGCAGTGCACAATAAGTTTTTATAACGGAAAGTATCGTTATCTGTTCACTAAGGGACTCATCAAGAGATAACTGATATGCAGAAAGACCCTGGAATGACCACTAAGCATTTCGGAATGCAATGTTTCAACGAATAGGTACATATTTTGTCTCAAAATGTGTGAAAAGTCATTATATTGTTACTATTATGCCTTTCACTGGTTCACGTTAATAGTCTCTCTATGACCTCCGTATGGCGTTACATGATGCATACTGTATTCTGGACGCTCAAATGACTGCTTTTTTTCGTTCCGGCGTTCTAGAACAGTGCCGAATTGTCATAGAATCTAAAAACTATGTATATAGAATGCTCTAACGCATATGGATGGGAATCGAAAATAGAAAATAGCGAGAAATTTTTCAGAGGTGATTAGCTTAACGTTGAAAGCATAACACTTCTTGGGTTCAGCTTTGTACACGCTCAGGATTCCATTGATCTTCGAGCTAACTACCTCAGACCCAGAATATATTTACTATTTTGTTTGTTATTTGGCTGTGGGTTGGCACTCGTTATTATCTAGTAATTACAGCCTAGGCCCTTTTGGAAGAGATTTTCGAGAACTGCCCCATTGTCCTCTGCAAACCTTCCACTAGATTGAAAAAATTCCACTGGAAGTACCTTTGCCAAATAGCTCAAGATTCTGTATTCTTTGACGGTAACTCATGAATCTTTAGAACTCTTTCAGAATGTAATTTTCAAAGAAATAGGCTCAATGCTCTTTTTTCATTAAAATTCTAAAAGCCCCCAAAGCTGATATTTCGAATGTTTCACAATCTTTCTGACAACAATCACCGTTTCAAACTTTCTTATTCCTTCGAAAAGCTCTAGAAACATCAATTAATGTTCCACCCGAAAACGTTTCCCACACACCTTCGACTCCGAGAGAAAATGCATTGAGGAAGCCGTTCTTGGTTCTTCGAAAATTATCAGTGTTTATTTCTGTTTCGAGTGAATGACATAAAAGATATAACAAATGAGTGATAGTTATCTTTCCTTTCTATGCATTAAATTGAACAATGTTTTCATAAGGGAGTTACTTTCAAGAGCCGTATTGGAACATGCTGAAAATGGTACCCTGGCACTTTCGGAGGTCCTGAACACGAGAATCAAATTTAAAGGTCTGCAATACAACTCGTTTTTGAGTTATGAATATTTGAAAATTGATCATAGCAAAACGGTTTGCATTTCGGACGTATTCAGGGAGCCAGAAAGTACAAGGGTAGCAAATTTCAGCAAGTTCCAATGCGGGTGTTTAAAATATCTGCTTTGTCAGATCCAACATTTATTTCACAAAGCATCTTAGGCATCAAAAACTCATGAAACAGAAATACACTTATTCATTAATCCCATCACAACTTCCTTCATCTCCATCACTTTCTTCTCTTTGCTTTGGTTGTTCTTCACAATATCATAGAGTCCAGCTTTTTTAAATTTTTCTCCAACCTTCCCATCTCTCTCCAACATAATTTTCATTGTCAACAGAGCCCACACCTTGGGTCCATCGAAGTAAGAACTCAAAAATGTGTCCTTCAAAATCGAGCTATTCAAGAAGATATCCAGGTTTTCAATAATTTGCTCTGGCTGAATTTTGGAGCAGAGTGACATTATTCTGAGGTTAATTTTGTTCCAGAAGTCGTAAAATCCTTTCTTTGGAAGTTTGCAGCAAATCAGTCTTGAGAGAATAGCAATGGTACAGAATGAAGCGTTGGTGTCTCCCTTGAGCATTTTTCTGAAAGTTTTAACATTGAAATCCTGAAACGTAATATGAAACATACACTAAATACGGGACATCTGGCATTAAGTACTTCCCACATCTCTCTTCAAAATCTTCCAATCGTGTCAAATTCATGATAATTTTTAGTGCTCTCAATTGTTCCGGTTGCTCCTTCCATTGACTCTTGCAAATATGTATCAAAACTTGAAAAACGCTCCTTGACTTCATTCCGAATGAAGTAATCTTGAGACATTTTTCCTCACTATGTCTAGTAGTCTCGTAGATCACATCCAACGCCATTTTGATTATCGACTTCTTTTCAGTCAAAAATCCTTCAGGCTGCTGGTAAGCGAATCGAATCAAAGAAATCATATGGTCCATCAAGTTCTCCAGATTATAGAACCCTTCTCGATCATCCAGAGTCAATCTCGTTATCAACTTTTCCAAGACAATATACTCTTTTGCATCAAATACTGTTTCCTTGGCCCTGTCGAGCGATATAACAGCAAATCGACACAGTTTCCTAACGGGGAGGCATGGTAACTCAAGAACGTGTTTCTGACTCAAACACTCCCAAATGTCATTGTTAGTAAAAGAAGGCAGCTTGGCAAACCATGGAGTCGTTCCAATCTTCACAAACTGCTCAAATATCTTGGCAGCCTCTTTGATTGGTAGGTGCTTGATAAATTTTTCTCTGAAATTTCAATTATCATTTTCAATCCATCATACCCTCGTTAGGCTGGTCGAAAAGGCGTGAATTAGCGCCCTTAGCCATTTTCATTTTCGGTGATGGCGGCCTTCGCCCTTTCGTATAATGGCAATAGCGACCATTACCATTTCATTTTCGGTTTTCGTCGCCATAAACTTTTCATTTTTCTTGGAATTTCAGAGAAAAACAACAGATTTACGTGGCACTTTCAGTAAAGTTGGATGGTTTTTCAAACCATTAGGAAAATCAAAAAGGTTTTCGGCGCCATTAGAAAAATTAATGGTTTTGAAGACCATTAGCGTGAAAATTTGATGACGCCCTATGAATGGTAATGGCCGCCTTGAACATGCCTAACCCTCGTAACTCACCTCGCAATCTCTCTTAACAGTTTAATTCCCTGTCCTACTAGTGTTGAATACAACGCAAACTTATTCAATATTTGATAAGTCACATTCACAATTTCACAAAGAACTGGGATATCGATATCGGCGTCTGCCCATGTTTGAATATAAAGAACTCTTAAGCGCTCCATGATCCATGCTATGTAGTTAACATCGCCATTTGAGAGATGCAAGCGGAGTATTTTTACAAAGGATTGCAATGTGGAACAGTTTAGAAGTTCAATACCGGGAAGGATAGTGTGTTCCAGGAGAGTTTCTGAAAGAAGGACATGTATTAGGGTGGTGCATACATAAGCCATTTTTCAAACATCCATAAATTCATGTTTTTGAAGTTTTGACTTTTGAACCGAGCTACTGAAAACACCCATAATTTTCGACAGAGACACCGAACGCCTATGATTTTTTTTGGGAATACTCATCATTAGGTTGACTAAACAAGTACATGAATATAAGTATTATATTTCAGCATCTGTCCTAATGATATTGACCGTTCAGAAAAAAAGACTTTTTCATGGTCAGTGAATACAAAATGAGGTATTATTATGCAAAACTGACTTACAGGGTTATCTTTGACTAGACATCGAATGGCGCTCATGAAATTTTAATACCTCGATCGGTTGTACTAAACCCCTCCCCGTTGTGTTAATTGACTAGGCTTATTCAAAACTTCAAAAACTTACGCAACACCACAACTTGCTCCAATTTCCGATGAGTCTTCATCAGTCTCTCCAGTTTGCTCTCATCAATATCCAAATTTCGACAATCGATAAATCTCAATTCTTCTAAAACTTTCTCACAACTCAAATAGATCTCCACGATGTCGGGGTCCTCGACTTTTCTTCTAAAACAATCTAATGAGTTCAATTTCTTTTTCATCTTTCACTTACTCGTATCTGGAAAAGTCAAGCAACCGCAAAGTTTTACAATCGAACAAATCCATCATGCCTTCCTTAGTGTCCACTTGAAGTTCTTTTGCAACTAGAACCTCAAGACTCTTCAGATTTGAAATCCCACTCAAACTTTTTATTTCGCCGGGATCGATTTTCAGAACCTTGAGATTTTTGAAACTTTCACAAATATTTTGAAAATCTTTAGTTTCGAGAGGGATCAGCCAAATGTCCAAAGTCTCCAGGTTGGGCAAAAGGAGTCCGATCTGAGAGTTTTTTAAAAAGTCAGTCTTTCAAAAAGTTTGCGAACACTTACAGACTTTGTCCAATCTTGTTCATATAGACGGTCCTTACCTATACCCAAAAATGTCATCTTCAAGCGAGACTGTTCATTGAGCAGGTCTTTCAGAAACTGAACGATTTTGAATCTTCCATTCTCTGAAATTTCAACTTCAACTAACTTTTATAGCTTTGCTTCTTACCATCATCATAAGCCTCCTTCCAATTGCACAACCTTCCTAACTGAAGTCGTTCCAGATTCTGATTCTGGAGCATTTGAAAAGTGTATTTCTCAAATTTTATGCGTCGGAAGCTGGCCTCGGTCAAGTTTAATTTTGTTCGAAATTGCTCCAGTACTCTTTTAGTGATTTCCATGTCATAACAAAGTAGGTAGATTTGATTGCTGATTTCTGGACAGAATTCATAGGGAGTGTTGTCGTAGTGTCCTGAAAAAGTGAAAATAATTGTTATATTATATAGATAAAAATTATGTTAATCTTATTCTTACCATTAGCAATGTAATTGACCACCGCTTTTGAAGCAATTTCACTTAGCGAAGAGACTTCCATTGGTGTTTTCAATGCAAAAAAATGAAGGGGCCACAGCCAGACTAAATACGTAGACACAAAGAGTGCAGCGTACCTCTATTCCCAGAAGGCAATAAAATCATGATCGATTATCCTGACGTTCGCTACGCAGTCACAATGGATCCTCGTCGGTTATTTCTTTTTGTCGGCTAGTGGAAGAATGAGTAATGGTTCGTCGCTGCGAGAGCTTGCTATGGAAGAAGTACCCAGTTATTTAGTCAGAGGTGAAAAGTATCTGTAGAGATCAAAATTGTTCACAATAATTTATTGAAACTCAAAGCACAACCATGAAACAGTTATTCAATTTATCATCAGGACCATCACATCGTCCTTCATCTTTCCCGCTTTCTTGTCTTTGGTCCGATAGTTCTTCATAATCTCAACTAATCCAGACTTCTTAAACTTCTCCCCAACGTTTCCATTCCTCTGCAACATAGTCCTCATAGTAAGGAGAGCCCACATCTTTGGACCATCCAGATAGGAATTCAAAAATGTTTCCTTCAAAATCGAGCTATTCAAGAAGATATCCAGGTTCACGGCTGGTTTGATTTCACGTTTAGAGCAAAGGTTTATAATCCTCAAGTTGATCTTGCTCCAGAAGTCGTAGAATCCTTTCTTTGGAAGTTTGCAGCAAATAAGGCTCGAGAGAATAGCAATAGAGCGGAACGAAGTGCTGCTGTCACTTTTGAGCATTCCCCTGAAACATTCGAATTTGTGTTTTTAATTTCGTATTCAAAACTTACACTAAATACGGGACTTCCTGCATCAGGTACTTGCCACAAGTATCTTCAAAATCTTCTGATCTTGTCAAGTTCACAATAATCTCCAATGCTCTTGATTGCTCTGGTAGTCCCTTCCATTGGTCCTGACAGAGATTCATCAGAACTTGGAAAAAGCTCTTTGATTTAATATCACATTCAGTGAGCTGTTGAAATGCTTTACTGCTCCGTTTTGTGCTCTCGTAGATCCAATCCAACGCCATTTTGATTTTCGATCGGTGTTCCGTCATGAATGGTTTTGGTTGCTGATAAGCAAATCGAATCAAGGAAGTCATAGGGGCGATTGGTTTTACTAGATTATAAAAAGTTTCCAGATCTTCCGGGTACAATCTGCTCATCAACTTTTCTAGAACAATATACTCTTGTGTCTCGATTACCGGCTTATTTACATTATTAAGTGATTTTATAGCAAACCAGCACACGCTTCGGACAGGAAGATAAGGTAGATCAAGAATGTGTTTCTGGCTTATAATCTCCCAGATTTCGTTGTTAAGTGGCACCTTCATCAACATTCGCAACCGTCCCGCCGTCTCAAGTGCCTGGATAAGTGTCACAATGTCCTTAGGCGAGAGATGCTTCATCAATTTTTCACTGAAAAGTAACATAGCCAGCATGAATCAAAAGTTATAACTCACCTAGTGATCAATTTCGAAATAGCGACACATTCCGTGACAATAGGAGAGTAACAAACAAAAGTGTCCAATGCTTGACAAACAACATTCAAAACTCTAGGTAGCATTGGGACATCAACATCCCCGTCTTCTACCCATGTACTCAAAAATACTCGGTTCAAGTGTTGACACATGGAAGTCATGAACAAATTGTCGCGGATAGAAATCGCATGTTGGATGCAGTTGACGAATGATTCCAAAGTAGAACGATCAAGAAGTTCGATTCCAGGGACGGTGATGTCTTTCAATTCGGTTCCTGAGACAAGAATCTAATTTTTACTAATAGCAACAGCAAAAATATGACATAAAGCCGTAACTGAGCAGGAGTGACCCGCGAGTTTCGCTTCAATTTTCTGCGGATGAGTAAACCTGACCTGCAATAGTGCGCTGGTAAATTTATAGCGGTACTCTCCCAAGTTCCAGGATTCGACTTTTGACATTTTTTTACGTGAGCTTTTTTGTCAATTAAACTTACTATCTAGCATTTTCCAGAACTTTGCAATGATCAAAAATAAAAAAATTGTTAGATTGAGTGAAATTCAAAAGTGGCAATTTTTGGACAAACGTATCTGGGAAACTGTGTCTAGCGCATTGTAAACAGCTACTGAGGCACGTATACATATTCAAAAGTATACCTAGCCTTCGAGTTACAAAATTTATTTCAACTTATTTCACTTTCCACCCATGTTGTGTGATCGTTTGTTTGCAGTCAGTCAAAAATTTTCAAAAAATGTGAAAAGCTGAATAACTTCCTGGAACTTGGGAGCGTGCCGCTATAAATTTACCAGTTCCCTATTGCTGGCCAGGTTTACTCATCCGCGAAATATTGGAGCAAAACGGTCACTCCTGACCGTTTCCATGTAAGTCTCAAGATTACTCGCTGTTCCCAACTCACCGTGCACCACTAATCTTCTCAAATTCCGATGGGTTTTCAATAATTTCTCCAATTTGACATCGTCGATGTCCTGATTCCGGCAATCAAAAAATATCAAATCTTCCAGAACCCTTTCACAACTCAAGTAGACTTCCATAAAATTGTTATCTGGGGTTCGCCTACAAAGTTTGTAGTTTTTCACTGAATTTATCTGGTGTAGAACTTACTTATATCTACTAAAGTCGAGAAACTTTATCTTTGTGCATTCGAACAACTCCATCAAATCTTCTGAAGTGGAAACATCCAAGTTCTTCGCTATCAAAACTTCCAGATTCTTCAAGTTTGCTATCCCGTTTAGGTTTTTCAAACCAGCTGTGTTCATTTTCAACACTTTAAGAGTCCCAAAATTCTGGCAGATATCGAGAAAGTCGTTTTGATCTAGTTGGAGAAGAGCAATGTCGAGGTTCTCGAGGTTGGGTAAAAAGTTGCCAAGCTAAAACGAAAATTTCAACGGTTTTTCCCTGAATAGAAACATACCGAAATTGCCCATTTGTGTTCACAGGCTACCAAATGAGATATATCCAGTTGCTTCATTTTCAATGCGCTTTCTTCATTCAGCATATCTTTCAAGAAGCTCACGATTTTGAAATGTCCGTTTTCTGGAATTTTGTAGTACAAAATTAATCTATTTCAATGTACTCTTACGATCACTATACTCCTTCTTCCAATTGTCCAGCGGTGCCAAATAAAGATGTTCGAGATTCTGTTTTTTGAGCATTTCAAAGGTGGCTTTGTTCAGAGCAGAACGTCGATAATCAGCCACAGTTATGTTCAGCTTTGTTTGAAACTGCTCCAGTAAATTAAAGGTGCACCCCATGCTTAGCTTGTTGATTCGATTACTATGGTCCGGATTTAATTCGTAGTCTACATTGTTGTATTTTCCTGAAAATGTTGTTATAAAGGCTTTGGACAAGTGGTTAGGAATTTGGATTGGATTCTAAAACCCATGCGTTGGTTTCCGGTATCCATACTTTCAACAGACCAGGTTATCGGATCGTCGAGCCCAGTTTTGAATTCCCGCCAAAAATCCACAAGTTCAAAAAACTGGTTAAGAGCAAATTTCACTCACCTAAAGCAATATATCTGGACACTTCCTTCAAAGCAAGCTCTCGCAAAGGCAAAGGGTCCATTAGCTATTTTTCCTTTTCAACGAATTGGGTAGGTCGATTGTAACTTAGTGAGGACGAAAGTGTTGTGCGCGTAGCCGATGCAAGTACACTGCGTATTCCTCTTTTCCCAGAAGGCAGAATCGATCGTGACCCCTACTATTTGTTGTTGCGTCGTCGTCGCATTCGGTCTACTCGATTTTTCTTTTTGGTTAAAAAAAAAGTCCAATGCATCCTTCATCGTTGCTGCACCGCAGTGCAAAAGTGGTGGCCAGGAATATTCTCGAAGGTGAGCTTACCCACTATTTAGTTTAGCCACGGTTTAGCTTTTGAAAGTTGAGTTTATGTGGTTGTCTAACATCGAAATTTAATCACCTCGCAGTTTCATTACAAACATTTCAGAAAAGTACAATGAAGTCGACTATGAGCTCGATCCGGATCTCAGCAATCTTGTTTATAAGTACTGTAATGGTTACTCTTGCACTGAAAATGATTGCAAGCAATTCAAGACCAAGCTAAACATAACGGTGGGGGATTATAGAACAAGCCTAGGGACCAAACAGATTTTCGAAATGCTCAAGCATCAAAAACTGGAACGTCTTTATTTTGGAAACTTGAAAAATTGGAAAAAGGAGTATGATGATGGTAAGCTTCCAATAAATGGGAATGATTGACTTCTGAATTTTAGAAAACGGGCGCTTCAAAATAGCAAGCTTCTTAAGAAACCTGCTAAACGAAGAAATTACTTTATTGCTGAAACATCTGGAAATTTATGTAGAAACCATTCTTTCTATAGATAATTTCGAACCCAACTGGGCAATTTCTGTAAGTTTTGGTTTCCAATCAGAAAACACTATAAGGTATTTATTTTCCAGATTGGACAACTTTTACCGAATCTTGAGAGCTTAGATATTGGTAATTTTCAACCAGACCAGAACGATTTCCTGAGAATATGTCAAAGTTTCGGAAACCTTAAGGTACTGAAGATGAACCCTGCCAAGCTTCAAAATTTGAACGGAATTTCGCAATTGAAACACCTGGAAGTGTTAATTGTAAAGGAGTTGAAAGTGGTCGCTCCAGAGAACTTAATGGAGCTGTTTGAATGCAAGAAGTTGAAAATGTTGGACTTCTCTAGAATTCCGTAAGTGTTCAAACGATATGTCATCTCCGACATTTGTTTGTAAAAATAGATAATATTTTCCAGACGAGGTGCAGAAGTGGACATAGTGGATATTTATTTGAAGTGTGAGAAAGTTCTAGAAGAGCTTACATTTTTGAATTGCGGATATACGGACATCGATGCGAATAAGTTGGAGAAGCTGATGCAGACTCATCCAAGTTTGAAGCGAGTCTTGGTATTCGGTAAGTTGATAATCTTAAATATAAAAGTTTAAGAGAAACGTTCTTTATTATTATGCGCACTTTGCTGAAAATTTTACAAGAAAATTTTACGTAGAAAATGTTATGAAAATGATACAAGAAAAAGTTACACCAAAAAAGTTACATCAGTCGTGTTTGCCCGCATCGATACACCCATACTATTAACCATCGCAACATTCTGTCTGTGTATCTGTTTTTAGACGGTTCGCCGGCCATTGCGGATTCCTCACCGCACCGAAATTCTTCAAACTTTCCCTGGTTATCCAAGTACTGGTCGTTGTCAAAAATGAGGTCACGAGGGCACACAGACCTCTCTTTGGCGCAGACTTTGGGCCAATATTTTGTTTCAGTTTTGCAAGAGACAAGTTCACGAAAATATTTTCCACTTTTCCAAGTTTCAATATTTCTCATTTTCGAAAATGTCGCTTTGTACCGAAGGGCCCCAGGGGGGCACAGCCCATCTGGTGTTAATAAATCCCAAAATCAAATACACCCTTTTTCAGGTACCGCGTTAGAGGCCACGACTGTTCCGGGAATCGAACTGCTTAGCCATACTTTTTATTCCCTTTTCAACACTATCCAACATCATATCTCAATTAGGGATCCCTCTTCAATGAGTTTGATGATTCACCATTTGCATTCGATTATCCGTGGATGGGCGAATGGGAATTTCGCCGCACGAGTTTTAGGTAGAGCTTCAGAAATTTTCTGTCAAGCGGTGAACACGTTTGAACGTGTTAATGCAATAATTAAGGAATGTATCGCTCTATCGAAAGTGATCATGATGTGAGCTAAAACTGTCAACTGATGTTTTCGATTATGATTTTTTTTCAGAGAAAACCTGGTAAAACGTCTTACAGCTAAAGATATAAACGATCATCTTGAAGTTCTCATAGAGAAGATTGGAAGGCTGCAAACAACTAACGGTTTTCCACACAGTAAGGCAGTTTTGGAGATTCTGAATCAGAAACACATTCTTGATCTAAACTGCCTTCCCGTCAGCAGAGTTTGCTCGTTCGCTTTGAAATACATCAACAATGCTAAGGAAATAGTAATTCAGGCAATTGAATATAGTATATTGGAAAAATTAATGGGAAGATTGTGTCCGGAGGCTTCGGAGAAATTGTATAATATTGGAAGACTTATTGACAAGATGATCTCACTAATTCGATTCGCTTACACGCAACCGAAACCATTCATGACGGAACATCGTTCGATAATCAAAATGGCTTTGGATTTAATTTACAAAAATACGAAACGGAGCAGTGAAGAATTTCAAAAGCTCACTTCATTCGGGATGAAGTCGGCGAGTATTTTTCAAATCTTGATGCAATTATGCAAAAGTCAATGGAGGGGATTACCGGAGGAAGTGAGAGCACTAGAGATTATCATCAATTTCACTCGATTAGAAAATTTCGAAGATATTTGTGGAAAGTACTTGATGCAATATGTTCCGGATTTGGTGTAAGTATAGCTGTAATGTTCAATTCTCATTTTATTTTTTAGGAGAATGCTCAAGGCGGACGCCAACACTGTTTTTTGCTCAATTGCCATTCTCTCAAGTCTTATCCGCTGGAAACTTCCGAAGAAAGGGTTTTACGATTTCTGGAGCAAGATCAATCTCCGAGCAATGACATTTTGTTCCAAAGTGCAGCCCGATCAAATTTCAATCAACCTCGACATCTTTTTGACTAGTTCGATTCTGAAAGACACACTTCTCAATTCTTATCTTGATGGCCCAAAAATGTGGGCGCTTTTGACAATGAAGATTATGTTGGAGAAGGATGGAAACATCAAGGAGAAGTTGAAAAAGTCTGGATTGATTGAAATTGTAAAGAACTATCGGAGCAAGGAGAAGAAAGTGATGAAAATGAAGGAAGATGTCATGAGATTGCTGGGATGATAATGTTTGCAGTTTCTGACACCCCTGATGTTATGTTTTGAGTATGCACCATTGATAAGGTAACTGCTTGCTGATGTATGAATAAATATGATATTTGTTTCAAAGTTTGGGTTTTTATTATATATCTCTCACTTACGTTTTCTTATAGTAAAGAACATATGTGTACACGTAGGAGACGACACAAATTATGTAAACTGTGACAATGCAAAGACGAGAACCATAGTTACGATCGATTTACCGATTCTCTGCATTCTGGGAAGAGAAAGCGTACTCGTTTTGCTAAAAACGTTATTATCGTCTTATTTTGACGAAAAGAAACTTAATGAAGGTTCCTTCACTGAAATACATCGCTGTGAAAGCTAGTCTCTTTTCTTAGCTGCGTGTTTGTAATCCACTGTCCTTCGCTATCGGTGTGAAAGGAAAAATTATAAGAGTAGAAGTGACTAATTCTATGGTATTTATTTATCTTCTTGATAACTTTTGAATTTCATCTTAAACGGGCGGCGTCTAGTATCACAGCACAGTAACCGGGCTGCGGACAAGCGACTGCGGACGGGTACGGGCGTGAAAGCCCCTCGTTGAAATGTTGACATTGATTGCTGAGATCCACATTGAGTTCATAGTCGATTTTGTCATATTTTTCTGAAATGTTGAGAATACAGTCAGAAACAATCTTCAACGAGCGCCTAATGTCGAATAGAGCTGGAGATTCGATATGCTTACTTTGACGAATATAGCGGCTCACTGCTTTTGAAGCAAGCCTTCGTAATGACAAAACTTCCATTCGCTATTTTTTCTCGGAGAGGAACGAGTCAAGTAGACCAATTGCAATTGCGCAACGGCAGGGCAATGGTTGCGAAATCGATTTTGTGTCTCTCGCCTTCTGGGAAACAAAAACATATGCACCCTCTGTGTTCACTCGTTTGTCTCTCATTCGAACCGACCATTTTTTTTTGTTTCTGCAGCAAGAAATTCGATGGATGTCCCTTCGCTTGATTGCATTGCTTTGAAAGAAGTGGCTAAAAATATCATCTTGGGTAAGCTAACTTTTATTGACTACTTTTTTAATCATTTCGATAATTTTTTCTGGTATAAGTTATACCGCGGGCAAAATCTGTTTTTAAAACTATGTGGTGGTCCCTAGGTATAAGCATCAAATTCTGCTCTGCATAGGCCGGGTCTCACAGCCGAAACTGTTTTCACTCATACGAAAATGCGGAAAAATAAACAAAGTACTTACAGAGAGGAGTGGCATCCTGGATTGGGAACTTAAACCGGATTTCGGCAATCGACTTTTCCGAATCTATCAACATCTCGGCAATCACAACATTGTACCCAAACAATTTCAAGACAACATCCACATCACCAAGTGCGATTCTCGAAGATATTGTGTCAAAAAAGCTGTTTTCGAAATGCTCAAAAACCATATTCTGGAACGAATTCATTTGGGGCCGTTAGACAATTGGACCAAAGAGTATAACGATGGTAAGAGCTAACAAATTAGTATTTTTTTTATAACTTCGAGTTTGAATATTTCAGAGAATGGGAACTTCCAAATAGTGCGCTTCTTGAAAGACATGCTCAATGCAGACTCTTTCTCAAACTTGAAGCTGTTGGGATTTGCAAATTTGCGGACATTCGAATCCGATTGGACTACGAAGGTTACTTTTGAGCTGGTCCAGTTTTCAATTTCAATTTTTTAAAATTCAGATCGGTCAACTTCTGCCCAATCTCCAGGCTTTGCATATTGCACAAATCTCTTTGAACGGCAGCGATTTTAGCGGAATATGCCAAAATTTCTGTAATCTCAAGGTTTTGAAAATCAATCCTAAGGAAGTTAACAATTTGAATGGGATTTCAAACTTGAAAAAATTGGAAGTGTTTGTTGCGAAGAATATAGAAGTCGCTACTGCGGATGACCTTGTGGATTTGTTCGAATGCAAAGAGTTGAGATTGCTTGACTTTTCGAGAGAAAAGTAAGTTGTTCACAAGAGGAATTTTTACTACTAGCGCCTCACGAGTGTTGGCGGCGCGCTCCACCACAATCAGTGGTTTAAAGGTGGTATCCGACCAAAATGACTTTGTGTTTAAATCGATGTAAAAATATGTGTATTTTCCGAATATCACAAAAAAAACCCCTCAAAAAAAATTCCTGTAGCCAGAAAACGCCGTCAAAGATGAGCGTTTGGAGAAAAGTTATCCGCATGGCCGAGTTTTTTTTCGGCTTTTTCTCGGCCATGTCAGCCGCGACGCGGCCGCTCCGCCTGAGATTTTTTGAAATTGTTCGAAATTTTTTGAAAATTTTTTGAAATTGTTCCGCGTCGCGGCTGACATGGCCGAGAAAAAGCCGAAAAAAAACTCGGCCATGCGGATAACTTTTCTCCAAACGCTCATCTTTGACGGCGTTTTCTGGCTACAGGAATTTTTTTTGAAGGGTTTTTTTGTGATATTCGGAAAATACACATATTTTTACATCGATTCAAACACAAAGTCATTTTGGTCGGATACCACCTTTAAAACTTTGCGCGGGCCTCATTAGACGCTAGAGATCCAGTTGGACACAATATTTCGATTTTTGAAGGCCCGCGAAAAATTGTAGATCACTGATTGCGGTGTATTGCGTCGCCAACACTCGTACGGCATTAGTACACTACTCATTTTCCAGACGCGATTCTCAAGTAGATATCGTGGACGTGTTTTTGAAATGTGAAAGGAATTTGAAACACTTGACATTCATGAGTTGCCAATACACGGAAATCGATGAAAACAAATTGGAAAAACTTATGAAGACCCATCGAAAATTGAAACAAGTATTAGTAATCGGTAAGTGTTTCGAAAAAGTCAGGATTTTTCGAACTTCGCGCTGTTTTCAGGTTTTGAGGCCGCGTGTATTTTTCTCGCGCGTTTCTAAAAAACGTTTTGTGTAGTTTTGTGTAGTACACGCGGCTCAAAACCTGAAAACGGCGCGAAATTCGAAAAATTTCAACTTTTTCCATGTTTGCATTGGAGCGCGTTGTAAAATTCTTAACATAGGTTAGAAATTAATTATATTGATAATTCTGATGAACACAAATCTCCGTAAATTGGCATTGCTAGTTCTCAAAACTTTTTAAAAACCTTAACATAGTCTCGTAACACTCTTTAGGCACCCCATTGGACTACACCACTTTTCCTGGAATCGACCTTCTCAACCGTGCCACTTTTGAATCATTCGTTAATGCCCTTGAACATGAAGTTTCATCCGAGGAGTTTCCCGGGATTTCTGGCATGCTCTATTATCTAAACTGGTCGATTTTGGATCAATGGAATGAAGACTCGGATGGCGGTGTAGATATTCTTCGAAGAATTCCAAAAATCATCGGTCAGGCAATGAACACTTTTTTGAACTATACCGCAATAGTCGGGGAATCTATCAGGACTTGGAAACTGATCATGAGGTGAGCTATATATATATATATATACATTTCTTGTCATGCTGCATTTTCAGAACAGAAATGATGAAGCATCTTACACCCAACGATATTGTTCTCCTTATAAATCAACTGGTGGCAGCTGGATATGAGAGAATGAACACAAAAGTGCCACTTAGCAATGAAATTTGGGAATGTTTGAATCAAAAACACATCCTTGATCTACCCTACTTGCCCGTCAACAAGTTGGTTTCCTTTGCTGCGAAATCTTTGAATAAGGTCAAGAAACCAGTCACTGAGGCAAAAGAGTATCATGTTCTGGCGTATCTGATAGGAAGATTGTATCCGGAGAATTTAGAAAGACTTTATGAAAACAGCATCACGATCATCCCAATGGTCATTTTAATTCGGTTCGCTCAGAAACAACCAAGAGAGTGGATGACAGAAAATCAATCGATAGTCAACATGGCTTTGGATTATATCCACGAATTAACAAAACGAAGTCAGATAGTACGCCAAGGGCTAACTACTTTTGGAAGGACATTTATGAGCTTCTTCCAAATCTTGATGCAACTATGCAAAATTCAATTGAAGGGATTACCGGAACAAACGAGAGCACTAGAGATTATCATAACCTTGACAAGATTTGAAAATTTTGAAGAGGAATGTGGAAAGTACTTGATGAAATATGTTCCGGATTTGGTGTAAGTATAACTGTAATGTTCAATCCTCATTTCGTTTTGTAGGGAAATGCTCAAGGCGGACGCCAATACTGCTTTCTGCTCAGCTGCCATTCTCTCAAGTCTTATCCGCTGCAAACTTCCAAAGAAAGGGTTTTACGATTTCTGGAGCAAAATTAATCTCAAAGCCATGACATTTTGTTCCAAAACGCAACCCGACCAAATTTCAGTCAACCTCGACATCTTCTTGACTAGTTCGATTCTGAAAGAAACATTTCTCAATTCTTATCTAGATGGACCAAAAATGTGGGGGCTTCTGACAATGAAGATTATGTTGGAGAAGGATGGAAACGTCAAGGAGAAGTTGAAGAAGTTTGGATTGATTGAAATTGTGAAGAACTATCGGAGCAAGGAGAGAAAAGTGATGGAAATGAAGGAAAATGTCATGAGATTGCTGGGATGATAATATTTACTATTTCTGGTATACTTGATGTTGTTTTGAGTGTGCACAATTTATATGGTATCCGTTTGCTGTTGCATAAATAAATATGGCCTTTGTTTCAAAGTTTGTGTTTTTACTTCTCTCACAGACGTTTTCTTATGGAAAAGAACATATGTGGACACGTAGGGGACAACACAAATTATGTAAACTAATCATGACAATGCATAGTTATGATCGATCTACCGATTCTCTGCATTCTGAGAAGATGGAGTAGACAGTGTATTGGGTCTTTGCTGAAGACGTTGTGATAGTCTTATCTCTAAGGAGAGAAAATAAATGGAGGTTCCATTACTGAAAGACATAGCTGTGAAAGCTGTAACTGCTTGTTCGCTATCCGTCCGGTTTGAAAATTGATAAACGTAGGAGCACTATTTCAAGGCAAATATGAAAATTTGTGCCAAAATAAGCATAGTCTACAAGAGTTTATTGCAATCCAAAACGTAACCATGAAACAGTAACAAACTCATTTTCTATTATATGATTTCAAGCTCATGCCATCCTCCTCAACCTTCCGACGTCTTCCTTCGCTGTTCCGATAGTTCTTTACAATTTCTAGGAATCCTGACTTAATGAGCGTGTCTGCAATGTTACTATCCTTTTCTAAGATAGTCCTCATAGTTAACAGTGCCCATATTTTTGGACCATCCAGATCGGAATTCAAAAATGTGTCCTTCAAAATTGAGCTATTCAAGAAGATATTCAGGTTCACGGTTGGTTTGAATTCACGCTTAGAGCAAAGGTTTATAATCCTCAAGTTGATCTTGCTCCAGAAGTCGTAAAATCCTTTCTTTGGAAGTTTGCAGCAAATCAGGCTTGAGAGAATAGCAATGGAGCAAAATGAAGTGTTGGTGTCACCTTTGAGGATTCCCCTGAAACATTCGAATTTGTGTCATGATAGAGTGTCATGATTCCGAGAATGAGGCTGCTCCGAAAATCATAAAATCGTTTCCATGAAAGATTGCATTGGTGCAGGCTGGAGAAAAGCATAATGAAGCAGAACCTGGTATTTTCCGCAGAACCTGGTATTTTCCTGAAAACGAATCTTATTTCGGAATCAGATAACAACACTCACACTGAATTCGAAAGTTCTTGGTCTTCAGAATTATCCAACATCATCACGTTAATTATAATCTTTAATGATGTCACTTGCTCCGGTAGTCCCTCCCATTCATCCTCGCAGAGATTTATCAAAATTTGAATAACGCTCATTCCCCTAACAGGGAAAGTTATTTTGTGGCACGCTTTACGGCTCCTTTTGGTGATTTCATAAATCAAACCAAACGCCATTTTGATTATTGCTCGATTTTCAGTCATGAATAATTTCGGTTGCTTGTAAGCGAATCGTATTAATGAGATCATGGGATCTATCGCACTTCCAAAATGATACAACTTTTCCAAATCCTCCGGGTACAACCTTCCAATCAACTCTTCTAGTACACTATATTCCAGTGATGGTGGTGTTCTCTTGATCTCGTTTAGGGAAAAAATAGCAAACCAGGAAATCTTTCTAACGGGTAGATACGGTAACTCCAAAATGTGTTTTTGGCTCAGGCAGCTCCAAATTTCTGTGTTATAGGTTTCGATCATACCCGGATATTTTCCGCTTTCCAAAAGTTGCTCAATTAGAGCTACAGTACTCTTAGGTGGAAGGAGCTGGACGAAGGTTTCCCTGAAACTCGCAACGTTTTTTTTAGTTACTGAAACTCTCCAGCTCACCGCGCAATGGCACACAGAAGTTTGATCCCCTGATTCACAATTTCGGAATAATTAGCCTGGTATTTTAATGTTTGGCATGCCAGCTTCACAATTTTACAAAGCAGCGGAACATCAATATCCTTCTCTTCCCATGCCACAAAATAGATTTCTCTTATCTGAAACATGATGCGTGCAATGTATGGTGGATCTGAGTTGGCGACATGGTGTTCAAGTATCTTCACAAGAGAGTGAAGTGTGAAATAATTCAGAAGTTCGATATCGGAAACTTCTTCGTATTCTAAGACGGTATCTGTAAGACGAAATTTTTATCTAAAGGTTGTTTCTGGCAATATAACAGTATTGATTGGATCGGTCTTTTTTTTCAGTTGACATGACATGACGAACAAAGCTACAAAAAATCTTCAAACGTTATTTAATTCAGAATACTTAAATATCACTGGACCCAAACCCTTATTATCTATGATGAAGTGCAACATTTTGACACTGCGATTGAAAGCAGTGACAACATTTTGTCACTGCTGTCCATCGCAGTGTCAAAATTTTGTCACTGCTTTCCATCGCAGTCTCAAAATCTCAGTCGCAGTGATAAAATATGTATAAATGTCAGTGTTTATCTTTTTTACAAACACTTTTAGAATAGCTAAGCTTACCGAGAACCACAACTTGTTTCAAATTGCAATGAGTTTTCATCAATTTCTTTAACTTCGCCTCATCAATGCGAAGACCTCGACAATCAAAAAATCGCAACTCTTCCAAACTTTTCTCACAGCGCAAATAGATTTTCATAATATCCGGATCCTCATCTTTCCTTCTGAAAACGTTAATTTGAATGAAGACGTCATCTAATCTTTAACTTACTCCCATCGGGATAGATTCAACATTTTCATCTTCTTACACCCAAACAAATCTATCATGTCTCCTGTCGTTGTCACGTTAAGAACTCTGGCCATGAGAACTTCTAAATTTTTCAATTTCGAAATCCCGCTCAGACTTCTCGTCTCGCCGGGATTGATTTTCAAAACTTTGAGGTTTGGAAAATTCTCGCAAATATTTTTGAAATCGTTGGTTTTCAGAGGGAACCTCCCGATACTCAACGTTTCGAGATTGGGCAGAAGGTTTCCGATCTGAGAAAAGAAGAAATGTCAATTAGAGAAGATTATATTTAAAAGTACCGAAATAGTCCAATTGTTTTCGTATTTTCGAATATCATCTAACCCCAAAAACTTCATGTTCAAATGCGAGTCCAGATTCAGCAAGTCTTTTAATGAACTAACAATTTTGAACCGTCCATTCTCTGAAATTTCAAAGTTTGTGATCACAAATATTGACTTTTCCTTCTTACCATCATTATACTTCTTCTCCCAGCAGCCCAAAGATCCAAACTGAAGGCTTTTCAGATTTTGATGTTTGAGCATTGCGATTGTGTCTTTTCCAAATTTAGCAAGTTGAAAATTGACTTGAGTCACATTTAATTTCGTTTTGAACTGTTCGAGCACAGTGCCGGTGTAGCCGTCGTCGACGTGAGATTGGTAGATTTGATTGCTAAGATCTGGCTCAAACTCGTAGTCCAAATTGTCATATTCACCTGGAAATATAGGGGCTAATTTAAAAAAAAAACAACTTCTAGTAATTGAAAAAACACTTACCATTGATAATGTAAGCAGTTACAGCTTTCACAGCAATGTTTTTTAATGAAGGGACCTCCATTAGGTTGTTCTAAAACGACTATCGGCAAAGACCCAATACACTGTCTACTCCATCTTCCCAGAATGCAGAGAATCGGTAAATCGATCTATGCTATGGTTCACGTCTTTGCATTGTCATGATTAGTTTACATAATTTGAGTCGTCTCCTACGTGTACACATATGTTCTTTCCCATAAGAAAAGGTCCGCGAGAGAAATGAAAACACAAACTTTGGAACAAAGATAAATTTTATTCATGAATCAAAAAATATTTTCCTTATTAATTGTGCAGACTCAAAACATAACATCAGGGGTAAAAACATAACATCGGAAACCGTAAACATTATCATCCCAGCAATCTCATGACATCTTCCTTCATTTTCATCACTTTCTTCTCCTTGCTCCGATAGTTTTTCACAATTCCGATCAATCCAGACTTTTTCAACTTCTCCTTGATGTTTCCATCCTTCTCCAACATAATCTTCATTGTCAAAAGCGCCCACATTTTTGGGCCATCAAGATAAGAATTGAGAAGTGTGTCTTTCAGAATCGAACTAGTCAAAAAGATGTCGAGGTTGGTTGAAATTTGCTCGGTCTGCACTTTGGAACAAAATGTCATCGCTCGGAGATTGAACTCGCTCCAGAAATCGTGAAACCCTTTCTTTGGAAGTTTGTAGCAAATCAGGCTTGAGAGGATGGCAATGGAGCAAAAAACAGTGTTGGCGTCCGCTTTGAGCATTCCCCTACAAAATGAAATGAGAATTGAACATCACAGCTATACTTACACAAAATCGGGAACATATTGCATCAAGTACTTTCCGCATTTCTCTTCAAAATCTTCTAATCGAGTGAAGTTGATGATAATCTCTAGTGCTCTCACTTCCTCCGGTAATCCCCTCCATTGACTTTTGCATAATTGCATCAAGATTTGAAAAATACTCATTGACTTCATCCCGAATGAAGCGAGCTTTTGAAATTCCTCACTGTTCCGTTTCGTATTTTCGTAAATAAAATCCAAAGCCATTTTGATTATCAAACGATGTTCCGTCATAAATGGTTTTGGTTGCATGTAGGCGAATCGAATCAAAGCAATCATATGGGCAATGAGGCTTTTAGCATTATACAACTTTTCCAAATCCTCCGGACACAATCTTCCCATCATTTTTTCCAACATACTATATTCAATTGCCTCAATTACTATTTCTTTAGCACTGGTGATGTATTGCAAAGCGAACGAGCAAACTCTTCTGACGGGAAGGCAGTTTAGATCAAGAATGTGTTTCTGATTCAGAATCTCCCAAACTTCCTTACTGTATTTTAATTGTTCGCCTCTTTCGTTAATTGTTTTCAGCTTTCCAATCTTCTCAATGAGAACTTCAAGATGATCACCTACATGTTTAGCTGGAAGACGTTTTACATGGTTTTCTCTGAAAAATATCATTGTCGAAACCATTAGTTGACAGTTCTAGCTCACCTCATGATCACTTTCGATAGAGCGATACATTGCCCAATTATTATATCAACACGTACAAACATGTTCGTCGCTTGGCAGAAAACGTCTGAAGCTCTAAGTAAAAATGGTACGTGGACTTTGTCATCCGCAGCCAATCGATCGATACTAAGATGCAAATAGAAAAGCATCAAAAGCATTGAGATGGGGTCTCTAATTGAGATATGATGTTGGATAATATTGAAAAACGAATCAATAGTAGCACCGTTAAGCAGCTCAATTCCCGGAACAGTGGTGCGCTCCAACGCGGTACCTTAAAAAAGAAAAAGGTGTTTGATTTTGGGATTTATTAACACCAGATGGCCCCTGCTGCTCTGGGGTCCTTCGGGTTAAAGTCACATTTCAAAAAATCAGAAGTATTGCGATTCTGGATTCTGGAGAGTATTGCGATTCTCTCTCCATTGATGCAGTCCCGTTTTCCTGCATCAATCATGCCAAAATATACAGCAAAACTAGAGGCCACAATGAATGGCCACCCATATTTTCTCTTGAGGCGGTAGTTGCCTGTTTGAAGGACTGTAACTCGGAGATGGACAATCCGATCTTCATGAAAATTGGTGTCGTTATGTAATCGACTATGTAAAATTCAGAAATCTTGTCAGTTTTGAATGAAATAATCTACTTTTCAAAAAAAAAGCGAAAAACTCCAGTCGGCTAGAGAAAAGCGTGTTTCACGGCTCGGCCATAGTAGGTAGCGGTGAATTTTCTGTTGGTTTCTGATAGCTCTTGAATTGCCCTATCATAATATATAACTGCCTTTTCTTGGTTAATTGGCGGAAAATAGTTACATTCATTCAAACTGGCAAGTAGTCTAGAAAAAAAAATTCTATGATAACCCCTATTTTTTATTTGATTATTCGACAAAGCCACTCGTCAACTGTCCCTACACCAAGTTTCAGATCTTTGCTGGACTCTTTGTCAGAACATGGCATCCTTTCAAATTTTAGCAGTTTTTCGAAAATTTGAGCCCCTCAAAGGTAGGGTAGCGGTTGTTTTTTTTTTTCATATTTGGGATCTACAAAAAATTTCTTACAAGATGATATACTCCACTTGTCTGAACCAAAAATGTTTGATGCAATTGTTGAGGAAAATTTACCCAAAAAAAAATGGAAGAATTATAGAAAAGAGCGGTCGCGCACCGCCGCATGCCCGCTTTCTTATACAAGCCACGCGACGGGCGCCGACTTTGCACCCGTGGCCTAGTGGATAACAGCTTTGTGCATCAAAATGACCGAGCGGGGTTCAACTCCGAAAAGGTCTGAATAGTTTTTTCTTGTCTTGTTTTTATATAAAAACTACTTTACAAGATCTCCTGAATTCTCCATTATGTTGCTTTGGGTCATCTCAAGTGCCCGCCGCCTTTCCCCCAAGAGAAACTCACATCAGTACTAAAAATTGGGGACAAAAACGTCAATAACTTTTGAACCAATGAATATTTTTCCATGAAACTTTGAGAATTTACTATTTTCAGAGAGAGGAACAGAATGATATAAGAAATTCCGGTTACAAAACGGTTTGAAAATTATGCTGAGGTCTCTAAGCAAAACAGAACTTCTTCAAGTGTTTACCTTGCCTTTTATATTTAAGATTATCAACTTACCGAGTACCAAGACTCGCTTCAAATTTGGATGAGTCTTCATCAGCTTCTCCAACTTATTCGCATCGATATCCGTATACCCGCAATTCAAAAATGTAAGCTCTTCTAGAACTTTCTCGCACTTCAAATATATATCCACTATGTCCACTTCTGCACCTCGTCTGAAAGATTAACTGTTTTCACAAAAAAATTTTGGTTCGCCGCCGCTGAAAAAAAAGATTTCGCGACACACCCCTGGCGAGACCATTGAAAAGTTCGATGATAGATATACATAATCGCGCCGCCGTCTGTTGTCAGTTGAGTGTGAAGCCGCGTGGAGCAATTGCTCTTACGGCACGAAAAATGTGTCAGTGTTCGAGAAGGCGCATTTCCAGTTTCAGTCTATTGTATTGTGCCCGCGTTTTTTCATACCATAAAAAAATACCGTCCCGAAAAAAATTCATGCGCCTTTAAATCTAGCCAACAACAAACGATGGCGCGATAATATAATACTACGGCCGCAATTATGCAAAAAGAGGCGCGTCGCTTAAGTCCCGCCCCTTGCCGACGTTTTATTTAAGAGACAAAATCGTTTGAACACTTACGCAATTCTAGAGAAGTCCAACATTTTTAACTTCTTGCATTCGAACAACTCCCTTATGTTTTCTGGAGCGACCGCTTTCAATTCCTGTACAATTAACACTTCCAGGTGTTTCAATTGCGAAATTCCGTTCAAATTTTGAAGCTTGGCAGGGTACATCTTTAGTAACTTAAGCTTTCCGAAACTTTGACATATGTTCAGGAAATCGTTCTGGTCTGGTTGGATAAAGCCAAGATCCAGGATCTCGAGACTCGGTAAAAGTTGTCCAATCTGGAAAATAAATAACTAACATTTTCTGATTATAAGCCAAAGCTTACAGAAATTGCCCAGTTGGGTTCAAATGTTCTTGCATAAAAAAATTCCAGATGCTTCAACATTGAAGTACTCTCTTCGTTCAGCATTTTTCTCAAGAAGCTTACTATTTTGAAGCGCCCGTTTTCTAAAATTCGGAAGTCAATTATTCTCATTTCTTGGAAGCTTACCATCATCATACTCCTTTTTCCAATTGTTCAAGTTTCCAATATAAAGACGGTCCAGTTTTTGATGCTTGAGCATTTCAAAAGTAGGTTTCGTCACTAAGCGTGTTCGATAATCCCCTACCGTTATGTTTAGCTTGGCTTCGAATTGCTTGATAACATTCTCAGTCGGAAAGAGATCTTTAATGTACTTATAAACAAGATTGCTGAGATCCGGATCAAACTCATAGTCGACTTCGTTGTACTTTTCTGAAATTTTGTAATCAATCAGCGAGATAGCGAGAATTCCAATGTTAGACAACCACATAAACTCAATTCTCAAAGTCTAATCTATGGGTAGTGGATAAACTCACTTTCAGCAATATTCCTGGCCACTACTTTTGCAGCGCGGTGCAACAATGATGAAGGATCCATTTAACGTTTTTTCATCAAAAAGAAAAATCGAGTAGACCTAATAGGACGACGACGCAACGACGAATAGTAGGGGTCACGATCGATTCTGCCTTCTGGGAAAAGAGGAAAAGGTAGAGTACTTGTCTCGACTACACGCACAACACTCTTGTTCTCTGGGAGTCACAGTCGAAAAACAATCTGGTCGCGGCCGATGTGAGAGAAAACTCCAGAGTTAGGCCACGGCCGCCAGATACAACCTCAGGCAAAAATGACCTTTTCAAAGCAGATTTTGGTGGTTCAGAGCACAATTATTTATTTTTTGTAGTGTGAAATTGAAAATCTGCACAAATTTTTACTCATTTCAACACAATACAAATTTTTGATCGGACTGATCGTTCAACCATAGAAATATCTCCTTGATTCTGGCTACACGAGCATAATCGGCGATTTTCAAACATGTTCATTGCTGGAAACCATTATCGAAATACTAAAGCATCAGAATTGGGAACGTCTTCGTTCAGTTCCATTGGACAATGCATATTTTCTTATTTCCAGAAACTAGCGAAACAACAAGTGTGGTTAACGTGAAATCTTATCTTAACTTTTTTAGAATCCAAAAAAGGAGCGATAACAATTTTTGCGAATAAAAAATTCAGTTCTCAATATTTTCCAGAATTCCTATTCGCTTTGCTTCGATTAGTATTGTTGCAATACGTAAGTTGGGTGAAAGCGCGCTCCATCGATAATTGAACCTGGATTTGTCGATGGAGCGCATTTGCATGCTGAAAGATCAAACCCTTTTAACTTTGTCCATTGTCATCCAATTTTGATGAAGTTCAGCGCAAAACTACACTCGAAATTTCCAGATTTGCCAATTAGAGTGCAAGTAATACAACAATCAAAACACACAATGATCATCAACATCATCATCATTGTCATCGGATTCTGTCTTATTTTCCCAGCTTGTACTTCGAAAAAAGGAAAATATTCGAAAAAATCGAAAGGGTCCAAATCGTCGTCGGAGCCACCGTATCAGAGGAATAAGTCGAAGAGACCACGGCAGGTTAGTAAGTGCGCTCTAATGAACTTTTGGCTCCAATTTTAGATCAATAGGAATAGGAATAGGAACAGAAAAAGGGGTCTATTATATATTAAATTTTCAGAAAATTCTAAATTTTCAAAAGATATTTTTGAAACCGAAAATTTTTTCCAGGAACTACCCTACACTCCCATGGAGATTCCCAAGACACTGGATTCTGAGGGAAAGGCTAATAAAGTGGATGAGGAACAACAACAACAACCAAGGACACCGGACACGCCCACAAAAAATAATGATGATAACGAAAAGGGGGCGGAGCCTGTGAAAAAGGAGGCGGAGTCTCCAGTGGTGGTGGAAGAGAAAAAGAAGACGTCGTCGAAGGAGAAGTTGAAGGAGTCTCCAGAAGTGGGCGGAGCCTGTGAGGGGAAGAAGGATAAGGATGAAGAGGAGGAGAAGAAGAAGGAAGAGGCACCACCAAAGGAGGAAGAGAAGGATAAGGTGAGAGGCAAGAGAGTGTGGGACGGCGAGAGAATCAAAGAAAAAAGTTGAATTCAATTTTAATTGAGACGGATCATTGAACTTCATGCCACCTTCAGATTGCTTTCCGATATCTGTGAATTTTTATCAAAAATTTCGGAAACAGCAAAAAAATTTGTCACAACCTCTAAATATTCATTATTCCAGGAACAACCTCAAAAATCGAAAAAGCAAAAAACCAAGTCGGTCAGGAATAACAATAACACTAAATCGGTACTCGCCTTTTTCTTGCTTCTTTTTTTCCAAAAATTTTGAATATTTAGCAACTTGACAATAAGGATGGTGGACGGTCGGCGGATAACAATGAGAATGAGAAAAAGGAAGAAGGTTTGGTTCTTGGATTTTTTTTTGAAATTACGTAAGTTTCAAACATTTCCAGCAGCAAAAACTCGAACGAAAACGATGGACGATGAGGAAAAGCCGGAGAAATCGAAAACGACGTAAGCTTTTTCAAATTTTTGGACATCTGGAAATTTAGAAAATTGGATTCTGGAAGGTTCTGAACTTCAGAATATTCTGGAAAGCACTGAGATTTTGAGAACCCGGAAGTTGCTTTTAGAAATCAAGATTTTTCTAAATTTTTCCTAAGTCAAAAAATCTATTCCTTCAGAGAAATGAACGATGAGAAGAAGGAGATGCTCAAAGACGATGACACTTTGAGAGGCACAAAATCGATAAAGGGAAAGAAGAAACAGGGAAAATGAATCTGAATTTTGAATCCTGAATAAACTTTTTTTACTGTTTCAGGAATCTCAGAAAATTCGAAAGGTTTTTTAATTTACCAGTGGCAAACCCATGGTTTTCGAATTGCACAATCTTGAACCTTCAGTCAAAAATGGTTAAAAACGTCCATGTCACAAATCCTCAGGATTACTGAAAATGTTAGAATCTAGACAATTTATCAATCTTTTTTCACTGTTTAAATCTGGAAGTTTATGAAAATAAGAATGTTTCGTTCATTGCTCCAGTTTTCTCATCTTTATACTTTTGTTTTCCCAGCAAAAGTGGTCAGCTAAATCGCGTTTGATACTCAGCCAATTCGTTTACTTTAGCATTGTCTACTGAAAATTTAGGCGCCCGTATTCCGAAATTTCTGCCTTGAGTATCATCATTTTTAACTGTTTCTTACGTTTTTTGTTTTAAGGATCGGATATCTTTGTCAGTGATTGTTTCTTTGAGAGTGGTTTTGTACGAAGTAATACTAAATCACGTTTGATACCCAGCCAAATTGATTATATAGGTTGCTGAAATCAGGTATTAAAATATTAATGTTTCTCTCTTAATATTAATGTTTCTACTATGGAAATGACTAACATTGCTCTGCTACTGGTAGTTCCATCTCTTCAAGTGTATCTTGGAATATAAAATACGGAGCATCAAATTCAGGTTTGATTCTCACAACTAATTTGTGGTAGCTTTGTTGTGTTTTTTATTGAAAACTATAATTTAAGTGTACCCCTTTTTCTTCTCCCTGGATATTGTTATGAAATTGATGAGTTGCCGTATTACCAACCAATACGGGCGTAGTTCATAAATACATCGCAAGGCGCTTTCGCTCTGTGACTCTCACTTTCTCTTTTCTTAACTTTTTCAAATTCTCAAAAATCCTCAATATCTCGATCTTCTTTTGTTTAATTAATTTGAATGAAATATTAGCTGTTGAATTTTGTCTTACGCACATCAAAAACAAAGAATCAACGTTCCATTTTGAAGTGCTTTGAAACACGAATATTTCGTATCAGCGCTCAATAGCCAATTTCTAAAAACTTCTCTGTCTAGATTTGAAAAATTGAGTTGAGTCATCTTCAACTTTAACTTTCAAAATCTATCCGACAGTTATTCTGAGAACTAAATAGAAAGAATGTCGCTCACTCCGTGCAGTGCTAGAACTTCAACCATTGCAAAATTACAACAGATCTGAAACCGAAAACTTTTTGTTTTTCAAATTTTTCAAGACCTTCCAATTTTTGGTGCTAACAATAATCCCCTTTCATACACTTCATCCTTAATTTTCACCTCTCCCACAATTTCCAACATAGCCTATTTGCTCCACCCCCTTTTTTGTTCCCAGGAGCCAATAACCTGGAGTACACCTGTCTCCGTCTTGTTCCCATGGTCGTCTTACAGTAATCGATATTCCTATTGTGTTTTTATGGGTCAATAGTTGACCTCATTAACTTACTATCCTCCTTTCAAGTTTTAAAAGACTCTCAAGAACTCTCAAGAATCTCGATTTTCTCGAATCTTTTTTCGTCCAATTAATTTGAATGAAATAATAGCTGATAGTTTCCACTGCACATCAGAAACAGAGAATCAACTTTGCATTTTAAATTGCTTTGAAACAGGAATATTTCCTTTTTCGTGATAAATCGTACAGCGCTCCATAGCCAATTTCTAAAAAAAAACTTCCCTGTCTGTGTGGACTAGCGCTTTGAAACATTGAGACGTTACCATCTTTAACTTTCAATTTCAAAATCTGACCGCCACTTATTTTGAAAACTAAATAGAAAGTATGGCGGTCAACCCAAGGAGTACTAGAACTTCAACTATTGCGAAATTACTAAAAATCTGAAACCGAAAACTTTTCTGTTTCTCAAACTTTCCAAGTTCTTTCAATTTTCGGTTCTAATAATTATCTGTGTTTATCGAGTTGACCGTAATTTTCCCCTCTTCCTAGATTGCATTGTTCCCAGCATAGACGATATGCTCCACCCTCTTTTTTTGTTCCCAGAAGCTAATTATTATGCAGATCTGAATAAAAGAGAGTGCGTCTTTAACGGAGCATAGCTGATTTTCAAAATTATTTTTCCGATTTTCTCCTTTTTTGGGCGATTTTTCTTCAAAATTTTATAAAAGTTATAAAGCAATCATGCATCGAAGTCATATTTTATCAGAAAAAATGGCTGAAACCCGTTCAAAATTGAGAAAAACGGAAGGTCAGTTTGACAATGAGTTATGCTCCTTTAAAGTTTTCGTGGCGAGATATCGTGCTCTACGAAATGTCAAATCTTCGGCGCGCACTCTCTTTTATTCAGATCTGCATAATACCTGTTGAACGCCTGGCTCCGTCTTATTCCCATGGTCGTCTTACAGTAATTGATATTTCTATTGTTTTTTATGGACCAACTATAAGAAATCAATAGTTGACCTCATTCTCTTACTGTCCTCCTTTCAGTTTTTAGATGGCCTCCTCCGCACTCTATTCATTTGTTTGAGCATTGCCTATTGATTTTTTCTCTGAAATTTTTTCTCTGTTTCAGTCTGCCCTTTTTAACCTTGCTCGTTTTGAAGATCGTTCAGCTTTCCCAA
Organism: Caenorhabditis sinica; assembly: GCA_963932045.1. Taxonomy (NCBI): domain Eukaryota; kingdom Metazoa; phylum Nematoda; class Chromadorea; order Rhabditida; family Rhabditidae; genus Caenorhabditis; species Caenorhabditis sinica. Next base: position 8,297,756 of record OZ009940.1, on the reverse strand, counting down.
TTTTCAGTTTCCGAAATGCAATCCCTAACCTCCTGTACCTCTCCATCTGGAATTACGGTTGCTGTTACGAATCCTGAAATCTGGACGAAATTCTACCCCTTAACCGAGATGATTGTCAGAAGCCAAAAGGGACGAAAAACCTTCCCAGGACTAGAGTATACTGTCGAGGGATTGGACCCCAACGCCAAGTATACTGTACATTTGCACATGGAAAGGACCACTGATCATTTGTAAGTAAAGCAAGGTTACAGTTAGACTCAACATTTTTCGAAATTTCAGGTTGCAATTCTTCAAAGGTTCAGGATGGGCTAAAACCAACGAGATCACTCCCCGTTTGCCAATTCAAAAATCGAAGCATCCAAATTTGGAAAAACCTGGAGAACATTGGATGGCGTCTCCGGTCTCTTTTGATCATATTCGGCTCACAAACAATAAGGACACTGTAAAAAATCCAGATGTAGAGATTCTAATGCAAAGTATGCATAGATGGATTCCAGTGATCACTATCAGAAATGAAGAAAATGGAAAGGAAGAAGAATTTCGATTGGAGATCACACAGTTCTTTACTGTCACCGCGTATTTGGTAAGATTTTCGGAGGGAAAATTACTGTATTCAAGGTGAAAATTTTTCAGGAAAAATCAATCAGAGATTTGAAAGTGGAGCTCAATGATCATGCATCTGGATTCCGTAAGGAAAGGGGTACAGTCCAGAAATCGACAAGGGGAAAGAAGCGTCCTTTGGCTCCTGCGTCAACTGAAAATCTGAAGTCGTCAGAATCAGAAGGCATTGAGGATCAGAAGACGTTGAATTATGAAGGCCCAAATATCCCAACAAAGGTTCACAAGCGAGCGAAGACAGCACCACTTCTGGAGCCACGATCTGGGGAGCAAGACCAAAGCCAGAATGATTTACCAGTTGTTGAAGCTCAGAAGCCGTCAGATCCAGAATCGGAAGTTGTGGATGCAATCCCACCGAAAATTCAAAAACCAGAGGTTACTGTACCCAATATGTCCTTGATCCAGAACCATGCAGGACCAGGATACAACCATCATTACTATGCCCCAGCGCCTTCATTCCATGTTGGACCAGTCTACAGTAATCCGTTGGATTCAGCTAGAAATATGCAAAACCAGTCGCCAGAATTGCTCCGATTCCCAACGCCAGATGACGTCATGGATTCCTATCCGCCGTGGAATCAACATCAATATCGACAAGAAGTGTACGGTAGTTCATGGGGCAATGGTATGGCGGATTCAGGATTTGAAGACGACCGAGAGGATTCGACATATCGGCTCCTGGAGTTATAATTTTACTTTTGAGTTCTTCAGATTCGGTTTTTATGTTAACTTTTTTCCTGATTTTCAAATTTTCGATGTTGTTGTTCGTTTGTTGATAAAATAAATCCCTGGTTTCTTCAACTTTTAATGTTTTTCAATTTTCTGTCCAGAATTAATCGATTTTTGAATCCAATTTTTTTCAGTTTCAGCAAACTCTGAATGCCTGATTATTTCTAATTCTGTAGTTTCGTTCTTCTGTTCTTCAGAATTTTTCATAAATCTCTCAGTATTCTTCACAGATCTTCAGAATTCTTAAAAGACCGTGAGAATCCTACAGAATACTTCAATACATTTGCAACGTTTTCAAAAATCAGAATCATTCAGATTCCTCCAGTATACAATAGAATCCTCCGGAATCCTTTAGAAACTTCCTGAATCTATCAGAAAACTCTAGAATCTTCCAGGATCTTTCAGCATCCCCCAGAAGCTTTCAAATTACTGCAGAATGCATCTTGCAGAAAAATGTAGACCCACTTTTTAAATTTTATTTTTTGATCTACCAGTGAAAATTCAAGGCGCGGAAAAATATTTGATCTCAATCTCTATTTTTTTCCTCTTTTTTTTTTCAGTTTCTCCTCATTTGTTCGAGTTCTGACTAATTTTTTTCAAAGGTTTTTTCATTATTTTTATTTTCTCCGTTTCAACTTCGATTCGATTTTTCGATACGCTTCGATTAAATCGATACGCTTCGATTAACGCTGGGGTCTTCTTTTATTATATCTATTAGGTCGTATAATCCCAGGGATCCGTAATATGGGCTCATTACCGTCTTGAATCCTCTGGTCGCTGTGTGGAATATTATACATCCGGGACCTTTTTCTTCTGAAAATTATATTTTTGATTTGCCTGCATGGCCCGGCCCGCCATGAGAAAACTTTCAAATTCCGGAAATTTAGAGAAAGGATATTTCAAATTTCGGAATTTTCAAGAAAATATAGGATATTATGGTGATCTGAGAAAAGTCAGCCGCGGCCGAAGAACCGACAACTCGGTCATGGCGGTATCTCACTGCGAAAATTTAAAGAAACCTCACTTGTTTTCTAAACTATTTTTCTGTTTTTCTCAGTTTTTAGGCAAATTTCAGTCATTTTTTTAAAAATATGACATCTAAGCACGGTTGTTTTGTACATTAGGTATGTAACCTCAAAGTTTGTCCAAAAAATGCACCGAAATTTTAGTTTTTTGAACCTAAAAAAATTTTAGGGGCCGATTTCATAAGTCGGCTATCCAGATTAATACTTAACGTAGTCCATGCTATTCACCCTTTTCTAAAGTTCACGAGAAAAATTTCTAGATTTTTCAAATTTGAACTTCCGATCGGGGAGGTAAAAACTTACGTTATACGGGTCTTCATTCCGCTGACTTGGTTCAAGTAAAATTTTTACATTTACCACTTTCGTAATTCCTTCGAATTTTAGAATGTCATCTTCCTCTACCTCGCCATCTGGAATTACGATAGCTGTGTTCAATGAAGAACTCTGGGCGAAATTCTATCCCCGCACCGAGATGATCGTCAGAGGAGGGAATGGACGAAGAACCTTCCCAGTATTGAAGTATACTGTCAAAGGATTGGACCCCATTGCCATGTATACTGTACATTTGCACATGGAAAGGATTGGAGATCACAAGTATGTCTACTCTTAAAATTTTGAGAAATCGAGAACTCTCGAAATTTCAGATTGCGATGGGAAAAAGAATGGATTGAAACCGACGTGACGAGTCCCCGCTTGCCGATTCAAAAATTGAAGCATAGAGCCTTGGAACTATTCGGAAATCAATGGATGAAGTTCCATATATCATTTGATTATATTCGACTTAACAACAATAAGGATACTGTAAAAGATGCCAACGTGGATATTCTGATGCAAAGTATGCACAAGTGGATTCCAGTAGTCACTATCCGAAATGAGGAAAATGGAAAGGAAGAGGAATTTCGATTGGAGATCACACAGTTCTATACTGTTACTGCATATCAGGTAAGGTTTATTTAGTGAAGATTACTGTAGTTGAGATTAAATTTTTCAGGATTTTTCTATCAGAGATCTAAAAGTGGAGCTCAACGATCATGCATCGGGATTCCGTGAGGAGAGTACAAGACAGAAGAAGAAACGTGCATTGGCTCCACCACCAGCTGAGAATCTGAAGTCGTCAGAATCAGAAGGCATTGAAGATCAGAAGACGTTGGATTCTGAAGACCCAAATATTCCAACAAAGGCTCACAAACAAGCGGAGACTGCACCACTCAGACCATTGGTTCAAAACCATAACTTGCAAGCCCAGAATCATTCAATGGCCTTCCAACACATGAATTTCTACCTTTTTCTATTCTGTGCCATGAATGCCATGTACAGTAATACCTTGAATTCAACCGGAAATATTGGGAACCAGTCTCCAGGACTGCCACTCCGACTTCCAACGCCAAATGTCATGGATTCTAATCGCCCGGGAAATTCAAATCAATCGAGTCAAGAAGTGCAGAGGAATTCAGTGAATTCTGAAGTCGAAGAAAATCGAAAGGATTCGTAATGATATTCTTAATTGTTTCAAACTAATGATTTTCATTAATTTTTATTTTTCTCTCCTGATTGTCTGAATTTCTTTGTGTTTGTTTTTCGTGTTAATTTTCTCCTCTGGTGATAAAATAAATCTTTGGTTGTTTCAACTACTTTCAGATTTTCAAATTCTCGAATCTCCAAATTTCTCGGAATCGATTTTCGGATCAAAATTTTTTTTCCGTTTCAACGAGCTCTGATTGTTAGGTGATATACTTACGAAACTAATTAGATTATAATTCGATTTTTTCTATTTTTAGAATATCTCCAACAACTCACCCCTCTTAAGTTTTCAAGTACACTTTTCAACAAAAAAAATTTTGATCTACCAGTGAGAAAAATTGACCTACTTTTTCTACGCATCTCTCTAACAACTCGCAGTAATTTATTTACAAATTTCTGACCTTCTTTTTGGATATTGTTTTTTGATCTACCAGTGAAATTTCGAGGCGCGGGAAATTATTTGATCTCAATCTCTTTTTTTCCTATTTTTCTCAGTTTCTCCTCATTTTGTCGAGTTTGGACTAGTGATTCTTTTCTCGCTTTTTTCTAATTTTTTTCAATATGTTTCAAAGTATATTTTTCTTATTTTCCACTTTCGTAATCAATATGAATTTCAGAATGTCACCTTTCTCTACCTCGTCATCTGGAATTACGGTAGCTGTGAAAAATGCCGAAATCTGGAAGAAATTCTACCCCCGAACGGAGATGCTCGTAAGAAACCAGAAGGGACGAAAGACCTTCCCAATATTGGAGTACACTGTCGAGGGATTGGACCCCAATGCCAAGTATACTGTACATTTGCACATGGAAAGGACCAGTGATCATTTGTAAGTAGATTCTCTAAACTATTAAGCGATTCAAAATATCTAAAATATTTTGTTCAGATGGCAATATGACAGAGGAATCGGATGGATTAAAACCCACGTGGCCATTCCCCGTTTGCCGATTCAAAAATTGAAGCATCCAAATTTGGAAGTATCCGGAAGACAATGGATGGAGTCTCCAGTTTCATTTGATCATATTCGACTTACCAACAATAAGAATACTGTGAAGAATCCCGACGTGGATGTTCTGATGCAAAGTATGCACCCGTATATTCCAGTGATCACTATTCGAAATGAGGAAAATGGTAGAGAAGAGGAATTTCGATTGGAGGTCACACAGTTCTTTACTGTCACCGCGTATTTGGTAAGGTTTTGAACGAAAGATTACTGTAGCAAAGATGAATATTTTTAGGAACCATCCAATAGAGATCTGAAAGTGCAACTCAATCATCGTGCATCGGGATTTCGTAAGGAAAGGGCTCCAAGGAAGGAGTATGAAAGGAAGAAGCGTACATTGGCTCCACCGGCAACTGAGAATCTGAAGTCGTCGGAATCAGAAGGCATTGAAGATCAGAAGACGTTGAATTCTGAAGACCCAAATATCCCAACAAAGATTTACAAGCAAGCGGAGACTGCACCACTTCTGGAGCCACGATCTGGGGAGCAAAACCAAATCCAGAATCATATTACGGTCGTGGATATTCAGAAGCCATCAGGTCCAGAATCGGAAGTTGTGGATCCCATCATAACAAAAATTCAAAAACCAGAGGTTACTGTACCCAATATGTCCTTGATAGAGAATCAGGCATTACCGGGCTACAACTATCATTACTATGCTCCATCGCCTTCATTCCATGTTGGACCAGTTTACAGTAATCCGCTGGATTCAGCCCCAATACCTTCTATCCATGTTTTTGGCAACCATGGGACCTTCCGACACAACTATCCTTGCTACCCTTTTCTATCCCATCCCATGAATGTCGGATACAGTATTCCGTGGAATTCAACTCAATATATTGGAAGCCAATCTCTCGGAAACCATGGACCGGTCTACAGTAATACCTTGAATTCAACCGGAAATATTGGAAGCCAATATCCAAAACTGCCACTCCGACTTCCAATGCCAAGTGTCATGAGTTCTAATTCAAATCGATTGGATCAAGAAGTGCAGAGGAATTCATTGAATTCTGAAATCGAAGAAAACCGAAAGGATTTGACATATACCATCACGGAGTTATGATTCTTATAATCAATTGTTTCAAACTACTGGTCTCTAATTAATTTTTTGCCTAATTGATCTCTTTTGATTGTCTCCAGTTTTTTGTGTTAATTTTTTTCCTCTGGTAATAAAATGAATTTTTTGGTTCATCAACTCTCAAAAACTCTCAAATGTCGTAGTTGCGAAATGACTGGGTTTCGAATTGTCGCGGAGCCGTGTTTGCAACCTTCACTACTTCTTCTGTTTTGACATCTCGTTCATCAGCCCCACTAGTCCTGTTTGCCAGTAACATATGTAACAACTGTATATACATACCAAAAGAACCAACTCATTGAAATTTCATTTCTGTTTCAAATTCTTTAAGAAACAGAAAGCATTGATATCACAACAGTGACAGTAAAAAGAATATGATTGCAATTGATCTTTGTCGCACGCTGAAAATTAGAAATAATTAGAATGTCCAGAAAATCAACCATGCAGTTGTCTTTGAAGTTTCTTCTCTTGTTTGGGAAATTACTATTACTATTATTCAAACTTTTTATTCTTCTGAGGTGTTTGAGAAGATGCTCTTCGAGTGGAATTCAGCAACATTATTACAAGTGATCGAATCGTAAACATACAGTGGCGAGCATTAGTGAGGACACTTTTTTGTACAATCCATAACTTTGTCGAAACTACTCCGAATGACATCAAATTTTGCATGGGTGTTACTGGATAGTTAGAAAACAAAGTCACAGTTTTTTGTCAGCTGTCCGCTCTCCGTGACCTAGTTAGTTACTCAGGTATCACAGAATCTGAAAACCCAAAATGTAATATTTTTCTGTGTAACATTTTTTCGAAAATTATTTTAATGAAAATGTTGCTCACGTCCCAAATATGCATAAGAAAAAATTTGGTGCACGTGGAATGTCGGGTACTCGCGTTATGTAGGTCAAAGTTGAAATAGTACAGTTTAGTTTTTTGGTCCTAACTCTGCTCAGAGTGGCTCAAATTTGTTTAAAATTTTACCAAAATGTGTATTTTGAGTTTCTTAACAGAATCCACATTAAACATTTTATTGGGAAAAGCTCTTATTTTTGGACTCTCAGGCCAATTCCATGTCAGTACTGAACTCAAAAAAATAGAAGATTGTCAATATGAAATTTTCAATATGGATTCTGTTAAGAAACTCAAAATACATATTTTGGTGAAACTTTGAACAAATTTGAGCCGTTTTGAGCAGAGTTAGGACTAAAAAACTAACTTGTACTATTTCAACTTTGACCTACATAAAGCGAGAACCCGCCATCCCACGTGCACCAAATTTTTTCTTATGCATATCTGGGACGTGAGCAGCATTTTCATCAAAAAAATTTTCGAAAAAAAATTACACAGAAAAATATTACAATTTGGGTTTTCAGATTCTGTGATACCTGAAGAGATAACTAGGTCACAGATAACGGGCAGCTGACAAAAAATGGTGACCCTGCTGTACAACTATCTAGTAATATCCATGCAAAGTTTGATGTCATTTGGAGTAGTTTCGGCAAAGTTGTGGACCGTACAAGAAAGTGTCCTCACTTATGCTCGGCACTGTATGTTTCTCCTGAATCTATCCGTGGATTGATAATTTTCCAAATTTCCAACTATAGAAAAGTCTTGAAACAGAAAAAAACGGGAAATTGAAAAGCTGCCAATAATTAGAACCGTTTCTAAAGAATTTGTTAGGAGTTCAATTTTTATGACCTGACAATTCAGCAGATGAAAAAGGAAATACACAAAAACTAAAAGATTATCCGAAGACAGATGTAGCAAAGATTTTTAGAGTGCTAATGTAATATGCAAACTTTGAAACAGTATGAAAACTAATTTTCAGCGTCAATTTTTTCTCTTTCTGACTATCCTTTTCACTTCAAGGACTCACAAGGTTTCAATAATCGTTTCGAATGTGATTGAATGCATTTTGTCCTCTATAAATAGTATAATATAGAGAACTATAACGGAAGATCAAAATTGGATCTTTGAAACAGTGAGAAAAATGGTTTCCAAAACAAGTTGCAGCTTCAAATGATCTAGCTTACTTGGCAGTCTTTCAATGTACTAATAGGATCATGATCTTCTGTCGAGTCGTTTCGGGTCTCCTTTTTCTTGTGTTTATCCTAGTACTGTTATTGAATTCATTTGAGCGCACTTCCTATCTTTCCTCATGTCTACATTGTCTAACAGTTTTCCTTCGTGTTTTCAATAAGCCTCTGTGTGCCTGTTTATCTTCCCTTATCCTTATCCCCCTTCTTCATTCGGTTCCCAATTGTTCAAAACAGGTACAAAGAATAGTTCGTCTTGGGACCCAGATGTGTTTCTAGAGGCTCCACAAATGAGGACGTGATGACATAAAATGAAAATTTTTGAAATTATTTCTTTCCTGTTACAATGGCATCTTAAAGCTAGTTCTACAATACCATAATAATTTCATTCATAAACCTTATTCGGATTTCAAACTACAGGTGTCAGAACCAAGCACTATGTGTACTTTTTCTTATTATTCCCTGCAACGTTTCCATTTTCCCATGAACCGATCCAAATCGCTGTTCATTTTTTTCAGTTTCATCCAAACCTCAATTTTAGGACTACACATTACATGTGCTACAAGAGACCAAAGAACAAATGAATTTTCTCCGTTTCACAGAATCCTTCTAATTTTTAATCATTTGTCAATTAACCGATATCGAATTTTTATCTCTTTGTCAAAACTTTCAATTCTAGACGGACCAGAGTGTTCACTTTCTGTTTCATTCCTTGCTCTGTACAAAACCTGAAATTTCTGCTGTAAAAATCCCTTGAAAAGTGCACTTTTTCATGTAATAGAACTCATCATCATCAAAAACTGGAGGTCATTTCAAGCCTTTCAAATAGGAAAGAAAGCGGGAAATTCAGCATCTACTTACAAAAGTTTGCTATTTCACAAGATCTATTACAAATTCTGTTGGAATGATCTGACAATACAGCAGGCGAACAGGGAAGTAGAGAACCATTTTGTACTAAATCGAATTATCAAAACGAGAACTAAAAACCCGTCTCAAAGTTTAAAATTGCCAAGTTTGATGACTTAGTGATCCGAGAGAGCTTTAGCTTACTTTTTCTAAAAACCACAGATACTATTTTCTATTGTTCACTATTGTCCAGCAAAGTCTTTTAAGTTAGAGTGCTAATGTAATACGCAAACTTTGAAACAGTAGGAAAATAGATTTCCTGTGTGATTTTTTTCGGTTTCTGACTATCCTTTTCACTTCAAGCACTCTCAAGATTTCAATAGGACAGTGGTTTCATCTTCAATTTACAGTTACAATCTAACATGAACTACTATGAGATCAAAAATGGAACTTTAAAACAGTAAAAAAATATTTATCCCCAACAAAAGTTACTGTTTCACAAACTCATTCTTAAAAGAATAGCCTTCGAATTCTCGGTTGACCTTTCTTCTATTTCTTTGTCTGATTGTTCGTTCATTTTTGCGGACGTACATTTTCTCAATTACATCACTATCCACAATCCCTGCCGCCTATTAGTTCGATCCTCTCCCTCTACCATTCCGCTGTATTGGTACTGTATCATCCAACAGTCCGCTTTCTCCATTCTGCGCCCAATTGTAAAAACGGCTCACAGGAACAGACGAGAACTGTTCTTGAGACTCATAAATGCTTTTAGAGGCTAAACAAATGATAACACAGCGACATCAAATAAATTTTTTGATTTGATTTTTTTCATGTTACAATCATATCTTAAAGCTTATTCCACAATTCCATAATATTCTCATCTATTTTTCAGATTCCAAAATAAAACTGTCACAACCAAGCATTCTGTGCCTCCAAAGAATTGAGAGGAATGATTTCTTTTCCGGTTCACAGAATCCTTCTAACTTTTCATTCTTACCATTCCATGTTTTTAACTCAAAACTTTTCAAACGTATATGATTCCCTGGAATGGTTTACAGTACTCTCAATCACACATAATCTATAAATGACCGTGAAGAAGACAAGTTTATAAAATTGCGAAACGACCAGTTTCAGAATTTCTTGCATGCGACTTGTCGTGGTTGCGAGATGTCTCGGAGCCGAATAAATTTATCACCGTTTCACAGAATCCTTCTAACTCTTCAATTTTTCTATGATCCGATCTTGAGTTCTTCTTCAGTCCCATCCAAACTCCAAATTTTCAGAGTTTCGATGTTTCACTATATGTTTCCAGAACTTGAATTTTCTGCCAATAACTCATAGAAAAAATGCACAAAACTCTTTATTTTCATCATACAGAAAATCATACTCATATTCAGAAAAACAGCAAAAAACACATAGGGAGAAGTGAAATGTCAAATGGGGGTTATTTTCACAGAAAAAAAAGACTAGCGCCGGGAGAGGAGAAAAAATATAATATACATCTGTAAAAATTTCTAGGTGCATATAGTGTAAATACCTGTATTTTGGGTGTTCATTTTTTTTGGTTTTGAAAAATTAGAAAACGCACTGGGATAAAAAAAGATGGGTACAAAACATTTAAAACAGGAAAAATACATTATCAATGGGGCAAATTTGCATATACATATTCATCAGAGGGATAGTAGTCATCAGTCATTGTTAAGTCAGCAAATGCGCTCTAATGAGAAAATCTGGTTTTTGGGGAAATTTCGACGATATTGGGTGCATTTTCCGACCACAACAGTCAAGTCAGAAAGTGCGCTCTAAACCAAATTTCCGTCGGATTTCTCAACAGAGCGCATTTTCTGACCCCTACGCCTTGAAAGTGGGATCCAACTCCAATTTATCAGCCAACGCCGCCGACCACTTCTTCGCACTGGCACTATTATCCACACGAAACGAGATGACGTCTTCTTTTGTGTCGTCCGTTCTGAACTGATTCCGATGGACTAATTCGAAGAGCCAACCATCATCCAGTTGAATTTCTCGATAGAAATATCCATATATTAGAAGTTCCAAAACTGCTTTCGAATCCAGTTCGGCCTTGTAGAATATCAGTTTGAGATCGTCTCGACGGAGGAGGGCGTGACGGACCACTTCGGATTTTCGATTTCTGAAACTAGGGGGAGAATTGTTGAAAAAAGAGTGGAAATTGTCACGACATTTCGCAACTGCGCCATTTCGCAACCATGCCGTTTTGCAACCAGGTGATCCACATTTCTTGTAGATCACCTAATAAGAAGTAACCTATATGAATTTAAAATTGACTAATTTATGAAGTTACAGAATGTCCAGTTGCGAGATGTCTTGGTTGCGATGTCTTGGTTGCGAAATGACTGGTTGCAAAACTTCATGGCGCCGAAAATGAACTTTTTTTTCAAAAATTTTTGCTGTTTCAAAAATTGCGGATTTTGAAATTTCACTTTTCTTCGCCAATAACCGACGCACTTCTAATACAAAAATGTCTATCTGTGTGTCCAAATGACCGGATTTTCATCTTTTTTTTCTTAATAGGACTTCTTTTTCTTCAATCATACTGTGGCTAGACAAATGGTCTCAAAATTTGGATAAATTGAAACAGAATTTGTTTTTTTAATTTGTTTTTTTCTAGGATGTCTGTGTGTCCGGATGTCCGCAGCACTACAGTATTACTTTTGTTCATGGATTACTGTTTTTCAGTGTTTCTTTTTCACTCGAAATTGTAACGATGATTTGAAGATTTTTCACTGTTTCAAAGTTTCAAAATAAACAGAGTTAGGAAGACTATGTTAGTAACTTCTTGCCTTCAATTACAATCGAAAGTTGACAATCGCGCTCTATTGATAACTTATTGAAATTTTGTTGTAAAGATCTGTAGGCGGCAAAATTAAAATCTCCGTTTCAACATTTTCCCAGAAAGTGAACTACCGTACCTGTTTTGAAAATTACAAAAACGCTATAATGATAACTAAGTCTTCTTCCGACGATTTTTTCGGTGGGAAACTCGAAAATTTTCAAAACTGTTTTGCTGTAAAGGTAGCAAAAGCGCTCTATTGATAATTTAGTCAAATTTTGAACTTCTGTGTAGAAACTCAAAAATGTTCACAGTTTCACCATTTTCTCATTAACACGAACAAGAAGCTCAGATTAGTAAATATGAGAATGACATCGGCTATCAATGAATTTCTGAAATTGCAAATGCGCTCCACTGACAATATCCTAGAATCGCGATTATCCATTGATCAAAAAATGGCAAATGCGCTCCATTGACAAAAAAAACATTTCCTTTACCTCAAAAAAACCCTTCCAAAAACAATCGCTCCCGCCCGTTTCTCCTCAACATTTCGATGTCGAAATCCGAAATTGACAGGCGGTTTGAATAGTTTCCGCGGGTCGACTGTCTCTTGTTCTCCTTTTTTCCCAATCTTCACCATATGGGTTCCATCCGATTGTATCACAATGTTCTTCGTTGGGAATAGGGTGCCGGCTTTGTCTGGAAAAAAGGGGCGGAGTTTAGAAAATGGGCGGAGCTTAGAAATGGGCGGAGTCTCTAACATCAAAATTGCACAAGATAGACCCTCGAAAATTGATAAAACAGTAAAATTTAGAAAACAATTTTTTTTCAAAATTTCGAAAAATTTTCAGTTTCACAAGATTTTCAAAAGTTTCCTATTAGCCATTTTGACAGTATCATTTATTTGGAAGGAAAAAAACGACACAGGACATTTCGCAACCGATCATTTCGAAACTACGAAATACTTCATGAAGTTGCGAAATGACTGGTTGCGACAAGACTGGTTGCGAAATGTCTTGTTTGCCGAAAAAACTCACAAATCTCAAACTGTCGATCGTAGCACTCGGAGCACACATTCTCCTTTCGGAACTCGTATTTGGCCAGTGGGGCTTGTCCTTTGCAATATTTACAGATTAGCTGGAAAATGGAGGGAAATTTGAATTTTTTCTTTTTTTCGAAGACGGACGTTTCAAAACCTCAATCAGTTAGAGGTTTCAAAACCGGACATTTCAAAACTGGACGTTTCAAAACCAGATATTTCAAAACTGAGACTTTTCAAAAACTAGCCATTCAAATAGTGAGACGTTTCGGAACTGCGACGACTCGAAGCATAACGTTTCCAAACTGGACGTTTCAAAACCGGCCATTTCAAAACCTTCAAAGGGTGTGTCAAAACTGAGAGTTTTTGTTTTATTTTCGAAATGTCTGGTTCTGAAATGTCTGGTTTTGAAACGCCCGGTTTTGAATTTGTCGCGGTTTTGAAACGTCCGGTTTTGAAATGTCCCTATCCCCCCTTTTCAAATCCTTACCCATCCACAATCTCTACAATGATGTCGCCTATTGATAATACTGAATTCCGTCGAACATCCCTCCATCAGACACTCATTCGATATATTATCCGGCAACCAAACTGGCTTAATCACATCCGCCACCGCCTGTTTCTTCGTTGCTCCGCCCCCATTCCTCGAGGGTACTGTACTACCATCAAACGGTCCCCCTTCTCCACCATTCCCAGATTCCCAATTGTCCAGCGGGGTCACTGGCACAGAGGATAGTTCGTCTTGAGACCCAGAAGTGCTTCGGGAGGCACCACAAATCGCATGGGGACGCATTGAGTCCGAATCTTCGAAATCGCAGTGGGTGGTCCCGTTAGTGGTTTTTTCGGTGGTCGGAGAGGTGGCCGGGGATTCGGGAATAACGTCGGAGTGGAGGAGGAGTTTTTGCATTTTTAGCTGAAAATTTTGAGAAGGTAATTTTTGGCGGAATTGTCAGTGGAGCGTATTTTCAACATCTTGACTTTTATAGTAATTCTGGAAGTCAAACATGCTACATTTAGCTAGATTGTCAATAGAGCGCATTTTCAACGTTTCTAGGTCAAAAATACCCAAAAATTACGATTCTTTGAGGTCAAAAATACTAATTTTTTCTTCAGTTTGCACATATTATCAATAGAGGGCATTTTCAACATTTTTTGGCTAAAATTACCTTATTCTCATCATGTCTCTGCGCGGCCGTCGATTGCCGTCTCTTATAGGATTTTCGATCAAATTGAGCCTTCGCCAAATCATCGGCCCACTGATTCCGTTCCTTCTCCGATTGGAATATCAAAACGGCACTTTTCACTTTGCTTCGAACCATCAAACACTTGACATACTCATCGTCTTCCATCCGCTCGAATCTCATATATTCCAGAGGGATACGGTAGGAACGCGGCATTTCGAATTGTCCATTGAGACCGCCTCTCGAAGCGACACGACATATCCAGAGACAGTCTGTGAAGAGGACCAGATAACGGTGTTGTTCCTCTTTTCGAGTTTGTTTCATGACGTCTCCTTGACGGATGAGCACACGGCCCGGTTCGAGAACGTTGAATTGACACTGGAAAAATATTTGGATTATGGGAGTGGATGCAGTTTTGCGTGAGCGTATCTGATTGCGGACCAGGCATCAGATTTGACGCCAAGTGACTCGCTTTGTGGCAGTTTAGGAGCAAATGTCTGCATTTTTGCGTCAGCGTGTCTGTACTCTTTGGTTGCGGACCAGGCATTAGATTTAACACCAAGTAACTCATTTGGAAATATGACAGGCCAAGTGTACGCATTTTCGCGTCAGGGTGTCCGTGGTTTCCGATTGCGGACTTGGCATCAGATTTGACGCCAAATGAGCCTTTGTGCGATTTTTAGAGCGAGTGTATGCATTTTTGCGTCAGGGTGTTTGTACTTTTTGGTTGCGGACCAGGCATCGGATTTGACGCCAAGTAACTCATTTGGAAATATTTCAGGCCAAGTGTACGCATTTTTGCATCAGGGTGTCAGAAATTTTCGATTGCGGACCAGGCATCAGATTTGACGCCAAGTGGTTTTTTGCGGCGAAAAAAGTGAAAAGAGGCACATCACACGAAAAACTCGATTTTCAAAAAAAAAAATTTCAAATTTTTTTCAAAATTTCAATTTTTAAAATTCCCGCCTGCCGACCAACTTCACCCCGCCAAATTCAAATTTCCTACTCATTTCCTCCCATCTTCTCACCTGAAACCGATAATAAAGTTTCGTCAAATCATCAGTCGTCGGTAGACCCATCTTCTGATTCACCGCCTGGGTTACTGTCTCCAATTTGGCGATCGCTTCCTCAGCTTTCTTTTTCTCTTCACAGTCCATCGGGAGGTATTCAGAATACCGTAACATCAAAAGTTTGTATCTCATGAAATTCTGGTGGACTTGGTCTAGTTGCTGAATGACGGCACCCTTCTTGCCACGTTTGAAGACCTCGGTTTCGAACTGAAAAAATTTTCAAAATTATTAATTTTTCAAAAAAAAATGTTTCCAATAATTTTCAAACTCCCCGCCAACGTACCATATAAGTCGCCTCATCAAACTCTCGATCCTCATTCCTCAACGCCAAAAGTTTCGCCAAAAATTCGGCTTTTTTATCCAAAAACGGTTGGCAACATTTCAAAAAATCGGCAAAAGTTCCAATGGTTTTACTCATATTCGGAGCACGAGAATCCCAAATAGAGCACACTTTCTCCACTTCTGTCAGGAGCATTTCGTGGATTGGCAAGATTTGAACCATGATTTTCTTGATTTGGAGAACGACGTTTTCTTGACCATTATGGGGTCCGAGGAGGTCACGACCACTGGATTGACCGTACATTTGCATGTAGTTTGGGTAGAGCTGGAAATGATTCGAAAATTTTTCTAAAAATTGCTGTTTCTCAAATTTCCCAAATTTTGCTTTAAGAATTCAAGCTCAATCGATATTTCTTTTATTGAACCTTTAGTCCAAATTATCAATAGAGCGCATTTCATCTCTAAAATTTCCCAAAAAAAGAGAACTCACCTCCGCCATCTCCCTCAAATACTGTACATAGTTGGATTGCACTTTCAAAAACTCCACAGCCGCATAATGCAACTTCTTCAGTCTCTGATCCTCTTCCTCATTTCCCGTATCGTAATCGGGTACCGTACTCATCACCGAACATCCATCACCAGAGTCCGCACCGCCCGAATGACTCGTGATAATACTACTACGGTCACTTGTCATACTTGTGATACGCGAGAAATCATCAGTCGATTGGGATGAGTATTCGGAAGTGGGGACGGGGACGAGGGAGTTGTGGCGACCCTGAAAATGGGCAGAAAATTTGAAAATTGTTTGAAAATCGGAAAAGTGGAGTGTTTGTGTGTCTGTTTGTCCGGATGTCCTTTTTCTTTGTATTGTCAGACTAAAAAAGGGAGGCTCTGTGTTTGCGCACTTTTCAGATTTCAATATTTTTCCAAGTCAAAATTGGCTTTTTGAAAAAATTGCAAAATAAGCAAAAACCGTGTCTCACTTTTTAAAATTCCGACTATAACTCCTGGTACGGGACTAACACAAAACTGGAACGTCAGGAAATCGTAAGAAACTTCTAGAATCTTTGAAACCTAAATCTTTTTTGAAGTCTGTCTGTGTGTCCGGATGTCGTCTATTATTCAAAAATTGTGGGTTTCTAAGAGTCTAATTGAAAAATCAAGACATAATTCAAATTTTCCAAAATTTTGAAACTGAAGTTTCTTTAGACCTTTCGAATATCGTCTATCTGTTTGTCTGGATGTCTGGAATCCACTTTTTTGAAAGTTTTGATAGTTTCATCTGATTGAGGACTCCTAACTGATAAGGAAGCGTTTAAAGGGGGTGTCAACTAATTTCTGAAAAGTTGAGATTTTTATATCAATCGACGTGAAATTACTGTGAGAACAACTAATTCTCTTGGCGGATACCCTGAAAATGTCTGGTTTCCGAGTTATAAGCCAAAAACAGGCCAAAAATTAGTACTGAGCGAGTGCAGATTCTCACTTTGCACTCCCACGTGGAGATTTGCACTCGCTCAGTACTAATTTTTGGCCTGTTTTTGGCTTATAACTCGGAAACAAGACATTTTCAGGGTATCCGCCAAGAGAATTAGTTGTTCTCACAGTAATTTCACGTCGATTGATATAAAAATCTCAACTTTTCAGAAATTAGTTGACACCCCCTTTAATGGAAAATTGAGACCATCTTCTAAAAGTTTGAAACCTAAAATCTGGTCTGTCTGTGTGTCCAGATATCTGAATGTCCGGATGTCGTTATTTCATAATTCCGTTTGTTGATTGAGGTTAGTTTTCAAACGATTCCAAAAAGGGCAAATCGAAAGCTCTTGGAAAACTTTGAAATTTCCAAAAAATTTGAAACCGAAAGTTGTTTGAAACTTTTGAAATTTTGGTCTGTCTGTGTATCTGTTTTTCGGATGTCCGGATGTCGTTTTTTTCAAAGCTCAATTATTTTGTAAACCTATATGGTGCTGATCACTAAAGAAACCGACAATCGAAAAATCTTCGAACCTTCGAAATTTCAGAAATTTTTGAAACCGAAATTTCTGTTGGATTTTTTAAAATTTAGTCTGTCTATGTCTCTGGATGTCCAGATGTCCTGACATCTCTAGTTTCTAGAAACGATTGGTTCTAGCGTCTATTTTAGTAGTCCAAAATACTTTGGCTTCTTTAGGATCAGTTGAGGATCGAAGTCTAAAGTTTCCGAAAATTTTGAACCAGACTTTTAATGAGATTCTCCGGAATTCACTTGCTAGGATTCCTAATGTTTTTGAAACCGAAATTAAAAAAAATTTTGTCTTGATATCCTAGGAGTCCCCCTTAGCACCTACCAAAATCTCCAAAAACTCCAAAACTTTGGATAGTCTCTGCTTGTCGTTATAGAAATTGAATGGAGTCATATTTCAGATAATAGTACTAAAAAATCGAGAAATCAGCGATAGAGTGAATGGTTCCGATTGTGAACTCGAAAATTCAAAAAATTTTGAAACCGCAAAAAAATATGGAAATGTGTCTTTAGCTTTTAGTCTATATATACACACTATCAGTGGTCTGTTTACACATTTTTATTGTTTTTTGACATCTGATGCATATATATAGTACACCATATAGTGATGCTATAGGTCTCCTGATATCTCAGAACATTCTAGAACCTCGAGAATTTGAAAATTTTCAGTGACATTTTTTCAATTATCGAGGGGGGGGGGTCTTAGGATCTGACTCGAGATTTTCAGGAGGGAGACAGAAGACCCCCATAGCCAAAATGATTAATAGGAAAGGAGAGATAGTATAGAAAAATGAGAGACGCAGACAGCAATCTGACATTCACTGTAAACCGTACCAGCTGAAAAAGTTCCGAAATGTCCGGTTTCGAAACGTCTTGATTTTGGAACGTCGAAGTCTACAAGCTTTCGGTTTTGAGAAGTCTATTTTCAAAATGTCCGGTTTTGAAATGTCAGGCTTTGAAATGTCCGGTCTCGAAACGTCTTAGTTTTGAAATGTCCGGTTTCGAAATTTCTTAGCTTCGAAATGTCCGGTTTTTAACCGAATTAGTTTCGAAATGTCTCAGTTTTGAAAATTCCGGTTTCGAAACGTCCAAGTTTCGAAATGTCTGGTTTTGAAATTTTTAAGTTTCCAAACGTTCGGTTTTGAAATGTCTCAGTTTCGAAGTTCTCGGTCTCTAAACGTCTCAGATTCAAAATTTCTTGTTGTAAAAGTCTGGTTTCGAAACGTCTCAGCATTGAAATTTCCGGTTTTGAACCGTTTTAGTTTCGAAACGTCCGGTTTTGGATTGGAACGTCTTAGTTTCGAAATGTCCGGTTTTGAAACTTCTTAGTCTTCAAATTTCCGGTTTTGAGACATCTAAGTTTCACAATGTCCGGTTTCGAAAAGTCTCAGTTTTGAACCGTCTTAGTTTCGAAATGTCCGGTTTTGGATTGGAACGTCTTAGTTTCGAATTGTCCGGTTTTGAACCGTCACAGTTTTTTACCCAAAGAAATGCTGCTGCTATTTCTGGTTTTGAAACGTCTTGGTTTCGAAATGTCGGGTTTTGGAAAGCCGACAGTCCAAGCTTCCAGATTTCTATTCAATTTGGACTATGATTGTTTGATTATCGGATAATTGAAATTTCTAAAAATTCCAAAAAAATAGAAAATTTTTGAAACCGAAAATGTAATGGTATTTTTTATGCTCGTTCGTCTAGTTTATCCATCTATCTGTCTGTGTATCCGGATGTCCAAAGACCATTTTTCCCCTAAAAAAGCTTCTAGACCCTTACCAATATCTCATAAAGTCCCATGACTTTCTAACAGCAAAAAACACAAAAATCACAAAAAAAGAGAAGCCAACACACTAACTTTTCGATTATCTCTCAGCTTCCCCACATCCGCCGGAATCTCATCGATATTCGATTGTCGTCTCTTCTGAGTGCTTTTTCCTCCTTGATTCGAAATGTTGTGACTGTGCTTGTTGTTGTATCCATTGTTTCCGGCGGCTCCTTTTGCTTGTTTGTCTCTGAAAAACGGAGGAAATTTGATGGATGGGTTTTTGCATTTTTAGCGTTTTCAGAAGGGGGAAAATGGCTGAAAATGGAATTTAGGGGAAAAATGGATCTACTGTCTTGTTTTGGTTTGAAATCATTTTTCCCAAATTTTGAAACGGTAAAAACTAGAATTGCTCTTGTCTAGCTCATTCGTTCATGGGTGATACTTAAAATACGGTACCTTTCAAAAACCATTTGAACAATTTGGGAGTCTCGATGTTTGTATTCTAATCAGTCAAAACTTGCATAGTTAGAATTACAAGAAGAATAGGAAACAGTGAAAAATTTTCAGAAAAAAACGGTGCAGAGTACTCTATCTACCCAGGACAATCTTCCAAGCTCCGTTCAAGTGCTTATCGTAAATTCACCATTTTTTTTGAAACTGCGAAAAAAATTTTATGTTTCAGAAATTTCATATTACACTAACTCATCTTACCAGATTTGTTGGGCTTAGGCTTCAGTTTTTATAGTTATTCCAACTGTTTTGTCAATTTGTGTGCCGTGATGTCAATCTAATGCAATCCGAATATAGGCAAAGGTAGCCTTATTTTTCTCAGGACAAGCACGCTCCACTGCACTCAAGTGCAGCGGAGCGCGCTTGTGCGGAAAAAAGTAAGGCTACAGTGAAAAAAATGTCCAAGAACTAGCATCCCATAATTACTAAAATAATACTAAAATTCTTTGAAACTGCAACAAAAATGTCTTTATCACAAGGATTAGTGGCTCTGCAGACACTACTGACAAGTTTGCTTCCGCGGATCCAATACGCATCGAGTGACTAGAATTTCAATCGAATTTCTAAAAATTTTGAAACAGTATAATCTATCAAGTATCATCAGACTGTGATGAGATATGCGCAATTTAAAGTTCAGTTAACACCAGTAGAAAGCTTAACGGATATTTTGAAAAGACTAGGAAACAGTAAAATTTCGTGTCTTTTGAAGTACAACTTTCACATATAGTTTCGAAACATGGTTCTCCTGTTGAGAATTATAATACCGTAAAACCTCTGATAGAAGGGCATGCCCTTCTATTTTTCAATGGCCTTCTCGAGGTGCCCTTATATTAGAGGTGTCCTTCAATTGGGGGTGCCTTTTTATTTTTCAATCAGTTGTCGATAAAAACAGATCAGCAGAAAATTCGCTCAAATCGTGGAAAAATTGAGCGAAATCACTAATAATTATCTTTATACCAGTCAAGAAATGCAATATTTCGACAAAAATCAACTCATTTTTTCGAGTTTTGAAACAAATGTTGACAAAAACAGTTTTGGAGGGCGCCCTTTTAATGGGGGTGCCCTTCTATTAGAGGTGCCCTTCTATTTTTCAAATACGCTCTCGAGGTGCCCTTTTATTGGAGGTGCCCTTCAATAGGAGGTGCCCTTCTATTAGAGGTTTTACGGTAGCTTGGATATTATAGAACCGGTTATTCAGATAAACTGAATAAGAAGAATGGACTGATTCCTATTTTTCACATACACACTTAGAATTACTATGAAACAGAAAAATGTTTTTGTTAGAAAACATGAAATTTTGATGGGATATTAGAAAATCTAATCATCTTGGAGTAAGGTATCATGTGAAAAAAATCTGGTTCAGTCTCTAGTCTTCACATTTGGTTCAGTGGAAAAGGCGGGAGAGCTGACTCTCAAAAAACACAATATCTTTTTTTGAACTCCAGCTTTCCCGCCTCTTCCAGTCGCCCGAGTGCCGTGGAGCGCACTAAACGAATTCTTTTTTCCCTAACATGTGCTTCACATTTCTTGCGTATTGTCATCATTGTGTGAAACTATCGCCATATCAAGAGGAAAATCAGAAACTGCAAACAATTTGAAGCTGGAAAGATTTCTTACTCATCATCTGCCAAATGGATAACTTTCCTAACTAGACAGTGAAAAACTGAGAATGTTATATTCACAAAAACTACAAGAATTCGAAGAAATTCCGAAGAGTTGATGTATCAACGATAAGTTCTCGACCCGTATCAACCATAATGGTCTCGACTCACTGATTCTAAAAACCTAACTAATTCGAATGAAATTCTCAAAAAAAAGTTCTGTTTCAATAAGAAAAGGAATACATAATCTTGATTTGATTATCAGTTCGTCTTTGAAATATGGTCCAAAATTTTTCTAATTTTTCCACTGTTGCTGCGAGCTTAGACATGTTAGCTAATCGTTTCAATATTAATATAATCATGATGTAACCAAAACATTTTGATCACTATTTTTCGGAGATATCCAACTTCAAGCGTAAAGTTTTTTCCAAAAAATCTCCGGTTTCAGAGATCAAATTTCTGGGGTTGAGTATAAAAATGCATAATTTCTTTCGGGTTTTTTTTGTCACTTCTTCCTAGAGACTACCGTACCTCATCAAATGCTCCATCTGCTGCATCACCCCCGAATGGGTATTCGCCACTGCCGTCGTCTTTCTCTCTGTCCTCGGAAGGGGTAACTCATCGAAATCGTCTTCGTGTCGATGACGTCGAAGGTGTCGTTCATTGGATCCGTCGTCATCTGAAGCCGACGTATCACCACCGTCGTCGAATTCATCACTGACTTGCGAGAGGGTGGATACTTGAGAGATGGGTCTGGAAAGGAAAAGTGGTGGGAGGTTGATTTTATGTGGAATTTTTGATATTATAGTCCGATAGGGCTGCAAAAATTGTCTTATTGATGGCCAAATTGTGAAAATTTCAACTTTGAAACAGAGAAAATTTGCAAAAAAATTAACTGATTTCAGTCGCCTAAACCAATTTTGACATTGTTATTGCCTTAAAAATACGTAAAAATGTGTGTAGATTCCAAAAATCATAATGAAAATGCTCAAAAATAGCTCTAAAACCCCGAAAATGTTGTCCGAAATGAGCAAAAATGGTCTCCGGTGGCCGTCGCCGAGTTTCCCAAAAAAAGGGGCGGAGTCAGCCAATCAGCGCCATTGCAATTAAGGACGCGAGCGGTGTAATTGGTTGCCCTACAACAACAATGGCTGACTCCGCCCCTTTTTTGGGAAACTCGGCCACGGCCGCCGGAGACCATTTTCTTGATTTTTGCTCTTTTTGGTGCGCATTTTCAGGGATTTAAAGCAATTTTTGAGTATTTTCATTCTGCTTTTCTGATTTGGAATCTACATCCATTTTTACGTATTTTAAGGAAATAAAAAGTTTTGACCAGAATTCTTCTTAAAATCAGTAACCTTTTTCTGCAAATTTTCTCTGTTTCAAAGTTGAAATTTTCACAATTTGTTTACAAAAAAGATAATTCGTTGATCAAATATAGATTTCAATCATTTTAAGCAAAGTTTTGCAAAAAAGTTTCGAAAAAGTTCCGAAATGTCAAAATCGAAATTTGGACTCTGCCATGTTTCTCTATTACCTCTCAACCTGCCCGGCGGCACTATTCGCCCTGGGCACGAATCCCATATTGACCAACTGCCTCGCCTTGTCCTTTACATTCGTTCCATTCCCGTTGGAATCGAAAAATCCACCATTCGAATAGTCGGAAGTTGCCGGGGACACCAAAATGGTCGGTGTGGTGCACGAGGATCGAGGGAGCTCAATTCGTTGATGTTGATGGGAAGGGACGTCCGGGGTGGAGCTGGATGTGGGGAGCTGTAAGAAATACAGATGATGGAAATATTGAAATTTGAAAAATTTGGATGTGTTTTGGGAACTTTTTGAAACAGTGAAAGTTTTGAATTTTCGCTTTTTTTACTGTTGATGCGCTGAGTAGAATTTAAAGACGCAGACAGTCCTTTTTTACATTCTGGTATCTTTCAGAAGCCTTCTAACGTCTCCTGAATTTTAGAATCCGTCAGGATCCTTCCTTTCCTCTCAGAATCATCTAGATTTTTCCAAAATCTCTCTAATTCCTTCAGAATCCTCTGGAATGCTCCGGAATCCTCCCGAATCGTCTAGAATTTTCTAGAGTCCTTTTTACTTTTAGAAGTACTGTAACTTCTTTCAAGGCAGCAAATAGGAAGAATGGAAATTACAAAAATCGCTTATCGTCATTCACTGGTATTCGAAGCACTCCGACATTCAAATGAAATTTTCGAATCTGTAGTTTTTTTTCGGACTTGCTTTGAGCTTAACTTCCAGTACTACCAAACCCCCTAAGCTCTAGAAATTTCCATATTTCTTGAAACAGTAATCTCATAATTTTTTTGGTTTTGATCCACCCTATGGATCCTGATGTCTCCATCTCTACTAGTCTATGTCTCCTTGTTTGGTTAGTTCATGTGTATGCACTTTTTCTCAGGAATCACAAAAATAGAATAGTTGCAGAACTTTTCCAGGGAATCAACAACAAAATCAAATATGACATCATTTTTTTCGTGGATGTTGCAAAAGAAAAATCCCAGCCTAGCAAAATAGTGACCTTCATTTGAATATATTAGTTAGTCATAGGAAATTTCGAGAAAAACGAGATGAATCATAGTGGAGAAAATTGGCGGGAATTTCGAAAAAGTTCATTTTCAAGGAATTTCGGAAAGTTTGCAAGCCAATAGGTGGCAAGTCGGAGCCTTGAAAATATGAAGAACTCATATGTTTTTTTTTGAATTTCGCGCCAAAAACCACCACTGTTAGAATAAGAGAATTTAGTTCAAATCCTTCAAAAATTTTGAATTTCTCAAAAAAAATTTTACTGTTTCGCTTCTACTTCTTTCTCATTATTCTTTGTAAATCTGCAATCGGCAATCCGGACAGATATGAAAAATTTGAATTTTCAAAAAATTCCCAGTTTCACTCAAAACCCATTTTTTAACGTTTTTCAAGTACCACATCCGCAGTCGTTCGTACACATAAAAAAAAACAATTAGAAAAGAAGCCAACCTCAAAATTCATAATTCTCCAATAGTCTGAAAACACGAAAACCACAAATAAGTCACAGAAATTTTAAACTTTTCGGAGAGTATGCGTATAATATGAAAATGAGGCAAGAGGAGGTCGAATTAAAAACGAAAAAAAGGGACAAAATGGAAGTAAAGGGGGCAAAAGGCAAGCACTTATTGCCGCTAGATTCACATGTATTGATTCCCAAGTGTTACCCCTGGATTTCTTTGAAGTATGCATGATTCAAATCTACACTCAGATGTAAGAAACACCACGAAGCCGTTTTTTGACCGGGCTCCCCCTTCTCGAGATATGCCGACCTTTAGGTTTTGCGCGGGAGATGGCTCACCTCAGACTTTGAAGAGGCATAACTTTGGTCATTCTTAGTCAATCACGATGTTCTAAAAAGCAAAATGTGTTCAATTATCTTGCCTTTCATATGATGTAAAATTCATAAAGTAAAAACAACGTTATAATTGAGAAAATCAAGAAATAAAAATATGGAAACCCAGTCGCCAGAATTGCTCCGATTCCCAACGCCACCAAACGACGTCATGGGATCCTATCCGTCGTGGAATCAACATCAATATCGACAAGAAGTGTACGGTAATTCATGGAGCAATGGTATGGCGGTTTCAGGATTTGAAGACAACCGAGAGGATTCGACCTACAGACTCTTGGAGTTATAATTTTACTGTTTTCCTGATTTTCAAATGTTTGATGTTGTGGTTTTTTGTTGATAAAATAAATCTTTGGTTTCTTCAACTGCCAATGTTTGTATAAGTCCAGAAATAACCGATTTTCAAATCCAATTTTTTTTCAGTTTCAGCAAACTCTGAATGACTGGTTATTTCAAATTCTGTAGTGTTTCTAATCCTTCTCAATTTTCACGCATTCATTTCAAAAAAAATTTTGATCTACCAGTGAAAAAAAATTGACCTACTTTTTCCACGCCCTCCTTTCCCAGTTTTTCCTCAGTTTATCGAGTTTCGACTAATGATTCTTTTCTCTTTTTTTCCGCAATTTTTTCCTTGTTTTATTTGAAATGCATTTTTCTTTTTTCCACTTTCGTAATTCCTTTAACTTTCAGAATGTCATCTTCCTCTACCTCACCATCTGGAATTACGGTAGCTGTGAAGAATGCCGAAATGTGGGCGAAATTCTACCCCCGCACCGAGATGATCGTCAGAGGCCAGAAGGGACGAATGACCTTCCCATTATTGAAATATACTGTCGAGGGATTGGACCCCAACGCCCAGTATACTGTACATTTGCACATGGAAAGGATTGGAGATCACAAGTAAGTCAACTCTCGAAATGACAAAAAATATCTCAACATTACAGATTGCGATGGGAAAAAGAATGGATTGAAACCGACGTGACGAGTCCCCGTTTGCCGATTCAAAAATTGAAGCATAGAGCCTTGGAACTATTCGGAAATCAATGGATGAAGTTCCATATATCATTTGATTATATTCGGCTTAACAACAATAAGGATACTGTAAAAGATCCCAATGCGGATGTTCTGATGCAAAGTATGCACAAGTGGATTCCAGTGGTCACTATTCGAAATGAGGAAAATGGAAGAGAAGAGGAATTTCGATTGGAGATCACTCAGTTCTATACTGTTACTGCATATCAGGTAAGGTTTATTTAGTGAAGATTACTGTAGTTGAGATGAAATTTTTCAGGATTATTCTATCAGAGATCTGAAAGTGGAGCTCAACGATCATGCATCGAGATTCCGTGAGAAAAGGACAAGCGAGAAGTCGGAAAGGAAGAAGAAGCGAACATTGGCTCCACCGTCAACTGAGAATCTGAAATCGTCAGAATCAGAAGGCATTGAAGATCAGAAGACGTTGGATTCTGAAGACCCAAATATTCCAATAAAGGTTCACAAACAAGCGGACTGCACCACTCGGACCTTTGGTTCAAAACCATAATTTGCAAGCCCAGAATCATCCAATGGTCTTCCAACACATTAATTTCTACCTTTTTCTATTCTGTGCCATGAATGCCATGTACAGTAATACCTTGAATTCGACCGGAAATATTGGAAACCCCTCTCCAGGACTGCCACTCCGACTTCCAACGCCAAATGTCATGGATTCTAATCCGCCGGGAAATTCAAATCAATCGAGTCAAGAAGTGCAGAGGAATTCAGTGAATTCTGAAATCGAAGAAAACCGAAAGGATTCATAATGATATTCTAAATTGTTTCAAACTAATGGTTTTCATTTATTTTTATTTTTCTCTCCTCATTGTCTGAATTTCTTTGTATTAATTTTTTGTTTCAATTTTCTCCTCTGGTGATAAAATGAATCTTTTGTTTCTTCAACTCTCAATATTTTCACATTTTCAAACATCTCTTAATTTCTCAAAATCAATTTTTAAATCAAAATTTTTCCGTTTCAACGAGCTCAGACTGTTTGGTGATTGCCAAAACTGTACTGCTTTTGATCTTTTCTTTTGTTTGAGCGATTCCTTGGCAATCTTCCTGAATCTTCCTTTCAGAATCATCTAGAATGCATCGATTTTTTCTATTTTCAGAATATCTGGAACAACTCATTGTCACTCCTCTTCAAAAAACTTTTCAAAAAAAAATTTTTTTGATCTACCAGTGAAAATTCAAGGCGCGGAAATATATTTGACCTCAATTTCTTTTTTTTCCTCCTTTCTCAGTTTCTCCTCATTTTGTCGAGTTTGGACTAGTGATTCTTTTCTCGCTTTTTTCTAATTTTTTTCAATATGTTTCAAAGTATATTTTTCTTATTTTCCACTTTCGTAATCAATATGAATTTCAGAATGTCACCTTTCTCTACCTCGTCATTTGGAATTACGGTAGCTGTGAAAAATGCCGAAATCTGGAAGAAATTCTACCCCCGAACGGAGATGCTCGTAAGAAACCAGAAGGGACGAAAGACCTTCCCAATATTGGAGTACACTGTCGAGGGACTGGACCCCAATGCCAAGTATACTGTACATTTGCACATGGAAAGGACCAGTGATCATTTGTAAGTAGATTTTTTAATTTACTATGAATTCAAAATTTCTCAAATATTCAGATGGCAATATGACAGAGGAATAGGATGGATTGAAACCCACGTAGCCATTCCCCGTTTGGCGATTCAAAAATTGAAGCATCCAAATTTGGAAGTATCCGGACGACAATGGATGGAGTCTCCAGTTTCATTTGATCATATTCGACTTACCAACAATAAGAATACTGTGAAGAATCCCGACGTGGATATTCAGATGCAAAGTATGCACCCGTATATTCCAGTGATCACTATTCGAAATGAGGAAAATGGAAGAGAAGAGGAATTTCGATTGGAGATCACACAGTTCTTTACTGTCACCGCGTATTTGGTAAGGTTTTCGAGATAAATTACTGTAGTTGAGATGAACATTTTTAGGAACCATCCAACAGAGATCTGAAAGTGGAGCTCAATCATCGTGCATCGGGATTTCGTAAGGAAAGGGCTCCAAGGAAGGAGTATGAAAGGAAGAAGCGTGCATTGGCTCCACCGTCAATTGAGAATCTGAAGTCATCAGAATCAGAAGGGGTTGAAGTTCAGAAGACGTTGAATTCTGAAGACCCAAATGTCCCAACAAAGGTTCACAAACAAGCGGAGACTGCACCACTTCTGGAGCCACAATCTTTGGAGCAAAACCAAATCCAGAATCATATCACGGTCGTGGATATTCAGAAGCCGTCGGGTCCAGAATCGGAAGTTGTGGATCCGATCCCAACAAAAATTCAAAGACCAGAGGTTACTGTACTCAATATGTCCTTGATCCAGAACCATACAGGACCGAGCTACAACCATCATTACTATGCTCCAGCGCCTTCATTCCATGTTGGACCAGTTTACAGTAATCCACTGGATTCAGCCCCAGTACCTTCTATCCATGTTTTTGGCAACCATGGGACCTTCCAACACAACTATCCTCTCCTATCCCATCCCATGAATACCGTGTACAGTATTCCGTGAAATTCAACTCAATATATTGGAAGCCAATCTCTCGGAATCCATGGACCGGTCTACGGTAATACTTTGAATTCAACCGGAAAAATTGGAAGCCAATATCCAGAACTGCCACTCCGACTTCCAATGCCAAATGTCATGAGACATCGATCGGGTCAAGAAGTGCAGAGGAATTCATTGAATTCTGAAATCGAAGAAAACCAAAAAGATTCGACATATACCATCACGGAGTTATAATTCTTATAATCAATTGTTTCAGTCTACTGGTCTCTAATTAATTTCTAAGTCTAATTAATCTCTCCTGATTGTCTCAAATTTTTTGTTTTAATTTTTTTCCTCTGGCAATAAAATGAATTCTTGCTTTCTTCAACTCTCAAGTTTGGTATATAGGCACTAGAAACATGTGACACCAAAGATTGCGGCTCCGCGTCTTTTGCAACTGCGGAATTTCGCAACTGGACATTTCGTAACCAGTCATTTCGCAGCATTATAAAGAAGTTCAGTTTTTATTTATGTAGGTTAAATGTGATTGGGGATATCATAAACCAATCCAGGTTGCTATTTATTTTGGAGAAAGTTCGATTTCATTTGCCAGTAATATTAGTAGAAATTCTATGCACCAAATGAAACACATTTTGTTTCCTGTTTCATATTCTTTAAGAAACAGAAATCATTTATATCACAACAATACCGCACTATCGTACGAAGCCAGTAAAAAGAATATGATTGCAATTGATCTTTGTCGCACCGCGAAAAATAAAAACGATTAAAGTATCCAGAAAATGTACCATGCAGCTGCCTTTGAAGTGCTTTCTTGTTTAGGAAATCGCCGCTACTATTATTCAAAATTTTTATTCTTCAGAGGTGTTTGAGAAGATGCTCTTCAAGTGGGATCAGGCAACATTATTACAAGTGATCGAATCGAAAACATATGTTTCTCCTGAATGTATCCGTGGATTGATAATTTTCCAAATTTCCAACTATAGAAAAATCTTGAAACAGAAAACTTCCAGATTTTTCAACGAAAATTAAAAATCTGCCAATAATTAGTATTTTTTCTAAAGATTCGTTTAATTCTCATGATCTGACAATACATCGTATGAAAAAGAAATTACATAAAAACTAATCGAACTCTAAACACGATTAAAGCAAAGACTTTCAGAGTGCTAATGTGATATGCAAACTTTGAAACAGTAAGAAAATTTGATTTTCAATGTCAATTTTTCTGTTTCTGACTATCTTTTTCACTTCAAGGAATCTCAAGGTTTCAATAAACGTGTATGTTTCGCCTATATGTTTTCAGTCTAATGTATAAACAAAGAGCGGAAGATAATCATTGGAACTTTGAAACAGTGAGAAAAATTATTCCCAAATCAAGTTGCTGCTTCAAATGATCTAGCTTACTTGGCAGATTTTCAACGTCCTAGTGGGACCATGATTATCTGTCCAGACTTTTCGGGTGTCTTTCTTCTCGTTTTTATCCTTGTACTGTTATTTAATTCACTTGAGCGCAGTTCCTATCTTCCTCTATGCTTTCACTGTCTAACAGTTTCCCTTCTAGATTTCAATAAATCTCTGTGTGTCTGTCTATCTTTCCTAATCCTTACCTCCTTCTTCATTCGGCTCCCAATTGTTCAAAACTGGAACAGAGCATAGCTCGTGTTAAAACCTAGATGTGCTTCTAGAGGCTCCACAAATGATGACGTGAAGATATGAAATCAAGTTTTTAATATTATTTCTTTCCTGTTACAACGATATCCTAAAGCTAGTTCTACAATTCAATAATAATTTCATTCATAAGCCTACTTAAGATTTCAAATTACAGGAATCAGAACCAAACACTATGTGTATCGTTTTCCCTTACTCCTTGCAACGTTTCCATTTTTCCATGAACCGACCCAAATCGCTGTTTATTTTTTTCGGTTTCATCGAAACGTGAATTTCAGGACTACACATTGCATGTGCTATAAGAGACCAAAGATTTAAACAAATGAATCTTTTCCGTTTCACAGAATCCTTCTATCTTTTTCATTTATCAATTAAACGATTACGAATAGATCTCTATTTATCTTTCATTAAAATTTTCGATTCTAGACGGAGTGACCAGAGTGTTCACTTTCTATTTCATTCCTTGCGCTCTGCCCTCAACCTAAAATTTCTGCTGTAAAATCTCCTTGAAAAATAAACAAAACTATTTATTTTCATGTAATAGAACTCATCATCATCATCAAAAACTGGAGGTTATTTCAAGCCTTTCAAATAGGAAAAAAGGGGGAAATTCAAGATCTACTTACAAAAAATGTTGCTATTGCACAAGATCTATTAAAAAATTCTATTGGAATGACCTGGCAATACATCACGAACGGAATCAGACAACCATTAAAAAAACTAATCAAATTTACAAGACCAAAGTTAAAAATTGTCAAGTTTGACATCATTTGAAGTAGTAATCCCAGAGAGCGTTGGCTTTCTTTTTCTAATAACCAAAGATACTATTTTCTACTCTCTATTTCTATCGTGTAGCAAAGTCTTTTTGAGTGGTAATGTAATACGGAAACTTTGAAACAGTAGGAAAATAGATTTCCACTCTGATTTTTTCGGTTTCAGACAATCCTTTTCACTTCAAAGGCTTTCAAGATTTCAATAGATGGTCCGACTGGAATTTCATGTATTCGTCTACATTGTATCCACAATGATAATGTAACATAAGCTATTATAATATCAAAACGAGAATTTCGAAACAGTAAAAAAATATATATCCCCAACAAAAGTTACTGTTTCATAGTCTCTTTCTCAGAAGAGTAGCCTTCGAGGGCTCGGTTGGCCTTTCTTCTAATCATTGTCTGATTGTGTATCTATTTTCTTGGACGTACATTTTCTCATTTACATCACTAGTACTGTTTTTCCATTCACTAGAGCGCATTGGCTATCCAACTTTTTGCCTCTGTTGTGTAGGTATGTGGATCATTTGTTTTCTTCTAGTTTTCATTGTCCTGTATGTCCCGATATCCAGACATCCAAGTATACTCCTTCCCCTTATTCACCCATTCATAATCCCTGCCATGATGCCGCCTATTAATTCAGTTTCTCCTTTACCATTCGTCTGTATTGGTACTGTACCATCAAACGGCCCGGGGTCTCCTTTCGACTCCCAATTGTCCAAAGGGCTGACAGAAACTGACGAGAACTGTTTTGGAGACTCATAAATGCTTTTTGAGACTAAACAAATGATGACACGATGACATGGAATCAAGTTTTTGATTTGATTTCTTTTCTGTTACAATCATATCTTGAAGTCTATCCTTCAATTCCATTATAGTTTCACAAACAAAGCCTGATCCAGATTTCAAACTAACATGTATTGATCCCCAACTGATTCCCCTAAATTTTTTCGAAGTATGCATAATTCGAACCTACTCATAGATGTAAAAAACCCTGTGCAACGATTTTTTTTGAGGGGCCTCCTTCCCGAGATATACCGCCTCCTAGATTTTCGCGTGAGATGGGCGCCCGCGGACTTTGACAAATCATATCTCGGTTCAAAATTATGCAATCAAGAAGTTTAAAAAACAAAAATGTGTGAAATCTTATGGTCTTTCAAATGATAACAAAACAAAAAATGGAAAACATGTCTTGAATCCTGAAAATGGTGAAAATGTAAAAGATGTCAATTCCAAATTTTTTTCCAGCCTATTAAATTTTATGAAACTATGTCCAAAAGAAAGAACACCTTTGATTTAGTATATGTTCAAAAAATCAGGGTAGGTCATCGGTCATTTTCGAGAAAAAAATTAATTTGTTCGAAAAAAAAATTTTTTTTTGAGAAATTTTTTCTCAAAAACGTTCTAAAATCTTATTTTCTTTTGTTATTCTGGTGATTCTGAGTATAAATAATACATATATGCATCCCGATTCATCAAAGGCCTCGATTTCCAAAACTCGTAGAACATGAATACTCATATGTGTCGTTCTATGATATCAGGTTGTTGATGAATTGTGATGCATATAAGTATTATTTATACTCAGAATCACCAGAATAACAAAAGAAAATAAGATTTTAGAAAGTTTTTGAGAAAAAATTTCTCAAAAAAAAATTTTTTTTTCGAACAAATTAATTTTTTTCTCGAAAATGACCGATGACCTACCCTGATTTTTTGAACGTATACTAAATCAAAGGTGTTCTTTCTTTTGGACATAGTTTCATAAAATTTAATAGGCTGGAAAAAAATTTGGAATTGACATCTTTTACATTTTCACCATTTTCAGGATTCAAGACATGTTTTCCATTTTTTGTTTTGTTATCATTTGAAAGACCATAAGATTTCACACATTTTTGTTTTTTAAACTTCTTGATTGCATAATTTTGAACCGAGATATGATTTGTCAAAGTCCGCGGGCGCCCATCTCACGCGAAAATCTAGGAGGCGGTATATCTCGGGAAGGAGGCCCCTCAAAAAAAATCGTTGCACAGGGTTTTTTACATCTATGAGTAGGTTCGAATTATGCACTTTTCGAAAAAATTTAGGGGAATCAGTTGGGGATCAATACATGTAAAACTGTCAGAACCATGCACTCTGTGCCCCAATGAACTGAGAGGAATGATTGTTTCACCGGTTCATAGAATCCTTCTGATTTTTCATTCTGATCCGTCCATTTTTTTCAAATAAAAACTTTTCAAATGTAGATGATAACCTGGAATGGTTTACACTACTCTCAACCTATAAATGACCGTGAAGAAGACAAGTTTATAAAGTTTCGAAACGACTGGTTGCGAAACGTCTAGTTTCGAAATGTCGCGGTTGCGAAATGTCTCGGAGCCAAATAAATTTTTCACCGTTTCACAGAATCCTTCTAATTCTTCTTTTTTTCTATGATTCGATCCGACTTTCTTATTCTCCTCCTTTCTTCAGTCCCATCAAAACTTCAATTTTTCGACTTTCGGTTTTTTTCCTATCTGTTTCCTCAACTTGAAATTTCTGTCAAAAACCTCACAGTAAAATGCACAAAACTCTTTATTTTCATCATACAGAAAATCATACTCATATTCAGAAAAACAGCAAAAAACACATAAGGGGGAAGTGAAATGTCAAATGGGGGTTATTTTCACAGAAAAGACTAGCGCCGGGAAAAAATATCATATACATCTGTAAAAATTTCTAGGTGCATATACTGTAAATACCTGTATTTTGGGTGTTCATTTTTTTGGTTTTGAAAAATTAGAAAACGCACTGGGATAAAAAAGATGGGTACAATACATTTAAAACAGGAAAAAAATACATTATCAATGGGGCAAATTTGCATATACATATTCATCAGAGGGATAGTAGTCATCAGTTAAGTCAGCAAATGCGCTCTAATGAGAAAATCTGGCTTTTTAGAGCAGATTTCAAAAGGGTGTCAATAGAGCGCATTTCCTGACCACTAAGTCAGAAAGTGCGCTCTAAGGTCAATTTCCACCGGATTTCTCAATAGAGCGCAATTGCTGACTCCTACGCCTTGAAGGTAGGATCCAACTCCAGTTTATCCGCCAACGCCGCCGACCACTTCTTCGCACTGGCACTATTATCCACACGAAACGAGATGACGTCTTCTTTTGTGTCGTCAGTTCTGAACTGATTCCGATGGACTAATTCGAAGAGCCAACCATCATCCAGTTGAATTTCTCGATAGAAATATCCATATATCAAAAGTTCCAAAACTGCCTTTGAATCCAGTTCGGCCTTGTAGAATATCAGTTTGAGATCGTCGCGACGGAGGAGGGCGTGACGGACCACTTCGGATTTTCGACTTCTGAAACTAGGGGGAGAATTGTTGAAAATTTCTCGATTTCTCTGGAAAATTGGGCTCCCCGACGTTTTGCAACTGCGCCATTTCGCAACCATGCCGTTTCGCAACTGCAACCGCATTGGCTTATGATCCCCTAATAACAAGTAACCTATATGAATCTAAAATTGACTAATTTATGAAGTTACAGAATGTCCAGTTGCGAGATGTCTTGGTTGCGAAATGTCTTGGTTGGAAAATGACTGGTTGC
The DNA here is from genome assembly GCA_963932045.1 of Caenorhabditis sinica. Lineage (NCBI taxonomy): Eukaryota > Metazoa > Nematoda > Chromadorea > Rhabditida > Rhabditidae > Caenorhabditis > Caenorhabditis sinica. The sequence continues at coordinate 8,263,632 of OZ009940.1, read as the reverse complement.
AAAACTTCATGGCGCCGAAAATGAACTTTTTTTTCGAAAAACTTTGCTGTTTCAAAAATAGCGGATTTTGAAATTGCACTTTTCTTCGCCAATAACCGACGCGCTTCTAATGCAAAAAACGTCTCTCTGTGTGTCCGAATGACCGGATGTCCAACTATTTGTTCTTAAATTATAAAATTACTACAGTCTCACTGTGGTTAGAGAATAGGTCTCGAAAATATGGATTTTTTGAAACAGAACAATTTTCAGAAATTTAGATTTTCTACGACGCCCGTGTGTCCGGATGTCCGCAGCACTACAGTACTACATTTTCTTGGATTACTGTTTTTCAGTGTTTCTTTTTCACTCGAAATTCTAAGGATAATTTTAAGATTTTTCACTGTTTCAAACTTAAAAAATATACTGAAGTAGGAAGCTTATGTTAGTGTGTCCTTTGTGTATGTCATTACAATCGAAAGTTGACAATCGCGCTCTATTGATAATTTATTGATATTTGTAAAGGCGGGAAATTCAAAATTATTGTTCAGCATTCTTTCAGAAAGTGAACAGAAACGCTATAAGTAATTCAGTCTCTTTTACACTACCGTACCTATTCTGTTGATGACAAACGCGCTCCAACGCTAAGTCAAACTTTGAGCTTTTGTGGCCTAAATTCCAATGATTTTTTCGGTGGGAAATTCGAAAATTTTCAAAACTGTTTTGCTGTAAAGATAGCAAAAGCGCTCTATTGATAATTCATTCAAATTTTGAACTTCTGTTGAGAAACTCAACAATTTTCAGTTTCACCATTTTTTCATTAACATGAACAGGAGACTCAGGCTAGTATTTCTACTTTCCAATTTCGACTATCCCCAAAAAATTGCAAATGCGCTCCATTGACAAAAAAAACCGAAAAAAACGTTCCCTTACCTCAAGAAAACCCTTCCAAAAACAATGGCTCCCGCCCGTTTCTCCTCCACATTTCGATGTCGAAATCCGAAATTCACAGGCGGTTTGAATAGTTTCCGCGGGTCGACTGTCTCTTGTTCTCCTTTTTTACCAATCTTCACCATATGGGTTCCATCCGATTGTATCACAATGTTCTTCGTTGGGAATAGAGTGCCGGCTTTGTCTGGAAAAAAAGGGGCGGAGCTTAGAAATGGGGCGGGGCTTAGAAAGGGGGAGGAGCTTAAAGAGGGGGGGGGGGGGGCGGAGTCTAAAATTTCATTAGATAGCCCTCGAAAATGGCTAAAATAGTGAACTTTAGAAAAAAAATTCGAAAAATTTTCAGTTTCACCAGTTTTTCAAAGGATTCCTATTAGCCATTTTGACAGTGCCATCATTGCTTTAGAACAAAAAAGGCTACAGGACGTTTCGCAACCGATCATTTCGAAACTACGAAATACTTCATGAAATTGACTGGTTGCGACAAAAAAAAGAAATTGATTGGTTGCGACATGTCGTGGTTGCGAAATGTCTCGGTTGCGAAATGTGGCGGAACCGAAAAAAAAACTCACAAATCTCAAACTGTCGATCGTAGCACTCGGAGCACACATTCTCCTTTCGAAACTCGTATTTGGCCAATGGGGCTTGTCCTTTGCAATATTTACAGATTAGCTGAAAGAATGGAGGGAAATTTGAAAATGTTTTTTTTGAAGCCGGACGTTTCAAAACCGCAAAAACTTAAACGTTTCAAAACCGGATGTTTCAAAACTATGACAACTCGAAACCAGAAATTTCAAAACTGAGACGTTACAAAACCAGAAATTTCAAAGCTGAGACTTTTCAAAAACAAACAGTTCAAACAGTGAGACGTTTCGGAACTGCCAAGACTCGAAGCATAACGTTTCAAAACTGGACGTTTCAAAACCGGCCATTTCAAAACCTTCAAAGGGTGTGTCGAAACTGAAAGTTTTTTTATTTTCGAAATGTCCGGTTTTGTAATGTCTGGTTTTGAAACGCCTTGCTTTGAGTTTGTCGCGGTTTTGAATCGTCCAAGTTTCGGAAACGTCTTAGTTTTTGAGTTGTCGCGGTTTTGAAATGTCTGGTTTTGAAACGCCAGGTTTTGAAATGTCTGCTTTTGAATCGTCTTAGTTTTTAAACGTCTTAGTTTTGAGTTGTCGCGGTTTTGAAACGTCCGGTTCTGAAATTTCTGGTTCTGAAATGTCGGGTTCTGAAATGTTCGGTTTTGAAATGTCCGGTTTTGAAATGTCCGGTTTTGAAATGTCCCTATCCCCCCATTTTTCAATCCTTACCCATCCACAATCTCTACAATGATGTCGCCGATTGATAATACTGAATTCCGTGGAACATCCCTCCATCAAACACTCATTCGATATATTATCCGGCAACCAAACTGGCTTAATCACATCCGCCACCGCTTGTTTCTTCGTTGCTCCGGCCCCATTTCTCGAGGGTACTGTACTACCATCAAATGGTCCCCCTTCTCCACCATTCCCAGATTCCCAATTGTCCAAAGGGGTCACTGGCACAGATGATAGTTCGTCTTGAGACCCAGAAGTGCTTCGCGAGGCTCCACAAATCGCATGGGGACGCATTGAGTCCGAATCTTCGAAGTCGCAGTGGGTGGTCCCGTTGGTGGCAGTTGCGGTGGTGGGGGAGGTGGCCGGGGATTCGGGAATGACGTCGGAGTGGAGGAGGAGTTTTTGCATTTTTAGCTGAAAAAATTTTGGAATTATAGTTTTTGGTAGAATTGTCAATGGAGCGCATTTTAAACATTGAAGTCTAGAATTTTGGTTTTTTATGGTAATTCTGGAGGTCAAACATGCTACATCTTGCTAGATTGTCATTAGAGCGCGTTTTCAACATTTCTAGGGCAAAATAAATTAAAAAAAGCTCTGAATTCTTGATTAACCTAGGTTGACAACAGAGCACACTTTCAACATGCCCCTTTTGAAACTAGCCAAAAGTTCCGTTTTGGCTTAAAAATGCTATTTATTCATCAGCTAGGCTAGATTATCAATAGAGCACACTTTCAACATTCTAAGGTAAAATTATCCAAAAGTCTTAATTTTTGGTCATTTTTGAATTCAAACTGTACTCGAATTTTTGGTTGAAAGTGCGCTCTATAAACAGGTGTTACAGTATCAAGACTACTGTAGCTCAATTGTCAATAGAGCGCATTTTCAACATTCCTAGGGTCTCAGTATCAAAATTTTCTAGATCCCTCAAAGATTAAAAAAAAACTTTTCTGTTTCTGAAAATTCCCAAAAATTGCTCCAAAAAATTCTAGCTCACTGGATTCGTATTTGTTTAAATTCCAATCTAAATTATCAACAGAGCGCATTCCCGAATTTCCAAAAAACGAATTTTCCGATTTTTTTGGGTCAAAATTCTGATTTGTCAATAGAGCGAATTTTCAACATTTCTAGATCAAAAATACCCAAAAAGGGGTCAAAAATGCTAATTTTCTTCCGTTTGCATATATTACCAATAGAGCGAATTTTCAACATTCTTAGGCTAAAATTACCTTATTCTCATCATGTCTCTGCGCCGCCGTCGATTGCCGTCTCTTATAGGATTTTCGATCAAATTGAGCCTTCGCCAAATCATCGGCCCACTGATTCCGTTCCTTCTCCGATTGGAATATCAAAACGGCACTTTTCACTTTGCTTCGAACCATCAAACACTTGACATACTCATCGTCTTCCATTCGCTCAAATCTCATATATTCCAGAGGGATACGGTAGGAACGCGGCATTTCGAATTGCCCGTTGAGACCGCCTCTCGAAGCGACACGACATATCCAGAGGCAGTCGGTGAAGAGGACCAGATAACGGTGTTGTTCCTCTTTTCGAGTTTGTTTCATGACGTCTCCTTGACGGATGAGCACACGGCCCGGTTCGAGAACGTTGAATTGACACTGGAAAATGTTTTGGAATTTGAGAGGGTATGCATTTTTGCGTCAGGATGTCAGATTGCGAACCAGGCATCTTATTTGACGCCAAGTGACTATTTTTGGAGTTTTTCATAGCGAATGTGTGTATTTTTGCGTCAGGGTGTGAGAAATGGTTCATTGCGGACTAGGCATCAGATTTTACGCCAAATGACTTTTTTTAGAGCTTGTCACTCCGAGTGTATGCATTTTTGCGTCAGAGTGTCATAGGCTTCTCATTGCGGACTAGGCAACAGATTTGACGCCAAATGCCTCGTTTGGAAATATTTCAGAGCAAGTGTATGCATTTTTGCGTCAGCGTGTTAGAAATGTTGGATTGCGGACTCAGTCCGCCGGACTGGGCATTAGATTTCACGCCAAGTTCTCATTGCGGACCAGACATCAGATTTGACGCCAGGTTACTATTTCGGGAATTTTTTGAACGAGTGTCTGCATTTTTGCGTCAACTTTTCGAAATTTTGGATTGCGGACAAGACATCAGATTTGACGCCAAATGAATTTTTTAGAGCTTGCCATTGGGAGTGTCTGCATTTTTGCGTCTGGGTGTCAGCGATTTCCGATTGCGGACCAGACATCAGATTGGACGCCAAAAGACACGTTTGGACGATTTATACGCATTTTTGCGTCAGAGTGTCAGTTGCTTCTGATTGCGGACTAGACATCAGATTTGACGCCAAGAGATATTTTTGGAAAATTTTCACAGGGAGTGTATGCATTTTTGCGTCTTAGTGTCGAAAATGTCCTTTTGCGGTACCTGGCATCAGATTTGATGCCAAGTAACTTTTTGAGGCGAAGAAGTGAAAAATGAGCAGGGAGCCAAACAGTCCTAAAACATTCAATTTTCGAAAACATAAAAAAATGTTTTTCGAAATTCCCGCCTCCCGACCAATTCAACCCCGCCAAATTCAAATTTTCCACTCATTTTCTTCCATTTCCTCACCTGAAACCGATAATAAAGTTTCGTCAAATCATCAGTCGTCGGTAGACCCATCTTCTGATTCACCGCCTGGGTTACTGTCTCCAATTTGGCGATCGCTTCCTCCGCTTTCTTTTTTTCTTCACAGTCCGTAGGGAGGTATTCCGAATACCGTAACATCAAAAGTTTGTATCTCATGAAATTCTGATGGACTTGGTCTAATTGCTGAATGACGGCACCCTTCTTGCCACGTTTGAAGACCTCGGTTTCGAACTGAAAAATTTTTCAAAATTATTAATTTTTCAAAAAAAAAAAATGTTTCCAATAATTTTCAAACTCCCCTCCAACGTACCATATAAGTCGCTTCATCAAACTCTCGATCCTCATTCCTCAACGCCAAAAGTTTTGCCAAAAACTCTGCTTTTTTATCCAAAAACGGTTGGCAACATTTCAAAAAATCGGCAAAAGTTCCAATGGTTTTACTCATATTCGGAGCACGAGAATCCCAAATGGAGCACACTTTCTCCACTTCAGTGAGGAGCATTTCGTGGATTGGCAAGATTTGAACCATGATTTTCTTGATTTGGAGCACGACGTTTTCTTGGCCATTATGGGGTCCGAGGAGGTCTCGACCACTGGATTGACCGTACATTTGCATGTAGTTTGGGTAGAGCTGGAAATGGCGGGAAAATTTGAATTTTCAGGCGCAATTTCAATCCAAATTATCAATAGAGCGCATTTCCACCTTCCCAAAAAAAAGTGCTCACCTCAGCCATCTCCCTCAGATACTGTACATAGTTCGACTGTACTTTCAAAAACTCCACAGCCGCATAATGCAACTTTTTCAGTCTCTGATCCTCTTCCTCATTTCCCGTATCGTAATCGGGTACCGTACTCATCACCGAACATCCATCACCAGAGTCCGCACCGCCCGAATGACTCGTGATAATACTACTACGGTCACTTGTCATACTTGTGATACGCGAGAAATCATCGGTCGATTGGGAGGAGTATTCGGATGTCGGAACGGGGACCAGGGAGTTGTGGCGACCCTGAAAATAGGTGGGAAATTTGAAAATTGTTTGGAAATTGGAAAAGTGTAGTGTTTGTGGGTCTGTTTGTCCGGATTTCCCTTTTCTTGTATTGTCTGACTAAAAAAGTGAGGCTCAGTGTTTTGCGCACTTTTCAGATTTTTTCTATTCAAATTAGGCTATTTCAAAAAGACGCAAACACCGAGCCTCACTTTTTGAAATCCAACAATAACTTCTGGTACAGTAATCATCTCAACTACCAACCGAAAAGTCAGGAAATTATAAGCAATTTCTAGAATTTTTGAAACCGTAACCTTTTTGGAAATCTGTCTGTGTTACCGAATGTCCTTTTTTATTTAAATATTGTGTGTTTCTAAGAGTCTGATTGAAAAATCAAGAAACAATTAAAATTTTCCAAAATTTTTAAACTGAAAATTCTTTAGACCTTTCAAATCTTGTCTATTTGTTTGTCTGGATGTCCGGATGTCCCTCTTTTTCAAGCTTTGATAGTTTCATCTGATTCAGGACTCCTAACTGATAAGGAAGCGTTTAATGGAAAATTGAGACCATCTTCTAAAAGTTAGAAACCTAAAATCTGGTATGTCTGTGTGTCCAGATTTCTGAATGTCCGGATGTCGTATTTCTGATTTTGTTTGTTGACTTAGGTTGGTGTTTTGATAAAGCAGTCGAAAAGATCAAATCGAAAGCTCTATGAAAACTTCAAAATTTCCAAAAAATTTGAAACCGAAATTTTTATGGACTTTTGAAATTTTGGTCTGTCTGTGTATCTGTGTGTTCGGATGTCCGGATGTCGTTTTTTCAAAGCTCAATTATTTTGTAAACCTATATGGTGAAAAGAAGTCCCCCATCGAAAAATCTTCGAACCTTCGAAATTTCACAAATTTTTGAAACCGAAATTTCTGCCGGATTTTTAAAACTTTGTCTGTCTATGTGTCTGAAAGTCCGGATATTCTGACTACTTTATTTTCTAGAAAGGATTGGTTCTACCGTTTATTTTAGAAGTCCAAAATACTTTGGCTTCTTTACGATTAGTTGAGGATCGAAGTATGAATTTTTTTCTAAAGTTCTTGAAACTGACTTTTTAATGAGGATCTCCAAAAATCACTTGCTAGGATTCCTAGAGTTTTTGAAACCGAAATGTTTCAATTTTTCTATCTTGATGTCCTAGATGGTCCTCCTTTAACACCTACCAAAAACTCCAAAAACTCCAAAACTTTGGATAGTCTCTGCTTGTCGTTATAGAAATTGAATCGAGTCATATTTTAATATGATAGTACTGTAAACATTGGAATACGAGTAAAAATGAGCAAAAGGAAATGGACGAAATACTGAATTTCAATGAAGAACTTCAAAAATTCAAAAAAATTTTGAAACCGCAAAAAAATGTGGAAATGTCTCTTTAGCTTTTAGTCTATATATACTCCATATCAATGATCTGTTTACAATTTTTTATTGTTTTTTGACATCTGATGCATATATATAGTAGACCATATAGTGATGCTATATGTCTCCTGATATATCTCAGAACATTCTAGAACCTCGAGAATTTGAAAAATTTTAGTGACATTTTTCCAATTATCGGGGGGGGGGGGTCTCAGGATCTGACTCGAGAATTTCAGGAGGGAAGCAGGAGACCTTATAATGTCATAAGCCAAAATAATTAATAGGAAGGGAGAGATAGTATAGGAAATCGAGAGACGCAGACAACAATCTGGCATACTGTAAACCGTACCAGCTGAAAAAGTTCCGAAATGTCCGGTTTCGAAACGTCTCGATTTTGGAACGTCGAAGTCTACAAGCTTTCGGTTTTGAGAAGTCTATGTTTCAAAATGTCCGGTTTTGAAACGTCTCAGTTTCGAAATTTCCGGTTTTGAAACGTCTTAGTTTCGAAATGTTCGGTTTTCAAACTTTTCATTTTTGAAACGTCTAAGTTCCGAAATGCCCGGTTTTGAAACTTCTCAGTCTTCAAATGTCCGGTTTTGAGACATCTTAGTTTCACAATGTCCGGTTTCGAAAAGTCTCAGTTTGGAAATGTATAAGTTACCGAATTTTCGGTTTCGAAACGTCTTAGTTCCAAGATTCCCGGTTTCAAAATGTCCGGTTTTGAAACATCCCAGAGCCGGCAATCTAATCTTTCAGATTTTTCAAGTTTGACCTCGCTCCACTGAAATTTCTAAAAACTGCAAAAAAATAGAAAATTTTTGAAACCGAGAATCAAGTAATATTTTTATTGCTCGTTCGTCTAGTTTATCCATCTATCTGTCTGTGTATCCGGATGTCCAAAGACCATTTTTCCCCTAAAAAAGCTTCTAGACCCTTACCAGTATCTCATAAAGTCCCATGACTTTCTAACAGCAATAAATACAAAAATCACAAAAGCCAACACTAAACTAACTTTTCGATTATCTCTCAGCTTTCCCACATCCGCCGGAATCTCATCGATATTCGATTGTCGTCTCTTCTGAGTGCTTTTTCCTCCTTGATTCGAAATGTGACTGTTGTGCTTGTTGTTGTATCCATTGTTTCCGGCGGCTCCTTTTGCTTGTTTGTCTCTGAAAATGAAGGACATTTGATGGATGGGTTTCTTGCATTTTTAGCGTTTTCAAAAGGGGGAAAATGACTGATAATGGATCAGTGAAGGAAGAGGAGATCTATTGTATTGTTTGTGTTTCAAATCCTTTTTTTCGCAAATTTTGAAACTGTAAAAACTAGAATTGCTCTTGGGTGATACTTAAAATACGGAATCTTTTCAACATTCATTCAAATAATTTGGAGTCTCGATTTTTGCATTCTAATCAGTCAAAACTTGCACAGTAAGAATTACAAGAAGAATAGGAAACAGTGAAAATGTTAAAAAAAAAACAACGATGCAGTACACTGTATCTACCCAGGACAACCTTGCAAGCTCCGTTCAAGCACTTTTCGTATATTCATAATTTTTTGAAACTGCAAAAAAAGTTATGTTTCAGGAATTTCATATTACTCCAACTCATCTTACCAGATTTGTTCGGCTTCGGCTTCTGTTTTATAATTATTACAACTGTTTCTTGTTTCTATATGTGTGCCGTGATGTCAAATAATTGAAATCCGGACATCTACAAAAGCATATTAGCCAGCTAAATGGATACTGGCCTCCCATAATTTCCCAAATAATATCACTAATTTTTCGAAACATTGAAAAATTATCTCTGTTCTAGAGTTCATAAATCTGGTTCACACAGACAATCTTATCACTTGGAATGAGAGATCGTTTGGCGTATCTGGTTTCGTATGTCTGTGTCCCGATGTCCAATATACTCGAAAAAACGAATTTAGACAGGAGATACAATCATTGAACCGTATTGTGTGACTAGAATTTCAATCGAATTTCTAAGAATTTTGAAATCGTATGATCTATCAAGTATTATTGGAATTTGATGAGATATGCACAAAACAAACGCCCTGCCGCAATGTTTGAAGAAATCTTAACGAATTTTTTGAGGATAATAGGAAACAGTAAAAATTTACAGAACACGAAAATCAAGATTTCAGCAATTAACCATGTTCGAGTTATGAGTCTTTGAAAATCGAGTCGTAAACTTGCATTCATATAAGTTTCCCTCAACGGCTTGATTTTCAAAGAATCGTAACAAGAAAATGGTTTTTATTGCTGACCTAAAAACTTGATATTCGTGTTCAGGAAGCCCGAAAGTGCCAGGGTACTAATTTTCAGGATGTTCCAGTACCGTTTTATAGAGTATTATAATAACTTGTATATTCTGAAATAGGTTATTCACATAGGCTGAACTTGGCTCTAGAAGTTGCACATATGTATATCAGAAGGCGGATTCACCTAATTCAACTTCAACTGATTCCCATTTTTCAAACAGACAATTAGGTTTACTATGAAACAGAAAAATGTTTGTTCGAAAACTTGCACTTCTAATGAGACGGTAGAAAATCTATTCCTCTTGGAAATACAGACAGTGCTTTATATTTATGGAAAATTGCTTACTGTTTCAAGACACTCGTAACTACTACTAAAGGTGATAAAAGTGATACTATGGGAAAGAATACTACATATTCGCAGTCTGTTGACACACTTTAAAGGCGCATGGACTTGTTCATTTCGATATGCCATATACAAATGAATTCAGCATTGAGTGACTAGAATTTGAATCGAATTTCTAAGAATTTTGAAACAGTATAATCTATCAAGTATTATTAGAATGTGATGAGATGTGCAGATGCCAAACGTTCGTCGCAATGTTTGAAGGAATCCTGACGAATATTTTGAAAAAACTGGGAAACAGTAAAATTTCGTCTCCTCGGAAATATAAAACTTTCACATATAGTCTAGAAACATGCTTCGGCTCTTGAGGATTATAATAGCTTGGATATTATAGAACCGGTTATTTAAATGAACAAGATTAACTATAAAGAATGGACTGATTCCTATTTTTCACATACACACTTAGGATTACTGTGAAACAGAAAAATGTTTGTTAGAATTATGCAATTCTAATGAGACATTAGAACATCTAATCCTCTTGGAAATACGGTGTGTGCTTTACATTTTTGAAACAATTTTACTGTTTCAAGATAATCGTAACTACCACTAAAGGTTACAGAAGTGCTATTAAGGGAAAGCACACTACATATTCGCAGTCTGTTGGCACACTTTAAAGGCGCATGGGCTTGGTTTTCCTGATATCTCGCCAGGAATTGATCTACTGTCACATCTAAAAAGATGCGCGAATTCCAGATTAGGACAACTCTTTTTTGTCGTGACAGTAGATCAATTCGGGGCGAGATATCAAGATAAATAAGCTCATGCGCCTTTAAAGTGTGCCAACAGACTGCAAATATATAATATTATTAGCCCTTGATCTCTGTGCAAAACATGGGAAGGAAGACCAGCTAAGGGAGAATCATTGTGTGAAACTATCGCCATATCAAGAAAATAATCAGAAACTGCAAAAAATTTGAAGCGGAAAAGCGTTCTATATCATCTTCCAAATCGATAATTTCTCTAATTGGACACTCGAAACAGTGAAAAACTGAGAATCTTCTATTTCACAAAAACTACAAAAACTCAAAGAATATCTGAAGAGTTGATGTATCAACGATACTGACTTTAAGAACCCAGTTCAGCGAATTCAAACATGTTAGCTATTCGTTTAAATATTAATAAAGTGAAGGTGTAAGCAGAATTTCATCACTATTTTTCGAAGATATCTAACTTCAAGCGTAAGGTTCTTTCCCAAAATCTTCGGTTTCAGAGAACCAATTTCTGATGTTTGGTATGAAAATGCATGTTATCTTTAAGATTTGTTCCACACTTATTCCTAAAATCCTACCTCATTTAATGCTCCATCAAATACTACAAAAACTATGCAAGAATTTGAAGAAAGTCCAAAAATTGATGTGTGAACGATAGTGTAATGGTCTCTGACTCTAAAAACATTCAAATGAGATGCTCAAAAAAATCCAAATTTTTCTGTTTCGATAAGAATAGGAATACATAATCTTGACTCGATTTTCAGTCTCTCATCGAATATCTGTCCTAATTTTCCTAATTTTTCCACTGTTTCAGCGAACTCAGGCATGTTAGCCAATCGTTTAAATATCAATGAGTGACTTCTAACCAGAATTTTAAATTTTTAGAAGAAGAATCACTATTTTTCGAATTTTAGAGAACTTCAAGCGCATACATGCCGGAAAATGCTGTAATTTAAAATTTTGTGATTTTTGCGACCCAGAAAAGTTCAAAAATATAGAATTTTGCGACCCAGAAAATGGCCTCCCTGTGGGGAAAAATTTTTGCACTCCATTTTGCGACCCAGATTCTAGAAAAATCAATTTTTGCGACCTGGACTCCAGCCTTAGTCCAGCATTCTAGACATATATGTTCAAGCGTAAAGTTTTGTCCCAAAATTTTCGGTTTCTCAGATCAAGTTTTTGGTGTTTAGTATAAAAATGCATAATATCTTTCGGGATTTTTTTTCCACTTATTCCTAGAATCCAAGACTACCGTACCTCATCAAATGCTCCATCTGTTGCATAACTCCGGAATGGGTATTCGCGACGGCCGTCGTCTTTCTCTCCGTCCTCGGAAGGGGTAACTCATCGAAATCGTCTTCGTGTCGATGACGTCGAAGGTGTCGTTCATTCGTTCCCTCGTCATCTGAAGCCGACGTGTCACCACCATCGTCGAATTCATCACTGACTTGCGAGAGGGTGGATACTTGAGAGATGGGTCTGGAAAAAAGAGGAATGTTGATTTTGTGTGGAATCTTTGGTTTTATCCTTGTACTCAATGCGGCAAATTGTTTTATTGATGACTAATTTGTGAAAATTTCAACTTTGAAACAGAGAAAATTTGCAAAAAAATTAACTGATTTCAGTCGCCTAAACCAATTTTGACATTTTTAATGCCTTAATAATACGTAAAAATGTGTGTAGATTCCGAAAATCATAATGAAAATGCTCAAAAATTACTTTAAAACCCCGAAAATGTTGTCCGAAATGAGCAAAAATGGTCTCCGGTGGCCGTGGCCGAGTTTCCCAAAAAAGAGGCGGAGTCAGCCAATCAGCGACATTGTAATTACGGACGCGAACGCTGTGATTGTCTGCTCGTGAATTACAATGTCGCTAATTGGCTGACTCCGCCCCTTTTTTGAGAAACTCGGCCACGGCGGCCGGAGACCATTCGCTTGATTTTTGGTCATTTTGGAGCGCATTTTCGGGGTTTTAGAGCGATTTTTGAGCATTTTCATTATGATTTTCGGAATCTACACACATTTTTACGTATTTTAAGGAGACTTTAAGATTTTGACAGGAATCCTCCTCGAAATAAGCAACCATTTTTTGCAAATTTTCTCTGTTTCAAAGTTGAAATTTTCACAATTTGATTACAAAAAAGATAATATGATAGTCAAATTCTCGATTTCAATCATTTCAAGCAAAGTTATGCAAAACAGTTCCGAAATGCCAAAATCTGAATTTTGACATTGTCTTGCTCATCTCTATTACCTCTCAACCTGCCCGGCCGCACTATTCGCCCTGGGCACGAATCCCATATTGACCAACTGTCTAGCCTTGTCCTTCACATTCGTCCCATTTCCGTTGGAATCGAAAAATCCGCCATTCGAATAGTCGGAAGTTGCCGGGGACACCAAAATGGTCGGTGTGGTGCACGAGGATCGAGGGAGCTCAATTCGTTGATGTTGATGGGAAGGGACGTCCGGGGTGGAGCTGGATGTGGGGAGCTGTAAGAAATACAGACGATGGGAAGATTGAAATTTGAGAAAATTGGATGTGTTTTGGGAAATTTTTGAAACAGTGAAAGTTTTGAATTTCCGCTTTTTTTACTGTAGATGCGCCTGCAATTTAAAGGCGCAGATAGTTTTATCGGGCCGCCGTCCGTTGTCAGCTGAATTTAAAGGCGCATAGAGTTATTTCAGACGATATCTCGTTAGGGCACGAAAAATGCGCCAACGCCCGAGAAGGCGCACTTCGGGTTTGTCAGTCCATCGTAATAGGAAGACACATTTCTCGTGCTCCAACGAGATATCGTCTGAAATATCTCCATGCGACTTTAAAGGTACATACAGTACTTTCAGGTACTGTAATTTCTTTCAAAGTGCACAGTATGAAAATGAGAATTTTCAATTTAGTTGCTACTAGTATTTGATGAAATCCTAGATTCTAAAGGAATTTTTGAAACCGCAACTTTTTTTTCAATTTGCTTTAACCGGACTACCAAACTCCCTAAACTCCAGAAATTTCCATATTTCTTGAAACAGTAATCTCATAATTTTTGGTTTTGATCTACCCTATTGGATCCTGATGTCTCAATCTAACTAGTCTATGTCTTCTTGTTTGGTTAGTTCAGGTGTATGCACTTTTTTTCAGGAATAAGGACACAAAAATAGAATAGTTGCAGAACTATTCCAGGAAATCAACAACAAAATCAAATATGACATCATTTTTTTGGGGATGTTGCAAAAAACAAAATCTCAGCCTAGCAGAATAGTGACCTTTATTTGAATATATTAGTTAGTCATAGGAGATTTCGAGAAAGTGAATCATTGGGGAAAATTGGCGGGAAATTCAAATTCAAAGGATTTTTGAAAAATTTGCAAGCCAAAAGGTGGCAAGTTGGAGCCTTGAAAGTATCAAAAACTCATATGTTCTTTTTGAATTTCGCGCCAACTTCAAATCCTTAAAATTTTGAACTGCTTAAAAAAATTTTCTTTACTGTTTCGCTTAGCCTTCTTTTTCTATCTATCTTGTAATTCTCCAATTCGGAATCTGGATAGATATGAAAAGTTTGAATTTTCAAAAAATTCTCGGTTTCACTCAAAAACCATTTTCTAACTTTTCTCAATTTCCACAATTCGTACTCAGGGCGCATATCATAAAAAAAACAATTAGAAAATAACCAACCTCAAAATTCATAATATTCCGATTCAACACTAGAAGTCTGAAAAACGAAAACCACAAATAAGTCTAAACTTTTCGAAGAGTATGCGTATAATATGAAAATGAGGCAAGAGGAGGTCGAATTGAAAACCAAACGAAAAAAAGGGAAGCAAAATGGAACTAAAGGGGGCAAAAGGCAAGCACTTATTGCCGGATTATCTATTTCGACGACGACGACGACGGGAGGGAGGGAAGGGGGTTCTTCCGTGTTGTATGTTTTGTGACCACCGCCATCAGAAGAAGGACTAGAAAACGATGAGGACATGGAGGGCAGACAATGATTTTCGATTCCGAAAACTTTTTTTCAAACTTTTAGAGTTGAAGTTTCAAATATCGAAAGTAAAGGGAAATAGGACATTCGAACTAATAAGACTATCCAGATATTAACGATATTCCCCAAGGAGAAACGCGCTCAATCGCCAACTTGGCTGAAATTTGAATTTTCAGTTTTCCCGTCGTTTTGAAATCAGCGAAACATGTTTTGATGGGTGAGTGGACTTCTCGTGGACAATTCGACTGCTGCCCGAGTTGTCCACGAGGAGTCCACGCACCCACCAAAACATGTTTCGATGTTCTTAAAACGGCGGGAAAGCTGAAAATTGAAATTTCAGCCAAGTTGACGATGGAGCACGTTTTCCCTTGGGGAATATCGCTAATAACTAATAATATCAGAAAGACTAGGGACATCCGGACTAACATAACTTCAGACAGAAAAATCGAAATGACTGATGGTAGTAGTTTCAAATAATAACCAGTGCTGATAAACATCAGCAGAGTTCTGATAAACCTTTCGTGAAACAGAAGAATCTCCGGGCAGGATGGACACAAAGATGGACTATTAACCACCATAGGAACAGTTTTAGAGCTATAGTATACTAAAGATACGGTTTGTTGGGTCATCTAACGTGACCTTCCACGCAGGTATCTAGGTAACACATTTTTCCAGTCTAGTGAAGGTTATGTGGTACAGTAAGATCAGCAGTTACGACAACCCGGATAGTGTAAAACATGGACATCCGGACACACAGAACACATGCGATGAGCACGAAATTTCCACTGAATCATATACAGACCACCATAAAAACCTGTCGTTGTTGTTACAGTGAAAATATTTTCAGTTTCACTCTATGCTGATACTATCAACATTCTATGTGATCAGTAGTAAAAACGCCACCCACTAAACTTATCATCCACACGATTCAGTTGATGTGGACATCTGGACTTCCAGCTTTACAGACCGAAAAGCTTCAATAGCTCACTAGATGTTATGGGGTTATTCAGGGTTAGGTAAAAAAGGGTTTTTAACCTGTTTTTACTTATCAACAGACCAGCAAAAAAGGTAAAATACTAGGTGAAAAACCTTTTTTGCCTTTGCGTGAATAACCCCATTACATATCATTAGTTGGTATAGGTCACTAGTAAAGCAGGAGAACTGATATTGTAGCAAATTTCAAATTAGAACAGCGAAATCCAACTAAGACTTCTGATTATTCATACATGAAACAATGGAGGTGCGGCGAATCCAGTTTTATTAAACGAACATTTCAATTAACCAAACATTGGAGCATTGAAACAGTGATTTCAGCTAGTTTGGACTGCCTTTAATTCCGTCAGGAAATCGACTGAAAATCTCAGAATGTCAAAGATTGAAACTACGAAACGGTAAAGTTTTAGAAGAAGTTTTGGTTGGAACTGGATATCCGGATTGACAGACATACAGATTTCAAGTACTATGAGCTGATAGGAGGTAATACATCCCAACGGTGCAACCAAGCTAGATAGTACTGTCAGCAAAGAGGAATCAGAGAAACGGAAATTAATTTTTCGAATTTCTACTTGGATCAAAAATAATTATAACCAGTCGTCCGGGGTTGCACAGAGAACCGCTGATGATGCTACAGTATAAAGTTATAGTTTCCCTTTAAAGTGGAAGGCTCTGAATATTCGGTGTCAATACTAACGGTACACCATATTGTTCTCGCCTTGTGAGCATCAGTGAGTGTGGATATCTGCTTCTACAGTTTTACGATGATTGCTAGTTTTTGCACTGCTATGGATCTCCGAATCGATCAAAACGTATCAGATCATCAGAGATTGAAACTGTGAAACAATAAAGTTTGTAGAACCAGTTTTGGTTGGAACTGGATATCTGGTTTAACAGACACATAGACATTCAAGTATGCGATGATAATGAGATTCACATTTTGATGGAGCAACCGAGCTGAGTAGCACTGTCAGCAAAGAGGAATCAGAGAAACAGAAAAAAAATACAAATCAACATCACTAGTTATAACGACAATCTCATGTAAAGCAACGGAATTGGAACAGCAGCCAGTTTCAAATTCGAACTTTGAAAGCAGGCGTAATATCCTAAATTTTCAAAAAACATAGTAATTCAACATGTCTTCGTTATATTAACCAGAAATTTCAAACAACAAAATGTTGGAGAAGTGAAACAGTAAAATTTCAAATGTTAAAACTGGTGTAAGTTACAGTTTCACTTCAGACTGAGAGGTTCTGAGTATGCGATGTGATTAGTAGTCAAGGCAAATGTTACTTTATATTGTTCTCGTTGTGTGAGCATAAGTAAATGTGTTTATCTAGTTCTACAGTACTACAGAGTGATTGATGAATATCAAGACTCACTATCTGTTACGGAACTCACTAGTAAAGGATTGAACTTGAAACAGTAAAACATCAAAAATTTTAACTTCAAGTTTCCATTCTTGATATCCTAAACCTTCAAGTGATCTCACTAATATCAGATGTTTTGAAATTTGTGAACAGCAACGCGTATCATTGTCTGATCGACCAAAAGTTTTAAATCGTCATAAACTGACAAGTAAGTTCCTTGAGGGAGCGGATTGAACTTTTTCTGAAATTTCGGCCCAAGGTATTTTTGACTATGCAGATTCCGATTCAAAAATAAAACCCTGCTAATTTTTTTTTCTAAGCGAGTTATGAGCCGTCAAAGTGGCTCCAAGAGCCCTTTAGTCGTATCTTTGAAGACGATTATCTCAGCTTCTAGCCACTTCTAGGAGCTCATATTTTTATCGGAATACTTCAAATTGACTGTAGAAACATATTCAATTACTAACTCAAAAAAAATTTCCTGACCCAAAACTTCGAAATTTTACCACCAAATGGGTGCAAATTTTTTCGACCGATTTGGCTAGGGAAAAAATATTTTGAGTTTGTTGCTGATTTCAACTGGAAACGTTTTATATGTGTTTAAATATGGCTTTTACACATTTTGAGAAGTATTTCACTCAAAAAGACCTTGTTTCCAGCTCAAATGGAGCCCAAACATGGCCCCATAATTTTATGGACACAAACATCCCAGAAGAAGCAGAAAACTCATTAAATCACAGTAGGATTAGAGAAAAATGATGGGAAAGCACACATGAAACGTTTCCAGTTGAAATCAGCACCAAATTCAGAATATTTTTTCCCAAGCCAAATTGGTCAAAAAAATTTGCACCCATTTGGTGGTAAAATTTCGAAGTTTTGGGTCAGGAAATTTTTTTTGAGTTAGTAATTGAATATGATTCTACAGTCAATTTGAAGTATTCCGATAAAAATATGAGCTCCTAGAAGTGGCTAGAAGCTGAGATAATCGTCTTCAAAGATACGACTAAAGGGCTCTTGGAGCCACTTTGACGGCTCATAACTCGCTTAGAAAAAAAAATTAGCAGGGTTTTATTTTTGAATCGGAATCTGCATAGTCAAAAATACCTTGGGCCGAAATTTCAGAAAAAGTTCAATCCGCTCCCTCAAGGAACTTACTTGTGAAACATCGTAACAGTAAAGTTCTAGAAACCATTCTCACAAGTGCACATTCCCCGTATTCCTCGGAATTCCAAGAAAAATCACTCGGATGGAAACCCTAATCTCGAACCTGCAGAAAATCTTACATAGTTCAGAAGAATGGAAATACTCGTATAGCTTTGATTACCATAACATCATTCACCAAAAATCTCGAATCATCAGAGATTTGAGTTGTGAAACAGTATAGTTTCTATGAGCAACTTCGAGAAAAACAGGACATCTGGATCTACAGACACATCGACTTTATAGTATGAGCTGATATTGAGATAACTCTATCTAGAACCGAACAAAGCATTATTATATTATGGAAATCACTAATAATGAGATACAATTGAAACAGTACAAAATCTAACCAGAACCGAGACTTTTGAATACTTCTGAATACAAAGGAGGTGCTCTGAATCCATTCACATTGAACAAAATTCTCGCGATGTCAGTTAATCAGTTACTTGTCAGTCGAAGAAATATGGACGTCAAATCGACTAAAAATCTCAAATTATCAGAAATTGAATCATTGAAACAGTGAAGTTTCTAGAAACAGCTCTGATTAAAACTGATCATCCTAATTCTTCATTGACTTTCAAATATAAGATGATAATGAGAAACGCCATTTCGTCCTTGGAACCAAGCTAGATAGCACAGTGAAAAAAGAAGAATCAGAGAAACAGATAACATATTTTTCGAATGTCACCTCGAATTTGGACATCCGGATATACAGATTTACAGATACCAGATAAACCTAATGAAAGCGAATCAGTTTGTTTCAATCAAAGAGAATGAAGACATTCGGAGTTACAAAAAGAACTGGTGATGCTGGTAGAGTATAAATTACTGTTTCATTTCAGATTGAAAGGTTCGCAGCATTCGATGTGATTATTAGTCAAGACCCATATTCTCCTCACTTTGTGAGCATCAGCAAATGCTTATATTTCGTTCTAAAGTATTACAAAGTGATTTAGTATAGGGAAAGAAGGCTATTGTTCCGCTTACTATCTGTTACGGAGCTCGCTAGTAAAGCTTTGAAAATGAAACAGTAACGAATTTCATATTACAACGTTGACAGTTCCCAGTCTCGGTATCCTGAGTCCTGCAGAGAATTTTCCAATTTTCAAAAATTCGAAGTTCACTATCAGCTTGAAATACTGCCATTGACCAAAAATCTCAAATCATCAGAGATTGCATCATTGAAACAGTAAAGTTTCTAGAAGAAGTTTTGGTCGGAACTGGACATCTGCATGTACATAGCCATAAACTTTGTAGTAAAAGCTGATTATGGAATAAACCATATATTCACATCAACAATCGGCTATTATGGAAACCGCTAGTAATGCGATGGAATTGAAACAGTACAAAATCCATCTAGAATTGCGAAACTCCACCGAGACTACTGAATACTCAGACTTGAAACGAAAGAGGTACTCTGAATCCAGTCACATTGAGCAAATTTTTTCCAATGGCTGACGACCAATCGACCGAAAATCTCAAATAATCAGAAATTGAATCATTGAAACAGAAAAGTTTCTAGAAACAGTTCTGATTGACTTTCGAGTATGAGCTGATATTGAGATGTAAATTTATTTGCGATTGAACAATACTAGATAACACAGGGAACAAAGAGGAATCAGAGAAACAGAGAACATATTTTTCAAATGTTACCTCGAATCTGGACATCCGGATAAACAGATTTTGTCTCGGCTCATACTAAAAATCCAAGGAAATCGCTTGACAGGCAACCGTAATCTCCTCGATTCACAATTTTCGGGAATATGTGGATATCCGAATCTTTAGCTTTACAGAGAGGGGAATCATACAAAGAAAGTACAACGATAGTCACTAGTAAAGTACAGAAATTGAAACAGTAGCAAACTTCAAATAAGAACTTTGACATTTTCTATTCTTATTATTCTGAACTTGCTGATAATCCAAATAGATTCCGAAGATTGACAATTTTTGGACTGCTGTTTGCGGACATCAATCGATCAAAAATCTCAAATCTGTTTGGACTTCATATCGACCAGAAATCGCAGATCACTAAAAACTGAATCATTGAAACAGTAAAGTTTCTAGAAGCAGTTCTGGTTAGAACTGGCCATCCTGATCCTCTATTGAGCTTCAAATGTGAGCTGATAATGAGCTAGATCATCATTTCTACAACCAAACAAAGCTGGATAGATATTTTATTTTCTAATTTCTTCTTAGATCTGGACATCCGGAAGGACAGATTTACAGATATAGCGCCAATGATCCAAGCCAAGAAAAAAGATCACCCGAAGTATAAGAGACACCAGAGAAGCATAAACTAATTGTCAATCCTATCGATGAATTTGGACATCCGGACTTACAGAAAGACGAATAAAAATGACTTAGGCACCTCCTACTAAAACGAGAGAGCCCCGATAAAAAAGGAGAATCCGAGAAACAGAAAAACTTCTAACAGATAGCCAATATTGAAATCGACGGAACTGGGCATCTGGAAATCTGGATTTACAGGCAAAGAAATTGGAATCCAAAAAAGCCAAAAAGCCAAGTTAGAGAGTACTGTAAAACAAGAGATCCCAGAGAAACAGAGAAAAAATCGAAACTGAAGACGACAAAACTAGTGAAATGTCCACGAACTTGTTTCTATATATTCTCTTCTTTCTGTCAGTTTTACAACATAATGGAAACAGGGGGCAAAAAAGGGATGGATGGAACGCAATTTTCCCTCTTTTTCAAATCGGTCTGCTTTCTCTGTGTCTCTTCTCTTTGTGATTTTTGTCGGAGATTTTCAAGTGTTTGAAATTTTTTTGGCTGGCTTGTGTCGGGGGATCGAAGTCGGTGTGATCTATTTGCACATCTGCACTATATATTTATGAAGTTTTAGGATGAAAATTTAGGATGAAATGCCAAAAATGAATGAAGTTTTTGGGAAATGGAAAACGGGGGAAAGCCAATGATCCCAAAGGGAACCGCGCTCCATCGCCAACTTAGCTGAAATTTGAAATTTCAGTTTTCCCGCCGTTTTGCAACAGCGAAAAATGTTTTGGTGGGTGCGTGGACTCCTCGTGGACAACTCGGGCAACAGTCGAATTGTCCACGAGGAGTCCACGCACCCACCAAAACATGTTTCGCTGTTTCGAAATGGCGGGAAAGCTGAAAATTCAAATTTCAGCCAAGTTGGCGATGGAGCGCGTTTCAATGTCAGAAATCCAAATTTTTCACTGTTCCAAATTTTCACCAAATACCCACCAATCCATTCAAAAACAAGGGTTTTGGTGCTAGTTTCGGCTTGGGTCCCAAACTCCTTCGCATCGTGCTCTCTTCGATTTCCGCTGGATTCTCATCGACGTCTTCTGACTTCCGAAGAGTTCCTTCATCTTCAAAGTCTTCGTCGTCAACGTCATCTGGAGGAATCGACGGTGAAGGCGTCGGAATCGGAGGAGATAGTGATGAAGGCTTCCGATGGGGTGGAGGGGGCGGAGCTCGTCGGGGTGCTGAAAATTATTTGAGTACTGGATGTTTTCGCTTGTTATCCGTTCAATTTCTCTTTATCACAATCTTTGATCTACCCTTCCTCCCTTTTTCTCTAAATCTCTTCCCTCTCTCTTCCGATCTTCCCAGTCAGAAAAATGACTCATTTTTCGATTAAACAGAAGGCAGACAGCCACCCTGTCAGACTATGAGGAATCCGAAAAATAGGATTAGTAAGTGTCAGGAATCTAAAGTAGAGGAATTTTTGAAAATCTAAAAATCTTAAATTTTCCCCCAAAATGTTCATTTTCTGGGTCAGTTTTTCATGAAAACCTTCATTTTCCCACTCGTTTTCCTTCAAAATGCCTTGTAAACCCCCCCCCCCCCCCCCCCAAAAAAAAACTGATCATAAATTGACATTTTCGCCATTTCAGCTCACTTTCTAGTTCTCAATAGGGCGCGTTTGTAGACTACAAGATTTTGAGCGAATTTTTGGAGCGATTTTCAAGCAAAATTCTCACCAAAAAATCTGCTTATGGTCACACTTTCCCTCTATTCTACGGGCGGTTCCCCTCTAGTGAAAGGCGAGAAAAAAGCGGGGAGTCAAGTGGCACTTTTTTGTGGGTAAATAGAGAAAGATGGCTTTTGTGATTTACTATTTTGCAGAGGAAAAGTCAGAAAAGTCACACTTGTTATTGTATAGCCTAGGTGTCTAGAACTATCCAAAGTGGAACGGAATTTGATGTTTTTATTTGGAAAAGGTAAATAAAAAATGGAACATTTTACTGATAACAGAAAAGGAAAAAGAACACCTGGCACACCTTAAACAAACAAATTTTTGTTACTTTTTTGGGTTATATTGTGAAAAAAAAAGTGATTTTTTGATTTTGACACTGATTTCAATCGCAGTTACAAAATTTTGTCACTGCTTTTCAATCGCAGTGACAAAATTTTGTCACCGCTTTTCAATCGCAGTGACAAAATTTTGCCACTGCTTTCAATCGCAGTGACAAAATTTTGTCACTGCTTTTCAATCGCAGTGACAAAATTTTGACACTGCTTTTCAATCGCAGTTACAAAATTTTGACACTGCTTTCAATCGCAGTGACAAAATTTTGACACTGCTTTCAATCGCAATGTCAAAACCTAAATTTTTCGGACTTTTGGACACACAGACAGACAGTTTCAAAACTTTTTTGTTTGCCAGAACATTTCGTAACCTTTCTTCTTTCGCCACTTCCTAAACCACAAGACTGATAACAAAGGAAAAAGCAAACGGAACACAGATTTCGATCAATTTTGGCGCCATTTTTCCAGATTTTTTTTTCAGTTTTTATTCGACTTACACGGTGGAGGAGGCGGTGGTTTTCGAGCCCGCCGCTCACCATCACCATCCAATTTCTGCTGGAACTCGGCGAGCATCTCCTTGACGGACCGTGCCGGTGGAGCATCGGTGTCGGACGGTTTTCGATGATGGCTCATGTCATATTTCATGCAGAAATCTGAAATTTTTAAAGCCTAGGAAATGTGTTGAAATGATCAAGTTGAAAAAAAGACTTCTGAAAA
This sequence comes from Caenorhabditis sinica, assembly GCA_963932045.1. Lineage (NCBI taxonomy): Eukaryota > Metazoa > Nematoda > Chromadorea > Rhabditida > Rhabditidae > Caenorhabditis > Caenorhabditis sinica. Next base: position 8,240,459 of record OZ009940.1, on the reverse strand, counting down.
AAAGACGAAATTCGGGCAAAACGAAAATTAGTAATGAACGGTGATGATGATGATAGAGGAGGAGAAGAAGAGAGGGAGAGAAAAAGACCACCGTAAGAAGAACAGGTCGGCCAACTGAAGGAGACGAGAGAGTGAAGAGACGGAAGAGAAGCAGACGGTGTGAGTCAGCAGACAAATAATACACAAACACAAAATGATTCCTGTTGGCAGAAGAAGAAGAAGAAGCAATGAAAAGGAAGATAAATATCTTGAAATTGGCCGAAAATCGCTGATATCTGGAAAAAATCGCAATGTCAAAATCCAATCGCAATGTCAAAACCCAAGTCAAAATTTCCAAAAATCTATTTTTTTAATATATTTAAATTTTATTAATCTCGAAGGAAAAGGCATAGAGAATTATCGAAACCCCAAGATTTTTCTTTAAAACTCGAAAATCTCGATTTTCCCATTCATAGCCTTTTCGAGTGGTTCAAGTGCCACTTTGCGGCGAAAATCTATACAAATTATATTTTTCATTCATCCCAAAACCATTTTTTATCTCAATTTTCCCGAAATCCCCATTGAAATCCATCGAAATCCACCCTCAAAACACCAAAAATCGTCAAAATTCCCAGGAAATAAAAATATGTTTTAAAGGCGCATGCACTTTCCGCCGCGGCAGGTCTCGCCACGATCGCCGATAATTTGAATGCGAAATGCGCGCGAGCGGTTATTTTCGTCAATTTTCCCTTATTTTTTGTCGATTTTTGTCATTTTTCGTCGATTTTCCACTCATTTTTCCGGTGCTAGTCGATTACTAACCCGATTTCTGTGAAAAATACACCTAAATTCACTCGAAAATCACAAGAAAAACCGATAAAAATGGATCATACGGCACGATTCAAAGCGATGAAACTTCATCAGCGGCCGCATCGCGAAGATTTTGCCACTTTCCCGTTCCAGGAGACTGCGCGAATTCAGGTATTTTTTTGAAGTGATTTGTAGTGAAAATTGGCAAAAAAAATTTCGGGAAAAAATCTTTTTTTCGGAAAATATTTGAAAAAATTGGGGAAATATTTATATTTTCATTGAAAGTACCCCAAGCCAATTTGTAGCGCGAGAAGGAGATACCGAAGGAGAAGAAAAAGACCTCTCCACTCGAGACCCCACCGAAAAACAACCCTAATAAGGCTCAGGTACCGCCAAAAGATAATTTCTACGGATGCGCCTTCAATCCATACGCCGCTCCAGAAGAACAACAGTTGGTGGCGATTTGTGGAGCTGATGGGGTAAGAAATTTCATTTTGAAAAGAGGAATCCGATCGAAAATTTTTATTGCTTAAAAAACCTTAAAAATTGCTCTAAAACACCGAAAATCTGTTGGAAAACGCAATTTTCGAGTAGAAACTGTATTTTTGAGCATTTTTATGCTTTTTCATTGTAATTTTAGAACCTGCAATAAAAGTTTTGATCAGATTCCTCCTCTAAAATTGATTCTTCTCAAAATATTTTCTTTCTTTTTTCCAGCTTCACGTCTACCTCATTCCGGAGGATATCAACCGGATCAAACACGTTTGGGGGTGTACGTTTGATGTGTGCGTAAATGGGAAAGCAGCGGGCTTGAAGTCGGAGAGTCTCTATACGGTCACATGGGCTTACGATACTTATGATGCTGGGAAGGGCCGAAATCCGTATAAGCTTGTGACGGGCGGTACCGTTGGACACATCTATGTTGTCGATTTTGCGACGAAGAACATTGATAATGTGAGGAATGATCTTTTTTGAGCTTCGGGACGTTTCGCGGCGATTTTGGCACGGCTTTTGGCTGAAAATTCCTCAAAATGAGAGGGAAAAGGATATTTCCGATTAAAAATGACTTTGGGATTCAAAAAATTGACTAGATTTCGAAAATCTCAATGAAACACTCGAAAAATCCCTGAAACACCCCGAAAAATCAGCTTCAAATGGGCGAAAACCTTGAATATTGCTGCCGGTCGCGATTCCTCAAAAAGGGGCTGAGTCAGCGCTCCTTTTCGGGGAATCTCGATCCGAGGCGATTTCTGAGGTTATTGCTCACTTTCGGAGCTTTATTCGGAGTTGTAGAGCGATTTTTGGGTTTTTTACTTGTGATTTTCACCGTTTTGGTGAAATTTTGAGTTAAATTTAGTGATTTTGAGATGAAAGTCGCTACAAAACGTCCCATAGCCATAATTTTCCCACATACTTCCTCCTAATTTCTATGTTTTTTTTCCAGAAGCTCCGTGGCTTCGGCAGTGAAATCAACGAGATTCGTGTATCCCCAGCGAATTCGAACCTCGTCGCCACGGCTTCAGCCGACGAATCCGTCCGAATTCATCACATTCGAAATCAGGCCCCCCTAATCACTATCGGTGGTCACCGTACCTTCATGGGACCAGTTCTTTCGGTGGACTGGCATTCGAATGGCAACTACATCGTCACGTCCGGATTCGATCATCAGATAATGAAGTGGGATTTGTCGGTGGATCCGGCGAAAAGTTGGTTGGAGGAGACGTGCAAGAAGTTGGAGGATGGAAACAAGAACGTTTTTTATCAGGACATGCACGAGGAGAATGATAAGTAAGGAATTGAAGGGGGATTCTGATCGGAAACTTTCATTGCTTTAAGAGACTTAAAAATGTTTGTAGAATCCAAACATCATAATGAAACTGCTCAAAAACTGATCTGAAACCTCGAAAATCCGCTTAGGAAAGATCATTTTTGATCAGAAGTTGTATCAGACGACCGTGGCATAACTGAAGTATTTTCTTCCATCTTGTCAACTTCTGAGCGAAAATGGCCTTTTCATAGCGGATTTTCGGGTTTTTAAGCATTTGCATAATGATTTTCAGATTCTACGCACATTTTTACGTAGTTTACAGCAATACAAGTTTTTGACCAGTATCATCTTTAAATAGAGAATCGGAAGTATTTTCATCCCTTTTCAGGACTGTCTTCAACCCTCCCGTGGGAACGAAAAGATTGGGTGTGGATAGCGCTACGGAGGTTGTCAAGGAGGTCATCGCGAATCATCATAAGCCTTTGTGAGTTTTGCGGAAAAAACGATTTTTGCACCATTTTTTGGTTTAAAATACCCCCCCCCCCCCAAAATGAACAGAAAATGCTCCCGATTGCGTTGTTTTTGACAAAATAGTGCGGGAATTGGGTAAAAACCTCTAGAAGAGCCAAATTTTGCACAATATGGTAATTTATGGCAAAGACATTTTTGATGTATTTCGAACCTTTGCTACCATCTTAACAAAAATTTTCTACTTTTTCCGATAATTTTTAGGCATTTTTGACCAAAACTGATGCCGAAACCTCCAATCAACAAATTCCGACCCATTAAAACCTCCTATCTTTTTTCAGCGACCACTTCCTGGAACTCTTCACTCCCGCAGCGATATGTTCGGATCTCCACGGTGACTACGTCGACTGCATCCGAATGTTGCCCGGCAGCGATTTGTTCGCTTCGAAGGCGTCCGGAAACGATCCACACATTAACATATCACGATTCGGCGTTCCAAAGGGCATTCCGGAATTCAAGGATCGTGCACCAGTTCTCGAGCCAGAAATGGGACAGACCACTTATCAATGGTTTCGGAATCCTAGTGGAGAGACTTGGTTCACCAAGTTCGTCATCGATCCACACCGTCGTTGGCTTGTGTGCTCGGGATCCGGTGGAGAGGTGTTTTTCTTTGATTTGAAGGAGGACGAGAATATCAAGAAGAATCAAGCGTTAGTTTTTTTAAAGAGGACTACGGTCGTTTTTCTACCAAAAAGAGGCTTCTAGCTTCGTTTTGAGCCTGATTAGAGCTTTAGATTACAAAAATCACTATGTAAACGCTTCAAAATCGCTGAAAACCCGTCGAAATGAGATCTGAAAGGGCCATGACTGAGATTTTTGACTCCGCCCACTTTTGTAGAAAATTCGGCCACAGTCATCTTTTGAACCATTTCCAAGCCCATTTATAGAGATTTTGAGCGATTTTTGAGCATTTTCATAGTGATTTTTGAAATTTACACCCATTTTTGCATATATTTTTTGCGTATTGCACATTTCTTCCCTCGATAAAAAGTTTCCTATTTTCAGGAGCAACAAAGTGGTCGTGACCAAATTCCATGCCGTCCGTCACCTCGACTTCTCTCCGTGCGGTCGTTTCCTTATCGCATGCACCGATGATGGCATCATTTCCCGAATGGATCGACTATCGTCCGATATCGATCCGAGCAAAGTCATACAGTTCAGAAATCATTGGACTGCCCCACACAAGTGACATTCTCCTCCATCTTTTCATTGATTTTCTTCATGTTTTCTCATTCCTACTACTCATCTTTTCTTCATCTTGTATCCCATATCGTCACTCGCATTGCAAGGATCTCCTTTATTACAGTTGTTCTTACACTATTCATGTCCTCCTCATCATCTACATCATCAGAACTTGGCCCCAAAATCATCGGTTACAGCTTTATTCGTGAGTTTTTGACTTAAAATACGCTTAAAAATTTCTCAGAAAAGCTCTAAAAGGCCAGATATTGACTCCTAAATGACCTGAAAAGTGGGCGGAGTCACTGCGCCCCTTTTTTGAAGTTTGGAAGCCATTTTCTCGTTTTTTTCAGTAATTTTTGAGCTTTTTCAGTGCGATTTCTTGAATCTTAACCCATTTTTCACCGTATGTATATCAAAAAATGCTCTTTCTAGCCCTAAGTCCTATCCAAATTCGATCGTTTCCATTTTCAGTCGCAGCCGACAACCACCTTCAAAACGGCGAAAAGAGGACGTATCTCAATGTCGAGTGAGTTTGGAAAGGAGGATTTCGATCAAAAACTGGTCTAGAGGCCAACGATCGCAATAAAAGAGCACAAAAATCGCTCGAAAATTACAAGACCAGATTTTAGAACCAAAAATACCCAGAAAACCTCGAAAATTGAGTCAGAAAGGTCCAGAAGACGTTAGAATGGCTTCAAGTAATTTTGGAGGGTTCTAAGAAATTCTGGGGCGAAAATACGGAATTTTGTGTTGAAAGCACCTGAAATGCTCAAAAATCGGTGGATTTTCACACAAAATTCTTTAATTTTGGCTGAGAATATCCTAGAACCCTATAAAATCCTTATAAACCATCCTGACGTCTTCTAGACCTTCTTGGCGCAATTTAAAAAAATTTTCTAGGTATTTTTGGGTCGAAATTCTAAGCTTCATGGTTTTAAAACGATTTCTATGCATTTTCATTTCGATTTTTGAAATCTACACTCATTTTTGCATCTTCTCGCAAATTCCTCATTATTAATATTTTCCAGATACGAGTATTCCGGTGCCACTCATCACGCTCAAATCCCAATGCACAAGGACGAGTTCGCCGAGATTCGTGATAATCTGATGGCTTCGAGTCGTCTGGTTGAAATTCTGAAGGCTCGACATTGAAGATTTTTCACTTTTTTCGCCATTTTCCACTTTTTTCCCTAACTTTTCCTCCCGCTTTTTTCTTTGTGCTATCGTTGTATTTTGTCCGTTTCTCTCGCGTGCCCGTTTCCACTATCAAAAATAATAAAATGCAAAAAATTTCAGATCCGAGCACACATCTCTCCGATCAACAACAACCAACAAAATGACGACCGGATCGAATGATTTCTACTATTCGAACAAGTACGAGGACGACGAGTTCGAGTATCGACACGTGCACGTCACCAAGGACATTGCCAAACTGATTCCGAAGAATCGGCTCATGTCGGAAACCGAGTGGAGAAGTCTCGGCATTCAGCAGGTTCGAGTGGTTTTTGGACGATTTTTAGATAAAAATGACTGAAAAAATGTGAAGAATACCCTAAAAATGTTCGAAAATCGCTCTGTAACCTCAAAAAGTAGGCTCTGAATTGAGCAAAAATCCTTCAAAGTTGCGTTTTCTGAAAAAGGGGACTGGCTCCGCCCATTTTCTCAAAAAGTCATATTCCGATTTTTATCATTTCGGAGCTGATTTTTCGTCTTTTGGAAGCATTTACAGTCGAAAATTCTCAAAATTACCGATTTTTCGACCCAAAATTACTCAAAGGAGATAATTTTTAGGCTAAAAACCAATTCCGCACCTTTTTTTGGAAAAGAATCACTTCCCACCTTTTTCACTCATTTTAAAGCCCATTTTCAGCCGTTTTAAGGCGATTTTTGGAATCTAGACGCATTTTCGCAAATTTTAAAGTCCAGAAAATGGTAATTTTCACGGTTTCGCGGTCATTTTGATGTCTCTTTTAGCTTAAAAACTCCCCAGAATTTCACCTAAATCATCTAATAATTTTCCAGTCGCCCGGATGGATGCACTACATGATTCACGGTCCAGAACGTCACGTTCTTCTCTTCCGCAGACCGCTTCCGAACGCGGCGAAATCGTCGTCGACTGCTGCCGGTGGAAGTCGTAGTGGAGGAACGAGCAACGCTGTCGGAGTTCGCTAATTGTCCCGAGTGTCCGGATGTCCACTTTATTAAAAATACACGGATCTCTCCTTTTTTGTTCACTCGATTTTAAGCAAAAAACCCCCTTCCCCAACCCCCTTCCATCTCCTTCTCCAAAATGTAAAATCTCTAATTCTCTCTTTTTGAAATTTTTTGTTTTTATCATCATCAATCACTTTTTGTCTATCATCATCTCTCTCAAATTTAATTTGATGTAAACCCCGCCCCTTTTTTTAATTGTTACTGTTCTTCTTCTTCTTCTTCTTCCCCATCCACCCGAAATAAGCAAAAATTGTAAAATGGTACACATTCCTCTTCTCTCTTTCATTTTTTGTACTTCTAATACCTCCGAAAACTCTCCCCTCCCACTGAGAAGAAGAAAAAGTATAACGAATCATTCGTGTGTTTATATCTCTATAAATAAACTCTGACCTGCATGATCCTTGATCATTTTGACAACCAAGACAGTTCGCAACCACGACAATTCGAAGCTGAACGTCCTGCAACCACGAAAATTCGCAACCAAGTCGTCGAAAATGGACGATTCGTAACTAGTCATTTCGACTAACATCGACTTTGCAACCCCGGCAATTCGCAACCAAGACGTTTTGAAACTAGTCAGTTCGCAACTCGCTTCGAGTACACAACCAAGACAATTCACAATAAAAATTTTCAAAACTGGATATTTCGCAACCACGATAATTCGCAACCAGGACATTTCGAAACTGGACTTTTAGCAACTTGACGTTCATTTAAAGGTAGTGGGTGTGTGATTGAGAGTGTTTCAAACCATTCCATTATCATCTACATTTGAAACATTTTTATTTCAACGATATTTTTCCACAAGAAACCGATGTCATGGTTTCGAAATGGCGTGGTTGCGAAATGTCAAATTTGCGAATTTGACATGAGTTGCGAAATGCGACAGTTGTGATATGTATCGGAGCCTTCATTTTTAACCTTGAAAATTCCAACACCAATTTCGAGTTTCCGCTTTTTGGGAGTGCATTTTTTGGGGTCATTTAGTTTCTTTTTTTGATTTTGGCTTTCGAGATTTTCCGAGTTTTAGGCTACAAACTACAAATTTTGATTTGAACGAAACAGTCGTTGTGAGAAAATTCTGAGATTCTGAGAAAAATTCTGTTTCAATTGGAAGTGAGAATATTTAACCATTTCATGTCTCTATTGATTGAATAGTGTGAATAAACATTAAAGATAATACGTTCTACAACAATTTCAAGGAATTTTAAACTTGTTGGGATCATTAACTTCAAAATGTGTCATAATCAGGAGAAAAATTTACCGTTACAACTGTCTCTGACTTTTTTTAAACTTTTTTTCTAATATGCTTGTCATGAGATGGTGAATTATGCCGAGGTATAATAGTTTGCAATTAAAAAATATCATTGCAATAAAAATTTGAAAACCCGTGCTCTACTGCACTCATCGTGCAAAATGGATGAGTTTTGAGAAAAAGTCAGTGTGATTCTCTATTCCATTTGCCCAGTCCTCTGGAGGACGACTTGTCAAGTCTTTACCATGGAAACGTAATCATCAATAAATCGAACATTTTCAGTTTTCGCACGATTTTGTGTTTCACTTGAAACTGAAAATTTGGAATTGTTCTGCTTTCATTGCGAAACTTCAGTTATCTCGAATACACTCTGTTGGCTCAGAAAATTGAATTGAAAATTTCCAAAATGCCAAATTTGCTATAATGAAATCATCTTTTTTGAATTAAAAAAAATCAAATTTCTGGCTATTCTGACTATGAAACTAGCCCCTCCCTCTGTTCACAATATCTCCTGTTTCATTTTGAAACGAAATAATCTTTCATACGACTTTGGGGTAGTGGGTTCGGTTTTTTCATTCATCACAAGTCTGCCAATGAAATCTCATCTTTCTTGAGTTTCTTCCTTTCTGCTCCAATCTGGTTGAATATCAATCAATCGAATCGAAACTCGCCCTGAATTATCTGATTAGACTGCGGTCGAATTCTCTTTGTATCTGTTTCACTGGAAACAGTTATACTGAACAGTCAGTTTTTTTGAATGGACATTTTCTATAACATATGTATTAGCGTTATTTCAGATGGTTCATTGTGAATTTTTACAGATTTGAAGAAGGTACAAAATAACCATTTTCATTAAAAAAATGAAGACATATTCTTTAAGCCTACAGAAATGTTCGTGGAATTCAAAATGTTTTCTGGTAGATTCGGTTATAATTGCATGTATTGACTACCATCATGAATTGCTTATAGATCTTCCGATTCTTTGGAAACTGTGAACTTTCTGAACAGTTGTATTGAATAATTGCATTGCTTCATTCATGCCTACAGAAAAGTGTGAGCCAATAAACATCTCAAAATAGTTTCTGTTACACCTAAAACTGAAAAAAAAATCACGATAATACATTTTTGGTGTTCAAGTTCCAATTCGGTAACCAAAACATAATTTAAGAATAATGTGAATTTGACGTGAGTTGCGAAACAAGAGGTTGCGAACTGTCACAGTTGCGGAATGACTGGTTGCAGAATTTCTTTGTGCCCTCATTTTTTATCTTGAAAATTACAAGGAATCTGTCGAAAAACTTCTTCTTCCTCCTTGTCTTCTTTTTTTCGGCTTAGGCTTAGGCTAGAATCCATTGCTCCCTCCCGATATTCAAACCACCAACTTCGGGTATCCGCTTTTTGGGAGTGAATTTTTTGTGGTCATTTAGCTTTTTTTGTTTTTGGCTTTTGAGATTCTTAAGATTTTTAGGCTATAAACTACGATTTTTGACTGTAGATGGAGGAGAAAACGGATTCAAGTGAATTTTTTTTGCATTACCCTAGAATTATAATATTCATCAGTCAAACAGAAATTTTCGATTTCGAAAAAATTTTCCGTTTCAGGTGAAACTGAATTTTTTTTGGTATTGTGTCTGTCTCAATTGACGGGTTCTATTGCTTACATGGCTCTTTCGGTTTTCCACGCAGTGTTTTCTAGGGTTTGAATTTTTTTGGTTTGTCTTTTTTTTCGCCGATTTCGCAGTGTGATTGAGACTATTATCATTTCAGGTTATCAGCTACATTTCAAACATTTCGATCTTTACGTGAATGTTTTACAGAAAATCTAGATTTCGTGGTTTCGAAATGGTGTGGTTGCGAAATGTCACAGGGTAGGTCAACAATTGGCTGGACCAAAAGAGACTCTTTTTGGGGAAAGTGTCTTGTGTGTAAATACATAATAGACCCACTTTTTTCTTGTTTGATCTACTGACAAGTTTTTTGGCGCGAAAGTGTGTCTATTGATTTTTTGATCTCCTGGGTAAGTTTTTTGGCGCGAAAATCGGACCTCTATTGACTGGTTGGATTGGGGACCTTCATTTCTTTCGGTTTTTCAGTTTTTCAAGGACATTTCTTTTATTGATTTTTGAATCTTTATCGAATTCTCCCCTCTTCGTAGTGTTCTTCTTTGTAGTCCTAATTATGAGGTGTCCCATCCGTTTTTTCATTTCGGTTATTGATCTACCCAAAATTTTTGGCGCGAAAATGCATTTTCCATCGGCTGATTGGATGTAAGACCTTCATTTCTATCAGGTTTTGAGCAATTTTTGGGCAAAATATTATCGATTTTTTATCCTTCTCGAGTCTTCTTTTGAAATCCCTTAAGAGTCCCCTCTCTGCGAGACAATTTTTTCATAATTAAAAAAAATTTCTCTGTTACTCTGTGCTCTTTTTCAGTTCTCTCTTTTCTTTCTCAGTGCTACTCCTTGTTAGTAGTCTCGATCCTCAAATTATAATAATTATTTTTTCAGGTAACACACACCACTCGGCCGTCTACACCAGTGGACCGTGGAATAGCAAGATGTGGATAAGGAAAGGTACATTTTTCACAGTTTTATGGTTAACGGACACTACTAAAATTCCAAAAATGTGGGCGACGCGGTCCATCTCAATTTCGCCTTTTCCATACATGTCGCGGGCCGGGCCGGGCCGGGCCGGTGGAGGAATTTCTACCGGCCCGGCCCGGCCCGGCCCGGCCCGGCCAGGCCCGGCCCGGCCAGGCCCGGCCCGGCCAGGCCCGGCCCGGCCCGCTCGGCCCGGATTTTTGGAGGCAAAATTTTTCAAGGTCAATTTTTGGAGCAAAATTTGATTTTTTTCGTTAATTTTTAGTAAAATCGTGATTTTTTGTATACTTCTTGTACTTCATGGATTTTTACACTTTTCCATGAATTTTGGATAGTTTTTCGTTAAAAATTGTCAAAAAAAATTTTTTTTTGAGCAATTTTTCCCTACCCGGGCCGACGGGCCGGGCCGGGCCTGCAAAATTTTCCCTCGGCCCGGCCCGGCCCGGCCCGGCCAGGCCCGCGGGCCGGGCCGGGCCGGGCCGGGCCAGGGCCGAGCCGGGCCGGGCCGAGATTTAGCAAGTATGGCCTTTTCTAGTACTGGAAGAGCAAAACTTGAAACATGTTTTTTTTGGAAATTTTGATCTACCAGCGCTAGATTTCCCGCGCACACTGAGAATGAGATCGTTCGCGTCGCCCACTTTTTTGGAACGCTAGTAAACGAGCCGAGGCACTCGAAAACTAGAGAAGAATTTTGAATGTCGCAATTCTTAGCTGTTCTTAGCACGTTTCAACACTAACAACATTTCATTTCAGAAACCGAATCATCGAGACGAGACGGGGTCGACGAATTGGGATGGTGACCAGAGGGATGGGTCGAGGATTGCGATGGACGACGCTGTTGGAGCTGGAGTCGAATCGCGTTGGAGCTTCAGGAGCAACGGAGATCCTAGCGTAGATTTAGAGACTCGGCGTTTTCTTAGAGAAGGTAGTAAGATAGGAGTAGAAACTTAGAGCGCAACTGTAGATTTGGGGATTCGTCTTGTGATCTTCCTAGTTGGATGTCCAGTCTCTTCGGAGACTGTTAAGGCGATGACCTAGAGATACGGTATTAGAGCGAGTAGAAGAATAGGGCGCTACTGTAGATTTGGGGAGTCGTCTTGTGATCTTCCTAGTTGGATGTCCAGTCTCTTCGGATACTGTTAAGGCGATGACCTAGAGATACGGTATTAGAGCGAGTAGAAGAATAGGGCGCTACTGTAGATTTGGGGAGTCGTCTTGTGATCTTCCTAGTTGGATGTCCAGTCTCTTCGGATACTGTTAAGGCGATGACCTAGAGATACGGTATTAGAGCGAGTAGAAGAATAGGGCGCTACTGTAGATTTGGGGATTTGTCTTGTGATCTTCCTAGTTGGATGTCCAGTCTCTTCGGATACTGTTAAGGCGATGACCTAGAGATACGGTATTAGAGCGAGTAGAAGAATAGGGCGCTACTGTAGATTTGGGGATTCGTCTTGTGATCTTCCTAGTTGGATGTCCAGTCTCTTCGGAGACTGTTAAGGCGATGACCTATTAGAGCGAGTAGAAGAATAGGGCGCTACTGTAGATTTGGGGATTCGTCTTGTGATCTTCCTAGTTGGATGTCCAGTCTCTTCGGATACTGTTAAGGCGATGACCTAGAGATACGGTATTAGAGCGAGTAGAAGAATAGGGCGCTACTGTAGATTTGGGGATTCGTCTTGTGATCTTCCTAGTTGGATGTCCAGTCTCTTCGGATACTGTTAAGGCGATGACCTATTAGAGCGAGTAGAAGAATAGGGCGCTACTGTAGATTTGGGGATTCGTCTTGTGATCTTCCTAGTTGGATGTCCAGTCTCTTCGGATACTGTTAAGGCGATGACCTAGAGATACGGTATTAGAGCGAGTAGAAGAATAGGGCGCTACTGTAGATTTGGGGATTTGTCTTGTGATCTTCCTAGTTGGATGTCCAGTCTCTTCGGATACTGTTAAGGCGATGACCTAGAGATACGGTATTAGAGCGAGTAGAAGAATAGGGCGCTACTGTAGATTTGGGGATTTGTCTTGTGATCTTCCTAGTTGGATGTCCAGTCTCTTCGGATACTGTTAAGGCGATGACCTAGAGATACGGTATTAGAGCGAGTAGAAGAATAGGGCGCTACTGTAGATTTGGGGATTCGTCTTGTGATCTTCCTAGTTGGATGTCCAGTCTCTTCGGATACTGTTAAGGCGATGACCTATTAGAGCGAGTAGAAGAATAGGGCGCTACTGTAGATTTGGGGATTCGTCTTGTGATCTTCCTAGTTGGATGTCCAGTCTCTTCGGATACTGTTAAGGCGATGACCTAGAGATACGGTATTAGAGCGAGTAGAAGAATAGGGCGCTACTGTAGATTTGGGGAGTCGTCTTGTGATCTTCCTAGTTGGATGTCCAGTCTCTTCGGATACTGTTAAGGCGATGACCTAGAGATACGGTATTAGAGCGAGTAGAAGAATAGGGCGCTACTGTAGATTTGGGGATTCGTCTTGTGATCTTCCTAGTTGGATGTCCAGTCTCTTCGGATACTGTTAAGGCGATGACCTATTAGAGCGAGTAGAAGAATAGGGCGCTACTGTAGATTTGGGGATTCGTCTTGTGATCTTCCTAGTTGGATGTCCAGTCTCTTCGGATACTGTTAAGGCGATGACCTAGAGATACGGTATTAGAGCGAGTAGAAGAATAGGGCGCTACTGTAGATTTGGGGATTCGTCTTGTGATCTTCCTAGTTGGATGTCCAGTCTCTTCGGATACTGTTAAGGCGATGACCTAGAGATACGGTATTAGAGCGAGTAGAAGAATAGGGCGCTACTGTAGATTTGGGGAGTCGTCTTGTGATCTTCCTAGTTGGATGTCCAGTCTCTTCGGATACTGTTAAGGCGATGACCTAGAGATACGGTATTAGAGCGAGTAGAAGAATAGGGCGCTACTGTAGATTTGGGGAGTCGTCTTGTGATCTTCCTAGTTGGATGTCCAGTCTCTTCGGATACTGTTAAGGCGATGACCTAGAGATACGGTATTAGAGCGAGTAGAAGAATAGGGCGCTACTGTAGATTTGGGGATTCGTCTTGTGATCTTCCTAGTTGGATGTCCAGTCTCTTCGGATACTGTTAAGGCGATGACCTATTAGAGCGAGTAGAAGAATAGGGCGCTACTGTAGATTTGGGGATTCGTCTTGTGATCTTCCTAGTTGGATGTCCAGTCTCTTCGGATACTGTTAAGGCGATGACCTAGAGATACGGTATTAGAGCGAGTAGAAGAATAGGGCGCTACTGTAGATTTGGGGATTTGTCTTGTGATCTTCCTAGTTGGATGTCCAGTCTCTTCGGATACTGTTAAGGCGATGACCTAGAGATACGGTATTAGAGCGAGTAGAAGAATAGGGCGCTACTGTAGATTTGGGGAGTCGTCTTGTGATCTTCCTAGTTGGATGTCCAGTCTCTTCGGATACTGTTAAGGCGATGACCTAGAGATACGGTATTAGAGCGAGTAGAAGAATAGGGCGCTACTGTAGATTTGGGGATTCGTCTTGTGATCTTCCTAGTTGGATGTCCAGTCTCTTCGGATACTGTTAAGGCGATGACCTATTAGAGCGAGTAGAAGAATAGGGCGCTACTGTAGATTTGGGGATTCGTCTTGTGATCTTCCTAGTTGGATGTCCAGTCTCTTCGGATACTGTTAAGGCGATGACCTAGAGATACGGTATTAGAGCGAGTAGAAGAATAGGGCGCTACTGTAGATTTGGGGAGTCGTCTTGTGATCTTCCTAGTTGGATGTCCAGTCTCTTCGGATACTGTTAAGGCGATGACCTAGAGATACGGTATTAGAGCGAGTAGAAGAATAGGGCGCTACTGTAGATTTGGGGATTCGTCTTGTGATCTTCCTAGTTGGATGTCCAGTCTCTTCGGATACTGTTAAGGCGATGACCTAGAGATACGGTATTAGAGCGAGTAGAAGAATAGGGCGCTACTGTAGATTTGGGGATTTGTCTTGTGATCTTCCTAGTTGGATGTCCAGTCTCTTCGGATACTGTTAAGGCGATGACCTAGAGATACGGTATTAGAGCGAGTAGAAGAATAGGGCGCTACTGTAGATTTGGGGATTTGTCTTGTGATCTTCCTAGTTGGATGTCCAGTCTCTTCGGATACTGTTAAGGCGATGACCTAGAGATACGGTATTAGAGCGAGTAGAAGAATAGGGCGCTACTGTAGATTTGGGGAGTCGTCTTGTGATCTTCCTAGTTGGATGTCCAGTCTCTTCGGAGACTTTTAAGGCGATGACCTAGAGATACGGTATTAGAGCGAGTAGAAGAATAGGGCGCTACTGTAGATTTGGGGAGTCGTCTTGTGATCTTCCTAGTTGGATGTCCAGTCTCTTCGGAGACTTTTAAGGCGATGACCTAGAGATACGGTATTAGAGCGAGTAGAAGAATAGGGCGCTACTGTAGATTTGGGGAGTCGTCTTGTGATCTTCCTAGTTGGATGTCCAGTCTCTTCGGATACTGTTAAGGCGATGACCTAGAGATACGGTATTAGAGCGAGTAGAAGAATAGGGCGCTACTGTAGATTTGGGGAGTCGTCTTGTGATCTTCCTAGTTGGATGTCCAGTCTCTTCGGAGACTTTTAAGGCGATGACCTAGAGATACGGTATTAGAGCGAGTAGAAGAATAGGGCGCTACTGTAGATTTGGGGAGTCGTCTTGTGATCTTCCTAGTTGGATGTCCAGTCTCTTCGGATACTGTTAAGGCGATGACCTAGAGATACGGTACTAAGATAGGAGTAGGAGAACGCACACTAAATAAAGCACTAACGTAAAATCAGGGATTTCGCCATGAATTTTTGTATTCAATTTTGGATAATATCTTCCAGTTTCCGTTCATGCGTTCAAATTATTCTAGTAAAGCATCCAGTTTCGCTGTGCAGAAAGTTAAAATTGCCGCTCTGGATATGTGAGTTATAGATCTCCAGCTAACTATCCCGTTGGCCAAAGCTCATTTTGAGATGCTGCGGCAAAACTTTTAAAACTGATAAAGCCTATCCCAAAATATTTTCATAACATAGATTCACCAAAATTAATTTTAATAGTCGATGTTCCGATCGATTTTTCAGACAATTCTCCTGTTCTTAGAATTTTTTGTCACCCCGTACAAAGTTCTGCGAACAGTTGAAAACCAGAACTTGTTACAGTATCCCTCATTGCAAAGTTTTTAGTAGTGGTTGCTAATAAATTAAACATTTTCTGTTTTTACTCAGTTTTGTAAGTCACTATAAGAATCCATCAGAGAACATAAATCACAAAATTTGAAGAATTTCTGTTTCATATAAAATCGAAAACAATTCAAACTTCTGTAACATGTTCATAATCTTCACCGAGGTTATTATTTTCTGCTGTTCGGAGTTACCCAAAAACTTTAAGAAATAAAACTGATTTACACAAAATCACCCAAATTTCATTTCTCCTTCAAAACATGAATTGTTGAGGATGTCCGTTGGTAGGATTTGAAATTTTCTGTGTAAGCTCTTAATTTTCTGGATTTAACTAATTTACGTGAACAACAATAAACGATGTTTGTGAAATATTCTACGCTTCAGATGAAACAGCAACTTCTGAAGGAAACGATAAACCTATTCCGTGAGATTTATTGGAAAAATTATCTGATGTGAATGATAAAGCATATTTCGAACACATAGTTAGTCAAAAGAACAAAAGCAATACCTTGAATACACAAGAAGAATGCGTGAAAATTTCCCAATTCAGGCATTTTAACAGTTCCTTGAAACTTGAAAGCATTTGAAATTTATCTGATCACTTCTAGAAATCCGGATAACCGTTGCATAATACAATTGAAAACCAGCCGTAAAGTTTTCAAGTTTTGGAACAGTAACAATCTTTGGTCGTGCCATGAGATCATTATTATTAAAACATATTTTTCATAGAAATAACAACTTGCAACAGTATTCTTATGAACGCAAAAGATTTTATTAATTTCGGTGGACAGAAAATAAAATGAGATCTGACGAGAGTTCCTTCTACGTGATATATCTATATCTATTTGACCAATCATAAAACACTTTTTGGATGCTCGTAGGAACAGTGATTGTTTAAATTAATTGGTAAATTGGTTGAGATTCAACATTATTCATACTGAGAGAATACTAAAACAGAAAAGTAATCTGTAGAATCTTTGAGTTTATCATCCTTTACATAGTACGATGGAAACAACATACAGGATAGCGTCAAAATAATGTTGTTCCAATGAAACAGAAGAGAATTTGCAAAATAAGTAAGGAATCCAACCCATATCTCATTTCGCAATCAAGATCCATTGACGAAACATTTTCTGGTTCAAATCATTGAATAGTGAAAAAATGCGCCTTATTGATGTCATATCGTCCCTGTGAGATCTCATACTAATATCTCGAGAAATAACTTGCAAATCTCATTTAAAACTTGAAACAGTAATTGTTAACACTTCGAAATACAAAACTGTCCGTTTCAAACACCATTAGTAACTAGTCTATAAAAGTAATCAATTGATGGAAAACCTAAAAAACCAAAACCAAAGATAGAAAACCTAAAAACTAGCTAGCCAGTTTTCAAGTAGATCTGATTTCTCTGTGTCGCTTAACTGTTATTCGCTGATGTGATGCATAGAAGAATCCGAAAATGTCACAGTTTCAGGGAAGCCTCTTTCTCTTTTGTATTATTGAAAGGTCTTCATCAACTATTCCTCAAAACCATCTTCAACTTAAAGGAAAACATTGAATCAGTAATTTTTTAAGTCCAAAGCCAATATTTGTTCACTGAACTCTTACATATTTCTTGTTCTATTTTCGAATTCCCCCATTTCTTCTCGAAACTTTTAACCTCATTTTCATATTCTTCTTCTTATTTGCTCTTTTTTCCACTCCAATTAGCCGTTTTTGACTTCATTAGAGACGCCCATAACCATCAACAAAACGAACATTTTACTGTTTCATATCGAGAATATTTGTCATACTCCCCCATTAGAATTTAGTCTTAACATTTCTTTTGTATCGTTTTCTAAATATTCTATCCCTCAAACAATGCCCACCGACCGTTTAAGTTAATCAGTGATAGATTTCACCAGCGATGCTTTGCTCACCGAGCTCGAACTTAAAGATGACATCATCGATCAACTTCGGAAGGAACTCGAAGAGTACCGTATGCAGAATTCGACTCGAAAAACTGCGATTTATTCGGAACCCGATGTTCAAGTCAAGCGGACGATTATTAGGAAGTGTGATGGAGGCTTTGTAACGTTAACGTAAATTTCTGTTTCATGGGGAAAATTAAAGATTGGGGGAAACCGAGATTTTTTGATTGGACGACGCTAGTCTTTCGCAATCGCGCTCTACTAGACATTTATCAAAATCTCACTGACTGAATAATGAATAATGCTGAAGGCCAATTATCATAGATAATTTTTGAAAAATATATAAAAAATGAAATTTGAAAACAATAACTCATTTTTCCACCACCTTCTCTGATTAATTATATTTTTCGGAGCACTAAACCAATAAGTATGGTCTGCGCCCGATAAGCTGAAAAATCTGAAAAAATTGCTACCATAACAATAATATAAATTTTGGATAATCCGGATTTCTGTAGTAATCCTAGAATCTCACAGGATGAATAAACTGAATGAATCACAACAAAAACCAAATAAATGAGGGAAAGAGCTGGAAATAAATAGAAACCACTTCTGCTCCATCCGAACTTTATCGTTCATTTAAAAATTTATGCCACATTTAATATTTGTTCAAAGTGTCTTTAATCGAGGCACAGCAAGAGTTTGAATCGAAAAACAAATTCGAATTCTTTGAGCCTCCAGAAATGTTCGTGCAATTCTAAATCTTTCTTGGTAGCTTTGAATATATTTGTATCTATTAATTATCATATCGAATTTCTTGTAGAATTTCCTACACATATCAGCCTTTTCTCCCATATTCAGATATCTTCTGTTTCATCTGAAACAGAAAACATGGAAACTGAATGATGTTTCATTCATGGAAGATCAGCTTACAACTTTCAACAGCTTACAAAAAGATTTTGAAAAGCTTTATTTTCTAAAATTATGCACACTTGATCTTTGATTTTCCCCCTCTTCAAATTTTGCATAGCACTCTGATGTTATGGAGATTTCCTCTTCTTTCTTCACCTAGTCATCTTCATTCAATTTCTAAAAATCGACTACTCTAACTGATTGATTTCATCTAAGAAGTCTCAAATTGCCTCCATCCCCAAATCCTATTTTTCCTTCTCCAATGGTTTAGGATCATCCGAACACAATCCGTCTAGAGATCACAGAGCCAGAAGGAAAAATACAAGTGACCCATAGATTTCAAGGATTCCAAAGCTTTTACTGGGATGATTTTGGTAAATCCGAAGAGGGAGGCGATTAGAGGAGGGGCCACTGAATAAAAGGAATTGGGAGAGCACGAATTTCCACTCAAATTTTTCTTGCTGTTCACTTTTGAATAAGATATTCTGAATCATCGAATGTTGAACTTCTGGAACTTTCAGTTCATATTCCTCATTTTCTGCTGGATCCCGATTGTATTCTCAGATGAGGGGGACATTTCGAACAAAAAGATTACGGTAAGTTCATAATTTTTAAATTCCATTAAAGCTGGGCTTCAACGATTCCAAAAAATTTTTCTTGGTCATTTACCCTTCAAATTGAGGTGATTTACTTTTTACATTTAGCCTTTTCAGTTGAGAATCGGAAGTATCAGCTCGAGGGAAAACGCGAAAATGTTGATGCGTATTATGGAGATGGCAAAGCAGAAAATGACAGAAGAAGGGGTCCTCGGGAAGAATTTGGATATTGAGTGGGTTGAGGGATTACTGTAGTGGAGTAGAAATGCGATAGAGAATGAAACCTACAGTAACAACTTGAATCCCGAATTTTTTTCAGAATCCTGAACGTCGAGGGATGTGGATCATCATTTGAAGGCGTTGCCGCTGCCGCTGAACTCTATCATGTCCAACATATTGATGCCTACTTTGGACCATTCTGCTCCAAAGGTTAGTTCAAAGAGTTCAAATGAAACTAGTGATGTCGAACCAAAAAAAATTCGGTTTCCCCCAATCTTTAATTCTCCCCATCAACGTCCTCATAGTTTCAGATGGTGGTGATGGTAAGCGTGTACTTTTTTCAAACTTTTTTCCCCTTTTCCCTCTCATTTCAATGTCGTCATTACTCCAGTAAAAACGGCTCCGCGACACTTTGCAACCGGTCGTTTCGCAACTACGACAGTTCGCCACACGCTGCATTTTTTATTTGAGAAAATTTCAAAATTTTCAATTGTGGAGGAACTAACAAGTTGCGAAATGTCACCGTTACGAAATGACTGGTTGTGAAGTGTGGCGGAGAAAACTCATCAAGAAAATGAGAAACACACAGGGATAAATGTGGAAGTGAGACTCATTTTTTGGCTTGATATACGTATTTGGAATCTAGAAAATAATATGAATCAGGCTGAAAAATGTTGACTTTGGAAGAGGGAGGACTTCCTTTTTAGAATGTGAAGTTTGATGTTGTGTGCTTTTGTGGGATCCAGAAAAGTAGAATTTTGGAAAGAACCAAAATACTAGAGTTCAAAGGCTTAAATTTCTAGAATCTTGAACGATCCTTTCGGATACTCCATAGTTTTTTTGAAAAGAACAATGCAATTAGAAGTCGATCTATTTCAAATCTAGCGAATTTAAAATTAAATCTAGCGGCTTTTCAGAACTCTCCCCAGTCGCAACAATGGCATCCTACTGGAACATTCCCATCTTCGCCTACACCGCCACTTCTGCTGAATTCTCCAATTCTCGAATCTACAAAACTCTCCTTCGAACCTCATTCCAATCCCTCTCCTCAATTTCCGATGCCACTGCTGCTTTTATGATTCATCATAATCTTATGAAAGCAGCTATTGTGGCCAATATTGGCAGAGATTCTTTTGAAAAGATTCAGAGTCTGGAGAAGGCGTTGGGAGCACGAGGAATCACCGTAACAAGACGAGTTATGTTTGAGGAGAATTCGAGTGCCGAGGATTTGGTGGAGAATGGAATTATGGATGAGTTGAAGGACAATGCAAGGGGTAAGGATGGAGTAGAAAAGTGATTTTCTGTCCGGAAGTTCTTGGCACAACCCTCCTTAAAAGGAACTCTTGTAATTGTTTACTATATTTCCAGTGATCATCACATTATTCTCTTCCACTCAAGACCTCTCCACCGTATTCCGAAATGCTACCGTTCTCGCGGATATGCCAGCTTCTGAATTCATCTTCATCAACCCTTTGATCGCCTCTAAAAACGCTGCGGAATCCCAAACTTTCTACGGAAAACAGGCTCAAAAATCAATCAAAGAAGAGTATCCAAACACTATACAAATCTATAATTCCTATGGATTTTCGGATGATCTTCTCAACGAGTTCATCGCAATTTTTGAGAAGACAAAACGGATTACCATCGATGAAAAGGATTTGTTCAACTATGTAGCTTTGTACGAGAGCTTCTGTGTTTTTGCGAAACTCGCAGAGAAGTATGTGCGGTTCAATAAAATCAGGGAGTTTGGATCCAAGATTGATGGGAAGGCAATGTGGAATATGGCAGTTGGAATGACTTTTGAAGGAGTAATGGATAATATAACGTTGGATAATGGAGCCGAGAGAATGACATCGTTCAGCGCATTCTATGTAGATGGGAAGAGGGATCAGGTTAGTTATTTTTTGGTTTCTAGGGGGGCCTAGTAACCCAAACAATGGAATATCGGGCCATAATAGTTACAATGGCCTAGAAATCCATCTTGTGGGTTTCTAGGCCGTCTGAAGTTATGGTGCCCCAGAAACACTCGCTTTGGTTTTTTTCAGTTTTCTCGGCCACCAGATGCTCTAGAAATCAGGGATATGGGTTTGGGTTTCTAGGGCACCGAGACTCAAATTGTCATATGTAATTCGGTGGCCTAGAAATTGAAGCTCTGCGATTCTAGGCCACCAAAAAAAAACGGCCTAGAAATTGACAATTGAGTTTCTCGGCCACCAAACCCACGGTCTCAGAAATTTTACGTCGAATGATATCCACATCACAGAAATTTAAATTAGTGAAAACCTACCACAAACTGGAAAGTCAGGAAATTGTCGAAAATTTCTAGAACTTTTGAAACTGAAATTTCGGTAGGAATTTCAAAATATCAACTTTCTGTGTGTCTGCATGTCCTTCTCCAAGAGCTAGTTCTGGTACTACTGTATATGTTGAAAATTCAGAAATCTTAGACTA
This sequence comes from Caenorhabditis sinica, assembly GCA_963932045.1. Classification (NCBI taxonomy): domain Eukaryota; kingdom Metazoa; phylum Nematoda; class Chromadorea; order Rhabditida; family Rhabditidae; genus Caenorhabditis; species Caenorhabditis sinica. The sequence goes on along the minus strand of OZ009940.1, from coordinate 8,218,843 downwards.
TCATGGTTATACTGAAATGACTAGAAACATGAAAATCTGCATAATCTCACAATCAGCACTAATTATTGACCTGTTTTCGGCTTTTATCTTTGGCAGCATTGATTTTCAGACGAGGCTTCAAGAGAATTAGTTGTTCTCTCCAAAATTCTACGTCGAATGATATCCAAATCTCAGAAATTAGAATTAGTGGATTTTAACCTACCACAAACTGGAAAGTCAGGAAAATGTAAAAAATTTCTAAAACTTTTGAAACTGAAATTTCGGTAGGAATTTCAAAATATCAATTTTCTCTGTGTCTGTGTGTCTGGATGTCCTTCTCCATGCGCTCATTCTTGTACTACTGTATATGTTGAAAATTCAGAAATCTAAGATTATCATGAGGTAACTGAAATGACTAAAAAAATTCAGCATTTTTTAGAAATTTCGAAACCGAAATTTCAATAGGAATTTGAAAAAATGATCTATCTATGTGTCCGGATGTATGTTTTTTCTCAAAACTTTTAATAATTCCGGCAACTTTCTGCCTAGATTTCAATTTGTATTCCAAAATTGACGCCTCCAAACAGATGAAAATTTGTATATGATTCCTTACCTTTGGCCAAAATAGAAAACACTGAACCCAATCTAATCTTCGTGTTTCCAGATACGAACAGTTGCCCTTATCAACTCCACAATAACCTCCAAAAACTGTATGGATCCAGTTTGTACGGAACTTCTTGTCTCTGACGTCATCACAAACTTCTGGCCGACTCCATCTGGAAAATTCCCGGATTCGGATCCCGAATGTGGATACCAGGGAGAAAACTGTGACTACACCAAAACCATTATTCTTATCACAGCTGGAGTCTGTCTACTCATGACAATCACTTTGTCAATCTGGCTGAAAAGAGCGTGCGAGACGAGTGCCTTGGAGAAAATGCCATGGAGGATTTTGAGAGATGATGTGCAGCTTTTGAATGAGGATGAAGCGAAATCAGTGGTTTCTTTGAATTCAGTTACAACAAAAATGTCTCAGGTTGAGGCGAAACTGATCAAAAATCATGCAATCGTGGGAGTAAATACTCATGCGATTTATGATCTTTTCCAGCAGAGACGGGATATGAAATTCAAGAGAGAGGATTTGATTCTGTTGACGAAGGTGAGTATGATTTCAGAATTCAAAATTCATATTTTTCTTACAGATGAAGCAAGCTGTTCATGACAACATCAACCCATTTATCGGGGTGTCATTCAATGGAAAATCGGAACTTCTACTTCTTTGGAAATTCTGTTCTCGAGGAACTCTTCAGGATGTTATCTACTGTGACACATTCAATATGGATGAAAAGTTTCATGGAGCATTCGTCAGAGATATCACTTTGGGATTGGAGTATTTGCACTCATCTCCAATCGGATTTCACGGCGGATTGGCTTCATGGACAGCGTTGATTGACAAAAGTTGGATGGTGAAATTGACGGATTATGCGGTTGGAGATCCGTTGAAGAGATGGGAGAAACATGGGAGAATCAATTGTAAAGTGGATAATGAGTCGGAGAAGCAGTGGCAGAAAATGGGTGAGTTTGAAAGTTATTAGAGAGATATTAGCGATATTCACCAAATCGGAAACGCGCTCCATCGCAAATTGGCTGAAATTCGAATTTTTAGCTTTCCCGCCGTTTTGAAAACAGCGAAACATGTTTCAGTGGGTGCGTGGACTTCTCGTGGACAATTCGACTGCTGCTCGAGTTGTCCACGAGGAGTCCACGCACCCTCCAAAACATGTTTCGCTGTTTTCAAAACGGCGGGAATTCAAATTTCAGCCAAGTTGGCGTTGGAGCGCGTTTCCCCTTGGGGAATATCGGTAATATCTGGATACAGAAGTTAAAGGAGGATTTCGGTCAAAAATGTTTTGCTTTAAGATATGTTAAAAGTCGTGCTGACCTCAAATATCATAGCGGAAATGCTTGAAATTGCTTCAAAATCCTGAAAACCCGCTTTAAAAATACCCTTTTTACTCCAATGGTCTCTGAGGGCCGTGGTGGAGTTTTCTCGGCCACTGCATTTTCAGCTATTTTTCATCATTTTTAGGATTTCCTTGAGCGAAAAACGGCTGAAGTGTCAACAAAATTCCAGTTTTCGCTTGATTTTCTCTGAAAAAATGATGAAAAAAGCTGAAAAAGTGGTGGCCGAGAAAACTCCACCACGACCCCCCCAGAGACCAAAAGGAGCCAAAAAGGGTCTAAGCGGTTTTTGAAGATTTTCACTATGATTTGGAATTAACACCAATTTTTTATATCTTTCAAAGCAAAAAATTCAACCGGAATCCTCCGTTAAAACCGCTAGACCTCCTTTTTTTCCTTTTTTCAGCTAGTCTCTACGTGCCTCCTGAAATCCGAAAAGCTAACGAGACTAATCGAACAAAACAAATGGATCAAAAATGGCAGGGACAAACTATTCTCCGTCGACAAAAATCGGATATTTACGCGTTTGGAGTCATCATTTACGAGATTCTATTCAGAAGTCTTCCTTACGACGAGAAGGTCGATTTGACGGGTATCCTGAATGTACCGAGGGACCACAAAATGTATTAAAATTTTCAGAATTGGCTCAGAAAGCGGCGGAGGGAGAGAAGATTCAAAAGCCGTCAATTCCACGAGACAGAAAGTTGAATCCAGACTTGATTGCTCTTTTGCAGGTGAGTTTATACAATGAGTAATACTATTGAAGAACTAAAAGTTTCAAAAAGTGATTTGTAACTGTTTGCAGGGCCTTCGGATAATAACATCCATCTTTTGAGTCGGCTATTCTCTCTTGGAAAGTTCTCATACCACGGATATCATTTCCCTTTCGCCACTCTTTATAACCATGATTTCTTAGGATTGTTGGAGTGATCAACCAGACATGAGACCCACGATTCGGCGAGTTCGACTGGCAACTGAGATCGCTTTGAAAACGTAAAACATTTCAGAAATCAAGAGGAATCGGATATTCTGATTTTTTTCAGAAAAGGAAATCTGGTTGATAGCATGATGAGGATGATGGAAGAGTACATGAATAATTTGGAGAAACTTGTTGGAGAGAGGACCCGATTGGCAGAGGAGGCGAATCAGAGGGCAGAGAGATTGCTGTTTCAGTTGTTGCCAAAGTGAGGGTTTTTATGATTTTTGGAGTTTCAAACCTCAATCAAGACTTCAAATCTTCTTGACTCATCAATTCTGTTCTCCAATTTTCAGAGACATCGCCATAGAACTCAAAGCTGGAAGAAGTGTCCCTCCGAAGATGTACGATTCAGCCACTGTCATGTTCAGTGACATCGTCGGTTTCACGAGACTTTGCTCCGCGTCTTCTCCCATTGAAGTCGTGAACCTTCTGAACAAACTCTACTCGGAATTCGATTCGATTCTCAACAAACACGACTGCTTCAAAGTTGAAACTATCGGTGACGCCTACATGGTTGTCTCGGGAATTCCCGTGGAAAATGAAAGACGTCATGTGGAAAACATCGCAGCTGTCACACTGGAACTTCTAGAATTATTGAAGACGTTCGAGGTACCACATCGAAAAGACTATCGATTGACTATTCGACTGGGATTTGCCTCGGGACAAGTGGTCGCAGCAGTGATTGGATTGAATTCCCCAAGATTCTGTCTTTTTGGAGAAACTGTCAATGTTGCTTCTATTATGGAATCTTCTGGAGAGGGAGGGCGGATTCAGATGACAGATACTTCTAAGATTCTTCTCGCCAGTTACTATCCAGAATACATCGTTGAGATCAGAGAAATCAACCAGGAAGTGGTAAGTTTATTAGGGATTCAGAGAGCATGCCAGACAATTATCATATTCAGAATCCATCAACAACTCATTGGTTGACTGGGAAGGATGAGGACTACTTCAAGAAGAACGGAAATCCACCGAGCGATTGAGTTCAGAACAAGATTTCAATATATTTTTATTTTGACATGTTCATGCTGGATTTATATTTCAAAGTCATTGCATTTTTCTATTTGTCATCTTGCATAAATTTGGATCAAAAGTTATCTGTTGGAACCTCAAATTATACGGATTGTAAAATTAAACCGAACTCGTTCACTTAAGGAGCCGTACAAAAAAAAAAGAAAATTAACGTTCTTCGTCATCTCCACTTCAAGAAAAACTCATCTTATCAAAATTTCCCGTTTCAAAAATATTTCATATGAATTAGTATTTTTTGTAAATTCAATTTGCGACGTTGAAGTACACTATATTAGGAGATTACTGAGTCCCTCACTTTAATCAATAGACCTTAATTCTCCAATCAATCGTACTACAGTCAGTAGATAAAGTCCTCCCATCATCGATAACAGTCTCCCCTCGTACGTCATATCGATCGACGGGGTCCCTTACTATTACAGTGCAAAACAATAGGGGCCACCTGTACTTGACCACCTGTACTTGACCTAGTTATTATTCCCAGGGGCAACGTTGTTGGGGAGGGGCGCGCCAAAAAGGGGTATTTAAGGAGGTCAATACCCCGTTCCAGTCACCCTCTCCTTTTCGAGATCTCAAGTTTTCAATAATCCTCCCTACCACCATCAACTGCCACCACCATTAACACCGCCCTTGTCACCACTGCCAATAAGGAGAAGACTCCACCAAAGAAGCTCAAATTCCATTCCTCCTACCCAAAGAAGAATGTCAGCAAGATGAGATTTATGAAACGTCAAAGCTCCTGTGACTGCAGCGATGATTTCTGTCAAAATAGGATGTCATGTCCACCCGGTTGCCCCAATTGCCAAAACCAGCGTTTCAGAACCAGACAGCATATTCCCCAAGTCGAAGTGAAGGTCTCTGAAGTAGCTGGAAGAGGGCTTTATGCCAAGCAAATGATTAAGGAGGGAGCGTTCATTATACCCTACATCGCGGAGGTTGTGTCGACTCATATCGACGGATGTCCGCGAAGCTCGACGCCAAAAATACGTAAAACAGGGAATAGTAAGTTACTTTTTCGAGTCGGGCACCTTCACTCTTGACCCAACAAGATATGGGAATGATGCTCTCCTGCTCTCCAAATATGTTTGCGGAGACATGAAGAGTTCACGGGACCCCTTTGAACTTTAGAGCCATTGCGTTTGAAGCCGCCAGAGACATCCAGGAAGGGGAAGAATTAACATTCGACTTCACCGATGAGTACGACTACATGCCTTGTTCCTGTAAATCAACAAAGTGCCGTGGATACATTGGAAAGAAGCCGGAAATTCAGCAGCCAAACTCTCTTTCCCTATCAACCAATCCAACAAGAAGAAATTTCAAAAGCGCAAGAAGACTTCAGATGATTCAATCACCAACTCTATGGACCAAAACGAGTCAGGAAAAGCTAATTTTTGTGATTAATATTTGTTCTCATTTGTTCACTAATCAATTAGATGAGATAACGTTGATGAAAGTGTTTTAATTTCACAGCATTGGATCCTAATGACTACAGTAACCTCGTTACATGTGCCCCAGAAAACTAATATTATTAATGTAAAGCTCCAAGAGTTCATGGCAAAATCATTTTTTCACTGTTTCACATATTTTTTACCTGAATTAGTCGCTGCTTTCTCTGATTTTTTTTTAATTCATCATTTTATAAAAAATTCATCGATTTCATATTGATAAATGTTGTTGGTGCACTTAGAAAGCGTTGCTGCGCTTTGCTCCTAATTAACGTAAATTTTTCAATGAATCCCAGATACTCTAGATTGGATTCGAAGAACTTTTAATAGCTTCAATAAATCTACTTTTTCCCGTTTTACAAAAATGTTATATGGAACAGTAATTTCTGAAACTCAATTGGCAACATCCCCGGTTCTTCAACTAGTCATTTCGCAACCAAGACATTTCGTAACTCACGTAGATTTCGCAACCGCAACAATCTGCAAACAGGACAAATCGAAACTGGACACTTCGCTACGAACATCGACTTCCCGACCAGTACGTTTCGATACAGGACATCTCGCAACTCCATCCCATTTCGCAAACGCGATAATTCGCAACCAAAACATTTTGAAACTGGACTTTTCGAAACTTTTCTACTTCACGCTCATTTTCGTTCTGCATAAATGAGAGTGCTATGAATCATTCCAGGTTATCAGCTACATTCGAAACATTTTGATCTCGACGTGAACCGTTTACAAAAGATCTGAATTTGGTGGTTTCGAAATGGCGTGGTTGTAAATGTAACGGGAGTTTCGAAACGACAGGTTGCAAATATGACGGGAATTGCGAAACGTCACAGTTGCAAAATGACAGGTTGCGAAATGTCATAGTTGCGAAATGTCACAGTTGCGATATGTCACAGTTGCGAAAGAAGCGGTTGCGAAATATCATAGTTGCGAAATGAAGGATGGTGAAAAGCCACAGTTGCAAAATGATAGGTTGCGAAATGTCTCGAAGCGGTCATTTTTAATCTTGAAACTTCCAAGTTTCCCCCTAGTTTTCCTTTAGTTTCATGACCTTTCACTCCTAATTGGATTTTTCAATTTCACGGTCTCACAAGTTTTATGACGCCTGAAACTTGGGAAATTGGACTTCTAGTCCCAGGTGAAATTGGATGGAAATTTCCTTTTTTTTTTTGGAATTCAGAAGACGTCACGAAGCCATCAGAAGCCACCCAACCACCACTCAATCTCATTAAAAATCCCGAGGACCCCCAACCAAAAAAACAACGAGATTTCCACTTGAAACAGAAAAAAAGCCACCAAAAAATGGGGGAGTAATCTGTCGAAAAGCTTCTTCCTCTTTGTTTTTTTTCTTCTTTTTTAGTCTTAGGCTAGAATCCATTCCTCCCTTCGAAATTGAAACCACCAATTTCGGGTTTCCGCTTTTTGGTTTGGCGGATTTTTTGCGGTCATTCAGTTTTCTTTAGTATTTGGCTTGAAATAAGGAAGTTTTTAGGATTTTTAGTTTTAGAAATTTCCAAAAAAATTGAAGGAAAGAAATATTTTGCGTTCTGAAAGGTGAGTTATGCAAACGCGCTCGGCTGTTTTAGTCAAATTTGCCCAGCGTTGACACCTTTTATTCAAGTCCCTGCAATTTTTTCAGATTTGTTTTCCCAGATAACAATTTTCAGGAAAACTCTTGTCTATATTTAGTTTCAAAACCAAGAAAAGTTTTTATGAACCGACGTTGGAATCGAAAATGTTCAATTTTGAAAAATTTCTGTTTCGGGTGAAACTGAAATTTTCAATAATCTTTATGTCTCTATTGTAGCTAGTGGGCTAACTAGACATTTTGAAATCTTTCAGGTCTTGTGCACCGGTTTTTTAGCTTTTTCTGGTACTTCTGCTTCTTTGAATAGTGATTTCAACCTAGGAAAGTTGTTAATCGCCATCACCCTCAGAACCATCAGTATTGACCATCACGTGCAAACTTTGAAAAATTGTCTGTTTCATCTGAAACTGTAAACAAGTCTAAAGTTTCTGACATGTTCAGTTGTTCCACCGTGGTTTTCGCTTTCTACTGTTTGGAGTTACCATCATCATTTTTTCGGAGTTACCATAATCATGAAATAAAATTGATCTACACAAAGTTATTCAAACTTCATTCCTCATTTGAAACATGAATTTTTGAGTGAATTGATAGTCAAAGTAGCAAGGAATTCCGACTTCCAACTTTAAAAAAATCTTAATCCCGACTTCCGACTTCCGTTCAAAAGTTTTTTGAATCTCAGAAGTGACTTGCTTTGAAAGTGAGCAAAAATGAGAAAACAATATTCTATCTTAAATTTGAAACACTAATTTCCGAATGAAAAAGTGAAGATGTTCCGTGAGATTTATTGAAACCATAAACTGATAAATATTGCCTCATTTGTACTCAACTTCATACGGCAATTTTGAAAAATGAGCAAAAACTTGACATGACTTTAGATAAAATGAAGCTCATGATCAGCTATCAAACGATCAAATCCCTAGATTACTTCCCAATGATTTTTTTAGTTGACAAACATTGGCTTTTTAAAGTCGTAATTTTATCAGAAACCCACAATAAAACTATTTTTTGACAGATTCCCAAAGTTTTTCTGCTTCCGTTGAAACAGTGCGTTACTAGAAATTGATATTATTATTCTCTTGCGTTTCAAGTTATCAGTAAACCTGAACAATCGAAATTTTCTGTTTCATTTGAAACAGAAATCTGTGAAATTCGAAAGAATTTTCATTGGAGAGAATATCCGAGAGTTCAGTTCCACTCGAAGCAGCTATTTTCTCGGGAGTAATCCTCTGAGTTTCGGCTGGTGCTCATTTTCTAGACTAGGATTGCGACATGCATCGAATTTTCTTTCGAACAAATATTTTTTGGCTCTTTTTGAAACGGAGAAAATTTATCATTCTTTTCATAATTTGTAAGCTCTTCAACTCTTTTTCTTGTCCATTTTACCAGCTATGTTTTCGTGAGATTTCAGAGTTAGGTATCGTTCGATTGGAGAGATTTCGAGCACCTTTTTCTCAGAAAAGTTCAAAACTATCTGTTTCTATGTAGCTAATCTGTTGTCTGTAGGCTTCAAGAATTTGCGATTAATTTAAAAAAATAATTGAACCCTTATGACATCGATTATCCTGAAAAGTGCAGAATTTTTCAGTTTCACTAGAAACAGTAATATCCTAAAGTCTCTACTATGCATTAAGTTCACTTAAAGGTGTTGCATAACATGTTTTCCAACTACCTATTTCTCATCAGACAATCTATCTATAGACTTCATTGTTTATATAGGTCTCTTCAAAAATATATAAATACCACTTTTGCTCCATCCGAACTTTATGGTTCACTTAAACATTTATGCCACATTCATCATTTTGCCAAAGTGTGTTTAGGCGGGACACAGTAAGAGTTGTTATCAAAAAATGAAATCGAACTCTTTGAGGCTACTGAAGTGTTAGCGCAATTCTAAAAGTTTTCTGATAGATTTGGTCATAAACGCGTTCAATGACTACTATTTCAAATGTCCTATAAATTATCAGATTTTCTTGAAACAGTGAACATTTTGAACAGCTCTGCTTTTTGAGATGCTTAAAAGTAAATATCTTCGAATTGTCAATAGAGAATTCATATTTTCTCTAATTATTTTTGCTGGTATGAACGAATACTTACGTACGAATCAATGTCGCAAAATGTCCCAAGAGGATTTCTGTTTCGCTCGAAACAGAAAAACACCATCGTTTATTCTAGTCGTTCACATGATTACTAACCGATCATTTGGGTGTAGATATCGATATAATAATTTTCTACAGTACTCGGTGTGATAACATTCTGATTGTTCAATTTCTGATTTGTTATGAACGAGTATCAGTTTTTTCCAATATTCCAATATGTTCTGTTTTATCTGAAACTGAAAACATGGAAACTGAATGTTGTTCAGTTTAAGCGGCATCAACACATTAAAAATTATAGTACTGATCGTAGTTTCGGTTTTTGCAATATGTGGAACAACATTGCAAAACTAGGAAATAGTTTGTTCACTCCTTTTTTTCTGCCAAGTAATCACTCGCTGAATCAACCTCCATAAATCTCACAGCTTTGAAACGGAAAGCTTTTTTGCAACACAGGGTCGCAAATTGTTTGGTCAAGAAAACGCACATTGACGTTGGTACAGTGCCAAAAACGCTTTCAAACGTTTAGTTTCGTGCCAACCCAGATTAATTTTGAGCTGCGTATCGTGTTTTCTTTCTTGAGTCGCTGTGGAGCGGAAGAACGGCCAGACAGTTCGCGACCCTGTGTGCGATGAATCTAAACTGACTACTATTGAAATTAACAGAGAGAAGGCAACCTAGCATTTCCGCATAATGTCGTAAATTTAACTACCTTATCAAGACAATGAGTGACTGTCTGTTTGTTTTCAATTGTTTCTGTCTCTCTGGAAACAGTAATGTTTCTGGGAATCCAATCTAATAGTGAGCGATTCACAACAATTCCGCTGTACTTTTCTCGGGATACACTCTCAAATATATCAAATGTCACAGTAGCTGAAAAAACAACTGGTTCCTTCCAAAAACTTTGAAATTTATGTTTCCCTTGCAACAGAAAATTTCAAATTTTAGAAATGTTCACTAGCACTTGGATTGCAAAACCATCTTTGAAGGTCCTGTTTTTCGAAAAGAGAATAACGATAAGAAGTGAAAATTTTTGATAGGAACCCGAAATGTAAACCCGGAAATTTGTATTTTCCTGTTATTCTTGTTCTAACTTAGAGTTGTCTTCCTGGTTTTAATGACAAAGTTCGATAGGGGGAAAAGGAAAGAAATTAGACTGTTGATAGAGGTTAGATCCGAAAAACAAAACAACTTTTAGCCACAACATCTTACCTTTTCCCTGAAACAGTCGAAGTTTTCCTGGATAAAAAGACACTGACCGTTTAATTAAGCAGACAACAATAATGGTCGTTATATGAAAACTGAAAGATGGAAGGGTTCCAATTGCTGTCAACCAAGTTATCGCCATTAACTGCTTCAACTGAAACAGTGAAATCATAAGAGTTTAGTTAACGGAAGCGATTGGGATACTGATATCAAACTAGGCAATGTAATGACTTTATAGCTAGACTATGATTGTTTACTATACTTTGAAACAGACACAAATCTCATGAAATTTCAAGATATGAATTTTGTTGCATGACATTTTCTGGGCAAGGTCTCAGTGGCCGAGTCAGTTGAAGTGCTTCATTCGATACAGTAGAATGTTCAAATTTCCGTTTTCATTCAAGAAGAACTGCACTTTGATAGTTATTAAAACATTATTCAGTTTCTTCAACATTCGGAATCCAGAATAACTTGAAGCAGTAGAAGTTTCTCAGTGTTGCCAACCGTTTTAAAGCTTGAGTTGCCCGACATCAACTTGGAAATCACTTCCTTTTTAAAAGTTCTTCGATTATCAGAATATTTTTGACACAGGGAAACTTTCTAACATCGAAAATGTTTACTTGAAAGCTTTATTAGAAACATCTGACATACAAGATCGCAGGTGAAAAACTTAGTCAAAGTTTCTGTGAATCTTAAAACAGAAAAAAAAATAGTTTTTAAGCTGTCCTGATAGTTGGTGTTTTGATAATAACTCCTTTGAATGTCATATTCAATTTTTGCTGTTAATCTAGAAAAAAAACAATAGAACATTCATTTTTGCCAAAATTGAAATTCTTCAAAACTATTCAAAATCTTACCGAATTCTTGAAACTGCAACATTTTTTCTCTGTTTCAAACTATTTTCATCAATGATCTAGTAGGGTAGTGTAACAGTAAGTAGACGGCAACATCCTCCAAAAAACGATTCCCATGGGAATGCATGAATATTTTCGTCTTTATCCATCTCTTCATAAACTCTCTCTCTCCTTCATGTGCTGATATTTTTCACAATGCAGTTCGAGTAAATTTTCTGCGCTCCCAATGCCTCAGCATCATGTGCTCCGTGGGCAGTTTTCAAAAAAATATGCAAGATCTATTAATTATATTTTCGATGCCACACCGCGCTCTATTGCTTTCTAACATGGCTCGAATCTGAACTTCCCGTGAATTGTTCTCGAGGAGTACACGAGATATCAAAACTTTGAAAAAACGGCGGGAAAGCAGAGAAATTCAAATATTAGTCATGTTAGAAATAGAGCGCGTTGTAACATTAATGACTAGCCTGCTCGCCCGCCTCGCTCCGCTCGACTGGGCGACCAGGCTAGTCGCGGCTTCGCCGCGGTCAGTAAATTCAACAGAATGTCTAATTCATGCAAATTCACTTGGCAATTTCAATGAATTAGAAGAAAAAGAAAAGAAATAAAAATAACTGAAAATTACGTGAATTGAAAATTGTTGACATAAAATGTTTTGATGGCTGTAACTCTCTATTTTGGACGTGTTGATCTGATTTTTTGTGAGCAGATAGTGCTCACAGAGATCTATCTAATTTGTAAATTTGAGACGAAAATCTCAAAAACTGACCGAGTTATGAATTAATTTCGGAGCTTTTTTGGAAATTTTCAGTACTTCCAAATTGTTAACATTTTTTCGCTTCCATTTGCCGAGCTATAACTCGGTTCATAATGCTCTGATTTTTCCGCTCAAAAGTGTTTCAGAAACCCAGAGAGTTGCTCTATTAGCCCAAGAAAATTCAGTTCATTTGCTTTAAATGCAGAGCAGCGACGTGACCCCAAAGTTCAGAAATGAAACATTTGTCCAAAATTTGAGAAAAGCCACGTGTTTGTCATCCCTCATACTTTCCGTATTTAATAGAGAAGGTAGATGTGGCTAGGACTAGATTCGAAACTTAAGGTGGAATCCAATTTCAAAACTTCAACTTTTTTCCTCTGTTTTTGAAACAGTAAATCTTTTTTTTAAGTTCAAACATTTCATGGTTATTATCCCCCTATCAACTCCAATCGGCTAATCGCCAATTTTAACAACACTAACATTTTTGGATCACATTTTTCTCCTGTTTCAAACTTTCCATTTTCACCTGACTCTCTGATTTTCCCTTAATGCGTGTTTCAGAATTTTTTGTATTCTAATTTTAGCTACATTCCCCATATTTCTGACTTCTTTCCCTCTCTTTTCGCCCTTCCTTTTCTCGATTTCTTCTCGAATTTTTCCCGGAAACAACGTGCAAAAAAGAGCAAAAAAAGCAAGCGGTGAAAAAAAAACACACATGAGAAAAAAAAGGGCGTGGCTTACTCGGAGAGACATGAGTGTGGATTTCTTCTCAACAGAGAAGAAGCATGTTTATTATGTGTTGCGGGTTGGGCTAAATCAAGTTTTGGGATTTTCGAAATCTCGACAATTTTTTTCTGTTTCATGTAATCTTTTAATGTGAAGGTTATTTTAGTAATTTCGTAATTTTATCAGAAACCCGCGATAAAATTATTTTTGCCAGACTCCCGAAGTTGTTCTGCTTCCGTTGAAACAGTGCTTGCAATATTGTTCTTTTGTGGGGGGCAGGGTGGTGATTTTTCAAGCGATCAGAGAACCTGAACAATCGAAACTTTCTGTTTCCTTTGAAACAGAAATTTTTGATAGATCATTTTCGCATTATCACGTTCTCCGCCGTAATACTATTTTAGTTCTACAAAACTGCATAAATAATGTGCATTTTAATCGACTTTGAACAAGTTTCCAATGTGATAAAGCAGTCCGAGTTTACATTAGGTGTTTGTAGGAGATAATAACTGCTCCACGAAAGAATTGCCATTGTTGAGAAAATCCGAATGTTCAGTTCCACTCGAAGCAACAATCGTGTTTGTAGTTATCCACTGAAGTTTGGCTGGTGCTCATTTTTTCCCTTGGGATGGTTCCATTAAATTTTCCTTCAAACGTATTTTTTCCTGCGTCATTTGAAACGGAAAAAAATGTATCATTATTTTCATACATTGGATCCTCTTCAACTCTCTTTTCTTTCCATTCTATCAGCCATATTTTCGAAAGATCTCAGAGTTAGGTATCGTTCGATTTCGTGCTTCCTTTTTCAGAAAAGTTCCAAATTGTAATTGATAATTCTCAAAAGTGCCGAATATTTCAGTTTCAATACAAACAGTAATATCCACAAGTCTGCACTATGCATTACCATCACATCAAAGGTTTTGCATAACATATTTTCCAACTACGTATTTCTCATCAGACAATCTATCTATAGACTTCATTGTTTATATAGGTCTCTTCAAAAATTAAAAAAATATCAGTTTTGCTTCATCCGAACTTTATCGTTCACTCAAACATTTATGCCACATTTACCCTTCTTTCGAAATGTATTTAAGCGAGGCACAGTAAGCATTTTTATTGAAAAACAAAATCGAATTCTTTGAGATTCCAGATTCTAAATTAGCTTCGCGACATAAACTACCATATCGAATTTCCTATAGATAATAGTTACGAATCAATTTCGCAAAATGTCCCAAGAGAACTTCTGTCTCGCTCGAAACAGAAAGTCATCATCGTTAATTATAGTTGATCCAGTGATTACTAACACAGAATTTGAGTGTAGATATGAATAATTTTCTACAATATTCGGTGTGAAAAACTTCTGATCAGTCTATTTCTAATTTGCTGTAAACAAGAAGTAGTCTTAGCAGTCTATTCTCCAATTTTCAAATATGTTCTGTTTCATCTGAAACAGAAAACATGGAAACTGAATGTTTATTTGGCTTGTGTGGTTTAAGCGGCATCTACACATTAATTTACAGTACTGATCAAATTTTCGATATTTGCAATGTGTGGAACAACATTGCAAAACTAGGAAATAGTTTGTTCTCTAGTTAGCTACTTTTTCTGCAACTAAATCACTCGCTGAATCAACCTCTATAAATCTCACAGCTTTGAAACAGAAAACTTTTATGCAACACAGGTTCGCGAATTGTATGGTCAAGAAAACGCACATTGACGTTGGTACAGTGCCAAAAACGCTACCAAATGTTTGGTTTCGTGCCAACTCCGATTAATCTTAAGCTATCTTGAGTCGCTGGGAAGCAAAAGAACTTTGAAAGTGACCAGACAGTTCGCGACCCTGTGCGCAATGAATCTGAACTGACTACTATTGAAATTAGCATAAAGAAGGCAACCTAGCATTTCTGCATAATTTCATAAACGTAACTATATTTCTTAATATCTTATCGAATCAACGACTTTTTGTTTGTTTTCAATGTTTTCTGTCCCTCTGGAAACAGTAAAGTCTCTAGGAATCCAATCTAAGCGATTCACAACCGCCCTATTGTACTTTTTCCTAAGATACATAAATACACTCTCAAAAACTTCACATGTTTTAGATGCGGAATGTAAAGAAAAACTGGTTTTTCCGAAAACTTTGTAATTTTATGTTTCCCTTGAAACAGGAAACATTCAAATTAGAAATGTTCACTACATGTTCCATTAAAAATCCCTGTTTTTTTTTTAAAGTATATCAATCGGAAGTGAAAATATAACATGAGAGGAACCCGAAATGTTAACCCGGAAATTTGTATTTTCCTGTTATTCATGTTCCAACGTCAGAGTTGTCTTCCTGGTTTTAATGACAAAGTTTGATAGGGAAAAAAAGAAAACCAATCGGTATGTTGAGACAGATCCAGAAAACAATATAAGTTTTAGCCACAACAACTTACCTTTTCCCTGAAACAGACGAAGTTTTCCTGGCTCAAAAGACACTGACCGTTTAATTAAGCAGACAACAATAATGGTCGTTATAAAAAAGTTCCATTGCTGTCAACCAAATTATCGTTATTAGATGCATGAGCTGAAACTGTGAATACATAAAAGTTCAGTTAACTAAAGCGGATGGGATACTGATCCTACAGCCGATAACTTACTGATGTTATACCTAGACTATGATTGTTTACTATAATTTGAAACAGACAAAATTTCATAAAATCTTAAAATGTACCTTCTTGTAAGACATTTTCTGGGCAAGATCTCAGTGACCAAGTCAGTTGTGTCTAACTGAAATGCTTCATCCGATACAGTAGAATGTTCAAATTTCCATTTTCTCACAATAAGAACCAAGGTTTGGTTATGAAAACATTATTCAATTTTCTCAACATTTGGAATAGAGAATAACTTGAAACAGTAAAAGTTTTTCAGTGATGCCAAAAATTTTAAAACTGGAGTTGGCCGACAAATCGTTTTTTGTAAGTTCTTCGATTGTCAGATTATTTTTGAAACAGGGAAATTTTTTGATCATGACGTCAAAAATGTTTCCTTGAAAGCTTTGTTAGAAACATCAGACGTAAAAATGCGCAGGTGAAAAATTTAGTCAAAGTTTCTGTGAATCTTGAAACAGAAAAATAAGAAAAATATATTTTTAAAGCTGTTCTGAGAGTTGGTATTTTAATCCTTAATGTCACCATTAATATTTGCTGTCAGTCTAGTGGAAATTGAAAAAAAACATTCAGTATGTGCATGGTGGTACAAGGGATAAGAACAGAACGATTTTCAACGTAAAATTGTTCTCATCATTGGCTTATGCCCCAGTTCTCATTTGTAGCAGTTTTTATTCTTCAAGTTTTTATCTCCCATGTCCATGCCACGAATTGAAGTTCTTTAAAACTATTCAAATTCTTACCAAATTCTTGAAACTGCAAAATTTTTTTTCTGTTTTAAAACATTCTCATCAATGATCTAGTAGGATGGTGTAACAGTGTATACGATGAAAAACACTCACTCCACAAAACGATTCCCATGGGAATGCATGAATATTTTCGTCTTTATCCATCTCTTCATAAACTCTCTCTCTCTCTCTCCTTCATGTGTTGATATTTTTCACAATGCAGTTCGAGTAAATTTTCTGGTCGCTCCCAATGCCTCTTTATCATGTGCTCCGTGGGTCGTTTTTAGAAGAAATGTGCACGATTTTCGGTCTATTAATGATATTTTTATTGTTACACCGCGCTCTATTGCTTGCTAACATGGCTCGAATCTGAATTTCCCGTGAATTTTTCACGAGGAGTACACGAGACCTCAAAACTTTGAAAAAACGGCGGGAAAACCGAGAAATTCAAATATTAGTCATGTTAGAAATAGAGCGCGTTGTAACAAATGATATGACTAAAACTATATAAATTTCTCATCTGATAGTGCGCTGGAATCAAATTTCAAAACTTCAAACTTTTTCGTTATGTTTTTGAAACAGTAAATTTTTTTTAGGTAATTTAAAGATTTGGAGATTATTATCCCCCTATAGAGTGGCTCAACGTCAGTTTTAACAATATTTACATTTTCAGCTCACATTTTTTCCCTGTTTCAAACTTTCCATTTTCACCTGACTCTCTGATTTTCCTTCAATTCGCGTTTCATACTTTTTTGTTTCTAATTTTAGCGACATTTCCCATATTCCTGACTTCTCCTTCTCGTCTTTTGCTCTTCCTCTTCTCGATTCCTTCTCGAATTTTTCCCGGAAACAACGTGCAAAAAAGAGCAGGCGGTGAAAAAAAACACACACATGAAAAAAAAGGGGGCGTGGCTTACTCGGAGAGACATGAGTGTAGATTTCTTCTCAACAAAGAAGAAGAAGAAGCATGTTTATTATGTGTTGTATGTGGGGTTGGGGGAGAGTCAAGTTTTGGGATTTTCAAAAAAAATCCTAATTTTTTTTCTGTTTCGTGAAATCTTTTAATTTGAAGGGGATTTTAGTGATTCGCTCCCTCTGGACTGTGCTATGTTATTAATTAAAGAGACGCAGAGAAACCAGAGATTCTCGTTTCTCTGCGTTTCTATCTTCCACACTCTTTCTCTCCTTCTTCTATTGTACCTTGAACTTGCCACCTGACTTTGACAAAGGATACCTCTAGAACCGAAACAGATATCAAAAAATTGTAAACTAAAAAAATGTGGAAAATCAAATTTTATACATTTCTAAAGTAGACAACATTTTTCTAGTACAATTAGTCCTGAAGATACATTCGTTTGAAAAAAATCGATGCCTGTCGTGGGCTCTTCAGAGAGCTAGAGACGCAGAGAAGCGAGACACTCTCGTTTCTCTGCACAATCAAATTTTTCTTGTTTTGTATCAAGCCTAGGCCACGGTTAATGGAGGTTTGAGAAAATGCCACGTTTCCAAAACTCCTTAAAACAGTAAAAGTGTCAAAACTAGTCCCAATTTTTTTTCAAAAAATCTTCTGTTTCACTGATCCTTTTCTGTTAATCCTTAATGTTTTCAACTGTTTTTTGACCTGCCTCCTTTCCTAAAAACTCAAACCTCATTACTCTCCTCCCGACTTCCTATTATCAATTCGGAACAATCTAGAAACTCGAGAAACTTTTTCTCCATCTTTTTCCATTCCATTTTCCTAGAAATCCTAAAAACCCTTCTAGATTCCGATCAATGACGTCTTCTTCTTTTTTCCTTCTTTTCTCACTTCCACCACCCCGAACATCTCCTTGGGGACTCTGTTCTAAGAAAAATCTAGTCAAAATAAACTCTGACAAGAAAAAAAAAGAAGTTATGACGTACTTCCAAGAACACCCCCATTTTCACATGTTTTGAGATTTTTGATTCAAAATAAAAGGAGAGGGGAATAAAAAAGTGCGATTTTCGAAAATGATTCCCTTGGGAGGGATCTCGGAAAGATCAGAAGGATATAGAGAGATGAGAGACGCAGAGAGCGGCAGTCGGAAAAGGAAAAAGTGAGAAAACATGGAAAGTTCCTTATTGAGTTTTCAGGAGAATGGTTAGAATCGTGTTTCCATCACTCCAATAATAAACTGATTAGATTATTGAAACTCTAATTTTCCTCGAAACAAAAATTTTGAAGAAATATAAAAATGATGAAAGCACCAATGTAACTAGCAATTGAGCTCGATTTCAGTGATTGTCTGAAACAGAAATGTTTTCAATTTTCTGATTTGAAATTTCAAAAATATCAATATCTCAAATTGAAAGCTTTTTTTTAATTATCTTCCCTTGATAACTTTTGAGCATAGAACTGGACCAGAACTTTGACCATACACATTGCTCAGCAAACTTTTCTCTGGTGAATCTATTATCTCTGAAACTGTAATGGATGTTTTATTTTTTAAAAATTCAGACAATGCCTAGAGTTTTCGAGACCCTAAGATTTCCCTGTGATATGCTCAACCAGGAAATCTGATTCTATGTCTAATAGTTTTGCACTGATACAATAATTTTCATAAAACAAGGAGAATTTTTTTAACAGTAGATTCCTAATTATCGGCACAGTTCACATTCAGTCACACCCGGAGCAACATCTATTCAGATTAAATTTGGATCTCAAGTACAGTTTTAAAGCCTGGGCACCTGTTAATGTTCCATCTGAGCACTTATCTAATATGTGATCTCTATGAAACAGACATTTCTATTTCCTAACCTAATAGTTTAGTACTGTATATTTCAATACTTTTTTGGAACTGACCGTTTTCTGTGATTATTATTTTGCAATATAATTTTTTGATCACTGCCTGTTCAAACTTCTCACACGAACATAGCTACTTTGAAACCGATACATTTTTGTTACACTTGCAGAAAATTTCCCCAGAGGACTAAAAGAATAGGTCACTAACCTAGATTTCTTGAGGCACGGGGTTCTTGAGCACTTTCTGAAATTAGATTCAAACTTTTTAGAACGTCAGCTTTCGAATGAAAATAGTCTCATGTCGAAATTCCACGGAAAGGCTTGACACAATTTCATAGTGAATAACTAGCACTGATGAAATTCAATACGTTGTCTATGAAACAGTAAAGAGCGTTTATCCTGTCTCTAATAGCGTTCAATATTTCACTTGAGAGTAATGTTAATATAAAACAGAAATAATAATAATGATAAGTAAGCTCTAGGTTTCATAAATATATTCCTATTTGTAAGTTGAACTGCGAGCATTCAGATTAACGAGATCTGTAAATCACTTTCAAGAAAAACACGCGTTTGGAACAGAGAACTCTCGGAATTGTTTGCTGTTTCAAGAATTCCCAAAAAGTCGTGGTGTTGGAATCGTAGTCGTTTATATTAGTGTGTCCCGAAAGTCATGTGAATTTTTTCGAAAATTTTTTTCCTAATTTTTTCTTTCAATCAAAGAACTTCTGGAAAGAAATACTATACAATTGTAGTCCTCAAGTGTTCATTACTTCAAAATGCTGGCTTTGGATAGTGCCTGCTTCAAAACAGGGACATCACCGCACATTGATGTTGCCCTGATGTGTTTTTGGGAGATGATTTCTTTTGGACCGATTTTCCCGGAGAGGAACGATATCGATTCAAACTAAAAGGAAATATAGAGCTCCTCATTTGATCAACATAATAACTCACTACAAAAACTGTAACACTGCGGTTGAAGTGTTTCTGCTAGCTTGAAGTGGAAGGTGGTATAGTAGAGTTGCGCACATAGCAGATATTCAACTCTCCCAATAGATGGAAAGATACTAGAGCTACTTCGGCTCGTGTCAGATTGGAGTTTTACTCAATTTTTGTAGAATTTGTCAAAAAAGTTCAGTTCACTTTTCAGCTGAAAATGTTTTTCAGAATCACTTTCAAGTGTTGTTATTGTAGTGCTTTATACTTGATAAAACTCTACAACCAGTTAACCTCCACCCCTCTATCGGAGCTCCTGCTATAGAGCTCTTCAGATGATCAGTCTCCGATGGGAATCATGGTGTCTACTTTTGTTCGTATTTTGGTTCCTAGCTTTGTTGTCGTTCAGATTATTATTGATTATAAAACACTCAGTTTAGGAATATCTAACAGTAGTTAACCAGACCAAGGCTTTTGACTGACTATGTTTTTACAACTCCAAACAGATTCCATGTCAAAAGTAGAGGTCAGTTTTCAGCGTCCAACACAAAATTTGGTGATGTTCTCTAGAAATAAAGTGTTAATATGTATTGTAGAAGAAACTATTGTGTAAAAAACAAAAAAAAGATTTTCAAAATCGGCCAAAAATGAAGGAAAATGGACCGTCTAGAAAATTCACATGACTTACGGGACACACTAATACTAACATAGTTTTTCATAACCAACATAATCATTTTTTGGAAATCGTCTTTTCACATGAATCTATGTTGCCAGCAGTAATCCTATATTGATTTAGCTGATGTTCCAGGGATCAATTTCTTATCCAGCCTTATTTGAAATAAAATTCACAAATTATACTCTCGGAATACCATAGTTTCTCTCTTGCCATTCCTAAAACTGCACATCTGAAACGGCAAAAAATTGAAAAATTCAAGTTTTCAAATTAATTTCCTGTTTCAAAAATCTTCAATGGTTTTTAATGATTTGCTCAAAACGATAGTCTCGCATTCCCATCTTCTTACTTCGAAAATTGTGATGTTTTCTATCGTTTTCCGATTCGCTCTTTTGATCTTCCTCCCAAATATATTCCCCCTTCTAACCCAAAAAGTTCATCTATACGTGAAAAAGTCAAAATCTTTCCCTCTTTTCATCAAAAATTTCTCCCACGATACTCTAACCTCATTCAAAAACCTATTCTTTTCAAGTTTCCCGCCAAGATCCAGACCGAAAATGAGGAATCTGAAAAAGTATAGATACACTTTTCTTTCATTGCCAATTTCCGAGAAAAAGACTCGGAAAAAGGGAGAGAGAGAGGATGAAAGAAAAAGCCGAGTCAATTTATCAAAAAAGCGGAAAAGGAAGAAGAGAGGGGAGGAGAAAATGAAGAAGACGAATCGGGTGGAAAAAATGAGAGGAGAGGTGTCCTTTTTTCCTCATTTTCATTCTGTTTTGGATTTCGAACGTTTGCAAGATTCGAAATCTTGGATGTGGAGGATTGTAGGGTAAGAGAATAAGGCTGAAAAGTATAAATGTAGGAGTGATAGACAAGTTTTTGAATTTCGAGAGAAAAATGTTTTCTGTTTCGAAAAATTTTTAAAAATCTCATGACTTTTAGTCTACGATTTCTTATCATTTCAAGCTTTAACAAAAGACAAACGGCTCATAAATCAAGCTTGGCGTTAGTTTCAAATCTTTCTAGGACTGTCTGAAACTGTGATAATTGTCAAAAGTCTCTAGAAGAATCTCGATTTCATAGTTTTCCAACGTTCAGAACTTTTTTCTAAATTTCGCTGACAAACGAGCATACCTCTCACCTAAACAAGAATAAGTGAGGACTAATGCAGCCTAACTCTATATACCCTCCCTATTTTTCATACTGAATATAAGACATTCGAACGTTGGCCATCAACCAAAAACTAATCGTAAAACTTTAAAATTTCAACAATCTTCTTGGTGAAACAGTGACAAAAATTCACGCTCTTTAGTCTCAAATGCTTTATTATCTGTTTCATTTTTTCTATTATATGAAAATTGCTCCTTGTTTTGTGTTTCTTTGAACACACACCGGGCCTTAATATGGGGAAAACAACAGTTAGATAGTCGAAAACTTTTCCAATTTTCCAAACCGCGGTCATTTAGGAAAATGATCTGAGAAGTTAGGTAATTTAATGACCTAGGCCTCATTGGTGTTGGTGTCTATTTTTGTGTCTATTATTGGTGTCTAGCAGCCTGCAACAAAATTACAACAGTCTTTGAAACGGGAAAGTTTATATATTTTCTACTTAAATGTATCGTGACAGCACTTTGTGTGTTCAATAGTTTTTCGTTGCTTACTTGCATCATATCTGAAGCAAAGAAACGTTTTTAGGCATAGACTGTCTAGACATGATGTTTAGTTTGCTTGCAATGTTCTATTAGTGTCAGTAGCATAATATAGTTCGGTAGCAGACCGATTCTTCAAAAACCATCCAATTTAGAATTTGAAACTGTAAACCTTGGGAGCAGTATAGTGATCTTTTGTGATAATGCTCTCTGTTTCAAAACTTGTGAGCATTTCGACATCATGTGACCATTCTTAATTGATCGTTTGAATTTACAGGTCACAGACACTATTTTCAATTCAAATTCCATGATTTCTCACTTGAAGTACCACCTTGTATTATCTCATAATTTGAAAATTTAATACATTTTTGAATACGGTAGCGGTGTCTTCTACTTGGCACAGTGCGAGATATTTATTATCAAAATTTATGTGGACAAGCTATAACAACAACCAAGTCACATCTTTACATTTTTTTGAAACCGTGAATGTTTTTATATTCATTCAGAATATTCATATCAAGAATTCCTACTCGGATTATAAGTATTACATTTTCAGTCTAAAAATTTGACAGGGCTTTCATTAATTAAACTCTACGAGGCTTCTGTAGCCACTGGCGTCTGTAGCCCAGCTTCAATATGGGGAAATTTACCGATTACGAGTGTTGAGAGACGAGTGGCCAAAAGTATCGTTTGGAAACTGGAACATTTTCTGAATAATTCTTCTAGAAACGGTAAATTTCTCTTAGGACTATATTTTCCGTCGCCTACCAATTCTAGATAAGCGCGTCGCCACAGTTGGGAATTCCCTGAAGGTTCATGGTATATCGATTCTAGAAACTGTTTTGGTTCCAGTTGATATTGTACTAGAATTTTCAACGGTTTCGAATAATACTCTTCTAAGGATCAAGCATATACCTCCATTCGATCCATCATTTCTCAATACCATATTTTTAGATGTTTCAATACTTTCTCTTAAAATTTCACGGAATTTTGTTTCTTGATTCTTTGTATTTTAGCCGTTTCCTTCTACAACTCCCCATTCCTTATTCAGAATTCAAGTTCTCCAAAATCCTGTTTTCATTGCTTTTACCAATGAAATTGTAGTGTTTTAAGACGGGAACATGTCTCGTCTTCTTTCCAAGAAAATCCGCTAGTGGGAAAACAAGTGTCGAAATTTGTAGGTTGATTAGTGTTCCAATAAAAAAGAAGAGAAGCTGTCACTCCAAATTTCTTCACTTTTATTTTCACTCATTGGATTAGAAGATGGGTTCTTTGAAAACCGAAGAAATGGAAAAATTCATTTTAAAGTTAACTTTAGGTGATCATTAGATTTAGGAGGAAACGGTCGATCTATATTAGAAAAAGCTTACTGTTTCTAGAAACAAGGATTTCTGTTTTGTACAAAACATGATGGTCTGTAATCCTTAGGCATTGGAAAAAAAAGCGAAAAAGAGAGAGTGAATGTGGAAATCAGAAACTCTGGTTGCTCAATGACCTCAGCTTTCCAGTAACTAACCAATAGACCACTTCAGGATATCGTATAACATAATCCTGATATTCATTTATTTTTCAAGTGGTACAGTAATGTTTTGGATTTTATCCCAAGTGACGTTTCTGTTATAAACCAAAAGTGGTATCATTCGAAAGAACATAAAAAGGTATGCAGGCCAGTACAACGTTTGTTTTCAAATATGTTTAGTTTTTTTTGAGTTTTTCTGAAAATTCTACAGAAACTTAAATTCTCACAGCTTCAAACTGTCATAACTTAATTCAAACTGAACAAAAATGGATAAGTAAAAAAACAAATGTTGCTGAGTTAATGTTTCGTTAACATAGAATAAAATTAAACTCTGAATATCGAACTTGCTGAGCAAAAAGCAAGAAATGAGTAAAAAACTTCCCAGCCATACGACTTGTGAGAAACTGATTTGACACTCGGGATACATTCCAAGTGAGTCAAATCTAGATAACTTTTTTTCTGTTTCATAACTTTTTCCAATTCATCCGAACAACGTTAAGAACTGCTACTTGAATGGTTGGTGCACTTTCGAACCTCAAACTTCGATTCAAGATTTCATGATCATTTTGATTCAGCATCAATCTTCCATGAACTGGATTATTTTCTCATTGATACATAGAGTTCAGACCCGAATAGATTTCAGACTTAGAATTCTCTAGGGTATTTTTATTCTCTAATGACACACTCAAACCAGTGAGAAATTTGAATGGTACAGTTAAGAAATTACCGGCGGAATTATCATTGCTTTCCTATTGACCATTTACAAGCACTTGCCTACTGAAACAGAAAAAAGTCGTCCAGATAAAATGAAAAAATGGAAACTGCGAAATTTACTCTCATGTGAACGGTAAGACGGCTCAATTTCTATGAGCATCCTGAAAATCTTGTCAAAATAATCTTACAGTTTCAAAATGTTTCCAGATCTGAATTTTAAATATAATTTTTAGTGCTGCAGCATTTGTTCTCTCATCCTCAAGATTTTTTTTTACAGAAGAGCGCAGAGAAAATAAAAATCTTGATTTTTTTGAAATTTTTTTACGGATGACCAGGTAAATTTGGCAGAATTAAATCTGAATCCTAGCAACATACCAAGATCATGTGAAACAGTACATATTTTCAAAAACTTCCACAATATTTACCGTTTCAGAACGAAAGTCTTAGTCAAGCCTTAATTTCCATTTTGATTTGTCCGCTTTCATTTTCTTTACTGTCAACAATCGCTAATAAAAATATATGAGAAACCCAATTTTAGACGCAAATGTTATCTCTTACTTATTTTGAACAACAAGACACAACAAAATCTGTTTCGAAGTTGAAAAACTACCCATGCAAATTAAAAAAAAAAACTTTCATTTTTTCCCATACCCATGTTTCTTTGCTCCTCCAAAATGCACTATAGTCAGTCTACTCCTGTCTCCACCCCCAACTTTTTCCCATATAAAATTCTCCTATTTTCCATATACCCATTCCCATTTGAAATTTAAAATTCAGAGTCCCAAAATTTTCAACACATCCCATAAAATGTTGTTCCCCTCCCATCCCATTCTCCCCAAAAGTCAAAAGTTTAACATCTCCCCTTTTTCTCCCCATTTTTCGCCTAAAAACCGCCCAAAAGTGCTCCCAATGGAACTCATTCATTGCTTTTTTTCTTCTCTGGTTTCTAGAAATTTCTTTTTTTTTTGTTTCAATTTTTTGATTTTTGGTGCCCGCTTTTTTCTCCTCTTCTGTTTCTTTGATGAGAGAATCTTCGGGAGAAAAAACTTATTCTTTTTTCTCACACATATTCTGCTATTCATCTACTTCTTCTGACGTTTTTACCCTCCGGGGCTCCGTGAGCTTTGAGGAGAGGGGGGGGGGCGGAGAGGAAGATTCTTTACTTTTGAGTCGCCGAGACTTCCGGATTTTTGATACAAAACACTAAAAAAACTAAATCTTGGCAAGATCTGGATTTGTTATGAATACACTTTTTGTACGGCTGAAATCCAAATGTTCCCAAAAAAAAAAAAGAATCCAAAATTTTTCAGTCTAGTGAGTCATTGAAATCTAGGATTTCTCTAGAACTGATTTAGAGCAACTTTAGCAAGTTAAGATTGAAAACGCCATAATATTATAGAAAAGGTTCGCAACTTCAAACATTTTTTCTGAAACCGAAAAATTTTGATCTACCAAACAAACTCAAGGGAGACACAGAGAAACTAGGACCTCTCGTTTCTCTGCGCTTTCTTCATTTTTCGAACTCTTTTGTCATTTTTGCTATGAAAAGAAAATCACCCCAAACTAACCTTGATGTCCTCTGCGTTCCATGTGAAGCAGTATAAGTTTTTACCAATTATCCAGCTAACATTTGAAATTTTTACTGTTTCAGAAATCTCTAATCAAAAAGTAGATCTTTGCGTGTAATGATAGGTGTAGTCTCTTCTTGATAGTTGTTTCTAATGGAAAATGGTATGGCACAGTCTTAGCACTCTGGACTGAATACCAAACTTTTAGTGAGTTTCTAGCTACTCTTGAATCAGTAACCTTCTCTACCAATATTTTTCTCAAAGCTCTACACTGCTTCTGGGGATTTTAGGTGTGCAAACCTAACTGTGTAACAACATGACATTTTTTTCTGTTCCAAGTTTCTTCGATATTGTTCCTTGACCAGAACCATTGATAGGTTTATCGAAGTTAGTTCACCTTATTCTCAATTTTTCGATCTCTCGTCTGTCATCATACTGTTACGAAACATTCTTATTATTAACGATCGTTTGTTATTCATAACAGGACTTCCATCTTAGTTCCCACTACATATGAATCACATGTAATCTCGATCCGAAAGAAATTACACACATTATTTCTAATCAGAAAAAAGTTTACTGTTTTCACAGTTGTGGAAAACATATCCCTGAGCAAGTCAGGTATTCCCACTTTGGTCCAACTACCTTTATGCAAGTGTAAGTTTCTGTTTCCAATACATCAAATCGGAAACTGAATGTCGATTTTTCTTCAATGAGTCAAATATTTGTTACTGTTTCAAACCGATGTTTCCATCACTTCCTATTTGGTTCTACAGTATGCTTGTTGGTTATCATTTATTGTATATAATTCTTGGGTATGCTTTCGTAGTTACATTCTATTTATCAATAAGACAACATAAAAAAGACTAAGACAATTATCAGTGATCCGTAAGTCACCGGACTTGAGTTTCCGATAGCATTCCAAAAATTTCCACAGTTCCAAATTTTTTTCTTCTAAAATAGTAGAGCTTTGAGTTTCACTATCAAGCGGACCCATTCTCTTCAAAAAGAAAATTTTAATCTAACTTAAGAGTTGCAAACATGCATCATTGTTAACCATCCCAATCTCAGGAATTTCAAAGGGAACTACGCGCTTACTAGGTATTATTCGATTCCGATATAGTGAGGAATCATATTACAAATTTAAAAAGTTTCATCTTCACCCAATGTTTTCTTTGTGTCAAAAAACTCTTCCTTCTTGTAGCTTTCCATAATGGCAGATACTCCCGGAAAAATTATATCCACAAAAAAACTAACTTGGAACGTATTTGAGCATACCAGTCAAACTCTTCGTGCCGATATCTCTGCTCCTAAGAAACTTTTCTGTTTCAAAACTTTCATAATTATAGAACAACATTTTTTGTTGCAGTGCGCGCCCTACACCTCCAAATTTGTCTCAGAATCTCCCAAATTTCTGTAAAATTGAAGGTCTCCTTTTAAGCATCTCTTCCTCATTTCCTTGTCTTTCTTCATTTCTCCTATCCCCTTAACTTGCTCTTTTCGTGTCCGTCCATCATTATTATCTCCTTCCAATTCAGTACTTTTTCAAAAATGATTTATGAAAATCGAAGACAATTGTGTTTCAGTCGTTTAACTTTTTCGCTTCAATTAAAAATAACTTCAAGTTGCAATCATGCTCCAATGATAAATTTTCAAATCTGGGTTTTAGTAATACGCTAACTTGATGAAATTAGTTTCATTAGGCTTATTCCAATTAAAAAAAATTTCAACTTCACTCAATTTTTCCTTGTTTCAAAGCATAATTTTCTGCTTTTTGTTTCCCATTGTGGTCGATACTCTGATCAATTTTGAAGGCCAATAACTCGATTTTGGGACACATTCAGCAGAATTTTATTTCGGAATCGTGATTAATTGGGCAAACATTACCTAGAACCAAATATTTAGAAAATTCCAAAATGGTGTAGTCAAGCTGTTTATTAGTGAGAAAAATTTTGAAATTTCCAAGATTTGTTTCTGTTCTAAAAATCTCATAAGAACAGAGCAAAAGTCCAGTTTTCAGTAAGCTGTTCTAAATCGGATTGAAATCCTTATAACTGAAAATTCTTCACTGAAGCTCCCAAATTTTTGTAAAATCAAGGGTCCCCTTTTTTAGCATCTCTTCCACATTCCCCTGACCTTCTTCCTCCATTCTTCCTTTCCCCTTAACTTGCTCTTTTCGTGTCCGTTCCTCGTCATCACCTCCTTCCTATTCTCCATTTTTCCTTATTTCTCTTCTCCATATATTTTTATCTGTTTGCCATTTGGATTACTGTCCCCTCTCTCAACGTCCCTTCTGTGTCCTCTATGACCTCCGTGGAGAGAGAGAGATGCAAAAATTCTTGTGTGTTGCAAAATGTCTCTCTCTCTCTCCCAGTTTGCACCGTAAGGTCAAAGCAGAGAAGATGGAATTTTTGAAAAATGGCGCGAACGATGGGGTCATTGGAACGTGTTGACACTTTTCTGAGAATAGGTTGGGAAAAGTGACGACGGGGGTGTCTAAAAGACGGGCGGTCAATATAGGTGGGAAAAGAAGTATGTGTGCAAGAAATGAGGAACGTGGGAAGATTTGATAAGTGTTTTTGGAAGTGACGTGATTTGGAATCGAAAGTTTGTTTGACACTAAATGAGATAGGTAATAACCGGGTGAAGATACTTTTATTGAGAAACTGTAATGATTTTCAATCAGAAACATGCTGCAAACATGTTCAGATGAGAAACAAGGACAATCATCACCAGGGTTGTCACCTTTTGCGGTCGGTCACGGCGGCGTGCGAGAGCCTAGATGATCTCACGACTACAGAGAATCAGAAGACTTGGAAAAAACACGATTAATATTTTTGCATAAGAGTGCAATTGCGATCATCGAGCACCAGTAATGAAGAAGAAACTGCAAATTCAAACAAGTCATGACAACTTTTAATAGTTTAGGGTCATGTAAGAAACAGTAAAAAAATCCTATAAAAAAGTTTTAAAGTTATATCTAGAGCGCACCATAACATGAAACATCAATATAGCCACAGTGACATTTTGTTCCATCTGAACAATTCCAGAAATTTAAAATTGATCATATCACAAGAACTGGACTTACTAGCATTTGGAAGCCTCTAGAACTAGTGATAATTACTTGTAACAGGAATTTTTTGAACAAGACTTTTTTCAAAATTCGTAGTTAGAAATTCAGAGATTCTTCTAGAGACAGTAGGAAAACTAATAATCTTGCTTTCTATTACCTGCAAAACTGTTTCAACTGGCGCATCTTGCCAGGCTTCCAGCAGAAAATGGAGAAATGATTAACCGGAGCAACTCTAATTGGTAGTACTTATTCAATTTTCTTACTGGAAGCATGCTGAAACAGAAAAAAATAAGGGAAATTTTATGTGTGTCATTATCTAGTAATCTTTGAACGATGAGCAACAACATGGAAACTGTAAAACGGGAGCTTACGTTGAATCGGAAAAAAATGATCCCCAATATTTATGGAACGCGGTCCAAATAATGAAATTTCCATGAAACAGAATTATTTAAAGAATAGCGACAAATGCCATTCGTAACTCACATTCTGACATGGTGACAATGAATTCTGCTGGTAGTTGAGATAATAATTAATTCAATTTTGAGGAAATGTCTTGATTTTAGCCTTAGATAGTGAGATAATGCACCAGAATCGGTATCATATCTTCACTTTCTCATATAAAGCTCTCGAAAAAGGTTTAGCAAATTTCATTTTGCTTTCTGCGTTTCTTTTTAACAGCTTACCGCGCACCGGTTACTGGTTGTTTAGGTACATTTTATTTTCTAATTTTCCTAGTGAAACAGCAATGATATTAAAATTTGTAACATCTTCGACGGTGCTAGGTTATAGCTAATCGAATTAGATTTTATATTATTTTGCGGTTCTATTAGACACATAGTAATAGTAGAAACTTCGAAAACAAAAATGTCGGTTTCAAAAAAGTATTAGGTATTAGTATTTCAACATAATCAACTGATCTCCATCCGAAAAGAAGATTAACAACAAAAGAGTTTGGTTTAAAAAACAACAATTACTGTTTCAAGATCACTTTTTGAACCGGTGAGTGTTTAAAAAAACTATTCCTGCCTCTCTGGTCCCTTTTTTTCTGATGTGATGCGAAAAATTCTCTAAAAATGACACTGTTACACAAAAACTATTTTGTGCAATTGGACCTGGGAAATCTTGATGAATCGAATATTGGCATCGATAGGAAAACGAAAAAACCGACGCTGTGAAAGACGCAGAGAAACCAGACACTCTCGTTTCTCTGCGCCTCGCCTCATTTCACATCATGAGAGGGGAGATTGTTGGAAAATTTTACTGTTGCAAAATATATCCTCATAAAATTGACAACCAGTAACTTTGATTGAACGTAGATGACAGCAAAAATAAACACAGAGAAACCAGACATTCTGGCTTCTCTGCGTCTCTTCTAGTGTCATGTTCCCTAGTTAGAAACTCGTTACTTCCTAGAATTTTCTAAAATTTTCGGTTTCCAAACTTTGCTATTTAAAAATTGTTCGAGTCTTATCTCAATTTGAGAAGTAGTCATTTCTAACCCTCCTGGTGATGCGTATTCCAACGATAGAGGCACGAAGGCGTATAAAAATAAGATACGTAGAGAAACCAGACACTCTCGTTTCTCTGCGTCTCATCTCTATCTTCTGTATTTTTCTACTACCATTCGTGGTTATCGCGCCTGTTGTCAGTTGGGTTGGAAGGCGCATGGACTTATTTGAAAGGATATCTCGCTAGGGCACGGAAAATGCGTCAGTGGTCGAGAAAGACCACTTCGCGTGTATTAATCTATCGTAATGTGCTGATGTTTTTCTCGTGCCCTAACGAGATATCCGTTCAAAAATGTCCATGCGCCTTTAAACCCAACTGACTTGTTATGACACTATCCCTCGCACGATGATGACACTATCCCTCAAAAATCGCTTCAACTTTAACGAAAATATTGAAAAAGTAAAATTTTGTCTCCAAAGTTGTTCTCTGAACTCCCATTTCCTATTCTATTTTCGAATTCCCCCATTTCTTCTCGAGGCTTTCATTAATCTCATTTCCATATTCTTCTTCTTATTTTTCTCCCTATTTTTCACCTCTCCAATTAGCCGTTTTTGACTTCATTAGGGACGCCCATAACCATCAACAAAACCCAGAATTTTTCTTTCTGTTTCATATCAAGAATATCTTTGATACTCCCCCCATTGAAATTCAGTTACAACATCCCTTTCATTGCCTTCTAAATATTCTAACTTCTATAAAAATGCTCCCCGACCGTTTCCGTTATTCAGTGATGGATTTCACCCGCGAAGCTTTGCTCGCCGAGCTCGAACTCAAGGATGACATCATCGATCAACTTCGGAAGGAACTCGAAGAGTACCGAATGCAGAATTCGACTCGAAAAACTGCGATTTCTTCGGAACCCGATGTTCAAGTCAAACGGACGATTATTGGGAAGAGTGATGAGTGAGTAGGGGGTTTGTAACAAGAATTACTGTTTCACCACAGGATTGAAAGTTTGGAGAAACAGAGATTTTTGATGCGACGTCTCTGTTCTTTTGGGAGTCCACTAATTCAAATTTTTGAGTTTTTTGTACCAATCGACGTAGAATTTCTGAGAGATCAACTACTTTTCTTTAACTCCCAGTCTGAAAATCTCCCCTCAAGAAGTTATAGGCCAAAAACTGACCTAATTAGTATTGAGAGTGTGCAGATTTTTTATTTGTCTACTAAAAGTTACCTGTTTCACTGGGATTTCGTACTTTTTCTGAAGCTGGAAATTTTGATTCATCCTATTCCATCGCAAGATTATTAAATTCAAATACACACCAAGCAGTGTATGACCGCAGTGTCCAGTATTTTCAATAGAGCGATGTTCTATATATATGCGAATAATAGAGCAATCAATCCTTTTCAATGCACCATATGGCTGGAACAGAAAGCCAACAGTAGTGCTATTTACGGAACGCGATCACCTATTGAAATTTTCTGTTTCAACTCCAAGTCAATTAGTATGTTGTCACATTCGATGTTGATGAGAATGTCGAGTCTACTGTAGACTATCTACATTAGACTGTCTACATTCCTGAGTTGTAGTCGCATTATTTATTACGTTTTCGGTAAGTTGGATTTAAAGGCGCATGGAGTTATTAGAGAAAATAAAAAACGAAAAAAACGTCAGCAACCTACGATTTCCACTAAAATTTACCGGTTTCACTGGGGTTTCCTTTTTTCTGAAACGGAAGATTTTGATTCATCGTTCCATAGCAGCACTCGAAAATTCAAATATACACCGAGAACAAGCAAGTAATTTGTGCATGACTGTGGTATCTAGCAAAGCTATCACTTTTCGCAGTTTAAAAACTGCGCCGGTCGGCCGTATGACAGTATTGTGTCTAGTGTTTTCCATAGTGCAATGTTGCATATCTCTGAACTATAAACTTTCTCAAACGTAGCTTACAACAAATCTAACCGGAACAGAAAATCAATGGAAGCGTTATTCTCGAAAAATGGTTCTCCACTGAAGTTTCATGTTTCAAGTCGAAATCAATAGGAATCTTGTAATTTCAAACGTTGATTAACTTGCCGTAGATGTTTTATTCATGATTGTGAGTTGAAACTGCACTAATAGTTATTCGATGGACAAATGTGAGCCTTTGAACTGATTTTCGAAGTGAAAGATTTAGTTTCAGTATGATAGTTACACTTTAAGAAAACCGAAAGACATGATAAGTAACACATTTTCATGCATAAACTATTGAACGGATATACATTCCGGTAGATCTTTCTAACCCTCTTCACCGTTTTAGAAACTGCTGAAACAATAACACAGTGTATTTCTTGAAACCTATAACTATTTCTGAAACCGAAATTTTCGATTTTACGAGAAGCAACGCGCATCAGAAGCGCTCTGTTGGAAATTCACTCTATCAGAAAATTAGCTGCGACTTCTTAGTTGAATTATCAGTGTTTGTTCGAGAATCTATAGCAAATTACTTCTCTAGCTGAAACCGGAAAAATCGAAATTAAGAATTTTAGGTTCCCACTTTCAAAGTGTTAGTGAAAACTCACATCTAGAATCAAAGCGAATCGGAATAGGGGGGCATAATATTCTTGCTCTGGTGGTTCTTTAGCTACAAACGCGCTCTATCGAATTTGATTTGCCATCTGATGATAATAACCGAATATGAAAAATAAGAAAACGCGCTCTATTTGTAAGGTTACTATGAGTGTATTGTAAGAAACACCGACAGTAAGAACATTCCAAATAGATTGTCTTGGCCACGGT
Source organism: Caenorhabditis sinica (assembly GCA_963932045.1). Classification (NCBI taxonomy): domain Eukaryota; kingdom Metazoa; phylum Nematoda; class Chromadorea; order Rhabditida; family Rhabditidae; genus Caenorhabditis; species Caenorhabditis sinica. The sequence goes on along the minus strand of OZ009940.1, from coordinate 8,185,725 downwards.
CGGGTTGCCAGTTAGTTCAATAACAACGAAAAAATGTTTGTTTCACCAAGGATTCAATACTTTTCGGAAATAGTCAAATTTGTTGGACACTTGTTTTACCCGACTATTGTCACTCATCTTGCCATCTGGGGAACTATAGAAGCAAATTCGCTCTATTGAGAATCGACTCCAAATTCTGATAATGAAGAGAGACGCAGAGAACTAGAATATTTTCAGTAGAATGCATTTACAATGACATGATGATTAGGAGTAGATGATAGGAAAAACGGCAAAATCAAAGTAAAAAATGTCCAAATTTTCTAACTTTTTCATGAAACAGTAAATTTGTGTCATTTATAAATATCGTATTCGATTACAGGATCCCTTTCGAATCTAGCAAAATCTCAAAAAATCCCCGAATTTCAAGTTTGAAGGTTTCTTTACTTCTATCACGTTTTCCAGATCAAATATTTTGCTCTCCAAAACGCTTTTCCCACAGATCAAAACCAAAAATAAACCGAAATCACGTCATTTTTCTCAAATTACATGACAACTACCCGTCTCAATCAGTCTCTATATAATCTCATCAGTCAATACTCTATATAAAAAACTAGACAAAATTCCATTCAACCAACAAAAAAAACATGTGCTTTGTACTCATGGTGTATCATGTCATTTTCTCTCTCGCAGCTACCGAAAAAGAGCACAAAAAACGAAAAAAGAAGAGACTTTGCTCTTTGCACGAAATTTTTGTGCTCTCAGGGAAAAAGGGGGGGGGGGGTCAAACAGATTACTGTCGTCTCCCCCGAGAAAAGTGGGCGGAGCCTAGAGTTTAGGGAAAATTAACAAAGGGGTTCATTTCACTTTTGTGTTCCTGTTTGTGTGTGTGGAAAACGTTCAAGTTTTGCTGAAATTTCTGGAAAGATGAAGGCTTTAAGATATAGAAGAGACTTATTCCGTAGCCGTACTCAACGTTATATTCCGAAGAGGTTCGTGGTTTTTTGGCGAATTTTTAACTTTTCCAATAGTGAGAACTTGAATTAGAGAGATGAAATCTCCTATTATCGACAGAAGAATGTTTTTGTTTTCTGTTTCAGATGAAACGGGAAATACTTTGAAAATTTCAATTTTTATAGTGTTCAATAACCGGCAAAAAGTCAAGAGTACTGCCCATCGCGTTATTAAATTGGGAATCATATTGAAAGATTTCACAGTACCCCTAAAACTGGCAATTTTTGAGAAAAAGATTCTGTTTCAAATTTCTCATAATTTGGGAACCTAACTTTAGACTTTAGTTATACGAGAGTTCCTTAAATGTGTCCATTTATTATAGTGTTTATTCTAATGTTGGCATACATATACTTCTCTAAAGTTTTGATGGAACACAAAAAATGTCGCTCAATAATTTCTGTTTCAAGGTTTAAAGCAGTTTTTCTGCTTTAATTTTTTTAGTAAGCCAACAATTTCAACGGACCAATAAGAAAGGCATTTTTAAAATCGTCTTAAAATTTTCATGAAACGGTAAATTTTTCGAATAATTGATGAATCTCGATCTAGCTTGTGAGAATGAGACGAGGCATTTTGTTGAAAACAAGTATTTTAGAAGATACTGAAATTGAGTAAGGCTCTGGGATCTTTTAGAATCTGTATGAATGATTCAATTTTTTGACAATCCAACACTGTTCTATAGCCTCTGACACTTTGGAAAATGTGTTTACTGAAACAGTAAAAACATGTTTTCCTGAAAATTTTTCTGTTTCACTGTAAACAGTTTTTTGCACTGAAGATTCAAATATTGTTCATCTGTTGGTTATACTTGCTGGAAACAAAAAGTCAATTTAAAAATATATCTCAGAATCTATGCCATACTAAACATCAAAACCACATCGCAATTCACAATTCAAGTGAAACAGGGTAAAATATCGGCTTCAAAAACTGACAGATTATCTGCACTTTTTTAAGGAGTTTACTGTAACCTTGGCATGTTTTGTGGTAGTTTTGAACAACTGTTCGTCTATATTTCTTTTTAGAAATCAAAGTAATAATCGGAACTGTAGCTACCTATCTCATAGTAAAAAATCGACACCTAAACTACTCAAAGACTCTCTGAAACCGAAAAAAATTCCTATTTCTGAACTTTTAGTGTTTAGGAAAATTTTAATTGGGAATCAGTTCGAACGCCTCATTGGAAAAGAAAATTCGATTTATGGAATTAGCTATCTACTGACATTAAACACTACAAAATATCGTAAAACTGGAAAGATATCTCTGCTTAAACCTGCTTTAATTATTTTAAGTAGACTGTCGTCAAAAAAACGATGAGCAATAAATCTAAATTTTGAAAAGTGGTTCAAAAGAAGAGCGGCCGACCATTGAAAAGATCAATCTGAAATTTACTTGAAAATCCAATAAAACTGTAAAAACTCGTTCGGTTTCAAAAAGTTAAAAGCTTCCAAAGTCCACCCCGCCCATAATTTTTCATCCTTTTGCTTTGAATCTATGTGTTTCAGAGCCTTCGAGACCATCGGTAATGCATTGTGCCGCAATACGTTCCTGCGTAATCTCGACTCGGCTCAAATCGAGAAAATCTCGTCGGCGATGTATCCGGTCGAAGTTCAAGCCGGAGCAATTATCATTCGTCAAGGCGAATTGGGGTCAATTATGTATGTCATTCAAGGTAAGTAGGCTTTTTTTGGGGGTTTGGGGGTGCATGGGTACATGATAAAAATTGGAAAATTTCTGTTTCAAAGTTACGAGAGTTGGTGGGGTTTCTAGTTTTCTGCAGTTAGATTGTGATGGAATTTTCAAATAAAAATGATAAAAATGAAGACTAGGTAAGAGCGCAGAGAAATAAAACACCGTAGCTTCACTTTCTAAAGAATTTATCATATCTTTACTAATAACAATCACCAATTCTGTCTGTCCGTGTGTATGTCGCTCATCATATCTCGGCGACCAGTGGACGGATTTGGATGAAAGTTTTACAGATCGGCTGGAAATTTGTCGGAGATGATGCCCGTACTTTTCTTTTCTCGAAAATATTAAGTTTGAATTTTTCTAAAATTTGCACTCAGTTTTACTATGGCGCCACGTTTGGTGTGTGAGAAAATAGAGGGAGGGACGAGCGAGAGGGCGCAGTGTTCTATATCCCTCGATGACACATGATGAGGTGGCGAGAGTGGTGTAGTGGTGAGTGCGTCTGCCCGGCATCCGCGAGATAGCCGGTTCGAGCCCCCGGCGCACTAAGTTTGTTTTTTGGTTTTTTTTCGTATGAAGCAGGAATGTGGGAATGACATTTTTTAAACTAAAAATATCAAGGGGAAAGAATTTGAAAATTTTCAAAGCTGCTGGATACCCGGATTAACTATCAAACTTATCGCAAAAGCTCAATTAACGCAACATATAATTGTACTTACTTTTTTTACAAAAACTGAATAAAAAAATGCTCGCGAAATTTACGAAAGTTTTCTGAAACGACCACACTAATACAAACCAGAAAAGAATACCATTGCAATTATTTGACTCGAAAATTTTTTGACTAGAAAATAGTGAAAACTGGAGATCGGTCGTTGAATCTCGCAGTATTATAATAAATAAAAGGCTAGACTCTTTTGAAGATTTTTTCTTGATGATTGCTTCTACCCATTTTTTTGTGTTTCATTTGTTGCGATACTCCAACTAGAGCCCCCCCCCCCCCCCAACTCCGTTCCTCAGTGCTGAAATAGGTGGGGGCTATTATTGGATGATCAGATTGAATAATCATTTCCACCAGCGTGGAGGCGATTGTTTGAGAACCTGATATTTTCCAAAAATCTCTCATCATCCACAAATAGCCCTCCACCATCCAAAATCAAAAAAAATTGTTTGTGGATGATGAGAGACTGTTTTTGGGTGATGTGGACACGATGAGATGCTCCTCTATTCTAGAATCAAAAGTGGGGGCCTGTACTTAGGTTAGTTTTTTTACTATGTTTGGATATACCCCTGCATTTTCTTTGACTAAATGTTCTCTTTGACTTCACTTTTCTCTTGACTACACTTTGCAAGATGTGACATTGCAATTTTTCTGAAAATCACGCTTAGGAAGAGATAAGAAGAACTCTATTACGTTCACAGTCATCTGACCGGGCCTTCCTAAGATTTCAGTAAAAGAAGCGCACAGTTGAGAAGGTTCTTCATTGCTTTGCAGAATTGAGTTGTACTGACCCAGAAGAAAGCGAAGGCCAGGGGGTTGGAGCCCCCGAAGGGGGCGAAAACCGCCTGGTTCATCTTCATCGCCATTTTTGTTTAAAATAGTGAAGTTTCAAAAAAGATGGAACAAACTTTTTGGTTTCTAATGTATAATAGGTCACAAATTTATGGAACTGCTGGGATTACATTTTTGCTGTTTATGGAAAGTTTACAAAACATAATGTGTCATTAAAAGTGAATTACAGGTTTTACTATATCATTAATTAATTATTACTCCGGCTCAACACAAACTCCTTCGAAACAGAAAAATATTTGAAAAAATTTATGCAAAATGTTCAGTTTCAAAACTTCTATACCTAGTTTTGTACTTTCCATACATCAATAGTCCAGCCCAATAGATTCAAAACTTTTTTTGTTCCAGAAGGAAAAGTGCAAGTCGTCAAGGACAACCGTTTCGTTCGTACCATGGAGGAGGGTGCTCTGTTCGGAGAGTTGGCAATTCTTCATCACTGCGAGCGGACTGCTACTGTTAGAGGTTAGTGTTTTCATTCGGTACAGCGAAATAATTGAAAAGTGTGTGTTTTGAAAACTACAAATATCAATGATGAAACAGTGAAAAAAAGTTTAGGAAAGTTTTTTGATTTTGCATTTTTATTAGCAATATTTTCATTGTTTCATTGCTGACGTTTGAAATTTCTGGCTTTCCAAGATGTTGAAAGCTAGTGTGGACAATTCAGAGAAAAATTACACATGGTATCAAAACCCAAAAAACGGTTGCAATTCTTAAAATTCAAAACTTAGCCATTTTAACAATAGAGCGAGGTGCAACATTACAAGTATCACTAATAGTAAATTAAGAAAAATTTTCGGTTTCAAGAGTATCCCAAAAACCAGATCCGTTTTTTCATTTTAGTTTTTCCTTTGTTTTCTTTAGGAATGTCACATTCAAATCTGCTAGGTCCCTCATTTTCCTTTCAACCTTGAAAAGTCCTCTCTCCAAAGTGTTTTTGACCTTTTTTTCAATAACACTGTAATTTTTGTTTCTGCAAAAATCAAAATCAAAATCTATTTATATCACTGATTTGATTATTTTCGGTATATGTTCTTCATTTTTCTGTTATTCTCCTTCACTAGTCCTATATTTTTCACCTTCTGTTTGCATCTTAAAACCTGTCCACATACAAGAAAAGTCAACATGTTTGCAAAGGTTATCTCATTCGTTTTACACTGTTTCAGACAAGGTGAAATAACAGAAAAACAGAAAGTTTGGAGAATTTTGATCTTTTAAGATGGGATTTTAGAACTTTAGGTTAGAGATAGGGCCACATGGCATGAAAATAGATAGAGACTTAGAATATTCTGGTAAAATTGCAATTGTATTTTTGATGAAGAGCGGTACATCTTTTGGCATTGGAACAGTAAATTTTGGAAAATACAAATTGAGGCTTTTGTTTCCAAAGATTCAATCCTGGTAACTTGAAACAGCAAATGTTGACCAAGAGAGAAAAAGTTATTATTCAGGTCCTTTTTGAAGTTTTAGAAATTAATGGAGCATAAGAAAAGTATCCTGAAAGTTTTTCGGTGATTATTGCTAACCACTGAAATCGTAAAACTAGGAAGCGAAAAAACTCTCACGAATAGTCATTTTGTCGCAAACCAAAACCATATTTTGAGATAGAAACAGTGAAGTTAGTTCAGAAAATGTGTAGTTTCCTAGCGCTGATTTCAAAAACGGAATCTTTTTTGGAACGAAATTCTGAAACTGTAGCTATTCCGGAGCTCGCTAAGTTCATACAATCTAAAACTAATCATTAGTTCTACGGTCCCGGAAATTGAATAAATTGGTTGATTTTGGGTTTAGCATTGAGAATGCTCTCTTGAAACAGGAATTTTTACAGGGTTAAAATTATATTTTCAATTTCAAGGGAAAACATGAAAAATAAAATTTTCTATAACAGACTGATTAGTAAGAATCGTACCATGCTGAGTAATGTATTTCTGATGAAACATTAATTTTCGTCTAAAATCCGTATAATTATGGTGTTTCAAAGAATCTCATAATCACAACTCGAGCCTCTTACGACTTTAGAAAAAGTTTTGAAATAGAAAAGATTTTCCTAACATCTTTGAAATCTGTTCAAAAGTAATCATAAACGATATTCTGAAACCAATGTGTATAAAATTTATTTCTGAAATATTTTTTTTGTAACAGTATTTGTTTTTGTTTTCATTAAATGGCAGGCATATAATAACCATTCTAGTCCCTAATTAAAAAAAATGTCAATCTTGAAACAGTTGTACTTTTTATCATTTAGTTAGTGATCTCAGATGTACCAGATAGTGGATCGTCATTGGATTACCAGTTCCCACTTTTTTTTCAAAAAAACCTGAAACAGTAATAATTTTTCCAAGAATCTGGGCATTAGTTTTTAGGTTTCAGGTAGCCCTCTTCCAATTCGAAGTGCCCTAAAACATGAAATGTTCCACTCTGTGGCCTAACCTTTCAACTCTGCAAAAGTTAGTCCCTCATCTGAAACCCTGAATTTTATTTACAAAATTCCTCAATTTCCGGTCTAGACACTAGGAAGTTGACAAGTGACTTCATCAGACCATTAAATTCTTTTCAATGTGAGTTCCAATAATAATTTCAAAATCGATCCATCAATTTTTTGTCTATGTTGGCGATGGTAATCGTTTTCTAATTGATATACTGCATCCCCAACTTGCTTTGTTTTCACACTGAAACAGAAAAAACACAGTTAAAAAAGTGACGATATTTGATCTGCCAAAGCGCAAAGATTCAGAATGACGTTCATTGGTCAAAAAAAGGCAAACACTTTCAGAAGATAAAGTGACGAAAAAGAACGGGAAATGATGTCAGTTACACTATTTGGTTCAAAATGATTCTGCTTTGGTACGGTGTTTCTAAGAATAGAATATAGACAATAAGTGTAGATGAACTCGTTTTGGACGGACGGTTTGATTGGGGGTACAGTGGTTTCTTTGATCTACAGTAGGTTTGAACTTTCAGTCTGAAAAAATCTCGGTTTCATAAGACTTTCATGAGATTGCATAATTATGAGTACTGTAATAGGTAACGGTTTTCTGTTAGTTTCCGATGTGATATGGGCTACTGTAGTCTGAAACATGGCTACAATATCTGAGAAATACTGTAGTTTCTGATCTAATCGTTAGGTGTTGGTTCGAACGATGCACTATCCATTTCTAGAAACCTGGGTCTTTTATTTCTTATGAAACAAGAGACGTCTTTTACTGTTTCATGAAATCAAGAAGACAATTACAATCTAGTAGGTTCTTGTTAACGTTGGACTTTTGGTTTCAATATCTCTGTATAAGAATTATCAAATTGTTAATACTGCGATGGTGAAAATTTCAATTTTATTAACAATGCCTTCGATATTCAACTAGTTAAAATTTAAATCAAGAAATCTCCTATCTAGAAAGCGCTTGAGACAACAAAATACTTTCCCTGTTTCAATAACTCTTTAAGTTTTGTTACATGGAGGTATGATTGCTGAGCAGCTGAATGTGTAAAACCTCAAAAATCTAATCACAGTCTGAAAAATTATCCTGTTTCATCGAAAATTGATCATCAGAGCAATGATTATCACAGTGATCCATGGAAAAACGACATGCTAAGTACTCAAAAAATTACTATTTCACTGAAAAAGGCTTACAAAAGATGTTGCTTCAGATGATTTTTCTTTGATTACGATATGCCACACTAGGGTGCTCTTCGAATATTATCCATTTCACATCGAAATTTTCACTGCTTCAAATGAATAAGAAAATTAGTTTCATGTAATGAGCGCTGATTATTGGGTTGATAGAACCCACTAAAAGTGCGCCGGTTTTTCTATGCAGCATTAGAAGTTTGGAGAAAGATGACTTGAACCAAAGAGAGCTATTGTAATATTTGAAATTTTCCGATCCAACTATTACTGTTTCATCCGAAACAGTAAAAAAACTATTTTAAGAATTCAACATTGTTGCTGGTATCCTTGGTTCGAAACAAACTTTACTATTTCAAGTCAAACTTTTGAGAATCTGATCTATTGTTTTGTTTGCTGCTCATCGGGTCCGTTCTATCCTATCAAATAAAAATTATTGAATTGAAATTTTTCGGTTTCAAATTTTGTGTTCCTGAAAATTGGGGACGTCCAAATTAATCAGATGGTCACAAAACAGTGTCACCTATTTTGAAAAATTCTTCCGGGCCTGCCCGGCATGGTCATCCCGGTCGAGAAAACTCTGGATTTTTTCAAAATCGCTCCAGTTTTCTGGTTAAAATGCAACAAAGTTGTCGAAAATTTCCAAATATCACAAAAGTAACTAATTTTAGGAAAAAACCGGGCCACCGAAAAGTTTGCTTTTGGTTCCGGCCAGTAGAATTTTGTTGTAAAAAAAGAATTTTCTACTGTTTCAAATTTGCTCTAACATCTGAAACAGTAGTTGAAAATGATCTGTAACTTCAACTTCCATTTGAAAATTTCCTCTGTTTCTAGTTGACCACACTAGAAATCAAAAATCGTTTTTCTCACTTCTCTCAGTATTTCTATTGGACGAAACTTTTTGATTCTTAATTTCCCAAATAATCACGGACAATTTTTGGTCTCAAAAATCTCTCTACAAATATTTTCAATAACAATGTCTTTACCGACCAAACTTGAAAAATCGTATGGATCAAATAGTTGCCTCTTCCTTGTCTACACACCTTTTTTTTCAAATTGTTTTTTACTGTTTCATCAAGTTTCGTCTAGACTGATTTCTGATATATTTTCAATGTATACTACTTGTTTTCCTCTTTATTCCAAGTCATTTGTAAGATCCAGTTTAGAAAAAAAGGAAGATCCAAAAATGGAAAAATCTAGAGACGAGGATCAAAATATTATTCCTTTTTCCACTTCTTGTGACAATGACTAGAGAGTTTTCCTGTTTCTAAACGTGTTTACAAGAGTTTCGGAAGGTCTGGTGATAGTGAGTCATTAGGACTTTTAGGCCTAGGGTTACTGTTTCATATTTTGGTGGAGTTGGTTTGTGATTTTTTGTGATAATACTGTATTGTATAATAATAGTTCGTCATGATCGAATCCATTGAATTTCACTCAGGATGTCGAATCCCTAAAGAAAGCAATTAATTCCAAACATATTCTGTTTCAACACCCCCGCATATTTTTAGACAAGTTTTTTTTCTTACACAGATGAAGTGCGGTCGGATCCGTACGGGGATGGGCTAGGTATTCGACGCATAACTGATCCGTTACTGCTGTTTCCGCGAACCGGGATTCGCATACGGGCCGTATTTTGAAAGTGAGCTGTCTGGTCGCTAACGGACAGAATATGGGTTCGCAAATTGATCAGAAACGGGCGGGTGTGAAAAAGGGCAGATGACCTGCGTGATGTTTGGTCTAGGATCCGCATGCGGATCCGTTCCCGAAGGCCGAACTTGCGATGGACTAGTTCAAACTCTTCCATTTTATTTTTTTTTATTTTCCTCAGAATTTGTTTTTCATGTCTTTTTTTGAGTTTTCGCTATTTTTCAGCACTGGAAGTATGTCAAATTCAATCTGCAAGCACTTCGAAAGGAAGAATCTACGATGGGTGAGAAATCGGTTGGAAAATGAATGATAATCTACTTTGTTTCCAGTTTTACAAAAAACGCAATCTTACCGAGCAGTAAAACCAGAGACTTGTATTCACTGATGCATAATAGCAAGTCGTGTGAAGTTGAATGAATATCATTGGAACGTAGAATGGTAAGTAATGCTGACTCCGTTATAAATTCGCATGCAAATCCCTTTTTTAGGATTGGGCGATCGTCGAATTTCTTCGAAACGGAACATTGTAATAGTACATATTCAACACTGCTAGGATAATCAACGTCTGGAGAGAATCTCAATAAAATCCACCTTTTGTTTCTGTGTCCATTTTTTTCATTTTCTCGCTCATATTGTTCTAAGTTTCTCCTCCCCTCTCCTAGATCGTCCTTTTTTGCTTAATTTTTTACTATTGTTGTTTTGTAATGTATTCTATATGAATGCTTATGATTTTCAATTTTGAAACAGATAAAAAACAAACAGACAAAAGACAAAAAACTAGCTAGGCGCGAAAGGGGTTCGCGAACATGAGCAAGACGGGTCAGAAACGGATCCAGCCATACTGAACGAAATTTACAGACTTATCCATTACTGATCGGATACGGATCCACATATGATTCCTATTTCAACCGCGCGCGAATGGCAAATACATCCGTAACGGGCTATTCGCGAATCACCTGTGTAATTGTCGCTTTAGGTAACTATGTGTTTCAATATTTTTTCTTATTCAGTATCTACTGAACCAGGTACTTAGAGGCATCTACATCTAATCAACTTTTATTTTAAAGCAGTATTCAGTTGAAAATATAATTTACACATCTTTTTGTTGCTGTTTCATAGTTACTTGAATACCGCTGCCTTGAAAAATTTCTTCGTTCCTCGGATTGACTTTACTTCTAATGAGATTACTGTTTCCTTCAAACCTTATATTTTGTGAGGAGTTCGATTACTTTGATTTCAACGTGCCATAAATAGGAAAAAAAATCATACGTTTATAGATCTCCAAATAAGTACTGTTTCAATAGTTGCATTAACGATTCCAAATTAATTTTTGCTCGATTTGAAATTGATAGTTTAAACTGAATAACTAAAACAGCTTATTATCAGGGGCCCTAAGCATTTTCCCGTTTTTCAAAGTTTTTCAAAAAAAAAAATCACTTTTTTATAATTCCTTCATATCCTGAAAAGGGTAGCCAAGGTTAGTCGTACTTTTTCAAAATCAGAAAAAGAGGGTTTTTGAGTTGCTCTTCTAATAGGATTGCGAATTTGATGTTTTCGACAAAATTGATTCTATAGTTCAAATTCCGGCATCAAAAAATTGCTGTTTCAAAAATTCTAGTTGATTTCGACTGCACTGTGAATCATATTGACATGTCTTCCCATTTTGTTTCGTCTGTTTCAAGAAGCTTCTATGATTCTGAGGAACATAATATAGTTGGCACATTCACTACAATAAGCTCAAACTTTGAAAAACTTCGCCAAACTTCAAAACTTCAAAAATTTCAGTTTCATAGTTTCTACATTTTTTCCGTTACTTCGAACTTTTGGTTAGCAAATCATCAATGTCACTTTCATTTCACACAAAGTCAAGTAGTTTTTTTCCATTACCTGTTTGTTCGCCTTTGACTCAAATCACAACAAAATGTTTCCTGTTTCAAGAATTTACCTAGATATTTTCCTCATATCTTGAATTTATTGAACCCTTTAAGAAACATTGAAGGATTACTGTTTCAAAACTCAAACTTCCACATCTCTCTTTCTACGCTATCACTCCAATTTTCTCATTGTACTTTCATTTTTCAGCCATCGAACCGTGTCAATTGTGGGCTATCGAACGTAACGTATTCCATGCGATCATGATGGAATCAGCTCGTGAAAAGACAATGTCATTCAAACGTCACCTCAAGTATTCCGCTCGTTTCGGAGGATATCCGGAGGAGGTTTTGTTGAGAATCGCCGAGTTTTGCACTGAGATGAGATATGAGGCAAGGGAGGAGTTGGTTGTCAAGCCACAGTACGTCTACTTGGTCTGCCGTGGATCGGTTAGTTATTCTATTTTTTTGAATTGGGGAAGGGATTACGGTTTTAGGCGGGAAATTTGAATAGATTTTGGGTATTGGAGGGGTTAGATACCAATATTTGAGTTCAAATCATGCTTTCTCTAAATTTTACATCCCATACATATGTTACAGGAGCGCTTCATCTTAACAATAGTGAACGCGCTGTTTTCTGTACTGGTATATTTGAAGGAACCTCTGAAAGTTTTGATCTCCCAGTGCTTCTGATATTGAGAAAAAGCTATACCGCCCCTATTCCTGAAATGCTCACAGATCTTTTCGATAAAGAATCTTCTGTTTCAAGTCATCGTTTGCCAAATTTTGAAATTGAAGAATCAATCGTACGTTGCATTAGTGACTTCTAATTGTAATGAGTAGAAAAATTGAATTTTCCAAAAATGACTGTTTCAAAATAGTGGCTCAATTAGCTGTTGTAATCAACTTTGCTAATCAGGACTTTCTCCCAAGTTTTTCCCAAGACTTTTTGCTAAGTTTTGGCTATGACACGCGGCGACTTTGATTTACCAAGATTTGATAGTCAAGTTTATTAAACATAACCATAAAACTGGAGTTCTTTTTCGCTGATTTATCTTCAGGTTTTTCGTTGAAAAATTTTTCTCTCAACAATCAAAATTTTACATTCCTGTCTCTGTTTCACTTTTTCTTGAAACAGAACATAGTTATCATAAACATCAATGGCTCCTCGAATTCGAGAACTAGTTCTAACTCAAACTGTCAATTCGTCATTGGTTTCGTGGTTACCTTTCATTTTTTAAATCGGCGAAACCGAAAAATTACTGTTTCAACACTTCAATTGAAAATAAGATAATGGTGAGAGTAGCTGCTTCTTCTTAATTCCAACTTCCTATTTTCTGTTTCAAAATGTTATAATAATTCTAGTCCCTAATTATTGAGCAGTAAACAAATTCCGTTCTCTTTTTCTCAATCGTAATTGCTCTCTTGTTGAATTTCAGCCGCTTACGTTGAGTCCCTCTCCGCTTCCCATTTTTTCTCTGTTTCACATAATCTGAAAAAGCATTAAAACTTTGGCAATTGTATTCCCATACTCAATTCTATTATAATTTTCAAATCGTACAGTTTTGATTGCTCATCTTTTTGTTCCGTGTCTCGTAATAAGGGAAATCGATATAGAATCTTCAGAGCTTCAAAACTTCTTGACTGATCAATTCAGCTTTCCAATTTTCAGAGACATCGCTATAGAACTCAAAGCTGGAAGAAGCGGCCCTCCAAAGATGTACGATTCAGCCACTGTCATGTTCAGTGACATCGTTGGTTTCTGTCAATATTGCTTCGATCATGGAATCTTCTGGAGAGGGAGGACGGATTCAGATGACAGATACTTCTAAGATTCTTCTCGCGAGTTACTATCCAGAATACATCGTTGAGATCAGAGAAATCCATCAGGAAGTGGTAAGCATATTAGGGATTCAGAGAGAACTAAAGACAAATATATCATATTCAGAATCAACCAAAAACTCATTGGTTGACTGGGAAGGATAAGGACTACTTCAAGAAGATAGGAAATCCACTGAGCGTTTGAGTTCAAATCAAGATTTCAATTTTTATTTTTCCATGTTCATACTGCATTTATTTTTCAAAGTCATTGCATTTTCCTTTTTGGTGTTATCCTGCATAAATTTGGATCAAAAGTTATCAGTCGGAATACGAAATGATATCATCTTCCTGAAGAATTTCACAAGACGCAACATCAAACCAAACTCGTTAATTCAAGGAATCATACAAAAAAAATAAATGAATATTAACGTTCTTCGTCATCTCCACTTCAAAAGAAACTCATCTTATCATAATTTCCCGTTTCAAAAATATTTCATATGAATTAGAATTTTTTGAAAATTCAATTCTCTGGGCGTTGAATTAGACCAAATTTTCCGTGATACATTGCGCACAATTGCTAACTTGGCTAAAATTTGACTTTTTCGGCAGTTTCTTCTCAGATTTTTTTTTTCGAAGTTTTGTGATATTCTTGTAAATTGTACACGAGAGCGGCAACAACCTGAAAACAGAGGGAAAGAAGAATATTTCAAATTTTGACAATTTTAGCAATAGAGCGCGTTCAACCCCAGGAGATTCATAAGTCCCTCACTTTAATCAATAGATTAAAGTCCTCACATTCTCGATAACAGTCCCCCCTCGTATGTACTATCGATCAACGGGGTCCCTTCCTATTACACTGCCAGAAAATAGGGACCACTGGAACGGAGTATTGCCAACCTTATATACCCATTTTTGGCGCGGCCCTTCCCAAAAACGTTGCTCTCGGTTATAATAACTAGGTCTTGGGGATAATAACTAAGTACAGGTGGTCCCTATTGTTTGGTACTGTAATGTTAGGAGAATCGACAAGTTTCAAGGGAGCCCGTCGATCGATACGACGTAAGAGACTGTTATCGAGGATGTGAGGACATTAATCTATCGATTAAAGTACGATTGATTGAAGAATTAAGGTCTATTGATTGAAGTGAGAGACTGAACATGAATTCTGTGAAGAAAAACCTTAACGAATTTAGAAGGTCTTGAATTCCAAAAGAGATCAAGATTCTATTGCCGTTTCTGATTAAGATCATAATTTTAAACATTCGTCTAGAATCTTGATCTCTTTAGGAATTCAAGATCTTCTAAATTGGTAAAAGTTTTTTTTTTCAGAATTCATATTCAGTCCCCCCCCCCCCACTTCAATCACTATACATTCATTCTTCAATCAATCGTATTCTAATCAAAAGATAAAAATCCTCACATCCTCGATAACAGTCTTCCCTCGTACGTTGTATCGATCAACAGGGTCCCCCCTCCTATTACAGTGCCAGACAATAGGGACCACCTGTACTTGACCTAGTTATTATTCCCAGGGGCAACGTTGTTGGGGAGGGGCGCGCCAAAAAGGGGTATTTAAGGAGGTCAATACCCCGTTCCAGTCACCCTCTCCTTTTCGAGACCTCAAATTTTCAATCACCCCCTACCCCCACTACTGCCATCACCATTTACACCGCCCCTGTCACCACTACTACCGCCAATGAGAAGAAGACTCCACCAACAAAGCTCAAATTCCATTCCTCCTGTCCAACGAAGAATGTCAGCAAGATGAGAGTTATGAAACGTCAAAGCTCCTGTGACTGCAGCGATGATTCCTGTCAAAAAGTTCGCAATAGGATGTCATGTCCACCCGATTACCCCAATTGCCAAAATCAGCATTTCAGAACCAGACAGCACTCCTTCCCCAAGTCGAAGTAAAAGTCTCTGAAGTAGCTGGAAGAGGGCTTTATGCCAAGCAAATGATTAAGGAGGGAGCATTTATTATACCCTACATCGCGGAGGTTGTGTCGACGGATGTCCGCGAAGCTCGACGCTAAAAATACGTGAAACAGGGAATAATAAATTACTTTTTCGAGTCGGGCGCCTTCACTCTTGACCCAACAGGATATGGGAATGATGCTCTCCTGCTCTCCAATTATGTTTGAGGAGACATGGAGAGTTCACGGGACCCCTCTGAACTTTCGAGCCATTGCGTTTGAAGCCGCCAGAGACATCCAATAAGTGGAAGAATTAACATTCGCTTACACCGATGAGTACGACTACATGCCTTGTTTCTGTAAAGTGCCGTGGATATATTGGAAACAAGCCGGAAATTCAGCAGCCAAACTCTCTCTCCCTATCAACTAATCCAACAAGAAGAATTCTCAAAAGCGCAAGAAGACTTCAGATGATTCAATCACCAACTCTGTTACAGATGGAATACCAAAACGAGTCAGAAAGGCTAATTTTTGTGATTAATATTTGTTCTTATTGTTTCATTTATTAATTAGATGAGATAAAGTTGATGAAAATGTTTTAATTTCACAGCATAGGATCCTAACGACTACAGTAACCTTGTTGCATGTGCCCCAGAAAATCAATATTATCGATGAAAAGCTCGAAGACTTCATAGCAAATACATTCTTTTACTGTTTCACAAAACTTGTAACTGAAATAGTCGTTGCTTCCTCTGATTTCTTAAAAATTCATTTTTTTATAAGTAAAAATGCATCGATTTCATCCTAAAAATGTTGTTGGTGCGTTTAAGAAAACGTTGCTGGGCTTTTCTCTTAATTAACTTACATTTTTCAATAAATTCCAGATTCTCTAGATTGGATTCGAAGAACTTTTAATGGCTTAAATAAATCTACTTTTTCCCGTTTTACAAAAATGTCATATGGAACAGTGATTTCTGAAAATCAATTAGCATAAATTTTTTGGTTTTGAAACGGCGTGGCTGCGAATTTGACGTTAGTTGCGAAATGTCACAGTTGCGAAGTTACAAGTTGCGAAATGACTGGTGGTGAAATGTAGCAGTTGCGAGGTGTCACAATTGCAAAATGATAAGTTGCGAAATGTCTCGGTATCATTTTTAATCTTGAAATTACCAATTTCCCCCTAGTTTTCCTTTAGTTTTATGACCTTTTTGGCCTAATTGAATTTTTTCCAATTTCACGGTCTCACAAGTTTTATGACGCTTGAAACTTGGGAAATTGGACTTCTAGTCCCAGGTGAAATTGGATGGAATCTTTCTTTTTTTGGAATTCAGAAGACGTCACGAAGCCACCAGAAGCCACCCTACCACCACTCAATCTCATTAAAAATCCCGAGGACCCCCAACCAAAAAAAACAACGAGATTTCCACTTGAAACAGAAAAAGAGCCACCAAAAAATGGGGAGAGTAATCTGCCGAAAAGCTTCTTCCTCTTTGTCTTTTTCTCCTTTTTTTGCTTAGTCTTAGGCTAGAATCCATTCCTCCCTTCGAAATTCAAACCACCAATTTCGGGTTTCCGCTTTTTGGTTTGGCGGATTTTTTGCGGTTTTTCTGTATACTTTAGTATTTGGCTTGAAATGAGCAAGTTTTTAGGAATTTTAGTTTTTGAAATTTGTAAAAAAAATTGAAGGAAACATTTTGTGTTCTGTGAGGTGAGGTATGCAAACGCGCTCTGCTGATTTGGTAAAATTCGCCCACCTTTGACAATTTTTTATTCAAATCTTTGCTTTTTTTTTCAGAAATTTTCCCCAGCAGAAAATTGCTTGCTTATGTTTAGTTTCAAGTCAGAACCAAGGAAAGTTTCGGAGAAATAATTGAGAATTAGGGTCAAAAATGGTTTTTTTTGGCTGAACGTCTCAAGCGAGCGCATTTGCATAGCGAGGTGTTCAGGCCCCTGTGTTTGGAAATTAGATGATGTACCCAGGACAGAATCAAACATTTTCAATTTCGAAATTATTTCTGTTTCGGGTGAAACTGAAATTCTTGGTAATATTTATGTCTCTATTGGAGCTTGTGCAAATAAGACTTTTTTAACCGCTTAGGTTTTCTGCACTGGTTTTTGAAAGATTTTTCAAATACTGATTTTTGAATAGTGATTTTTGGCTAGAAAAGTTGTTAAGCGTCATCAGGATCCAGGTATCAACCATCACGGGAAAACTAAAAAAAATTATCCGTTTCATCTGAAACTGTAAACAATTCTAACGTTTCTGACATGTTTGTTTTGCTTTCTACTGTTTGAATTTACGATAAGAAAAAATTGTGATCCATAAGAAAAGTAACTATCTATAGATAAGAAATTGATCTATACAAAGTTATCCAAGCTTCATTCCACATTTGAAAAATGAATCTTTGAGTGAATTGGTAGCCAGAGTTGCATGGGATTCCGACTTTCGACTTTTGTTCAAAAAGTTTTTGAATTTCGGAAGTGACTTACTAGCTGTTTGATAGACAGCAAAAATGAGGAAAAAAATTCGAACCGTTTCTGTTCCAGATTTTATTTTAACGGAAATAATGAAAAATTGGAGTTATTCAGGAACTTGTTGTAACTTGAACCTTATTCCATGAATTCCTACTTCCGACTTCCGAGTTTGAAAATTTCATATTCTCGCAACTCTGTTGGTAGAGTTTGAATTATCGGTAAAAGCTTTTTTTTTTCGGGCCCTCATTGTTGCTTGCATCAAATAACGGAATATGTAAAATATTCTATCTTTAAGAAGAAACAGTAATTTCCGAACGAAAAAATGAAGATGTTACTTGAGATTTACTGAAACCATGAACTGATAAATATTTCCTTAATTGCACTCAACTTTATACGGCAATTTTGAGAAATGAGCAAAAACTTGTCATATCTTCAGGTAAAATGAAGCTCACTATCAGTGAGAGAATATCAAACGATCAAATCGCTAGATTTTTTCTGTTTCACTTAAAATGTTTATTCTTTGTGAGCAAATATTTTCTCAATGTGTACAATCAAAGAATTTTGCTATTTCATGAAAACTTCGAATCGAGTAAACCGCCTATGTCACATAGGATATGTCTCACATTTCTTTTAGTTGATAAGCATTGGCTTTTTAATGTCGTAATTTTATCAGAAATCCATAACAAAATTATTTTTTGCCAGATTCCCTAAGTTATTCTGCTTCCATTGAAACAGTGCCTAACAGTGCCCAAGAGAATTTCTGTTTCGCTCGAAACAGAAAAGAATCCTCGTTAATTTTAGTCGTTCACAAGAATACCAACCGAATATTTGGGTGTAAATATCAATTCATAATTTTTTACAGTTTTTGGCGTGAGAACTTCTGATCAGTCTATTTCTAATTTATTTGAACGAGGAGTTATCATATCAGTCTTTTCTCCGATTATCAGATGTGTTCTGTTTCATCTAAATCAGAAAACATGGAAACTGAATTTCGTTTGGTTTAAGCATCGGCTTTCTATTACATATTACAGTACTGATCGAAGTTTCGATTTTTGTAATGTTTAGAACAATGTAACTAGGAAATAGTTTGTTCACTAGTTAGCTCCTTTTTTTCTGCAAAGTAATCACTCGCTGAATCAACCTCTATAAATTTCACAGCTTTGAAACAGAAATCTTTTACAACAATGCAAAACAGGGTCGCGAATTGTATGGTCAAGAAAATGCGCATTGACGTTGTTACTATGCCAAAAACGCATCCAAAAAGTTGGCTTTGTGCCAACTCAGATCAATTTTGAGCTGCGTATCACGTTGAGTCGTAGCGGAGCAAAAGAACTTGGAAAGTGGTCAGACAGTTCGCGACCCTGTGCGCAATGAATTTGAACCGACTACTATTGAAATTAGCATAAAGAAGGCAACCTAGCATTTTTGCATAGTTTCATAAATGTAACGACATTTCTTAATATCTTATCGAATCAACGACTTTTTGTTTGTTTTCAATATTTTCTGTTCCTCCGGAAACAATAAAGTTTCTAAGAACCCAATTTAAGCAATTCACAACCGCCCTATTGTACTTTTTCCCGGAATACTCTCTCAAAAATGTCACATTTTTCATAATAAGAAGCAAAGTAGAAGACAACTGGTTCCTTCCAAAAACTTTGAAATTTCATGTCTCCCTTGTAACAGGAAATTTTCAAATGTTAAGTATATTCACTACATGTTCCATTAAAAACCCCTGTTTTTCTAAAAATGTATAACAATCGGAAGTGAAAATATAACATGAGAGGAACCCGAAATGTTAACCCGGAAATTTGTATTTTCCTGTTATTCTTGTTCCAACTCAACTCAGAGTTGTCTTCTTGGTTTTAATGACAACGGCAGGGGAAATAGGAAACCAAATAGACTGTACAAAATAACAAGATGCGTTTTAGCCACAACAAGTTGCCTTTTCCCTGAAACAGTCGAAGTCTTGGTGGATCGAAAGATACTGACCGCTTCATTAAGCAGACAACGATGCTGGTCGTTATAAGAAAACAGAATTCTGAAAGAGGTCCAATTGCTATAAACCAAGCTATCGTTATTAGATGCATGAGCTGAAACTGTGAAATCATAAAAGTTTAGTTAACGGAAGCGGTTGGGATACTGATATCAAACTAGGCAATGTAATGACTTTATAGCTAGACTATGATTGTTTACTATACTTTGAAACAGACATAATCTTAGGAAATTTCAAGATCTGAATTTTGTTGCATGACATTTTCTGGGCAAGGTCTCAGTGGCCGAGTCAGTTGAAGTGCTTCATTCGATACAGTAGAATGTTCAAATTTCCGTTTTCATTCAATAAGAACTGCACTTTGATAGTTATTAAAACATTATTCAGTTTCTTCAACATTCGGAATCCAGAATAACTTGAAGCAGTAGAAGTTTCTCAGTGTTGCCAACCGTTTTAAAGCTTGAGTTGCCCGACATCAACTTGGAAATCACTTCCTTTTTAAAAGTTCTTCGATTGTCAGATCATTTTTGAAACACGGAAACCTCCTGACGTCAAAAATGTTTCCATGAAAGTTTTGTTAGAAACATCAGACATAAAAAAGCGCAGGTGAAAAAATCTAGTCAAAGTTTGGGTGAATGTTAACGGAAAAATAAGAATAAATACTTTAAAGGTTGTTCTGATAGTTGGTGTTTTGTCCCTAATGTCACCTTCGATTTTTTCTATCAATCAGTCAAGCGTAACTTGAAGCAATAAAACATATGTAAGCAATAGATCATTAGAGCCACACACTAGAAAACTTTGAAACTATTCAAATTCTTACCAAATTCTTGAAACTGCAAAATTTTTTTCTGTTTCAAAACATTTTCATCAATGATCTAGTAGGGTAGTGTAACAGTGTGTAGACTAAAAAAAGTAGTCCCTCAAAAAACGATTCCCATGGGAATGCATGAATATTTTCGTCTTTATCCATCTCTTCATAAACTCCCTCCTTCATGTGCCGATATTTTTCACAATATATAGGCAGTTCGAGTAAATTTTCTGCGCTCTCAATGCCTTTTTATCATGTGCTCCGTAAGCAGTTTTCAGAAAAATGTGCACGATTTTCGGTCTATTAATAATTTTTTTCAATGTTACACCGCGCTCTATTGCTAACATGGCTCGAATCTGAATTTCCCGTGAATTGTTCACGAGGAGTACACGAGACCTGAAACATTGAAAAAACGGCGGGAAAGCCGAGAAATTCAAATATCAGTCATGTTAAAAATCGAGCACGGCCAGAAACAAAGAATCAAATTTCAAAACTTTTCGCTATGTTTTTGAAACAGTAATTTTTTATGGAAAGTTCAAAGATTTCTAGGTATTATTCCCTTATCAACACTGAGAGGCTAAATAACAGTTTTAATAACATTTTCATTTTCAGCTCACATTTTTCTCCTGTTTCAAACTTTTCATTTTCACCTGACTCTCTGATTTTCCTTCAATGCGTATTTCACACTTTTTTGTTTCTAATTTTAGCTACATTCCCCATATCTGACTTCTCTTCCTCTCTTTTTGCCCTTCCTTTTCTCGATTTCTTCTCGAATTTTTCCCGGAAACAACGTGCAAAAAAGAGCAAAAAAAGCAGGCGGTGAAAAAAACACACATGAGAAAAAAGGGGGCGTGGCTTACTCGGAGAGACATGAGTGTGGATTTCTTCTCAACAGAAAAGAAGCATGTTTATTATGTGTTGTATGTGGGTTTGGGAGAAAGTCAAGATTTTGGGATTTTCAAAAATCTTGTCAATTTTTTTCTGTTTCATGTAATATTTTAATGTGAAGGTGATTTTAGTAATTTGCTTTTTTCGGGCTGCAGTAAGTAAAACACCGAGAAACCAGACACTCTCGTTTCTCTGCGTCTCTAGCTCCCACACTCTTTCTCTCCTTCTCCCATTGTACTTTGAACCTGCTACCTGATTCGACAGAGTATAACTCTACAACAGTAAAAGATATATAAAAATGGCCAACTAATGAAATGTGGAAAATCAAATTTCGTACATTTTTATAGTTGATAACTTATTTCTAGCTCAATTAGTTCTCAAGATACATGCGTTAGAAATAAATCTATGGCTGTCTTGGGCTCTTCAGAGAGCTAGAGAGGCGAGACACTCTCGTTTCTCTGCTCAATTTCATTTTTTATTTTTTTCTTAAGCAACGTCGCACCCAATGGAGATTTGAGAGAATACCAAGTTTCATAAACTCCTTGAAACAGTAAAAAAGTCGAAACTAGTCCCAATTTTTCTACAAAAAATTCTCTGTTTCACTGATCATTTAGGTAAATTCTCAATGTCTTCAACTGTTCCCAAACCTTTTTGCTCTTCAAATGGAATTATAATGATACGCTTCCTTAGGGTTGTAATATGTGAATAATAAGATAAACAAGGAGAAACCAGACACTCTCGTTTCTCTTCGTCTCTAGCCTCTTCATCTCTCTTTCACTAACCAAGAGTCGCTCTGCTAACTTTCCATTTGACTTTGACAGTGTATAACTCCAGAACCGTATTAGACAGCAAAAAATGGTCTATTTTGTAAAATATGTAAAATTAAATTTTACACATATTTTTAGTTTACAACTTTTTTCCAACTTCATTAGTTCTTAGGATAAGAGTCTTTGAAATTAAGAGATATCCATGGGTGCTCTGCAGAAAGTGAGAGACGCAGAGAAACGAGACACTCTCGTTTCTCTGCTCTTTCTCTCTCCTTGTTCTGATGTTGTAAATACTGTCAACTTCACAATGGAGGCTAGAAAAATTGGCACATTTCCAAAACTCCCTGAAACAGTAAGAAATTCAAAACCAGTCACAATTTTTCTCCAAAAATCTTCTGTTTCAATGACCCTTCTTTGTTAATCCTCAATGTTTTCAACTGTTTAGTGAAGGATTTCCTCTTTTAAAAACTCAAATCTCATTACTTCCCTCAACTTCCTATTATCAATTCGGAACAATCTAGAAACTCGAGAAACTTTTTTCTCCCTTCTTTTCCTTTCCTAGAAATCCGAAAAACTCTTCTAGATTCCGATCAATGACGTCTTCTTCGTTTCTGCTTCTTTTCTCACTTCCACCACCCCCAACATCTCCCGGGGGACCCTGTTCAAGGAAAAATCTAGTCAAAATAAACTCTGACAAGAAAAAAAGATGAAGTTATGACGTACTTCCAAGAACACCCCCATTTTCACATGTTTTGAGATTTTTGTTTCAAAATAATAAGGGGGAAAATAAGAAAAAAATGGGGAAGTAAAAAAGTGCGATTTTCGAAAATGATTCCCTTGGGAGGGATCTCGGAATGATCAGAAGGTTATTTATAGAGAGATGAGAGACGCAGAAAGGAATAGACAAAAAAGAAGTATTGGGAAATAAAGGGATGTTCATTGTCCCTCTTTTGGGAAAACGGTTAGAAATATAATATAATTGTTCCATTTGTAAACTTACTACTAAGAAACTTACTGAAACTCTGATTTTTTTAAACTGAAATTTTCAAGAAGTCGTAGCTAATGGAAGAGAACTAATGAAACTAACATGGGAGCTCAAATTTAGTGATAATCTGAAACAGAAATGTTTTCAATGTTCTGTTTCGAAACTTCGAAAACATCCATATTCCGAATTTAAAGCCATTATGTTCTTTCATAGTCTTACCTTGATAACTATTGAACATAGAACCGGACCAGAAACTTCTAGTACACGCATTGTTTATCAATCTTTTCTCTGGTGAATCTATTATCTCTGAAACTGTAATTGATGTTTTTATCAAAAAATTCCCACAATACCTAAAGTTTTCGAACCACTAAGATTCTCTATGATATGCTCCACCACGAAAGATGACTCCATGCCTAATATTTTTGCCCTGTTACAATAATTTTCATAATACATTGGTAGAATCAAGTCAGAGAGGATCTAATGCAATATGTAAGAGAGATTCTTTGATGAAAGTTCATTTTTATGTTCTGAGAGAAGTCACAGTAGTATCCTAGAAAAAATGATCATCTGTAATGTTAATTTTTGAAACAGTTAATTTAAAATTGTCTAGCATCTGGAAGAACTTTTTTCAGACTAAATCGTGTCTTTGGTAGTTCTTTTGTCCAACAGAGTTCATTTAGAAATTACTCCAACTTTGTGATAATCTTGGGAAGAGAAACGTTTGTTACATACGCGCAAGTGAATCCTGCATTGATATCCAAATCGTTTGCTTTTTATAGTCTTTTTTTGAAACCGAATATCCTTCCTATCACTGTTCTGGTATAATTATGCAATGAGATAATGAAATTTAAAAGCTGCAAACACTTGATTTCAGTATTTTCAGAATGAACATAGCTAATCCGAAACCGTAAATTATATCTGTAAAAATTGAAAGCCAAAAGTAGAGATGACTAACTCTCAAACATTCAGAAAATTCAAAAAGTTTTCCATGAAAAAGCGAACTGGATTTATTCTGACCTGTCAGATGTCGAGACATCATAGTTTATCTCTCATTATTCCTAAAGCTTCAGATCGGAAGCGGCAAACAATTTTTAAAAAAGTCAAGTTTCCATAACATTTCCTGTTTCAAAAATCCTCAATGATTTCTTGAGAGTCACTCGAAGCAATTTTATGCTTTCAAATCCTCCTTCCATGGACTAACTGTTTTCCTATCAAAATTCTTCACATTTTCTATCGTTTTCCGATTCGCTCTTTTGATCTCCCTCACGAATCTATTCCCTCTTCTAACCCAAAAAACTCCAACTATACGTGAAAAAGTCAAATTCTTTCCTTCTTTTCACCAAAAATTTATCCCACGATACTCTAAACTCATTCAAAAACCTATTCTTTTGAAATTTCCCGCCAAGATCTAGACCGAAAATGAGGAATCTGAAAAAGTATTGATACACTTTTCTTTCATTGCCAATTTCCGAGAAAAAGATTCGGAAAAAAGAGAAGAGAATGAAAGAAAAAGCCGAGTCAATTTATCAAAAAAAGCGGAAAAGGGAGAAGCGAGGGGAGGAGAAAATGAAGAAGACGAATCGGGTGGAAAAAATGAGAGGAGAGGTGTCCTTTTTTCTTTATTTTCATTCTGTTTTGGATTTCGAACGTTTGCAAAATTTGAAATCTACATAGAATTTTGAAAATTCTAGGAAACGAGAAAAAGTCTGAAAATCACAATTGTAGGAATGATTGACAAGTTTATGAATTTCGAGAGCGGAACATTTTTTCGGTTTCGAAAAATCCAAAAATTTCATGACTTTTAGTCTTGAATCAATTTGAAAAGAACAATTAGGACACCTGCAAAAAAAATAGTGTGATAATTTCTCTATTCGGCGTTCCCACGATTTCTTATCTTCTCAGTGGTTTCCTCTCAAATCAAGTTAAGCTTGCGTTTTGAATTTTACTAGGACTGTCTGAAACTGTGATAATTGTGAAAAGTCTCTAGAAAAATCTCGATTTCAGAGATATCCAACGTTCAGAACTTTTCTTTGGTTTTGCTGACAAAGAAGCATACATCTCACCTGAACAAGAATAAGTGAGGACTTACAGTCTGACTCTATCTGCCCTCCTTATTTTCATACTGTACATAAGGCATTCTAACGTTAGCTATCAACGGAATACTAATCGTAACACAGTAAAATTTCAACAATCTTCTTGTTGAAACAGCGAAAAATCTCTTTAGTCTTAAAAGCTTTATTATCTGTTTCATTTCTTCTATTTGATGCGAATAGCTCCTTGTTTTGTGTTTCTTAGAAGACACCCCGGGCCTTAATATATGGAAAACAAGAATTAGATAGTCAAACATTTTTCCAGTTTTGCAAACCACGGTCATTTAGGAAAATGATGAGAGGAGTTAGTTAGTAAAAATATGACATAGGTTTTATGGATTTCCGCTACTTCTTTTTTTAGAGTCTAAATAAACTCTTGAAATTGGTATCTAGCAGCTTGCATCAAAATTACAACAGTCTTTGAAACGGGAAAGTTTATATATTTTCTACTTAAATGTATCGTGACAGCAATTTCTGTTTTCAGTAGTTTTTCGTTTTAGATTTACATCATATCTGACGCCAAAACACGTTTCTGGCCCAGTATGTTTAAACATGTTGTTTATTTAGCTTGATAAACAGTCTCCGTAGCAGACCGATTTTTCGAAAACCATCAAATTTAAAATTTGAAACTGCAAACCTTGAGATCAGTCTTGTGATTCTTTGTGATAATGCTTTCTGTTTCAAAGCTTGTCAGCATTCCGACACCAGGTAAGCATTCTTAATAGATCTTTTGAATTCAAAGACACAACTTCCTCATTCGAATTCCATGATTTCTCACTTGAAGTACCACCTTGTATGATTTCCTAATTTGAAAATCGGATACACTTCTGAATACGGTCGCGGTATCTTCTACTCGACCCACAGTGAGATATTTATTATCAAAATGTATATAGACAAGCTATCACGTCAATCAAGCCACATCTTAAGGTGACGGTTTACATTTTTGTAAAACAGTGAATGTTTTGAACTACATGTAGGAAATTGCACATAATGAATTCCTACTCGGATTATAAGTATTAAATTTTCAGTCTGAAAATTTGACAGGGTTTTAATCAATAATACTCTGTGAGGCTTCTGTAGCCCACTGGCGTCTGGAGCCTATCCTCAATATGGGGAATTTTACCGATTACGAGTGTTGAGAGACAAGAGATTCCAGACGATCGATATAGTACTATCGTTTGGAAACCGAAAACGTTTCTGAATAATTCTTCTAGAAACGGTAAATTTCTCTTTAAACTTTGTTTTGCATCGCCACAGTTGAAAAGTCCCTGAAGGTCCATCGATTCTAGTTACTTTTTTGGACTATAATTTTCACCGGTTTCAAATCGTACTCATCTAAGGAACAAGCATTAACTTCCATTCCATCCATCGTGTTGCAAACGGTACCATATTTTTTCATGTTTCAATATTTTCTCTTAAAATTTCACGGAATTTTGTTCCTTGATTCATTGCATTTTCGCCGTTCCCATCTACAAGTCCACATTCCTTATCCAGAATTGAAAGTGTCCGAAATCCTGTTTTCGTTGCTTTCACCAATAAAATTGTAGTGTTTTAAGACGGGAACATGTCCCGTCTTCTTCCTAAGAAAATCCAATAATGGGAAAAACAAGTGTCGAAATTTGTAGGTTGATTAGTGTTCCGATGAAAAAAGAGAAGCTGTCACTCCAAATTTCTCTACTTTCATTTTCATTCATTGGATTAGAAGATGGGTTCTTTGAAAACCGAAGAAATGGAAAAATTCAATTTAAAGCTAACTTTCGGTGATCATTAGGTTTAGGAGGAGATGGTCAATCTACATCAGAAAAATTTTACTGTTTCTAGAAACAAGGATTTCTGTAGGGACGCCAGCTTTCCGGTAACTAACCAACAGGCCACTCCGAGTTATTGTATACCATAATCCTGATATTCATTTATTTTTCAAGTGATACAGTGATGTTTTGGATTTTATCCCAAGTAACATTTTTGTTAGAAACCAAATATAGTATCATTCGAAAGATCATAAAAAGTAATGTAAGCCAGTGCAACGAGTGTTCTCAGATATGTTTGGTTCTCGAGAAAATCGACTTTTTCTGAAACTTTGGCAAATGCTCAAACTCGCAGCTTCAAATTGTCATAACTTTTTCAAAACTAGACCGAAAAGGATCAGCCAAAAAGTCAGATGATGCTGAGTTAATGCTCTGTCCACATAGAAAAAGATTCAACTCTACATTCAAAACTTGTTGCTGAGAAAAAAGAATACATTTGTGCTCCAATAGTAAAAAATAGGTAAAAACTTCCCAGCCATACGACTTGTATCACACTAATTTAACACTAGGGATACATTCCAAGTGAGTCAAATCTAGATAACTTTTTTTCTGTTTCATAACTTTTTCCAATTCATCCGAACAACGTTAAGAACTGCTACTTGAATGGTTGGTGCACTTTCGAACCTCAAACTTCGATTCAAGATTTCATGATCATTTTGATTCAGCATCAATCTTCCATGAACAGGATTATTTTCTCATAGATACATGGATTTTCAATTCGAATAGATTCCAGACTTAGAATTCTCTAGGGTATTTTTATTCTCTAATGACACACTCAAACCAGTGAGAAATTTGAATGGTACAGTTAAGAAATTACCGGCGGAATTATCATTGCTTTCCTATTGACCATTTACAAGCACTTGCCTACTGAAACAGAAAAAAGTCGTCCAGATAAAATGAAAAAATGGAAACTGCGAAATTTACTCTCATGTGAACGGTAAGACGGCTCAATTTCTATGAGCATCCTGAAAATCTTGTCAAAATAATCTTACAGTTTCAAAATGTTTCTATATCTGAATTTTGAATATAATTTTTAGTGCTGCATCATTTTGATGTATGATTTCTCTCATCATCAGCTTTTTTTTAACAGATGAGCGCAGAGAAACTAAACATCTTGATTTTTTTAAGTAATTCTACTGATAGCCATGTAGGAGGAAGAGCATCAAATCCAAATTCTAGAAACATACCAAGATCATGTGAAACAGTGAATTTCTTTCAAAAACTTCCACAAATTTTACCGTTTCAGAACGATAGTCTTAGTCAATCTTTATTCTCGAATTTGATTTGATTGTTATTTCACAATCGCTAATAAAAATATTAGAAAAATGAATAATTCTGAGCCAAGTTTTAGACGCGAATGTTATCTCTGACTTATTTAAACAAGACCCAACATTATCTGTTTCAAACAATTCTTTAAAAAATACTTTCATTTTTTCCCATACCCATGTTTCTTTGCTCCTCCAAAGTGCACTATATTCAGTCTACTCCTGCCCCCACCCCCAACTTTTTCCCATATAAAATTCTATTATTTTCCATGTACCCATTCCCATTCAAAATTTAAAATTCAGAGTCCCAAAATTTTCAACACATCCCATAAAATGTTGTTCCCCTCCCATCCCATTCTCCCCAAAAGTCAAAAGTTTAACATCTCCCCTTTTCTCCCTATTTTTCGCCTAAAAACCGCCCAAAAGTGCTCCCAATGGAACTCATTCATTGCTTTTTCTTCTCCTCTGGTTTCTAGAAATTTCTTTTTTTTGTTTCAATTTTTTGATTTTTGGTGCCCCCTCCCCTTTTTCCTCTTCTGTTTCTTTGATGAGAGAATCTTCGGGAGAAAAAAACTTATTCTTTTTTCTCACACATATTCTGCTATTCATCTACTTCTTCTGACGTTTTTACCCTCCGGGGCTCCGTGAGCTTTGAGGAAGGGGGGGGGGGGGCGGAGAGGAAGATTCTTTACTTTTGTGCCGCCCAGACTTCCGGATTTTTGATACAAAACACAAAAAAAAAACGAAATCTTGGGTAGGTCTGGATTTGTTATGAATACACTTTTTGTACGACTGAAATCCAAAAGAACCCAAAAAAAAAAGAATCCAAAATTTTTCAGTCTAGTGAGTCATTGACATATAGAGTATACCTATAGAATTGATTTAGAGCAACTTTAGCAAGTGGAAAAGGAAAAATCGACAACATTTTATAAAAAGTTCGTAACTACAAACATTTTTACTGAAACCGAAAAATTTTTGATCTACCCAAACAAACTCAAGGGAGACACAGAGAAACTAAACATTCTCGTTTCTCTGCGCTCTCTTCATTTTTCGAACTCTTTAGTCATCTCCGCCTAGATACTTCAAAAATTAACCAAAACTAATCTTATTGTCTTCTGCGTGCCATGTGAAGCAGTATCAGTTTTTCCAACTATCCAGCTAAAATTTGAAATTTTTACTGTTTAAGAAATCTAATTAAAAAGTAGATCCTTGCGTTTAATGATACGTCAGTCGTAGTCTGTGTTTTTAATATGTTTTCAGTTTTTCGTTTCAAGAAGATTTCAACCTTTTCAATAAAACTTAAAATATGCTCTAAATTGCTATGTTGGTTCTTGATAGATGTTTCTTATGGAAAATGGTATGGAATTAGCTGAACTGAACACTGAACTTTTCGTAAGTTTCTAGCTACTCTTGAAACAGTAACCTTCGCTACCAATATTTTTGTCAAATCTCTACAATTTTCCTGCCTCTGGGCAATTTAGGTGTGCAAACCTAACTGTGGTACAGTATGACATTTTTTCTGTTCCAAGTTTTTCCGTTATTGTTTCTTAACCAGAACCATTGATTGGATAATCAAAGCTAGTTCACCATATCCTCAATTTTCCGTTTTCTCATCTGTCATCATTGTTGCTACTGTTACAAAACTTGCTTATTATTATCGATCGTTTGTTATTCATAATAAGACTTCCATTTTAGTTCCCAATAATATGGGTATATATGAGTCGCAAGTGTACTCTCGATCCGAAAAAGATTATATACATTATCTTCTAATCAGATAGAAAATGTTTACTGTTTTCACAGTTGTGGAAAACATATCACTGAAAGAGTCAGGTATTAACACTGGTCCAACCGATTTAATGCAATTTTAAGTTTCAGTTTCCAACTCATCCAATCAGAAATTGAACTGGCTTTTTTCTTTAATAACTCATATATTTTTAACTGTTTCAAACCGATGTTTCCATCACTTTCTATTTGGTTCTACAGTATGCGATGTTTACCATCTATAGATAATTCTAGGTTGTGATTTTCTACTTACTATTTATTAATAGAACTAATTTTGATATCCAGTCCAGAAGAATAGACCCGGAAAAAAGACACTGTTTCAGAAAACTCTGAAGACACAGTAGATTGAGCCAATTATTAGTGATCGTTCATTCACCGGAGCTGATTTCCCGATAGCAATCCAAAAATTTCCACTGTTCCGAAAGTTTTTCTACTAAAATCGTTGAGCTTTCAGTTTCACTACTATCCGAACCCATTTTCTTCAAAAATAAGATTATGACCCAACCTAAAAGTTGCAAACATGCACCATTGATAACTATCCCAAACTCAGGAATTCCAACGTGAACTAGGCGCTGACTAGGTATTATTCATTGAGGAACATTATTATTATACAAATCAAAATATGTTTCATCGTCACTCAATTTTTCCCTATTTCAAGAAGTTTACCTTCTTGTAGTCTTCCATAACAGACGATACTCCGGGAAAAAGTATATCCAAAAAAACTAACTTGGAGCGTATTTCGGCATACCAGTCAAACTTTTCGAGCCCATATCTCTGCTCCTAAGAACTTTCCGGAAAAAATTTTTCTTTATACGTCTCATTTTTAGGATCTCTTCGTCATTCCCCTGTCCTTCTTCCTACATTCCTCCTTTCCCTTAACTTGCTCTTTTCGTGTCCGTTCCTCGTCATCACCTCTTCCTATTCAGTACTATTTCAATAAACGTTCTTGAAAATCGAAGACGTTTGAGTTTCAGTGGTTCAGCTTTTTTCTATCCAAAAAAAAACACTTGAAGTTGCAATCATGCTCCAATGATAAATTTCCTAATTTGTTTTTTAGTTAGACTTGGACTGGAGCATATTATTACAAAACTTCAACTTCACTCAATTTTTCCCTGTTTCAAAGCATACTTTTCTCATTGGTGTTTCCAATTGGGGTCGATATTCCGTGCATAACTCCTGAAATTTCCAAAATATTTTTCCTCTGTTTTAAAAATCTTATAAGATAATCCTTCTAACTGAAAATTCTACAAAATCAAAGGTCCCCTAGGGTGGCCAAACTGGCGAAAACCGGCGCCGGTCGCCAGGATCTTCCTGGCAAGGGCGACCATCGCCAGTTTCTAGACTGGCGTGAAATGCCAGTTTTCTTCATTTTCAATAGATTTTCCACTGATTTCCGTTTATTTTAAACCGGCGTTTCCCGCCAGTTTTAAAAATTGCTGGCAATTTTTGCCAGTGACGTGGAATCCACAGGGCCAGTGTTCTAAACTGGCGATGAGAAAACAACCCTAAGGTCCCCATTTCGACATCTCTTTCTCTTTCCCCTGTCCTTCTTCCTTCATTCCTCCTTTCCCCTTAACTTGCTCTTTTCGTGTCCGTTCCTCGTCATCACCTCCTTCCTATTCTCCATTTTTCCTTATTTCTCTTTTCCATATATTTTTATCTGTTTACCATTTGGATCACTGTCCTCTCTCTCTCGACGTCCCTTCTGTGTCCTCTATGACCTCCGTGGAGAGAGAGATGCAAAAATTCTTGTGTGTTGCAAAATTTCTCTCTCTCTCTCTCCCAGTTGGTTTGCACCGTAAGGTCAAAGCAGAGAAGATGGAATTTTTGAAAAATGGCGCGAACAATGTGGTCATTGGAACGTGTTGACACTTTCTGAGAATAGTTTGGGAAAAGTGACGACGGGGGTGTCTAAAAGACGGGCGGTCAATATAGGTGGGAAAAGAAGTATGTGTGCAAAAAATGAGGAACGTGGGAAGATTTGATATGTGTTTTTTGGGAGTGACGTGATTTGGAATTGAAAGTACGTTATAGTTAAAAAGAATGGCTCAATCCCGTTTCAGTGACTGGGTGAAGATACTTTTATTGAGAAATAGTAACGATTTTCAATCAGAAACATGCTGCAAACGTGCTCAAATAAAAAACTAGGATATTCATCACCAGGGTTGTCACCTTTTGTGGTTGGCCACATCGGCGTGCTGCAGCCTTGGTCATCTCACAATCACAGAGAATCAGAAGACGTGGAAAAAGGTTAACATTTTTGAATATGAGTGCGATTAATCAACCAACACAAGTGATAAATATGAATAAATGCTAGTCCTAACAAAACAAGACAACTTTTAATGGTTTAGGGTCATGTAAGAAACAGTAAAAAATCGTATCTTACTTTAGATATATCTAGAATGCACCATAACATGAAGCATCAATATAGCCACATTAACTTTCTGTTAAAACTGAAGGATTCCAGAAATGGATTACTACCATTGAAAGCCTTTAGAACTATTGATAATAACTTGTAACAGGAATTTTCTGAACAAGACTTGTTTCAAAATTCGTAGTTAAAAATTCAAAGATTCTTCTAGAAACAGTAGGAAAACTAGTGAGCTTGCTTCCTATTATCTGCAAAACTGTTTAAAACTAGTGCATCTCAACAGGCTTCAAGTAAAATAATGGAGAAACGATTCTGCGGAACGAATGCCGTTCTGATTGGTAGCACTTATACAATTTTCTCACTGGAAGCATACTGAAACAGAAAAAATATGGGAAATGTTTTGTTTGTCATTATCTAGTAATTTTTTTTTGAGAGATAAGCAAAAACATCTTTGTGAAACGGGAGCTGAATTGGTAAAAAAGATTCTTCAATATTTATAAGGACACCGTTCAAATAATGCAGTTTTCATGAAACAGAGTTATTTCGAGAATAGCGACAAATGCAATTTGTAATTCACATCCTGACATGGTGATTGCCTACAATGAATTCTGCTGGTAGTTTAGATAAAAACTGATTTGATTTCGATAAAGTTTCCTGATTCTAGCCTCGGATAATGAAAAAAATGCACCAGAATCGGTATAATATCTTCACTTTCCCATATCAAGTTTTCGAAAAAGATATTGCAAATTTCATTTTTGCTTTCTGCGTTTCTTTTTAACAGCTTACCGCGCACCGGTTACTGGTTGTTTAGGTACATTTTATTTTCTAATTTTCCTAGTGAAACAGCAATGATATTAAAATTTGTAACATCTTCGACGGTGCTAGGTTATAGCTAATCGAACTAGATTTTATATTATTTTGCGGTTCTATTAGACACATAGTAATAGTAGAAACTTCGAAAACAAAAATGTCGGTTTCAAAAAAGTATTAGGTATTAGTATTTCAACATAATCAACTGATCTCCATCCGAAAAGAAGATTAACAACAAAAGAGTTTGGTTTAAAAAACAACAATTACTGTTTCAAGATAATTTTTTGAACCGGTGCGTGTTTCAAAAAGTATTCCAGTCGTTGTATTCCACTTATTAAATTTGCAGGTGTGATGCATAGAAGTCTCTGAAAATGTCACTGTTACACGAAACATATTTTTTGCTATTGGAGCTGGAAAATCTTGATTACTGGAATATTTGACATCAATAGGAAAACGAAGAAAAAACAGAGGGCTGTGAGAGACGCAGAGAAAGCAGACACTCTCGTTTCTCTGCGTCTCGCCTCATTTCACATCATGAGAGAGAAGATTTTTGGAAAATTTTACTGTTGCAAAATATATCCTCATAAAATCGGCAGCCAGTAACTTTGATTAGATGTCGATGCCATTAAGAATAAACGCAAAAAAACCAGATATCCTGACTACTTTGCGTCTCTTCTAGTGTCATGTTTCTTAGTTAGACACTCGTTACTTTTTAGAATTTGCGGTTTCAAAAATTTGCTCTATGAAAACTGTTTGTTTCATATCTCAATTTGAATAACATTCTCATTTTAATTCGAATCCTCTTGTCGCTGCGTATTCCAACGATAGAGGCATGAGAGTGTATAAAAATGAGAGACGCAGAGAAACCAGACACTCTCGTTTCTCTGCGTCTCCTCTCTATCGTCTATGTTTTCTTTCTATGAACGCTTGTTATCCTCAATGGCACTATCCCTCAAAAATCATTTCAACTTTAACCAAATTTTTGAAAAAGTAACAATTTTTCTCCAAAGTTGTTCTCTGAACTCCCATTTCCTGTTCTATTTTCGAATTCCCCCATTTCTTCTCGAGGCTTTCATTAATCTCATTTCCATATTCTTCTTCTTCCTATTTTTCCCTATTTTTCACCTCTCCAATTAGCCGTTTTCGACTTCATTAGGGACGCCCATAACCATCAACAAAACCCAGAATTTTTCTTTCTGTTTCATATCAAGAATTTTTTTGATACTCCCCCATTCAAATTCAGTTAATAGATACCTTTATATCGTCTACTGAATATTCTAACTTCTATAAAAATGCTCCCCGACCGTTTCCGTTATTCAGTGATGGATTTCACCCGCGAAGCTTTGCTCGCCGAGCTCGAACTTAAAGATGACATCATCGATCAACTTCGGAAGGAACTCGAAGAGTACCGTATGCAGAATTCGACTCGAAAAACTGCGATTTCTTCGGAACCCGATGTTCAAGTCAAGCGGACGATTATTGGGAAGAGTGATGAGTGAGTTGGGGGTTTGTAACGAGAATTACTGTTTCACCACAGAATTGAAAGTTTGGAGAAACAGAGATTTTTGATGCGACGTCTCTGTTCTTTTGGGAGTCCACTAATTCAAATTTTTGAGTGTTTTGTACCAATCGACGTAGAATTTCTGAGAGATCAACTACTTTTCTTTAACTCCCAGTCTGAAAATCTCCCCTCAAGAAGTTATAGGCCAAAAACTGACCTAATTAGTATTGAGAGTGAGCAGATTTTTTATTTGTCTACTAAAAGTTACCTGTTTCACTGGGATTTCGTACTTTTTCTGAAGCTGGAAATTTTGATTCATCCTATTCCATCGCAAGATTATTAAATTCAAATACACACCAAGCAGTGTATGACCGCAGTGTCCAGTATTTTCAATAGAGCGATGTTCTATATATATATGCGAATAATAGAGCAATCAATCCTTTTCAATGCACCATATGGCTGGAACAGAAAGCCAACAGTAGTGCTATTTACGGAACGCGATCACCTATTGAAATTTTCT
Organism: Caenorhabditis sinica; assembly: GCA_963932045.1. NCBI lineage: Eukaryota > Metazoa > Nematoda > Chromadorea > Rhabditida > Rhabditidae > Caenorhabditis > Caenorhabditis sinica. The sequence goes on along the minus strand of OZ009940.1, from coordinate 8,150,554 downwards.
GTTTCAACTCCAAGTCAATTAGTATGTTGTCACATTCGATGTTGATGAGAATGTCGAGTCTACTGTAGACTATCTACATTAGACTGTCTACATTCCTGAGTTGTAATTGTATTATCTATTACGTTTTTTGTCAGTTATATAGTTATATTTAAAGGCCCATGGAGTTATTAGAGAAAATAAGAAACGAAAAAAAGCCAGCAACCTACGATATACACTAAAAGTTACCGGTTTCACTCGGATTTGGTATTTTTGTGAAACTGAAGATTTTGATTCATCGTTCAATAGCAGTACTCGAAAATTCAAATATACACCGAGAACAAGCAAGTAATTTGTCCATGACTGTGGTGTCTAGCAAAGCTATCACTTTTCGCAAAAACTGTGCCAGTCGGCCATATGACTGTATTGATGTCTCGTGTTATCCATAGCGCGATTTTGCATATTTGTGAACTATATACTTTCTCAAACGTAGCATACAACAAATCTAGCCGAAACAGAAAATCAATGGAAGCATTATTTTCAAAAAATGATGAACTACTGAAGTTTCGTGTTTCAAGTCGAAATCAACAAGCGCGCTCTATTGTAATGTTACTAGGAGTGTAGTGTAAAAAGCACCGACAGTAAGAACATTCCAAATAGAGCGTCTTTGCCACAGTAGGATTACCAGCTGGTTGAATAACAATCAAAAAATTTTCTGTTTCACCAAGGATTGAATACATTTCGGAAATAGTCAAATTTGTTATTCACTTCTTTTTTCACGAAATATTGTCATTCAGCCTGCCATCTGGGTAAATATGAAGGCAAATTCGCTATATTGAGAATCGACTCCAAGTTCTGATAATGAAGAGAGACACAGAGAACTAACAAATTTTCAATAGAATCCATTGACAATGCCATGATAATTAGGAAAAGATGGTAGAAAATGAGGAAGCCATCAAATTAAACATTTATGTTTCCAATTTTTCTTACTTTTTTCATGAAACAGTAATTTTTACTCGTTCTATGATTTCAGGAAGTGTTATGTATAAATATCAATTTCGATCATAGGACCCTTTTCAAATCTAGAAAACTCTCAAAAAATCCTAAAACTTCAATTCGAAAAACCATCAACATTCTCAAAAATTTCCTTACTTCTATCACGTTTTTCAGATCAAATATTTTGCGCCCCAAAACTTTTTTTCTCATAAATCAAAATCAAAAATAAACCCAAATCACATCATTTCTCTCAAATTACATGACAACTACCCGTCTCAATCAGTCTCTATATAATCTCATCAGTCAATACAGTATATAAAAAAAAACTAGACAAAATTCCATCCGACCGACAAAAAAACATGTGCTTTGTACTCATGGTGTATCATGTCATTTTCTCTCTCGCAGCTACCGAAAAAGAGCACAAAAACGAAAAAAGAAGAGACTTTGCTCTTTGCACGAAATTTTTGTGCTCTCAGGGAAAAAGGGGGGGGGGTCAAACAGATTACTGTCGTCTCCCCCCTCCCGAGAAAAGTGGGCGGAGCCTAGAGTTTAGGGAAAAATTAACAAAAGGGTTCATTTCATTTGTGTGTTCCTGTTTGTGTGTGTGGAAACCGTTCAAGTTTTGCTGAAATTTCTGGAAAAATGAAGGCTTTAAGATATAGAAGAGACTTATTCCGTAGCCGTACTCAACGCTATATTCCGAAAAGGTTAGTGGTTTTTGAGGAATTTTGAATTTTTCCAATAGTTAGAACTAGAATTAGGAAAAGGAGAGGTGATCCACTATTACCGACAGAAAATGGTTGTTTTTTGTTTTAGATGAAACGGAAATTATTTTGAAAATTTCAATTGTTTGATAATGTCCAATATCCGGCAAAAAGTCGAGAGTACTGCCCATTGCGTTATTAAATCGAAAATGAAATTGAAAAATCTCACAGTATCCCTGAAACTGGCAACTTTTGAAGAAAAAAATTCTGTTTCAAAATTTTCATAATTTGGGAACCTAACTTTAGACTTTTGTTAAACGAGGCTTTCGGTACAGGTTCACAGCAGTTATTCCGCTTCAATTTTGATTATTAAATCACAGATTTCGATCTCCAATAAGACACTCATTTCCAATTACATCTCAACATTCTCATGAAACGGTAAATTATTTGAAAAATTGATGAATCTCAAACTGACTAGATTGTGAGAATGAGACGTTGCATTTTGCTAAAAACAAGTATTTAGGAGATACGGAGAATGAGTAAGGCTCTAGGATCTTTGGAAATCTGTATGTCTGATCTTATTATTATCAATCACACATTGTTCTATAGGACTAAAACAGCTTACTATTATAAAACAGTAAAAACATATTTTCCTGAAAACTTTTCTGTTTCACTGCAAATAGTTTTTTTTTGCTCTAAAAAACCAAATAGGAATTGAATGTTCGTCAGTTGATTAGACTAGTTGGAAACAAAAAGGCGACTTTAAACTAGAGTGGAAAACCCGGGTCGTATTAAACACCGAAACCATTTCCATTTTTTTTTCACATTCCAAATGAAACATGTGAAAAATATTAGCTTCAAAAACTAGCAGAATATCTGCCTTGGCATTTTTTCTGATAGTTTTGAACGGCTGTTCGTCTAGATTTCCTCGAATAAACATTTTTAGAAATCTGAATAAAAACGGTGGCTACTTCACAGTAAAGAAATCAAAACCTAAAGCTACTCAAAGACTCCCAGAAACCAGTCCAAAGGCTAATTCTTGAAAAAAATTCAAATCATGTGGTTACTTCATTGAGAATACCGAATACCTAATTTACACAACAAATCAAAGAAACAGAAAAAATTGTAACTGTTTCAAAAATTTTTGATCTTAAAAAGCACGCCAGATCCATTGTTCACATCACCTTCTCATTGATCTATATAAAATTAACAAAAGGGTTCATTTCATTTGTGTGTTCCTGTTTGTGTGTGTCGAAACCGTTCAAGTTTTGCTGAAATTTCTGAAAAAATGAAGGCTTTAAGATATAGAAGAGACTTATTCCGTAGCCGTACTCAACGTTATATTCCGAAGAGGTTCGTGGTTTTTTTGAGGAATTTTAAATTTTTCAAATAGTTAGAACTTGAATTCGACATTTAGAAATCGACTATCATCGGCAGAATTTTGTTTATGTTTTCTGTATCAGATGAAACGGGAAATACTTTGAAAATTTAAATTGTGTTCCGCAATGTCCAATATCAGGCAAAAAGTTGAGAGGACTTGTTCTATTGTATTGGAAATCATATTGAAAGATCTTACAGTATCTCTGAAACTGGCAATTTTTGAAAAAATGATTCTGTTTCAAAATTTTCATACTTTGAAAACCTAACTTTAGACTTTAGTTATTCGAAGCTTATGTTTCAATTTATTATAGTGTTCATTCTAATGCTTGCATAAATCTACTTCTCTAAAGTTTTGATGGAACACAAAAAACGTCGCTCAATAATTTCTGTTTCAAGGTTTACAGCAGTTTTTCTGCTTCAATTTTTTTAGTAAGCCAACAATTTCAACGGACCAATAAGAAAGGCATTTTTAAAATCGTCTCAAAATTTTCATGAAACGGTAAATTTTTCGAATAATTGATGAATCTCGATCTAGCTTGTGAGAATGAGACGAGGCATTTTGTTGAAAACAAGTATTTTAGAAGATACTGAAATTGAGTAAGGCTCTGGGATCTTTTAGAATCTGTATGAATGATTCAATTTTTTGACAATCCAACACTGTTCTATAGCCTCTGACACTTTGGAAAATGTGTTTACTGAAACAGTAAAAACATGTTTTCCTGAAAATTTTTCTGTTTCACTGTAAATAGTTGTTTTGCTCTAAAAACCAAATAACAATGGAATGTTAGTCTATTGGTTAGAATAGTATACGTAAACATCAAAACTTCCCAGCAATTCACATTCCACATGAAACAAGTGAAAAAAATCGGTTTCAAAAACTGGCAAATTATCTGCACTTTTTAAGGGGTTTACTGTGTTTACGAATGACTCATCCAATTTATATAACCAATCAAAGAAACAGAAAAAATATCACTGTTTCAAACATTTGTAAAGTTTTAAAACCCGCCAGATCCATTGTTTACAAAAGCTTTTTTATTGAGCGATATATTATTTCAGAGCCTTCGAGACCATCGGCAATGCATTGTGCCGCAATACGTTCTTGCGTAATCTCGACTCGGCTCAAATCGAGAAAATCTCGTCGGCGATGTATCCGGTCGAAGTTCAAGCCGGAGCAATTATCATCCGTCAAGGCGAATTGGGGTCAATTATGTATGTCATTCAAGGTAAGTAGGCTTTTTTTGGGGGTTTGGGGGTGGGTATGGTAAAAATTGAAAAAGTTCTGTTTCAAAGTTACGAGAGTTAGTGGGTTTATTAGTTACCCGCAGTTGGCTTGTGATGCAGTTTTCAAATGAAAATGAAATTGAACACCGTTGTTTCACTTTCTAAAAAATGTGTCGCTTTCATCGTCATCTATGTATTAGGGAATTATTACTCCAGCTCAACACAAGTTCCTTTGAAACAGTGAAATAATTGAAAACATTCACCCAAAAATGTTCAGTTTCAAAACTTTTATGCCTAGTTTTGTACTTTCCATACATCAATAGTCCACTCCAATAGATTCAAAACAGTTTTTTGTTCCAGAAGGAAAAGTGCAAGTGGTCAAGGACAACCGTTTCGTTCGTACCATGGAGGAGGGTGCTCTGTTCGGAGAGTTGGCCATTCTTCATCACTGCGAGCGGACTGCTACTGTTAGAGGTTAGTGAATCAATTTGTTGCGCCAGGATTATTGAAATGTGTATGTTTTGAAAACTACAAATATCCGTAATGAAACAGTGAAAAAAAGTTTAGGAAAGTTTTGTTGATTTAGTCTATCAGCGGTATTCTAAAGCTTACACCGCATTCTATTGCTTACATGACTAAAGTTTGAATTTTTAGGCTTTTCTGCCATTTTTTTCATGTTTTAAAGGCTTGTGTACTCCTCGTGGAAAACTCAGAAGAATCATACGAGACCTCAAACGGCGGCAATTCTTAAAATTCAAAATATAGCCATTTTTACAATAGAGCGCGTTGTAAAATTTCAAATATCACTAATAGTAAATTAAGAAAAATTTTCGGTTTCAAAAGTTTTTCAGAAACCAGATCCGTTTTTTCATTTTAGTTTTATTCTGGTTTTTCTAGGAATGTCACAATCAAATCTTCTAGATCCCTCAGTTTCCTTTCAAAATTGAAAAGTCCGCTCTCCAAAATATTGTTGACCTTTTTTTCTCCAAAAACACTGTAATTTTTGTTTCTGCAAAAAGAATCAAAATCTATTTATATCACTGATTTGATTATTTTCGGTGTATGTTGTTCATTTTTCTGTCATTCACCTTCACTATCCCTATATTTTTCTCCTTCTGTTTGCATCTTAAAACCTGTTCACAGACAAGAAAAGTCAACATGTTTGCAAAGGTTATCTCATTCATTTTACACTGTTTCAGACAAGGTGAAATAACAGAAAAACAGAAAGTTTGGAGAATTTTGATCTTTTAAGATAGAATTTTAGAACTTTGGGTTAAAAATTTGGCACGTGACATGAAAAAAGATAGAGACTTGTAGAGTATTCTGGAATCTTGTAGTGACCCATGGGCTATTGTATTTTTTTGATGAAGAGCGGTACATCTTTTGGCATTTGAACTGTAAATTTTGTGAAATCCGTATCGAGGCTGTTGGTACCAACGTTTGATCACATTTTTTGCAATCGCGTAATCGATACTGGTAACTTGAAACAGCAAATGTTAAACAAGAGAGAAATAAGTTATTATTCAGGCCTTTTTTGAATTTTTAGAAATTAAAGAAATCGAAGTATCCTTAAAATTTTTCGGTAATTAATGCTAACCTTTGGAACGGTAAAATTAGGAAACGAAAAAACTGTTTTTTTCAAATTCCTCAATTTCTACGGTATTTTGGTGGATACGTAATGCCGTAACTGTCTGCATAAATTGTGTTCGGGATGCTTGCTGCTTTCAAAATGTAGAAGTAAATTTGTTTCTAGAAGTTTAGCAGACATGGAATAAACTTTTGGCAAGTACAAGAATAGTCACTTTGCTTCGAACCAAAACAATATTTTGAGATAGAAACAGTGAAGTTTGCTCAGAAAATGTGTAGTTTCCTAGCGATGATTTCAAAAACTCAACTTTTTCGAATCGAAATTCTGAAACTGTAGCTATTCCGCAGCCCCCTAATTTTATGGAATCTAACTAAAGCTAATCCTTAGTTCCACATACCCGGGATTTGAATAAATTGGTTACTTTTGGGTTTAGCATTGATAATCCTCTCTTGAAACAAGAATTTTTACAGCGTTAAAATTATATTTTCATTTTCAAGCGAGAACATGAAAAATGAAATTTTCTCTGACAGAGTAATTAGTAAAAATCGTACCATTCTGACTGATGTATTTCTTATGAAACATTAATTTTCATCCAAAATCTGTATAAATATGACACATTGAATTTTTCTCTAAAATTACAACTCGATTCTCTTACGACTTTAGTAAACGTTTTGAAATAGAAAACATTTTTCGAACTTCTTTGACATCTATTCAAGAGTAATCGAAAACTATGTTCTAGAAGAACAACCAGTGTATAAAAAGCTTCATTTTTGAAATATTTTTTCTGCAACAGTGTTCGTTTTTGCCTTCACTAATGGAATATATAACAATAATGCTAGTCCCTAATTTAAAAAATGTCGATCTTGAAACAGTTTTATTTTTTAATGCAGTCGATTCATTAGTGTTCCAGTCTCCACTTTTACTTCGAAAATTCCGGAAACAGTAATAAATTTTTCCAAGAATCTGGGCATTGGCTATGACGTTTTAGGCAGCCCTCTTCCAATTCAAAGTGCCCTGAAACATTCCACCCCGTGGCCTAACTATTCAATTCTGTAAAAGTTAGTCCCCGATCTGAAATCTTGACTTTTATTTACCAAATCCCTCAACTTCCGGCTAGTCTAGACATCAGGAAGTTAACAAGTGACCTCATAAGACCATCACATTTTTTTCAATCTGAGGTGAGTTCCAATCATAATTTCAAAGTCGATCCATCATTTTTTTTTGTCAAAGTTTTCGGTTCTCTCGGGTCTTCCATTGAGCGTACTGCGTCCCTGCTTCCCCTTGTTTTTCATCTGAAACAGAAAAACACAGTTTAAAAAAGTGACGATATTTGATCTGCCAAAGCGCAAAGATTCAGAATGACGTTCATTGGTCAAAAAAGGCAAAAACTTTTAGAAGGAAAAGTGACGAAAAAAAACGAGAAATGATGTCAGTTACACTATTTGGTTCAAAATGATTCTGCTTTGATACGGTGTTTCTAAGAATAGAAGAGAGACAATGAGTGTAGATGGACCCGTTTTGGACGGACGGTTTGATTGGGGGTACAGTAGTTTCTTTGATCTACAGTAGGTTTGAACATTAAAAAATTTCGGTTTCATAAAATTTTTATGAGATTGCATAATTATGAGTACTGTAATGGGTAATGCTCCTTTTCTAGTTTCCGAGTTGATATGGGCTACTGTAGTCTGAAACATGGTTTGATGCATAATAATATCTGAACGTGAGAAGTACAGTACATTCGGATTAAACTGTTAGACTACGAATTGTTGGTTCGAACGATTCACTATTTATTTCTAGAAACCTGCGTGTTGTATTTCCAATGAAACAGAGGAATTCTTCACTGTTTCATGAAACCAAGAAGACAACTACTAGCTAGTAGGTTCTTGTTAACGAGAGATTTTCTGTTTCAATATTTCTGTATAAGAATTATCAAATGTAAATTGTCAATACGATAAAAATTTCAATCTCATTAAAAATGCCTTCGATATTCTATTAGTTGAAATTTAAACCAAGAAATCTTCCATCAAGAAAGCGCATGAGACAACAAAAAACTTTCCCTGTTTCAATCACCCTTTCAAGTTTTGCAACAAGTAAAAATTATTGATTTCCAAACAATACGTACAGAAAAAACCTAATCACAATCTGAAAAATTATCCTGTTTCATCGAAAACTTTTAAGCCAATCAGTGATTATCAGAGTAATCCATGGAAAAAAGCCATGCTAAGTATTAAAAAATTACTATTTAATTGAAATATAGGATTATAAAAGATACTGGTTCAGATGCTCAGCAAAATCCCACATTATGGTGCTCTGCGAACATAATCCATTTCACATTCCTCGAAATTTTCACTGTTTCGAACGAAGCAGAAAATTAGCTTCATGTAATGTGCACTGATAACTCCATCTTTTTAAGAGTATCGTGTATTAGAAATTTTGATAGCAATCTGAGCAAAAATTGTGAAAAAAGTCTGGAAGCTTCGAAAATGAGGACTTAGATGACTCGAACCCAAGTAAGTAATTGTAATATTCAAAAATTTCCGATCCAACTATTACTATTCCTTCAAGACAGTGAAAAAACTTTTTAGAACACAACAGTTCCGCAATAGTTCTTTTGGCTCTAAAGCAACTTTACTATTTCAAGTCAAACTTTTGAGATTATTTTGTTTGCTGGTCAACGGTTTAGTTCAATCCTATCAAATAAAAATTATTGAACTAAAATTTTACGGTTTCCAATTTTGCCTTCCTGAAAATAGGGGGCGTCTCAATTGATCGCAAGCTCTCAGGAACTGGTTAATCTGTTTCGAAAAATTCTTCCGGACTTGCCCGGCCCGGCCCGTAGCATGTCTGTTTTTTTTCGGTTAAAATTTTTTTTCTACTATTTCAAGTTTGCCCTAACATCTGGAACAGTAGTTGAAAATGATCCGTAATGTGCAATTCCATTTGACAATTTTCTCTGTTTCTAGTTGACCACACTAGAAATTAAAACCTTATTTTTCACTGGTTTCTGTTTATTTGACGACACTTTTTGATTCCTAATTTCCCAAAATTATCACTGACAATTTTTGGTCTCAAAAATCTTTCCAAATATTTTCAATAACAATGTCTTTACCGACCAAACTTGAAAAATCGTATGGATCAAATAGTTGCCTCTTCCGTGTCTACACACCCTTATTTTCAAATTGTTTTTTACTGTTTCACCAAATTGCGTCTAGACTGATTTCTGATATATTTTCAATAGTTGTTTACCATTCATTCCAAGTCATTTGTAGGATCCAGTTTAGAAAAGGAGGAAGATCCAAAAATGGAAAAATCTAGAGACGAGGATCAAAATATTATTCCTTCTTCAACTTCTTGTGACAATGACTAGAGAGTTTTCCTGTTTCTAAACGTGTTTACAAGAGTTTCGGGAGGTCTGGTGATAGTGATTCATTTGGACTAGGCGTAGGGTTACTGTCTCTTATTTTTGTGGAGTTGGTTTGTGATTTTTTGTGATAATACTGTATTGTACTAGTTCGTCATGATCGAATCCATTAAATTTCATTTAGGATGTCTAAACCCTAATGAAAACAATTTCTGCCGAACATATTCTGTTTCAACACACTCGCTTCCTTTCTGTACGAAGTTTTTGGCTTAATTTTTGGAATTGAACTACTAGTCTTATCCGGAAGCAGTGTTTCAAAAAATTTTCTAATTTGGTTAGACTTCACAACTTTTTTTGCTATTTCATAGTTACTTGAATACCGCTGCTTTGAAAAATTTCTTAGTTTCTCGTATTGAAAAAATTTCTGATGAGATTACTGTTTCCTTCAATTTTGTTTACTTTGTGAGGAGTTCAATAACTTGATTCTGGAACTACTGTGTGTCTAAGAATTTCTCGGAATAACAAAAAAATCATACTTTTATAGATCTCCAAATAAGTACTATTTCTATAGTTACATTAACGATTCCAACTAAATTTTTCCTCGGTTTGGGAGTGATATTCAAAACTGAATAATTAAAACATTTTCTTATCAGAAGGCCTAAAAATTCTGTCATTTTCCGAAATTTTCACAAAAAAATCACTGTTTTATAATTCCTTCAAATCCTGGAAAGGGCAGCCAAACGTAGTTAGTTTTTTGTTAGTGGTTTATTCAGCTGATAGGAATAATCATATTCAGGCAGAAAATCTTTGTGAACTTCCTGGAACTCCTAGAAAATGTACTGTTTCAAAATCAGAAAAAGATGGTTTTGGAGTTGCTCTTTTAATAACATTGCAAACTTGATATTTTCGATAAATTTGATTCCATAGTACAAAATCCGGCACAGAAAAATTGCTGTTTCAAAAATTCTAGTTTATTTCAATTGTACTGTGCATTATGTTTACATGTCTATCGCTTGATCATAAATATTTACGATATTGATCTTCCCGGAATTGCTTCTTCTTTTTAAAGTAACTTCTATGATTCTGAAAAAGATAGTATAGTTGATACATTCTCTCCAATAAGTTCAAACTTTGAAAAATCTCGCCAAACTTCAAAAATTACTGTTTCATAATTTCTACATAATTTCAATATACTTTGAACTTTTGGTGAGGTCCCGGTTACACGTCTTATATTCATTTCACTTATAAACTCTAGTGTTTTTCTCCTTCAATTATCCGTTTGTTTGCCTTTAGCTCAAATCACGAGAACATGTTTTCTGTTTCAAGAATTTTCCTAGATAATATCGATTTCAGGCTTCTAAAAGACTAGCTGGAACGTCACAGATTTTTCATTGAACAAAAATTTTTGCATGAAAAAAGGAATATTTGAAATTCATAGGTTCCTATACCATATTTTCATCATAACTTGAATTTATGATCCCGTTCAGGAAATTTGAAGGATTACTGTTTCAAAACTCAAACTTCTACATCTCTTTTTCCCTGCAATCAATCTTTTCACTATTCTTCCTCTTTTCAGCCATCGAACCGTGTCAATTGTGGGCTATCGAACGTAACGTATTCCATGCGATCATGATGGAGTCAGCTCGTGAAAAGACAATGTCATTCAAACGGCACCTCAAGTATTCCGCTCGTTTCGGAGGATATCCGGAGGAGGTTTTGTTGAGAATCGCCGAGTTTTGCACTGAGATGAGATATGAGGCAAGGGAGGAGTTGGTTGTCAAGCCACAGTATGTCTACTTGGTCTGCCGTGGATCGGTTAGTTTATTCTATTTTTTTTGAATTGGGAAAGGGATTACGGTTTCAGGCGGGAAATTTGAATAGATTTTGGGTATTGGAGGGGTTATATACCGTATTTGATGCGTTTTTGAAAGTTTTGAGCTTTTTGTGCTTCTGATATTTAGAAGAAGCTATACTGCCCCTATTCCTGAAATGCTAACAGATCTTTTCGATAAAGAAGATTCTGTTTCGAGTTGAATTTTCAAAAAATTTCTGTTTCGAAGTAGTGGCTCAATTGGCATATGTAATAATTTTTGCTAATCATCAAGAATCTTTTAGCCGAAAAGTGTTCCTCAGACTATCACTTCGAAATTGGTATTTTTGTTACCAGATTATCATTTTTTAAGTCGGTGGAACCGAAAAATTACTGTATCCACAATATCAAATAATAATGACCTCAAGTTGGTAGTCGCTATCTCATCCTATCTTCCAGATTTTTTTCAAAGTTTCAAAATTCTATCATAATCCTAGTCCCTCATTATTGAGCACTAAACAAATTTCGGTTTCGATTTCTCGATCGTAATTGCTCTCTTGTTGAATTTCAGCCACTTATGTTTAGTCCCTCTCCATTTCCCTTTTTTCTCTGTTTCACATAATCTGAAAAAGTATCAAAACTTTGGCAATTACATTCCATCTGTCCCGTCTCGATCATTCTCAAATCGTACAGTTTTGATTGCTCCACTTTTCGTTTTGTGTTTCGTAATAAGGGAAATCTATAGTATGTATACACATACATTATGTAGACTATTATAGAAATGCATCTTTGAATGAGTCATAAACCGGGAAAGTGGGCAAAAGTGAACGCATAAACGTATTTGGAGACAGAAAAAAGAAGGTACTCTATTTGGAAACAAACTTCTGTGAGAAAGCTGTATTTAATGCTTTTTTGATTATTCTGTTTCAAGGAAAACTGATTTGAAACAGAAATTTGTGATTTTGATAGGCATAACGCCAACAGGTTTAACATATTCCAAAGTTTTAGCTAGACTTGATTACATTATTAAACCCCTTGTTATCCGTTATTTTTTCATATTTGGAGGTTTACGATAACTTGATCCAAAATCAAATTGAAAATGATCGCCCAAATCTTTTTCTGTTTCAAAAACATTCCGATTGAAACGGCAAAATTCAGAAAATCGTTCTGAGCTTTTTTTCTAGTGCTATTTCTGATATGTTGTTTCAATCTGAATGTCTAATGTATTAAAAAAAATTTCTGTTTCAAATCGATTCCACGTGAAACAGTAGTTGTTGAAAATTCGATCCATTGTTGAGACTATTTTCAAAGAATAGGCTGCAGTCGGAAAAGCAAGTTTATTCTTTCACAGTTTCTCAGAACTTCTACCTGAAACAGTAGTCATTTTTCTCTAATTTCATAGCTCCCTATCTAATGAAAATTTGGTTCATTCTCCTTTGATAAATTGACATGGAAACAGGGAAAAATTACAAATCTGGACTTGAAGTGACACTGAGTTCGATAGGTATCAGATTCTCTCAATTCTATTCGATGCACGTAACGGTTTCTCATTTTTGTCTGTTTCACAAAGTTTCCATCTGGAACAGTGTTTTTTGAATCTCGATCGACCAGGCCCCTTCTGAATATTACTTTCCAAAAACAGTATTGGAACTTGCTGAAACCCGGGAACTTTCAAACATTCTGAACACAAAATCTTGTGTTCAGGGACGGATCATATTTCGAAAACGGTTTGAATTGCGGACCTGAAAACTTGATTTTCGTATTCAGAAGGTCCGAAAGTACCAGGGTACCCATTTTCAGCTTTTTCCCAAAGGTCTCACCCATTTTTTCCCTGTTTCAGAGAATATCCATCTGGAACAATAATTTTTGAATCTCGATGTAGTAGAGCCAAAATAATTCACAAAAGCATAGAAAATGGAAGAATCCTCATTATCTGCATATTTGAAGCCTCTACTAGTACCCATAATTTTTTCCGTTTCACAAAACTTTTCTCTGTAACAGTAAATTTTGTTTCCGTTCCCCTTGTCTCTCCTTCTTTCAAAGATCCCTTCTTCCTCTCACTATACACCTTGAACCCATCAGCCTCAAGTCTCTAAGGTCCCTTCTCTCCCTCCTTCAAAATTTGAGCCTTTCTCAAACAAAAACGAAGCACGCCGCTGACTGATGACTGATAACCTCTCTCCCCCGGTTCATTTGTCCTCCGATCAGAGAAATAGTACTGTAAAATAAGAGAGTGTTAGAGAAAACGAGAGACAAGCCACGTTACGATTGTCTTATCATCGCTAGGACAAGGGCGCCTGGCGCCATCCGTCGCAACAACTGGAAAGATGATGAAGGGGGGGGGGGGGGGTAGCAGAAGGAAGAAAAATTGAAGGAGAAAGAAAAAGAGAACGGAGAATTTATCGAGATCCGCTGGAGACACGTGGGAAGCATGTGAAGTTCTGGTGGACAAAGAAGAGTACTGTAGTTCTCTGGTCCCCCCCCCCCCTCTCTTAGAAAGTCTAGTTTTTCTCTGATGTGTAATCGTCGCTTTTTCTACAATTCTGTGATCCAAAATCACGAGTTTTTAGTTTACGAATCATTTGGTTTGAATGGTCAAGTCCAAAAAAATAAACAAGCAAATAAGGCCTAATTTGATCTGAAATTCGTCATGTTTCAGATCAAAAATAGACTTGAAATAGACCGATTTAGGCCCGTAAAACTTTCAAAGAGAATAAAAAACGTCATACTTGGGGAAAAAACACAAAAACAAATTTTGATGATAGAAATTTTTTGATCTTCTGTTTTTGACTTTCGAAAATAGGGAGTAAACAAGATCAAAATCAAACATTCTGAAAATCAGGATCACTTCTAAAGTCAAATCGAATAAATCTGCTCCAAATCTGGAAAGTATAAAAATTCTGAGAAACAGAACACATTTTTTTCGGTTTCATGGAAATTTTGAAAGTTCAAGGAATGGATTTTGAGCATTGGATCGTGAATCGAAAAAGAAAATAGATGGTCTAACTTTTTCGGAATAAAAATTTCTAGGCCACGATTTTTTCCCTGAACTAGACTCTCTGAAGATAATTAGGGTTTGTTCAGAAAGTTGACTGTTTTAGATAATGTGCTTCATAATAAGAGCACCATTATTGGTTATCGATGCTGCTCTAACAATATAACCTAGATTTTCATGGCCGAGCTTTTTCAAGCAGATGAAACCTAGGCCACCAATAAGCATACACTTCAAAACCAGGAACATCCAAGGTTACCAGATTATAAAAATGCCCGTTTCAGAAGATTTTGATCTAAACTACTAAAAATTTTAGAATAACGAAATAGCGATTTCATCTCAGCTAACTTTCTAAATTAAATTTTTTGACCATCAGTAATAACAGAACGCATAATAAGGCATAAAACGATTTTAAGAGAAAATATTTTTCTCAGTTTCAAAATTGTTTGATTGAAACTTTCAGAAGAAATCTGGTTGGTTCCTTAGAAGTAGCTAATATTTTCGAACTTTGCAAATATTGGGCAACTCTTGATAACAGAACGCATAATAAGGCATTCAACGATATTCAGACAAAATTGACAGTTTCAAAAATTTTTGATCCAGATTTTCGATTCGCAGTATTTGATAATTCGGTTTTGTAGGTCTGGCGCAATTTTCCAAGTTTCTCAAAAATCTAGGCTATGAATTCTCAAACCAAAAGATAATGCCCTATCGTGTATTCAGTGCTAATTTTTTTCTGTTTCAAGAGTTTCAAATATCCGATGTTTCGAGTGTGGAGTTGCTCGTCGTTTTGATCTAGGTGTATAGCCGAGTTTTTGAATAATGAAAAAGTTAGGCCACTGTTGACGAAAATCGGCTCGAAATCAGACCGGTAGCAATATTTATTAACTAAAAAATTTCTGTTTCGTATATCACACGTTTGAATTTCTGGAAACCTTCAGTTAATTTTCATTTCGAATTACTTCGTGAAAGTTCTGAATTCAGTGAAGCTTAGGCCACCAACTAAATATTACGGTTTCACCGAAAACCTATTATGTCTCTGATGAAAATTAAACCATTCTGTCCGCTTTCTGCTCTTATGTTACCTTAGCTTTACGAATTCCAACTTTTTCTGTTTCACCGAAAATTTATAGTTGCAGAGAACTTTCAATCCCGATAGTGCAGACATGTACCCAAATTCTCAACAAATGTTTTTAATGAATTTACTATTTCGCAAAAATTTCAAACACTCCCATTTCGCTTCGATTTTGATCCCCATCTTTAACATCCCTCCCCTGAATAAGCAACATTTCCAGTGATGTTCGGTTTAGAATCCAAATTATCCCCTTCCGAATCAAATCACACTAATTAAACTTCCCATTAGGCCTACTGTAGTCCAGTACGACCACACTTCCGATCCGAATGGTCATCAGCTATAATCGAATTATGCCTCCTCACTAATTGACAAAACTTCGGTCCCCCGTCCCACCAAAATTTCTTCTTCTTCTTTTTTCATTTTCATTTTCTTATCAACCATTATCACATCACACACATAATGTCACCACCTCTGCGTCTCTTCACTCTCTCATCAAAAAAATTGTCAGCATCTTTTCCATCTCTCTAATTCTCATACTCTCTCGTCCCTCCTATCACGTTGTACTTATTCTTGCTGCAAGATAAGTGAAGTGACAAATGATGGTGTTGGGCGAGGTGCGATGCTTTGGGTTCCAGAATTCAAAACGCGAGAGAGTGTACGAAAATGAGAGAGTGCCAGAGAAACAAGAGTCACGTGATTCCGTTTCGTCCACTGATAAGACGAACATGTGAAGACACAGAAGTGGATTTGTTTACATGTGGTTTGTTGATCGGGTTTGGAGAGATTCCGAGAGAATGGAAAAATTTGTAAGATTTTGTGGGATTTGGTGCAAAGAACGGAGCATGTTTTTGTTTTGACCTACCGCTAAGATTTCCGGGGTCAGAGGTCGAAAGTCGAAAGTCAGAGAGGAAGGAGAAAAAATTGTCGATGAGAAAAAAATCAACTCAAATTTTCTGTTTCAAACCAGAAAGTTGTGAAAAATGCAATTTTTTTTTTTGATTAGCATGGAGCAACACTTCTTTTTTACTGAATATCACACTATTCCCAAACTAGAATTTTAAGATATGAGACGGAAAAATTTAGTGATACTTATTTTAGAATTTGTTTAAAAATGAAATCCTAGTCTTGATGAATGGTTACTGTTACAAAAAATCCTGAAACTTGAGTTTGAATTTTGAACTATGATTCATGGGTTCTTTTGCTGTTTTATTCGAAGAAATCACCGTTTCAAGTTCAATTCAAGTTTTGAGACTTATTTCGATCCCTAGTCCACGATTCCTTTCATGTTCTAAAGTTAGAAAAAATCTTCTGTTTCGAAAAAATTATGGAACCTAGACATTTATTTCTGGGATCGATTCGTCGAAATTTTAGATTTTTTATAATTTTATCATTATCACAGCTTTCAATGCAATCAACCATAAATCTTACAAAAAATCTAGAAAAATGCAAAATTTCATTTGAGGAATTACTGTTTCAGTGCCAAAGTTTATTCAGATAGTGCTGCGAAATTTCGATTTTCGCTGGATTTTCGCTTTTACTACCACCTCCATGAAAATTTCCAATCTTGATTCACAAAATTCACCGTTTCTCGATTTACCTATGTTCCTAGCTGCTCAGTTTGCAGTTCGTTAGATTCACACCTCCGCGGTACATCAAATCTTACGACAAATTTCAGAATAGTTAAAAAATTTTAATTGAAAAAATTTCTGTTTCAAATAATGGGGAAGTCATTATCGCTCATTTTGTCGAAAGTATTTCCGTCCAAAAACTTCACAATCCTGGTCATATATCATTAAGATAACTCAGATTAGCTCAATTCATTCTATAAATAATAAAATGTATCTTACTTTTTTAATTTTGCTTTCTTCCGAGAGTCAGCCATGCTGATCTTCCTCTTCGACTGGAAACTTTTATGAAAAAAATTACTGTTTTCATACAATTTCTTAACAAATCATAAATTTTTGATAACAATCCACACAGCATTACAAGTGGTATATCCATATTCCACTTTTGTCAACTTTGCTCTCCAGTCCCTTTTTTTCACTTTTTTCATTTCACCCCTACTCCATTCCTGCAAAACCAACCACAAAAATGACCAGTTTTAACGTCAGTTCCTGACCGAATCGTATAGTTTTATGTAAGGAAAGTATCAAAAGTTCATCAAGCACATGTTCTCCCATTGCTTTCATCTGACTTCTCTGCACTCTCTCAATTTCCCACAGCCTCTAATCATGCCTCATGGTTCACATGTTTCATCAGTTTCATGTTGTACCTCGATGGTCAGTTTTTTGGTCTTGTCGTCTTGTCTTGCAATGAAAAAATTTATGTGAACTACAGAGAAGTGAGGAGGTGATAACATTTTTTGAGTCGAAAATTTCACACGTACACATAATAGAGGAGAGAATGTGATAAGAGAACGGTTCCTGGTACATTGGGAACTTTGGAATTTTGGTCGGATAGAGTAGATCAAAACCGTAGGAGAATATTGGAAAGAATGAGCAATATTGGACTTTGAAGATCGTTTGGTAGTGAAGACATAACAGATTTGCAAATTGATTCGAAAACTTTTGAAAATCCATTGAGACAGAAAAAATTTGAAAATTTCACTGTTTCCAGAATGAGAGATTTTGTTAGTGACTGTGTGTTTCGTGATATAGGTAACAAAATAAACGCTAAATGTAGGGAGAAATTGGATTTTCGTTTTTTTCCCAGTTTCAGCCATATTTTGTCCGTCGATTGGATTGCTAGTAGTGATTTCGACGTGTACATGTAAAATCTGAAAATTTTATGAAACATTAAAAATTCAACGCTCTGCTGTTTCAATTAGAGTTTGAAACTTTTCTGCAATGTCCATTTTTGGTAATTGTGCCATATGATCATCTAAATGGAAAACGGCTTCAGTCTGAAAACCTGTACTGTGTTAGGAATGAACAAACATGACGAAATTAAGCAATTTTGTGCCAAGATTATCAATTTCCCATGAGAACTCCTAATTTTAAGAATCGTGTGAAAAAATAGAAAATATGTGAAATAATCAGGTTACCAAAAGATTAAGTAATTTAGTACTGTCTTTATCCAGATTGTACATTGCAAAAAAAATTCAGTTTCAACTTTGAATATCCAGTGAAACAGAGAAAGTTTAAATTTTCCATGAAAATAATGTATGTTTCAAAATCAGAGTATTAGGCTGTGCTAGTTACTGTTGAGCGATAATATGGAAATATCCGTAAACCCTATGTTCATCTCAACTGTCAATGGGAATCATTTTCTGACCCTACACTCAAAATGTTTGAACTTTAAGCATATCTGTCTTTTGAGCTCCTCTGTAGCTCAAAAATCCAACCTTTCTTTCTCATGTTTTATTCCAATTGTTCATCATTCTCACGATCTGCCCTGCCATGATCAGCTACCATTGAAACAGTGAAAAATTTACCCGTCAATTTTCAAATTTTCTTACTGTTTCAAACTCCATCATTTTGCAAACCTCAACTTTATTTACTCAATCCTTTTGGTCTCCCCCGCCCGTTGATTAACCCTTATACCGGAAAAGGATACATCGGATACAACAAAAATAAAGGTATCCAAAATAAGACAGTACGTGCCGATTTTTATCCCTCTACCTTCCAAAATCACATGTCCCAATCACATGACTATCTGCAAGAAAAAAACACAGTAAGAGAGAAGAAAAACCGGAATACTTTGAGACTCTCTATCTCTGACGTAGTCAAATAGTCTGTATCATTGTTTTCATCAAATGGTCATTTTTACATTATCACAAAAACACACCCTAAATCAAATTAGGGGTTAATGAAAATGAGAAATTAGACCTTCATCTCTGAACTTGAAGTTCCGGTTCAGATGACGTTCTCTTCAGATGACGTGACCTCTAGTGGTGTGATTCTGAATCATCGATTCTAGATTCCAGAAGTGTTTAATGCTTTGATCTTCCGACTTTTGACCTGCATTTGCTCGGCGAGCCTGAAGCACATGTGCCGAAAGAGTGTGTAAATTTAATGATAGTGTAAAAAAAATATTTAGAAATAGACTTTGGCATCAGCAGACGCTACACGTGATAAATTGAGGAAGCAAAGGGAGCAAAAATCTAGAGATTTCGGATGCGAAAAGTAGCTGAAAATGCTCAAAAATCGAGAAAAAAAGAGCTAGAATAGCAGGAAATTGAGCCAAAATCAGCCTAAAATTTGGTTAAAAGTTATCAAAATTTTTACTGTTTCAACTTTTGTTGGTTCAAATTTGTGAAATTTAACCCCCAGTTTTCCAAAGATACGAAGTTTCCAAAAATTTTCCTTCCAAATTTTCTCTAGTTTTCTAGCCACTAATTTCCTCCTCCTTCTAATCAATTTGATTGCATTAATGCAATTTGAAGGAATTAGAAATCAGCGGGTTCAAAATGTGACATGTTTCTTGTTTATTTCCAAAAGATGTATATATGTACACATGTTGACTCTTATTTGAGTGGACAGATTGAAATTAGAGGGATACTGTAATTGATGTTAATGACCACAAAAGTCAGCACTAGAACTGACTAGGGGCAGAGAGAACGATCAGATGTTGTAGCGAATTGGAAGTGGACTGGAAAACATGTTTTTAAGGAAAAAAGGAAGTGGAGGTTGGAGGGAAGGTCACTACAGTAGTCTTGAAATGAGGATTATCAATGGAGCATAGTTGCTAATTCAATGAACTGAAGACCACAGAATCAAACTTCGAAGATGCTCGAAGTAATTCAAAATCTATAGAAACAGAGATTTTTATGTAATTTCGATTCATTGTAACTCCGTTGGTTTTGAAGATTTTATGATGATTTGGGTACCAAAATATAGGGAATTTTATAAACTATTTTGGTAAAGAGCAGTCTTTTTACGGTCAATCAACTATAAAAATTATAGACGATTTACTCGTTTGTTTTGAAACAGTATATTTTCAGAATGTTAGGTGTTAAAATACGATGATTGGTCTAGCGCTTATCGTCACAAGATTACAGTACTGACGATCTGAAAACTTTCAGTTTCAGCTGGAACAGTAAACTTTGACATTTTTATTATCCCTCAATAGTCGAATTTTTGTTTATTTAGCGAGGTTTGTCATGTAATGAAACGATCAAACAATGATGCCTTTCAAAACTATTACTGTTTCACATGAAACAGAAATGAGTATTTTGAAAATTATGATTGATAACTTTTCCGAAGTCCCGAAGAAAGTATTGTTAACGATTTTCATCAGAATGTAAGGATTTTATAGATATTTTTCTAGTTTCACTCATTCATAAGCAAATAATCTGAAATTCCGTAAAAATTTCTGTTTCACTGGAAACAGTAAAGTCTCGATTTGTAAACCAGCGTTGGCTATATCGGTCATTGTGTAAAAGTTTTATTATCGCAGTTTTTTCAAAGGATATCTCAATAGTGCACGAAAAATACGTCAGTGCCCAAGATGGCGCACTTCGCGTTTCTCACCCTATCGTAATGTGTTGACGCGTTTTCGGTGCCCTAACGAGATATCCACTGGAATAACTCCATGCGCCTTTAAATCCAACAACTGAAAACAGATGGCGGCACAATTACAAACTCTTACTGTTTCATTAAAAATCAACATTTTTCTTAGAAAATCTGTTATTATTGGTTTCTTTTATCACACTGAACATTCTCTGTTTCACGAAAAAGTTTTGGAGTTCGAAAGTTAAGTAGAATGATGTTTTTGATCGATAACAGCTGTGCTTATTTATAGTATACCCTAGTTGAAAATCTCCAAAAAATGTCACTTGGTCGATGTTCGATCCCAATGGTCTGAAAGTAACTTTTCCTGAAAAATTTTCCTGTTTCTCAAGAAACTTTTGAGTTCCAGGAACATCAAACTCTGATCATCCCGTTTTCACGAATCCTGAATTACAGTAAATTTAGCTCTCCAATTCTCCATGACCACTCTCTTCTCCAAAATCAGCTGGACCCCTTTTTCCTAATCAGTCATCTTCCATCGGTCACAATTTTCTCCCCCTCAAGTCTAAATCAAATCAAATCAAATCATCCCTCTTTTTCCATTCTTCCAAAGTTCCGTTGTCCTTTCCAATTAGCCTCAATCTCCCCGTCTCCATAGTACTATCATCAGCTGTTTTGTCCTTCACTGCAAGCCCAAAACTGGATCAGATTTTTCAAAAACTTTTCAGTGGTCTAACAAAAGTCAAAAAATCAAAAAGACGTCATATATTTCGTTTTCTCCATTCTTGGTCGATATTGTGAAAATTTTGACGGCGCAACGTGATGATAAGAGAACGCGACGATGCGAAGAACACACTTCGCCGGACTGTCTGCATCTATTGATTTGGTGTACTGTCTCGGAGAAGGATACAAAGATACAGTTTGGGGGGACGGGGGCGAAAGTGTGATAATGATTGATTGGAAAATGATAAAAGTGATTAGGGAGAAGAATATGAAAATGGAGAAAATTGTCGGATCAATAAGTGGTGAAGGTAAAGAAGT
The DNA here is from genome assembly GCA_963932045.1 of Caenorhabditis sinica. Lineage (NCBI taxonomy): Eukaryota > Metazoa > Nematoda > Chromadorea > Rhabditida > Rhabditidae > Caenorhabditis > Caenorhabditis sinica. Next base: position 8,128,960 of record OZ009940.1, on the reverse strand, counting down.
AGAGGAAGCAATTTTCGAACTGAACAGAGGAAATCTGGAAGACCGACTGAAATGGTAGTTGTTGGCTAGACAATTATAGAAAATATTAAAGTGGCAGAGGTTCTGAAAAGTTTTATATTTCGTGAAACAGGATATTTATCGAGGGATCTGCCGGGATTCTTAACGATAGTTCTCATTGAGCAAAGGCTCTTGACTTCAATTTTTTGAGAAACAGGGGATTTTATTTCGAAAAAGTCTAGAATAACTCGGATTAGGCATACCGTCTATTGGCGAATATGGTCAAGGTCTACAGTATGCATCTTCTAGCAAAAAGTATTTTTTTCAAGCTATTATTTCCAAAATCCACTAAACTATTGCTGAGGTTACGTTTAGACTGTGTGAAACACGTATAGTTTTTGTTGTCATTGGAGCGTGATTGCTGACCAAATTCTTTTATAATCATTAATAAATCTTCTAAATCGAGGACCAGTTTCAGTATCACATAAAACAGAAAAAATATTTCGAATTTTCCAAAATTTAGCTGTTTTACGGTTCTATGAAAATTCAAGCTCTGAACACTGAGTTATTCTGTAGATAAAATACGAATTTTTAGTTTTTCATTCAAAAACATTTCCATTTCAAAAAAGTTAAAAGAAAGTGCTCATTTCTCGAGCCATAATATCTGTGTCGAATTCGGTTTTATAATCGGTTATCAAAAAAGTCTACTGTTCCTAAACAGACTGATGATTTGAAAATGAGCTCCGCAATCTTTAATGTCAGAATTGCATCTGTATTTCAATTTTCCCTAGTCAGCGAGTATGCTCTGTTGATAATTAGAAGTAGAAGTCGGAAAATAACTGTTTCAAAATTTTCTCATTGTCTTTAAAGCAAGTTAAAAAAAGATTGATCCAAAATTTCGTTTAGTCCCCAAAACTTTTTTCTCCATTGTCTCCATTTCATCACTTCAGAATCCCTGATGACGTGGCAGAAGAAATTGACGTCTTCTGCTTGTTCCCTGAACAGTCAGTGTTACCCAATTTTCCAATTTACTTTATGTTATTTTCGCCCACTTTTTCTTCTTCCACATTCTCATTTTACGACGTTCTTCTCTTTATTAGTCACACACCACGATGACCAACAAAAACTTCTAAAAATTATAAAAATTTCATCGTTCTTTGTGTGTCACTTTTGTTGTTTTTCAAAAGTCGAATCGAGAGAAAAATCGAATTGGATAACAATTCCGATTTTTCGGTGATCTATGAATCCTAGGGCGCCGCTTCGATAAATCATATATCGACGAAAATCATCAGAAGACGTCAACGTCTTCTTCTTTTGTCCTTCACCCCCTTATCATCGTTTCGTCGGAAGTAGTCAGAGAGAAAAAATAGAAAGATGGTTTGGTTTCCATAGCCGAAAAAAAAGACGAAAAAGTGTACACTCTGGGTACTTTTAACCGGTTTTCGTTTTCTTTGTCTTTTTTCTTTTTTCCAATTTTTTGATGATCAGAGACACATGCCTCGTCATAACCGAAAAGGTTACCTAGAGGCGTTTAAAATAGAATAGAACGACTTTGGGAACGGAAATAAAATAAGACAAGGCTAGTTTTATGATTGAGGTCTAGAAGGTCTTGAGAAAGGTTAGATGAGTAATTAGAGCCAAATTTCGGAATTGAAACAAAAAAGTTGGAAACTGGGAAAGTTTGGGGTTTTGGTGAAACAGTAATAGTTTAGGCTGAACATAGTATTCGAAAAATCGAAATCGCCATGTGTCCCAAAATTTTACTGCTACAATAGAAACAGTAAAATTTGTTGATTTTCTTCACTGAGATCGTAGAGCAGGAACACAAACATCAGTTTTTATACTAGAGCCCTAACCGTTTGTCAATTGCGTTCCACCAGACATTTATCAAAATCTCACTGAAAATTGGATGGTATAGATTTTCCAAAAATCATCAGTAAAAAATGGCCTTTCAGTGTGATTTTGTAAAATGTCTGGTGAAGCGCGATTGCATACCGGTTGACGCGTTAATAGAAGATTAGAAGAGCATTTAAATTCTACATATCGAAATGATCAAAAAGTTTCAGAACGGAAAACGTTTGAAATTTCGATGAAACTGGAAAAGTTGAAAAATGTATGATGGTCCAATAGAAACATTGAAACTGATGGTTTTCTGAAAATTCCCAGAGATCACAATTAATTTACACTAAATTTAATTTATACTATCCTTGGGAACAAGTAATCACATCACAATTGTTCTTGAAAGTAACAGTATGTTCTTGAAACAGTAACCATGAGTGAAAATAGATTCCCTGTTTCAGGAGATTTTTGAGTTTTATATATTTGGATTTACGCATTGGTCCTTGTAGAAAGAGTACTATTGTATACAAGAAATTATATAAAAAACTAATCATATGCTCAGGAGACACTGAACGTTAGAATAATCGAAATTTGTTCAGTTTCATGTGAAACAGGGATTTTCTGTACTAGAACACTGATTAATTTGGTTTCTAAAAGCACTACATCGAAAAAAACGATCCCACTAAAAATACTGATTCAGCTAAATTTTACTGTTTCTTCAGAAACAGTAAATTTCCTTTTTACAATCATTATTATTCTTATGGCAATGTGAGGCTCCAAATCTCTAAAACTTTCAGTACCAACTGAAACATAACTTGCTGAACTTTTTCTCATTTCTACTGTTCCCCCTCTCTCATGAAGAATCTAATAACAGAAAGAACCGCCGTCATTTGGCAGTTGGATTTAAAGGCGCATGGTATTATTTGAAACGATATCTCATTAGTGCACGAAAAATGCGTCAAGGCCCGAGACGACGCATTTCGTGTTCATTAGCCTACCATACTGTGTTGACGCTTATCTTGTGTCCTACCAAGATATTCTCTAAAATTACTCCATGCGCCTTTAAATTCAATTGACAGCAGATGGCGGCGCGATAATAACTGGAGCCTACATATGTTTATCAAGATTCTGAAAATGCTTCAGATTTCAGTTTCGATTTGAAACATTAATTTGGAAACTCAAGATGGCATTAACACTAGAATTATCTGAAAACATTCGTAGTCCTTGTGAAACAGTTATTTTGGATTCAGTATTCCAGTGACTGCGACAGGACAATCAGTCTTCCTAGGGCTAATATTGTTAACGAATGACACTGAAACAGAAAAATTTTTACGGATAGAAATTTTCTGTTTCACTGGACTTTCTTGATGTTCATTTCCACAAAATTGCCATTTTCAAAAGTCCTTAATCTCGATGAACGCTCTCCACAGTCACTATGCTCTTCGTATTTATCATTCAAAAAAAAACAAACAATTCAAATTTCCCGCCAAAAAACCAAGTCCCATACTCTATTCCCCGGTTATACCCCTTGCTCTAATAATTTCCACTATTTCCAGGTAATATGCGACGATCAGGGCGAAGTCAGCAAGATTGTCGCCGGTCAAGACTTTGAACTTCGCTGTGGAAGAAAGTGAGTTTTAGTGGAATAAGAAAAAAAGTGAAAGTTTTTGTGTGCATGTGCACACATGCACATACACACACTGTACACATTTTAGATAATAGTGATGATAAGCACATGGAGTGGGAGAAAAGCATGCATGTATGAACTATGATGTCTTGTGTACTATTCTTGGGTTTGGAGAGAGAGAGAGAGAAGAGACGCAGACACTCTCGTTTCTCTGCGTCTCTTGCCTCATTTTTAGGTGGAAAACGCGTAACTTAAGAACAGTTAGAGTTAGAAAAAAGCTGAAAACTACAAAAATGTGTGAAATATTGTGAAAATTATTTTTGTAGTTGACAACTTTTTGATAGCTTTGACGGTTCTTGAGATACTAGCGTTCAAAGAAGGTGCTCTCGTTTCTCAGTGTCTCTTCCAACTTCAAGAGTTTCTAACTCAAAAACGGTTGAAGCCATCTTAAAAATTTTAACTATGAAAATGTGGGAAATTCAATTTTACACATTTTCATAGTTATTAGTTTTTTTCTAGCCCTACTAGTTCTCAAGATACAGCCTCTAGACCCTTTTGAACTCATTCTCCTCATCCCTATTGCTCATCTTCTTGTTTCTCTGTTATATTGCTTCTTTGATCCCATCCCATCCTCCAAGAACTACTACTACTAATAACACCTGACCCCCATTCTCTCAGACTTTAGAATCCTAGTGTGCACTTTGTGCTCCTTCTCCCCCTTTTCTCTGGAGCATCAAACAGAAAGAAGACACAAACTAAAGTGAAGAATCGTAAAGTTTTGTTTATGATCGCTCCTAGAATTGGATGATCGGGTTTCAGGCGGGACCCCCTGTGATTCTAGGATTCTAGAAGTAATTCTTGAACACACTAAAATTTGGGTCAAAGAACAAAAAAAAACGAAAAAATGAGGTATGAATCATAAGGGGGTAGTGATGTGATATACAGAGTGAACGATAATTATTGATACAACTTCATAAAACTATAAAAACCGACCCCGGCGTCCAATTTATTCAAAATTTGGTCAGTATAATTATGAAACGCATGCATTTGTTGTGCCAAAATTTCACAAAGCACTTTCAAGTTTGAGGCAAACTATGACACCTAACGCCCGCGCGCTCGAGTCCTCCTCAGCACGCGCGCGTTTTACGAAACACGGTCCCCTAACTTTTGAATAAGTCACTCAAACAGTTCAATTTTTTGTACAATATATTAGCAAACATTTTAAATTAATGTCAAATCAAATTCAACATTTTTCATATGTTGCCCATCTCGATATGAGCTAATACCTTCAAGTACTTTTCTCATCAAAAGTTGATTTTGGTCTCATCTGAACCATTTTAATGGTTTTTAGAAGCTATATGAGTGGGATTCAACTACGTTATTATGATTTTTGTGTTTAAGAAACAAGATCGAATGTTTTTCACTAAAACATTCCGAACTTTGAACCAAAGGAGTTCCATCTACTGACCAAAAACTTAAAATTCCTAGTGGAATGAGCGGATTTGCTCAAGAGCACCCCGAAACGCTAATTGAGAGTGATATTGAATGTGATGTATATAAATATAAAACTCAAGTATTTTTTTCAAATTGAGCCCATTTTTAGCCATTGATAAAGTCTTGACCAAGAGCTATGACAGTTTTGATATTGCTTGCTGAGGTTTTCAGTAGTAGCGTGCCGGAGAAGATGGGTGAAAATGGAATTTCAAAAATACGCATTTTTTTGTTGATAATAGAAGCTAGTCATTTTGAGCGTTGAATAGTAACATTATTGACTTTGATGTACATAACTTTCAAAAAACCAACTAATCTACACTTCCTTTTAGAAGCTCTTTTTTGAAAAACTTGAGTTTTTAAGCCGTTTGCAATAATGAAGCGTTAGGAGAGAAGGAGGCTTGGAATTGCCACCTACCGCTAGAATTTGAGAGTTTGAATGATTTGTGATGAAATATGATCAACATTATTGTTCTTGTGCCGTCCCAAAAATCGTAAGGGCTGCCAAGACAAACGCGCGTCGCCCGGTCTCAGATTCTCAGGAGGTGGTTGCCAGATAACAAACCGTAACTAGGCAGCCAGTAGAGGTACAAACTTGAAATTTGGCAGAAATGTTGGACACATTATATCTACAAAACGTGCCAAGTTTCAATAAAATTGATCAAGATTCAGCTCAATTGTGAAATCTTAATGTAGCGTATCAATAATTATCGTTCACCCTGTATATATATATATATGATTTTTGGGACTTGAAGTTTTTGAAATTTAAAAAAAAAAACAAGGAAGTTATTGAGTTTTCCAGGCTCAGACAGACTAAGTCATATGGTCAAGTGGTTTAAAAGACTCAAAATTTGAAAAAATAAGGAAGTTCTGTGACTATTTTCGGATTTTAGGGCATTATAAGATTCACATGACTATTAGGGACTAGAAGTGAAATCATAAGTAGGATTGCTCAGCTTAAAATTGCTCACCTTAAGATTTACTAGATTGTGAAAAAACATGTGCTTAGACTTCGGATTTCTTCTGATATTTCACTGAAACATTGAAATTTCATAGCAATATTTTGCTGTTTCTAGTGAACCAAATAAGAGAAGTCCATTCTTATAGAACTACTTTTCTATCCATATTTTCCACTGTTTCAGCAGTTTCCAAAATTTTGAATCCAAATTTTATGTCAATTGTTTCGTCTCGTTCATTTTCCAAATTCAAACCAAAATTTCAATTTCTCCCCTCATTTCCAAAAAAATCCGATTATAAGGTGGTGGTGGTGCCGGGAGACTGAAAAGTGAAAGTGAAAAGATCATTGCACACACGTGAGAAGAGCAGAAGAGAGCACAAAGTAGGTCAAAATCGAAATCAAAGGTCACTTTTTCGGAGGTTTTGTGTAGACAGACAGGGGTCCATTTGTACTTTTGAGAGGATTCTGGAATCTTGGAAGTTCATACTTTTTGGAATGCTCTGAAAGAAGGTTCAAATATCTGTATGACCAAAGATAGTTGGATAGCGATCTTGAAAACCGAGTTAGTGAAAAATAGTCAGGTTGAAACAGTAAAAAATTTCAAAATTAGTGGAATTTTCGGAGCACAATTCGGAACTTTTGGCTCAAAAATTGCTAAATTCTTTTGAAAATTAAGCGAATTTGACTTATTCTTACTAAAGTTTTGGAAACTTTAGTAAAAATCGAACGAATTCGTTTATTTTTTCATAGTCTTGTTGAGTTGTGAGACTTGAAGTTTTCAAGTTTTTTTAATTTTCGAATTGTATAAAATTGAAGTTTTTATCACTGTCAAAAGCTTATTCGAAAATAATACAAATTTTTTGAAATAGTGAAAAAATTTCCCAGTTTCAAGGTTTCGCGACTAGGCTTACAAACTTCAACTGACAATTTCGCTGGTGTTCTACAAGCTTATTTTTAGAAATCATATTTTTTTTTGCTTTAAAACTTGTAGATCTCAAAATTCCCTATATTTTAGTACAAAAATAGTAAAAATCGACCAAAAACTAGCTGAGTTATGCCATCTTTCAAGTATTGGAACTTTTGAAACAGCAAACTTTTTTCAAAATTTTCACTTTTCGAAATACTATGGTACTTCTAACACTTCGAGAATGTGCTCCAGCGCTAATTTTCGGTCAAACCTGTATTTCATGCTTCGATCGTTTGAAAATTTACTTTAAAACTTTCACAAATTTTTCGAAACAGTGAAACTTTCTTGAGCTTCATTAGGATTAACCCTTGAATCAAGGAATCCTCCTGTCGCATAACCCCTTCTACGAGATTTCTTCAAAATTCTCCTCCCAATCAGCCATTAGAGCGCACTTTCTGATCAAAAACCAAACTTTCCCTTCTATTATCTCTCCCCCTGTTTTTCGATGCCACCCAACCTAATAATACAGAGATCAAACACTCAATTATGCCTATCGGCATAATTTCCGTGCGGAACCGTAGACAACACCTCGCGGAAAAGAAAATGCATTGTTTGATCTCGAATTTTCCATTTCTCTGACCGTCTATTTCTCTTCTTCTCCACACTCTCTTCTGATGAAACAGCTGATTGCTGATGAAAGACCTCCAGTGTGTTAACGGCGGCGGGAGGAGAAGAGAATTTTATGATCAGACAAGAGAGAGAGAGAGAAAAGGAGAAATTAAACTTTTGCATCTTTCTAGAGAACAACATTTTATGTTTGTTGTGTGCTGCTTTGGTGGTTTGATTTTGCTATTGTTTACGCGAAGGCAACATTTTCAGACGAAACATTGTTTGAACTTGAATAGGTTAGTCACGGTTGAGTAGGCCTACTTGGCAAGCCTTAGGCCTTGTTTAGACCATTCAGCCTAAGTTTTGCTCAAGCCTAAATGTCGACGTTTCGATTAGTTCTTACGGTTTCAAAAGTTTTTGGAATCCGAAGAGTATGAGTTCGCACTAGTATATCGAATATGTACGGATCAGCTGTATCTGGTCAATATTATCATTAGAGCGCTTTTGCTGACTTGGAATTTTCGAAACTACTGTTGTTAGTCTCATTTATGCCTAACAATCCTAAAATGTTGGAAAAAATTTCACTGTTTCTAGGAAATGTTGAGAATTTGTGAACGTTCCCATAGAACTGATCAGTTTGTGCACACGGGGTACTTTCTGATGCTAAGTTCTTGGCCAATTTTTATGATTTTTGTACGAAAATGAAGGTAAATTTCAGATTTTTTAACTGTTTCAAAAGTTACACTTCCTGGTTTTCGAATTCTGGGCATAGTTTTGGTTCTGCCCTCCCATGTAAGTGTTGATACATACATTTATGTATACATGTCATCATAAACCTAAACGAATGTCTGAAAATGACAGGTTTTTCTGGGAAATTCAACTTTATCCAATTTTTTTTGAATAAGTAACTTCCGGCTAAAAGTAGGCGTACATTCCTGAAGTTTGTGAAACATAAAAAAATTTCAGAATTGTTTGATTTTGAAGTTTTATTTTCGTCAGGGTTCCGATTGACAGAAGTTAAGCAACAAGTAGAAAGCCGGAAATCCAAAGTGAAAATTTTGAAACCGAAAATTTCTGGAGAATTTCGATGACATTGAAATGTTCAAAGTTTCATAACTCAGTTAGTTTTCAAGTTTTCAAGTTGAAAATTAATTCAAAATGTACTAAATTATATCTTCTACATATTGTTAGTGGATTCTATTCTGCAAAATTATTCGTTCGGTGAGCAAAAGTGCTCCAATGAACATACCTGAAATTTCCACACTAATACGAAATTTTCGTCGACTATCGGTCTGGAAAGTGCTCTTTACTTCTATGATATCTCTGAAACAGTCTAAAACTTCAAACAATTTTCAAAAAATTTCACTGTTTCACAAATCCCTCCAAGACTTTATCCAGTAGAAATCTTTCAATCTCATTGCGATATAACGGTTTCAAAATTTTCAAAAAAAAAGTTTCATCAGCTCCTGTATAAAAAAATGTTTTCATTTCCAGCCCCCACTTTCTTCACTGACTCACAATAAAATTGATAAAAAATTCTTCAAACTTTTTTTCCATGAAAAGTTTTCATTTTTCCATTTCCTGTTAACACCTAGGCGGTGGCCATCATCATCACCACCAGCAACATTGCAATAACACGAATCAATCAATCTGATTTCTCTAAGTCTCTCACTTCCCAACACTCTCTCGTTCATCTCAATTTTCTCATGTTCTTCCTCCCCATCATCTGTTCTTTACTCATCACGTGATCCGCATGGGGACTAGAAGAAGTTGAAAAAGGGGGACCTAATTTTCAATCCGGAATTCCAGAAAACTGTGATTTAAGAAATTTGATCTATGCTTGAAACAGGAAACTTTTACAATGGGGTGACATGGAATTGCAGCATGCTGCAAATATTTGTCTCCGTCTAAAAATGTCTCAAAAAATTTCTCCCTTTTTTGTGATAAGATTGATAACGAATATGCTGCTGCTGTACTCTTCTTTGTTCTTTTCATGACATATTTCGATAAATTTTGACATAAATTACTTTAGACTTTTTCAGTTTTTTTGAGACAGATCAAACTTTCATTTGTAGTCTGACATTGACCAGTCATGGTACGGCGATTACAGTACTCCGTTATCAGAAAAAAAAATGCATTCAAAAAAATTTAAGCGGTTTATAGGCCAAATTTGGGGGTTTAATATGGCACGCGGGGTGCATTGAACTTTTTCTGGAAAAGGAAATTGATCCGGAAAAAATGTTTAGAATTAAAATTTTGAATTTTATGGAAAAGAAGGATCAAATTTGCAGTTTGCTGACGCATGACAAGGTTCAAAAAACGACCAGGGGAACAGAGAACGATTTTGAAAAAAAAATGGTTACTGTTTCTGGAAATTTGCAAGATTTTCATAACATTTTGCTTAATCGATTTCTCACGTACTCCCATGACTTCAGAAATCATTTTGATTTGTTTTGGAGCTCCTTAGCTAAGTTCAAGATAGCGAAAAACAACTTATTCTTGTGCCATCTTCAAGTTTGAAAATTTTTCTACATTTTGTGCTTAAATTTATAAAAATCGGCCCAGAACCACTTGAGTTTTGAATGCTAGTACCAAATGGGCACTCAAATCTCGAGTAGTTCTCATTAGAGCGCGATTGCTGAACTGGAAAGTGTTAATCATAACATAAATTTTATTAAATCTGAAAGCTCTTGAAATTTCCTACATTTTGAGATTAAAATAATCAAAATTGGAAAAATATGAAGCTTTGAAATTTTGGCTCAAACTCTTCAATGTCTATAAAAATATCAACAAGAAAGTTCAGGAACTTAGGTCAGTAAACGCGCTCCAATAACAATTCACCTCAAAAGTTGGGTATGCTCGAAATTTTTGCAGTTACGGGGAAACCAAATAATGGGTCTAGAAATTTCGAGTTCGATCCGTGGTCCTTTCCCTCTGGTGCAATAAGCATTTGAAAAATCTAGCTCTCAAAACCAGAAATTTAGGCTTAAGCTGAAAAAATTGTCAACAATTTGAATTGGGTGCAAAAGTTTTTGCTTCAAAGTTTGACCCCAACTTTCACCATGAAAATTTTGAAGTCCCGGTGCAAATTGTTACTTTTTTGCTGACTGCTGCTCCCAACTTTTGCCTACTTGCCATTTTCAAAAATACAAAACTACAGTAATCCTCGACTAATTGACCCAATGTCTCTGTCTACCATTTAGACCTTATGGTGTTGATTGTTTTCTATTCTGTTTTCTTCTCCAATCATCATACCATCGTAGTTTGATCATCCATCCCACCACTGTCAGTACCTCTTCTAGTTCACGTGCCCTCTCTTTTTCTCTGCGTCTCTCGTCGTTCAGGCCACGCCTCCTTACTCTCTTCTCATCCCGCCCATCATGCCCAGGGGCGGAGGCCACGCCCACTAACACATCTCGAGACGCGAGGCGATTTTTTCAGTCAGTCTCATCTCAAACAAGCGGCAATTATGTGTCTGGGGGTATATAAATATAGCTGTTCGAGACGAGACACATTTCACTTTTCCTTTTGTTTCCTTATTTCCTTGTTGTTGTTTTGGATTACTGTAAAATGTTTTATGCTCGATTTGGAGCGGAGCCTGAGTTTGAATTTGAAAATCGGGTCAATAGAATTTCTAGCAAATTTTTTGCTCTTTTCAATGATATAGGTCGCAAAACAATAGCATAAAAGGGAATCGAGTTAGAACACTTTTTATGAGCAAGGCTTGGATTTCGGTAGAGCCAAATTTTTGGTTTGAGCGAAATTGGGTGTTCAGGAACAAGTTAGTGCATTTAATGTGAAATTTTGTGCTCTTTCTAATGGTATATTTTTCATTGCTCAACTAAAACTTGAGATATAATCCAAAATAGAGTACAGATTCGGAAATTCAGAAAAAAATTTTACCGATTCAAAGTCAACTTGTGTTTTTGGGTGCATTTGTTGAAACATTCCTTCGTCTTCATGCTTATTCAAAACATCAAAATTTTAGAATTTGGCATCATCATGTAGCAAATTTTGTACTATTTTCAATGGTTCCTACTGTATTGTACATTTCTAGATTGAAACAACTACCCAGTGAAGTAGTATACGCCCATTCAGTACTAGCTCCTTACTGTAACAGTGAAAAATTGCAAATTTCTCCTGTTATGAGCAAAAAAACTGTATTGCTCATCACCCCCCCCCCCCGAATTTCAAAATTTGAACCCTTATTGACCTTCCTAAACCTCCCCCCTCTCTTACTTTCTTATTACTCACTATTGACGTATTATGACGCTATTCCTCTAAGCTACTGTACCCCCATAAGCTCCCAGAAGGAGCAGCATCAGAATCCAGCTTTTCCGGAACGATTACGGTTTGGTTTGAACCACCGTCGCCATCTCGTCTCTCGCCTCTATTCTTCTCTCTCGAAACCAAATATTTGCCTTTTTCCAACACAACGCATGAGCTTTCTTCTCTTTTCTCCTCCCTTTCCCATAGGCTCCTATCCTCCATACATACATCACACATTTCATTCGAGCATCCTTCCATGTGCTCCTTGTCGTGTTCTCAGTAATTATGCTCCATTGAGAATTTCCAAAAACCTCGAAAAATGTCATTGTGATCTCTCTGAATCGCCTCGTTTTCAGAGGTCGTTTCGAACGATTCTTTGTCCTCGAAGGACCAGCACACCTCATCAAAATGCACGTCGAACAATTGTGTAAGGCTTTGGATACCACGGATTTGGACGATGAAATACGACCCAAAGCAAGGTGAGCTGGTGAAAAATATATCATTTTGAAGGAAATTTTAAGGGCTTTTTGATGATGGTAGTGAAATTAGGGTAGCTAGGTTTTGAAGCGAGTTATGAAAAAAAATATAAATTGTCAAATTGTGAAAAATAAGGGTTCTGTAGAGAATTTTAAGAGCTTTCTAATGGTGGAAATTTTAACGCTCTAACTGATATTGGAAGCAAGTTTTGATATGAACAATGTAGAACCTGGAACGGGATTCTAATTAGTAAAATATTGAAGTTTGTTCTTAACTAAAAACCCAGCAACAGTAATATTTTTTGAACTTATTTTCCTCCTCACTTTGATTTTGAGCTCCATTTTTTTAAATTTGCTGTTAAAATATTTTGCAGTTTTATTGGAGGATTTATGATCAAAGTAACAGTAACATTTTCATCTCATTAGCTTAACTTTAAACAGAGAAACTGTGAAAAATTGGAAATTTTCGAACTCCTAGTTTTTAAAGGTCCTCATCATCTTTTTCTTTTACATTTCTAAATATCCTTCTACATCAGTTTATAGGAAATTTTTCCAGCTTTCCAATGTTATATTTTTCATTCTCCTCGCTCAAAATCTAGCCAACTTGCCAAAGTTCAAAGTGTGCAACTTTTCAATTTCTACTTCCTATCTCTCATAGTATAGATGTAGCATCTAGTGTAACAATTGATCCTCTCTTGACCACTAAAACACATATATCTTTTACTTTTTGCTCATACCATTGCTCATTTATGTGCTCTTCGCATGTACAGACTTTGTTCTCTTTGTTTTTGCTCCAGCCGAGCACAAACATGTGTACGATTTTTTCTCTCCGCAAAATTAAGAAGTCTAGTTTTTGAAATCATCGTCATAAGGGAATAAGAGAACACAAGAAAAATATCAATATTTAATCAATTTCAGTCACGCTCTCGAAGAGTCCGACCTCGAGTTGGAGGACCTTCAACGAGTGTCAACCCTCGGAATGGGAGGATTCGGAAGAGTCGAGTTGGTACGGTCAGCCGAACGGACCTATGCTTTGAAGATTATGAATAAGGCGCATATTGTGGAGACGAAACAGGAGAGTCATGTTGTCTCCGAGCGTCGGATATTGATGCAATGCGATTGTGATTATATTGTTGGGTGAGTTAATGTAAGAATCGTCGTAGACTGGATTTTGGTACTTTTCTACCTGGTCGAAGCACTGATGAAGATTTCATCCTCATAACTTAACAAGGAACTAAGAAACAGTAGAAATTTTGAACGGGTCTCTTTGCTAATTTCCAAAAACTTGAATCCGATGATTTGCTGAACGACAGATTCCGAAACATCTAATGGTGCAAAATTCACATTTAGCTTAAGGTTGTGTTAAGAAACAGTAAAAAATGCGAACATTCTCTTATATTCCATGCGGCCCTCAATAGTCTTAACCCTGTTAGTCGCGATATTTTGACATTTCTGTAACAAGTCTTTCTCGCTCGAACTGTATAATTTTGCTTTTTCTAGCCTAAAATTTAACCGAGAAACAGAAAAAACTTGAAATGCTCCATCGCTCTAGACATGTTAGTCTCACTATTGAGCTGAGAAACTCATGATTTCTCAGGTTTTTCGAATCGAATCTTATATGATCTTGAGAAAAAGAAATTCAAGTTCAAACCATAAAAATTTCACTTCCCTAGCTTGTTTTTAACCCAAGAAACAGTAAAAATTATAAACTTACACATCGTTCTGACTAATCAACTTATGAGCTTGGGAAATCTTCTTTCTATAGTTTCTGAAACGGTAAAATTAAACCATTTTGTAGAAAATTTCCTGCTCTTTCCAATGATATAGGTTTCAATATTCCAGCCCTAAACCGAGACAATAATCAACGTCTTCTTAATTTCAGACTCTACAAAACGTATCGTGACAGCGAGAAGATCTACATGCTGATGGAGCCATGCCTTGGTGGAGAGATCTGGACACTTCTCCGCAAAAAGTTCGTATTGCCAATTGCCAAAACGAAAATCTTAGGGTCCCCTATTAGTAGCACTTTTACTTACTTAACAAACTGATGCAGAGTACGTTTTTTCTTTCTTCCAAATGTTTGCTGCTGTATCCAAAAAAGTATTGAAAAGCATCACCTTTTGACCTAAATATTGTCTGATTCCCTCCTTCACCCCTAATTTTCCTTCTTTCCAGGGGCCGTTTCGACAACGATCTGACCCGTTTCTACTGCGCCGGAGCCATGGAAGCCCTCGAGTACCTTCACCGGAAAAACATCGTCTACCGAGACCTCAAGCCAGAAAACATGCTTTTGGACCGTAATGGATGGCCAAAACTCGTCGATTTCGGATTCGCAAAAAAGCTGAGAAACGGTGGAAGGACGTGGACTTTCTGTGGAACTGCCGAATATGTTGCACCGGAAATTGTTCTGAATAAGGGACATGATATGTCCGTTGATGTTTGGGCATTGGGCATCTTCATGTGCGAACTGTTGACTGGATCGTGAGTTTTTTGGAAATGAAATTTGGGAATTATTGAGATCAAATTTTCAGTCCTCCATTCTCCAGCACCGACCCCATGACGACGTATAATGCGATTCTGAAGGGATTGGAGAAGTGGGCGTGGCCAAGGTAAGATTGTTATCTAAAATGGGGTCTTAGACTAGAATAAGCTTAAAATGATTTGATACGTCATGCCTAAATCAAAACTAACTAAATTATATCAAATTCAAAATTTTTGTGAAACTGACATTTTTTGTGAAAATCGAAAATTTCTAAACCTAGTCATGATTATAATCATTTGAACCAGTTTGTTTTTTTTATATTATAGTGAAAGATTCATGTCGATATACAATCAGAACTAGCTAAGTTACACCAACTTCAACTTTTCCTTGAAACTGATAATTTAAAAAAAAAAAGAAGAAAATTTTGAAACCTAGCCATAATTACATTTGAAAGCCCTATTTTGAAAGCCCTTCTTACGCTGATTTCCAAACTATAATTTTCATCTGAATCCGTTTTGAAATCACTGAGTTACGACCAAAACAATTTTCCAGCTCCAAAAAATGTTCGAGCAAAAATTTTCAAATGATCATAACTCGGTTCATTTTCGACCTACCCAGTTGGTTTTAGGCTTAAAATGACTCCCGGAACCTCCTTCAGTGTCAAACTTCTTATAAACAACAAAAACTATTTCCAGATTCATCACGAAAGAGGCCATCGACATGATGCTCTCCCTGTGCAAGTTCGAGCCAACCGAACGTCTCGGCTTCGGTGACATCGGAGAGATCCGTCACCACACCTGGTTCGACAACTTTGACTTTGTCGGATTCCGCGCCCACCGTATCCGCCCACCGTACATCCCATCGGTCTCTAACGAGGTCGACACATCGAATTTCGACATTTTCCCGGCGTTTGACAACTTTTCGTCGGGCGTCGATGAGTCGGGATGGGACGACGAATTCTAGATGGGGGATTCAGATTCCGATGTGTGTATATTGACTTTTTTCGTTTTTTCTTGGATCCTTTTTTCTATTCTGTGCACATACCATTGTCCCAGTCTCTCTTTATATGAACAGCTTTTTTCTTTCGTGAGATACTCAGCTCCGATTTTTTTCTTTTTTTTCGAAAAATTTAGTCTTCAGCTTTACTAAACAAAAATTTCGGAGCCCCACAGATCGATTTTTCAGCTTCCCCGTTCCACTTTTTCCATAACCATTACCAAAAGAAATTTTAATTTCCGCCCGGGTTTCTCACTTTTGTACATAGCTTTTCCCCCAAATGTAGATTCTAGCCCCGCCCCCTTTTCGTTCAAGTCTTACTGTACAAACCCCGCCCCCGCCCCGACCGTAATAAACACATTTATTTTGAAATTATCGTTAGAGCGCATTTGCAAGAAAAATGTAGAATTGACAGACAAACAAACACGAAAAAGGTTGAAAATAGATCATCAGGCGTAAAATTTTGAACAAACAAAAAAGAATGAAAGAAATCAAGTTTCTTCTTATCAATAGGTTATTTTCAGAGTTTCAGAGATTACGATTATTGATCTTGAAAAACGAGAGAAAAAAGTGTACACAAATTTTACGATTATTTGTGAATGACGAATTTTTAGGTGAAACATTTTTGAGGGTTGGAAGGATTTCTTTTAGCTAGAATTGGATAAGGGATTTTTGAAATCGCGCGTCGGTTATGATGCCTGGTACGCAACGATGGTCTGGATTTTAGTGGTTTCAGAGCAAATCAACGAAAAATGGGTCTCATAGAGTTCGAAAGGGATTTCCGAAATTGCTCGTCAAATATGATGCCGGGTTCGCAAATGTGAAAAATGAGGATTTTGACGATTTTCAGAAGGTTTTCAGACAAATTTGAGGGAACAAAGTAAAAAAATAGACGGGGAATCTGATACTTTCAAATTTTTCCTGACAGTTTCCAGAATTTCAGATCTCAAATGAATTTTTTCAATTTTCGACGAATTTTTAAGTTGAATATACGAAAATTCATCATTTTTTGAGCTGATTCCGATTTTGTAGGTCGCTTTGAATGAATTTCAGCGATTCCCGACGTCTTCTGAAGTCCCCAGTTACGATACCGAAACTTGCGCGTCAGGTAAACTGCATTGTACGCAACTGAAAATTAATTGAATTTCGACCAATTTTTCTCGATTTTTTGCAGTTTTTTTGCAGTTTTTAAGTTCTTGCCTTCAAAAAATAAATATTCCAACATTTTTCAACTCAGTTTCGTCAATTTCCTTTTGATTTTTCCCTACTTTTTCGATCACTGTAATTGCGCGTCAATTAAAATGCATCGTACGTGACACGCTGGAATTTTGGGCTGGATTTTTGGAATTTTTTGAAAAATAAAAAGTGTGTTGGAACCTCAATATTCTTCGCTTTTTCGCTATTTCTAGACATTTTTTTGTAAAATTTTACACAGAATTTTCTTCGGTTAATTTCCTTATTTTCCAAAAAATTTTCCTAATTTTTCATCCAATTTTCAGAGGTCACACCACTAAAACCGAGGGCCGAGACGAACGAACGGGACAATGGCGGACGTTTATAGGTGGATCGTAAGTGAAATTTCCTCAAAAAAAACTTCCTCAAAAACAGAACTGTATTTTTAAAACGGTCTCGGTGAAAAAAACAAAAAAAAAAGAGAAAAATCAGAAATCAAAATGTTAGCTCCCTGTTATTCAATTGACGGAACACGATGGGTCATCGGTTAGAAAAAAAGAGAAAAATAAATAAAAATTGAGAAGAATTAGATGACGTTGGAAGATGATTAAGAACACATTTGGTGGAGAGAGGGTGAATCATTTTTGACTGAAAATTAGAATTTTTGGTGAAAATTTGAAAATTCTTGTCAGAGAGGGAGAAATAGGCGCGAAAAGTTAGCAAATTTTCGTGAGATTCGCTATTTTTACAGCTTTTAGAAGTTGAATTCGGTTGTCAGCTTCGAATTGAGACCTGTCGGAATTAGTGATTACTTTGTCGGACTTCCAGTTTTTCGCGTTTTTGAGATGTACATCTGTCCTCAGTGTTCCGAATCAAGCGAATCATAAAAATATAAGGGAATTTTTCAACATTGCTGCTCACTTTCTAAATTTTCCGAAAATTCCGATTTTGATGTCTTCTGGAGGGAATTTTGAGACGGAACTACAATTCGAAGTAACTGTTCTGAGCGATTTTCAGTCGAAAGTCGTCAATTTCAAGGTATCCGAACTTAATTTTTCGCTTGAATTTGAGACTCGTTATATCTAACGGCGTCACATCCATCAGAATTCCAGTTCTACCGGTTTGTTAAATGGTGCTCATTTTTCGAATTTTTCAGTAATTTCGATTTCAAGGAATTCTGAAAAATTATTTGGCAGTTTTGGCTTTTGCCTCCGACGCGTTTCATTTTTTCGATTCTCCAAAAATTCGGATTTTGTTGTCTTGTGGAGTTCGAAAAAATTCTGTTTCAGAATTTGAATTTTTGTTTTATAAATTTCTGATTGCAATAGAGATGTTGCTTTTTATCGAAATTGCTTGGGATTTTAGGTGGTTTTTGGTCTCGTCAAATGAGTTCATAAGTGATCCGATGAAGGAAAAAAACCTTTTGAGATTGAGATTCTCCCACATGCATTTGAATAAAATAACGCACCAGGTTCCGACTTTTCTGTCGGAATTCCTCGATCACACATGCATTCCTAAATGTTTTTTTTTTTCAAAATTTGCACCGAAATATTCTACCCGGAATATCGTTCCGAAAACGTTCCGATTTTCGAAATTTTTCGGAATTCCGTTTAGCACACCCCTGAGCGATTTCAAAAGTTTTCGATGGTTCACCAGTTGTAGTGAGCCTCCGAAAGCCTTTGAAGTCGTTCCAATTTCGGCCGCTCTTTCCATATTTTGTCGATATCTCTTCGCTTTCCAATTTCCGTCTCCTGGCTTAGCGGGTAGTACCAGGTCTCCTAACAGAGACTTATCCGGATATTAACGGATATTGGATTTTCGGAGAGTCTCATCTTGCTACTTGTACTATGACGGAAATCAAATCCTAACCCTCTATTGAGGTCTTGGAGTTCTCCATTGTCGTCTAGAAATTGCTATGAGTTGGAAATGCTCCAGGATCTACGTAAATTCCTGATGAAATTAGGCGTATCTCACTCATCTTCATCTGTAATCAGTTGGTCCATTCTGATCCTTATCTGCCGACGGTCAGTCTTTCCATTTCTTCGAAGTTCTCACTGCTCCATTGACTCCCATCTGCCCATTTTTCAAACGCCAGTCATTTGGATTCCACCCTTTCCCAGCGGATTTATGACCCTTCATCCTCCAGTTGATGAGCCATATTGCTCTAGGAAGAAGATGCTCCAGTATAAAAAAATGAGTCACGCTGTTCGTTAAGTGTCCATCTCATCGACCACCACCACCACCATCCGTACTACTATTACTGCTCCAAGACGGCGGATTGACGGAGATTAATGGGTCTATGGCGCCGGGGAGAGAGGGGAAAAAAGCGAGTGGCTGGTCATTCTTGGTTTATTGCTCAGGCTCTCTGGGCTCCGGCAATGAAATCAGGTCGTAATTGTTTCTCCTGGGCACTTTTGGAGCATTCTCGGAAACTTCTGAAGCCCGGTGGCCCAAAAGCTCAAGATGATAAGAGCCTAAAAGCCTAAGAGCCTAAGAGCCTAAGAGCCTAAGCCTAGGAGCCAAAAAAGCCTGAAAGCCTAAAAGTCCAAATGTCTAAAATCCTAAAAGCCCAAAAGCTGAGACTCCTTAGAGCTTAAGCCTAAGTTTGGAACCTTTAAAATGCTCAGCAGCTGATAGTCCACACCGTGATAACTGATGAAAACGAAGCCAAAAAGTTGAGCAAGTTTGAATTTTCTGAAGTTTTCAATCTGCTGCTGCTCCTCGATTTCATAACCTCTCTCCATTCCCGATTACTCATATTCTCAACTCTATCATTACCATGACCTCTCTCACTCATACTTCGCTGACTTACTGTGGAGTCTATGCTTATTGATACTTCCAATCCCTATCAATGTGTGCTCAAGGAATAAACCACATCATTCGGCAATTCGTTATCATCGATGTGTCTCTCACATAACTTTATGAGTGAATCATCTCTCTTCGGTCATTTTATTACTCTGATCAGCACAAAGAGTAGTATTTAATGTAGAGTGTGTGTGCACTTACGAAAGCTTGAAATTTGGCGTTATCAGTTTGAAAGTTGATTTTAAAAACTCGTCCTGAGGTTTGAATCTGGAGAATCTTCCGATTTCTAAGCATGATTTTCATGGTGTTTTGGCTCGTTTTCACTGGATTTCACAGAAATTTGCAGTTTTCCAGTCTGCTTATCACGATTTTCATGAGTTTTCGGCTGCTGTTACTATGGGTTCCGGGCCCACTTCTCTTGAATTTTCAACTTTTGGCTCAACTTTCTAGTTTGCTCTTTCCTTCCCAGACCTTTTGTCAATACCGTATCAGAGACTAGACGAAAGTCAATTGTGTATGTATCACGTTGTCCCCTCCCTTCCCTCTTCCTCTTCTCTTTATCAATCTATCTATCATTCTCAATGTGTTTGCTCAAAGTGCCACACAGATATAGAACATAATAGAAAGGTAGAAGAAAAAGAAGGAAACATTCCCTTGCTCTGTACAGAAAGAGATGGGGTGATTTCATTTTCATGTTGAGCGAACGGTCATATGCACTTTGTTTTCACTTGGATTTTCTAGTTGCTGAGAGCCTAGAGTTTTGTGAAAAAAGCAGATTATTGAGCCGGTTTTTTCGAAAATGAGCTAGGGAAACTTCTAGTTTTAATTTATGTTATTCGTGGTGGTAACTTCACTCATTTTTTGACTTTTGAGCCAAGTCAAACTGGAGAGTAAAGAGCGCGCCTAGGAAATTCCAAGATGGTGAATATGGTTTATATTTCCGCGGTCTATGCTTTTGGAAATTCGACAAAACGGAAACAGTCTACTTTACGACTTTTTCGCATCTTGTATAGTTCGCGGAGCTCTTCATTTTGGTATAATTTTGTCAAGTTTGATGAAAGTCGCGATTTTGGACAGCCTTCCGTAACCTTCCTTCTGGAAATTTTTTTACTCCTTTTCCTGCAAAACCTATTCTATTTGGGCTCGTTTTGTAGAGCTCGTCGAGCCTTACATTTCTCTATTTTTTCCGAACAGAAATTTGGATTTTGAGGAAAGTTATGTCGATTTGAAATGAATCGGTTTGATTCTCGGCAAAAATTAGTGTATTTGGTGTCATTTTGAATGTCTCGAAAAGCTCATTTTTGCTAAAGTCATCGTATTTGATATCATTTTGTAGAGCTCAACGAGCTCTCCATTTTGATACATTTTCCGCTCTGAGAATCACATTTCGACCAGTGTTATTAGCGATATTCCCCAAGGGGAAAGGCGCTCCATCGTCAACTTGCCTGAAATTCGAGTTTTCTGCTTTCCCGCCGTTTTGAAAACAGCGAAACATGTTTTGGTGAGTGCGTGGACTCTTCGTGGACCATTCGACTGATGTCCGAGTTGTCCACGAGGACTCCACGCAACCTCCAAAACATGTTTCGCTGTTTTCAAAACGGCGGGAAAGCTAAAAATTCAAATTTTAGCCAAGTTGACGATGGAGCGCGTTTCCCCTTGAGGGTTCGTTTTTGAGCGATAATAAAGTCGCCATCATGTCGGTTTCCCAGTTTTTGAATTCATTATATTGTTCTGCAATTATCCTCCTCTCTCCGGTACTCCATTAAACCCAGACACCTAGAAAATCTCATTGTCCACTGTCGGTTCCCGCTTCAAAAGTATAATTACTCATACTTCCCTCCTATTCTTTTCCGTTCTCATTCCAAACTAGCACTTTCAATTTCCCTTTCATTTCCTCCCTCCGGAATTCATCCCTTTTACGGTGTTGCCCTTGGAGCTCCTCCTCCTCCTTTCCTCCCTTATGCCCTCTAAACTGTCTGAATCTCTTCCTCTTCCACACTATCTCCATTTCCCATTTCCCTAAAGAGAGCTCTTCCCATTCTCTCTCCCTTTCATTGCTCTTCCGTTCTCTCTGCATCTCTGCGTCTCTCCAATGCACTTTTCCCTCTTTTCCTCTCTCTGTTCTGGCCTAAATGTCTCTTTTACAAACTTTCCCCTCCATTTTCTCTTCTGTGGGGCTATTCTATACAGTCTCTGTGTATGTATAGAGAGAAAGAGAAAAAGAGGCGAACTCTTTTCTACACTAGATTCGATTTTTCCCCTCCACTTTGTGTTCTCTTTGATTTGTGTGCTCTCTTTTATTTTGATCATCTCGTCTTTTGATAATAGTGCATTTTCAGAAACTTGGTGTAGTTCTCTAGGAGCTGACAAAAAAATGAAGTTGTGGCGGGTGAGTTTTTCAGTAAAAAATAGGAGAAAAGGGGAAGAAAAATGGGAACTTTAGGCCTAAAAATCACAATTTTGGACAAAAAAGTGGAGTATTTAGACTGAAAATGGTCACATTTAGGTCGAAAATAGACTATTTGAGCCCTAAAAGTGAGCCAATTTGGATGAAAAATTCACTATTTCAAGTCGGAAATTGGTCCAAAAATGAACTAGTTTAGCCCGAATGAAGACAATTTTAGGCCTCAAGACGGCGACTACTTCGGCCTAGAATTGATGAAATTCGGGTTGAATTTGGACTGATTTATGCCAAAAAATAGACAATTTCAGGCCGAAAATTGGTGAATTTTGCCCTAAAATTGAACTACTTAGGCTTAGAATTGATGAATTTCGGTTTAAAATTGATGAATTCGTGCCCGAAATTTAGGAATTTAGTCCAAAAATTGAGAATAATCAGCCGGAAATTGAATATTTTTGAACAAATGTTCAAGTTATTTTTCCGATTTTTCAAATTTCCTGTGCTCTTTTCTTGTTTTTGTGCTCTTCTTGCTCCGGAGAAAGAGCACAAATCATGTTGCTAAGGTCCTCTAAGGGGTCCCCTCCGGACGTCTTCAAGAAGATAGATGTGCTCCATTTCGTGTGCTCTTTTTCGAAAAGAAGCCCCTCCAGTTTCCGAATATAATTTATTTATATGCATGTGTTCTGAAGGGAGAAAAGAGCAGCTGTTGGAGCAAAAGAAGCCATAGATTTTTTGGATTTGGAGCCCTTGAGATTTTTGAAAATCACAGGATTAGGGGATCAAAAGTGCACGATTTGGCTTCTCTTGTGTTTGAAAATTAGTGAAAACGAATTAGCGATTTTCGACAATTTGAAATTTTTACTATTTGGGTCTTGAAACTGAGAATTTTTCGGCCTAAAATCGCTCAAAATTGGTAGGAAATGACAATTTTCAGCGATTTTCGTATGAAAAAACGGCATTTTTTGCCTTTTAATGACTATTTTCAGCTTGAACTTGTGGATTTTTAACCGAAAAATCGTTATTTTTGATGCTAAAATTGCAAATTTAGAAACAACGACACTCCGCGATTCCGCTAGTGCGCGGGGTTTAGCGTAAATCGACACCACTAATTTTTCGAATTTTCAAGTGATTTTTCGGAGTTTTTCATGAATAATGTAATGTTTTGAAGCATTATTCTGCGATAAAATCAAGAAAAATACATTTTGAAAATGTTCAGAAGTTATTTCAAAATGATGAATTACCACTAAATTTTCATTTTTTCTTCCAGATGTCATACTTCTGGCACGAGCCGTACTGGCTACCGCGCAACGTCACCTGGCCAGAAGTTCCGTCGAAATTCGCCGATTTGCTCGTTCCGATCTATTTGGCGATTCCGTTGGTCATTATCAGGTATGGAAAATTTGGACTAAAATGAAAAAAAGAGGAGTAAAAACTAGAGAAAAAGTGCTGTTTTTTGAGCCAAAAAAACAGCTAAAATTACCTAAAATTGATGAAAATTGGTGGATTTTCTCTCACTTTTCCAGCGATTTTTTGCTCATTTTTAAGTTTTTAGCTCAATTTTTAAGCTCAATTTTGAGCCAATTTTTCTCCCATTTTCCTATACCCATAGTGTGTTGATAGTATGATTTGTGCTCTTTTTCTCTTGCTCTTTTTGTCCGTTTCTGTATGCATACAGTCTCGAAAGAGAGACAGTGAAAACCGGGTTAACGGAACGGGAACATGGACTATGTTTGTTTAATTTATATGCTGCAGAGGGAGTAGGAAAATTGGAGAAAAATGAAGCAAAAAAGTAGGGAAATTTTAGAGAAAAATAGCCAAAAATCGAGAGATTCAGCTCATTAACCATTTACAAGTTTTTCAGAATCATCTGGGAATCCACAGTCGGCGTCACCTATTTGTACTTCCGAACGAATGCCTACGCTTCTCGCAAGAATATCACACTTCTCGGATGTGTGAGTTTTTAAATTTGAAGTAAAAATCGGTCAAAAATGGAGAAAAATGACCCAAAAACGAAAAAAAAACGACAAAAAACTACCGAAATTAACCAAAAATTGCTCTAATTCGGTTCAAAACAAACCCGAATGGCTGAAACAGTCAAAATTAGCCTGAAAACTGTTCAAAATTTGAAAATATAGACCGAAAATGAGATAAAATAGACCTAAAACTTAAGAAAATTAACCCAAAATTCAAACATTTTGATCAGAAAGGAACTGAAAATATGCAGTTTTGTTAAAAAATGACTCAATTTTGCGAAAATTTGGCTCAAAAATAACCGAAATTTCGCCCAAAATTAACCAAAAACCCCGATTTTCTGGCTAAAAATCGTCTAAAGTGGCCCAAATATAAGGAAAAATGAGCAGAAATTCTCAAAAATCACTGAAAATCCACATTAATTATAAAAATTCCTCAATTTTATCCGATTTCTGCCCAATTTCTGAAGTCGTTGACCCGATTTTGACTGAAAAATCGACGTTTTTGACCCTAAAAGCCTAATTTTCCTCCTATTTTCCAGATGTGGGAACACATGACGGGCGGTTTTGCGTCGCTCTCTCGTGCCAAGAAGATTCTGGAATGCTTCTGGAGATTCAGTTACTACACGTTCGCCTTCCTCTACGGACTCTATGTGATGAGAGATTCGTCGTGGTTGTATGATGTGAAGCAGTGTTGGATTGGATACCCGTTCCATCCCGTTCCGGATACTATATGGTGAGTTTTTTGAGAAAACAAATTGTGGAAAATTTGGCTAAAAATGAGCGAAACTGACTGAAAAATGGGACATTTTTTGACACAAAAAATTTGAGCTAGATTGAGCAAGTTTGGGCTCAAAAAGCGATTTCGGATTTTGACATATTAGCGATATTCCCCAAGGGGAAACGCGCTCCATTGCCAACTTGGGTGAAATTTGAATTTTCAGTTTTCCCGCCGTTTTGAAAACAGCGAAACATGTTTCGGTAAGTGCGTGGACTCCTCGTGGACAACTTGGGCAGCAGTCGAATAATCCACGAGGAGTCCACGCACACACCGAAACATGTTTCGCTCTTTTGAAAACAGAAAATCCGCCGGGAAAGCTAAAAATTCAAATTTCAGCCAAGTTGGCGATGGAACGCGTTTGGGGAATATCGCTAATATATGATATATATATATATATATATATATATATCTATTCAAACAAGATCAACCAAAATTCTATGTTTTCTCTGCGTCTCTCCATCTTCCCTACTATTTTTCATCTCTCTTCTTATTCCTTATCAGTACCCTCCCTTGACTATTCAATTTCAATTCATTCTGCTTGCCACGTCACTGCATAATTTCAACTCGCTAACTCCAACTGGTGACACATACACAAGTTATCATCTTATCTGAAAAAGAGCAGGAGAAATAGAGAGTGAGAAGAAAAATTTATATGGTGTTGTTATCAGTGTAGAATTTGAAATTTTGGGAAATTTCGAGTTTAAATTGATTGTTCGATTTCTGGCTCTTCTTTTGACTCAAAAAGTGCTCAAGGGAGAACATTTGAATTCCCGCCATTCGGAAAGAGCACACAGTAGACGAGGAACTCAGAACAGGAGCACAAAATAGAGCACAAATCACGGATGGAGAGCACAGTTTTTAAAGAGAGCTGGGGACAAAATGGGAGCAGCAATAGGGAAAAAAAAGCAGAATTAGAGGGTGAAATAGGGAAACATTGGAAGGAAAATGAGAATACTATAGCGAGAAGAGACGGAAATGAGCTTAGCTTTTAGATTACTGTAGAATGAAGAAATTGAGAAAAGTTATCAGCGATTCCCCAATGGCAAACGCGCTCCATCGCCAACTTGGCTGAAATTTGAATTTTTAGCTTTCCCGCCGTTTTGGAAACAGCGAAACATGTTTCGGTGGGTGCGTGGACTCCTCGTGGACACCTCGGGCAGCAGTCGAATTGTCCACGAGGAGTCCACGCACCGACCGAAACATGTTTCGCTATTTTGAAAACAGAAAAATACGGCAGGAAAGCTGAAAATTCAAATCTCAGCCAAGTTAGCGATGGAGCGCGTTTCCCATCGGAAAATATCGCTAATAGTTTGGTATATGCTAAAAAATGAAGGAATTTGTGGGCACTCGAACATACAGAAAATTAGGATTTTTTGAAAAAATCCGAGAAATTTCGAATTCCCACCAAACCCTATTTGAACTTATTTCCAGGTGGTACTACATGATCGAGACTGGTTTCTACTACTCCCTCCTCATCGGTTCCTACTTTGACGTTCGTCGTTCGGATTTCTGGCAACTCATGGTTCATCACGTCATCACCATATTCTTGCTCTCGTCGAGTTGGACAATCAACTTTGTTAGGTAAGAGAAGAGAAGGGCGGGAAATTTGAAAAAAATCTTGGCTGAAATTTGATTTTTAAAAAGGCGAAAATCGGTCTTTTTTCAATCAAAAGACTTCTACAAAAAATTGAAAATTTTAAAAAGAGGTTTTGGTAATTTTGAAGACCCATTTCAGACCTTTTTTGCCATATTTTTGGCCCATTTCAAGCCTTTTTTTAGCCCTATTTCTACCCTAATTTCTTCATTTTTCTTGCAGAGTCGGCACCCTGATCCTCCTCTCGCACGACGTCTCCGATGTATTCTTGGAGGGTGGAAAACTGGTCCGCTACGATGCTCACAACAAGAATATGACCAATTTCATGTTTGTCCTATTCTTCACCTCATGGGTCTTGACACGATTGATCTACTATCCGTTCGTCGTTATTCGATCGGCAGTCACCGAAGCGGCCGCCCTGATTCAACCGGATTATGTCATTTGGGATTTGGGATTGGTAAGGATTCCGAAGAATTGGCTAAAAAGAAAAAAATTTGGAGAAAAATGAGCCATAAAAATGGCAAAACTTGTGAAATTTCACATTAGCGCTCTATGTTAATATGGCTAATATTTGAATTCTTCAAATTTTCCGCCTTTTTTTCATATTAGAGGGGGCCCCGTGTACTTCTCGTGGACAAGAGAAATACACAAGGTCTCGAAATTTGAAAAAACGGCGGCAAAGATGAAAAATTCAAATGTTATCCTTGTTAGCAATAGAGCGCAGATGGAAAACGTTCAACAGCTCCAAAAAACCAAAAAGGACACTTTTTTTGACTATTAGCGATATTCCCACAGGGGAAACGCGCTCCATCGCAACTTTGGCTGAAATTCGAATTTTCAGCTTTCCCGCCGTTTTGAGCAGCGAAACATGTTTCGGTGGGTGCGTGGACTCCTCGTGGACAACTCGGGCAGCAGTCGAATTGTCCACGAGGAGTCCACGCACCCACCAAAACATGTTACGCTGCTGAAAACCTAAAAATTCAAATTTCAGCCAAATTTGCGATGGAGCGCGTTTCCCCTTGGGAAATAGCGCTAAAATTTTTCTATGAAAAAATTGAGTTTCGCGGTTTCAAAATCATCAGTTTTGCCTAAAAATTTTCCCCAAATTTTTCCACACCCCCAATAAGCTCCGCCCATTTCCAGAGTCCCCCATACGCTCCCCGTCTCATCGTCTTCGCCCTGATTGCTCTGTTCTTCTTGCACATCTTCTGGACATTTATCATTCTTCGTATCGCCTACCGTACGACGACTGGTGGACAGGCGAAGGACGTTCGTTCGGATTCCGACTCGGACTATGATGAGGAGGAAATGGCGAGACGCGAGAGGACTCGGCTGCTCACGAAGAAGAAAAAGAATAAGGTGAGGATTTAATTTGTGATGAAAATCGCTCAAAAATCGCTCTAAAACCATGAAAATGGCTCAAAAATCGAGATTCCGAAAAAAGGGGACCAGACTCCGCCCCTTTTTCGATATTTTCCAAAAAGGGGCGGAGCCGGACCACCTTTTTTGAGAAGTCAATTTTTGAAATTTTTGCTAATTTCGGAGCGAATTTCCGTGGTTTTAGCGCCAGTTTTGAGCTTTCTCATCATGATTTTCAGATTTTATCCGAGTTCCCCATATTTCCAGGTCTCCCCAGTCACCGACGACGACGACGATGAGGAGGAAGAGGCGAAGAAGGACGGAAAGGCTCGCCATCGTAGAGCTCCGCGCAAGGAATAAATTAGGCTCCGCCCCCAATTTTTACTCGATTTTTCTACTTCCCTTAATTGAAAAAAAACGGTTCTGTATCACGATGAACATGTCCACCGCTCTCCATTTTCCTTTTTTTTCTTTTTTGTTGCTATCCTAGATAGCCCCGCCCCCTTTTTCTCCAAGAATAATTTAACACATTTTCCCGTTTTGGTGATCTCTCCTTCTTTTTTTTTTGAATATTTATTGGCTGTTTCGTTGATTTTTGTTGGCTTCTTTTTTGTAGATTTTTTCTAACTATTTTTTGGAAATAATAAATTACCAGGGACCCCTATGATTCAAGAAAAACGAATAGATTTTGAGCTGAAAACACAACCCCTCCGACGATATGGTGGACTGAAAAATTGGTCAAGTGATTGGAAATAGTACTGTATTTTTTGCGCGCTATTTTTAATTGATTACGTTTAATGAAAGCGAATGAGGAATACATTAGCGATATCCCCCAAGGAAAACGCGCTCCATTGTCAACTTGGCTGAAATTTGAATTTTCAGCTTTCCCATTTTTCTGTTTTCAAAACAGCGAAACATGTTTTGGTGGTTGCGTGGACTTTTCGTGAGCAATTCGACTATTGCCAGAGTTGTCCACGATTAGTCCACGCACCCACCAAAACATGTTTCGCTCTTTTGAAAACGGCGGGAAAGCTAAAAATTCAAATTTCAGCCAAGTTGTCGGTGGAGCGCGTTTCCGCTCGGGGAATATCGCTAATACGTTTAATAAAAGTGAATGAGAAAAATAAGGCGAAGACTATGGAAGGGGGGAAGAGTGGGTACATTAAAACAAGGGAGTGGGTATATAGTAAAAGACCATGATAACACGATGATACACAAATTTCAAGAATTAAAATCACTTCAAAACGGATTGTTATTCTTTGCATCTGGCCAAACTACCAATTGAAATCCGCTCGTGGTGAGAGCAAAACTGGCAACGATTCCATCTGGTCGTCGAATATTATACTTTCCGAATAGGAGGTATCTAATACCGGATGTTCTGAAAAATGAAAATTTGATATTTCAAGATTTCTGGTCAAAATAATTTCTGTCACTTCGTTATTTTTGTCACTTTCTATAGCTTTTCTCAAGTCGATTTTTTAACCTCCATTAGAAATTTTATTCAAAAATGAAACCCTATCTTAACCCACCCATAATATTCTCGTTGCCCATTGTCCCATGTCACAGAGTCACTGAATCCGGCGAAAAGCACATCAAAGATTGGCATTCCCGGGTGTGCCGAACCTTGAATTGATAAGACCTTGAGTCTCGGAGCAAACTCGTTGTACCAACTCAGCAATAATTGCTTTATATCCTTCAGACATAATGGATTCATGTTACTTATAGAAATTTCCTTTGAATCCATTCTCATTAAACAACCTTTGGTAACCCATAATCCATCTTGTAAGTGGATTGTGTCTCGTTGGGAAAACTCTTCATTGAATGCGAAGTTTCTGGGAGCCGTTGAGTGAACTTCGAGATTTTTGATATCTGACAGTGTTAGTAAAGAGGAAAGATCTTCCTCGGAAATGTACTTTTTGTGAAATGTACTTGTGTTGCTTGTATATCCATGTACTACAGTATCCACTTTTCTCACTTGCCGCTTGTTGAGATAATCTACCAACCAAATACTCCCTCCATCGATTCTACACTCATTGATTTCCAGTTTCAACACACTTCTGATGAAGTCAACTATTAACTTCTTCCCCAGATTCACATCCTCCCAAATTGTGTACACGCAACCCATGCTATCTAGCATTACTGTGAATTTGATTCCTTCGATTTCCCGTTCCGAAGTTCTTGAATGTTTTAGAACTTCTCTCAACCACTCAATATCAACCATGCCTACGACTTTCTTTTGAATCAATCCCTGAGTGTCGTCATTGGTCTCCAGAAGGACTTCATATCCCTGAGTGGTAGTGGTGAAAATACATTTCCAATTTGAAAAATGGTTTCGTCGACAGGTAAACTTCATGAATTCAAAAGATCTTCTGGAGCACAAAGCGATGGAGACACTGAAAAGTTGATTTTTCAAAAAAAAAATTCCAGTTTCACTAAAATTAGGTATGATTATCAAAAGCACTGCTCAATGTTTCAGACATCACTTCTGGAGATTACTCTTCTATAAAAATTTCACTTACACATCTCCAGGATCCAGATACTCGTAGATATTGCTCAAAACCAGATGAGGTGCACGGAGAAGCTGGAAGCTTTTAGCTTCTCCAGATGAATACGGTTCTTCAGTGATGGAAAACATTGGAATGAAAATAATAAGGGTTGCGAGTCGTAGGGACCCTTTCTATGTCTATTGTCAATCGATATTATGTTATTCGGTTTCTGGGAAAAGACATAAATAATGACTGTTCGATATTGTATGTGTGACCATACACAATGGACTTTATGCAGATCGTCCAGGTTTGAATCGGCGCTCTATTGAAAAGACAAAACGAACTTTTCATATTAAAAACAGAAGGAAATCTAGAATTTCTCGTATACACGCAAATGAATATAATCGAACGTTGGGTGCACCACTAGGAATCGAATTTACTGAATTCACCAAGAGCTTATGGTTTTGGTTTGGAACCGAAATCTTCAGACATTAGTGTAGAACACCTTTGGTTTCGTGTTGTAATAACATGCGACGGATTCGGTAACTTTTAATCATGAGCTTTGAGGAAGGCTATCCGAGAACATATAGTATTTTTCGATGAGTAATGAGCCCTCCCTTTTGCACGAGAATTCAAACGAAACACAATATTTACTCTTTTCCATAGGTTAATGAGCTGTAAAACTACGAAACTGATAAGAGAACTGATCACGGAGAGGAATCCACATTTGCTCACTCTTATTCTATTCTTGACAGTCGTTATACACATTGCTTCATTAGAATTCCTGCTGTGATTTTGTTTTTCTTACGTCTTATAGTTAAAGGTACGTTAGTGAGGGCGGCCCAATTGCCAAATATTGGCGCTAATCGCCAATCTGAAGAGGTGAAAAACGATTCTAAATTTACATAAATTAACGTCTCACATCCAAGCGCAAGCCCCATTAGAAACATTTTATTTAATGTAAAATTGAATCAGAATATTGATTTTCGAAAAGTGCAGCGTGCGTCTGGGATCGAAAACCTTGCTTAAAATTGACCTGATTTTGATATCCGAAAGTGAACTTAATTGTTCCATTTTAAGCCGTTTCACAAGCTTCTAAAGATGTCTAACCGACGAAGACCCGCAACTCGCAACTCAGGTGTGGTGTTAGAGTATAAAAGTGGGACTAGACAAGTGAGAAATGGAAGTGAAAACGTTTTGGAATCTAGTAACGCCAATGGGATCTCATGGTGAGTGGATTAGGAATCACCTCTAACAAAGTTTTCCAACGGTTCAGTGTGTGGAGTGGAAACGTAGTATCCGCCCAGGCAAACTTTTGTTGGAAGTTTGACTGGAATGAATTAGCAGATCAGGGAATTGAAAGTCTCACCGGACGCATAATCGTCAAGGATGGTAGCAACTACTTTAACAATCATCCAATTCAAGTAGACATATCAGAAACAAACGACACGGTTCAGACCAAGGTTGGAAATTATTCCAGTTCCTACAATGTCACTTTTGAATATTCTCTTATTCCAACGTATGTTGAACATGAAATCTCTTATGATCACCTATTCGAACCGTCGGAAATCAATGACGCGGTGCTAGTTGTAGAGGGAAAAAAGCTTCATGTAAACAAAACGGTGAGTCGTTTAACATTGATGCTTTCGTTCAGAAATTCTCAATTTTTCAGTTCCTCTCCATCCATTCCGAATTCTTCCGTGGCCTCTTTTCTTCTCACTTCAAGGAAGGGCGACTTTCTGAAGTTCCTATCAAAGACGTTTCCTACGCAGATATTGGGCTTCTTTTCAGCAGTTTCTACCCAAACAATGTCTTTCCTTCCGGTGAGAATTCACATGATAGATTTCAAAAAATTCTGAAAATTTCAGATCGAACAGTGGAGAAACTCTTGTTAATGGCTCGCAGATTTTTGATCCCCTCTGTGACTGCAATTGTTGAATATCATCTCATGCATAACTCGAGAATTGGTAATGAGAAGATGATGTGGTTGGCTGATGAATATGGGTTGGAGAAAAGATTGGAAAAGTCGATTCGTCTTGTGAACAGTTCGGAAAAATTCAAGAGTTTGAAGAATTCTCCAGAATTTCAAAAGTTATCAGACAAGACTCGATCAAAACTTCTTGCGTCACTCATTAATTTGATTTAATTTTTTTCTTCGGTTCAGCATTGTGAGAAGTCAAATAAATCACTACGTAATTGTCGTCTTCTTTTGTCGTAATTGTCGTTCCATTCATTCCTCTTTCTGTGCTTAAAACCAACCAAATGAAAACGAGCATAATTTTTGTTTGAAACCGAAATTTTCTAACATTAGGGCTGAAAACCTTGGTCTGAACGGTGCGTGAATTTAAAAATAATATTCAGGCCATTTTGTCAAGGTACTTTTCCAATAATTTCTCTGCCTGTATTCCTCTCTTTCACACAAAAATTCTTCAACGAAAAACACAAAAAATGTTTACTCTTTTCATGAGTCACACTACTACAAAGCTGTTAAGAAAACTTGCCAGGAGAAGAACTCCATCTTTGCTCATTCTTATTTTATTTTCAACGTCGTTACACATTTCTCCCTTCCCATCTGAAACTATCTAAAATGTCTGGTGAAGTGTTTGAGTACAAAAGTGACACGAGAGCAGTCTCCAGTGGAACTGAATACGTTTTGGACACTAGTGACGCCAATGGTATCCCGTGGTAGGTGCCATAAGGAATCACCATTGAAAATGATTTCCGACTTTTTAGTGTGTGGAGTGGATACGTAGTATCCGCCCAAGCAAACTTTTCTTGGAAGTTTGATTGGAATGAATTAGCAGAGCAGGCCATCGAAAGTCTCACCGGACACATAATCGTCAAAGATGTTTGCAACTCTTTTAATCCTCATCAAATTCAAGTGGATATATCTGAAACGAATAACACCGTACAGACCAATATTAGAACTTACGATCGCTGCAATGCCTTCTTTGAGTATGCACTCGTTCCAACTTATGTGCAATATGAGATTTCCTATGATCCTATGTTCATTCCATCTGTTTTTAACGACGCAATTTTGATTGTGGATGGGAGGAAACTACATGTTAACAAAACCGTAAGTCTTTTCCACTTTGACTTTTTCATTCCAACATCTTGACTTTAGTTTCTCTCCATTCATTCCGAATTCTTCCATGGTCTCTTCTCTTCTAATTTCAAAGAGGCGGAGCTTGATGAAATTCCAATCGAAGATGTTTCCTATGAAGATATCGGACTTCTCTTTAGCAGTTTCTATCCCAATCCTATCTTTCCTGAAGGTGAGAAATTCGAATATAGAGTCCAGAAATATTGTGAAGTTCCAGACCGAACAGTAGAGAAACTTCTGGAAATGGCTCGCAGATTCCTGGTTCCATCAGTGACTGGAATTGTTGAATATCATCTTATGCATAACTCAAGAATTGGAAATGAGAAGATGATGTGGCTGGCTGATGAATATGGTTTGGAGAAAAGATTGGAGAAGTCGATCCGTCAGATGAACACTTTGGAGAAAGCGAAGAATCTTCAGAAATCGCCAGAATTTGAAAAGTTGTCTGATAAGACTAGATCGAAACTTCTCACTCGTCTCATGAAATTGATCTGATTATTTTTGATTTTTCTGTAGTGTAGAATGAAATTTTTGCTCTTTCTGTGTAAAGAGGAAAAATCCCGGAAAACTGGATATCTCACAAAGTTTTGTCATTGGGTGTTAAATCAAACTATATATTTTTGGATATTGAGTTTCTTCTAACACTTTGAATCAAGTCAGCTGCTGTTTTTCCTTAATCAAAATTACTCCGCCACTACAAGAAAAGCGTAAATATATTGCCAGGCAACATCACTCCACTGCAATGTGAAAAGTGACGTGAGAAACACTCCTTTTCTCCCTCCTACTCTTTTATTCCACCTGCCGTTATACCTCGGTAACACCTTCTGGCTCGCACGAGTTCAGTATATTTAGTGTGTTGCTAGATCAGTTTCCCACGAAGAAGAGGAAATGAAAAATCATGGGGTGTCAGGAAATTGAAGTCCGATATAGCATGTGATATGGCATGTGATATGATAGACCCCACCTTTTCCAGCTCTATCTCGTTTTCACACTTCGGAGGGCACGTATTCAGTATATCTAGTGTGCTGCTGTGGCGGCGGATTTAGTTACTGCCGGTCCATATTCTTTGGAATTATTTCGCGGCTATTCAGAATGACGAGCACCGTGATTGAGTACAGAAGTGCTTCAAGGCCAGTATCAAGCGGAGTTGAGTATATTTTGGATGCAGAATCTGCCAACGATATACGATGGTGAGTGTTCAAAGTGCAGATTAATGCATTCTTAGTTGTTGCTGTTTTAAACTTATCATATTACCCATTCGCCACGCATTTTCAGTGTTTGGAGTGGAATCATAAACGTTAACGATGTTTCGGCTCCAGCTAATTTCTGTTGGAAGTTCGACTGGGAAGACATTGTCAATAAAGGAATCGAACGTCTTACCGGCCATATTATCGTCATTGGTGAAGAAGGCTTTTGCAGCGATGATAAAATCGAAGTTAATTTGTCGAAAAAAAACAACATTGTACGGGCTCAAGTAGATATTGGTTGGTTGGCAAACTGGGCGATTATTATCCATCGGATCTTTTTTTCTGATTAATACTTGGAGTTTCCGAGATTCACTCGGTTTTAGAATCTTTAACATGATGTTTAAGGCGCATCGAAAAGGCGAAGCTGCAGTCTAGGCGACAGTATTTTTGCCTATAAATATTATCTTGTTCCCCGTGATGCTGAAGTTGATATTTACTTGTATGAATACATGTTCGCTCCTTCGAAAATCAACGACGCCGTTTTAGTTGTGGAGGGAAAGAAACTTCATGTGAACAAAACGGTGAGAAACTTTGCACCCCTTATTGTTCAAAGTCCACTGCTTCAGTTTCTGTCCATCCATTCCGATTTCTTCCGCGGGCTGTTTTCTTCTAATTTTATGGAGAACCAGCTTGCTGAAATTCCAATCGAAGAAGTGTCCTATGAAGATTTCGTCCTTCTTCTTATTTGTTTCTATCCTATTCAAGTATTCCCCACAGGTAAGGAGTCTGAAGATAGCAATAAAACAATCCGAGCTCATGTTCAGATCAAACAGTTCATAAACTGCAGGAAATGGCACGCCGATGTTTGGTTCCGTCAGTCACAAGAATCGTTGAATATCATCTTATGAAGAACTCTCATATCGAGAATGAGACTATGATGTGGCTGGCTGATGAATATGGATTGGAGAAACGACTGGAGTTGTCAATCAGCCAGATGAACAACTTGCAAAAAGCCAAGAGTTTGCAGAAGTCTCCAGATTTCGAAAAGCTGTCGGAAAAGACGCGAGCAAAGCTCCTCACTCGTCTCTTGAGCTTGATATAATTACTCTTTTACTCTTTGATCATAAGTTTCTGTGCTCTCATTGTGTACAAATATTTTGAACGCGGCACGGCATTCTCGATTGGAACTTTCTCTGGACTCTCTCAAGCGAGAGAGTGTTCTTGAAAAATTAGAGAAATTAGAACTGAAAAACCGTGAAATCGGTCATCTAGATGTATACATAACCTGACTATTGCTCCTCTAGCACAACTCGAACCCTCTGGAATCCTCCGAACTCTCACCGATCCTCACCGACAATCAAGCACTTGAAACGAACCTTCTTCGCACGATCCTTCGATATCTGAAAATAGAAATTGTTAAAAACTGAGACTGACATACCACAAGTGTGCAATGCGTTTCATCCCATTCACAATGCACGCGCTATTTTGAGCACTGGTAGATCAAAAAGCAATCCCCAAAATGTTTGATCTGCCAGTGCGAGAAAAAGCGCGCGCACTGAGATCGAGATATTACGCATTGTCCACACTCTTGGAAAACTACTGATCTTAAAGGAAGCTCCAAGGTGACCAATGATATCAGGTAGATCAAATTGCATTTACCACAACGCAAAATTTGATCTACCCTTCTGCGCACTACCTTGATCACCTCTGTCAACCCTACAACAACTCTTTGAAAACACTAACCTCAGAAAAAAAAACAAGAAGTTGACTGCTGGAAGTTGCAAAAAAGAACTGAAAGTTAAAAACATTATTGGTTACTCATTAGTCAGTTCTAGATGTGATTTCTGTATTATCATGTTTCGATATTTCTCATGTCTAAGACACCTCTATCGTCTCTAGTAGACGAGGCATTCCCGAAGGATGATTCTGGGTGAATCCTTAGTTATGTATGCTATTCTGTGCTTGTAATGTAAGCTTTGCTTCTGTTTCTATGGGTATGGACTTGCAGGCTCCGTTCTCTCTGTCCTTGCTGCCCTTCTAAACTACCTGACTTATCGATCCTTCCTCACAACTCGATCCATTGACCCCGATCCTCGCTGACCACCCAACCAAACGAACCAAACCATCTCGATCCTTCGCTCTCTGAAATTAGAAATTGTGACTAATTGAGGCAAAAAGACTAGCAACTAGGTCACTAGGCCTAGGCTACGATCAAACAGTAAAAAAACGTACCTGAACCATATCCACAAGTTGCCAGACCACTATTCCACTGGTGTAGACATCCGAGTGGCGTGGATTTCTACCCTGGAAAAAAACTAGGTCATAATTTGAGAACCAAGTGCAAAGAATGATTACGTGGAAAATAGGAGATCAAAAGAAAAGAGGAAAAATTGATATGAGAAAATCGAGTGATACATTTGTCGGCAAAAGTGACTGGGATTTCAAAAAACCGAGCAATAAAAAGGGAGGGGGTCTTAAAAAATCGATGAAAAATTGATCTCGAAAACAGAAATAGAAACCCCCCACAACCAAAAATTGAACGCAATGAGAGTAACCCGCTGCTGAGAGCGAGAGTATTGTTTTTCGCGCCCCAAATTTCATGCAGATCAAAAGTGAGAAATAGATCAAAAGTGAAAAATAATTTTTGATCTACCAAGGTCCAGGGGAGTGATCCAAGGGAGTTTGATCCAAGGGAGTTGGGGTGTTTTGGTCTTTAACTAGGTGAAAATATTGCAGGATGAATTTGTGTTTTCCTTGAAACAGTGAAAACTTCTCATGGTTCAAATGGTAGTGAATGTAAAAAGTTTAACTATTTTCTTCTTTTTTATGAATGATTTTAAAAGCGTTAAAATTTGTCTTGAAACAATTATTTTGGGTGCATATAGTGATTTGTAGACACTAGCTGAATAAAACTAATGAATTCTTATGCGATGTAATAATGGGTTCGTTCTGGAACAGTAACTTTCAACAAAGAACTTTTGAGACTTTTTTCTAAACTTTCCTATTTCAGAAAAATTTGAAAATCACTGAAAATGTGAAAGGCGGCAATTGTGATGGTTTTCTCCCTCCACAAACTTTAAATGAACAAGAATGAACAATTTTGAACAAGGACATTTTTGATTTTTTTTTCTAAATTTTCGCTGTTTCAATCAGATCGGAATATTCCTAAAAGGCTAACACACCTGATTGAGATGAGTACTTTAAAGCCCCCTGGTAAAAGTTTATATTGAGAAGAAAACAATATTATTCAAAAATTACTGTATCAAGCATGCATGAACGCTTTTGAGAAATTTTCAAAGATTTGATATGAAGTTCATTGTACAAACACAGACACACAAGTTCCAGGTTATCCGAGTCCTGGAATACAGTACTCTCATTGAGGAGCATCTAGCCGTAGTATCAGTTTCCATGGACTGGTTTAGCTGATTTTAGCAGGAACTCACCCTAATACAGTAATTTTCTGTGTTTTTTTCTTGTGATTATCAATTTTCTTGAACTTCACCAGGAAGAGTGAGTAATATGAATTGAAACCTATTGTAAATAGGTGTTTAAGAGACTATAAACCTGATGTTCTTGAAACAGTATTTGTTAGAGATAATCGAGGTGAGCAAGAACTGAATAAGAAGTTTATGCTTTGTGCTAGAGTTTGTTGTGAAACAGTTATTTTCAACAAGGAACTTGCGAAGTTTTTTCTCAAAATTTTCCAGTTTCAGTCAAATTGTAAATGACTAAAACTTTTAAAAAGTTAATCCCATTGCTCTCTTTGCTCACTATGTATCTGAAAATTTCCTATGAGATGAAAAAATGTGTTTACCAAAATTTACTGTTTCGGAATAGCGCCTAGCTTATTCTCACTCAAGAGAAAGATTCCACGCGTTGCACATAAACAAACCAAAACAAGCACAATATGGTCTGATATAGTTCATTTCAAGTCTAGCGTAGTATATGAAACCATTTGAGTACGAATCGATTTTGAAAAAGTTAATTTTGCACCTAAAATTTCTATTTTGCTAGAAATTTTTCGGTTTCAAAAACCCTGAAAACTTTTTAAAATTCCGTCATGTTGGTTGACGATCAAACATTGCAAAAAGAAAATACAAAATTGGACATTCTCTGATCAAAGTTTCTGTTTCAACTCGCAACAGAAATCTTTCGATTTTTATACAGTGTGATTTTTTTTATCTTATCCTTCTGTTCATTCCAACTTGATTCGTTTCAGAAACAGACATTTCGGGATCCAGAGAGATGAAAACTGAGCTAAGCAAAAAACTAAAACATCGAATGCCCAACTTCAACAGAGAGTGTTGAAAATAAACAAAAAAGTAATCAGTTTTGGTGAAATCCTAAAATCAAATCCTAAAATAATAAGACCGTTCCTACTGAACCGAAATTTTTGAGAACCTAAAAAAAATAAAAATTTTCTGAAACAGTAATTTTTTGAATAAAGGCAGTCAAAAACAAAGCTTGC
Source organism: Caenorhabditis sinica (assembly GCA_963932045.1). Classification (NCBI taxonomy): domain Eukaryota; kingdom Metazoa; phylum Nematoda; class Chromadorea; order Rhabditida; family Rhabditidae; genus Caenorhabditis; species Caenorhabditis sinica. The sequence goes on along the minus strand of OZ009940.1, from coordinate 8,089,982 downwards.
AGAAAGCGGCGTTGTCTAGAACACAATTGAATTAATTTTTTGATTTCCTATCATAGAAGTCGAGCCGTATCAAAGTGAATCAACTCCAAACAATTTCACAAGTTTGATGAAACAGTAAATTTTCTAGAAAATAGAACCACCTTTGGCTTCTGATTTCTACTGGCACAAGATTATTTTGAAGATCTCAGATTCAGTGGTAGGAGCTGCTTTCACCGTAATCACGAAAATGATTGAGAATCGTAACGTTTCTTTCCAAATTGCATCCATTCAAGAAAACTCTTTGATACAAAATTGCTGTCTGAAACAGAATATTTCGATTTCCTCTGCTGCTAACCATTCAGTCATTAAAGAAAAAAGTGAGCTAGAACTTTGTGTTCCGATTGTTCTAGACCTCTAGAATTGAATTTGCACTAAATCACCTTTGTCCCATGAAAAAATGCTTTGCTTTTTGAGATGTCTTATTTTGAATCTAAGGTACTAAAGTATGTCACCGAATCTTTATTTGTAAAACTAGACAATGGTGCTCCATCAGGAACTTATCGGAAAATAACTGCTGAAAGTCCATGTCCAAACTTCAATGCTAATTTTTGGGAAACATATGCTATGAAAGCAAAACCTGATGAAACAAGATCTGATGAAATAAGCCAAAAATAGAATATTTTAAATTGGTCCCAGTAAGTTTCAGTGGGAATTCGAAAAATGTTCTCCTGGAGCGCAATTGCCATGGGGCACTAGTAAAAATAAGGAGAATATCGCTGACACATTGGAGTACCGAAAAACTGCGCCCAACTTCCATTTTCTATGAAACAGAAAAAAGGTTTTATAATTTTTCTAAAAATGTTCTTGGTCAATCAGACCGTTTTTTATAGTCTGTTTTGGATGGGATTGCTTTAGGAATGTGTAATCCCTGCAATAACCTAAAAATAGCTCTCTCAATATCGAAATGTTCTTATCACGGAGTGCAAGTAGCCTAAAGCTAATCTTTCCGTTGCTAAAATAGATTTTCGATTGCTAGAACGAACCTATTTACTGAAATCGCATTGTTTATATTATCTTTTCCTAGCTCAATATATCACGGTTTCATGCAAATGTCATAAGATATTCCACTTTATTTGTACGATGGGGATCTTTTTTTTCCTGTACGAATTTAAAACATTTTTCAAGGGTTCAGACGCACACTTCTGGTTGGGCTTCTGTTTAACCGAAGTATAATAAGATAGTTAAGTGTTCTATCAACATTGGATTACTCAATCTAACTTAAAATTTCGATATTTAATTTTTTTCATGAACTCCAAGATTCACAACGCCTTGGAACGTCACTATAAACTTTCTAATCTTTTCTCAGCTTCCGTTAATCCATAATCGCATTCACGTTTCATTCTTCAACGGTAACTTCGTTGAACAAACGATCAATCGACAAAGTAGCATGGTAATCTGAACTGGTTACAAATTTTCGGAAGTTTTCTGGAACTTTCTGTTTCAAGAAATTTTGATAAGATCAACAGATTTATTTGCTTCATTGATTGCGTTTGTTTGTCTTTGCTAGATTTTTCAGTCATCCGGACTAAAGTTATTACATTACAAATAGTCCATTTAACCAAAGACGGTTTCTACCAGTTAGAAAACTTCATTTTTCTGAATTCCGGTCGTATGACATGCAAATATGCAAATTACCTCAAACTACCTCCTCGTTTACGATACTTCCTCCTCTAGACATCTCTTCCACCAGCCCAAGTACAAACAACAAGTACACTTTTGAGTAGGATTACGTTCCTGTTTTTGTCCTGACAAAAAAGGAAAGAATATACCAGATAAAAACACTATAAAACTTGTAATCATATTTTAGTGAATTTCGCAGAAAAGAAGATAAAATATTCCGGTTTCATGGAGACCAAAATGGAACATAAAAATAGAACATAACAGTGCCAATCCGAAATGTATCATTGCTGGACAAAATTACACACAAATATAGATGGAAACTCAAAAAGAGAGGGGACCGGATATCCGAACAAAATGATGGAAAATCGGTTTTTTCGGTTTCATGAGAATCTCATCAAGTTTTCAGATTCCATTTTTGTTGGTGAGCATCACAAAAAACCATGTTTTATGAGTTAGACATCCGGAAAAACCTGACTACAGACAAACTAAATATCGAAGGTCCAAAGGCTTGTCTGGCGCACCTTTGACGCAAGTTACAATTTCTGTTCCATTGTAATTTCATATAGATTACCTTTGCTCTTTTGGTAATTTACCCATTGCCCGATTTCAGACCACTTATATATACTGAACTACATTAAAATAGCCTGGCGCGCTTTTGATCCTGTTCCCCGGAACCTCGAATCATTTTGAATTATGAAATACCATAATTCTGAACTCAAAATAACTCCAGAAGTAAAACTTTATACATAGGGACCACCACGCGTGAGGGGCGGAGCGTTCTGATTTTTCATCCGTTTCACTGTTAGAGGATTTGATGGCTCATAAGTCGGCTCGAGATAGTCCAAAATGAATGAAACTTCGCTGACTTATGTATTTGATCCTATATAATTAATATATCAAAAAACAGATTTGTTTAAGACTCTTCAAAGGTTAAAAAATGCGAAGAAAAGTTTTCAGCGATGAATTTGACCTAATTTCCAATCGTTTTCGCTTGAAATTCTACTATATTTAGTTACTTCATGATGTGTAGAAGCGATCCGTGTAATTAGATTTTCATTCCTGCCGTGCCCGTGATATGAAAAATTAGGTCAAACTTCGCATCTCACTCTGGTCTGATTGAGCAGAAATTTCTTTTTTTGAAGATACCAAAAGTTTTAGCAGCTTATATAATAACATGGGACAAAGTTATGGAGCAAACGGTCTTAGAAGAAAGAAGTTATTGACAAAAGTAGATGCATATGCAGTGCCAGTATCAGTTTTTGCCGTTTTTCTATGCTTAGCTGAGAATTTTCGCTCAATAATTTTATATCATTATGTGTGAAATTCAATAGGTCACAACTTTTCAGTTGATCACTTTTTGATCCGACCGTGCCCGTGTGTCGAAACAGGCCGTTCTTCACCTTTTCCAGTACATTTTCAATACAAAAAGTGCTTTGCAAGAAGCTCTCTCTACTGTAAAAAAGGAGAAACGTGAAAAAAGATTTTAGTTTTCTTCTTTTTTCCTTTTTCTAAGCTGGGCCCACTGGATGAAGTTTAGTTATGATAACAAGGTGACTAATTGGCTTGTATTTCAGTAATGAACCATCATTTTTGCGTAAAAACTTGCCATCATACTTCTGTCAACCTATATGTCAAATAGCCGTCAAAAAATTTAGAAAAATATGAGTTTTATCAGACGCATGGTGGTCCCTAATTATGCTCCCCCATCTTTCAACTTACGACAGGATTTGACTTTAATAATTTTTTGTCTTTCTTTTTTTGATAACAAAAACAACTGTTTGCTTCCTCCTCTGAAAATGGTGTGCCCACAACTCACAACCACCTAAAAATATCAACACTATGTTGTCTCTTGAACTGTCTATTTTTTCCCTGTTTCATATTTCCATCAATTTGTCGAAAATATGCTATAATTCGATTATACATTCACTGTTTCTGTCGGCTTATATTTTTCAACATCTTACTGTAACTGCTATTTCAGAAAATATATTTTATTTTGTCCTTGAACACTCGATTTTCAATATTTAAAGAAATTGCTGTTTTAGATACCAACAAGATTCTCTGGATCTGTGGAGCTGCCGATAACTATCCATATGATTTATTTCTCAATTCAACTCCAAGATTTTTCTCTGTTTCCAGCATTTTCAAACTAGGAATGTCGTCAGTGATTCAGCATAACTTTCCAATGAGTTCTTTTCAGAATTCTCAGTAGGTACCTGGAACAGAAAACTGATCAATGCTTGCCCTGTTCGTTCAACAATCTGACTTCCAAGAGAACCGGTGAATTTCTGTTTCAGTGAATCTCTGAATTCAAGATGGCTAGGTTTGTCTTGCTGAGTTCTAGAGAGTTTTCGCTTAAATACTGAACGACTTCGTAGCAATTATGCGCACTGGAAAAATGGCCGGAGCCACCATAGACTAGCAAATATTACACCGTGTGGTGAAACTTTTAGTTATCAGTGCCTTGCTGTCTTCAAATTTCACACCTTATTAGTAGCGTCCATAATTCTAACCAAGCGTATGAATAGGCTCTGCGACATTTCGAAACCAGTCATTTTGCAACTGCAACATTTTGTAACTCATCTCAATGACTGGGTTGGAATCATCGTTGAGCTGATGAATGCCTTTTTCATTTTGCTGTTTCATGATTTTTCGTTATTTCAAATAATAGGGGTTGAATCCAGTTCTCCGTGCGAAAAAGGAAAAAAGTGAAAGTTACTGTTTCAGCACTAAAATTAAAAAGCTTCGGGTGTTATGCCAGTAATTAGGGCTGTTTCCGTCTGTAGAAAAAAAGAGATCCTTGGACTATAACACCAATGAAGATTTTGTCCTTCTTCTCATTTGTTTGTATTTTCAACAGGTAAATATTCTGAAGATAGCGATAAAATAATCCGAGATGTTCAGATCTACCAATACATAAACTGCTGGAAATGACACGGTCACAAGAATCGTTGACTATCACCGTATTAAGAACTCTCATATTGGAAATGAGACAATGATGTGGCTGACTGATGAATATGGAATAGAGAAACGACTGGAGTTTTCAATTAGCCAGATGAACAGCTCGACAAGAGCTAAGAGTTTGCAGAAGTCTCCTAATTCGGGAACAGTGCCTGAAAAAAAAACGCAAAGATTCTCACTCATCTTTTGAGCTTAATAAGATTACTCTTTCGCTCGTTGATCATGATTTGCTTTGCTCTCGTCGTGTACAAATAAAACTTTTTGAACTTGAAATTGTTGCTTTACGAAAATGAAATTTCAACTCGAGGAAAGTCCTCAAGGAATCTAAACTTATCCACCAATATTGTTTTCACTGACCTGACTGTCAGCTTGAGAAAAGCATCAGTTCTCGGAATCTTCTGAACTTGATTCATTCTTCAAATTAGGCTTGCTGGTGGAGAAAATATAGTAAAGAAAACGGTGCATCTCGAGCATGATGTGATATTAATATCAAATGAAACAGTGAAAAATCCCATGTGTTTTTGTTTAAAACTGAACTTTTCAAAATTATGAAATAATTAGCAACTGTGTTAGGGGACCATCAGTGTTCACAAGAGCATGAAGTTTCAAATGAGGCAGGCACAACTAATCATCGCCAAATATTCCAGTTTCAAGAAATTTGTTTTAGAAAGTTAATCTAACTGTCGATGATTCCATGATAGAAAACCAACATCCATAAACAACATCAATGCTTACAACCGTCTTCCAGACTTTGAACGTTCTCAATGAATTATTCAAGTTTCAAGACACCACGCATTAGGAACCAACAACACGTTTTGAACATTTTAAAACAATTGTTGTTATGTTTTGTTCCCCTAAACACATGCTAGACACCTTTGTTCCTCTGGAATAAATTAGGAAAGATTCACAAAATTGATTCAAAATAACCTCTTCACTCGATATTGGAAATATGTCTTGTTATTGCTGGTTTTGAGAGAAATTCTCAAAGCTCTTCTTGAAATCCTCAAACTAGTTTCGCTTGATTCGGCCTGTCAACTAACTGTCGATACCGTTCAAGAGCTTTATAAAAATATTGGAACAGTATATTTTTTCCTTTTTGATCAAACATTTATTCAAAATGTCTGTCCAATTTTTTAAACACTTTAATTTAACAAGGGATGTACATGACCATGCCAACTGAACTTATTTCAAGGGTTTTCGACAGGTATTTTTGACCTCTTAGATCTTATTTCTGTGATGAGAAAAAAAACGAATCTTTCCGTAACTCGAGTTATGAGCTTCCAAAGTTGCAGAAAAAAGCACTCACATTTTTCTCATCTAAATCTGTTGTAATGTTTATAATTTTTCCAGGGAATACAAATTTTGCTATTGACAATGTTTATCTGACCTTTTTGAAACCTTTAAACTGAAACAGTAAGTAATCGACCTCACACAACACATGAAAGAATAAATCTATATTTAGTTTTGGTCAGCTGTCTGCCCTCGAAGCGAACAGAATTCATGAATGATTACCGTTTTTAGACATAATATTGTGTTTAGAAGTTATGAAACACTGAACTTGCTTCCTGGAAAATTGAAGTTTCAATTTCTTTTTATTGCTCTGTCACCAGACGTATTGACAAACCTGAAAATCAAAAAATTAATGCAAACGTTCTATAACAATATAAAATTACTGTTCCAAATAGTCTCAATTTCAAAGTATCTATCGTAGCCTGAGTTTACTATCAAGTCCAGGGATTTTTCGGAAATCAATAAACACGGACTTCTCACTTTAACATTGATGAAATCATCATTGGTTGTCATTTTTCGCGGCCGGCCGATCTGCCGTTCCACGGTTTTTTCCGGCTATTTGCGACTTTTGGCAGCCTTTTGTAAATAATAGTTTTCGAACATTTTAATCTGAAAATAAGAGCCGCTGTTTTTGGAAAACCGCCTGTGTGACAGCCCCGATTGGAGCACGTTTGCAACAAGGCCTCTAGTTGTATATTTCTGTTTTTAGATCTTATCACATCACCTTTTTCTTACATCAAACTTCTCTATTCTGAAATAGGTGTTTCCATGTTGCAACTCCAAAATCAAATTAATTGGGAGGAAGAAGGGAGAGTGTGCAGTTCAAATATTTTCTGAGATCTAGCGAGTTTTCGAAAGTTTTCTGTTTTGAGAAAACATTTTGAAACTGTGTATTTTAAGTGATTTCAATATGTGGGACTTCTGCCATTCTCTTGGTCAAGGCTAAAAATTTGCTGAAAAATCTTACAGGATTTTTTGCATTTAGTCAACAAAGACGTTTTGCACATGTGAACCTGAAAATCTTGGGCGAACTCGATATTTTTGTCTTTCCAAAGGAACTTTGAATCGAGACAAATGAAACCAGCTTTGCTCAAGTTTCGCTGTTTTGAAATCTCAACTTCAAATAACGATTTTGCTTCTTGTTAGTTTACATCGGTTATCAGCGTTCAATTATGAAAAACCAACATATAAATCTGCAATTAGCCCATATCTCAGCTTCTAGGTACTTCTTAGAAATTAAACTACAGGTAACTTTCTCCGATGAAAAAAAAGCTATCATCAAAACTTCTCTGCTTCAAAGACTGATCTTAAAGTAGTGAATTCACATATCACCAATAAGTTTGGCACTACTTCTTCTCATTAAAGATATTTTGAATCAAGAAACAATTTTTCAAAAATACTTCGGTTTCAAATTCTCTTCTTGAAACGGAAAAATCCCATATACCAGTCCATTGCGATAACGCAAAAAAAAAACTACTTCTCATTCTCTGGTACAATAGAGCGCGTTTTAAATTTTGCCTTTCTTCATCCAAATCGTCACCAATTATGTATTCAGAAACGTACTGTTTCACAACTTTTGCTTGAAACCGTGGAAGTTTTTATCAAATTAGTACTTGGAATCCATTTTTGGCCAACTGCGCTCCATGAAAACTTGTCAAACTCTTACTGTTCAATAGAGCGCATTCGCATCTCCCATTCTATTTCCATCCCAGCATCACATCATTCTTCCCCCCCCCCCCTTACATCAAACTTCATCATCACCATCTGCAACTTTTGACCACCAGAATTAAGTTATTCAAGAACTGCCCTCATTTTTCTTTAAACAAGTCAAACTAGATCAAATTACTCCCTCCCCATTTCATATTTTGTAGTTTGACCTACTTCCCAATTCTCACATATTTCAAAAACTTTTTGAAAAAAAACTTGATCATTGAGTTTCTCAAAAAATAAAGAACACCTTCCCGATCGGCTCTTTCGTTTTATGTACAAGTGATCGCTTCTTTTTTCAGAGCCGAACTTTTTGAAACTTTTGAAGAGATAGTATTGGATATCGAGAGACGCAGACATTGTTTAATCATACAAAAGCATACAGAAATAGGTGGGAGAGGATCTAAGCGGTTTCCGATTGTTTGTCCCCTTTTTGACAGGGGTTAACCCGAGATTTCGGGGATGAGAAAAAACGAGGGAGGGAGAGAAAGGGATAACTCGGAAGGAGAAATAATAATGTCATGTGTGTTTGTACTGAGAGAAATGGTATAACACAAACCTCACTGATATTTTATACTTTTTAGGATGGTGAAAACGCTCTATTGAGAACTTCTGGAACCTTATTTGCTCCAATTTCAAAGTGTGTTTTTTTTCTGTTTCTGAAAATTTAGTTTTTGTTCTAAACTTGCTATTATCAATGATTCGATGGCCCACGTGTTCTCATTTAAATACCTACTTTTAGTGTAGCTTAGAAGAAGAAAGTACGCTCTACTGATAACTTTGAAATAGTTCTCCAAACAGAATATGAGAACGAGAATATTGGAAAATTTGTTTACCGTTTCAAGATTTCCAAATTACTAACTATTTCGAATCAATATCGCTGACAAATTGGTTCCTATGGTATCTAAATTTGAAATTTGAACTGAATTTGAAAGCCTTTTTGATGACACTAATGAGTACCTACCTATTACTGATGGTTTTCTTCACTGATTTCCTCCTATTGTGAATTTCAATTTTTTCGGTTTCAGAAAAATGACAGTTTTGAAATTTTATCTTCTTGCTTTGCTCTCCTTGTTAAATTGGTATAATTCATTTAGATTTGAAAATTGTGCAAAACCTTGAAGCAAAAATTCAAACATAATTGTTCACCGACTAGTTTGAACTTTTATATCCTAACCACATTTTTGAAATTTCTTTCTTTCAATAGTCCACTGTTTCTATTCATACGCTGATGTTACTGACAAAATTTACAACAAAAAGGTTTCTGTTTCAAGCTATGCTATTATACATCATCTCTAAAAATGAATATTAACATATGCGGTCGTCTTGGACTATCTACACTTTTCTCCAATATCATCCTTCAAGTTACAATCTGAGCCATGTTCCGTGTTGTGGTGAGACAAGTTTATGAGATTGACGGTGTGTTATACTGAATTGCAGTAGGGCGCCCTTTGAAAAGAAACGGTAACAAATAGACAAGTTTCTGTTTCACTCTCTATCCTTACTGACAGGTTGTGAAGATGTATTTGATATGACTCCATTATTTTCAACTTTGAGATTTCCCCGTTTCATGTGACTCATGTCATCTGCGTAGACTAGAGTTGACAGTACGTCCACTTCGCACAGACTAATCTTTAACCAACACTTACAATAAATATAAATAAAAAAACAGACTAACGAACCGAACGTGCTCCAGCTTTCTAAACATTTTTGGGAAAAAATCAATGTTTCTTGTGTAACATGAATCGATCTTCGTTTTTCACAATCAATCGTTGCTGAAAAAGTAAAAATTTTCGAATGAAATTCTCTGTTTCAAGTGGATTACGAAATTTGAACCACATTGGACTTTTCGTTATATGAATGTTAAATAAGTTAGTGTGATATTTGATTCTCATGTAACATAGTTTCAGTTGTCGCAAATGTATATGATATATTGCAATATTGCTCCATCAATGTTAACAAAAATTTTTTGAGATTAGGAAAATTTTCCAGTTCTGATAGTTAGTAAGACTTGTTAGAAGTCTAGAAAAGACCCCAACTGCGTAAAAGCAAGCCAACTCTGAAGTTTTCACAACTTTGAAAATCAAAAAATTTCTGTTCCACAGAATCGTATTTTGAAAGATCTTTGCTTCTTCAATACTGCGTCATTATAATACAGATCCATCTTAAATTCAATTCATTTGACAAACTGTCCATCCCAATCTTTTTTATCTAGTCCCCTTATACCCTTCTAGACCCCAAAAACATCAAAAACATATCGAAATCGTTGTTCGTAGTGGTAGTAAATAGAACTTGTAATTAGATATCCATGACAAATAATTCAATTGTTTCACTCGCGCCAAAAAAAAGAACGAAGAGACAAGAAAAAAAGTTGCGAAGAAGTTTGATGGTGATGTTTTGTGATCTGAAGAGGGGGCTCTCTTTCTTTCTCTAATGAACCTGGACTTTGACCAAGGTGAGAAGTGAGATGGGATATTTTTCACTGTTTCTGTGAAAGAGTATTGGATTGTCTATCTTTTAGAAGTTCGATTTGATTCGTCTTTTTAGGAAAAAATTCCTTGTTATTATAAATTCGCAGTCTGTTGGCAAGGATTCATTGTTATTTCACAAGTACCAAGTCAGAATGATGATAGCCAGTGTCGAAATTCTTGGGGTTTCAGCAAATAGGTGACAATGCAGTGCTTTGAGCGTAAAATTTATTGTGTTACAGTTGACATAACGTTTCTTAGTTTGTATGCTGTGTTCCAGCAAATGGTACTATTCCAAGTTTTTCACCGTTTCATGTCAATATGTTATAAAGGTATGAATTTAGAGTCCAGTTCCTTCTTGAGTTTAGTTCCTCAATCTTACCAATCAAAAGGTGTTTCTCATCAATTATGTGTCTGTTGGTGATATGAGTTGCCTATTTTGTATCCATATAATCTCTTCAACAGCTAACTTATATACCAAATGATACTGTTTCAAGATTTTCTCTAGCGCATCATTTCTATTTTTTCTGTACTTAAGACGTATTGTGGGAGTCCATCAACAACCCATGTGCACAAAAAAAAATCGACCATCTTCGATGTTGTTCATAACTGATATGCTAATAGTACTAAACGCATAGATTGCAAAAATCTAGGTTTGGACCAAATCAGATGGCCCAGTGTCTAAATATAGTCAAAAAACCAAAAAAATGAAAATTTTTTCCTGAATGAGATAGAGTCAAAATCTTTTCTGGAATCAGTTGCTGGTACTTTGTTGAACATTTTTTGTGTACATGCAAACTTATGAAGTCCGCTTCTTCCTGGAGAAAAAATATGAAAAAATGAAAAATTTTGACTTTTCTGGTAAAAGTTCATTTTTTTGAGACGGGGACCCAACAAAACCAGAGTTTTTATTTTGAAATTGGAATCTACGTCAAATTTTGATCTAGACACATCTTGTCTGAACTTGTATCTCTGTTGCCTAAGAGGTGAATTTTAGCGTCAAACATGGCGATAAGGATCATTCCATTGTTTGGATTTACGATTTTCGCAACTCCGACACCTCGGAGGGATTCAGAATTACTTTTGTTGTATTTTTTGTTGTTTTTAATGCTTTTTAGCTTTATTGCAATAAGGAAGATATTGTTTTCCAACGCGTTACACCAATTATGTAGTGTTCCGTGAAATGAGATACACGGTTTTGGTTTCTGATCTGTAACTTTCTTAAAACTTGATTAATTTTGTCGAAACTTCGAGACATAATATTGAAATATATCAGTATTGCATTAGTTTACCAAAAGTCTCTCAACTTTGAAAAATTCAAAATTTTCGGAAAATTTGAAAAAACCGAAAAAACCACAAAATTTCGAATTTCAGCTTTTGACCCTCCTAGTGAGCTAGAGAACATTTCATGAACGGAAACAGATAAAAATTGGCGGAAAATGTCTTCAGGATCATTTTTATACTAGATACAGCCATGAAATCAGTGCCTAGGACAAGCTGGGTAGATAAGAAAGACTTGAATCGTTGTTGGGGGTATCCAAGAGAACTAAAGCATGATCAACAGAATTACAGACTGGTTTCAATGGTATATTGAATTTGTAAATGAATACCTTATTTCTGTAGCACATTATAGGTTCCTTTGGACTAGCTAGGTTGTTCCGCGGACCAAGAAAATAGCTTGCCAATCTTCTCTGTGAAGAATTCACTACTGCGTATAACCCTTTTGGATGGTCATAACTCATCCTAAAGTTGAAAAACGATGTAAGTATTTCTATATATTTTTATTCGAGCTATATGCCGTGTACCAAGTCACAATATTATCTTTGTTGTGACGTTAAAAAGTGGACTTGCATTATGCTTTAGTTCTCTTGGATACCCCCAACAACGATTCAAGTCTTTCTTATCTACCCAGCTTGTCCTAGGCACTGATTTCATGGCTGTATCTAGTATAAAAATGATCCTGAAGACATTTTCCGCCAATTTTTATCTGTTTCCGTTCATGAAATGTTCTCTAGCTCACTAGGAGGGTCAAAAGCTGAAATTCGAAATTTTGTGGTTTTTTCGGTTTTTTCAAATTTTCCGAAAATTTTGAATTTTTCAAAGTTGAGAGACTTTTGGTAAACTAATGCAATACTGATATATTTCAATATTATGTCTCGAAGTTTCGACAAAATTAATCAAGTTTTAAGAAAGTTACAGATCAGAAACCAAAACCGTGTATCTCATTTCACGGAACACTACATAATTGGTGTAACGCGTTGGAAAACAATATCTTCCTTATTGCAATAAAGCTAAAAAGCATTAAAAACAACAAAAAATACAACAAAAGTAATTCTGAATCCCTCCGAGGTGTCGGAGTTGCGAAAATCGTAAATCCAAACAATGGAATGATCCTTATCGCCATGTTTGACGCTAAAATTCACCTCTTAGGCAACAGAGATACAAGTTCAGACAAGATGTGTCTAGATCAAAATTTGACGTAGATTCCAATTTCAAAATAAAAACTCTGGTTTTGTTGGGTCCCCGTCTCAAAAAAATGAACTTTTACCAGAAAAGTCAAAATTTTTCATTTTTTCATATTTTTTCTCCAGGAAGAAGCGGACTTCATAAGTTTGCATGTACACAAAAAATGTTCAACAAAGTACCAGCAACTGATTCCAAAAAAGATTTTGACTCTATCTCATTCAGGAAAAAATTTTCATTTTTTTGGTTTTTTGACTATATTTAGACACTGGGCCATCTGATTTGGTCCAAACCTAGATTTTTGCAATCTATGCGTTTAGTACTATTAGCATATCAGTTATGAACAAATTCAAAGATGGTCGATTTTTTTGTTGTGCACATGGGTTGTTGGTCGATAGTCGACATTCTCAGGAAACGTGTCATATACTGTTTTAAGACTTCCTTTAGTCTTTCTTTATTATTTTGTTGGACTTTTCAGACAACATTGGTTCGATTTCTCCTCATCTTTTCAGAACTAATTTTTAGGTTTTCCTAACAGGTACTGTTTCATGAGATATGCCAATAACTTTCTCAACTGTCCATTTCAATTCAGCGCACATCAAACATTTGTAAATATCTACTATTCTAACAAATTTTCAATGTTCCAAGATTTCCTCTTCTCAGCTTTCTTAGCTGTTCCGTTCATAGTGCTTGATTCGTGTATACCGCTTCAACTCCTAATTTATCTCTGGTTATGCTCCGAAATTCTTTTTGAACTCCTGCACTATCCCTCTCTATCCCTTTCCAAAAGAACACGAGAATGCCACTCGGCTTTGACAAAACTTTGACAAAAACTCATGTAAGATGGTGGGCGTTCGAGTGTTGTAGCAAGTATCCTCTGTGTGTCCCCGAAGTGAAATACACTATGTTTCGAGCCTTTTTCTCAAGTGGATATGGGAGGAGGAGGTCAATATGAGCTATTGGAGGTACATATTGATGGCACACAAGGACAATGAAGTGACGTGATCTGCCGAACAACTGTAGAAACGGATTGCTTGAAACAGGAAAAAAGTTGTGAGATGAAAAAACTAATCAATCACTATAATGAGCGTTATCGTATTGCTAGTTAGATTTTGGATGATAAATTGTGAGATGCGTTGCGTATTGCGTCGCGTGTCCATTGTATTGCTTGGTGGAACTGATTGTGTAAAATATGGGTTAGTAGTAACGGGTGCCTGAAAAAGAAATGACAGGAACAATCTCATAATTTTTGGTTGATCAATAATACATACAGTACCGGCCATAATGATATGCCGCAAGAGTTTTTCGACCATAACTTCGCTGAAAGTAACGGAATCGGGCTGAAATTTTGTCACAAAATGTGATAAAACTATAGAAAACTGTACCTACAATCAAATTCATCAATTCCGGAAAAAATTCTAAAAAATTTAGATTTTTTTGAAAATCACAAAAAATCCCAATTTTGACATTTTGACTTTTGATCCATTCATTACGGCTCCTTGTAGGATTATTAGCCTGCATGTTTAAAAAAATGAACAAACATGATGTTGAGATACTATTAGCACTTTTTCGACCCAAAATATTGGGGATGTGTAAGACTGGATTGCAGTTACGGAAGGCAAGTGGTGTGAAGCTGCTCAACTACAAAAAATGAGCGACTACAACTCTTCTGGGTACTCATATTATTGACTAAATAATTGATTGCATTGCCCTAGAACTTATTAATAATTTATAATTGTTTCTATTATGATCTTGATTGTTATGGCCTCAAACCGCTGCAAGACACATGTGCCCGATGTTCCCTCAAGCCCCGAACTTCGTCTTGTGACGTTTCCAGGTGGACGGAGGATAGTCGGATGAACACGAAAATTCACCCAAATAGTACTAGGAGTCTAATTCACGATTTCCATCAACTCTAAAGATCAGTCGACAACGTTCCACAAAAATGCAGCCCCATGAGTCGTGTCGCCCATAATGTCAAATCGGTGGATTGGCAGATTGTGACACTTGGGGCGGAATTGGACTCGATTTGTTGAGGAACTATTGTGATTTTACTTTTCTATGCATAAGAATCATTTTTGCATACTCGAACAACAAATTAGTACGTGATAAGCTTCATCTACAACAGTGGCTACCAAACTATCCGATTAGAAAAGAAGAAGCTTATCAATTACTGGGCGAATCTCTGTGGAACGTTGTCGACTGATCTTTAGAGTTGATGGAAATCGTGAATTAGACTCCTAGTACTATTTGGGTGAATTTTCGTGTTCATCCGACTATCCTCCGTCCACCTGGAAACGTCACAAGACGAAGTTCGGGGCTTGAGGGAACATCGGGCACATGTGTCTTGCAGCGGTTTGAGGCCATAACAATCAAGATCATAATAGAAACAATTATAAATTATTAATAAGTTCTAGGGCAATGCAATCAATTATTTAGTCAATAATATGAGTACCCAGAAGAGTTGTAGTCGCTCATTTTTTGTAGTTGAGCAGCTTCACACCACTTGCCTTCCGTAACTGCAATCCAGTCTTACACATCCCCAATATTTTGGGTCGAAAAAGTGCTAATAGTATCTCAGCATCACGTTTGTTCATTTTTTTTCAACATCCAGGCAAATAATCCTACAAGGGGACATAATAGAAGGATCAAAAGTCAACATCTCAAAATTCGGATGTTTCGTGATTTTCGAAAAATCTAAATTTTTCTGGAATTTTTTCAAATTGATAAACTTGTTTATAGGTCCAGTTTTCTATTGTTTTTTCACATTATGTGCCGAAATTTGAGCCGAATTCAGTTACTTTCAGCGAAGTTATGGTTAAAAAACTCTTGCGGCATATCATTATGGCCGGTACTGTAGATAGGAGACCTGGGAAAGCTATGAGTGATATGTTTAGTAATCATCAGCGATGCGTCTCGTGCTTTGAAGCAGCTTGGAAAGGGAAATAACATTTCATTAGCATGAACCGCTGTGAAGCTCACTGTCATAAGTACCTGAAAAAGTAGAAGTATTATCTCCAGAGGGAACATCTTATCATATTACAAATTTTTTGAAACGGAAAATATAATTCCATAACATTTTTTTTTCATGATTCTAAGGATACTCCATTCCATTCGGTTCATCATTCCAAAGCTTTTCTAACAGCGGCGAAAGTTTCAATTCTAAACAGAATTTGATAAATGATAAAGATTAGCTCAACGAAAACGGAAAAAAGTATTAATTCCCTAAATTAACTGTTTCGAAACCACTTCTTTTTGAAACAGGAAAGTTTCATGCGTTAACCATTCCGTTTGGTTTTGAATTGTTTAATGTTATGCTTAAAAACATCTACAGTAATGACAACTGTTTTCATAAAAACGCTAGAATTTTCCCCAAAACAAACAAAATGTTGGTTTCGGTTTCAAAGAAATGTCAAAGTTTTCTGATCCCATCAGTTTCTGATTCCATTTCGTTACGCAGGTTGTCTATATTTTCTCTAAAAATGGTTCCTCATTTCAAATTTCTTCCAATTCATAATTCCAAACCAAGAGCCGAGAAAAAAAAACAAGTAACGATGTTTTTTTTCAGGACCCTATTCATGCTCAAAATTGAAAAAAAAACTCTCGAAAATATCTCCATAAAACATGTCTAATTTGCATATTTCATTGGTCTTCTTTAGAATTTTTGAATGTTGGTCCCGTATGAATAGTGGTGACCAAAACAGAGAAGAAGAAGAAGATAAAAACGTTCGGAAATAGAAGAAGAAGGAACGTTTTTTTTTTTTGAAATTCAGTGACAGAGATCGTTAGGAAATTAGTTGTTTTTGAAATGGTATACAGATCAAAGAGGACGGATTTCTGATGGATTTTGACATTTGTTCTGAAACAGTATTTTTTGAAATTTTCTAAAAAGTATGAAATGTGGTCGATGCTACCTCGTATCAAATATGATCTCGTCATCGAAGTGAAGAATTTTTCTAGAAACAGTAAATTATCTTGAATGGATTCTCAATTTTCAGTTAAAGTAGATATAACAGTTTGAGGCCCCTACAGTACTCCAGATTGTCTAGAACACTCTAGTCTAGTTTCCCTCTCCATGCAAATTCCATAATCCGTGATCACCAAAAACCCTTCCACTTGATCATCACCAAGGGTCCCCTCTCAAGTCCCCCATTCAAAAAGTGTCCAAAATTTGTTTCGAGTTCTTCTTCGTCATCTCCATTTAGACCCCCTGTTCTCCTCAAATTACCACTTCTCCCCTTCACTCCTCATCTTTTACCTTTTCCCATTTCAATAGGCTCTCCTCTTTGAAGAATTGACGAACAAAAAGAGTTCATTTTTTGTTTTAGGTGACCACCTGCTCATTGGAAATGAAGAGAAAAACGAACCTTTTATTTCATTGTTTACCAACTGCTCCCCATTTTTTTGTTCGTTTTTCTCACCTTCAAATCACCTAACACTTTTCAATTTGATGTGTGTTCTTTGAAGAAAACGACTCGAGATTTTCGAAAGTTTTCTGTTTCACTAACGATGGTTATAACTGAAATTTCTAAATCTAGAATAAGAGATTTTATTTCCAACCTCATCTATATGAGAAACTTCTCCATACTTCCAGCCGAGACTGTCAAAATCAGGGCCTCGTCTTTGGCCGTGGTCAACTTCTGAAAATAGACTTTTCGGACTAAAATAACGAAGGGAGTAACCATTATAGTTCAACATAGTTTCAAAAACCTAACCAAAATATTGTTTGAAAGCCTTGCTTTCGGATCATCTTGGTTTCATATATTTTGTAGAAATTCAAGATCCTGACAAGCTCTAAAATTGTAATTTCTTCAACATTTTTGTTCTTACGATCCCAGCGAAACTTCACTGTTGAAAAGTGATATACCACTAAACCCAACATTGATGAAACAGTAATTTCTTGTTAAATTGTTCTGTCTTGAACCTAAAAACGTATGGATCTGCGAAACAAATGGGCTATAGTTCGCAAAAGTTGGAATTTCTTCTGAAACAGAAACTTTTGACATTCACTATTTTTTCTGTTTCATATCATGCACAATTTCTCGTGTCGCAGTTCATTTTTGTTTGAAGAATTATTCCCTATTGTCCACTTTTCCTGTTTTCATCCCATATCTTAACCAGGAAAATTAATACAACGGTTGATCGAGTTGCTCGCCTTATGGTGCAAGATTGGAATGCTATAATAGTATCGAAACTTACCAGTGTATTGCGGAAACCTTGTATTTTTCAAAAAGAATAACAATTCTGAAACAGAAACTTGATCTTACTAGTTAGAATTTAGTTTTGTCACGAGATATACTGACTGTCTTGGTTGTTCCAAAGCATAGCCTTATATTCAACATAACTGAAGAAAAATTATGTCCAAAAACAGAAAAACTTCATACCTAAACCTTACAAGGATTCCTAATGCACCCAACCAGGAATTCCACAATCCAGTTTTCTAGTCTGAATTCCTCCACACATGTGTACGTGCTTCCGGTGCACACATAATTCCCTCTAGAGATGCAATTAAGAAGACTTGGAAATAGAACAAATTGAAATTTATTAAACCTTTAGTCTTTTTTAGATTCAATTTGAATTCAACGGAAAAGTGTGAATAATGAAATTCCACTGCCTATCGAAATTACTTCGAGTGTTCATCTGAAAACAGAAGAGAAGAAACAGTGAAGTTTCTTTCAAACATTGGTTAACAGTTTAGAGATATCTATAGAAAAACTAACCTTCAAGCTTTTCAAATTTATTGGAAACAATAAATAGTCAATTACAGTATATTAGGTGGGAACACTGATCAAAAACTGCGTCCTTTCAAAGTTAAGGCAGTCATGCTTAACCGATATATGCCACACTAGTTTAATATATCCTAACAGTAATATTTCAGAATGGAGAGAAACCGTAATTTTCTTACAAATCCTGTGGATTTTTTAAGAGTCAATTTTTCTTGACATGTAACTCGATTCGCTTATGTAATCACAAGGAATTCAAATTTCAAGAATCTCTGTTTCTCTAGAAACAGTAAAAAGTTTTCTCAGAGTTAATGTGATTATGAATGAACCGAATTTTCAATCAATTAAATTACAGCACCTAATGCACGTTACCGAATGTACCTGTTGAGACTCCAAACATTTTCTGTTTCACATGAAACCGAAAATCTAATTTTGCGAAAATCGGCCAATGCGTCCTTCAAAAATTAAAAAAATCTTAATCTTCAATATCCACATAATTTCATCTAGAGATCCAGTTAAAAAGTCTTGGAAATAGAACAAACTGAAATTTACTTAACCTTTAGTCTTCTTTAAATTTAATTTAGTGAAAAAAGAAGATAGTGGTAGCTTAGTGGTAGAACTTAGATAAGCTTTAGTGATTCGATGGAACAGTAACTTTTGAAAAAAAATTGTACGGAACTTTCGAAGCCGATCGAAAAAACTTCGAATGTTCATCTAAAAACAGAAGAGAAGAAACAGTGAATTTTTTTTCAAGTTTGCCCAACAGTTTAGAGTTATAAATAGAAAAACTGACCTTCAAGTTTTTCAGTTTTATTGGAAACAAAGAATTGTCAATTACAATTACATTCGATGGTAACACTGATCACAAGATGCGCCTTTTCAAAGTTCAGGCAGTCGTGTTGAACATCTATGGCAAACTAGTTTAATACATCCGAACAATAATATTCACGAATGGAGAGAAACAGTAATTTTCTTACAAATCCTGCGGGTTTTCGACTGCAGCGCGCCGACGTTTTTTTAAAGAGACAATTCTATTATCTAGAGCAATCACGGGTAATTCAAATTTCAAGAATTTCTGTTTCTCTAGAAACACTAATAAGTTTTCTCAAAGTTTATGGTAATTTGACTGGTGCACCCCGATGCTCATGAAACTGGACGTTTTTTGCACATATTATACAGTAGCGCCTGGAATACAAAGTACCCTATACATCCCTCGAGATTCCAAAAATTACCTGTTTCACTGGAAACAGAACTTAACATTTTGTTTCAACATATTGATGGTATTCATTTTTGCGCGATCGTATATTTCATTTTTCTCCAAGATCCTCCTCCATATCCCCTTAACAAATAAGATCAACACCAACCTTCCAAACTTTTTCTTAAAAGTTCAGCATTACCTCTTCTCCAATCATGCATTCATTCATCCCCCCCCCTTTTTTCAATTTTCATCCATTTTCAAACTTCATTTTTCCTGTTTCAAAAAAAACATTTTTGCTCCTGATCTCTATTCTTTCACTTTTCACTCTTCATTTTCTTTCCATCCCTAATTCTCCTAAATAAAGCCACAGACAGCCAAAAAAACCTTCTCAGGTTTACACGTGTCAAATTCTACTGCCTATTTGTCCCTCTCTGTTCATGTTTTTCTCTGCGTCTCTCCGGCTCTTTTCTCTCTCATTTTTCCCCCCAACAGTCGGAAGTTGTCTAAGCGTTTCGCACCGCTATGTGTGTGGCAAAAACTGACAACTGTTTAGGTCAATATTTGAACAGGAGGTCAAATTCGTTTTGGCGTGTTTGGGATGATGGAGAGGGATTCAGGAGCGATGGCGGAACCGCTCTTTTTTGACGTGATTTTGGGTCAGAGAGTTCAAGTTGCCTTTTTCTGGTTCTTTGGAATTCTTGGAATTCGGAAGAATCAAACTACTCGTATTTTTATGATCCATTTTTCTGGTATTAAACTTTTTTGACAGAACTGATTGAAACTTCACTGTTTTGAGAAACAGTGAAGTTTTGTTTTACAATTATTCACGAAATTTATTCATTAAATTCGCCCCATTTGATAACTATTCTGAACTCGCTAATTTTTGATGTTGATAGGATTATTTTCCTTTGAAAATGGCTTTGAGAGCTCTAAATGAAAGAACAAGTTGATCATTTTTGTAGTTGACAACTTTTTTGTACGAACTTTTCTAGAAATGATATGGCTCGTGAAATGCAGAAGACACTAAAAATGGTGAAAATCGCACTAAAAATGCGAAAATTTAGCATCGCCCCACTTTAAAGGGACACGCCATCTTTAGAAGAGGTCGTACAAAAAAGTTGTCAACTACAAAAATAGAGTTCTAGACTTGATGTATACACCCAAAAAGTTTCAAATCAAACGATCAAGTTTAACATCCTTTCCCAGACCTCCAAAGTTAACGTTTTTCAACTAAAAACACCAAAAGTTCATATCTTTTTGTCCGGCACTGTAATTCCACTGTTTCAAGTCAGACACCTGTAATTGATCATCATAAAAATTTCTATTGTTGTGGGTGTCTGATTTAAAACAGTGGAATTATTTCATTGCAATCTCAAAAATCACTTTAGTATCCCTTTAATGGCTTTTTTGTGACATCTCTCAATGGGACGCATTTCTAGCACAACCGTAGAGTTTTTGATGTTCTTTAACTGATTTAGCATCATGCGAATAATCGTCTTCTCTAAAAATTTATGTTCCAAATTTATGAGATGAAACAGTATTTTTTTTATTTTCTTTAACAACAAAGAACTATTTTTTGAGAGCGCTGCTGTTTTCGAGTTTTCTGACGTATTCTCCCTTTCGTCCATCAATCTTCCACAATTTTACTATTTCAAGCACTATACCTGAAACCGTAATACCTTCCTCCGGCGGTATTTTCCCACTGTACGACTCGTGAAATTTTTTAAAAATCATTGGTTTCTTCCTGACCTGCAAAAGGTTTTCAAAAAGCATACTCACCAACATTTTCCGGCTCCCATTCATTTCAATGTTTTCAGAAACAGTGCATTTTTCATGTTCAATTTGCATATTTGATCGAAATCCGTTTTTAAATAGTGCTCCACTGTAAATTGTTACGAGGCCTGCAATTTTGTAAAGTAAGTATAACCATGCATTGGGTTTAAGGTTTCCCTATAGATTGGCTTAATTGTTTCAGGAGATTATCACTATTTTATGTCAGATACCAGAAACAGTAGAAATTTTCATGTTGATAAATTCTCGATTCTAAAGTTTGAAATGAATACAGTATGCATTTTGTGAGATCTCTCAATGAAGCGCGTTTCTAACATCTCGCTAAAAGATGCCGGTTTTCTTCAAATGCTTTAGCATTACCAACGATGAATCAATTGACTTTAACTAAGTTTCACTGTTTTATTTTCATGCGATGAAACGGGAGTTTTTGATTTTCTTCGATCGGAAAAATGGGTTTTTCAGAATTATTTTCAATTTCTGGAATGGAAAATCCATCATACCCACCCATCTTCTATTATTGTTGTATCGTTTCTCTATTTCAAGTCATATACCTGAAACAGTAATACTTTTCTCTGACGTTGATTGTTTGGCAGTGCAATAGATTTAAAATTGTTCCGATTTCCGTTTCGACTATAAAAGCTTCCCAAAAAACAAATCTTCAATGATAATTTACACTTCCTGCCTCTTTTCATGATTTTGAATCCAACAGAAATTTAAGAAATTTGGACTGTTACAAAGTTTCCTCAAGAAATAGTACTTGCTCTGTAGATTGATTAATGATTTTCCATTTAGTAACCTAAAAAGAAAATGTTAAAATTCGGTCTTCTTAATTTTTCTCTCCTTTAGAACTTCTCCTTCATAATGGACAAACCGCCAGAATTATTTTGGTATGGAAAGTAGGGAACGAACCTCTTGTTACTGTAGTAGAACTGTTCAACTGTTCAGGCGAAGTATTACTGGTTTCCCATCTAAACCCGTATATTCTTAGCTGGCAGTACTCTTATCTTTTTCATCTTTTGAAAACACGCACGTTCTTATTGAAATCTTAGTTTCTTGCAAGTTAGGAAAAATTGGATCAAAACCACTGAATTTCAATAATTTTCTGTTACAAATTTTAAATATGAAACGGTGATCTTAGCTAGTCACTGGTTCCCAAAGAACAATCCTTGTTATGTTTTGCCTTAACTGATTTGAGCAATCACAAAAGCTTGTTCTACAAATTGAACGCACTTTGGGCAGCATTAAGAAAACATTTTGGACAGCATCTGTCCAGGAAAAACCCTTTTCTGAGTCGAAGTACTACAATCCCGTTTTGAAATATTGCCGTTACAACGAATAGTCAATTTTTTTGCAAAAATATTTTTCAATAGTCTGTGGCTGGTTTTTTTTTCGCACGAGTAAAAGTGGATTTTATTTCTTAAAATACCTTCTGTACTTCACAACCATACTAAAAATGTTTCATCTCATTTCATGCATATAGTTAACGTTCACCCAAAGTTGCCCCGCTTTAACTTCATATCTTAAAACAGTAAAGTTTTTTGTAGCGCTGTTATGATTTCACATATTCTATTTGATTGCCGAATCGGACTGTAATCCCATTTTTTCGCTTGAACTATTGTTGTGAATGTTTCCAGTTTTAGCACTAGTGGGTAGATTATAGCAAGTAATCAATGAAGATTTAAAAATTTCGGCTCCAATGGGTCAACTGTATAAACGCCTTTTCTCAAACATTACTGTCGAAACTGAGGAAATATAAAATTCAACTTACCTTGAAACCGATACATTTTTTATTACAAAAAAATACAGTTTCACAGTATCATGTGCTCCACTCTCCTTACTTCTGAAGCAATATCTTTCCCTTTTCCGTTCTCCCCGTTTTCCATTCATTCCACATTAAAAAAATAGAAAAAAGAGAATAGAAGAAAAAACGATTTACTCATTTCTCCTCTCCCCTCCGTTCGTCTTCTATTTTCCTTTTTTAGTTTCACTCCTCCTTTACTCCTCCTGGATAAAAAATGAATGCAAAACAATCAAGAAAGAAAGAAAGAAATACGAGAAAAGAAGAAAAATAAGGATGAAAGTGATTCTGAAAGGAGTTAGAAGAGGGAAGAGAAAGGAATTCTAGAAAAAAAAATTTCAGTAGACAACGACGAGTTCTAGATTGACAACAATTAGAAGATGATTTGATTCTTAGGATTAGGATTGTTGGATCTGTGGAATTATGGAACTAAGAAAACTTCAAGATTGAATTTGCATAAGAAATCTTGGAAACAGAAAGTTTTCTGGAAAAGTGGTACTATTTCACTAACTAAACCTGTCATAGTCTTCTTTTTTAAATTTGTATCGTCTTTCCGAAAGCGATTTTTCTTGGATATCTGAAAATCAGGATTCGCTTTCAGATTAGTGAATCTTGAGCTCTGATGATTATTTTAACGACGAGCTTTTTATTTTTCACAGAGTTAATGATGATTCTAGAATTGATGGTCGTTCCCATTTCTTCATGAAACAGTAAGCTAGATATTCTTCCTTTTTTACGAAGAGCGAGAGTTATCAAAGCTCGCCATGTTTTTTGGTGAATCTATTACTCTGCTGAAACTGAAATTAATTATTATATACTGCAACTATTTCGAATTTTTAATGGTAAATCTCCACTATTCTATCAAAAAAAAAGCCACGAGATTGCACTGTTTCATCTCAAATTCGTAAGAGAATAGGATTTAAAATTCTGATTTATCCACTACCTTCTGTTTATCAATTCATTCAGTTTAACGCTCATTTCCATATTAGCCATTAGTAAACAATAATTACAGGGTGAGCGATAATTATTGACACCACTTTAAATATGTAAGCTTGTAAATCAACGTGAGGTATACACTTTTTGTTGCTTCTAAATATTATGATCTTTCTTCAACTTTTAAAATGCAAACCATGTTGCCGAAGCCCCTCCCAAATTTGATTCCAAGGCTTCAAAGTTGGCAAGTTTCATAGTGGAGAGGAGCGTGCCTGTGAAATTTGCTCAATATGAAATCAGGCGGAAAACTTTTTAATTGGCACTTGGCTTGAAATCTTTCTTTCTGCCTTATAGTGAATCTGAAGCACTTGTCAGGATATCATTTTCAGAATATAAAAGTTTTGGAAAAGTGAGAAAAGCTCGAAATTCCAAAAATTTCAAATATTTCAGCTACTGTCAAAAATACCCTCTATAGGGCGACGATCTGAAAGAAAACCATACCAGGGCTAGATTCTAGAAATTCTAGTCACAATCCGTCAGGATCATTAAAAAACTTGCTCTCAGAATGTTTCCGGCCGTTTTCTGAAGGCTATCATTCGCCACGTCCTTATTTTCTGTGCGTATCGCGTAGCCAATGTCACTAAAACGCATGCCATTTGGCTCAAAATTATAGTACCGGTCTGAACTTTTAGAGACGTATTTATTAGATGATTTATGAAAATTCTGCCAAGTTTCAATAATTTTGACTAAGATCGGTTGAAACAACGAGGATGCAAAGTTTGGTGTCAATAATTATCGCTCACCCTGTAGTTTCGACACTAGTAAAATATGGTGATAGTTTTAAAATGTTCTTCTGAAGTAGACGTGTTTTGAATATCGGATTCTTCCTGTTCTAATCTATTTTGCCCTCTTCATGTTTTCTTGTTTCGTTCTCTCTCATATGCTTCTTCTGCAACGAAAAAAATTTAAAAAATTTCGGTTTCAAATGTGCATCTTTAAATCGGTTCCTTGCATTACTTTGGTGGACGACAAATGTTCTCTGATTTCATTTTTCTCAAACTACCAGCCTCTCAAATGTTATTTATTTGAAGTAGAAGTTCTAGAAGTATACAGTAACTTCCCTAGCAGCGTTCATAAAAACAGTGTTCAATCAGTGTTCACAAAAGTTCCTTCTAATATCTGATGTAGAGAATTTGAATCCGTTGAAAAAAGAGTGTTTGTTTTCTATTTCTGACGACAAGGTTGTGTATCATCACCGTCCGACTGATTGCCTTGGTAATTAATGTTGAAACTGTGATACAGTAATTTCCTATCTTTGAATTTGCGCCCCAACAACTATCGATCATCAAGATGAAAGCGTACTACGCTACAATTTAAAAAAATCTTTATTAACAGAAACACTGCGAGATATCGTGAATTTTCTGAAACCAATTTTTATAACATCAAACTTTCGTCATGTTTTGTGAGTCTTGAATTTTTCTACGCATAATTCAAGGTATAAACCCTGTCTTTTTACCTTTTTGTATCGAAACAGAGGAACTTCATCGTTTTTTGCTCCGAGAAACCCAGTATTGGTTGCTTTCAGTGCTCTCAACAGTGCTAGCATATCAAATTCAAAGCCGTATGTTTTCTGAAAACTGTTTTCGTTCCCACGATAATTTGTAACACTGTTCTTAGAAACAGTGATTATTTTTCGAAACTGCCAAAATCTTGTTCCAGGTTTATCCCCTGAGCCTCGAAACAAAAACTTCATCCTTTCTAACTGATTTTTTGCTCAATTTTTCTAAATTCCTCCTCTTCCGCTCTTTCTCTCAAAATGACAAATATGTCTCCTGACATTTCCTGAACATCAATTCCTCCAGTGTTTCGTTTATTTTTCTGCCGTTTTTATTTGTTTTTTTCAAGCTCCAGGCAAACCAAACAAATATAAACATAACTCATCCTGACTACCCATATATTTATAAATTTCTATTTTACACCGATTTTCCTTCCTTCTTCCTCCAAAAAGGAACACTTTTTGTTTATGTTTATGTTCGGGCCTCCCTGTCCTGTCCAGGCAAGACAAATGAGCATTGAGCACACATATGATGAGTGTACATATTTGGGAGAGATAATAACTTATTCCAGTTTATTTTTTTTTAGTTTGCGTTGCTAGAAGTGTTTAGCTGGGAAGTTATGTAGGTTTCATATTGATTGCAAATATTGAATGTCTTCGAAACGGAAAAAAAATGTGAGAGAGAAGATTTTCCCTTTTTTCTTTCTTAACCGAACCGCGTCGAGAATTGGTAAAAGTCAAATCAGAGGACTAGTGGACTTTTCTGAAACAGAAAACATTTCTTTTTTTTCATATTTATCGAATTATAATCAGTATATATTCTTTTGCGTGAAGAATTTCTTCTAGCTGAAACAGAGAAAAATTGGCCAAGAAATTGTTTCTGTTTCAGTGTCTCGAAATATTTCTTTTTGCACTCACCGCTTTGATTCGTTGGGCATTATTCCCGGAATATCCGTTTCTACATGGCACGACCACTGCCAAGAAACACAGGTTTCATTGTCTGCACGAAAGATGTATAACGACAAAAGCTTTCCACTATCTTGTGCTTTCACCAGTTGAAACAGTAAAAGTTAGAACCTTCAAGACAATTTTCTCTGTTTTAGCATAATTGGAAATTTTATTCGGAAACTTTCCTACTAATGTTCGTTTCTTTGAAAGAAAAATTTTGCCTGTGTTGTGATCTAATTTTTTCAAAAATATTCAGTTTCTATCTAAATTCAAGTACATATGAGGGAACCATAAGCTTATTCTTAATTTCATTAAAGCAACTACAGGGTTTTCTAAAATCTCGATTTCTTACAGAAAACTGGAACAGTTTTGTTTCAGAAGAGAAGGCATAGAGAATAAATTGAAAATCTCTGTTAGTTCCAAATGAAAGTGCTCCCAGAAATTTTTCGTTTTTCAAAGATTACTGTTTCTCACTAGACGCATTATTGTTCGATTTTAGAAAATGATGATAATTGAAAAATCATCAACCGGAAATCTAGAGGAACAAAATAAGTTGCATGGAGCCACAATTTAGGGATATCTGCTCCTAGCGGCACTAGACTCTATTCATACAAAATGTGAAGGTTTATGAAAAGTTGTTGCTTGGTATTTTGCTAGACTGTTCATGTCAATGCCCTACTGCGGTTTTCCATATTCAAAATTGCCCTTGTCAAAATGCTGCGGCCAAAATACAGTCGATAAATACATACTCTGAAAAGTCGTCGATTATTCCAATGTTGTCACCTAACTAGCTTTCTTCAAAGTTTTTCCGGTTACCAGAAGTGCTTCTCCAAAAGAACTTTCACTATTTTTTCTGTTTCGCCATGAAAACTAAGTGTTTCCATTTTTGCCTTTTTCAGTATGGGCTCTATTTTTTTCGAATTGCTCATTCCACCCTCCAAATCTGATCCTTATCTCCCCTAGAACAGTATGCTCCCCCCTCCCCCCGTTCTAGTATATTTATCCAGCTTGACCAACCAACCATTTTCCCTTGTCCCCCTTTCTATCCCTGTTTTCCTTTACCCTCATGCTCTTTATCCTCCAATTCTCTGAATCCGATATATCTTCTTGTTCCGCTTCTTCTCCCTTCTGACCTTTTATTCTCTCTTTTTTCTGATTTCTGGCACCTTGGATAATTATCCGAAGGAGCCCAAAAAAGCAAAAAAAGTGTTGACATTTAAAGAAGAAAAGGGGGTTCCTTGTTGTTTGAATGTCTGAGATGCTGGGTGGGGTTGGGGGTGCCAAGGCTCCAAAAATGGAATGTCGAAACTTTCGGAAATCTATTTTTGATGTTACTTTTGAAGTCGTACTCGCAAAAGGTAGCATAGATGGACTTTTGAATTCCTTGAAACAGTGGATTATTTTATGATTTGAACAATAGTAAATGCGCTCTACTGATAAAAATAAAGACGTAAACTCCAACTGATTGAAATTTTACCCTGGATGATTTTAAAACAAATGCGGACACAGCGCAGCGCTATTCCTGTTAAATTTCGAAGAAAGTATTATAAAACCAGCAAAGCTGGGCGCCTGCAGCGCGATCGAGAATTTAGAAATGACATTTTGTTTTCATCGGTTTTTTCTTCTTCCTGTTCGAGAAAGTTCACTTCAATCTTCACGCTTTCTTCTAGAAATGAAAAACGGACGCGGACATCGCGGACAAACGAACAGAATTAGAATCGTATTATATAAGAAAGATTTTTGAAACCGAAAGATTTTGGTTCTAGAAATTCGTAACAATCCAAGAACTGTTATGCTTTTTTTTAATTTTCTTGACATGTTCTTTAAATTTTTTCTTGTCGCTTAACTTATAATAGATATTAAAAACTGCCATTACTCGTTTATAGATATCAGAATTGACGTACAGTTCCTGAAACAGTAATTTTTTTGAGCATAGCCTGCAACATGACAAATCGAATAAGAAGCATTCTCTTTCATAGTGAGCCTGATCGGAAACAGTAAATTTTGACAAGGAACGTTTGAATCATTTCGAAATTTTATTATTTCAGTCAAATTGGAATAATGCTGAAAATTTGAACGGAGCCAATGTTGATTTTTTTCCCATCGTCTAGCCAGAACGCTCATTTTGAGTTGAAATACTCTAACATTACTGTTTCGAAAACTCATAAACTTTTTTGAAAATTTTCATCCATTTTATATGAAGCTTCGCTTACGATGTATAATACAAACGCAGACAAAGACGTTTCGGAAAAGGCTAATCCTGGAAAGCCCTACTCTTACTGAGTAGCAATCTAGTCGCGATATCTTTATTCATAGACTAGTTCAGCACATCAGTTGATTTTAACAGGAATTCACCCTGATACAGTAATTTTTTCTAGTTATTTCCTTTTGTGCTACTCAGATTTTTTGAGTTTTTCTTGGGAGAGTAAGTGATATCTACTTAACTACTACTTGAAATCGGTGTTTCATAACTCCCGAAACCTGTGCAAAGTTCTTGAACTCTTTTTTGGGGATGTAATGACCAGGTCTAGAGAAAGTCGAATTGAATAAGAAGCAATCGCGCTGGTAATAAATTCTTCTGAAACAGTAATTTTCCACAAGGAATTTTGAATGTTTTCCAATTTTTCAGTTTCAGCGAAATTTGAAAAACACTGTAATTTTGAAAGGAGCCAATATCCGTGTTGTTCAGTACATTATCTGAAGTTAAGAATTCAGTAATTTTCTGTCCTTTTCTGTTGTGATTTTCATTTTTTTTTTCTTGAATTTTTCCGAAAAGAGTAAGAAATATCAATTGAACCATTATTGTAAATAGGTGCTCAAGAAATACTTAACCTTATGGAGAGTTCTGGAAACAATATTTTTTGGGAGTCTGCTAAAACAAATCGAAAACTGAATGAAAATTCTGCGCTTTTCTAATGAGTTCAATTGGAAACAGTAATTTTTTAAGTGGATCATACCAACTTTCATCGAGATATTTCTGTTTCAGAAAAATTTGAAAAATGCTGAAGTTTGGAATAAAAGCTGATACGAGAGTTAAGAGGTTTTGCTCAAGTTGGTAGACAGTAATTTTGTCATGAAGTAAACAGCAGTTTGACTAGGTAATTACTGTTTCGGAATAGCGCCTAGATGATCCTCTCTCAAGAAAGATTCACTTGGACATTGCTTAACAAGAGATCAGAAGGAATACATAGAAGATGATTTAACCTTGAGAATTCACTAAGTTAGCGTAGGATATTAGACCATTTGACCATGAGCAGCAATTTTTTTAATAATTTCGATTTGACACGAATTTTTCTGTTTCAAAGAACCGTGATATTTTTGAAATTCCGTCAAGCTGATTGATCGTTGAGTTTTTAAAAACTTGCAAAAAAATACTCGAAATTGGACATTTATTGCTCAAAGTTTCTGTTTCAAGTCTCGACCGAAATCTTTCAATAGTTGCACAAACTGATTGTCCTATAGAACTCTTATTTTCCTTCAATTTCGATTCGCTTGAGAAATAAAGACACCCGGGCTAACAGAGAAACGAGCAGTTTTTCCTGAAAACCAGAAATCAAGAGTTAAAGCTTGCTAAAGACTTGAACAAATTCAAAATATTTTCAGTTTCAGTGAAATTCTTAAAATAATGAAAGCAAAACTGATTACTCTCACTAATCCTTGTTCATACTCTAGCATCATTCAAACGCCCGGAATCTACAGTTTTCTGTTTCACTCAATTTTCAAATTTTTTAAAAAATTTCAGTTCATCTGATTCCGATGTGCTTTTATCCTTACTGCTGCTCTTCAGATCATCCAATATCCCAAAACTATAAATTTCACTTCATTTTTCAATTCTGTTTATCTCTCTCCTCTCATTCAAAATTCTGAAACTCCAAAAACCCTTCTCTTTTTCCCTTCTGACCTCTATTTTTCTGACTCCATTAATCTCTTCCGCTTCTTTTTCATTTTCATTTTATTCTCCTTTCCGTTCTTCTGTTTTCTTCTAAAATTTCATTCACTCATTTCAATTTATTTACCTGTTTTCGTTGTCTTCTTCTCCTTCTGAATCTGTGTGACGTCTTCAAAGGAAGCCTCGAGTCTTCAGAAAAAACAAGGAGGGGCAGGAAATAAAGAAACGAACTAAATTTGATTGAAATGTACATCCGTCCGTCTCTAGTCCAGTTAGGAGCAAAAAAAAGAGGGAGGAGCATCTGGGAGTAGTAGTAAAAGGAAGACAAGATTTTTTGCACAAAAAAAATGGGGGAATTGAATTATCTAAAGTTTAGTTTTTCCTCCTGATGTCCCTTTTGCTACAATCAAATTGAATTTTCTAAACTGTTGGTCACATGGGAGGGAAAAATGAACTTTTGTCATTTTCAAAGAGTGTTGGTTTTGACCACAGCTGACCAATAATAGGCCTGAAATTTCGAAAAAAGTTGAAATTTTTTTGTCAGTTTTGACATTGCAATGAACAATTAGTTAGATTTCCCGATCGGACAGATGTTTATTTGTTACCTGAGAATCCGCTGTTTCAAGAATTTTCTGAATTCTCAACAGGGAATTTGAAACTTGTTCTTGGGTCTGTTGTAACACGATAATACTGTTCTTATCACCCAATACAAGTTCCTCTTTTGTAAACCTACACCTATTTCTCCTAGCTTACATTATTTTGCTCTTCATCTCTTCTTGTTCGTATTTGTCTCTCTTCTTGTTTCAAGGCTTTTACAACCTCCTAATGCTTTTTTCTGTTTCAGGAAGACACTGACAGTATCTACACAAAACGCCACCATTACGCGGATCTGCAAGGTTTGAAAGTATACTGTTTCACAAAGTTTCGCACTGTTCCGCTGAAATTCTCCTTGTAGTACGTCGCTTGTAGTATCCAGCCAATCACGTCCAATCTTGAAATGTTAACTTGAATGACAACGGTAGTTGTTTCAAATTTTAACTTTGAAAAGTACCAGATTTCTTTCTCTGATAGACAACTGTTCAAACCATATTTTTCCCTTTCAAAAATGTTCTGAATCTTGGATTTCAAGTATGACTTGCTTCAGTTAAAATTGTTTTATTGTACCGATCAAGAGAAGGATCAGGCATTTCTGCATCAACTGTTACAATTTTTTTTGAAATTTGACGCAGTTAATATTTTTATTGCTTTGAGAAGTCCTTGGTATTTCCAATCTTACGGAATTTCATCTGTAGGACGTTTTTCACCTATAAATTATAGTGATATGGTGTTTGGTGAGGCGCAATTGTCGAGCTGATAGTAGATTTGAACAAGAACAGGATTAATTATTCCCGCATCAATCTTTACTGTTTCAGATTCCCAGAAAGTTTTGAGCATTTAAAACAGTAAATACCGTAAAACCTCTAATAGAAGGGCATGCCCTTCTATTTTTCAACTGCCCTCTTGAGGTGCCCTTATATTGGAGGTGCCCTTCAATTGGGGGTGCCCTTATATTTTTCAATCTGTTGTAGATAAAACAGATATACAAAAAATTAGTTCAAATTTGGGAAAAAATTGAACAAAATCGTGAAAAAAATCTTTTTATCAGCCAGAAATGCATCATTTCTACGAAAAATCAACTCATTTTTAGAGTTTTTCAATCAAATTTTGACAAAAACAGCTTTTGAGGGTGCCGCTTTGATGGGGGTGCCCTTCTATTGGGGGTGCCCTTATATTTTTCAACTGCGCTCTTGAGGTGCCCTTGTATTGGAGGTGCCCTTCAATAGGAGGTGCCCTTCTATTAGAGGTTTTACGGTATTCGTGTTGCGGAAATCTCTTTTCTGATAATTTTTTTATTCTGACAATTCCATCTGTGAGATACATCTTCTTCCTTACGAAATTGGATTTCGTTCCATTCTGCAAGTTTAGAAACTTTGCTGTTTCACAAAGTTTTCTCATTTTTCTACTGAAACTCTTTCTGTAGTGATTTGTCACCTACCATATCACCTTCACCTGTCTTACTTTAACAAGTCTAATACTTCTACGGATATTCTTGTAAAATCCCAGATTCTCTAAATTGATGCGTCATTGAAAGTTATCTGTATCCAGGTGTATCTCTATAAGTGTGAGCCTGCCTTGTTTCACTTCAAACTTGATTTTGCTATTATATATTGGATGAGTACTAAGCTTTCAACTCTGTCCAGGTTCTTTAGAACTTGACAAGGCTGGCAAAATCTCTCGGCTAGCCGAAGCCGAGCCGGCCGGGCCGAGGAGTCGGCTAGCCGCGGCCAGCCGACACCAGCCTCGGCTAGCCGAGAAAAGCCGCGGCCAGCCGACACCAGCCTCGGCTAGCCGAGAAAAGCCGCGGCTAGCCGAATGATACGGAGCGCAATGAATTTCGAGTTTCTAAGGTATTTTCGAGGGGAAATTGAAACTGTTTTCCGGTTTTACTATCAACACTTTCAATGATAATAATATTTGTAAGGTTTTTTTTTCCCATTATTTTGCAGAAAAATTTTTCGAATATTTTGCATGTACTGCGACGATTTCTGAATTTTTCTTCAAACTCCCTCAATAATAATAATTTTTTCATAATTTTTCACTTTTATCATCAATTATCTGTTTCGTATTCGAAAAATTAGCAGTTTTAAGCAAAAAACGCAAAAAAAACTATGCGTCGATACACAGCTCGGCCTTGTCGGCTTTTCTCGGCTAGCCGGAAGCCGAGTCGTCTCGGCTAGCCGAGCCGCGGCTTTTAGTCGGCTAGCCGCGGCCGGCCGCGGCTAGCCGTGTGACAGCCTTGGAACTTGAAACAGAATTTGTTAATGATTTTTGTTTTTGAGAAAACGAAAAACTCAAAAACATTTTAAAAGGTACTCTATAACAGTTCCTCTAGCGCTATGCTCATGGAAAATGCTATCACATCAAGTTCACTGTTTCCGAAGTTTCATAAACCTGGAACAAAATATTGGAATAGTGATCTTTTCAGGACAAATCTACCAATGATCTCATGATTTTCAGACACTTTTGAAACTCCTTGAAATGAAAACTCGAAAAATGATACACATTCCTTGTCATTCAGTCTCATAAATCACCATTTTTCACAATATGTAATACGTCTTTAAATTATCGAAATTGGACTCGATCACTGATTTTTAAAATCCTGTTCCAACTTAATTCTACATTTGAAACCGATTTTTTTTTCAAAATTTTCGGAATAGAACAACATAAAGTGTCCTGTTTCAAAATGTTCTCAAAGTCTAAAACAGAAGATTTAAGCAGTGCTCTTCTTATTTCTCACAATGCTTCTCATCTCCACCAGATTTTCAGATTTGTGACTATCACACTTCTGAATTTCATCGTGTTGACTGCAACTCGTTTTATTCTTTTTTCATTAATACGGGTTCGATTAGTAGCTTTCTCTAATGTATAAAACTTCTCCGCTTCAGTGATTGTCTAAACTTGAAACAGGAAAATTAATGTTTGATACTTGATTTCTACACACAATTTTTTCAACGAATTTACAAATTGCTAGCGATCCTTTCCCAACAAGTAGTAATTCTTTTCAAGTTCATGATTTCTTAATCACAGAATCAGAGTGTTCACCAATGATTCGTTTCTTTAATTCCATGCTCATCCTAAATTTGAAACCGAAATTTTCTCAAAATTTCTCGAAATTTGAACAACAGGTTTTTCATTGTTCCATCTGCACTTTTTCTTGTTAAATTGCCCCTCCCGTGTTTTTTTTTTCAATTTTCCCCCGTCTACTACTCCTCCCGATGTCCCTTTAATGTCCCAATTGTTTGTAGTGTTGTCAACTCCAGAATCTCCCTATTTTTTCTCCTTTTCTCTTCTCCTCTTTTTCTATGTCAAGGAATGTTAGAATCGGGAAAAGAGAAGAAGAACGTAGGCAATTTCCGTTTGTGCCCTCTCTCCTCTTTTCTCAATTATGCAAATTAGTATATATTCTTCTAATCCAATGCCTAAAAAAAGGACCCTCTAACTTTTGGAGCATCCTTTTTTAGGATCCTTCTTGGGATCCCCAGTATCCTCCATTTTTATTATTTTTATGTTTTTGGAGTCAAAGATCCTCCCATCCAAAAAACCAACTTTTTTCTTCTTCCCTGGGCCTTTTCGAGAGAAAAAGGGGACCCATAAAAGTGCTTCCTCCGATTTTTTTTCATTTTTCGGAGAGATAGGAGGAGGGAACCCAGATTGAGAGTGGAGTTGACATCTGGGAGATGAAATTGGATTAGATTTTGTGAACTTTTTGGACCTTTTTTTTTGGGAAAATTTCTAGAATTTTTTTGATTTACTGTTTCAGAGTGGAAATTTCTAAAAGTGGTTTCTGAACTTTCAGTTCGAGCAATATTCAAGAAAGTACTTATTGTTTCCTCCAAGTAGTTTTCGGAAAGTATTGAAAGCTTCAGTTGGTTTTGGAAACTTTTCCGTCCTAAATTCATCAAGTTTGCCAAAAAGAGCTGAAAATTCGAAGACTTCACATTTTTGGGGCTATTTCCGGATCTATATGAATTAAGAGAAAACTAAAATGAAGCCAAAAGAGATTTTTTTGAAACAGCGAATTAGTTTTTTATCATAAAAATTTCAGTGGTCATTGCGACACTTTCTTCTTAAAAAATTGGGCAAAAAAGTTGCTCGAAAAGGCTAGGGAACTTATTTATGTTCATTTATGACTATGAGTTTTGTAGCATGAAGAATATATCGAACACCTTGAAAATCCTAGAACTTAGAAAAACGTCTGAAATAGTAATTTTTGACCTGCAAAAAGGGGCGTGTCTTGAAGATAATCAAATTAATTTATTGATTTTCCAAAATATCAAAGTAAATGAATTCCAAAAAAATTTGCAAGTTTGATGAGACAGTGAAACTTCTTAAAAATAAAACAAGCTCTGGCTTCTAATTTCTTCAATCTCTGGAATATTCAGAATTTCTTATACTTATTGGTCTGAACTGGTCCACCGTTGAAACCAACATTTCTGGGAATCGTAAAACCAATGTGTTCGCAAAAAGCATCCATTCAAGAAAACTTTTCCATACTATCTTGCTCACTGAAACAGAAATCGTTGTCTTTTTTTCTGTTCTTGAGCCTTTAAGGAAAAAGTGAACTTGAACTTTGTGTCCCGATTGTTCTAGACCTTGGGGTAACATTCAATTAACTTTAACTCAATATCCACCAATAATTGTTTTCCGTTTCTCTGAAACTTCGTGATAATACAATAACTTGAAAATAGCTATCTCATTATCGAAATGTTCTTATCACGGAGTGCAAGGAGCCAAACAGTAATCGTTCCGTTCCTAAAACAGGTTCTCTATTGTTAAAATGTGTTTTGAACTGAAATTGTTAGGTTATCATCCTTCAGCACAAAAAATTGGCAAAATATTTTACTGTTTTAGACTGAACATATTAAAAAAAGCGCTTCTAAAAGTCGATGTTGCGTAGTTGAACCGGATACAAATGTTTCTGAAAAAATCGAGAAGCTTATGGTTTCAATGTGCTTTGATAGGCGTTGACCAATCTTAATTTTGTTCTTCGATACTATCAGTGTACTCACCTCAAATTTCTGGAAGTTGTTCTAGATTCTAGTCCAGTTTCGACTACGATAGTGGACACGAAAGCTTCTTCTCTGTTTCAGCTTGTGAGAATATTCTACATAGGTGACTCCCGAGTACTAAACAGCATACTGTCGCTCGTTCTGTTTTTGCAAATATCATTATTTTTTTACTCGTTCTAGATTACCGTTGCACAAAATCATAATTAGAAAATTGAACTGTTCTCAAGTATTGACTTCTTCCGTCTATGACATATTCAATTATGTTCTCAATTAGGCTCTCAAACTTTTCCGATCTCCGAGAATCACTACGCCTTGGAACTTCTCCACATAGTTTCAAAATTTTTCACTGTTTCACTGGATTCATAATTATTAGGTTGAGTCATAAGTCTTTTGGCATTTTGGGTTAAAAGTTTGCAAATCAGTATTTCAAAAATAGGAGAATTTATGTTTTTTATTTTTGCATATTAGTATTGTTGACTATTTTACTAGCTAATGCCAAAGTTTTGGTGAAGTCGGATGTAAAACATTGGAGATACAGCTCTCCGATTGTCCTCAACTCCAATTTCGTGCATGCTGGAAGAATCGAAAATTCAGTCCATTCAGATTGTGGACAGATATGGTTTTTTGTGAATCGGTAACACTATGTTGATTAGTTAATTTAGAAACATAATCACAAACCAAACGGTGTCGGCTTATTTGCAGCGGCTTCTCAAGTTTTCTGAAACTCGATAGTAGGAAGTCGTGTATACACTTTCTCACACATCTCGCTCAGGTGAAGAGCTAAGAGTATGAAAATTGGTGTAGATATAACACTATTTTTACATCACATAGCGTTAGTGTTTCCCATAACTATCTCCTCCACAAAAGTTTTTATAGTTGCTAACCTGCAAAAATCTATGACATTGCTATTTTGCGAATTTTCTCAAGAATCCGACTTCCAGCCAGTTCGGAATTTGAGCATGTTGTTTAGCAGACACTATACTAATATAATTCACAACAACCAAATTAGAGTCATTCTTGAACTCAAAGAAAAAACGGGAGATCTCACAAACTTTTCAATTATTCAAAAAATTTAGTGAAATTCTGTGTGAAATAGTCGACTAAGATTCTAAAAAGAATCGGACACCAAAAACTTTTGGATTTGTATTTGTTTAAACCAGCTGGTCAGATAGTCTAGGCAAAATAAGTACTGAGCATTCCCCTCGCTTTGGTGCCTAGAACAGGTTTGACAAAAAGTACTCCTTGAAAAACTGAGGGGGTTTTATACCGATGGGTATCTCAGGAAATCAGCGGGAGTGGCAAAAACGTTTTACATTTTTCAAACACTAGTCCTTCCAGCATATTATTCATACATTTTTCAGTTTCCCTCTGTTTCATTTCACTAGTCGAGAAACAAAAGTAGGAAACCTACTCAAAAGGCAAAAAAATTGAACGCAGACTTTCGTCTCTGTAATCTTGACTATGCGCGATAAGAGAGTTCCGTTTTTATTGTTTCGAAGTAATATGTTATGACTAACAACTGGCAAAAAATCAGAAAGAATTTGCATCTCCAAGCTGAGTTTCTAGTATTCAAACTGGACCCATTAGAATGCCAAGGGACTTATGACTCAACCTAATACCTTCACGTTCCCTTCTTTCACTTTTGTCTTATTTTGATATCTTGGCAAATCAACGAAAAGAATAGTTAAAATGGCTACAAACTTTCAATCAACACTAACTCAATTTTTTCACATACAATATTTTCCGTTCCCGTAAGTTTTTTATTTGCATTTATTGTACTAAAGTATCGCCATCGAGTCCTTTTGATTATATATGTAATACAAAAATATCAAAAGCATAATACAATTCCAAAAAACTGTTACCCAACTTACAATTCCTGTGAAACAGAATAATTAGTTTTATTTTCCCAATTTCGTTTTTTGGTCAGGCAGACCTTCTTCAAAATCAAAATTCTTTTTTTGGGTGAGGTCTTTTTTAAAACCTGCACTAATCTAAAAATAGCTAATTCATTATCAAAACGGCCTTTATCACAAAATAGGAGCCAAACACTAATCTTTCCGTTTTTCAAACAGATTGTCTATTGTTAGAAAGAACCTAATTATAGAAATAGCCATGTTGAAACTTTCTTTTTCTAGCTCAATATTGCACTGTTTCAGAAAAATGCAATAGGATATTCCATTTCGTTTTATTGATTTTATCCACTTCTTTTTTATAATATAAACTTCAAGATTCACAACACCTTGAAACTTCGCCACCTATTTTCAAAACTGTTTACTGGATTCCTTATTTATTACTTTCAGGTCTTCTCCCTTCATTGATATAATTTTCAAGGTTTTCTAAAATTTCCCGATTCAAAAGGATCCAATAAGGATCACAGATTCATTTGCTTTAATCACAACTTCTAATCTTCCTCACATGATTTTTCAGCCATTCTGATTACAATAATTACATTAGAATTAGTCCGTTTGGCTCCAAATCAGGTCAAACAATACTGGAATCACAAATATCCCAAAACTGCCTTTCGGTTGACGATACTTTCTCCTCCAGACATCCTTTTCACCAACCAAGTACACGTAGGTACACTTTTGAGTAGAATTACGTCCAGGTTATGTCTTCTCCTAGGAATAATTCCAGACAAAAATACTATTAAACTTGGAATTATATTTTAGTGAATTCCTGGGAAAAATATAGAAAAAAATTCCTGATTCAGGAAGACCAAAATAGAACATAACTTGTCGCGGTGTCGATCCTATCTGTATCAATGCGGGAGGAAAAGACATACAGATATATGGTAGTTGAAAACTCAAAAAAAAAGAGGGGACCGGACATCCGAACAAAACTTGGAAAAATGGGTATTTTTTCGGTTTCATGAGAATCTCAAATGTCAACTACAAAATCAAAGCTCTACTTACAATCCGTATATTCCCTAATTTTTATTCAAAAATAACTACTCCAAACCACTTTATCAGACACCCGAAATTGACGTTTTTGCACTAAAAAGGGTAAACGGAATATCATTTTGGCCGGTACTTATTCCACTGTACCTATTCCTTTGTCTTGTTTTTTCTCTCTTTCTTCCGAACACCCAGACACCCTAAAAGTTCCATTTTTGATTCAATTTTCCTTCTTCTCACCTGCTCCTTTCTTCTTCTTTTTTTTGCTGACTAGGGAGAGATTCCAATTGGTTATGCAGTCCTAATATGTCATGGGTATCATCGAAAAGAGGAGGTTCTGAAATGTATGCTCACACTTTCAAAAAGTGCAGTCGACCCCCAGGAGATGAAATATGGGCTCTCGAAGTTCGCTTTTTTTAACACACAAAGTCCCAAAGTCTCCCGAAAATGTCCCTCAAAAATCACTTGAAAGTTTCCCGAAAGCGCGCAATCCTCTACCTACTCAACACTGCATGAAAGATGTGCATTGGTAGCCGAGGCGGTAACTGCCCTGTCTCGCATGCGTTCTGTTGCGGGTTCAAACCCCGACGGTGGCATTCATTTTTTTTCTCCTTTTTTTAATATAATTCCTCTCAACAGCTTTTAAAAAACTCCTCATTCTCCTGGATAGCTGGCCGAGTTTTCGAGATCATATAGCAATACTAGCATGTGCGCCACCAGGATTCGATGTCACTATCCGCAACATACCGCCACACACAACGAGCATGATTCAACCATTGGACGTTCACTGGAATGGTCCATGGAAGGTAGCTTGAAGAAACACTGGCTTTTTATAACTTTTTGATTCCAGAATCTGCTGAAGAAGTTCACCACGTATGCCTTGATCTTCCAGACGGATTTCCTGATTGCACAGAGAAACAATGAAATCTGGATGATTTCCCTGCTTTATCACCAAATAAGTGCACAACGATTCAAGGGATTCCTTCAATACTCCTGGAAGAAGGCAGGATACATCGACAGCAGCCCCGATTTCCAAACTCCTTCAGAGTATTGCTTCGATCAGTCCGGAGCTGAAGACTGCTGCTCCAGCGGATGCACAAACTCTGCTTTCATTTGATGCGCTCGATGTGAAGAGTTTCTATGTTTCAATCATTTTATTGTAGCTGATAAGCATTTGTGCCCGTTCTCTTGATGTTCTTGCAACTGCTATATACTTTCGTTTTATATTAATAAATGCTTCCTATAGTTCCCTAGTAATTGAAAAATATATAAAAAAGGAGAAAAAAAATGAATGCCACCGTCGGGGTTTGAACCCGCAACAGAACGCATGCGAGACAGGGCAGTTACCGCCTCGGCTACCAATGCACATCTTTCATGCAGTGTTGAGTAGGTAGAGGATTGCGCGCTTTCGGGAAACTTTCAAGTGATTTTTGAGGGACATTTTCGGGAGACTTTGGGACTTTGTGTGTTAAAAAAAGCGAACTTCGAGAGCCCATATCTCATCTCCTGGGGGTCGACTGCACTTTTTGAAAGTGTGAGCATACATTTCAGAACCTCCTCTTTTCGATGATACCCATGACATATTAGGACTGCATAACCAATTGGAATCTCTCCCTAGTGAGCAATCCCAAAAATCCATTGTTATTTCTTATTTCCATCATTTCATTTTCAGCTTTTCACCGCCGTTCCTTTTTCCTTTCTTCTCTTCCTTACTCCCTTTTCTAGATTTTTCGTCATTCTTCCCGCTCTTTCAAAAAAATTCTCAAAAAGCCCCTTCCTATGTCTATGTGCAACCTTATCCCAAGAGGTAGACAGAAAAAACTAGGGGAAAAGTTTTCGGATTCTCGAAAAATTTGACCTCTGGATTTTGTGTGAAACAGTGAAAAGTGAAGAGCATATGTGAAATATGAGCCCTTTATCCTCCCCGGGTCTCCTCACCACCATAGGTTTTCAGAGTTTGTGTATTGGAGAAAAGAAGAAAGAGCACACACAGAAAATTTTGCTCTCGGCCTCAATTCTTTGTTCCTGGTCAGAACTTCTGGAGCATTCCTTCGGGAGTCATACACTATCTAAAATTATTGTGATAACCAAACTTTTTATGATTGGAACAGTAAAAGTTTTATCATTTTTTGACTGACGTTGAAATCTTGCTTTTTCGGTTTCATGAGAATCTCATCGGATTTCATACCACAAGTAGAACGTGAAAAGGTTCAACATTTCTTTTTGAACTCCCACGACTGCTATTACGATTTGATCATAATAGGCCCTCTGAGAAATCGTGTCTTATGCGAAGCGGATACTTTTTACAAAAAATTCGCTGCTTCGGAAACGATATTTTCTTTAGAAATACCTAGTTTGTCCGGTGTTGATCTTACTGAATGTGGAGATTTATTTTCGGTATGTTAATGCTTTACAACCAACAATTAAAGAGAAATTAAGCCTAATCTCAAAATCCAATCCTGAAACAGTAAAATTTTGAGATACTCATGCTGAGCTTTTGATTGGAAATGGGATAGCTGGAATCTTAATTTACTTGAAAATTGTGTGGTGAGGTAAACATCGGTCGATTAGGTTTAACTACTTCTCATTAATAAAAGGTTACTTCTGAAACGGTAAAACAATTTTTAACAATTTTCACTGTTTCCTTCAAGATTCATTCAATTTTGATCTTGGTTTTTGATATTGAAGCAATTATTTCGATCATTATCAAATTTATTTTGGCTCTATTCGACTTCACGGGTCCCAAGGAAAAGTTAACGGGCCCCATAAAGTTGACGGGCCCCTTCACAGTTGGCGGGCCCCATGTCAGTTGACGGGCCCCATCTCAGTTAAAGGGCCCCATGTCAGTTAGTGGGCCCCTTCTCAGTTGACGGGCCCCAACAAATGTAGTGCTTTGAGGTACTAAAAATCATTGCGTTGAGCATAGTGAGTTATATTACGTTGTTTTAAGAAGGAAAACTGATTGAATCGTTGACTTTGAAATTTGAAAAACATATTGTCAGCAACACCTTCCCATGATTTAAACAGTCTTTTTTGTCTGAAAATTAGGCTTTGGAAGCTGGAAAATAGTACATCTTGCCTGGAGTTCACCGACAAGGCGTTTCGAA
Source organism: Caenorhabditis sinica (assembly GCA_963932045.1). Classification (NCBI taxonomy): domain Eukaryota; kingdom Metazoa; phylum Nematoda; class Chromadorea; order Rhabditida; family Rhabditidae; genus Caenorhabditis; species Caenorhabditis sinica. Next base: position 8,047,992 of record OZ009940.1, on the reverse strand, counting down.
GCATGATATTGCAAAAAAGGACAACCAACTGAATGAAAAGTGGTTTCGCAGAAAGTTGGGAAGGTATGTTGGAATAACATCAAGTCATATTTTCTCTATGCTAGCAATAATTTTTAGTACCTCAAAGCACTATATTTGTTGGGGCCCGTCAACTTTATGGGGCCCGTTAACTTTTCTTTGGGACCCGTAAAGTCGAATAGAGCCTTTATTTTTTTGCATCAAATCAGCTCGTATCTCAACACGTCTAGAAACGTTCGATATGTTACCAGTTGAACTCGCTTCCGCATTTTATAACCATTCCCCTTGAAACGGCAAAATTTGTGTGTGTGTTTTGTGTGTGTGTTTGTTTTGGTTCATCTTTATTTCTAGATGTATTAGCAGATAGTCGTATTTGATAAATAGAGATATGATACTAGTAAACCCGTTGTAAGCTCCCTACTACTCGGCTAGTAGTTTCTAAACTTTCTATACCGAAGAACCACTGGAATGAAAAGGAAGTCAGTGCATTAAAGTACCCGGAAAGTTTTTTCCCATTAAATTTCTTTTTGAAACCGTAAAACCTTCTGAAAAATTCTCATTTTTCTCCTTCTAACACAAAATCGGATTGTGCTCTATTACCAATATATGGCTAAAATGTGAAAGTTCCGGCTTCGCCACCGTTGTTGTCTAGGTTTGAGGTCTTGCGTACTCTTTAGACAATTCAAGAGAATTAAACGAATTCCAAAAACCCAAAAAAAAGAGACAAAGCTGTATTGGCAAGATAGCGCGGTGTAGCATTAAAAATACCGTTTATATATGTGTAGTCCAGGTTGCATCTAGATTAAAAATGAACAAATCCTAGTCTTGAAAACCCTACTCTGAAACAGTAAGGTTTTGAGCAACGCATGCTCAGCCCTTGATTAGAAATAGGATAGCTGGAATATTAATTTACTTGAAAATTGTTATGTAATGCAGTTAACGAATGATTAGGTTTCACTACGTCTCATTAATAAAGAGTTACTTCTGAAACGGTAAAACAATTTCTAATCATTTTCACTGTTTCCGACAAGATTCATTCAATTTTGATCTTGATTTTTAATATTGAAGAAATTTTTCCTATCGTTATCAATTTATTTTCTTGCATTAAATTAGCTTGTATCTCAAAATTTCTAGAAATGTGAAGTGCACCGTGTAAAGATCGTTTACCAGCTGAACTCACTTCCGCATTTTATAAGCATTCTCCTTGAACCGGCAAATGTTGTGTTGTTTTTTCTGGTTCACATTGATTCCTAGATGTTTTAGCTGAACGCTCTATTTGGTAAATGTGTATATGGTAATAATGAACCCATTGTAAGCTCCCCACTATCCGACTAACAGAGGAAGAAAGAGAATTGAATGCATTGAAGTACCCGGAACGTTTTTTCCAGAACATTTCTCTTCGAAACAGTAAAATCTTCTGAAAATTTCGACAAATTTAATTTTTCTCCTTCAAACTCAGAAACATGCTTTAAGTTGATTTAAACATTGACATCATTCTGAAATAGTAGAGTTCGCATTCACGGTATTGATGAAATGTTGATCCTGAAGTTTTCAATCCAAACCTTGTAACAGTAACTTTTTTATCCGAAACTACTGTTTCATCTCACAATCTAATAATCACTTGTAAATTTTAGAATATTTACACTTCTCATGTTTTGTATTCTTTAATTTCTGTTCCCTATCTTTTCAACTTCCGACAGGACTTCGACCTTTACATTTTTCCTTCCCCTCTTCTTTCGATTATAAACCACTATTTGTATCCCCTGAAAAAGCTGTGTCTACAACTCAAAGCCACTGGTACAAACCGAGAATTTTCAACATTATGTTGTCTTTTGAACTATCCATATTTTTTTACTGTTTCATAGTTTCCTAGAATTCTTTGTGGTTGCCCTTTTTCTTAATTCCTTTATTTCGGTATGTCGCGCAAAAAAATTACCATTTCACTCGGCTTACATGATCCGTTGAGCTTTTGCCAACAGCTTCTCTTTTTCTGGAATTCTTGTTCTTCAATATTAGAAATTTTACTGTTTCAGGTACCAGCAATCTTCCCCGGATCTGTGGTGTTGCCGATAGGGATACCATATTGGATCTGTATATGAGATTCACTCTTCAATTCGATTCCCAGGTTTTTTCTCTGTTTCAGGCATCTGTAAACTAGAATGAAAAACTTGAATAGCGTTAGTGACGAGGATATCTACTCATAGAAAATTCTCATTCAAATTGACCAACTTAGGCAGATAATTACTGTTCCAAAAGTTTTACTGGGTACCAAGAACGTCGAGAAAACTGATACGTACTGGGCTTCTTCTAGAGATTCGAAATGTTACTGTTCCAGTGAATCTCTGAGTTCAAGATAGGATATTTTGGCTTGTTTCATTTCTCACTCTCTCAATACTTTGTATAGAAAAAATGGGCGGAGCCAAAACGTTCTAGTCTAAATTTGGACTATGTGGTGGAACTCATCGTGTTCAGTGTTCTGCTATTCCCGAATTTTCACACCTAAGCTCAGAAGCTCTAACCATAGATATGAAAAGTTTCAAAACCAGTCATTTCGAAACTGCGACATTTTGAAACTCACCTCAATGACTGGGCTGTAATCGTCGCGGAGCCACTGAGTGCGTTTTAATTTTACTGTTTCATGACTTTTGGTTATTTTAAATGATAGGGTTTGTACTAGTTTCGCGTGTAAAATCACATGACCAATTCAGATAGAAAGTTTACTGTTTCAACCAGTAAAAATTAAAAGTGTCGGGTTCATTCCATTTAGTGCTTTCATCGTTGTTTTTCAAACACTTGGACATTCTGAAAGCGAAGAATCGAACTTCAGGCAAGAGTTCGTAATTGCTCTAAAACTTTACCGTTTGTTTGGATTTGGCTATTCTCGACCCCTTTCGAGGTCATTTTCAGTTGAAAAACTGCACGTGAAAAATGACCCACTCAAGCCAAATTTAGAAACTTCAAAGGCCTGTAACTCTAACAAAAGTTATTTTTAGACTGCTCCCCAAAAACCTGGCCCTCTTATTTTTTGAATTCTGTTTCGATCCATGTCAATATTCCAAAAATTCAGGAATAGTTTACACCGCTTTCATATTGATCCGGTCTTTTTAGTTTTAACTACTGTTTCAAAATTCTCAGAATTTTTGAAAGTTTTCATTTTTTTCAATACCTTGATGTAACACATTTGTCGCAATCTCTAGCTTTCCAGTACACTTCCCTGAACCCCCAAATACCGAAAAAAAGGAGAAGGCTCCTCGTTCGCCCCGTCCGAGTCAGCAGAGAAAAAAGGTATGAAGAGGAGGTTCATTGGAATTTACAATGAGATTAAGAGAGCAGCTCCATTTTATTTTGGTTGGAGAGGTTCATTTTTGGAGACTCGATTCCTTCTTTTTTTGAAAATGGGAAAGAGAGCAAAAGTCATATTTTTTGTTTTTCGATTTGAAATTTTGATGGAAGTGGATATTGAAATTGGGAATAGAAAATCTTCCTGTTTCAATGTGAAAACTTGAAATTATGAAGAAAAATTTGTCTAGTGTGGGTCGTGAACTATGACTATATTATAAAAACTGAATATAATTTCGTTTTTTCTCCAGAATCCAACATTAAATGACAACAATTTTCAGAGAAAGTTTTCAGTTTCAGAAATTTTTTTTGATTTTTTGAAAAATTATTGTAATAGTTGGTTTGTTTCTTTTTAGTTTTCTATAGATCAAAAGCGTAGGCAGATTACATAAAGCATACGTCGTTCTGAAAAAGAGATCCCTGGATTACGCATGCATATCCAAATGTAGATTATTGGTGAAAGAATTGAAGATTTTCTCGACTCCACAAGAAAGAATAGGATTAGGGAAAACATAAATATCTAGGATGATCATCATTACATTCCATTTTTTGATTAGTGCACATCACGAAAACAAAGGATTTCTTATAGATTTTTGGATGCGGAGAGTTTTTTTCTGTTTATGTGTCGGTTTGTCGGGATTTCCAATGTGTAACCAAAACTACAGTATGCCGCGCCCCCCGTCTGTTGTCAGTTGAATTCAAAGGCGCATGGAGCTATCATGTCCTAACGAAATATTCTCTTAAATAACGTTATGCGCCTTTAAAGCCTATTGACCTCAGACGGGCAGCTGGATTTCTAGTCATTAAAGCTCTATCTGTGCTAGCCTTGATTTCCATTCTTTACGAAATCTGTGTGTCCGGATGTCCGTAATTCTTATGCACTATCTATAAATGCAATAGATTGACTATGAACTTTTTTGAATATATAGTAATTTTCCGTGTTTCTAGATTATCGTTAATTTTTCTCTCCCCCATATGTCCTTGATCTTCCTTCTATATTTTTTCTCTAAATTTGAACACCCAAAACAATAAGAAAAAAACAAAACAAAACAAAATTACCTCCCTTTATAAGTATTTTTTCTCTCAAGTGGTTAGATGGCATAATACTATGCCTGGTAGTAAAAAGTGTCTAGTTTCTAGTGGACTCCCTTCCCTTTTTTATATTTCGAAATTTATGAATGTGTATAGTTTCTATGGGAATCAAGAAAACTGGGACCCTTTAGGGTAGTCCGTCTCTTTTTCGAGAGTTTCCTTTTTTCTGAGAATAAACATTTCCAGGCCTATCATGAATTAGTAGCAAAATGTATAATTTTTATGAAGATCACCTCTTGAAACAGTAGTTTTTAATAGAGGGACTGCCTAAGGAATATATATTGGATTTGAAAAACAAATCGTAAATTTGAAGATTTTCAGAAACAGAAGACATTTTTCTGACTACATATTGGGCCATTTTGAGACCTCACTTTTTATTTGAAGACGTGATTAAACTCTTTTAGGGAACGCTGACATCCTCATTAGAACAGAAAAAGTTTCACTTACTATTAACCCCCTAATTGTCTTCAAAAACTGTAGTATTCTATAATTTTTGCTACTGAAAATATGGATTTCTTGTCTTTATCCGGACTAAGGAGTAGATAGTGAGGTTATTCTCAAAAAATTTTGAATCAGTGATTTTTTCAGATGTTCCATTTTTTCTCACCAGTCGAACTAATTTGGTATAACTACTACATTAAGTCAACATCCACCACAATGTTTCTCATCCCATTTCTAAAACAGTGAAAATTTTTCAAAGATCCCTTGTCCAAATTTTTTGCCAATCTTCTGTACTTTCTAGTGGAAGGAACACCATAGGTAGGAGGAATAGAGGAATGTTGCATGTGTAGGAAGAAGGAAGAGGGTTCACATGACTCAAGTACGTGTCATTAATTTTTTGTACCCTGACCCCTCCTCTCTTGTTTTGGAAACAGGAAGAAAAACAAGGTTACAAGAATCAAGTTTCACATTTCTTAGGTGGAGTGAAGATTTTTAGAAGTGGCAGTTTTTAGATGATTTTTCACTGCTTCACCGATATTTTTAAATATCGGTGCTTAAAAGCGTTGTAACATCCAATAATTGATATTTTAACAACTAGATTCAATTCTGGAAGTTTCCGAATTTTTTCGGTTTTTTACTGTTTCAATTTTTTGTTAACATTGACGAACGATTTCCAACACTATTAGGTATGCTTCAGTAGTCGGTAGTAGAATTATATTCTCAAATGCGCTCTATTGGAGTCAATTCGTCTTTTTTAATTTGAAGTCCAGTCAATTTTCAGCAGAGTGCAAATTCAGCGTCATATTGCTTGGTCATCTTATTAACTGACGGACCTTCTATTTCGAAATAGTTTCAGCACTGTTTCATTTTTTAGTCAAATTGAAATCATCCGGCAAAATCATGCTACATGATCCGATGTTGCATCTGCCAAAAACCTGCAATAGTTATAGAGCATTTTACGCTTTCCTAGTTTTTGAGCAGCATTGACAACGTGGGTCCTAAAGTCGTGGTCAGCTGACCGTCGAGAAATGTTACTGTTAAGAAAAAAAATATTTCGTCATTGCATTATTGAGATAAAAGTTCATCTCATTATTCTCACTTTCCGGCGAACATAATCACTGTTTCAAAAGTTCTTCAAATTTGTTTCTCTTTGCCTCTCTTCAATTCAGAATGATTAATTACTTTTCAACTTCTTGCTGTTTCAAAAACTTTCTAAAATTTATTCGGTTGTCCTGGTATCATTAGTTCGATCTCCGTCCTTAAAAATTACCTGAAGATTTATGTATTTGAATATTGCAAAACTTCATATTTTTCTTATTGGTCGCGGACCGGGCCAATAGAGGACCCTTCTACCGGACAGGGTTTTTTTGGAACAAATATTTCCCATAGTAACATTTTTTTTCAAAAACGTCATTTAGGTAATGTTCTAGCTCATTTTTCCCCCCACTCGGGCAGGGCCGATTTTCGGTCAAGTATGATATTTTTCTGTTTCAGGTTATACATTTGCAATTTAATTTTTGAACTAACTAATCTGTACTTGATATTATAGCTTCTTCACTAACCAAATTGTTCTACTGTTTCTAAAACCACATTTTTAATTCCAACATGAGAACCAAACACTGATGTTTTTGCACTGGCATCTTATTGAATTTCTTTTGCTTCAAATTCTTTTTATAATTCTCAATATCCTTACTAGTTAGAATTGAGCAATTATGTTGCTGGACGAGGCGCTGTGAGCATTGCAAAAAAGTGCAAGTAAACTTTTTCGAACTCCTTGATGACCGCACCGTTATCAACTTTGATGGCTCAAAAAACACTGTTTCAGATCAGCAATGTTAAATGAGTGATTTCAATTACTGTAGTAAGAAAGACGCACAAATTTTGACCTGAAATGTTTGAAAATTTTTTAAAACTACCCTCAGTATCCCTTAAATCCCCTTGTCTTCTAGATTTCCCTCCTCAATTTCATCTCAAATTTCTGTTCTTTGCTCCTCATCAAACTCTTCTTGTTATCTCTTTACGTTTCATTTTTCTCGTGTTATGCTCTAAAAGTTCCCTAACTCTTTTTTTCAGAAGGACAAGGTTCACTGCACTAATTAGAAATCTTCTCCTCTCATCACAAGGTTGTTTGATTTTCCACTTCTGTTTTTATGATTTCTGATGATTCTGAAAATAACACAGTGAACGGATATATCGGTCTGGGCTCTCATGAAGTTGAGTTGTTTTTCGGAGACTTCCGTTTTTGGAACAGACAGAAAAATTTTGGACAAGAATTTTAATTAGCGATTAAAAATAGATTGGAGACTATGAGAGTTTGTTTAAGACGGTGAAACCAAAGACCTATAATTTTGTTGTCTTAGAATGTGGTTTGTGAAACAGTAGATTCAAATCAATAGAACTTTATAGAGCTCGGGAATTGAGTTTGAAACAAGCCAAAAACTTAAGACAATTTTTCGGAACAGAAAACTTTCTAGTCTCAGAAAGAGAGTTCAGCGGATTTTTCTCGGTTTCAAGATTTGTTAGCGTTCCTTTACATTTTCATTCAACCAGTAATCCGATTGGAACTCAACGTCAAATCACAGTTTCTCAGTTTTCTTTCGAATTGAGATTTTCGCAATTTGATGATACATCATGAATGCCCACATTTACATGAAAGGCCAATGTTAAGCAAAGTTACTTTGTTAAGAACTTCGATAATAATGAAAAATTACTGTTTCAAGTAACTGTAATGTGAATTTGGAAGTGTGAGATGACGATTGGTTGAAAAGTTCACAGGCTTCCAAATTATTGAAAATCGATTGTGAACAATCGGAATACATCGTTTTGCGCGTTCAAAAAACTTTTTTTACTGTTTCCAGAATTTCTCAACAACTTTTTGAGCTTCATCAATTGTTTGGTCGATGACTTTAAAAATTATGAATCTCTTTTCTTATTTTACAAACTTCACCGTTTTTGAAATCTGATGAAATAAGCCGCCTGAACGTCATAATGTTTTTTCGTGGGCTAAAATTTCTGCAACATTTCACTGTTTTACAAACTATTTATTATTATGAAATAGATTTTGGAGCTGGTCACGTTAAATTGATTTACATGTTGCTTCCGAGAAAGGATGATATGCAATACTGTATTGCAATTCTGGAAAATTTACAGTTTCAGTGCTTTCAATAAGTTTTGTTGAGATCATAGGACTCAATAGATACAATCTTGATTTTTTGAGGTGCTGAACAAAACTACATTACCGGAATAAGTAAAAAAAAACTAAGATGTTACTGTTTCCAAAATTTCTAGTATGAAGTTCTGAATGAAGCAGACAGTACCAAACCAAACCCCGGTGAAACAGTTTTAACTATTTCTATTATTCTTCCTGACTTCCTCGGAAACTTCTCTGTCCCACGAATTTCAAGAAGTTTTTCTATGTCCAACTCAAATGTTGCTTTTTTGGTCGTTTCGTTGTACATGCAGTTCTCAATAACTTGGATGAAAATTTACTGTTTCTGGAAACTTATCTAGCATTCTCCCAAATCAAAAAATGATTAAAGTTGCCCAATAGTTTCAAAATTTCGTCTCATGTTTCCTAGTCGTTCTCAACACAATAATAATCTACTTGATTCATATGAGTAGCACTGCCACTCCAAACTGAATAGTGATGGTGCTCCTGAATGTGACTGTTTCAAAATTACAACTTGAAAATTTTAAGCTCGTTGACTTCAGTAGAGGTGCAACAGTAGTCGATATCAAAAAAGAGAATCTGCAAAACGATGACTAACTCGGGTTATGAGCCATCAAAATTCGAGCTAACACTAATTTTGGGTGCTTTGAAGTCCCATATCTCAGCTCGTAGGCACTTCCAGAGAGTCTACTTAGTTGTTTCGAAATTACAATTGCCAACAACAATATCAGTGATTTTTTAGAAACAAATTTTTGGAGTCAAAAATTCAAAACTTCCCTCATTCAAAGTACCCCAAAATCAGTGCTGGCTCCAGAATTGAGAGCCCACAACTCGAGTTATCTGATAGTTTTGCAGATTCTCTCTTTGGATATCGCCTACTGGTCGTTTGAAGCACTAGTACATAAAAAATTAAAAATTTTCAAGATGTCGTGGAAGTCACCTAGTTAGAAAAATAGTGTCCAATGGCACTAAAAACAGTTAGTATGGAATTAGTTTACATTGTTAACCAAAATGTTACTGTTTCAATCAGAACGAGTAAAATCTCGAGATTAGCTTAATTTTGTTAAATCTACATTCTATTTCATGAATTTAAAGTCTCGAGAATTTTCGTTACCAATTTTGAATGCGTCTCATTTTCATTGTCTTATTATCGTTTTTCAAAAAGTAAGCGTCCAAAGCGTTACTGTTTCGATCAATATGCATAATGCAGCTTTTTCTGAAAATTTAGTGCTGTAGAGAATGCGATCACCTTTTACTCACCTCAAAACACGCCGAGGTTATAGCAGTCATCCGATTTCTGTCAGAAAGTTGACCTCTTGCATACCACGCTCTTTCGACCTCCTGCTCCTTTTCCTTCTCCTTTTCTCATTAATTTTTCCAAAAAATAACCCGAGAAGAGGGTCCCTTTTTTCTCAATAAATCTTCCTTTCATTATTACTTTTCCCTTCCCTCCCAGTCTCTTGACCACTAACGTAACTTTTGACCCTGGCTCAACTTAGGGGTCCCCTAATCAATTATTCCACGTTTCCCCCTAGATTCCTCTATTCAAAGAAAAAAGTAACCTACCTCTCTTATTCTGCAGACACTCCTTCCGAAATCTCAGTTTTCCGTGAGAAAAATGAAAAGAAGAGATGGACAGAAGACAGAGAAGTATGAGTTATTTCCTTGAATATTCCTGACTTTCGGACCCTCTTTTTTGGCTCAAAGTTTTTGGGGAAAAGAGGTACTTGGTTCTTCCTAAGCTGGAAGAAAGCAACAGAAGTTTTTTGTTATTTTGGTGTTTCAAAAAAAATCTTTACCGTTTCAAATTGAAATAGAGATTTGGATAGACTTTCACTTTTGCTATTCATTCTATTGAGACTGGGATATTTCCTGCGATTTACCACATTCTTGAGCTTGCAAGATTAAGAAATTTTTTGGTTTTTGAAATAGTGACTGTTCCTTTATTTTCACATTTGGAGACTACTGTTTCAATGGTTATCAATTACAACTTATCATAGTACTTAGTGATTTAATTGACATTAGTAAGTTGAAGTTATCAGATGATTTTAGAATTAGAGGTGATCTCTAGGAACAAATCGAATTCAAGAAAAAAACCAGTTCCAAAAACATTTGTAAAGTTAGTAGTGTGTTGAACTTTCGTTTCTACAGGGGGTCGAAACACCAATAACTGAATTTGTATATTTTTTCTGAAATTTCCTTAGTGAAACAGTAGTCTTTGTGATATTTTTGGCAAATCGTTAGTGAATTTCGCAAAAAATTTCCGTTTCAAAAGTTTGAAACTTTCCTGGTAAAACATTTTCTTGAGTCACGATCTGTAATAATAATTTATGTGATTACTATTTCAATGATTATCATGATTTTTTGTGATCTGATCATCGCAATTGGCCAATGACACAAGAAACCGTGTTTTTGAACTGCGTCTATAAGTTAGACTAAACATTTAGCAGCTATTGAACAATAAGAACTTTTGACCGTTGAACTCGATTGAATTTTGGATCTGTAACCATCATATCGGTGACAAACTGGTTAGTTTTTTTTTTATTTACTAAGAGAAACGGTATATTCGATGATTTTTGGGAAAATTATCAGCAAATGTCCGACTGAAATTTTCCAAATTTTTAGAAGTGTTCCGATGGGTAGTCTCCGAAATTTCAAAAGGTGCTGGTTTTTCAATAGTATTTTTTGCTTAAAACAATACCAGTTTCAACCGTTTGGGACAGCTGAACGAATTGTGAAAATATTTTTAATATCAAATGCGTTAGCCGAACCTACTAACTTGAAAAGACAACTCTACTCTTAAACACCCTTTGAAGCAGAAAAATAATTTCTTAAAAGTGTTATTACAGTTTCAAAACTTTTGGATAGATCAAACTTTTCTTTCTGTTTTGTTACGTCTCTCCCTTCATATTCTGACTTTTGATCCTATTTATCTCCAATTGCATTTTGGCTTTTGCTAATTCAGATGACACCTCGTCATCTAAATTTTGAGAAGTGTGCATGTGTGTGTTTTCTTGCTTCTCCTCATCTTATTTTAGACTAAGGAGTGGAAAATGTAGGCGTCATGGATTATGTGGAGTCTAAAATGAAGAAGACGTGGAAGAAGAAAAAAGTCAAAGATTATCATTTCCTGATTATCAGGAGTTTGTGTGTGTACTAGGTGCATTTTGAGCCTAGACGTGCTTTTTTGAAATTCGTCAAGTTTAGAAAGTTTCGATACTGTAGAGCCTAGAAAAAAGAAAACTCGGGAGAAGAAAAATATTTGATTTTCACACTATGGTGAAGTCAGAATCAGCAGAAAGTCTTTGATATTGAAACAGAGATTTTTTTGAAAATTGACTCAAAATTAGAATTTCTGTAAAAAGGGTAAATTGTATTCTTACCATTCATTAGAATCTCAAAACCACCCCCTAACCATAATTTTTTTTCTGAATCCGAAATTTTTTTTCTCCTCAAATTTCAAAAACCTTACTCATCATCATCATGTCTCTTTTTTACCCTAGATCTCTGATTTTAAGTAAAAAAGGGCACCCCTTTTTCTTTAATTTTTTTTCGAGTTCCCTGTTCTTCTTGTGAATAATTAATCAGAGAACCGGACATGAATAATTAGTCCTTTTTCACTATTTTCTTCAAAGATTCTCCACTTTTTTCTTCTCAAAATTTCCTATGCTACAGGAAACGTCAGAAAGCGTTCAGAAGGGTAGACATGTTCTGTGAGTTTTGAACTTAAAATTTAGGCGCCGCCCACTTTTTGAGAAGTTATGACGCATGAAATCTTGAAGAATGACAGGGTTTTGTTCTTTGTGATCAAGTTCAAGCAAGGTTCAGAATTGATACTAAAAATTTTGAAAAGTGGGTGGAGTTTATTTTCAGTAGTATTGAAGGGCAAGACTGCTAAATTTTTATTATTTTTCAAAAAAATTTACTGTCACAAAATTGTAATTTTGGTTTGCATTATTGTTCAGGAAATGTTTTTTGGATTTTATTGTGACTTGCAGATCGAAAATATTGTTAGCTTGGTCCTGTCTGCTTTTTCCGACTTGACAGTATTTTTTGAAAATTTCGGGAAAATAAATATTGCTGCTCCAAATTTTTCATAAGAAATTATTTAGTGCTATTTCTAGAATCTAGAGGTCGAAATCAGAATTTCCTTAGAATTTTCATCAAACACTTTTTCATTAAAATTGCTGTACTAGTTCTTTAAAGAGGCGGGACAGTAAATTTTTAATGTTTTGGAAATTCTAATATTTTGAAGCCATATTAATTATAAGCTGAATATGATTTGTTATGTGCTTAATTTTTATTTTTTTTTTTTGTCAAAAAACCCCGGAATTTTACCCGAGAAAGTGCTGTCCTACCAGCTTTACGATACAACATTTTTTATTTTGATCCATAGAATTCAAAAAAAATTCTGTTTCAATGAATATTCAAAATTTTGAAGTTTACTGTATTGTCAATGGGTGATGTATTTGCCAATTCAAAATAGCTCCAGCGCCACCCTAGTCAGTTTTAAAACTTTCAGACCTTCTGATCTTCTTGCCAATCTTTTTTTCAAAAAATCATCATCTCAAATTCCAGTCCTCTTCTACAAAAATCATGTGTCCTCTTCTCCATGTATTCTTTTTCTTCTCATTTTTCAGTCACCCTTTTTCAAGTATTTTGCACTTTTCCTGGACTTTCTACCTGTCTGCTGATTCAGAGCGATTTCTCCTGATTTTTCAAAAATTTACGAAATTTTTACAACTCTTGAAAATCGAAAGAATGTTCAAGTGCATTTGTAAACTAATACAACATGTGTTGTCCGTCTTCTCATTTTGTTGACCCTTATCCCCTATATCTTTTGATTTTTTGATGGATCATGTGTCAGAAGCAAAAAGGGGGGACCACTTGGACCACTCACTATCAGTATATAAACTATGGACTGAAGGTCAAATAGTGGGAAAGTAGGTATTTCCAGAAAGTTCTGAGAAATATTATTTTTTCTAGAAATGTTGGGGTAGACGGAAGTGGAACGCTTGTTCCAGGAATTTTGGGATTTTTCAAAGTAAGAAATTTTGAAATTTTCGCTTTTTTTGACCTGCTACTAGCGTCCCAAAGATGTTGGCAATGCGTTCCATCTCATTCTCACAAGGATACCCTTTTCAAAAACCGTTTTGGTATTTTCTATAAATTGGATCATATATAGATTCGAGTGTAAGAATTCGATTGCGCTATGTGGCTACCTGCGCAAACTTCTAAAACTCGAGATATTTGGCTCCAAAATATGGTGCATTTTACACCATATCCACCATGCGAACTGCCCTCTCCCGCTCACACTCTCCTGTACGCCCTGTGGTCTCCTAGAAAAACGAGCACCGATGGCCGAGTGGGTTGCACGGCCGGTCAGGAATCCTGTGGCGGGGGTTCGGATCCACTCCTGACGAATTTTGTTTTTGTTTTTTTAAACAAGTTTTACTTGGTTTTCCTTAGTTTTAAAAGCATACTGTGTGAAGTTTTCAATTCTTATAACCACTTTTCGATTGGTCTGGGACATGGAGAAATCTCCGATTTTCGGAAAAATCGAACTTCGGCGAAATACCATCATCTCTGTGGTTATAGGAATTGAAAAATTCATACAGTATGCTTTTAAAACTAAGGAAAACCAAGTAAAACTTGTTTAAAAAAACAAAAACAAAACTCGTCAGGAGTGGATCCGAACCCCCGCCACAGGATTCCTGACCGGCCGTGCAACCCACTCAGCCATCGGTGCTCGTTTTTCTTGGAGACCACAGGGCGTACAGGAGAGTGCGGGCGGGAGAGGGCAGTTCGCATGGTGGATATGGTGTAAAATGCACCATATTTTGGAGCCAAATATCTCGAGTTCTAGAAGTTTGCGCAGGTAGCCACATAGCGCAATCGAATTCTTACACTCGAATCTATATATGATCCAATTTATAGAAAATACCAAAACGGTTTTTGAAAAGGGTTCCCTTGTCAATGCGCGCACATTTTCTAGCACTGAGAGATCAAAAATTCTAGACCTGCTTTTTAAAAAATTTTGATCTCACAGTGCTAGAAAATGCGCGCGCACTAAGATTGAGACGGAGCGCATCGCCAACATATTTGGGACGCTGTTTCTTGAAAACTTTTTCACCGTTTCAGTCCAACTTTAAGCTATGGATGAAATTTGTGATCCTCAATACCTTTCTTCTTCTACACACAACCCTTTGAAGTTGAATTTTCCATATATTCAAACGGCATCATCTCACGTTCTGAAAATCACCGGAGGATCCAAGTCAGAGAAACAGCAAAATATTCTGAAAACTACGACGTTGTTACTGATCAGACGTTTTCTTTTAAAACTCACTGAATTCTTCTGAAACAGTGACCTTTTCAAACCAAACTTTTCCTGTTTCTCCGATTTCCAATAATCAGTATTTCTATTAGGAAGTCGTTTGAAGCTTCGCAAATTCGTGATTACTATGAATTAACTTATTTCTGTTTCAACGATTTTAGATATTTATCCGAATTTGAAAATACTTATTCTTCTTTCTCCCTTTTTTTGCCTAGTTCATACCGATTTTCGCTATTTTTCAATCTTTTCATGTTTCCAATATGAAGAGCTAACAATAACAATACTTGGTTGGTCAATATTAAAAGTTAATATTTGAAACAGAAACTTTTCGACAAAAACAATTTTGAAAATTGGACTATCGCGCCACCGTACCCTATGCGCCTTTAAAGCCAACAGACAACAAATGGCGGCACGATAAAACTAGAGATGTATGTGGGCTTTTCCAATCTGTAAGATGTGACTTTTTGCTTTTCAGTATCAAAAAAACAGCTTAAAGGACACTTGGCGTCAAATTCGGATGTCAGATTCTTTTCCATGTTTCAAACTTTCTTGATCATGTCCTAGTTTTTATACGCTATTCCATTATCGTGAGCTCTTACTCATTCTTTTTCGGAACCTCAACATGATAGTACAACTGTCTGATCGCAAATCATTTCCTGGTACAAAATATTTTTGAAACCTAACAATATTGTCCAAAGTTCAATGTCAGTCCTTTGAATGTAGCTACTTTTTGACAGCATCACTGGTTATCCGGTACCTCATCAAGCACCATTTCAAAAATTGCCATCCTTTGAACCATGTTATGAAACAGAAAACTGGTACCCAAATTTCACTGTTTCTAGAATAGTTCAATTCTATGCGATGATTTTCAAAATGTTTACTCATACGAATTCGAATTAAACTTGCTCATTATTGGCTTGTTCGAACGTTAAAGTTTCCACCAAATTTCCACAAATATAGAAAATTTCAAATTTTTGCAGTTTCAAGATTTTGCCAGCTGCGTTTTGATTACAGTTTGTCGTTAGTTGGTCGTTAGTTGGTCGTTTATCCACAGTGATATTTTCCTAAACTCCCTCTAAAACCTTTATTCTCAAATATTCATGTCCCTTCTTCCTTCTTCTTCCTCCTTCCGTCTACTCATTTTTTCTTCTCACCCCCAGTCCAAGCCTATCCGTTCCTCTACTCCTTCTTCCGTTTATTTTTTCTTCTTCCAGCTTTTTGTTGTTTTTTTTCGTGTTTTCCTTAGTCATCTACACTCACTTTTTTCTATCCTATCCTTCTCCTTTTCAGACATAATTACACATTCTTCGTCCACGCTTCTTTTCTTGAGGGACCAGCGCCTCCTCGTTTTTTTTTTGAGTCGTCGTTCGCGCCCAATTTTTTTGTGGGGTTACTTCTTCCGGGATTTGGAAGTTGGGGGGGGGGGGGATGCCATGCAATACAGTACTGCAACTTTGGAAAACTTAGAGTTTCAATGCTATTTTTACTTCACCGCTTCTGTTATTCATAGTTTTCTCGTGAGCTTCAAATTTATTGCAAAATTTCACTTTTTCACAAACTTTTTATTAATTTTGGAGCTGGTGTCCATTTGAAATTCACTTTTATGTTGCTTCCAAGAAAGAATGTCATACTGGAATTGAAAACTTACAGTTTCAATGCTTCCACTAATTTTTGTTCAGATCACAGGACTCGATCGTCGTATTCTCCCTGCATCAAATCCTATAAAAGCGTTCAACCAGCCGTAACTAGTGGATATAAATTACATCAAACTTTAATTAAAATCAGTAAGAACCCGAAATGTTACTGTTTCTAAAATTTCTAGTATGAAGTTTTGATTTGGAATCAGATAGTTGCTAATCGAATCGGGGATGATTCCAACTATTTCTACTATTTATCCTGAGATCATCAGAAACTTTTCTGTTCCACGATTTTTGAGAAGTTTTCTATGTCCAACTCACATTCAGATGTTATCTTTTAGATAGTTTAGTTTTGCATGCAGTTCTCACTAATTTTTGGATGAAAAGTTACTGTTTCTGAAAACTAATCTAGAATCCTGCTGAACTGACAATGCAATTCTACTCGAGTTTCGATTTCCATGATTAGTGCTAAGGATAAAGTCTGATTATGAGAAAATATCCATTGACTGGAAGTTGGACACTAGAAGTCCCAAAGATTTTTTTGGAAGCCTGAATTTTGAAACTGTGAAATAATGTCTATTCAAAAAAATCGCACGGGAAAATGGCTCGATTTAATTTTTTTTGAGAGCGTGTGTTTTTTTTTCTGTAATGCAACAACGCGTACGGAATTCGAGAGTTGCTCGTTTTTTGCATAATTATCTATTACTTGCTAAATTAAATTATCTGCTCTCAAAACTGATGAAACATTTTACGAAAAATTTTCCGATGCCTGAAAGCAAGCAACTCTTGAGAACTGTGCTGCATTTTGCATTACAGATAGAATTGCGCGCTCTTGAGAAGTTCGTTTTTTTTTTGAGTCGTCATTCGCACCCAATTTTTTTTTTGGGTTCTTCCGGGTTTTCGCAGTTGGGGGGGGGGGGGTGTCATGCAATACAGTACTGCAACTTTGGAAAACTTACAGTTTGAAGGCTTTCAAAAAGTTTCGTTGTGCTCATAAGACTCGATAGATTCGATTTCTATGAATTCAATTCTTCAAAAGCGTTCAACCAATCATAACTTGTGGATATATTTAGAAAACTGTAATCAATAAGAACATGAAATGTTACTGTTTCTAAAACTTCTAGTATGAAGTTCTGAATTGAAATCAGACAGTAGCAAATCGCATTGGTAACATAATTCTAACTACCGTATTTACTGTAATTGAAGCGCATGCGCCTCTATTTTTCAAACTCTCTGGCGTGATGCGCTTCTATTAAAGGTGCGCTTCAATTAGAGGGTGCGCTTCTATTTTTCGAAGACATTTTTTGAAAAATCATCGTTTTGTTGGCCAATTTTTCACACCATTTTGGCTTCAAAATTGATGATTTTTAATGAAAATGTGTATGAAATCATGTCAAATCCACAAATATTACCTCTAAAATTTGTTTTTAGCGAGCATTTTTCTGCAAAAGTGGTCTCAGATTTTTTCTGGGTGTGCTTCTATTAAAGGGTGCGCTTCTACTAGAGGGTGCGCCTCTATTTTTCAAACCCAGCGCCAGCATGCGCTTCTATTAGAGGTGCGCTTCAAATACAGGTGCGCCTCAATTACAGTAAATACGGTATTTCTATTATTCGTCCTGAGATCATCAGAAACTTTTCTGTTACACAATTTTTGAGAAGTTTTCTATGTCCAAATCAAATGTTGCACTACTTCTCTGCACTTTTTAGATTGTTTCGTTTTACATGCTGTTCTCGCTAATTTTTGAATGAAAAGTTACTGTTTCTGAACACTTATCTAGCATCTTGTTGTACTAACGAAGTGATTCTCGAGGAGTTACGATTGAAATGATTTGGGTTCAGGATAAAGTCTGATTTTGAGAATGCTTCCGAGGGATGTGATTGACTAAATGTCCAATGATTTTTTTGGAAGTCTGAAGTTTGAAACTGTGAAATAATGTTAATTCAAACAAAGCGAAAACATTTTTCCGTGCGATTCGTTCAAATTGACAATGTCATAGATTTTTACTTTTTTATAAAATGTCTATTTTAACGTCTCCGATCTCATTTTGCAAAATTTGGTTTTCAATGGAAACAGTGTTTTCTGTAAATTTTACCGTTTCAGAAAAGTTTTATTACTAGGATGAGCATATTCTACTTTAGTAACTTTAACTGTTCTTTGTTTTACATCCAAAGCTTCGAGTTTGCATATATTCTGTTTCTGCTGCATTTTCTCTCGTTGATCTGAATTATTTCAAGTTATCGAAAGAACGATATCAATTTGAAACTTCCGCCCATTCTACTACTTTTTTCCTGAAATGGTAATTTTTGTAGATCAAATTCTCAAAATCGCAATAAAAGAATGTTGGCTGAACAAGTTTCCAGTCTGCAAACTCTTGAAGTGTTCGTATTTTCACTGTTACAGCTTTTGAACAAAAACAGAGACTATTCTGGTGACGATCGTTCTTTTGTTCTAACTTCTGCTTTTACCGCACTAAACTAAACTTTGGCCCCGAAATTTTCATGTAACGGTGCTGAAAACTCATGAGCAGTTTCATTAATGAAGAATAGAAAGTCTTCAATCGGATACTCAAGGTTCTAAAATTCTAGCGATACGAGTATTTCCAAATTCTTAACACTGAAAGCCAACCAACGATTACAATAAAACATTATCTGCGAAACAGAAACTTTCTTAACATTTTTCACTGTTTCACACACCAGCCTAAAATTTTTCGATTTATTCCACTAAGATTTCTATGTCCATCTGTGAGAATATCTCTTATCTGAAGTTAACAGTTTCATCGAACACTCTTAAAATTATCTACTTTCTCTTATTACTTCGAAAATTTTTCAAAACAGAAAGTTTGAAAAAAAAACGCTATACTGTAAAAACTAAAACTGTGCCAGTCGGTAGT
The DNA here is from genome assembly GCA_963932045.1 of Caenorhabditis sinica. Taxonomy (NCBI): domain Eukaryota; kingdom Metazoa; phylum Nematoda; class Chromadorea; order Rhabditida; family Rhabditidae; genus Caenorhabditis; species Caenorhabditis sinica. The sequence goes on along the minus strand of OZ009940.1, from coordinate 8,029,071 downwards.
CGAATAGAGCGTCATTTCACCCCTATCTTCCACAAACCATTCGAAACTGACCCCTGACCCAAATATTTTTTCCCGAATTCTCTGCTTCTCTATCTCTCTTTTTTCTCTTCATTTCCGACCCCCTTTCTTCTGTTTCAAACCCAAAAATCACCAATTTCTCTTGTTTGTTTTTCGGTTTACTCACCTGCTAATTGTCCTCCCCTTTCCTCTCATTTCTCCTCCCATTGCGCTTCTTTTTCTCACTTTTTCAAATGTTGTTCAGTTTTTGAACTCGTTTTGGTTTATCTACAAGTTTTAATTTATCGTTTTTGATCAGTAACATTGAAAAAACAACTCTATTTCAAAACTTGTTAATTAAAGCATATGTATTTGTTACTGTTAATGCAGTCTTGGTCCATTTTTTGTCATTTTCTCTGATCCTCTCAACTTTACCCTATCTCTCTTCGTCCTCAAATCCCTTAAAATAATCAATTTTTTTCCAGATCGAACGACTCAAAAATACACAGAAATGGACGAAGGAGGAGGAGGAGCATCCCTTCTCCATAGAATCACAACGACCGCTTCTGAGATTATAATGAGAAATTCTGAATTGGAGGCAACGACGACAACGACAACGATGAATCCAGCAGTCGAGGAAGTGTACCATATACACTATTTGACACCCACTATGAAGGTATGCAATTTTTGGATTAATGAGTTTTGAGATGAAAAATTGATGGTACCTGAAAAAGAAAAGATTTAGTGTTTCACTTGGAACAGAAAAAATTTTGAAATTTTGAATACTTCGATGCACACGCCATTACAGGTTCAATGCCAAAACTTTCATCGCCAGGATCTCATCAGGGCTTTCAAATAACTGGCACTAGGCCGGCCGGCCGCGGCCTTACTCTCACAGTAGTATTGTACCACGGCCTATGGCCTTGTAGGGCCATGAAACCTGACATCCCTGCCTCTTATGCTTCAAAATTTGAAGAATTCGTAGTCGTAAAAACATGATATCAAATCGTTCTCAAAATTCCAAAATTCAGTCAAGTTTTGAAACAGAAAACTTTTTCAGTTGTCCCATTAATTTCAGATTTAACATCAATCCCCAGTGGGGATTCCCCACGACTCTTTCTTGAAACAGCAACCCTCCTAATCCAAATTTCCATTTTCCAGATGCTCTGTATCCTGTTCTACAGTGTTCTCTGCGTACTATGTGTCTATGGAAATGTCTTGGTGATCTTAGTGATTGTCTACTTCAAAAGGCTGAGGACAGCGACGAATATTCTTATTTTGAATTTGGCTGTTGGTGAGTTTTTGTAGAATTTTGGACGGAACTATATAATGAGAAATAGGGAAAAAAATAGTTTTCGGTGAAGCAGTAATTTGGAAAATTCAACAAAATGTCAAACATCGCAGTTTCAAGCTCCGCTGAATAAAAATCAGAAATTTGAAAAATTCATTGCATTGGTATCCGAGGTCCTGGAAAACTTGATTGATAATCAGAATGCCTTGAACGAAGTCAGAAGCAGCGATATGGTCTTCCGAAAATCAGCAAAATTAATATTTACTGGAACTTCGTTAACTCATAACTCGGTTCACAAGGCCGTTCTTGTGAAATTAACAACAGAAATGGAAATCTAGGCTCAATATTTTGTACACGAAAAGAGAAGTTTGACCTGTATGCTCAAATAATCACCTAATCAGCTAAAACATTCAGATCAAAAACCAAATATTTTCTGTTTGGCAATCGCGCTCCAACAGACATTTCTCAAAATATCACTGCTGAAAGCCAATGATATAGAAGCAAAAATGAGATTAATGGAGAGCATTCAAAAATGGTACCAAAATGTTTCAGTGAGAATTTGATAAATGTCTGGTGGAGCGCGATTGCCAAATGATTACTGTAGTCCATAGCATTAACGAACACATGAAATTGAACCAATAGAAAACTTTATATTCCTAGGGTCATATTGATTTTCTGAAACAGAAAGAACTGGAATTTTATTAATTTTTTTAATTCAAAAAACTTTCTGATTGAATAACTTTTATCTTCCTAGCTATGAAGCTTACTGCTGAAACCATAAAATTCGTAGCCAGGAACTTTGATCAATGTTCACCTCTGTATAGATTTGGAACAGTGAGAACTCATCTCTATAACTATTCCTAACAGGACCGATAGTATTACCTCCTCTTATATTTCCATTATACTTCCAAATGAAAACAGTAAACTTTTTTTCAGCGGACCTCCTCATCTCCGTCTTCTGCATTCCATTCAGCTACTGGCAAGTACTAATCTTCGATGATCAACGATGGCTCTTTGGCTCAATGATGTGCTCTCTTCTAGCTTTCCTCCAAGCAATGGCAGTATTCCTCTCCGCATGGACACTCGTAGTCATCAGTTTCGATCGATGGATGGCTATTATGTTTGTCCTTACTCCATCAATCAGAATCACCAATCGTCGTGCTCTCTACCTGGTAGCAGCCACATGGATCTTTAGTATCCTGATGGCCCTCCCTCTGTTATTCACCACAAGATCCTTCGAGATCACGGAAGGAATTGAGAATTGTGGAGAGAATTGGACATACTTTGGGGATGCTGGAGAGCAAGTGAGGAAAGTGTACTCGTCGATGGTTGTGATACTACAGTATCTGGTACCACAGGCGGTGTTGATTATCACTTATACACATATTGGAATCAAGATGTGGAATAGTCGAGTGCCCGGAATGCAGAATGGGGCGACGAAGAAGATGATTGTGGATAGGCATGAGAGTGTTAAAAAGGTAAGGAGGTACAGAAGCCAGTCAACCGTTGTGAATCATTCTAGAAGTAATTCGAAATATCTGAGAAACTGTAAATTTTGGTATTCCAGAAGATCTGGAAATCATAAATTATCACATCGAAAGAAGTAACTTCACCCTGAAACAGTAACTTTTCGGATTCTTGAAATTTTGACCATAATGTTGATATAGAGTTAGTATCGTAATCATAAGTACCTGAATTGAATATGGAATTACTCAAAATTTCTCAAGGAACCTTCATTTTGTGAACATACAGACAGAACATACAAACGAAGTCACAACGAAGTCTGATTCCCACTCTCAACCCTAAGCAACCTTTGAAACTGCAAACTATTTTTTTTTTCCGTTTCAGCTCGTCCCAATGGTGATCCTGATCTCCGCTCTCTTTGCACTTTGCTGGCTTCCATTGCTCATTCTGATCAATGTGATTCCAGAATTCTATCCGAATATCAACAGTTGGGGATACATTCTCTATTTGTGGTGAGTTTCTCTGCCAGATCCAAAGGAATCATCTGGGAAAACTGTGGAACTTATATTAGAATTAGATATTGCTTACATGACTGTTAGATATTGCTTACATGACTGAAATTCACATTTTCGGTTTTGCGGTTGATTTTTTAAATCTCGAGGATTTGCGTAATATTCGTAAATATTGAAATTAAATTTAGTTTTTCTTAAAGTAATTGGAATTGGTTTTTCATAAAATGAAATAGTGAATCAGTGAAACAGTGAAAGTTGTATAGGGTTTAGATCCAACACAGGCTAGTGTGTCGTACCAAACAGAGAAGCTACAGTGCCTATGTATTCCTGCGTGTCTAAATGTGCATTCTGATCAGTGTGATTTATCCATTCGAACTAGCAGTTCAGTCAAGTTTGATATATTCAATTAAATTTCCGGAAACAGTGAAGAATTCCTTTATTTTCCAATCATTATTGAAGAAAATAAGTTCAGAAAGTGTTAAAACACTTTTGAGCTACAGTATGAAAAACGCAGAGAAACTCAAATATCTCTTTTCTGTGAGCCTTCAAAAATGAAACTTGTTATTTGGCCAAATTGTGGAGCAACACATGTTGAGTTAAAACTTCATTATGCAAATTTTGTGAAACCGTACAAAATGTTCTGTAAAATTCGCTATATTCAAAAAAGTGAAGTTGATTGCTTGCTAGCCGCAAGAGAAACCAGACTCCCTCGCTTCTCTGTCTCTCGTCAGAGTAGGCCAACACGTTAAGGACTTGAATCCCAAGAACGGTAAAAGCTATCAAAAATTCGTAAACTACTAAAATGTAGGAAATTTTAATAGAAATACTTTTGTAGTTTACAACTTTTTGATAGCTCCAGTCTTGTTTCAGATATGGATCTTCAAAGTTTTAGCTTCTAATGAGAGACTCAAAGAAACTATCCTTCTTTGCTCCATCCTATTTTCATCTTATCTCTTTGAATTCCAGGTGGTTTGCTCACGGTCTCGCCATGCTCCACTCCATTGTCAACCCCGTAATCTACTTCATTCGAAACGCCCGTTTCCGTGAAGGATTCTGCTATTTCTCATCGAAACTTCTTCCATGTGTGGTCTTCAAGGAATTCAGATTGCTCACGGATAACACTAGCAGGAGGTATGTCTTTTGGAAAATTTTATCTTTAAAAAATTCAGAAAATCACACACAAAAATTTAAGTTTCAATGTCAAACTAATATTTTTTGGATCGTTTTTGCCGAGAAAAATCAGTCATCAGTTACCCTCATATTTTTTAATTTTCAATTAACCCAATGTCTCAAAAAAAAATGGTCTAATAACGTTTTTCTCCGTCTTCAGTTTCCGAAATCGTTCTCGTTTCTCTGGCGTCATAAATCCGGCGTCAAGTGATGAAAAATCTGCTGTAAGGATGTCGAATAATAGCTTTTTTCTTTGGTTTCTTTGTGTTTTTTAGTATTTGCGGTTTGGTTTGCAATTTTTTCCGTTAATTTTTGGCTCCCCTAAAAACGCTTATTTTTTTATTTTGCTGTGAAAAATTCACTAGTTTTCTAATACGTTTTGATTCTTTAACTTGGCTAAGTTACTAAATGTCCAAAAAGATTGTGTTTATGAAAAAAAGCAAAAATTGAAGTATCAACCTGTGATGTCAAAATTTTGAAACCGATATTTTTGATTTTGAAAATCTCAGATTCTCACTTTTTAAATTATCACCGTTTAAAAATTCTTAAAACTGATTTTGAGAATTAAAGTTGTATTGAACAAATTCAACATTTTTTGCAAACCTAAAAAAAAATAATTGTGAAAAAATAACAAGATTTTCAAAATTTGACTGTTTCGAATTTTTTTCATTCCGAATTCGGAAATAAGAAATGTCAATTCTTCAAGGATGGTTAAATTATACTTACTACTTATTTTCAGAAAATTTCCCTTTTCAAGAACCATAGAATATTTCAAGGATTCTTATCGATCATGGTATAATTTCTATTTTCAATTTCGCAAAATTTTTAATCAAGCAAAATTTTTACTGTTTCAAAAGGTCTAAGAACTTTTAGGATATATTTGCAGTGATGATGACATCTATTCACAATCCCAAAAATTTCTTCAAAATTTCAAATCAAAAGTCTTTCCCTTCTACTACTATCAACTCCTTTCTCTCTCTATTTTTCACTCACCAATATCACTATTAGTATACAGTCGCTTCAGTTCCCCCTATCACCACCCATTTTCCCTCGAAAAAGGGCCCCAAACCCTCAATAATCTCCGATTTCCTTATTTCAGACACCGTTTACGCGACATTCACGAAGTGGAGGCCTTGACCGGCAAACATTCCGTTCGGCACGTTTCTTCGAAGCACGACCGCTCGTCGTCATCCGAAATCACTCTGCCAATTCTCTCGCGTAGCTTCTCAAGGGTATTGAAAAAGATTGATCTACCGTGTACTTGAAGAAATTTGAATTTCGCATAATGTGTTGTGTTTGTAAGGAAGATGGGTGGGAGACGCAGGGTTACCCGACATTCTAGCTTCTCTGCGTCTCTTTAGAGAGTCACTGAACTTTGAAGCTACATATCTCTAGAATTAAAATAGCTGTTAAAAAATTGTCAACTATAAAAATATTTGTCTCATCAATTTCTACATTTTTGTAATTTACAATTTTTTGATACCTATTACTGTTCTTGAGATACGCGCTTTTAAAGTTCAGCTACCTCTCAGAGAGACGCAGAGAAAGCAGACACCCTAGTTTCTCTACGTCTCTCCCATCCTTTTTTCTTTCACTATTTTCCCTCCGCCCAATGATCTCCTTTATCTGTAATTTCCCCTCTCAACTATTTTAGGCAATAATGTGGTATTCTTGTCCTCCCCGTTGTCAACCAAAAGAAAACTTCCCATGCTGGTCAATTATCTTGTTTAGCAAGCAAAAAAATTCAAACTTTTGTCATAAAGTTTCCCCTATTTGTATGTATTTATCTTGTACTATCTTGCGAGTACTCATTTGTTTTCTCTGAATTTTCAAAAGATGGTAATGTATCAAAAAGAGTGAATAAATTAGTTGCGGTTTCACAAATAAATCGAATACACTTCTTAAGATTTGAATAACACTAGTTTTTTTCGAATCGGATTTATCTTATCATTTAGAACAAGACAGAACTATCTTCATCAGACAATGAACACACAAAATACGCAACCAACGGAGAAATTAAAGAAAAAGTTATGCAAATATTTTTCTGTTTCCAAGTGGGAACTAATAAATTTTTGTATTAGGCTGGTTGATGTTTTCCGGAAAAGTCTGATATCGAGATAATTGGGATTTAAAGGTGAAATGAAAAATGGCATATACCCTCGAATGTCTCTCCATAGACAGATTCTACATCTCGTGAGAATGACGAAAACCTAAAATTCATGAATTCCTACTGTTGGGAACTTCTGAAAATTGACGTCGATTATCTTCAACTTTCAAGCAGCTAATATTGATTTTGAGGATTTCGGGACAGGTGTGAGGAATGAAATTTTTCTGTATATTCGGGGTTTTATTTTATGAAGTTGTTTATTATTATATCTAGATGACGATTTTACATGTGTTATTAGTTGAAATTAGCCAGAAGCAACTGAAAAATTGTCTGGAAAGGAGTAATCTTATAAGTACACTCAAATGCTCATAACTCGGTTCATATTCAACCGATATTCAAGATCTTTGGTTCGTTTGTGATTCCTTCTCCATAGAATCTTAACGACCGCTTCTGAGATAATTATGAGAAATTCTGAATTGGAGGCAACAACGACAACGATGAATCCAGCAATTGAGGAGGTGTACCATATACACTATTTGACGCCTACTATGAAGGTGTGCAATTTTAGGAATGATAATAATCCCGATGAAGAATTGATGGCACCTGAAAGAGAAAAGGTTTACTGTTTCACTTGAAACAGAGGATATTGTTGATTTTTTTTCAATGCATCCGCTATGCAGTTAATCCAATGCTAAAACTTGCATCGCCAGGATCTTATCAGGGCTTTCAAACGACTGGCTCTTGGCCGACCGTGAAACCTGACATCCCTGGTTCTTATGCTTTAAAATTTAAAACAATTTTTTGTCGTTCCACCATGATATCAAATCGTTATCAAAATTCACTCAAGTTTTGAAACAGAAAAGCTTTTCTAGTTCGAAAATTAGGTCCAAATTTAACCTCAAGCCCTCTGGCTCTCCATTGAAACAGTGATCCCTCCTAATCCAAATTTCCATTTTCCAGATGCTATGTATCCTGTTCTACAGTGTTCTCTGCGTACTATGTGTCTATGGAAATGTCTTGGTGATCTTAGTGATTGTCTACTTCAAAAGGTTGAGGACAGCGACGAATATTCTCATTTTGAATTTGGCTGTTGGTGAGTCTTTGTGTAGTAGAATTCTCGAAGGAAATATATCATGTGAAATAGGGAAGAAAATTAGTTTTCGGTGAAACAGTAATTTTGAAAATTCTAGAAAAGTGTCAAACATCACAGTTTCAAGCTGCGCTGAATAGAAATCAGAAATTTCAATCATTAATGCTCCGAATATATGTATTCGTAAACGGTAGTAAATTCTGAAAAACAAAACTTGAATGATAATCAGAATGCCTAAAATGAATGTCAGAAACATCGATATGGGCTTCCAAAAATCAGCAAAATTAGTATTGGAACTTCGATAACTCATAAGTCGGCTCACAAGACCGTTTTGGTTAAATTAGCAACATAAATGGAGGAAAAGAAACACCCAAATTTAAAGAAAAATTTTGGCATGTATGTTCAAATAACCTCCTAGTCAGCTAGAGCATTTCGACCAAAAGACAATTATTATCTGTCTGGTAATCGCGTTTCAACAGACATTTCTCAAAATATCACTGCTGAAAGCCATTGATATAGTAACAAAAATGAGATTAAAGGAGAGCATTCAAAAATGGTGCCAAAATGTTTCAGTAACCACAATAGAAAACTATATTTTCCTTGGGACATATTGTTTCTCTGAAACAGAAAAAGCTGGAATTTTTAAATTTCATAATTCAAAAAAGTTTCTGATTGAGTGACTCTTATCTTAGTTACAAAGCTTAATGCTGACATGAATCCGTAAGATTGGTAGCCAGGAACTTTGATCAATGTTCACGAATGATTGTAGGTCTCTGTGTAGATTTGGAACAGTGAAAATTTATCTATATAACATTCTTTAATAGGAACGATAGTAATATCATTCAGTGCATTTCCATTATATTTCCAAATGAAAACAGTAAACTTTTTTCCAGAATTTTTCAGTGAGAATTTGATAAATGTCTGGTGGAGTGCGATTGCCAAACGGCTTCCAGGCTAGCGAACGCAAAAAATTGAAGCAGAAAAATTGTCAACAATAGAAAACTTTATTTTCCAAGAGACATATTGTTTTTCTGAAACAGAAAAACTGAAATTTAGTTAAAAAAGCTTACTGCTGAAATCGTAAAATTCGTAATAACGAACTTTGATCAATGTTCACCATTGTTTGTAGGCCTCTGTGTACATTTGGAACAGCGAAAATTTATCTCCATATCAACGACAACAGTATTATCATTTAGTGCATATCTATTATATTTCCAAGTGAAAACAGTAAACTTTTTTCAGCGGACCTCCTCATCTCGGTCTTCTGCATTCCATTCAGCTATTGGCAAGTACTAATCTTCGACGACCAACGATGGCTATTTGGCTCAATGATGTGCTCCCTACTAGCTTTCCTCCAAGCAATGGCAGTATTTCTCTCCGCATGGACACTCGTAGTCATCAGTTTCGATCGATGGATGGCTATCATGTTCGTCCTTACTCCATCAATCAGAATCACCAATCGTCGTGCTCTCTACCTAGTAGCAGCCACATGGATCTTTAGTATCCTGATGGCCCTCCCTCTGTTATTCACCACAAGATCCTTCGAGATCACGGAAGGAATTGAGAATTGTGGAGAGAATTGGACATACTTTGGGGATGCTGGAGAGCAAGTGAGGAAAGTGTACTCGTCGATGGTTGTGATACTACAGTATCTGGTACCACAGGCGGTGTTGATTATCACTTATACCCATATTGGAATCAAGATGTGGAATAGTCGAGTGCCCGGAATGCAGAATGGGGCGACGAAGAAGATGATTGTGGATAGGCATGAGAGTGTTAAGAAGGTAAGGAGGTACAGAAGTCAGTCAACCGTTGTGAACCATTCTAGAAGTAATTCGAAATATCTGAGAAACTGTAAATTTTGGTATTTCACAAGGTCTCGAAGTCAGTAACGCGTGAAGAACGATAAAGTATCACATCGAAAGAAGTAATTTCGCTCTGAAACAGTAACTTTTCGGATTTTCGAAATGTTGGCCGTAGTTGAGTTTGGATCATAAGTACCTGAATTGAATATGGAATTACTCAAAATTCCTCAAGAAAACTACATTCAGTGAGCATACAGTCTCAACAGCTAAATCGTCTCAACAAAGTATGATTCACACTGTTCACCCTAAACAACATTTGAAACCGCAATCGTATTCCTATTTTCCGTTTCAGCTCGTCCCAATGGTCATCTTAATCTCCGCTCTCTTTGCACTTTGCTGGCTTCCATTGCTCATTCTGATCAATGTGATTCCAGAATTCTATCCGAATATCAACAGTTGGGGATATATTTTGTATTTGTGGTGAGTTCTTCGACAGAACCGGATGAATCATCTGTGTAAAACTGTGGAATTTTTATTAGAAATTTGTGAAACAGTGAAAAAAGTCCAAAAGTTCTCGAATGTCACGGACAGCTTAGAACAAACTTGGATGATCAGAAGGAGAGTTATGTGAAACGCAGAGAAACGAAGCAAGAACATCAGAATATCCTTATTGAGAGAAGGGGGAAGATTGGGGAAATATTAGCGATATTTGTAAAGTTACAGCGCAATCTGTTGCTTACATCATGTACATCATGTAAGTTACATGACTGAAATTTGGAATTTCGGTTTTGCGGTTGATTTTTAAAGTCTCGAGGTCTGGTGTAATATTTGTAAATAATGAAATTCAATTGGAATTTTTCCTTCGTAATTAAAATTGGTTTTTTCATAAAATGAAATAGTGAATCAGTGAAACAGTGAAAGTTGTATAGCATTTTGATTCAACACATGCTAGTGTGCCGTACCAACTAGAGAAGATAGAGTACCTAGATTCAAACTAGCAGTTTAGTCAAGTTTGATATATTCAATTAAATTTCCAGAAACAGTAAAGAATTCCTTTATTTTCCAACCAATATTGAAGAAAACAAGTTCAGAAAATCGGTCAAAACACTTTTGAAGTGTAAAATTTGAACAACAGTATGAGAGACGCAGAAGCTAAAGCCTTCAAAAATAAAACTTGTTATTTGCCCAGACTGTGGAATAGCACATGTTGAGTTAAAAGTGCATTATGTGAATTTTGTGAAACCGTACAAAATGTTCTGTAAAATTCGCTATATTTGAAAGTGTGAAATTAATTGATGGCTTGCCGCAAACTGTTCACAGAGAGACGCAGAGAAGCCAGACTCTCTCGCTTCTCTGCGTCTCTCTGTTTCTCGTCAGAGTAGGCCAACACTTTGAGGGCGTGTATCCCAAGAACGGTAAAAGCTATCAAAAAGTTGTAAACTACAAAAATGTAGGAACTTTCAATACAAATATTTTTGTAGTTTACAACTTTTTGTTAGCTCCGGTCTTGTTTGAGATATGAAGCTCTGAAGTTTTAACTTCGAATGAGAGGCTTACTCGTTTCTCTGCTCTCTCCTCTTTTCCTCTTATCTCTCCGATTTCCAGGTGGTTTGCTCACGGTCTTGCCATGCTCCACTCCATTGTCAATCCCGTTATCTATTTCATCCGAAACGCCCGTTTCCGTGAAGGATTCTGTTATTTCTCATCAAAACTTCTCCCATGTGTGGTCTTCAAGGAATTCAGATTGCTCACGGATAACACTAGCAGAAGGTATGTCTTTTTGAAAAATTGATCTTTAAAAAGTTCAGAAAATCCCACACAGAAATTTAAGTTTCAATGTCAAACTAATACTTTTTGGATCGTTTTTGCCGAGAAAATTCAGTCATCAGTTACCCTCATATTTTTTGATTTTCAATTAACCCAATGTCTCAAAAAATAATGGTCTAATAACGTTTTTCTCCGTCTTCAGTTTCCGAAATCGTTCTCGTTTCTCTGGCGTCATAAATCCGGCGTCAAGTGATGAAAAATCTGCTGTAAGGATGTCGAATAATAGCTTTTTTCTTTGGTTCTTTGTGTTTTTTAGTATTTGCAGTTTGGTTTGAAACTTTTTCCGTTAATTTTGGCTCCCCTAAAAACGCTTATTTTTTTTTATTTTTCAGTGAAAAATGCACTTGATAGATTTCTAATACGTTCTTATTCTTTAACTTGGCTAAGTTACTAAATGTTTAAAAAAATTATTTTTATTAATAAAAAAACAAAAATTGAAGTATCGATCAATGATGTCAAAATTTTGAAACCGATATCTTTGATTTTGAGAATCACAGCTTCTCACTATTCAAATTATCACCGTTTCGAAATTCTTAAAACTGATTTTGAGAACTAAAGTGGTATTGGACAACTTTAACGTTTTTAGCAAATCTAAGAAAAAAAACTGTGAAATACAAGGTTTTAAAAATTTTCACTGTTTTGAAATTTCTTCATTCCGAATTCTAAAATTAGAAATCTCAATTATCCTTGGATGTTCAAATCATACTTACTACTTATTTTCAAAAAATTCTCTTCTTTAGAAACCATAGAATATTCCAAGGATTCTTATCGATCATGGAATAATTTCTATTTTCAAGTTCCCAGAATTTTCAATCGAGCAAAATTTTTACTGTTTCAAAAGGTCTTCGAATTTTTAGGAAAATTTTGCAACGATGATAATGTACATTTAAAATCAAGAAATATTGCTCGAAATTTCAAATCAAAAGTCTTTCCCTTCTACTACTATCAACTCCTCTCTTTCTATTTTTCACACAGCAATATCACTATTAGTATACAGTCGCTTCAGTTCCCCTCTCCACACCCATTTTCCCTCGAAAAAGGGCTCCAAACCCTCAATAATCCCAATTTCCTTATTTCAGACACCGTTTACGCGACATTCACGAAGTGGAGGCCTTGACCGGCAAACATTCCGTTCGGCACGTTTCTTCGAAGCACGACCGCTCGTCGTCATCCGAAATCACTCTGCCAATTCTCTCGCGTAGCTTCTCAAGGGTATTGAAAAAAATTGATCTACCGTGTACATAAAGATATTTGAATTTCGCATAATTTGTTGTATTTGGAAGGAAGGAGGGGCTAGAGACGCAGAGAAACCAGACAGTCGAGCTTCTTTGCGTTTCTTTGGAGAGTGTTTTGACTTTGAAGCCTTGTATCTCAAGAACGAGAAACGCTATCAAAAAGTTGTGAACTACAAAAATATGTGTCTTATTAATTCCTACATTTTTGTATCTTGCAACTTTTTGATACCTATTACGATTCTTGAAATACGCGCCTTTAAAGTTAGGTAGCCTCTCAAAGAGACGCAGAGAAATCAGACATTCTAGTTTCTCTACGTCTCTCTTCCATCCTTTTTCCTTTCACTATTTTCCCTCCGCCCAATGATCTCCTTTATCTGTAATTTCTCTCTTCTCCACAATTTTAGGCAATAATGTGGTATTCTTGTCCTCCCAGTTGTCAACCAAAAAAACTTCCCATACTGGTCAATTATTTTGTTTTGCAAGCAAAAAATTAAAATCAAACTTTTGTCATAAAGTTTCCCCCATTTGTATTTATTTATCTTGTACTATTTTGCGAGTACTCATTTGTTTTCTCTGAATTTTCAAAAAATGATAATGTGTCAAAAAAGAGTGAATAAATTAGTTGCAGTTTCACAAATAAATCGAATAAACTTCTCGGGATTTGAAAAACAGTAGTTTTTTTAAACGGATTTATCTTATCATTTAGACCAAGACAGGACTATCTTCATGAAACAATGAACACACAAAAATACGCAACCAACCGAGAAATTTTTATTCCGTCCGATAGTTTTCTGTTTCCAAATGGGAACTAATGAATGATTGTATTAGGCTGGTTGATACGTTTCGAAAACATTCGATTTTGAGATGTTTGGAATTTAGGAGTGAAATGTACATATACCCTCGAATGTCTCTCCATAGACAGATTCTACATCATGTGAGAATGACAAAAATCTGAAATTCATGAATTCCGACTGTTGGAGAATTCCGAAAGCTGACGTCGATTATCTTCAATTATCAAGCGGCAACCGTCGATTTTGAGGATTTTGGGAGAGAGGTGAGGAATGAAGATCTTCTGTATATTTGGGTATTTATTTCATAGGTTTGTTTATTTTTATGTCTAAATGACGATATTACTTGTGTGATTAGTTGAAATTTGCCAGAACCATCTAAAAAATTGTCTGGAAAAGGTTAGTCTTATAAGTACACTCAAATGCTCATAACTCGGTTCATATCCAACCGATTTTCGAGATTTTTGGTTCGTTTGTGATTCCTTCTCCATAGAATCACTACGACCGCTTCTGAGATAATTATGAGAAATTCTGAATTGGAGGCAACGACGACAACGATGAATCCAGCAGTCGAGGAGGTGTACCATATACACTATTGGACGCCTACTATGAAGGCATGATATTTTAGGACTGATGCTCCTGTCAGATAACTGGACCTTGGCCGGTCCGCCGCGGCCTTGTAGGGCCATGAAACCTGACATCCCTGGCTCTTATGCTTCAAAATTTGAATAATTCGTCGTCATAAAACCAAGACATCAAATCGTTATCAAAATTCCAAAATTCAGTCAAGTTTTGAAACAGAAAAGCTTTTGTAGTTTTCTTATCAAAGCCAAATTTACCGTCTATCCCTCTGACTCTCCCTTGAAACAGTAATCCCTCATAATCGACAACTCCATTTTTCCAGATGCTGTGTATCCTGTTCTACAGTGTTCTCTGCGTACTATGTGTCTATGGAAATGTCTTGGTGATCTTAGTGATTGTCTACTTCAAAAGACTGAGGACAGCGACGGATATTCTCATTTTGAATTTGGCTGTTGGTGAGTTTTTGTAGAATTTTGGACGGAACTATATAATGAGAAATAGGGAAAAAATAGTTTTCGGTGAAACAGTAATTTGGAAAATTCAACAAAATGTCAAACATCGCAGTTTCAAGCTCCGCTGAATAAAAATCAGAAATTTGAAAAATTCATTGCATTGGTATCTGAGGTCCTGGAAAACTTGATTGATAATCAGAATGCCTTGAACGAAGTCAGAAGCAGCGATATGGTCTTCCGAAAATCAGCAAAATTAATATTTACTGGAACTTCGTTAACTCATAACTCGGTTCACAAGGCCGTTCTGGTGAATTTAACAACACAAATGGAAATCTAGGCTCAATATTTTGTACACGAAAAGAGAAGTTTGACCTGTATGCTCAAATAATCACCTAGTCAGCAATAGCTTTCAGATTGTCGGACAATCGCGCTCCAACAGACATTTCTCAAAATATCACTGCTGAAAGCCAATAATATAGTAACAAAAATGAGATTAAAGGAGAGCATTCAAAAATGGTGCCGAAATGTTTCAGTTACCACAATAGAAAACTATATTTTCCTTGGGACATATTGTTTCTCTGAAACAGAAAAAGCTGGAATTTTTAAATTTCATAATTCAAAAAAGTTTCTGATTGAGTGACTCTTATCTTAGTTACAAAGCTTAATGCTGACATGAATCCGTAAAATTGGTAGCCAGGAGCTTTTATCAATGTTCACGAATGATTGTAGGTCTCTGTGTAGATTTGGAACAGTGAAAATTTATCTCTATAACATTCTTTAATAGGAACGATAGTAATATCATTCAGTGCATTTCCATTATATTTCCAAATGAAAACAGTAAACTTTTTTCCAGAATTTTTCAGTGAGAATTTGATGAATGTCAGGTGGAGCGCAATGGCCAAGCGGCTGCTAGTTTGAGTAGTCCATAGCATTAGGGAGCGCATGAAATTGAAATGCAAGACTGGGCCATAATTGAACACTTTGTTTTCCTAGGGATACATTGTTTTTCTGAAACAGAAAAAAACTGTAAAAATTTCTGATCGAGTGACTTTTAACTTCCTAGTTATAAAGCTTACTGCTGAAACCGAAAAATTGGTAGCCTGGAGATTCGATCCATGCTCACCAATGCGCATAGATCTTCATGTACATTTGGAACAGCGAAATTTTATCTCCATAGTTATGCATAACAGGACCAACAGTACTATCTTACAGTGTATTTCCATTATATTTCCAAATGAAAACAGTAAACTTTTTTCAGCGGACCTCCTCATCTCGGTCTTCTGCATTCCATTCAGCTACTGGCAAGTACTAATCTTCGACGATCAACGATGGCTCTTCGGATCCATGATGTGTTCCCTACTAGCTTTCCTCCAAGCAATGGCAGTATTCCTCTCCGCATGGACTCTCGTAGTCATCAGTTTCGATCGATGGATGGCTATTATGTTCGTCCTTACTCCATCAATCAGAATCACCAATCGTCGTGCTCTCTATCTGGTAGCAGCCACATGGATCTTCAGTATCCTGATGGCCCTCCCTCTATTATTCACCACAAGATCCTTCGAGATCACGGAAGGAATTGAGAATTGTGGAGAGAATTGGACATACTTTGGGGATGCTGGAGAGCAAGTGAGGAAAGTGTACTCGTCGATGGTTGTGATACTACAGTATCTGGTACCACAGGCGGTGTTGATTATCACTTATACCCATATTGGAATCAAGATGTGGAATAGTCGAGTGCCCGGAATGCAGAATGGGGCGACGAAGAAGATGATTGTGGATAGGCATGAGAGTGTTAAGAAGGTAAGGAGAAGCTATCGTAGCAGCCAATGAAACGTTGTGAACCATTCTAGAACTTATTCGACAAATTTGAGAAACTGTACATTTTGGTATTCCACAAGATCTGGAAATCATGAAGTATCACATCGAAAGAAGTAACTTCATCTTGAAACAGTAACTTTTCGGATTCTTGAAATGTTGACCATAGTTGATATAGAGTTAGGATCGTAATCATAAGTACCTGAATTGAATATGGAATTACTCAAAAATTTCTCAAGAAAACTGAATTAAGGGAGTACCAAGTTAGCGGCAAATCGTCTCACCGATTCCCTCCCTCCACCTTAAACAACCTTTGAAACCGCAAACTTTTTATTTTTATTTTTTATTTTTCGTTTCAGCTCGTCCCAATGGTCATCCTGATCTCCGCTCTCTTCGCACTTTGCTGGCTTCCATTGCTCATTCTGATCAATGTGATTCCAGAATTCTATCCGAATATCAACAGTTGGGGATACATTCTGTATTTGTGGTGAGTTATTTGACAGAGAAACAAAGAAGAATCATCTGTGAAAACTTTGGAAATTATGTAATAGAAATTTGTGAAACAGAAAAAAGTGTTCGAATGTCATGGCAGCTTAGAAGAAACTTGGATGATCAGAAGGGTTTTTGACTATATGGAGAGTTATGTGAAACACAAGGAATTAAAACTAGCAGTTCAGTCAAGTTTCATATCTTCAATTAAATTTTTAGAAACAGTAAATAATTCCTTTATTTTCCAGCCAATATTGAAGAAAATAAGCTCAGAAAGTGCTAAAACACTTTTGAACAAAAGTATAAGCGACACAGAAAAGCTAGAACATCTGTTTTCTGTGGGCCTTCAAAAACGAAACTTGTTACTTGCCCAGACTGCGGAATAGCCCATGTTGAGTTAAAATGCATTATGTAAATTTTGTGAAACCGTACAAAATTTTCTGTGAAATTCGCTATATTTAAAAATGTGAAATTGATTGCTGGCTAGCCGCAAGCTGTTCCCAACGAGACGCAGAGAAAGCAGACTCTCTCGCTTCTCTGCGCCTCTCTTTCTTTTTTCTTTTTTTTCAGAATAGGCCAGCAATTTGAGGGCGTGTATCTCAAAAACGGTAGAAGCTATCAATAAGTTGTATACTTCAAAAGTGTAGGTAATTTTAATAAAAATATTCTTGTAGTTTACAACTTTTTGATACCTCCAGTCTTGTTTGAGATATGGATCTTTAAAGTTTTAGCTTCCAATGAGAGACGCAGAGAATTTATCCTTTTTCGCTTCTCTGCTCCCTCCTCTTTTCCTCTTATCTCTCTAATTTCCAGGTGGTTTGCTCACGGTCTCGCCATGCTCCACTCCATTGTCAACCCCGTAATCTACTTCATTCGAAACGCCCGTTTCTGTGAAGGATTCTGTTATTTCTCATCAAAACTTCTTCCATGTGTGGTCTTCAAGGAATTCAGATTGCTAACGGATAACACTAGCAGAAGGTATGTCTTTTAGAAAACTTGATCTTAATAAAAGTTCAGAAAATCCCACACAGAAATTTAAGTTTCAATGTCAAACTAATATTTTTTGGATCGTTTTTGCCGAGAAAATTCAGTCATCAGTTACCCTCATATTTTTTGATTTTCAATTAACCCAATGTCTCAAAAAAAATGGTCTAATAACGTTTTTCTCCGTCTTCAGTTTCCGAAATCGTTCTCGTTTCTCTGGCGTCATAAATCCGGCGTCAAGTGATGAAAAATCTGCTGTAAGGATGTCGAATAATAGCTTTTTTCTTTGGTTTTTTGTGTTTTTTAGTATTTGCAGTTTGGTTTGAAACTTTTTCCGTTAATTTTGGCTCCCCTAAAAACGCTTATTTTTATTATTTTGCAGTGAAAAATGCACTTGATAGATTTTCTAATATGTTTTGATTCTTTAACTCGGCTAAGTTACTAAATGTTGAGCTTTTTCTGCTTGACGTGCAGTACCGAACGTCAAAATTTCATCAAAATGTCAAAATTTTGAAACCGGTATTTTTGATTTTCAGAATCTCAGATTCTCACTTTTCAAATTATCACCGTTACAAAATTTTTAATGCTTGACGTGCAGTACCGAACGTCAAAATTTCATCAAAATGTCAAAATTTTGAAACCGGTATTTTTGATTTTCAGAATCTCAGATTCTCACTTTTCAAATTATCACCGTTAAAAAATTTTTAAAACTGATTTCGAGAACTAAAGTTCTATTGGATACAAAACAAAATTTTAGAAATTTTTTGCAAATCTGGGAAAAAACTGAAAAACCAAGATTTTAAAATGTTTCACTGTTTCGAAATTTCTTCATTCTGAATTCTGAAATTAGAAATCTCAATTTTTCCAAGGCTCGTCGCACTATACTACTTTATTCAGAAAATTTTCTTTTTTAAAAACCATAGTCTATGGTCCATAGAATATAAAAAATTTTCTTATCGATCATAGTATAATCAAAACAAAATTTTTACTGTTTCAAAAGCTCTAAGAACATTTTAGGATAATTTCGCAACGATGATGATATCTGTTCGCAATCCCGAAAATTTCCTCAAAATTTCACACCAAAAATTTTTCCCTTCTACTACTATCAACTCCTTTTTCTATCTTTCACACAGCAATATCACTATTAGTATACAGTCGCTTCAGTTCCCCTACACACCCATTTTCCCTCGAAAAAGGGCTCCCAAACCCTCAATAATCCCAATTTCCTTATTTCAGACACCGTTTACGCGACATTCACGAAGTGGAGGCCTTGACCGGCAAACATTCCGTTCGGCACGTTTCTTCGAAGCACGACCGCTCGTCGTCATCCGAAATCACTCTGCCAATTCTCTCGCGTAGCTTCTCAAGGGTATTGAAAAAGATTGATCTACCGTGTACTTGAAGAAATTTAAATTTCGCATAATTTGTTGTATTTGAAAGGAAGATGAGCGAGAGACGCAGAGAAACCAGACAGTCTCGCTTCTCTGCGTCTCTTTTGAGAGTGTTTTGACTTTGAAGCCTTGTATCTCAAGAACGAAAAACGCTATCAAAAAGTTGTCATCTATCAAAATGTTATTCTTAAAATTTCCTACATTTTACTAATTTACAACTTTTTGATACCTCTTACCGTTCTTGAGATACGCGCCTTTAAAATTCATCTGCCTCTCAGAGAGACGCAGAGAAAGCAGACAATCTAGTTTCTCTACGTCTCTCCCATTCTTTTTTTCTTTCTTTATTTTCCCTCCGCCCAATGATCTCCTTTATCTGTAATTTCCCCTTCTCCACAATTTTAGGCAATAATATGGTATTCTTGTCCTCCCAGTTGTCAACCAAAAAAAAACTTCCCATACTGGTCTATTATTTTGTTTTGCAAGCAAAAAATCAAACTTTTGTCTCCCCATTTGTATGTATTTATCTTGTACTATTTTGCGAGTACTCATTTGTTTTCTCTGAATTTTCAAAAGATGATAATGTATCAAAAAAGAGTAAATAAATAGTTGCAGTTTCACAAAATAATCGAATAAACTTCCTAGGATTTGAAAAACATTAATTTTCTCTGCATCGAACTTCAACAGTTTCTTCAATATTTGGAGCAGCTATTTATCGGAATCTTCAGTGAGATTTCGATAAATAGCTAGCGAGGCACGATTGCAAGACGGATAGGGCGCTAGTAATTTTCTATTGTCTTATTTGGTTGATGAGCTACCGCAAATCCTTTGTAAACAGTTCAAATTTCAATCTTCTTTTTTCGCTATCTCTGAAAATAGTAACGATTGTCACGTGTTAAATTAGAGAAATGCAAAGTTGCCAAGAGTTTTCGAGTTATTTTGAATCAAACCGATGAATCTTCTCAACATCACAAGCAAAGAAGAAACACTTCTGAGAGAGCACGAAAAATGGATTGAACTGTTTACAAATAGTTTACGGTAAACTATCAATCTACAGATTCTCTGAGACCAACCTCAATTTTCTAGAAACGATGAGATATTCTACGATTCAAGTTTTGAAGTGACCTGCACGAAACACGATTGGGAGAAACATGAAACCATGCTCTATTATGATGAACTCAAAAAACAGTACGGAAGTCAATTGGCAATTTACACTAACCCAATGCCACATCATGCTCAACAAGGAAAAATTGGGGATTGTTGGTTTATTGCTGCATTGATGGCAATTGCTTGTAAACCGGAACGATTGAAGAAAATCATACCAGAGAGCAGTTGCTCACTAAAACATGGAATATTCTCTGTCAAGTAAGATATACTAGGAAAAACAGATATACAGAGAGAGTAATATTTTAGATTGTATGTTGAAGGAGAACCACGGATGGTTGTTGTGGATGGTCACTTTCCTCTTTTCAATGACAGCTCTTTTCATTGTGCCCATGTTTTCGAAAGAGAAATGTGGACAAGTCTTATTGAAAAGGCCGCGGCGAAAGTTTTGGATGGCTACGATAGACTCTATAGAGGACGTCCCGAGACAGCATTTCGTCTTCTCACAGGTTCCTAAAAGATTCTTTTATTTTCTATTTGAATGATCCATTTTCAGGCTCACCAATTCAACGTTTCAAAGCATCTTGCTGTGAAAGTGACTTCCTGTGGGACAAAATTCTTGAATTTCAGTATGCTTTTGTCAATTCTCAACTTACCTGATTTTTATTCAGGTCTATGAACTTTCCGATGACTATTAATACTCCTTCCGTGATTGATCGATTCAATTATTTTCGTGACATGGGTCTTCGTTCAGCTCATGCGTATGCGATACTGGATACTCGTGTTCATAATGGAGTTAAACTTGTATTGATTGGAAACGATATTGAGTGGAATGGGAAATACTCCGACTTGCCGACATTTGAAAGTTCAGACACTGATAAATTCAATCATCCGAATATAAAAAGATTGAAAAAGCGGAGACTCACATGGATAGGAGTATATGATTTGAGTAATTGGTTTAACGTGATGACAGTCTGCAAATATCGGGAAGGATGGTTTGAGATGAGGACACAAAAGTTCAGTGGAAACCCTAGTTGTTATGCGGGGTATATTTTTCATTGTTCTAGAACACACAATCATACCTTAAGCCAGTTTCA
The DNA here is from genome assembly GCA_963932045.1 of Caenorhabditis sinica. NCBI lineage: Eukaryota > Metazoa > Nematoda > Chromadorea > Rhabditida > Rhabditidae > Caenorhabditis > Caenorhabditis sinica. The sequence continues at coordinate 8,007,874 of OZ009940.1, read as the reverse complement.
GTGGTCTGCGAATCCGTGTTGAGAGACAATGTCAGATAACAGTTGAACGGACAGAGTGTGGGACTTCGGAGGATAAGGTTATAGTTTAATTGAGAATTAATACAAGTTTTCAATATTTCAGTACATTGGCTTTATCAATATCCATAAGACGAATCAGAACAATGATATAGGACCAATGATAAAGTCGTTCAAAACGGAAATGGTATGGTTTTTTCATTCGAAAGCTCGTTTTGAATCCAAATTCCAGACTAGTAAAAAACGAACTGTGGATATTGATCCTATTGAGTTGGAACCCGGATACTACATGATCGTCTACATCAGTGCCCACCGAGAGCCCTCTTCGGATTATTACTGGATTTTTCGAAGGTTTTATTTTTATTTTTTCATTTTCGACCAACTGCTCCTTTATTTCAGTTCAACCTCACTGGACCACTTCTCAGCTGTTCCCGTAAATTATGATTATTTGACTGTTCGTGATCTGTCACTTCTGGAGATGATGAAGGGAAAAGTTGGGAAAGAAATTGAGAAAGGTGTATTTCTTCAAGAATATTCTGATTGGAATGTTCTGGTTGTGATGGCTGAGAACAAGACGAAAAAGAATATTGCCATTCGGTAAACTTTTAGTATTTGTGAAAACTCGTATTATCCAGTTTCAGTATTGTTGCTCGTCCGATTGATGGCAGAAGTTCTCGTCGTTTCTTTCGACGAGAGCCTATTCCGAAAATAGCTTATTCCGAAACAATAAACATGACAAATACGTTATCACATGAAAAGGGACTTTTTCATGTGCCTGCTAACTCAATGAAAATTCTCGGTTTGATTTTTCAAGACACCTGTATTAAGTTGGAGTATCAGCCACCGCTCAAGTGTTTATTCAATATCAAGGTGGGTTTCTGTGGCCGAATAAAAACTGGGTATTTTCTTTCCAGATTTTCAAAGGAAAGGAAATCGAGGAGTGGGAAAAGCAACATCCAGTGATCGATAAGAAAACGTAACTTGGAGAAAATAAACGTTGGGACTGCTTATGATTGAACCTGTACATCAAAATACAGTTTTATTGACTTTTATTTACAAATAGAAACAGCTCAAATCGTAACATTTTGAAACATTGCATTCTCCTCGACATGCGACATTTGTTGTTTCCACTTTCTCAAATTATTTCCCTTCAGAATCTGAAAAAATCTATTTTCAGCCATTATTACCGTTATCAATTGCGGAAAACCCCGGCGGAAAAAGTTGGCCTGCGGAAAAACTCGGCCTGCGGAAAAAACCCGTCGAAAAAACTTGGCCTTCGGAAAAAACTTGGCCTTCGGAAAAAACTTGGCCTCCGGAAAAACTTGGCCTTCGGAAAAACTCGGCCTGCGGAAAAACTCGGCCTGCGGAAAAACTTGGCCTTCGGAAAAAACTTGGCCTTCGGAAAAAACTTGGCCTCCGGAAAAACTTGGCCTTCGGAAAAACTCGGCCTGCGGAAAAACTCGGCCTGCGGAAAAACTTGGCCTTCGGAAAAAACTTGGCCTTCGGAAAAAACTTGGCCTCCGGAAAAACTTGGCCTTCGGAAAAACTCGGCCTGCGGAAAAACTCGGCCTGCGGAAAAACTTGGCCTTCGGAAAAAACTTGGCCTTCGGAAAAACTTGGCCGGCGAAAAAACTTGTCCTGCGGAAAAAACCCGTCGGAAAAACTTGGCCTGCGGAAAAACTCGGCCTGCGGAAAAAACCCGTCGAAAAAACTTGGCCTTCGGAAAAACTCGGCCTGCGGAAAAACTCGGCGTGCGGAAAAAACCCGTCGAAAAAACATGGCCTTCGGAAAAACTTGGCCTGCGGAAAAACTGGGCCTGCGGAAAAACCCGGCCTGCGGAAAAACCCGGCCTTCGGAAAAACTTGGCCTGCGGAGAAAACCCGTCGGAAAAAGTTGGCCTGCGGAAAAACTCGGCCTGCGGAAAAAACCCGTCGAAAAAACTTGGCCTTCGGAAAAAACTTGGCCTCCGGAAAAACTTGGCCGGCGAAAAAACTTGGCCTTCGGAAAAACTCGGCCTGCGGAAAAACTCGGCGTGCGGAAAAAACCCGTCGAAAAAACATGGCCTTCGGAAAAACTTGGCCTGCGGAAAAACTGGGCCTGCGGAAAAACCCGGCCTGCGGAAAAACCCGGCCTGCGGAAAAACCCGGCCCCGCCCGCGGCTCTCGCCCGGACGTGCGGGCGTGCGACTATGACTAGCTAGACTAGACTATAGCGACCTATATATACATATTATAAATACCTATATAATATATATATATATAGATATCATATATAGATGTTTATCTATATATATATATTTGTTATATATATATATATATACGAGCGAGCGAGCGTGTGCGAGCGTGTGACAGTGTCCGCGTGCGGCGGTTCGGCAGCGCCGGCGTGCGGCTCGATGGCTGCGCGGCTCGGCGGCGGCGCGGCGCGTGCGGCAGTGCCGCGCGTGCGGCTCGGCGGCAAAACGGCTCGCGCGTGCGGCTCGGCGGCAAAACGGCTCGCGCGGACGCCGAGCAAAACCCCCCGGTTGAAGCTCCGAAAATCCCCGGATTGGGGACCTTCCGGGATGGTCACGTTCCTTACCACACCCCGCGTCGACCAACTCATCCAGGGGCGAACCTTTCATGAGGGGCGTCTTCCACCGTCGATAAGAGTACGGGCTTATCGGCGAAGTACACACCCAAAGGCCGTTGACGTCAGGAACACCCTTACCCGGAGGTAAGGGGCTCCATCGGCCCCCGAACTTCAAGCTATACTAAGAATGTGGGTCTTTGGGACAGAACACGCCCGTAGAGAAGAGCGGCGGCGGTTATATACCCACCCCTAGACGAGCGGCCGACACCTCACGGGTTCCGCGCGTCACTATGTTTTGTGTGTGTACCTCCTCGTTCTGCACACTCTCTCGCGGTCAGAGACAAAAGGGGAGGGATCCACCCAAATTTGAGGGTTTTTTTGGCCGATTTTTTCGGTTTTTCTTGCAAAAAAGTCGGTTTTTAGGTATTTTAGGGTGATTTTTCGGGTTTTAGACCAAAAACTTTATTAAAAATGGCGTAAAAATCGATTAATTTGGTCGAAATTTCGAAAAATGGAAAAACTGCGATTTTTCAAGTTTTTCATGAAGAAAAGTGGGTTTTTCGCATTTTCTAGTGTGATTTTTTGGGTTTTTGAGGGTTAAAATAATAAAAAATCTTGCTGTTTTTGTCTGAAAAGTAGCAAAATCGGATTTTTTCCCAAAAGTTTCGAAAAAAAAGTTTTTTTTGAATTTGCTTCGAATTAGATTTGTCGTGTTTTTTCAGTTGTATTCTTCAGTTTTCCGGTTTTTATTCTTCATGGAATTGTCCAAAATCGTATTTTTTTCGGTCTGAAAATTGAACTTCAAAAAGTGTTCTTCAGACGCTTTATGTTGTAAAGGTAGTTGCAGACACCTAAAGGTCCCTGAAAATCATAATTCCACTCAAAATCTCCAGAATTCGTTCGATTTGCGTCGATATTCCATTTCCTAATCCCCAAAAAAAAACTAAATTCAAATTTTTTCTACTTCCCGCCGTTTTACCAGCGGGATTTCGGAGTGTCGTTACGCTTTTCTTCTCTGCGTCTCTCAAAAACACGCGCTGTATCGTCGCTCGCTCGGCGCTTGAAAGTGTGTGAATTTTTCGATTTTTCCTGCGTTTTTTGAGCGAATTATTATGAAATCTGATGAATTTTCAGGTTCAAACGACTCCCAACGACTAGTAGGAGGACGAGAAGGTCAGAATCGGAGATAAATGCCGATTTCTGACCTTCAAAATGCAGAAAACCCCCCGGTCGCGCCGGAGGCTATCGCCGATTTTTCATTTTGATGGGTTTTTGTGGAATTTTTGTGCTAAAAAGCGTTCAGTGTGTTAAGAATCCCTTAAAAAGTCGATTTTATCGAAAATTTGAGTGAAATAGATGGAAAAGTCTCCGAGAAAATTGAGACGAAAAAAACGATTTCGAAATGAGTCTCATCGTAGAGAACCAAGCAAAGAGATTAGCCAGGTGCTCGAAATCGTGGTGACAGATGATATGCATCTGCCACTCGACTTGAATGCTCGGCGAAATCATTGCGTCCTTTTTTAACTCATTTTGAAATTTTCCAGTGTAAAATCGATGAAAAAAGCATCTCGATCTGATTTCCCCGTTTTTCTTTTTTCTATTGTTCGTTATTTCTTAAATTATCCTTAAAAACTCATGAAAACTAGGGAAAATCATAAGCGTAGCCATAATTAATTTTGAATTCCCGCCAAAACCGAAAGTGCGTCAAGCAAGCACGAGAAACGCGCCAACGCATCGTCAAGTGCGCCAACCGAAAATCTCAACTTAAATCCGGATTTTTGAACGAATTTTCGTGATTTTAGCGATTTTTTAAGTTTAAAACTTGATTTTTTAAAGTTTTAGGTTAAAAATCGACATTTCTGTAAATTTTCGCTAATTTAGAGTGAATTTCATGAGTTTTCAGTAGGAAATTAGGGCGATTTTCGTTGAAAAACACTTTGACCGAAAAAAAACCAATTTATCTTCTAAATTGGCTCAATTTTTGGTAGTTTTTCAATAAAAATTTCAGTTTTTCAACACTGCTTCATAGATTTGTTTACTACTTCCTCAATAAATTTCGAAAATTCGATTTTTCTTTATCTTTTTTTCAAATTCTTCAAACATTCTACTTTCCTATGTCAATTTACACTAAAATTTTCAAATTTTCAGTCTAAAAATGCCTCCAAAGACGCGGAAAGCCAAAAAAGAAGATGTCGAAGAGGAAGAGGCGATCGACGAGATTCTGGAGGAGACAAAACCGGCGAAACTCCCAGAGAGTGATGTTTCGTACGAGAGGAAGATTGTCGTGGCGAAAAGTGAGCATTTTCAAAGATAAGAAGGGAAAATGAAGGATTTTGAATGGAAAAATCGAGAAAATCCGCAAAAATACCACCAGAAAAATGGAAATTCGACTACTTTTGCTCAAAATTCCACTACAAACTTCGAAATTTCACGAAAAATTGAAATTTTTCGCACATATTTGCCTAATTTTCTGAATTTTTCAGCTGGAACCCTGCCGAACAGCCGAATCATCAAACTGCGTCATCCGAAGGAGGGATGCGCTCTGTTCCGCATCTCGGAGAGCCAATTCGATGAGGTTAGGGAAATATGCGATTTTTAAGAGAAAATGTCAATTTTTGACAGTTTTAGAGTGAAACATCGTGATTTTGAGGTGAAAATCGGTTGAAAAAGTGGAATTTTCGACCCAAAATCGTCGTTTTTCATCTAAAAATTTCAAATTTTCGCCTAAAAAGCCCAATGTTAGATAAAAGAATCCCGATTTTTGACTCAAAATGCACATTTTCTTAACCAAAATCTCTCCAAAAATCCAAAATTTCAACTCAAAATTCACTTCAGATTCTCGCGATCAACGACGGTCATCGTTCATTTTTCTACGGAGATACAGTAATCGAGAATGGGACAATTCACATGTTTTCGCCCTTCAATCCAATCTTCATCTGCCTACCGTATCTTCAAAAAACCGCCGAGAAGTTTGTGGAAATTGACGAAATATTGAGAGAAGACGACGATGCGAAATTTCCGGATATTGGAGAGTTGACGAAGAATGAGAGGATTCTGAAGGCGTTGGAGGCGGTTACGGATGTTAAAGGTGCGGGAAATCGAATTTTGAGTGAAAAATAACACAAAAATCGTGAAAATTCGGCGAAAATTGACCTAGAAATGGCTGAAAATCGAATTTTTGTGAAATTTGAAGATATTTAGTCAACATTTGTGAAAATTCAACGTTTTTCGGCGAATTTTTGTAGAAATTCATCATTTTTAAGCTAATTTTACGATTTTTCTTCATTTTTGACAAAAATATCTTCATTTTTACCCCTTTTCACTCTTAAAATCCTCGATTTTCCAGACGTTCTCGATGTGAAACTCTACCGTTTGAACAAGGAGAAAATGCTGGAATGGATGTCGAAAAAGTTTGAAATTCTGAAGAAACAAATGGAATCAGATGCACATCGATCGTTGTTGGATTGTGGTGAGTTTGAACCCAAAAAATGGAAGAAAAACTCTATTTTCGTCGAAAATTTCGGCATTTTTTAGCCGAAAATGGGTCAAAATCCGCCGAAAATCGACGAAAATAGTGTAATTTCGGCAGAAAATCGACCAAAAAATCGGAGAAAACCGGCGAAAAAAGAGATTAAAAATCGTCCGTTTTGGACTTATTTTTCGCCGATTTTTTACAATTTTTGGTTAATTTTTTGCCAATTTTGATCCATTTTCAGCTCAAAAATGCCGAAATTTCGATACAAAATGAGTGATTTTCGACTTTCTGAGCTGAAAATCTCGATTTTTGTCATTTTTCGACATTTTCTTGTCAATTTTTTGATGATTTTCGATGTCTTTTAGTCGATTTTAGACCATTTCCAGTGAAAATTTTAAGTGTTTTACTCAATTTTTATGATTTTCCCTCCATTTTTCAGCGGAAGCCTACGATCGTCACGTCTTCTCGTTTCTCTCCGATTTTCTCCCTCCGGACATCTCCACGATCGTCAAATCTCATCTGAATATTCAAGAATCGACGGCGTCTTCTGAGAATATCATCGATATGAGTATGAAACGAAAAATGACAGAAGAAGACGAATTCTTTGAATCCGAGAAACCAGTGGCCAAGAAACCGAAAGAGTCGATTCAGGCGAAGAAACTGCAGGCCGCGTCGAAGGGAACCAAATCGATTGCTTCGTTTTTCGGCAAAAAAGCTAATTAGGATCGATTTTTGAGGGTTTTAGAGTGAAAAATCGGCATTTTTCGACTCAAAAATGTTTAAAAACGCGAAATTTTGAGCCAGAAAGTGTAATTTTTGTCAAAATTAGGCATGAAAATTTTTGAGAAACAATCGTTTTGAAAAAATAGATTTCTCGGTCAAAAAACTTGAATTTTCGATAATTTTGACTCGTTTTTAGCTCAAAAATCATCGAAAAATGCCGATTTTTCACTCTAAAACCCCAATTTTACGCTCTAAATTACCGATTTTGCCCAATTTTTATAACCAATTTTCTCACTAAATTTACCTCATTTTACCCCATTTTTGCTCGATTTTTCTCAATTTTTTTCTCGGTTTTCCTCTTTTTCATGCATCTCACTCTTCTTTTCTCACTTATGATTTCATATCGATTTTACATTCCTAAAAAAATTGCTAATTTTTCACTTATTTTCAAAATTAAAAATCGTGTCAAATTTTTGAATAAAAATGCGTTTTTCTCGATTTTTTTATTAATGATTTTTTGTACTTTTCATTTTGATTGTTATTGGTGTAAAAACCGTAAATTTATCTTTTTTTTGATGTTTCAGATTTAAAAAAACTTGAATTTTTTGATTTTTCGGGAAAATTTTTTTTGAAAAATTTCACACTTTTTTCACTCAAATTTCAAATTTACCGCCCACAAAAATTGTTCTAAACCTGAATTCCTACAGTATGTCATCCCGACTGGCGGCGTCTCGAATCGTCCACGCCGGTCGTGGAATCTCTCAACCGACGGCATTCGGAAAAAGAATGGATCGATTGTCGAATCGAGTATGGGGAGAGGTTGTTATGCCGACGGATACTAAGAGTTTGAAGGTGAATAATAGGAAAATTTGCGAAAAAAATGAGCCAAAAAATCACGAAAATTGAGCAAAAATGAGCCAAAACAGCCCAAAAAAAAATTTTTTTTTTTAATTTTTCAAAGTTTTTCCTCCTTTCTCTCCAAAATGCATCGATACATCTCCAGCTTAAAAATTTGAGAGAAAAATGAGCCAAAAGTCAAAAGATTTGAACCATTTTGAGCCAAATTAGGGCAAAATTTGAAAATTTTGAAAAAAAATGTTTTTTTCTGAAAATTTTTGGTATTTTCTCCAATTTGCTCAGAATGCTCTACAGTATTTTTAAGTGGAAATTTTCTTGGAAAATGTGCCAAAAATCAAGAAATTTGAGCAAAAGTGAGTCAAAATCAATCGAAAAATTCAAAAATGTTTTGTTTGAAAATTTTAAAATTTGACCCTATTTTTCTCAAAATGCTCCATAGTTTGAAATTTTGCTTAAAAAAAGAGAAATTCGGACGATTTTGAGCGAAAATGGGTCTAACATTTTAAAAAATTCAAATTTCCCGCCAAAATTTTCCCCCTATTTCCAGGTCGTCCGCGTAATGTCCGCCGAGCCGTACGAGACGAAAGAGCAACTGTCGCCACAGTACTATCCGAATCTGCCAATGTTTCACTATTTGACGAAAATGCTCCGATTCCATGGACTGTTTTTCGATGATCACGTCGTCTTCCGAGACGTTCAGGACAATTTGAAAACGATTCGAGGCAAAGTCGTCCGACCGCCGATCGGACAGGGAAAACGGGCGCAGTTGCGTGGAAAGAAGTGAAGATTTGGAGAGGATTTTTAAGGATTTTTGTAGATTTTCGCCTTCTATTGTTGATTTCTTATGGTTTTAATAAAGTTTTTAGGTTTTTACGACGTTTTCCAGGTTTTTAGAAGAAAAATGAGCCAGTTTGAGCCAAGTTAGACCTAGATGGAGCACATAGGGTTTTTGGCTGCTTTGAACGATTTTTGAGTAATTTTCTGAAATTTTTTGGCATCGCATAATGATTTCTAGATAAAGAGCTTTATTTTGAGCTGATTCCCAAGAAAAATGAGCTATTTTGAAACATAATATGCCAATTTTCAATTTGTGCAGATTTTAGTCACTTTTCGCTGGTTTTCGATAGATTTTTCGACTTTTGGACCCGATTTTCAGCATTTTCTGGCTTCTTAGCTGTAATTTCAAGGTTTTTTCGAGAAAAATGAGTCATTTTAGAGCATTTTTCACCGAAAAAATGCTCAAAATTGACCAATTTTTGCTCCGGTCCAATGGAGCGCACTTGCATTCATCGATAAAATTTTTGAATTTTTTTCGCAATTTTTGGGGCGTTTTTCCACTGAAAATCGGCATTTTCAGCACTTTCAAAGCATGAAAAGAGCAATGGATGGAGAGAAAAATGTGGCAAAAAAGTCGAAAGGTATGAATTTTTAAGAAAATCGAAAAATAATTGAAAACATTTTTTCAGAAGACACCGATTTGTTTGGAAGACCATTGAAAAAGATGGGGTCTTGGGAGTCGAAGGTGAGATTTTAAAGTGTAAAATTCAGATTTTTCAGGGTTTTTTAGGCCAGAAAAGTTAATTACTGAGAAAAAAGTAAATAATTTTTTTCAAATTTTCATTTTTGCACCTGAAATCGAGGTTTATAATCACAGGAGTCTAGTTTTTCGACCCCAAAGTCAACGATTCTGGTCTAAAAATACTCTAAAAATCGAATTTTTCAAAAAAAATATTTTTGATTTTTTTCAAAAATCCAATTTTTCAGGAAAACGGCGATTTGATGATCTACACACACAACGAATGTGAGGGACGAGAGAAAATCGCCGCGTTTGATATGGGTAAATTTCGAAAATTTTGAAAAAAAAACACTATTTTTCAAAATTTTGAATAATTGAAAATCTTAAAAATTGCGGAAAATTCAAATTTATTCTTCAAAAAATCACAAAAAAATCAATTATTCCATCTCCTCATCGACTTCCTTCTTGATCTCCTTCACTGCTACAGTATTCCTAAAATTTGAAAATTTCAAATTTTTTGAATTCCCGCCAAAACGTCTTTCATCGGAATCCTCGATTTGGTCTTCTGAAGCATCCAGATTTCGATTCATAAAACTCGAAAAACTCGACTTTTTCGAGTTTTTGACGTCTTCTGAACTGGATTCTGAATCCTCCTCTTGCTTCATCTGGATTTTAAAGAATCCTTGAGAATTCGAAAATTTAACGTCTTCTAAATGAAATTCCGAATCCTCTTCCTCCTCCAGAATCTCCATCTTGACATTGCGATAATTCGAATTCCCTCTAACGTCTTCTGAATCTTCAGAATCCTCAATTTCATCTTTAACGCCTTCGGAATCTTCAAGAATATCTTGTTTCACAAAATTTGGAGATTCTGAATATTTGACGTCTTCTGAAGATTCAGAATCCTCCATCTTCTCGAAGTCGTCAAAATTGACTTCGAAATCTTCCTCAACTTCCACTTTGACATCTCCCAACTGAGATTCTGATTCCACGACGTCTCCAGAATCCTTGACGCCGTCTGAATCCAAAAACTTCTTCAGAATGCCCTCTAGATTTGGGATCGAATTTCCTGGTTTTTTAACTCCTTGCCGAAATTTGTGTCGAACCAGGAGTCGCTGAAGCCATCCTTTGCTGGCCTAGAAAATTGAGAAATTTGAATTTTTCGATATTCTCGAAAAACGCGCCAAAAACACCCTAGACACCAAAATTTGAAAATTTTCAAATTCCTGGAAGAACTGAAAAGTTCAAAATTTTCGGCTTTTCAGAAATTTTTGAAACCGGGAATTTTTTCTTCAAAAATCGTACTGATGGGTTCGTGAAGTCCCAGAAAGAGGCGTGGCCTAACTTCCATTCGCAACCAAGACATTTCGAAACTGGACGTTTCGCAACCAGTCGTTTCGCAACTATATAAACTAGTCCACTTTGCGTTCATTAAGGTTTTATGGGATTGAGGGTATTGTAAACTATCCCAGGTTATAATCTAAATTTGGAAAGTTGTGATTCTAACATCAACTTTTCACACGATTCCTGGATTTCGTGGTTGCGAAACGAAGTGGTTGCGAAATGTCTCGGAGCCTTCAAAACGGACGGGCCAAAAACCCACTTTTTGAACGAAAATCGGTCACTTTGATCCTATTTTTCGGTCTACTTTCCCGGATGTTCGCCCGAATCTTCCCGCTTACCTTGAACTCGGAATTTCCAGAAATCCTAATCGCGTGTTCCTGAATCATCGGCCCAGTGACTTTCTGATTACTGTCACTCATCTCCTTCATCCATTCTTCCATTTTCTCGTCCAACTCGACATTTTTCAGTTTTCGACCGCCGCCTTTTAGTCGTTTTTTATGGTTGTTCTGAGGGTCCGAATATTCAAGTTTCATCTTTCGCCAACTCTGGAAGTTTTCTTAATTTTTTGAATTTTCAAAAAATTTGAAATATGGACTAAAAGATACAGAATTTCATAGGGATTCTAATTGTACCATTTTCATCTTTAGAGCATGTCTAGAACAATTTTTATGGTCAAAAATAGAAATTGGATATGGAAAATGTTCGATATTTCAAAATGTTGAAGTATTCAAATCTCCCGCCAATTAGTCCACTTACCTGAATACACGTTCGTGGCACCCCAAAGTTAATGGATGCTTTACTATTATTGGTCTCTTCGGCGAACTTGATTACTAGATTTTTGAACTCCAGGGTGTAGTTTTTTCGGCTCAAATTTGGGGTTCTCATAGCTGAAAATTGGATGAAAATTGGTTTAAAAAATGGTCGAAAAATCCAAAATCAAAAATCCGGATGTCCACGAAGACTCCAAACAACTAAAAAATGAAGAAAAATCGATTCCCTAGCATGACTATAGACCACTATTGAAGAATCGGTGAATGCCACTATATTAGAGGTCACCACAGCATTTCTAGAGATTGGAGAGTGCCAGAGAAAACACGACGAGAGAGCATTGGAGATGAGGAGACGCAGAGAAAAATGAGAGAGAGAAAGACTTGTTTAGGAGGCTGAAGAGGAGAATGGGACACTTGTAAATAGAGGGTTGTAGGTTGTATATAGGGGGAGAAGAAAAATAAGGAAGGGGTGCCCTTTTATTATGGGTTAGAGTGGAATAGGGGGGGGGGGGGGCGGAGCTAATGAGGGGCTTGAAGAATACTAAGGATTGCATTCCGACCAAAAAACGAAAATTCATTCGCCGTACATCCATATTTCGACCGTGACCTGTCCGTCCAAGTTCCGTCCGTTTGTCCGTCCACCAGTCTCTCGCTCTCCGTCCGCCATCTGTCCGTCCTCTGTCCAACGGATTTTTTAATTTCTAAGTTCATAGAAGTCTATTGAAATCATTGTCACTTTTAGGTCCACCTAGAAATATGGATTTCGAAACAGACATTTAGTTGTTTTTCTCATATTTCCGAGTCTGTCACGATTTCTGTAGCTCTGGAAGCCTATACGTCATAAATTAGTACTAGAACGGTAGGTTTCTTGACTAGTGGTTATCTTCAAATCTGAGAAAAAATCAAGATTTCTTGAAACTGAAAACTTTTCGAAGTTTTCAACTTCCAGAATTACACTCTAACCAAGTCTAACTTTGGCTTTTTGAATCATGTTCATCTGTGTGCAGTACGGATGTTCAGATGTCGGATCAGATATCGGTCCTTTATGATATTACTGCCACCCAGACGCTTTTCGTAATAAGCAGATTTTGAAACAGTAATTGTTTGACATTTCAAGTTTTTTGGTCGGTTCATAATTCCGTCAATCCGAATGTCCGCTTTTCCATTCAATTGTCTTCTACCGTACGTGCGTTTTATTGTTGAAGTGTTAACAAAGAAACAGTTGATATTCTGATAAAACGGAGAGTTTATTGAAAAGTTGAGACTTTACTGTTTCAACAGTTTTAGTTGAAGAACTTGAATTCCTTTTGAGCTAGTGTTCAGCTTGTCCAATATTTTATCAGCAGTTCCGGAATCGTAAGATGTTCTTCTGTCCGTCCTTTGTCCAGCGAATTTTTGGATTTCCAAATTTGAAAAAGTCGGAAGATCATAACCATTTCTAAGATAATCTAGAAAACCCGATTTTGAAACGGAATTTTTTCTCAAATTTCTGAGTCTGTCACGATTTCTGTTGCTCTCGATGTCTATACGTCGTCTATTAGTACTCCAATGGTTGCAAAAATTAGTGGTTATTCTCAAGTCTAAGAAAAAATAAGGATTTTTTGAAACTGGAAAATTTTTAAACTTTAATCTAGTCTAATTCTGGCTTTCCGAAGCCGATGCAGGAGAATCAGACTATTCAGAAATTTCTAACCACTACAATCAGGCTAAGCACTGTCAGTCGAAAGAATTCGATGCTATTGAGCTCTTGTGAAACAGAAATGTTTCAGGCGTTCAATTCATGATCTTTTCAAGCGATCCTGGAAATTTATAGAAACTTTCCCTAAATTGTTCGAGATTTCTATAAGTCCGAATTCTCTGATTACGCATATGTCTTTTGCTTCGGCAGCTTTAATATTATAAAATGCCGAATGAAACAATTAGCATTTTGATGAAACCGAAACATTTCCGAAACTCACTGAAAGTTAAAACTTTACTCTTTCAAAAGTTTCAGTTGAAAAGCACGGATTAGTTTCAAACTAGTTTTTGACGGCCGGGTTTTTCTGTCTGCAGCTCTGAAATTCTGAAGCCCACATGTTTCGACACTATCAGAATGTCGAATGGGATTTTTATAGTCCTGATACAGGGAGGCATTGACAAATAATCATTCCATGGAGCATCTAGAAGTTTTGAGACAGATGCAATATGGGTTCATTTTTAAGTAGGAGATTCTGAATATTCTGATGTTCGCTGACTGAATTATTTAAGATGTTCGAATGCTCTGATTACGAATATATGTTTTTGCTTCCGTCGCTTCAATACTAGAGAATATTCATTGAAACAATTGGCATTTTGATGAAACTGTGAACTTCTCAAAGTTTACTTAAAAATTGAAACTTTCCTGTTTCAAAAGTTCCAGTTGAAAAACATAAATCAGTTTGAGTAGTGTTCCGTCTTTGGACATTGTAATAGGTATTTCTGAAATTCTGAATGCCCATATGTTACGACAATATTAGAATGATCAATCGGATTTGATTTTTAGTGTTGATACTAGCCAACGCGGGTTCATAACCACTCCATGGAGCATTTAGAAGTTCGGATTTGAAAAAGCACACCAACATGTGCTTATTTTGAAATAGAGGAGATTCTGAATATCCTGGTGTTCGCTGACTGAAACAGTAACTGATGTTATCACTGTCGTTCCGGAGAACTTGATTATACGGAGCTTCTGAAACATTAATGTTTTAATCTTCCAAATTCTGGTTCGGGCCTACTTCCGCGAATCTGCATTTCCAAATTTTTATTTGCCGAGAAATGATGATAATCAATACATTGCTAGAAGAAAAGAAATGCAATATTTCGAGTTGTGCTGGAACAGCAAATTTTTCGATTTTCATTATAAATTGGAAGTTTCAGTTTCAAAGCCATTCATTGGAAAAACTTCCATTGCAATGAGGCTCATGTTGCATTGGTCATTCGTACATTACTATGATGGTTCGAATAAAATACACTTGTTACCTAAGAACCGACAACTCGGCCATGACCCAAAAACTGCATCATCGACTGCTACCGTAATTCAAAAAAACAAGACCGATTTTCCAGTCGGACTTTTTTCATCTTTGGAAATCGTGTGTACCACCTGCAAGCTTGGACGTTCCCTGATTAAATCGTAATTAGTCTTTGCAGAACGACCTTGTCACTACTGGAGGATACGCGGTAGATCAGTTTGTGATCTAGTGATACAGTAATTTTTGGAATTTTACGGAAAATTTGAATTCACTGTTTCAAAACTCTCACTAGAGAGACTTGTATAGTTAGGGAGCTAGTCATCTATTCGTATTGTTCTTCGTCAGTCAAAACCGATGCTTCTGTGTTTAGATAATACTTCACTTCTGACAAACTTTCGCCCGTCCGCCCGTCGACCGCCTCGCGACCGCTCGTTTACCGTTCGCTGGAAATTCGTCGGGTTTCAGTTTTCTTCCGTGTGGAAATTTGCGTCCGTCCACTGCATTTGAATTGACAAAAAAGTGTTATGCTGGCTGGTCGAACCGCCTGCAGACGAAGGGAAAGTCGGCCGGTCGGACGAATGAAACCCTTGAAAAACAAATTGACCAATTTAATACCTCAATTTCAAAAAATGTCCAAATTTTTCCCATTTTTCTCCAATCACCCCTTTAAAATTTCAATTTCTTCCAGACGGCACCCTAATCAAGACCAAATCTGGAAAAGTGTTTCCCGTCGATTGCCGCGACTGGCAACTTCTCTTCGACACAATTCCCGCGGAACTCAAAAAATTGTCCGCCGAGGAAAACTACAAAATTGTCATTTTCACAAATCAAAAAGGCATCCAAGTGGCAAAAGTGGATCGAAACGAATTCAAGAAGAAGATTGAGGCGATTGTCGCAAAGTTGGGGGTCCCTGTTCAAGCGTTCGTCTCGGTTGCCGGGGGACACTACCGTAAGCCGTGTATCGGAATGTGGGAGGAGCTTAAGGAGAGAAATGATGGAGTGGAGATTAAGGAGGCGGAGAGTGTTTTTGTGGGCGATGCTGCTGGAAGGCATAAGACTAAGGTAAGGGGGGGGGGACTTGGGGGCGGAGCCTAGAAAAAAGGGGTCCGACCAGGAATTCAAAAAGTGCTTCAAAATATGTGAAATGGTGCTTAGATTGCAAATTTCTCATTGAAAATGCTGGAAAATCACTCCAAGACCCCAAAAATGGGGTCCCCCCAAAAAAAGTTGGCTGACTCCGCCCACTTTTTGAGAGGACCCCATTTTCAAGGTTCGGGGGCGATTTTCAGCATTTCCAGTGTGAAATTGATCATTTTAACGGGATGTTGACTATTTTAAACCACTAGGAATTTTGAGTGGGACCCCTTTTCTAGAAGCTCCGCCCCCTTTTTTATGACCAAAATTTGAAATTCTGGTTTTGGCGCCATTTTTTCTAAGCTTCGTGTACTTTTCGTGGACAATTCAAAATTTTAGTTACTGTAGCGGTCCGAGTTGTCCACGAGGAGTACACGAGTTTAGAATTTTGAACCCCGCGAAGTTCAAAAAATCCTATTCAAAAATCCTATTCCCTATTTTTTGCAGACCCGTCTCAAAAAGGATCACTCCTACGCGGACCGTTTCTTCGCCGCCAACGTCGGCGTTCGTTTTCAGACACCCGAGGAATTCTTTGGGAAATCAAAGGAGGCGGAGCCATGGGGACCGCCTGCATTCGATCCGAAGAATTTGTTCAAGGAAGGCATTACACAGTTGGAACCGGAAGGTTTGTTATGGCGGGAAATTTGAAAAGTTTTGTTCAAAAAATTTGCCTGAAAATGGTCAATTTTTGGCCGAAATTTCATAGTTTTTGGGGAAGTTTTTGGCTAAAATTCAAAAAATTGAAAAATTCCAGACGCCCCTCTCAAATCGGACAAACAAGAGATTATCGTGATGGTTGGATTTCCGGGATCCGGAAAATCGACATTTGCGAAAGAGTTGGCCGAAAAGAATGGCTACAAGGTAGGGAGCAAATTCTGAGAATTTCTGTGCATTTTTTCGTCATTGTGTCAGCTTTTTTGCGGACCCGGCATCAAATTTGACGCCAGGGGGTTCCTTTTTTGACCGTAATGCAGCCAAGGAGGAACATTGGCGTCAGATTTGGTGCCAGGTCCGCAATCGGAAACTTATGGCACACTGACGCGAAAATGCACAAAAACAAGAAAAATTCTGCAGTTTTGTGTTTTCTGCATTTTTGCGTGAGTAGGTCAATAATTTTTAGATTGCGGACCGGGCATCAGATTTGACGCTAAGGTACGAAAAATCAGCCAAAAAGGGGCCTTGGCGTCATATTTGATGCCAGGTCCGTAATCGAAAACTTTGACGCAAAAATGCACAAAAATCCCCAAATAAACATTTTTGCGTCAGTGTGCAAGTAATTTTCACATTGCGGACCTGGCATCAGACCCGACGCCAATGTTCTCTTTTGGCTCATTTTTCGATCAAAAAAGTACTTTGGCGTCATATCGAATGCCAGGTCCGCAATCGAAAGCTTTGACGCAAAAATGTACAAAAATCTACCATAACCCTACAGTAACCTTTCCAGATCATCAACCGTGATACCCTGGGCACATGGCAAAAATGCGTTGGCGCCACCCGTCAGCATTTGAAATCCGGCGCATCCCTAATCATTGACAACACGTCTCCAGACATTGAATCCCGTTCCAGATACCTTGAAGTGGCTAAGGAATTCGGAGTCCCCTGTCGTGCATTTGTGATGAATTGTGAGATGGAACAGGCTCAGCACAATATAAGATTCCGAGTGCTCACGGATGAGACTGCTGCCGAGATTTCATCGATGGTGCTGAGAATTCATAAGGGAAAATATGTGGAACCGACGGTTGAGGAGGGATTCTCGCAAGTGGTCAAAGTCAATTTTCAGCCGAAATTCCAAGTGGAACAACATGAGAAATTGTATAAGATGTACTTGATTGAATAATTATGATATGTTGTTTTATCTTTGAATTTTGTGACAATAAATTATTCTTGATACTTTTTATTCTGAAATCCTGGAAACAAGAATAACTAACTAAAACCAAAATCGTAAAACCAAGAAACCTAAATCGAGAGTAAATCCAAAATCGAGAAATTTTGGTTTACCATTGAAACAGAAATTTTTGAAGAGAATGTTGACTTTTTGGTCTTTGTAAAGTTAGTGTTCTGATTTCGAGCTGCCGGACGTTTAGCGACCAGCCATTTTGGAACCAAGACATTTCGAAACCAGTCGTTTCGCAACTTTGTGAACTTGAACACTTACGTTCTTTTAGGTTTTGTGTGATTGGCATATGTTAATCAGCATTCCCTGTCTTCATCTGAACAACCTCAATCAGATATTTTGGTTGCAAAACGGCGCAGTTGCGAGACGTCGGATTTCAAGACTGTCACGATTTCTGAAACTGTGGACTTTCGAATATCCTTATGCTGCAAACAACTAATGATTATCAATACTACCAAAACCAAGGCTTTTCTCAATATCCAGAGCTCCAGTTCTCTCGATTATTCTTGCAATTAGCATGGTTTTGAAGCCTGGCCAGCTACGAGAATAGAAGAATATAAGGTGATTCAGCACTGATAATATCGGACCCACAGTAATACTGACATTCAGAAACTTTCGATAGCTTATGAAATAGTAACAACTTTTCTAATGTTTCTTTCACAGTTGCAATGCTCTGACTATGAGAGAGAATTTACTAACGCAGAAGGTGTAGTGGAACAATTAATGTTTTGCGGTAACAGTAAATTTTAGAATTTACTGTTACAGAAATGGTCGAAACAATGCAATGTTTTAACATCACTACTCTGAAGATGGACTTGATGTGTATCCAGATTTCCAGATCATTACTAATAACAATCACCAATTTCCGTGTGTCTGTCTGTCTGTGCCACTTCATAACTTGACTGAGGGTGAGCTGATTTGGATGAAACTTATATAGATCGATTGAAAATTTGTCTGAGATGATGCCCGTACTTTTCTTTTCTCAAAAATATCAATTTTGAAATATTCGACTTTTCACCCTTTTTTCACTGTGGACCCTTCGGGTGTATGTGAAGAGACAAGTAGTCAAATGCCAGAAGGTTTTAGCCCCCGAAGGGGGCGAAAACCGCCTGGTAAAAAATATTAAACAAACCGAAGCATTGTTCAAATCGATTACTGTTTTCAATAAATTTTTGTTGATGGGAAAGTTTTTCTTAATAGTGGATTTCTTGTGGACACACTTTAATAGTTTATTCAAGTACAGCGGTGCGCATTTGTGTTGAAAAAGTAAGGCTAATTCAGTAGCTGTGAGTAACAGTTGAAGAAGCTATTCTGATATATATTTTTAGTTTCGGGAGTCTTGCAACTGGTAAGAATCCTAATGAAGTTTAATTGAGTTTCAATTGAAACAGTAAATTTGTCTAGAATTTGATAACAAATTTTAGCAGTTTTATATCGACGCAAAATCCTCTTAAAAATTTTGATGGCTTGTAACCCTGCTCAGACACATTTTCAGACTTGCTCCAAGATACTTTCCTTCCTATAATAAAGTTCCATTCATGTCACAATATCTAAAATTCAGGAATGGTTTATTTCCTCTCTGATGATTGTAATAGTTATCTATGTTCTATTCTCAGCCGGCTTTTCAATGTGCGTCTAGATTTCCAGATACAAAAATCTCAAACAAAGAAAAACACTGTTAAAATTAGATGGAATTCAGTAATGGCAATCAAAACGAACTGATTTTTTAATAGTTCTTTCATACGTAGGGGGCCCTCCAACTGGTAAGAATCCTAATGAAGTTTGATTGAGTTTCAATTGAAACAGTAAATTTGTCCAGATTTTAATTCTAAAATTTATTGCAGTTTGGGCTCCAAAATATTGATGGCTTGTAAATTTGTTCAAAATTATTTTCAGATTTCGCTTCAAGAGACTTTCCTTCTTATTATTGAGTCCTGCGTCCATTCATGTCAAAATATCTAAAATTCAGGAAAAATTTATTTCCCTTTGATGGTTGGAAAAGTGATCTATGTTCTACTCTATTCGCTACTGTCAGGCTTTTCAACCAACTTACTCACCGAATTCTCACAGTCTTATAGTTTTGTTGCACAAAAGTACTTATTTGCTGTCAAAAACATCATACGGTGTGTAAAAATTGACAAAAAGGATCGTCATTTAACGACAATTTTTCAGTGTTTGGGAAAAATTGGAAATCTATTTGTGGATGGATTACTTTGCTTCTGCTGCTTCTATTATCCGCTGCTCCTTATTCTAACCCCATGAAAAACTAATGAAACTCGAATGCATCTTCAGGGAAAAAACAATTTTTCAATTTTGCTCAAGTGCGCTGTTATAAATACTGTTTCATGAAACTTTCGAGAGTTAATTGGATGTGAAGGTAATCAATATGAGTCCAAAATTGTTTAGCAGTTTACAAACAGAATGTGCGGAGAAATTCGAAAAAACTGAAGCACATACGGAACTCTTTTCCAATATTTATCTATGCTAGATGACGATAATAATCAATAGGTACCATTGAAACTGTAATTCTCATATCAATCTAATATCATTGATCATATTATTCATGTTCTCTGATGTAGACCTTCGAGACCCGTTTAATGTTTTCAGAGTTTTTTAATAGGATTTTTCTGCAATCCACTGATTTCTAGCATATCAATCCGGAAAAGGAAAAGTTTTCAAACTGAGAATTTCGGGCTTCAAATGCTGTCAGGTCCTTCACATTTCCTGTTTTCTAGTCCAGATATCTTCCTAAGCATTGAATTTTGATCTGGTTCTAAATCACCCAAACCATTTCCTTCAAAAGTTTTCGCGAGTTTTTCATTTTTCTGTGAAACAGAAAACTTTAAAACAATTTTTATGTCGGTATGGGAATACAGTTCCCTTGCAGAGTCCTTGTAGTTCCCTTGTAAAAATTGTCATACCCAAGAAACATCCTTTTCATGAAATAATTCGTGCTTTCATTTCGGAATAGTTTTGAATTAGGTTAAAACATGTTATTGCCAAAGTTTGGGAAATGTTCATGAAAACTCCAGACGCTGATGGAATGGCTACATGCAGTTGAGTTCAAAACCCAACGTCATATGTCTTCAGTCTACCCGAGAGAGTTGTCCGCCTTTCTTGATTGTTGTAGTAGACCTTACGGTATCAAAAATCGTATCTGCCTATAACAACTCGATTTCGAACTGAATCCAGGCGGGGGATTCAAACCTTGATTTTCTTTTTACGTTTACACCAACAAACTATTCTGTGGACGACTTCTCGATACTGCGAAGACATAAAATAACATATTACTGAGTGGGATAAAGAGCAAAGAACACGCAGATTTCTTCTCACGAAATCTATGACATCGATATACGCACTTTTATAGGAATCATAGTCTTCTGCTGAAAAAAAGAAAACTGAAGACAGTATTTTAAAGAAAAATTACCTTCATCCAAAAGGTCACTTCTCAATTTGTTCCAAGATAACACATAAACTCCGAATGATTCAGAAACAGCGAATGTAACTGTCATTACCAATATTAGCATGGTCGTACTGTCAGATTTGTTCGTCGCAATCGACTTCATTCGATTTCGATTTTGTTTCATTATGTACAATTGAATCAGCATTACTGTTGTGATTGCACAATAACTAAACACAGTCACACATCGAATCGTTGGTTCCATATCATCTAGGTGCTTTGTATATGGTTGGCCGTAGTCGTTGGGCATTGCGAGTACATACACTTGTATTCGGCGGATGACACTGTTACAAAATCTGAAACATTTTTTAAAATCGGCATAGTTTTTTTACCCACTTCAGCGAATACTGGTTCAGATAATCGGGCAACCAGTATGATCGAACAAATAAAACTGGCCACTTATATACCATCGTCCAAAACAATAGTACAGCGAACGAATACACTATTGTGGGACCGGGTTTAGTGTAAGAATGAATATAAACGTTCATTGGGAAAGAAATAGATAGTGTTCTTATCAATGCCATCAGCACTGCCAACCATACAAACATTCGCGGAGGTACGTCAAAAAAAGTCTTCCATATCTCTTCGCGCGGGTAAAACGTGACTAAAGCGTAACTCAAGCATGTCTCATACATAATGTTGTTGTTAAAGTCAGGCACATAGTTCAGTTTTCTAGGCAAGAAGTACAGTATTTCGAAAAATGAGATCATCATCATAAGAATGAATGTCGCGCTTTGTCTTAATGGTTTTTGAATCAGAAAGAAGAGATGAATGACATTCACAACAACACAAAAAAGTTCGGGGTAGTAGTTTAACGTGGAATATAGATTGATGAACCACTGGGAGTTGAAGAATTCTTCACTCATATCTCTCTAGTTACTTTGTTCGAGTTGATCAACGTGATAGTTGAAGAATGATGTTATCCTTGAATGTTGACATACAATGTTTTTCAAATACTGAATGTTTGAAGTTTGTACCTGGCAATTATGTTTCTCAATCTGATGTTGATGTTGAACTTCCATGTGCGCTTTTCAAACTATGATATGGTCGCGTGAGTGAAACTATAAGAAAAGTGTAAGAGCAAAACATCCAGAAAGAAATTCATATTTTTCAATAACGCCCTCTGTATTTCTTCATATGCGTTACTTGAATATTTCGATGAGACTCAGTCTGGTTATCCTCTTCCTATTGCTTCATATCTGGAACGGCTCTGCAGTTTTCACCAATCTTAAACCAAGTTTTTTCAGATCAAGTCAGTTCGATTAAAATTTATTATTTCTTTAAACTAATTGCATCTATATTTAGACCCGAAATGCACCATCAATAACACAGAAGTCAATTCAAAATCCATCAAAAGTTTTCCAAAGTGTGATGTCATCTTTGGTGTTGTTGTCATCAATTCCAACACAGATTTGAACATAACGCAACTGCGAAACGTTTTCAAAAATGTTTCATACATTATCGGTGGGCTCCAAATCGAAAATTCTAGCCTGTCGAGCTTATCGTTTCTGACACCGGAGAGAAACAGTTCCTTGGTCAAATTTATATGCAGATCATGTAAGATATGTTTCATCAATGAAACTTCTAATCAGAGTTTTCAGCTGGAATCTACATCAAGAACAACGCTTTTTTGAATGACGCAAGTTTGCTTTTTACGTTTGATTCTGATTTATTGAAAGATTATTCTAATAACTGCGATTTCCAAGTAACAAATAATCCATTATTGAATATAGAAAGCATATGTGAGCTACCTTATTTATGGAAAATGGTTAGTGTGAATATCGATACCAATCTCAATAAATGTGGTAAGAATTTTCTTGGTAAGACAAAGATCAACAAATTATCATCACAGGCTGCCAAGGCGGAAACATCTCTATTTCGGATCTACCCAAATATCAAAACTGTGTTATCTTGTTTGGCGGTCTACATCTACATAACATTACGAAAGATGCTGAGCTGTCTTTTCTATCCAAAGTAATCAGAATCAGAGGACCACTCGATATTCAAAACAGTGATGTCGCTGACATCTCTTTTCTTGGTAAATTACAAACACTGTCTATTTTATTCCTAACCGACGAGCCTGTGTTCAACCTCCAGAACAATCCAAGTATGAGTCGACTTGGAAACTTTCCTTCGGTTATTATTTTTGATAGAGTCATGCAAACCGGTGAAAAATTTCAGCAGATCACTAACATTAACAGAAAACGAGATGGGCTTTATTCCGCAAACTTTGAAAATTCGCATCCAGACTTTTGCCTGACCACTTCGCAGTTTTTGTATTTGGGCTCACTTGAATTGAAATTCAAAAATTTTCACGTAAAGCATTGTGATCCCACTGGCGAACAGAATATATGTTATTTTGAGTCAATGAGTGCACTTCCTGAATTGTGTGTGACCATCGTGGGAGATGTGATCATAGAGTCTGGAGATGAAGAACACGCATTGAAGTTGTCCCATGTTTGGCAAATAATTGGTACCCTAACCATTCGTAATACAAATTTAGATAAAGTCAACTTTTTCATTGTGTTATCCTATATCGCACATTTGAATGGTGAGTCCTTTGGTTTGGTTGGATATGAATACTTAGGTGATCTCAGACGCCAAACCTGTTATCAATATACTGAACAACAAGGATCTGGTAGATTTGAGGATTGGAGAGTTCTTAACACTGGTCTGTCCACTACTACTTTAGTAAAGAAGATACTGCGAATACTAAATTTTCAGACTATTTTCACACGCCATCCAGAAAGCCGCAAGGTGATTGTTCAAGACAATCACCCTGACATATTTTCTTACACTAATGGAGTTTGCGATATTTTCGGAAACAGCTGGGATATAGATAGAATGAATTTGAGCTATGTCGGAGGCGACTGCGGTAAGCTCAGATAAAACTTCGGAAATCTCAAAACATGTTACAGGTGAGCGCGTGGAAATTAATTACTCTCGAAAGAATTATATTGTCAATGCGGTTGTCGTTTTGTTAGCGCTAACTGTACTTCGATAACAGTTCTGAGTTTTTATTTTAACATGTACATCTTTTACTACAAATAAACTTATTTTTCTAGCGGAGGAATTGACACCATTTAATGATCACACTGGGTAAAATGGTGATTTTCATACGAGTCTATGGTAAAACAAAACTATTTTGGTAACACTTTTCTATGAAAACTGGGAATTTTTTTGATACTGTTTCACAAGTAGGTCAATATTGAAGTTGAACATTGTCCGCCAATGGTATATTTGTCAATTGCCAAATTTTTTTTTAGCTTTAGGTATAGTAGTGATAATTAGCAGCATTGGGAACTATCTAAATGTGCCGCAACGTATGCTGGCAGTTCTTCATCTGCTAATTGTAAGAATCCTAGTTAATTGAGCTAACTTAATTGAGTTTTGAGCTTGAGCAGTTAATTGAGCTTGAGTTAACTTCTGGTATAATGATTTCTAAAAAATGAATCCGGATGAGGAAAACTTGTGAAACTGCGAATTTTTGACTTCCAATGCTGTCTCACCCCTAAAACTTCGTGGTTTTTTTGCAAACCCTGCATCCAGATATACTTTAAAACATTGGACTTTACCCTGATCGAGATTTTCCAGTCCCATTTCCTCGGAAACATTTTTCCTAATTTTTTCCATTTTTTGTGAAACAGAAAATTCCTCCAATTCAATTCTAGAGTTCCGAGTGCAGCGCTATCCTGGAAAATAAAAATTCATCAAATCTTTTTTGTATCCGAGTCTCCTTATTATCAAATCGCATGGAAAGCGTCGACTTTAGGGAAATCATATCATTGAACTTCCGCCTTTTTTGAAACAGCAGAATCTGCAAAGTACAACATAGTGGAAATGAAAAGGAAATAACTGGAACATCAGATGAAAAATTTTACGTTTGATAAAAGTTTTTCTGTTTCAAGGATTTCAGAAAAATTCAACAGTTACGATGTATCTGATTCCAATGCCAGGCATTTAAGAAAGTTATGAGAAATCAACGAAAATTAAATAAGCAGAGCTGTTCCAGAAAAAATCATTCCAAGTACACAATAAGAGAACTTTTACGGTTTCAAATAGTCCGCTAAGTTTTCAATGCAAAACTTGAAATTTGTTAATTTCATGTTATGCAAGAATTTCTATGTATATGCACATCGAAATGTTGTCGAGTGTGGGAATTTGCCTTGATTTGGACTCAAAAACTTCTACATACTGCAGAAAAAACTATAATGAAAAGATATTCGTGTCATGAAAAAAACACATCGATTAAAAAAATATAAATGTTTCAAACGAGGTTCAAACGTGAAGTGTATAACAGGTTTGATATTGGTCTAGTCTCTTTCCCATGATCAACTAAAATTCCTTTCTACTCATCACGCGAAATCCTCATATGGAATCCAGTTTTGTTCACACGGATAGAGGCACAACATCCATCATGCTCCCTTTGGATATGAAATGTTCGTCGCTTGGAGAGTCCACGCCAACGACTTTCCTCTTCACTGAAAAATGGAAAATATACTTTGGAATAAGGCAGTTGAACCCTTTATGATTAGTGAACCAACCTGTGTTCCCTTAGAATATGTGAAACATCGAAAATTGCCCTCACATCATACACTTCTTTATAGAAATTAACATATTCTAGCGAATTGTTTCGTCCTGTTAACCATAGTTTCAAAAGTGAATTTATCTCTCGTTCTCCAATATCCAAACTATTCACATAGAGATTTTTTACATTTGACTCCTCCGATACAATATTGTCCATTGTTAACCATCTCGTGTTACCATGGAAATTAAGTGTCCCAAAATTAAAAATTGCACGGCGTCCCCGATCGGAAATTCAAATTTGAAAAATCAAGAAATTTTTCTCGTGAACTTTACAAAAAAGTGAATAGTCTGGACTTTGTTAAGTATTAACCTGGCTATCAGCAGCCACGTCATCTGTAGTTTTTCTTTGAAAAACCCTAGATCATAGCGATGTTTTTCTGATCATTTTGAACGTAAACTTGCCTATACCAGCTATACTCGATTTGAAGATCTGTTGACTCGAAATATTCAAGCCAACATAACTGGGTTTGGGATGACCTACATAACTTGAATTATATGTCAGGGTGTAGGTCTTGAATGTGGCTACAATTTAATCGAAGCTGATTTAGGAAATAGGTCCCTAAAATTCTTTTAGGTCCAAAAAACTAAAATTTCAGTGCATTTTTCGGGCAAACTTTGAGGCAACATAACTCAGTTTGCGTCAAATTTTCAATGACAACTTTTACACTAGGGGATAGCTGACAGTTTTCTGAACAACTTAATCGAAGCCGATTTTTCAATTTTTCCTTTGTGTTCAAGTTATGACCGATTTCACGCATTTTCAGTACAAATTTTCTCTAACTTTTGAAAATACTCTCTCGCTTGAGAGAGTTCAGAGAAAGAGAGGGACGTGAAACGTATTTCCAATCGAGGATGCCGTGAATTGGTTTATTATACTTGAAATTGTTCACGGGCTCGATTTGGAAAGAGATAATTCTGGCTTTTGGATTTTCCAGAATGAAGACTAATTGTGCATCCGTTAACTCAAGTTGATCTCGGGAACCATTATAAACCAAAAAGAACTTGGGAACAAGTTTCCACATACAGTGGTCTTTCAGATTCTCAACATTTCTGGTGATGGAAAGGCTGACTGTTTCAATTTTGAAAATTGAGGAAAAATAGTTGAAAATCACTTTGAATGGGGTCCTTTCGGATGGTGTTTTTTTCAATTTTTTCAATGAAAAAGTTCGCTTGAATCATTTCGATTCTTCCCCCCAAGAACCATCCTTTTGCTTCCGGGTGTAACAAAATACGCTTTTTCTCTGAACCCTCTTAAATTTCAATACGATCCCTTAGAATTTCAAAGCTAAACACCATACAAACATTTCGAAGCTCAAGCTTTGAGGCTTTTATGATTCTATGGAGACGACGCGACACAATTGAGAGTTGGAATCTAAAGTAAAAAATGGATTAGAAACTTCAAATTTCTCTAGATTTTGTACTTACACATTCAAAAAATCCATCGATTTTACTATTTGTTGCTGTGCAAGGAATGGTAGTTTTAACAGGGGAAAGTTGGACATTTTTTGCTGGAATTATAGAAGAAAATGTATAGAAATCCAAAAAAAGGAAAAAATCGATTAATACCTAGACGACGATATCCTTTCTGGGACACACAGTGCAGTAGTTGACAACAGAGCGAACTTGCAATGTATATTATGTGACAAGTATTGTGACAGAATAAGTAAAGCTATTGAACAATTTTTGAAGCAGGAAACTTTTCGCTGTTAAATTGGAATATGTAAATTGTATGAATTGCATGTACCAAACTTTAACATTTTTCAGTCGGAATATGTTAAAGTTTGGTACATTGAGTAACATTAGCCTATCTGTTACTAATGAGAATTGATCCAAATGAGATATCCCATCAAAATACTCCAATAAATACTCTCTCCATCCATTTTGCTATCTTTGAACCAAACTTTCGATCTGTGAGCTCAGAAATTCACATTTTCAGAAAAGCACGCTCGAGAATTTCAGTTTTTGAGAAGGTCGAAATTAAAGTTGAAAGATTGAGATGGCTCGAATGCTAGAATCAACGCCTTGCATGCATTTTGACGTCTTGAAATCGAAACTGGTAGTGCATTATCCTCGGTTCTCAATTCATTATCCAAGCAGAATTCCTCCAATTTATGTTCCAAGCTCTCCGAGAAATTGGGAACTGCCAGATCATTGAGTAGAATGTTATTTGAGATATACTCCTCCGGCATATCAGAAATCTTGAATATAACCGTTGACATGTCGTCCTGTAAAGTAACCGTGTTTTTCAATTAGGAATCTAGAAACTTACCCATAGCAGTGAAATTGGATTCACTTCCAATTATCCCGATTTGGACGAAAGCACACTTCGACAAAATAGCAAAGAAAATTTTCAGAAAAATCAAGACAAAAAGGGGCGGCGCCATTCAACGAGGCGCCTAAGGAGAATGGTATAAACAACAGAGGAAAACCAATAATCAGATATCGATCATTAGCGAATCAAGGAGGGAGAAAATGATAGAAACACATTGCAGTTGAATGGGGACTTCTGAATGAGATGGGGTGGTTTAGCGAGTAGAAAAATGAATGATGATGTTTGGGTATGTTGGGCATTAATCAATATACGGACCGCCAGGTGGGTCCCAATTGATTTTTAGAGTGCGTGGGAAATGTTAGGAACAAAGAAACGCAGAGAACACTGCACACGAGGATTCTCTATTGAGCGATCGATTTCCCAGTAGCAAAACCACGTCAATTTCTCCTGGGAACACTGACAATGGAAATTCAAGGGAATCCGAATGTTCAGTCATACAGAATGAGAAAATCTACCAGGCGTACCAAGAACAATTGAACATTTTGCTGTCTCAGTTTTTTTGAAATTAAAGCTGAAGTTCACCTGAGTAATAACTGAAATATATGAACATATCTGTTATCAAATCTAAATGTGGTGTTTTTCATTCCTCTAAAAGTTTGACTGAAGTAATACTTTCAATTAAAAAACTATCAATAAAGCGGAGCTCTTGAAACAGTAACAGCTCTTTTTTTCCCAGTCAATGATGCACGGAAGTTTACGCTACTGTACGAGGAAATAGTGGAATTCACGGTTCGCAGATACAGTAACTTTTTGAATTTGCTGTTACAGAAGTTTCAGTTAAAAACTAGTATTTCTCTGACACTACTGCGTCGGCAATTTATAATTTTGTCTATCTGTGTGTCTGGATGTCCGGATAGTGAAATCACCATCTGTATTTTGTGATGCTCGTTTCTCTGGGATTTGTCAATCGAAATAACAGAACTCCGTCATTAGCATCGTTTTGTCAGCACGAATTTTTTGCATATAGATGAAACGGCAAAAATTCTTGTCAGAATCACTAAACTTTCCGTTTCAGCTAGGACTAGTTGCTACTAACGGTGTGATGAACACTCAATATCTCAAGAGATCCACCATCCTGAGTAATTTCTTTCCCCGTAATTGAAAAATCAACATTATGTGCGAATGATTTTTGAGGTATATTTTCTGTTTCAAACATAATTTTTTCACTCTTTTTTGAATTATCCAATTTACAACTCGAGTAGCATTGGCTAAATTTTCACTTAAAATTAGAGAATTTTCTACCGGCCCGGCCCGGCCCGGGTCGGCCCGGTCGGCCCGGTTTGTTGGAGCAAAAATTTTCCATAGTCATTTTTTGAAGTAGAGTTCATTTTTTTTTGGGTATTTTTTTTCAAAAACGTATTTTAGGCATATATTTAGTATTTTGAAAAATTTTCTGTGATTTTTTCGAAAATTTTCTAAAAAAAATTTTTTTCTAGCTCAAATTTTCCCCACCCGGGCCGGCAAAATTTTTCATCGGCCCGGCCGGGCCGGGCCGATTTTGGTCAAGTATGGCAAAAAGAGATTATCACTGAACTCCAACGCAATCTTACTGACTTTCTGTGAAACAGCAGAAAACTTTGGAAAGGAAACGATAAATCTCTTATCTGTTCTAGAGTTTTCACACGAGCCAAGATAACTTTTTTTTCTTAAAAGAGAAGTTACTGGAAAACGTTCACTAAATCACGAAAAAACCCATTTTTAAACTATACTTTGATTCGGTGAAAATTTATGTTGAGCGTTTTGCGATTGAAATTTGGAAGCTCGGGATATGGTGTTGTACATCTCACAGGATGCTCAATTTCAATTTTGGAAACTTATGGAAAACCCGATCATCGCAATGTTTCTTGAGCTATTGCTAATTTTTGAAACAGTCAAAACTTCTTCCACGGTTTCATTAGTATTTTCTAGAGAAAATAAACTCTGTGGACGACACTGCCTACACTTCAAATGTCTTATCATATTTGTTCATAGGTTAGGTTTCATTCTTTTAGTTTGAACGTTTTGTCTCTTCAAAAAACGTCGGCGCGCCGCAGTTTTTCTCAATTTATGTTCCAAAAAAATATTCCTCAATTTAGGTGAAAAACGGATCAAGAAGTATCAAATATAGAATAATACACTAATCAATTATCTGATAATATAGAACAGTATATTGAAGAAGGGGGGGGGTCTGAAACTAGGGAATTTATAACAAAAATTGTTGCAAGAAATGATCATTATAGACAATCAGTTTTTCAGTTATACATGTTTCAAACAAGGGGCAAGCTTGGGCACATCAAAATATTAATAATAGGTAACCAAATTTGCATTTATTATCAAAAGTCTGTCGATTTTGTATCACAATTACTGTTTCACTACGAAGAAATGAGGCACACTGATTATGACGAAGTAATTTAATATCACTTCATTTTTCAACACTGTTTCTTGAACTAGCGATAAGTGAGTAGCAGGAAAAAGCAAAAACACAAGGTAAGGGCAATCATTTCTGAAAGAAGATTATTTATGCAGCCGAATGTCGAATCAGATTATAGATCGAAACATTCGTACTACATCAGACAGTGATACAGTAATTTTTCATCTTGATTTATTTTTGTTTTATCCCTCAAAAATACTCTTTTTTTTGTAGACTACAAAAAATTCAAAAATACTGCTCTAGAGACTCATGTTTTTTCACTATAGTTATTTCTGCAGTCTCATGAACCTAACTCTTCAAGTCTCTTGCACGCAAGATCAACGGGAGAATTGTATGTAATAAATGCGAAATATTTTCTGTTTTAGGTGAAACTGTGAAAACTTGTTTAGATAAAACATTACTGTTTTGATGAACTAATAAAGTTGGTCCTGTTATTTGGTACTATTTCGGTTTCTACACACTGAAACAGTGCTTTACAACACTGGAAATACATGACATATCTAATCTTGATTAATTTTCTTTAGAATTAAAAAAAAGAAGCTAATCTACAATATTGAACTCTCTGAAAACACTAATATCTCGTACACAGGACTTTGGAATTCGCTAAACTTCCTATTTCTACGGTTTCAATCTGGCGTGGTGTTGAAATTTTTGAAGAGATTTGCAATAATGCATTAAAAATAGGTGCAATTGCTTTCCGATAAGCCGATAAGGCCGTCGGTGAAAAGGGAACATCATGAATACTGTAGAAGAAGTAAGAATTAAAAGTCATTTCAGTCCCAAGAAGGATCTAGCTTTTCAAGGATCGCTCATTTGTTCAAAGTAGATTATTATATTTTGTGTTCGGAAAATATGAAACTTCACTCTTCAACAGCGTTGGGTGGAAGTCAGAAAAATTTGAAACAGAAAATGTTTTCTGTTTCTATATGAGTGTGAATGCAGGTTGCATGAGCGATGTGCACTAAATATCTGAATATTCTGAAAAGAATTAGACTATTGAAATTAGAATTACTTACAGAAAACAGTTCAGAATTTGATTTAGAACCTTTTTTTTTGTATTCACGGCAGAGGCGCGTGAAAGATAATTGTTTTCATACGGAAGACGGTATTCCGCGCACCTATTATCGCGCCTCCATCTTTTGCCAGTTGAATTTGAAAGCGCCCGAAGTTATTGGAGACGATATCTCGTTAGAGCACGCGAAGTGCGTCAGCATATTGCAATAAATGAATAAGCGGAAACGCGTCTTCTCAAGGGCTGTCGCATTTTTTGCGCCTTAACACGATATCGTCTCAAATAACTCCATGCATCTTCAAATCCAACTGATAACAGAGAGCGGCACGATAGTACGGCAGAGATTGGCAGAGACGACAGAGATTCGATAGTACGGCAGAGATTTGAAAGATCTAATTGCTTGAACAACAGATGATAATAATGGTTTTCCTATTTGAATTACTAATTGAGATCAGCTGAAACAGTAACTTTTGTCAGACGAGACTTATTAATTAAACTAAGTTAAGCAAATGCATATGTTGTCAAGGTTTTTGAATTAGAAAAACTACGTAATTGGATCTAGAAATAATGCTAATCTACCTCAAACTTTCCTGAAACAATAATAGTCATTGTTCAAAATCGTGATATCAGTACATTGATATATTCACTGATTCAATTTCAACACAAAATCAGTTTTTCTTCCGCCATCCAATATTTGGATATATCTCCGGAAAACATAAATCATATCACTGGACGCTCCTTCAAAAATGCATCGATACACTTCAAGTATTGCGCTCACAGTTGGCTATAATCCTTTGGAAACTAGCATTCCTGATGACGCGTTTCTGTTCAGACAAGTTTGAAACGGAAAAAAATAACTTTGCTGGAGATGTAGAAATGTTACTGTTTCCACTTTCCAATCAAACGGAAGTGATTTGGTTTTAAGACAGTGAATGTAGTTTGACATGCTTAGGGATGTTGTTTAGACAAGAATTAGAAGTTTATGTCACTCTCAATATCAATAATAAATTAGTCCGTATTTTATACTTCGGATACAGCAAACTTTATTCGAAAACGTGAGAGGGAACAACAGACAGAAGACGCTTTTGTCTGAAGGGATTTTATTAGATTGAGATTAACAGAAATAATAGATCTTTATAAACTTCGACATGGGACTACTTTAATACAATGCTTTTTCTCAGCAAAGGTTTTGAACGATTTCAAACAAAATCTGGGTGTTTAGACTTAAAAATCAAAACTATTTCCATTTCTATTTGTGAACGTAGTTGATATATTTACATGTATTTAGTTGGTATATGTGTTGTGTGTACTTTTATGTTGCTAATTCTGGAAAAAGAAAATTATGCTATTGTCTCAAAAAGTCACTTAATAAAAGATTTTCGACTTCGATTTAGGATCATCTTGTCCCATGTTTGGAAGATCTGGTTATTTGATCAGATATTGCAGTTTTCCCGTTGGACCTTGTAATTGAGAGTTTGTGAAACAGTTTTTCTTGTCCAATCTGAATTCTGGAAAACAGAAACACATCGATTCTAGTTTGGGTGATTGCCCAAAACTCATGGGCCGAATTTATTCAGAACCAGATATTCTAACATTTGAAAAGAATGGTTGTCAATTTTCAACTGTCCTGAAAGAGTGGAAAGATCAAAAGATTATTTTCAATTTTCCGGTTTTTGCAACGTTTTCTTACTGTTTTGAGATTTCTCTAGTGAACTGTCCACAAGAAGCACACCAGCCCTCGAAACCTGGAAAAGCGGTCGGTATGTCATTTTATTTTTTGCCATATCTCCGAAGACCAGATTTAATTCTTGATTTTAAGTCAATTTCGAGAAAGATCAGCTCAAAATAATCTAAACTAAACGAGTTACAGCAGAAGTTCAATAGAGCGCACTTTCATTCATTTTTCCTTCTTTTGCTGGGGTCATCCGGATTCTGCCATTTTCTAATCCACGTTGCTCTTTGACCGTATCACTTCTTCTACATTCGATCCACGTGAGCGCACTTGCATTTGAAAAAATTTATTTTCAGTTTTCTACAGTTTCCTGTGTAATTTTCAATTCCAATAGAACAAACAACTAAGTGAGTTATAACAAAAGTTCTTTGGAGCGCACTTGCTGAATTAAAAAAAAGATTCCCTACTTGTGGGCGGAGTCTAGAGGGATCGGTGTGGTCTTGCTCAGTATGAAATCGTTGGTTTTTGGTTAATTTTTTTGAATATTGCTGTCTGTAAAGCAACTCTTGAAATTTTGAAATCACATTCCATAAAATATTTCAATTTTCAGAAAATGTCCGACCATTTGACAAAGAAGGAGATCAATGAATTAATTTTCGAAGCTGCTCGCCACAGAGATGACGTCTTCAAATCGTTTAAAAAAATATGTAAACGTCAAAAAATGGATTTGGACTACAGAGATTTCGAATGGAAGTTTTATCAATTTTATCATGGAAATGATGATTTGACGATCGAAAGAAGGTGGGGAAATGCATATGCATTCTAATCTAATTTTTTGAATTATAGTCCAACGAACTCGTCAACAGTCATTTTCGATGAATTGCCAAGAGAAATTGTTGGAGAGATAGTGAGCAATCTCGATTTGAACAGCAGGTGAGAATCTTTTTTTTTCTAAATTTGAGATTTTGGTTGAAATTTTTCAGACTGAAGACTCAAAGAGTTTGCCGCAATCTGCAAAACATCAACACGAAAATGTATCCAAAAATGGAGAAATTTCACTTGACAGTGAGGCAGGATTTGATGAGAGTGGAAACCGAGATTAAGAAAGTGGAATGCAAAAGACAGACGAATGGAGAGTGTACTATGAGAAGAAAGCCCAAAAAATGGCAAATCAGTAAAGGAGTGTTCCTGACAAATGAAGATGCAAAGAAAGCATTGGAAGGCTTCAGAAAGATTCTCAGCTTTCCGCAAATCAAAGTCGAATCAGTTTGGGTGATTATCGAAGAGCCCAACAATTTCAATGACTTGTTTCAATTGCTCAAAAATCACACGACACCTCGTTTCCACGTTGAGAAAGCGCTCGTTGAAATGGAGAGCTATGAGAAGGTTATGGAGATACTGGAATTGTTCAAACCAAAAATATTGAATTCATTATATGTAGTAGTGAATGGTAATGTCAGAGGAAGAAATGTCAATCGATTGTTGGAAATGGAACAATTTAAGGTAGGATTTCTTCGAAAAAATTGGTTCAAAATCGATTTTACGAGCTCAACCAACAGTTTTACAAGAGGATTTCTTTCAAAATTTGTTTGCTTCAAAATACGTAGAAAGTTGTACTGATTCTAAATATTATTATAGTGAAAATACTCGAAAATCGCTTCAAAACACTGAAAACCGGCATTAAAAACCTGTTTTTGGCTACAATAATCTCCGGGGGCTGTGGCGGAATTTTCATAGACCACCGCTTTTTCAGCTATTTTTCATCACTCTTTTGGTTTTTTCTAGCAAAAAAGGCGAAAAATTTTTGAATTATCATCTCCCTGTCGATTTGCGGGCGTACTACTGTTATTTTCGCTCCGATTTCGTGAGTTCGGCCAAGTGAGAATCTTAAGCCGCAAGCCTCATTTGTTCAGACCAGAAAAACTATATAAAGACAATTTTTATGTTTTTCAGCACGCCAAAGAAGTCAGCATCCGCGGAATGGTCTTCGACGCTGATCTGATTTTTGACCACTTCTACAACTTCCAAGTATTCGAAATCGAAGTCCACTCGATGAGGGGAGAGCAGATACTCCGTC
Source organism: Caenorhabditis sinica (assembly GCA_963932045.1). Taxonomy (NCBI): domain Eukaryota; kingdom Metazoa; phylum Nematoda; class Chromadorea; order Rhabditida; family Rhabditidae; genus Caenorhabditis; species Caenorhabditis sinica. Next base: position 7,973,040 of record OZ009940.1, on the reverse strand, counting down.
TTCGTCAAATGATTATTTCGAGATTGAACGCCACCCGATTCAAACAATGCAATGTTCGTTTCGATAGGGGTTTGGAACGTGCTGATTTCGATTTGGTTCGAGAAACTCTGGGAATGGCCGAAGATGAGGCAGTTCATCGTTTCAATATCCCGGATTCCGAAGGAGAGTATTTGGATTTTGTTATTCAAACTAACGAGATTGAAGTGGAGAAAAAAGTCAAGAAGAAGCCACGTGTCGGAGCAAGAAGATGATTTTCAATATTGCTGATTTTTTTGGATTCCGATTAATTGCCTGATGTTTTCCCTACTTGTCATAGACCTCGCGTTGTCTCGATTTTTCGCTTCATTTCCCTGTGAAACCTATTTAAATCGAAAGAGAATAAAGATAATTTTTAAATTGAAGTTTTTGTTCAATTGAGTCTACAGTTCCTCACAGAGCGTTCTGGTGTCTAGAAGAGCTTCAAAAAATAAATGTTCTTTCACGATGCACTGAATAGTAAAAATTCATCGTTTGCAAATACAATAATATTTTTATTTCTCTGTTACAAAAGTCCCAGTTAAATAATGGCACTTCTCTGATATTACTGCATTGATGTTTGGCAAGTGATATTTTCGTTTATCTGTGCGTCCAGATTTCCGGATAGTGAGATCTCCAAGGAATGATCAGCCCAAGGAGTAAACCAATAAAAATCATCCATGAACTTCCAGCAATAATCGTTTTTTTTCACTTAACTATTAGTCTCAACTTCTAAGGTTTAAGATTGGTCTGCAAATTATAATAGTGCACCCGTGCTTAAAAATGACTTTTTTTCTAACTCATCAAAGGAGATAATAGACGTTTAGTAACGGACGTTTAGTAACAGCGGCACACGAATGCCACTTTTTCCACTTTGTGGAAACGGCAGAAATATAATATTTTGGCTCCAAATCACTAAACTAAATATTGTGTTTCAGCTTCGGTTAGTTACTTCTATGAATCTGCTGAATACCCATTAATTTAAAAAATACACGTCTTTTTTCGTAAATAAAACGCATAAAATGCTGTTAACTTGTAAGTGCGTTAACGATTCTTGAGGTAAATTTTCTGTTCCACATCGAAAATATTCAGACTGTTTTTTTGAATACTCTAATACTGGATGGCTGGTATGTCCAATTCCTATTTAAAAATGTGGTCTTCTAGCAGTGTTGACTAAATATTCATTTGGAAAGTACATACTCTGCAAATTCTGACCTCTTTAAGAACCATTGTGTTTTTTCGCAATTTAGCAAAGAGAAATTGTCCCCAAAGAGTCACTCAATCGTACTAGCTTACTGTGAAGCAGAGGAAAACATTGGAGAGGTAACTATTATTTTCATTTTTCAGCGTTGTCACATGTGCCTAGGTTAGATTATCAAATTTGGAGTATTGTAATTCTCCATCAGAAACCTTTTGGGTACCCTTCAAACAGAAATTTGAAACCTCCCGGATATAACTCAGATTTATTAGAGTAAAAAGTTTGGAAAAGTCAATGCGACACTAACAGCATCTCCTGAATGGTACTTATTGTCACTTTGTGGAAACGGCAAAAATATTTTGGCTCCGAATCACTAAACTAAATATTCTGTTTTAGCTACAGTTTGTTGCTACTATAAATGTGTAACATAAAACATATGCAAGTGATTTGAAGAAAACGTAATGTTCATTGTTTCACCGAAAACTGAAATCCAGATTTCAAGAGATGTTACCAAGAGTTCTAACTCTTGTTGAGAGGCAAGAAAAGCCCAGCCTACATAGCATTTCAATAAAACAGAAACATTTTTGATTGAACAGAAAGAAACGGTTTCACAAGATTCTCTTAATTTGAACTGTTTGACACTGACTGATGGGATCTTTCAACAGTAATTTATTTTCTAGTAATTTATTTAACATTGATGTAAAGTAATCCGTTCATACCCTTAAATCAGAAATTTTTGGAGAACGCAGCGGAACACAATTCAACATACTCGAAATCGCCTTTTCCTGAGCGATTATTCACGGAACAAAGTGTGAGAATATTTCCAAGGAAACTTTCCCTTTTCTCTCATCAAGTCGATCAAGTCCGTGAAATCGTATTTGTCATCACATTCCATTTCTCCTCTTCGGTTTCTCAAGAAGGTCAATTCGGAAAGCGGGAATGTGATTCGCCCCGCCCAAATGTAAATGAACATTTTTCTCTGCTGTCTGGCGTTTATGTTGTTATATTTTTATATTCTGCATTTATGTTTAGGTACCGCATGTTAATTTTCAAACGTAGCCTTTCTTCTGGTTTTTTTTCACTTGCAATCTATCGCGAATGTCATTTCTGTTATGTTTGGTTCTCGATAAATTCGAATTTTTCTGAAATTTCGGGAAAAGCTCAAACTCGCAGCTTCAAATGGTCATGACTTTTTCAAACTGGACCGAAGTAAAAAATCAATGAAAAAAATGATGCTGGGTTGTTGTTCTGTTAGAAATGAAAAATTGTTTGACTCTAAATATCAAACGGAGCAAGTTGCTGAGCAAAGAGGGCATGTTTTTCCATATTCCCACTTTCAATTGATGCTGTCAGAGTTGAAGCTGGAAAAGGTCATCACCGAAATGATCCATTACATTCAAATCAAACAACACAAGTCTGAAAAGATTCCGACGTTATCATAAAAAATAGCATGTTTTTTTCATTTTTTGACCGTTAAAATTGTTAACTTGTTTTGAGTTTATCGTACTTGCAAACGTTTTTCTTTGACCCTGACAATGCATTTCTTTATAGAATTCAGAAGGAAAGACTTTGTCTTTCGTTTCCCAATTCTATTCTGCTTGATTTTTTCGTCTGCAAGAAAAGAAGCAAACGTTCACAAGAATGAAATATTTCTATATGTTCTTCTTTTGCTGCCTCTTCATAGCTACATCCGGTTTGGGCTACTATCATGTAAGAAACGAGCGGAGCAAGTTGTCAAATAAACTTCTTTTTTTTTCCAGACCTGCCTGCTCAGAGTCACCTCCAAATGCGTTCCAGAGTGGGTGAGCTGCACTGGTATACCCGCTCCAGCCTCTTATCGTAGACTACTTCCTCCAGCCAATGATCTTGCCTCTTTGGAAGACTCCTTTAATAAAAAAGTTATCGTAAGTAGAACGAGGCACAAAGAAAGAATTCTAAGTTGATTTATAGTTATCGAATAATTTCAAAAAGTAAATGATATTCAAAAAAAAATTGGTTAATATAATGCTGTTGTGAGAACTTTTGACTGAACAAACGTTATTGGCTATGAGAAATTGAAAATTTTAAATGTTTATATGTATATGTACGTTTCTAATGATGCATGTCTTCATATCACGGTATCCTAAACGTGACCCCCTTTAAAAAAATTTCATATTTTTCGGCTGAGAGCCAAAAAGTCTTTGATAATAGGGATGACCTAAAGTCTGTCACATAATTAGTACTTGTAGTTTACATGCCAAACATTTAGCGTGCCGTCCTGAAAAAATTTTCAACCTTTTCCTGCGAGATATTCGTGAATATCGAATCCGTGACTCATTGGGAGTTATCAGTCAAAAAATCTCGCAAAAAATAGGAATGTATGAATCTGGATTACTGAAAATGAACGTATTTCATGCATGGTTAGAGAGGTCATTTTTGTAAAACTTAAAGATCTTGTGATTATGAGTTTTGCTTATCAAAACTTAAAAAAATAGACACAAAGTTTGAGCAACTTTGGATATGATTTATTTAAGTTACGGGATTGGAAATAATCACCTCAGTTTTAAGGATAGTTTTTTGGAATGACTCCAATTTGGTTCAAATTAATTCAGCAGTTTTTCAAGGGTCTTATGATGTACATTTAAAATACATAATGCCATACCACTGTCAATGTTTCCAAGAAAACGTAGCATTTCCCCAGTCGGATATTTTCCCAAAGCTTATGTATTTTCGTCAAAAAACATATTTTTGGTGTAAATTGTTCAACTGATACTAAAAATATAATAGCTTCACTCACTTTGTCAATGTTTAGAGGAATTGAAATAACATGTATTGATCGCCAACTGATTCCCCTAAATTTTTTTGAAGTGGGCATAATTCGAACCTACCCATAGACGTAAGAAACCCTGTGAAACGATTTTTTTTGAGGAGCCCCCCTTCCCGAGATATGCCGCCTCCTAAATTTTCGCGTGAGATGGGCCTCCGCAGACTTTGACGGGTCATAACTCTGCTCAAAATTATCCAATCAAGATGTTTAAAAAAACAAAATGTGTAAAATCTTCTTGTTTTTTAGATTATAACAAAATAATGTACAGAAACTTTGTCTTGAATATTGAAAATCGTGAAAAAAAGAAAGGTGTCAATCCCAAATTTTTTTCCAACTCATTGAATTATATGGGACTATACCCAAAAGAAAGAGCATCTTTAACTTAGTATATGTTCAAAAAATCAGGGTAGGTTGTCGGTCATTTTCGAGAAAAAAATTAATTTTTTCAAAAAAAAAATTTTTTTTGAGAATTTTTTTTCTAAAATTGGGTCAAAATCTTATTTTCTTGTGTTATTTTGTTGATTCTCAGTATTAATAACATTTATATGCATCATGATTCATCAACAGTCTGCTATCATAAAACAACACATATGAGAATTTTTGTTCTTGAGTTCTGGAAATTTAGGTCTTTGAGGAATTCTAATGCATATAAATGTCATTAATACTCAGAATCAACAAAATAACACAAGAAAATAAGATTTTGAAACGTTTTTGAGAAAAAAGTTCTCAAAAAAAAATTTTTTTTTTGAAAAAATTAATTTTTTTCTCGAAAATGACCGATAACCTACCCTGATTTTTTGAACATATACTAAGTTGAATGTGCTCTTTCTTTTGGGTATAGTCCCATATTATTCAATGAGTTGGAAAAAAATTTGGGATTGACACCTTTCACTTTTTCACGATTTTCAGTAGTCAAGACAGAGTTTCTGTACATCATTTTGTTATAATCTGAAAAACAAGAAGATTTTACACATTTTGTTTTTTTAAACATCTTGATTGGATAATTTTGACCAGAGTTATGACCCGTCAAAGTCCGCGGAGGCTCATCTCACGCGAAAATCTAGGAGGCGGCATATCTCGGGAAGGGGGGCTCCACAAAAAAAAATCGTTTCACAGGGTTTCTTACGTCTATGGGTAGGTTCGAATTATGCCCACTTCAAAAAAATTTAGGGGAATCAGTTGGCGATCAATACATGTAAATGAAAAACAACAACATGTTTTACAGGAGCTGAAACGATCTGGAGGCGTTATTCAACAACCAATGCCAACTAAATTTTTCTCGGAATGCCCAAATCAAGAGATACTTCAGAACCAGACAATGTGGATTTGTTGCATGTACGCAGTATAATAAACAGTTTTTATAATTTGTTCAGCGTTTCAAATTTCTACCTCAGACTGCACATATTAAACTTATATCAAAAGTATCATAATAGAATCTAATAAACAATTTGAAAACTGAATATGGTAAGTGTCCCCTTCACCTAATAATGTAGATTGATTTTAAACGAAATCCTGTTTGGTTTTTTGTAAAGATTTAACTCCCAGTTTTGGGGAGTCGAAGATTCTGAGAATAAAACTGTCAGGCCTAATGGTAACAAGCAGACAATCTTTCCGAGAAAAACACAACAATAGAACATGACTGAAGAGAGTGTTACAGTAGTTAGCTTTTTCCTAATACCATCAGACTTGCTAAAACCGGACCAACGCACATAAAAATCTTCAGCTGCACTGTTTCTCTCAGGTTTCCTTTGAACATCCGGTCCATCAACACGGGAACCAAGTGAGATCAGTGTTGGTATTTCTGGGATGCTTGATAACTCCTGTATAGCTAAACACGGACATTATTAATACCATTTTGATAAACTTTTTGCTCACTTTTTGCTTTTTAGTCAGAGATGTTTAAAAACTTAAGCGGGGGAGATCGTCGTCTAGTGGCTAAATACCACTAGTACTAGTACTAGCTAGTAGAAACCGGCCTCAAAAAACAATGGTTGGTTACAGTTTCAGAAAACTTCGAAAGCACTTTTGGCGCTTTGCATTGTTCATCGTTCCTCTTACATTTTGGGCACTCCTTACAAGTCCGATAACTCGATATGAATACGCACAGAGCTTGCACAATACAACAAAGGACAGGTGAAACAGATAGTTTTGTAAGCGCGGGATTCAGCTCCTATCGCTGGGAGATCAACAAACTTTCTCACCTCTTCTAGTCCCAGGTGCTCTCAGATTGAGTTAGAGCACGTCGTCCACAATCGTGGAACGCTACTATCTAACCGAGTTGGTTATGTAAACATTTAAAATTGGGAGTATTCACGATATTTTGTTCAATCAGCAGTTGACAACCTTTTTGCTCTAATGGCACATTTTTTAGTTTTTTTTTTCGAAATGTACACCGAAAACAAATTGAAAATATAGACAAAACGTCTTCACATCTGTTCCCAGTGAAACAGGTATCATCCAATTGTGTCAGAAATTTTTTAGCTGTTTCAAGGAACCAAAAACTATTGTTATCACAACGCGTACTCGATTCTGTTTTCTTTTCCATGCTCGATAATTAACACAATGCAAGTGCGCGCTATCGTCCACTATGTTATTATGTGGTCTAGTTATTGATCGAATTTCTTCCAACCTTACGAGATTTATTTATTTTCGTTCAATATTTTTCTCCTAAAATGGCAACGATTCCCCTACTCAAACTGCCATTCCTCTCCCTAGAACAGATCATAAAATCAATGGATTTTTTAAATGTGTTAGTCTAAATTCTCTTGAATTTGAAGTTTCCTGCGTGTTTTTTCAGATTCCAGATGTCCATTTTATCCCGCCGTCTCAATAAAATCATAAAAGCGTTCAAACATGAACTCGAAAGTTTTCATATGGTATTAGATACTGCAAGGTTAAAGGATCGTATCGAAATTTTGGAAGGAAATGAGGCAACTGAAATTCTTTTACACCCGGAATGCGACGATTGGCTCTTTCTTTACGATCAGAGAAAAATCGAGAGAATCAAGGCAAAAACCATCATTGAGAAAATCGAAAAAATCACATCCAAAACCTCGAAAGGCACTCCATTCGAAACTATTTTCCATTATTTTTCCACAATTTTCAAAATTGAAAAAGTTCATTTTTCCATTCGAAGAAGAACCGAAAACCTCACGGAACACAGTATTTGGAAACTTGTTCCAAAGTTCCAAATGATTTCTCTTGATCCGAAAACCAGTTATTGGGACCGTATTCCATTAACAAAATCCGAACTGGATTTCATTTTGGAAAGTGTAAAATGAAAAAAGCTCGACTTAAAAATTGAGGTTTGTCGGACTGATCCGAAGTATGTGAAATCTTTGAAATGTGAAGAAATTTACCTCCGTAGGGATACCGAATGGTTGAACATCAACTTGGATGGATCTTCTTTGAAGAAATTATTCATAGATAGTTATGATTTTGAAGAAGAGAAGATTACCGTATTTACTCTATTAGTGGGGCACCTCTTATTGAAGGGCACCTCCAATAGAAGGTCATCCAGAAAAGTAGGTTGAACAATTGAAGGGCATGCCCCACTATTAGAGTAAATACGGTAACTCACTTCTGAAACAATGGATAGCAGGGAGGAGCACAATTCTGGAATATGTTGATTGCAACAAACACACTGAAAGGGATGTTTTTGATCCCAGAGAAATATTGCATGGAATCCGGCACACTTCCAGAGAATCCTGGTTAGTTTATAATAATTCGTTTATTTAGAAACATGTATCACCGTTTCAGAAATGGGGCTGACGCGCTCCATATCAATCTCAGTGCGCGCGCGTTTTCTAACACTGGTAGATCAGAAATAAGGTCTGATAATTTAGATCTACCACTGCGAGAGAAGCACGCGCATATTGAGGTGGAGAGCATCTTTCACATTCCTAATACGGTTCATGCCAGTCAAACGGTTAGCCGCGGCATTTCGGGCAGAATTTGACCGGCCGCGGCCCTGTTTTTGAAAGCCTTACTGTTTCATATTTTGCCTATATTTTCTTGGATTATCAACAATCTGCTCATTCGAACATGCCGTGAACAAAAATGATGTGCTACATAGTAAGCAAGTAAGCTGAACTGGCGGGTCATGACATTGTTGTCTAAATATCAAAATGTTTCTATAGCGACAAAGTTTGATACTCAGTCAGTACAGTAAACACTGACGTCAAGTGTCAGTTGAGTGAACTTGCACCCCAACAAGTCTTCCAAAACCATATCGTCCACTTTTTTCAGTGGGAATGAAAGGGAACGTCTTGGTCTTCCCAACGGGCCAATAGTGTTTATCCAGAGAGAGCGTGATGGTCGTCGTGCGACGATTTGTGTCAACAGAAGTGGATTCTACATGCGTGTTTGTCGTGAAGAGCAACTGACAGACTTTAAATGAATATGTTGAATTATGATCGGTATATTGCGACTTGCTCAAAGTTTGTCCCTTTTTTGAAACATGTATGAATTATTTGCTTTAAAATGCTGATTTTTAGCACAATTTTAGCTCTAAAGTTTACAGTTTCAAGATTAATCTCTCTTTTTTGATACTCTGTTTCTAACAATGACTCACTCCCACTCTCTAATCGATCAGCGATATTCATTCACTAACTCTTTTCTTTTTTTTTGCCCAGAATAATGTCTTCGAAATTATCGTTACTTCGTCTTCCAATTTTCGCATAAGAGGAAACCGCGAAATGTAAGCTATCAACCAAACACCTAAAATACCGTATCTTCGAAGATATGGTAAAACCAAAAATACCGTATCTTCGAAGATATGGTAAAACCAAAAATACCGTATCTTCGAAGATATGGTAAAAACAAAAATACCGTATCTTCAAAGACATGGTAAAACCAAAAATACCGTATCTTCGAAGGTATGGTAAAAACAAAAATACCGTATCTTCAAAGATATGGTGAAAACAAAAATACCGTATCTTCAAAGATATGGTAAAAACAAAAATACCGTATCTCCAAAGATATGGAAAAAACAAAAATACCGTATCTTCAAAGATATGGTAAAACCAAAATAACCGTATCTCCAAAGATATGGTAAAAACAAAAATACCGTATCTTCAAAGATATGGTAAAACCAAAAATACCGTAGCTTCGAAGATATGGTAAAAACAAAAATACCGTAGCTTCGAAGATATGGTAAAACCAAAAATACCGTATCTTCAAAGATATGGTAAAACCAAAAATACCGTATCTTCAAAGATATGGTAAAAACAAAAATACCGTATCTTCAAAGATATGGTAAAAACAAAAATACCGTATCTTCAAAGATATGGTAAAAACAAAAATACCGTATCTTCAAAGATATGGTAAAAACAAAAATACCGTATCTTCGAAGATATGGTAAAAACAAAAATACCGTATCTTCGAAGATATGGTAAAACCAAAAATACCGTATCTTCAAAGAAATGGTAAAACCAAAAATACCGTATCTTCAAAGATATGGTAAAAACAAAAATACCGTATCTTCGAAGATATGGTAAAAACAAATATACCGTATCTTCAAAGATATGGTAAAAACAAAAATACCGTATCTTCAAAGATATGGTAAAACCAAAAATACCGTATCTTCAAAGATATGGTAAAAACAAAAATACCGTATCTTCAAAGATATGGTAAAACCAAAAATACCGTATCTTCGAAGATATGGTAAAACCAAAAATACCGTATCTTCAAAGATATGGTAAAACCAAAAATACCGTATCTTCGAAGATATGGTAAAAACAAAAATACCGTATCTTCAAAGATATGGTAAAACCAAAAATACCGTATCTTCAAAGATATGGTGAAACCAAAAATACCGTATCTTCGAAGATATGGTAAAAACAAATATACCGTATCTTCAAAGATATGGTAAAACCAAAAATACCGTATCTTCGAAGATATGGTAAAAACAAAAATACCGTATCTTCAAAGATATGGTAAAACCAAAAATACCGTATCTTCAAAGATATGGTGAAACCAAAAATACCGTATCTTCAAAGATATGGTAAAACCAAAAATACCGTATCTTCAAAGATATGGTGAAACCAAAAATACCGTATCTTCGAAGATATGGTAAAAACAAATATACCGTATCTTCAAAGATATGGTAAAACCAAAAATACCGTATCTTCGAAGATATGGTAAAAACAAAAATACCGTATCTTCAAAGATATGGTAAAACCAAAAATACCGTATCTTCAAAGATATGGTGAAACCAAAAATACCGTATCTTCAAAGATATGGTAAAAACAAAAATACCGTATCTTCGAAGATATGGTGAAACCAAAAATACCGTATCTTCAAAGATATGGTAAAACCAAAAATACCGTATCTTCAAAGATATGGTAAAACCAAAAATACCGTATCTTCAAAGATATGGTAAAAACAAAAATACCGTATCTTCGAAGATATGGTGAAACCAAAAATACCGTATCTTCAAAGATATGGTAAAACCAAAAATACCGTATCTTCAAAGATATGGTAAAACCAAAAATACCGTATCTTCGAAGATATGGTAAAAACAAATATACCGTATCTTCAAAGATATGGTAAAACCAAAAATACCGTATCTTCAAAGATATGGTGAAACCAAAAATACCGTATCTTCAAAGATATGGTAAAACCAAAAATACCGTATCTTCAAAGATATGGTAAAACCAAAAATACCGTATCTTCAAAGATATGGTAAAACCAAAAATACCGTATCTTCGAAGATATGGTAAAAACAAATATACCGTATCTTCAAAGATATGGTAAAACCAAAAATACCGTATCTTCAAAGATATGGTAAAAACAAAAATACCGTATCTTCGAAGATATGGTGAAACCAAAAATACCGTATCTTCAAAGATATGGTAAAACCAAAAATACCGTATCTTCGAAGATATGGTGAAACCAAAAATACCGTATCTTCAAAGATATGGTAAAACCAAAAATACCGTATCTTCAAAGATATGGTAAAAACAAAAATACCGTATCTTCAAAGATATGGTAAAACCAAAAATACCGTATCTTCAAAGATATGGTAAAACCAAAAATACCGTATCTTCGAAGATATGGTAAAAACAAAAATACCGTATCTTCAAAGATATGGTAAAACCAAAAATACCGTATCTTCAAAGATATGGTAAAACCAAAAATACCGTATCTTCAAAGATATGGTAAAAACAAAAATACCGTATCTTCGAAGATATGGTAAAAACAAAAATACCGTATCTTCGAAGATATGGTGAAACCAAAAATACCGTATCTTCAAAGATATGGTAAAACCAAAAATACCGTATCTTCAAAGATATGGTAAAACCAAAAATACCGTATCTTCAAAGATATGGTAAAACCAAAAATACCGTATCTTCAAAGATATGGTGAAAACCAAAAATACCGTATCTTCAAAGATATGGTAAAACCAAAAATACCGTATCTTCAAAGATATGGTAAAACCAAAAATACCGTATCTTCAAAGATATGGTAAAACCAAAAATACCGTATCTTCAAAGATATGGTAAAACCAAAAATACCGTATCTTCAAAGATATGGTAAAACCAAAAATACCGTATCTTCAAAGATATGGTAAAACCAAAAATACCGTATCTTCAAAGATATGGTAAAACCAAAAATACCGTATCTTCAAAGATATGGTAAAACCAAAAATACCGTATCTTCAAAGATATGGTAAAACCAAAAATACCGTATCTTCAAAGATATGGTAAAAACAAAAATACCGTATCTTCGAAGATATGGTAAAAACAAAAATACCGTATCTTCGAAGATATGGTGAAACCAAAAATACCGTATCTTCGAAGATATGGTAAAACCAAAAATACCGTATCTTCAAAGATATGGTAAAACCAAAAATACCGTATCTTCAAAGATATGGTAAAACCAAAAATACCGTATCTTCGAAGATATGGTAAAAACAAATATACCGTATCTTCAAAGATATGGTAAAACCAAAAATACCGTATCTTCAAAGATATGGTAAAACCAAAAATACCGTATCTTCAAAGATATGGTAAAACCAAAAATACCGTATCTTCGAAGATATGGTGAAACCAAAAATACCGTATCTTCAAAGATATGGTAAAACCAAAAATACCGTATCTTCAAAGATATGGTAAAACCAAAAATACCGTATCTTCAAAGATATGGTAAAACCAAAAATACCGTATCTTCAAAGATATGGTAAAACCAAAAATACCGTATCTTCGAAGATATGGTAAAACCAAAAATACCGTATCTTCAAAGATATGGTAAAAACAAAAATACCGTATCTTCGAAGATATGGTAAAAACAAAAATACCGTATCTTCGAAGATATGGTGAAACCAAAAATACCGTATCTTCAAAGATATGGTAAAACCAAAAATACCGTATCTTCAAAGATATGGTAAAACCAAAAATACCGTATCTTCAAAGATATGGTAAAACCAAAAATACCGTATCTTCGAAGATATGGTAAAAACAAATATACCGTATCTTCAAAGATATGGTAAAACCAAAAATACCGTATCTTCAAAGATATGGTAAAAACAAAAATACCGTATCTTCGAAGATATGGTGAAACCAAAAATACCGTATCTTCAAAGATATGGTAAAACCAAAAATACCGTATCTTCAAAGATATGGTAAAAACAAAAATACCGTATCTTCGAAGATATGGTAAAAACAAAAATACCGTATCTTCGAAGATATGGTGAAACCAAAAATACCGTATCTTCAAAGATATGGTAAAACCAAAAATACCGTATCTTCAAAGATATGGTAAAACCAAAAATACCGTATCTTCAAAGATATGGTAAAACCAAAAATACCGTATCTTCGAAGATATGGTAAAAACAAATATACCGTATCTTCAAAGATATGGTAAAACCAAAAATACCGTATCTTCAAAGATATGGTAAAAACAAAAATACCGTATCTTCGAAGATATGGTGAAACCAAAAATACCGTATCTTCAAAGATATGGTAAAACCAAAAATACCGTATCTTCAAAGATATGGTAAAACCAAAAATACCGTATCTTCAAAGATATGGTAAAACCAAAAATACCGTATCTTCAAAGATATGGTAAAAACAAAAATACCGTATCTTCAAAGATATGGTAAAACCAAAAATACCGTATCTTCAAAGATATGGTAAAACCAAAAATACCGTATCTTCAAAGATATGGTAAAAACAAAAATACCGTATCTTCGAAGATATGGTAAAACCAAAAATACCGTATCTTCTTCAAAGATATGGTAAAAACAAAAATACCGTATCTTCAAAGATATGGTAAAACCAAAAATACCGTATCTTCAAAGATATGGTAAAACCAAAAATACCGTATCTTCAAAGATATGGTAAAACCAAAAATACCGTATCTTCAAAGATATGGTAAAACCAAAAATACCGTATCTTCAAAGATATGGTAAAACCAAAAATACCGTATCTTCAAAGATATGGTAAAACCAAAAATACCGTATCTTCGAAGATATGGTAAAAACAAAAATACCGTATCTTCAAAGATATGGTAAAACCAAAAATACCGTATCTTCAAAGATATGGTAAAAACAAAAATACCGTATCTTCGAAGATATGGTGAAACCAAAAATACCGTATCTTCAAAGATATGGTAAAACCAAAAATACCGTATCTTCAAAGATATGGTAAAACCAAAAATACCGTATCTTCAAAGATATGGTGAAAACCAAAAATACCGTATCTTCGAAGATATGGTAAAAACCAAAAATACCGTATCTTCGAAGATATGGTGAAAACCAAAAATACCGTATCTTCAAAGATATGGTAAAACCAAAAATACCGTATCTTCAAAGATATGGTAAAAACAAAAATACCGTATCTTCGAAGATATGGTAAAACCAAAAATACCGTATCTTCAAAGATATGGTAAAACCAAAAATACCGTATCTTCGAAGATATGGTAAAAACAAAAATACCGTATCTTCGAAGATATGGTAAAAACAAAAATACCGTATCTTCAAAGATATGGTAAAACCAAAAATACCGTATCTTCGAAGATATGGTAAAAACAAAAATACCGTATCTTCAAAGATATGGTAAAACCAAAAATACCGTATCTTCAAAGATATGGTAAAACCAAAAATACCGTATCTTCGAAGATATGGTGAAACCAAAAATACCGTATCTTCAAAGATATGGTAAAACCAAAAATACCGTATCTTCGAAGATATGGTAAAAACAAAAATACCGTATCTTCGAAGATATGGTAAAACCAAAAATACCGTATCTTCAAAGATATGGTAAAACCAAAAATACCGTATCTTCGAAGATATGGTAAAACCAAAAATACCGTATCTTCAAAGATATGGTAAAACCAAAAATACCGTATCTTCGAAGATATGGTAAAAACAAAAATACCGTATCTTCGAAGATATGGTGAAACCAAAAATACCGTATCTTCGAAGATATGGTAAAAACAAATATACCGTATCTTCAAAGATATGGTAAAACCAAAAATACCGTATCTTCAAAGATATGGTAAAAACAAAAATACCGTATCTTCAAAGATATGGTAAAACCAAAAATACCGTATCTTCAAAGATATGGTAAAACCAAAAATACCGTATCTTCGAAGATATGGTGAAACCAAAAATACCGTATCTTCAAAGATATGGTAAAAACAAAAATACCGTATCTTCAAAGATATGGTAAAACCAAAAATACCGTATCTTCGAAGATATGGTAAAAACAAAAATACCGTATCTTCAAAGATATGGTAAAACCAAAAATACCGTATCTTCGAAGATATGGTGAAACCAAAAATACCGTATCTTCAAAGATATGGTAAAACCAAAAATACCGTATCTTCGAAGATATGGTAAAAACAAAAATACCGTATCTTCAAAGATATGGTAAAAACAAAAATACCGTATCTTCAAAGATATGGTAAAACCAAAAAATACCGTATCTTCAAAGATATGGTAAAACCAAAAATACCGTATCTTCAAAGATATGGTAAAACCAAGAATACCGTATCTTCAAAGATATGGTAAAAACAAAAATACCGTATCTTCAAAGATATGGTAAAACCAAAAATACCGTATCTTCAAAGATATGGTAAAACCAAGAATACCGTATCTTCAAAGATATGGTAAAACCAAAAATACCGTATCTTCAAAGATATGGTAAAAACAAAAATACCGTATCTTCAAAGATATGGTAAAACCAAGAATACCGTATCTTCAAAGATATGGTAAAAACAAAAATACCGTATCTTCAAAGATATGGTAAAAACAAAAATACCGTATCTTCAAAGATATGGTAAAACCAAGAATACCGTATCTTCAAAGATATGGTAAAAACAAAAATACCGTATCTTCAAAGATATGGTAAAACCAAAAATACCGTATCTTCAAAGATATGGTAAAACCAAAAATACCGTATCTTCAAAGATATGGTAAAAACAAAAATACCGTATCTTCAAAGATATGGTAAAACGAAAAATACCGTATCTTCAAAGATATGGTAAAACCAAAAATACCGTATCTTCAAAGATATGGTAAAAACAAAAATACTGTATCTTCGAAGATATGGTAAAAACAAAAATACCGTATCTTCAAAGATATGGTAAAAACAAAAATACCGTATCTTCAAAGATATGGTAAAACGAAAAATACCGTATCTTCAAAGATATGGTAAAAACAAAAATACCGTATCTTCGAAGATATGGTAAAACCAAAAATACCGTATCTTCAAAGAAATGGTAAAACCAAAAATACCGTATCTTCAAAGATATGGTAAAACGAAAAATACCGTATCTTCAAAGATATGGTAAAAACAAAAATACCGTATCTTCGAAGATATGGTAAAACCAAAAATACCGTATCTTCAAAGATATGGTAAAACCAAAAATACCGTATCTTCAAAGATATGGTAAAACCAAAAATACCGTATCTTCAAAGATATGGTAAAAACAAAAATACTGTATCTTCGAAGATATGGTAAAAACAAAAATACGGTATTTTTGGTTTTACCATATCTTTGAAGATACGGTATTTTTGTTTTTACCATATCTTTGAAGATACGGTATTTTTGGTTTTACCATATCTTTGAAGATACGGTATTTTTGTTTTTACCATATCTTCGAAGATACGGTATTTTTGGTTTTACCATATCTTTGAAGATACGGTATATTTGTTTTTACCATATCTTCGAAGATACGGTATTTTTGGTTTTACCATATCTTTGAAGATACGGTATTTTTGGTTTTACCATATCTTCGAAGATACGGTATTTTTGGTTTTACCATATCTTTGAAGATACGGTATTTTTGTTTTTACCATATCTTTGAAGATACGGTATTTTTGTTTTTACCATATCTTTGAAGATACGGTATTTTTGTTTTTACCATATCTTTGAAGATACGGTATTTTTGGTTTTACCATATCTTTGAAGATACGGTATTTTTGTTTTTACCATATCTTTGAAGATACGGTATTTTTGTTTTTACCATATCTTTGAAGATACGGTATTTTTGTTTTTACCATATCTTTGAAGATACGGTATTTTTGTTTTTACCATATCTTTGAAGATACGGTATTTTTGTTTTTACCATATCTTTGAAGATACGGTATTTTTGGTTTTACCATATCTTTGAAGATACGGTATTTTTGGTTTTACCATATCTTTGAAGATACGGTATTCTTGGTTTTACCATATCTTTGAAGATACGGTATTTTTGGTTTTACCATATCTTTGAAGATACGGTATTCTTGGTTTTACCATATCTTTGAAGATACGGTATTTTTGTTTTTACCATATCTTCGAAGATACGGTATTCTTGGTTTTACCATATCTTTGAAGATACGGTATTTTTGTTTTTACCATATCTTCGAAGATACAGTATTTTTGTTTTTACCATATCTTTGAAGATACGGTATTTTTGGTTTTACCATATCTTTGAAGATACGGTATTTTTGGTTTTACCATATCTTTGAAGATACGGTATTTTTGGTTTTACCATATCTTTGAAGATACGGTATTTTTCGTTTTACCATATCTTTGAAGATACGGTATTTTTCGTTTTACCATATCTTTGAAGATACGGTATTCTTGGTTTTACCATATCTTTGAAGATACGGTATTTTTCGTTTTACCATATCTTTGAAGATACGGTATTTTTGTTTTTACCATATCTTTGAAGATACGGTATTTTTGTTTTTACCATATCTTCGAAGATACAGTATTTTTGTTTTTACCATATCTTTGAAGATACGGTATTTTTGGTTTTACCATATCTTTGAAGATACGGTATTTTTCGTTTTACCATATCTTTGAAGATACGGTATTTTTGTTTTTACCATATCTTTGAAGATACGGTATTTTTGGTTTTACCATATCTTTGAAGATACGGTATTTTTGGTTTTACCATATCTTTGAAGATACGGTATTTTTGTTTTTACCATATCTTTGAAGATACGGTATTCTTGGTTTTACCATATCTTTGAAGATACGGTATTTTTGTTTTTACCATATCTTTGAAGATACGGTATTTTTGTTTTTACCATATCTTTGAAGATACGGTATTCTTGGTTTTACCATATCTTTGAAGATACGGTATTTTTGGTTTTACCATATCTTTGAAGATACGGTATTTTTTGGTTTTACCATATCTTCGAAGATACGGTATTTTTGTTTTTACCATATCTTTGAAGATACGGTATTTTTGTTTTTACCATATCTTCGAAGATACGGTATTTTTGGTTTTACCATATCTTTGAAGATACGGTATTTTTGGTTTCACCATATCTTCGAAGATACGGTATTTTTGGTTTTACCATATCTTCGAAGATACGGTATTTTTGTTTTTACCATATCTTCGAAGATACGGTATTTTTGGTTTTACCATATCTTTGAAGATACGGTATTTTTGGTTTCACCATATCTTCGAAGATACGGTATTTTTGGTTTTACCATATCTTTGAAGATACGGTATTTTTGGTTTCACCATATCTTCGAAGATACGGTATTTTTGGTTTTACCATATCTTTGAAGATACGGTATTTTTGTTTTTACCATATCTTTGAAGATACGGTATTCTTGGTTTTACCATATCTTTGAAGATACGGTATTTTTGTTTTTACCATATCTTCGAAGATACGGTATTTTTGTTTTTACCATATCTTTGAAGATACGGTATTCTTGGTTTTACCATATCTTCGAAGATACGGTATTTTTGTTTTTACCATATCTTTGAAGATACGGTATTTTTGTTTTTACCATATCTTCGAAGATACGGTATTTTTGGTTTTACCATATCTTTGAAGATACGGTATTTTTGGTTTCACCATATCTTCGAAGATACGGTATTTTTGGTTTTACCATATCTTTGAAGATACGGTATTTTTGTTTTTACCATATCTTCGAAGATACGGTATTTTTGGTTTTACCATATCTTTGAAGATACGGTATTTTTGTTTTTACCATATCTTTGAAGATACGGTATTTTTGGTTTCACCATATCTTCGAAGATACGGTATTTTTGGTTTTACCATATCTTTGAAGATACGGTATTTTTGTTTTTACCATATCTTTGAAGATACGGTATTTTTGTTTTTACCATATCTTTGAAGATACGGTATTTTTGGTTTTACCATATCTTTGAAGATACGGTATTTTTGTTTTTACCATATCTTTGAAGATACGGTATTTTTGTTTTTACCATATCTTTGAAGATACGGTATTTTTGTTTTTACCATATCTTCGAAGATACGGTTTTTTTGGTTTTACCATATCTTTGAAGATACGGTATATTTGTTTTTACCATATCTTTGAAGATACGGTATTTTTGGTTTTACCATATCTTTGAAGATACGGTATTTTTGGTTTTACCATATCTTTGAAGATACGGTATTTTTGTTTTTACCATATCTTTGAAGATACGGTATTTTTGGTTTTACCATATCTTTGAAGATACGGTATTTTTGGTTTTACCATATCTTCGAAGATACGGTATTTTTGGTTTTACCATATCTTTGAAAATACGGTATTTTTGTTTTTACCATATCTTCGAAGATACGGTTTTTTTGGTTTTACCATATCTTTGAAGATACGGTATATTTGTTTTTACCATATCTTCGAAGATACGGTTTTTTTGGTTTTACCATATCTTTGAAGATATGGTATTTTTGGTTTTACCATATCTTCGAAGATACGGTATTTTTGTTTTTACCATATCTTTGAAGATACGGTATTCTTGGTTTTACCATATCTTTGAAGATACGGTATTTTTGTTTTTACCATATCTTTGAAGATACGGTATTTTTGTTTTTACCATATCTTTGAAGATACGGTATTTTTGTTTTTACCATATCTTCGAAGATACGGTTTTTTTGGTTTTACCATATCTTTGAAGATACGGTATATTTGTTTTTACCATATCTTTGAAGATACGGTATTTTTGGTTTTACCATATCTTTGAAGATACGGTATTTTTGGTTTTACCATATCTTTGAAGATACGGTATTTTTGTTTTTACCATATCTTTGAAGATACGGTATTTTTGGTTTTACCATATCTTTGAAGATACGGTATTTTTGGTTTTACCATATCTTCGAAGATACGGTATTTTTGGTTTTACCATATCTTTGAAAATACGGTATTTTTGTTTTTACCATATCTTCGAAGATACGGTTTTTTTGGTTTTACCATATCTTTGAAGATACGGTATATTTGTTTTTACCATATCTTCGAAGATACGGTTTTTTTGGTTTTACCATATCTTTGAAGATATGGTATTTTTGGTTTTACCATATCTTCGAAGATACGGTATTTTTGTTTTTACCATATCTTTGAAGATACGGTATTCTTGGTTTTACCATATCTTTGAAGATACGGTATTCTTGGTTTTACCATATCTTTGAAGATACGGTATTTTTGGTTTTACCATATCTTTGAAGATACGGTATTTTTGGTTTTACCATATCTTCGAAGATACGGTATTCTTGGTTTTACCATATCTTCGAAGATACGGTATTTTTGTTTTTACCATATCTTTGAAGATACGGTATTCTTGGTTTTACCATATCTTTGAAGATACGGTATTTTTGGTTTTACCATATCTTCGAAGATACGGTATTTTTGGTTTTACCATATCTTTGAAGATACGGTATTTTTGTTTTTACCATATCTTTGAAGATACGGTATTTTTGGTTTTACCATATCTTCGAAGATACGGTATTCTTGGTTTTACCATATCTTCGAAGATACCGTATTCTTGGTTTTACCATATCTTTGAAGATACGGTATTTTTGGTTTTACCATATCTTTGAAGATACGGTATTTTTGGTTTTACCATATCTTTGAAGATACGGTATTTTTGGTTTTACCATATCTTCGAAGATACGGTATTTTTGGTTTTACCATATCTTTGAAGATACGGTATTTTTGGTTTTACCATATCTTTGAAGATACGGTATTTTTGGTTTTACCATATCTTTGAAGATACGGTATTTTTGGTTTCACCATATCTTTGAAGATACAAATACCGTATCTTCAAAGATATGGTAAAACCAAGAATACGGTATCTTCGAAGATATGGTAAAACCAAGAATACCGTATCTTCGAAGATATGGTAAAACCAAAAATACCGTATCTTCAAAGATATGGTAAAACCAAGAATACCGTATCTTCAAAGATATGGTAAAACCAAAAATACCGTATCTTCAAAGATATGGTAAAACCAAGAATACGGTATCTTCGAAGATATGGTAAAACCAAGAATACCGTATCTTCGAAGATATGGTAAAAACAAAAATACCGTATCTTCAAAGATATGGTAAAACCAAGAATACCGTATCTTCAAAGATATGGTAAAACCAAGAATACCGTATCTTCAAAGATATGGTAAAAACAAAAATACCGTATCTTCGAAGATATGGTAAAACCAAGAATACCGTATCTTCGAAGATATGGTAAAACCAAAAATACCGTATCTTCAAAGATATGGTAAAACCAAAAATACCGTATCTTCAAAGATATGGTAAAACCAAGAATACCGTATCTTCAAAGATATGGTAAAACCAAGAATACCGTATCTTCAAAGATATGGTAAAAACAAAAATACCGTATCTTCGAAGATATGGTAAAACCAAAAATACCATATCTTCAAAGATATGGTAAAACCAAAAAAACCGTATCTTCGAAGATATGGTAAAACCAAAAATACCGTATCTTCGAAGATATGGTAAAACCAAAAATACCGTATCTTCAAAGATATGGTAAAACCAAAAATACCGTATCTTCAAAGATATGGTAAAACCAAAAAAACCGTATCTTCGAAGATATGGTAAAAACAAAAATACCGTATCTTCAAAGATATGGTAAAACCAAAAATACCGTATCTTCAAAGATATGGTAAAAACAAAAATACCGTATCTTCAAAGATATGGTAAAACCAAAAATACCGTATCTTCAAAGATATGGTAAAACCAAAAATACCGTATCTTCAAAGATATGGTAAAACCAAAAATACCGTATCTTCGAAGATATGGTGAAACCAAAAATACCGTATCTTCAAAGATATGGTAAAACCAAAAACACCGTATCTTCAAAGATATGGTAAAACCAAAAATACCGTATCTTCAAAGATATGGTAAAACCAAAAATACCGTATCTTCAAAGATATGGTAAAACCAAAAATACCGTATCTTCAAAGATATGGTAAAACCAAAAATACCGTATCTTCAAAGATATGGTAAAACCAAAAATACCGTATCTTCAAAGATATGGTAAAAACAAAAATACCGTATCTTCAAAGATATGGTAAAACCAAAAATACCGTATCTTCAAAGATATGGTAAAACCAAAAATACCGTATCTTCGAAGATATGGTAAAAACAAATATACCGTATCTTCAAAGATATGGTAAAACCAAAAATACCGTATCTTCAAAGATATGGTAAAAACAAAAATACCGTATCTTCAAAGATATGGTAAAACCAAAAATACCGTATCTTCAAAGATATGGTAAAACCAAAAATACCGTATCTTCGAAGATATGGTGAAACCAAAAATACCGTATCTTCGAAGATATGGTAAAAACAAATATACCGTATCTTCAAAGATATGGTAAAACCAAAAATACCGTATCTTCGAAGATATGGTAAAAACAAAAATACCGTATCTTCAAAGATATGGTAAAACCAAAAATACCGTATCTTCAAAGATATGGTAAAACCAAAAATACCGTATCTTCAAAGATATGGTAAAAACAAAAATACCGTATCTTCGAAGATATGGTAAAAACAAAAATACCGTATCTTCGAAGATATGGTGAAACCAAAAATACCGTATCTTCAAAGATATGGTAAAACCAAAAATACCGTATCTTCAAAGATATGGTAAAACCAAAAATACCGTATCTTCAAAGATATGGTAAAACCAAAAATACCGTATCTTCAAAGATATGGTAAAACCAAAAATACCGTATCTTCGAAGATATGGTAAAAACAAAAATACCGTATCTTCAAAGATATGGTAAAACCAAAAATACCGTATCTTCAAAGATATGGTAAAACCAAAAATACCGTATCTTCGAAGATATGGTAAAAACAAATATACCGTATCTTCAAAGATATGGTAAAACCAAAAATACCGTATCTTCAAAGATATGGTAAAACCAAAAATACCGTATCTTCGAAGATATGGTAAAACCAAAAATACCGTATCTTCAAAGATATGGTAAAACCAAAAATACCGTATCTTCGAAGATATGGTAAAAACAAAAATACCGTATCTTCGAAGATATGGTAAAACCAAAAATACCGTATCTTCAAAGATATGGTAAAACCAAAAATACCGTATCTTCAAAGATATGGTAAAACCAAAAATACCGTATCTTCAAAGATATGGTGAAACCAAAAATACCGTATCTTCAAAGATATGGTAAAACCAAAAATACCGTATCTTCAAAGATATGGTAAAACCAAAAATACCGTATCTTCAAAGATATGGTAAAACCAAAAATACCGTATCTTCAAAGATATGGTAAAACCAAAAATACCGTATCTTCAAAGATATGGTAAAACCAAAAATACCGTATCTTCAAAGATATGGTAAAACCAAGAATACCGTATCTTCGAAGATATGGTAAAACCAAGAATACCGTATCTTCAAAGATATGGTAAAAACAAAAATACCGTATCTTCAAAGATATGGTAAAACCAAGAATACCGTATCTTCAAAGATATGGTAAAACCAAAAATACCGTATCTTCAAAGATATGGTAAAACCAAGAATACCGTATCTTCAAAGATATGGTAAAACCAAAAATACCGTATCTTCAAAGATATGGTAAAACCAAAAATACCGTATCTTCGAAGATATGGTAAAAACAAAAATACCGTATCTTCAAAGATATGGTAAAAACAAAAATACCGTATCTTCGAAGATATGGTAAAACCAAAAATACCGTATCTTCGAAGATATGGTAAAAACAAAAATACCGTATCTTCAAAGATATGGTAAAAACAAAAATACCGTATCTTCGAAGATATGGTAAAACCAAAAATACCGTATCTTCAAAGATATGGTAAAACCAAAAATACCGTATCTTCGAAGATATGGTAAAACCAAAAATACCGTATCTTCGAAGATATGGTAAAAACAAAAATACCGTATCTTCAAAGATATGGTAAAAACAAAAATACCGTATCTTCGAAGATATGGTAAAACCAAAAATACCGTATCTTCGAAGATATGGTAAAAACAAAAATACCGTATCTTCAAAGATATGGTAAAAACAAAAATACCGTATCTTCGAAGATATGGTAAAACCAAAAATACCGTATCTTCAAAGATATGGTAAAACCAAAAATACCGTATCTTCGAAGATATGGTGAAACCAAAAATACCGTATCTTCGAAGATATGGTAAAAACAAAAATACCGTATCTTCGAAGATATGGTGAAACCAAAAATACCGTATCTTCAAAGATATGGTAAAACCAAAAATACCGTATCTTCAAAGATATGGTAAAACCAAAAATACCGTATCTTCAAAGATATGGTTAAACCAAAAATACCGTATCTTCGAAGATATGGTAAAAACAAATATACCGTATCTTCAAAGATATGGTAAAAACAAAAATACCGTATCTTCAAAGATATGGTAAAACCAAGAATACCGTATCTTCAAAGATATGGTAAAAACAAAAATACCGTATCTTCAAAGATATGGTAAAACCAAGAATACCGTATCTTCAAAGATATGGTAAAACCAAAAATACCGTATCTTCAAAGATATGGTAAAACCAAGAATACCGTATCTTCAAAGATATGGTAAAACCAAAAATACCGTATCTTCAAAGATATGGTGAAACCAAAAATACCGTATCTTCGAAGATATGGTAAAAACAAAAATACCGTATCTTCAAAGATATGGTAAAAACAAAAATACCGTATCTTCGAAGATATGGTAAAACCAAAAATACCGTATCTTCAAAGATATGGTAAAACCAAAAATACCGTATCTTCGAAGATATGGTGAAACCAAAAATACCGTATCTTCGAAGATATGGTAAAAACAAAAATACCGTATCTTCGAAGATATGGTGAAACCAAAAATACCGTATCTTCAAAGATATGGTAAAACCAAAAATACCGTATCTTCAAAGATATGGTAAAACCAAAAATACCGTATCTTCAAAGATATGGTTAAACCAAAAATACCGTATCTTCGAAGATATGGTAAAAACAAATATACCGTATCTTCAAAGATATGGTAAAAACAAAAATACCGTATCTTCAAAGATATGGTAAAACCAAGAATACCGTATCTTCAAAGATATGGTAAAAACAAAAATACCGTATCTTCAAAGATATGGTAAAACCAAGAATACCGTATCTTCAAAGATATGGTAAAACCAAAAATACCGTATCTTCAAAGATATGGTAAAACCAAGAATACCGTATCTTCAAAGATATGGTAAAACCAAAAATACCGTATCTTCAAAGATATGGTGAAACCAAAAATACCGTATCTTCGAAGATATGGTAAAAACAAAAATACCGTATCTTCGAAGATATGGTAAAAACAAAAATACCGTATCTTCAAAGATATGGTAAAAACAAAAATACCGTATCTTCAAAGATATGGTAAAAACAAAAATACCGTATCTTCAAAGATATGGTAAAACCAAAAATACCGTATCTTCAAAGATATGGTAAAACCAAAATTACCGTATCTTCAAAGATATGGTAAAACCAAAAATACCGTATCTTCAAAGATATGGTAAAACCAAAAATACCGTATCTTCGAAGATATGGTAAAAACAAAAATACCGTATCTTCGAAGATATGGTAAAAACAAAAATACCGTATCTTCAAAGATATGGTAAAACCAAAAATACCGTATCTTCGAAGATATGGTAAAAACAAAAATACCGTATCTTCAAAGATATGGTAAAAACAAAAATACCGTATCTTCAAAGATATGGTAAAACCA
Organism: Caenorhabditis sinica; assembly: GCA_963932045.1. Taxonomy (NCBI): domain Eukaryota; kingdom Metazoa; phylum Nematoda; class Chromadorea; order Rhabditida; family Rhabditidae; genus Caenorhabditis; species Caenorhabditis sinica. The sequence goes on along the minus strand of OZ009940.1, from coordinate 7,947,557 downwards.
AAAATACCGTATCTTCAAAGATATGGTAAAACCAAAAATACCGTATCTTCGAAGATATGGTGAAACCAAAAATACCGTATCTTCAAAGATATGGTAAAACCAAAAATACCGTATCTTCGAAGATATGGTAAAAACAAAAATACCGTATCTTCGAAGATATGGTAAAACCAAAAATACCGTATCTTCAAAGATATGGTAAAACCAAAAATACCGTATCTTCGAAGATATGGTAAAACCAAAAATACCGTATCTTCAAAGATATGGTAAAACCAAAAATACCGTATCTTCGAAGATATGGTAAAAACAAATATACCGTATCTTCAAAGATATGGTAAAACCAAAAATACCGTATCTTCGAAGATATGGTAAAAACAAATATACCGTATCTTCAAAGATATGGTAAAACCAAAAATACCGTATCTTCAAAGATATGGTAAAAACAAAAATACCGTATCTTCAAAGATATGGTAGAACCAAGAATACCGTATCTTCGAAGATATGGTAAAAACAAAAATACCGTATCTTCGAAGATATGGTGAAACCAAAAATACCGTATCTTCAAAGATATGGTAAAACCAAAAATACCGTATCTTCGAAGATATGGTAAAAACAAAAATACCGTATCTTCAAAGATATGGTAAAAACAAAAATACCGTATCTTCAAAGATATGGTAAAACCAAAAAATACCGTATCTTCAAAGATATGGTAAAACCAAAAATACCGTATCTTCAAAGATATGGTAAAACCAAGAATACCGTATCTTCAAAGATATGGTAAAAACAAAAATACCGTATCTTCAAAGATATGGTAAAACCAAAAATACCGTATCTTCAAAGATATGGTAAAACCAAGAATACCGTATCTTCAAAGATATGGTAAAACCAAAAATACCGTATCTTCAAAGATATGGTAAAAACAAAAATACCGTATCTTCAAAGATATGGTGAAACCAAAAATACCGTATCTTCAAAGATATGGTAAAACCAAAAATACCGTATCTTCGAAGATATGGTAAAAACAAAAATACCGTATCTTCAAAGATATGGTAAAAACAAAAATACCGTATCTTCAAAGATATGGTAAAACCAAAAAATACCGTATCTTCAAAGATATGGTAAAACCAAAAATACCGTATCTTCAAAGATATGGTAAAACCAAAAAATACCGTATCTTCAAAGATATGGTAAAACCAAAAATACCGTATCTTCAAAGATATGGTAAAACCAAAAATACCGTATCTTCAAAGATATGGTAAAAACAAAAATACCGTATCTTCAAAGATATGGTAAAACCAAAAATACCGTATCTTCAAAGATATGGTAAAAACAAAAATACCGTATCTTCAAAGATATGGTAAAAACAAAAATACCGTATCTTCAAAGAGATGGTAAAACCAAAAATACCGTATCTTCAAAGATATGGTAAAAACAAAAATACCGTATCTTCAAAGATATGGTAAAACCAAAAATACCGTATCTTCGAAGATATGGTAAAAACAAAAATACCGTATCTTCAAAGATATGGTAAAAACAAAAATACCGTATCTTCAAAGATATGGTAAAACCAAAAAATACCGTATCTTCAAAGATATGGTAAAACCAAAAATACCGTATCTTCAAAGATATGGTAAAACCAAGAATACCGTATCTTCAAAGATATGGTAAAAACAAAAATACCGTATCTTCAAAGATATGGTAAAACCAAGAATACCGTATCTTCAAAGATATGGTAAAAACAAAAATACCGTATCTTCAAAGATATGGTAAAACCAAAAATACCGTATCTTCAAAGATATGGTAAAAACAAAAATACCGTATCTTCAAAGATATGGTAAAAACAAAAATACCGTATCTTCAAAGATATGGTAAAAACAAAAATACCGTATCTTCAAAGATATGGTAAAACCAAAAATACCGTATCTTCAAAGATATGGTAAAACCAAAAATACCGTATCTTCAAAGATATGGTAAAAACAAAAATACCGTATCTTCAAAGATATGGTAAAAACAAAAATACCGTATCTTCGAAGATATGGTAAAACCAAAAATACCATATCTTCAAAGATATGGTAAAACCAAAAAAACCGTATCTTCGAAGATATGGTAAAACCAAAAATACCGTATCTTCGAAGATATGGTAAAACCAAAAATACCGTATCTTCAAAGATATGGTAAAACCAAAAATACCGTATCTTCAAAGATATGGTAAAACCAAAAAAACCGTATCTTCGAAGATATGGTAAAAACAAAAATACCGTATCTTCAAAGATATGGTAAAACCAAAAATACCGTATCTTCAAAGATATGGTAAAACGAAAAATACCGTATCTTCAAAGATATGGTAAAACGAAAAATACCGTATCTTCAAAGATATGGTAAAACCAAAAATACCGTATCTTCAAAGATATGGTAAAACCAAAAATACCGTATCTTCAAAGATATGGTAAAACCAAAAATACCGTATCTTCAAAGATATGGTAAAAACAAAAATACTGTATCTTCGAAGATATGGTAAAAACAAAAATACCGTATCTTCAAAGATATGGTAAAACCAAGAATACCGTATCTTCGAAGATATGGTAAAAACAAAAATACCGTATCTTCAAAGATATGGTAAAACCAAGAATACCGTTTCTTCGAAGATATGGTAAAAACAAAAATACCGTATCTTCAAAGATATGGTAAAACCAAGAATACCGTATCTTCAAAGATATGGTAAAACCAAAAATACCGTATCTTCAAAGATATGGTAAAACCAAGAATACCGTATCTTCAAAGATATGGTAAAAACAAAAATACCGTATCTTCAAAGATATGGTAAAAACAAAAATACCGTATCTTCAAAGATATGGTAAAAACAAAAATACCGTATCTTCAAAGATATGGTAAAAACAAAAATACCGTATCTTCAAAGATATGGTAAAAACAAAAATACCGTATCTTCAAAGATATGGTAAAAACAAAAATACCGTATCTTCAAAGATATGGTAAAAACAAAAATACCGTATCTTCAAAGATATGGTAAAACCAAGAATACCGTATCTTCAAAGATATGGTAAAAACAAAAATACCGTATCTTCAAAGATATGGTAAAACCAAAAATACCGTATCTTCAAAGATATGGTAAAAACAAAAATACCGTATCTTCAAAGATATGGTAAAAACAAAAATACCGTATCTTCAAAGATATGGTAAAAACAAAAATACCGTATCTTCAAAGATATGGTAAAAACAAAAATACCGTATCTTCAAAGATATGGTAAAAACAAAAATACCGTATCTTCAAAGATATGGTAAAACCAAAAATACCGTATCTTCAAAGATATGGTAAAAACAAAAATACCGTATCTTCAAAGATATGGTAAAAACAAAAATACCGTATCTTCAAAGATATGGTAAAAACAAAAATACCGTATCTTCAAAGATATGGTGAAACCAAAAATACCGTATCTTCAAAGATATGGTAAAACCAAAAATACCGTATCTTCGAAGATATGGTAAAAACAAAAATACCGTATCTTCAAAGATATGGTAAAAACAAAAATACCGTATCTTCAAAGATATGGTAAAACCAAAAAATACCGTATCTTCAAAGATATGGTAAAACCAAAAATACCGTATCTTCAAAGATATGGTAAAACCAAGAATACCGTATCTTCAAAGATATGGTAAAAACAAAAATACCGTATCTTCAAAGATATGGTAAAACCAAAAATACCGTATCTTCAAAGATATGGTAAAAACAAAAATACCGTATCTTCAAAGATATGGTAAAACCAAAAATACCGTATCTTCAAAGATATGGTAAAACCAAAAATACCGTATCTTCAAAGATATGGTAAAACCAAAAATACCGTATCTTCAAAGATATGGTAAAACCAAAAATACCGTATCTTCAAAGATATGGTAAAACCAAAAATACCGTATCTTCAAAGATATGGTAAAACCAAAAATACCGTATCTTCGAAGATATGGTAAAAACAAAAATACCGTATCTTCAAAGATATGGTAAAACCAAAAATACCGTATCTTCAAAGATATGGTAAAACCAAAAATACCGTATCTTCAAAGATATGGTAAAAACAAAAATACCGTATCTTCAAAGATATGGTAAAACCAAGAATACCGTATCTTCAAAGATATGGTAAAACGAAAAATACCGTATCTTCAAAGATATGGTAAAAACAAAAATACCGTATCTTCAAAGATATGGTAAAACCAAGAATACCGTATCTTCAAAGATATGGTAAAACGAAAAATACCGTATCTTCAAAGATATGGTAAAAACAAAAATACTGTATCTTCGAAGATATGGTAAAAACAAAAATACCGTATCTTCAAAGATATGGTAAAACCAAGAATACCGTATCTTCAAAGATATGGTAAAACCAAAAATACCGTATCTTCAAAGATATGGTAAAACCAAGAATACCGTATCTTCAAAGATATGGTAAAACCAAAAATACCGTATCTTCAAAGATATGGTAAAACCAAAAATACCGTATCTTCGAAGATATGGTAAAAACAAAAATACCGTATCTTCAAAGATATGGTAAAAACAAAAATACCGTATCTTCAAAGATATGGTAAAAACAAATATACCGTATCTTCAAAGATATGGTAAAAACAAAAATACCGTATCTTCAAAGATATGGTAAAACCAAAAATACCGTATCTTCAAAGATATGGTAAAACCAAAAATACCGTATCTTCAAAGATATGGTAAAAACAAAAATACCGTATCTTCAAAGATATGGTAAAACCAAAAATACCGTATCTTCAAAGATATGGTAAAAACAAAAATACCGTATCTTCAAAGATATGGTAAAACGAAAAATACCGTATCTTCAAAGATATGGTAAAACCAAGAATACCGTATCTTCAAAGATATGGTAAAACGAAAAATACCGTATCTTCAAAGATATGGTAAAACCAAAAATACCGTATCTTCAAAGATATGGTAAAACCAAAAATACCGTATCTTCAAAGATATGGTAAAACCAAAAATACCGTATCTTCAAAGATATGGTAAAACCAAAAATACCGTATCTTCGAAGATATGGTAAAAACAAAAATACTGTATCTTCGAAGATATGGTAAAAACAAAAATACCGTATCTTCAAAGATATGGTAAAACCAAGAATACCGTATCTTCAAAGATATGGTAAAACCAAAAATACCGTATCTTCAAAGATATGGTAAAACCAAGAATACCGTATCTTCAAAGATATGGTAAAAACAAAAATACCGTATCTTCAAAGATATGGTAAAACCAAAAATACCGTATCTTCAAAGATATGGTAAAACCAAAAATACCGTATCTTCAAAGATATGGTAAAAACAAAAATACCGTATCTTCAAAGATATGGTAAAAACAAAAATACCGTATCTTCAAAGATATGGTAAAAACAAAAATACCGTATCTTCAAAGATATGGTAAAACCAAAAATACCGTATCTTCAAAGATATGGTAAAACCAAAAATACCGTATCTTCAAAGATATGGTAAAACCAAAAATACCGTATCTTCAAAGATATGGTAAAAACAAAAATACCGTATCTTCAAAGATATGGTAAAAACAAAAATACCGTATCTTCAAAGATATGGTAAAAACAAAAATACCGTATCTTCAAAGATATGGTAAAAACAAAAATACCGTATCTTCAAAGATATGGTAAAAACAAAAATACCGTATCTTCAAAGATATGGTAAAAACAAAAATACCGTATCTTCAAAGATATGGTAAAACCAAAAATACCGTATCTTCAAAGATATGGTAAAACCAAAAATACCGTATCTTCAAAGATATGGTAAAACCAAAAATACCGTATCTTCAAAGATATGGTAAAAACAAAAATACCGTATCTTCAAAGATATGGTAAAAACAAAAATACCGTATCTTCAAAGATATGGTAAAAACAAAAATACCGTATCTTCAAAGATATGGTAAAAACAAAAATACCGTATCTTCAAAGATATGGTAAAAACAAAAATACCGTATCTTCAAAGATATGGTAAAACCAAAAATACCGTATCTTCAAAGATATGGTAAAACCAAAAATACCGTATCTTCAAAGATATGGTAAAACCAAAAATACCGTATCTTCGAAGATATGGTGAAACCAAAAATACCGTATCTTCAAAGATATGGTAAAAACAAAAATACCGTATCTTCAAAGATATGGTAAAAACAAAAATACCGTATCTTCAAAGATATGGTAAAAACAAAAATACCGTATCTTCAAAGATATGGTAAAAACAAAAATACCGTATCTTCAAAGATATGGTAAAACCAAAAATACCGTATCTTCAAAGATATGGTAAAAACAAAAATACCGTATCTTCAAAGATATGGTAAAAACAAAAATACCGTATCTTCAAAGATATGGTAAAAACAAAAATACCGTATCTTCAAAGATATGGTAAAAACAAAAATACCGTATCTTCAAAGATATGGTAAAACCAAAAATACCGTATCTTCAAAGATATGGTAAAACCAAAAATACCGTATCTTCAAAGATATGGTAAAAACAAAAATACCGTATCTTCAAAGATATGGTAAAAACAAAAATACCGTATCTTCAAAGATATGGTAAAAACAAAAATACCGTATCTTCAAAGATATGGTAAAAACAAAAATACCGTATCTTCAAAGATATGGTAAAAACAAAAATACCGTATCTTCAAAGATATGGTAAAACCAAAAATACCGTATCTTCAAAGATATGGTAAAAACAAAAATACCGTATCTTCAAAGATATGGTAAAACCAAAAATACCGTATCTTCAAAGATATGGTAAAACCAAAAATACCGTATCTTCAAAGATATGGTAAAACCAAAAATACCGTATCTTCAAAGATATGGTAAAACCTAAAATACCGTATCTTCAAAGATATGGTAAAACCTAAAATACCGTATCTTCAAAGATATGGTAAAACCTAAAATACCATAAAAAACTCTATTATCATCCAACATGTTTATCTTTGCGACTGCTAATGGAATAAGCCAAATTTTTCAAAACTTTTCTTTGAAACAGTAATTTTCTCAGTTTTAAATCATTCTAGTAATCACTGGATAATTATCCGAAAGTTTCATGATATTCTTGTTACTGTACCCATTTTCAGCGGACACTATATTTTTGCATTTTTTTATTGTATTCTCTTATTTCACTACAGTTTCTTCATCTCTGTTTTCTGAATAACTGTACTCCGAAATAGAATTATTCAAATAAAATTTTTTTTTCCTTTCAATATTGTTCCCGTCCTGTAAGCTTCCTCTGTTTACTTTTCTCGGCCCTGTTTTACCTCATGAGTCATTTTTCACACCTATAGCAGTTTTTTTCCACCCGTTCCCCATCATTCTCATTTTTATTCCTTTCCTATGGTTGCTGTCTGTGTTAGCTGACCTTAAGTTTTGTATTTTTATTTTATTTTTCTGAAGATTATTGATTCTATTTTATTTAAATTAAAGAAAAGGTGAGTTGAATAATTATTTTTAAAAAATGCTCATGAAATAAAATGTATTTTGCAGATTATGGAATTGACCCCCCCCCCCAAATAAGATAGCAACAGCTACACCGAATTCACACTATCAAGATGGACGGTTTCACAAATTTGAGTGAGTATTTTTCTGTATTACTGTAGTATCGGGTCACTGTTGTTACAGTACCTCAGAGTACACTGTCACTGGAAAACAACAATTCACAATTCGATCATATTTTTGCGATGACAAACTCTCGTCCCCGGTATTGGATCATACTTCATGGAGTTCATTCTATGTTGTCAGACAAAGACGATGGCGAGTTTCTTACAGTTTTTAACTCAAGATCCCCTAACCTTCATGCCTTTTCAGGAAGCACTGCGTCACCTATCAACTCGCGTATGGACCCAAAGAGTTGGAAAAAGGAAAGGTTAACTTGGACTTTGTTCTAATGTTCTATTTCTGTTTCTTTCATTGGAACAGAAACTTTTTCCTCCCAATTTGAAATCATCCATTTTCCCATGTTCCCATCAACACTTGAGTCATATCTCCTCACGCCCTCACTTTACAATGTTACATGATGCTTGTATAAAAGTAGACGTCTCGCCCGTCTTCGTTCCACATCCCAAAAGAGCTAATCCAGGAGAGCGGATCTCTTCATAATTGTTTTTCCTCCCCACATTCTTTCCTCCCAAATTTATTGTTTCTTATACTAAAACTTCTCCTTTTTTGCTATGAATAAAAACCTCAGAGGCTTTTTTATAATTGTGTATGTGTGTGTTCATCAATAAAAATGTATCCATACCAAAACACTATGCATAAACTGGTTAAAAATATAATTTTTTAAAATAATTTTTATTATAGTAATACTGTTCTTAATTATGATTATCATGTTTATTCATAAATCTTTTGTCTAATTCTTTCATTTCGATTAATAATTGTAGTTGCAGTTCCTGGTTTAGAGCTAGTGTTGTTCAAATGTTCAATAAATGTGTTCAGTTTCACACAAAAGCGGTTTCTGTGCACAGAAAAGTATTAGTTTAGTAGAGGCTGATGAAAATAAATCACTATCATTGATCTTATGGCATGCTCAAGGTTTAAACTTCGGTTGAAGTATGCATATTATTTCCGTGACGCTTTTCTGAAAAAGATATCAGTCTTTGGCATTTACTGAAACTGCAATAACTAGATTTCACACTCATTAGTTGTTCATTTTCTGTGTACTGCTTTCAAATATTTTTCGGTAAATTTTATGTGTCACCAAAACAGTAATTGATACCAGTTAAACCCTAAGACTATTGTAGTTGTTCAGCAGGCTCAAAACTGCTGAAAATGATGCAAAAAGTTATTCAGCCACTTCCTAACCGTTTATGACACCGAATGTGCTACGTTTGCTCATTTCGAAGCCAGATTTTAGAGCGATTTTTTTGCATTTTCATCATGATTTTCGGAATCTACACAAATGTTTACCTGTTTTAACGCAATAAAAATTTTTGGGGTAGCTTCCTCCTTTTCTCGAAATTTATAGAACAATCTTGATGTCATTTTCAATAAGATTTTGAAATTTCAAAAAAATCAGGTACTACCAATGTGATATATTTGTAAAATTTTCATTTTTCAAAGAAACAGCAAAAAATTCAATTTTGTTTACTGTAGTGTTATGAATTCTAATACTGCATTATTTTCTTTTTGTCTAGTGACCCATCTCTGTTTACAATTTTGTCTTCTTAGGTACCTAAGGCCTTGACGCAGTTTAACCTTATGAGTTATTGTAACGAATATTGTAACGAATTGTAATGTATTGTAACGAATAAGATGGATCGACCTCTCGGGTGTCCACAAGAGTGGAACCCTGGTGTGAATACGTCTGCTGGTCTGTTTGCCCTTCTCACTATGTGTAATCTGACCTAGGTGTCACCCGAAGACAGCGGACCACAATATATCAAACACGGAGAGAAAGAATAGATGGTGACGTGTTGTAAATCGTACACCACAACATTATCCTCCCCTCCTTCCTATTTCTTGTTTTCCTTCCGTTCTCCTTCATTCTTATTCATATTCTTCTCCGATGGTTGCTGTCTGTGTTAGCTGACCTAAAAGTATATTTTTATGATTTTCCTGACTATCTATACCCTGAAAATTTATTAAAAAGTGGTGAGTCTCAAGACAAAGAAGCAGGACCCTTGAGTGAAAAAAATCTGTTATAGATTATTCTTATAACTCGTTTTTGAAAAACATTTAACCGGGTTTTATTTCAGAGTTGAGATTTTCTCTCTTCTTATGGAAAAATGTCCGACGAAATCTCACAAACCATCTATTTGCTCCGTGAAAAACGAAAAAAGTTGGAGAAGTTCAACATTGTTAGTTTGCGAGCCAATCTGTAGGGATGACTATAATTTCATCTATTTCCAGGAACAAAGTGTTCTTGTCGCCATGTTGAGGCGCAGTGAAGATATGAGCTTCGCAGAAAAGCAGCATCAAGAGGCGAGGTTCACAGATGTCCAGATGCAGCTCCAAGAGGCTCGGTAGGAGATCTTGGAAGGAGTGGAGCACGGTGCATCGTGGTACAGAAAGCACGCGTTCCTTAGTGAAGACTACAGCGAACTCCAGGACGACCTCACCGTTAGTTTTAGAAATGCCATATTTTAGTGGAAATAAATCGAATAAATTTTAGAAGCGTCTTAACAAAGAGGAAGAGCTCCAGGAGGTATTGGAAGAGATGACAAAAAGCTATGAAAACCTCCTAGACGTGAGTTGATAATTTCAAATTTTGAGATTTTAACAGTTTTTTGTTTAAGAGATCCGATGACCGGGTGGCAGAGCTCGTGGACCAGCTCCACAGTATGAACAATGCGCTTGTAAATGTGAGGACGAGAGATCAGAGCGCGAAGCTCCTACAATAAGCTTGTTGGAGATATTGGAATTTGCCCAATCTGCATGGAAAACTTCGATGAAATGGAACATATCCCAAAAATACTCTGTGAGTTTTTCTAGATTTTAATTCTTGTTATATTACTTTTTTTCAGGCTGTGGACATTCACTATGCGTTTCCTGCAGAAATCCAACAGGCACGGGACCAGCGACCAACTTTCCCACCAACTACGCGGCGATGGGTATGGCCGGACAGCTTGGTGGCCCTAGAAATGATAATGATAAGGCTGGTCTTACAGTTCCTCCTTCTCTCTTTTTTCTGATTTTTTCTTCCATCCCCCTTCGATTTTCTTCCACCCCTACTGTTTTTCTTACACCCCCGAAAAATTACCGTATCCTTTTTATGACCCTTTTTTTCTTTCGAATAAAATATAATCGGCATATTCGGATCTTTTATCGAAAAAATCTACAAATTTTAGAACATGATATCTCGCCGTCTTTATAGAAAGGTCGCACATGCCCGTCTCATATTTATTTGGCAGCCACGTGCCGATAAGATATTCATCGATGGGGATGGTACTCAAAAGTCTTTTTGTAAAAGTCAACCACGATATTTTGTCGGATGAAATAATCTAAATTTTCTGAAACAGAATTTATTTGTCAAGTTTCGCAATCAGTTTTGAGTAACTCACTATGCTTCATATATTTTCCAAAGGTAGATTAATGTACGGAGATGAGTGCAAGAGGAAGATTATCTTGACAAACATCATCCTCTATTTCCAACTATCTGGAAACAGTCATATCATGTGTCGTGATCATATTACTGTTTTTTACTGTTTCAACTTGCATACTAATTCAGTTCCTTCAGTTATCATACATTCCTTCATCGATCATATCTTGGCACTCGTACTTATGTGAAAACATGCTCCTAGGAAATGTACCAACACATCACGGGCAGCATATTCAAATTTAGCTATGAATATTCTTTCGCAGCCTTTTGAGGCATTTTGCAACTCTTTTTCTTTGGAATAAAATATAATCGGCATAATCGGATCTTTTATCGAAAAATCTACAAATCGGAAAACATGATATCTCGCCATCTTTATAAAAAGGTCGCACATGCCCTTCTCATATTTATTTGACAGGCATGTGCCGATTAGATATTCATCGATGGGGAGGGTATTCTGAAGTTATTCCGTTTGTAAGAATCATGGGGAACCTTTTTTTCTCGAAAAAACTTTAAAATTAGAACACTTATTTTGACACAACTAGTTTTTTTCTTAAACTTGGTACATTGTTGGAGCGAGAAACATGGTGAAAGCAAATGACAACTAGCAAAATTTTAAACAAAAACATCGACTCTTACGCACCTTGAAACAGTAGGACGCTGCAAGTTGGAGTAAAAAACATTACTGTTTCAATTCTAAACTGATTGTGAGCGAAGATCGTTCTAGCAATGTGCAATAATCATCCAGTAGAATTTACAAAGAAATGAAATTCATGCTACTCACTCCTAAATTTCTGACTAAAAGCTGTTCATGATCTGATTTGTGTACATTACAGGGGTACAAATGGCATCAAAAAACAGTGTAGTTTATTTTCTATGCACTGGAACCACGAAGTTTTGTCGAATGAAATAATTGACATTTTCTGAAACAGAATTTATTTGTCAAGTTTAGCAAGGAGTTTCGGGTCACTCAATATGATTCAAATGTTTTCCAAATGTAGATGAATTTCTGGTTAGGACAGAAACAACGAGATTATCTTAAAAAAATATCATCCTCTATTTCCCACTATCTTGAAACTGTATTTTTTATACAGTGCGGTCAATATCGATAGGACCACCCCCTAATTGGGGTGTCCTGAGAAAACGAAAAAAGATATCAAAAATCTGTAAACGTCATTCGATTCAAAATCCAAAAATACCATGGGAACCAAATTTTCATTACTTTACCACTTTCCATTACCCCGTACTAACGGAAGGGTCTACGTGCAACCGGTCAATATCGATAGGACCACCTGGGAATTTCGGTATTTAAGTGATAATTTCGGTCTAATTTTTGAACCTCATGGCTTTCTATGTTATTTTTCCGTCCTTTCTCAGCGTTTCCTAAACATCTCGACACAAATTTCCAGTCATCTATCAACTTTCGAAACTTTTTTGGTTTTCGTGGATCTGAATTTTGGAGAATCGAAGTTTTTTGTTGATTAGGACTGTCGTGTTCCTGGAAAATTGACTGAACATGGGAGAAATACTATCTTCATATTGTGTTCTATCAGATATAGCCGTTTCAAGATTAACGGATTTTCCAGTCGGAGTATAACCACCTCTGATGCAGTCCCAAGATGACACCATTCTCAGGTATTGCCTATTCTTGCATTCCTGGAGTTGGGATACAAGTTTTAAATTGCACAAAAAGCATTGTACTGGCTAGAGAACATGTTCAGCTATTATTTTAAACTCATTCATCAACTTTTATCTTGTCTAGTAGAAATGGTTGTTGTCAAAAACATCTCACTGTACCACAAAACTACTGACTTGTTTGATAAATTTCTATAACTCATTTTTACGATCATGATTCCAGTTTTCTATGTTGAAACAAACTTAAAACTGTTAACAAAGTTGTTTTTAATAGAGCCTAAACGTTTTTCTGCATGAAAATATTTTCTAGATTGTTCCAGATCACCGGTTACAGATATGATTTAGCTACAGGGATGTATGGGTGTTTCTGGCATAATAAAACTGCTACCAGAGGTGCAAAAATGATGGAAAGAAATATAAATGATAGTTGAACATGTTCTCTAGCCAGTACAATGCTTTTTCAGCAATTTAAAACTTGTTTCCCAACTCCAGGAGTGCAAGAATAGGCAATACCTGAGAATGGTGTCATCTTGGGACTGCATCAGAGGTGGTTATACTCCGACTGGAAAATCCGTTGTTCTTGAAACGGCTATATCTGATAGAACACAATATGAAAATAGTATTTCTCCCATGTTCAGTGAATTTTCCAGGAACATTACAGTTCTAATCAACAAAAAACTTCGATTCTCCAAAATTCAGATCCACGAAAACCAAAAAAGTTTCGAAAGTTGGTAGATGACTGGAAATTTGTGTCGAGATGTTTAGGAAACGCTGAGAAAGGACGGAAAAATAACATAGAAAGCCATGAGGTTCAAAAATTAGACCGAAATTATCACTTAAATACCGAAATTTCCAGGTGGTCCTATCGATATTGACCGGTTGCACGTAGACCCTTCCGTTAGTACGGGGTAATGGAAAGTGGTAAAGTAATGAAAATTTGGTTCCCATGGTATTTTTGGATTTTGAATCGAATGGCGTTTACAGATTTTCGATATCTCTTTTCGTTTTCTCAGGACACCCCAATGAGGGGGTGGTCCTATCGATATTGACCGCACTGTATCATGCGTCGTGATCACATTACTGTTTATTTACTGTTTCAAGTTGTATACTCATTCAGTTCCTGCAGTTATTATACACTCTTCCTTCGAACATTTCAAAGCACTCGTACTTATGTGAAAACATGCTGCTAGGAAAATGTTCCAAGACATCACGGGCAGCATACTCAAATTTAGCTATAAGCATACTTGTTACGGGCCGGGCAGATGGAAGAATTTTTGCCTGCCCGGCCCGGCCCGGCCCGCTGCCTGCCCGGCCCGGCCCGCCCGGCCCGGCCCGCATCTGCCCGTCTGCCCGCAATGGTAGTTCAAAATTTTGAAGTGCCAGTTTTTAGCAGTGATAATGAAGGTGTATTTTTCGACCTAATTTTAAATGTTGTTGGAATGTTTTTAGGACAAAATTACAAAAAAATAATTTAGTTTTTCCAAAAAAAATTTGAAAAAAATTCTCGAAATTCCCAAAAATTTGAAAAACATTTTCAAGGCGGGCCGACGGGACGGGCCGGGCAGGCAAAATTTTTCACCTGCCCGGCCCGGCCCGGCCCGCCCGGCCCGCGGGCCGGGCAGGGCCGGGCCGGGCCGGGCATTTGCGGGCCGGGCAGGCAAATCACAAGTATGGCTATAAGTATTCATTCTCCGTCTTTTGAGCAACAATAAGCACATCACAGTCGATCTGAAAGTTAGCGGAGTGACTTTACAAACAAGCTCGACACACTGCAAACAGAGGATTCTCGCTATATTGATATACAATTTACCTGCTGTGTCATCCATGAATCAACTTTGAAAAAAAGGTAAATTTTCTCTGTTTCACGTTTCAGGCGAATTTTGAGTCTTTGCGCACCACATCACTGAGCTTGCTCCGCCATGTGAAAAATCACTTCAACACTACTACACCCATTCAAAGTTCCGCAATGTACATACCGTATTTGCCATAATTGTAGGGCCCCTCTAATACATAAAAGGGCACCCAAGCAAAAACGAATTGAGTATTTTCTCGTTTCTCTTTGTGACAAAGGAATGACTCAAATGATTTGCTATCAAAAATGGGTTAAGCCAAACACTAAATATCTTGCATATTGCTTCTAAAAAAACAGTTACATCAAATTTTTGTAATTTTGTGTGAATTTCGTATGACCGTAATTGATGCTCACAGCTTTATGTAGAAATAAGAAAAACTGGAAACAGAAAATGTTTTCTGTTTCACAGGTTTTATAAGTAACTTGCACTTCAGCCATCGAGAATTCAATGAAGAAATAGTGAGCACTATTGGCTGCAAAAACCACGAATTAAAAGTAGTTATATTAGATTTAGTGAAAATTCTCCATCCTCTTTTAAAACTGCATCAATGCACTTCGAATATCGCAATAATATTTAGCAATATTACACTGGAAATTAGAATTCTTGATATTGCGTTGCTGATTAGAAAACTTTGAAACGGCAAAAAACTGTGGAAAAAATGAATGATCACTGCTTTCATTTTCAGATATATTTGGTACTAGGAAACAACTTGAGAAGATAATAGCAATTCTGTTTTTGGCAATCACCAACTAGTATTCAATGAATGCAACCCACAAAGACTTCTGGAGTTCAGGTTCAAAATGCAGATCAACATAATTTAAAAAATGACAGAATAACTGGAACTATAGAAAACGACTCGTTTTGCGAATTTCTTGAAATAGTAAAAGTTTGCGTTTGCAACTCTAGAAATTGATTCGCAGCAGATATACATCGTTTTTTCTTCGATGCATCTACATTCCATAACTTCTAGACGTTAGACAGTAATCTTACTAGTTAGAGATGTGCAACCTAAAAATTTAGCGCGATTGTAATTTCCCAATCAGACTTTGTGGTTGATACTGCCTGAAACAGTAATTTTTCTTCAAATCAGACTTACAAATTCTGGTCAAAAATCAACACGGCATCTGAGAAAAAGTTCTCCATTCCACAAAGCCACCAAATCAGTGCTTATAATGGAAAGAGAAGACCTCGACCACTGAACTAATCAAAACTCGACACTGTTATGAGTACTACCTGAAACAGGAACTTTTGGAACTGATCACGAGGAAACAAGATGTACGCATGATTATAGGGCTCCGGGACAATTCGACACTAGCCATTTCGCAACTAGCGTCGATTTCGCAGTCGCGACATTTCGCAACCAAGACATTTCAAAACTGGACGTTTCGAAACTCTTTACGTAAGTCTTAAACTAGTCCACTTTAATCTCATTTAGGTTGTTTGGGATTGAGGGCATTGTTAACTATTCCAGATTATAGTCTACATTTGAAAAGTTAGGATTTTAATGTGAACTATCAACAGAAATTCTGCATTTTGTGGTTTCGAAATGACGTGCGTTGCAAAATGTCGTAGTTGCCAAACGACGGATCGCGAAATGTCTTGGATCCGATTTTAGACTTTGTCGCAGAGTCACATGTTTTCTGTTTCAATCTGACGCGGAGTTGGGACTATGAAAAATGGCTGCAATTATCCATTTTCAAATCGATTCTTGAAAGAAAGTTGAGTTGGAGTACAATGAAAGTAGTCTGTACTACTATTTTTTTTCCAAATTTACACTGCGAATTCATAATACCATCAAGCAATGTTGTGAACTATTCTACATTTAAATTTGGTTTTCTCGACATTCTACACTGGTTGTAGACTATTTTTTGTAGCGAATAGTTGGGTTCAAAAAAGGTGAAATTACAAATGAAACTTCGACTTTTCGAAAATTATAGGATATGCTGTATAAATAGCTAAACAATCATCAAAATTCATGGCGTTGTGTAGAAATCGGTTAAGTTTGAAGCAAAAAATGTTTTCATTTGCAATTTCAAATTTTTTCTGTTTCAACTTGAGTGTGAATTCAGTTGGTATGAGCAAGGTATTAGTTTTCTTCTGGTTTTCTGTTGTAGATTTTTTCGCTTCTGTATTCATATTGCTGCCGCTGCCGTTTTAGTCTGGCGTTCATTTTTTTTGTGCTGAGCTAAAAACTTTGTGTCAGCTTTCTATATTTTGTGTGCCCAAAATGGTGGTTTTGATTACATGTTCATCCATTATAATCTAAACACAAAAAAACTCAAAATCAAGAAGGATGTTTTAGGCAGAAAAAGAGAGGGATCCACCAATCCTAACAGAGCCAAAAAAACTTTGCCCCATGCCAGGCTCGAACTGGCGACCTTGGCATACCCTATATACTATAAGTACCACGCGCTAACCGACTGCGCCAATGGGGCACATCAACAGTCAGTGCTAATATGAAAGATGTAGGTGACATGTCATACACAAAGACTAACCATATGCATGTGCAGAACCAATATACGAAACACCTTGCATTGTTTTGGCATGTAGATTAGGACAGATGTATAGGCAGGCTACTTACATTACCTATTACATTTTTTCTTGCCCATACTATGTACATGGTCCACTTCTTAGTAATTCTTATAAGTAAGATTTTAATAACATTTAGATTTGCACGAATTTCAGAGAGAAATGCAAGGATTTTGTCGACAAATGTCAGCTAAACAATTACATGTTTCTTTGAATTAGTGGTTTTTGCAGAGTATAATCGTATAATCAGTAAAACTACCGTAGTCACTTCTGCTGAATCTGTATGCGCTTTTAAATTTCCCCCCCCCCCCCCATCAAAAGTTTCAATTTCGATCTTGCCTCCCAAAATTTGTTCAAATAAATTTCGGTTTCACATGAAGATTGAAAGTCGGTAAAAAAATAAATATACTGCTTCAGATATGTAGGTGTCATCAATTAGCAAAGGTGTTAGAACATAGCAGAACTTACGGTTGTACAAGTATCTGAAGAAAGCACCTCCTCATTTTGAACTTTTCTAAAACAGTAATAATTTGTGCAAAAAAATTTTAATTTGGTCGAGGGTGTATAATTTTACTGATTCACTCTGACTTTGAACATTGGTTGATCATGAGGTTTTCAGTATTCATGGCGTAAGATGGTGAAAGATCTAAAAAATTATCCCATTGAATAATGCAACAAACCAAAAAGTCAGACTAATTTTTCGAGCATTTGTGTCCTAAACTCGAACATTCCAAATGTTTTTTTTCTCAATAGAAGTCAAAGTAAAAGGAAATCGTTTTAACCAAAACATTGGGGTCATCTGAAAATGAATTCCCAGTAAGTTTCAGTTAGAATTTATCATGTTATGCGGCTAGAAAGAAACAGAAAATTTCCGAAATCCGGGTCATTTTGGATGGTGGTAACTTGAAAGATTTTGACGTTGAACCAACAGGAAACATCTGTAGGATACAGTAATCAAAACCTTCATTTCAAGACGGCGTCAATTCACTTTAAATATCATACTATCATTCTATTGGAAATTGGCCTTCTGTATACTGAGTTACTAATAAGAAAATTTTGAAACCGCGAAACATTGTGTAAGATGTTGTACCTCAAACTTTTATTCAAAATCAGCAAATTCTACGCACCTCCTCGACTAATTGATGCTCAAAACCGCCAATTTTTAATTTGGAAGAAATGAAACAGTGATATTTATTTTGATATAGCGGCAATGGGAATAATGCAAGTTTCAAAAAGTATATGTTGTCTGTCTGTGTCTGGATGTCCTAACAGACTTTTACGAATACCGTGGTCAGGTGCTTCTAAAAATACATTAAGAAAAGCTATCGGAAAAATCTGCACGTGTCTATCTATAATTATATTATGAAACAGCGATATTATTCGTCAGAGTAATCGGCTTTCTGGATACTGTGTTTCTGATAAGAAAAGTTTGAAACAGCGAAACTTTGTGTAAATGTTGTACCTCGAACTTTTACTTGAAATTCGCACCTCACCAGCTCATTGATGCTCAAAACCGTAAACTTTAAATTTGGAAGAAATGAAACAGTGTTTTGTTTTTTGATTTAGCGGCAATGGGAATAATAGAAGTTTCAAAAGATGCATCTTTGTCTGTCTGTGTATCTGTGTGTCCGGATGTCCTAATACAAACTTTTAGAAATATCGTGGTCAAGTGCTTCTAAATAATTGAAACTTGAATTAATTGTAATTCAAAAAACGAAATTGAGAAAAAATTGAAAGAAGTTTATCAAAATATCGCTGTCTGTCTGTGTGTCCGTAATTTCGGATGACTTTTTCTTTGCAATATAGATTCTCCGGTGCCATGTCGTTTCGCAACTAGACATTTCGCAACTAGACATTTCGCAACTAGTTATTTCGCAACCAGTAATTTCACAACAATTCGATTTCGCAACTAGACATTTTGCAAACAGTCATTTCGCAACTATATAAACTTGTTTGTTACATTCAGGTTTTAGGTTATATGTGATAGGGATCATTGTAAAAAACTCAGGTTGAAGCGGTTGCAAAATAACTGGTTGCGGAGCGTCGTGGTGCCGATTTTTCACAAATGAAAGTATGATCAAACTAAATAGGAGTTTAAATTATGGAGCCGATATTAGACATTGTCACACTGTCAAATGTTTTCTGTTTCAATCCGACGTAAAGTTGGGACTATGAAAGATGACTGCACTCTTAACGCCATTATTCAATTGATCTACAAATGAAACTTTGAATTTTCGAGAAGTATAATCTGGAATGTATGCGAAAGAATAATTGAAATTCATGAGGATGTGTAGAAATCGGGAACGTTTGAAACAGAAAATGTGTCCACTTGTGATTTAAATTTTTCTGTTTCTACTTGAGTGCGAATTCAATTGGTATAAGGAATGTGTACTGCATAGGATACTCATTCTTCAAAAAAAAAAAGAGAAAAAGTAAAAAAAAAAGAAAGAAAACTTCAAGAATCTTTAACTAAAAATAGTTGAGAATTCAATCTGAAAAAAATTATTGTAGTTTTCCCGTACCATTTTGTAGTCGAGTCTGCATGAAATCAATGGAGAGATCAAACTAAGCTGGAGTTAAAATTATTCGTTATCTTTGTGATACAGTAAAAATGTGGAGAAAGAAAAATAACTTCTAAATTTTATATGTTCTTCAATATCTGTTGGTCCAGATGTCTGCTATCTAATTTTCATAATAATCTCAATTTTCAACTATTAATTTTTTCTCAAAATTTTCTGTTTCAAATTTGTTGGAAAAATTCTTGCTTCCCAAATTTCCTGATTCCGTTTTCTTTTGTCGTTGGCCCACCTGAAAACTTCTTTTCTCACCAAAAAATGTTCGCCATCTAAATTTTATTCGCTCAGAACACAACAATAGTTTTTCAGCCAAATTCAGTCTACATACAAAAAATAGGGCAAAAAAGAGGCCAAAATAAATAATAGTATGAAAATAATGGGCAAAATAATGGAGAAATTTTGAGAAATTCAAGACCAGATTCGAGTCGAAAATAACAAAATTCCCACAAAAACTGGCTCAAAATCAGTCAAAAAATCTCAATTTTAAGCGGATTTTTAACAGAATTTTCAGCATAAAATGGGCAGGAACACGGTGAATTTTTCGCGACGTATTTTGAATTTCACACTTTCGCGCGCACCTGAAAATAGTAAGATCTGCAGGTTATGCGTCTCTTCGTTCTGCACGCTATTACCAGTGAAATAGCGTGCTGAACGAAGAGACGCTTACTGTAGAAATCTTACTGTAGAAATTTGAGCGCGAAAAATAGAAATTCAAAATGCGTTGCGAAAAATTCACCGTGAGGAAAAGAAGAGAAATTTATGCATAAATGGTGGAATTGTAGTGAGCACCAAGTGTGTAGGCGTGACGAAGATAGCAGACGCGAAGAGGACGATCATCGGGGGAGGAGAATTTGTCGCCGATACTGTAGGTTCCCGGGCTGACACAGTACACCTGGAAAATGAAAGAAGATTTGGGCGGGAAATTTGAAATTTTTTTGTGAAAAAATTTAGAGCATTTTGAGCCTAAACATGATCAAAATTTTGGACTAAAAATTGCGTTTTTCACGCTGAAATTAGGCCAGAATTTTAAAAAATTGGTTCAAAAGTCGACGTTTCTATGTAAAAATTGACGGATTTTCAGATTTTTGCGCTCAAAATCGACCAAAATATCCATTTTAGGGGTCCAAATTTCCACATTTCTGGGTCAATAATCACAGAATTTTTCGATTTTCGGGCTCAAAATTGGCCTAGAAGTGGCCAAAACCCTTCTAAAATGAATCTGTGAAAAAACCCACAATAATAGTCTTCTTATACATCTCCGAGATGACATTCAATTCCAGCTCTCCACCCCATGCTCCACCGCCGTCCGCCGGATTTTCGACACTCTTCAAATATCCTTCCCAAGTTTGTTCGACTTGTTCTTTTCCGGGTCCCTGTGAGTCAGTGTCGGCGATGAAGGGCTCGAATTCGCCACGATGCTCGGACATGTATTTCGCGCAGGCTTTGCGTAGTTTTCGAGCGGAGATCTGAAAGAAACTCTAATGTCTCTGAGGGAAGTTTTGGAGCATTATGAGCACAAAAATGGGCTAAAAACCTCAAAAATCAGTCAAAAAATGTCCAAAATCCACCAATTTTTTTAAAATGTGCACTTTTCTAGCTCAATTTTTGCCAAAAATTTCGAAATTTTGGTCAATTTCCCTCCATCTTTACTCCTTCTACCGTACCTCAATGCCCTCCTCGAGCAGTTGATGAGACACCGAATTGTACATACAATCACCGTCGGCCGGAATGTCAATCATCTTGAGTTGATCCTTTTGGAGCATCTGCAAAAATTATCGAAATTAGGATGATTTTTGGTTAATTTTTCCGCATTTTTAAAAAAAAATTTTACTTGAAACTGATGAAATTCATACAAAATTTATTAGAAAATTTAAAAAATTTTTCTTCAATTTCTCTCAATTTTTCAGTCAAAATACCTCAAAAATCCGCTTTAAAATCGCTTTAAATATCTAAAAACGACAATTTTTGCCCAAAAATTGGAAAAAATCTAACATTTTTGGCCAATTTCGCTTCATCTTGACTCACTTTTTTCTCCGATTTTCTCAATTTTTCACTTAAAATACCTCAAAATTCACTTTCTATTCAAAAAAATTGGTAATTTTTTGGTTCATTTTGCTCAATATTGGCTCAATTTTTTTTGGGTTTTTCAAATTTTCAACTACAAAGAGCCTTTTTTTTCAAAAAAATGGTCATTTTTGGCCAATTTCACTCGATTTTAGCTCATTTTTCTCCAAAATTACTGCATTTTTCTCTCCCAGACTTCAAATTTTCTCCATTTTCTCCTCCTCTATTACCTGCTTAATCTGTGCCTTCTCCATCTGCCTAACACCGGGTCCCCTTCCCTCATCCTCCTTCTCCGCCTGCTTCGCCTTCTCCGCTTCGGTCCGTTGTTTTTCCTGTTTTTTCTGCTTCTTCTTCGAAATATGCAGCATTTTGTACACCTTTTGACCGAGTCCACTTCCTCCTTCGCCATCAGAATCCCCGTTTTCTCCATAGTTTCCATCAGAATCCGAGACGATTTCGCCAGTTTGCGACGGTGGGAGACCGCTGATCGAGGTGAGAAGGAACTCGTTTGGCGTCATTTTGTCGTCTTTTTCCTGTTTTTGCTTCGCCTCGAGATCCTTTTCCAGTTGTTCGATCTGGTACAGATTTTTAAAAAATTTTTTGAGAAATTTTTTTTCAAAAAAAAATGTCGTTGAAAAAGTGTTTTTTTTTTTGGCTCAAATCACTTTGAAAAACTTGATTTTTACGACAAAAATCAGATTTTTTTGCGAAAAATTGCTCGAAAATCTATTTTTCCGAAAAAAAAGACCTGAAAAAATTTTTTTTGAATTTTTTTCAAACTTTTTCTAGACCAAATCTGGCATAAAAATTTTCATTTTTGGACTCAAAAATCTTCAAATTTTCAAATTTCCCGCTTGTTTACCTGCTCTTTGATATCCTTCTGTTGCTTCTTGTTGCCCGATTTGGCCTGTTTTTTGAGCGCCGTGATTTTTGCTGAAAATGGGCATTTTTGTGATCAAATCTTGCAATTTTCAAGATTTTGGACTCTAAATTCGGATTTTTCAGCTAATTTTGATCCAAAAGCTTCAAAATTGAAAATTTTTTTTGAAATTTCAATTTCTCAGTCAATTTTGGTCATTTTCGGGGTCAAATTTCTCGAAAAACTCAATTTTCCACCTCATTTTCACTCGAAATTTTTTGATTTTCCGCTCTTTTATTAACCTTGAAGGTCCTCCACTGTGTTATCGAAAACCTCTTTTGCTTGATCTACGATTTTATTGAGCGCCGATTTGACAGCCGACAGGCTTCTCGGTGAAATTGAATTTGGGTCAGTAGTGTTAGATGTAGATGGAGTATCCTTTGGATCAAGCGATTTTCTCATTGTTTTCTAGAAAAAATCGGGAATTGAAAATATTCGTCAAAAAAAAATTCGGTGAAAATCGCAAAAAATTTGAGAAAAATCGAGTGAAAATGACCCAAAAATCGTTGAAAAATGACGAAAATTGGGAAAAACAAAAAATTGGAAATTCAAAGTTTGCCGCCTAAAAATTTGAGAATTTCGCGGGAGATCAAAAATCAAAAATAGATCAAAAAATTTTTGAAAAAAAGAAAATTTATTGGGTCGAAAAATTGAAAATTTTGACCTTTTTGAGCTCAAAATTTGTTATTTTTGGTTCGAAAAATTGCGAATATTCGACTCAAAATTGTCAAAAATTGACATTTTTAATGATTTTTTTTTTTCAAATTTTTTCCTCAAAATCCTTTATTTTTGCTCAATTTTTCTAGTTTTTGGCTCAAAAAATTCCAAATTTTCTCTTCTTTTTCTTTTTTCTCCATCCATCGCAGTACCTCTCAACTCCTTCTTTTCCTTCCGATGACGTGCCATCATCGGATTCTCGTCGGCGGCTCCTTGCTCTTCATCAGATGACATTTTCCTATTGAATAATATTGTTTCCCCTGAAAAATTTGGCTCTAAATTCAAAAAAAAAAGTAAAAAAAATATAAAATTCAAGAAAATATCGCAAAAGTGAAAATTCTACTTTTCAAATCTACAAAAGTTATGAAAAAACCAGAAAAATCGCAAAAAATCTAGAAAAATCAAGATTCATCTTATCACATTTAAAACATTTTCATCACATTTTTGAGGGGAATTAGTAAATTTTAAAGCAAAAAACGGGGAATTTTACACTAAAAACCGGGGAAAAATACAAAAAATAGCACATAGAAAGTGTAAAATTATGAATTGGATAGGGGAGAAATTTCTACAAAAAAGTGTATGCATATAAAAAATTTATATATGAGAAATTGGCGAAAAAATAAGGGGAAATTGGCCAAATTTTGTCCATTTTCTAGGCGGCGCAGAGGCTCAGAACGACTTGCTCCAACGATTTTCCGAGACGTTTCGTGTTTTCGACAGTGTCAGCCTCTGCGTAGACACGGACAATGTTCTCGGTTCCGGATGGTCTGAAAAATTGAAAAATTGAGGCATTTTTAGGGTGAAAAAAGGTGATTTTGAGGGGTTGGAATGGCTAAAAATCAACGATTTTCGGGCCGAATTGATTAAAAATGGGCATTTTTGAGTGAATATTACCTCAAAAATGAAGATTTTCACCCAAAATCCGTCTGAATTTCGAGATTTTTCAATAAAATGATAGATTTTTGGGCGGTAAAAATAGACCAGAAAATCAAGGGCTTTATGCTAAAATTGGACGAAATGGGGCATTTTTGAGTCAAATTTGGTCTGAAAGTTGAATTTTTGCATAAAAATGAAGGTTTTCAGAGCAAGATGGCTTCGAAAACTCGAATTTTACGTCAAATTAGCTAGAAAATTATGCTTTTCGACTGAAAATGAACCAAAACTCGAGAAATTTCAAAAACTTTGATTTGTATCGGGCTGACTTAAAATGAGTATTTCTAAAGTGAAAATGACTAGAGAATCACGATTTTTAGGTCAAAATTAATCTACAATCAGTTCTGTGACTTTTTCGGACGAAAATAACCGAAAAACACCATTTTTTAGTTAAATTTGGAACAAAATCGGTGTTTTTTGACCGAAAAAGTAGTTGTTAGACCAATTTTAGCTCAAAATTCATCAAGATTGTGATTTTTGAGCCTTTTTGGGAGTGAAAATGACATTGAAAATCTAATATTTTGTCCAAAAAGAGTCTTCCAAACACAATACCTAATGAAGGCTCTGGAATTCTTATACTTGGCGACATCCTCATCAATTCTCTTCTGAAGACCATCGGGCTTCACAAGAGTCTGCTCGGCGTTCGTCGTCTTGAAAATCGATCGATCCTCGACGGGAACTTTAATTTGAACATTCGGAACGTCCTGATACAACTTTTCATTCCAATCATCCATCGACCATCCGAAGTGACGGAGACACATTTCGACGGCAAGCAAATCGGCGAACGCGTCGCCGACCGTTTCGTTGATGACACGAGAGAAGAGATGGAGACGACGGAGATGTGGAAGAGAGGAGGGGTTTCTGGAAAAATTGGAGGGTTTTAGGTGGAAAATGAGCTAAAAATGGTCAATATTAGACTATTTTCAGCAAAAAATGAGCTTAGTAGACCAATTTTGAGCCGAACTTCATTCCGTTAACTTTGAACAATTTTGAGCCCATATTGCTCATCACGAAATTAGGCCAATTTCAGCTTCAAAAACTTAGATTTTTCAGGGAAAATACGGTAAATGTGGTGATTTTGGGCGATTAAGTCTAAATGTCTAGTTAGAGCTATGGTTTTGGTCTTTTTAGTCAAAACAGAGCAATTTTGAGAGAAATTTGACTGAACACTGATGTTTCTGAGCAAAAAATGAGCTATTTTAACTATTTCATGCCGAAATTCCCTATTTCAATACCTACTTCGAGCTAACTCAAACTAGTCCGTTTTTTCTAGGATATAGGGGCATTTCTGCCTAATTTGGGCTCAAAATGCACGGTTTTGAGCAAAAACTGAGCTAGATTAGACAATTTTGAGTTGAAATTCACAATTTTTCAGCTTAAAGAGTTTAGAGAGAAAATTTGGTCAAAAATCTATATTTTGAGCCAAAAATTAGCAATTTTGGACCGTTTTGGACCACAATTTTGGACCATGAATTTCTGTCTATTCGCACTGTGCTGGGCTCAAAAAACAGCTAATTTTATCAATTTTAGCACAAAAATCGTAGATTTTGGACGATTTTGAGCGAAAAAAAGAGCTATTTTGCCAATTTTGGGTCCTATTGAGTCAATTTTCACAATTTTGAGCTCTAGGACGTTTTCTACGAAATCCGGTCATTTTTGACCATTTTGACCCAATTTTTCAGGATTTCCGAGTCATTTTGAGCCCTGATTGAGGTCTAATCTAGACAGTTTCTAGTCTATTTTTTCTTCAATTTCTAGACTATTTTATGTCATTTCTCTCAATTTTCTCACCTTCTCACAACACAATCAAAGTGCTCACTGAACACAATCGTCCCGTGTCCGTTAGCCTCAAAATAGATGCCAATATCGAATTCCGACGCCGCCTCGTGGAGATGTTTCACACCCGTCGGCACAATAATCGGCTCAATTCCGAGCACATCTCGAATGTGTCGTGTCGACGAACCGTTCGCGTAGGCCGTTTGCACGATGCCCATATTCAATCGTTTCGTCGGTTGGGTGGCTGCGTAGGCATCCAATTGCTCTTTGACGTACATGGCGAAGAGCACAGCGATACGGTCGCCGTCGAAGAGTTCCGCCCGTCCATCTTGGCCATCTTGGGCGGCTCTAAAGTACAGTAAGCGATCGGCGTCTCCATCAAAACTGGCACATTTCGGGTCGCTTTTTCCCTGGAAATTCGAGGGCAACTCCTGAGCGATTTTCACAAAATCCGCTCCACATCCATGATTCAACTCTCCGTGCTCATTTCTCAGCTCAACTTGGAGCATTTCTTGTGGAATATGCTCCAGGAGCTCACGGAATCTCGGCGCGCCAACGCCATTCGCACAATCCACAACGAGGCTCCGTTGGTATTTTGAGCCTTCTGGTTCCTGGGTGATACTGTACAACTCTTTGAATGCATCACTAATCGCCTTATAGTATCCCTGATGCGTTGGCTCGGCGAACTCGGGCTCATTGAAGCATTTGACAGAGTAATGGAGCATTGGGGTGGAGACGACGCCAATGTCCACGAAGCGAACGTTGAAGAGGGCGGAGCCTGCGCGGGCTGCCGCCGCCAGATGGGGTCCTGAGGCGCGAGTGTCGATTCCGCAGACGACGCGAGCGTTGCGGATTTGACCGCGGCCGATTTTCGAGTTTGAAATTTGGGAGAGTTGACGTTCGAGAGCACGGACGGCCGAGGGGAATGCAGCGTCGGAGGCGTTGACGATTTCGGTGGCGTAGATCTGGAAAAGGGAAGGATTTTAGGCGGGAAATTTCAATTTTCGGGGGTCAAATTGACCCAGAACAACCGATTTTTCAAAATTGTCAAATTCAGAGTTTCTGGCTCAAAATTAGCCGAAAAATTCGATTTTTAGCATCAAAATTGTGAATAGAGCCCAAAATGGACGGTTAGAATGGAAAATCGACGGAAAAGTAACAAAATTTGAGCATTTTCGGAGCTTTTTGAGTAATTTTAGACCAAAATTGTGTATATTCGATGAAAATTGGCCAAAAGCGTTTCTACTTTAAATTCAACGTTTCTGGTTTAAAATTGACTCAAAACTTCGAAAATTTCCGTTTCCAGGCCGATTTTGGCTCAAATTCATCCATTTTTGGTCAATTTGGGCTCAAAATTTCGATTTTTGGGCATTTTCCAGTCAATTCCTTACCTCCCACTGCGAACTGAGCATATCTCCACTGGGATCCACCAACTTGACACCATTATCCTGAGCGGGATTATGCGATGCCGTAATCATCACACCAATCGCCGAATCGAGTTGACGAGCACGAAGACTTGCCACGTAGGCGCAACGATAGACGATGAATGACAACTTTTCGGCGCGGAAACGGAATCCAGCGGTTCCTGGAAGAAATTTTTGATGAAATAGGTAGAAAAATGACAAAAATCGGGTCAAAAAGAGCCGAAAATCGAGAAATTTGAGTGGAAATGACCGAAAATGAACCAAATTGTGTTTTGACCGAAAATCGTTCAATTTTTCCATTTTGAGAAGAAATTGAAGCGTAAACTTGCTTAAGAGCTGACAAATAGCTGATTTCTGTAATTTATGGGTGGAAAATTGAAGGAAACCAACCAAACATTCATGATTTTTGACCGAAATTCGATTTTTAAGGGAAAACATCGAAAAATGGCCAATTTTAACTCAAATTTTGGGAAATTTGCCATATTTTTGGTGTATTTTGAATGAAATAAGCGGTTTTCCGTCGTTTCTGAGCCGAAAATCCATCGGAAATAACTCCAAAACCTCTTTTTTGGGCCAAAATCCATTTTTTATGCGAAAAATCTAGAAATCCTCATTTCTAGCTCAATTTTTGTTGATTTTTCCGAATTTTCGATCCATTTCTTCTCATTTCCATCGCTTCTCTTGCTACTAACCATATGCGAACTGCTCGTCGTCGGGAATCGCGTGAATCTCACCGGTGTGAGTCGTGTTTCCGGCACGGGTAAACGCACTCGGGATGGAAAGATCGGCCATGTCTGAAAATATGAAAATTGAGTCACAAACTCGAATTGTACACGAAAAATGAGCGAAAAGTCAAGAAAAAAGAGTGAAAAATGGCAAAAATGGGAGAAAATTGACGACTTTCTGTGTCGATTTACGGCGCTGGGAGCGGGATAGCGGAGTGTCGTTGGGGAATTTCAAGGGGAAAATCAGCGATTACTTTTGGGGTGATTCCTGGTCAAAAAACGTCGAAAAACGTACAAAAAGGGCGTCAAAACACCCTTGTTATCAATTTTATCAGGTTTAGACCCAATTTTAGGTCTAAAATCATAAAAAAATAGCAAAAAATGACAAAAATCTGTCAAAAAATGGGTGGAGACGACGACGACATTAATGACGGCAAGCGACAACCAGCTGTGCTTTTTTAGGCCTGAAAATATGATAAAATTGATAAGAAAATTCAACAATGAGCGCTGAAAACGAAAGATCAAACATGGAGATCAAATAGAGTTTCGTATTTTGGGTGTGTCTGGGAAATTTATTCGGTTTTCAGTGGAATTTTTGTTTAAATTTCGATTGGAATTTAATTTTTTACATGTATTGACGGGGAAAATGCGAAAAATTCGAAGAAAATCGGTTGAAATTCAAGGAAATTGAGTAAAAATTCTGAATCCTAAATTCGAGGTTACGGTAGGCTTAAAGGAGCATGCGGCGGAATGAGAATGGGTCTCGCAACGATTTCTAATTTACTATTTTTTTCAGCGAATTTTTTCCCAATTTTATGCATTTTTCGAGTGAAAAAAGAGCATTTTTCAAGCGATTTTTCTAGAAAAAACTGCAAAAATTCAATTAAAGAAATTTTGCTCGAAAAATAGCAGAAATTCTCGAAAAAAATAATAAAGGATAATGCCGAGAGGAGGAAAATTGGCTCAATTTTCAGAAAGGAGGGAAAAAATATGACACAGACAAACATTATTATATTTTTCATCTTTTCATCTCTTTTTGTTTAGTGAGAGGAAGGAAAAATGAAGAAAGATATTGTAGAAGGGAGACTTTGACAAAAGAGTTTTTGATGAAAAAAATCTATCTGTTTCAGATATATTGAAAAAATGTTCAAAAGTTATTTTCTGTGATTCATAGAAGATATTTTCATTAAAGGCACATACAGTATCACTATAAAAACATTACGGTAACTTTTCAAAAAACTTACAGTTTCAAGTTTTCCTGATCACAGATTCTTCTGAATTTTGAGTATTCGGTCTTCTATTCTATTACCAAAAAGATGATCTCTGATAAGCCAGCAAATAGATTTTTTGAAAATTCGAAATAAAATTAAAAAAAAAATTCTACAGTTTCAAAGAGAACAAATAAATTGAATCTGGCTTTGACTGTATTCTGTGCTTCTCCCCTGAGCTTAACACAAAAAACTAGACCTTTTAAAACTTTCTATGAACTGACATTGAAATATGAGTCGTCGAAAATGCACTAAAGTAGTACTGGCTGAGACTTTGATGGCTGAGTTATGCCAACATTTCGTAATTTTTTTATGTACATTCAGAATCCTCACGGTTGATATAGTCTGGGATACAATTCAAAGAGAAAAGTTCAACTCGACACCTCAAGTATTATAACTCCCTTGTCAGCTGTCACAGATCCCCATATTTGAAAAGTATGCATTTTGGCTTATGGATACACAGAGGAAATCTCTCGGTTTTTAGTCGATTTTTAAGTTTAGTCTATGATTTCTTTAAGAAAATTCTGTTTCATAGTTTCGGGAAATTGAGTTCTTATATTGCTCAACCAATGACTTTGAGTATGATGCATTATACTATGATCATTCTTTTGGACATCCGGACCAGAGGTGCGCGGAGGAGAAATTTTTCTATGCGGAAGACGGAAGACGGAAGTGACTGTCTAGGCCTAAAAGTACCCAAAATGTTGGAAATCGTAATAATTAGTGTTAGGAAAGATCAGAAAATCAGTCAAAAATCTTTTTTGACTTTGAAAAATCAAAAATTTTGGGACTTCCGTGAAAAAATTTTTCGTCCAAAAAATCCGGAAGACGGAAGAAGTCGGAAAATTTTTGACGGAAGACGGAAGACGGAATTCCGTGCACCTCTGATCCGGACCCACTGAAATACGGAGAGACAAGTTTTTGCATTGGTAGTTGTATAAATTCCTTGAAATTTTCATAAATCAAAGTTTTCAGCATCAATATTTGTAAAGGTAGTACATCTGTGTATAACAAATATGAATCCAAGTATCAAGAAAGACAGATTCACTCCTGGCAATGGCCATTGGGGATTTTTTTTCAAATTTTTACAGTTTCAGTTTTGGAAGGTAATGAATTCAACTTGAAAACAACCAATTGAGTCCTTGTGTGACAAATACTCCAGCTCCAAAATTGAGGAAGTTTGATTCCAAGTTATCTCGGTGCTTTCGTTTGCCTATAATATATAAAAAGAAAATTTAGATAGACGACAGGCAGAACGGAATAAGTGGTTACAGGTATTGACTTCGACGTACTTGGAGCAAACTGAAACTGTGTTAAAAAACAAGAAAAAACACATAGAAAATGCAATCAATCTGGCCCAAAAGGCTTGAAACTTTTCTAGAAATTTCACTGTTTCGATTAAATGTCGAAAACTAAAGATAGATTGAACCGAATTGATCACTCATTCGTAGTCGGCTATTTTTAAAATGGAAAGTTGGACACATAAGATACAGATCCATGCAGATGAAAATGTTGACAATTTCTCGACGTATGACTCTTTTGTTAAGCATAGCTAGTCAAAAATGATATTTTCAGAGGAAAAAATATGTTTAATTTTTCGTCAATGAAAGCTTTTATCGTCTTCACACCAGTTTTATGTTTTAGACACCTGGACACACAGAAGCACAGATATAATTGAACGTCTCCGTCTATTTCATTTTCATTGTAGCGCCATGCAAACTACTAATACAAAAATGTTCAAAGTTTACTGTTCCATGCTCAGAAGGAAAGTAAGTTATGTTTCTAGAATCAGTATTGGAAATGTTGGATCAGTTGATTTGTGATATTTTAGTATAAATCTAGATATTTGAAAACGCAGACAGACACAGTGTTATGCAAGCATGTCTATAGCTATGCTCATAAACTTTCGGGATCGATTTATTTTAACTTTTCACTGTTTCAGAAATCAAAGATAATGAATACCGTTTTGTCAGCCAGGATTAGGTTTTTGGTGGCTTGTTCATAAGCAATCAGTTAAAAAATAGCATATTCTAGAACGCATTCAGACATATAGCCGCTTGATCCGTTATCTCAAAATAGAAGTCAAGTCACAATTATTACTGTTCCACCGAACTGAATAATAAATTTTACTATAATCAACTTCATTCATTTATAGCACTCGATTTTTTGCAACTCTCCATTTGAACGCGATCATCTGGACAGCCTCCCAAAGAGAAATAGCTAAAAATGATTCTATAGATTCAATTAGTTACATTTTCCGTCCTTTTTTGGTTTCATCTCACCTCTCACTCCAGTTTGAGATATGCGGACCCACAAACACACAGAAGAAAATCAACGATGTCTTTAGATAGCTTATTCGTTTGTGTCTCATACTCTATACACATTTCTCGCCTAGTTTTGGAAATCATTACTGTTTCAACTTTTCAAAATCATACAGGATATTCAGTTTTGTAATTAATCAGTGGAATGTTGAGAAACCATATATATGCGCCTGGAATCATTTGATAGCATATCTCGCTAGAGCACAATGCGTCCTACGATGATAAACTCGAAGTTCGCCTTCCCGAGTATTGACTTTTTTTCGAGCCCGAACGAGATATCGTCTCAAATCCAACTGACAACTGATGACGGAGCGATAAATCGAAATTTTGATAAATTTTTTCGCTGTTTCATTTTTATTACACTCCATAATTTATATTTTCAATTCTCAATCTTTTTACTGCTCCGTTATCAAAAATAGTTTTCAGTTTTTACTGTTATAATTCCTGCAAGTTACAGAACTAGTGGGTTTCAGCGACAATGGATGTGAAATAAAAATTCGTGCTATCTGAACCAATTTTAACAGAGAAAATCAGGGAATCTGGTCACACAGACACACTAATGGTATCTTATCTACAAAGTTTCTCTGTTTCAGAGTTTGAAGTTATTGACTTCGTTCTCCTTTGGAATCATTCTTCTTCGTGGATTCTCTCACATTCATTATTTTTTTGAATTCGGAGGATATCCAGACACACATACAACAGTGAAGCAAAGTTTTTTGTAACTTTAAATTCATCTTGACATTCGGAAAATTTATTAATATTGTAATCTGTTTCAGTCATTTTTGATATCTAGAAGTTTACTCAAAATATAATTTGATTCTTGAATTGTTGTTGTCACAGTTTCATCAAATTTTAATCATTTAGCCGTTTGTCCAGATAATACTGAACAGATGAGCAAGCTTCGTTCTTTATCTAAACAGAAAATAGTCCTCAGATTTGTGTATTAAGAATGAAAATCTGAGCATAAAGAAACACAACGATACATCGTTAAAGTCTGATCGCAATGTGATTAGGGGTACTTGAAAAAATGTATGTTTCAGCAACACACAAAATCTTGGGTTGGTTGTGTCACTCGCTCTTGGCTTTCATTTTAACAGTATCAGATTAGCAGTAATGTAAAATACCTAAACGGTGGCAATCCTAAAACTCCGTTAAAAATTTGAGTTTTTAAAACTTAGTTTTTGGCTAAAAATGGTAGTTTTCTTTTAATTTTTGTTTAGAAACCATGGACGAGTGGAATCAGACATGGAGAAAAACAGAAAATTATAGGGAATATTTAAAACGGGAAGTATTTTGAAAGACTGAGATTTGGAAAAAGCATGTTAAACATTAAGTATCTGGGCGAACAGGCATACTGTAGTCCCGAAATTTCTCCAAATTTTTTTTCTGTTTTCCCAGAATAGCAAAAAAATCACTTACTTTAAAATGAATTCGATGCTTCCATGTCACAATACGCTACATCTTGAAACAAATAGGCATCTGAACACACAGACATACAGAAAGAACTACTAAAATTATGGGTATGGGTTATGAAATTTCTGCCATTCTCTTTTTGACAGCGAGATTTCTATTTTTAAAAAATTTGCTGTTTCTTTTTTGAAATTTTACAATATTCAAAAATGAAAAATTTCGATTGATCTCTGAGGTGAACAATTTAAACATGACGGAAAATCCATAAAAAATGAGTTTTCAGACGGTTGAACACAAGTAAGCAGGGAAAGAAAAAAGTTGACTATTTTCCGAAGAAATCTGTAACGGAAATATTTTCCGTATTGATCTTGCTTTCAAAAGTTTTGTTAAAATTGAGATTATTCGAGAAAAATAGGGTGAGGACATCTGGAAAAACATGCACAGAAGCTGAAAAACTCCCAATTTGTTTTTCAAAATTTCACTGTTACACCAAAGACACAAAATTACAAACTCTTATTAGTCGTAATACTTGATTGAATGTAAATTTTTTGAAAACGATGTAAACACATAATTTCACCATCTGTCATTCTCTGTTTAGAAGTGAGCAACTGTAGAGTTATAGAGACAGAAAAGTGGTCATCATGGGTACTGTAATCATTCTCCTCGTCTTTTCGGCTCTAAATTTTCGGCAGTTTTCGAAAGTTTTCATGTTTAGAAATTCAGGATTTTCTAACAAAATTCAACGATTCTCAGGCATTTAAACATGGAAGCAGAGGTGAAAACTTTTGAGCGTTTTTGGAATAAGTCTGTAACAGTAATATTTTATTTCAAAAATGTTTAGAAGGTTTTGATTCTAATGACTTCCAGATGGAATTTCATCGAATCTTTTACAATTTCATGTTACAAAATCAAGAAGGTTATGATTTCCAGAATCAATACTTTTTCGGTTGTACTGGTTTTTTTGTGATTTCGAAAAAAGAATCCAGAAGTCAAGCCACACAGCCAGGCAGAAGGATATATGTATGCACAACTCGATTTTTGACAGGACCTATCCGTAGTTTGTAAGTTTTTCAAATTTTTACTGCTTCGTTTTACATGACCAAGGGCACGACTATAAAAAACACTATGATCGTTTTCTGGCTAAAAATTTTCGATTTCGAAATTTTTACTGTTTCTTGCTTAAAATATTACGATTCTTCGATGAATTTGGAGGTATTCCTATCTTGGTTGTTTTTTTCTCTAAACATACTTCAGGACATCGGGACACACGGAAACACAAACAGACAAGAACATTTAAATTTCACTTTTTTGTCCTCTTGCCATGAAAATTTCTAACAAAATATCAATTAAAACTTTTACCGTTGCCTGTTTCCAAATCAAGAAAATTATGGTTGTCAGCAGCAGTGTTGCTGGCGCATCTCCACCTTTTGAATCGAAACGCGGATATCAGAACGCACAGAAATACAGATGGATATGGACTGATTTTAAAAGACGATTATTGGTTATTTGGATCTTTTCAATATTTCCATGCTTCATAACTCAAAGTAATTGATAGTAATAGTAAATATTTGTCCTGACTGCAAATCACCAATCAATGTTTTCTGCAACTAAGATTTCATCCTGGAACCGTGATCAAGTTTACTTTTGGCTGTCAAAACCAGGTCACAGTTATCACAGTTTCACTGAAATCCCAAAAAGTTTTTCGTCTGGAGTTTAACGTTACCTCGGAAGCAAACGATACATTTTCGATGCCTTCCAAATTTTCACTGAATGTGATTCAATAATTGAATTCCAAAAATTTTCTTGAATTTTGATGACTTCTACATAAATAGTGAAAATAATTCTCACGTAATAAAACTGAGAAAGAGATCTCATCCTAACGTAAATGGCGAAAATACACCCAGATAATCGGAGAACCGGTACAGCAGACATGCAGATGGATATGAACTGTGATTCATCGAAGGTATTTTCATTAAAGGCACTTACAGTACCACCATAGAAAATGCTACGGTAATATTTTTTCCAAAGAAAAACTTACAGTTTCAAGGTTTCAAGTTCTCAGATTCTTCTCATTTTTGAGTATTCAGTCTTTCATTCAAACTACCAAAAGTTTTGATTTCTATTATAATAAGCCAGAAAATAGATTTTTTGGAAGTTCGATTTAAAAACTAATTTTTTTAAAATTCTACAGTTTCCGAAGAAACAAATAAATTGAATCTGGCTCTGACTATACTCTTGCAGGCAATAGCTTAACACAAAAAACTAGACCTTTTATAACTTTCTATGAACTGAGGTATGAGTCGTCGAAAATGCACTAAATTAGTACTGGCTGAGACTTTGATTGCTGATAACTCGAGTTACGTGAACATTTTGCCAATTTTTTTGCAGATTCTAAATCATTACGGTTGATATAGTCTGGGATCCCATGGGATGCAATTCTAAGAAAAAGTTCAACTCGACACCTCAAGCATCCTCCTTGTCAACTGTCACAGATGCCAATATCTGAAAAGTTTGAACATTTTGGCACATAGAGGAAATCTACCGATTTTCAGTCAATTTTGGCTATGTTAGAAAAAATATGATTTCTCGAAGAAACTTCTGTTTCATAGTTTTCGGAAATTGATTTCTTGTATTGCTCAACCAGTGACTTTGAGTTTCATGTCTTATTCTATGTATGATCATGTTTTTAGACGTTCGGACCCACTGAAATAGGGAGAGGCAAGTTTTTCGCATTGGTAGTTGTAAAAATTTCTTGACAATTTTACATTTCCTGTTCATAAATCAAATCAGCCATGTTTTCAGCATTAGTATCTGCGTATTCTTAATAAGAATCAAAATATACGGAAAAAAGGTTCACTCTTGGCAACGGTCATCGGGATTTTTTCTGATTTTTACAGTTTCATTAATGAAAGGTAACGAATTCAACTTGCCAGTAACCGATTAACTCTTTTTTTGAACAGGCAGGCAGATAAAGCTGAATAAGTGGCTACAAGTCTTGACTTGGATATATTGGGAGGTAGCTGAAACTGCGAAAAATATGAGCAAAAAAACATAGAAAATAGGATATATTTTCCCCGAAAGACAAGAAAGTTTTCCAGAAATTTCACTGTTTCGATTAAATATCGAAAACTAAGAAAGATTAAACCGAATTGATAATGCAGTTATAAACCAAGTCAGCTATTTTCGAAATTAAAGATTCGGACATCATGTTACAGATCCACGGAGATGAAAATGCTTCATAATATCTTAACGTATGCCTCTTTTGTTAAAAGAATATCTAGTCAAAACTGCCATTTTCAGAGGAAAAATCTGTTTAACTTTTTTTTCAATAAAAATTTTTATCGTCTTCAAACCAGTGTTATGTTTTAGACATCTAGACCACAGATATAATTGAAGTTCTCCGGTTGCTACATTTTTGTTCTAACGCCATGCAAACTACTGATATAAAATTGTTCAAAGTTTACTGTTCCATTCTCAGAAGGAAAGTAAGTTTCGATTTCTAAAATCAATATTGGTTATGTAGGATCCGTTGATTTGTGATTTTCAGGTATATATTTGGATACGCGAAAACGCAGACAGATACAGGGTTATGCAAGAATGTCCATAGCTACGCTCATGAATTTTCGGGATTGCTTTATTTTCAATTTTCACTATTTCAGAACTCAATGATAATGAACACCTTTTTGTCAGGCAGCATCAAGACTGATGATAAACAATTAGTTCTAAAAAATAGGATGTTCTAGGACGTAATCTGATGTATAGCCGCATTGACTAGATGAACAGTTATCTCAAAATAAAAGTCTAGTCACAATTATTACTGTTCCACCGAACTGAAAAAGTGATTTCACCACAATCTACTTCGTTCATTTATGGTACTCCACTTTTTGTGCCTAGTTCTGGAAACCATTACTGTTTCAGCTTTTCAAAATCATCCATGATCAGATTTTAAATTAATCGATGGGATGTTGTGAATTCATATATATATGCGTCTGGAATCATTTGAGAGAATACCTTGGTAGAGCACGAAAAGTCCGTCAACACATTACGATAAACTCGAAGTTTGCCTTCTCGGACAGTGACACTTTTTTGTGCTTAACAAGATATCGTCTTAAATCCAATTGACATGAATTGACAACAGACAACAGACGAGGGCGCGCTAATACAAAATTTTGAATAACTTTTTTGCTGTTTCATTTTTATTACATTCCGTAAATTGTATTTTCATTTTTCAATTATTACGGCTTTTTATTTGCTGTCACTGCTTACTGCTCTACTCTCGAAAACAGTTTTCAGTTTTTGCTGTTATAATTCCAGCAAATTACAAAACTAGTGGGTTTCGGCGACAATGAGTATGCGTCAAGGATGCGATTTTATGAAAGAAAATCAGGGAATCTGGTCACACAGACACACGGAGAAGTGTGCAGACAGGTCAATTATAGCACTGATGGTATTTTATGTACAAAGTTTCCCTGTTTCAGAGTTTGAAGTTATGGACTTCTTTCCCATTTGAACCATTCGGATTGTTGGAATCTCAGACCATTCTGCGGCTTGAATTTACTCACATTCACCATTTATTGAATCCGGAGGATATCCAGAGACACATACAGTCAGTTAAGCGAAGTTTTTGGTGATTTTAAGTTCATGTTGACATTTATTGAAATTGTAATCTGTTTCAGTTTTTTTTGATATCTAGATGTTTACACGCATTCTGACGAATAGCCGCTTTAACTAGATGAACCGTTATCTCAAAATTGAAGTCAAATTACAATTATTACTGTTCCACCAAACCAAATAAAAAATTTCACTACAATCAACTTCATTCTTCAAAGGAATTCCAATAGTCGTAACTCTCCATTTGAACGCGGTCATCTAGACAGACACACAAAGAGGGATTACTATAAATGCTACAATAAGTTTAGTTAGTTACATGTTCCATCCTGTTAATTTTTAGGCTTCATCTCACCTCTCACTCATGTTTGTGATATCCGGACACACAGAAGAAAATCAACGATGTCCTTAGATAGCTTTCTTCGTTTGTGTCTCACACACTACACACATTTCTTGCCTAGTTTTGGATATCATTACGGCTTCAACTTTTCAGGATCAACCATGATCAGTTTTGAAATTGATCTTTGAGATGTCGACAAACCATATATGCGCCTAGTATCATTAAGCAGAATATCTTGTTAGAGCACAAAAAGTTCGTCAACACATTAGACTGATAAACGCGAAGATCGCCTTCTCGGACACTGACACTTTTTTTCGTGCCCCCACGAGATGTCGTCTCAAATTCAACTAAATTGACAACAGACAACAGAGGACGGCGCGATAATACGAAATTTGGAGAAATTTTTCGCTGTTTCATTTTTATTACATTCCATAATTTATATTGTTGATTCTCAATTCTTTAGGTTCATTATTCTGCTTGCTACTCTGCTTTCAAAAATAGTTTCAGTTTTTACTGTTACATGTTCTGAATATCACAAAACCACTGAGTTTCAGCGACAATGGTTGTGCAGATATAATATCTGAAACAATTTCATTTTAAAAAAATTCAGGGAGTCCCCTCATACAGACACACTGACAAAATGAGAAATGAGAAACGCGCAGACCGGTCCATTATAAAACTGATGGTATTTTATTTTATGTACAAGTTTCCCTGTTCCAGAGTTTGAAGTTATAGACTTCGTTTTCGTTTGGAACCATTATTTGGATTTGCTCACATTCATTATTTAATGAATTCGGAGGATATCCAGACACACATACAGACAGTGTAGTGAAGTTTTTTGTGACCCTCAATTCATGTTGACATTCGGAAAAATTTATTAAAATTCTAATCTGTTTCAGTCGTTTTTGATATTTAGAAGTTTACTCAAAACTCGATCCAGCCACTGAAGTTTCATGAAAGTTCAATTTTTTAGTTGTTTCTCCCGATAGAGCTTCTTTCTTTGTCTAAACAATCCTCCAATTTGTGAATGAAGAATGAAAATCTGGACATAAAGAAACAGAACGATACAGCGTTGAACTCTGATCGCAAAGTGATTAGGGGTACTTGAAAACATTTCTGTTTCAGCTTCACACGAAATCTTGGGTTGGTTGTGTCATTCGATTTTCCCTTTGAAAGGTTTTGTTATTTCTTGCTATGTCGGCTCTATCAGTCGACTGGTTGTTAATTTTTGCTATTTCAACAATATCAGATTTTCAGTAATGCAAAGTACCTAACAATAAAATAATAAAATAATGGCAATGCTCAAAATCAGCTAAAAATTTGAGTTGTTTTCCTTATTTTTGGCCAAGAATGATCAATATTCACTGAATTTTGGCTAAATCAAAATGGGTAAATGGAATTGGAAGAAATACAGAAAAATATAGGGAAAACTTGAAATGGAAAATATATTGAAAGACTGAGATTGGAAAAAAAAACATGTTATTTAAAATATTGAATATCTGGACGAACAGGCATACTGTAGTCCCGAAACTTCTCCAAATTTTTTTCTGTTTTCCCAGAATGGCAAAAAAAGTAACTTAAAATTAATTCAATGCTTGCATGTTACAATACGCTACATCTTGAAAAAGTGACATCAGAGACACACAGACATACAGAAAGAGCTACTAAAATTATGGGTATGGGTTCTGTAAATTTGTCATTCTCTTTTTGACAGCGAACTTTCTATTTTAACAAGAATTTGCTGTTTCATTTTTGGAATTTTACAATACTCAAAAATGAAAATTTTGATCCGTCTCTGAAGTTAAAAGATTAAACATAACGGAAAATTCATAAAACATGAGTTTTCAGACGGTTGAACACAAGTGTAATCAGGGGAGGAGGGAAAGAAAAAAATAGACTATTTTCCGAAGAAATCTGTAACGGAAGTATTTTTCGTAATGATCTTCCTTTCAATGGTTTCGTTGAAAATTGAGACTATTCGAGAAAAATAGGGTGAGGACATCTGGACAAACATGCACAGAAGCCTAAAAGTTCCCAATTTGTTTTTCAAAATTTCACCGTTTCACTGATTGTGAAATTATGATTTTCGGTAGTAACTCGTCTCTTACCTCCAACTTTTTAATCGAAATGCGGATATCAAGGTACATACGGACATGAACTGATATGAACTGATTTTTAAATTCAATGAATTCTTTCCTACAACTATTGGTTATTTGGATATTTTTTGAATTTTGCATGTTTCATTATTTAAAGCAACTGATAGTGAATATTTGTCCTGATTGCGGATTACCAATAAATTTTATGTGCAACTAAGATTTCTTCTTGGAACCGCGATCAAGTTTATTTTGACTGTCAGAACCTAAGTCACAACTATCACGGTTTCACTGAAATCCCAAAAGGTTTTTTGTCTAAAACTTCTTCAATAGATCATCAATAATTTCTACATTAATGGTGCAAATGATTCTCACGAAACACAACTAAAAACGAGGTCGCAGAAATAGCGAAAAAACAAAAAGCGAAAAACACCCAGATAATCGGGGGGGGGGGGGGGGGAATCAGTACAGACTTACATGCAGATGGATATGAATTGATTCTACAAGTCGACTCCTTCCTGCAACTATTGGTTATTAGAAATTTTTATTTCAATTTTCACTGTTTAATTATTCGAATATAGTAATGATAATAACTACTTCTCAATGCGGATTTTCTTGCTACCTCATCTAAGATTTCAGCTTGAAACTGTGATAAATTTTTATTTTCAATGTCAGAATCAAGTCACAATATTTACAGTTTCACTGAAACCTCAAACACAATTTGATTTTGACTACTTTAATTTTATATACGCTATTTCTTGACTGAAAAAATTTTATTAATTTTGGAAAGTTTTACTGTTTCAATTCTCGAAAGTCCTGATTTTCAAAAAATGCATTTTGATGCTACTGTTGTATTGTACAAAGCAAAAATGGATGAGAATTTCAAACTAAGTTTCAGGATAAAGCCAAGAATTTGCAGCTAGGAATAGAACATAACTTGGTGAGTAGGTAAAATATGGTGATTTATCATTGCTGCTCCAGTGAACTCCCAAACATTGTTTTACTTCAATTTTTTCGATACTATGTAGGTCTTGGAACTTTTCGCTTCTTTTCAAAAGTAAACAACTGGAAACAGAGCCGCAGACGGAAACATTGTCTATGAGTACTGTAAACATTATTTTTTTAAACTCTGTTTAGGAACAAAATTTTGAAGGTTTAACAAATCTTTTTTTTCTGTTTTGAAATGTTATTATTCTCAACATTTTTCGTAGGGCTTTGATTTTCTCTACGTAAGCAGAAGTGACAATTCTGACACTGTGTAAAAACGAAGATTTATAGAAATTTTCCTGTTTCCTCAATTAGCGAAAATAATGTTTACTTGGGCTCAAATTGATAGACTTCTTGATGCGAAACTATTGTAGAAGAAAGAATTCACAGGTACATAAACATAATGAATATACCCGGCCGTTTGTTGTCAGTGGGATTTAAAAGCCCATGGAGTCATGTAAGGGTTAGGGGTTAGGGCGCAAAAAATGCGTCTGTGCCCGGAAAGGTGCATGTCGCGTTTGTCAGTCTATCGTAACGTGCTGACGCTTTTCCGTTTCTTAATGGCGGCACGATTATATGTACGAGAAGGCAAATTTTCAACTCCCATTAACTTTTTAGTGTGTTTTTCCAGAATATTTAGAAAGTTTTTACTGTTTCCTCTTGCAATGTTTAAAGGCGGATTCTTTCCAGCAATAATTGATGAAATGCCAGTTATTTTGAAAATCTCAAAGCAACCGGACTTCCCGACACCAATAAAATCAAGTAGGCACAGTTGATTGCATTGAGTTTTTTACTCTTGTAGTTCTGCCCAAATTCCTGTATTGATGTAATGTAACGGTTTTCTGAACTTTTTCACTATTTTTCTCTGTTTCGTCCAATTCTTATATTCAGAGCATCTTCCAATCCTTCAATGTCGGTTTCAGTTTCATCAAGAGTAACGCACAAAAACAGTCAGAAAAACCTCTAAAACTATCAGCTTTGCTCGAAAAGATGTGAACTTCGAATATTTGGAATACTTGAATATTTGGATGCCACTTGTGATCATATCAGTGGTGGCAATAACTCATCAACCATGTTAAGTGAAAAGGCCTGAATTACGCTCCTATGTACCATTTCGCTTCCTTGGTGCCGCTAGTGCATTTATTGAAAATGCCGACCGATTTCCAAAAAGTTTACTGATTCATTACTCGATCATCAGGAATTCATTGTTCTCTGTTCCAATGATTGGAATTACACATAGACAGTGTGATATGTAGGTGCACCCACTCCTGATCACGCCCATTCCTTTTTTAGACCAATTTTAAAATTTTCTCTGTTTTATCCTCCAATGTAAATTGGTTTTTTTGGCAGCGATCCTTGGAATATGTGATGACATTGTTGGAAAAGGAGCTTCCGCATACACCAAACTCCGAAATGTCACAGTGAAGTGCAGATGTTTTAATTCTGGCGATGTTCTTCGTTTGCTTCTAAAATTTCGGTAAGATGCACAAATTATTTTCTGTTTCACTCACTGTTGGTTAGCAAAGATAATTTTTGCTCTTGTTATTCTTACATTTCCCTCTCTTAACATTATTTGATCATACGAATTATTTTATTCTGTTAATATCGAAATTCTTTTATGAATTTTCAAAATTTGTTGGTTAAAATGCTGTTAAAAAATTCTGGGTTGACAAAGGAAAAAGTTACTGTTTCACCCGAATCACATTCAAATGCGGTTTCAATCAATACTAATTCCATTTGCCCTGTCAGATTATACAACCATGAACTACGAATAGGGTGACAAGGGAATTCGAAATTTCTTGTTACAATATTCATGAATTTCCTGTTTCACATTCTTTCTAAATTTTGCTTCTAGCTTGCGCTATAGTAACCTCCACTTTCGACTATTATCTCAAGAAAAGCCAGTTCCGATCAGTGATCCTACAACTCGCGCCCCAGTGATCGCACGGCTCAAAACGGCTCAAAAAGTGATCGCACGGCTCAAAAACACGCGTATCACCGACTGCTACCGTAATTCAATGAAACAAAAGATATTTTAAATCCCATTTTTCCATTTTTCTCAATTTCGAAGCGATTTTCAGCATCATTTGTAATAAAATATTACTTCAAAGCACGATTGTTTTTCAATTTTTGTCTTTGTTGCCTGATATCGCCAACGCAAAATTTTTGGATGACTGGCTGGATATGACTTTCAGTCAGATCACCACAATAAAATTTGTAGAAATTGAGAAAAAATCCAAAAATTTCACGGTTTCATGTTTTGATGTCGGAGATTTGATTGTTTTCAGATTTGATAGGCTGCAGGACCAACATACTGATAAATAAGCATATTCAAATACCATTTATAAACTGTCAAAACCATTGGTTACGTTATTCAAGTAAAGTTTCTGAGAATTTCCTAACATTTTTTGCTGTTTCTTTGATTTTTATTTTTTGGCTTTCTCTGATGTTGAGTAATCGGATAGAGCTATCCTGATGTTGCTAGAAGAATATCTAAATTTCTCATTACTTTTGATTTCAGAACCCTATGAACTCTTCCCTCACTGATCAAAGGAGCACGTGTCTCGCGCTCTCTTCCCTCTTTTTTGCTGATTCATCAACTTTTTCCTCAATAATAGATACGGAATTGATGTCAACTTTGTGCAGAATTAGGCGAAGAGAGTGGTAAGTGTCAAAAACTGATAAGAACATGAAATCGTGTGATTTATCAAAAAAGCGTGTTTTCTTGGAGGGAATTCTAGAAAAAGGAGGAGCAAGGAAGGTGTAGGAGAGGGGATTATGTCTGGAAATAGGTGGTGGTGGGGAACTTTGTACAGATTTAGACTGGAAAAATTAGAATATTTCGAAATTTCGATTCAGGAAGCGTGATGTGTGGATGATTTTTAATTTTAAATTTCGCTTCAACCACAGAGAAAGCTTACCTTTTG
This sequence comes from Caenorhabditis sinica, assembly GCA_963932045.1. NCBI lineage: Eukaryota > Metazoa > Nematoda > Chromadorea > Rhabditida > Rhabditidae > Caenorhabditis > Caenorhabditis sinica. The sequence goes on along the minus strand of OZ009940.1, from coordinate 7,903,374 downwards.
AATGACGTTCAATGCTTACATGATTTTACGAGTTTGTGGAAAATGTATCACTGTTTCTCGAAGTTTTTATCATTCTGACTAATCATAGTTTAAGCTGATCTTAGCGTCAAAAAAAAATCAGCACACTGCGGATGAAAAAAAAATGATACAGCACACATTTTTTTCACCGTTTCCTTAATTTATTATGTGATAGCGTGTTTTCAAACTTCTGATTTGTCGATAACAATAAAACTCTTACCATTAGTAGATAGCAATCGCGTTGCACCAGCCATTTATTATAACATCACTGTTATCTGCCTTTGTTTTGTAAAGCCCATCGTGTCGGTTCTTGCATTTTTGAGCGTTTATGGGTTATGAAAACATTGACTAGCAATTTTTTTACACTAGATTCAGAATATCGGATACCGGAAAATCATATGGTGTCAGACTTCTTTGCAATTGAATTTTCAGATTTCTATTGTTTTTAGTAATATTTTCCAGAACTAAATCCTGCACAGCATCCTCAAATGTCAGTCTTCAAGTTGAAAAATTTTTGGAATATGCCCGTGAACTCCAATTTTCACTATTTTTGCACTGATTTTGGTCAGGGACCAACTTTCGGTGTTGTTCGCTGGAGCAACGAATTTTTTATCAAAAATCGGCTTGCTACATTTTTTTGAGAACAATCTCAGCTATCCATTTGTATAAAAAACGTCAATTTTGGTCGGGTGCATCCTGAGAAAAATGAAACTTTCAAAATATCACTATAATCAGTGCAAAAACTTAGATTTTCAGTTGAAATTCTGGAGTTCCATTTTTCTCAGGATACAACCGACCAAAATTGACGTTTTTTATACGAATGGATAGCTGAGATTGTTCTCAAAAAAATGTAGCAAGCCGATTTTCGATAAAAAATTCGTTGCTCCAGCGAACAACACCGAAAGTTGGTCCCTGACCAAAATCAGTGCAAAAATAGTGAAAAATTGGAGTTCACGGGCATATTCCAGAAATTTTCCAAATTGAAGACTGACATTTGAGGATGCTGTGTCCTGCAATAAGTGTTCCAAAAAATATTCTCTGAATTGTGTTGATTGTTTGAAACTGCAAAATCTGTTTTATTATTTGACAAACCAGATCGCTTTTCCATCAAAGTGGTGAATCCCCCCATTTTTTGTCTAAATTCTGGGCTCCGGGACATTTCGAAATCAGTCATTTCGCCACCACGACAATTCGCCACTCACGTGATTTTCGAAATCTAGACTTTTCGCTTTTAAGACATTTCGCAACTTTCTATTTCGCCACTAGTCGTTCCGAAACTGAGTCATTTCGAAACCAAGACGTTTCGAAACCAAGACGTTTTGAAACCTAGTCATTATCAGTCTACATTCCCCCTGTATATTTTCCTTTCTTTATGGATGCACACAAAAGACTGAAAATTTTCAAGTTTGTAGGAAGAAAAACATTTTATTTTATTTGAATGTTACAAAACAGAAACAAGTAGGATAAACAGATTATTGATATTTCTTTGCGGCACGTACAGCTTTCAAGTATTGGACTCCGGTCAATGGCATTGATGGCGGTGGAGGGCTATTTAGGACCACTTTCATTATTCTAGCATCTTTTCGAACATCTTTGGTTTTTCTGTGATGATGAATTTTATGCAGTGGATTTAGGTTGAGAGCTTCGACATCAAATCTGAACATTTTTTCTTCCAGTTTGATGCATTTTATGAGATCGCTAATTAGCACTGATCTCCGCCCATTGCACCATCTCACACACTTCTGAAATGAGGCTTTGTGATTGCTTTTCGAATTGATACTACCTCCAGATTCCTATGTGACGCCTCTACGGTATTAGACGTTCGAGGAAGACTTTGGAGAGTGGAGTCTACAACATTCCATAATTCTGGCGCAAACGGGATGACTGGTCTCGGGCCCACGTAGTACATTTCCATATATGAAATGAACGCTGGAGACAGAATTTGAAGCAGATAGTTTCAACTTTTTGCAACAAACATTGCTGCTCCTGGGTCAGTGGCTTTACAAGAGTTCCGACGAGCTCCCTGAAAGTGGATTCCACCTCGTTTACAGGGACGAAGGGCAAACATTTGAGACAACTCCAGAATTCGTAAAGCTCTTGACCTGCAATACATTAATTAGATCAGCCAGAATCGATGAAATAATACCATTTTCAGTTTGTTTGTAAATTTTCAAATTTTCGAGCTTTCTTCTCCATCCCTGAATCACATGAAAATAACAGTAGTGTTGCTTGATCTGGGAGAAAACTTCAACAACCGCCTTCTGTTCCGCGTGTTCTAGATCTGAACCTCTGAGTTTGAGGATCTCGTTTGTTAGAGTAGTAGCCTACCACCGACAAAATCCGTTGGATTCCATCCCACCATTTCTGGAAGCCTCTTCAATTCTTGGAGCACAAAAACATAATCTGCTTTCGTGCGTCTCTCCATAAGTATGAAAGCCAGCGGGACTGTATATTCGTGTGTAATCTGTGCAGAGTTTTTCAAAGATTAAATGATTAAGGTAGCTTTTTTCTTACTTTTCCATGTAAAATCCAAATTTGATTAAATGGATCCCTCACAACATCGAAGGTCGCATCAGCGAGAAGCTGAAAACGTTTTCACTCACAAGATCTCATCATTATATCTAAATTACCAAATCTGACGATGCCAAAGTTCTGAGCATTTGCGGACTTGCAAAACAAACTACGCGACCACTGCTGCTTGGCACAATCTTATCGAAAAGCAATAATGTCTCGGAATCTGAAAAGAAAAATTATTTATGATCTCAAAAATTCAACTTCACCTTCGGTCAGACGCATTACATCGGTGAATATGGGTGGATCTTTATTAGCGTTCTGGAAATCGGTACCGTGTTGTGCTCGTGCTCGACTGATCATTCGCTGAATATTGCTGATGTCCCCTAGAAATTGAAGTATTCACGAATGAAATGGCAAATTCTATGATTTACCTGACATAGAAATAGGAGCAACTCCAAATTTGCACTTGGCGTCAAAAATTATCTCCCTGGGAGCCGAAACGGATGTTGAAGATTTCTCTCTGATGTCATAACGAGCAATCTTAGAAATAGCTAAATCCGTGTTCGGATCATGTCCATGATGGGGTCTTTCCATTTTAATAGTACTCCCCGATTTCCTGGCGCTTCCAGTACATCCAATGATTGTTTTTCTAAATTTTCGATCTGGCTACATTAAGGGAAAGTAATGGCATACCTTTCTGAACAATAGAGCAATGAAGATCCGTCTTTTAGAAGCTTCGTGAATCGGAGCAAGTAACCGTCGTGCTCGAAGACAGGATTTAATTTTCGCTTCGTTGCCATCTTGCTCTGCTCAAAACCTAACTGAAAGCAATCCACGATTGGTTTCCTTCTGATGTGTTGGCACCCAAAGTTTTTTCAATGCCACGACAAAAACAAATAAATAAAATAAAACAAAAAAAAAATGTGATACATCGGTTGCCAACCTAGTTATCAATTTCAAAAACAAGCATTAAAAATGGGTTTCGAATCGTCTGAGTTTCGAAACGACCGGTTGCGAATCGTCTCATTTTCGAAACGACCGGTTGCGAAACGTCTTAGTTTCGAAGTTTCTTGGAAGCGAAAAGGTCAATGGTGAAATGCCTAGATTTCGAAAATCACGTGAGTGGCGAATTGTCTTGGTGGCGAAATGACTGATTTCGTAATGTCCCGGAGCCAAATTCTGTAACCGTACATATTTGATTTGTTTGTGTGAATTCCGGAAAATTGTTACGTTACTCTACCTCTTTGGAATGAAGTTTGAAATTTTCTAATGATGTTCATGTAAAATAGAAACTTCTATGAATAATATTCAACTTTTGATACTAAAAGAATAACGAGAATGGCTCCGCCATCACTACGCTTTTTTGAAAAATGAGATTTTAGAAAATCATGGGAATACTAGCAATTTTGAAGCTTGCAGATTTTTCAATATTCTTTTAGAATCGAAAAAAAAACTAAAAAATGTTTCAGAAAACTTCTGGAGACGGCTTCGAATGTTTTTCAGATTTTGAATTATTTCCAGATATTTCCCTGTTAGAAATCTGATTTTTGCAGAAGTTGAGATATATGTACTGGAACAACTGAAACAAATAATCAACGAATCTTGGAGCAATCTGAAACAGTAGAAACAATCGTGAATCGCAGCCCAAATCTCACTAAAATTCTCAATTTTTAGCAAAAAATTACTGTTTCAAAAATCCAACATATCTGCATGATAGTCCCGATATCTGCTATGCAAACCGTAAACCAAACATTTTTCAGTTTTTCTCCTTCCACTTCCTCTTCAAAACTATATTCTCGTTCCAGACCCCCTCCCTCTCTTAAACTCAACAACTTCCTTGTTTGATTTTTTGCTCCCACCTCCTCCTCCCCTCCAAGTAACCATAATCTAGAAAGAAACTTTCTCCTCTCCTCCCCTTTTTAGCACCTTCTCCAATTCTTATCACCCCATTTTCAGCCAATATAATACATACACCATCTTCGTCTTTAGATAAATGCAACATGTCAATTTTCACACGTAAAGTGTGAGAATTTTGGTGTCTTTTCTTACCGCTCTTCTGTTTATTACTGATAAGCGAAGAACTAAAAATTTAGGAAAAGAGGCACTCACACAGCCATATCAATAGAAATGGGGGTTTATGTTTTAGAGTTTTAGAGAACGTGAGTTTTGGAGGAATGAGGAATTGGAAGTGGACAGAAGATAAGCCTTTTTAAGGAGACACTTGATGCCAGTCTCCTCTTGATATGGAGCACTTTGCTCCGTTTTAGTTGGTTTTTTTGGTTTTTGAGCTAGAGTTTTGAGAAAATATATAGGTTTTCTACGGTTTTCTAGATTTTGCTAGCACTAGAAGGTACCATTGGACTAAACTTTTCTGGTTGTTGGGGGTTAGAACCTGTAAAAATTGGGACTATCAAAATAAATTTCAGGGTTTTGAGTTTAGACACCTGATGAAGCAGTAATTTCTTGGATGAAAATTATGGAATTTATACCTTCCTGAGTTAGTTTCCAAGCTTTTCGGTTTTATCTGATCATTTTTAAACGTTTAAAGCTTGAATCATCAATGAGAAGGTGGTTTCCTTATTTTATTATTTTCAAGTCTCTGGTTGTATAAATTTTCGCTTAAAGAGTTCTAGATAAAACTCGGGTCGACAACGAAAATCTCGTTTTTCTTTTGAAAATATCACTGTTTTGATAGAACCACTTCACCTTCTTAAATTTTAGTTCAAATTGATATACTGTTGAATTTTTTTGCTTACAAAAGTTAAAGGGGGAGTCCACTGATTTAAAAAATCAATCGATGCAGAATTAGGGCGTAGGAAATTAATTTTTTGGAGCCCATGTTTATGGAGCCTATAGCCTATTTTTTGGAGCTCATCTCAAAATGCTCAGTTTTCAAAATATGTGTCAAAAACTGCTTGCAAAAAATCAACTGTCCGGGTGCACTCCGATTGAAAAACTTAGGTTTTTGGGTGGAAAATGACCGATGCTTTGTAAACTTTTCCAAATACTGGCTAAATAAATCAACAAATTAATCCGCCTTCACATTTTTTTCTGTTTTGAGTAAAATGTATAAAGTATTGAAAAATTAGAACAATGCTGAAGTCCGTAAATTCAGAATTATTTCTCGACTTGCTTTAATGATCATAATTAAGTTTCTAGCACAGAACATAAACAAACAACATACATTTATGACTTCTACATGCAATCGGTTTGGAACTGTCCGAGGCTATAAAATGACCAACAGGGTACTTCTGATAATGGCAAGCCACTGCCCTGGGATATTTTGCTACAAAAACTCATTTTCAGAATTTCCAGGAACTACGCTCCGGAAAATTCCGAAGAGTTCTCATTCCTCATTCATTTTGCTTATCAGTTCTTTCAATGTTCTGTACATAACCCGATATTTGAGGAATTGAACATCTTTGAACTCCGAATCGGCTTATCTTTGGTTTCTCTCTTTAAAACTCTGGAATTCACGGGATTTTTGAATGAACATCGTTATCGAAAGACAATTTCGACCTTGAACCCATAGTCTAAACTCTTTTTTATCCGCATTATTATTACTCTTGTTGTAAATTGTTAAACGAATTTACTGTTTCCCTCACTATACTTTCTGTGATATTTTTACTATACTCGTTTTCACTGTATGAATTTCCTCTCTAATTTTTTCATTTCCAGCTAAGCTCCCTCAACACCAATCATGAGGGCATTAGTACCCCTCATCTTCACCTCCTTATCCATATTATCTGGATTAGAAGGATATCAAAAATATGCGAAACCATTGTCAATCATGAAACCAGATGAAAACGGAGTCTACGCCTATGACATGAAGGTGGCCAAGAAACTCACAATGGCCTTCAAAAATGACAATCCAGCCAAGCACGCGACTCCAGTGGACTATGATTATAAAACGGTTAGTCTTCAGAGAAAAAAATTTGCTGTTTTCAAGAAACGATTTTTAATTTCATGGTAGATACTCTAACAATATTTCGCCATTTCCCAATTCTTCTAATTTTCCAGCAAACCTGGACAAAACGAGAACCAGATCAGTTGCAGCCATGTTTTTTGAACTACTCATTTAATTTCAATTCTGATCCATTCGATGCAAACAGAATGGAAGATGTACTCGTAGCTGATGGACTGCACAAACGTGTCATCACTATCAATGGGGATATGTGAGTAATTGATTCTTAATGATACTGTCACAACCATTAGAACCATCTGAAACTGAATTTTTTTTTAATTTTAATGAAATTCTTTAGGCCCGGCGAGCCCATAGTAGTGCCTTACATGTCCGAAGTGTGGATCCGTGTCACAAATGCCATTCTCATGGACTCAATGACAATTCATGTTCATGGAATCGATAAACACGGAATGTGGTATATGGATGGAGTGGCTTTTGTTCAACAGTGTCCTATTCAAAGTACCAATCGATTTGAGTATAGATTTATTGCCGATAATAAGGGAACACATTGGTATCATGGACATATGCAGACCGATAGAGGAGATGGTATTGCTGGAGGTAAGTTGTCATTGATTTTTATATATTTTCTTGTACTATCAAAAGAAATTTAGAAATTGCAAGCGGTTGTCCCATGTCTAGTAATCCAAGACCACTGATGATACTCTTACGTCTTCATCAAAACGGAGAACATTTTTCCATCACAAAATTTTCCAAAATTTTCTGTTTCATCAAACGCTTGATACAAATTATGGAAAACTGTTTTTCATTAGGATCAGTCATAATCGATCATAACTTATGTAATCTATAGGAAAGAGATCTACTAGTCTCGATTATTGAATGCTCGAACTAACTTATCAAGAAACAGTGAAATTTTTTCTAGACCAGTTTTGAAAACTTGAATGAAAAGAAACGAGATATGCAAAGATCACTTTTCAAGTTTAATCAGCTATCCATAAGATTAATATTTGAAATTTCAGGATTCATCGTTGTTGATCAAAACGATACCACTGTTCCAACATTGGACGATCGTAAACGTATAAAACCAAGTAGAGAGTACTTCCTTTTGTTGCAGGTAAGTGAATCTGGCCTAATGACCGGGAACGGAGCTAATTAAGAAAATTAATAAAGGGCTTGAATATCCTAACTTTTCCAAACAAACAATAATGCTAACATGATCTACTGATAACGTTTGAAAACATGTTTCAACAACAATTTCTTTTCTATTTTTCCAGGACTGGGCCACAAAAGTCGGCGAGGAAGCATGGATGCAATTGGAGGATAAGACAATGAAATGGATGTATGGATATGATGATTTCACGAAATGTTGGGAGCCAACTAGAACTTCTGATGGAGGTCGGTGAATCTTATTATAATAAGCAAAAAACTGCAAAAAATGTTCGCTTGAAAAAACAAAACTAATATCTCTGTTTCGAAGTTTTTCGATTATGCTGTTCAGTATTTATGTAACGTTCGATCTATGCTACAATGAACAGTTAAAAAGAAATATTCCCATCTCTCATTTTTCAGGAAACGTGGGTGGCGCTGTCCCAATTTCGGCTATTCTTCTGAACGATAAAGGATGGTATGATCATAAAATTGTGACAACTCAACCATTCAATTTGCCATTGGAGAGATTCCAGATCAAACCGAGTGAGTCGTTGATGGATCGAAAAAACATGTCGGTTTCTCGAAAAAAATAAAAAAACTTGAATTAAATTTAGCACTAATTGTGAACTGAGAGTTGTAGGTCAACAGAAAAATGTTAGATGCTCATTGATTTGAGAAGTCAATTCTTTCACCAAAAAGATTACTGTTACAGACAAACACCAAAAATTGAACGGTTAAAAATTCTTCGATAACACTATGATATGTGTACAATGCACAACATTGCTTATTTTTCAAATTCCAGACGAAGACATCCTATTCCGCATTGTTAACGGAGGAGTGGCTCAGGAATTGATGCTCTACGTTGATGGACATCCAATGACCGTAGTCTCAGCGGACGGAGATGAAGTCGTACCAATGCAGGTAAATAGAAAAAAGTTAACCCCAAAAATGTCTGTTTCAATCAAATGTCAAGAACTGTCAGATTATCAAAAGCTAGTTTGGACTTCACAAGGTCTTCTTTTACAAATTTGTGTTCATCATCAATTTCCAGGTCGATCGCTTAATCGTATTCCCAGGAGAACGATACGATATTCTGATCAAAGGATTGGCCACGCCCACCAAAAAGAGTTACCGTATTCAAGTGGAGACTATTCAAAGATATTTCTTCGATTGGTCGGAAATTCCAATTGTTTATGGTTTCGGATTTGTGGAATACGAGACAGATGGACTGCCGGAGGATAAGACTGCGCGTGAGTTTTTACTGTTTTGATGTTTTCTACTGTTTCAAATTTACTATTTCAAAAGTGAAAAGTATCCAAGTGTTGATGTCTGAGATATTCGCAGATTCATAAGTTCAATTTCCGGTTTTCAAAAATATACTCTCATTTTCAGCCAACTTGATGCATCCGGAGTGTACTCAAGACAAAAAATGTACTGTATTGAACTGTCCATTCGCCGTATGGATGGCCCAACCAAACTTCACATGTATTGCTTATGATAGTCTTCAAAATCCATTCCCCGAGAAAATTGAACAAGAAATTCTACAGGCAACAGCTTTCGATGGAGGATTCGAGGTGAGGATTTTTTGCCGTTTCAAAACTTTTTTATGGAAATGTTAGATTTTTCGCTTTGATATGGCTATCTTTGATCTCGGCATCCTTAATCTCAATCAGTTAAAGATACTAAATTCCACCCTCCGCCACATACTGATAATCTTGCAGGAACATTTCATAAACATGCATCACGACTCTCAAATGGACCAATTCTTATTCCAATTTCCATGGGGAATACCGTACTATCATAAAGATGATATGTCCACTATTTCTACTGTAAGTTGTTGACTAACCATGACAATATTGTTTTAAAAAATTGCAAAAATTAGCTGAAACTGTAACATTTCTAGCAAATTGTTGAAATGATGAAATTTCTTACTGTTACTAACTAACTGTAAAAGTTTTTCAAATTTAAGAAGTTTACTTAGTCAATGGCTGGCATTTCATAACATTGAACATTTCGATTCCAGGCCTGCTCCGACACGAATTGTGCCGATCATCCCGATATGGACATCGACACCACTTGCCGTTGTTTCTACAATCTTGAACATAAACTCGGAAATATTGTCCAAATAACTCTATACAATATGGGATTGGGCGGTGCAATGGGAACGGGATATGCACATCCATTCCATTTACACGGTCATCATTTTTATGTAATGAAAGTGGGATGGCCAACATATAATGAGACGGGATTCATTGATCAAATGAATCAAGATATTAATTGTACTGGACCAAATGTTCCTTGTAATGGAAAAACATGGAGAAATCAGGATTGGATGGGCGGTGCATTAGAAGGAATGAATGTGAAGAATCCGACAAAAAGGGATACGATTACATTGCCTGTTGGAGGGTATATTACGATAAGGTGAGTAAGTGCGCTCTATTGAAATCTGTTTGAGCAACGAAAAAGATGAAGAACCATCACTTCCAAATATTAGTGACCCTTGAACACTCCTGAAAACAGTAATAATTTTTTGCCAAAATTTCCAGATTCCGTGCCACAAACCCCGGCTGGTGGTTCGCTCACTGTCACTTGGAACTCCATCTGATGGGCGGTACTGGATACGCATACAAGGTACAGTAGTCTCTTTGAATTTAAAGGCACATACCGTATTCTAGGTCGGTGAACACAACGATATCTACATGCCACCTGACAATTTCCCGAAGGATTGTGGAGCTTTCAAAGTGGATAAATTGCCAGAATTGAGACTTCCTATTACTGGATCTGGAGTTTCGATATCTATTTTTGCTGGATTTTTAGTAGTTATTGTTGTTGATTGGTTGTTTTAGAATTGATTATGGAATTTGAGAAAACTTATGATTTGAAATTTCACTATTGTCATATATGAATTAAATATTATTTGAAGATTTTTTAATGTTTCAGAACACTAGGATGTGTCATTTAGAAATATCAATCTAATTAAACGATTCTGCTTTTTTTATTGTTATTAACAACATATTGAGAAGTACAGAGGAACCTTTAATACAAGGGAATCCAAGAAAGGATGTCAAAAAAAGAAGCCCACTATTAGAGAAAACACGGCAACTAAGAATCTAGTATTTTTCTAACTGTCGTGTGAGTATTGGTTTTTTGGTACTTTAGTTGCAAAATCTCGGTTTCACTCTAAATTCAAACCCGAAGAGAAGAGATGTTGAGTAATTCTGATGTAGACGGTTTGAATTTTTTAAATGATACTGTCAAAACCATTAGAACCATCTGAAAAAAAAAGATTTAATGGAAATATTAGCGAAATTCCAAAAGGGGAAACGCGCTCCATCGCCAACTTGGTTGGAACCTTCATTTGCCACCATTTTTTCAGGTGTTGAGGTCACGTTTAATCCACGTAGGCAAATCGGACCACAGTGAAAAAATTTCGAAATGTTTGCGTGGAGTAAACGTGACCTCAACACCGGAAAAAAACCGAGTTCCAACCAAGTTGGCGATAGAGCGCGTTTCCCCTTTTGGAATATGGCTAATATGTAAGTATAAAGTAAATCAGGAAGAATACAGATTAGCAAATCGATTCGCCTCTAAGTAACTATTGAGTCATTGAAACAGTAATTTGTAACTATCCGGGAACGCAGGCGTTTTTATGAAAAACAGTGAAAACAAATGAAATACAGAATACCGTAAAACCTCTAACACTCCCAATAAAGGTGCACCCTCGAAAACTGTTTTCGGCAGAATTCACTCCAGACTCCCTCATTTCCAGGGAGCTTGATGACCTCAATCATTGGGACTTGAGATGAAATTTTGACAATGGTTTTTTCAAGAAGATTCTGGTGCTCGAGTTCAGAATAAGGAGCTTTTCGAGGCTCGATGAGGGCAATGCGGGGCATAAAACCCTGGAAAATTAAAAAAAAAATCTTTAGATGTAAATATTCAGAATGTCAGAATCCTCTCCTTTTTTTTACGCCACTGATATTAGTAATATTATTTTCGATCTTCTACAAATTTGGCACTTGTATCAAATTCCATTTGCATTTCTTCCTCAACATCTTCCAATATCACATGGGTCCCCAGTAGACCATTGGATACAGTATGAAGAGACATTCTGAGAAATTTCCAGTTTTTTGATTCTAGTAAGATGTCGTTGATATTGAGGTCATAATACGTGAAAATATAATAGAACCAGTATGAATCAGTTTTCTAATATTGAGCTGGGGAACCCTCTTTTAAATCGTTTTTCTGAAACACGTGCATTTTTTTTTATCCGAACATCAATGAGAAACTCAAAGTGTATCCGATTTGTAAGCCTGGCGTTGGGACAGAAACCACATGGAAAATAGTGATCGAAAAATTTTGGTGGATAACCAGGAACTACTGACGAAAAACAAATCAACATTTTACTGTTTCTTTTGAAGCAACAATATTTTTGATTTCAAATAAACTTTAGTTTGGATATCATTGTTTTTGCTCACTTTCAGCTGATCATATTGTGATTTCCCTAAAACTCCAGGTTTAAAATAATTTTTTAAGCTCACATTTCGTACTATTTTTCAAACAATGCACGCTAATTTTTTGTTCCAAAATTTTCCGTTTCACTTTAAGTCAATATTTTTATTTATTTTTTAAATTGTGATGGGTTGAGGCCGGTTCTTTGGATTCTAATGTTTTTCTACTAAATGTGTAATTTCGATGGAATTGTAACTACGAAACTATATCTTTAAAATTTTACTGTTTCATTTGAAACAGAATAAGTTGGTTGAAGTTGTCTATCCTGCTTTTATCGCTTCAAATTCAGTGGCTTCAATAATCGGATAAAAACATTTCTTGCGTAATTTTTTGAACCAAATGTTTTGACGGTTTCAAAGATCTGTGATTTTTTATATTTCCGAATGCTTTCTGATAGATCTTCATACCAAGGTTCACTTTGAAGAGCTTAACGTATTGGCTCTGTATGGTTGCATGACACCACTGCACAAAACACTTTATGAACCCGTCAATTCACTATGAACCCGTTAAATCATACAGAACCAACGATTTCAGACTCGTTCCTATCTGGCGATAGATGAATCTGAAATAGAAGTTATAATTTTGCATAACTCTCTATTTTTACCGTTTCAAGAAAACTCGACTTTCAAATTTTTGCAAACGTTAACAACGGGCAATATGCGTCCTCGTCTATTTTTGCTAGCAATTCATTTCCTTTCAACAAATGTTCAACAGATTATAAAGCAGAAAGTGTTGCTGAAGCCGAGAATCCCAAATAAGCGTCGACTTGTACTTTTGCTTCCATTCGAAAATGAGTGAATTTTTTCTTTGCTTTGTCAGTTTCAAAATTCCAGTGTTCCGAAAATGTATTCCGCCTTACCGGTAGACAAAATCTACATACCAATTGCACCCCTCTCACAAAATTTCCCGGTCCTTTTTTCAATATCTCATCAAAAACCAAATATCTTGTAAGTTTGACCAGAATAGAACAAATAAGTGAAAAATCACATCACAAACCTATCCAATCATGATTTTCAGTTTTTTTGCAATATTTTTAGCATTCTTGAATAAGCGAATCATCTCTCTGTCATGAGAAGCGATTTCCTCTATTTCCTTCTTTATTTTGAGAATATCGTTTTGAGAATCTAGAGATATTGAAAATGTTTCGATTAGCTATTATGCACAGCCTCTTAAAACATTTCTGTTTCAAGAACATGGGTACTTCTGGAACATTATTCCATTTCTGATTTTCCGATGAATTGTATTCGCTCCCCTCGAATCGAGTGTGTTACTGTTTCAAAGCGAAACTACGAACCTAAAATTGGTACTCACTTCAGTAACTTCGATAATCACTCTTACGGGACTGATTATATCAAGAACCAATTTGCTGATTGAAAAAATTAGGATTTCTGATAGAACAGTGAAAATTCGCCTACTTTTTCAACCGTTTCAAAACTTGAAGTTCACAATACTTGTTTCTTATTTTGCAATGATCAGTCCATTCCGAACTTGAATCCTCAATAATCCATTAAAATTCGAGCAGAAATAGCCAGACATCCCACAGATTTAACATCCACTCCCTTGTGAGCCCATTGCCGTTTTCCGTTACAAGTCAAACGAGGCCAGTCGGATGTTCCGGGATTGATTGAGTAATGATCTGGAAAAATCGGGACAATTTTGAGGACTCGGAGGAGTACTTATTTGAACTTCCGGTTCAACCGTTGTATGTATTATCACATAGCATTTTTTGACAAAAAAATTCTGTTTCAAGTGAACGCAAAGTCAAAGATTTCGAAGCTTTCATAATTCTGTTCGTGCCTGCATATGAAAACCCATCCTTAAAACTGAACCCCTAAAAGTGGGCGTGGCCAGGACCCCCCCCCCCCCCCCTCCTCCTTACTTGTCCACTGGAAAACAAATATACCACATTTTGTACCGGTTTTTGCCTTGAAAAATCACAAGTAAGGTCGATATAGCATGGATATCGTTGCTCAAACATTTTCACTGGTTTCAGGGAAAATCCAGAACAATTTGGGAACTTTTTGACGACTTCAGCTTATTTTTTATTTCACCAATCTTGATTATAGATTTCTCCGAATTGGGGGAGAGTGGAGGAGTCCAGAGGGGTGCAGGGACAGATGACTGGAAAAAAGAATGAAGTGAAATTAAGGATAAGTGTAATCAAAAAGGCAATCTCCAATAAATTTCGTTAGGCTGATCTATAGACTGAGTGACAGTAATTTTTATTATTATTACGATGCGGTCTGGTGTCCGTTGGCTTCAAAGGAGCATGGGTTTATTGAGGATATCTCGTTGGGACACATAAAAATGCAAGTATCCGTAAATTGCGCACTTTGACTTTATCAATCTATCATAATGTGCCGACCCTTTTCTTATGCCTTAACCAGATACTCTCTCAAATAACTTCTCCTTTTGATGAAAATATAGAAAAAAGAGCGATGAAAATTTAATATATCATTTCTGCAAAACTATACAATTTTTCCGTTGCTCCCTTTTATATGAAAACTTGCAGCCCAAAATTTTCTTTTGGCAATAAAAGTTTGACCCATTTCGGGAAGTTTTCCAGAGATTCAATGGGTAGACATAAACCGTGCGAGAGCAGCTTCGACTTTTGGAACTGTTTTTTTTTGGATATTCTTGCAGCCAAGGAACAATTTTGAAGAAGTGTCACTTGATTGAGAAAGAATTGAAACAGTAAAACCATGCAAATTATATATTCCAGCTTGACTGCTTTCCTGAAGAATTTTCAAACTTTTAGTATTTTTTTGAAACAGAGGATTATTCGAAGAAGAATACTTCTTTTTGTTCACCTTGGTTTTTTATCACTGCTTACTAGGTAGTTTCAGAAAAATTTTCATTCAATTTCCAAATGTTGCTTTATGAGTGCTCGAGCGAACTAGGAATCAATTTTAGTTGCTTTTAAGTTTAACAAAAAACTTCTGAATCAGAAAAAAAACATTTCTCAAAAAATTAGTAAAAATTGATACTCTCAATGTCTGTTCGAAGAACAAGTATACCTTGGTAAAAGTGTTCCATGTAATCTGCTAGCCAAATTTTTCTTGGAAGTTTTCTGGAACGGAAACTTATCTGTATCAAGCATAATAAAATTATCATCTCATAGCACTTGAAAATGAATTTCAACTTCGGTGTCCCATTGCCTCTTGCCCTCTCATGTCCTACTTTTTCTCAAGCTCCGCCTCCTTATGAAAGGGGCGGACATGGTCGTTATCTCATCTTGACTGATGGATTTTCCTATGTTGCTCGAATTCTCATATTGCAATTTTATCTTATGCAAATGCACGGACTATATGACGAAGATAATTTTTCCAGTTTCAAACACATTCAAACTACTATAAAATGAACATGTTGAAAATAACATCTATTTCTGAAACAGAAGTAAAGTTTTCAAAGAAACAGAAATGTTTGATCCCTGAACATACCGTAAAACCTCAAATAGACCAACACCTCTAATCGAACGTCACCTCCAATAAAATCGAACAACAAAAAAATGAGCTTTGAAAAAGCGACCTCTACTTGAACTCCCTAAAAGTCTCTAATAGACCGACGTCTTTCCGAAAATTGCCCCCGATTTAAGAGGTTTTTTTTTTTCGTTTCAAGCCAAACAAAACTATGACCTTGCACTGAAATAAAGGATCAAAACCTTGATTCGATTTCCACCTCCAGTAAGGACAGAAACAATTTTGACGTCATTTTTCGAAAGATCACTGCTTCAATACTTATACTTATACTTCACTTTTGATAGTTCCAATACTGTCTTTAATTTATCTCCCAAAATCTCACAATCTCAGAGAATGCTAAATAATCGGAATTCAAGGAGAATCCATTTAGGAATCTCGGTGTCTTTATTCAAAAAATAGGGATTCATTTCTGAGGTTTATGAATCCCGATATTCTTAAGGTTTTTAAACGATCATGATGATTTGAAAATTTCTGCTTTTGACCCTGAAACTTCATTTTTTTATGAGACTTTACTGTTTCAGTGCTACAGTATGTTGCTTCCTTTTTTCGGTGCAAATTGATATACGCTTGGTTTGAGCAGGAAGGTAAATCATGAAAAATTGGTTTAATCAGAATTAGAACTTTGCCGGGATGTGTTGAAGTGAAATATGTAAATTTAATTTATGAAAGCTTTGTGATTGTGATTGTGCAAATATTGTTTTTTGAACTACCATATAATATCGTATCTGCTAGTCAAGTATCACATGGAACATGATCCAGCTCTTTCATCTGATCATTTACCAACATCTAGGAACTTTAATAAAAAACACGTCGACAATCAGGACTCCAAAACGGGAATTCATACTCAAGATGAGGGCATCAAAAAAAATAATGAATTACTTCCGTTTCCCGAGTTTTTTTTGAGGAAACTTGTGTAATTTTAAAATGATATAGACGTCAAGTTGATGATCGAACTAATGTTTTATAAGTTTCTATTGTGTGAAAAATTCTGGAAACGGTGAAATTTTGTAGAAAAAAAGCGAACTTCCAAAATCTCAAATTCGTTATTACTTTGCTGAAACTAGTCAGAATTGGAAAAACTTTTTGGGTTTTTATGCTGAAGACATTCTAGAATCTTAATAAATTATTGAATTTTTAGAACTACCTCCAACTGGGCCTTCTGATGCTCCGTATTCAACAACAACGTCAACCAGATGAATTGTCCCGTTGTCAATTCCTGTCTCAACTTCTCCCTGCACCACCTCAGATTCCCAAATTTTCGACGGCTTTTTCTTTTTTCGACTTTTTCGACTTTTCGACTCGAATTTTCGACTCGACGTCGTCATCTTCTTCCACATCATCTTCATCAACGTCAACGTCTTCTAAGTCATCTGGAGTCCCACTTCAGATGAGCAATCCAATCGTCGCCATTCTTCTGGGAAGCTCCTTGGTCAATGAGAATTGTTGTGCAGTGTGTGGAGCTGCGTTTAGGTACAGTAATCCATGGGATAAAAACTCCGAAAATTGGAATTTCAGATTGACTGGTGACTTGGTTCTGCGTAAGCAAATTCAAGAAAAAGGCCAATTTCCGGCAGTGAAGTTGGAATTTTTCGAAATTTTTCCCGCTTCTAGAAAAAAACCGAAAAAAAGTGATTGGAGTAACTCCATTTTCTGTTGAATATTTCTAGACAAAGATATCCCTTTCTGTATTGTTCATGGAGGTGTTGCATAGGAACTATTTCTCTAGGTGGATGGTCATCTAATGACCGTAATTTCAGCTGATGGATATGAAGTTATTCCGATGCAGGTAAATAAAAAAAATTTTGTTTCTGAAAATTAGATGAGTTGTGTTCTTAAAACATGATCACTCTGGTTATTCAGCTTTTGTTAGCAAAAAACACCATTTCCAGGTCGACTGTCTCTTCGTGTTCCCCGGAGAACGATACAATATTTTGATCAAGGGATTGGTCACGCCGACCAAAAATAGTTACCGTTTTCAGGTTGAGATTATTAAAAGATACTTAGGTCCTTTCCCCAAGAAAATTGAGCAGGAAATTCTACAGGCAACTGCTTTTGATAAAGGGTTTGAGGTAATGTTTTGGAAAAATTATGGCTGTTTCAGAAATTTTACTCCAAAATTTTAGACTTTCTGCTTTACTGAGAGGTTGAAATTGGAATTCGTGAAAAATTGAAACCAAAAAAGTTTTATTCGAGCCAATTCTATTCCCAAAGATATCAGTTATTAATAAAAATCAAAAACATGCACCATTAGACACATCATTAATTGATTTTTGAACTTTCGGTTTCATAGTATTGGTATATGGTACCTTATTTTGCATTGATTAATACAATGGTCATTCTTACCACGAAATTCCTTAAATTGCAGGAGCACTTCATCAAAATGCACCACAACTCTCAAATGGATCAATTCTTATTCCAATTGCCATGGGGAAAACCGTACTATCATAAAGATGATATGTCCACTATTTCTGCTGTGAGTTGCTCGAAAAATATATTACTGTTTTGAGAAGCTCATAAGATCATATTTGTATATGGAACGATAATGCCTCAATCTCTAATGATGCAAAAGTTCAACTCACTTCAGCGAAATGTACCCCTGATCAAATATTTTTCTGTTTCAAAGAAACCGTGAACATCTTTCGAACATTTCAAGTTCACTAGGTTTGTGCACCTATCCGTTACCAAAATAATATGCTAGTGGGAAGTTACTACGCTGCAGAGCAGATGTTTCTACAATCTTGAACATAAACTCGGAAATATTGTCCAAATAACTCTTTACAATATGGGATTGGGCGGTGCAATGGGAACGGAAATGCACATCCATTCCATTTACACGGTCATCATTTTTATGTAATGAAGTGGGATGGCCAACATATAATGCGACAAGATTCGGAAGAATAGCTGTATTATACGACTAAAATTGTTGAATATTTCTGAAAACAGTAATAATTTTTCTCTTACTTTCTCTTGGAACTCCATCTGATGAGCGGTATTGGATACGCATACAGGGTACAGTAATCTTTTCGAATTTAAAGGCACAAACCGTATTCTAGGACGGTGAACACAATGAAAATCTACATGCCACCTGATAATTTTCTTGGAATTTTTTCTGCTTCAAAAATTGTTGTTGTGCATCATAAATCTTTCTCCAACAATGCCTATCTTCTTATGGTATTGCATCATATTTTGATCGTTAAAAATGAAAACTATGTCTGACAAGTGTGAGAAGAAGCTAGTGCAAACCGAAAATGATGATCTTCACACTATTGAAGTGCGAAATTATTTGTGTTTTAGTGACACAGTAATTATTCGAAAAGCCCCCACAGACTTTCTTTCTGATATTTCAACCTGAGCGCTTTTCTTTCAGTTCCAAAACGATAAAGGTGAAGAAAATCAAATGATTTTCCAATTCAATTTTTTCCTGTTTCAGTGATACAGTAAGGCTTGGAACACTTTGTAAATTGTATTGAGTTTCTATTCTTTTGTCTCCCGATGTTTGCCCTATTTGCTTATTCTTGTTTTCTGAACAGGGTCGCGAACTGTCTGGTTAATTTTAAGACTTTTGTCTTACGCCTTTTGAAGCGACGCGTGAGAGTTCTCTGTGCAGCTGCTCAAGATTAAAACGTAATACGCAGCTTTAAATTAAGCTTGCGTTGGCACGAAGCCAAACTTTGGACACGTTTTGGCACCATGCCAACCTAAATGCGATGAAGCGCGATTTTTCGATCAGACAGTTCGGGACCTTGTGTTTCTGATTTTGAGTTACGGAACTTTAAAAATGCGTCGAATCAAAACCACTAGTTTTTCAAAAATTATGTCTATTATAGTGTAACAGTATTTGTTCATGAGCACATGCAAAAAGAACGGGGAAAAACAACTCCCGTCAATAATTGCATTCTAAAGAGCATGACGAGAAAATTGAGGATTAAATTTTGCTTTCATGTGCCATATATTAGCTATATACAATGTTATAAAAAGTGAAAATTATAACAAAAACTAATTTGTTAGCCTGTGAATTATTGACAGTTTTGCTATTTCAATGAAACATGGGTTGCTTTAACGTTAGATTAGAATGAAATACGATTATCCGACTTTGTGTGGATTCATAAAAGAAAAAAGATATTTTTACTGTACGAAGATATACTTGGATATGCCGAAAATGATGAGTTTCTATTAATAAGCACAGTAAGCTCTTTTTTTTGTGGTTCTATGAAATCGAAAACTAGAAAACTAATTCTTCTAACGCTCAAGAATACTTTGCTGTTTCAGTGAAACAGTGAAACAAAATGGTATTTCTTCAAAAGTGCTCGGGGCGCTGCATTGTTTCTACTCTACTGCATTGAAAATTTCGAAAAAATCAAACTACAAAATCAGGCGTTTCCAATTATTTTCAATAGATAATTAATTTATTGGATTTTTTCATTCGATAAAAATTTATCCTTGAAAATAGAAAGCCCCATACTCGTGCCATAACGGATAATACTTCAAAACATTTTGTGTTTCAGAAAAACAGTATTTTGTGTAAATCCTTCTAGTTTCAGTTCTCCGTCGAAAAACAGTGTCATTATTTGAAATTTGTGTAAACAATATGACAGGATGAAAGAACTTTCAAGACGTTGGTCCAGTTTGATGGAGAGTTTGACAATTGTGAAGCTCTCAAATCTATTCCAAAAGTTTTCAGTTTCGCTCAAAATTCAAAAATTTGGATACTTTCCAATCTTTGATAGACCGTAGATCACATAATCTCTGAAGAAATTCACTATTCTTAGAAACTTCATTATGCCAGGAAGTCTTCTGAATAACGTTTATTAAGCGGCGGTACTCAACGTGGGACGACACCATCTGCGATTCAAATGTCTGAAGCAGTTTCTAAAGCGATGAGTAAAAAAGTTCCTTACTTGCAACTAGTGATGTTCGAGACTGCGTTGCATTATGAAAAGTTTTGTAACAAAAAACAATTTCTTTAGAGAAGTGCAAGGGTTGATAATAAGTATTGAACTTTTTGTAGGGTTACCAGGAAACGGGTCACATAGTTTCTGAAAACAATTTCTTAACAAATCAAAAACTGGAAGACTAGAGAATATCACCTCTTGATTCGAAGTCCTCACCTCCAAAAAACCTTTCACAGCGTCCTCTTTATAAAACATTTCCCTCAAAAAAGGGTCCTCAAGGTCCTTAACTGGTGACGAAAAAACAACGCGAAAATTCACTGTTTCTATTGGAACAGAGATATTTTTGATTTAAATTAAAGTTTAATTTTGTTTGCGTAACTGTTTTTTAATTTCTGATAATAGATATTAGGAAGTCCCTCAAATTTCAAGTTAACATTACTTTTCTGGATAGAAACTTTCCACAATCATGATACCAGTGTCCATTTACTTTATTGCAGAATTTTCTGTTTCTCATGAAATTTTATTTTTTCAGAAGTATTTAATGTTGCTGTGAAATAAAAAATTCATCTTGAATCCAAATGTTTCGCCCACTAAATGCGATAATCGGATAGAATTGAAACTACGGAATATTTGTTTCAAAATATTACTATGCTTCTCTTGAAACAGAGTATTTCTATCGGAGTTGTCTATCTTGCTTCTGTATGTCACCTTATTCAGAAGCAACTCCTAAAAATCTAAAAAATGCTCATACTTTCCAGTAAAAAGAGTCAATTTCTGGTATTTTAATACAACTAAAGTGAAAGGTTTTTTGAATTTGTGTTTAGAAAAATCAAAGAATCCCTTTGTTGAGTAAATTCCAATGCCTCCAATAAATAAATATCGATGAAAGGAAACGGGAAACTTTCAAATATATGTTTTATTTGATTTGATCTACATTTATTGTTACGCCTGCCGTATAGCGTGACCCATTTGTCATCGCCGTTAAATTCACAAAAATCAAACAGTGAAACCATCATCAGTAAGCCACTGGACCACCCGATAACTTGTTATTTTTGATTTAAAGCCGGTACCGGTTGCAATCTCATTTTCAACAAAATATATCAGTTTCACATTTTTCCGAATTTGTTTCGTTTGCCTATAATGTCGGTATATCTGTTGAACAAAGAATTCACTGAACTTTAGTGATTCCAGTAGCTCTTGCGATATCATTTATGGTTATTCTTTAGAATAAAATACAGAAAGAAAAAAAACACGATTATTCTAAAAACAATCCAACATACATTAGAAAATAATCAGAAAAAATAATACAATACACTAGGTGACCATTTGTTGAAACTTGAGAATATAAGTCAGAAGAAGACCATAAATACCAAACAACTTTATTCAGTAAATCTCAACATTTTCCGGAATCATATCTCTGTCTAGATATGAACATATGATATCTCCATACCAACCAACAACAGATAAGACTTTCTCGCTTCCAGGAATATTAAAATACCATTCGTCATCCCGTGATGGTCGTCCGAGCTCTCTAACAAAAAAATCCGGGTCTTCGAGGTCTTCTACGAAATCAATGTTCCATCTTCCCATGCTTGGGTTATTTCGAAAAGTCTGAAAAACAAATATTGCATTTCGTCCGTATGTTTTGCTCACCTCCAAAATCAAGCGAATTTCTTCAGGGGAAATGGCATCTATTTCAATATAGAGACTAGGCTTGTCAATGAACAAAGAAACCGGACGAGCCACTGTGATTCCACGAACATATAAGTCTTTGATGCTTTTCCAGTTTTCCAACTTCACAATCTCTTCAAAATTTAGACTCTCCGCCCCTCCAAAAGTATCGTGAATTATCAACTCCTCCGTCTTGATTTTGCTCAAAATTTGAGAAATCTGAGAGTTTCCGAGTCCAGTGATTTCGAGTTTCTTGATTGTCATCGGGTGGGCGTCGAAAAAATCCATGATTTTTTGATAGTTCTTGAAAAGTTGAACCATTTTTGTATCTGGATCTCCCGAATAGTACCACTTTATCGAACGAGAACGACAGCATCCGAGAAGCCAAAAAGGCTTTTTGGTCGAACGAACGTAATGGTGATGATGAATCAAAATTTCCAAGGCACGCAAGTATGGCTTGCAAACTTGAAAAATTGTCGAGAAGTCGTTGAAAAATACATCCAAAAAATTTTGATGATATTTGAATTTCTTAGTGATGTCGCGCATGTCATCGGTGTATTTGATCCATTCAACAGTACAGTAATTCCCTCCTCGATCTACATAATCCACATGTGTTTCCCCTACCAAGTGAAGACGAACGAAATCGTTAAAAAGAAGAACACGAACTTCTCTCATTTCCGTATCATGCTTGGGGCTGACATCATCAATGTAGTTTCGGAAGGCGTGACACACTTTTCGAAGTTTTAGACTGAAAATCTAGACTGCCAATTTCACCAAAACCTATGACTTACATTGAAATCAAGTCGACGTCCTTCAGAATTTTCCTCATCACCAAATCCGGCATATCCATTATAGTGACAGTGTCCGACGGAGGTGGAGATGATGCGAACCATTTGAGGAAAAACATTTTGGCGAAATAAACTTTTCTAATTTTGTGGCGATTTTTCTGTCCAACTTTTTGTCTCTCTATCATTTGAATGTGGAGTAAGGCGTGGAAAAAACAAAAGTTTCCCATTTTTTATATCTTCCACGTTTTAGTCCACTCACAAATTGATGCTATTCAGAAGAACATTTTTCGGATAGCAACACATTTTTCGGATGGATTTTGAAGAGATTGTGAAGTTGGAATACTGGAAAAGCATTAAAAACTTGTATCTTTTGGGGACAACTGACAGAACACAATTCGGACAGGAATGTTGAATTTTGTTTAGAAAACGATGAAGTTCCGACACTACATTCTTTGACTCTTTTTGATTATAAGCTGAGTCCGAAACTGATAATCATATTGAGTTAGAATCACTTGGATACCTATAAATTTATTTTAAAAATCTTTATGTTTCAAATATTTTAGAAGATTTGGAACACAATGAACCAGCAATCTGTTAGATCCCTTCCCCTCATATTATTGATAAACGGAACATAAACGGAACATTTTTCCTCCCAAAATCCATTTCCATATCCACGATGTCCCTGTAAACGGATGCGCGGCACCTAACCCCTTTTCTCTTTGATCTTCCTCTTTTCCACATGCCGCCGTTCTGAGAATATTGGAGAAAGAAGGGGCGTTTTGAGAGCGGAAACAGATGAAGGAAACTGGGAATAGATAACGATGAACGGATGAATTAGAATTGTGACACGTGCTAAATGTTATTGTAAGAGATTTATGGGTTGATTAAAAAAGGATTTATTGAAAAGAATGTGACCATAGGATTATTACCTTCTAAATACATACAAAAATTAAAGATTTTCGAAACAGTAAAGAATGTAAATATCACATACTTTACCCGCGTTCATGTTAAATTAGTTTAATACTATCATCTGCACAAGCACTGTCACACTGAAATAAGCAAAAGACAAGATTTCATTTTGAAACAGAATAAATAGTTTGCTCGATAGAGAGTTTTTCTTAGATTTTTTAGAAGAAATTAGACCCCATCACAAAACGTTTCTATTAAAAATTTTCCCGAATTCCGGTTTGCTTGAAACAGTAAAATCTAAGGAAAACTTTTGGTTCCTGAAAAT
Organism: Caenorhabditis sinica; assembly: GCA_963932045.1. Classification (NCBI taxonomy): domain Eukaryota; kingdom Metazoa; phylum Nematoda; class Chromadorea; order Rhabditida; family Rhabditidae; genus Caenorhabditis; species Caenorhabditis sinica. Next base: position 7,879,195 of record OZ009940.1, on the reverse strand, counting down.
TTATTTTATTAGACAGAGATATTAAAAACAATTCTGCGATCGTTTGACGATAATATGCCACTTACTATTGACAACTGACAGAACAAAATTTGGACAGGAATATTGAATTTCATTTAATAAATGTTGAAAGTTTCAAACAGTTGAATCTTAGGATTATTACCTTCTAAATGCATGCAAAAAGTTATTGATTCTCGAAACAGAGAAAAATGTAAATATCACATACTTTCACCGCTCTCAAGTTAATTTAGCACTATTGTACTGTACCAGCACTGTCTTACTGAAATAAGCAAAACCCTAAGATTTCACTTTGGAGCAGTATAAAAAACTCGCTCAATAGAGTGATCTTAGATTTTTAGAAGATATTTGCCTCCCAGGAACGTTCCTCTTGAAAGTTTTTCCAAAATCATGTGTTTTTGAAACAGTAAAGGTTAAGGAATGCCTTTGGTTCCTGGAAACTTATTTCATTGGCCAGCATTATTAAAATACCTTTCTGCAATCGTCTGACGATAATATGGTAGATATTACTGACTCCTGTCAGAACACTATTCGGACAGAAATGCTGAATTTTGTTTAGAAGTTGATGAACTTCAAAGACTATATCGTTCGACTCTTTTTGATTAAAGGCTGAGTCTGAAACTGATAATCATATTGAGTTAGAATCACTTTGATTCCTATAAACTTAGTTTTGAAAATCTTTGTGTTTCAAATATTTTAGAAGGTTCGGAACACAATGAACCAGCGATTTGTCAGTTCATTTCATGGTATTGAAAAATGAAACATTCGGACTCTCAGAGGGTCGACTACCTATGTAACTATAAAACTTTGGAGCCGGATCAGTGAAACCTTTTCTGTTTCAAACAATCAGGAACTTTTTCAGAAGTAATTGCCTCCACTCACGATGCCATAAGACGAAAAAAAAAGAAATTGCATTGCTCATCTCATTGAACATTTTCTGTTTCATAACTCACAATTTATATAAAATTGTCTTTCGAAAACATTGACAACTGAAGCTTGACACTTCAAACACGTCATCAGATTTCTTAATATCGGAGTTCGGATAATCTCTGCTTCAAAAATCCGTATTCTTTTGAATCATTTGTGCTCTCTTGTTTTCAGATTGGCCGTTTCAGAATTTACTTATATTAGTTTTTCACTAATAAAACTGATTCTCATCGTCCAGACTTAGGGAAGTACAGACTAAAAAATAAACCATACAAAATCCTAATTTTTGAGAAATCGGTTTCAAAATTTACTGTTTCAAAACTCTGGAAATTTCATAGAAGTCAAGTCATAGTGTTCGAGTGCTCTCCTTCGATTTTTACAGAGAAAAATCCCGATTCCGGACACACCCAAACAGACAAAGTTCCCCTTTTTCTTATTGGAAATATTCTCAACGTCTAGCAATTGCACTATTGCTCTGGGGACCGATTAGCGGGGGTCCCTCCTTATTCATTGACACAATAACGTCTTGCCTTTTCCTTCTTTATTCAGTCAAGATGCGCTTATTATTAATTGGCGGGGAGAGGGGAATACAATAGAGAAAGGCAACTCTTCTGTTGAATACATACAAATACATATGATGATGAATTAGGGGTTTTCTATTCAGAAATAAGGGGAGATGAGCATTATTTGGGAGAATAAGAAGACAAGAGTATGGGAGGACTTGGCAAGCGGTTAGTTAGTTAGAAACCGATTATTAGGAAATTATGAAGTTCAGTGCTCAGGGCACTCGTTTTTGAGATAAGGAAGAGAGGGGAGACAATGATGGGAACATTGGCAGTTTGATGAAATGTTGTAATGATGGAGACTTGGAACAGAAAAAAATATAGCGATATTTTCAAAGTTTTAATCCATTGCGAACATGGCTGGAAGATGAATTCTTCAGCTTTCCTGCCGTTTATTCTCCTCTTTTGCGCCGTGAACTCCTCGTGGACAATTCAACTGTTGTCTGATTTGAATATAAGAGTCCAAAATTTTTTGTTTCAACTGCGAGACACGTCGATTCGGTAATTTTTGATACGTTCATATCATAATCATATGAGGAATGCTCAACTATCAATTCTGAAGTTCACTTTTCAGTATTTGGAATATCCGGAAACCGTGATTATTTTCACTATCGTCCCTGATTTAAATTGATAAAACTGATGTTTTTATCTTTACTAATAACATTTGAAAACTGGGAAATGTATGTTCGTCTGTTTGTCGCGAGCTGTAACTTTGTTCATTCTGAACCGATTTCTATGAAATTACCACCAAAAGATCAGAAATTTTTATTAGTTGATGCCCATGTAGATTGATTTTTTGTATCTTAAAAATGGAGCAAGTTACAGCTCTTTTAGTGATTTTTCAGTGCTAATTTTTGGAAAAATGGGAACCTAAAATGTGTTGCAAGTCATAACTCAGTTCAAAGTAAACCGATCATTTTGAAACTTTTACAGTTCATTCCTGAATATTTGAGAATGATGCACGTCTTTTTTGTTTTTCGAAATTTTCATTTTGACGTCTTCTGGAGCACTTTTTCTGAAGAGACATGCGAAATTTCCCATGCGCGGCGAGGTGGAGCAGCCGCACACACAAGTGCGGTGGCCGACGCGGACCTCGATTGATGTCGGCTGCTTCGAAACAGCACTTCCGCCGCCACGTGGCAAACCGCCGGTTCAATTACCCAAGTTAGAGGTAAACTTTGCGATGGGTGAAGGTTGATGGGTGAAATGATATATCATTCTGTTCGTCTCTTCACGAGGATTCAGAATATGAAGAAAACTTTTGGAAAAGTTGATTTTGAAGAAAGTAATGAAGCTTTGAAATCACGAAAATCGTCGCTATTGAAGTTGATGGGCTCATTACACTTATAAAACTGTCTAAATAGAACTTCTCAATATAGCTGTGCTGAATAGTACTTTTCCAAATAGAACCTTCTAAAATTGCACTACGCCTATATTAGAGAGCATTTTAGCGTTTCCATTCCGCGAAGTTCTATTTTGGGGTGTTTTCTATTTAGAACCAGTTCTAAAGTGAAATATTATGCTGATCTGAATGAAAGAGAATCCGCACCTAAGATTTGATGAATCGGAGATCACGATATCTCGCCACGATAACTTTAAAGGAATATGACTAATTTTCAAACGGATTTCCGTTTTCTCGGTTTTTAAGCGACTTTTCTTTAAAATTTTGCAAAAATTGAAAAACCGATCGTGCATCGATGTCATATTTTGTCAGAAAAATGGCTGGAATTCGATTAAAATTAAGAAAAACGGAAAGTTTGAAATCAGTTGTTCCTTTAAAGTTTCATGTGATCAACGATTCGTCGAATCTTCGGCCCGGACTCTCTTTCATTCAGATCAGCATAAGCCCGAAAGTTGATAGGTAGAGACCCTGTAAGTACATATGTGCCGAAAACTTTATTGTTTTTTGAAGGCCCTCTAAGAATAAGGCAAAGGCCCCATAAAACTCATATTAGGGCTCTATAAGAAAGTGCCAAGGCCTATGATTTTTTATAAGAAGGATAGCGTATAATTCAGGAAAGCTCTGATGGTTGATTAGATGAATCAACCATCAGAGCAATCCGAAGATCTTATTCAAAGGAGCCGCAGGCTCCCGGCCCGAGAAGCAAGCAAAGGCCAGGTGGTGGAGCCCCGAAGGGGCGAAAACCACCTGGTGCGAATTATTTCTAAAACACCATGAGACTTCTGTAATGTTTATCAAATTCACTTCAACCTGTGAACTTTTAATTAAAATTTTTCTGCTTCATCCAGAGATAAATTAAGTCTATGAAGGCATCAGAGATAAATTAAGTCTATGAAGAGGTCATTCATTTTTAGATTTAAGGCAGAAAATTGACATTGATGTTAACTAAGAAGTGCTTGCTTGACCCACAGTCAGATAATCAAGTGACTCTGAAACAGTAACCTTTTACCAACAATAAATTACTGTTACAGGGTGAATGTAAGAAATTTGGGCGATCTGCTTCCTTAATTCATCCGAATTCGATGATTGATATTTGAAGCAAGTGTTTCTGAAACAAACGTTCAATACTTTAGTCGTCAAGACATCAAATTGAAACAGTACTGCTATTGGAGGCCGATATGAGGTCAATTTCTATGTGTACCTGGATCGAAATGCTTTAAGCTTACGCATAAAACACTATAGACTTAACAACACACAAAAGCGATCAAAGTCGTAAAAAATTTCTTGAGATATGAAAGTTGCTTGAAACAATTACGGTAGTCATTAACACTACTCAAACGAAAATTAATAAGGTTCACTATAGTGTCTCCTCCGACCATAACTTCAACAATGTAATCTGAAAACAGAAAATCCCGTCGATTTTTATTATATTAATCACAAGACTGGATTGCTCGATGGGATTTCTCTCAAACTTGCGAACGTCATAAAACTGTAAATTTTTGCCATAAGATTACTGTTTCATATGAGAAACTTGGGAAATTGAATGAACAGTGCCAACATTAACATTAACGACACGGTCTTTTTTTATACTTTAAACACAAATTGTCCATTGCATTTAGTAAAGATTGGAGATATGCCATAATCTTCATTCCAAACTTGAATCCTCAACAATCCATAAAAATTCAAGCAGAAACAGCCACACATCCACCATATTTAACATTCACTCCCGTGTGAGCCCATTGTCGTTTTCCATTACAGGTCAATCGAGGCCAGTCGGATGTTCCAAATGGGATTGTTTGAGTGACAATCTGGAAAATTAGACAATTTTAAGAACTCAAAGGATTTTAGTGGGAGTGTCGTATGGTATAGTGGAATTAAAAAGATATCGATCAAAATTTTAAAACATTTTAGTTGAAACAGAGGGAAATTTCATTTTTCCAGCGAAAACTGCTGTTACAAGTGAATAGTAAGTAAGAGATTTTAAATTTTCTATAATCACACGCAACTCTTTGGCCTTGAAATTGAACAAAAGTGGGCGTGCCCTATTCCCCTCTCACCTGTCCATCACTGGAAATCAAATAAATCATATTTTGCACCGGTTTTTTGTCAGCGAAATCACAAGTGAGCTCGATATAACATGCAAAACGCTGCTCAATCTTTTTCACTGGTTTCAATGAAAATCCAGAATGATTTGGGAACTTTTTGACGACTTCAGCTTGTTTTTTATTCCACCAATCTTGGGTGTAGATTCCGCCAAATTGGGGGAGAGTCGAGGAATCCAAGGGGGTACATGGACAGTTGACTGGAAAAAAGGAAAGGATTTTAATGTAATGATGAGCATAGATTTGACTCAGTCAGCAACAATTAGAAATATTTTTAAGCTGAGCAATGGGCTCAGTAACAGAAAATTTTTTATTACTGCACCGTCGTCTTTTGTTAATTGGATTCAAAGGCGCATGGAGTTATTTGAGAGGATATCGGACACAAAAAACACCATCAGATTACAGTAAAGCAACAAACTCGAAATACGCCTTGTCGGGCATTGAAAAAAATGTTGGCCCTAACAAAATATCCTCTTAGCTTACTCAATGCGCCTTTAAACCCGATTGACAAAAGACGAAGGCGCGTTGATAGGTCTGACAATTTCAGTACAAGCTGAGCAATATCTAACCATACCTTGCCCTAAGACTCCTCCCACCAAAAATACTGAAAATAATCCCAAGAAGAATAAAGTTGCCATTTTTGTGCTATTTCCCGTTTTCCGCTCTTGATTTTATATGAAAACCCGCAGCCCCCAAAGTTTTATGATTGCAATAAAAATTTGACCCATTTTCGGAACTTTTTCAGGGCTCCAATGGGTGGACATAAACTGTGTGAGCGGCAGTTTGAATTCTGACTTTTGACCTGATCGTTCAATTTTGGAAAGTCGGAATAAGTGGACTCAGCAAACATAGAATTTTTATATTTTTAATGAGAGAAAATTGAAACAGTAAAAGCATAGAAATTTTGTCTGCGAATGACTGATTCAGTGAAGAGTCTTCAAACTCTTTGAACTTTTGAAACAGTGACTTATTTGGAAAAACCCAGTGTTATTTGTGGTTTCCAAAGTTTCAGATTCTATTGTAAACATGAACAAAATAATTTATCCGATTGTTAAAAAGAATTTCACCAACTTTAAAAAAAGTGTCCAAACTTATTTTTGTTCACCTGGGATTTTTATCACTGCTTAGTTTTCCAAACATTGAAATCCAAGTTTAAGATGTATGAATTACAAAGAAACAAAAACTAATTGTTCATAAATTTTTCAAAAAGATTACGAAACAGAAAATATTACAGAAATTATCTGCTAATCAATTTTTACACTATCAGTTCGAAAAATAATCGTATCTTGCTGGAACCAGTGTAAGAATTGCTGAATTTGAAACCTCGAAAACTTGTGTTGGTCAAACTTTTTGCTGTTTCAGTACACCTTCCACCGATTGTTGGGATAGCCCTGCCCATTAGTTTCGATTTCCGACAAATATTTTCCTCGGTTTCATACAAAATAAATGAACTGTTTTCATTTATTTAGTTGACAAGTTCATTGAAGGTTTATGAGTTTATTGATACCGGCATGAGATTTCACTCAAGTACTACTTTAAAACAATAAAATTGATTCTAAACTAAGGTTCAAAACTTTGAAAACCCATCTGAATGTTCCACACTCTCTTCTTTTTTATCTCAGCCGCCACATCTTCATATTCTCTTCCCATTTAAGCTCCGCCCCTTTTTAGGGGCGGATATGGTCATTATCTCATCTTGACTAATGGATGGTCCTTATGTTACTCGGATTCTCAAATAGCAATTTTGTGAGATTTTCCCAATTCAGGTTGCATAGACTCTGATATTGCAGTATTACGAGATTTTTCGATTTTCGATTCTTGAAGTTATGCCTTATTTTGAAGATACACACTTCTCGGTTTCAGTCCGTTTGCATAAACTTTCTTTTTAAACTTTTCTTAATACGATCTTGGCCATTGATCTCTCTTCAAAACCATTAGAAGTCTTTTTTTTTCGAATATATTGTTTTACTGTGTACTTGTATGTTCCAGTATCAACAGTATCATTCTCATATAAATAAATGAAGTGGGGTTTGTCATCGTGTTTATTCGTTTGTCCGTCTGTTCCAACTTTTCATTTCTGAAAAAGATTCACGCTAGAAAAATTCGCAGTGACCTTTCAGAAATGAAGAGCGGCGAAGCCGCGATAAGATCAGAAAAAGTGAGTGGCGAAGCCACGAACCCAGCCCTGATTGAAGCTCCGGAGGCGCGACAAGCAGGCTGGTCGAGTATAAAAAATCAAATTTTTGCAAAGAAAATGTGTTTGTCAAAAACTACTGTATTCAAGAATCAATTTTATACTGATTCACAATGTACTTTTCTCTTTAAACTGTAAAGTTGCCTGATTGTGTGACCGTACTCGCTATCGTATATAACCATAGATAATTAGCCCCTGGTAATCAATTTTCAAGATTGTTTGCCTGCTTTTTCAAACTTTCAAAAAAACTCTGAAAGGGTAAAAGGAAATCTTGTGTTGGTCTAACTTTTCGCTGTTTCAGTGTCCTTCTATCCTATTTTTGCATAGCACTACCCATTAGTATCCAATTCCGATAGAACTTTTTTCTCTATTTCATTCAAAATTGATGAACTGTGTTGACATTCATGAATTGATTATTGATGTACGGCGCAAATGATCTCCAAATCTATTCCAAACAAGTAACGAAGCAACAACGCTAAAGTCTTAATAGAGCATCTCTATCTCCCACTCTCTACTCTTTGATCTTTACCGCCTCATGATGATATTTCCCCTCTTTGAGCTCCGCCCCCTTGTTTAGGGCCGGATATGGGGTCATTATCTCATCTTGACTTATGAGTGTTCCTTATGTTGATTGGATTCTCACATTGCAGTATTAAGAGAATTTTCGGTTTTTGATACTCGAGCTCATGCATTGTTGGGAAGATTTAAGTTGCATGGTCTATGATAATTCGTATTCCGTAGATTATTTTTTCGGTTTCAATCCGTTTCGACGAATTTACTGGCTTTTCCTTTTTCATTCATATTTTTGGATTTGTCTTCGTAAATTGGTTGTCTTTGTTAGTGAATGCTCTCTATTTCTATATCATGTACTTATGTTTGACACCTTCTGTGTCCAATTTTTCAATAGAAAACAATATTTCTGTTTCAAGCAAGCGTTGCTTCCAAAATGTTTATGCCATACTAATTGGTAAGTGAATTTTCTCATTCAACACCGCTTGGCCCGTCTTGTTCAAATTTTTTTCTCCAAAACATTGTTTTGGTTTTCAAGTGCAGAAAGACAAGTTTATAAAGTTTTGGAGTGGCATTTCAGCAATTGTAGACATTTTTCATTAACGAGTAATCTCTTTTTTTTCCACTCTTTTTCCCACTCCGGGCCCTGTCGACCAGCTCGTGATTTGACAAGTACGAGGGCTATAGTGTGACCATATTTTGCAAAAAAGTTCCGCCCATAAAACTAACCCATGATAATCACTTTTTGAGCATGCGTGTTTGATTTGCAAAGATTTCAAAGAAACTCTGAAACGTAAAAGCAAAACTTTGTGTTGGTCTAACTTTTTGCTGTTTCAGTACGCCTTCCACTGATTGTTGGACTAGCCCTGCCCATTAACTTCGAATTCCGACCTTCTGATGGTCCTTATGTTGCTTGGATTGTCATATTGCAATTTTTTGAGATTTCCCAATTTAGGTTGTATGGACTCTGACAATTTAAAATTCGGAGTTGCATTATTTTCGGTTTCATTTCGTCTCCATGAACCTTCCTTTTTTCCAAATATGATCATATCCGTTTGTTCTGCACACCTATTATAAATCGTTATTCTTGAAAACGCTGTATTTTGTGGTCTTTTATGTTTGGCTATCAACAGCTTTTTTATGGAAAATATTTATGCTTCAAAAATATTATTTTCGCCATGTTCATGCCATTTTGAATCTTTTGTTATCTTTTGTCTGGGAGGTCTGATTCCGTGTCTGTATCTCCTTTTGAACAAACAGTTTCAGATATTGCGTGCCTGATTTTTCAAATTTTGAATCAATCTCCAAAATGACAAAAGTAAATTTCGTGGTGCTCTGAATTTTTGCCGTTTTAGTTTATCATCCCTAGAAAGTTTGCATAGCCCTGTTCATTAGTTCAAAAGCCGGTTACAATTTTTCTCTGTTTCGTTCAAAATTAATGAATTTCGTCGACCTGTTATGGGCAGTCGTAGAGAGTATAAATTCGATACTGACATGGGAAAAAACTTAATTCATTTATAAAGATAGTCCTCATAAACAAAAGCATGCCAATGGTCCACTCTCTTCTCTATCATCTTTACCGCCTCATCATCATATTCCCCAATTTAGGCTCCGCCCCCCCCCCTTTTTCGGGGCGGATATGGCCAATATCTCATCATAACTAATGGGTGTTCCTTAAGTTGCTCGGATTTTCATATTTCTATTACAAATGTGTTATGAATTTTCCAAATTTTGCTGGCCGAATGCTAATGATTTGAATTTCGAAGGCAATTTTTTTTCGGTTTCAATCCGTCTCTGTAAATTATCTTTTTTCAATTTTTCTCAATATAAAGAGGCCTGACTATTTCTGATCACCGAATTAACGTATTTGCTCTTGAAAAAGTTGTTTTTTGGCTTGCTTGTTAGGTGGGGCATCAATTTTCGTGGAAAACAATTCTTCTGTTTCAAAAATAACTTGCATTCCAAAATTGTTCATTCCGTAGTTATTCGAGAAACATCTTTTCTCTATTCTTATTTTCTGCTGGTCTAGTTTTATAGCACTCTTCACAAGTTTCAGAACCTGCTGGGAATTATTACATTTTTCATTCCAAATTAATGAACTGTGGTGAATATTGATTTTCATTAGTTGATCGGCTTCGTATTTGAGGTTGTGACCAATAAATGAAATTTTGACATTGACATCAAATTCTACTCAAAAACCATTTTAAACCAATAATAATACCACTAACCTTCAAAGCCTTAAGAAAGCGTTTCAATGTCTCACTCTTTTCTCTTTCATCTCCATCGCCTCAGCATCATATTCCCTTCCCATTTAGGCTCCGCCCCCTTTTTTCGGGGCGGATATGGTCATTATCTCATTTTGACTAATGGATGCTCCTTATGTTGCTCGTATTCTTATTTCACGGGGAAAAACTTTTGTGATACAGTTTATCGATTAAAAAAATTGTTCTGTTCCTCTCTATCTTGATTCAAATTTTATATTCAGCTGATTTAATCAACTTTGCCCTCGGTGTCATCAATCACATTCCTATATTATTAAATTTTGCGGTTTCAAGGTTTGTACAATGTCTTAACTTTCTTTCTTCTCGTCAGTACCACGTTCAACTTCGATGTACACTTCAAAGAGAGGAAGATTACAGTTCCAAGTTCTATCACTATTTTCCACTTTTCTGAATATTATTGATTTCGAAAGCATACTTTGATTGGCTCATTTTGTGCTCTTTATGCTTGACACCTTCCGACCATCCTCACATTACTTAGATTCCTTTATTGAACATTTTCTGCGATTTCACTGTTTCGGGCAATCTAATTTTTCGAGTGAAATTTACAATTGTTATTGGAATCTTCACATGACATTGTACCTGTATACCAGAGCCTCCAATTCTCAAAGCTTTGTCAAATGTGCTGTACTTGCTCACCGAATCTTCGGAAGTTTTACCTGTTTCAAATCTATGACTGAATTTTTTGTGAGTTTCGATGGATTATTAGATTTTATGACTTTCAAGAATATATTTCTGTCCATCTTCAGAGCATTTATGACATTTGAAGCGCGTTTTTTTTCGGTTCTCTTGATCTGCCTCCTCTGATAGTTTTTCCAGTGTGACACCCCAGTTTTGAAATAGTTGCTGTTTCATTAAATTTTATGATAATTCTTGGTTTTCTCACAGACAATAGCTGACTCCAAATCTTTTTGAAAATGTAAGTTTTTTTGCTCTCCTCCCAACTTGCTCATATAATTCGAAAAGCCAGACTTTCTGACAACTCCTAGAAGCGGAGAGATGGTCTCTCGAAAATTAGCTCCGCGACATTCCTCCATAGTTGTTGAGAACAAGTTCTGATATGGTGGATAAGAATTGGTATTGGGATAACTATTTATTACCATCTCCCGACGGAGGTAATAACTACTATTGTGCGTTCACTCAAGTGTCCTTCCTCGGCGAATGTCCTCGAGTCCTGGGCGGTGATGTAGTCCTTGGAGCAGAGGTTTGAAGGAAGACTTCGGAGAGAGGGAGATCCTTGGTGTAGACTATCGAGAACTGATTGATATTGAATCCCTCATTATCGTTGACCGTGCCACGTGGAAGATGAGATTGTAGATAAGATCGGAGGTTGAAGATATCCGATATGGTCGACACGTGGGCGGTGGAACTCTTTTTCTTTGGAGAAACTCCTTGTGGGATCAACAGTAGTTCAAAACGTTGTGGGAGGAATGGCACCCCATTTACTTCCACAACATTGGGAGGGGGCGCATGAACTTCTTTCGTATGAAAGAAGTTACTCATCCGTGAACGAGTTGACGGTTCAATTCAAGTTAAAAGCACCGTAAATGCTGAAATCTATACGCCGGAAGCGTTCAAAAGTTGGGGAAGGACAGGCTAGACCAGTACTTCCACAACACTGGGCGGGGGACAAGAAAATTTTGTCAAAAATTTTTCTTTATTTCTTTAATATATTCCCAAATAGAATGATATTGATGGTTCGTAAAACAAGTTAATCTTGCTTTGTGTTTCTTAATGTTGCAATCAACATTATTTATATCAAATATACTGTTACTAAAGACTGGTACCGATTGCACACTATTATTCTGCGAGAAGTTGACGATTTCAACTGACGATGTCCCGATGGACCATTATTCGGTCTTGGAGGTGTTATCTCCATCCTTAGGAAATAACTCCGTCAGTTTTCCGTCGTCTGTTTTGCCCATAGTTAGTGTCTCCGGCTCTGCACAATAGCGAGCAGGGCAATGCCAAGAGTGATGATTCTCTCCACACCAATGGCAGTTTTGAATGATCTGGCAGGACACATGCTTTGGTGAGAGACATTTCTCACATCTGCCCCTCTCTTTTGCTATAGAGATCCGTTCGCTAACTGATCGATGACAATTTCTACTGATATGCTCGGAATTCGCACAATATAAGCAGTAGATGTGAGAGCGACCTCTTCCGTTTTTCGAGTTCTTGTTACCGTTATTTCCGGCTTTGTGACTCAAATGACCATTCATTGAGTTGTTATTATTTGTACGGAGAGAATAGTCTCTGTTGAAATGAGCGGTTTCACCCCCTTGGAGAACGTTTTCTCCTTCTACTTTCGGCTTCATGATTTCCCCAATTTGAAGGCGAATCGCTTCGAGGGCACTTTCAATCCGATATTCGGTATTTTGTTGCATCACATGCAACCACCGAATTTCATTGGTGATTGATGTGTTCCATAACTGCTGTCTATCATTACTGCCGACGCAGAAAGCTTGAAGAGAGTTAACTGACGCTATCAGGTACTCTTGATTATGCTGCATTTGTTTCACTTGCTGATTCATAGATTCGACAATCTTGCATGCGTTTTCTGACGGCATGTGCTCTTGGATAGCGCTACCATTTTTGATGCATTCTTCTTGACAGCAACTGTCTATTGATTTCTTGGAAGTCGATACTTTTTCAACGGTACTGTCTCTTTTCAACCAACTGTTGATATTTGCTTGAAGAAGCTTCGCTTCATTCATCACCTGCTGATACTTATGCTGATGAATATGCATAGTCAGCTCAGCCCTTTTGGCTGCAAGCCCGTCTGGCGATTCATTCAACAATGAATTTGTTGACATTAGATTATCAAGAACAACTGGCATCCTTTCTAGATACTGCACATGTCTGTCCAAGACATTTTTGTAGCTACCGGCTGTAACAAGATGATCCGTCGAATACGGTTTTCCGATTATGCCTTCGGCTAAGGCCACCAGCTTCTTCATCTTGCTGATGCTTTTGTATGCGGATCTTTTGACCCTTTCCAGTGTTGGTCGCTTCCCAGGATCTTTCCCTGGTTTTCCTTCCGGAGTATCGTTTGGAGACATTGCGTGGCTGCTTAGGTGCTGCTTTGATGAAGAGTTCACTTCTTGGTGTCGATATTCTCAAACTGATTTTCTTCAGACTTGATTCTTATCACATCGACATTTGCATGACCTCTGACATGGCCTTTTTTTTTGTGCTATAGCATGACGTGAAATTTTTTCTTTGTTTCAGATCCGTCAATCTTTACAATTTTGTCACGAACTGAAACGTGGCTTTATGTCTTCCAATTTTCCTCTATAGGAAGTTTAGTTTGGAAACTTTGATTCACTTTCGATTTTGGCCATCCAATATTTTTGTTGAATCGCACTAATCTAGTCTTTCATCCCTTGATGAAGAAATATAGCATTCTAATGAATACAATCATGTAACAATTATTTTAACGTCTACTCGTTTCTCAAATGGAATGCATCAAACTATTTTCAATTTGGTGGTGTTTGAATCATCTTTAACTACCACCCGGTGTGGGATATAGTAGATGGGTCTTTCATTTTTGTTGTCCGGTGCTACCACCTTTATACTTCCTGAGTCAACCTGTTGTTGAACAATACTATGATACGCCAGATTGATTTCCTTTTCTCTTAGTTGATCATTTCTCAAAGAAGTCAGACGTTCCATGGCCGTAGTGTGTTCGTCCATGGTTGTTGCTGTGGTTGTTGTGGTTAATGATTGATTACCGCTTCTGATGTTGCTTATTCAAACTGATTGTTTTCATGATTGAACCTTATCACATTGACCTTTTGCTGACCGCTGAATTTAGACTTTTTTGTCCGTGTCATAGCGTAACGTTTTGATCTTATCTTGTCGAAACAAGAACTCGTGATGTTCCTGGCCTTGGACCATCAAGTTCTGCTTTATCTCAACTCGATTCGACAAATCGTTGGTGCTGCGTTGACAGTCCACGAGGTGGTCATTTTCGTGAACTGTGTCCTGGCCAATGAGGACGCTTTTCTGGCCTGCTCTTTGACGTCATGCGTTTCCAATTGTTTTTAATGCCCGGATCAGCATTTGTCCTGACCGACGGGACGCTACTGGTCACACTCTGCTCTGTGCGAGTGTTTTGCGTTTCCAATTGTTTTTAATGCCCGGATCAGCATTTGTCCTGACCGACGGGACGCTACTGGTCACACTCTGCTCTGTGCGAGTGTTTTGCGTTTCCAATTGTTTTTAATGCCTGGATCTGCATTTGTCCTGACCGACGGGACGCTACTGGTCTTCTCATCTGACGCTGACGTTTGCAACCATCTTAGTCAGTTTGCCTACTGATGAATTATTCATAGAGCCGTTTGCTCAACCATTTTAGCTTCAAAGAATAAGCTTTATCTGGGACTGTGCCATATTCTGGGCACATTACGACGATTCGACACGGTTCATGACTCCAGAGTCTAATCATAGAAATGCTTGACCAGCACAGCTCCATGGTCACTACCATAACTTTCTTTCTTTCTTTGCAGGCTAGAAAGACCCTCTAATTTTATTGGTGGTTCAGAATTTGTCCACTGGGTATTAACAATGCAACTACCCGAGTGGCAGGAACTCCTGTGTGTTGCCACATCGTCTCATCAGACGATCCCACACGGAAACTTATAGACTTCGTTCTGTTAGAACTTTTTATTTTTAAAGTTATGCGAGACTCCGACGAGCCTGTATCTCAACTTATCCTAATCGGCAACCCAATGAAATCTCGAATCAGCTACTTGTCTCTTTAAGTGGGTTCTCTTTTCTGCGACGATTCCAGAAAAGCGCAGTCGATGCACCATGTTGAGAACAAGTTCTGATATGGTGGATAAGAATTGGTATTGGGATAACTATTTATTACCATCTCCCGACGGAGGTAATAACTACTATTGTGCGTTCACTCAAGTGTCCTTCCTCGGCGAATGTCCTCGAGTCCTGGGCGGTGATGTAGTCCTTGGAGCAGAGGTTTGAAGGAAGACTTCGGAGAGAGGGAGATCCTTGGTGTAGACTATCGAGAACTGATTGATATTGAATCCCTCATTATCGTTGACCGTGCCACGTGGAAGATGAGATTGTAGATAAGATCGGAGGTTGAAGATATCCGATATGGTCGACACGTGGGCGGTGGAACTCTTTTTCTTTGGAGAAACTCCTTGTGGGATCAACAGTAGTTCAAAACGTTGTGGGAGGAATGGCACCCCATTTACTTCCACAACAATAGTTGACAGTTCTTAAAATTTTTACGATAAAAATGCTATGTGTGACGAGCTGTCGTAGCTGCGAAATTACCGGTTGCGAAGTGTCGCGGAGCCCAAAAATCATAATAATTCGGTTCACGTGATCGACTTTAAAAATGGAAAAAACGTGATTGATACTGTATAAATCCTAATGAATAAGAAAACATTTTAATGACTTCACAAAATTTCCCTGTTTCGAAAAATTTAAAATACCTCAACATTTTCAGAGAATTCAATTGTATGTTCGTACAAAGCGCATTATCAAAACATCCTTAAGCCTGGCTCCTGAAACTTTGCTATCATATTCTTCTGGTTCCCTTAACGCATTCTCATTTCACTGGGAACAACTTTTCTGATAGAGTTTCTCAAGCTCCAGATCTAAAAATTTCTGTTCCTGTCTATCTTTATTAAACTTTTGTATTCAGCTGATTTAATCATTTTTGCCATCGCTTAGGTTTTTTTAGTCTGTCACATATAACATTTTTCAATTTTGCAGTTTGAAGGATTGTATAATGCCTAACTTTCTTTCTTCCAGTCAGTGCAACAGCCCATCATTAGCTTATTGAAGAGATACGGAGAGAGGGAGATTACGGTTTCAAGTTCTATTACTATTTTCCTCTTCTCTGAATATGCATTATTGATTTCGAAATTATTATTTGCTTCTGTTTGATTTACTCATTCTGTGCTCTTCATACTTGACACTTTCCGCCCATCATCACATTACTTTCAATACTTTATTCAATCATTTCTGTGAACGAATTTTACTGTTTCGGGCAATCTAATTTTTCGATTGAAATTTACAATTGTTACTGGAGTGTACATCCCTTTCAATTACACCACACCCCTCCATATACCTTCTCCAGAGCCTCCAATTGCCAAAGCTATGTAATTTCATTCAAAACACAACGCCAATGTCAGCAGAAACAGTGTTAGCGACTTTTGTTTTCTACAATGTTTTTATTCCATCTTCAGAGCATTCATGACATTTGATTTTTGGTTCTGTGGATCTGCCTCCTCGGAATATCTTTTCATTTTGGCATTCCAGTTTTGAAAAGAGCACTGTTTCATAAAATTGTATTATATATTTTAGTTTTTTCATTGACAATAGCTGACTCCAAATCTTTTTGAAAATGTAAGTTTTTTTGCTCTCCTTCCAACTTGTTCTCAGAATGTTTCCTGTTTCAAAAATTGAACTAATTCGAAAAGTTTGAATGTTTATTGTTGCGTGCCAGATGTATTCAGTAGACGTTTTTCTTTGAATTACCCGAAACACAAATTTGAAAAGTTTGCTAGGAATTATCAAAAATATAATTTTCGGACCATATGCACAAAATAAGTGTACTATCAGAATATGTTGATAACAAATTTCGTTAACAACTGAAACATGCCAAATCCACGACCCATAAATCCTAGAAAATTATATGTTGTGATAGAGCACTTGTTTGTACAAATAACTCGTAAGACCAGACTTTATGAAAATTCCTAGAAGCGGAAATATGGGCTCTCAGAAATCGGCTCAGCGACACTTTGCCACTGTGGCATTTTCCCAGAGTTCCTTCACAGTTGAAATTTTTCAGAATTTTCTCCAATAAAAAAATCCAACGTGTGGCGAACTGTCGTTGTTGCGAAATGACCGGTTGCGAAGTGTCGCGGAGCCCAAAAATCGGAAGAATCAGTACCGGCTGGAAATTTTATTACCCAAAATTTGGTTTATGTGACTGTTTTGGTGAAATTGACTTTAAAAATGAAAAGGACGTGATTGATATTGTGTGCACCCAAATTTATAGCAAAAAGTTTTAGTGGTTTCACAAAATTTCCCTGTTTCGAAAAATCTAAAATACCTCAACACTTTCAAACAATTCAATGATGTGGCAGTTCGAAACGCATTATCCAAACTTATCATTCAGCCTGGCTCATGAAAATTTGCTATCATATTCTTCTGGTTCCCTTAACACATTCCTCCTTCACTCTTCCTCTAAAAACCCATCCTTCTCATGTCACTCACTCATTCACTCCTTCTCCTCCTTCCTCTTGTCTTTCGCCGCCACTTCTTGAAAAACATAAACCAATTCTTGTTGGGTACCCCCCCCCCTTTTCTCCAAAAACCCATAAGAAACACGTCTCCAGGGGCGAGGATGAGAAGAATCCATCCGTTTTGACACATTGGTGGTGTCCGTCCGTTTTTCAATCAGAAAAATCCCATCTCTTTTTCGCGCCTTTTTTCCCCCAAAAATGGTGTAGATTTATGGGGTTTGGCGGTAGAACAAACGGATTTTCAATTTGGACATTTAGGTATTCAATTATCGTAATCCTTATATCCATATCCATTTACGCGTTTGTGACTAGATTACTGTATTCATATAGAAAAAAGTTGGGAGATTAAAACCTAATCTCGTTTATCGCCTCTATCGCCTCGAGCGGTATAGGCCAGAAAACATTAAGGGAGAATGGGCGGTGTATGGTAATTGAGATGTATTACCCCCAGAGGAAGGGGGAGGGGAGGGGAGGTCCTGAGTATTTGACACCTCCCTTCTTACCACCACACAGCTGGATACCACCCCATTTGTATGTGTATTTCTTCGTTTTCCCTGTCTTGAAGAATAGAAAAGGGTCAGTTTTATGGGTGTGTTGGTTAACCATGGACAGATGGTTTCGGCATGTTCGGATTTTTCGAATGACTTATTCCGGGACCTGGAATCATTTTTTCATTAAATTGCTATACAAAAGTTCCAGCACTATAATCTAGAAAAGTTACTGTTTCAAAAATTTATGAAACTCAAACTTTTATATTTTGGCTAGTGCCGGATCGGATTCTTGGAATTTTATTATGATTACCTGAGTAAATGAATTTAACACGTTTCATTGCATTTGGCTGGAGAAACAAAAACTCTAGGTTTTGATATTCTTTCTTAGAAGTTATGAATCCTCAAACGGCATTGCTATTAGAGAAGTTACAGTTGATGAAACGATCTTCATACTATGAAACAGAAATTAAAATCTTTATAAGAGAAACTTTTGGGAACTGTAAATATTTTGTTGTCTATTTTAACCAATGCACTTATTTAGGGAAAATTTCCTAATCTGCCCTACACTTATCTATTTTCTACTGTTTTTTTTTCAAACTATCCAACCGTAGCAACACTCGACACTCCGAGTCCTCCGTTTCAAGTATTTCTGGAACAGGAAATTTTCGATTTTTCGTTATTAATCGAATCATTTGCGTTAAACCTAAAAATTCAAAATCGATTTTTGTTTCTATGTTTTCTTTTCATCTCGACCAACCCAGGCAAATCACTTTGACATCTCATCTTGTGTACAATTTTCACTGTTTCCGAATTTTCATTTTCATGTTAGGGTTTTCTGTGAGATTAGTGAATCCTTGTTACTGCTTGAAATTGAATTGTGCGGAATCTCATGGAGGTGCGAACACACAGGAAGATGTCATAATCACAAAAAACTGAACTAGCGCTGTTTCAAAATAATTTGGAACTGAGATTTAGGGAACATGAAATGTTGACACAGGAGCCACTTTTTGCACTGTAAATATTTTGTTGTCAATTTTCACCAATGCTCTTATTTAGTAAAATTTTTCTAATCTTATCTCTTTGCTACTGCTTTACTTCACAAGTTGTGCTCTTAATGACATTACCGGTTGTTATACATATATCAAATTGTGGCAATACTCGATTTTCCGAGTCCTCCATTTCAAGAATTTCTGGAACAGGAAATTTTCAATTTTTTGCTATCAATTGACTTATTTGCGTTACCTGAAACTCCAAAATCGATTCCTGTTTCTATGTTTACCTCTGACCTTGATCAAAATTGGCAAATCACTTTTTGTTGACTTGACATCTTATGTTCAATTTTTCACTGTTTCCGAATTTTCATCTAATTATTAGGATTTTCTGTGAGATTAGTCAATTCGTGTTACTATAACTTTACTTGCCATTTTTGCGCGCTTTTCTGTGCATCAGTTTTCTGATAATGACACGCATTATTTTCCACAAAAATTGAGTGGAATCTCATGGAGGTATGGAGAATATCGTAATAACAAAAACTGCACTATTACTGTTTCAAAAAATTTGAAACTGAGATTTAAGGAACATGAAACGTTACACGGGTCTAAGAAAGAACGACTACAATATCAGTTTTCTCAAAGACCTTTTCGAACTTGCTTTGTACTCAAAAACGACAACATTTTTTCGCGATTTTTTCTGTTTCAAAAGTTCCAAGTTGTGCCGACAACTAGTTCAGAACAGTTTTATCAGTCCATGTTTTTCAAAAATTTACCAGAGCAATGAACTGTAGAAGTCTTCGAAACCGATTGAAAATGTTCTGTTTCAAGTCTTTTGTTTATTTTTTGAATTTGTAAAAATTTTTGCTTCCGTCATCTTTCTTCTACTTTTTCTCCATAAGGTTCACCCTAGGTATCAAACTGTCAATTAATTGACCCTTCCCTCTTCTTTCCCGAGTTCACGCAACATGACAAATGTCCTCCTCCATTCACCTAATTCTCTCCTACACATACATACTCATCCTAAATGTCTTAATCCTATAGTGATGGTGGTCCCACTACCACCATCTGTCAGGTACATTGAGAAGAATATGAACATGAATAAGAAGAAGAGAAATATGAATAGGACCATTTACGTAAGACACCCTTCATTTGATGTAGGAGAGTAGCCTCCTGTTTATGGAGTGAAGGAGGATGAGCAATGGGGAGAAAATGGGTCCTGCCGAGGAACGATATCCACGGAACAATTTGAAAATCGAATAGTCGACTATTTTCAGAAAGCTATCTGATTTTTGTTTTTGGATGTAATTTTATCTAAATACAATTAGCCCATAGGGAACAAACATTTTTATGGTGTTTTCATGAAACAGTTCAAATTGATATTAGATATTTTTACTGTTATAAGTACCAAAGCTATAAATTTAGGCGGCTAGCAGTTGAGACATAGACTTCGAGACATGTCGCAACCACGCCAACTCGCAACCAAGAGATTTCGAAACTAGACATTTCGTAACCAGTCGTTTCGCAACTTTATGAGCCTCTACTATGGCTATTTCAGATTGCATGTCATTGAGCTTGTATGCGATTGACAAACCATTCCAGATTATCATCAACATTTGAAAAATTAGACTTGAACATGAAATTTTTACAAAAATGGGGATTTCATCGTTCCGAAATTACGTTGTTGCGGAATGTCGCAATAAAGAAATGACCGGTCGCAAATTGTCGTAGTTGCGAAGTGGCTTGTTGCGATACGTCTCGGAGTCGAAACGTTTCTATAAAATCTCCACCGGTCGGCCAGCCGTATGACTGTAATGATTAGAACCTGAACTTGAGCTTTAGTTTCACTCATTGAACAGTTGAAAAATCTCAAGAACCTTACAAAAATATTGAAACGGGATAATATAATTCCAAAAGTTTTTACTGTTCCAGTCCTCTCTTTTTTACATTTGAGTTCAGCAAATTTCAATTCTTCCTTCTTTGCTTTTCTTTCAAATACACCCAAACTTTCAGAAAACCTCCCCTTCAGATATGCAAATATTTCCTCCCCTGATCTACCTCATCAATATACAAGTTAACCCATATTACTT
This sequence comes from Caenorhabditis sinica, assembly GCA_963932045.1. Classification (NCBI taxonomy): domain Eukaryota; kingdom Metazoa; phylum Nematoda; class Chromadorea; order Rhabditida; family Rhabditidae; genus Caenorhabditis; species Caenorhabditis sinica. The sequence goes on along the minus strand of OZ009940.1, from coordinate 7,858,347 downwards.
ACTATTCCTTATTATTCTTCTGGGACCACTCTCCTTCTTATTTTTCGCGCATATTTATTATGCTCACCCATCTTTCCCCCCGAAATCTTAGAAAATATATTCTGCTAATCAGAATTCAATGAGATTCCATATAGGAATCTCAGTCTTGTTATTCCTCCATATAGTGGATTCATATTATGCTGAAAAATATTATGTCCCATACCTAGAAAATGTGATGAATATTCATACGTTACCGTAATCCATAGAAGAAAAAGAAGGCGGTCCATGACGCAACTGTTGGGTTCATTTTTGAGGTTTTTATAGTTTCAGATATTCTAAAGGCTTTTAGAGGATCTTGAGGTTTTTGAAAACTTTTGTCTTGCACTCGAATACTATGTTTTTATGACATAGACTTTACTGTTTCATTACTAGAATATGTCTCTTCCTTTTTAATTTCATTTGATACGGCCTCTTTTGAGAATACTGTAAGTAATGATGAATCTAGAAGTCTAGATATAAAACATAGCCGGGTTGGGTTGGTGTGGAATATGTTAATTTTATGTGTGTCTCCCCCTATTCTCACATCCACCAACTTTATTTGAATTTCACACATTTTCGCCGTTACCACCCGCTGTTTTTATTGTTGCTGACACCAGCCGGTGTCAGCAGCAACAATCTGGCGAGTTGAATCTGACTTTTCGATCAATTGCGACGAAAGATTACTGTAGTTCGAATCTGCTATAACTTCCTTTTGCCCAATTTGTAGCATAACTTGTGACTGTATTAATTATTCATTGTTAACATGGAACAGTATATTATTTTATTTTTCATCTGATTTACAACTCTGATTTCATAAGACTTAAAACAGCAACAATCTCGCCCGTAAAATTCAACATTCAACCAGATTTCAACGGAGATTACTGTAGTTCGTGACTGTTTTCTCAAAGTCTCAAAGTCGATTTTCAAAGTCATATCACCAATTGTGGTTGTGTTAGTTACTCATTTTTTCTATGCAACAGTATACTTTTCTAGTTGTTTTTCCAGTTCCTTGTAGGCAACTATGATTTATATACGTCAATAGCTTTAGAGTCGAACAAAGCTGCAACAGTGTTATCAAAAGACGTTGAATTTTCTATAATTTGAGAAACAGTAATTTCTTGTTTGGATTGTTAGTCTTTTTTTGAAATGTCCATTATTGTTGGGTTTTTAAGCCTTCTGAACTACCATACAATGTTGAATTCGCTAACCAGTATCACGTGGAACAGTGTATTCTATTCTAAGTCGTGGGTACATTGAGGGTGACTACTAATGGTTTTTTGTAAATGTCAATGTAGTGATGAGACAGTTTTTCAGATGTTCTTAGTTTGATACAGTATATTTTTGAAAGAATTTTTTTCGGAATATGATTCTTTTCTGGAATATAAGGTACCAAAAATTGGGAATATAACACAGCCTTTTTTTCGAAACTCCTTACACTTGTTAGACCATAATGAGTTTGCATCATCAACCCTTACCAAACACCTCGTAAATCTCCCGAAGCGTTTGATTCCAATTTCATTTTTTTGGTATTATGTATATATGCACAACAAGTATGCAAATAGAAAACCAGTGAGTTTTAAAAAAGTACATTGTTCGTTAATTTCTTCTCCTAATTTCTTCGTTCATTTTTCACTCTATTCCTTCTATATCTTTGAGAATTAAAAATACATTGTTCTTCTGTTTCATTTGCAAAGCTTATGCAATCTTCTATTTTCTATGGTTATTCTTCCTTCAATAGGTCATTTCTTCAATTTTTTTTTGGTTTTTTCCAGATTTTGATCTTGCCATCTGTACCACATTCCACAAGATGACTGACGGCCCCATCGCCAAAAAGTTTCGAATTTGGAATCCCGCTCTACCATCTGATCATCTACCAACATCTGAAAATTTGAAACAAGAAGACGTCGAGGATCATGACTCCAAAAATGGACTTCATGCTCAAGATGAGGACATCTCATCTGATGAGAAACCATTGGATTGTACTTCAAAAAATAATAGTCCATTTCCGTTTCCAGAGGTTTTTCAGGTGAGGAAAATCTCGATTTTTTAGAAGCATTCAGATAACGAATCGAACTATTGTTTTACAAACTTTCTGTTGTGTGAAAGTTTCTAGAAACAGTGAAATTTTGTTGAAAAACTGTGAAACTCGAAAATTTCAAAATCATCATAAGTTGACTCAAACTAAACCAAATAGGACCAAATTAGGTTGTTATGCTTAGACTTTCTAGAATCTTATAAAACTGTGTAATTTTCAGAACTACCTCCAACTGGCCCCTCTAATGCTCCGCCTCCAACAACAACGCCAACTAGAAGAATTTGCGCGTCGCCAATTCCTCTCTCAACTTCTTCCAGTACCACCTCAGATTTCCAAATTTTCGACGTCTTCTAACTCGACGTCATCTTCTTCTTCCTCATCATCGTCATCGACGTCAACGTCTTCTAAGTCATCTGGAGTCCCTCTCCAGATGAGCAATCCAATCGTTGCCACTGCTTTGGGCAGCTCCTTGGTCAATGAGAATTGTTGTGCGGTGTGTGGTGCTGCGTTTAGGTACAGTATTCGCTTGATGGAGGGATGAATGACATTTTCTAAGAAATTGGAATTTCAGATTGACTTGTGACAGTAATTATTAGGGGGCGGTACCTAACAAAATTCTCTAAAAAACTGAAATTTCAGATTGACTGGTGACTTGGTCCAGCACATGCGCAACAATCATCGCAAGAGCAAATTCAAGAGGAAAGCAGATTTCCGGCAGTGAAGATGAAAATATTCAATTTCTTTCCCATATTTTCCCTGTTTTCAAAAATTTTCTAAAGATTCGCAGTATTATGTTTTTTAATATACTTCCTAATCCATAAAGACATAAAAATTAAATAAAAATTTTAGATTTTTTGCTAACTGTTTCAATTGGGAAATGACAGTGATTTAGAAAGCAATGCACCGCCCATTGACGATATTCCAGAAAGTAAACACTTTTAACATTTGAGATGCAAATAAGATACTCACTACTTCTAGATAATGCAATCGCGCCCTATTCAAATCAGAGCATGCAACGATGGTGCTATCCAGTAGTAAAAAGTCGTATGCGAATCAAATAACAAAAAAATTGAAAGATTTCTGTTTTCATTGAAACTGATATTTCTGTATTTTTTTCAAAACCAGTGATTTCTAAATAGGTGAAAATAAACGACAAAAACAGATTTGTTTCTGGAAAAATATTATGAAAACTTAGTCGCAGATGTCAATCTAAAACGGCTCAATATACCTTGGGAAATCTGAGAAAATTACCAATCACACTTTTCTCTAGGTGTATGCGGAAGAGGTACAATCGGGAAATTTGAAATAATTTAGTTCCAAAAACGTATTCCATAAAACATGAGAACATGGAAAGTTATCATGCACCTTATTACTTCTAACCAGCTTGTGAGCTCAAATTTTAATACAGATGAATATCGGATTTTTTTAAAGATTTGTGCAGTTTCAAAAATTATTCAAAGCATTTTCTCTCTTAACATGTAACGTTAACGACTGTTTTTCTTAAGTAAAAAATTTTACAACCAAATCAAGTTTGTTTAACAAAGCAAACTAGTTCAACTCTCTTGGAAACAGGGAACATGTAAAATAAAAAAATGGTTTAACACTACATTGAAAAACATGAATCAAATGGAGAGACAAGCTTTTTTCGTAGTACCGATTTTGTGTCATTCTGCTCTGATCGATTCCTAAGCCAGCAATAGTGCTGAAAACTCCCGAATTCCCGTGAGAATGTTTACTGTATTCAACGAAGATTACAATTATTACTTGTAATTTAAGTTCACTTATTCCAAAAACAGTGAAAAATTGGTCACTTTTAGGGATGGACCGTCTGTGGTTTTTTCACTGTGGCAAGTATTTGGAAGAACCATTGTACAGTGTCCATGAAAAAAAAAACTGTTTCAAAATATAATCTTAATCATTAGGCAACTATCATAGGTTAATCATTGAAGCATGACCCCTTCATAAGCCAAGAAATCACAAGTTTTGCTTAAATGAACTTTGAAAAGAATCATCAGTCTACACTCTTTGCTTTCTATGTACAGTGTGCTTTTCAACTCCAAGATTGGTCTATTAGGAGCAATGATTACAGAGAAGCAAGAGAGTTTCCGACTTTCAACTCTTTCAGTTTCGCGAAAAAACAAATAATTACACTATTTTGAAATAATTGCTTGGTCAAAAATCCGTGTTCATCAATCTCAGCCATCATCATTCTCAACCACCGTCACATGGAGAGGGGGTTCTCTCAACATGATCCTGATAGAATTGAATCAGCTAGAATCAATTGATACTCATGCAAAAAGAACTGAAACTTTATGCAGTTAGAAATTTCGTCTACATTACAATAACATTTTCATTTTCTGTTTCGTGTGTATCATTCAATTTTTGGAAAAATCTGAATTGCATTTCCAAGCTTGCATGTCAACATGATTTATTTGATTAATTTATCCTCTGGGCAGTCATCTACAGAGCCTGCATTAGTTTCCTCACAGCATTAGTTTCTTTTCCTGTTTCATGACATCTCTGTTATTAATGCTTTGAAGATTATTTTTAGTTTGGGCTACGTAGACAATGGTCACGCAAATCTGGGAAAAATAAATAAAATTGGAGGTGAAAGGGAGGAAAAAGCAAAAAACAACGTTAAATTTTGAAAACTTTGGATGGTATGTTGCACGTCTTCTGATCTTTTTTGGCAGAAAAAACTCTGAGTCTTCCTTTCGAACTGTCAGCTTTCCGATGGTAACAATTTTAAAGCACATTTTCAACCTCCACTTCAGAGTGTTTCCCAGTAAATTGTTCCAAAAAATCCTTCTGTTCTCAAATTTTTGTTGCCACATCGGTGCCCTCCCCTAAAATTTACTGATTTCAATGTCATTTTCTCCAGACCTCTAACGGGCGTTTCTTGCCGACAGTCTCATTCTTTGTCCGAAGTATTACAGTGATGTCGTGAGTACAAGATGACTACATCAGTACAAAACGCAAGTATCTAACAAACTTTGAGTCGTGAAACAGGGAAAAAATGAAGTCAATTTTTTGGAACCGAGGGAAAAAGTAAGCATCAAACTTTGTTCCAATTTTTGGATTCTACAACGAGGAGAACATTTAAGAATCGAGATATCTGTTTCATTGTCCGGTCAAGAACTGGTAGGTTTAAAAATGAGATTAGTAAGAGAAGGATAACAGTATTTATCGCTAATGTTTACTAGATTTCATAACACTGCATTTTTGAGAACGTAGTAAAAAGCAAGTAAGATTTAAAAAACGAAATTTATAACTGGGTGGTCAATGTTAAATAAAACTTCATGAAATAGAGTTGAGAGTTGTGTTTGTTGTTCTCAGAAGGCGTATACAATAATTTCCCCTAACAGCCAAATTCTGAATCCGTCTACTTGAAAACAATAGACCATGCCGATAAATTCGGCAGCTCCAAAACAATCTGTTTCAAAAGGAACAGTAAAGATTTTTTAAAGTTGTTAGTAGTTCCGAGTTCCGTAGAAAAAAAAATTATTATGCAAATTTTTTTGTTTAACTGAGCAGGTCAAGAAGTGTTTTGCACGTAATCAGCCAAAGGGAAAGTATCAGAAAATCGCCTCGTCCCCCTTTTTTCAAAATAAATGCCTAGTTTCCAAGATTAGAAAAAAAGCGTTTCAGCAAAATGGTATGAAAGCGAGCTCCCTATCTCTATATTAATAGCATTATTTCACTATTTTTCAGCCATTTTCAGCTTATGGACCCAAAAAATGTGGGATTCTAGAGTGTTGAGAAACTAAGAAAAATGAGAAAAATAATGAGGAATTTGCATAATAAGGAGAGTGGCAACTTATAGGATTCTGATGAGAAAGCAGAATTAGGATGTACTCCGAAAGTGAGGAAAATGTTTACTATTTTAGGGAAAGATAAAAGAATTCTGGAGATTCAAAGAAATTGATTGTACATGAATACAGCAACAATCATAAATATTCAAGTAGGGTTCCTATTCCGGACGGAGAAAAACGAAAATATCGCTAGAGTATTGGACTGTTTTCACTTCCGATTCACTAAACCTTTTCATTTTTTAAATCAAATTGTTTCTGTTTCAATCACACCACTAAAAATTTTAAAAAGTATTCATTGCAATTCGTCTAACTCATTTCACGTGATTTGCACATAATTGCACACAATATTATTGCCTCTTTCTTTTCCAAATTGGCGACAATCGTCAAGATAAAATCAACTGAAATTCACTAAAAATGGAGAAAACAGAAACGCCAATCTGGAAATTTGCATTTGTCGCCAATGCAAAGATAGAAATTTGCAATTGGCGTCAAAATGCGCCAATTTGGCCACGCTAATTCCAAATTGGTAAATTGAAAGTTAGAACAATCGAACCGTCTCGTTTTGAATCGTTAGCCCAAATGTTATTTGGCGCCAAATCTGATGTCAGGACCGCAAACACTGACATCCTGGTGCAAAAATGCAACATCTAATGTTGCATTATATGTCATACCCAGAGGCATTGTTCTGTTTTCTACACGTACACACAGTTCATTCCTGGGTTGTATTGATCTTCTTGCAAACATTTTCTAGTTCTTTTCCCTCTTCTTGTAGTCGATAATATTTGAAAAATGATTGATTCCACAACCTTCCCAAAACTGCTATCACTTCCGTATCTTGCACTAAACAACATTTTTCTGCAGCTGGGATCCAGGGAAATGTAAGTTTCAAACAGTTTTACTTCTACATACGTAGGCACCGCAGCGCGAGGGGGCGGAGCCTAGAAAACTTTCTCCGCGGGGGCACCTCGCATGTTTGAAGGACTGTAACTCGAGTTAGAACATTCGGATTTGTATGAAATTTGGTCTCCTTATGTAATCGACTATGTAGAATCGAATGGTGAAGTCTATTTGTTTCTATTGAACAAACAGCTTCCGTAAAACAAAGGAAAGTGAAGTTAAACTTAGAAATCACTGAATTTGAATATCTTCTCTGTCGATCACGCAGGGTTTTTTGGTGGTTTCTGGTAGTTTATGAGTTGTTCTAATGGAAAACGACGTTTTATCGAAATCCAGATTGGCGAAACTTTTTTATACTGGTTCAAACTTGAAGGTTGTTTTGTGAAAATTTTTCAGCGATGACCCTATGTTTTTATGATTTGATAACGTAATATATCTCTAGAAGATATTACTTGCCAACTTTTAAAAAGGTTGGATCTATTTGAGTGCATTTTTGACTAGTCTAGAAAACCCTAGGTCCTTGAAAATTGTAGTATTTTGCAAATTTCAGGATGATGCAGCGCGATCACGCAGGTTTTTATTTGAGATTCGAAATCTACAGAAAATTTGCTATCGAATGATACCTGAAACTTCCAAATCTGTATTGGCGATTTTGTTTAAAGTACATTTTAGTTTTGATTTTTTGTGCCAGATTGATTGAAAATCTGGTAAAAACTCTCCGCAACGCGACAACTACTGGGCGACCACTACCGCACTTTCATGTAGGCAATCAGTTTTCGAGCACACCTCTGCACGCGTAGTCGAGTGGGCTGTATGCCTGCCCGTCACACACGCGGTCGGTGTTCGATGCTGGTCGGCGGCCGCCGCTCTTTTTGTTTTCTGCGCGAGGAGAAAATCGTTGATTTTTTTCATTTTCAAATGCTTATAACTCGAGTTGTACCGAAGATTTTCGCTTCAAAGTTTGGGAACACATTACTAATTTTTTTGGAAACATTTTGACACTAAAAGTATGCAGAATGGTAGTCTTTGAAAAAATCGCTGTGGTGCCTATACATACGTACATTTTTTAGAATACACTACTCTCACACATCGATTCGTAGCAAGAGATTCATCAAATTGGCCATACCTAAAAACACAGTAACATTGGAAGCGTGGTACGGAATCACGGATTTTTTTAACCTAGGCGTATTGAAATCTATTCATAATCTTAAAATCTAACAAGGGAATGTCTCTCTCCTCAGAATCACTTTTTTAGTAAACTTGTCTCTCTCCCATTCTAAACTGCAACAAAAGATTGGCTTCGAAAAATTTCCCCCAACATTCATCTGAAAAGTAACCTCTGATTATTACTGTTTCCGTTGAAACGTATACTATTTCATTATTATTTACACTTGTTTGGTGTAGCATTTACTTGAAAACGCTAATAGAAAAGTGAAAGTCCATTCTATTCAAGATCGTTTATCAAAAAGTTTTGAGAATTTAATGTTTCTCTTGAAACAGAAATATTGAAAATTAAAAGGGTTTTATAATGCATTTGTCCATTTCTCATCTGTTCTTAAACTTATTCGTAAGCTGAACTCAAATATCAGACATCTAATCCATCGTTGAAAGGATTTCACTGTTTTAATGGACAAAGAGAAAGAATAGAATTTAATTTTGTCTAGTTCGAAAGCATTAGCCTTGTGTACAATCAAGAATGCATTGTTACTTCAAAACAAATATCAAGGAACTTCGGAACCACCTGATTTCAAAAACCCGACCTGATTTTCAAAAATTTCGACGATATTAGAACTTTTTAAAATTTTGGAAATCATTTTCTACACTATTATCAATGTTTCGAATTTCAAAAATTTATCGTTCTCTCTCTGAAACAGAGTAAAATAATTTATATATTTGGTGACGGCGAATCCTAGGAATGCGTTTCATGAATATTCTACCAGTAGATGCCTGATATGTAAAGTTTATTTTGAAGATTCATTTCATCAATTTTTCCACAAAATAAAATGTCAATTCATTAAATTCACTCACAAAAACACATCCAATGCATGTTGCAGAAAAAAACAGTGAAACCGGAAATATAAATGGCCTGCAACTGTTTTTTCTGTTTCAAGAACACTGAAAACTTGAAGTGGTTTTGATGGAAGTTGGTTGGAATTCGGAAACTGTGGTATTGGTTACTATTATTGAATTCTGATTTTGCGCTCCGCCCTTTTCTTTTTTTTTTGATCCCTTCAAAAGCATAGTTATTTCCACAGTTCAACAGTTCATCACCAAATCTCATGAATATTTGATTAAAATGGAAATTTGAACAAATTAGCATCTCCCTATACCCTATTCTCCACCAACCATACTTCCCTCATTCTGTTCATTTTTCGATGATCGCTCTTCTCATTCATACTATTCTATTTTTCGTCAGTTCAGTTGAATCTCAAGAATGTGAGTTTGGACCCCCGAAAAAAAAAGTAAAATTTCAAAACATTCAGGCTCCTGTGAATACCAATTACTAGACAACTCAAATATCCAAAACTATATTGAGGAATCAAATCCATTTTTCAAAAAGATAAATTCCTCAAATCTAAATTATCCGGAACTCAAAAATGGTTGCTCGGCGACAATGTCTTGTGCCGGTGAGGGCAGTTTGCTAGTTTTCGATAGCACTGGTTTAGGGAAACTGGAATGAATTTATCGACAGTTTTTGGTCATTATGTTCCTATAAACAACGTTCCAGTTCGGCACCACCTCCGCCAATGCTACCTGTGTCCCTATTACTAACACCTGGAACATCGATACTGGAAATGGACCTGAAGACCTCACCTCATTCGAGCAACTATGGGGAACTTGCATGGTTACAGGTAACTTACCGTTAGCTTTAATGACCTAACTACCGTATTGCAGAACCCTGCAACTGCACAGCCATTGCCATTAACAGTACAAATATGCAAAACTATGTGGACCCTTTGAACCCATTCTACTCTATCCTGACGTCTTCTGCAGTCCGACCTGCAAGATTTACCACTTCAGGATGCTCTGGGACAATGTCGTGTCCTGACGACTATGCACTTCTCGTTTTTGACAGTACAGGTCTTGGAAAAACTGGTTTTAATGAAGAGACAGCAAATGGAAAGTGCGATTTGAAGACACAAAAGTGGAAGGTGGACACTGGGTCGAGAGTGAGACTGACCATGTTTAAGGAGATGTTTGGGGTTTGTGTGCCTAATGGTATGTTTAATGTACACTCGGGTCCCAGGTGTACCGCGCATTATCTGGTTTTCAGCTTCTCCAAACACCATGTCCTCAACTACTTCCACCATCATCACAACTGCTACTCCTCTCAATAACAACTCATGTATACCCGCAACTCCCAGCACCTTCCTATTCGCCTATTCTAACGATCTGGATATGAACGCTACTCACAAATCATGGCAACTGTTTGCAAATTATCAAGGTGGATATAGCACATTTGGAAGGGTCCGGTTTGATGTCAAGGTCGCGGAGCCCATTGAATATTATACAAACTTCCAGTAAGATAGGAATATATCCTCACTACTCAAGAAGACTCAAAAATGAGTTTTCAGAAACTACCAAGACTCAATTTATGGAAATCTACCTAATCCATCGAAAAGTTATGGTGATGCAGCAACTGGTAGTGATATATTAAAAGTGCTGGAGGTACTCCCTAATTCCAGAAACAAGTCATCTGAAAAATTCAGGATTTCGTCGATAACGAGAACGTTGAAGTGTGTGGTGCGCAAATCGTCGTGTACCTGAAACGCTACCCTAACGAGCAGAACGTCACTCGATTGGCTGAGAAAATGCGAGCTAAAAACATTTACATGTATGTATCAGTGTCTACAACCCCATCCGGAGGATCGCACCAGACAACGTTGTATGAGCTCACCACTATGACTTATGGTCTCTGTTATTTTGAAACCGGAGCTAATACTGTAGGAAAAGTTGGACCGTGTTCGTGACTCGATATTTTCATTTCAGCCACCGGCTCCCATTTTTATGCATACTAAGCCTTATCTTCACTATGCCAATAATCGCCGCACGGCAGGAATAGACATACAGCTTAAAGGGTTTAATCTCGAGAAAAAAGCCAACTATACGTATGTGATGACTATTCAAGATAATGGTGAAACAATCTTAGTATTTTTTTTCAATATTTTTTCATTGAAGGACCGCTGATTGAAGGGTTTCTTCGTTTTCAAATTTGGACTCCTTGGGTCGATGGAGTAGCATATACTATCACACGATCTGACGTACTGAGAACGGAATATGTGAGTCATCCAGGAATTATATCAGTCATCTTTGATTTTAATCTTCAGGGAACCACCACATACTTTGCGGATAAAATGCCCTTGAATGAAGGTTATTCAGAGATTGGCATGAGTATTTACTTGACATCCACGTATACTATACAGTGCAGACTATACAGCGAGTTGTAAGTCGATTTTAAAATTTCGTTCCGATTGTGCTTTTTTAGCCCTCCTGATTACTTCATCCCTTACGGCATCGACATTGAATACTATTATTGGATTTGATATCACAAGAGAATACTTCACCGTTCCCAAATTATCATAGATTAACAAATGTTTATAACTGGGAAATAAAAATTAAGCCTAACAATTTTTTTTTCTGTATTTCTGCATCTGCCCAAATTTGTTCAAAACATTTCAACATGTTTTAATGATCTCCCCGTCAGTTTTGGAATCAACTCGGCGCACTCCTAGTATCTCAGCTCGGATAGAAACGCCACTCGTTAACAGAAAAGTTGATGTTAAAAAACGTTCAATTTGTGCTGATTCATAAAGCATTTTATTATACTTCCATTTGAAGCCTAAAAGTTTTTGGAGATTCCTATGACGCCGTGACTTTCAACATGTTCACTCCCCTTAGTTTCTGATGACTTGAATCCTGCAAATATCAACAAAAAATCGAAAGAATGTGAATGTGTCGTGAAAATAATATTTATTAAAATAGTCCTTAAAAAACAATTTTGACGGCATCACCACCCGCATTATCATTTTTGGTCCCTTTTTTCTGAAAAAAAAGTCTAAAATGCAATATATTATATCTCGAAAAAAACTCACTGAAAATTTAATTTCAATGTCTCCAGAACCACGGTCTTTATTGGCTGTCTAATTACAAATTTTCTGAAAATATAAAAAAATAATAATTTATTTTAAAAAGACAATAACTTACTAATTTTTTAAAACTTTCAATTTTTTTGAATAACCGGGGAATATGCCCACATTGTTTGTTATAACTGAAAAAGCTTAAAATTTCATACAGAAATTCATTAGAACTTACTTACATGGATATACGAATTATTATAAAAAATCAAGGGAAGAAGAGGTCGCCAAAAACACAGACAGCAACCAGGAACCATCAGAAAATCTGAAAAAATTACTGTATTTTTTGGGAATAATGAAGAAGAAACTCACAGTTTTGAAAAGTAGAAAACTATACATGACTGCAGAAAAGAAGAATAAGTTTACATGATTTCTCTCATACATTTCTATGATTTCGCGGGGGTGAAAAATAGCACAGATGTCAGAGAAACGCAGAAAATATGACAAGAAAAATATGCCCACGAGGGGGTTTGGTTTGTTTGCAGCGGGGTGATAAAAAATGATACAGAACAGTTTTTCAAAAAAAAAAAAGAACGATGTAGAAAGTTTTCATGCTGTATAGAACAGAATAAAGGAGAGGATCATGGTCTACCTTACATTATTTTTCGAAACAGTAACTTTACAATTTTTACTGTCACAGCTCACTGTTTCAGAAAAAGCTTGAAACAAAATTCGTTCTGACTAGGGAATGGCTAAGTGATAGTTCATGTTAAAAATTGCCCCTTTTGTAAAGAATACAACAAAGGGTGTCAATCAATTGCAAAAAGTTCACTATTTCACAGGAAAGTTTTGTGAGATTGAATTTACATATTTTTTATTATATGAGTGGAATGTGTCACTTTTGTAACGTTGGTATTGATATGATGCAAGCATGACTATTCAAACCTCAAAACCTGATTCGAAGTCTCATTAGCTGGTAGATGATAGTACGGAATAGCTGGATTCCAGATTAGGAAATAATTGAGGATGCGACCGTTCGCCATAAAGCAGGATACATCTTATTAATGGTAAAAAGAAAGATGGGTTCGAGAAATTTTGAAACAGAGGTCGTCCGACTCCGATCATTACGATATTTTTTCACTATAATAATATTCAGTTTGTTTTTTATTTTAAAGTATTTTTTCGAAGATCTACAACCTATGCCAAGAAATATTCAATAATCAATCATAGATTTATTTTTAGCACAGACCGACGCATGCTTAATAAAGAAGTTCAAAAAGTTTCAGTTTACAAAATTTGTGAAGCAGTGAAATTAAAATTTTTAGCGTTACCACTTTTGAACGTAATTTAAGTGATGATTTCGGGAGTATAGCTGAGCAAAAAGATTTCATCAAGCTTGCTAGTCGCTCAAAAAGGAAAGAATAACTTTGAAACAGTGATAGCACTTCATGAAAACCATGAAAATCCTACTGAAAACTGACAGTGTAATCATGTATTGTAGTTTCAATCCAGGATTAATGATCGAGTTGATAGAATATAGAACCAGAAACTTTGAGATCGAAAAATAACAGTTTCAAAACTTCTAAATCTATAACATGTTTTCAAAAACGAGCATTATATCAATGTTTTGGATAGTTTTCATTATATTAATTATATGAGGAAAGTTTTTATTATTCAAATACCTTGTAATATTAGTTCGACAAGTTATGTTCAATGAAAGCCAATTTCTTTTTATTTACTGCTTCAATATGATCTACCTGATAGTATTTGCTACTTCCAAGATTATTGGTTCAAAAAACAAGATGAAATCGGAAAAACATGCTGGCAAGATTCGCATGTTAACGAGCTCCCATGTGATTTTGTAAGCCAGAAACCGGTTATGGTCAAGTGACAGGAATAAGGCCACGGTCCTTTCAGCCATTAATTTTTAAGTTTTTCATTTTGAAAGCTTATGGTCTAAATCATTGAAGAAGGAGTTGTAGACTTAACTTTAAATAGAAACAGAAAGCGTTTAATGAAAGTGTGAGATAATACTGTTTCAACTTTACATTTTGAGTTATCCAATCGAATTCTTCCCAATATCTTTGCGGCTGCAACTGAAATGTACGTCAAGAACAATTTCGATTTTAAAATGTTTTCTATTTTCTAGACCATCGGTCAAACAATCACACTTGGAGGGTTTTCAACTTTGCAAGTCTGTTTCAATAACAAGAAGTGGAGATAGCTTATATGAAAATCATACTTTGAAAATAGGGTCACTTCGATGCGGCGAAAATTAAAAAAAAACTACTGTTTCCTTACAGAAGTTTAAACGAGCATGACCAACTGTCTTCAGTAATTCTGAACTATTCTGCATCAAGATTTAATTACGAAACAAGCATGTTATGAAATATGAAAACGATTGAACTTGAAAACATTATGTCAGAAACATATAGTGACATGAAAATAAAATTGGTGCACTTTGCATTAGCAAGGTTGCGGTGAAAGCTTATGATTGGGAAACGAAAAGTACAAAGGACTTTTTTGAAAACTTCACTGTTTCGATGAACCCTGATTATTCAGACCTAACAGAGAGATTGCTCATGGATTCCATTTTTGTTCTTCGAATAACAATTGGAGCAGAAAAAATTTGACAAAATTTCACTGATTTCATCATTTTTGCGTAACTTACTTAAATGGCGACTGCACTGATCCTTCTTAATCAATCGATATTTCACAGAATTTTTGTTCACCGTACATCCGTAGCAGTGGAACCATTCTGCTTTTCAACTACTATTGTTTTTACCAGTTCTAGATTTCAAAATCATAAACATTGAAAAATGCAGCAACTCTTGACTCTTATCACTGATCACAAATTTGTTAAGGGCTGTTCACTGATTGAAACAGAAAAAAATTGAAAGTTATTTGATAGTGTTGGTATGATAGTAATTGTACTTTTTCCTGATCAAGTTCTGCTGTGATTATGTTGGAAATCTTGCGGTTTCAACAAGTAAAAGTGCATCAGTTATTTTCAATTGAATAGAGGTAAACACGAAAAATAAAGGTAGTACAAGGAAACCCCTGTATTTCGTACCAATATGAACACACCACAAATATCACTGAAGTTGAATTATGCCGGGAGACTGGCTCAATTTTGAAACAGTGATACAGGGCAACTCCTTATACTATTTGTCAAAGCGTGCTCTGGAATACATTGGTTCTCTGTAGAGTTCGAAATGGGACGTCCCGCGTCAAAATCAAAAAGGATGGGGACGAGCCCTGTGCCGAAATTTTTCATTAATTTTTTTATAGAAACAATTAAAAAATAAAAACAATTGTTTCTATTAAAAAATTAATGAAAAATTTCGGCACAGGGCTCGTCCCCATCTCTTTTGATTTTGACGCGGGACGCGCGGGACGTCCCATTTCGAACGCTAGTTCTCTGAAACACAAATGATTAGCATGGACTTTAAAGACAGCACTAGTTGGCTCAAAAACTATATAATTTTTAGCAGGGTTCTGGTCACTTTTCGGTCACCGATGTTGAATCGCCTGCTAAAAAATCATAAAACTTGCGACAAAAGTTTCAGAAGAAGATCACTTTAAAAATTGATAAAAGTGAAGCTCAAAAAACCAGTTAGTGTTAATCATTGAACTAGCTTTCAGAACAGTTGAATGATGAAACTATCTATAGTTTTAAAAAATCTGACCAAATTCAATGTGCTCAGAAAAGAGATAACCATCAAAGTGACATCGTTGTTGAAATCACTGCGGCAAAGTGATAAGAATTTGGAACAGTGAAAGTTTAAAGAAACCACAAATTTTAGGGAAATCTAGTTTTCTGAAGATATAAGTTAAAGAAAAGTTTCAGATGATTTTCTATTGATGGGTAAAAAAGCCAAAATGCATGACAGTGGAATAAATCTCGAATGTTAGTTTTTTTTAAATTCGTACATATGTCTGTCAATAGAAAACAATAATCTCACACTCAAATTAAAAACTCATGAAACGGTGAACGCTTCAAAAAAAAAACACGTAATCCGAACTATATTTCGTTGTTACAAGTTTGGAAAAAGGACATCGGATGAATCGTTCAGCAAGTTTCACTTCCACAAATTTTGAAATTTTGAAACCGGAAAGTTCGGATGAATTTTTCGGACAGAAGGGTTCTTTACCAGAGCTTCAGGAAAAACAGATTTTTCATTCACTTCGAAATTGTTGATTACGCATGCAAAACTAAATTTGTATAACTGGGAGACTTCGTGACCACGACACTCTGGAATTTTCTGATATTCAGCATTTTAACGTTTCGACCATCACTAGACGATGAGCGAAGAGAAAATCTGCAAAACAGCTACGTAACTCGAGGTATGTGCCTTCATAGTTCCACCCAACAGTATTTCTGGATACATAGAATACCCTCAGATCAGCTCGTAGGCACTTATGGAGATAAAATGAGATTTAAAATCACTTTATTGAAAAGAAAAGGACATTGTTGTTATATTAAGGTTTTGAAACAGGGACATTTTTCGTTGTGGAAGTTTCTTTTTTCAATTTTCAATTATCGGTCTATAAACAAAAACTGTTCAGGAATTGTTAATCAAATTAAAACGACAAAAAAACTTCTGAAAATTGAGAGCTGCTGAAACAGTAAAACATGTTAGTACTTTTAGCAGATTTCGGCGGGTTTTTTTTTTAATTTTTAAGGATGATGTTTGATTTTGCCCATGTATTATAAATTGAGACTATCAACATAAACATAAGAACATTTTTCAAACAGCTGTCGACACTAAATCTCTGTTGAATAATCGCAAATCCAAAAAGACAGAATCAAGGCATTGAGAGTGAAAATTTTTATTAGCATAACTTGTAACCGAAATAGTTGGACGAGATTTTATAAATTTTCCGTTGTCACGAGGTAGGTGCAGCTGTACGTCGTAAACGTTGAGATGAGCAGAAGAAATGAATCCATTAGCAAACTGGGTTACCAAAAACTAAAGTGAAGGGGAAGTAATTAGGGGCACTTAGGCAAGTACAAGTGCATTGGCAACACAGAATGGAGCTTGGGAGTAAACAGTTGATTGTCTCTATAAGCTTTTAATAATCTTTCTTATATAATACGATTCTAATTCTGTCCGTTTGTCCGGGTGTCCGCGTCCGTTTTTCATTTCTAGAAGAAAGCGTGAAGATTGAAGTGAACTTTCTCGGACAGGAAGAAGAAAAAAAACCGATGAAAACAAACTGTCATTTCTAACTTCTCGATCGCGCCGCAGGCGCCCAGCTTTGCTGGTACAAAATACGGATGGAAAATAATGACTAAAAATTTTTTGAGAAATAGCTATTTTGTTTTTGAAACAGCACTTTATTTGATTGAAGTATACTAAGAAAGTTTCTCAACTTACAGTCTCGCATTAGAAATTTTTTCATTTTATGCCTGTTTCAAAGTTTCCAAATTTGGAACTGTTTCCTTTTTGAACAATGGAGTTTCTAATTTCGGCCAGATATGTTAACACAAACAACTAAAATCACTATCAAAGAGGATCGTTATCTTTCCTTCTTCTATCTTCTTCTCCCCCAAATACCTCCCATACAAAAAAAAGTTCATGACGACCTTCTCTCCGAAAAAGGAAAGGGAGATCATTATCATTCGTTTTCTCTCTGATGTATCTTGCTGCCACTTTCGACTCTCTTCAAAAAAGACAAATGAATCATAGTTATTCTTCGAAACAAAAGCAAACAAATGATGAATGAACCGAAATACAAAAAATGTGGTGGGTTTTGATAGATCGAATATGAGAACAATACTTTTTTCCAAGTTCTGACAAATTATCCAATTTGAAACCGAAATTATTTTCCGTGATAAATGTACTTTTTCTAGTGCGAAGGCAACGACCACTTCGTATTCATCTCTTCCCGCAAAGAATGACAAAAAATCGGTTTTTCGAAAGAAGACGTATTCTTGCTTGATTGTTCTCAGGATCTCTGCCGAAGCTTCCACTCGATTTGACGGTTTTTTCCCACTGGCGGTACGATTTAACAAACTTTTATCATCTTATTTGAAACTTCAAAAAAGTTGGAAGCATTTTCAATGTTGCCGACCATCATTTCTCTTATCTGTTCTATTCTATCTTTTACGTTTTTTCCAGGGTATCATCATCATCTCATAACACTGGTCAATGATTCGGGTCACTTTTGCTATTCTCTGGTTATTCTTTGCAGTTTTCTCTAGAGCTTGTCTTAGAATGGTACCGCCAGAGGAGGTAGGGTATACCACAGACATGCCATGGGGTCAAACGACGACGGAAGAATCAGACGAGCCGGAGACAACAACGGAGCCTGAAATGACGGATGATCCCGTAACTGAGGTGAGTTTTAGCAATTTTGTTCAATAATCGAGGACCTGATAGTTATCCTTAGGAAAAAAAATTAATAGGAACTAGTACATATATAGGTTTCTCATTGAGAATATGAGTTCACCGAAAATCGGTAATGTTTAGGAAACAACTGCTGCTACGGAAGCCACAACTGCTGAGGCTGCACTACCTTGTGATGAATGCTCCCCTTTGGATGTTCCAGACTATTCTTCGGTACCATTTTGGGGCGTAGAAGCCATGTAAGAAAAGTTTCTATTACATTAAAACTAATGTAAATATTAGGGACCTCGACCCCGTCGATGGATGTCAGCGAGTAATGGTTCGATGTTTCACACCGCCGCCATGGGACTGTATTGACATGTCTCTTTATGTAAGTAAAATCAATGAGAAAAAAATAAAGTGATTTTTCTGCGCAGGCAGACCAAACTAATGACGAGACTCCAGTAATTGCATTTGGCAGTGATGGTACAGCTGAAGCAGTGTTGACGTGTGGAACTGACGGTTTTTGGACATCTGGCGACACGTAAGTAGATTTATTTTTATTGAAAGCATCAACAACGCTTTGATTTTTCAGAATGCAAATCAGGGGAATAGCTTGCGGAAACGTAAATTGTAAATGATGAAAAAGTTATCTTTTTCGAACGTCTATTGTATACCTACTGTATGTTTTCCCGTGATGCATTTCCGCTCTAAAACAAGCTCTGACCATCAAAACCAAAAGATCTTCTAGCTCAAAATAAGAACCAAAGCCAGCGCGGCAAACGTGGTAAATTAGCAGAAAGGTGATGAGTGTATTCGTTTTTCACATGTTTGTCACGTAGTCTGTATCTCTTTTCTGATATGGAAAAGCTTTTTCGCTTTGACAGCCAGGGCTTGTTTCAGTGCGCGAATGCATCACAGAAAAATAGACAATACTTCAGTGTTACTACCTTAGTCTATCAAGATTATCCACACTATTCTTTAAATCGTTAAAAGTTTTTATAGCATGTCAATAAACGAAATCTCCTCTATTTTCACGGCATCCATGTGCTGGATTTACACAGATATTTTGAACAGAATGAACTGCAATAGAAGAATTTCAAGAATTAGGCTTGAGTCTGCTCGATTGAGATGCCATAACGAAAACAAACACACAGAGTTTTGCTATTATTTATAGTAAAACAATGCGCTGCTTAATATTTCTGTCAGAATTGATATTTAGGTTTTTTATGTTGCTTCCATTTGAAACTGCAATGTTATTCGAACTTTTTTTATTAACAAAGTTGGGGATCCCAAGTTTTCCATAAAATCAAATAGTCTTGCATTGTTCCGAGAAAACTGTTTGCCACTTGATCAAACCGATCCGAACATCTCATACCCACAAACTGCGCCAAAGGCCATCGATCCGCATTTCGTAGCAAACAAACTTTTTGGTTCAAAACCATCCAAAACTCCAATCGCTAAACACCATGTTGTATTGACATTTGCTCTCCTGGAAAAAAATATAATTTATTCGTTGCTATTCAGGCGTACTCTTACGTTGTTTGAGGCTCCAGAAAATTTATAGACGATACGGCCTCAGAGCCAGTCGTATAACTATCAGACCAAGACACAGTCTAAAACATGTGCTATAGAATTAGAAAATAGTGAATTTTTACATCTCTCACCTCTTCATAGCATCGGACAGCATCACAAGTTACTGTTCCTGAGGTATATAAAAAGTCCGATACTTTTGTTGCTCCAAGATCAATCAGATCGTCTGGAAGTTATGCTTTTTTTCATTAACTTTAATTATTACTCACAACGAGCCCACACGCTCTCCGTCACGGATCCGATGCCAGCAACGGTCGTCTTCAGACTACCGCAGAACGATGGAAGTGCCGCTTGCGGGGCAGGAACTTCCAAGGTGTTCAAGCAGACGGTTACTCCAGTAGTTCTTGAGAACTTGAACCAATTATTGCGACATCCCTCAAATCGCCAACCGGACACTGTTGGGACCCAGCTATATGTGTCGCCCCACTTTAGCTGGGTGGTATACACTACGTTTGGGTTGAAAGGGGGACAGTCATCGCTGCTGTACTCGAGCCCCTGAAAAGTGATTATAGAGTATTGTGACTGAACTGATTGATTTAAAAGAACTGAGAATCGCAGCAACTTTTGAGCATAGAAGAGCTCTAAAATTCAACATTTTAAATTTATTCTTACCTTGATGGCAATCTTGTTGCCATCCTCCCGTGTGGTCCTTGTCACTACTATGGTGATCGGTTGGCTTGTCCAATAATACATGTAGCAGCTGCCATTTGTTGGCATGAAGGACAAAATGCACTCGACCCGACGATAACACTCTTGAACACAATCGCCTCCATCAATTAGTTGGAAAGGATAGTCTCCGACTTCGACAACACCGAAGTGTTGATACATTACTTCCTCATAACAATGAGCGGATGCCAAGAACACGAAGAACAAGATGATAGACGTCATCGTTTCGTATTCGTTCAAAATGCTGGATCACCTAAAAAGCTAGACTGTTTAGTTTGTCTTGGTCGTACTGGGAGAAAAAATTTTGGCTTTGAAAAAGGAAAGAGAGAAATAAGAAAACTGAAACGAAAACTTTGGGAAGGCAGAAAGGAATCGTAAAATTTCAACCGGGACCAAGTAGTCATGGATACTGGCGGTTTTACGATTCGCTTTTTTGAAAAAAACACTTTTGAGAATAAACGCAGGAGAAAACCGAAACAAGAAGTTTCTGGATACTTGAATACCGGGAATACTTTAATCATGTCCGGATCAATAAATTGCTACAGAAAAAAAGTGACTATCAACGCTTTTTGGAACAGAAATGTAGAGGGGGGGGGGGGAAGGAGTTGAATGTCAATAAAATTATATAGTTGTGCTTTATTTTCTGGAAAAATTGCTTCTTTATTAGGAGACAGTGCTCAATCGTAGCCAAATTAGTTGTATAAAACAACTAGTCAGATTGAAACAGTGAAACATTAAATTTGATCAAATTTTTCACAGAATCGATTTTGGTAAGGTTAATATTTAGCAGTCAGACAATAAGAAGCAGAATTGCGTCTAAGCACAGGGAGCTGTAGGAGGCGCGGTATTATGTCGGACCTAAAGCTAGTAGTCCGAAGTTGACCGTTAGTGCACTTTCATTCGGAAGTCCGACTTATGGAAACCTAATGAATGTCAGAATCTAGAAATTAGTTAGGTATTTTAGAAGCTTTCTCGTCTTCAGGGGTGTATGTGAGAATTAAATATCCAACTACAGCCAAATCCAATACCGGAGGCTCGAAAGTTGGAAAAGTATTGAATCGTGATGGGTATTCTATTTAACGGTGTTTTGAGCTTTCAGGTCTTTGCTTTCCAACTGAAACTGTTTCATCAACATGTCCACAAAATTTCAACCCAAAAATAATCTCTGTTTTCTAATTTTTAAGACTGGCTTTAATACATGTATAACGTATTCTACATCTCAAATCTGTGATTTGTGACAAGAACTTTTGTGCCCGACACTGAGCTTATGACTGCGTCTTCCTGAAAGTGTTGTTTTTCGAAATCGGGCAATGGTGAGACGAAGCAAAAAATTTTACGGTTGGACATAATAAAACCGGGGCCATTGAAGCAAAAAGGCAGACTTTTTACGATCGTACAACTCCGAAAACTTTTTGGGATTGACGTCAATTCAATCCAAGGATTTGGTCTTCTCGAACTCCAGAAAAGGAATAATTTCCTACACAATAGAGATTGGGAACAAGATAGGATATGGAAATACGCCTGACAAGGTTCAAATTGACACCTGAAACATCACTGTGACCCCAGAATGCGGCATTTGGATGGATATTTTGAAACACACAGATAGAAAAGTACATTTTCAGGAGTCAATAAGAATTTTACTAATATTATATGGATACCGACACATTGATTGATGAATTCGTTGATCTTAGTACTTCTGTTTCAATTGAAACCGAAATTTTCCAAAGAATCTTCTGTTAGTCAATCATGTTTCAGATGGACTACTACCTCACAATGCTTGTAATTGCGGGCGATTGCGATGGGTATTTTTGCGGATTTTTGAGAATACGAGAAAAGAAGTAAAAATCTGGAAACCCGCTAGCATAAACTAATCAGGTTTTGAAAAACTATCCGTTTCAGCACATGTATAAATTATCGATTTCTTGTTAGTCTGCAATTTCCAAATATTACACCTTCACATTAGTGTCAGATATTGGGGTAGACCTCATATTGAATAGTTGTAAAAATTGGAAAGAGTACTGTAGTTTTCCAAGAGCAAGTTCGGCTCTTTTCCTGATGTGTTGTTGAAGTCTATTGTCAATTTACAAATTTTGGAATGGCAACATTGTTCGATATTTCAGGATATTCCGTTTCTAAAAATTGTGAAACAGTGAGGATTGCCAACTCTTCTATTTTCAGTCGAATAAAGATATTCTAAATCATCTCCATGTTTCTTGAATCAATAATTTTTGAAGATTTTTTCTCAGCGGAAATTTTGATGAGATTTTGGATTCTGGTTTATTGACCGAAGCACTTATCAAGTCTGCTTCCATCGTCTTTGTTATGGTCTAAACTTGAAACAGAAATTGTACATAGCTTTATGTCAAACTTTTTACAGCATTTACCAATCGCGTGTTTCAGAATAGAACTTTTCTATGCGACCATGAATGTTGATATTAGGACAACACAAACCTTTTTCATTCATCATGGGCGAGTAGAGCGGAGAATTTTATAAACTATTTCGCATTCTTGTGTCTTTTAAGATTAGAAATATAAAAAAGTGATAACTACAAGTTCCCTTTTTCTTCATGTCTTAGTGGAAAGTGAATTTTGATAGATCAACTTTTCGAACTTCAGACTGGTGCTCAAAGTTTTAGCTTATTTCTGTGATAGTTGTTTGTTTTGCTTATGAATTTCGGCTAATTTTGAAGACAAGGTAAGACAACTACTTCCAAGAAAGTCTTTTGAAAAAAGTAAATTTACCGACTGACATTCCAAATGTATTCTTCGTGAAGCAGTAATTTATTTAGACTACTTCTGCATCAAAAGTGATAAAGTGAGCTATCGACCTATGATTAGTGCGCTAAAAACAGCAATTTGCGGATGAATTTTTGAACAAAAAGTTATTGAAACTGAACGTTGTTGAGACTCCCACCAGAATATCGACTAATTTTGAAGAGAAGATTCATGTTTACATCACGCCGATTGAATTTTCAAAATATCTGTTTTCAAAAACAGTATATTTGAAACAGATTTTTTTTTTCAAATTTCATCAAGCGCTTGTTCGTCTTTTCAGAGCAAAAGTAAAATGGAGTTTCTTATGGTAGTTGAATTCACTAAGGTTGTTTTCCAACTTCAACAACAAGATAAATTACAGTATAACTGTCAAAGCTAACATAAGCAAAAAAAAACAGAGCAAAAAGGTTTTTTTTTTCGCAGGCAACTTTAGATAAGAAATATTGATTGAATTACGGACAAGACGCTACTGCAAACAACTAAAATCTGATTAAGTTACGATGCTTATTAATTCATAACAGGACGGGAGTTGCAATTTTCTAGAGTTTTGTTCTAAAGCTGACAGACGGTTAACTTCTGAAATGAAAAAATAGGTTTTATACTCAAGAAGTGCAGTTTCAGATATAGTAGTAACTCGCAATGCATGTAATTGTGGAGATTCCGACAGCGATTTTCAGCGACTTTTTGTGGGCAGAAGGGGAACACTGAACATCTGAAAACTCGCTAACATAAACTAATCAGGTTTTGAAAAATTATCCGTTTTTGCATAATGATAAGTACTCTGTCGTCGTTCTTTTTCTAATTATTCTTGGAATAAAACATAGTTTTCTGGTTAATTTGGGACGTAATGACATGGAAAAAACTGATCGTAATTGTAGGATCTCCTATATCCAGAATTTGTGAAACAGTGAGGATTGAGAACCTTCTTATTTCCACTCAAACAGAGTATTTCAAAGTCATTCTATTTTTTCTTGGTACCACAATTTTTGTAGATTTCTCCCAGCATCACTGAGCACTGCTGATACAATTTTTTGCCTTCGTTTCATCAAACAAAGCATATTGTGCAATTTCATCGAGTCTGCTTAGAATATCATTGAATTTGTGGAAAGTTATGGAAAACATGTCTCCAATTCACAAATGCTATTAGCGAAATTCCCGACGTTTCCTTGCGCTCCGCTGACAACATGACATTCGCGCGTTACTTTCCAGTACATCAGTAGATCAACAGCCGAATTGGGAAAAAATAATTTTTTAAATTTTGATCTCTGCAGCTGCAAAATTTTGCGCGCGAATTCAAGAAACCTTGTTCGCATTGGAGCGCAAGGAAACGTCCGGAATTTCGCTAATACTGTTTCACTGGAATAATTTGCGAACCTCGTTGAACAGAAAATTAATATGATTGGATCTTTTTCTTAGAAATCGCTAAGCAATAAAAATTAGACTGTTCTTTACTAACCTCTTTAAATTTTTCAGCGGATTCGTGTATCTCAGAAGTATCTTCTTGTGTTTAACCAGAATTTTGAATAAAGCCAATTGAAACAGAAAAGAAAAACAAAATATTGGGTGCAGACTACGTTCTCGTAGAACTTTGAACCTGTCCCGGCAAAGTCGATTAGGTTATGAAAATGAAGAATCTAATCGAAGCACAAACTTCAAAATTAAAGCGCAGTGGCTGATTGCATAATCAAAGAACGATATCTGTACAACACATCAAAGTTTTTTTGCACAAAGATTTCAACCTCATCAAATCTTGATAACAGTTTTATTTATTTCTTTTCTTCTTTGAAACAGGAGAATTTTTTGTAGGAATTAGGATGGCAAACAGTAAGGTGAGTTAAGCTTTCCTGTTTCAAAAATAGTTTGTAACGTGGGTTCCACTTGCTCTAATATTTTGGATTCCACTTGCCCCGGGCTATCAACTTATTAGCAAATCGGTGTAAAGGATTTGTTTTCTAAAAGTTTTGAAACAGAAATTTCCCAAAAATACCTGTTATTGGAGGTCGGACACGGAAAAGTTTTTTTTTTAATATTATCAGTATAGACTCAAGATAAAGTCGAACCTGTGGATGAATTTTTATAGGAGCAGCGTCACTACCTGAACTACGCGCCCGCAAACAAGCCCTTCCAAGGAGGGCATATGTAATGCGACAGAAAACTACAGTAAGCTCCCACCTTCAATGCTCAAGTCAAATTCGGCGATGCAAATTGGAGTTTCGCTAGTCTAAATATGAAAACCTTTAAGTTTAGAGTTCATGGAAAGACAATTGGGAAGACAATCGTCATCAAACAAGAATCTCTATTTACCGTTTCAAAAAAATTTCGAAACAGTATAATTTTAAAACCTATTGTTATGATATCCATATTTTTCCGGTTTTTTTTTGAGAGTTTGGAAACTTGAAGTAAGTTGGAAAATATGGCAGTTGCGAAATGACTGGTTTGCGAATTGTCACGGAGCCGTTTTAAGTATCCTAGACATTTATCTGTACGTTGTATTAGCAAGCCGGATAAATGTGGTCTTTTTTATGGAAGCCGAGCTACTACCGGCTGATGTAGAAACACGAATTTCCCAAAAATGCGAAAAAAAAACTCATCAAACCAAATTCTCAATTTACTGTTTTATAGAATTTTTGAAACAGGAATATTTTGAAATTTATCGTTTCCATAGTGGCCTGTTTGCTTCAAAGAGACCAGCCCGTCTGTTTTTGCATGCTTTCCGATTTCTGACTTTGTTTTCCATTTCCGATATGTTGATGATCCCTAACAAGGGGTTGGTCAGCATCACGCTATTTCATTCCAAGATTTTGCTTTAATATTTGTTTAGGTTGTTTTATACAGAAAATCACAATTGCTTTCATTGAAAGTTTTACTGTTTCTGCTAAATTTTGAAACTATCTTAACGTTTAATGAATTGATAACGCTCTCTCCCATTTTTTAATTGTAAGATTTGATGTTGGTTTACATGAAAAAAATTACTTTGGCCACTGTTCTCACTGTATCTGACATATGTCCTACCACATCTTTTCTATTTTCTCTTTTGAAAGAATTTTTTGGAATAACAAGTAAAGTTCAGTTCAAAATTGTGAGCAATGAACAAAATTATATGATTAGTTTCTATAAAAACAGTTTATGTTTCTCATATACATTAAAACGGAAAGTTTGTAGTGTTTTGTATTGATCCTCATCGTGTGCACTTGAACTTACCACCAGCAATATTTGAGTTATACGAATTAATTACTATGGAGCATGCTGTGAAAAACATTGGTTGTCCACAATGTCAAATTTGGAGCACCAGTAGATAACAATATGTTGAAACAGTACCTTCCACGACAACCTTACGGTTGCACATCGTTTGGATTTGCTAGGGGATTTAGCCAGAATAATGTCTCATCGAAAAATTTCACTGCTTCATGAAAATTTTGAAACTGAGAATGTTTTCTCGACTTCGTTGATATGAGGATTCTAACTGATATTTGCCTAGAAGAATTATTATTTGCACAATTTCAACCTTATGGAATTTTCTTACAATTTTAGAGTGTTTAGCAGAGGTGGGCGGAAGTGGATTTGGAAAACGCGGAATGTGGAATACGGATTGCGGAATATAAGAAACATTCTGCAAGATGTCTGTAAGAAGTATAGCATAATTTTTTACCAACCTGTATTTAACGATTACTGTTAGCTATTTAACTTGAGAAGTTTTATTTTTGTAGGTTTGTGCTTCGAAATAGCACATTTCCGAGAAAAATTTCAAAGAAAACTTTTGAGTTGTGTGGAATGAAATTTCGAAAGTATTATTGTTGTTTCTGAAAATATTGAAACTGTAATTTGAAATTGTATACTGTTTCCATTCCAGATGGTATTGCCAATTTCTATTTGCATTTGCTGTTGTTTTCTTGGCCATGTTCTACTTTTATTGTTGTTCTGAGCAATCAGATATGGTTGCTTCAAAATTTCGTTTTGATTTAATGAATTCGGAATTGAAAAGAACTCTTGGACCAGTTCTCATCAAATGTTTTTAGTTTTGGAATACCATTGAAACAGAAAGTTCTTGGATGCTTCACTGAAAACCGCATCTGCTCAGAACATTGAATTAAAGTTTTCTAGAATGTTTGCAGTAAATTTTCATGTCTTGTTTCCATTCTTGCCTATTTTCCAATGAGTGCAAAATGGAAATTTGTGATCAGAACATCAGAGTTGTTATAAAGTGAAATTTTCAAACTCAGTTGGAAGTCGGAAGTCGGAACTCGCAAGTCGGAATTCCTAACAACTCTGCAGAACAGTAAGCACTTTTCCAGAAAGTTTTTTTGTTTCCGAGAAGTTACAAAATCGTAATTCCAAAGTATGATTTTGATTGACAAAATGCCCAGAGTTTTCTATCCAACTTCGCAAAACCAGAAATAAAAATGTGTAACGACCCGCTGAACCAGACAACAAAGATTTGACAGGAAAACTAGAGATTAGTTCCAGCAAAACTTCATAAATATTCTCTCTATTTTAGCTTCTCTCCTTTTCTGAAGTCTTCAATCTTGTTCTGCTCGTGTTCTAATTGATAAATGTTTTGAAAATGGCTATTTGTGAAAAACACGTCATCCAATTCGATTTATGTGAGTGTTTCTGGTTTTTATAAACGCATACTAAAAAAATTCGAATGTAAAGCTCGTAAAATGTTCTATTGAAAAATGGCTTTGCTACATGAAACCTGCGAAACTGAAACTATTTTCTCGACTTTGCTGCTTTTAGGATGTTTCTCACTGAACTGGTATTTGTACGATACCATACATGCGCATGTTGCTAAGCAATTTTTGAGGTTTAAATAACTACCACTTAACATTGGCCATCAAAAATGCTCTGTTTCCGAAAAAAATTGAAACCGTAACTAAAAATTTCATTTTGTTTTCATAACAACAGCTATTGGCTACTTCTAAATGTTGATAATTGTGATTACTGCTGTTCGGTTGTCCATTCTTTATTATTGTTTGCTGTCCAGGGCAATCAGATATGATTGTTTGAGTTTTTGTTCGATTTTCGACAGTGAAAAACTGTTTCATATTGAAATTAACGAAAATTCCTGTTTCTGAAAATTATTGAACCTCAAAGTTTTTGGTTTCTTTAGTATTGTTGGGATTTTTGCGGGATATTGTAGCCAAATTGTTTGAGATGCTCACTATTGAATCCTATGAGCGTTATGTTATTTATTTTCATCGATTTGTCTATTCTGGAAAGTGAGCACATTCTTAAATGCCATTTCTCTTTCCGAACAGTTTTCTCTTTCCGAACAATTTTCTCTTTCCGAACAGTCGAATTTTTTCTAGAGTGCGATCAACCAGAAGACTACACCCAGAAAAAGTTTCCGGTTTCCTGTGAAGTTTGAAACTGATAACGCTGAATTATTTTACTTGTCGGTTAGCTGGTATTTGTTCTAAAACTCGGAATCATGAGATTAAAAGTCAGTGTACTCCGGTTAATGTTAATGCCAAAAATGCTTGCCTTTCTAAATTTTATGCCGTGGTTAGGAGTCGACCGCTTTCTTTGAAAAAAGTAAAGGAAATCGATAGTTTTCATGACATATTAGACACACTTTTACACTGTCAGCGGATATACATGAGCCTATCGTTTGCCGATATTTTCGAAAATGGTGTAAAAATTGGTACTTTTTTGAAGAGGCTACACTATTTGAAATATTTTTGAGACGGAACATTGAGGGTAGTCTGAAATATACTATCTAGTTTGACACCAGTTCACTCAACAACAAGACATTCACTGTATATTCAAAAAAAATTCTGGTACGTAATAAATTTGAAACCGTAACTCAAGAATTGCATTTCGTTCTGATTGCGCCTGCTCATTGCTATCTCAAGTTCAACACAAGAATTTGTTTCCATTTGAACATTAACCATTGTTCAGCTTATAGTCATTAAGTAAATCTCGGTGGGTATACTTATTCAAAAATCTTTCCCGTTTCGGAAAACTGTGGATTCCCAATATCAAATCGTGCATTTGATGAAAGAGTTTTGTGCTTTTTTTAGGAATTGTTGTCCAATTTTGTTTGGTTTCCTCTGAAAACGGCCATACTTTGTATGTCTGGACGTAGACTAGCTTAAATGACAATTTTATCAAAACATAAATCCTAACGATGCAGTAAAGCTAGTCAATTTTTCACAGTTTCACAAATATGCTGAAACAGTAATTTCGGATTTTTCATCCCGTAGTTATCGTGTAGGATTTTATATGTCACATTCAGTTGTAATTTGTTCGGTATATACCAAAACTAAATTTTTTCAGTACTAATTTTAGAAAAATACTCTCTCGCTGAGAGAGTCCTAAGTAAGAGACAGATGTGAAACAAAATTCCTACAATATGGAACTGGTAATAATCAAAAAATTACTGTTTCCCAAAGTCTGTGAAACAGAAAAGGTCCGGTCTTTTTCACTGATTTGGTAGCTTATATAAAAAAAAGGAATATTGATCTTTGACACTATAACTTGACAATAGTTCGGGTTTCTTCACTACAGACATTTGTCGGTTTATAATTTGTAAAAATGAGAAATTCGGTAGTTTTTCAAACTCATGTAATATACAGAATTTCTGTTTCAGTCGTAGCTCCTCTCTTTTTCTAGTTTCTTGTATACAGTTGTGCTCTTGGCTAATTTGAAAAATAGACAAACAGTGTGCATTTTTCGGAAATCTAGTAATATTTTCATCGGAATCGCAAGTACCAGTCCCAGTCGAAAAAAACTCCAGTTTCACAAATCTTTTGAGACATAAAATTTTTCCAGTTTTCGATCATGATTTCGGTCGTATAATACCCACTAATTTTTTTCATCAGAATATAGTTTTTTGTAAGAACAACTGATTCTCTAGAAAGGTACCTTGAAAAAGACTGACTCCAGGTCTATAGGCCGAAAACAGGTGAATGAGTGTAAACTCTCATGTTTCACACCCTACGGGAAACACACAAAAATGAAAACCCAGACCATTGAATTACAATATTGCTGGTGTTTTCTAGAATCGATTTTTGATGTCAGAAATCAAAAAAAAATTGAATCTTTTGGTAGTTTTTAACAATGCCTTTCCTATTTTTCCGTGGTTATGAGGCTACCTGTTCCATTGAGATCATGAAAAGGCTACTGTTTTCAAGAATTTTAAGTCGATATTTTATTCACAACCAACAGTTTTCTAACCAAGTTTTTTTTCTGACTGTTTCAAGTTGATTTGGGGTTTGAGCCTATTTTTTGAAAAATGAAAATTAATAAAAAGACCAATAGATCTGAAAATAAACTTGACAAAAGTACATTGAACTCAACTATTCTGGCCACTCTGGACAGAAGACATAAGTTGTTTGTGTCCAAATAAATGGAAACAAATTTACGTACCGAGTTTGCCATTGGAAATAACAGAAGCATTCAGAACTGACTGTAACTTTTGTTAAACGAAACAGAGTTTTTTTGAATTTGCAAATCTCTGTATCCGAATTTTTTCCGTTACACGGCGAATAATTCTCAAAATTTATAAAAAATATTTTTTTCTGGATTTGTTGACGCGTTTCTCGATACATCATTTTTTAGGTTTTCTAGCTACGCGTCGTTTTTTTCACTTCCAAATTAAGTAACTTTTGTTAGGTTTTGAAAAACACACTTTTTCACCTAAAAAACATTGAATTTGACCCAGAAATAAAACCTGTGAAAGATTTTCTAGAAAATCAACTGAAATTTGCGAGTTTTTGCGGTTTTTGGAAACTCCTGAGAAGTAGAACAAGACATGTCACTTCTAGTTAAGTAACTTTTGTAGAGAATTTTCTGGTGAATATTTTGATTATAAATTCGATAGGTCAAAATCAAAAATAAAGTCAAAAACAAAATAAAAAATAAAGAAAGATTTTAAAGCTTTTTTTTAGGGCCTAGGAAATTTCAAATTAGGATTTCTCTAATGTGGATAGAGTTTATGGGTTGAAACTTGGGTCATAGCTCTGTTTTGAAATTGAATACCTAATGTATCCTCGGTTTGGACACCAATCAATATAATTTTTTCAGAGTGGTAATAATCAAACGATTTATGTTTTATAAAATCATTGGAATAGAAAATATTCGTTTTCTCCACTTGATTGTTGATAGCCGTAATAAGCTGATGGAATTTCAGTTTTTGACCATCTAGCTTTTGAGTTGTTCAGGTTTCTTACCTACATACATTTGTCTGTTCACACTTCATACAGTGAGCAATTTGGTTGTTTTTGAGGTCTTGAATGGTGTTACCGCCATTTTGAAATCCGTTTCCGTTCAGAAAACCGTTCGATATATTTGTTTTGGCTATTTTCTTGTTATTTTTGGGGCTTCACTCCAAATTTATTCGAGTTTTACACATATATATATGTAAAAGTTTGCCAGCTCAATTGTTTTGATAGGTTTAACAAGTCTGAAAAATGAAAATGATGGACTAGTTCTTGTTTCAAATTTTCAGTTTCAAATAAAAACTTTAAATGTGAAAACTATTTTCTTCACTGATGCGTAGTGGAACGCTTAACGAAAATTTCATAACTCAAAGTAAGATTCTGGACAACAATTGTTTTATTCTTCTGAACGGTTATTCCGAGTTTGCTTCTGTGATTTTTAATTTTTCTGTTCCACAAAAAATTATTATTTTTTACTTTTTTGTTCCTGATGTTCACAGCATATTTGAGAAAATTTCGAAGCGGGAACACATAATCTCTGTTTCAATTGTAACTTCTGTTTTCTTCAAAGTTTTTGATATAGTTCTGCATTCGTTTATTTTGATAAATAGACAAATATCGTGCGTTTCTTGGAGATTGTATGATATCAGCATTAATTCCAGTCAAAAATTTCCAGTTTAAAAATATTTTTGAAACAGAAACTTTTCCAAGTTTTCAAGCATTCTTTGGGGGTGTCCACTAATTTGTGAAATTTCGAGCTTTTCTATCCATCGAAAACGATTTTTTGCGAGATCATCTATTTTTCTTGAAATAACTACGAAAGCATATGATTTCAGATTTAATGGCCAAAAGGAGGACAGAAACTTTTTCTCAGCGAGTGTGAAGTGTGACGTGAAGGGTGCAAAGTGATAACTTGTCTTTGCTCAATACCAATTTTTTTGGTTTTTTATAAGTCCGATACCTCAGAATATTGTTGATGCCTTCTGTAACAGGCTGCATAAACCATTCGCTGCGTTTTTTCTTTTTTTTAGTTTCTCATATTCTTTTAACAGATTTTCAAGCTGGAACTTCGGCATAACGCTTTTTGAAGAAAGCCTCACTTTCTTTGAAAATTTCGAAACAGTAATATAAACATATCTTGTTCGGTGATGTTCTTCTTCAATTCGGAAATCGATAAACGACGGAAGTTCTTCGAAATTATCATGATATTTTTATCAGATCCGCTGAACATCGTGGTATCAATTCCAATAAAAACACTTTTGGTTTCACAAATCCTTTGAAACGGAAAGTTCTGAAAAATTTAGATAATTCTGGGGATCTGGTAATCGAAGTCAAGTTGAAAAAAAAATGTTCTAAAACTGTGCTCTGTTTGAAAAACACAGTCTAAAAGCTACAACAGTTACTTTTCTCAAATTTCTCGGTTTCATCCTAATCTTGAAACTGGAAGCAATCTAATGTTTCATTCAACCTGGCCATGTCAAGTTTCAAATTTTCAAGACACCTTCTCTAATTAGAAATAATAAAAAGAAGAAGAACGAAGAGGAGCATTCTTTAATCACCAGTTGTTTCCCCCATATTCTTGAGCCTTATATTTCTCCCCTCCGAAAAATTTCTGTTTCATGGAATTTGTGGAACTGAAATTGTTTTCTCGACTTTGCTTTCTTTTCTAGATATTCCTGACGATATATCATGGCACAACTATTATTGCTACAATTAACCTCCATGCGGATATTTCAAAACAATTTCGGACTGTTCAGTCTTCTGACCATTCAACATTCGATATGAAAAACCATCTGTTTCTGAAAAAATTTGAAACTGTAACTTGAAATGCGTTGTGTTCCATCACAATTGCAATTGGCTATTCCTTAATTTTGATTCTTGAATTTACTGTCGCTTTCTGAGCATGTTCCACTTTTTTGCTTAGAGCATATGTATACCAGCAAAGCTGGGCGCCTGCGGCGCGATTGAGAATTTAATTTTTTTTTTTTTATTTATTTTTTTATTTTTTTATTTTTTTTCATTTTGTTTTCATCGGATATTTTTACTTCTTCCTGTTCAAGAAAGTTCACTTCAATCTTCACGCCTTCCTCTAGAAATGAAAAACGGACGCGGATATCGCGGACAAACGGACAGAATTAGAATCGTATTATATATATATACCAGCAAAGCTGGAGCGCCTGCGGCGCGATCCGAGAATTTAGAAATGACATTTTGTTTTCAACGGTTTTTTTCTTCTTCCTGCTCAAGAAAGTTCACTTCAATCTTCACGCTTTCTTCTAGAAATGAAAAACGGACGCGGATATCGCGGACAAACGGACAGAATTAGAATCGTATTATATAAGAAAGATATGTATGTATATTTCCATATTTGTTTGAATCAGTGATTATGGTGAAGTTAACGTTAAACTGGTAACAATTATCTAAAATGAAACGATGTTGTTGGAAATTATTGAAACAGAAATGTTTTTTGTTGCGTTATTGAGTTCATCGCATATGCTTGGACTGTTGAATTCAAGTTTTCTGGAATATTAATTGTGGAATGGGATAAGCTTCATGTCCAATTTCCAATGATTTACCTGACCATTTTTTATTTATTGAAAACGTAAATGAGAGGAAACAGCACTTCTCTTTAAAACTTTCAATTTCCAAAAAGTTACGAGACAGTAATTCGATAATATGATCTCAACCCAACTTCGCACAACCAGAAAAGAGACAAAACAGACTATCGTAAATATCTAAAACAGACGACTAGTTCCAGTACAAACTTTTTCCGATTTCACATAAAATTTGAAACAGAAAGTGTTAGATTACAGTATTTTGTCGGGTATCCTCGGTGGCTTATTGTTCTGAAAATCGGGATTTGTGACCAAAATCTAGTGTATTCTTGAGTCATTTCTATCT
Organism: Caenorhabditis sinica; assembly: GCA_963932045.1. Lineage (NCBI taxonomy): Eukaryota > Metazoa > Nematoda > Chromadorea > Rhabditida > Rhabditidae > Caenorhabditis > Caenorhabditis sinica. The sequence continues at coordinate 7,824,081 of OZ009940.1, read as the reverse complement.
ATGCCTGTATTCGTCCAATTTTCTGCCCTTGTTTCAAGCCTACAAGTTTCACCAAGGTTCTGAAAAGAGTTGGTAGTTTGAATGACCTATTAGATGCATTCTCTCTCACTACCAAGGTATTTATGGAAGATCAGACTATCATCCGCCGATATCTTTTTTCAGTGTTGTTAACTCTAATCTGAATTCTCAAAAAGCGCTTTGTTGAATAAGCTGTATTATTTGGAAAGTTTTAGGAACTGTAATTTAAAAAAAATGTCTGAAATGTAATGTCTATTTCGATCCCAGTTCATTTTTTTTGTAAATATTTTTTAGGAAGTGTCTTTGTGAACAATTATTCGATTCATCCCATCCAACGTATACTACGAATTTTCCAATACTTATCCAAAAAAAATCTTTTTCCAAAAGTATACGAAACCGGAGCTTGAGTTTTCATCTGGTCGTTCCATTTTTGTCTAAGGGGAATATATAAAGCTGTCTCTCTTTTCTGTCGAATTTGATAGCTTCAGAACAAAACAATGAACTGGATTGAGTTGTCATCAATGAATTTCTCAAAGTGATTGAAACAGAAAATAAATGCACAGATCTTTACTTTTCTACAAATTTTTCCGGTTTCGTAGAATACTGAAACCAAGATCTGAAATTGTAGTGTTGCTGAGAATTTCCGTTCTTTCCATAGTCCAAATAAATGCAATACTTTTGCTTTGGTAAGTTTTGACTACAGCAACAGAATTATCACCCTTGTCATGGTTTACAGTTTCACAAAAATTTTGTAACAGAGAATTTTGGATTTTTTTCACTATCATGAACGATTTTATAAATCTGAATATCAAGTTCTTGGCTGAGAGTTCATAGATTTTTATGAAGAGGTTTCCGCAAAAGGAGACTTCCATCGAACCAATTTTCATTAAAAAAAAAGAATCTGTTTCGGAAAACCATTGAATTTTTGGAAACTGTCACTCTTTCTATTACTGACCCTTCTAATTTTGGAAGAAGTTAATTTTCTCCTGAGTTTGGTCAAATTTGGAAAAAATTACACTGAAAATTCATTATACATTTTTTGGAGTTCGCTGAATAAGATCGTTCTGAAAAAGAAGGAGCAAGTCAGGACAATTTTTTTCGATTTCACAAAAACTTAGAAACAGTAATTTTGACGATGAGAATTCGCTATGCTTGTTATAATTTTTACAGTTTCATTTTCTAGAAATCATGATTGTGTAACGAGAACCTTTAATTTCCATATTAGAACTTTTTCTAAAATTTTTGACACAAGTAATTTCACCTTGGAGGGATCATTTTTGCTATTAAGATTTGCCTTAATTGTCACCTTGATCGAGTAGTGCCCATATAATTTTCGTCCTCAGTACTTGTTTACTGTAAAAGTGAACTTTTTCAAGATAGTGTAATATAGTCCACTGTGGCAAATCTTTCATCATTCTCAAATTTGTTTAAAATTACAAATTTTCCGTTTCCCTAAAGTTGGAAAAATAACCACAATTATTATTATATTAATGGTATACTATAATGGTCTCTTACAACTTTCTGTAACCCCTTAAAAGTTCAATTCTCGGTTAGTCAATTTTTGACATTTTCTTCAATTTCGGACCGATTTTTTGGAGATTTCGTATAATTTTGCTTGTATTCTATTTGAAAAATAGACAAACAATGGCTGAGGAATTGTTTTAATTGTTCAATGAATTCATCGTTAGTTCTGAAATCTCCGAACTGGAGAAAAATTGATCTAAAAACATAAAGTAAATAATACTGAAGCATTAGTTAGTTTTCTAATTTTCTCTGTTTCATCCAAATCTCGAAACTGGAAACAATATAATGTTTCGATTCCCATGGTATTTCAGCATCCTATCAACATCCAGCGATTCTAAATACTTTCTGACTATTTGTTAATAGTTTCTTGGTATTTGACCAATGTTTATGGTAACATATCAAATGCAAATAGTGACTGATTATTAGAAAATGTTATGTTGTTCTCCCAGAAAAGAATCAGTTCCAGTTGAAAAGTTCTAGCTTCGCAAATTTTCGGAACACAACGTTTCTTTCTTCAATTCTCGAACGTTCCATCAATAAGTCAGGAGTTTTGAGATTGGTAGCAAAATTCAACCAGAAAAAGAGTCCAAAATTGTACCGATGAAATCCTACCAATAGTTACTTTTGAAAACTATACTGTTTCAATAAATTTTTGAAACCGAATAATTTTGAATTTTTCGTTCGCAAAGTGACATATGTTTTTCGAAATTCCAAGACACCTCCTCCAATAAGAAAGAATAAGAAGCCAAGGAAAAGAGAGGAGCACTCTCTAATTACCAGTTGTCTCCCCCATATTCTCGAGTCTTCTTTCTTCTCCTTTCTCTCTGATTTCTCTACCCACCCTCCTCTCTTCTCCCACTCTCTCTACCCCATTTCTCTGCGTCTCTCCGCGCAGAGAGATCGATATTATGCACACTCTCCCCTCTTGGCTCTTCTTAGAAGCCTAAGAAGAAGGAAAAGAAGAAGAAACAACCACCTTTTACCCCCCTCCAGATGTCTCCTCTCTCGTTGTCTACGTCTCTCCCTCTTCCACACTCTCTCGTCGTTGTCTCTTCCAAAAGAGAGTCCCTTCGTCTCCCCCAACCACCACCACATCTTCTTCCGATTACTTCTTCTTCGTTCTCTGTGTAAAAAGGGGGAAAAAGGAGAGCGAAAAATGGAACAATATTAGTTTGACCCCCTTCCGGAGGACATGAATTGCTCATGGATTTGTATACTTTTACTTTTTTGACGTCATAGATTTTTGGGTTTTTTGTTGGTTTTTTTCACTGTTTCATTGAGAAAATTTAGTGGTTGCTTGGGTTTTTGGTGTTGATTGACTGTCCGTAACCGATATTTTCTCAAAATTTGAGTAAAATTTTCCGATTTTTTACTCAAAATTCAACAAATTTCGGGTTTTTTTTGCTGTTTCGGTCGGCAGGAAAGGAAGCATTTTCGTTGTTCCATTAATGGAAATGTCTCATTTTTTTGCCATAAATGCCCGAAATTTTTGAATTTTTCGCTGTTTCAGTGAGACATCTTCAAAAGAATTTTCATCAAGAGTTTGTTATAAGTTCAAAAATTGATTCTTCCTAAAGTGAAATTATGTTGAAAACCTCAAAATATGTGGAGATTTCTAATTTGAACAATTTTTATCGAATTTTTCTCGTTTTCAATTCGAAATTTAACGAAAAACCCCTTAAAGTATTACAAAATTCTCACTTTTCAACCAATTTTTTTTCGGTTTCAGAAAATAAATTATTTGATGTTACATCAAAAATTATTTAATTTGATCGATCTTTTTTTTCGATTTATTATACTTCCAAAAAGTTTAACCAATTTTTTCATCATAGCTTCATTATATTGCCAAGTAAGCTTTCCAAAATTTTCTCTGTTTCTTTCGAGTTTTATAGGATATTTTTTGATCAGACATTGTTTGGTTTGACGAATATTTCATGAAAATTGTGGGAAAGTTTTGCTGTTTCAAACAGAAAATTGAACTTTGGTTGCAATTTTATTGTTGTTAAAATAGTCGTTAGCTGATCAATCACCAAAAATTAGAAAATGTGCGTTTTAAAAATTTTGTGAGCCCTTCGATTTTCTGGTCAGAACTGATAAAACGAGCCGCTGAATCCAGTTGAAACCCATGGAATCTAACAAGAATTATACCATTTCAAATTGAAGACATACGTTTTTTTTCTGTTTCTCACAAAAGTTCTGTTTTAGTATGAGATTTTAGTATTGATAGGATGGTAAAAAGCCCATAATATTTTGAAATGTCCTTTTTATAATCCAAAATTGTTATGAGAAATGTAGGAAATTTTAGGGTTTTTCTACTGTTTCAGTGAGATATTTGGGTTATATCACGTTCAGCGGCTGTGATTGGATCTTTCTGTTCAATATTTGAGAGCGAAAAAAATAAGTGAAAACAATAATTTACGAAGGTTTATGGTTTAGTTCACTATTTTTCGTTATTCATTCAAATTTCCACGAGAAAATATGATTTTATCGGACAATTTCTCGAAACTTTAAAACTTTTCGGTCAATTATTTTTCGGTTTCATATTAAAAATTAATGACATTCACATCGAAGACGATTTAATGTTGCAGTCATCTCCCATCCTTTTAATTTATTTTCTGAAACAGAAACTGAAATAGAAAGGAAATAGATTCGATTTTTTACCATTGCTTCATTTTTCCCCAATTCTTAGCAATTTTCACAAAATGTCTTCAGTTTCATTCAAGTTTATTCAAAACTTTTTACATGGAACTTTCGGTTATTCGGGTATGATTTCTATCGTCAATTTTTTTTTAAAATTTACTGTTTCGAACTAAAAAATTGAACATACGTTGCATTTGAATTTTTGCTGATTGACTATGTGCCGGATTACGCTCAACAAGTATTTTTGGATAGAAAACGTTGAATTTTACCTCCTTTTGGAAAGCTATCCTTTCGAACCGAAAAACCAGATAATTGACAAACTTTCCGAGTTCAGAAATCTTTTTTTATAACTGATTTTCAAGAAATCACCATAAACTCACTGTTTCAAATTGCATCAATTAGGATTTTGAACATCAATGCTTATTGGCCAAAAGACTTTTTGAATGTTGTTAAATTTGCCAATCTTCCGTTCGAGAACGTCTATTTCCAAGGTCACAAAAAGTAAATTAAACAATTTTCTCAATTAAGGCGACAATTCGTAACTATTCCACAGAAATTTGATTGGAAAAGGTATGTTATTGTACTTCGGAAAGCTGTGCAAAAAATGAAAGAAACTCAATTTTTTTACTGCTTCAGCATAAAATTTAATTATCACCTAAAAGTTGCACTTCGTTTTCTGAGGGGTGATCTTTCCATGTTATATTTTCGCATTGGAATTTTAGAAAAAAGGGTTTCCGTCAAACGTTTCATTTTGCTTACGTTCAAGTTCATTTGAAAATACATCCGCAATTACAGTATCTCTACCAGAAATGTGTGAATATTGAGTATTTCGAAGCCATATCTGATTTGCTATGCATTCGATTTGATCTGATTTCGCCCAGAAAACAATTCAGAAAAGTGCGTTGGGAATCCCTTGAAATTTCCCACAAAAAATTGCTGTCTTATCACTCTCCAGATTTTCAAAACTCGTATTTCTTACTTTTCCACCTCAATGACTGTCCTAATTGGAAATGGTTCCTGTTTTATCAAAAGTATTGAAATTTGTAAACTCAAATTCTCCGTTTCACTGATTTCTGAAATGTACTTATTATTCCATTCAATGATCTTCCTGTAGTCAATGCTCAATGCTCTTCCTCATCCGACATTTTTCATTTTATCAGAGATTTCACGACCTCTACCCGTGCATCTTGAAAAATTTCAAATCTTTTCAGACTTCGCCTACTCAATCCAACCCCAAAAACCGACTCCACAAATGCACCAGCATCTGGGCTCTTGACACTAACTCATTAGATCAAACACAAAAACTGTAGCAGAGTCAGAAAAATGGTGGAAATTATGAAAAAGTCATCGAAGCAGGAGACAGTCAAGGTGAGGTTTCGTAGAAAATTTTGAGAGCGGGAAATTTGAGAAATATATAAAAAAGGATAATAACGGTGTCAGCTTAAAGTCTGGCTCAGTTATAGTAATTTTCTAAAAAAACTCACTGTTTCAAAATATTACCTTCCAAAATTGGGCTCTTTTGAAACATTAAAGTTTCACTTTGATCTAGAGATTCCAAATTATTTCGAGTTACCCGCCAAAATTCGTGAAATTATTTAATCTGCCGCTCAAAGGAACCACATCATTTTTAAAGTCCAAAGAGTCTAAAATTATTCCAAAAAATCACCTGTGCCCCTCTACACTTTCAAAAAAGCTGACATACTGAACCTAACAATTACAATCACCTGCCAAAGGGTATAATTCTGCTATTTCTTCTAGTCTTATTTAATTGTTCTGTCTTTTTCTTTACTAGTGTGTATGGTGTTAATAATGCCAGAATTCGATCAAAAAGTGAGCAATTTTTTTTCGAAATATATGGCAAAAATATCGAAAATAACGGTATTCAATTTGTGAGAAGATACTTTGAAACAGTAAAAAGTTTTCACCATTTTCAATCGATTCTGTGAACGTAGGAAATTTGCTTCAAGGTAATTAGTGATTCATGAACTGAGCACAAAAAGTAGGCACATATTTTCTTGTTAAATGTTTGAAAGAGTAATTTTTTGAAGAAAGTTTTCTCAGTTTCTAGAACTTTTCGGAAAACTTCTCGTTGATTTCAACACAATTTACACTTTATTTATTGCATCCAGTTCACTATCGTATGAACACAAACGTAGCATAATAACTCTGATCTAGTTGCAAAATATCTAGAATTTCCAAAAACTATAAGAAAGTAGCACTCTAAAACGGTGACGGTGACGGAGCTCGGTTTTCTACGGTTTTTTCTTCTTTGAATCGAATGGTCCAATTAGTTTCCAGTCATTTGTTCTTTTGTTCAAAACTCTGAAATATCACAATTTCTCACTGTTTCCCATGTTTTTGTTAACAGTTACTGGCTAAGAAACACTGATGAAAGCTACGGTTTCAATTTGATTTTATCGATAAGTTAGAAGTTTCCCCATTTTATTCAAAGTTCAGAGAACGCTTAGCAATCAAACTGCCAATAGCGCTTTTCCATAATGAAATGGTGTTCTCGATTTCAAACTTTTCGAGTCATGTCTCGATCTTCTAGATTCTAGATTGAAAAATATTGAGCAAACTTATAAGTTTCCAAATATTTCTTACTCAATGATGACTAAATTATAAACGTCCTGCCGTTTGTTGCATACATATCACTGTTTAGTCTCATGATCTTCAATTAGTGAAACCTTTGAAACAGGGATTTTTTTCAACAACAAAAAAAGTGAAGATTCAAGTTCTTTGATTGAAGTTAGTATGATTAAGTGTTTCGCATTACCATAAGTTTTCATGGATTTGGACTAACTTTTTGCACTATCTGTATCTCACAGACAGAGTTACATCATATGGTAATCGAGCAGATTAGAGCATCCCAGGGGCACATTAATTCCAAAAACAATGTGATGTACACAACCATTTTTAGGGCAAAAACATCGAACGAATGAAAACAGTAAAGTTGAACCAATGTCTCTCGTGATTATTGCCGAGGACCGATGCCTCAGCTATGAAATACTGATTTCAATAAGAAAAACTTTGGGAATTTGAGGGGTCATAGTCCTAAAGGAGCGGTATCAATTTGATGTTCAAGCCTTTTTGTGAAATTGGTTGTTCGAAACTGTTCCATTTTTGGGGTGCACAATGTTCCAATAATTGGAACATCACTCACTCACATCAAACACCGGTTCTTGAAACAGTTACAATTTTCGAAAAATGAAAGAAACTTGGAAATACGAAGGATTGAAAACAACTGATTACTGCCAAAATTTTCAAAAATTTCCACTGTTAAAAAAAATTGGAAGAAAATAGCGATACTTGTTATTTCGTTAATTTCCAAAACTCACTATTTTCTAGGTAATCGTCAGATGTCGTCCACTATCCAGTCAGGAGCTCGCCAATGGACATTCGAAGTGAGTTTTCATTCCGATATGGAAACAACATTGAAAATCTGAAAATCTAAAAACCTACAAAATTTTCGTGAAACCGAAAATCAAGTTTTGAAAATTCAAAATTTCTACTGTTTCATCAAAATTTTTAAATACGTTTTAGTTTCTCATTCCAATTAGATGTTTTTGCCCTGAGTTTTCCATTTACAAGCGCCCCCCACTCAAAACTCCACTGAACCATTAGGATCCCAATTATTAAAAGTTTCTTAGCCTATTTTTCAATATTTTCGTTCAGATTTCATTTGAGTGACATAGATTTTCCGAAAATCATCAATGAAAATTAAAATTTGCCTCTGACATTTTTCAGTGAGGTTTCGTTAAATGCGCTAGTACTCAATTTTTCGGTTTCAAAATTTTATTTAGTTTTTTCGAAAAATCAGCTACAATACTTTTCCAACTAGTTGTTTTTCAGAATCGTCCACATGCGCCCACAACGAGGCCAGATAGAGTTGAAGAATCCCAAAGAGCAGGACGAGCCGTCGAAGGACTTCACGTTTGATGCCATCTACGATGAGAAGTTAGTTTTTTTGTAGAGTATTTTGCGAGGTAACAGGAGAAAAATTGTAATCTTGCTAGTAAGACCAAAATTCATGGCAGTATCACAGTAGACTATCACCGGTTTCTTCGAGCAAGTGACAAAACAGTGACATTTAATGCAATTAAATTCAGGGTAATAATTTTTTCAACGCTGTATCAGAACACCAGTGTTCTGATACAGACGAAAAAGTTTGATTTTTTTTAATTTTTCGAACATGATTATTATGCCGCCGAGAGTATCACTACAGTTCATGCACATACCAAAACAAAATACTGTAGTTGACACAGTGAAAATTCTGCTTTTCTCTTCGTTTCGAGGTTTCATAAACATGTTTTGAAGAAAACCGGATAACATACTAGTAGTATCTTGATATCAAAGTTTACAATGGTGTTCTGAAACTGAGAATCCTAGAGTTTTTGAATTTTATCAAGTTTTTCCATTTTTTGCAAATCAGTGATTCAAACGCATTACAGTTTCAGATCCTTTTAGACAAATACGAGTGATTTGAAACTGTACAATTTTTTCGCTGTTGCAAAACTTTCTTATACTCGATGATTAGCACCTTCTTGCACTGAGCAACTATCGCTAGTAGCACTTTTTGTCCGTGATAAAGGCTTGGACTACTTTTTCTTGTCGCCGACTGTGCACAGTAGTCCAATGCTAGTTCTTACGTTTTTTACAAGAAAAAGTTGATGAGCTAAAGTTTAAGTTAAAAATGTTACTGTTTCATTTTTGCTGAAAGATTTTCGGACTTCCTCCAATATGCGTTAAGCCGAGCGTTGCCTGAATGTCTTTTATAACATGAGAAACGGATTTATCGAAAAACAAAGAAAAACTGATCGTTCTTATTTTGGTTCTTGCAAGAGAAGTATGAATTTCGAATTAATTCAGCGTTCGGTACTTGAAAAAGTGAAAAAGTTCGACATTTTTGAACAGTTTCAAAAAATATTTGATCAAGTAAACGTATTTTGCTAATGTATTCGTGTTATCACCTTGGCAGATATTTTGATAAGCAACATAAAAACTGTTTCAAAAACCTGTTGAACTAGTTTGATACCTATTCGTTACGTTGGGATGTAAATGGTTTTATGATTCTAAAGAACTTTTCACTGTTTCCTAAAATTTTCATAAAGATTCATGGCAAGACCTTTTGATGCAACGCACGGAATCAGACCGATAGTTATCCTACTTCGTAAAACGTCTTTATTTTTGTTGTCAATTTTTACTGTTATAGATAGAGGGGTCTTCTCACCGTATTTACTTTTAGCATTACATCCGATTCTCGCGCCTGCTACTGCTTTGAAGAAATTGTTCGGTTTCAATGAAAATAGAAAAACTAGCAAAATTGGAAAATAATAATCTGGGAGTTTTCTTTCGATCCCACAATCCTTCTGTTTCAAAAACATCCCATAACGTGATCCGATTGTTTACTATGGTACGACTTCCATCTGCCAATTAGACTTTTCTGTTTCAAAATTTGTTTGAATTTTCAATAACGGTTTCATCCCTAGTTCCGATGTTTCTCATCAATCCATGATTGAGTCAATTCACAACATCAGTTTCTATTTTTTTCTTGGAGCCAGATAGGCGTATTATTGTTGCATTGACATAATAAGCGCTGAACCAGTGTCACCTTGCTCTAGAAGTTTTACGGTTGTTTAGCCGATTCTTCAGATAGACAAGTCTAGTCTTAGCAATCGCGGGGATGCGTTAAAGAGAGAAGTTGCTAGGTTTGCCTTCTCCCTTTTTTGCATATCGAACAATCGATTTTGAATGTTTAGTACACGTTTTCCACAGGAGGATTTCTGTTTCAAAATGACACTAGGATCTTGCCAGAAACTTACGGTCACTGGAAGATCGTTCATCATATTACGTTTGCATAACATTCACCCAGAAAAAGTTGATGGCGCGCACTAACCTTTTCTGTGTCTAGCCTAGCCATCCATTTTCGCATTCTTGAAACTTGATATCTTCAGCTTTGAAAAATTTCGTACTAGTAGTATCTTGATATCAAAGTTTACAATGGTGTTCTGAAACTGAGAATCCTAGAGTTTTTGAATTTTATCAAGTTTTTCCATTTTTTGCAAATCAGTGATTCAAACGCATTACAGTTTCAGATCCTTTTAGACAAATACGAGTGATTTGAAACTGTACAATTTTTTCGCTGTTGCAAAACTTTCTTATACTCGATGATTAGCACCTTCTTGCACTGAGCAACTATCGCTAGTAGCACTTTTTGTCCGTGATAAAGGCTTGGACTACTTTTTCTTGTCGCCGACTGTGCACAGTAGTCCAATGCTAGTTCTTACGTTTTTTACAAGAAAAAGTTGATGAGCTAAAGTTTAAGTTAAAAATGTTACTGTTTCATTTTTGCTGAAAGATTTTCGGACTTCCTCCAATATGCGTTAAGCCGAGCGTTGCCTGAATGTCTTTTATAACATGAGAAACGGATTTATCGAAAAACAAAGAAAAACTGATCGTTCTTATTTTGGTTCTTGCAAGAGAAGTATGAATTTCGAATTAATTCAGCGTTCGGTACTTGAAAAAGTGAAAAAGTTCGACATTTTTGAACAGTTTCAAAAAATATTTGATCAAGTAAACGTATTTTGCTAATGTATTCGTGTTATCACCTTGGCAGATATTTTGATAAGCAACATAAAAACTGTTTCAAAAACCTGTTGAACTAGTTTGATACCTATTCGTTACGTTGGGATGTAAATGGTTTTATGATTCTAAAGAACTTTTCACTGTTTCCTAAAATTTTCATAAAGATTCATGGCAAGACCTTTTGATGCAACGCACGGAATCAGACCGATAGTTATCCTACTTCGTAAAACGTCTTTATTTTTGTTGTCAATTTTTACTGTTATAGATAGAGGGGTCTTCTCACCGTATTTACTTTTAGCATTACATCCGATTCTCGCGCCTGCTACTGCTTTGAAGAAATTGTTCGGTTTCAATGAAAATAGAAAAACTAGCAAAATTGGAAAATAATAATCTGGGAGTTTTCTTTCGATCCCACAATCCTTCTGTTTCAAAAACATCCCATAACGTGATCCGATTGTTTACTATGGTACGACTTCCATCTGCCAATTAGACTTTTCTGTTTCAAAATTTGTTTGAATTTTCAATAACGGTTTCATCCCTAGTTCCGATGTTTCTCATCAATCCATGATTGAGTCAATTCACAACATCAGTTTCTATTTTTTTCTTGGAGCCAGATAGGCGTATTATTGTTGCATTGACATAATAAGCGCTGAACCAGTGTCACCTTGCTCTAGAAGTTTTACGGTTGTTTAGCCGATTCTTCAGATAGACAAGTCTAGTCTTAGCAATCGCGGGGATGCGTTAAAGAGAGAAGTTGCTAGGTTTGCCTTCTCCCTTTTTTGCATATCGAACAATCGATTTTGAATGTTTAGTACACGTTTTCCACAGGAGGATTTCTGTTTCAAAATGACACTAGGATCTTGCCAGAAACTTACGGTCACTGGAAGATCGTTCATCATATTACGTTTGCATAACATTCACCCAGAAAAAGTTGATGGCGCGCACTAACCTTTTCTGTGTCTAGCCTAGCCATCCATTTTCGCATTCTTGAAACTTGATATCTTCAGCTTTGAAAAATTTCGGTTTCAATTCCATTCTGTAAAATTATTATGTCTTACGGTTGCAATTTCAGTAGGATTTAATGACACCCTTCATAGAAGTTTTCTGATCATCGACGGAGTATCCGTTCTTCCCTTACATGTCATAATTTCATAGCATCATTTCCTGTTTCATAATTAATTCCAATGATTTAGGTCTGAGTCTGCCCCAACGCTCTCTTAGTTAGTTACGTTACTATAATTCCAAATAAGATTTTAATTGTTACAGTTTCCGTTAGAGTAGATGTAATGGAGGTTGTCAAATTTTATAATTGACTTGTTTATTTGCTTAGAAAAAAAGAGTTTTTGTTTTTCAAATTTCACTGTTTCTCCTGTCAAAGTTTTGGGGACTCAATGTTTATATCACTGCTACGATCTGATTCATGGCATCATGATTTCCGTCAAAACTCCTAAGAAAAACTTTACTAACCTTTTTGGCTACTACTTGAGGTTTGATTCTCAGTTTCAAAAAATTGTTAGACTGTTTCCATGCTAGTTGTTCATATTTATTTATTACCAGTTTCAGACGCTTTATTCCGTTGGTGTCTCAGTCAATCACTCTACCTGGAAACTTTTCAGCACTTCAAATTTGAAAAGTGTTTATTATCAACTGTAACTGAATTTAACTAGTAATCTTCAAGTTTTTGCATTTGTTAGAAACCAACTGGAATTTTTCTGTTTCAAAAACAGTTTGAGTGTTTGACATTTGAATTTGATGTAATGATTATTGCTCATGCTTGAAAGACAGCAGCTTTGCGAAATATCCAATTTTCAATTTTTGTTTGTTTTAATGCAATCAGTGATATTGGCGATAGTCGGACTAATTATTGAAAAGATATCATTAGTATTTAGTGCAACTGTCAATTGAAGTGACTACTGTTTTTGCCAACAATATGCTTAGTGTACCAATAATGAAGTATGATACTCTTAACAGGGAACCTTTAACCCTGTCATCTGGGGTTTTGGATGACATTCCGGTTATAAACTGTGGACAACTCCAGAAGATCAATGCCAAAATACTGGAGGCGCTTATTCGGGTTTACGGGAGAAAAATCACTTTTTCTAATTTTTCGGTATTTATTGACTTCCAAGTTTGAAATGACTATAACTTTGTTCTATATCGGTTATTTTGCTCAAACTTTTTTGTATTCTTATTTGCACGAGTTATACTACAAAAAAGTCTCTTGGACCATTTTATCAATTCGCTAGGGAACTTCAATAAATTGAAGAATATCCAACACTTAGCTTTGACCATGTTTCAAAAACCCCCATTTTTGGAAATACGTATTCGGGGGACTATGTCTATCGAATTGCTCACATCATGTACTGTCATCATACGTTCTCAGACATATGCCTCACGCTTGAGTTACAAGACTTATCAAACTTTTTCTCAAAAAATTCCTCTAATCCATGTACCCCTATACGTCGATTTTGGTCCAAAAACTCAAAAAAACGAAATTCGCTAGATTTCGTCTAATTTTGGTGTATGTAGTAGAAAATCATCAAAGAAACAGAGAAATTCAAAATTTGGAACTTTTTCTCACTTTTGAGTTTTTGAGTTTGTGGACCAAAATCGACGTATAGGAGTACATGGATTAGAGGAATTTTTTGAGACAAAGTTTGATAAGTCTTGTAACTCAAGCGTGAGGCATATGTCTGAGCACGTATGATGACAGTACATGATGTGAGCAATTCGATAGACATAGTCCCCCGAATACGTATTTCCAAAAATGGGGGTTTTTGAAACATGGTCAAAGCTAAGTGTTGGATATTCTTCAATTTATTGAAGTTCCCTAGCGAATTGATAAAATGGTCCAAGAGACTTTTTTGTAGTATAACTCGTGCAAATAAGAATACAAAAAAGTTTGAGCAAAATAACCGATATAGAACAAAGTTATAGTCATTTCAAACTTGGAAGTCAAAAAATACCGAAAAATTAGAAAAAGTGATTTTTCTCCCGTAAACCCGAATAAGCGCCTCCAGTATTTTGGCATTGATCTTCTGGAGTTGACCACAGTTTATAACCGGAATGTCATCCAAAACCCCAGATGACAGGGTTAAAGGTTCCCTGTTTAGTGATTGTTGTCAACAGAATTCACAGTAGCTGCAGTAGTTAATGAAACGTGAATAATAATATTTTCCTACTTTTTCAGTGAATCATTAGCTTTGAACTTGCTATGAAAATCGCAAAATGTTTCTGTTTTAAATATATTATTTCAAATCCTATAAGTGTTTTTGGGTACTGTTCGGCACAATGGGTACCTTTCGGCACAGCTATCAAGACACAACTCGAATTCTTCACTATATTTTCTTCAAATGTTTTATGAGAATACCGTTATTTGTTTTGAGCACAAGACAAACACGACATTTGTGAAAAATGGGAACATTTGGTATTCAATTCAAAACCTGTGAATTCCAATAGTTTTAGATAATTCTATAATTGTAGCTGTTTCAACTTATGAAAAAAGTCAGCGTTCCTTCCGAAAAATAATTGTTTTGTGATAAGGACCCCGAATCCTACCAAGCCAGGGATTTAATCTTTTTCAGTGCTGTTTCAAGTGCTTTAGTTCAATAGAGCACACTTAGCCACAGTAATCACGATTCTTCCAAAATGTCAAGTTATTGATAAAAAGTCTCTGTTCCAAGTACTTTTCTAGTGTTAACGGTATCTGCAGAATTTATCAGTACATTTCTTGAATAAAATAATCAAAACATACTGTCAAATGCTTTTTTCTGTTTCAAAAAGTTTTGAAAAACACTCATATTATTGATTCAATAATCATAAGTACACTCATTCATTGTTCACTGTTTCAAACGTATCTAGAATTTTTCAAGTTCCAGATTTTTATAATGAGTTTTAGAGATTTTAGAGGTGGTAGGAACTATAGTTTTGAAATTTCTCAACGGTTTCCGTAAAACCGTAGTTTGGGGCATCATTAGTGCTGAGCATTTCTCGACACTTACTCTCTCAGTTTTGATGTGGTCAATTTTCTCTGTTACAGTTTTTGGTGAAATTCGACCGTAATGTTTTACAATTACTTATCAACGAGAAAGTCGAATTTCACCTAAAATTGGAACAGAAAAAATAGACAACATTACGAAAAGTAATCGTAGATTTTGAAGCGTGTGAATCATTTCAGATGATGGAATCGATGCTAACAAGTCAGGGTCTGCATTTTTTAAATCTGTTTCAAATACTGTATATGAGTAAATCACTTATACCGACAGGAATCACGATCCTGCCCTAAAGGAATAGTTCTGTGTGCCTGTCCATGACACTCCCTAAAATATATTTTTGGCCTATAAAAGAATCGTTATGATTCTGGGAGTAACGTTGAATTCCTTGGCGCTTCAAAACAAGACGGCCACAGTATCAGATTACTATTGGAAAACTGTATCTACAGTAAGTCGAAATGAGCAGAAATCGCCGTGTTCGATTTTCCCAAGAATCATCATAGTAATTTGCGGGTAGTCAATCACAGCGTCCGTAAATACAATGACATTCCTTCGCTAACGCCGCCCCTTTCCATTTGTGTGATTTTTTCTCATTTCAGAGCGCATTTTCGGGGTATTGAAGCAATTTTTAAGCATCTTCATTATGATTCTCAGAGTTTGCAAAAAAAAAAAAAAAAGGAAACCAAATCGTACTAAAAAAAACCTAATCGTACATTAACTTTTTCTCTCTTTCAAAAGTCTCGAAAAACAAGATTATAATCCTGTGAACTAGTAGTCGTCTTACACAATTCGTACACTTTTTTAACTACTTCAAACTTACCAGTTAGATTAAAATTTAGAAGCATTGTGATTTATATTGATTGGCAAGAACTAAAACTAAACCGTGAGTCCCAGTAATCACAAAAAAATCGTCACTAAATTTGTAAAGCTTAAATTAATTTTATTAATAAGATTTTTCACAAAACCCAAATTTCCTAAAACTGTTATGAATTGAACAAAAAACAGTAGAGAATACAGAGATAATTTGGACAATATAGAGTTTTACTGTTTCTATGGCTTCCAAATCTTGTTGAAAATTTTCTGGTGTAATCACTTTTCGTCATCGATCTTATTATCAATAGTGCCTGTTTCCTCACTCAAAAAATTTCCGAGTTTTGAAAACAAGAGTAGTTATCAATGGAGCACATTGGCAAAACCCCAAATCCCGTTCCAAAATTTTCAAAATTTTAGCATTTGTCTATAGGGTGCACGTCCTCACCACAAAAAATGTCAAATTTTCCAGCTCCACCCAATCCGACCTCTACGAAGAGACATTCCGAGACCTAGTCGACTCCGTGCTCAATGGTTACAATGCCACCATATTCGCCTACGGTCAAACGGGAACCGGAAAAACGCATACGATGGAGGGAAAATCGCATGATCCAGAACAGAGAGGTGTCATTTATAAGTGCATCGACCATATTTTTGAGCACATGGCAGCGTCGCATAATCAAGAAGAGTATCTAGTTAGAGCTAGTTATTTGGAAATTTATCAGGTTGGTCTAAAATTCAGAAAATTGCGAAAGTTACTTAAAAATGAGCCATTTTTTGTAATCTAGGTTGATTTCGAGCATAATCTCGGTAGTTTGAAAAAGGTGCTTTTTTAGAAAAAATTTTCTGTTTCAATATTTTTTCAAAGTTTTCAAAGATTTTGCGATTTTTGATAAGTCCCAATTTCTTGCAGGAAGAACTCCGAGACCTTCTTGAAGCAGAATCCTCGAAGAAGTTGGAAATTAAGGAACGACCTGATGGAGGGGTGTATGTTAAGGATCTAACGGTAGGGGATTACTGTACTTTGACCGAATTTCAAAATCATACTGTAATTTTCAGTCAAAACTAACAAGATCGGTGGCTGAGATTCAGGAGGTCATGGTTCGAGGAAACGCTCATCGATCTGTTGGGTAAGTTCTTGAGAATATTCAGAAAAATGCTGCCGTTTCAGAAATTTTAAAAAGTGGTACTTTCTGATAAATTTTTGAGATTCCACTTTTAGAATTTTCCAACATTTTTCTCCTTTGAGCTATGATATTCTTATTGTGGTCAATGATATCATTGAAATAATTTTTTCGGTTTCAGAAATTTCCCAATTATTGGTAGGGTTTTTACTATTTTAATGGTACGAGTTTGGGCATATTCATAATTCATAAACATCGAAAACCTCAAAACCCTGATATTCTAAAACCTTAACATTCTTGCACTTTAGCTTCCTGAAAGTACCCAAAAATCTAGAAAACTTCTCAAAAATTTTCCGTTTCAAGAACACAACATTTTTGAAAATAACTATCGCTTTTAGTAAGATGAGTAAACATCGCTGTGAAAAGTATTAAGACAGAACATATCTGATTTCTGAATATCTTGGGATATGAAATTCTCTATAATCCCAGAACTTAAAATTTAGGAAATCATCAAAAATCTTGAAAACTTTTCCGAAATTTCTCTGTTTCAACAACAAAACAGTTCCTCAGCGTTTTGAAAAGCGGAGTTAGATTGTGCAAACCGAATGCGAATTTTGATGTTTTTTCAATTCCAACGCATGTAGTTTCCTGATTTATTGAATTTTCTGGAGTCATAGGTTTTTCAAAACACCAAAAGCTAGAGAATTGTTTCATTAATTTTAGTATTATTGCACTGAAGTCTGTGGTCAGCTGGCTTTAAAGGCGCATGGGGTTATTTGAGAGGATACCTCCTTAGTGCACAAAAAATGCGTCGGTGTCTGAGAAGACGCACTTCGTTTTTGAGTTTATCGTAATGTGCAGACGATTTGTTTGAGCATTATTCTTTCAAATGAATTCATGCGCCTTTAAAGCCAATTGACAACAAAAATCCTTCAAATAATGAAGAAGCGAGCAAAATCGAAAACAAAAACCAAAACTTACAAAGAGAATTAATTGAAACAGAAAATTTAAAAATGTGAAATAATTTTTCCGGTTTCAAAATGTTCCCAAATATTGGAGGGGTTTTACTATTTTAATGGTACGATTTTTGGCTAAGCATTTCCAAATTTAGAGACATCGGAAACCTCAAAATCCTGATATTCTAAAACCTTAACATTCTTGTACTTTAGCTCCCTGAAAGTTCTCAAAAATCTGGAAAACGTCTCAAATTTTTTTCTGTTTCAAGAACACAACATTTTCTGAAATTACTATCATTTTCATTAAGTAGGGTGAACTTTACATAGAAAAGTATTGAGACTGAGAATGTCTAAATAATGAAAATCTTAGGATACGAGATTCTCCAAAATCCCAGAACTCAAAATTCGAGGAATCTCCAAAAATCTTGAAAATTTACCAAAATTTCTCTGTTTCAACAACAAAACAGTTCCTCAGCGTTTTGAAAAACGGAGTTGGATTTTGGATTCCATACTAGAACTTTGATGCTTTTTCAATTCCAAGGCCTGTAGTTTCCTAGTTTTCTGGAGTCTTAGGTTTTTCAAAACACCAAAAACTAGAGAATTGTTTCATTACTTTCAGTATTATCTCGCTGAAGTGTGCGGTCATCTGGCTTTAAAGGCGCGTGGAGTTATTTGAAAGGATACCTCCTTAAGGCACAAAAATGCGTCAGTGCCTGAGAAAGCGAACTTGACGTTTATGAGTTTATCGTAATGTGCAGACGCTTTAATCGTGTCCTAACAAGATATTCTTTCAAATAAATTTATGCGCCTTTGAAGCCAATGATCAGTAAATATCTTTCAAAAAAAGAAGTATGGAAAAATCGAATACGAAAACCAAAACTTACCAAGGGAATTAATTGAAACAGAAAATTTACAAAAAAAAATCGAAAAATTTCCAGCCGCACCAACATGAACGAACACTCCTCCCGCTCCCACGCAATCTTCATCATCACCGTGGAGTGCTCTCGGATTGGTGCAGATGGCGAGAGTCATATTACAGTAGGACGTCTCAATCTAGTCGACTTGGCAGGATCTGAGAGGCAGTCCAAGACGGGTGCCACCGGCGAACGCTTCAAAGAAGCCACCAAAATCAACCTATCCCTTTCCGCCCTTGGAAATGTCATCAGTGCTTTAGTGGACTCGAAATCCGCTCATATTCCTTATAGGGACTCGAAGCTTACCAGGCTCCTACAGGATAGCTTAGGCGGGAATTCAAAAACCGTGATGGTCGCTTGTATTGGTCCGGCATCCTACAACTTTGAGGAGACTTTAGGCACCTTACGGTATGCCAATAGAGCCAAAAATATCAAGAACCAACCCAAGATCAACGAGGACCCCAAGGACGCTTTGCTTCGAGAGTTCCAGGAAGAGATAGAGATGCTCAAGGAGCAGTTGAAGCAGAGGAAAACGAAATCGAGGGGCGGGGCAACCCAAAGTTATTATGACGCTGAACGGGCTAGACTTGAAGATGATATAGAGGCAATTCAAAAAGATGATTCTTTAATTAAGCAGGAGAAGGATAGGCTGATAAGGGAGATTCAAGAAAAACATGATCTCTTGGAAAAGGAAAGGCTAGAGCAAGCGAGAGTGGCCGAAAGGATAGCGAATATTCAATCGAGGCTGATAGTAGGATCTGAGGAAGATGGACGGTTGGAGTCGCGGACCAAGGAACAACATGCACAACTTGAAAAGAAGAGGAAAGAGTTGGCGGAGCAGAGGCGGAGAGAAAGGGAAATGGTAGAAGCATTGGAAAGACAAGAAGAGGATACTGTGGACTTGAAGCAAACGTTTTCGGATCTGAGGCAGGAGGTGGAGGCGAAGACGAAGAAGATGAAGAAGTTGATGATCAAGTTGAGACAGGTAAGCATTTTGTAGTCTGTCGGTACATTTTAAAGGAGCATGCAGTTGTTGCAAACGATATCTCGCGAAAAATTATGAAAATTGCTTTGGATGATGCATGCGATCATAAAAAAAATTTGCGCATTCCCAATAGTGGCCTAGAAAATGACTGTTGGAAAATCTAGGTCATCTTTAAGCCTAGAAGCGATCATTTATGAATTTTGGGACGTTATGATTAGATACATGAAATAACTTTTGAATATCAATTTTTTCTGTTTCAACTTAAGCCGAGATGATTAGTTTTGTGGGAAATGTTACTTCACAGACGATGTGCTAGACGCTAAACTTTGACTGTTTCGAAAACAGCAGCCACCTTCACCAATATTATAATGAATCATTTTGAAGTTAGGTCGCTCGATGTCATTATATTGTTCAAAGGAAATGATCATAAGATCAGGAAAAACGCGCTATATTATCAAAGTTTTTCGGACACCTTTTAAAAAGATTCTCATGAAACAGAAGTATTTGACTTTGTTGTTAAGAATGGTTTTTTAGCTGAATCAGAGTAAAGTTATATAGTCTGAAAATGAATTAACTGGATACAATTTTGTTTTGAAGTTTTCTATCCATTAGTAACGGTGTCTAGCTTGGTTATGCCCTGAATGTTACAGTTGGGCTTGCGCTCGGATGCTCTAGAAATGACCATTATGAAATTGAGGGACAGTTTACTTGTGATTGTTACTATTTACGAACTAACTTCTGAATTTTGCTGAAAGGTTTTTATGTTTCATGCGAGACGGAACTAATTTCTTCATATGATTACAACTGGTGACGTGCTCACTTGAAGTAGGTAATGTTAGTAGAAATTGTGGCCCAGAAATCGACTATTTTGTAAATATAACGTTAAGTCACCTTCAGAAACTTCTAAAAGTGAAGGCGATGTATCATTTTGAAGTTAGGTAGGCCGATGGCATTATACTGTACAAAAAAATGCTCATAATCATAACAATCGGAAAGTCGCAGACCATTATCAAAGTTTTTCGGTCATTTTTTAAACTGTTTCTCCTGAAACAGAAGTATTTGACTATGTTGTTAAGAATGCTTGTTGGCTGAATCAGAGTAAAGTTTTATACTCTGAAATTGAATTAACTGGATTCCATTTTTTTTGAAGTTTACTATCCATTAATAATGGTGTCTAGTTGAGATAAATGTTGGCCTACACACTAATTTTTTTGAATTTCGAGTAAATCTACTGTTTTCATGTAAACAATAAAGTTTTGATTTTTGATACTATGCTAGTTGGTTTGACATTATACGTTTGTTAATTCAGTGATATGGTGGAAAGAGCAAGAATACACTTCTAGGCTACTGGCGTTTCCATTGTTCTCATACATAGTTGATGAGATACACAAATTGAAAAGATATTGACAAACGTAGTAAAATTTTCAGAAAACTTTCTGTTTCGAGTCGTACGGAAACAGTTAATGTCAGCAATCGGAAACCACTAGTTATCGTTGATGCATTTGGGAAAACTCTATTCTATCGCGCTTATTTCATCTCCCACTGAAAACCGTGGGTGTGTAAAAACTTCCCTATGAAACTGGAAAAATTTACTCAAATACATAAAATGAACTATGTAAATTCATCCTTCCTATCTTATGTTAGTTTCTAAAAACAAACAAGTTTCTCTGAGCAATTTTTTTCCAAATCTGAGCTCTATTCACTGTTTCAAACATAGCTGGAAACTGGATCACTCTGGTTTAATATTGATAAATTGTCAAATTTTTTTGAGTTACTATTGTCGATTTGTTTGTGATGGGAATCTAGAATTTTTCACAATTCATTTTTTCAAAAACATGACTGTTTCACACGAACGCTAAATTTGAATTCAGAAACGCTCGGTAGTCACATCTCATTGAATTTAAGAAAATATTAGTAATTCGTGAAATTTTGAATAGCTGTTGAAAATTATTTACAACTGATATTCTAGAGAATTCGGGTATCCCTTTGAACACGCCTAATAATTCACCTCATTTTATCCAAACGGGAATTTTAGTGAGCCTAAAACACATCATGAATTGAAACTAACCGAATCGGCACTATTTTACTTTTCGAAGAGAAACGGAAAAATATTGTTTTGAAATTGAAAATAGTTCGTTCGTGTAAAAATTTAGTTAACCATTTTGGTGTCGCCGTTTCGAATTATCGTTCCACTTGAAGTTAGACATTTTTTGGCTTGGAAACCAATGCCAAACTTCTGGCTCTGTTTTAGAATCGGGTGCCCACCATAAAAAATCGGGTGCCCGAAAAAAATCGGGTGCCGGTCAAAAAAATCGGGTGCCCAAAAAATCGGGTGCCCTAAAATCGGGTGCCCAAAAAATGGAGGGCCCAAAAATCGGGTGCCCAACTTTTTGAAGAAATTTGGAATCTGCAGAAAACGATTTTTAGACTATTTCATTTGGAGTGTGAAATGAGTTTGGGACGTGGAAGTCCATAGAAGGCTTGCCCTAAGCTTATTTACAGCATCTTTGCCGGAATTCTTAATGTTGGTTCCGAGTGACCATATGTTCGAAAAAGTGTATGAATCAGCAGAAATCATTCTGAAGGTGCTTAACAAGACGAATATAGTGTTGATTAGTCTGAGAAAAGTCTTTGAGTCAACCCATAGCCCTTTCCACTGCAGATTACTGGAGATGTTTCAAATGCGACCAACAGTATTGACATTTAAAAAATCTTTTGGCAGCTCAAAAGTGAGTATAGACCTTCCAGACACCACTCTAGAATCTTTGTCATCGAATTTCTCATGAATTACTGTATGCCGGAAAAAAGTTGGGCACCCGATTTCTGGGCACCCGATTTTTCGGGCACCCGATTCTTGGGCACCCGATTTCTGGGCACCCGATTTTTCGGGCACCCGATTCTTGGGCACCCGATTTTTTGGGCACCCGATTTTTTTGACCGGCACCCGATTTTTTTCGGGCACCCGATTTTCGATCACCGGCACCCGATTCGAAAACAGAGCCAAACTTCTAATCCTTCGTTTCGAAATTTCAAACACTGCCTTGGTCTAAGAAAATTCTTCACAAGAAAATTGTTAAAGTACGAAATTTTCTGTTGTACATATTCACGAATAATCGTTATTTCTGATGTCTGAATTTTTTTTCCCGTATCAAGTGGAACAGAAAACGTTTAGTTTTTTTTTTCAAAACCTATTTCTTTGTATGAATTTCCATGTAGTGTTTTTCTGAGCTACGAAGTACACTGGAATCTCTGATTTGATGGAGTTCAACGATTAAAAAACATTTATGTTTCACTAGAATTCCTAGAGAGAAAATTTAAAGTTAGCTACGATCAAGGGTTAGATTTCTTTTTAATAAACTTAATTTTGTTACTGTTAAACACCAACAAGATACATTTAGTTTGTTAAATTGTTGTCGGCACCACCTTTAACTTTGAATCTCACTTTGCCTAAAGATGTCAATTTTGCGAGGTTAACATTGTTTTGTTTGAAGTCTCAACTACATATATGATTTGATCAAGTTTTGAAATGTTCCAAAGTTTTACTGTTCCGTGTGAAACAGAAAGTTTTCATGAAACAAATCTAAGCAATGCAACAAATCGGAATCAACCAATTATTTTCTGTTTTTCCTTTTTTCTATAAGTAGAAAAAAAGTCGGCTGGATTGATCTTTCCTCACAATTTACATTTACGAAAAACGTGCTCTATCGATTCATTTGAGGAGTACATAGGTTTTCGACCCAGTTGTGAAGATGTTCTGACATGTTACACTGACCTGTCTTACCTAGGCAGCTAATTTTCTCAACAGCGCGCGTTTACAACATCAAATTTCGTCCATTGACAACCGAAGAGGCACCAATTATTGAAGCTTTTTTCAAATATGTCCGTTTCACCTGAAACAGAAAAATGCTGAACTTCAAACTTCTAACAATCTTTCGGAAATTTTTTTGCGAATATTGAAAAAGCATGTCAGAGAAATTGTTAGTAGAGCACACATGCCCGTTCATACTAAAACCCTATTTTTTCAGACTCGAAACGAGATCCGCGACATGTCGGGAATGTTCTCAGATGAACGACAGAATTTGGATGAGACGATATCGGAGATCAGCAAAGAGTTGAAATTGAAGTAAGTCTAGAATTTTTGAATCTTATAATTAGAATCTAACAAATTTCCTAAACTTAAGCCCTAGGGTCGTGGAATTCAGAATCTTCTAGAACCTTAAAACTTTGAATTCCCGTCAAAAATTTTCTAGTACGAATTCATGTAATTGCCAATAATTACGCATTCCCACGGTCTTCACATCTATCTTTCATCATCATTCCTTTCTCCCTCTTCTTCTTCTACTTGCGTTTTCGCATACCAAATGTAATATGATACGATTTTTCGTATTCTGTTTCTTCTCTCTTTAGAATTTTCCGTCCTCCTCTTCTTTTTTATTCAGTTTCTTTAAGACATTGATGTATGTTTAAAGACTAATCTTGTCAACAGTTTTCATTAGAAAGTGTTGAACAATTTGATTTATTTTACTAAACTTTACTGTATATTAGAACTACTATGGTAGCCAGTTATGTTGTCGTGGCGGTTTCTTTTGAAACTGTGGTTTTCTTTCACACATCATCATCGAAGGCGTTGGACAAATCAAATTTTGAAGCCTCGTTGTGTCTTTACAAGACTTTCGAAACATAAATTTCATTTAGTATATTTAGTATATACATATTCACCTGGGCCATCTGTGAGAGTTTGTCTCTAAAAATAAGAAGTCTCCTAGTAAAAACTGATCATCAAGCTTCCTCCCATTTGATCTTGATCCGTGTTGTCCTTTCACCAAAACACTACCGTATTGAGAATAGCTAAACTCTTCCCCATACTCTGAAACGGGCAATTTTTTTCAATGAAGAACGGTACAATTAGTGAACAGGAGGCAATGGAAACCCACTGAGGATTCATCACTTTTTCTAGTTTTTCAACGGATTTGAAACAGTAATACTGAAATTCATTGATTTTTATTTTGGACAAGACAGTGCAGCTGTGTCCATTGATATGCCATGTAAAAATTCTGAAGCAGCAGCACTTTCTTATCAATGTAAGATACTCAGAGTACTGAATCTTTTTTTGTCAATGAAGAACATGCTATGAAGTGTAGTTCAACCAATCAAATTTCAAAGCTTTACTGTATCGTTATTAAATTTTTAAAACAGCAATTTCATTGAAAACTGACCAACGTCCGTATTTATTCAACTGAACCCTCTGTGAGAGTACGTCTCTTTGAATAACTCCATGCGCATGGTTTCTCCAAACAATGTCACCACAGCTGTTCGAATTTGACTATTTCGAATGGTTCACCCCTTCAATTAGAAGATTTGTGATAAGTCTCTGACAGTCACAAATTCGTAATTGCCCATTTTTGAAACAGATATTTTTTCTGCAACTTTTCTTTCATTGCAACAAGGACGATTTTTAATACATTTGTGAACCTATTCGTTCTAATCCGCTTTTTTTCCTTATTCTGATTTTAAACGCGTCTCTACTCGTATCAGTAATTTGAACAAATTACGAAGTAGTTCACGAAATCTTGAAACAGAAAATTGTTTGATAAATAGTCACTCTGAAAGGTGATGCACTGTCAATGTTTTATTTATTTTAGAGTAATGTGAAAATAGTTTCCTGTATCATATTTACAAACAAGACATTTGGCTCGTTGCTTACTTGAAACAGTAGTTTGTCATTTTGATTCGGCTTTTATTGAATTAATCTTTTCCACCATCTTTATTAGCAGATGGAGGGGGTCGCTTTTAGATATAAAATTAAAGAAACAGTCACTTTTTTTATTGAAAGAGTTCCTAGTTCTTTACTCTTTTTTTTTGTTAACTTATGCTCTTGATAGTTTGTCCCAACCCATTTTTCTGGATTGTCGTTATTCAACGGCTAGTCTCACCATTCAATGATTAAATATTGGATGAATCAGTGCAAGCAAAATTTTTTCGATTTTGCTGAAGCTGTGAAACAGTATAGTTTTTCTTCCAAAACCTAGTTCCTGCAATTCATCTTATCTGTAAATTTGTTCAAATATGTACCTATATTTCCTTGATTCTCCGCAATTTCTTTCAATCAATCAGATAAATATGAGCGAGATTCCAAACCAAAACTTTTGAAACAGTGATTTTTCTCATGCAGTTTTCAAAAGCTTCTCACTGACCAATGTCCCCATTATAGTTCCTCTGCAACCTCCTAAATTTTCTGTTTTTTAATATCACACTAAACGTTGTTCCAATTTCAGACTCCTAATCGTGGAGAACTTCATTCCGCCAGACGTCAGTGATCGGATAAAAGAGCGTGCCGAATGGGATGAGAACGAATTTCGGTGGAATGTCACTGCTTTCCCATCGACGTCTTCGACTCCAGTGAACAACGGACCAACTGGGAACGGTATGTTTTTGGTTTTGAAAGATTTGTGAAGCGTTTGACGACGAACTGAACGTTTTCATTTCTTGAAAAGTTCATAGATAATCTGGAACAGTAATGCAAATTTTCGGTAAATACAGATTATCATGTTTCTCATCGCGGAATTTGCAAAGTGAAAAGATGCGCAATGTTTTTAGCCTATATTTTCTCTAAGATTCATTCTCAGATCACTTGCCAAAAGTTTTGCGAAGATTTTCATGTTGCAGCACACTCTACGAAAGCTAAAGTGAAAAATGAGAGAGATACTTGAGTATATTTGAGAGAGTATTTTGTAGTTTCCACTGGAAAGCTCTACAATAATGAAATTCTCGTTTTTTCGAGTTGATTTTGAAAAATCATGAAACTGTGAAATTTTGAAAAAACTCTAGAAGTTTGGCTGTAAAAATTTTTCTGTATCAAATAATCTTGGTAATGGTTTTGCTCACATAAGTTTGTTGATTCCTCTGAGTTTTTGCGTAAAAATTCTACATAAAATGATATAAAAATCTCGAATTTTCAAAAATTAGTTGAGACCTTTTTCACAGTTACAAGGAACTCGATGCTCTTGTTTCTTTTCGTCTCTTAGCGAGATAGTCTGTCAGACGTATCGACAAATTTCTGATAATGAAACCTTACTAAAAGTGTCGGAAACAGAAAATTAGCACACAAAATCTGGAATTTTAAAAAGTTCCAGAGCCTAAGATTTCTGGAAATGGGCTCGAAAAACGATTTTCTCACTGGTTTCGAGATCAAAAATTCGCTAATTCCAAAATCTTTGATGGCTGATTTTTTTATCAATCGACGTAGAGTTTCTAAGAGAGCAACTAATTCTCTTGGTGGGTGCTTTCTGGTAAAATCACTGCTTGAAAGGATATCAGCCGTTTTTGACCTATTTTTTTCTCTAGGAGTAATTTTCAAAATGCCTACCGAGAGAAATTATGAGTCGATTAAGACAGAAATCTCCAATATTTTGGTGTTAATGTAGTCGCCGTTTAAAACGTCTACTCCAGTGAAAATCTTGTTTTTTCGAGTTGATTTCCCAAAATCTCGAAACAGGGAAATTTTGAAAAACTCTAGAAATTTGGCTTTGGAAATTTTCTGTATCAAACAATCTAGATAATGGTTTTGCCCACAGAAGTTTGTTAATTCCTCCAAATTTTCCTCCAAATAAATTCCACGTAGAATGATATAAAAGTCTCGAATTTTCAAAAATTAGTTGAGACTTTTTTTCAAGGTCGCAAGGAACTTGATGCTCAACTTTCATTTCGTCTCTTAAAAACTGTTTGTGCCCAACGAATTGACAAATTTCTGATTGTGAAACTTTCCCAAGAGTGTCTGAAACAGAAAATTAGCACCCAAAATCTTGAATTTTAAAAAGTTTCACAAGCTCAAATTTTCTGGAAATGGTCTCGAAAAACGATATTCTTACTGATGTCGAGGTCTGAAATACGCTAATTACAAAATCTTTGGTAGTTTTTCAACTAATCTACATAGAGTTTCTGAGAGAACAACTAATTCTCTTGGTGGAGTGTTTCTGGTAAAATCACTGATTGAAGAGATATCAGCTGTTTTTGGCCTATTTTTACTCTAGGAGTAATTTTCAAACTACCAGCCAAGAGAAATTATGAGTCGAATAGAATGAAAATCTATAAAGTTTCTGTGTTCTTACATAGACACCAATTGAAATTTCGTTTCTCGATTCAATTTCCCAAAGTCTTGAAACTGTAAAATTTTCAAAAACTCTAAAATGGATTTGTAAATAAACTGTAACAAGCAATCTGGATAAGGTTTTGCTTCCAGAAGCTTGTCAATTACAGTAAAATTTGTCCCTAAACCATCACATAATTTCAGTTTCATGAAAGTTTCAAAACATGAATGATATCTGTTGGAGTAGTGATCTGGTGATTGTTGATTGCGTTTTCAGATTGTTTGGAGTAATTTCAAAGTTTACAGTATCTCTTTTTCCATCCAAAAACATTTCTGTTTCAAAGCAATTCTATGAAAAATGTTAACTTCTTCTACTCACTATCAGTAATATTGAATTGGGCGGATTTTTCAGTTATCGAAGTGAACGAAGACGGCGTGCTGACCCGATCCTCCGGAGCTGACAGCGGGGTCTCTGTCAGTGGCGGAAACGGAACGCCAGCTATGACGTCGTTGGACAAGAGATTGGTAGGTCAAAAATCTTAAAATTTGGAAGAAAAGACAATTTTTTTTCAAAAAAAGGGGGATACTCTATTTGGAGAGATATTCTGTATGCATTGAGAAAAGGGAGGAGATTTTTGGTTCTTGAAAAATTGAAAAAAAGGAGAAAGATGGAGAAAAAAGAGGAAAAAAATGGCAAATTTTGGGGGGGAGGGCGAGTCATGTGAATATAGAAGAGAGGCAAAAACAACCCCCAGTTTTGGGCTCTGTTCTTTTTCTGCTTTTTTTAGGTTCTTTTGGAGTTGGACTTGGTTTTAGCCCATTTTTTGTTGGAAGTTTATTATTTCTTGAATTTTTTCTGTTTCAGAATATATTGATTTTTTAGAGATTTTGGTGGAAAACCAATGTATCTTCGGCATTTGGTACAAATTTTTTTGGTAATAGGAGTTTGGAGATGCGATATTTGGGAAATGTTGACTATCGATAAGGCTTTTGTAACGATACAATGAAATAACTTCTAAGAATCAACTGTCTTGATAGTTACACTTCAATTGATATTTCCAGGGAACTATAACCTACAAGTCAATATTTCTAAAAACATTACTGTTTTAAAGTTGATTGATGAAACAGTAATTTTTTGTGTTTTTGATTTGTACATTTTTTTTGTCCAAACTTCCTAAACTTTAGTTTTGCCACATCGTCCACAAATTGTCCAAAAAATGCATCCTGAGCAATGAATCGATTTATCACTCTTTCTAAAATACCACTGTTTCAAAATCTAACTTTGAAACGGTGAAATTTAATCTCTCTTTTGGCACAACATCTTTCCGGAATGATTGAGAAAACATGTGAAATTTTCCTTGTGGTCCTTTACAAAACCATTTCTCATGTGATTTTGAGATTTTTCTTTTTTATTTCTGCTTCATTCCATGTCAAACTATCGAAAACTCGGGAATAACACCCTTTATTATTTAGTCTAGACATCAGAGAATCAATAATCACAATTCAATGTTCCAAACATAATTACTGTTTCAAAATCAAAATTTGAAACAGTATGTACTGTGTTTTTAATGTGTACTCGAGACGCTTTTTGAATTTCTTTATATTTCAGTCTTGCTCCTGTTACATGAAAAAAAACTATTACAGTTTACAATAACAAAAAAGCATCAAATTAAAAAAAAAAAAACTTACACGGTTTCATAGTTTTTATTTGAAGCATTAGCTATGTCTTATCTTCAGTAGGAAAATCAATCTTGCCGCTAAAACGAAGAAAATTTCTAGAATTGAGTTCAAAACTCTGAAAATTCAAAGCTGAGAACTAAAAGTAAGTTGGAAGAAGTTCACTGTTTTGAAATTCATTTTTCAATTAGCAGTAGACCTCTTATTCTTGAGGTAGAATATTCACTGTTTCAGATGTGAAGCATAGTCAACAATTTCTCTTTCTCTCATTAATGAGTCTCTTTGATGCTCTCAATCCACATTTTCCAGGTTGCAACACCCGGCTGCCGCCGGCCAATGTCCATGTGTGAACGGATGTTGGTGGAGAGAGCGAGAGAGCAGTTCAGTAATCAAAGACGACCTCCGATATCGGGTAAGCTATATTTGATTTTTTTTAATAATTAGAGGATTAGGCACTGGTATGAACACAACAACTGAAGTGTGAGAGAACTTGTTGTACCTGTGAAACTGAGGAATTTGCTATGAGGAAAAGACATTTTGACTGTTTCAGAAAATTGGGTTGTTTTAGTGCAAAGAGGCAATAACGTTCTGTAGTGTATATTATTTACATATTTAGCTTACTAGTCACCGGAAGTTCCCACTGCAAGTGAACTAGGCACTATTTTATTGAGAATTTCGTGAAACAGAAAAAAATGTTCTGTTTCGGTGCAGTTGAAACAAAAGATAACATACTCAAGTTGTGCTAACGTTTTGGAATAGAGAATAAATAGAGGAAAATTGAAAAAATTTACTATTTCGAAGTTTCTTTATGCTTCGAAAAGTCTGTACCGGTAGTTTTGTGGCGTTATAGATTTGAACGACTAGCTCTTCTAAAAACTAAAAAACTGGTGTTTCGCAAACTTTCTCCTAGAGCCAAAACTCTTCTTGAACAAGTCGCATTAACTTTCTAGAAGATGAATCTTTCTGTTCCAAGAAATGTAATTATTTTGAGGTCTCATGTTTGTAGCATTGGTGTAGAAGTAAAAGTTTCCCTCTCAAATATATCCCTCTCACATTGTTTTTGCATAGAAGACGACTAAATTTTTCAATGTTTAAAAGTTTTATCAGGATTGGTCTTCTGGCTACCAGGCTATTATAGTTCGTACTTGCGAGAGAATTTTCCGCAAAATCATATGTATATAATTCAACCTGATTACATGACAAATACACAGACAGACCAAAAATGTATCTATGTTTTTTCCCTGTTTCAAAAATAGGATGTCTTCTTGGTCAAAAAACCAAAGTGATTCCGCATGGGCATATCAATTCTGTGAAAAATTAATTGTTCCGTAGTTGTCTCAATAATTTGAAATTTTTTCGTAATAAATTGTTGATATTTGAATTGCCATGAAACCAATACCAGTCAGTTTCACCCCAAATTTCTTGAGTATTTTGTTTGAAAAAAGATTAAAAAATTTCTCGTTTTAGTGAAAATTGACAAAAATGAAAGCCTCTCATTCTGTACTGAGAATTCAAGCAGATGACGAAATTGCATATTTCATTGTTTCAAAACTTGTTTCTGCTCTGAGAACTGTGACCAGCTACAGTTTTCGAATCAGGAATACAAGTTCAATCACGCATACAACCACGCTAAAACTTCTTTAAAATTTGAGAAAAAACTACCGTTTCAATGACTTGTTGCATATTTTTCTACGACTGAGTTTGTGGTAAGAAGATCTTCCGTCAATTTCTGAGAGTTCGGAAACGTTTTATAAGTTTGGTGCTAAAACACGGAGCCAAAAATTCAATTCAGAGTTTTCCTCTACAAAAGAAAATTTTTCTGCTTTAAAGTTTCTCGAATTGGATGGTGCGAAATTTTAGTTTATTCAGTTCCTTTTAGTAAAATGAAATTAATCCCAAATCATAAAAATTTTTCGCCATAAAACGAGATTTCAGTTGTTCAAAAAGCCCAACACAAGTAGACAAAAATGAAAGAAGGATTGAATTTTTGTATAAATTTTTTCTGTTTCAAACGTTTTTGAAAGATAAATATAAGTTTTCTTGGTCATTACGTATCCATTATAAACACACCATCGGTTCTAAAACTCATTCATGTTAATGTAACTGCTCATTTAATTCAAAAAGCACTCAAAGTAACATAGCCAAAAAGTTTAACATTTTTCCTGTTTCCTCAAAATTTTATAGTGGCTGGTAATTACATAGTAGTTAATAGTCTCAGTCTTCTAAGTACTCGAACTTGATCACTTTTTATGTCTATCTCTCCAGATGTCCGGATGTCCGGACATCTAGACACACAGACCGATGTACTAATGAATGACCTTCTGAAACCTTTCATATTCTGATCCCCTATTTTGTATCCTTTTCTTCTTCTTATCTTTTTCTCTAGATCAGTTCTCCTCCGGAAAACTGGATGTTTCTTTTTCTACTGTTTCCCCTCCCGCCACTATCTATTTATCTATGCAATAGTGATGAGGAGAGGAGGTCTACGCCTAGATAATGATGCTCCCTTTTCCTTCCTCTTCTCCGTCTTTTCTCTCTGCCGTCTCCACTCTCTCGTTCTTTGTGTGTACTCTTTGCCCCCCGGAAGACCGGGGGGCAATTGTCACTTTTTTCTCTCTTTTACTACTACTATGTTTCTTTTCTTCTTTACACATAGTGACAGATAGATACACACAAATGTTTGTGACGTTTTATTGTCAGAATGGCTCCACTTTTCTTCATTTTGATTGTTTATTGAGAATTGAAATTTGTGGTTTTTTGGAGCCTTTAAGGGTTTCGTTGTTTTGGGTTCAGGATCTCTTCGTTTTGAAGTTTCAGATTCACAGAACTGAATGTATCCGCCTAGCAACATAGAGAAAAATCCTTTTTTTTTGATTTTTCGTTGAATCAGTGAAAAATATGCAATATTTTGAACAGGATTAAGTATATCGAGTGTTGGCACAGGAGAAAAAGACCACATTAAATTATCCGTGTTCCATTTTCGAAGTTATTTTCATGAAACAGTAATGATTGTTATTTCTTTCTACTTTTCAGTAACATTTATACCATGGACATATCAATTTTTTGTATAAAATCTCATAATGTTGAATTCTAAGTGAAACTGAATAATTTTTTCTATCTCGCAAGTAGTGGTTTCTCTAACAGTTAGCTAAAAATACATAAACTAATTTTGAAATTTTTTTCAATCACTCGCTGAGCTCTGAGTAACAACCACGTATTGGCTTATCAACCCCCTTCCGATTTGAATACTGATGTTTGAAACAGTGCAAAAAATTTCCAAATGAGATAATGGCTTTTATCAATTCCAAAGTTATAATCTAAATCCTGTAAACTCGCTGATACCAATAATTGTTTTTAAAGATGATTCCCCACAATGACTGTTTTGACATCAATTTCTCGATCTCCAACTGATTTTGTGTTTCTCCTTCTTTTGACGACTTTCTAGTGAAACTGTTCTTCTGTTTTTTTCGATATTTCAGTTTTCAAGATTTAATTTTACGACCGGGTAACCTATTGACTTCTCTAATCAAAAAATGACTTTTCTCATGTTCTACATAAATCCTCTGAAACAGTAAGCATGTCTCACTTTTTTCTCAAATTTCACCCTTAATTACAATTCTATATTCCAGGTAACAGCTCATTCGTGGAAGCTCAAATCCCGGAGGAGACCATCCGGTTCTGCGGGGAGAACGTGGTGGTTTTCAACGCTCTGGAACGGTACTTCCCTGATGTGACCGACTCGGATCCAGCCACTTTTAGCACTATGGTGAGTTCTTTAACGTTCTACAGAGTTATTGTCAAAAACTTGAAATCCTTGCATATATGTTTCTTCTGAAACCGTGATTTTTTATTTAAAAAAATTGGTCGGAATATGTATTTGGAATCAGTGTGAATAGTTAGTATAGAACCTTGTTTATAAGGGTAAGAGACGCAGACACTCTCGCTTCTCTGCCTCTCTGCCTTTTTCGCTCTTTATAGGGAGCCACTCTATTTGAGCGCGTATATATTAAGAACCAAAAAAGCTATAGGGAAGTTGTAAACTACAAAAATATAGCAAATTTAGTTTTCAATATTTTTGTAGTTCACATTTTATTTTAGTTATTCTGGTTTTTGAGATGTACGTGTTTGAAGTGAGTGAGGATGCCAAATACAAGAGAAAAATGGGAGGACGAGGGAGCAAGACACAGACGACGAGAGTATTTCAGCTGTCTACGTTTGTTTTATAGCAATAGTACAGCTTTCTCCAGTAACACCACGAAATTTTTAGTTTTTCATACGTTTTCCATGTTACAGTAAAATTTTTAAAGAAATTCAGTTTTATAAATGCCGAAATTACTCGTCTAATATCTCTGGGAAGTATTATATTTTAAACATTTTCTCTGAAACAGAAATTTTTCCTAAAGCTCATTTACTCTCCTGTTCTCTGAATCCAACCAAGATAAACGTCCAAATCCCCATCCTCGTTATTATTCCCCCCCCCTCTAGGAGCAAAAAAAGCTATAAATACCTGAAAAACCAGAAAACCAAGGATTATACATGTGCGGATGTAGGATGTATCACATGCACCAAGTCCTTTCCCCTCTCTCACACACTTTTTTTTATGATTAGACTCGTTATAATCTCACTTTTTCCTTCCTTTTTTCTCTGCGTCTTTCTGAAATTCGTTCTCTCTGAAAATGTCTGGTCTATCTGCATTAATGACTTTCAGAGCTCAACGAGTTTTGTGACTAGATTTCCTCTATTTTTTGGATTCTTTATTATTTTAAAAAAATAGTGTGGAAAAGTGAATCACGGAGAAAGCAAAGACTCTAGAAGAAATATGATGTAAGAATTGGAAAATTGGAATTTATCGAACTTTTCGAGCATTTTGTGAAACGGAAATTTTTGAAAAAATGGCTAATAGTTTTTGAGAAAATGATAGATTATTTCTGAATTTGACCATATCAACCATGTAGAATAAAACATGTATATTTCAAAAAAGGGAAAAAGGTTAGAGACGCAGACTCACTTCTCTGGCTCTCGTCGTCTGCGTCTCTAACTCTTTAGATAATTTTTTTAAACTGAATCCATATTTTGTGTTTATTCTCTTTTATCTTCACTCCAACGTCCTAAATTTTTAATTTTTCAGTCAGAACGTCGTCCATCAATCGAGAATCTGACTATCGACGCGTCGAAGGTGCTCGTGCCCATTCTCAACCACCAAGGGCAGCACCAACAATCGACAATGTCTTTGAAGTGAGTTTGAATATTTTTTTTACTGTTTCAAAAATTTGTCAAAGTTTGGTGGGGGTTCGAAATTTGTTTATGGTTGAATAAAAGTTTCTGAGAAAAATTTTCCAGTTTCAAATTTTGATGAACTTCTGGTAGAATTTGAGAAGTTTGGTGATGCGTCGATATGAGCATTATTTTAATTGCTGCCAAAACCAAAAAAATTAATGCTTCTTTCAGACTCCACCTTTTTGAAATTTTAGTTTTCTGAAAATCGCAGTTTCAAAAAATTTTCATTTTGTTCTGATTTTTTAGGAGCTATTGGGCTACTCAAGCAATTTTCAAAAAAAATCCCTACTTTTCAGAAATTCAAAAAACGGCTCAGCCCGCAACGACACGCAACACATGCCACCAAACAACGGAACAACATCGATGAGACGAAGTCATCATTATTAGGAGAAGAAGAGGAAATGGAGAATTTGAATATGAACGGGATAGAATACGTTGATTATCTTATTAGTGTGAGTTTCTAGAAAAATAGAGAAATTTTCAGTCCAAAATCGAAAAAATGGAAAATTTTGACCCAGAATGAATGTTTTTGACCCTAAAAGGTGAAAAATTATCTCCAGAATAACGAAATTTCGATATTAAAAATCTCGATTTTCCTAAATTGTTTGGCTATTTTCTGTTCGAAATAAGGATTTTTCTTCCTAGAAAACCCCACATTCAACCTTCACCATCAATTTTCTAGAAAACCGAAGAGCTGACGAGAAAACTGAACGAATCATCTTCCACCGATTCTGAGGGTATTTGTGCTGATATGGGCGGAGCTTCTTCCATTTCAACCTACCGTAATCCATCGGCATCATCTGGACGGGGATCGATGACATCATCATCGATCAATAATGATCGGATGTTTTTGTCGACGATGTCCACTCCCAGAAGACCCCCATCGAGGATTCCAGCACTGATGACGAAGAGTTTGCATTCGCCGAGGTATGTGGGTAGGCGGGAAAATTGAACTTTCAGGAGTATTGGAAGACGGAACAATGTTGAAAAAAGAACATTCTTAAGTAAATTTTCTGGAACGGAAGAAAAATTTAGGAATTCTTCGCTGAACGAAAATAAGGCACTTACAAGTGATAGATGAAAACCTAAAAACAAAAAGAAAAACATGGAAGGTGGGAGACGCAGACAACGAGAGCGCTCTCGTTGTCTGTTTATCTTACCTTTGAAAGAAGAGCCGTTGTAACTTGCTTTATACACGATGTAGAGAGTTGGTTTTTTTAGTGTGTTTTTCTTCAAATTTTTTCTACTTTTTGATGTTATAAATTCTAAATTTAGCAGTTTTGAAACCACTGAAACTCTGTTAGTTGATACGCTTAAATGTGCACCATTGGTTGCTGAGAACGGTCAACTTTTTCATTTTCCTATTGAAACAGTGAATTTTCAAAATCATTGGAAGTAGTTAGAACACTGTATTGAAGTCATTTGCATTCTTGAACTTGAGTTTTCGCAATAGAATGTTTTCAAAAAACTTCTCTCTGTTTCAAACCGAAGTTCACCTCTAGAAGAGTTTTCAGAATCTAATGTGAATATGTACCAAGTTTTTCACTGTTTCACCTGATTTGAATATACCAAAAAATTCTTCAGATTCTATTAGAGAGTTTGCAACTACCTAATTCTAAAATGCTTAACTTTTCCAGATCCCAATCTACCCCCAACCATCATCATGGACCCCCTAGTAATGGATCTTGTGAACAGTTGTGTCATTCGAATTTCGACGGATTCCGAATTGGATTCAGAAGAATGGAAACGGAGATGTTATTGAGTAGAAGTCAGGAAAGACGGCAGATGAGAGCGAGCAGTTATGATCCGAGGTAAGCGGCGGGAACTCGAATTGGCGATAGTTTAATGAATGTATAGAAATTTTGGAAAAAAATAGAACTTTTGAAACAGAGAAATTTTACTAATTTTTCAAAGACGTCGAATTCTGTTCGTAGAGCGCGTTTGCAATCCCAACCCTATGAAGCCAATTTTTCCAACTTTTATCAATAGAGCACACTTTCACACCGCCTATTTTCCTCTATGTCACATATTTTCCAGATGCCTCCTTGCCCTACACCCCACTTCTTCTCATCGTCTCTCCACTTCTGCCTCCGCTTCGATTCCAAATCAATTCCATCAGATGACGTCATCATCCTTCCATCATCCAACGTCTTCATACTCACGTCTTCTTCCAAAACGTCCTCAATGGGTCCGAAGTCAACCATCAAGTCAAGTACAGTTGGCTGAATCTACAGTATCATTGGATACTGTAGATTATTTGTGGAGGAGTTGTATGAAGACGTCAAGAGGGGACATGGATGGATTCTATTTAGAATCGGATGACGATTCGGATTCCGATAGGGATTCTGAATTCGATTCAGAAACTCAAGGTCTTCTGGAGACTCCAAAACGAAGAAAAACTCTATTATCAGTTCGAAAATTGAAGGAAAGAAATCGGAAGAAATTCAGGTGAGAAATTTTTGAAAAATATTTTTCGGTTTCAAATATTTTTTGTTAAAATTGTGATAAAATTCAGTTTTGATATGTGCAGTGTTTCGAACGGCACTTCAAATTCTTCCAAAAACCAGATTTTCAAAAACTTCGAATCTTCAAGATCCTTTTCGAATCTCAAAAAAATCTCCAAATTTTTTTCCAGAAGTTCCCTCCGACGTCTTCAAAATTCATCGGCAAAACCTTCAGAATCCGTCACGTCTTCTTCAAATGATTTCTCAGATTTTCTATGCGTCTCTTCTCCCATTTTCTATCTCCTCATCGCATTCCTGTTCCGTATTTTACTCTTTTTGACTGAGAATTTCATGTGAAAATTTCTCAGAATTTCCTCTATTTTTCGTCGTTGCGGGCCCCTTTCTTCCACTTTACCACTAATTTTTTTTCTTTTTTTTTGAGTATTTTCCTTCCAAGAATATCAGTATTGATACGGTTTCCCGATTCGAATTTTTTTTGTTGACATGCTAGCTATGGTATTTTTTCGCTTTGTCGAACGATTAGTGCTACGTAGATTTTTCTGGACATTCCAGAAATATTCGTGATTTTTGCTAAAGTTAGTACAATTTATGCGTTTCTCGGATATCGAGAAAATTTGATGAATGTCTTTGAATAAACTTTTTCAGTTTTGAAGTGTTTTATGAAAAAAGTACAATAATTTCAGAATTTCAGTCTCACAGGAATTTTTTTATTCTGCAAGAAAAAGCGCAACCAGTACCAACAACATCAGAACACTTCTAAACCTGTAATGTGAAATAGTAAAAAAATTAATCATATTTTTCAATTCGGAAATTAATGACATATTTTTCTGTTCCTATGATACTACAAATTCCTAATATCCCTTTCAGAAGGATGGAAAATGTAACAGACAAATATCTATAAATTCACTTTTTCAGAAAGGACATAATTTCGGTAGACATTATCGGGAAAATACTTTTCCTTTTTCTTTCTATTTTCTTTCTATTTTGAGAAATTGCTTGAGCAAGAGAAATTTTTGTTTCAACAATATCAATTGAGATGTGTAGTGCGGCCAAAATAATTACAGTTTCAAAATTTCAGTTTTACCCAGTTTTGTGGAATGGAAATTGATTCCATAAACGTTTCTTTTGGAAGACGATTTTTAACTTTCGAACAAATCTTGAAATATTATCTTGCTCTTTTTGTTTGCTATAAACGCATGGCTAAGACTTAAACATAAATAAAATATTAAACATGGATGACAGCAGAAAAATTTCTGTTTCATTGTTTTCAGAAAAGCTCATATTTTGTAAGTGGCTTTGTATTTCTAGTAAAACAAATTCATCGAAAATCTGGCAACAGAGCGCTTTTGTTGTCTGCGTCTATAACTCTCTAGACCATTTTTTCGCCGCCAAACCTAATCTTGGAGTTTTTTCTTGTGTTTTTTTACTCATTTTGTCAACTACCGTAAAACCTCAGATAGACCGACTTGTCGCACTATTTTTCGAACATATTTTGTTTGGGATTTCAAAAATTGAAG
This sequence comes from Caenorhabditis sinica, assembly GCA_963932045.1. Taxonomy (NCBI): domain Eukaryota; kingdom Metazoa; phylum Nematoda; class Chromadorea; order Rhabditida; family Rhabditidae; genus Caenorhabditis; species Caenorhabditis sinica. The sequence continues at coordinate 7,785,511 of OZ009940.1, read as the reverse complement.
CAAAAGAAATTGGAAATTTTTGGAAATGTTCAGCAGAAAGCAATATTAATGCACACCAAAATCAATTAAAACAACTCTATTTTTGTTTTTCAGATAAAATAATGGTGATTTGCTGAAAGTTAGGTAAACGTTTGTGAGTTTTAGTTCAAAATCATCATTTTATTAGACTTCAAGCAATCAGAAATTTTCCGAAATCCGGGCCAAGTTTAGATAGACGTCGGTCTATTTTTCAAAGCTCATTTTCTGTGTCGCTGTGTTCTCTCGCCTGCCCATTCTTCCCGACGTTTTTTTTGGAGTGACAATAGCATGTAGAGAACGGCACTCGCATATGAAAAATTTCCTGATTCACAGAGCACATTAGTGTTTTTCTAATTATCTAAAAAATAATACGACAGTATCATAGAACTTCGTTTCCCTGTTTCAAGAAATATCTAGAAAATCGTTGCTCCAATGCGATTTCATTGGACGCATCGATAAACCAACAAACTGTAAAACGAGGCTTACTGTTTCAAGATTAACAATTCAGCGAAGCAAATTAAATTTTAACGCTTGGCCGTGGCTATTCATTCAGTAGACATTGTGTATTCTTGATACCTTATGTTACAGTGTTGTCAAACGTAGTGACTCCAGTCCTTCAATAGCTCTTACTCCATTGATAAGTAAGGCTGTGTGGCACTTGGTCATTGAACTTTTGCGTTTTGTGTCGCTTTAGTCATTTTTCTGAATATTATACTAGACTCATTCCTAAGACAAAACTATGAGAAAAAAAAACAAATATTTTAAAGCTTTTCAACTTGAATATTTACTTCTCTAGAGTATCCTAACTACCTTGAAAGCCATCATCTAGAGAAACTGTAGCCAGTTTTCAGCAAATGAATCAGAAACGTCCATTAAAGTAAATACGAAAAGAGCCTTACTTTCGGACTATGCGTTTTAGCCTACCAGTTTATGTTGAAGTGATTCTTCATAATGAATCATATAAAAAATACGTTAGCGTTGTCCAGTTACTTAGATATTCTTTGTGTGTTCTCTGAAACATTACATTTTTATACACTTGTTCACTGTTTCAATATTAGTATTTGTCGTAATTGAGATTGGAGGTGTCATTGCGTTCAGTTTCTTCGAACTAGAATATATGATTTCAACGTTCAGCACAAAAATAGAGGAGTGAACGCTGTGACGATGATCATATATTTTGTTTTGAAGTACCCAAACAAGTAAGGCCTTTTCTAAGTTTTTAACCATTATTTCAGTTATGAAATAAAGCTTTCATTTTTGAATGGTCTGCGGTATAGAGAACACAAAGAAAAAAAACCCAAAAAAAATCTGATTGAAGCTATTCACTCAACAAAATAGTTTTGCAACAGCTAAACTTAGTCAGTAACTGTTCAGTAACTCAAACCAAACCTGTGTCATTTTTGGAAAATCGACATTTCGTGAGCATTTTTCATGTTTCAACCAATAATTGAAAGAACACCAACGTCTGGTCAGCTTGATGATCTCTTTACTGGAGGCACTTTGAATACAGCAACAATTTCACTATCAGTTGATGAGCTGTTTTCAAATGAAGTATTAGCGATATCCCCCAAGGGGAAACGCGCTCCATCTCGATTTCAGTCCGCTCGCTTTTTCTAGCACGGTGAAAAAAATTGTAGAAAAAGCAGGTCTAGAATTTTTGATCTCCCAGATCTAGGAAAAGCGCGCGCACTGAAATTGAGATGGAGCATATTTTTCCGATCACCATAATAGAGAAAAACATGTCAGAGATCCACTAATGCCATAAATGACCACGAACTCAATCGGAGAACTTCTGGAACCAAAACATTTTTGGAAATCGGGGTACGAAGTATCACAATGACTGGGACTAATGTATTATTCAACTTTCAAATAACTGTAGAATCCGGATGGCCATCATTTCCAACATGTTGCTAGGAAAACTCAATGTTCAGTAAGCAACAAACATAACAGTTTCCGTTTCAAGCTGTTCTGAAATAGTGAAATGTTTCTTTCAATTTATTACTTCAATCACAATGCCATGATTTCCTCAGTTTCACCACGATCCTAGTACTTTTGGACCATCTGATCATCAAAGTCAAGTTTCCAGACTTTTAAATAACTATTTTTGGTCACTGATGTGGTGAGGTTTCTCAGAGAGTGTGTCTTACGTTTAAAACAAAACATCGAACAATTATTACGTTTTCTGTTTCCACCACAATTATAAATAGTTCTTGTAACAGTAACTGCTAAAAAAGTTGAAAAAATTTTACTGTTGCTTTTTTCTATTATCAATCTTCTTCATGTTTTGCAAATAATTACCTAAACGATTGGTCACACTACTTCAAATAACATTCCGCTTCAGTTAGGAACTTTGAAAACAATGACTTTTGATTGTTGTGCGACAATAGTTGTGACCACTGTATTCAAAACTCTAACTACAGCAGAACCCGTAAGGCCTTCATTTTAAACATGATCTTATCTATCACTTTTCCAGTAAACAGAAAACAAAACAACTACCGTTTCAAAATGTCTTGAAACAGTGAAATGTGTTTTTCACTCATTACTTGAATCAATACTTCCTCTGTTTCATCATGTCTACAAAATTTTAAAAATCGGTCGATTTCGTTGATTTAATTTCCTTTTTTCCGTCTATTTTCCGCTAACTCTTTCAGTTTCGACGGTTAAAGAAAAATATTTACTACCGTTTCAATCTAATATCAACATACAATCATATGTACAAATCTGTAGTACATAGTTGTGATGAGCTGTTTCCCACATGATCTCCTATTTATAGACTATGATACTATTGCCATAAATTATAGAAACATTGCTTACTGTCTCTCAGTAATAGTAAAACCAACCACATATTTTCAAAGCAATGACAATTGGCTTTAAAAAATAATTTTTAAAAATTTTAATCTTAAAAAAAATCTTTTAAGAAATCTTTAAAAAATTAATTAACAACCATCACACCCGCCGTTTGACAGGTCCTACCAGACAATCGAATTCTTGTCGAAGTTTTCATTGACTATCTGTAACAGTAAAAATCTCTGTTTTGTAAATAATAGTTTGTTTTCACGTACTGCTTCGAATTCGCTACACACATGGTATTACCGTGTTTCTCAAATATCAAGTCTTATTACTATCTCAAAAAATTCCACGCTTTTTGTAAAAACATGCGTATAATGATAATGCTTTTTACCAAAAGCCAAGTTATTTTGCATCATCACTGAAACAGAGAAATTTCGAGCACAAATTTTGACTTTTTCCTGGAATTTGTTCTGTTTTGTGTCTCATCATAGATTTTGCTGTATGTGTGTCGCAAGATCTTTTTTCAACATGCACTTGATAATTTGGTTTGGTGTATCACCGAACTACAAGAATCGACTCATTGCAAACGAGATCATACGGTCAGCTCATACTCATTATTATATTTTTTCAGATTCCTGGCAAAAAATTGGCTTAAAAGAAAAACCACACATTGTTCCAATTCGAACCTATATTGATTTCCAATTTTTGTGAAACTGCTAAAGTTGAATTGACGTTGAGTTTTTTTTCTGTAGATGGTAAGCATTATTTTTGATAAACAGTGTTAAAAACTTTAATTGGACTTGAAAGTTGAACGCGGAGTTTGAGAAGTTTGAAAAACGGTTGAAAATTTTTGTTCTAAACAGTGATTTTCTGAAAATACTTACATATGCACCCCGTTTGGGGTCCGGGGATTTTGCCAAGATCAACCTTAAGAAAACCACCACAAAATGAAAGATATTCCGTAATTTATAATTTTCATAATTTTTCCATAATTTACAGGACCATAAAGCCGTTTTTGCTACCTTTGGATGGTTTTCTTCATTTTCAAACAACCAATGGTGCCATACAAAAGCAGCCACTTCTCAAAGGAGCAGGATGAACAACACTTACAGTTTCAAGGTACCTTGAAATAGTGAAATGTGTTTTTCATTCATTAAATAAACCTCAATAATATCATGACAAAAACATGCCAAAAATGTGGTTATAATTGATTTTGCTCTTCCATTTCCGTATTATTTCCAATGGCTCGTTTAGCTCACAACTTAAAAGTACCGCACTTTTTCCGTTTCAATGTCAGTCTGAAATCAAAATCAGGTAGAACTATGATTCTCCAATACAATGAAGTCCATTCCATCACATTTTCATAGACTACACTACTATTGCCACATATGATAGAAACACTGTTTACTGCCTCTCAGTAATATTGAAACTAACCACTGACTTTTAGAGCAACGGGATGATCCTGTATTGAAATATTGTAAGAAAATAATGCAAAAGCTTCAAATTTAAAGTCATTAAAACATACTTTCTACATTTCATAAAAAAGCGCACTAATCTTGAAAAAGAGAGCAATTCACAGCTCCATATTTTCAGAAACAAAAACATTCAGAAAAAGCATTTTTAAAGCAATTATCGTTGTTTTTTCCAGCAAAACTTTACTGTTTTGAACAAAAACCATGAACTCTGCTTGTCTCTAATCCTGATATTATTTCACAGTTGAATTCAAATATAAAATTTTACTGTTCCATATTATACTTTACAGGAAGAGTTTTCAAAATGTTGTTACTAGCTACCGAGATGTATGTTGCTGAATTCTGAATCACATTTTTCTGGAGAACTGTAGTTGATCGCAGGCATGTTATATTTTCATCAAAGACGTTTTGGAAAAATTATACTCTTTCAGGCGAATTTCAAATTGGCAGTGCCTTGATAGCAATGATTCCATGGCTGTATCGATTTCTATAATATTCTGTGTGATTTTTCCTATAACCGTTCAAAATCAAAAACCACCGAAACTCAAGTCGTTTTCTCAACAATGTCTCAGAAATGCTTGCAGCTAAATGATCGAAAATTTGTGTTTTTGTCGGTTTCATTGAAATAACTAAAAAACAACACAAGATCCGACCTTTAGTCTTGATTTGGTACATTCAGAAAACAAACAGAACAATGCAAATTTCCCAGCTGATAGCATTATTGCTTCTTTAACAATAAGCTCTCTAAATTTTCCTTATTTTTACTTTTCATACGGTTTTATTGACGCCAACTCATGATGTCGTTTCTTAACACCCCAAACATCGATAAATGTGATTCTCGGAACAGTGATTGCTAGGAAAAAATTTCTTTTCCAACATTTTTCACTAGAAATTTAAAGAAACATTGTCCAAAAAACTGAAAAGGAAATTCCCATCTTATTTTGAAATTCTTAGAAACAGCAATAATTCTAGCTGATGATCAGTTTTCCAGTCAGTAGAGATTCATTGCAGCCCGAGAAAACACTTGTCAAACAAGAAGCAAAATAGGAACATTACCTTTTACCTTTTATTCATTACTAGCAATTGTTTCTGTTTCAGCGGATAATTGACTCTTTTGTTCCAAGATTTATTCAATAAGTTATTTTTTGCAGACAGAAAAATCAGAGCTCGCAATACTGTCTTGAATTCTTTTAAATGTTTACAGTGACTTTGAAACAGGAAATTTGAGTTATTGACAGCCTTATTTTCAGAAATCTTTTGTTTCAAAACATAAAAATCCGTTTTTAGTTTCACTCAATATCAGTTGTTATCCATTTTTTCAATTTCTTAGTTTTGGTTTGAATTCGTTTCACATTCATTGAAACTCATTTATATCTCAAAATATCCAACAAATTACAAATTTGTTCCAAAGCGGTCTCACTAATGATATTCACTTATAGTCAAATTATTGTGTCATCACTGTAACAGGGAAAAATTTTGAGCTCAAACTTCAACTTTTTTGGGGAATTCTTACCGTTTTGTGTTTCATCCTAGATGTTTTTTTCGACAATGGCACCTGATAATGCGGTCTAAAATGCAAGTTTCATCTTTAAAAATAGTTGACAGAGGAACTTTTCTGTTTCAGAACTTGCTTGTATTCCTCAATGTACACTTTGTTTAATGTCAGTAGTATAAGTTTTATTGGATTTTTAAAAGTTTCATTTTACTCCGCTCTCTATTGATCAAATAAGCATAACTTTAGCTTCTATTCTTGGTGCCGTTTTTTGTACTCCTCGTGGACAACTTGATTGTAAGTGTTCCAAGAGAAGCCTCCCTTGAATCATCCACGAGGAGTACACGAGGGTGTGCAAATGCTTATGGTTGAATTACTGCAAATTTTTCGAACTCTCCAGATTCTCTGCCTGCCGTATCCAATACTGAAATTTTTCAACAATTTTCATTTTTCCTATCATGGTATCTCTCTCATCGTTTGAAGTAAACAATAATGCTAATTGGAAAATTTTTGAAACAGGTAAATATTTTGAAAATAATCTGTCTGTTTCAGGAAACAATGTTCCGAATTCTGAACAAATCGCATTAATCCATAATCATTATGAAAGGACGAAATCTGAATCACTACATTTAAGATTACTGTTAAAACATCTTCTAATTATAGTCTCGAATTTGGGAGCAAACAAGATTTTCAAATTTTCTGTTGCATGAATTTCTTGAAACAGTTAAAATTTTTCTTCTTTTTGATGCGATGCTTCGAATTTTGACCATTTTTCCTCTCTCTTATCATGACTAATACATATACATATTATGTTGTTATCATTGACTTTGTTCTTCTCTTTTCTCATACCCTCCCAATTCCTGACTGACTCATCTCATTTCATTTCTAACTGAGCAAACATCATCACCTATTTTTCTAATCTTTTTCAGTTTTTTTTGCGAGAAATTTCCGTTCCAAAGAGACATTGAAAACAGGCGGAAATTCAAATTTCCGTTAGCATTTCAAAATTTATTTCAAAATTTTATAAACAACACTGTCATAGTCACAGACTACATTATGAACACTGTTTGCTCAAGCACACATAGAAATTTCTTCATTTTTCTTTTTGTGTCTGCGTCTCTTCGATCTTTGTGCTCTCTCGTCGAAAAGGGGAAATATTTACTTTTCCGTGTTGTATTGGGAGGAAGAGACGAGTTTCTTTCTTTTCCAAAGTTTTCTTAGGTTTTACTGGATTTTTCGAAAAATTTTTTTCATCCTGGTTGTCGAACCGTTATTGCCTAGTTCTGAAATAACAAAGCTTATTATCTATAGTTGGAATAAAATAGTCTGAATTTTCATAAAGTTTCACTGTTTCTCCAGATTCTGAAGGTTTCTGTTTTTTTTAGTACATGATAATAGAGATTTGATATTCTGCAGTTTCATGGGCATTTGAAATTAGATAGGTAATTATAAAGCAAATTTTTTCTTGGGTTACCAACTGAAGTTATTGAAAATTAAAGTTTTTAGTCGATGTACTGATGTCGATTAAAACCTGGTAAAATCGTATTATATAAAAAACATAACACAATTTTCAAAATGTTTACTGTTTCAAAAATTCAGATAAACGATCGCTATTATCCGTTTTTAATGAGAGGTTGATTGGAAGTACCACAAAAAAATTTGAAATATTTCTGTTTCACTATGCAGCGAGTATGAATTTCACGTTCGTTTTGAACTGAAGTCTGCATTATCAGTCTGTTATCAGTTGGATTGGAAAGCGAATGGAGTTTTTTTTGAGGATATCTCATAAGGCACGAAAAAAGCGTCCACACTCTAGGATAGTTTGATAAACGCTAAGTCCGCTGCCATATTTTTCGTACGTCAACGAGATGTTCTCGTAAATGACTCCATGTGCCTTTAAATCCAACTGGCAACAGACGAAGGGGGGGGGGGGGGGGGTGATGATCGGTTTTTTATCTCAACTACTATCGGTCCATTTTTTTCATGAAAATTATGCCTATCAAAAACAAGCTTTTCTCTAATTTCTGATCAAAACAGGTCAAGAATGACAACTTAATTTTTAGAAATCTTCTGTTTCAAAAAATAAATATAAGCCGTGTGTTCCACTCCATATCAGTTTTGCATATTTGTGACCCTCTTTGCAACGACACTCCGCTGATTTACAGTTCAAATTTTAATAAACAACGCGTAGTTGAACTGAAAGTTCAGAGGAGTATCGTTACAAAAAGGTTTACAACGCGGCGATTGGACACTACCTAGAATAAAACACTACACAAGTTGCCATGTTTTTCTGTTTCACTGATACCTGTTCATGATCGCCAGTTTCTTCTAGTAGTCGCAGTCGAATTTGGTGAAATCATTGAACAAATTAGGTTTTCCATCCTTCGGAAAATTGTGAATACCTCATTTTTTTCTATAAATAGTTTGATTTGCGATCCTGCAAAATCCAATGACAAAGTGTTGATTATTGAGTTTGAAAAATGAGCGGGTCTTTCTTATATTTTTCTGTTTCCCAATAGTTTCGAAAAATTCGATATTGTTTTTGTGATAATAGTAGTTGGATTCGCCTTTGAAAAATTGATTCTCGCATAAAAATGATTCGATGGGAAGTTTTCCATGAATAGTCTACATTTTTGATTTCCCATGAATTTTTTACTTCCCATGAATTTTATTTTATTTTATTTATTTTTCTTAAAATACTTGGCACTTTCTGAACCCAAAGTAACCTGCAATGTCACTGTCACTTTAACGCGAGCCAATGAGCATTGTAATCAAAATTATTTAACTGTTTCGAACAATGTTAATTTTCTCTGCTTTTTAATTGAATTCTGATCGAGTCATTATTCGAAGGGTCCTGCGAAAATGTTTGGCGATTTATGATCTAGAGTATCGAAAACAATTTTCAGCTAATTCGGACCCATTCTTGCTCTTGCTTTTTGCTATTTTCTCTGATCTATGTCCCGCGACGCGTTGAAAATGCGCCTCTAGTCCCAGACTTCAGATGTGAGTATTTTTTAGTAATGTGCTAATAAGTGAATAAATTTTTCTGTTTTATGGTTTCCCTGTACGAACGAAAATCTTTCTTCCCTAATGAGACTTGTGCTTTGTGATCTGTCTATTTTTCATAACTATCTTTGTTTCAAAGCGAGCAATTATGTTCTAACTAGTTGAACTAACTGATAATGGATTTTTCAGCGACTTCAAGCTCATAAGAGTGAATGCCGGACGATATACCAAAACTACGGTTGCGAGGAAAGAAAAACCAACCGAAAGGTAAGATATATCTTAATGAGAATATTTTTCACTGTTTCAAAGTTTTAGTTTATTAGAATAGTGAAACCTTACTATTAGTCTCCACTTCACTTTTAGATAGGGAAATTCGAATTTTTGGCCAGGAATCTGGATTGAACTTGTTTACAACTGTCTTCAGTTTTCAACAATAATTATTCAAATCTCCAAAGCGTTATGATAAGCTTTTGAACTGCAATTTCAAAGAAAGATTGCAAAACTTGTTTACTGTTTCATACCTTAACCAAAGTTTTTTCTCAAACGTCAACATTGATTTCAAAAGTTTATCTAATTCAGACACCGCATGGAAACAACAGAAACTTCCGGCTCTCCGTCCTCACTACAATGTAACTGCTGCGATTCCAGTGACTTTATTCACTGGTATAGCAACATTGGCAATGGGAATAGCACTGTATTTTGGACATAATGGGTGTAAGTTTTAATTTTTTTTGATTTGTAAGGTCCTGATAAAAAATAATGTCATTGAAAGGTGACATTTTTGCTGTTTCCAAAACTGGATATTTCACAACAATTCTGTTTTAACATTACTACGCACTTTGAATAATATCATTTCGAATATTTATGTTTCAAAAATCCACAATCATTGATAAACATTATTTACTTTGCTCCGTAGTATTTGAAAGAATGCAACAGCAACCAAACTTCAATATTTTCCTGCAAATTCAAAAATTTTCAGCCCTCGAAACCGAAATCGTCTATACAGACTGCACCCTTCCAAATGGTACCCAAATAGTGAGAGTTATAAGGGCAGAAACCGGAAACGAGACTTTCAAATGCTCATATTCTGTCTTGTTGGAAGAGGATTTTACGGTAAGGGTTACTGTAGTTTTTGAAAAAAAGAATTGCATAATTGTGATTATTTCTAGTGTTCTATGTTAAGTTGATCAATGTAACAGTGAACATTTTTGGAATTTTGTAATCTTTTGAACATGGTATCCTTGATTTTTGTTATCTTCAACCAAAATTTTATTGGTGAAACAGTAAACTTTTTGTTTAGGGTGACGTAAAATTCTACTACGGACTCGACAAGTTTTACCAAAACAATCGACTATATTTCAATTCCCGAAATGATCAACAATTACGGGGAAAAATCAATGAAGTCGATGGATGTGATCCTCTACAGTACAAAAATGACACAGCTGGCATAAAAGTTCCAATAGCACCATGTGGATATGTAGCAGATTCGATGTTTAATGGTAGGTGATTAAGCATGAGCAATCCTGCTATTTGCGACTAATAATGAGCAATACCATCTCTCAATATTCCAGACACCTTCCAACTATTCTACGTGGACAGTGCCACCAATGGTACTACGAGAGTTCCATGGACCACACGGGGAGTACTCGGAGAAACTGAAATGAAACGAAAGTTTAGGAATCCTGTGAGAGGGCCTAATCAGACACTTTGTGATGTTTTTAATGTAAGGGATATTTTTTATTATTTGGATTCGGAGTTTTTAACATTTAGGAATGACTAATTTGAAAAAAAAGTACAGTTTCAAAAAAAAGACAGTTTTTCGGATTTTGATCACTTTGTCATTGAGTCCATCTTACGATGTGTGTCTACAAAATTCCATAATTTTCCCAAATTTTCAGGGCACAGTTCAACCACCAAACTGGCGTGTCCCCATTTGTCAATTGGGTGTTAATAGTACAGATGCGGATGCTGGAGTGGGATTCGAAAATGTTGATTTCATGGTTTGGATGAAGGTGGCAGCACTGCCAAAGTTTCGAAAAATGTATAGGATTTTGGATCGACAGGTACGGTAATTTAGCAAAACGAGGGAGGGTTCAGACCATAATCTATAGTAAGCAAAAAATACGAGAGCTTTCAAAGTTTATTCAATTTTGGAGTTTCTTGAGTTTTCTTGCCAGGTCGTTGGAGTATTGAAACATTTATTTTTGTGGAAATTTTCAAAAACTCATGAAACTGACATTTTTGTTGAACTTTATAAATACATTTTTCCAGGTGGACATGTTCAGTAACGGATTACCCAAAGGGACGTATCAGCTAGTGATTGATTATAGTGAGTTTTATTTTCAACTTTGAAAAATCGGATCTGCAACTTTTCGCAACCAAGACATTTAGCAACTGGACATTTCGCAACTCCATTTTATAAAGTGATACAGTTTAGATTCGTATACGTTACATGTGATTGGCGGTATTATGAGCAATTTCAGGTTGCCATCCATATTTGAAAAAATTTGTTATCACAAAAATATGAATTTGGGGTTGCGAAATAACGTAGTTGCGGAATGTCTTGGTTGAAAAATTTTTTTGTTGCGAAATCGTCGTGAGTTTCGAAATGTCGTTGTTGCGAAATGACTAGTTGCGAAACGTCGGGGTGCCGAGAAATACTTTACAGTTTCAATTGAAGAATTAAAAACATTGCTGATTTTATAAAATGGTCACTCATTTGCAAACTCTATATCATTGAATTCGTTAAAACTTTTGAATATCTAGAAATATCCCAAATTAAAAAAAATCCGAAATTTGTACATACTGTCAAAAATAGATAAATCATCAATATTCCAGACTACCCTGTCTACATGTACGACGGGAACAAATCGTTCATAATCACAAGTGAAAATTGGGTTGGACCCCGGAATCTATTCCTTCCTGTTATATATTTGGTTGTTGGCACTTTTCTCTTGTTAGTCACTATTTTGTTTATTTTGATTTGGCTGAAACAGAGACTTTCCCGTGTTCATCCTACTTGATCTTGTGACTTTTGGATTTGGGCGCCAAATTCAAAAGTTCAGCCGATTTTCGAGTAATTTTAGATAACTGGTAGTGAGTGTTTATTGTTGATACGGGACTTTGTGTATATATTTTCATTGTTCTTTTTTTTGCTAATTTGTGAACAAAATGTTAATAATTGTAACAAATCAACTTGCCATCCAAAATCTCACATAAACAATCTGCGTGAAACTGGCAAAAATTTACAGAAATTCAGAGAAGTTACTGTTTCTAGGGCAATTTTTTTGCATTTCCCAATTATTCGTGACAATACGTAGAAGTAATAATTTTTCGAAATTCATGAGAAAAAAGAGCAGCAAACTTGGAGTCAAGCTGATCTTGAGAAAATCAAACTACTTTAACCTGAATGTGTGTATTGATGATAGTGGCCGACGCGAGCCCGGATCGATGTCGGCTGCTACACAGTGTCTAGTGTGTGAAATGTGTGGTTAGCGTTGGTTTAGTTACCCAAGTTAAAGGTAAAAACATAAACTGACCTGAAGGAATTTAGCGTTAGCTATAAATTTTGGAACGTCTCCTCTTGGGGAAACAAACGAGCCAAAGATCTTGAAAATCAGTTGGATATGAACCGAGTTATGAGCATTTCAGCTTTGCTTAAAATTGAAACAATAGAAACTGTTTCTTGAGATTTGCATAAAGCGTGTGGTGGTTACAGTTATGTTTGTAAAGTGAAAAGAAACTTAAATAAACATTATCAACCTGAACCATATTCTTGCTTTCAATTTTTACAATGTACGACAAATAACTTGATTCCAAGTTTTAATACACTATTTTTTTGGCGAAAAACTTTTGTTCTCTTTAGCTGTTGTTCTTCTTAGAGTTTATCAAACAATCCATTTGCTTTTGACAATTCCTACTTGACTGTACAACAAAATCAGGAAAATGGACAGAGATTTTTTTTCCGATAAAATAACACCAAATTTGGATATGTATTAAAAAAACAGAAAAACAAGTTTCGAACTAAAATTCACTGTTCTCTATATGAGCAATGCCGCCTTTTGTACTTTTCAAGGACAAATTGAATGGGTTTTATTGCTCACGAAGAGTACGCGAGCTCAAAACTCTAATTTCAATAAAGTTCTCAATATAGCGCACGTGCAACTCCAAAGAATTTGTTGATAGTTTAAAAAGACACCATTACCCAAAGTTTTTTGTTGTTTATCAATTTTAAAACTGTTGGGGAGACAAACGAGCCAAAGATCTTGAAAATCGGTTGGATATTAACTGTGTTATGAGCATTTCAGTTACGCTAAAAGCTGAAATAATAGAATCAGTTTCTTGAGATTTGCATAAAGCGTATGGTGGTTACAGTAATGTTTGTAATGTCGAAAATAAAACTTAAATAAGCATTTTCAACCTGATCCATATTCTAACTTTTAGCTTTCCAGACACCTTATCAATGGTACCACAAGTTTCCCATGGACCACATGCGTTTATTTTTTGGTGCAACTGAAATGAAACGAAAGTGATGTTTTAATGTGAAGAAAATGTTATTTTTAGTTCACCCTGAAATGTTTTGAAGAAAAAGTACAGTTTCAAAGCAAAACAAATTTTCAGACTTTTTTGGTCCAGTCAATTACCCGATAAGAGTTTGAAAAATCCAAAAACGTCTTTAATTTTTAGGGCACTGTCAAACCACCAAACTTGCCTGTCCCCGTTTTTCAGTTAACTTTTACATCAAAACTAGGTAAACAAGTTTTGAGAAATGTTGTTCCTTTGCCTATCCATTTGTAGCTGTTTGGTCATATGAAGAGTATATCGATATTATACATTCCCAGAAGTCTATTTGTCACTATTTGAATATCTCGGCCATCTAGTTTTCTAGGCCATCCTGCAACGTGTGTGCGCGCGAAACCTTATTTACCATAACACCTATCTAACGTTTTCTCCTTCCGCTCATTACTCATTATTTTCATCGTCATGGCAGTCCGTTTCCCTCTCCATCTACTACCCCAGAAGGCATTATCGAATGTTCTGTTGTGCATGAGATCTATCGATTGGTAAGTTGAGATCGACGGCCAAATTGGGGAAATTTTTCTGTAAAATTTTTATCTCTTTAGTGCAAAATTTTGCGCGCTAGTTTTAGCAACCAAATTCGCAATGGAGCGCGTTTCCTCTTGGGGAATATCGCTAATACATACCTATTACAGCCTATTCTACTCACAGTGCACTCAACGATGCAAGCGTTCAGTGGTTGAACTGAACTTCGCCGTTTCGGATTTCCAAATTACCTTCCAAGATACTTTTGTCGAACTGCGCATGACATTACCTGACAACGCAAGTGTGGATATTTCTGTGTATGATCTTCCTCGCGAACACATAAATTTGGAAGTTGCACAAAATTTCTCTGTGGAATATGGACCCTCTCATGGGGAAGAAGACGGTTGGGAAGAAAGTTTTCGTGAGGAAGAGCGTGAAGGAAATGTAGAAGATGATAAGAATGGTCAAGAATAAAACGATCTTAATGAAAATTTAGGAGATGAAAGAGAAGAAGAGGAAGCTGCTCAAGTCGTGGATCATGTCGGAGGGCCCGACGTACAAGGCAATGTCTACATCTTTAAAGCAGTCTCCCTCAAAAATTCACCCTTTAACTGCACTGATATGTCTTTCAGGGATTGGTTCGAACACTGTAAACAAATCTATCATCTGAAGCAAATCAAAAGTTTTGAACTCTGGGATATGGACTATCAATTGGATATGGCACAGGTTGGCAGAATCGTGGAAGGAATAAGAATAAAAAATGTCGAATCCTATATTTCCGAGTCACGAGACGCTCTCCAGCAATTTTTGGGCCTTCACTTGCCAGCCGAGGACATTTGCTTGTTCGCGGAACCTGTTGATCTGAACAAGGAATTTGTGAAAAAGACTATTGTCGAGAATATGGAATGTTTCAGCGGTGGTCTTTTTAAAAATGAGTTGGATGAGATGCTTTTCACAAATACGTCACAGCTCCATATTTATCACGATGAAATAATCGTCGGAAAAGACTTGAACCGATTCGTGAGGTGCTGGATGCGCGGCTCAAACCGAAAATTAAAGGTATTGTTATTGACATCATTGGAAGACACTATTCTCGATGAAACTGTTGTACTTAGAGGTATTCGTCATACAAAAATGTCTTAGGAGAAATTCAGACTGAAATTGGATGAAAATGGATATGAGACATATGGAGTGCATGGAGTGCCAATTATTCGTAATATTAGAAGTGTTCATGGGAGAGAGGCCACTATCGCATTTGGAACAAACCAGGCTAAATTCTTTGTATGGAACTAATTTTTGCTGGGCATAAATTTTTTGAATTTGGAATTTGTTGCTATTGGTGATTAATTATAGTGAGTTTTTGTAAAATTTAAATTTCAAAAATAAAATCTGTTTCAATTGGACAGTTTTATGTTTTCGTGATTCTGAAAATTCGATTCTCCGAACGAAGCAATAGGAGTAAAGTCTAGTTACTGCAAAGCCTCAGAGGATTGAAGGAAGTGTCTGACAAAATTTTTTCTAGCGTTAAACGATCTAAAAATGCACACTGGATCCAAAAATCACTATTTTGGGCTTTTTTTGTGATATTTGGAAGCAGCACACAATTTAACATAATTCAAGGCAGTAAATTGGACATTGGGAGTATA
Source organism: Caenorhabditis sinica (assembly GCA_963932045.1). Lineage (NCBI taxonomy): Eukaryota > Metazoa > Nematoda > Chromadorea > Rhabditida > Rhabditidae > Caenorhabditis > Caenorhabditis sinica. The sequence continues at coordinate 7,770,044 of OZ009940.1, read as the reverse complement.
TTTCAAATTTTACGATGTTTTTCGCTAATTTTCAAATAAAATGTATGCAATAAAATAACTTTGTTCTCCTACTTCGAATTCCCTAATTCTGAAACAGAAAAATTTGCGGAAATTCAGAATAGTTACCGTTTCTAGTGGAATTTTTTTGTACTTCCCCATGATTTATGACGATAAGTAAAGACCATACATAGTTTCACAAAATTCACTGATGTCTCCTTTGAACGCGGTAATGCAACTTTAATTTTGGCAGACGCAAAGGCACATCTCAGTTGGTGATTAATTATAGTGATTTTTTCGGTAGTTGCAATTTTGAAAAATTGTACTGTTTCATTTGGCTAGTATGAAATATCGGTGATTTCTGAAATTTGGTGTGTTGAAAAAAAAGTTGTGCTATATGATCCTGATGCTGGATTGTAATTTGAAAATGTTGGTTTTGTTTAAAGGGGGGGGGGGGGGGAGGGGTGTAAACGTCAACGGCGCGCCAGACTACCCTAAAAGTAAGCTATAGCACTATGAAATTTCATAACAAAAGCACACGAGCCGATCCAATTTTTGGGCTTTCTGAATTTTCTATGCCATAATGCAATTCGAAGTTTTGTCGGAATTTTAGAGAACTGTGAAACTGATAATTTCTAGAAAAATACCTCTGAAGTTTAGAACTGTTAAACAACTAAAACATGATCGTAAAATGCCCTGTGTCACCTTGTGACGAATAGGTTTTGTATATATCCTGGTTTTAATTACCTCAAAGACGTGTTCTGTATAATAACGAAAAAAGAAAAAACCAGTTCTGTTCCACTTGAAGCTCGTTAACATTATGTTTTTCATGGTGTGCTGAGCTGAACATATGAAACTCAATTTGTGCAATTTAAATTTATCAATTGACGTTTTTCTTTTGATTACACATTAATTACAAAACTAAATTTGGACCGAAAATCGAGGATATTCGGAAACGGCAAAGTATAATAAAATTACTATCATTCGCGGTTTTTGAAAATGAATAATACGATTTATTGAGAGTTCCGGAACTCTTTTCTTTTCCATCGCATTTCGTGTTTTAATACTTTCATATCCATCTGAAAGTTTTATAATTACTAGTTCCCTCCTTACATTCAGAAAACTGGTACCCGGACAAAAACTAACAAAGACAAAACTAATCTTTCTCAATTAATACGATTCTAATTCGGTCCGTTTCTCCGCGATGTTCGCAAAAATATCGGAAACAAGAATTGCTGTTTCACGTGAGAAGTTTAAATTATTCAGTTTCCAATAAGATCAATTCTTACTCACTGTACACTTGTCAGTATCAAACTTTTGTTCTTGTGGGAATCCATCAAATTCTGTTTCGAAAAATGCGCTTATAACGGACACTTTGAGAAAAGCTGCCATCAGGATTTTCAACTGAAAATCTCAGTTTTTCACTAACTACAGTGACATTCTAAAACTCCGGTTTTATCAAGATGTACCCGACCAAAAATGTTGTTTTTCATACAAATAGATAGCTGAGATTCTTCGCAAAATAATTTAGCATGCCGATATGTAAAAAAGATTTGTAGCTCCAGCTATCAACCCCAAAAAGTTGGTCCCTAACCGAAACCAGCAAAATTGGGGAATAATTAGAGTCAACGGGCATGTGCTGCAATTTTTCAAAATTGAAGACTAACATTTAAAGATCCTGTAAATTATACATGATACAACTAAGGTACTGAAAGAAAAAAGGGCTTGTGACAGAAAATATAACTGTTTCTGCAAACCGTGCATTCGCTCTTCACATATTTTCTAACAGTCAGGATGATGTTTTACTTTCCAATAACTACTGTTTTAGGAAAAAATATAAACTAAGTGGCTCATGGTGGCTTTAGTAATCGAGTATAAATTATTAGATTTTTGCATCGATCTGTGCCAAAAATTACATTCTCAAACTATTTATATATTTTATAATGGAAGAAATGAAAGCTACATTCATCCATTTACCAGCCTGATGAAAATCGTCTTTGGCTTAGAAAATTTTTGAAACAGTAAACATCTTATTCACAAATACATGTGTGTTCGAAATTATTTTTAATGGATCGACAAACTCAAAAGTCTTGAAAACAGCATTGGTGCAATTACTTGTAAAATGACAGTAAGGGTGAGAAAGCAAGCATTGCTGCGCTACTCTGCATACTGGGTATACTGATAATTTTGTCCATCTTCGGTAATTTTTGATTTCTGTTTCACACTGTAATCAGGAATTTGAGAGTTTCTCCAACATTGATAGGTGTTGGGTCGTTATATCTCAAATATTTAGATTTTATTAAACACCGATAGAAGTGCAAAGTATTTTTCGTCAGCTCTACTCTTGTGGAACCTTTTAGACAAATACCTTTTTTACTACATTTGCAGTTTCAAGAAACCATGAAACACAGTGTTTGATAACGTTTTTTGCTCTTCTTTGCTCTAAAATGCGCAAATGAACACTGCTAAGGTAATCATACGATTTGCAGGTGTAATTGGTTCCACCATCATTTACCATTTTTCACAAACTTCATGATGAAATCCGAGTTCATTAAAACAGTAGCTTTCAGGCCAAGTATTATTATTGGAACAATGGAAATGTACTAACATTATGAGCATATTTGTTCAAATCGATTAAATATTAGAAATTTGCCCTATATCAGAGAGTGCAACGTACAAGCCCGATCATGATAATCTCCAGGAGCGCATCACAAAATAATAAAATTACGATTTCAAAAGCGTTTTCAATGCAGGTGAAATACAGTGAATTTGATCTACGACTAAACTGGTGTTTTTGATTAAGTGCCAACAACAAGATTGCACCTGAAAATAAAAACTTTTCTGTTTCAAATAATAATTGGTTGAATCAAGACATTTTTTTTCATATTCGTTGCGAAAAAGATTGGAAGATTTTTCCTAATCTCGTGTTTATTTCCAAAATATCAGCACGATTCACCCAAAATTTTTTCACGAAACTGTCTTGAACAGGCACTCAGACACGCGGTACTTTTACTTTAGTAAATGCAGCATAGCAAGAAGACGAACGTTTTCAGTTTCAGAAAAGATTTAAGAATTACAAATTGCTTCCGAAACCAATTAAGGAGAAATAAAACTACGCATAACTAGACTTGCTATTTAAGAATACTCTCTAGCTTTCTACACTCTACACTCCTTCTATTATTTCACTCCCATTCTATCTGACAAGGGAACGTTGTTCTAAGGAGTCAAAAGTTTTTGATGGTATTATGGCGAAAGGTAGTACGCACTGTATCTAGAACAACCATAAAATATTGGGTGCCCGTTTTGAGGTTCAGAGGAAAAATTTGAGTTTTTCTGAATTTTTGAAATTTTTGTACTGAAACCGTTCTGACAGTCATATTTTTGTTCATTTCAATTTTTTTCACGATTTCTTTTTTGGATGTTGTAAATGAAGAGTTGTGTGAAATAAAAGCCTCTTGGCCCACTTATCTATCATGTAGATGAAAAATAATATAACACTTTGTATGCGAACTCACCAACTACAATGATTCAAAATATCGCATTTCGAGACATTTCCTGATGATCACACTGTGTTGGCCAGAAAGTTGAAGACTAACAAACAATAATGACGTACTAAAACATAGGGGTCACCGTCCATTTACGAGACTTTTTCTGAGTTTTCCAAAATTTTTTGAATTTTCATCGTATACCTATTCATCGAATTTTTCGTAAAACTCGCAAAATTAAAATGCTCGAAAGTCGATTTATTTTAGTGCCATGTAGTGAATTCAGATCAAAATGCATGAGAAAAATAGCTTAATTCATCACAGAAACCTTCTTTCATAAATTGGCATTTTCACGAAAAATTCGATGAATAGGTATACGATGAAAATTCAAAAAATTTTGGAAAACTCAGAAAAAGTCTCGTAAATGGACGGTGACCCCTATGTTTTAGTAGGTCATTATTGTTTGTTAGTCTTCAACTTTCTGGCCAACACAGTGTGATCATCAGGAAATGTCTCGAAATGCGATATTTTGAATCATTGTAGTTGGTGAGTTCGCATACAAAGTGTTATATTATTTTTCATCTACATGATAGATAAGTGGGCCAAGAGGCTTTTATTTTACACAACTCTTCATTTACAACATCCAAAAAAGAAATCGTGAAAAAAATTGAAATGAACAAAAATATGACTGTCAGAACGGTTTCAGTACAAAAATTTCAAAAATTCAGAAAAACTCAAATTTTTCCTCTGAACCTCAAAACGGGCAGCCAATATTTTATGGTTGTTCTAGTTACAGTGTGTACTACCTTCTGCCAAAATATCATCAAAAACTTCGGACCTCATATGGAAAGGTTCCCTTGTGAGTTTTCTATTTACAAGCGCCCCTAATCAACACCCCACTGAACCATTAGGATCCCAATTATTAAAAGTTGCTTCGTAACTTATTTCTCAATTTTTTCGTTCAGTTTTTTTTTGAGTGACATAGATTTTCCGAAAATCATGCCTAGGAAATTTCTAATTGAGATTTTGTTAAATAACACGCAATTACAAGCAGACTGGCGCGGTAGTACACAATTTTTCGGTTTCAAAATTTTATTAAATTTTCTCCAAAAATCAGCTAAAATACTTTCTTAGCGAATATTGTTTTCAGAATCGTTCACATGCGCCCACAACGAGGTCAGATAGAGTTGAAGAATCCGAAAGAGCAGGATGAGCCGTCGAAGGACTTCACTTTTGATGCCATCTACGATGAGAAGTTAGTTTTTTGCGAGTATTGTGGGGTGAACAGAGCGGGACACTGTAATCTTGCTAGTAAGACCAAAATTCATGGCAGTATCACAGTAGACAATCACCGATTTTGTTGAACAAGTGATGAAACAGTGACATTTTGTGAAAATTTTAAATTCATGGTAATAATTTTTCCAGCTTGGTAAAATATAACAGCAGTGTTCTGAAACAGACGAAAAAGTTTGAATTTTTTCAATTTTTCGAACTTGCCTAGAATGCTCCAGAGTGAACTACTACTGTTCATACACATCCCAGAACAAAATACTGTAGTTGACACAGTGAAAATTTTGTTTTACTGTTTCTTAAACATGCCCAAAATAATACGGCTAACAAACTAGCAAGTAAATACCGACGTGGTTTACATCGGTGTTTTGAAACTGAGAATCCTTGAGTTTTTGAATTTTTAAAATTTCCAGTTTTTCCAATTCTTGCCAATGTATAGAGTAGACGCATTACAGTTTTAGAGTCTCTCAAAAGAATGTGATTACTTTGAAACAGTGAAAAATTTTTTACTGTTAGGAAATTTCCTAAATGACATAAAGTTGGCACTTTCTTGCAGTATGCACGCAAGTATCACTAGTAGCACTTTTTTTAATCTCAATGATAAAAACTGGGACTACTTTGCCTTGTCGTTGAGTGTGCACAGTAGTCCAATGCTAGTTCATACGTTTTTTTAACAAGAATTCAATTTGATAAACTGAAGTTTTAGTTCAAAATTTTACTGTTCCAATTTTGCTTGAAGATTTTTGGACATCCTCCAATATACGTTTAAGCTGGTATATCATATTGTGTTTATAACATGAGAAACGGATTTATCGACAAACGGTGAAGGGGAAAACTGATAGTTAAAACGAATTCCGAATTTATTCAGCGTTTGATACTTGAAAAAGTGAAAAAAATTAGAAAATTTTGAAGAGTTCCAGACGTATTTCATCAAGAAAACTTGTTTTTCTAATGTATTCGTGTTATCACCCTGGCAGATATTTTGATAAGCAACACTTGAAAACACAAAAAAACCGTTTCAAAAACTGTTGAACTAGTTTGATACCGATACGTTACGTTGGTATGTAAATGGGACCTTCATAAGCATTTAAGGATTTTCAAAAGCTTCTCACTGTTTCAAGACACTTTCAAATGAAACCATTGAATTCTGTGAACAGAATCTAACCGAAAGTTATCCTTCTCTGTGGAACTGCCTTATTCCAGTTGTCAATTTTTACTGTATCAAAAATAAGGGGTCTTCTGACCCTACTTTTGCATTCAATCCATTCCTCCTGCACCATATCGCTTTGAAAAAAATTTTCTTCTTCAATGAAAATGGAAAAACTAGCGAAGTTGGAAACTAGTAATACGGTAATTTTCAATCGATCTCGCTGAAGTAGTTCCTCTGTTTCAAGAACGTCCCATAACGTGATCCAACTTTTTACTACAGTCTGGAGTCCATTTTTCATCTGACTTTTCCGTTTCGAAATATTTTCAAATTTTCAATAACGAATTCCATCCCTAATTCCGAGTTGTTTCGTTCATTTCTGATTGAGTTAATTCGCAACAGCAGTTTCCATTTTTTGATTCTCTTAGCGCCAGACAGGCGAATCATTATTGCCTTGACATGATTGCTCAATGTGTAAATATTTTCTATCGATGAGCCCTTTAACAAAACCAAAATTTCTTAAAACTTTTATGAATAGAAAAAAATGTACAGAATGCAGAGAGAATTAGGACAATATAAAAGCTTACCGTTTCAAAGGCTTTCAAATCTTGTTGACAATTTTCTGGTGGAATGATTTCTCATCATAGATATATAGCACATTTCCAAATTCCTCTAGTTCCACAATTTTCAAAATCATAGCAGTTATCAGCAGAGCGCATTTTCTCACCACAAAAATTTCAAATTTTCCAGCTCCACCCAATCCGACTTATACGAAGAGACATTCCGAGACCTAGTCGACTCCGTGCTCAACGGTTACAATGCCACCATATTCGCCCACGGTCAAACGGGAACCGGAAAAACGCATACGATGGAGGGAAAATCTCATGATCCAGAACAGAGGGGTGTCATTTATAAGTGCATCGACCATATTTTTGAGCACATGGCAGCGTCGCATAATCAAGAAGAGTATCTAGTTAGGGCTAGTTATTTGGAAATTTATCAGGTTGGTCTTAAAGTTCAAAATGAGAAAATTCCCTAAAGATGAGCCACTTTTGGGGTCTAGTTTGACTTCGAGCATAATTACGGTAGTATAAAATAATAGGTTTTTTTATAGAAAAAATTTTCTGTTTTAATTTTTTCAAAAGTTTCAAAGATTTTGCGATTTTTGATAAGTCCCAATTTCTTGCAGGAAGAACTCCGAGACCTTCTAGAAGCAGAGTCCTCGAAAAAGTTGGAAATCAAGGAACGACCTGATGGAGGGGTTTATGTTAAGGATCTTACGGTAGGGGGATTACTGTACTTTGGCCAAATTTCAAAATCATACTGTCATTTTCAGTCAAAACTAACAAGATCGGTGGCTGAGATTCACGAGGTCATGGTTCGAGGAAACGCTCATCGATCTGTTGGGTAAGAGATTTTGGGGGAAAACTTTGCTGTTTCAGAAATTTGAAAAAGGGGTACTTTCTGATAAATTTTTGATAAGCAGAACCAGGAGAAATTCCATTTTTAGAATTTTCTAATATTTTTCTCCTTTGAGCTATGATATTCTTATTGTGGTCAATGATATTATTTAATCTAAAATTTTAGTGAAATTCAATTTTCGGACATGTTGGGAAAATGTTTCAGTTTCAAAAATTCAGTGAATTTGATAATTTTTTTGGAATTCAATGTGTCCGGAGCAAAACTCAAATGCTAAAATTCAAAACATTTCATTTTCAGAAAAAATATACTTTCTCGTTCAGATTTCAAATAACAGATCTTTAAGTGTTATGAAAATCAAAATGTTTACCACAACCAAGCGAAATTTCACAACTTTGAGAATATTTTTGGTTTCAAGGATTTTCAACATTTCGATTTCTATGATATGCTGGGATTCTGCAATTTTAAATCTTTGGAATTTTAATATTTTATCATCTCTGATATTTTGGACTCCTTAGAAAACAAATTTCTGTTTCCGATTTTTTAAAATTTTTACTGGAATCGAAAACCGAGTTCATGAAATAACAATGAGACGAAAATTTATGAAAACAGGCCCATCAATCAACCCGCCAAGTGAAAATCATTCAAAAGTGTGAAACAATTTTTTCGGTTTCAAAAGTTTCTCAATTATTGGAGGGCTTTTACTATTTCAATGGTCCTCCACCGACATTAGCTTTGCGTTTCATAATTCAAATACATCGAAAACCGCAAAACATTGATATTCTGAAACATCGAATTCTGAACATTCTTGAACTTTAGCCCTGAAAGTGCCCAAAAATTTTGAAAACTTCTCAAAATTTTTCTGTTTCAAGAACACAAAATTTTCGAAAATTACTATCACTTTTAGTAAGAAAACCAACTACGCTTTGAAAATTATTGAGACTGATAATGTCTAAATTATGAATATCTTGGTATACGAAATTCTCCAGTATCCTAGAACTCAAAATCTCGAAAATTTTCCAAAACTTCTCTGTTTCAACAACACAACAGTTCTTTAGAGTTTTGAAAAATGGAGTTGGATTTTGGATTCCATATTAAATTTTTGGTGTGTTTTGAATTCCAAGCCCTGTATTTTCTTGATTTATCGAGTTTTCTAGAGTCTTAGGTTTCTCAAAACACCAAAAGCTAGAGAATTGTTTCATTGATTTTAGTATTATTGCACTGAAGTCTGTGGTCAGCTGGCTTTAAAGGCGCATGGGGATATTTGAGAGGATACCTTCTCAGGGCACAAAAATACGTCTGCGCCTAAGAAGGCGCACTTCACGTTTTTGAGTTCATCGTAATGTGCAGACGTTTTGTTCGTGCCCTAACAAGACATTCTCTCAAATAAATTCATACGTTTTTAAAGGCAATTGACAACAACATGAAATCTGCATCAAAAACAACAACCAATACTTACCAAGGGAATTAATTGAAACAGAAAATTTACAAAAAAAAATCGAAAAATTTCCAGCCGCACGAACATGAACGAACACTCCTCCCGCTCCCACGCAATCTTCATCATCACCGTGGAGTGCTCTCGGATTGGTGCAGATGGCGAGAGTCATATTACAGTAGGACGTCTCAATCTAGTCGACTTGGCAGGATCTGAGAGGCAGTCCAAGACGGGTGCCACCGGCGAACGCTTCAAAGAAGCCACCAAAATCAACCTATCCCTTTCCGCCCTTGGAAATGTCATCAGTGCTTTAGTGGACTCGAAATCCGCTCATATTCCTTATAGGGACTCGAAGCTTACAAGACTATTACAAGATAGTCTAGGCGGGAATTCAAAAACCGTGATGGTAGCTTGTATCGGTCCTGCCTCGTATAATTTTGAGGAGACTTTGGGTACCTTACGGTATGCCAATAGAGCCAAAAATATCAAGAATCAACCGAAGATCAACGAGGACCCCAAGGACGCTTTGCTTCGAGAGTTCCAGGAAGAGATAGAGATGCTCAAGGAGCAGTTGAAGCAGAGGAAAACGAAATCGAGAGGCGGGGGGACCCAAAGTTATTATGACGCTGAACGGGCTAGACTTGAAGATGATATAGAGGCAATTCAAAAAGATGATTCTTTGATAAAGCAGGAGAAGGATAGGCTGATAAGGGAAATTCAAGAAAAACATGATCTCTTGGAAAAGGAAAGGCTAGAGCAAGCGAGAGTGGCCGAAAGGATAGCGAATATTCAATCGAGGCTGATAGTAGGATCTGAGGAAGATGGACGGTTGGAGTCGCGGACCAAGGAACAACATGCACAACTTGAAAAAAAGAGGAAAGAGTTGGCGGAGCAGAAGCGGAGAGAAAGGGAAATGGTAGAAGCATTGGAAAGACAAGAAGAGGATACTGTGGACTTGAAGCAAACGTTTTCGGATCTGAGGCAAGAGGTGGAGGCGAAGACGAAGAAGATGAAGAAGTTGATGATCAAGTTGAGACAGGTAAGCATTTTGTAGTCTGTCGGTACATTTTAAAGGAGCATGCAGTTGTTGCAAACGATATCTCGCGAAAAATTATGAAAATTGCTTTGGATGATGCATGCGATCATAAAAAAAATTTGCGCATTCACAACAGTGGCCTAGAAAATGACTGTTGTGAAAATCTAGGCTATCTTTAAGCCTAGAAGTGATCATTTCTGAATTTTGGGACGTTATGATTAGATTACATGGAATAACTATTGAATTTCAATGGCAAGTTTTTTTCTGTTCCAAGTGAAACCGAGATGATTCGTTTTGTGGGAAATGTTACTTCCCAGACGATGTGCTAGACGCTAAACTTTGACTGTTTCGAAAACAGCAGCCACCTTCACCAATATCTGAAAATGATTATAATGAATCATTTTGAAGTTAGGTCGCTTGATGGCATGTTCGAGTAAAAGGTTATGATCATAAGAACATGAAAAATGCTGCATTAACAAAGATCTGCAGACACTTTTGGACTGTTTCTCATGAAACGGAAGTACTTGATTATGTTGTTTGGAAGGATTTTGGCGGAATCCGAGTAAATTTTTATAATCTGTAATTGAATTAACTGGATAAAATTTTTTTTTTAAGTTTACATCGATTAGTTATAGTTTCTAGCTTGGCTATGCTCTGGATGGCACAGTCGGGCTTGCGCTCAGATGCTCTAGAAATGACCATTTTGGAATTGAGGGGCACCTTGCTAGTGATTGTTTAAGTCTACGAAACTAACTTCTGAATTTTGCTTAAAAGTTTTTATCTTTCACGCGAAACGGAACTTATTTCTTCATATGATTACGACTGGTCGAGCGCTCACTTGAAGTAGGTAATATTGGTAGAAATGGTAGTTTAGAATTTGATTATTTCGTAAATCTAAGTCATTTTCACCAATTTCTAAAAGTGAAGGTGATGTATCATATTGAAGTTAGGTAGACCGATGACATTATACTGTACAAACAAATGCTTATGATCATAACAATGGGGAAGTGCCAGTCCATTATCAAAGTTTTTTGCCCATTTTTAAACTGTTTCTTCTGAAACGGAAGTTTTTGATTACGCTGTAAGTAATGTTTTTAAGCTAAATCAGAGCAACGTTTTATAATCTGAAATTGAATTAACTGGATACAATTCTTTTGAAGTTCACTATCCGTTAGTGATGGTGTTTAGATGAGATAAATGTTGGCATTTTGCACTAATTCTTGAGTTTTTTAAACAAGTTTTTTTGTTTCTATAGAAACAGTAAAGTTTCGATTTTTGGCCCTATGCTGGTTTTTTAAAAGTAGAAAAACATACATTTATTATTTCCGTGGTTAATGTTGAAAGCAATAGTACTTTTCTAGGTTACTGGCTTTTCATAGTTCTTATGGCTGATGAGATACACAAATAAAAAATATTGACAAAAAGAGTAACATTTTTAGAAAAAGTTAGAAAAAAAGTTACTGTTTCGAGTGGTACGGAAACAGTTAATGTGAGCAATCCAAACCATTAGTTCCTGTCTATTTATTTCATACTAAAGCTATTGTGATTTAGAAAAACTTCGTTGATACATTCACGCTCTGTAGGGAAAACTCTATTCTATTGCGCGTATTTCATCGTCGACTGAAAACTGTGCGTCGAAATTGTGCTGAACCTTTTGTTTGAAACGGGAACGTTTTTTGGAATACATAGAGTACACTTTTTGAGAAGTACACCATCTTTTATATCTCATGGGAGTCTTAACTTCTTTGCTTTGTCGAAACCTAAATTGTGATATGTTCTAACTGTAATGAAAATTAGATAGATAGATAGATTTATTTTTTGCATTTTTGATCGTTTTGTAATGGGTGTCTAGAATTATTCACACTCTTCAAAACATTACTATTTTATTATATAAGAATGTGAACAATGAGTTTCTAGGATCTCTGACATTAATTCAATTGTCTCATCTTTATTCTTGCGCTTACTCTTCATGCATCAGAACATACAAATTCTTCTAATTTCTTACTGTTTCATGTGAAACGGAAACTTTTTTCTCAAATTGGGAGTTTTTTGGTTGATTCTCAAGGAAAACATCAGTTGCTCATTTTAATGTTATCGTTTCTTATTCCCGTTCAACTTTAACTCAATAGAAGTTCACTAACTTTATTTCTAATTTGGATAATGCTAAAGTTCAATCGCACAATAGTAAACCAACTTTTCTGTTCCACGACATTTCTGAAATTAATAAGAATCGTGACTAGTTAGATATTTTTATTGACCGGAGAATCAATGTTTGTCAAACTCCTAGGCCATTGCTTCAAACATTCATAAAACTCGTGAATGAGAATGAACAACAAGGCTTAGAATTTTCAAAAACGAAGACGTCTGGTTTCTTCATCTTTATCCAAACAATATTTGCTGTTTCAAGTAAAATGTAGAATGTGTGAACTTTTTATTGAAAACTGATGGGTGTTGGAAATAAGGTCAATATTTCATTTATGAGTTTCTGATCTTGACTGAACACAATTGTGCACAAGTTCTACTTTGAGAAAAAATCTTCTTTTTTATCGTGAGACAAATATTAGCTCTTGAAAAGATAATTTTGGAATCTATGAGAATTATGGTTTTTAATGCTTTACATGAGCTTTTTAAAATAATGAATGAATTTCATGATAAACTTTATTGTTTCAAATAAAACAGAAAATAATTAATTGTATAGGAATAATTGCTCGAGTGTTAATCTGTAGTAGGCAAAAAGGGAGCATAGAATTAGACTATTTCGAAAATCTAGATCACTTTTAGCGACATCTAGGAAGGAATAGTAATTTTAATAGCAGGTTACTGTAGAGCATTGTAGTGTTCAAAGTGGTCATGATTATACGAAACAGGTTATCAAATCATTACTGTGATCTTTTGAGCAGTTTTTTTTTCTGTTCCCGGTGAAACAGAAAGTACTTGGTAATGTGGTTGAAAATGTTCGGACACTGAATAGGATTTGAAAAGGTGATTATAATCTGAAATTGAACATACTGAACAAGAAATGTGATGTTTACTATCCATTGGCAATGGTGTCTAAATGGGATTTGCTCTGAATAGAAGCACAAGTTTAAAACTTTTTCGAACAAGTTTTCTGTTTCTATAGAAACAGTAAAGATTTGATTTTTGACCCTATGCCAGTTGGTTCGACGATAGCGATACATATGTTTGTTAATTCAGTGTGATAATGGTGGTAAGAGCAAGAAAACACTTCTAGACTTTTCCATAGATCTCGTGATTGATGAAATACACAAATTGAAAAAATATTGACAAAGAGTAACACTTTTAGAAAACTTACTGTTTCGAGTGGTACGGAAACAGTTAACGTCTATTCACTTTATACTAAAGCTATTGAGTTGTAGAAATTATCCGTTGATGCATTCATGCTCTGTTGAGAAAGCTCTATTCTATCGCGCTTATTTCATCTCCCACTGAAAACCATGCGTCGAAAATATGTAAAAACTTTCCAATGAAACCGGGAAAATTTTCTCGAATACATGAAATGAACCATGTGAGCTTATCGTTACTATCTCACATTATCCTCTAAAACCAAACAAGTTTCCTTGATTTTTTTTTTCAAAACCGGAAGTTTTTACTGTTTCAAATGTAACCGAAAACTGGATCGCTCTGCTTTGAAGATGATCACTTTGAAGATCTCTCCAGGTGTAATAGTGTCGTCAATTTGTTTGTGATGGGAATCTAGAATTTTTCACAGTTCATTTTTTCAAAAACATGACTGTTTCACACGAACGCTAAATTTGAATTCAGAAACGCTCGGTAGTCACATCTCATTGAATTTAAGAAAATATTAGTAGTCCATGTGATTTAGAATAGCTGTTGAGAATAGTTTACAACTGGTACTCTAGAGAAATCGAGTATCCCTAGTCTTACCTTGGTAGCTTAATTTCTCATCAGAGCGCATTTACCTTATCAAATTTTGTTCATTGACAATCAAAGAGGCACCAGTTATCGAAATGTTTTCAAATATGTCCGTTTCACCTGAAACAGAAAAATGCTGAACTTCAAACTTCTAACAATCTTTCGGAAATTTTTTTTGCGAATATTGAAAAAACATGTCAGAGAAATTGTTAGTAGAGCGCACATGCACATTCCCCCAAAAATCCTATTTTTTCAGACTCGAAACGAGATCCGCGACATGTCGGGAATGTTCTCAGATGAACGACAGAATTTGGATGAGACGATATCGGAGATCAGCAAGGAGTTGAAATTGAAGTAAGTTTAGAATCTCTGAGTCTGATAGTTAGAATCTAACAAATTTCCTAAACTTAAGCCCTAGGTTCGAGAAATCTCAGAATCTTCTAGAATATTCAAATTTCAAATTCCCGCCTAAAACGATTTCTAGTACGAATTCATGTAATTACGCATTCCCATGGTCTTCACATCTGTCTTTCATCATCGTTCCCTCCTCCATCTTCTTCTTCTACTTGCGTTTTCGCATAACAAATGTAATATGATACGATTTTCGTATTCTGTTTCTTCTCTCTTCAGAATTCTCCGTCCTCCTTCTCTTTTTTATTCATTTTCTTGAAGACACCAATGTATGTTTCAAGACATATCTTGCCGGAAACTGTCATTTGGAAGTGTTGAATACTTCGATGTGATAAGATTTACTGTCCATTAGATATACTATGGTAGCCAGTTATGTTGTCGTGACGATTTTTTTTGAAACTGTGGTTTTTTTCATACAACATCATCATAGGAGATTGCACCAATCAAATTTTGAAGCCTCACTGTGTCTTTACAAAACTTTCGAAACAGAAATTTTATTTAGTATCGGTCAATGTCCGTATTTGTTCATCTGAGCCATCTGTAAGAGTCGGTCTCTTTGAACAACTCCTTGCGCCTGGTATCTCTTCCCAACATACTTTTTTGCAATTTTTTCCCAGATTATTAACTTGGAGTGGATTGCCTAAAACCAGTATTTTGAACTCCTTTTTTAAAGTTTGTGTTTTTGTATTGAAATCTATCTCTGAAATTAGTACGTTAACCTAGTTTTCATGGCTATTTGGCAGAAATGGAAATTGAATTTGGAGGTTTTAGAATTTTAGCTTTTAAATGGTATAGGACATGTCTGACCGGTCGCTGGTAAGAAACATTACTATGTCTCCTAGTAAGAACTGCTTATCAAGCTTTCTCCCAATGGATGTTGATCTGTTCTTTTGTGATAAGCAGAGAAAAAAATTTACCAGCCACACTACCTCATTGAGAATAGCTAAACTCTTCCCCATACTCTGAAGCAGGCAATTTTTAAATGAAGATCGGTACATCTAGTGAACAGGAGGCAATGGAAACCCACTGAGGATTCATCACTTATTCTGATTTTTCAACGGATTTGAAACAGTAAAACTAAACTTCATTGAATATTATTTTGGAAGAGCAATACAAATGTATCAATTGATATGACATCTAAAAATTTAGACACATCAGCCTTATTTACTCCATATACGATACTCATAGTACCGTATCTTTTTTGTCAATGAAGAAAATGTTGTGACGACCAATCAAATTTCAAAGCTCTGCTGTATCGTTAAAACCCTTACAAAACAGCAATTTCACTGAATACTAACCGAGGCCTGTATTTTTTTTAACCTGAGCCCTCTGTGAAAGTCTGTCTCTCAAACAATGTCCCCACAGCTGTTCGAATTTGACTATTTTGACTGGTTCACCCCTCCAAGGAAAAAATTTGTGATTAGTCTCTGTCAGTAACAAATTCGTAATTGCTTATTTTCAAAACGGACATTTTTTCTGCAACTACATGGCTTTCATTGCAAATTTGACGATTTTTAGTACATTTGTTAGCCTATTCGTTTTTATCCGCTTTCCTGTTTTAATATTAATAATAAACTGATACTAGTATTTTGAACAGATTATCACGCAGTTCACAAAATCTTGAAGCAGAACATGTTTTTCTGAAAGAATCACTCTGAAAAGAGACGCACCGTCAAATTTTCTTCATATTTCGATGTAAAGGGAAAAAAGATCTCTGAATCATATTCATACACAAACCATCTGACTCATTGTTCTCTTGAAACAGTAGTTTGTAATTTCCATATACCTTGTCTATTAGCAGATGGAAGGGTCATTTTTAGATAAAAATTTAAAGAAACAGTCACTTTTTTATTGAATGAGTGCCCAGTTTTTTACTTTTTTTCTTTGCTAACTTCCGCTCTTGATAGTCTGTCTAGAGTTGTCTAAATAGCATATCCTTTTTCTGAATCTTTATTGCTGCCAACTTGGAACAGTAATTTTACCCTAAACTCACCATTTTCTACAATTCAGTTTGAGACCGTATGCGTAACTATGAACTTTTCTGAATTTTCGTTATTCAACGGCTTGTCTAATCATTCGGTTTCTAAAATGTTGGAATCGTTGTTGCAATCAAAATTGTTTAAATTTTGGTGAAGCTGGGAAACACTAAAGTTTTATTCCAAACAATTTCTTCTAATCCATCAGATGAATCTGAACGAGATTTCAAACCAAAACTTTTGGAACAGTGATTTTTCGCATACAGTTTTCTAAGTCTTCTTACTGAACAATGACCTCATTAAAGTTCCTCCCCAACCTCCTTAATCCTCTATTCTTCTATATCACACTAAAATTCTCCTGCATTTTCAGACTCCTAATCGTGGAGAACTTCATCCCGCCAGACGTCAGTGATCGGATAAAAGAGCGTGCCGAATGGGATGAAAACGAGTTTCGGTGGAATGTCACTGCTTTCCCATCGACGTCTTCAACTCCAGTGAATAACGGACCAACTGGGAACGGTATGTTGTTTTTGGAGATACGTTTTGGCGACGAACTGAAGTTTTCGATTTTTGAAAAATTTATAGATAATCAGGAACAGTAGTGAACATTTTGGGTGTGTACAGATTATCATGTTTCTCACCATAGAGTAAGCGACATAAAAATTAGCGCAATGTTTTTGGTCTATATTTTTTCTAGGGGTTATTCTCAGACCACATGATAAAAACATTGCATGTTGCACCACACTCTACGAAAGTTACAATGAATAAGTAGTAATTTTTTGTAGTCCCCACTGGCATGCTCTACCTTAATGAAAATCTTGTTTTTTTTTAGTTGATTTCGCAAAATCTTGAAACAGTGAAATTTCGAAAAAACTTTAGAAATTTGGCTTTAGAAATTTTCTGTATCAAACAATCTAGATAATGGTTTTGCACACAGAAGTTTGTTAATTCCTCCAAATTTTCCTCCAAATAAATTCCACGTAGAATGATATAAAAATCTCGAATTTTCAAAAATTAGTTGAGACTTTTTTCAAGGTCGCAAGGAACTTGATGCTCTACTTTCTTTTGGTTTTTTAACAAGGGTTGCTGCCAATCGAATTGACAAATTTCTGACAGTGAAACTTTACTAAAAGTGTCTGAAACAGAAAATTAGCACCAAAAATCTTGAATTTAAAAAAATTTTACAGGCTGAAGATTTCTGGCAGTGGACTGGAAAAACGATATTCTCACTGGTATCGAGTTCTGAAATACACTATATCAGAATCTAGGGTAGTTTTTGTATCAATCGACATAGAATTTTCTGAGAACTAATTCTCTTGGTGGGTAAAATCACTGCTTGAAATGCTATCAGCTGTTTTGGGCATTATTTTCTCTAGGAGTAATTTTCAAAATACCCGCCAAGAGAAAATATGAGTCGATTATTTTAATTTAAATTTTAAATTTAAATTTTAAATTTTAAAAACATCTGAAGTTTTTGTGTTCTTACATAGACACCAATTGAAATTTCGTTTTTCGAGTCGATTTCCCAAAATATTGAAACTGTGAAATTTTCAAAAACTTTGAACTTTGGTTTTGGAAATATTCTGTAACAAACTATCTGGTTAAGGTCTTGTTTTCAGAAGTTTGTCAATTACAGTGAAAATTGTCGCTTAATCATCACTAAATTTATGTTTCACGAAAATTTTGAAAAAACATGAATGACTTGGGTGGGAGTAGTGATCACTTGGTTGTTGCTAGCGTTTTCTGATTATTTGAAGTAACTTTAAAACTTGCGGTTTCCTTTTTACCATCCAAAAATGTTTCTGTTTCGAAGCAAATCTATGAAAAATTTTAACTTTCTCTACTTAGTAACAAATTGAGTTAGTCGAAATTTTCAGTTATCGAAGTGAACGAAGACGGTGTGCTCACTCGGTCCTCCGGAGCGGACAGCGGGGTCTCTGTCAGTGGTGGAAACGGAACACCCGCCACGACGTCGTTGGACAAGAGATTGGTAGGTCAAAAATCTTAAAATTTGGAAGAAAAGACAAATTTCCACCCAAAAGGAAGGGGTCCCTCTATTTGGGGAGATATTTTGTATGCATTGAGAAAAGGAGGAGAGATTTTCGATTCTTAAAAAATTTAGAAAAGAGGAAAAATTCGAGAACAAAAAGAGAAAAGAAGGACAATTTTGGGAAAAGGGAGTCATGTGAATTTAGGCGAGGGGTGAAAAGCAAGCCCCAATTTTGAGCTCTGTTCTTTTTCTCTATTTTTTTTTTGGAGGTTCGTTTGGAGCTGGACTTGGCTTTGGCCCATTTTTGTTGAAAGATTTTATTTCTTGAATTTTTTCTGTTACAGAATAGACTGATTTTCTAGAGATTTTTGGTGGAAAACCAATATTTGGTTGGAACTTTGTATGAATTTTTTGGTAATAGGGGTTCAGAGATGCGCTATTAGGGGAATTTTGACTTCCGATAACTCATAATTCATTAACATCCAGAATATTATTACACGTCGACGACAAGCATATCAAATTTTATCAAAATAACACTGTTTCAGCGTCAGAAGATGAAACAGTAAAATTTGTTCCTTCAATGTCGATTTCGTAACCATACAATAAAATAACTCCAAAAATCAACTGTCTTGATAAATAGTTAAATTTAAATTGATACTTCCAAGGAACTATAACCTACAAGTCAATATTTCTAAAAACATTACATAACATTACATTAAGCCGAAAGCTTTTTAGATTTTCTAGGAGGGCCGTAGGCCCTGAAAAAAAAGTCGAAGGCTTCTTAGACTTTTTAAAGGTGGCGTAAGCTTTGAATAGGAGCCGAGGCTCTGTAAATCTTATTGAAGGGCCGCGAACCTTTAGAATAGAATCCGAAGGCTTCAAAGTCAAAAAACAAGCGGACGCCAAGTGGTCCACCTGGTATCCACCTGGTATTTCTAAAAACATTACTGTTTAAAAGTTAATTAATGAAACAGTAACTTTTTGCCTTTTTTGATTTGTGGTTTGAAAACTCTCCCGAACTTTCTAAACTTTAGTTTTGCCACAACGTCCACAAATTTTCCAAAAAATTCATCCTGAACAAAAGGGAAGGAATCGTCTTATCACTCTCTCTAAAATATCACTGTTTCAAAATCTAACTTTGAAATGGTGAAATTTCATTTTCGTTGATCCCTCTTTGTTCACATCAACTTACTGGAATGATTGAGGAAAGATGTGAAATGGTCCTTTTGGTCTTTTTCATGACCATTTCTCATGAAATATGTTTCATTTTTTATTTTTGTTTCATGTCAAAAAATCGAAAACTCAGGAATAACTTACTCCATCTTTATTATTTAGTCTAGACATCAGAGAATCAATAATCGCAATTCAATGTTCCAAAAAGAATTACTGTTTCAAAAACAAAATTTGAAACAGTATGTACTGTGTTTTTAATGCGTACTGGAGACGCGTTTGAATTTCTTTATATTTCAATTTGGCTAATGTTACATGAAAAAAAACTATTACAGTTTACAAGCACACAAAAAAAGAATTACATAATTGCATCAAATTCGAAAAAAAAAATTTTCACGGTTTCATAGCTTTCATTTGAAACATTAGCTATGTCTTATCTTCAGTTTGAAAACTACATTTGTAGTCAGAAAGCAGAAAATATCTAGAATTGAGTTCAAGTTTTTGAAAGTTTAAAGCTGAGAACTACAAGTAGGTTGGAAGGTGTTCATTGTTTTGAAATTCATCTTTCAATTAGCAATTCCAAATTCCTCCGTTCAATCGATGGCTCTTCCATTATTTCCATACTTTCTGAGCGTCTACTTGAAAATTCGGCAAACGGTATTTAGACCTCTTATCCTTGCCCTGGAATTTTCACTGTTTCAGATGTGAAGCATAGTTAACAATTTTTCTTTCTCATTAATGCTTCTGTGTCCTCATTTCAATTCACATTTTTCAGGTAGCAACACCCGGCTGCCGCCGGCCAATGTCCATGTGTGAACGGATGTTGGTGGAGAGAGCGAGGGAGCAGTTTAGTAACCAAAGACGACCTCCGATATCGGGTAAGCGTATATTTGGTTTATTAAATAATTAGTGTGTTATGATCCATCTGAACACATTGACTGAAATAACAGAGAACTTGTTGTACCAATGAAACTGGAAAATTCGTTGTGAGGAAAATACATTTTTACTGTTTCAGAAAAACAGGTCGTTTTAGTGCTAAGAGGCAATGCTATTCTGTAGTGTATATGATTTACATATTTAGCCTACCAAAGTCGCCTGAAGTGATTGACATTTTCTTTCGCTTTTTTTATGTTAAGAATCAGATATACATGTATAATAGACCAGCATCGTCAACTGCAAGTGAATTAGGCACTATTTAATTTAAAATTTCGCGAAACAGAAAAAGAAATGTACTGTTTCGGTGAAGTTGGAACAAAAGATAATATACTCAAGTTGTGCTAACGTTTCGAAATAGAGAATAAATAGAAAAAAATGGGAAAAAATTTACTATTTCGAAGTTTTTTAACGCTTCGAAAAGTTCTGTTCCGCTAGTTTGTTTTCGTTATGGATTTGAACGACTAGCTCTTCTAGAACCAAAAAAACTGGTGTTTCGCAAACGTTCTCCTAGAGCTAAAACTATTTTTGAACAAGTCACAGTAACTTTTTAGAAGATTAATTTTTCTGTTCCAAGAAATTTGATTATTTTGGGGTCACATGTTTGTAGCATTAACTTCGAAGTAAACGGTATATTTGGACAAAAAAATAAGCGATCAGACGTTCCTCTCAAAGTCGATCACACTGTTTTTGGATAGAAGACGACAACATTTTTTTCTGTTTCAAATTTTTATCAGGATTGGTCTTCTGGCTACCAGGCTATTATGGCGCGTACTTGCAGTAGAAAGCAAAACCATATGTATGTAATTCAACTTGATTACATGACAAATACACAGACAGACCAAAAATGTATCTATATTTTTTCCCTGTTTCAAAAATAGGATTTCTTCTTGGTCAGAAAACCAAAGTGATTCCGCATGGGCATTTCAATTCTGTGAAAAATTAGTTGTTCCGTAGTTGTCTCAATAGTTTGACTTTTTTTTGTCAGAAATTGTTGTTTTTTTAATTGCTGTAAGACCAATACCAGTCAGTTTAACGCTAAGTTCTTGAGGATTTTGTTTTAAACATGGTAAAACTGTTCTCGTTTCAGTGAAAATTGACAAGAAAGTAGGGCTCTCATTCTGTACTGAGGATTCCAACAGATGACGAAATGTCATGTTTCACTGTTTCAAAACTTCTTTTCGCTCAGAGAACTGTGACAAGCTACAGTTTTCGAATCAAAAATTCAAGCCCAAATCATCAAACATTTTCTTCACAAAAGGATCTTTCAGTTGTTCAAAAAACCACAAAAGCAGACAAAAATGAAAGAAGTGTTTGAATTTTCATATAAAAATCTTTCTGTTTCCAAAATTTTCAAAGTTGAAATATCTGCTTTCTTGGCAATTTCTAGCCATTAAATCTAGACAGAATTTTTTGGAACTCATTCATGTTAATGTAACTGCTCATTTAATTCAAAAAACACTCAAAGTAACATAGCCAAAAATTTTAACATTTTTTCCTGTTTCCTCAAAATTTTATAGTGGCTGGTAATTACATAGTAGTTAATAGTCTCAGTCTTCTAAGTATTCGAACTTGATCACTTTTTATGTCAATCTCTCCGGATGTCCGGATGTCCGGACATCTAGACACACAGACAGACATACTAATAAGTGACCTTCTGAACCCTCATAATCTGGTCCTCTATTTAGTCTCCCTCTTCATCTTCTTATCTTTTCCTCTAGATCAGTTCTCCTCCGGAAAACTGGATGTTTCTTTTTCTTTTTTTCCGTCCCGTCACTATCTATTTATCTATGCAATAGTGATGAGGAGAGGAAGTCTCCGCCTAGATAATGATGCTCCCTTTTTCTTCTTCTTCTTCTCCGTTTTTTTCCCTGTCGTCTCCACTCTCTCGTCATTTGTGTGTACTCTTTGCCCCCCGGAAGACCGGGGGGGGGGGGGGGCAATTGTCACTTTTTTCTCTCTTCTACTACTACTATGTTTCTTTTCTTCTTTACACATAGTGACAGATAGATACACACAAATGTCTGTGACGTTTCATTGTTAGAATGGCTCCACCTTTCTTCATTTTGATTGTTGATTGGGAATGGTAATTGGTGGTTTTTTGGAGCCTTGAAGAAGGGTTTCGTTGTTTTGGAGTTTGAGAAGCTTATATTTTGAAACATTGGATTCATAGAACTGAATGTATCCGCCTAGCAACTTTGATAAAAATCCAAATTTAAAGATTTTTTGTTGAATCAGTGAAAAATTCTTCAACATTGTGGAGAAAATTAAATATATCTAGTGTTAGAATTGAGGGACGTTGATTCATTAAATTATCCGTTTTCCATTTTTTGAAATTATTTTCATGAAACAGTAATGATTGTTATTTCTTTTTACTTTTCAATAACATTTATACTATGGACATACCAATTTTTTAATAAAATCTCAAAATGTTGAGTTCTAAGTGAAACAGAATAATTCCTACTCAATTTAACAAATAGTGGTCTCTCTAACAGTCATTAGCTAAAAAATTAGCTAAAAACAAAGACATTCCTTTTGAAAATTTTTATTTGCAATCACTCGCTGAGCCCCTAGAAACAACAGTTAACTTTCTACTACACCAGGAATTTCAACTATATCAAAGTTTATGGTACAAGCTAGTATCGTGCTATTCTGTTTCTGTGTTTATCCGTACTATTTTCCCGATACGTATTGACTTATCAACCCAGTTCTGATTTGAATACTGATATTTGAAACAGTGCAAATTTTCCAAATGATATAATGGCTTTTATCAATTCCAAAATTATAATCCAAATCTTGCAAACTTGCTGAAACCGAAAATCGTTATAAACATGTCTCGCTACAATGATTGTTTTTAATTCAGCTTCCAGATCTCGAACTGATTTTGTATCTTTCCTTCTTCTAATGACTTTCTAGTGAAACAGTCTTTTTTTCTCGATGTTTCCGTTTT
Organism: Caenorhabditis sinica; assembly: GCA_963932045.1. Taxonomy (NCBI): domain Eukaryota; kingdom Metazoa; phylum Nematoda; class Chromadorea; order Rhabditida; family Rhabditidae; genus Caenorhabditis; species Caenorhabditis sinica. Next base: position 7,746,911 of record OZ009940.1, on the reverse strand, counting down.
CAAGATTTCATTTTACGACATTGTACTACCAATTAAAAAGTAACTTCTCTCATGTTCTACCTAAATCTTCTGAAACAGTAAAAATTTTTTCCCTCTTTTCCCGATTTTTCTCCAAAGCACTATTTTAATTTTCCAGGTAACAGCTCATTCGTGGAAGCTCAAATCCCCGAAGAGACCATCCGGTTCTGCGGGGAAAACGTGGTGGTTTTCAACGCTCTGGAACGGTACTTCCCAGATGTGACCGACTCGGATCCAGCCACTTTTAGCACTATGGTGAGTTCTTTAACGTTCTACAGAGTTATTGGCAAAAACTTGAAATCCTTGCATATATGTTTCATAGGAAACAGTGTTTTTTTTTGGTAAAAAAGATTGGTCGGAATATTTAGAATCTGCATAAATAGTTAGTATAGAACTTTGTTTCTAGGAGTAAGAGACGCAGACACTCTTGCTTCTCTGCGTCTCTTGCTCTTTCATTTTTGAGAGAGCCACTCAACTTTGAGCGCGTATATCTTAAGAACCAAAAAAGCTATCAAAAAGCTGCAAACTACAAAAATATAGTAAATCTAATTTGCAATTTTTGATAATAAACAAATAGTTATGGATATTCTGGAATTTGAGATATAAGCGCTGGAAGTTAGAGAGAGAGAGAGAGAGAGAGAGAGAGAGAGAGAGAGAGAGAGAGAGAGAGAGAGAGAGAGAGAGAGAGAGAGAGAGAGAGAGAGAGAGACACAGACGACGAGAGTATTTTAGCTGTTTTCGTCTGTTATGTAGCAATGTTCCCTGTTTGCTGTCCAGTAACTTCATCAAATTCTTTGATTTTCATACATTTTCCCTGTTACAGTAAAAATTTTTTTAGAAATATTCAGTTTTATAAATGCCGAAATTGCTCGTCTAATATCTCTGGGAAGTACCGTATTTACTCTAATAGTGGGGCACCTCTTATTGAAGGGCACCTCTAATATAAGGGCATCTGGGCATAGAGGTTGAAAAATAAAAGGGCACCTCCAATTGAAGGGCACCCCTAATAAAAGGGCGCCCGGCAAAAATGTTTCGGTTAAAAGTTTGGCGAAAATACAAAAAATTGCGAGATTTTTTTGGAGAAAGTATGCATTTTCTACTGACTGAAAGCAATTTTTTTTGATTTCACTTGATTATCCTCTATTTTAGCCGCTGCATCGTAAGTTCCAGATTTTCAGCAATTGGTTGAGAAATACAAGGGCACCTCTATTTGAAGGGCGCCTCTAATATAAGGGCATCCAAAAAATGGGGTTGAACAATAGAAGGGCATGCCCCACTATTAGAGTAAATACGGTATTTCATTTTTTAACATTTTCCCCGAAACAGGAATTTATTTATAAAGTTCATTTACTTCCCTGTTCTCTGAGTCCAACCGAGATAAACGTCCAAATCCTCAACCTCGTTATTATTCCCCTTTCCCCCCCCCTCTCTAGTAGCAAAAAAAGCTATAAATACCTGAAAAACCAGAAAACCAAGGATTATACATGTGCGGATGCAGGATGTATCACATGCACCAAGTCCTTTCCCCTCTCTCACACACTTTTTTCATGATTAGTCTCGTTATAATCCCACTTTTTTTTCCATTTTTCTCTGCGTCTTTCTGAAATTCGTACTCTCTAAAAATCTCTACTCCATCTGCATTAATGAGTTTCAGAGCTCAACAAGTTTTGTGACTAGATGTAATCTCTTTTTTTTAATTTTTTAATCTTTTGAGAAAAAATAGTGTGGAAAAGTGAGAGTCGCAGAGAAACCAAAGATTTTTAAAAAATTGCATAGGATTTAAGAATTGGAAAACTGAAATTATTGAACTTTTCGAGTTATTTATGAAACGGAAATATTTGAAAAATTTATAGATTTATTCTGAATTTGGTCACATTAAACATGTGAAATAAATCAAATTATTTTTGAAAAGGAAAAAAAGGTTAGAGACGCAGACAATCTCACTTCTCTGGCTCTACCCTCTAGATCAGTTTTTTCAGCTAAATCCATATTTTGTGTTTATTCTTTTTTGTATTCCCTCCAATGTCCTAAATTTTCGATTTTTCAGTCAGAACGTCGTCCATCAATCGAAAATCTGACGATCGACGCGTCGAAGGTGCTCGTGCCCATTCTGAATCACCAAGGGCAACACCAACAATCGACAATGTCTCTGAAGTGAGTTTGAATTTTTACTGTTTCGAAAATTTTTCAAGGTTTGGCGGGGGTTTGAATCGGCGATACGAGGTTCGGTCTTCTTGGGAGCTATCAAATTGAGCGAATTTATTTTTCAGAACATAGCAATTTTCAAAAAATCCCTATTTTTCCAGGAACTCAAAAAACGGCTCAGCCCGCAACGACACGCAACACATGCCACCAAACAACGGAACAACATCGATGAGACGAAGTCATCATTATTAGGAGGAGACGAGGAAATGGAGAATTTGAATATGAACGGAATAGAATACGTTGATTATCTTATTAGTGTGAGTTTCAGGGAAAAAATACGGAACTTTTAAGATAAAAATCAAAAAAATTGGGAAAATTAGACCCAATGAAATGAGCATGTCAAGGTGAAAAATGTCAAAAAATCGATCTCAAAACGAAATATTTTAGACCAGAAGAATCTCAGTTTTTCATCAGTTTTCTGGACAATTTTTTGCTGAAAATTAGGATTTTTAATCGTAGAAAACCGCAAATTGACCCTTTCCTAATTTTCTAGACAATTTTTTTGCTGAAAATTTTGATTATTCAATCTAGTAAACCCCAAAATGAACCCCAAAACCTCAAATTTCCAGAAAACCGAAGAGCTGACGAGGAAACTGAACGAATCATCATCCACTGATTCTGAGGGTATTTGTGCTGATATGGGCGGAGCTTCTTCCATTTCCACGTACCGTAATCCATCGGCATCATCTGGTCGAGGATCGATGACATCGTCATCGATCAATAATGATCGGATGTTTTTGTCGACGATGTCTACTCCCAGAAGACCTCCTTCAAGAATTCCAGCACTGATGACGAAGAGTTTGCATTCGCCGAGGTAAGGGGAGAAGGCGGGAAATTTGAACTTTTAGGAATAATGGAAATTGGGGAAAATAAAAAGTGGCACCATTGGTTGCTGAGAACGGGCAACGTTTTCATTTTCCTATTGAAACCGGAAATTTGCAAAATCATCGGAAATAGTCAAGGTCTTTCCACTGTATATAAGCCATTTCTACTCTTGAATTTGAATTTTTGCAACAGAAAATTTTCAAAAAACCTCTCACTGTTTCAAACCAAAGTTGAGCTCCAGAAGATTTTTCAAAATCACTAATGAGAATACCAAATTTTTCACTGTTTCACCTGATTAGCATTTATCAAAAAATCTTTGGAGTCCACTGAAGATATGGCAACTATCAATTCTAAAATGCTTCATTTTTCCAGATCCCAATCCACCCCTAACAATCATCATGGACCCCCTAGTAATGGATCTTGTGAACAATTGTGTCATTCGAATTTCGACGGATTCAAAATTGGATTCAGAAGAATGGAAACGGAGATGTTATTGAGTAGAAGTCAGGAAAGACGGCAGATGAGAGCGAGCAGTTATGATCCGAGGTAAGAGGCGGGAACTCGAATTGGGGGCAGTGTAATGAATGTTTAGAAACTTTGAGAAAAAATAGAATTTTTGAAACAGAGTACTTTCACTGATTTTTCGAAAACGTCAAGTTCTGTCCGTAGAACCCGTTTGAAAACCAATAAAGTCATTTTTCCATCTATTATCAATAGAGCACACTTTCACATCATTCATTTTCCTATATGTCATATTTTTCCAGATGTCTCCTAGCCCTGCACCCCACTTCTTCTCATCGTCTCTCCACTTCTGCCTCCGCCTCGATTCCGAATCAATTCCATCAGATGACGTCATCATCCTTCCACAATCCCACGTCTTCATACTCACGTCTTCTACCAAAACGTCCTCAATGGGTCCGAAGTCAACCAGCAAGTCAAGTGCAGTTGGCTGAATCTACAGTATCATTGGATACTGTAGATTATTTGTGGAGGAGTTGTATGAAGACGTCAAGAGGGGACATGGATGGTTTCTATTTAGATTCGGATGAGGATTCTGATTCTGATAGATATTCTCAATTAGATTCAGAATCTCAAGATCCCCTGGAGACTCCAAAACGAAGAAAAACTCTATTATCAGTACGAAAATTGAAAGAAAGGAATCGGAAGAAATTCAGGTGAGAAATTTTTGAAAATAATTTTTTCGGTTTCAAATGTTTTCTGTAAAAATTAAAATACAATTCATTTTTGATACAATCCTTCCAAAACCCAGATTTTCGAAAGTTTCGGATCTATATCCTTTTCGAATCTCAAAAAAATCTCCAAATTTTTTCCAGAAGCTCCCTCCGACGTCTTCAAAATTCCTCGTCAAAACCTTCAGAATCCATCACGTCTTCTCCAAATGATTTCTCTGATTTTCTCTGCGTCTCTTCCCCTATTTTCTATCTCCTCATCGCATTCCTGTTCCGTATTTTACTCTTTTTCACTGAAAATTTCATGTGAAATTTTCTCGGAATTTTCTTCATTTTTTTCGTCGTTGCGGGCCTCTTTTCTCTCTCTTTTTTCCACTATTTTTCGTATGTATTTCCCTTCCAAAAATATCAGTATTGATACGGTTTCTCGATTCGAAATTTTTTGTTGACATGCTAGCTATGGTATTTTTCGCTTTGTCGAACGATTAGTGCTATTTAGATTTTTCTGGATATTCCAGAAATATTCGTGATTTTTGCTAAAGCTAGTACAATTTATGCGTTTCTCGGATATCGAGAAATTTTGATGAATGTCTTTGGATAAACTTTTTCAGTTTCAATGTGTTTTATGAAGAAGTACAATAATTTCAGAGCATCAGTATAACAGGAACTTTTTTATTTTGCAAGCTCATGGTATCCACCCAATGGCAGAAACATCAAAACACTTCTAAAACTTTAATGTGAAACAGTGGAAAAGTGATCCTACTTTTCCATCCAGAAAAAAATACCGTTTCTTTGACAGTACAAATTTCTAAACTTATTTTCAGAAGGATGGAAAGTGTTACAAACAAATATCTATAAATCCACTTTTCAGAGAGGACATCATTTCGGTAGAAATGATCGGGAAAATAATTCTCACACTGCGTCCAACCGTTAGGTTCAGAAAACTAGAAATAGAGTTTTCTAGATCTTTCCGACCATTTTCTTTTCTCGAACCATTTTCTCTCTGTTTCAAGAAATTGCTAGAGCAAGAGAAATTTTTGTTTCAACAATATAAATGCAACGTTCAGATGCAGATTGCAGTCAAAATAAGTTACAGTTTCAAGTTATCAATTTTACCCAGTTTTGTGGAATGAAAATTGATTCCACATACTGGCAACAAGAGAGCTCTCATTGTCTGTGTTTATAATTCCCATTTTTGCTGCCAAACATAATCTTGGCGTTTATTCTTATTCATCCTGCCAGCTACCGTAAAACCTCGAATAGACCGACATGTCGCTCTATTTTACATATTTTGTTTGGCATTTCAAAAATTGAAACAAACAAAAGTTGGAAATTTTTGGATATTTTCAGCAGAAAACAATACTAATACACACCAAAATCGATAAAAAAACAACTCCATTTTTATTTTTTTCAGGCAAAATTATGGGGGGTCTGCTGAAAGTTAGGTAAACGTTTGTGAGTTTCAGTTCAAATTCATCATTATATGAGACTTGAAACGATCAGAAATTTTCCGAAATCCGGGCCAAGTTTAGATAGACGTCGGTCTATTTTTCAAAGCTCATTTTCTGTGTCGCTGTGTTCTCTCGCCTGCCCATTCCTCCCGACGTTTTTTGGAGTGACAATAGCATGTAGAGAACGGCACTCGCGTATGAATAAATTTCCTGATTCACAGAGCACATTAGTGTTTTTCTGATTATCGAACAATAATAAAAGGCCGTCCTAGGAATCTCTGCTTCCCTGTTTCCAGAAATGTCCAGAAAATCGTTGATTCAATCTTCGGTAATGAAATTTCATTAGACGCATCAATAAACCGACAAACTGTAAAACGAGGCTTACTGTTTCAAAGTTTACAGTTCAGAAAAAAACAAAAATTTCAGCGCTTGGCCGTGGCTATTCATTCAAGTAAGCTTTTGCGTTTTGAGTCGTTTTTGTCATATTTCTAAATATTATACTAGACTCACAGCCGCAGGACAAAATTATCAGAAGTTTATTTTTCGAAACTTCATTGAAGATCAAAAGAAACAGAAAAAAATAGTTGTTTCATTATAATATACATTTTCTGTCTAAAATGTTATCCTAAATTTTTGTTGCACACGATTCAAGAGATTTAATATAACTTGCATTTTTTTAATAGAAGACCTTGCCCGTCTTTCGACACTTTCTGGTAATTCAAGAGAAGACCAAGCCTCACGAAAAGTAACAACAATGAACTAGCGGATTCTCAGCGATCGCAAAACAGAAAAGTTTTATACGGCAAAGTTTCATTATGTTTTGAAAACAAGGATTTTTTAGCTTTTCAGAGTGAATACTTCTCTAAAATTTTATAACTACCTCTAAAGCCATCATCTAGAAAAAACTATACACAGTTTTTGGCGAATGAATCAGAAACGTCGATTCAAGCAAATACGAAAACGGTCTGTTCTTTGGACTATGCCTTTCAGCCCACCAATTTATGTTGAAGGGATTCTTCATAATGCATCATAGATATAAAAATACGTTAGCTCTGTCCAGTTGTTTAGATATTCTTTGTGTGTTCTCTGAAACAGTAAATTTTAACACACTTGTTCACTGTTTCAATATCAGTATTTGTCGTAATTGAGATTGGAGGTGTCATTGCGTTCAATTTCTCAATGATTTCTATGATCTCTATGATTTCAACGTTCAGCACTAAAACAGAGGAATGAGCACTGTGACGATGATCATATATTTTGTTATTCTTAATTTTTAACCGCTTTTTTTCAGTTTTGAAATAAAGCTTTCATTTTTGAATGGCCATCGGTACAAGGAACACAATGATTCTGATTAAAGCTATTCACTCAACAAAATCGTTTTGCAACAGCAAAATTTGTTCAGTAACTGAAATAATCATATGGAACAAACAATTCAGGTGGAAATCTCATCAAACCAAACCTGTGTCATTTTTGAAACATCGACATTTCGTTAACATTTTTCGTGTTTTAACCAATAATTGAAAGAACACCAACGTCTGGTCACCTTGATGATTTACTGGAGGTTCTTTGAATACATCAACAATTTCACTATCAGTTGATGAACTGTTTTCAATTGAAGTATTATGGTGATATGAATAAATGCAAATTGCGACCGACAATCAACTTTCACGCAAATTTTCTTGAAAATTTCACAAAAATTAGGAAGCAACCGTGTTCAGAAATCATCTTTTTTAAAGAAAATATCTGAAAGCCTACAGAAAACTGAGGAAAACAGAAAAATAGTTTTGAAAATGGATTATGTTCCTTTGAATTACTGTCGGTACTTCATGGTGAGATATCGCTGTCCGGTTGTCCGGTTGTCGGCCCCAGGTGGCATTTGTTCAGATCACCATAATAGAGAAAAACATGTCTGAGATCCACTAATGCCATAAATGAGCAGGAAAGTCAATTGGAGAACTTCTGGAGCCAAAACATTTTCGGAAATCGGGGTACGAAGTGCTACAACGGCTGGGACTAATGTACTATTCAACTTTCAAATCACTGTAGAATCCGGATGGCCTTCATTTCCAACATGGTGCTATGAAAACTCGATTGTGTATTCAAAACACATAACAGTTTCCGTTTCAAGATGTTCTGAAACAGTAAAATTTTTTTTCAATTCATTACTTCAATTACTGGACTATGATTTCCGCTGTTTCACCACGATCCTAGTACATTTGGACCTTCCGAACACCAAAATCAAGCTTCAGACTTAAAAAAACACTTTTTTTTGCACACTGATGTGGTGAGGTTTCTCAGACAGTGTGTCTGTTAAAACACATCATCGAAAATGTATTATGTTTTCTTTTCGCACCAAAATTTAAATTGTTTTTGTAACAGTAACTGCTAGAAAAGGTTACTCTTATCAACAGAATCGTCAGGATTACTTGCAAATTTTACTGTTGCTTTTTTCTATTATCAATCTTCCTCATGTTTTGCGAATAATTACATAGACATTTGGTCACAATTGGTCTACTACAAATAACTTTCCGATTCATTTTTCAACAATAGCTTTTTCAGGACGTTGATTGTTGTGCGACAATACAGTGCGTTTCAGGTTTATACGTTCACCCCCGTTTTGAGTCGTAACTTTGGAAGCAGTGTAGATAATGATTAGTACTTTTTAAAATCAGGATCAGAGCACAAAATTACATATTCTGACCAATTTTGAAGAGTATACCTCGAAAACTACCCGAGATATTCCAAAAGTTCTGAAAGTTAGCTTTCTGCAACCGTTTCAGGTTTATACGTCCACCCCCACAGAATGGCTGGTTTACAAGATTTTTTCGAGATCTAAGGATTGGAAATAATGCTAAGTAGTCTGAAAACCCGATAAAAATGTTTTTGCTACTTTTCATAGTTTGGCCCAGCTGGTGGACCATGCTAAATGGATCCTCAGTTAGCACTTTGAACAGAAATTCAAATCTCGGTCACAGGACTAAGATACGAGCTTGTTTTGGTATCAATCAAAGTTCAAAGACGAAGATTACCCTTACGGATGTTTTTACAGTAGTTTCCAGACCAAGCAGAACCAGGTAAGGCTCAGGATCGCATCCGAAGATGTTACACCGATCAGAGGTCAGTCGATCTCCGCTCAATAAGTCAAGTTGAAACGTCGAGTTAGGTTCAGAAAATTCATCTTGGGATCTCCTTGGTTCAGTCAACCTCTAATAGGCAAAATTTCACTGATCTAATCAGTGGAAACCTCGTTCCAGGTCGTCCAACTACAGTATCGGAGTCTCTTTTGAAGATAAGGCAATGTGATGCTTGTAAAAGGCGTTCCCCAAGGTTTTCATTTACCAAATTTAGAAAGAAAGCATGATTTCGTTTACAGAACTCATTTAACATAATTTACCAGAAAAAAATAGAAAAAGTCATGTGGAAGACAAGACCACAAGCATCAGATTGCCTTATCGTTAACACAGCTTCCGATGCTGCAGTTGGACGACCTGGCAAGGGGTTTCCCGAGGTTAGATTAGCGAAACTTTGCTTGTTAGAGGTTTACTGAACCGAGAAGACCACCCAGATAAATTTTCTGAACCCAACTCGACATTTCAAATTGAGTTCTTGAGTTGGGATCGACTGACCTCTGATCGGTGGGACATCTTCGGATGCGATCCTGAGTCTTACCTGGCTCTGGTTGGTCTGGAAACTACTGCAAAAACCTCCGAAAGGATAATCCAAGTCATTAAATCTTGGTTAATACCGAAACAAGCTCATACCTTCTTTCTGTGACCGAGATTTGAACTTTTGTTCGAAGTGTTAACTGATGATCCATTTAGCATGGTCCACCAGCTGGACCAAACCACGAAAAGTGGCAAAAACCTGTTTTATCGTGTTTTCAGAAGACTTAGCATCATTTCCAGTCTTTAGATCTCGAAAAAATCTTGTAAACCAGTCATTCTGTGGGGGTGGACGTATAAACCTGAAACGGTTGCAGAAAGCTAACTTTCAGAACTTTTGGGATATCTCGAGTAGTTTTTGAGGTATGGCTTCTGAAATTGGTCACACCATGTAATTTTGTACCCTGATCCTGATTTTGAAAAGAACAAATCATTATCAGCACTGGATCCAAAGTTACGACTTAAAAGAGGGGTGGACGTATAAACCTGAAACGCACTGTAGTTGTGACCACTGTATTCAAAACTCTAACTACAGGAGAACCCGTAAGGCCTTCATTTTAAACATGATCTTATCTATCACTTCTCCAGTAAACAGAAGGCAAAACAACTACCGTTTCAAAATGTCTTGAAACAGTGAAATGTGATTTTCACTCATTACTTGAATCAATATTTCCTCTGTTTCATCATGACTGCACGACTATGTAAAAACAAGCGTATAATGATTTTTACTAAAAACCAAATTATTTTTCATCCCCACTGAAACAGTGAAATTTCGAGCTGAAATTTTCACCTTTTCCGGGAATTCGTACTGTTTTGTGTCTCATTATAGATGTTTCTGTCTGTGTGTCGCAAGAACTTTTTTCAACATGCACTTGATAATTTGGTTTGGTGTATCACCGATCTACAAAAATCGACTCATTGCAAACGAGATCATACGATCAGCTCATACTCATTATTTTTTTCAAATTTCTGGCAAAAACAGAAAAAAAGTTATATGCAATTAGTTGTTATTAAAAAAAAATCACACACTGTTCCAATTCAAACCTATATTGATTTCCAATTTTTGTGAAACTGCAAAAGTTGGATTGAGTTGTTTCTGTAGATGGAAATATTGAGATCTACAGAACTTTGAAGTAACTTTGGCAGTCATGTTTTTAAACGTTAAACTGGATTAAATTTGCAAAATAAAACTATCAAACCCTATTTTTTACAGTTTCATTTAACAAAAAATAAATCGGAACAAAATTGATTTTTTGCTGACTTTGACTGACTGTGAGCTGTACGTATTTTTTCTGTATGATTTCCGACAATTATGTCATACAGAATCCAAGAGTTTTGAAATTATTTGCACATTTTCCTGATGATACCTTATTGCATCGCTACATTGTGGTATTAGACGAAAGAAAAAAGGACCGATTACTGAAAAGAAAAAATACCCGTTTCACAGTCACGGGGAAACAGGAAAATTTTTGAAGATGCTGGTTGGACGGGTTCTTTTTAACTAGGATTATATGTAGTCTTTCCATAGGGCATGCTTCCCTGTGAGTGGTATCACTTTCTTATGGTTCATCGAACTCGGTCAGCAACGGAAACTCTAGTCAGTTTTTAATAAGACCGCTCAGCATTTTAGATCCAAGACGATACGCAACGACCCAGTTTTCCATACCGTATTCAATGACCTATCAATTTGTTTTATAAGGACTTTTAGAAATAGAATTCAAGCCAAACACTATATAGAGTAACATCAGCGTTGGTCAGTAATTTCAAGCTTCTTTGAGATTTTTATGTAAAGTGAATACTTTTCACAGTTGTTCACTGTTTCAAATGCGGCATTGGTAACAGTCGAAAGTAAATTTTCGATACCGTTGTGATTTTGTTTTCAATCGTGGTGAAGTTTTTTTTAACCTTCCCGATTTGAAAAAAACAAATGGTTCAAAGTCGGATAGTATATTTTTCAATGAACACTGAAACTTTACAAGAAATATTTTCATCTGGCTTGAAAAAGATTAGTTGTAAAAAATGGATCCCAGAGTCCGGGAAATAAAAATCACAGTTTCATAAAAAGGTTTTGAAATCGAAATTTAAAAAAAAAACATGTTGCTATTCAAAGCATGGACATGTTTTCTCAAATTATAATCCTTTTTGAAGCATTAATGGATAAGTTATAGCCTAAGAGCCGAAGAGTCCATTTTGTGCTTCCTATCCTGAAAAATTGTGAAGCACGGAAGGAAAAAATTTGAAAGAAGAGCTTGAAACAGGAAAACAAACTTGCCTCTCTACCAGACTGCGAGAAGAAATTACTGTTTTTTTGATATATTCCAGGGCTGACATCTGTATACTGGTCGTTAAATTCTCGGTACCTTCAGTGAGCCTTCCAAATTCAAGCGCTTCGGAGCACGGACCGACACCACTGAAAATATTCGATATGAATGCCAACCCTTTCAAAAAATCAAATCATTTTTCAACAAAAACAAGAAGGGCTAGCTATGATAAATCTTCTACATGCTTCGCAAATTATTTGATAAACGACTGATCAAAACACTACAAAAAATACATTCCGCTTCACTTGGGAACAATAACGTTTTCATGACATTGATTGTTGCGCAATAGTAGTTGTGACCGCTGTATTCAAAACTCTGATTACGGCAGAAACCAGAAGGCCTATACTTGGGAAATGGTGCCATGACAACCGAACCACTGAGCGGGATAAACAACACTTACAGTTTCAAGGTACTTTGAAACAGTGAAATTTGTTTTTCATTCATTAAATAAACCTTAGTGTTATCATGACAAAAAACATGCGAAAAATGTGGTTATAATTGATTTTGCTCTTCCATTTCCGTATTATTTCCAATGGCTCGTTTAGCTCACAACCTCAAAGTACATCACATTTTCCGTTTCAATGTCAGTCCAAAATCAAAATCAGGTAGAACTATGATTCTCCAATAGAATGAAGTACATTCCATCACATTTTCATAGAATACACTACTATTGCCACAGATGATAGAAACACTGTTTAATGCCTCTCAGTAATATAAAAACTAACCACTCACTTTCAGAGCAACGGAATGAAATGATCCTGTATTGAAATGTCGAATGAAAAAAAGCTTCAAAGTTCAAGTAATCACAATGGGCTCACTACATCTCATGAAAATGCGGACTAATCTTGAAAAGACAAACTATTCACAGCTCCGTAATTTTAACAGAAACAAAAATATACAGAAAAACAAGTCCGGCAATGCGCGGATATCCGGCAATGCGCGGATATTACTTGGCAGTTACATCAAAATATGAATTTTTACTGTTCCATGTTATACTTTTCACAAAAGTGGTCGGAAATATTATTAGTACTGGAAGGCTACATCGATCGAAATATATGTTGTTGAACTCTGAACCACATTTTCCTGAAGAATTTTAGTTAATCGCAGAGATGCTACATTTTCAACAAAGTCGTTTTGGAAAAAAATACTATTTCAGGCAAATTTCAAATCGACGATGATTTGATAGCAATGATTCCATTACGATAAAGCGTTCTATAATATGCTGTGTGCTCTTCCCTATCATCGTTCAACATCAAAAACCAACAAAACTCAAGTCCGTAAGCAGCTCCTCAATAATGTCCTAAAGATGCTTCCGACAAAATGATGGCAAATGTGTTTTTGTCTGTTTCATTGAAATAACATAGAAACAAAACAAGATCCGATTTTTAGTTTTCGTCTGGTACGTTCAGAAAACGAGCAAAACAATGAACATGTTTAAGCTGATAGCATTATTGCTTCTCTAACGATAAGCTCTCAAAATTTCCCTTGTTTTCTATTGATGCTGACAATAAAATACCGGTTCAATAGTCACCACGAAGTATAAGCCTGATAATTTGTATGATAAATAATCTCAGATGACTGGAAGAACTATCAAACTGTACGAATCATGGAATCGTTTTTTGAGTCCCAAACATCGATAATTGAGTTTCTCGAAACAGTGATTGCTAGGAAAAATTTTATGTTTCAACATTTTTTACTATGAATTTAATCAAGCATCGACCAGAAAACTGAAAAGGAAATTCCCATCTTATTTTTGGGGTGCTTAGAAACAGCAATAATTCTAGCTGATGTCAAAAAACGAGCGATATAGGAAAATTTATTCAACAAAGAAATCTTCAACATGACAAAGTTACATTTTCAGATATTAACTTGTTGAACTAAAAGGGTGAGTACCATTACCTTTCATTAATTACAAGCGATTTTTTTCAGTTTCAGCGGATTATTGACTCTCTTGTTTCAAGATATATTCAATATGTAGCTAGTATTTGCAGACAGAAGAAACTTTGATCAACAATACTGTCTGAAAATAAAGAAAGTCGCAATACTGTCTTGAACTCTTTCAAAAGTTTCCAGTGACTTTGAAACAGGAACTTTGTGAAAAATAGCAATTTCGTGGTCCGAATTAATTTCACATTTATTGAAACTCACTTATATCTCAAAATGTTCCATACATCTGTTAAAAATAATGGGATTATTAGTGGTATTTGCTAATACTCAAAATCTATAGTGCCATCACTGAAACAGGGAAATTTTGAACTCAACTTTCCTCTTTTTCGGAGAATTCTTACTGTTTTGTGTCTCGTCATAGATGCTTTTTTTGACAATGGCATCTGATAATGCGGTCTAAAATGCAAGTTTCATGTTTACAAATATTTGACACAGGAACTTTTCTGTTTCAAAACTCACTTGTGTTACTCAATGTACACTTTATTTAATGCTATCTCGCTTTTCGATAGATTTTTTGAAGTTTCATGTTGCTCCGCTCTCTATTGATCAAATAAGCACAACTTTAGCTTTTCTTTTTTGCCCCGCCTCTTGTAGTCCTCGAGGACAACTTGATTGTAAGTGAGCCAAGGAAAACCTCCCTTGAATTGTCCACGAGGGGTGCACGAGGCTGTGCGAAAGCTTATCATTGAGGTTTTGCAAAATTTTCTAACTCTCCAGATTCTCTGGCTGCCATATCTAATACCAAAATTTTTCAACAGCAGTTATTCTTCCATAATATTGTCCGGGTTATCGTTTGAAGAAAACAATAATGCTAAATGGAAAATTTTTGAAACAGGTAAATATTTTGAAAATCTAGCAGTACGTTTCAGGAAACAATGTTCCGAATTCTGAACAAATCGCATTAATCAGAGATATAAAGATACCAAATTCAAATCACACATTTAAGATTACTATTATATCTCAAGCAACCAAACTTCTAATTATAATGACTAACATGTGATTTCTAGAGCAAACAAGATTTTCGAATTTTCTGTTACATAAATTTCTTGAAACAGTTAACATTTTTCTTCTTCTCAATGCGAGTTGCTTCAAATTTTGACCGTTTTCCCGTCTTTTTTCATGACTAATACATATACATATTATTTTGTTATCATTGATTTTGTTCTTCTCTTTTCTCACACCCTCCCAATTTCTGACTGACTCATCTCATTTCATTTCTAACTGAACAAACATCATCACTTATTTTTCTTATTCTCTTCCGTTTTTTGCCAAAAAGTTTCCGTTCCAAAAAGACATTGAAAATAGGCGGAAATTCAAATTTCCGTTGACAAATTGAAATTTCTTTTAAATTTTTATAGACTACACTGCCATAGTCACAGACTACATTCTGAACACTGTTTGCTCAAGCACACACAGAAATTTCTTCATTTTTCTTTTTGTGTCTGCGTCTCTTTGATTTTCGTGCTCTCCCGTCGAAAAGAGGAAATATTTACTTTTCCGTGTTGTATTGGGAGGAAGAGACGAGTTTCTTTCTTTTCCGAAGTTTTCTTAAGGTTTACTGGATTTTTTGAAACTTTTTTCATCCTGGGTTTTTGAATTGTTATTACATACATTTTTAATCACATAACCTGATTTTGAGTTGGAATAATATAGTCTGAACTTTCACAAATTTTAAATTTTTACTGTTGCTCCAGGTTCTGAAAATTTTCATCACTTTTGTACATGATAATGACGTTTTCGCCTTGGCATGGTAGTTATAAAGTTAATTTTTTTCCTGTGTGAGGTCACCTACTGAAGTTATTGAAAATCAAAGCTTTTAGTCAACGTACTGATGTCATTTCAAACCAGTTAAAATCGTATTATATAAAAAACAAAACACGATTTTCAAAATATTTACTGTTTCAAAAATCTAGATAAACGATCGCTATTATTCAATTTCAATGTTCGGTAGATCCCGTGATCATATAGCTAACTTCATGTTAATAATTCTCTTGCATATCAACTACTATCGGTCCACTTAAAAAATTATACCTATCAAAAGGAAACTTTTTTCTGATTTCTGACCGAAATAGGTTAAGAGTTACAAATTTATTTTCAGAAATTCTCTGTTTCAAAACAAAAACATCCGTGATTGGTTCCACTCAATATTAGTTTGTTGGTATTTTTGCAACCACACTCCGCTGATTTACAGTTTAAATTTTAATAAACAACGCGCAGTTGAACTGAAAGTTTAGCCGAGTGTCGTTGCAAAGAGGCTTACAACGCTGCTATTGAATAGTATCTAGAATGAAACACCATACAAGTTACCATGTTTTTCTGTTTCACCGAAATCTGTTCTTGTTTGCCAGTTTCTTTTAGTAGTCGCAGTTGAATTTGTTAAAATTGTTGTACAAATTAGGTTTCCATCCGTCGGAAAATTGTAAATACCTTATTTTTTGTTCGACAAATAGTTTGATTTGCAATCCGGCAATATCTACTGCAGAAATGCTAATTATTGAGTTTAAAAAATGAGCCGGTTTTTCTGATATTTTTTGCTGTTTCCGAATACTTTCGAAAAGTTCGGTATTGTCTCTGTGATAATAGAGTTGTATTCGCCTTTGAAAAGTTGATTCTCGCAAAAAAATGATTCGATGGGAAGTTTTCCATGAATGTCTAAATTTTTGATTTCCCAAGAATTCAAGACTTGACGCTTTCTGGACTCAAAGTAGCCTGCAATATCACTGTCTTTTTAAAGCGAAACAATTAGAAAAACTGCATTGTAATCAAAATTATTTAACTGTTTCGAACAATGTTAATTATCTCTCCCTTTTAATTCAATTCTGATCAAATCAAAATTTGAAAAAAACCTGCAAAAATGTCTTGTTTCGCTGAATTATGATGTAGAGTATCGAAATAAAATTTCAGCTAATTCTGACTCACGCATTTACTCTTATTCTTGCTTTCTGCTATTTCCTCTGTTCCATGTCTCACTCTAGTCCCAGACTCCAGCTGTGGGTATGTTTAGTAATGTGCTATAAGTGAATAATTTCTCTGTTTTATGGTTCCCCTGAATAAACGGAAATCTTTCTTCCGTAGTGATATCAATCGTTTTTATCTATGTTTTCAATTATATTCTAACTAGTTGAACTAACAGATAATGGATTTTTCAGCGACTTCAAGCTCACAAGAGTAGATGCCGGACGATATACCAAAACTACGGTTGCGAGGAAAGAAGAACCAGCCGAAAGGTAAGATATATTTTAATGAGCAAAAAGAAATTTTTCCACCGTTTCAAAGTTGTTGTTTATAAGAATGGTGAGAACTTGCAATTAGTCTCCACTTCACTTTCAGATAGGGAAATTCGAATTTTTAGCCACGAATCTAGATAGAACTTGTTTACAACTTTTATACTAAAATAGAACGTCCTCAGTTTTCCGCGTTCACTATTATAATCTCCGAAATGGTATAATGAGCTTTTGGACTGAAAACTCAAGCTAAGATTTCAAAACTTGTTTACTGTTTCATACCTTAACCAAAGTTTTTTCTCAAACGTCAATATTGATCTCAACAGTTTTTCCTCTTCTCAGACACCGCATGGAAACAACAAAAACTACCGGCTCTCCGTCCTCACTACAATGTCACTGCTGCGATTCCAGTGACTTTGTTCACTGGTATAGCAACATTGGCAATGGGAATAGCACTGTATTTTGGACATAATGGGTGTAAGTCTTGAAGTTCTCCTTAATATTTTTTGAAATATTTGAAAGGCCCTGGTATGAAAACAATGAAATTAAAAGTTGACAGCGTTTTTTGGTGTTTCCAGAACTTGATACTTCGCAAAAATTTGAATAATATCATTTCAATTATTTATGTTTCAAAAATTCACGATCATTGATAAACAGTTTTTACCTTGTTCCATAATGAAATGGATGACACACAACCAAACTTCAATATTTTTCTGCAAATTCAACAATTTTCAGCGCTCGAAACGGAAATCGTCTATACAGACTGCACCCTTCCAAATGGTACCCAAATAGTGAGAGTGATAAGGGCAGAAACAGGAAACGAGACATTCAAATGCTCCTATTCTGTCTTGTTGGAAGAGGATTTTACGGTAACGAATACGGTAGTTTTTGCATAAAAGAGAAAAGGAATTGTGATTAATCCTTGTCCTCTATGTTAACTTGGCCACTGTAACAGTGAAAATTTGTTGATATTTCAACGTTTTTTGAATCGAAAACCTTGAGTTTTGTTATGGTCAACCCAAATTTTATTAGTGAAAAAGTAAACGTTTTGTTCAGGGTGACGTAAAATTCTACTACGGACTCGACAAGTTTTACCAAAACAATCGACTATATTTCAACTCGCGTAACGATCAACAATTACGGGAAAAAATCAATGAAGTCGATGGATGTGATCCTCTACAGTACAAAAATGACACTGCTGGCGTAAAAGTTCCGATAGCACCATGTGGATATGTTGCGGATTCAATGTTTAATGGTAAGTGATGAGCAATCCTGTTATATCCGTATATTTCCGGATAAAATTGAGCAATACAATCCCTCAATATTCCAGATACCTTCCAACTATTCTACGTGGACAGTACCACCAATGGTACCACGAGGGTTCCATGGACCACACGGGGAGTACTTGGAGAAACTGAAATGAAACGAAAGTTCCGGAATCCCGTTAGAGGACCCAATCAAACACTTTGTGATGTTTTTAATGTAAGGGATATTTTTTCACGGATTTGGAAGTTTAGGCATACCTGCTTTGAAAAAAAGTACTATTTCAAAAAGAAGAAAAGTTTTTGGATTTTGATCGCATAGCTATTCGGTAGATCATAAAAACCCCCATTAAGAATCTATAAAATTCCATAATTTTCTCAATTTTAAGGGCACTGTTCAACCACCAAACTGGCGTATCCCCATTTGCCAATTAGGTGTTAATAGTACTGATGCGGATGCTGGAGTGGGATTCGAAAATGTTGATTTTATGGTTTGGATGAAGGTGGCAGCACTGCCAAAGTTTCGAAAAATGTACAGGATTTTGGATCGACAGGTACAGTAATTTTGCAAAAAAAGAGAGGGTTCAGACCAAAATCTATAGTAAGCAAAAAGTACGAGAGCTTTCAAAAACGAGTTACTGATACGCCAGCTTGTTCAATTTTGCAATTTCTCGATTTTTATTGCGAGGTCGTTCGAGTATTGAAACTTCAATTTTTTTTTGAAAATTTCAAAAACTTTTGAAACGGACATTTTTTGTCAAATTTTAAATTGATTTTTTGCAGGTGGACATGTTCAGTAACGGACTACCCAAAGGGACATATCAGCTGGTCATTGATTATAGTGAGTATATTTTCAACTTTGAAAAATCGGATCTGCAACACTTCGCAACCAAGACCTTTAGAAACTGGACGTTTGCAACCAGTCATTTGAGTAAATTTGGTTTGAACGTGAACTTATCACAAAATATGAATTTCATGGTTGGAAATAACGTAGTTTCCAATTGTTGAAACCGACATGAGTTTACGACATGAGTTTCAAAAATGTCGCAGCTCAAAACGACGGCTCCGAGACCGAAACATTTCGCAAAAAGTTGTTTCGCAACTACAACATTTCGCAACTCACGTCAATGTTACAACTACGACAGTTTGCTACAGGTCATTTCACCACCGCGACATTCCGCAACCACGTTATTTCGAAACCGCGAAATCCAGGGTTTTTGTAGAAAGCTCACGTTAAACTAGTTTATAGGGTTGCGAAACGTCCAGTTTCGAAATGCCTTCGTTGCGAATTCTCGCGGTTGCGAAATCGATGAAAGTTGCAAAATGTCGTAGTTGCAGAATGACTTGTGGTGAAATGTCTCGGAAAAACTTTACAGTTTCAATTGAAGAATTCAAAGCTTTGCTGATTTTATAGCAGTGCTCAATCGTTTGCAAACTCCATATCATTGAATTTCGGTAAAAAATATATAGAAATGTCTCAAATTAAAAAAAAATCCCGATTCAAAATTTGTGCATTCGGTCAAGAATTATATTACTCAACGATCCTCCGATTATCATTACTTCAGACTACCCCGTCTACATGTACGACGGAAACAAATCGTTCATAATCACAAGTGAAAATTGGGTTGGACCCCGAAATCTATTTCTTCCAGTTATCTATTTGGTTGTTGGCACTTTTCTATTGTTAGTCACTATTCTGTTTATTTTGATTTGGCTGAAACAGAGACTCTCTCGTGTACATCCTACTTGATTCTGTGACTTTTGGATTTTGGAGCCAATCTTGAGAGCCGATTTTCAAGTCATTTTGGATAACTGGTAGTAAGTGTTCATTTGTTGATACGGGACTTTGTGTATATATTTTTTCATTGTTTTTTTTTGCTTATTTGTGAATGAAATTTGAACAATATATTAACTTGCATCCAACACCCCACACAAAGAACATGCGTGAAACTGGCAAGAATTTACAGAAATTCAGAAAAGTTACTTTTTCTATGACAATTTTTTGTGTTTTCCAAAGTTTCCTGGTTTTTGAACGGTTTTAGACTAATTTTGAAATCACATGACCTGATTTTGAGTTGGAATAATATAATCCGAAATTTCTCAAATGTTCACCGTTGCTCCCTCCAGATTCTAAAGGTTTTTGTCATTTTGTACATAGTAGTATAGAGGTAATGGTCATATTTCGCTATTTCATGGACATTTGAAATTCAATAGGTAATTATAAAGCCAATTTCTTCTTGCGAAAGGTTACCAACTGAAGTAAATGAAAATGAAAATTTTCAGTCGATGTACTGCTGTAGTATAAAACCAGTTACGCAGAATTAGAATTGTATAATATGAAAAACAGAATAAAATGTTCAAAATTTTTACTGTTTCGAAAATCTAGACATACCATCGCTACTATCAGATTTCAATCTGAGGTGGATTCGAAGTTCCAAAAAAAATATGACATTTTTCTGTTCCATTAGCGAGTAAGAATTTCACGTTCGTTTTGCACTGAATCTTTCAATGATGTTGTTAATTTTGAGGATATCTCATAAGTCACGAAAAAAGCGTCCACACTCTAGGATAAATTGATAAACGCGAAGTCCGCTGCCATATTTTTCGTACGTCAACGAGATATTCTCGTAATGACTCTATGAGCCTTTAAATACTACTGGCAACAGATGGGGGCGTGATAATATAGCTTATTTCCAAGTTAATGGGTTTTTTCATCTCAACTACCACCGGTCCATTTTTTATGAAAATTATACCTATCAAAAGTAAACTTTTCTCTGATTTCTGACCAAAACTGGTTAAGAATGACAAATTTATTCTCAGAAATTCTCTGTTTCAAAACATAAACATCCGTCGTTGGTTCCACTCAATATCAGTTTGTTCACATAGTCTTTTTTGCAACACTGTACATGGTAAACTTCTTTGCAAGGACACTTCGGTGATTTACTGTTCAAATTTTAATAAACAACGCGCAGTTGAACTGAAAGTTTAGCGGAGTGTCGTTGCAAAGATGCTTAAATCGCTGCGATTGGATAGTATCTAGATTGAAACACTTTACAAGTTACCATGTTTTTCTGTTTCACTAAAATCTGTTCATGGTCGCCAGTTTCTTCTAGTAGTCGCAAGTGAATTCTGTGAACTCATTGAGCAAATTAGATTTTTGGTCCGTCGGAAAATTGTGAATACCTTATTTTTTGTTCTGTAAATAGTTTGATATGCGATCCGGCAAGATCCAATGACGAAGTGCTATTTATTGAGTTCGAAAAAATGAGTCGGTTTTTCTGATATTTTTTGCTGTTTCCCAATAGTTTCGAAAAGTTTGGTATTGTCTCTGTGATAATAACATATTGTTTTCTCTTGAAAATTCACTTCTCGTATAAAAATGATTCGATGGGAAGTTTTCCGTAAGTAGTCTAAACTTTTGATTTTTCAATAATTCAAAACTTGACACTTTCTGAACCCAAAGTAACCTGAAATTTTCTTTGCCACTTGAACGCAAACCAACGAGCTGCTGAGGCAAAAAAACCTATTTCAAAGTATGTTAATTTTTCTGCTTTTTAATTCAATTCTGATTAAGTCATTATTTAAAAAATTTGGAAAAATGTTTTGGTGAATCTTTTTTCGGTAAATTATGATCTAGAGTATCGAAAAAAAGTTTCAGCTAATTCTGACACACACATTAACTATTATTCTTGTTTTTTTTTCTATTTTCTCTGTTCTATGTCTCACGACGCGTTGAAAATACGCTAACTAGTCCCAGACCCCAGCTGTGGTTATTTTAAGGAATGTGTTAATAAGTGAATAAATTTCTCTGTTTTATAGTTTCCCTGAATAAACAAAGATCTTTCTTCCCTAGTGAGACTCTGTGCTCTGTCCATTTTTCATCACTACTTTTTTTTCAAAGCCGGCAATTATATTCTGACCGGTTGAACTAACAAATAATAGCATTTTCAGCGACTTCAAGCTCACAAGAGTAGATGCCGGACGATATACCAAAACTACGGTTGAGAGGAAAAAAGAACCAGCCGAAAGGTAAGATATGCTTCAATAAACTTTTTTGAAACAGTATGTTTTCACTGTTTCAAAGATGTAGTTTATTTGACTAGCGACGCTACGCGTCGCTGGACACGGCTGCGCCGTGTGCTAAGTTTCACGGTGTCACCTTGAAAAATGAACGATTCTTCATCTCTTTATGACAATGCTTTGATAGACATTACTAAACGAATAGTGTTCTAAGTAATACAAATTCGCAGTTAGCACTCGGCCGGAGGCTATCTTTGCGAGGGCCGAAGGCCCGAGAATTTGCTCTCTTCGCGAGGGCCGAAGGCCCAAGAATTTGCTCTCTTCGCGAGGGCCAAAGGCCCAAGAATTCGCTACCTTTGCGAGGGCCGAAGGCCCGAGAGTTCGCTATCATTGCGAGGGCCGAAGGCCCGAGAGTTCGCTATCATTGCGAGGGCCGAAAGCCCGAGAGTTCGCTATCTTTGCGAGGGCCGAAGGCCCGAGAGTTCGCTATCTTTGCGAGGGCCGAAGGCCCAAGAGTTCGCTATCATTGCGAGGGCCGAAGGCCCGAGAGTTCGCTATCTTTGCGAGGGCCGAAGGCCCGAGAGTTCGCTATCATTGCGAGGGCCGAAGGCCCGAGAGTTCGCTATCATTGCGAGGGCCGAAAGCCCGAGAGTTCGCTATCTTTGCGAGGGCCGAAGGCCCGAGAGTTCGCTATCTTTGCGAGGGCCGAAGGCCCAAGAGTTCGCTATCATTGCGAGGGCCGAAGGCCCGAGAGTTCGCTATCTTTGCGAGGGCCGAAGGCCCGAGAGTTCGCTATCATTGCGAGGGCCGAAAGCCCGAGAGTTCGCTATCTTTGCGAGGGCCGAAGGCCCAAGAGTTCGCTATCATTGCGAGGGCCGAAGGCCCGAGAGTTCGCTATCTTTGCGAGGGCCGAAGGCCCGAGAGTTCGCTATCTTTGCGAGGGCCGAAGGCCCGAGAGTTCGCTATCATTGCGAGGGCCGAAAGCCCGAGAGTTCGCTATCTTTGCGAGGGCCGAAGGCCCGAGAGTTCGCTATCTTTGCGAGGGCCGAAGGCCCAAGAGTTCGCTATCATTGCGAGGGCCGAAGGCCCGAGAGTTCGCTATCTTTGCGAGGGCCGAAGGCCCGAGAGTTCGCTATCTTTGCGAGGGCCGAAGGCCCGAGAATTTGCTCTCTTCGCGAGGGCCGAAGGCCCGGAAGTTTGCTATCATTGTGAGGGCCTAAGGCCCGAGAGTTCGCTATCTTTGCGAGGGCCGAAGGCCCGAGAGTTCGCTATCTTTGCGAGGGCCGAAGGCCCGAGAATTTGCTCTCTTCGCGAGGGCCGAAGGCCCAAGAATTTGCTCTCTTCGCGAGGGCCAAAGGCCCAAGAATTCGCTACCTTTGCGAGGGCCGAAGGCCCGAGAGTTCGCTATCATTGCGAGGGCCGAAGGCCCGAGAGTTCGCTATCATTGCGAGGGCCGAAAGCCCGAGAGTTCGCTATCTTTGCGAGGGCCGAAGGCCCGAGAGTTCGCTATCTTTGCGAGGGCCGAAGGCCCAAGAGTTCGCTATCATTGCGAGGGCCGAAGGCCCGAGAGTTCGCTATCTTTGCGAGGGCCGAAGGCCCGAGAGTTCGCTATCTTTGCGAGGGCCGAAGGCCCGAGAATTTGCTCTCTTCGCGAGGGCCGAAGGCCCGGAAGTTTGCTATCATTGTGAGGGCCTAAGGCCCGAGAGTTCGCTATCTTTGCGAGGGCCGAAAGCCTGAGTGTTCGCTACCTTTGCGAGGGCCGAAGGCCCGAGAGTTCGCTATCTTTGCGAGGGCCGAAGGCCCAAGAGTTCGCTATCTTTGCGAGGGCCGAAGGCCCGAGAGTTCGCTATCTTAGCGAGGGCCGAAGGCCCGAGTGTTCGCTATTTTTGCGAGGGCCGGAGGCCCGAGAATTTGCTATCTTTGCGAGGGCCGAAGGCCTGAGTGTTCGCTATCATTGCGAGGGCCGAAAGCCCGAGAGTTCGCTATCTTTGCGAGGGCCGAAGGCCCGAGAGTTCGCTATCTTTGCGAGGGCCGAAGGCCCAAGAGTTCGCTATCATTGCGAGGGCCGAAGGCCCGAGAGTTCGCTATCTTTGCGAGGGCCGAAGGCCCGAGAATTTGCTCTCTTCGCGAGGGCCGAAGGCCCGGAAGTTTGCTATCATTGTGAGGGCCTAAGGCCCGAGAGTTCGCTATCTTTGCGAGGGCCGAAGGCCTGAGTGTTCGCTATCATTGCGAGGGCCGAAGGCCCGAGAGTTCGCTATCTTTGCGAGGGCCGAAGGCCCAAGAGTTCGCTATCTTTGCGAGGGCCGAAGGCCCGAGAGTTCGCTATCTTAGCGAGGGCCGAAGGCCCGAGTGTTCGCTATTTTTGCGAGGGCCGGAGGCCCGAGAATTTGCTATCTTTGCGAGGGCCGAAGGCCTGAGTGTTCGCTATCATTGCGAGGGCCGAAGGCCCGAGAGTTCGCTATCTTTGCGAGGGCCGAAGGCCCAAGAGTTCGCTATCTTTGCGAGGGCCGAAGGCCCGAGAGTTCGCTATCCTTGCGAGGGCCGAAGGCCCGAGAGTTCGCTATCTCTGCGAGGGCCGAAGGCCCGAGAGTTCGCTATCTTTGCGAGGGCCGAAGGCCCGAGTGTTTGCTATTTTTGCGAGGGCCGAAGGCCCGAGTGTTTGCTATCTTAGCGAGGGCCGAAGGCCCGAGTGTTTGCTATTTTTGCGAGGGCCGGAGGCCCAAGAATTTACTATCTTTGCGAGGGCCAAAGACCCGAGAGTTCGCTATCTTAGCGAGGGCCGAAAGCCCAAGAGTTCGCTATCTTTGTGAGGGCCGAAGGCCCGAGTGTTTGCTATCTTAGCGAGGGCCGAAGGCCCGAGTGTTCGCTATTTTTGCGAGGGCCGGAGGCCCGAGTGTTCGCTATTTTTGCGAGGGCCGAAGGCCCGAGAATTTACTATCTTTGCGAGGGCCAAAAACCCGAGAGTTCGCTATCTTAGCGAGGGCCGAAAGCCCAAGAGTTCGCTATCTTTGCGAGGGCCGAAGGCCCGAGTGTTTGCTATCTCAGCGAGGGCCGAAGGCCCGATTTTTTGCTATTTTTGCGAAGGGTGAAAACCCGAGTGTTCTCTACCTGAAGCGAGGGTTATCTGTCCGTTTAACGTTGTAGCCTTCGATAAAATGGAATAGAAAATGAATGAAAAAATCGTTGCAGGTGCTTCGCACCTACAACGATTTTTTCGTTCATTTCCTATTCCATTTTATCCAAACGCAATCTGATGCGCGTACCGCGCATACTAAAACTTTTACTTTCTCCTGTGCCTGCGCCAGAAGTTGGTCTACTTGGCTGTACTACTCGCTTGCCAGAATAGACATTCGACAAAAAGCACCGGTCGGCAGGTGAGCGTCGCGCCAAATGAACACACGTTGAACACCGATCGAAAAAAAGGACTTTTCTCAACGTTGAGCTATCGAGAAATAAGTAACATATTTGGATTCTACGCAAAATTTCAAAATAGGTGACATTTTTTCGAGCCGAAAACTTCAAAATTGAAGATTTTGGAACAATTAATTTTTGCACTGAAAATGCTTCAAATGACCATAACTTGGCTCAAACTTGATATTTGTTCATGAAACTTCGTATTCCATTAGAATGCTTATCAAGAAATAACATATCAATAGCACATCCTTTAAAAATCAAAAATGTTACAATGCCAGGAGTTGAGAAATTTTTTCAAGCCAAAAAAATCTTATAACTCACTTTTTCGAAAATTTTTGAACTAAAAGTTTTCCAAATTTTATATAGATCGATGTAACTTTTTTTTCTACATCCATTTTTCACGGAACATTCGGAAATTTCCAAAAACTAACCGAGTTATAGACGAAAAACTAAAGTGGGCGGAGCCTAATTTTGGATGAAGAATAGCCCATTTTTGGCCGGTTTTTTGAGCATATCTCAAACAGTTTTGAAGATATGAATAAAGAAATGTGAAAAACGTTTAGAACGGGTCAAGTTACGTATACATGCAAAAAATCATGTCGATACCTCTGACGGCACTCTCAAACGAAGAGGGAAAAGCAAATTTCGCCATTTTTGGGCACGGTCAAACTTTTATGGCTGTAAATGTTATTTTTGGAGATATAATTTTTATTTTTTGTTCTTCCCCTAACTGAATAATTGACAATCTTAAGTTTCAAGTTTCAAGATGATATCTCAAAAACTGGAATTTTAATTCAATTTAAACTAAAAAAATCGCAAATTTTCCAGTACAAAAATTTTGCTCGAAAAAACCACCTTCACTTTCCGGCTCACAGCTTTGCTCAATGTCAAGCAATTTTACTGTATTAACATTGTCCATGAGCGTGAGGAAATTTGAGAATGGAAGAAAAAAGAATCTCGAAAAAATATGAAGTTTGAGCAAAGTTATGAGCATCTGAAAATGGGCGAAAAAAAATCGACATTTTGTTTGACAGAAAATGACGATTTTTTGGACATTTTTTCCGAAAAAAATCGACATTTTTTCCGACTCCGCCCACTTGAAATCGGCAGGGCCATACTTCCCGCATTTAAGAAGATAGGCAGAATAGTGAGAACTTGCTATTAGTCTCCACTTCCCTTTTAGATAGAGAAATTCGAATTTTCGGCCACGAATCTACATTGAGCTTGTTTACAACTTTTACACTAAAACGGAACGTCTTCAGTTTTTCACCCTAATTAAACTAATCTCCGAAGCGTTAAAATAAGCTTTTGGACTGAAAACTCAATGTAAGATTGTGAAACTTATTTACTGTTCCATACCTAAAACCAAAGTTTATTTTCCCAAACGTCAACATTGATCTATTCGAATGCTATTCAAATTTTTTTTTTCAGACACAGCATGGAAACAACAAAAACTACCGGCTCTCCGTCCTCACTACAATGTCACTGCTGCGATTCCAGTGACTTTGTTCACTGGTATAGCAACATTGGCAATGGGAATAGCACTGTATTTTGGACATAATGGGTGTAAGTCTTGAAGGTTAAATTTATTTATTTTTAAAGTTTGGAAGACCCTGAAAAAAACGTGGACATTAAAAGGTGACTACTTTTTTTTGCTGTTTCCATAACTTGATATTTTACAACAATACTGTTTCAACATTACTGAGTCTTTTGAAGAACTTAATTTCAAATATTTATGTTTCAAAAATTCACAATCATTGATAAACATTAATTAATTTGCTCCGTAGTATTTGAAAGGATGCAACAGCAACCAAACTTCAATATTTTCCAGCAAATTAAAAAATTTTCAGCCCTCGAAACGGAAATCGTCTATACAGACTGCACCCTTCCAAATGGTACCCAAATAGTGAGAGTGATAAGGACAGAAACAGGAAACGAGACATTCAAATGCTCCTATTCTGTCTTGTTGGAAGAGGATTTTACGGTAAGGGTTACTGTAGTTCTTGCATAAAAGAAAAAAGGAATTGTGATTAATCCTAGTCCTCTATGTTAACGTAACCAATGTAACAGAGAAAATTTTTCTGGCATTTCATTTTTTGTTAGCATATGGTAACCTTGATTTTTGTTATCTTCAACCAAAATTTTATTGGTGAAACAGTAAACTTTTTGTTCAGGGAGACGTAAAATTCTACTACGGACTCGACAAGTTTTATCAAAACAATCGACTATATTTCAACTCGCGTAACGATCAACAATTACGGGGAAAAATCAATGAAGTCGATGGATGTGATCCTCTACAGTACAAAAATGACACAGCTGGCATTAAAGTTCCGATAGCACCATGTGGATATGTAGCGGATTCAATGTTTAATGGTAAGTGGTTAAGCATGAGAAATCCTAATATTTCCAAATATTAGCAATATTTCCCAAGGGGAAACGCGCTCCATCGCAGCTTGGCTGAATTGGGAATTTTCAGGTCTTTCGCCGTTCGGAAAACAGCGAAACATGTTTTGGTGGGTGTGTGGACTCCCCGTGGACAATTCGACTCCTACCCGAGTTGTACACGAGGAGTCCACACCCCCACCAAAACATGTTTCGCTGTTTTTTAAAAGGCGAAAAAACTGAAAATTCAAATTTCAGCCAAGTTGCGATGAAGCGCGTTTCCCCTTAAGGAATAACGCTAATATCTCCGACAAATAATGAGCAATACAATCCCTCAATATTCCAGATACCTTCCAACTATTCTACGTGGACAGTACCACTAATGGTACCACGAGAGTTCCATGGACCACACGGGGAGTACTCGGAGAAACTGAAATGAAACGAAAATTCAGGAATCCCGTGAGAGGAGTCAATCAGACACTTTGCGATGTTTTTAATGTAAGGGAATTTTTTTTTCACGGATTCAGAGTTTTCAAAATTTAGGCATAACTGTTTTGAAAAAATAGTACAGTTTCAAACAAAGACAATTTTACGGATTTTGATCACTTTACTATTCTGCTGATCAAAAATCTACCGTTAAGAATCTATAAAATTCCAAATTTTCTTTCTTTTCAGGGCACAGTTCAACCTCCAAACTGGCGTGTCCCCATTTGCCAACTGGGTGTTAATAGTACTGATGCGGATGCTGGAGTGGGATTCGAAAATGTTGATTTTATGGTTTGGATGAAGGTGGCAGCACTGCCAAAATTTCGAAAAATGTACAGGATTTTGGATCGACAGGTACGGTAATTTAGCAAAAAGATGGAGGGTTCAGGCCATAATCTACAGTAAGCAAAAAATAAAAAAGCCTTCAAAAATGAGTTAATGATACTCCAGCTAGTTCAATTTTGGAGTTTCTTGAGTTTCCGTTCTGGGCCTCACGCACATTGAAACACTAATTTTCGTTGAAAATTTCAAAAACTTATGAAACTGACATTTTTTTGTTAAATTTTAAATAAATTTTTCCAGGTGGACATGTTCAGTAACGGACTACCCAAAGGGACATATCAGCTGGTGATTGATTATAGTGAGTTTTTTTGGAAGTTGAAAAATTGAAATTTTGAGATATCTTCACTGTTTCATTTGGAGAGTATGAAATGTTGGTGATTTCTGAAATTTGGTGCTTTAGGTCCTTGCAGAGTACTTGATTTTCAATTTCAACTGAAAAATCTGATCCACAACATTTCGCAACCAAGACATTTAGCAACTGGACGTTTCGCAACCAGTCACTACGTTTTTTTTACGAAGTGGTCCAGTTTACATTCGTATGAGTTACATGTGATTGGCGGTATTATGAGCAATTTCAGGTTGCCATCAATATTTGAAAAAATTTAGCTTGTACGTGAACTTATCACAAAAATAAGAATTTCGTGGTTGCGAAGTAACGTTGTTACGGAATGTCTTAGTTGCGGAATGACTTGGTTGCGAAATCGACGTGAGTTGCGAAATGTCGCAGTTCAAAATGACTAGTTGCGAAACGTCGGGGTGCCGAAAAATACTTTACAGTTTCAATTGAAGAATTCAAAACTTTGCTGATTTTATAATACTGGTCACTTTCCAACTTCACATCAGTGAATTCAGTGTAACTTTTGAATATCTAGAAATATCTCAAATTTAAAAAATCCCGATTCAAAATTTGAACATTCGGTCAAGAATTATATTACTCAACGATCCTCCGATTATCATTTTTCCAGACTACCCCGTCTACATGTACGACGGAAACAAATCGTTCATAATCACAAGTGAAAATTGGGTTGGACCCCGGAATCTATTTCTTCCTGTCATCTATTTGGTTGTTGGCACTTTCCTGTTGTTAGTCACTATTTTGTTTATTTTGATTTGGCTGAAACAGAGACTTTCTCGTGTTCATCCTACTTGATTTTGTAGCTTTTGGATTTGGGCGCCAATTTCAAATGTTCAGCCGATTTTCGAGTCATCCTTTTAGATAACTGGTAGTAAGTGTTCATTGTTGATACGGGACTTTGTGTATATATTTTTATTGTTTTTTTTTTGTTGCTAATTTGGGAATGAAATTTGAACAATATATTAACTTGCATCCAACACCCCACACAAAGAACATGCGTGAAACTGGCAAGAATTTACAGAAATTCAGAAAAGTTACTGTTTCTATGACAATTTTTTGTGTTTCCCAATTGTGTTTTCCAAAGTTTCCTGGTTTTTTTTGAACGGTTTTAGACTAATTTTGAAATCACATGACCTGATTTCGAGTTGGAATAATATAATCCGAAATTTCTCAAATGTTCACCGTTGCTCCAGATTCTGAAGGTTTTTGTCATTTTGTACATAGTAGTATAGAGGTAATGGTCATATTTCGCTATTTCATGGACATTTGAAATTCAATAGGTAATTATAAAGCCAATTTCTTCTTGCGAAAGGTTACCAACTGAAGTAAATGAAAATGAAAATTTTCAGTCGATGTACTGCTGTAGTATAAAACCAGTTACGCAGAATTAGAATTGTATAATATGAAAAACAGAATAAAATGTTCAAAATTTTTACTGTTTCGAAAATCTAGACATACCATCGCTACTATCAGATTTCAATCTGAGATGGATTCGAAGTTCCAAAAAAATATGACATTTTTCTGTTCCATTAGCGAGTAAGAATTTCACGTTCGTTTTGCACTGAATCTTTGAATGATGTTGTTAATTTTGAGGATATCTCATAAGTCACAAAAAAAGCGTCCACACTCTAGGATAGATTGATAAACGAATCCGCTGCCATATTTTTTCGTACGTCAACGAGATATTCTCGTAATGACTCTATGAGCCTTTAAATACTACTGGCAACAGATAGGGGCGTGATAACATTGTTGACTTCCAAGTTAATGGGTTTCTTTATCTCAACTACTATTGGTGCTCTTCTAAAGAAAATGATACCGATAAAAATAAAACTTTTCTCGGATTTCTGATCAAAACAGATTAAGAATAACAACTTTATTTTCAGAAATCCTCTGTTTCAAAACATAAGCATTTGTTGTTGGTTCCACTCAATATCAGTTTGTTCATATCCTCACTTCTTTGCAAAGGTATTCCGCTGATTTACAGTTCAAATTTTAATAAACAACGCGCAATTAAACTGAAATTTCAGCGAAATGTAGTTGCAAAGAGGCTTACAGCGCGGCAATTGAATAGTATCTAGAATGAAACACTATACAAGTTACCATGTTTTTCTGTTTCACTAAAATCTGTTCATGGTCGCCAGTTTCTTCTAGTAGTCGCAGTCGAATTTGGTGAAATCATTGAACAAATTAGGTTTTTCATCTGTCGGAAAATTGTGAATACTTTATTTTTTGTTCTATAAATAGTTTGATATGCGATCCGGCAAGATCCAATGACGAAGTGCTGATTATTGAGTTCAAAAAAAATAGTCGGTTTTTCTGATATTTTTTTGCTGTTTCCCAATAGTTTCGAAAAGTTCGATATTGTTTTTGTGATAATAGTAGTTGGATTCGCCTTTCAAAAGTTGATTCTCGCATAAAAATGATTCGATGGGAAGTTTTCCATGAATAGTCTACATTTTTGATTTCCCATGAATTTTTTACTTCCCATGAATTTTATTTTACTTTATTTATTTTTCATAAAAGACTTGACACTTTTTGAACCCAAAGTAACCTGCAATGTCACTGTCACTTTAACGCGAGCCAATGAGCATTGTAATCAAAATTACTTAACTGTTTCGAACAATGTTAATTTTCTCTGCTTTTTAATTGAATTCTGATCGAGTCATTATTCGAAGAGTCCTGCGAAAATGTTTGGCGAATTATGATCTAGAGTATCAAAAGAAATTTTCAGCTAATTTTGACCCACTTTTGTTCTTGCTCTTTGCTATTTTCTCTGTTATGTCTCACGACGCCTTGACAATACGCCAGCTAGTCCCAGAATCCAGATGTGGGCATGTTTAGTAATGTGCTAACAATTGAATAAATCTTCTGTTTCAGGGGTTCCCTGAATGAACGAAAATCTTTCTTCCCTAGTGAGATTCTGTGCTCTGTCCGTTTTTCATCACTACTTTTTTTTCAAAGCCGGCAATTATATTCTAACTGGTTCAACTAACAGATAATGGATTTTTCAGCGACTTCAAACTCACAAGAGTCGATGCCGGACGATATACCAAAACTACGGTTGCGAGGAAAGAAGAACCAACCGAAAGGTAAGATTTGTATTAATGAGCTCAAAATTTTTCCACTGTTTCAAAGTTGTCGTTTATAAAAATATTGAGAACTTGCTATTAGTCTCATCATTACTTTCAAAGCCAAGGGAAATAGAAATTTATGGCCAGGAATCTAAATTGAACTTGTCCACAACTTTTATACTAAAACGGAACGTCTTCAGTTTTCAACATTAATTATACTGTGCTCAAAATGTTATAATGAGTTATTGGACTGCAATTTCAAAGTAAGACTGCAAAACTTGTTTACTGTTTCATACATAAACCTAAGTTGTTCTTCCCAAACGGCACCATTGCTGGTCTTCAATTTTTTCCACTTCAGACACCGCATGGAAACAACAAAAACTACCGGCTCTCCGTCCTCACTACAATGTCACTGCTGCGATTCCAGTGACTCTGTTCACTGGCATAGCAACATTGGCAATGGGAATAGCACTGTATTTTGGGCATAATGGGTGTAAGTCTGAAGTAAGGTTCCGAATCAGACTGATTATTGATTCGATCGATTATAATCAGAAATTGATCGTGATCGATCACGTGGAAATCGATTATATCGATTAATCGATTAAATCGATCGAAATCAAATAAAATCAAAATCGATTGATTTTTTTGCCAAAACAAATGATCCACGTGGACTTTGAACTCGAATTTCAAAAATTTCCAACCAACTTGAACGTTTTTTCTCATTTTTTTCAAGAAATGAAAGATCAAAAAAGATCAGATGATTATTCCTGATTATTCTTGATAATCAAAATAATCATTTTCCTCAATTTCAATTATTTTTGATTATCAAAAACATTCAAAAACACGTAAAAATCAAATCTGATTATATCGATTCGGAACCTTAGTCTGAAGTTCTCTTTTTTTTAATTTTTTGAAAGATTTGAAAGACCATGATAAAAAAACAGTGACATTAAAATAGGACTTTTTTGCTGTTTCCATAACTAGATATTTTACAACAATACTGTTTTATCATACAAAATATTTATGTTTCAAAAATCCACAATTATTGATAAACATGTTTTTACATTGTTCCATAGTATTGAAATGGATGACACATCAACCTTCAAAATTTTCCGGGAGTTCCAAAAACTTGAAATCATGTTCATACCCGCGAAATCCAAAAATTTTCAGCGCTCGAAACGGAAATCGTCTATACAGACTGCACCCTTCCAAATGGTACCCAAATAGTAAGAGTGATAAGGACAGAAACAGGAAACGAGACATTCAAATGCTCCTATTCTATCTTGCTAGAAGAGGATTTTACGGTAAGGGTTACAGTAAATTTCACATAAGAGAAAGAAGGAATTGTGATTAATCCTAGTCCTCTATGTTAACTTGGCCAATGTAACAGTGAAAATTTTTGGGATTCGTTAGTTTTTTGAATATGGTAACCTTGATTTTCGTTATGGTCAACCCAAATTTTATTAGTGAAACAGTAAACTTTTTGTTCAGGGAGACGTAAAATTCTACTACGGACTCGACAAGTTTTATCAAAACAATCGCCTATATTTCAACTCACGAAACGATCAACGATTACGGGGAAAAATCAATGAAGTTGATGGATGTGATCCTCTACAGTACAAAAATGACACAGCTGGCGTAAAAGTTCCGATAGCACCATGTGGATATGTAGCAGATTCGATGTTTAATGGTAGGTGGTTAAGCATGAACAATCCTGCTATTTCCGACTAATAATGAGCAATACAATCCCTTTATATTCCAGACACCTTCCAATTATTCTACGTGGACAGTACCACCAATGGTATCACTAGAGTTCCATGGACCACACGAGGAGTACTTGGAGAAACTGAAATGAAACGAAAGTTCCGGAATCCTGTGAGAGGACCCAATCAGACACTTTGTGATGTTTTTAATGTAAGGGAATTTTTTTCACGGAGTCAGAGTTTTTTTTAATTTTGGCATAACCGTTTTGAAAAAATGTACAGTTTCAAAAAGAAGACAATTTTTTGGATTTTGATCACTTCGTTATTCTGCAGATCATATACGTGGATGATCAAAATTCCATAATTTTCTCCAATTTTCAGGGCACAGTTCAACCTCCAAACTGGCGTGTCCCCATTTGCCAATTGGGTTTGAATAGTACTGATGCGGATGCTGGAGTGGGATTCGAAAATGTTGATTTTATGGTTTGGATGAAGGTGGCAGCACTGCCAAAGTTTCGAAAAATGTACAGGATTTTGGATCGACAGGTACGGGAATTTAGCAAAAAAAAGAGAGGGTTCAGACCATAATCTATAGTAAGCAAAAAATACGAAAGATTTCAAAACTCAGGGTCGTCGGCCTATTGAAATTTCAATTTTCGTTGAAAATTTCAAAAACTCATGAAACTGAAATTTTTTTCTTAAATTGAAGTAAATTTTTCCAGGTGGACATGTTCAGTAACGGACTACCCAAAGGGACGTATCAGCTGGTTATTGATTACAGTGAGTTTTTTTTTCAACTTTGAAAAATCGAAACTGCAACGTTTCGCAACTGGACGTTTCGCGACTGGACGTTTCGCAACTCCATTTTATAAAGTGATCCAGTTTAGATTTGTATGCGTTACATGTGATTGGCGGTATTATGAGCAATTTCAGGTAGCCATCCATATTTGAAAAAATTTGTTATCACAAAAATATGAATTTGGGGTTGCGAAATAACGTAGTTGCGGAATGTCTTGGTTGAAAAATTTTTTGGTTGCGGAATCGTTGTGAGTTTCGAAATGTCGTAGTTGCAAAATGACTAGTTGTGAAACGTCACGGAGTCGAAAAAACTCTACAGTTTCAATTGAAGAATTCAAAACATTGCTGATTTTATAGCAGTGGTCACTCCTTTCCAAACTTAAAAACATTGAATTCGGTAAAACTTTTGAATATCTAGAAATATCTCTAATTTAAAGAAAAGTCCGCTTCAAAATTTTTCCATTTTGTCAAGAATTTTATTACTCAACGATTGGGATCCGATAATTATTCCAGACTACCCCGTCTACATGTACGACGGAAACAAATCGTTCATAATCACAAGTGAAAATTGGGTTGGCCCCCGGAATCTATTTCTTCCTGTTATATATTTGGTTGTTGGTACTTTTCTGTTGTTAGTTACTATTTTGTTTATTTTGATTTGGTTGAAACAGAGACTTTCTCGTGCTCATCCTACTTGATTTTGTGGCTTTTGGATTTTGGCGCCGATTTCAAAAGTTCAGGCGATTTTTGACTCATCCTTTTAGATAACTGGTAGCGAGTGTTCATTGTTGATACGGGACTTTGTGTATATATTTTTTATTGTTTTTTTTTTTGCTAATTTGTGAATGAAATTTTGAGAGATCGAGTGACCAATCAACTTGCCATCCAACATCCCATACAAACAATCTGCGTGAAACTGGTAAGAATTTACGGAAATTCAGAGAAGTTACTGTTTCTAGGGCAATTTTTTTGTATTTCCCAATGGTTCGTGACAATACATAGAAGTAAGACCCTTTAAAAAAAGAAAGAGCAGCAAACTTGGAGTTAAGCTAATCTTGAGAAAATCAAACTACTTTAACCTGAATGTGGGTATTGATGACGTGTCATGTATAGTGGCCGACGCGAACCCGGATCGGTGTCGGCTGCAACATAGTGTCTAGTATGTGAAATGTGTGGTGAGCGTTGGTTTAATCACCCAAGTTAAAGGTAAGAACATGGACTGACCTTAAGAAATCTAGCGTTAGCTTTCAATTTTGAAACGTCTCCTCTTGGGGAGAAAAACGAGCCAAAGATCTTGAAAATCGGTTGCATATGAACCGAGTTATGAAGATTTCAGTGTAGTTTAGAGATTCGAAGATGAATTTTTAAGTTTCTTGAGCTTTGCATACGGCATGAGCGGCCAATGTCTTTAATTTTCTTTATGGAAAACTAAAGCGAACATCCTGACCAAGAAACAGACAGACTCCACTAGTGGATTATATATAAGTAAGATTGAGGTCATTCCGGTGAACAAAGAGTAGACTATTAGAATAAAACTGTTCCAAGTAACCCGTCGTTCAGATTTTTACTTTGCTCAAATATTTGATTTTTCTTTAGTTGACTTTCAAGTTCAATTAAAATAAAAATCTTGACTTAAACTCTGCTGCTCTTTTCCTAATACATTCGGTAAAGTTGTACCTATTGTCATAAATTATGGGGAAGTACAAAAAGATTCACCTAGAAACAGTAATTCTTATGAATTTCTGGAAATTTTTTTGCTTTAGAATTAGGTTTTCGTTATCAAAGTAGGACAACAAAGTGATATTATCATATATTATACATTTTATTTGAAAATTAGCAAAAAAAAAACACAGCAAAGCAATATTTGAGACAACATGCATTGCTGGTATGATTCTGAGATTCTGAGATGCAACAATTTCCACGATTAAAAAGTTTATTCTCATCAAAAATTAGTTCCAAACAAAAAATTTAGCCTCATTTGTTCCAAATGCAATAGTGGCATCTCTTCCATGAACACTTCGAATGTTACGAATAATTGGTACTCGATCCACTTCATAACTCTCATATCCATTTTTATCCAATTTCTGTCTGAATTTCTCCCAAGACATCTTCGTATGACGAATATTTCTAAGCACAACAGTTTCATCGAGAATAGTGTCTTCCGATGATGTCAATAACAGAACCTTCAATCTTCGGTTTGAGCCGCGCATCCAGCATCTCACGAACCGGTTCAAGTCTTTTCCGACAATTCTTTCATCGTGATAAATATGGATCTGTGAAGCATTTGTGAAAAGCATCTCATCCAACTCATTTCTAAAAAGACCACCGCTGAAACCTTCCATATTCTCGAAAATTGTCTTTTTCACAAATTCCCTATTCAGATCAATTGGTTCCGCGATCAAGCTGATATCCTCGACTGACAAGTGAAGGCCCAAGAATTGTTGGAAAACGTCTCGTGACTCGAAAATATAGAAATCGACATGTTTTATTCTCATTCCTTCCACGATTCTGCCAACCTGTACCATATCCAATTGAAAGTTCAGATCCCAGAGATTAAATCTTTCAATCCGCTTCAGATGGTAGATTCGTTTACAGTGTTCGAACCAATCCTTGAAAGACATATTTGTGCAGTGAAAGGGTAACTTTTTCAGGAAGAGAAGGCTATATTGATAGACATTGCCTGCTTCTTGTACGTCGGGCCCTCCGGCATTATCCAAGTCTTGAGCAGCTTCCTCTTCCTCTCCTTCATTTCTAAAAATTTCATCACCTTCTACTTTTCCTTCGTTCTCCTTTGCTTCTCTTTCACGTTCTTCACGAACGCTTTCCCCCCAACCGTCTTCTTCCCCCCGAGAGGGTCCATATCGCACAAGGAAATCTTGTGCAATTTCCAAATTATTGTGTTCATGAGGAACAGCATACGCAGAAATATCCACACGTGCGTTATCAGGTAATGTCATGTGCAGTTCGACATAAGTATCATTGAAGGTGATTTCGAATTCCGAAACGACGAAATTTAGTTCCACCACTGATTGCTTGCATCGTTGAGTGCACTGTGAGTAGAAAAGACTGTAATATATGGTATGTATTTAGCAATGCGCCTCGAAAAATAGCAACTTACCAATCGATAGATCTCATGCACAACAACACATTCGATAATGCCTTCTGGGGTAATAGATGGAGAGGAAAACGGTCTGCCATGACGACGAAAATAATGAATAATGCGCGGAACGTGAGGTATGTTTATGGTAAATAAGGTTTCGCGCGCTCACACGTTGCAAAGTGGCCTAGGAAACTTAATGGCCGAGATATTCAAATAGTGACAACTAGACTTCTGGGAAGGTATAACATCGATATATTCTTCATATGACCAAACAGCTACAAATAGATAGGCAAGGGTCTTCATATGTTTCTTGAAACGAAATTTCTCGAAACTTACAGTTTCAGAATAAGAGTTTCAGAATTACAGTTTCAGAATAAAGCCAATTTTCAGATTTTGATAATTTCGTTGTTCAGTCGATCATAAAGTCACCCGTCTAAAAATTCCAAAACGTCTCCAATTTTTAGGGCACTGTCAAACCACTAAACTGGCCTGTTCCCGTTTTTCTGTTAACCTTTTCAACAAAACTAGGTCAACAAGTTTTGAGAAATTTCGTTCCACGAAACATATGGTGACCCTTGCCTGCTTATCCATTCGTTATTGTAGCTGTTCGGTCATATGAAGAATATATCGATGTTATACCTTCCCAGAAGTCTAGTTGTCACTATTCGAATTTCTCGGCCATCAAGTTTCCTAGGCCATCTTGCAACGTGTGTGCGCGCGAAACCTTATTTACCATAACACCTACCTCACGTTTTCTCTTTCCGCGCATTATTCATTATCTTCGTCGTCATGGCAGACCGTTTCCCTCTCCATCTACTACCCCAGAAGGCATTATCGAATGTGTTGTTGTGCATGAGATCTATCGATTGGTAAGTTGCTATTTTTCGAGGCGCATTGCTAAATATTAGCGATATTCTCCAAGGGAAAACACGCTCCATCGTCAACATGGCTGAAATTTGAATTTCCAGCTTTCCCGCCGTTTTGAAAACAGCGAAACATGTTTCGGTGGGTGCGTAGACTCCTCGTGGACAACTCGGGTAGCAGTCGAATTATTCACGAGAAGTCCACGCACCCACCGAAACATGTTTTGCTGTTTTAAAAACGGCGGGAAAGCTGAAAATTCAAATTTCAGCCAAGTTGCGATGGAGCGCGTTTCCCCTTGCGGAATATTGCTAAATTCATACCTATTACAGCCTTTTCTACTCACAGTGCACTCAACGATGCAAGCGATCAGTGGTGGAACTGAATTTTGTCGTTTCGGATTTTCAAATTACTTTCAATGATACTTTTATCGAACTGCGCATGACATTACCTGATAACGCAAGTGTGGATATTACTGCGTGTGATATTCCTCATGAACACATAAATTTGGAAGTTGCACAAGATTTCTCTGTGGAATATGAACCCTCTTGGGGGGAAGAAGACGGTTGGGAAGAAAGTGTTCGTGAAGAAGAACGGGAAAGAGAAGTGAAGGAAAATGAAGGAAATGTAGAAGGTGATGAGGATGGTCAAGAAGTAAACGTTCCTAATGAAATTTTTGGAGATGAAGGAGAGGAAGAGGAAGCTGACGTACAAGAAGCAGGCAATGTCTACATCTTTAAAGCAGTCTCCTTTAAGAATTCACCCTTTAACTGCACCGATATGTCTTTCAAAGATTGGTTCGAACACTGTAAACAAATCTACCATCTGAAGCAAATCAAAAAATTTGAACTCTGGGATATGGACTATCAATTGGATATGGCACAGATTGGCAGAATCGTAGAAGGAATTAGAATAAAAAATGTCGAATCCTATATTTTCGAGTCACGAGACGTTTTCCAACAATTTTTGGGCCTTCACATGTCAGCCGAGGATATCTGTTTGTTCGCGGAACCGGTTGATCTGAATAGGGAATTTGTGAAAAAGACTATTTTCGAGAATATGGAAGGTTTCAGCGGTGGTCTTTTTAGAAATGAGTTGGATGAGATGCTTTTCACAAATGCTTCACAGATCCATATTTATCACGATGAAAGAATTGTCGGAAAAGACTTGAACCGGTTCGTGAGATGCTGGATGCGCGGCTCAAACCGAAGATTGAAGGTTCTGTTATTGACATCATCGGAAGACACTATTCTCGATGAAACTGTTGTGCTTAGAAATATTCGTCATACGAAGATGTCTTGGGAGAAATTCAGACAGAAATTGGATGAAAATGGATATGAGAGTTATGGAGTTCATGGAGTGCCAATTATTTGTAATAATCGAAGTGTTCATGGGAGAGAGGCCACTGTTGCATTTTGAACAAGGGAGGCTAAATTTTTTGTATGGAACTAATTTTTGCTGGGAATAAGTTTTTTAATTGTGGAAATTGTTACTATTGGTGATCAATTATAGTATTGGTGATCAATTTATATCTATTGGTGATCAATTTATACGAGTTTTTGTAAAATTGAAATTTCGAAAATAAAATATGTTTCAATTGGACAGTTTTATGTTTTCGTGATTCTAAAAGTTTGATTCTCCGAACGAAACGAAAAAGTAAAGTCTAGATACTTTCAAAACCTCATAAAATTGGGTGTCCGCCTAAAAATTTTTTGAGGCACATACATATCAGTTGGTGACTTATTATAGTTAATTTTTTTGGAAGTTGAAATTTTGAAAAAAATGTTCACTGTTTCATTTGGAAAGTATGAAATATCGGAAATTTCTGAAATTTGGTGTGTTGAATCCTTATGGTGTACTTGAATCTGTAATACCTCACAATGAAAGTTTAAAAAACTCCGCTCCAACACTTGGACATGTTTCCGAAAAAGTTGTACTATATGATCCTGATGCCGAATACTATATGATCCTGATGCCGCGATTTGAAAACGTTGATTTTGTTTAAAGGGGGGGGGGGGGGGGGGAATTTCATGAAAACGCGGTAAAAACACACGAGCCGATTCAATTTTTGAAATTTCATACTTTTACGCTAGTAAAATAAAAATGCAATTCGAAGATTAGTCCGAAATTCTAAAGAAC
The DNA here is from genome assembly GCA_963932045.1 of Caenorhabditis sinica. NCBI lineage: Eukaryota > Metazoa > Nematoda > Chromadorea > Rhabditida > Rhabditidae > Caenorhabditis > Caenorhabditis sinica. The sequence continues at coordinate 7,706,135 of OZ009940.1, read as the reverse complement.
TGTGAAACTGATATTTTTTAGAAAAATTCTCATTTTTGAGGTAGACATGTTTAGTTATGCGCTGCCCGAAGGCAATTGGTGATTAATCATATTGAGTTTTTCTATTCTTCCAAGTTGAAATTACTAACAAATTATTCTGTTTCAATAGGAAAGTTTTATGTTTCGGTAGTTTTGAAACTTTGATTCTCCTTTTAAGATCTCAAAAACTTCTTTCAAAAATCAAGTGAGAGATATCTTTGCCGTTTCGAAATTTCTTCAGATAAAGGCAAAATTTTGAACTTCAGTGAAACTATCATTGGCACCAGCTTAAATAAGATAATCCCACACAATTCTTCACTTTTCAGCTCACAATTAAATGGATGTCAAAGTTTTGAAAAATGTATAGGGTTCTGGATCGACAGGTACTAATGACTTTAGATAAAGGAATACGTGTGAAATATAGTTACTGGAGAAAAATGTGCCAATAGTGTTTTAGACAGTCCGGTATTCGGACAGTTCAGAGTTTTGACCATTTTTTGTAGCTCAGGTTTCAAAAGCCACAATACCGATTGTGTAATTCAGTTAAAAGCTTTGGCGGGAACTTCCAACATTCTTAAAACAAAAAAGAGTGCAACAGTTCAGTAACGGACTCTCGACACATTTTCAGAACCTTTTTGCTCTGATTTCAAATGTTTTTTTTTTCCAAATGTTTAAAACTATGACACCATGTGTTTTTGAATAAATCCGAAATACGATATACTAAAACCTGGTAACGACAAAGAATAGGAAAAAAAAATAATAATGATGCAATTGTTTTGGTAATGGTTCCTCTGAAGTTGAGAGTTGTTAAACAACTAAAACATTATCGTAAATTGTCATGTGTCACTTTGTGAAATAGTGGCTTTGTAAATTCCCTGGTTTTAATTACCTCAAAGACATGTCCTGCATATAAACAAAAAAGAAAAAGAAAATTCTGTTTCACTTGAAACTCGTTTGATTTTCAGAGTGTGTACTCATAAGACATAATCTGTGCAATTTAGATTTATCGATTGACGTTTTTCTCTTGATTACACGTGTGTATTACAAAACTAAATTTGTATCAAAATCGAAGATATTCTGAAACGGCAAAGTATTATAAATTTTCTATAATTTGCAGTTTCGGAAAAATGAATAATATGATTTATTGAGAGTTCCGGTACTCTTTTCTTTTCAGTCGCATTTAGTGTTTTAACACTTTCCCATTCATCTAAATGTTTTATAATTGCTTTTTTCCTCTCTTTATTCAGAAAACTAATACCCGGACAAAAACAAACAAAGGAGTAACTAATTTTTTTAATTCAATACGATTCTAATTCGGTCTGTTTCTCCGCGATGTTCGCAAAAATATCGGAAACAAAAATTGCTGTTTCACGTGAGAAGTCTAAATTATTCAGTTTCCAATAGATCAATTCTTACTCACTGTACACTTCTCAGTATCAAATTTTTGTTCTTGTGGGAAGCCATCAAATTCTGTTTCGAAAAATGCGCTTATAAGGGACACATTGAGAAAAGCTGCCATCAGGATTTTCAACTGAATATCTCAGTTTTTCACTAACTACAGTGATATTCTAAAACTCCGGTTTTATCAGGATGTACCCGACCAAAAATGTTGTTTTTCATACAAATAGATAGCTGAGATTCTTTTCAAAACAATGTAGCAAGCGGATTTGTAGAAAAAGATTTCTAGCTTCGTCTATCATCCCCGAAAGGTGTTCTCTAACCGAAACTAAAAAATTTATAGAACTGAAAAATATTACTATTTCTCAGACCCGTGCATTCGCTCTTCACCTATTTTCTAATAGTCAGGATGTTGTTAGTCATAAAACACGCCGACTTGGACACTATTATAAAATAACTTTCCAATAACTACTGCTTTGGGGAAAAGCATAAACTAAGTGGCTCATGTTGGCGTTAGTAGTCGATTGTAAAATATTTCAATTCCGGTAACTTTCGTTCACTGTGTCAGAAAATAATCAGGAGTGTGAGTGGGTTTCTTCAAAGATGATATACATTTCTTTGGACATCATTTACAAAACCGAAAACACCACGACTTTCCAACAACTTTTGATACTTTTTTTTCGAAAAGCTGTCCAGAACTCATGAAAAAGTGTCGAAATCCATGAAAAATGAAAAATAAACAAAAAACATCAGTTAATTTCACGCCGAATGTGCTCGTTATTCATGATGTGTCTATCAAATGCAGATCTCAAAAAACCCTAAAAAGGATAGCAGCATAAACAATCAAAATGGTTACTGTTTCATCAGTGCTGCGCTACTTGACATACTAGACAGTCTTCTAATTTTGTACATCTTCGTTCATTTATTTTTCTGTTTCAAGATGTAACCAGGAATTTGAGAGTTTCCCCAACTTTGAATGCTATTGGACCGTTGAATCTCACTAATATTTAGTTCACAACAATGACCGTTAAAAGTGCGAAGTATTTGTTGTCAGCTATGCTCTTGTGGAACCTTTCAGACAAATGCCATTTACTTGTTACTACATTTGCAGTTTCAAAAAACCATGAAACACAGCGTTTGATAACGTTTTTTGCTTTCATTTTCTCTGGTCTAGAATGCAAAAACGGAACGCTGCTGAGAAGAAATCATAAAATTTGATGTGATCTTACAATTTGATTGTTTAACCCGCTACATCCTACCATCATTAACAAACTCGATGATAAAATCCGTGTTTTTTTGAAACAGTAGTTTTTAGGCCTATCCTAATTATTGAAACATTGGATATGTACTAACATTCTAAGACCATAATTTTCAAATTGAAATAATTTTGAAGATTTGTAAAAATAAGAGAGCTCCGTAATTATTATAGTGCCACTGTTACCAAAAAATGTAAAACTTTTATAAATTTTTCTGCTAACTATTGAGAGATGGTAATGCGTATTAGAATATTAGTAATTTGTCCTATGTCAGAAATTAAAAACCACCTTATGATAATCAAAAAGAGCACTTCACAAAATAATAAAATTACGATTTCAAAAGCGTTTTCAATGCAGGTGAGGTACAGTGAATTTGATCAAAGTGCCAGCAACAGGATCGCACCCCAAAATAAACACTTTTCTGTTTTAAATAATAATTGTTTGAATCAAGAATATATTTTTCATATTCACTGAGCACAGAAAGATTTTAAGATTTTACTGATAATTACCAGAGAACTCGTGTTTCTTTCCAAAATATCAGCCCAACTCGCCCAAAATTTTTTCACGAAACTGTCTCGAACAGGCACTCACATACACGTTTGTCAGACACGCAGTTTTACTTTAGTGAAGGCAAGAAGACAAAAATTTTCAGTTTCAGCAATGATTTGAAAATTTCAAACTGCTTCCGAGACCAATTCGGATAAAAGTAAAAATACGCATAACTAGACTTGCTATTTAAGAATACTGTCTAGTTTACTACACGCTACACTCCTTCTATTATTTCACTCCCATTCTATCTGAGTGGATTGAAATCAATTTGCTTCGCATTTTTGCTTTAGTATCCTGAAGTCAAGATTGTACAAGGATCAAAGATAAATGAATGTTCATAACCTTAAAATAATTTTTTGAAACGGTGAAATTTTTCTATGGCTGACGAATCTTCACTGTTTCCAGAAGTAAACTAAAACTGAGGAATTTCGATTGGAATCATTCATAAAGCATTAGTATCTCGTGAAGCATGGAATAGTCGCCGTCATTTTGTAAAAAAGAGATTAAAATTAAAATCAAATCCTTATCCACTCCTAAGGCGGATAAATATGGTTCTAGAATCTCCAAGAGTACAGGCAATAACAGCTGAGTTGATTCGCATGACTTTCGGTTTGAACTCATAGATAATTGACTTTTCTGTTTCAAATTATAATCGTAACTCAAGTATGACTTCAATGACGATTCGTTTGGACTTTGGCAATTTTCTAAAAACAGACTTTATGAAACTCAAAGTCAATCTTCGGAGCTGCTACTATTCTATCTTGCCCTTTTTAGAAAGCTTAATTAAAACTTGACTTCCGACTTTTATTGTCAATCGTGTACTTTTCATGGGCATGAAACATTTGAGAAAATAACGTCTTAGTTTTCGAATATCATCAATTTTTTTAAACCTGAAAAGAAAATTCAAGTCCACTGAAACAGTGAAATTCTGAATAATTCCGCCAAAAAAATAGATGAGTCAGAAACATAATTTCACAATTGGACGGAAACTTGGTGAAATTTTGAAACAGTGAAAAATGTATAAGATCACAAGAAGTTTACTGTTTCAAGAAAAATGTGAAAATGCATTAGTCGAGATAAAATTGATAACAGCTCAGCAAAGCATGCTTACTCATCAAATTGTTCATGATTGTCTACACCGTAACCAGTCAATTTGCATCCGCAAAATATCGCAACTCACTTTGGTTTCGCAACCACAACAATTTTCAACCAAGACATTTGGCAACTGGCTTTTTGCAACCAGTCATTTCGCAACTTCAGGAAATAATCCGAGTTCCGACGTAAGTTGCGAAATGACTGGTTGCGAAACGTCGTGAAGCATGGTTTTCAAAGTGGTTTAGAAAGATTTTTTGAGCTGAAAAATAGTAAATGTTTCTGTTGCACTAACCATACAAAGCTTTTGAAATTTTTCACGCATAATTGATCTTGGATTTATAATACGATTTTCCTAAAAGTAGGCGTGACTACAATACAAGCCCCCGAACCCTAATAACTCCTCAATTTCCAGTTTCTCCTTATTTCATTTTCAATAAATAAAACGCTGTATACTGATAACAAGACTAAACACTTTCGCGATAGTAGATGATGACTCGACTCGAGTATTCCTATTCTTCTCTTATCACTGAATGTCCGCCCTCCGCTATATTATATCATCACTTTTCTTGTGCACCTTTTCTTCACCCGCCCAGTTTTATAGCATATTTTATGTCCGTTTCTTCTTTTGAACTTGTATTTTGTGATTTTGAATTGTCTAGCTATTGTTAAATTGAAAGTGGCAGCTCAAACCACAAACCAACGGTAGCAAATCAGAGAATCTGAAAATTTTAAAAATATTTCTGCTGTTTCAAATCTTAGCCATGATTTTGATGTATAAATTTCTCTATAATAAGCGATGTGTTGCACAACTTTAAACTTTTCGATCGAAGTTCTAACTTTTGATGGAAACAAGTGAGATGCGGAAAAAATTTGAATGTCTTGACCACAATTGAGCGATTACTACAGTGCCCATTCATACAGCTGCTGTATGAACAATGAAAAATCAAAAAATGTTCTGTCCGTATAAACTGAAAACAGACGGATTTTATTTTTGAGGATATTTGATCAAAAGCAAATCGAATTAAATTTACTTACACTTTTATGGATTCTCCAAAAAACAGTGAAATTTTTCAAAATTTTTGAGAAAAAAAAAACTCGCTGTTTCGGGAAATTCTAAGATAGTCGTAGCTTTTACAGTTGCTGATTTGTCGGAAATTTTGTGTTCTCGAGATAATTGTTGAAAAATTCCGAGATTTTCTTACTAATGTTATAATTTTGGTTGTGGACAGACAGATATCTCTATTCTAATAAAAATAGGTTGAAGGTGTAAAATTATAGCTTTCGAGTGAAACAGTAGAATGTCAAAGAAAACTTGAGCATAGTCTGATGAAGTAGGAAACCAAAAATGTCATCAGACCAAAAATTTTCTGACACAGATGAACATTTTTACTGTTTCGAAAAGACTGCAAAACATTTTGCGTTTGGTATTAGAGTTGCTCCACGTAGTATATTTTGCTGTTTCAAGTTTAGTTTTTGTCTGAAATGAAAGTTAAAACTACGATGTATGAGATGAAAGTTCGATGTATGAGATGCCGATGTATACGATGAAAGTTTTTTCAAACATATCCTATGGTTATTTTTTGTAAAACAAGATTTTTATGATCTCCAGGGCCACTAAAAGAAGGATTAACTTTCAAAGAGGCCCCGATATACACCACGGAGCCTCCCCAGAAAAAATTCAAAAAATACCATTTTTACTGTTTCACTGACTTTTTTCATAAGATTGGTGCTCACTACCTGAGATGACAGAACGGCTTTTCTTCTCTTATGTTTCCTATTATCATTTGAACAGTAGTTCAAATCCAAACTACACGCATTTTCAAATGATTAGGCATAATATGTATTACTATAAATTGTTATCATGTGTATATACTGCATATTAGTCTCATATTAGATATCCATTTTTTCATGATATCAAAAAATCTTTTTTTTTTCTTCGTTTTTTATCGTCTGTTTAACTATTGTTTGCAAAAATCTTGGAAGTTTCGATTCCAATGTTTCGTAATTAGCCTGAATTTATCTGCTTCGAGTAACTGAAATGTCTTGAGCACACTTTCTGTCGAAATTCAAGAGAAACAGTAAAGTTTGGAAATTAAAAAGCTTTTTGAACCAATTGCCAAAGTTTTTTTCTCGTTGAACTTATTCAAACTTTCTAATTCTTTAGTGATTACCGGAGTAAAATCAAATCATAATTAGGAAAAATTCACTAACACTTTTTAGGCTTCCCCGAGAAATAGTGAAATTTGTATTTTCTCGAAAAAATCTCCGTTTCACGAAAAATCCAATTTAATCACTGCTTTCACAATCCTGTTCAACTGTACTTTTCTAACTTTCTACAGTACCCGTTTCGCAGTAGCAACCAAATTCTGACCGGATTAACAGACTCCCTCACATTTTTTGGATTCTCCAAGAAACAGTGAAATTTGCAGAAGTTTTTGAGAAAGAAAAATTTACTGTTTCCAGAAATCAGTTTAAGTTGGTCGCAGATTTCACAACTGCTGATACTGCTGATGAGTTTGGTAATATTCAGAAGTTACAATGATTTCTTATTGATATCCCGATTGGCTTTGGACACACAGTCTCAGCTAGAAAAATAACTAAGTTTTCTGCCTCCAGAAATTTCTTCCTTCCAAATGTAGAAGAGGTGATTTTTAATTAGACGATAACCAATACACTATATTTTAAAGGAAAAGTTTTGGTTTGGTTCTCCATTGTTTACCCTAAGTTTATTACAGAGGTTTGGCAGCCCTAACGTTGAGTTGACTGTGCAACAAAATCAGAAAAATTGTCATAGATTTTTTCCCGTTACAATACCCTAACATTTCGGTTGGAAGTTTTCCAAAATAATCCAATTTTCTTTGGCACTTCCATTTCTCTGATATTTCTAATTATCAATTGAAAAAAAGTTAAAATTCAAACTACACTTCTATTTTTGCTATGAAATTTTCTCATTCAAAAATAAAAAATCCCTTTCAATAATAGAAGAGATTCTTTCACATTTTACAACAAGATTCCAAGTAAGATTCCAAGTTTTATTCAATATATTCTGAGAAAAAAGTGTTGGTTCTCTTCAGTTTTTCAACGTTTTTCCTTAGATTTATTGCTTGAATCAAAGTTTAACAACCCCCTACTCCACGACAAAATCAGAGAAACCAGCTTGGAAATCTTTTTCAGTTTCAGATTTTCAACATTTAGGTCGGTAGATTTGCAAATTAATGTAACCTTATTTTCCATTTCTCAAAATGCCATTGATGAAAAAGCAAATATGCTGCAAAATCAACACACAAACTTTATTTCAGTTTCCTTCTTACAGGCATACAGACGAATACAAATAATAGAGAAAACGATGTTTCATCATTCGATTTTATGCTCTTTTCCTCTTCTCTCGATGCGTCTCTTTTTCTGAAAGTGTATGTATAGTTTCATAGTGTTTCGATGATAATGGCACTCCCCCCCCCCCCCCTTGCTCCCTCTAGGAGACGGAAGTATGATATGACTAGATTTTGAAAATGTTTAGATGTTTAGAAACTTCTAGACTGTTTATTTTGAGGATATTGCTATTAGAAAACAAGATTACTGTATTAGCAAGGCTTTTGATGCCCTTCTATTCATCGCATGGCGCTTCATTATGAATACAGCTGAAATTGGAATTTTTGAGGATTTGACGGAGACTTGTGGACTTCTCATAGACAAAATGATTGAAAATGGCTCGTATGGTCCACGATAAGTACAAAAGCTCAAGATTTTGATATTGAGGAAGTTCTCAGCAGAGCGCAAGTGCCACATGATTTATTGTGTTGTTTACCTTGAACAAAACAGAATATCATCCAAAAAAACTGATCGGCCTAGAATCAATCGCTGTAGCAGGAAATGTATTACCAAACATTATTCGGAAATGTAACTTGCAATTTTTCGAGTTCTGAAACTGAATTTTTTCTAAAATTTTCCAAGTTTCAATCCGGGGACATTATTGCTGAAACTTTATTTTTCTTCAGTATGAAGCGTTTATGCCAAATTAAAAGTTCCGATTTTTTTGGATTCAAAAGTTTCACTTTACTTGAATCTGAATATGCTTTGTATTGGATTTTTCTGGACTTTTGCCTATTTGATAGAATCCATTCGTTCGAAAGCAAAGCCTAAAAACGAAATCCAGAATGGATCTTAACCTGAAGCAGTATTTTTTCTGTTTCTGAAAATTCAAAAAAGTGGTCACTATTTTAGCAGATCTAATTCTGTCCAAACAAAACAAACTAAAAACAAAATAAAATTTTAAAATTTTTGGAGAAGATTTCCATGGAAACATTATAAAGAAGTGTGTCGTAAAAATTTAGTACCACTTGACTTTTTGAGATTTTTCATGCTCTTTTTGTTCAAACTTTTGATCTTATTTCTCTTTTTTTTCTGAATAATTTCACTATTTTGGGGGATAATTTTTTGGCCGTTTCACGAAAGTTTTGAAAATTTTTAGGTTAAAACTGAATTGATTGGAACAAAACTTTCGATATTTTTACGGTTTCAATGTTTTTATATTTCAAAGAGGCATCTCATTTTTTGCTAATGCTTCCTGACTATCTCGTTCTATTGTAAAATTTGCATTTTTTCGAAATTTTCAAAAATTTTCAGCTTTCAAAAATCCTGTCAAAAAATGCGATATCCAAAAGAAGAAGAAACGGGTCTCCTCTTTGAATATGGTCAAGAAATTAGTACAATAAGTTGGTTTATCAGTAGAGCGCATTTTGTGACTCCCCAATTTTTCAATTTACAGAATCTCTCAACTTTCGACGGAAATTTAATATGTAAGTTTTTCTTTTCAATTTTTTAGAAATTTTATGATCCAAACTTTCAGAAGATCTCTATTCTATTTCATCTCAATATTTTCTTTCGTATTTTTTATTACATTGTACACTATGTTTGGTTGGCAAAAAGGAGGAGGGGGTAGGTCAAAAATTGATTTCTCATATTTCGTACTTGGGAGAACAAGAACTTCAAAATGAGCCTAAATACGGTTAGACCCATGCGCAGCGGGCGCGTCGCGGTTTTCAGAAACTATGCAGAATTTAGCTGTGTTTTGGCTAGTTTTGAAGCTCTACTTTTTAGAATTTTAACTTCTGATGTCAACATGATCTCAATTGATAATAAGAGGTTCAAAATGAGCACAAACACGGTCGTCTAGATACATTTTAAATTTTGAGCCGTGCGTCGCGGTCGCGTAACGGTTTTTCAAACACTAGTCATATTTCGGCTTGTTTGGAAGTTCTTGAATTCAAATTTCCCGCCATTACTTCAAAACTTCCAAATTTTCAGCACCAATTGGAGAGCTTCGAAATCTAACACTATCCAGTTATTCGGATTATTTCAAAACGAACCTCACCGATGACTCAAATTCGAATTCAAATTTGACGTCTACAGTAAACTTTGATGATCCTGGCGATGCGGAAATTTCGAAAAATTTCGAAAATCCTGCAGAAAATTCTACAGATTTTCCGAATTTCTCAACTTCCTCCTATTCCACAACTCCAATTCCATTCAAAGATGATTGCTCATTGCCAGTTTTCGATCCATGGGATGAGAGTATCAAGAAATTTGTGGTCGATGTGGATAAGACAAAAAGATGTGATAGGACATGGAGGCCGTATACGGAATTGGTGAATGGGACGTGGAAGATAGTCAAGGAGAAGAAGGATATGGTGTGTAAGGCGAGGTAAGTTAAAAGTATTGTTTCGCTTTTCAAGAATCTGAGATGAGGAGGTTGAGAGCATCAAAATGGGCCCAAACACGACTAGACTTGCTTAACTTTGAATTTTGACTTCTGCACGCGACGCAACCGCGACGCATGGGTCCAACATCAAAATTGAGGACGATTGATTATGCTTAGGCTATCTTGAGGCCTATGGGCTCACATAACTCAAAGTCCAAATTTCGAAAAAATTTGACAAGTTTTACGGTTTCAGAGTAGAAATAAAAAATTTATAATTTTTTGAAGATTGATTCATCTTCTTTTTCTGTACTTTAAAGACTTCAGTAAAATTAAAAAGAGTGTGGTATCTACAAATTCAGACTTGAGATGGCATACGCTTCAAAATAAGGCCAGACATGACTAGACTAATTCTATTTTGAATTTTGGCTTGAGCACGCGACGCGTCCGCAACGCATGGGTCAATAATTTAGTCTTAGTCGTGTTAGGATTTATCTAAAAGCTCAAGTTCTCAGATACCCAAAAGTTTCACCTTCTAAAAGTCTTGCGAAAATTTTCGGTTTCAAAGTTCAACATTTGAGAGTCAGAGATTTCAAAATACAATAGATGCTTTGAGATTAATCGGATTTGAATAACACTTCCTAATTATACATTTTTACAGGTGTTTCTACCTCCCCGAACTTTCTGGACCCTCAAAAATCTCCGATTGGATTGAACCCGGACCAGTGGATTGTGAATTCCTGGAAGCCGCGTGTTGGGAGAATAATCGAGAAGTATATGGCTATATTCATACTCAAATTATACCAAAGTGAGTCAAAATTTTTAAGAAATATGAAAAAAACTGGATGAAAACTTCAGGAAAGACAAACCAGAGAAGGCTAGTATCAGCTTGGAGGACCACCCAGATGTATTTGTTTTTGTCGTGGATTCATTGGCTTCGGGTATGGCAAAACGGTGAGGAAATATAAAATTTGAATCCGGGAGTTTGAGAGCTTTAAAATAAGCCCAAACATGACTAGTTCGCTCACACGCGACGCGACCGCAACGCATGAGTCGATTTCAAAATTGAGCTAGAAGAACTGTGCTTGGGCTCATTTTGAAGCTCTCAGCCTGCCAAAACTGAATATGAATTACAGTAATCAAGGTTAGTAAGTTTTGAGCTCAACCACGATCCATTTTGCTTCATTTTGAATTTTCAACCTTGCGTCGCGGTCGCGTCACGTGTTTAGGTAGCCTAGTCGTGTTTAGGACTGTTCTAAAGCTCGGAGCCTACCAAATTCAAAATTTTCATTTTTAGATCCCTTCCCAAAACTATAGAATACTTCAAGTCAAAACATCAAGCCATAGATTTCCCCTTCTTGAGTCAAGTTGGAATTCGAAGTCAAGTCAATGCGATTCCCCTATGGTTTGGTGAGCAAGTTCGCTCCACTGATAATTTTTGCAATTTGTGTTTAGGTAAACAAGTTGAAGCTGGAACCCTAAAAGGTGGAGAGCAAATCCACGTGGATTGGACCGAGGCGGAGTACTGTAACAATTCAATGGATGATAAGCCAAATATGTATAAGGATTTTGGAGATGCTGGGTATACGGTAGGTAAATTTTAAATTTGGGAACAAAGTTTTGAGGTGGAGAGGACGAAAATGAGCCCAAACACGACATATTTTGGCTAATTTTGATTTTTGATCTACGCGTTGCGGTTGCGTCGCGTGTCCTGCAATCGGAGCAAGTCTAGGATATTACCAAATCACAAACGAATCTACTCAATTTCGAAAATTGGCCCACGCGTTGCGGTCGCGTCACGTGTTCCAAATTGAAGAACATCTATCTATTTACTTCAAATTTAACCTGAAAATCCAAAATTTTCCAGACACTCTACGTTGACGACTGGTACTACCAAACTCTAACCTCAAATCCAGATTGCAAAGGATTCAAGGATTTCTTCACCAATCACACCTTCTACCCTTTTAACAAAATTTGGGAAAAAGAGGGTCTCAAAGTTACTAGGGACCATCTAGAGGGGTCTAAACTTTGTAGAGAGGTACATCTGGCCGCTATGGAGTATTTCGATCAGTTTGTGAGAGTTTATCCTGGTATGTCCTTTTGTGTAGTCCTCGTGGACAAGCATGGTACTATTTTCAAAAATATTTTAGACCGCCCAAAATTCACTTGGAACTGGTTTGTACATTTGGCACATAACTTTTTGGCTGGCGCAAATCGACTCGATGATCCAATGCTAAGCTTTTTCGAAAGGAATTTTGAGATGGTATGTGTTTATTTGTACCATAACTTTAAGGAGAGAGGAGATAGAAGAAAATTGTCAACTAAAAAAATGTTTGAAATTAAATTTTACATATTTGTAATTTAAAAAATTATTGTAGCTGTAAGGGTTCGAGAGATATAAGCGTTTGAAGGTGAACGACGCCACAAAGGAGGTGAGAGACGCAGAGAAGCTAGACTGTCTGCGTCTCTCTCTTTCCCACACTCTCTATCCGAATTTTTTCTCTTTTTTTTCAGTTTGACAACGCCTTCATCATCTTCACCGCGGATCACGGATTCCATTTGGGGTCCCCTGCCCTCTATAATACTCCAATTGGAAAATTGGAGAAGAATAATCCGTTTTTGATGATGTCAGTACCCAAAAAGTACCGGGAAAATGGGATTTTGGATGTTATCAGAGAAAATTCACAAAGGTTACAGTCACAGTATGACACAAGGGCCACGATTTTGGATATTTTGAAGGTGAGTGGTGAAATAGTAGGGAAAAAAGGAGAGGCGCAGAGTAACGAGAGGCCTAGGGGGAAGCTCTGACTTTGAAATAGACATATCTCAAGAAAGAAAAAAGTTAGAAAAAAGTTGATAACTAATAAAATGTGTAAAACTAAATTTTACAAATTTTTGTAGTTGACAACTTTTTTGTAGCGCTTACCGTATTTGAGATATGCGCTTTCAAACTTGAATGCCTCCTGAAAAAGATCAGAAGAATGAGAGAGCAGAGACGCAGGAAGACTCTCTATTCCAATTTTTGGTCGGAAGCAATTCTAAAAATAGGCAAAACTTATAATTTCTGGAACTTGGTTGATACAGGTGCGGCGCGGTCGCGTGTCCCAGTCAAATCTCAAAATAGAGCTGTCCTAGTCGAGCTTGGGCTCATTTTGAAGCTCTCAGCATTTCCTGTTTCAAGTTTTCGGTTTCTAATATTATAAATTCAATCATACCAATTCACAATCTTACCAATTTCCAGTACCAACCCTCCTCCCAGTTCACCGACCGTGCCACCCTAAAAATACCCGACGAAAAGGGCAACTCCTACCTTCGTCACCAACCCTCAGATATTCCAAGAAACTGTGAACATCTTCCGATTCCACAACAGTACTGTATCTGCGAGTCCAAATCGACGGATATGAAATCAGAGTGAGTTAGCAAGACTCCCAGAATTCAAAAAATATATAATTTTCAATACAAAATTGGCTAACCGGCTTGCAAAGGCTCTCATAGAACATGTACATAAAATTCTGGATGGTCATCATTTGACAGATTTGTGCCATCGGTATGAGATTGATAAAGTAAGTCGGCTCAAATATTTTTTTGGAACTTTTCTTGCCCTTTTCCTCTCTAGCCCCGCCCACCAGCGGCCGCCCGCCCGCACTCTTCTATACGCGCTCCCTCCCTTTCTCCCACCGTGACTGCTTGGCGCAATGGTAGCGCGTTCGACTCCAGATCGAAAGGTTGGGCGTTCGATCCGCTCAGTGGTCAAATGTTTTTTGCTTTCTTTTTTCGTCGTTGTGGCCAATATTAGATAGTCCCTAATCAATTTTAAGCTGATTGTTCCTCTTTGTAAGTACCCAAAATTGAGTTTTTTCCAGATTACTGCCCTGGATCTTCACACCTCTTCCTCCAAAACCAAAGTGACTTATCATATTGCTGTGAAGACGAAACAACCAGCACATTTTGAAACACTGGTAACGGAAAGCAGGCAAAATAGAACGCTGGAATTTGATGAAATTGATAGGCTTGATAAATACGGAAACACCGCGTTGTGCTCGAAACCGGTGCATTTTAGTTCGTTGTGTTTTTGTAAGAATAGGTGATATGATTTTTGTTATTAGATGTAGATTGTCGTTGCTGGATATGAATTATTTTTGCTGATTGATTGAAAAAATAGCATTACTATGTATGTCATTATTGGCTGAAACACCATCAAACATAAATATTCGATGCAAAATAAAAATGTTCTGTGAAACAGAAATTTTTTTTCGAAAGTTCTCTGTTTCTGAAGTTTTTAATTTCGGATTGTTGAAACCTTTTAGTGATTCGGTCGCTACATAGATTATGATATTATGGTGATCTGAATAAACTTCAGTTGGTCCGAAAGCGTCCTCACATATCGAAAAGCGACACCGACCGTTACCTTAATTTCACTCATATTTTTTCCGATTTTCTCGATTTTAGCGATTTTTCTTGGAAAGTTCACAAAACTACAAAATATTGTTTTTTTGGAAAAATAGCTGAACACCGAGAAGAACAAAAAAAAGTCTTGAAAATGGGCTATTTTCCTTTAATTAACTGTCAATTTTTCGTGGTGAGATATCGCTGTCGGCGAGCTCTCGCATTACCGGCCATTACTGGCATTTGTTCAGATCAGCATCATATAGGAACACTGTCACTTCGTTCTCGAAGGTTTGCTTTTCAGAAGACAGACTTACAATGAAGGATTTATTAATCTTGTTTAAAAGATGTAAGATATGCGAACTGTTAACGAAAGTGATATTCTTTTATTATTGTATGCTTGAAACGGATTTTATTTTCCAAAACTTTGTTTAGGAGGAATGAATCAATCAGCGGGTGGACTAGCCATCTTTTTTCCTGCTTTCGAACCAATTTGTACTCACTATCAGCAACCGAAACAGCAATCAGAACCGATACGATGTTTGACTGCAATTTCGTAAAAAGTTTTTGAATCACATCTCAAAATTTTTGTAAGCAAGAATAAATAAGGTTTAGCCAATAATTTCCTGTCTTGATTAAAACTTTTTAAAAACTAAACGTTTGTATTTGTGAAGGATTGGCCCATTATTTTTGTTTCACTTTGAAACATTGCTCATGGAAAAAATTCCTGTTTCTCAAACCCCCAATATTAATTCTCTAATTCAGATTTCTTAATACGGGCAAACGTATCCCTTTTTTTATTCAAATCATTGTTCAAGAAATCACACACATGGCTATATGTATTTCAATTTTTAAACAGAAGCAATAACATCATATTCTGTGATAAAGTGCTTCTTTTTCCAATTTTTAATGTTATGAGTATACTGCCTTAAAATTGAATATACGTTAACTTGCGATAATAAATGGTCCACTAGAAACGGAGAACATTTGGTTTCAGCAACCCCATCTGGAACACGGATTTTTCGATTTTGGCCAGAAATTCAATGAATAGATATTTGATTGAAAGTTGAAATTCATTTCTTGTTTTCCGTTTCAACAAATACTGTTCAGTTGAGTTCTTTTTGAAAATTTCATTATCTGTTAGATATGTTCAATTATCAAATTTCATTATAAAACGAGATTGATCAAATTGATTCTCTCCACATCAGTAATCGGACGAAAGGCCGCACAGATGACTGAAATATTGAAAAACTGCTTTATAAAGGAAATCAACAAAAATGATTTTTAACATTTGACTGTTTCGCCAGATAATAATTTTTAGTAAAAAACAAAAACTGATACCAATGCTCTGACAACACGGTTTGGTCACATAAAATTGTCTTCCTGGAACAATTCAGATAATCAATGCACCAGATTTATATGAAATATACTGAAAAATACGGTTATACTGAAAAACTGTAAAAAAATGCTGACAAAAAAGTTCCTCGAAACCGTAATGTTTTTTTTAAGTTTGCAATACTTTTCAAATCGAAATCAAATCGAAAATTGTATACATTGGAAACACCCCTAAGCACAGTATCACATACGACTAAATCTTAAAACTTATTGAACTTGAGAATTGTTTTTCGAAAAACAAAAAAAAACCGAGCGCGGTCCATTAAAACGACAGCCTTGATCGGCGATCATTGTTCTCCAATGAAATCTCAAGTCAATATCTTCGAAATTACTATATATTTGCCAGCAAATAACTACAGATCCAGTCATCCAAATGGATACCAAGAGGTAACAAAACGTAGAAAAATTCTATTCCGGTGATAATCCGAAAATATCGGTATTGAATATTTGTCTCAAAATATTAAAAACGTATTTTTTGAAACAGAAGTTTTCCACTTGTCATGTTTTAGAAAATTTGTCAAGTTCTCGATGCAGTGCTTATTTCATATACAGAAATGAGCTGACCTCAAAAAAAACACAGTACACCTAGAGTAATTAGAAAATGTAAAACTCTAATTAGGTAGAAGCCAAAGCTTGAAAAATCTCAAGGCAATTCTTTTCTCACTGTTTGCCAACGTTTGGTATTCAATTCGATAGATTTCATGGACAATTTGTTTAATTTGACTAGTTTTCAAAGCTCTCATGATTTTTGTACAAGATCAATTTGGCATTTTTTGTACACGAAAAACAGCATATTGGAATTACTCATGAGTTTCCAAGTCCCATTATTTTTATATCCTGAAACCGGAAAAAAATTTCAAGCAGAAGATTTTTAACGGTCTCGATTGTTTGTAGTTGTTTAGACTGATTTCTTGTTTGGACCGAAAAACCATATATGATTTTACGAGTCTAGATAATATTGAATATGGAAATAGAAATATTCGAAAGTAATGCACACTTTTGATGCATATCCTTTGTTCTGAAAATTGGCTCTGCACATATCAACTACAAACTGACAAAAGAACAGGATTCCTTACATTAAGATTAGGATGAAACGAGAAAACTTCTATTCAAAGATGTGGCATGAACATATAATGTTAGTATGCAATCAATATTATAATCTACTTCATTTTCAGAAACAAAATTGAAAGTCAATTCGGACTCAACTCAAAAATCGAACCTTGAAGAAAAGTAATTATTTTCAAAACTTCAGAAACTGTATTTTTACACTGTTTTACAATGTTCAATATATCTTTCTATGAGTTTCAATGACAATTCTTGTTGTGATTTCGTATCCGTCTCCTTTCTCAATACATCGGTTTTCAGAAACTATTATTTTTGCTAATTCTCAATAATAGTCCAACGGCTTCTCACGGTTGTGGTGTATTTTCAGTTTTTTTTTCAGCCAATACAAGTCAATTTTGTTAAAAAATTTTCAATATTTCTTGACACTCTTACAGCTCTTTTCAATTGCATTGCTGATAAAGCCATAGTGAGACACTTGAATCTTGTAAAAATGATTGGTTTCTTTGGTCTAACTGCATGTTCAGAATCACTCAGATGCTCATTCGAAATTTGGTTTCTGAAAAGTAAGATAGAGCTTAACATTTGTTTGAAACTGATATTTTTCACTGTTTCACAAGTTTCAAAAATCAATGGTTCGAATCCAGATTCAATCTAGCTTTGCCAAACCAAACACAGTATTGCTGGAAAACTAAATATAATCGGTCACTTCATTAAATTACTGTTTCATTCCCCAACTATTCCGATCAATCGAAAACATTTGATGCTCCATGTCCTATCTAGAACATAAACTTTTCAATCGGAAATTTTGAAGTTTCTCCCACCCAAATATAACGTTTTTGTTGTTTGTTCCTCATGAAATATATATGTTCTTGGGACATTTTTTTGGAAAGATGACAAGATGACACATTGATCGCACTGTAGGACTCCATTCCTCTTGAAAAAGAAAACGTTTTCATGTTTCACAAGAAAGCAAAATCGTTTTGCAAAGCTAAAAGTACCAATGAGAATTTTTCTTAGTAAGAATTTTCGGTAAGAGTCAGTTGCTTGAAGATTGGTGTTATTAACAAAAGTTTATTCATATGCAGCAAATTTTTAAATAAAGTTTTATGATTGCAAACGTTCCAAAACCTAAAGAAAATGGGATAATTTAAGTTAAGGCATGTTAGAAACCAAACTAGAAAGTATATTTCAGAATCAGTTTTTGCTATGTTATCCTAAGTATATTTTCACACCCCTAACAACGAAACGAATATCATTCAATCCCAGAAATCAACAATAGTTCTATTTGAAACAGAAAATTTTTTCTTTTGTGATTCACAACAAAATCACTTCAATTGTCGGTGCTTTGCAAAACCAAAGATTCTAAACTACTAGAAATGGCAAGAATGAGTGAATTTACTTGAATCGAACGCAAAATTTTCATAACGCTGAAACACGCTGTTTTCCAAAGATGTGAACAAAAATTACTCTGTTTCTTGGTGTTTTCTGTAACGACGTCTTCAAGTGCGACATTGATATGTCTACTGTTTTTTGTCCCTTGCTAAAAAATTGTGATACTCGAGGCATTGACATCAGTAATCGGTGACTAGAAGCCACTGTGGGGAACGTCATTGTGATTTGTTCTCGAACAACTACGGGTATGAAACTGTTGAAAGTTTTGTGTTCTAACATTATTATTAATTTGGAACCGGAATTCTTTGCAGTTCAACATGAATTTTCTTTGGGACATCAGTTTGGGGAATGAACAACATGAACCTGGTATTGAAAAAAAATTACACGTAAAATACAAGTTTGACGTTTATTCGAAATATATTATCAGTTCGAAAACGAACATCAAAAACATCAACTTTTGAAAAAGTACTTTTTCAACTGTTTCAAAATGTCTGGTATTCGATCCGATAAAGTTAGTTGACAATCTGCGAAAGGCTTGTGCTGGGATTCCAAATTATTTTCATAATCGTTAAAGGGCCGGTGATAATTCCTGTGATAGTCAATGAATTCCAGGAACCAAAAATAGTGCTCATTAAAAACCAATGTTTTCGACTGTTTCAAAACAACATGTAATAGTTTTTTCACATCGCAATGTCACTTGCTGCCCAGCACGAAAAAATCTTCACCGTTTCTGGAATTTTCGCCCTCGATCCGCGTTCGAATTTCAATATTAAGTAGATTATGCTATTTGGTCCCTATTCGAAGAATCGTGACGTGACATCTATTATGACGTGATGCCCGACTCCTTCGATCAACAGTGTTCACATTTAAAAAAGTGACCATCTTCAAAATGGTTTATATTGAGCATGGTAATAGTGCTCTACGTCCAAAACATTGCATTTTAGTTTTGAGCTCAATCGGTCCCCGGGGTACTTAGATATGGCCAAAAAACTGAAAAATCGAAAAAATTTTCTTGTTTGAGATATCAATGAGATCTTTTTTGCAACTGGTTTCTGGCACTTTTTCAAGCATTTTTTGTGTTGAAACTTATTTTTTATCTTTCCTCTGTTCAGTAGAAAAATATCAAAAAAAGTAAAAATTTCGGATTTTCTAATTTTTTGTGTGAATTATGTATTTTGGCAACTGTCAATTGCAGTGAAATGCAAAATCAACGCAGATTTAGTGAAAACTGTACGAAAATTTGGTTCTAAAACGCAATGCCAATTTCGGAGTACCGAATAAGTGTCCATGATTTCACGACCTCCTCCGCGTCTGAAACAAATTCAAAAATTCTAATATTTTGAGTGGTTAGTACTAAAGGTTGGCTCATTCAGTTTCAGTTTTTAGTTTTGAGCTACACCCCTTTTTACAGGCTATAAATACCACCCAAAATTGAAAAGTAGAGGAAAAGTCTAACTTTTTTATTTTTGATCACAGACCAAAAATCGTTCCTGAAATGAGTTTTTCACTTTATTTTGAGCATTTTATCAGTTGACACCTAATTTCTATCTGCTTTGGATCCAGTTCAAAATGTTGATTTGTTAGAAACGTCGACATCATATTTTTTCAGAAGTCGTTCTCAATTCTCAGCTTGATCCAGATGAAATAGAAGTTAGGTATCAACTAATAAAATGCTCAAAATGAAGTTAAAAATTTATTTCAATAAAGATTTTTGGTCTATGATCAAAAATAAAAAAGTTAAACTTTTCCTCTACTTTTCAATTTCGGGTGGTATTTATTGTATGTAAAAAGGGGTGTAACTCAAAACTGAAAACTGAAACTGAATGAGCCAACCTTTGGTACTAACCACTCAAAAAATTTGAATTTTTGAATTTTTTTTCGCGGAGGAGGTCGTGAAATCATGGACACTTATTCGGTACTCCGAAATTGGCATTGCGTTTTAGAACCAAATTTTCGTACAGTTTTCACTAAATCTGCGTTGATTTTGCATTTCACTGCAATTGACAGTTGCCAAAATACATAATTCACACAAAAAATTAGCACAGAAATACGAAAAAAATAAAAATAAGTGGAAAGTAGAAAAAAGGTGTATCCATATTTCTCAAGTTGAACACATATTCCGGTCAAAAACTCCGGTTCGGAGAAAGAGATGGGTCAGGAAACCCAAACTTTCCAATAGTAAATTTTGTGTAGATTCCGAATCTGAAATAAAATTCATTGTCCAGAGGGGTCCCCGAGCCACAAAAATTGATTTCTTGAAAAAAGTGCGATATTTTTACTTTTTTTATATTTTTCTATTGAACAGAGGAAAGATAAAAAATAAGTTTCAACACAAAAAATGCTTGAAAAAGTGCCAGAAACCAGTTGCAAAAAAGATCTCATTGATATCTCAAACAAGAAAATTTTTTCGATTTTTCAGTTTATTGGCCATATCTAAGTACCCCGGGGACCGATTGAGCTCAAAACTAGAATGCAATGTTTTGGACGTAGAGCATTATCACCATGCTCAATATAAACCATTTTGAAGATGGTCACTTTTTTAAATGTGAACATGGGCAGTAGTGCGGTTGTCGAGTTTCTCGGGTAACGCGTCTTATGTTGTTTGTTGAGTATACAATCAATATGGAGAACGTCATCGACTTCTTCTGAAATTCATGACTGCGAACACATAACTGTTGCAGTTTTTGTGTTTTTTCATCGTAATTATTTTGGAACCGAAAAAATGTCATTGCTTAAATCATAGTACAGATAATATGTGAAATGCAAATAAGGTGTGAAGATATGGAGTCGATTAGCAGTTCTTAATCAAACACTGAAAACATCATGTTTTGAAACCGAACCTTTTTTATTTGTTTCACAACGTCTGGTAATCAATTTGGTGAACTTATTCAATAATGTCTATGGGGTTGATTGTGCGAATTCTTATCTTTATTGTAAAAGTAACTTTGTGAAAGTTTGTAGTTTTGAGTGTTGAAGACTGTACTCACAATAGAGAGATATTTTCAAACATTTCAATCTTTAAAGTTGTTGAAAATGTTCACTGTTTCTTGAGTTTTCCTAAAATTCTAGTTGAAGTTATTCATCAATACTTGTGATGCTTTCTGTATAACAATCATCAAACATTTTGGGATCTCTGATCAAACCAAAAAGCTTCCCTCGATGATTTTGGTAACATTGCATGTTCAACATTCTCAAAATTCTCTGTTTTGAATTAATTTCATCGATTGCGAAGGACAATCATTTATGATATTGTAGCTTTGCTAATGGGAACTTTTTGAAACTGGAAATTTTTTATATTTCTATCAGAATGATAAATCTCATCTGGAACAACATTATATGATTTCATGATAATAGTAAGTAGCAGCAAATAAAATTGAGCTAGCTACGGGGAGGTGGAAAATATGAACTATAACAATTGTTTACTGTCTCACAATTATTTAATATCCATATGGAATATTATGGGATAGTAAGTACTATAATTTAAATCGAATCTATTCTACCATCACTATAGACTAATAACATCCTTCAAAACTTCTGGGTCTCAAAAGTCACGTATACAGTGGCGAGAATTGGTGAGGACAATTTTTTGTACGATCCATAACTTTGCCGAAACTACTCCAAATGACATGAAACTTTGTATGGCTATTACTAGATAGTTGTACAACACAGTCAGAAATTTTTGTCAACCATCCGCTACTCGTGACCTAGTTAGCTCCACAGGTATAGCAGAAATCCAAAAGCCGAAAAAAAACTATTTTTCTGTGTAACTTGTTTTGAAAATTTTTTTGATGATAATGTTGCTCACCTCCCAAATATGCATCAGAAAAAGTTTGGTGCACGTGGAATGTCGAGTACTCGTGTTATGTAGGTCAAAGCTGAAACAGCACTTTTAGTTTTTAGTCCTAACTTTGCTCAAAACGGCTCAAATTCCTTCAAGTTTTCGCCAAATTGTTTCTTTTGAGTTGCTTAACAGAATCCATGCTAAAACTGTCATTTTGAAAACCTTTAATTTTTTCGAGTTCAGTACTGATTTTGAAATGGCCTGAAAGTCGAAAAATGAGAATTCTTAGAAATAATATTTTTAACATGGAATCTGTTAAGCAACTCATAAGAAACATTTTGGCGAAAATTTGAAGGAATTTGAGCCATTTTGAGCAAAGTTAGGCCTCAAAAACTAAAAGTGCTATTTCAGCTTTGACCTACATTACACGAGTACTCGACATTCCACGTGCACCAAACTTTTTCTGATGCATATTTGGGAGGTGAGCAACATTATCATCAAAAAAATTTTCAAAACAAGTTACACAGAAAAATAGTTTTTTTTCGGCTTTTGGATTTCTGCTATACCTGTGGAGCTAACTAGGTCACGAGTAGCGGATGGTTGACAAAAATTTCTGACTGTGTTGTATAACTATTTAGTAATATCCATGCAAAGTGTCATGTCATTTGGAGTAGTTTTGGCAAAGTTATGGATCGTACAAAAAATTGTCCTCACCAATTCTCGCCACTGTATGTTTTTGGTCTGGACGAAATATTGTTTCTGACACGTTTCTTGAAAAAAACAAAAGATCAGACAGACAAGGAAAGACGTCGTCGTTTTCAAAACGTCTATCATTCTATGAAAAATGATCGTTTGATTTCTGCTCAATGCCGAATCACAGAAAAAAATCGCCGAAAATTCGAAAATTACTGTTTCAGATGGACACCAAAAAATTGTTGAATCTTGAGCTGTATTGCATTTGATGCACTCTTGTCAATTTTTGTACTCTAGTCAATTAAATCAGGTTTTCTGTAAAATCCTGAACCAGTATATTTCGGAAAGCACAATGCTCCTCGTATTAGCATTAGTGAAGTGAAAAATATTCCATGCGAAGACAATTTTGTCAGCATCAGGACCCTAGCCTTGAGTTTGGTCACAGAGATAAAATCGGGCCGTTGTTTTGAAAATTAACCTTCTGGGCTAAAAAATCTAGAGCCGATATAATTTTCCACAATACCGCGGAGTGCTGACAGCTTTGCCCGTTTGGTTTTGCAAAACTATTATTATATATTTGATGACAAAAATCACATTAACCACACTGTCTGTTTCAGAGTCATGTTTTTCAGAAATTTGGAATACTTTGTCTGAAATGAACTCCCTTGTGAGAGATACAAAAAAATGCAGTATGAATACACCTGTCGCTCAACTAATTAACTCAAATATATTTCCGTTTTTTGAAAATTTTATCAAAATACATGTCCAAGTTTATTGTTAATCAGAAGTTTCGAAATCCATCGATAGAATCAAAAAAATATAGCTGAATAGAATATGAGAATATCATAAAATTTAATTTTATGCAGCAACATATGTTTTGCGGACAGGCAGAGATTTTTGATTTTTGATTTGATTTTGGGAGAATACGCAAGACTCACTACCAGCTAACCATTTAAACCAAGAGAAATGGCTGTTGGAACAGAAAAATTTGCCCACTGTTTTAAAACTTTATGTGTTTGCTGTGATGAATTACTTCAATGATTTGGATTGCATTTTACAACACACGGTTGAAATCATCTTGCATGGAGAGATCAGGAAACATGACACACACGGTTTTCAGTACTAAGATAGCACTGATGAGAATGTGACAAGCCTCGAAATAACGGTTATTGTCTTGCATTCTTTCCACTATGAGAAAACTGAAACAGAATTTCTTTCGACTGGGAGTTTTGAAAAATTGTCTGTTCCAAAAACCATGTTCCTGTTCTTCGTCTTTTAAAATTCAATACCATTGCAATGAGTATACAGAATAAGATAACTCAAAAGCAACAAAATCGAGACGTATTTGTTTCCAAAATATCCCTCGCTGCCTAGAACAGACAGAGTGATCATTTTTTTATTCAAGTTTTCACATTCACTCTAGGAAAAATTTCACCGTTTCCCACATGATGGGTATATAATATATTACTCGTAATAACGCTAGTTTTTAAGTCTTTTTAAATAAGAAAACATCATGTTTCGAAAATGTGCTACGCAGGTCAGTGGAATATTTTCCGTCATTGAATGTGAGTTTTTAAAAAATTATTTACTGTTTCGTGGCCCATTATTGACATCCCCAATGAAATTTTTCATTGATTTCAGCAATAATTCCAGCTGTCCAAATGATCAAAGAGTAATAGTGTGATAGGGGATTACTAATCATAATCGCTACTTTCCGTGTATGCATCTGCTTGTGCCATCTTATAACTCGACTTTCAGTGGACCGATTCGGAAGAAACTTGTATAAATCGATTAGAAATTTGTGTGACATGATGACTGTTTTTTCTTTTTCGAAAAACAACATCGAAATTCTCGAAAATTCACACCATTTTCACTGAGCCAGTCAAACTTATGTAAAACTGGTTCTCCCAGATGTGAGCGGAGGTCAGGAGGTTGGAGCCCCAGAACGATTTGGTAATGTCAAGAACTTATTTTTGAATCCGAACATACTTTTAATGCTCTCCGTAAAAATGATAATGTATACAGTGATCATGTAACATGCGGTTTTAGTTTGAAAATCATGCAGATAAGTATGTGATAACTATCGAAGGAACGGTTATGCTTTCCCATTCTCTCAAGTATGCGAAAACTGAAACAGTAAAATCTTTCGACTGGAAGTTTTGAGAAATTGTCTGTTCCAAAAACTATGTTTCTGTTTTTTGTCTTTCGATGTTCATTTTCAATGCAACTGTATTACGAAGAAAATCAAAAGAGCACACAGCGAAGGAGAACTGAAAATCAACAAAATCGAGACGTATTTGTTTTCAAAATATTAATGGCTGCCTAGATTAGAAAAAGTGATCATTGGATTTTCCTTTTTTATTCAAGTTTTTGAATTTACTCTAGAAAAAAATTCACTGTTTCCTACATAAATAGTATATGATTTAGTCCCCAGAGTAATGATGTTTGGTTGTTACCTTCTCTAAAATATAAAAAATAACATGTTTCAAATATTTGCTATAAATGTGATGTAATTGTTTATTGTTGATAAGGTCAGTTTTACCTTTTCAGTACCTCTTCAAAAAATGGACCAAGAAGAGATCATTCTACTTTTCAACTACGATACTCAAGAAATTAGTACAAAAAGTGAGTATTTTTAAAAGTTGAGAAAGTGCCATTGATAATCCAAAAGGGAGAATATGCGATAGACTGTGGCTCACAGATTTCTCATAGTTTCAGAATCTGCTGGAGTCCGGAAACCATCAAAATCGAGGCAAAATTTGAACCCGTGAGTCTAATATTGGCTAAATTTTAGGATAATTTCTGTTTCAGAAGATTGATATTTTATCTATTTTGCTTTTGCTTGATTACGATTGGGTTGTTAAGATTATTCATTGCTCAGCAGAACAACGAAGGAAATGGGAGTGAGTTCAAACTTTCGATTTTCTGAGGATGTTAGCAAAAAATGAGCCACAGAATAACTATATTTTAAGCAAGATTAGTTTCACTCAAATTCAAATTGCAAGTTAGTACGCGACGCAACCGCAACGCATACGTCAAATTTAGAATTCGAGGTTGATAGGGCATGTTTGAATTCATTTTGAAGCTCTTAACATAAGGAGATCAATTTTTCTGTTTCAATTTTCCAATTTTACTATAGAAAATTTTCAGTGTTATTGACGATCCCTCCTTTTCTTCCGGTTATATCCAACTTCTCAAATCTCAATTTTGATGACCCAGGAAATGCTACCATATCTGAAGTCTCCTACCCCAATACTTGCAAGCTTCCAATATTTGATCCATGGGATTCTACAGTAATCCCTTTCCTGGAAAAAGATGCAGATAAGACCCGAAATTGTGATAGATCATGGAGACCGTATACAGAATTGGTGAATGGGACATGGAGGGTGGTCAAAGAGAAGCTTGGGATGGATTGTAAGGCTAGGTGGGTTGAAAAGTTTCAGTTTTTGATGAAAATTCTAAATGTGAAAAGTCAAGACCTTCAAAATAAGCCCAATCACGACTAGGCTAGCTCCAGTTTGATATTTGACCAACACACGCGACGCGACCGCAACGCCTGCAAAGTTTTGAAATTGACTGTCCAGTCGTGTTTCGTCTTATTTTGAAGGACTTGACCTTTCAAATGTTATTTAAAGTTTATTTTTTGGAAATTTCAGGTGCCACACTCTCCCTGACCTCACTTCACCTTTCAATACATCCGATTGGTTCCCACCGGGACCCACAGAGTGCGAATTTCTGGAAGCAGTTTGTTGGGAAAATAACACTGAAGTATATGGTTATGTTCACACTCAAATTCGACCAAAGTGAGTCAAAATTCGAGTGAAAATTTGGGCAATTTCGAGTTTTTAGAAATCTACAAAAACCAAAAATTGATATCAAGGATCATCCAGATGTTTTTGTGTTTCTAGTGGATTCTTTGTCTTCTGGGATGGCAAAAAGGTAAAGTAAAAATCGAAGCAAAATAAAAGATACATAGTCTTCTAGAAGTCTAGTTGAAACTGTAATTTTTTGAGTTTTCAACATAAGAACAAAGATTACTATGCAACCTCCATTTGAAGTTTTGACCTATTCACGCAACGCGACCGCGACGCATAGGTCAAATTTCGCAAAACTATCCTATTCGAGTTTAGGCTCATTTTGAAGCTCTTGACCTCTTTATTTCAAATTTTTAAACTTCAGATCCCTCCCGAAAACCATAAAATTTATGAATGAACAATTGAAAGCCGTGGATTTCCCATTCATGAGTCAAGTAGGAGCACGGAGTCAGGTTAATGCAATTCCTCTATGGTTTGGTTTGTTTTTCTGAAATGAAAGTGCGCTCCAATGTGAATTTTTTAGGAAAACAAGTAGAAGCTGGCTATCAGACAAATGGGAACTATATTCCAGTGGATTGGAGTGAAGAGGAGTACTGTAACAAGTCACTAGATGATAAGCCAAATTTGTGGAGAGATTTTCACAAGGCGGAGTACACGGTAAGAATTTGAAAGATTGAAAATCTTATGGGGCAATGAGATTTGAAATGATCCCAAGCCCGACCTATTTTGGTTAATTTTGAAATTTGATCCATGCGTCGCGGTCGCGTCGCGTTCCCTCAACTTCACCCGAATCTAGACACATACGACCTTCTGAATTCAAATTTTTCATGCCAAATCAAATAATTTTTCAGACCCTCTACGCTGACGACTGGTACTACCAAACCCTGACATCCAACCCAGACTGCAAAGGGTTCCAACACTTCTACACCAATCACACCTTCTTCCCCGTAACAAAAATTGTCGATGTGGATGGTATGGGAATTACTAGAAAGCATTTATGGGGTAATACCCTATGTCGAGAGGCTCATCTAGCCGCTATGGAGTACTGGGAGCAGTTTTCAAAGGCTTATGGAGGTTAGCAGTTTTGTGTACTCCTCATGGACAACTTTTTTGTCTGTTTTCAGATCGCCCAAAATTCAACTGGAACTGGTTTGTGCATACCGCCCATAACTATTTGACTGGCGCTAATAGGATGGATCAACCATTTTTGGAACTTTTTGAGAGGAATTTTGAAATAGTAGGGTCTTGGGAGGGGTGTATCTCATAAAGTGATAGAGCTAGGTGAAAATTGTTAACTGTAAAAATGTGTAAAATTAAATTTTACACATTTTTGTAATTGACAACTTTTTTATAGCTCCGCCCATTTTGAAGATATAGTTCTCCAAATATACGCAGAGAAGAGGGGATTGTCTGCGCCTCTAACTTTTTTTGTACTTTTTAATTTTATTAAAATTTCAGCTCAACAATGCATTTGTCATCTTTATGGCTGACCATGGTTTCCGTTTTGGGAGCCGAGAATTCTACAGTACTCCAATTGGAGCCTTGGAAAAACGAAATCCATTTTTCTCGATTTCAGCACCCAAAAAGTATAGGGATAATGGGATTTTGGAGGTTCTAAAGAAGAACTCGAGAATGTTACAGACTCATTATGACACAAGAGCAACACTTTTGGATATTTTGAAGGTAAGTGGGGACGCGTCGCGGTCGTGCGTCGCGTGTCCTATCCAAACTTCAAAGTTGAACAAAACTAGTGGAGTTTGGGCTTGTTTTGAAGCTCTTGACCCCCTCATTTGAAATTTCGTAGAATCACTTCTTGAAAATGTTCAGTTTTTCCAGTACCAGCCCTCCTCTCAATTCACCGACCGTTCCGCCCTTCAAATCCCCAACGAAAAGGGCAACTCCTTCCTTCGTCACCAACCCTCAGATGTTCCAAGGAATTGTGAACACCTCCCAATTCCTCAGCAGTACTGTATCTGCGAGTCCAAATCCAAGGATATTTTGGAAAAGTAGGTGGACATCTGGACACATATGAGCAACAATTTTGATTTTTTTCTCAGAAAGGAGCTGGCTCAGCGCCTGGGAAACGCTGTTATAGACTATGTGAATGGAAGGCTGGAAAAGTTGAAATTGACAGATTACTGTCATAAATTTAAAATCGAAAAGGTGAGATTTTTGGTGATAGAGATGCAAGTGCGCTCTATTAGACTCCAAACAATTCTAAGACTACTAGTATGCAAATGCGCTCTATCGCACTTTGAGACTATTTTGAGACATTGGATATAAGGCAATTTGAACTTAGATTATGCAACTATGCTCTATCGAACCTTTTTTTCAGGTCACCTCTCTATCCCTCCTGACCTCCACCAACACTTCCATATTTACCTACCATATTACTGTCAAATCCAAATTTCCTGCGGAATTTGAGACATTCATTACTGAAATTTTCGAAAATGGATCTTTGGATTTCTCGGAAATCACCAGATTAGATTTGTACGGAGACACCGCACAATGCTCAAGAAAAGTGCACTTTAGTCCACTATGTTATTGTAAGAACTAATTTTTCTAAATGATTTTTTGCTGTTTCACATGAAATGTTTGAAATGAATTTTTCGGTCAAGTTTAGTTCTTGGAGTTCTTGGATAGTTCTTGGATCCAGCACACAAAATTGCACACATATACGAGTCAATTAAAATAATGATAAAACATTATTTCCAATAAATAACTAAATTTCGAGGGTTCCTGTTTTATGGTGCTTTGGTGTGGTGACACTTCTGATATTTGTAATTCTCATTTTCCACCGGAAAACTTGAGTCCAAGTTTTTTACTGTTTCACTCAAAAAGTTGCTGAGTCTGAAATTGACAGATACGATACCAGAATCATTGACGGAGGAATCATCCAAAACATTTTTGCGCGGCCGAGAAAACTCCGGAGTTCGGCCACGGCCGCCTAAAACAACTTCAGCCAAAAACGGTCATTTCCAAGTGGATTTTCGGAGTTTTAGAGCAATTTTCGTAAATTTCCATTGTGATATTTGGAATCAACACACAGATTTATCTTTGAACAAAAGCTTTGCAAGACTCAAGTGAAATTTTCTAGAGTTTTTTATGTTGCTCTCTGTTTCAGATTGTCAATGAAAACAAACCATAGTAATACTTTTAATAGTTTTCCATCTTGAACTTGATACATTTCAAAAACACGTTTAATACTCAGTCTTCTTTTTTTGTTTGCTTATTATGCTGTCACTGTGGAGTACACATGCAGAGCCAACTACCCCACTGATTCACTGACAAACAAAGTCATGATTGTAAAAACAATACTGTTTCATTAACATTTTGTCATTTTGAGAATTTTTCTGAGGATTAGTCTTTTCAGGAATATAGTGGAAACCAGTAATAACAGGAAAACTTTTGGATTTTACAGAGTGAGAACGATTGTATCAAAATTTTCAAAAAAAAAATGAACAGATTATTGCATGCATTGATTGGCTTTTTCACTGTTGCATACAAATAGTTTCGAAATATTTTCTCAGACCGTAGTATTTGTTTCATATTCCCGTCATAATATACATACCTCAGAATCGATTTATGGAGTCATTCATCAATATTGACGTTGAGGTTCAACTCAGTTCGTAATTCTGCCCAATTGTGCTTAATGCTCCGAAATCCGGGTAAAGTCACTTTATTGATAACCGTCGGGATCAACTTTAAGATTCTTTTCTGTTTCTAGTTCTATGGATTTGAATTTTCCGTTGCGATGTTTGATGTCATTAAATTATTACTAGTCTAGGTAAAAAATGTCGTTTTCATGTCACCCCGTCCTTGATTATTCTCCATTTATTCTTTTCACGTATTTTTACGTAATAAATCAATCAATCAATCAATGTTGTTGTTCATTTTTGATATTGATGTGAGTTTTCTCTGCTATTCGGATGGTAATCGCAAACGAGAGAATTTCACTCAATGAAAGATTGAACTCGCTGTTTCAAAAATTTTGCTGTTACTTGGAAATTTAGTAGCATTCATTTTTTTTTGTTTTCCGTTAATCCTTGAAATTTGTGTTTTCATAAAATCTTCAAGTCCATTTGTCATGTAAACGATTCACGCACGACATCAAATTCAAACGTCACACTTAAAGAAAAATGTCTGTTTCTCAAAATTCTTATACAGTTCGAGGTTTTGAAAACAATCAGTATCTACCTGATGATTTTGGTAAATAGTTAACATACCGTCAGAGAAGGTGCAAGAATTCATTTTTCAAAAGATTTATAGATGGTATCGAAAAATCGAAAACATCAACAAACATTGTATTAGGGAAAGAATATTTTTCCATCATTTTTTCGGAAAGTAAAACAGAAAAAAAGTTTCGATAAGTTTTGCAAAGCCTGACCGTAATCTAATGAAAATTCCATGTTATATTGCCCCGCTCGCTGATAACATTGGATACCTTGTTGACACTCCTGTAAATTTGACGAAGTCTCCTTCGCCAATACTGTTTGTAAACAATAGCAAGATTTTTTGCAGGAATAGCTCAGACAAACGAGATTGATGAGCACTAAATAATAAAAAAAAAATAGTTAATGCAACATTCTCGTGGACACAATATTCTAACCGGTTATTGTTGAAATGGGAGATTTGTTAGGAGGTAAAAGCTCATCTAATAGTTCAAGTAATATTTCATATTTCATGAAAATTTCAAGAAACAGGGAAAAAATTTACTGTTTCATGATTTTCTCCTTAGCCAATTAACGTACATTGGCTAGTTCGTTCATGATAAATGATCGTTGCAAACAGTTATCTTCTTTTTGTGTCGTGTAATATTTTTCATGTTTCATCCTGAAACTTTCCTGTTTCTTGCACGTACCGCAATTACAAGTAGATGGAAAACTTCAATGTCTATTAAACCAAATGAAAAACTACCATTTGAAATTTTTTTTCGATTTACAAGGTATGATGCTTTGAATATCATCCAACATTGAAGAATAGTTATTGAATTGGTTTCCAGTTGTGTAGCAGTTTTCAACAAGCGGAAATTATCCAAATCGGAAAGAATTCCAAATTTTACGGTTTCCAACAAGACACTAATTTTACCGGCGGGGATTTAGTTTTGGTACGAGGCAGCCAATATTGAATCAAAATACAATTGTTTGATACTTAAAGTAACTACATACAGGATATTCACAGATGTTTTGAACTCTGAGGAGATTTTTAGCTATCAAAAATTGTTTTGACTACTGTAACACATAGAACCTCAAATTTTCTTAGCTTAGCAGTTTTGTTTCTGGTTAGACGGTACATAATCAAAATAATTCACTGTTTCATAATTTTCACATTTATCAACAATTCACAGATAATTCGGTTTGTAAATGGTTCGTGGATCCCACATTATTTTACGATTTGGATTTCTTCAAAATAATTTCGTTCTGTTTTTACTGTTTCAAGAGACCATGTTCAAACGAAGAACATGCGAACTGCAATAGGAAAACGCCGAATCCACAAGTATTCCAAATTTAAATTTTCGCTACATCCGACCATTTTCCCGTTTCATCAAAATGTCGCGGATTATTCCAAAAAGTGAGTCTGAGATTTTTATTTTTATCTGTTTCAGAAAAATAAAATAAAAATAACAACAAAGGTTGAGACATTGATCTGTACTCTTGCTCTACTACCCTCTGCTGTTTAATTGAAACCCCTGACATTAGTTAAAAGCACAAATATCTTACGAAAATAGGGTGCCTTGGCAAATGGCTTGGGCTAGTGTGTTCAGGAAACCGTTAGTTTCTTGTTTCACAGCTATTCAATTGGCAGTCATAAATAATCACAAATGTACATTTTGCTGAAAACAGAAATCATTTTTTGATCCCACACTTGGACACTTATTCAGCTCTTTGCCCCGAATTCGTGTACAGTTTTTGAAAGTATTGTTTATTCAGAATCAATAGCCCGAGCATCTACCATATTCAAACAAATAATCTTGTTTATTCCTGATAGAGAATTCAAAACGAATTGAATAGCTTTTGAATTTTGTATTTGTTTGATGCGGAACTGGATAGTATGACCTTTTTACTGTTCACAATTTTTTCCTAAATGTGTTTTTTTGCTGTTTCAGTTTTGATATCTAGTTTGAATAAATGGTTGGCGATAATTAGAGTTTTTCGGTTGGCGATAATTATAAGTTTTTCTTTGCTTGGGCAAGTTGGTGTGAACATTTTTTGTGCTGCTAATGGTAGTGTTAGCAGCCGATATTTACTACTGGCACACATATCATCCTCATAACGTGAAGTATCAAGTGTTCGATTTTATTGTTTTATGATGTACGAGCATTCAGAAGAGTTACCGGATGATCAAGCTCTCAATGCAATTGTTCCTCGTGTGAAACAGTTGTCCTCCCTAGTTTTTTTCCATGATGGTTGGCAGGCTTGAATAAAAAGTTAAATTTTCTGTTTCATAGAAAAAATGTATCAAAATTAATTTCCAATTAGTCGGTATCATCTCTGGGAATATCATGGATTGACACAAGTCTAGACGAGATTTTTGTGCTGTCTGTAATTAGGAAACCCCTCTGATCGGAAAGAGTATATAGAGAGAAACTTTCCAACTTCTTCGAAACAGAACAATTTCTCGACCAAATGCTAATTTGTCAAGACTTGTGTCGATTTACATAGCGGACTTTTTGATATATAAATAGGCACCGCAGCCCGAGGGGGCGGAGCCTAATATTTTTTCGTCCTGGGGGTATCTGGCATGTTTGAATGCGAATAACTCGAGATTCGATGAACCAATTTTTATGAAATTTGGTCTCGTTATGTAATCGACTGCGTAGAATCGAATGAAATAAACGATTCTCTATGAAAAACTGTAGTTTTTTGGAAATTTAGGAAAAACCTAAGTCATGCGAAGAAAATTGCTCAGACAGAGTTCATAAAAGGCGAGTTCGCATATTTTTATGATTGATTTAGATACTCATAGAGATTGTGAATGTGCCTTTTGTGTTAGTTCTTGACCACCAGTTGTCTCTTTTTGGTAGCGATTAATGAAACTTCAAGCGAAGACTGTCATTTTTTTTCAGCGACGACCCCAAATTTTTTCTTATTAGTACTGTAGAACATATCAGTCGGTACCTGGGATTCAATTTTGAAGCTCCTAGGGCTTCTTTAAGTCATTCTTTTACTCAACGAACTGAGGTATGGTTCAAAAGTTTTGTAGTTTTTGAAGGTTTTGACAGTTATACAGGTCGAGTTCGCATATTTTCTTTTCACCATAAGATTCTGCGTAAAATTTCACATAAGACTGTTAGTCTAGTTTTTCGCTACCAGTTGTCTCTTTTTTGTAATTGCGTTTTTTCTATCAGAAATCCGACATTTTTTCTTGATTTTTCTAGAAAAATGTGGTACAAAGAGGGAGAACCACAGCGGTCGGCCAGGCACTCTTTTCATCGCCCTGTCGTTCGGGCGACGACTTGCCCCCGGTGACCGAGTGGATAACGCGTCGGAACACCACTCGCGCGGTGGGTGTTCGGCTCTGGTCGGCAGCCGCCACTTTTTTTATTTTCAGCCCGGGACGAAAATTGCTGATTTTTTGCATTTTCAAACGCTTATAACTCGAGTTGTACCGAAGATTTTCGCTCCAAATTTTGGGAACACACTTCTAATTTTCTCGGCAACAATTTGACACCAAAATTATAAAGAATGACGGCTTTTGAAAAAATCGCT
The DNA here is from genome assembly GCA_963932045.1 of Caenorhabditis sinica. Lineage (NCBI taxonomy): Eukaryota > Metazoa > Nematoda > Chromadorea > Rhabditida > Rhabditidae > Caenorhabditis > Caenorhabditis sinica. The sequence continues at coordinate 7,671,888 of OZ009940.1, read as the reverse complement.
GTGGTGCCTATATATAAAGTAAGATTCTGCTTACTGACTAATGAGATAAAAAAAAAAGGAATAGCTACAATTAAAATCAAAAAATATTTGATGTCCGAGCAAAGCAGTAAAAATTTGAAGGATACTTTTAGAATTTTCTGTTACTAGAGTCCGTTTTAAATTTGCAAAACGGGTTTATAAAAGTGCTTCAGAGACAAAAAAAAGCGGCGGTGCCGCTCACCATTACTATAATCATTGTTGGTGTACAAAAATATAGAGTAATTCACGAGGTGTGAGATTTACTATTCGGGCCGGGCCAACACAAAAAATTTCAAGGTCAAACAGAAATGAAAACTTGCTCTGGTTAACTAGCGAGATGATATTGCAGAAATGTAAAATTAGAAATAATTAGAGATCTGTTGGAAACAGAGAAAATTCAGATTTCAGAATGCAACAATACGGTACTTTTAAAGTCAATAGATTAGTCTGTGTTGATGCACCCAGTGCCAAGTGAAGCAGAAATCTTTGGTGGCATGGTAGCGATTAATAGTAGGATAGCGATTAGTGGGATTCGATGAAAAGCTTCTTATAATTTGATGAAGAGTTACTATGTGTGTATATTCACTGTTTCAAAGAGTACACAATAAGATAATATGAAAAATAACCTCGATTTGCTGATTACAAGTTCTGAGATGGTCGAATACGATTTCCCTCTAACTTTGAGTTGTTTGAATTGGTAGGAGTTGAAAACCAAGAACTTTTACATTAGATTTATAACAGTGAAAAATCAATTTTTCCGTTTTCAAGATACAAGAAACGAAACAATGTAACAACAGAGATCATCACAGCGTAATTGAGACGATAATATGTTTATCTGCAAATTTTTTCAGTCTAGCAGAAACTTTCGATTAGCCGAGGTATCTACAAGGGCCAAAAACAACGAGAGACTGAAAACTAAACAGAGAATACAAATTTCAAAATGCACTGTTTCTGGTAAATAATATGATTTGAAGAACTCATCATTAATAATACGGTGCCTTTAAATGGTGGATTACTATCAACAAAAATTAAACACTAGGAAATTTCCAACCATTCCGACATTTTATTTTAACTTTTCATGATAAATTGTTATGTTAAATCAAGTTAAAAACTGTTTTCTACATTATTAGCAATATTCCTCAGGAAGAAAATCTGTTTCTGCGCGAGTTGTCCACGAGGAATCCACGCACCCAACAAAACATGTTTTACTATTCTGAAAAACAGAAAAAGCGACGGGAAAACTGAAAATTCTAGTTTCAGTGATGTTGGCGATGGAGCGTGTTTCGCCTTGGGGAATATCGCTAAAAAACTTTGAGTACTACGGATTAATATGGGAGTATTACTTCCATTGATTGTCTTCTTTTTTCAATTTCAAAGGAAGCAGAAAACTTTCGAAAAAACTGTCATCTTGCTCTACGTGGGAAAAAAATTGCAATGTTCTGATGCAAGTGACGCAAAGAAACGAGAGCACTATTGCGTCTCTGACCCAAATTTTTTACATAACTTGTCACATTATTGCGTCGTGGAAACTTGACTGTAGACTCATTTTTTTAAAGTTTTCACTGTTATATTAGTTTTGTGAGTGATTTTATTTGTTTTCTGGGGTATGCTTTCAGGAAATACTTTCACTGGCACCATTTAAAAAGACAAACTGTAATACCGCGTTCAAATGTTTCTTTCTGTTTCAAGTGAGACAGAAATCATTGAAGGAAACAAGCTAGGCGGTGAGTTGTTGAATATTGTCCAAACTTTCTTATCATTTCAAGACTAGTTACTCTGCTTCATCTTCGCTGCTTCGAAATATGCACATTCAGATAATGTACACTATAACCATGATTTTAATGACAATCCGCCTTTCTGCAGGTTTTTATCCCAAACGCAAAGCTCTCTCGTTGCCGGTGGCTTTTGCTGAAACTTTCAATTAATCATCGCTCTTTGTGAAAATGAATGAGTTGATGTTTTGATAATATGAATCAAGAACAAGATGGAAAGCTAGAAAAATTCTGACTCTTCTATGTCTGGCAAGAAGGGGGTGATGATTCTTTAACAAACCAAGTTCAAATTTTTCCGGTGTCAACCAAAAGTGAGTTTTGATCATGTAATTATTTTGTGATTATTTCTCATTGCTTATGGTAGATTAACTTTGTGTTTTAATTGTGTCTTAGTTTGGGGCACTCACTGTACTAAACTTTTTCCGAACAATTTTCAGTTTCAAACAAAGCAGATTTTCTTGGGGCAAACTTTAAAAGCAGTGAAAGAATCAAAAACTTCTGAGAAAAACATCCAGACATTGAAAAAATCATCAAGACTTTGGAAATATTGAAGCGTTACTAAAACCAAGATTGTCAAAATTCAAACCGTTAAAATCCCTTTCAACGATATGTAGGTTAGAGAAGTAGCTTCAAAGGGAGCTGAGAGTAAGTCACATCTGAATCATTGTTGAGAGCGGGAGGTAGCTTCTATTGGAAATAGATTAGATCATAGGAAAGAAAAAGGGACCGGAAAACCCAAAACAATAGATATTGGTTGTGCTAAAGAAAATTTGTTTGCTGTGAAACGGTAACCACTGGCAATGGTTTATCTGGATTTTTTATTAGCGTTTGTCAAAAATTGATGAATTTCTGAATTAATCAGACTGCCAGGATTAAGTTTCAGATACTGAAGTAGAATCCAGAGTGAGGAGGGTGAGAGATGTAGAGAACCTGGAACTAAAGTTGAACGTACCAAACTTAGAAGTTACTGTTTCAAATGAGTAATGAGGATTGAAAAGTTCATCATCGCTATTAATTTGCAATAATAGTTGGTAGTCTCAAGGACATAACATGGGCATAATAGCTACCATAAACCATGGGTATAATAGTTACCCGAAACAGAGAATTTTGAATCACGATCAGTAATTGGGATCTGCAGTGATTGGTACGTAAGTCCGGATAGCGGCACTCATTTATCCTCAATGCTGCGAGCTCATAAAAGAAAAAAGTTAGATACAATTGATCTGCACATTGACAATTTTTTTACGAAAAATTTGGGTAACAATGATTTCTAAGAGCTATGTATGTAACTTTTCCTGGATCTTGTAAGTTGTCACTGAATTGGTAGAGATGTTTAGTGTTTCCAACAAATGATCCCAGAATTGCAAAACTCCGAATTACAATCAGAAAAATCTTTCACAAAACAGAAATTTTTGAAGTACTTACCACATTTCACCACCGATGATTGATGTCGGTACAATCATTCCATAGATTTTTTCGGCTTCAAGGTGAAACACATCTTTTTCGACAATAAATGACAGCTAGTGTTAAGTGATCCGAAAGAAGAGTTCCAATTTTCTGTTGAGTTCAGTGAGAGGCGCAGAGAAACGATAGTTCTCTCGTTGTCTTGTCTCTTTCTAAGAATTTCGAACATGCTTAAATCAGTTCAAAATGTTCGTAGAAACTTGATTGTGGACACATTTTTTTGCGAAACATTTGCTGTTTCAGTAGGGTCGTAAGTGATTCACAGACAACGTCAATAATGATAGACCTGTTGTTACCTTTAGACACATTTTAAACGAATTTTTGCTAATAGATCAACCAAATAATAATGAAAACTTTGTCAAAATTGTTTTGTTCCAAATAAAAAAGGACACTGTTGTAAACTGTCTAGTAGACACTGAAAAAAACGAAGTAGAATTTTTTCCGTTTCAAATGAAACACAAGTTATCGGTGGCAAAATTTTTTGACGATGGTTGGTGCGTTCTGGTTTGAAATATATTTGGCTTTGAGCAAAAATCATTTGATCATTGCAACTTTGTATTTATTACGATTACAGCTAACTGTGTTTTGATTGTTTAATGGTTTTGGGCACTTACTGAACTGATCGTTTCGAACAATTTTCAGTTTCAATCTGAACAGAACTAATTGGTGACAATCTTCTCGAGCAGTGAGAGACTTCTCAGGCAAGCTCGGACTTGTTCATCTGTAATACTCCGTGAACTTATAGAAGATGAGTATATTGCGGCCGAACATTTTTTGCGCATTCAAATGACACATTCCTTTTTCAATGGAAAAGAAGATTTGAGAGGGCAGCAAATTGGAATGTTGAAAGACTGGAAAATTTTGAGTCAACTTTTTTATCAATTTTCTACCGTTTCAACATTTCCGTAAAACAATAGTATTTTGAGTTTTTTGTTGATCAATCTCTTTGATGGATTAAAGATAGTATTGCTCTCAAGAGCCAATAACTTAGAATTGGTGAAACTATTATCAATCAAAATATTTTTGCTGAAAAATTGCATAAAAGAATACTAACACAGCTAAAAATTTTTCTGTTTTAAAGTATTGCTGAAACACTTAAATTTAGAACTTTTACATTGTTTGTCTTGTACCTTTTTTCATGATGATCGCTTCGTTTTTTTAGATTGGTTCGAAATGTTCAGAATATCGTTGGAATTGAGAGTCTCGACAAGTTACTAGAAATATGTAAGATTTTTCTACAGGTAGCATCAAGAATTGGTATTCTCTGCCTAACGCCTCAATTGATCTCTTTCGGAAATAATTTGCAGTTTCGAAATTTTCGAAACAGTAACCATTTTACTTTTTCTTTGATCAGAAGACGAATGTCGCACGAAAATGGAAAAAGAGAACTCTGAACTCTTGAAACAAGGACCGGAAGAAAACAGAGTCGGAACTTCATAATCTGAGAAGACAAAAATGTCAATATCGACAGGAACAATTCTGATAGAAAATTTCACAGTTTCAAGTTGCAGTGGAACAGAACATTTTCTTACTCTTATTGTTCCTTTGTTAGTTTTCTGTTCGGTCCAAAAGTTAGTTTTCTGTTCGGTCCCCCTTTAAGAATCACGAATCCGTTTAATCCAGGAAAGTTTGAAATTCGTGCTCCACCGCACTCACCGTGCGGTTGGCCAAATGGAAGAGTTTTTTTAATCAGTGCTTTTTCTATTCCAATTGCTCAGTTTGCTGGAGCACGGATTCTCAAATTTTTACCGCGCTAATAACGACACACTGAGAAACCGCAGAATGTTAGGAAATGTAATAGGTTTTTTTACTGTTTCTAAAAATTTTCAAGAAGTTTCGGTTATGCATTTCAGTCTGATAACTATTCACATATCACAAGATACAAAAACGTTAAAAACCCACGGTTCGTGTTCATGAAAAACCTTCGACTTCAACTTAACTAATCGTATCGAAAGCATTACTTTTTTAAGTTTTTGTTTAAACAGGGAAGTTTCTGTGGATCACAATGTTTTGATTATGTGCTGAAGATATTAGAGCTATCAATTAAAAATTGGAATATGAAAACGTACGGGTCTTGGAAGCAAGAAAGTCTGGCATCAATTAGAATTTCACGGTTTCAAAATTAGGAGTAACACAAAACAGAGAAAAACAACTGTAATGGTCTTTCTTCCATCTTTTAATCCTCGTTCGTAAAATTGCGAAGTATAATATCGAGCCCATCAGAATGGCGATTTTCTCCTTTTGCTATTTTATGAACGAGGATTAAAAGATGGAAGAAAGTTGCAGTTGACAATATGTTTTGTATTCAAATCATCTACAAAATGCGAAAAGTTTCAAAGCTCTAGGATCATTTTCATTTTTCGACTATCAGAGGGCACCTCAAAATCAGGCTTCCAACTTCAAACGGTCATAAAAGGCTTCTAACTTGAGCAAATTCTACGATTCAAAGTTTATTAAAAAGCTGAAATCTTGAACATTTTGGTTCCAAAACAATCTTCCAAAGTTCAGTGCAAAAATTGTGAGAAATTTTAAATTTCTCAAAAAATGTCAAAGTAAAATTTTATTTAATCGAAATTATTTTTCAAATTTGGACGGTTACCCCTATAACAAATTACATTTTTCCACTAAATCTAACACGGACTTTCATTTTAAGCTAAATCCAGAAAATGTGCTACTCCTAAAAAATTTTTAGGCTATCCTTGGTACTTTGGCACTCATGGTTTTCAACGGATAACTTTTTAACACAAATAGATAAAACATAATTATTTTTAGAATGACATTTGTGAATGTATTATCTTCATGACGCACTTTGATTTGCAAAAATCCGTCAAGAACAAACCAAGTTATGGCCCTTTGAAGTTGAAAATTTCAGATTTCGTGAAATTTTGACAAAAAGTTGGTTTTCTCGAAGGCCGTTAATAAGCTACAAAAAAGGTTCCAACTCCTTACATAACTTTTTATGCTTGTTCTATTCAGCATAGTCCCGTCCAAAAAGCCGTACCTCAAACGGGGTACATTATCGTTTAGATCCGACCTAAAGCCGAACCGCGTTCAACTTCCGACCAGAAGTTGCAGCCCGAAACCCGAGATGCCTTCAACATTAACTTTTCAATACTTTTAGACACTGTATTATTACCGGTTAGTGTTGAATAAGGGATTTTCAGTGAATAGTTCGAGAATTATTTGTGTTTGATGAAATTCCAAACATATCGTCAAAAAATTTTCCTGTTTCATAATTTTCTTTTCTACCAGATTGCGTACCTCGGATGATTCTTGGATGCGAAAAAAATGAGCAATCAGGCACTTCACAACTTGAGTAAAGCATGGATAGTATAATAAGAACCAAAGTAAGTAAAACCGGTACGCTATTGATAAGAAACGATAAGAAACGGGGACTATTGAAAATTGAAAGTTTTCGATGTTTCAGTAAAACTTGTAACAGTAAAATTTTGGGACATTTTCAGTTATTCCTATTTGATACCAGGGACTCATCTTAGGGAATAGTCTACTACGGAACTGAACAGCTTTCCACCGAAGCCTAAAAATTTTTATGACAAAGCATTGAAATCACCTATTCAGTTTTTTTTTCATCCTGCAGAATGGAAATGGTTGAATCAAAGCGATCACGGTTTCTGGAATATGTGAAACTGAAAATTATTTTTTTTTTGCTTTGATAGGTAGCTTCTGCGATGAAAACGTCTGTGATTTATTTTCTCATGAGATCGTTATTGCAGAAGTAAGGTGCGGAAAATTCTTCATGAGGGCTTTGAGAGTCAGCGTTGTAACAGTATTCTGTAAATGGAATGCAGCCTACAGCATTGAATTTCAAATATTTCCCTGTTTCAGTGAACAATGAAACTGAATTTTAAAATTTCGTCGGTGATTATAGCTTGTTTTGAAATGAAACCTTTAAAAAGACTTCGCAATCTTCAAAACAAAAAAATACGGAAGTAATGAAAAATATACAAACTTTACTGTTTCAATCAACATTGAAACCGAAAAAAATGTGAGGGTTCAGCGATTTGTCAATGAATGAACGCGACTTTATGATTAGATTGGTGACATTCTGAGTTGAATCATACACCAAAAAAACTTAAAAGGAATAAAAAGTTCCAAGAATCACTCATAACATTGGTACGGCAAAATCAAAAAAATTTCAAGGCAAATGAAAACCACAAACGTTGAAAAATTCACAGTGGTGTTGCATAGCTTGATCCTGGAAGAGCAATCTTATTGATTCAACATGGATTTTTTACTGTTTCTGAAAGATGAGAAACAGAAAACATTTCAAAACTTTTACTTTTGGCGTTGATTTAGCTAATTTCCAATCAATGTTTCCATATGCTTTTTGCCATGCGGGCCAATCGAACTTTGACTACCGCGCTTCTTCAAATGGATCCTTACGAAAAATTGATGAATTGTTTCAATAAACTATAATTTTTACGAAGATTCACAAAGAGTAGCTCTTAGTCAATACGCCACAAAAAGACAATGCTTACTAGGAACCAAGGCTGGCAAAATCTCTCGGCTAGCCGAAGCCGAGCCGGCCGGGCCGAGAGGTCGGCTAGCCGCGGCCAGCCGACACCAGCCTCGGCTAGCCGAGGAAAGCCGCGGCTAGCCGAGTCACACTGAGAGCGATGAATTTCGAGTTTCTGGACTAATTTTGAGGGGAAATTCAACCTTTTTTCTGGTTTTATTATCGAAACTTTTAATGATAAAAATATTTACAAGATTTTTTTCCATGATTTTGCAGCAAAAAAAATTTCGAATATTTTGCATGTAGTGCGACGGTTTCTGAACTTTTGCTTCAAACTCCCAGAATAATAATGAATTTTTCATAATTTTTCACTTTTATAATCTAGTATCTGTTTTGTATTCAAAAAATCAGTAGTTTCAAGCAAAAAGTGCGACAAAACTATGCGTCGGTACACAGCTCGGCTTTTCTCGGCTTTTCTCGGCTAGCCGGAAGCCGAGGTGTCACGGCTAGCCGAGCCGCGGCTTTTGATCGGCTAGCCGCGGCCGGCCGCGGCTAGCCGTGTGACAGCCTTGCTAGGAACGAATAAAAATAAACTTTGTATGAAGCGGAATAATTGAAAAATAGGAAACTTTAAATAAGGACACCTAAGTTGCTTTGTACATACCGTGCTTACAGTGAAACACTTATCTTTAAATGACACAGTTGAACTGGCTTGGAAGATTTTTTGCGGTTTCACATTCAATTTACAGCATTTCAAGAAATTGTTTTCTTGATAGTCTGGCATCAATTATCAGGTTTTCAGCTAGACCTCACTGCTGATACTGTGATAATACATACCATTATTAACGATAACTATAGTCCTGTATTGATCAACTCAAAAATGTTTTCAGAAGTGAAATGCTGAAAAATCACTTACTGTTTCAAACCGGAGAAAATAGTTTTGTGAATTCAAACAATTTCAGTGTCTTTGGATCAATGGTAAATTCACAAAAATCCATGTAACCACGAATCCTAGTTACTAAATTTTAGGAATTTATCGTCAAAGGAACATTTGCGACAAAAATCCAATTTTTCGATTTTTCGACACCACCAATTTTTCGAAATTTTTACAGTTCCTGTAGTTTGATATAGGTATTCATATATTGATTGGAATGATGTTGTCTGTACTTCACAGATTCAAAGTTTACAAATTTCAGATGATACATTTTTTGGCGGCTCTCTCAACATTATCAAAACATTTTAATAAAAATCTATTAGATCACTGTGCTTCTATTACATTCCAGATTACAGTCTGGAATCAATGTACTCAAATGTATATTGAGAAAACCAAATAATCCATCTTTATTACAGCCAATAACATTACAAGTATTTGATTATCCATCACTCTTTGCTCAAAAACAGCACACGACAATCGCATGAATCACTCCGGGAATGTAGAAGAGACAACAGAAGAGGACGTTCAGCCAGACGTGTTTGTCACATTGATTCTCGTTGTGGACATAGACGGCGATGGGCTGAAAAAAAGGGAAATTTAAGAATTTTAGAAGGTTATCGAATCTCTAAACTTTGTAGCGCTCTTTGAGTTCCAGAAGGGTCTAAAAGCACAAGAGGATCACGGACTATCTAGAGACTTTAAGCAAGCTTTGAACATTCAAAAATCTATAAAATACTTCCAGAAGCTTCCAGAAAGTTTTCACTTTTTTAAAAAGTTCTAGAACCTGCTAAATTTCTTTAGAGATTTCGGCCTCCTTCATCTGTCAAATATACCTTACCGGACAAATCCAAATGAGAAGACAGTAGCAACAGCGGTTGGTCATTATTTCAGTATTCCGTTATGGACTTGAGTTCGGTGGTGGTGGTAAGGTTTTCGGAGAGACTGATACTTTTTTTTGTTTTTGTTGATTTGTACCGGTTTCTAGAATGTTCTGGAAACCTTGGAAATCTCGAATGGTCAAGGGCAGGGCGGGGGCAGGTCGGGTTAGTGTTAATGCAACGGAATATTTTTTGTTCTGTTTCAAATTGAATAGGGAATTTAGAGGTTTTGGATAGTTTTTGGTGTGTCTTTGATAATTAAAAAAACAAGAGACCTATCAATTTTCCTTTTAAAGTTTTACTGTTTCACTGGGAAAATATTATGGGTCGAGTTTTGCATTTTACAATCGGGATATGTATGTTTACCGCACGGAATTTGGCAACACATTTTTTATGAATTTTTTCGTTTGTTGGCATAAAGCATAGCACAAAATCAAAATCAGAACTATGAACTGTTTATTCCTTCATTTAGTGTAACACCAATTTTCATTCCTTCGACCATCTGTCAACATCCTCGTGAAACTCCAGAATCATTTCTTGAATCCTTTCAGGCCCGTACAAATCCTCATCATCCACCAACCCATTCATATAGGCTTCCACGAACAACTAAAACTCAAAATTGGTTTTTGACACTTCAAAGAGTAAAACTTACAAGCTGAGAGTACAGTCCATCCACATAATACACCTTGTTTTCCGATCGAGATATTTTGACAGGGTTTATCAAATCGTGCTCCAGCAATGTCTCCAGCTTCTGTAAAAATTTGAAGAAGGAGGTTTTTTTTATCTTGTAGTTTGACTCACATAAGCATATTCGAGAGGTGGATTTCTCTCCTCTTCCGCCTTCAAGTGCTCCAAACTTTCGACCCCTGGTTGTTTCAAATGAGCAATCACAGCAGTGAGCAAGTTGGAAGCAGCTTTGGTGACTTCCTGAAAAACAGTGTATTGGAAACTCAGTGGGTGATCATGACTAACCTTGTAAAGACTGCGCCCATCGTGCAAGACGGACTTGAGCTGCTCGAAATTGGCATCCATGTGTTGGGAGAGCTGAAATTTTTTTTCTTTGAAAAAGAGCAATTTTTTACTTAAATTTCGCCCCAGCGGTCGTTTCTCAATTTAAAATCTTGAAGCCAATTTTTACGCTGGTCTTTTATCTTTTAAAATAACAGTTTGGGCCAGCCCAAACATTCACATGCCTGAACCGGTCCCCAATAGTCACTCACCGCCTCTAGTTTTTCTCCAATTTCGTTCAGCTCTTCATAGCAATCATTCACATTTTTCATAAATGCTCCCAGTTTGACAATGTTTTCGAGTGCCTCCGAAACTCGTCCCGAGCTGAACTGATGCTCTTCATTGCACTTGTCGACAAAGTTTATGACTGCTGTCACGATTTCTAAGAAAAAAACTTTATTTCAAACTTCAGAGAGTCTTCTTACCTTCAGGCATTGTCCTCGGTAGTTGACTTTCTCTGAATGTGTCCACCCTTTTATATTGTCGAAAATCTTCCAAAGATCATAGTGGGAATCTGGTCACACCGTAAAATTTTTTACGGTGTTGACTGTGGTTTGAAACCAAACAGATTGTTCCTCAAGGCCGTTAATATTTTGAGGCAAAGATCATAGAAACACAAGGAGGAGAAGAGATTTGGCAACATTCCAAATTTCTCCGACTGAAGGCTGTTATAAACTTTTATGGCACCCTCCCCTTATCATAAATGAGGGAATGAAGTTTGACCGAAAACACGAAATGGTTTACTATAAAAAGATGAACAACAGATAAACCCTCATCGTCTTCCAAAATGCCGGACCACGAAATAAGTAGGTTCAAACTGATTTCTTAGTTCTAAGTTAAGAATTTTCAGCCAAAGATGACATCAAGAACGTGATCACGACGATCAAAGATTGTGCGGATGTTGGAATGTACATGTTTAGCAAAATGTCGAAATCAGGCGCCGTGTTTGTTGGTCTTGGACTCTTGGTGAAAAATCTTATTGTGGCCACCGAAAATGCTGAGGACACTCCGGTGATGAGAGAGTTGAAAGAGCTCAAGAAGGAGCTCAAAAAACTCGGTGAAAACATGGGAAACCACTTCAACGATCTCAAGGCGTTCTCTGTGGCCCAAATGTTCTACAAAGTAGATTTATGACTTGAAGAGTCTAGTGAAAACAATAAGTATTTCAGGAGATTGTAGTGAAGACTTCGGTTCTCACCAGAGCTATGAACGATACGACAGCTCCTCGGAATGAAAAAGCGAAAGATGCGAGTAACCGCTTCTTCAAAGAGATGTACGATAAACATTCGCCGCTGGAGATTGGATATGTGAATATAATGAATAATTACAACTATAAATTAATGAAATTTAGGCGCTCATGGAGATGCTGGACAATGAGGTTCTTAATCCGTTAAAGATGGCGATGAAGGCAGATCAACTGATGACTCGGAATACGTTTGATGGATGGCGAAATTTGATTGCGAGTGTGTTGACTCAACTTGTACGTTATCGTATTTTGCCTTGCACTTGGAAACTCAGAGTCTTCAAACACTAACTTTTCAGTGGGTCCTGGAATGCTTCGCCAGCGGAATGTTCCATGAAAAAGATCCTCATCGGCAAAATCAACTGGCGAGCGACCAAGAACTTTTCATCAAGTCTGCAAATGAGTGGGAAAAAATGTACAAGGTAGCAGGCATTAAGCTTTATAGATGATAATCTTTTTTCAGACAAAGCGCTTGTTTTGGCCGAACAACATCCGGCAATTCGTGGAGAACATCCAGGATAAGAATGCAGAGAAAACTAGTGAACAGAAAGCAGAGTTAATTGTCGCAGGGTTAAACAAGATTCTTACGGAGTAAGTCTCAGATTTTCATACTCGTGATTTGTCTGCCCGGGGCCCGTTTGGCCCGCCTAGAGAACAATTTTCAAATTTTCGGAGATTTTGAAAAAAGATTTCATGAACAACATTCTAGTGATATATTCTACGTGGCTGTCTTCCGTACTCAATACTACTACCATCATTATCCCAAACTTCCCAATCAACAAATCGCCTCAAAAGATCGAGGAGGATGTCATGTTTTCGTCTATCGTAGCCAAGAAGCCAGACACATTAAGCGAGAATACGTGGACCGAATGAAGACTGACGTGGAGGCGCAACGGCACCAGACTGGAATTCTGCAGGGACTTGTTGCTTGGATCACATGGCCGTACGTCAAGGACTGGGGTGATCGATTATTCCGCAATTGCGGATTTGTGTTGGTGGTTCGCGAAGGAGAGTACGTGGCCATTCGTTCCACGCATACGGAGATTTTTGAGTGGGGACCTGGATGGTGGCTTCGCGGAAGTTTTAGCAAGTTTTTGGGACCCAGAGAGATGTTTGTTCTTCTTTCAGGATTCAAATAATTTGCTTTTTCATATCATGTAATGAGTTGCGATAAACTTTTTTAGAAAAATAAACCTATCTTCATAGCTGTGTTGGTCTACTCGATTAAACAGGCAAGGTCCTCCTTGACAGCCTTGGAGGCCACACAATGAAAAACTGCAAAAATTGTTCATCAAAATTTGGGCTAATTTACTGTTTCAGTTGAAACTCAATAAAAATTCATCATGTTTCTGACCAGTTTTCCGGCATATGACTCTATAAATACAGTGTTCCACAAAAGTGTAATCTCACCGACGCATTTTTTTTCAACGCATTTTGAGTTAATATTTCCGTTTCAATTGAAGCAGTGAAAATTTGCGATTTTCTAGAAGCGATTTGCTTCTTAAGTATTCATTTTCTGATTGAGTTGCATCTGAAATCTCCTGTTTTCAACTGACCTCGACTGAATTTCAATATTTTCATCATCTCTATAGTTTTGGGATAAACTGCGAATTAGTCATCAACAATATTTGTTTTTGAAAATTTTCACGGTTTCTCTTGAAACAGTAATTTTGTTCCTCGTTCTACCAAACAGTGTTCTTGGTTATCCCTTTGGTTCCACAACAACAAAGTCGCAGTTTTTCCTCTCAATTGTGTATTTTAGAAAGAGGTGATGAATAAAAAATGAATAAAATTCAATGCAGAAATTCAACAGTTTGTTCATTGTCTCCGAATTTAGCTCTTTTCAATCACCGCTTTCCAATCCACCTCTACTTCCTCCAAGCACCGAATCTTGACCATCTACACAATTTCTGTTCTCTTCTTTCAAATGTGTCTCTAAAAGCTCTTATTTCAACGACTTATCTTCAAGATCAATTGGTTACCTCATACTGAAACCATTCCCAGCCGCATGTTTTACTGTTTCACATTAACATGAACATTTTTGTAAAATTCTACAATTTGATGTATTTTCTGATTGATTGATTGATTTATTTATTTACGTAAACGAATCACGTGAAATGAAAGAATTAAGTGAAAGGGGATGAAGACATTTTTAACTTGCATTTGTTATCTTCTTGGACAAGAGATTTATAAAAATTAGTAATTTCTGTATAGTCATTTACTCGTTCACCTATTTTGACGGGGGGGGGGCAAATGTAGAAAAGGGGCCATCAGAAAGTATGCGAATTTTTCAGACGCAGTTTATCAACCTTCAAAGGTTCAAAACATTTATTGTTGCTGTAATAACCAATAAGCATGGCTAATACTATCTGTTGTGATGGAAACAGTAAAATCGTCTAACTTTGTTCTCAATGTAACGTCACATAACCAATTTTATGGTTTAACTTAAAGCTTTTTTTGTCTCCACGATATTTTGCGACTTTTTTTAACTTTAAAAAGTAGTCCAGTTAACATTCACATAGGTTACGTGTGATTGAGGGTATCACAAACCAATCCAGATAATCTCTACTTTAGAAAAAAATCGATTTGAGGGTGAATCTACTAAGACTGCGGATTTGGTGGTTGCGAAATCGACGTGGTTGCGAAACTGACGTGAGTTGCGATATTCGACAATACAGCAATTCTAGAGTTAGGTATATATGCCGGGTTCTGAATAAAATCCGAAATGTGCATCGTACAGCACAGCTATCTAAATAATTTAGTTCAAAGTTGTTGGAGCCCAATTGAATCAATTTTTGAGAGATATTAAAAAAATTGCTGTATCCAGCGAAACGGAAATATTTTAAAATTCCATTCTAAACACTTGACATGTGATTCCTCTCTTATAGGATATAATCATCATGAATTTAGCACACGGTCATCATAATCCTGAAGTTTAAAACTTTACATACTTTTTTCGGGTCTTCGTCCATTGCAACGATTCTCTTAAAATAGTAACATAGTCATGAAAACTTGCTCAAGTTGGAATTTTTTTGTGTTTCGTCATGAAATTTGAAAATCTGATGTTGTGCACTGGTGATTCATTTTTCATTGAGCCATGTGTAACAATGCAGCATGTAGCAAGCACAGTATAGGTATTTTAAGTTTTTCTGTATCAGAGAAGTCTTATAAAATGGTACATTTCATTGAAATCATTCCCCATCGGGTACTATTGATTTTCACTAGCTGAAAGATCTTCCAGCTATGTCGATATCCTTGGCTGTTGGTCATCATGTCTTTTTTCTTCCGAACTTCATCGGTGACTAGACTGTGACGCCTTTTGTTCAAATGGTTTACATGTGGAGTGACATCACCTTCCTGACCGCAGTCTTATTCAGCGTTTCAGCTCAAACGACAATGTTTGAAAACCAGTGAACAAATATATTAGGAGCCGTATATTCTCTCACGAAACCTGCCTTATTCATTTCGATCTGACATTCATTTTCCTTTTTAACGTTTATCTGTTTTGAAATACTCTGAAATCGAAAATACGGAATCATATTGGCAGTTGTTCAAAGTTTTTACCGTTTCAATAAATGCATTTTGAAAAATGTTTCGAATTTCTTTTATTAGATTTTGTGGTCTACATCACACAATAATATCATTTCCCTATGTATCTGTTTGTCTGAAACTTCTATTTTTTCTGAATTGGGTATTCAGAGTATCCTCTAGTTTTCAACATTGAACCTGAAACTTTACCTGTTTTATGAAAACTTGATCTTGCAGAACTTTCAAAGTTTCTTACTGTCAGGATCTAATTAGGATATAATTTTTACCTTTTATAATCTTCAGTACAATGCTGTGCTATATGTTAATTCTTGATATTATAATAGCAGTTGTTGAACAACGTTCCATTTCTGAATCTCTCATACTGTCTGTAAAACATTTAATCTTTAACCAACTACATATAAAAATGAGCCAAATGTTTTCGGTTTCTAGAATCTTGTACATACTTTTCTGGCTATGTTTCTCCGATTGTGCAGTTAATTTTTTCTCTAAATACGGTATACGTAAAATAGAAAAGGAAATAATTCATCGACTTCTAATGAACATGGATTGTGATGTACACGATTTTTTTGATTGTCACAAGGTCTCCTATAATTTAAACTGATATTTTTTACCGTTCCATGTTGGTATATTGTTTAAGTTGCTGTAAGAAACGTCACTTTCTTCAAGAATATTGCCCAAAATTTTATGAAGGATTCCTATTCAACTTAAATTTTTTTTTGCTTTGATAGGTATATCTTTAGCTATAAAAGCATCAATGATCAATTTTCTCAGTAGAGCGTTATTGCAAAAATAAGGTGCGGAAAATCTTTCATTAAGGTTTTAAGAGTCAACGTTGTGACAGTATTCTGTAAATGGAATGCAGCCTACATCATTCAATTTCAAATATTTCCCTATTTCAGTGAAAAGTGAAACTGAATTTTAGAATTTCGTCAGTGATTATAACTGAGTTTTTGAAATAAAGCCAAAAAACACTTCGCGATCTTCAAAACAAAAAAAAAACAAAAGTAATAAAAAGTAGAAACCGAACTGTTTCAATCAACATTGAAACCGAAAAAAAATGTGAGGGTTCATCAATTTATGAACAAATGTATCTTCATGAATATTCCGGGTAAGAAACTATAAACAACTTGAAAAGAATTTTTACTGTTTCTGAAAGGTGTGAAACAGAAAACTTTCCTTTACTTTTGGTATCGATGTCGCTTGAGTCGGTGTTTCCATATGCTTTTTCCACCTTCAGATGGATCCTTACAGTAATTTTATGAATTTTTCTGTTAGGGCACTAGAGGAAGCAAACAACGTTCAAAATTAAACTCTTTCAATGAAAAAAAAATCTTATTCTCAATATCATTTTGAGCTGTACCGGAAGTTCTTAACGTTTGAATTTCGAAATTTGGCGCCGTCTATCAAGCATCATGAAAATATTTGTTATGAGGAACCAAGGAAAATATCCTTTGCATAAAACGGAAAAAATGAAAAACATAATCTTTTAAATACGACATTAATGTTGCTTTGTTCATGTCTTGCCACAGGAAAGCACTTATCTTTTAATGATGCAGTTGAGCTGGCTTGGATGGTTTTTTGCGGTTTCAATATCAACTTACAACATTTCAAGAAATTTTTTCTTGGTAGTCTGGCATCAATTATCAGGTTTCAAGCTATACCTTACTGCTGATACTAATAATACTTGTGATTATTGACGGTGACGTTAGTCCTGTATGAATCAACTAAAATATGCTATCAGAAGTGGAATGCTCAAAAATCACTTACTGTTACAAACCGGAAAAAATATTTTTGTGAATTCAATTATTGTTGGTAAATTCACAAAAATCCGTGTAATCACGAGTCCTAGTTACCAAATTTAGGAATTAATTGTCAAAGGAACATTTTTGACAAAAATCCAATTTTTCGATTTTTCGACACCACCAACTTTTCGAAATTTTACAGTTTCGAATGTATTTGCACATTGAACCCACTCCCAGTTGACTAATCAGTATAGGAAAATTTTCCGTTTCAAGAAATTTTGACAATCAAGTTGTTTTTCTCACAACGTTTGGTTTCCATTTTTGATTTCTCAACAATTTCAAAGTTCAAAAATTTCAAATGATACTTTTTTGGCGGGTCTCTCAAGATTACCAAAGGTTCTCAAAAAAATCTATTCGTTCACTGTTTTCCTACATTTTAGATTACAGTTTTGAATCAATGTACTCAAATATTTTTTAAAAACCACTAAAAAACCAAATAATCCATCTTTATTACATCCAATAACATTACAAGTATCTTATTATCCATCACTTTTTGCTCAAAAACAGCACACGACAATCGCATGAATCACTCCGGGTATGTAGAAGAGACAACAGAAGAGGACGTTCAGCCAGACGTGTTTGTCACATTGATTCTCGTTGTGGACATAGACGGCGATGGGCTGGAAATTTCGAAGAAATTTGGGATTTTGGAAGGTTTTAGAAGGATCCAGAAGGTTTCAAAGGAGTCCAAGCGGGCCTACAAGAGCCTTAAGGGGCCTCGGAGGGTCTAGAAAGTCACGGAGCCATGAAAAAGCTTCTAGAAGCTTCCAAATGTTCCCAAAATATACCTGAACTTGGTGGATAATTTTAAAACATTCTAGAACTTTCCAGATCTTTCTAAACTCTAATATATCTTACCGGACAAATCCAAATGAGAAGACAGTAGCAACAGCGGTTGGTCATTTTTTCAATATTCCGTTATGGACTTGACTTCGGTGGTGGTGGAAGGTTTTCGGAGAGACTGATACTTTTTTTGTTTTTGTTGATTTGTTCCGGCTACTAGAATGTTCCAGAAACCTGAAGAAATCTGGAGTGGTCAAGGGTAGGGCGGTCGGGGTGGGGCCAGAGCCAGGGAAATGAAAACTTTTTTCTGTTTCAAATTGAACGGAGAATTCCGAGTTTTGGAAAAATTTTGGTGAACCTTCGATAGCAAGAGAACTTTAAAAAATTATTGTTTTTTGTAAACTTTGTTGTTTCACTTCTACGTTATGCATTCGAAACAGCAAGAATTTTTCAATTCTGCAGCTTTGAAACATTATTTAAAAGCACAATATTAGATCATCATTTTCTAGTTTTGGGGTATTCTGTTGACCGACAGAACCCATTCAGCATCAAAAATTTACGGTTTCATATAGAACTCATTTAGTTTCCAGTCACACGAAATGACACTTTGTATTCAATCAGCAATGCCGAATTACTTGCGAATTTCCGGGATCAATCTTCTACCGCTTCAAGCTTAGGTCTAGACAATTAATATGAAAATATGTTGTTAGTTGATTCCGTCAGTTTTTAGATAGCAAAATCGTGATCATTGAGTTGAAAAGAAGTCGACGTAAGTTTACAGAGTTGAGTGAGGTCTGCCTTAGATTTGAAAATTTTTGATCTAAGTAGAATCATGAAAAAGTTTCCGCTACATATGTGCAATGAAGATGTGTGAGTGCTAGCCGTTTAAGTTTGATCATCTAAATCTTGCCTCCGATGATTCGGTTTTGGAATTCATTGTTTTATTTGAGAGGCATGATTCAACGATCTCGCATTGGCATTATTCTAGTAATTATGTTCTCTTCTTCGCTATTTTTTTATCTTCTTATACAAGAGATGTATAAAAATTAGTAGTTTCTGGATAATCATTTTCTCGTTTACCTATTTTGAGGGGGAAATGTAGAAAAGGAGCCATCAGAAAGTATGCAAATTTTTGAGGCACATCAACTCTCTCATTTATTCACCCTTAGAGTTCAGAAAAGAACTTCAGACCAAAAAGCATGGCTATCTGTTGGGATGGAAACAGTGAAATCGTCAAATTTTGTTCTCAATATAACGTCGTATAACCAATTCATAATTTAATGAAGCATTTTTTTGCAACCACGATATTTTGCAACAAGTCATTTTGCAACTTTTAGGTGGTCCAGTTTACATTCATACATGTTACATGTGATTGAATGTAACACAAATCAATCCAGATAATTTCAAATTTCGAATGAATTTGATTTGAACGTGAAATCACTGAGAATGTGGACTTGGAGGTTGCGAAACGTCGTTGTTGCAAAACCAATGTGAGTTGCGATATTCGACAATACAGTAATTCTAGTATCAAATATGGATGGTTCTGAATAAAATCCGGAGTGTGTATTGTACAGCACAGCTATCTAGTTTAGTTCAAAGTTGTTGAAAGCCAACCATATGAATTAATTTCTGTGAAAAAAATATATGTTGCTGTATCCAGCGAAACGGAAATGTTTTAGAATTCCATTCTAAACACTTGACATGTGATTCCTCTCTTATAGGATATAATCATCATGAATTTAGCACACGGTCATCATAATCCTGAAATTTAAAACTTTACCTACTTTTTTCGGGTCTTCGTCCATTGCAACGATTCTCTTAAAATAGTAACATAGTCATGAAAACTTGCTCAATTTGGAATTTTTTCTGTTTCGTTATGAAATTTGAAAATCTGATGTTGTGCACTGGGTGATGCCTCTTTCATCGAAATTGTAAGCACGTAACAAGTACAGTATATGAATTTCAATTTTTTTCTGTATCAGAGAAGTTTTACGAAAATTTGCATTTCATTGAAATCATTTTTCATTGGGCACGGCTATGTCAGTATATGTTCGACAAATTTCTAACTTCATCGTTGACTAGCCCATGACTCCTTTTGTTCAAACGGTTCACATATTGAGTGACATCACCCTCGCAGTTTCCTTCACCGTTTCAGCTCAAACGGCAATGTTGACGACATTCTTTTTCCTTTCCAACGTTTTTCTGTTTTGAAATACTCTGAAATCGTAAATATGGTAACATATTGGCAGTTGTTCAAAGTTTTTACCGTTTCAATAAATGCATTTCGAAAAATGTTTCGATTTTTTTTTTAACTAGATTAGTTGTCTACTCCCTACTATATGTATTATCATTTCGCTCAGTATCTGTTTGTCTAAAATATTTATTTTTCTGAATAGAGAGGGCATTCAAAATATCTTCTGGTTTTCAGCAGTGAACCTAAAACTTTTTCTGTTTCATGAAAACTTGACCTTGTAAAATGTTCAAAGTTTCTTACTGTCAGGCTCTAATTGGCTGTAATTTTCACCTTTCACAGTCTTCAGTACAATGTTGTACTAAAGGCTAACACTTGATATTATAATAGCAGTCGTTGAACCACGTTCCATTTCTGAATCTTTCATACTATCTGTAGGAAATGATGAATCTTTGAGCAACTGCATATGAAAATGAGCCAAATGTTTTCTGTTTCAAGAATCTTATGGATACTTTTACACTGATTTTTTTTCAATCAAATCTTATTAGTGACCGCATGCAAGACATATATCATCACATAGCCCATTTTGAACTGTTCGAAGATTATCTATGGCAGAAGGGAGTGTTTTCTTGAGTACGTTTCCTGGTAATGTTTCTCCGATTGGGCAGTAACTTCCTTTTTCTAAATGCGGCATACGTGAAACGGAATATAATAAATTTTACCGACTTCTAATGAACGTGGATTGTGATGTTCTGATTTTCACAACGTCTCCGATAATTTTATACGATCCCACGTTGGAATTTTTTTAGTTACTGTTAGAAACATCACTTCCTCCAAGAATATAACTCAAAATTTTATGAAGGTTTCCTGTTCCACATCAACTACTCAAAGAGACCTCTAAATGAAAAGTCGCTAGGCCGGTTGTAAACTTTGTCAACAGACTGCGAATGTACAATAAGAAAGATTGTATAATCATATCGGAATTGAATCACATAACTTATACTCATTGGTAGAACAGCAAACGTTGAATTAAAAGCAGAAAAGTTTTCTGTTTCGAAAAACCTTAGCAGTAAAACCATGTAGTAAAACTTCAAATAACATAACTCCATACACTCCATTTTTATTCTCACTATCTGCAATCGGCTTGCAATATATATATATATATATATATATATATATTGAACTCGGATTTCTCTCCCGTTGTGACAATGATATGGCACTCAAAAATGTTGTTCGTCAAAAAACAAGCTCTACAGACTTTGGCTACAGTACTAACTAGGGAATGACCACACTTCAATTTGGCCGTTTGCACCAAGACCTATACCGAAAGTTACTGTTTCGAAAATTGTTCAATTTTTTGTTTATATTGTTAATTTCGATAACATGCCTACAGGGTTTTCGAAAAAATTATCTGAAATTTTTCTATGCGTCTCTCATAATCTCTCATCCCTCCTCAAAATCGCATTCCCACGGACCATAACCCCTCCAACAAACATCAATAAATCCTGTCTCTCTTCCATTGTTCGGTGACCTAATTGTATAATGACGTGGCAAAGGACCATTGGGGGAGGGGGGCTAGATACTGTGTGGATTTGAGAGAGTGCAGACAGTACACATACCAATACACAGACGGACCACTATTGACCTCCTCCCTCCCCCTTTGTCTCTTCTCGAGACATTACGTATATATACGAAAATCGACGAAACATCGCGCGCGCAGTCGGAGAAAGGACTCGCCTTTTCTTTCTTATTTATTGGCCTTTTTTGCTTCTTTTTTGTTCAAAAACTACCGTACTTGTGGTAATTTTTTTCTGTTTCGAAAATTTCACTAAAATCAGGGTTTTAGAATGGAAACTGGTCCGTACTGAATAGCAGGTTTTATTGATTTTTACTGTTTCTAGAAATTTTCATTATTAAATGTAAGTTATTTTCATCAGTACGTAGAGTCGTTTTGGTTCGTTACAAATACTTCAACATTTCTGGAACAATCCTCCAAGTTTTTCGTATTTGTTCATTATTTTTTTCACTATTTTTTTTAATCTATGCCATTTTCGATAATTTCCCGTTTTTTAATACTTAATTTTCTACAAAATTTTTCTCTAATCTACATCATTTTTCAGATTCTTCACCATGTCTTTCTTCTCCAGAACAACCTCAAGATCCCCAAATCCGAACAGTTCCGAGTCGAGATGCTCCATTTTCACTTTGGATTATGAGGACAACGACAGTTTTGAACAGGTAAGCTCTTTTTTTCTTTTGACTAGTGAGACTTCATTAGACTCCGCCTACTTTTTCGTTGTACCTGTCCTCTGCAGCCAGTCCTTTCCCGTGAGGTTCCACCCTCTTTTGAAGCACTCGATATTCAAAACATTTTTCTGTTTCACGGCATCTGTGTGTTTCCCTGTTCTATTTTCAAGTTCGATCCCACTCTTGTGTTTGGACGAAACTCTCAGATCACAAATCGCGCTCGCTTTATCAGCAAATTATGCTCCGCCTTCCTAGACTAACGCTCCGCCCACTTTCAAATTTTTCCACATTTTTTTCGGTTTCTATCCACTCTAATTGGGTTAGCTAGTTTAGGTTCAATGATACGAGGCTATTCCGGATAAAATTATACGAGTTTTTTTTTTAAATTTGGCTCCACCTATTTTCAAAAGGTTGATAGTTTTTCTCTGTTTCAGTTTTCAAACTTGAGCACCGCTCTTTTTCTAGTTTCAGTGCATTCCATTAATTCACATTTTTGTACCTTACTCTTTCAACCATTTTCTCAGAATTGGATGATCTTTGCCCACGTTCAAAATGCTGAATTTGTTGCAACTTGTCCAAGAAATGAACTACTCCTACTTTTTTTTCAACAATTGTTAGGCTCCATACACATTCTGATATGAATTTCCTTAGTTTTTATTTCTGTTTCAAAACATCTTCGAAAGTTTTGGCGTTTTCTCAATTTCCAATTCCATTTCGATTCATAGAGCGCACATTGCAAATCCGAACTCTGCCATATTCTAGTTGAAATCTAATTGAGATAGGCTTCGCCCAATTTTTCCCAATCTCACATGTACCCTCATCTCCGTCTCTAAATTATGCTCAGACAGTACAAACTATTTTTGGTTTATCTCGGTTTCAAATTTTTTAGTTGAGCTCCACATACTTCGAAGTGTTAGTCTTATTTTTCTATTTTTGCCAATTTTCTAGATCCTAACAAGGCATTTCATCAATACATTTTAGAAAGAAACAGAGATTTAAAGGAGGATTTGGGTCAAATTTTTTTATTGCTACAAAGTAAAAATGTGCGTAGATTCCGATAATCATAATGAAATTGCGCAAAAATTGCTAAAAAATCGAAAAAATGTGCTTCGAAATGAGCAAAAATAACGCGAATCGTCTCCGGGGGGCGTGGACGAGTTTTCCAAAAAGCGGGCGGAGTCAGCCGATCAGCGTCATTGCAACAACAGGCGGAAGCGCTGTGGTTGGCTGGACATTTTAGTAAGACATTTTACCAAGTTTGCAGCCCTGTAATCAAAACTCATTTCATAATCTTTCATATTTCCAGATCTCCTCTCCGACCATCCAAAGCGTTGACGTCACGCCTGAGACTAGTCCACCAGGGACACCGGAAAAGCCAGAAGACGAAGACCAGGATCCAGAAGTAGAGGTCAAATTGAACAATGAAGGAAGCGAAGAGGATTCGGATGACGAGGAGGAGGAAGAAGACGAATGGGAACCGGTAAGTTTTGGGAATCTGGAACCATGAAAACTCAAGAAAAACTAATCAATTTTCTGTTTCAGGTTATCACGCCGGGAGTTTCGATCTACGAGAAATCAATGGAAAATTCAATTCCAATGGCAATCACAAAGAATGGTGCAGGGTGAGTACACAGCTTCAATTTTCTAATATTGATTAAATTCACAAAATTAAAAAAAAAACCAAACGTTTTCTTAAAGTAGTCTTCAAAAATCTAAAAACCTATGACAGAACGATGAGCATTTTTAGAACTCCTCAATTTTATCAGCAAAAGTTTGAAACAGTAATTGTTCATTTTCCTTTTGCAAAACTTACCCTAACTAATACTGACGTCAAATTCAAATTTCCCAATTTCTCAAAATCTTTATCTATCTTATTTTCAGACCCACCGAAGCATCTCTCCGCGAAATCATCACTCAACAAGCAAAAGAAATCTCAATTCTCCAATTCCAAATCTCCGATCTCAAGTCTATAATCCACCAAAATGAAGAGACCGACGCTCAAAAAACAATTCGAAATCTGAAATGGGAAAACGATGGACTTCAGGATCAATTGGACGATATGAGAGTGTTAATCAAGGATCAACAAGAGTCGCTCAGACAAATTACCGCCAAAAAATCACCATTGGGAGTGATGATAGAGAAATTGAAGGGTCTGGAGAATCGAGCGTTCGAAGTTCAGATGAAGGAAAAAGATGAGAAAATTGAGGACTTGGAGAAGAAATTGGACAAGAAAATCTCCAAAAAACGAAAGCACTTCCACGAGAAAATGTCAAAATCTGACAACCCCAAAAAGTCCAAACTCATGTATACACCAGAAGAAGTGACCCGAAATCCGAGAGATTCTCCGGATATAATCAACATTTTTCCATGGAAATCTCTCGATGAAATCGATCAAAAGGAGGCGGAGCTCAAGTCGGCAAATGCTCAAATCGATATGATAATCGACTACAATGGAAAGGTGATAACCAGTGAATCGAGAAGGTTCCAGGAGGAAAAAGAGGGATTGTTGAAGAGAATCGAAGAGTTGGAAGCGACTGTGCAGTTGTTGAAGCAGTGGTAGATCAAAAGGGATTTTGGAGTCCTCGTGGACAAATTTTTTGAAGTTTTTTCAGAAGTTTTTTTAAAACTTCCCCTGTTTCAATAACTGTTCAATCCAAATGTTCATGGTTTTTGCTTAATTCGAAAATGTATGTTTTTGAATACTCTTACTTTCTTGCAATTTCCGTTAATCGAAATGATGTGAAACTTCCAATTATATTCACTGCCTTCTTGTAAATATGCTGCAAAATTGTAAAAATTTTTCACTGTTCCAATAATTGCTTGTATATATCTGGTTCCATGGCTTTGTACTGCAATGGTTTTTTAGACTTTCGCCTAATGTTCTCTGTAATTTTATCAACTTTCAATGTTTATCATACAATTATCTTGTAATGAAACTCGTTAATAATATTATTCACTGTTTCAATATACCAATACTTTTAAACAATAAATGAAAATCGATATTCGGCTCCAAATGTCACTTGTTCATCATTCCGTAACGTACTTTAAAGAAAAATAAATTTTCTGTTTCAAAAGTATCTATTCATTGAAGTTCATTCCGATTAAGTGATCGTACCTTCTTTTTCTTTTTTCATTGCTACACGCCCAATGATTCTGCTTGAATTGCGCATAGAAAAAGTGTATATCTGATTTTTCAATTTTCAATTTGTAAGGGTATCGCAGCATAATGAATCATAAACAAAAATTACTGCTTCACCATCGACTAAACATTTTTGGTTTGAGTGCACTTGATAGTAAACCCGGGGCTGGTCCTATTGCGACGTTAAAAAATGAATTTTGCGTTGAACAATGAAATCGGCACAATCAGAGACCTCATTAGGCTTGCTGCATTCCCTAGAGAACGAACCCAATTTTCGTGGGTTTACATATTTGTGAGTCGGCATCAAAATGTCATAGGTTCAGAATAGCTGAAATAGTTTGCTGTTTCTGATTTTCAACAAGTCTACCTTTTATTATCTCGATTCTGCTAGATTCTTGCTATTAATAATAAATGA
Organism: Caenorhabditis sinica; assembly: GCA_963932045.1. NCBI lineage: Eukaryota > Metazoa > Nematoda > Chromadorea > Rhabditida > Rhabditidae > Caenorhabditis > Caenorhabditis sinica. The sequence goes on along the minus strand of OZ009940.1, from coordinate 7,645,968 downwards.
AAATCGATATTCGCTTCATAATGCCATCCGTTTATCATTCTGTAACTCACTTTGAAGAAAATAAATGTTCTGTTTCAAATGGATCTATTCATCGAATTTAATTTCAATTAAGTGATGGTAACTTCCCTGTCATTTTCATTGCTACACGCCCAATGATTCTGCTTGAATTGTCTATTGAAAACAGTGTCTTTCATTTTTCAATGTTTTGGGCACCGGAGCATATTGAAGCATCATTAAAAATTACGGCTTCATGCTGACAAAAAATTCTCGGCTTGAATGCTTTTGGTAGTAGTCGGAAGTCTCACTATTGTAACGTAAATAAAAAAAGAATTTTGCATTGAATAATGAAATTGGCACAATCAGAACCCTCATTTAACTTGCTGCATTCCCTAGGGACCGAGCCCAGTTTTCGTGGATTTACAGACGTGTGAGTCGGTTTATACATCAGAGTGTCATTGGTTCAAAATAGCTAAAATAGTTTACTGTCCCTAATTTTTAACAAGTCTACCCTTCATTATCTCGATTCTGCTGGATTCCTGCAATTCATTAAAACGCGAACTTTCCATATTTGTTAACCTGCAATGGTTTTGAATCTCACTGTAGAGACATTGGTTGGCATTGTATGTGGTTTTATATTTCGAAATATGAAAATCACTCACAAAAAATGCGAGTCTATTGGGCAGACTCTGAAACTATCATGTTTGTGTTCTCCATGAAATCTTAAAAAAAACCGTTTCACCTCAAATTTATAAGTTTTGTAAAACGGCTTTTAACAATGTTCCTGCAACATGTTCTTCTATTCCTGAAACACGTTTTCATAAATTTTTACCACTTTGGTCATTTTATGAAGCGATCAAAGTTCACTGTTAATGTAATCATGAACTTATTGAATGGTTTGAGTTGTTATTACTCTGGATTTACCGTAATCGTACACTTCGAATCATCGTAATTACGTTGATGTCAGATTAACAAAAGTAAAATCTTTGTAAGTTTCAAAAAGGAGTGACTACGATCAACTTAGTGATATTCCAAAATAGCCCAGACAATTATTCCTTCAACGAAACAAAAATCAGAAAAAAGTCTCGTCACTGTTTCAGTCGAGATCCATCTCTTGTCCTTTAATGGTGTATTGTTCAACAGTGCATTTCTTATCGTTGAATTCATGGAAATAGTCTACATCTGTTTATCTTTAAGATGTTGTATATCAGAAAATCATTCTCTTACAATGACATCCAGGCCGTTCCTTTCTTTTGTCATTTTCATTAAAGAGTCCACGTTTCTAAATATCTGTCACCAGCCATCGTGCAAAACAGAATCAGTAATCAATAGAATCAGGGCCCGGACGAGTATGAGACATTTTCAAGTTGTTTTTTTCGGTTTCAAAATTTCCGCATAGGCTCTGTAATTTTTGTATTACCGTTCCGTCGCTGTCTCTCAAGAAACTGATAACATGTACCGCACACTTTTTACTGACTATTATGATTTGTAAAACTTTTCAACATTCCGTAGTAGGTAGGCATTTTATTAGGCTTACTTTGCTCTCCCTATTATTGTTACTTACCTCAGTCCAAATTGGGGTAATGACTGTCACTACCATTCAAAATTTTATTTCTAATCCATCATATTTCAAGATCCCCTCTTTCACCAGTCAAAGCGTCAATGTCACGGCCGAGACCAGTCAACCAGGGAAGCCGGAAAAAATAGAAAACGAACATCAGGACCCAGAAATAAAGGTCAACTTGGAAATAGAGAGAAACGAAGAGGATTCAGATGACAAGGTAAGTAGCGTTAAATATTGGGAAATTCCAAACTAGCGAACTTTTCTTTTACGTTGTAAATTTTTCTGTTTCAGGTGATCCAGCAAAGAGTTTTGATGTTGAAAAGTCAGTTGTTGTCCCGAGTCCCGATCAAATGACAGAGGATGAGGAAAGGTGAGTAGAGTTTGTTCTAAACTTCGATTTCGGGTGTAGATTCATAAATGAATTCGGAACAAATATTACGGTTTCAAGCTATAAAGCTTTATTGTGATTGCTTTATATGATAATTCGATCGCATCTTTTGTAGCTAATGTGGAAGTTTAAAATAACAAAGAATTAGGTGCCAGAGTTATTTAGGTGTAGGTATACAGAAGTAAAAAACATTCGGTTTCCAATTTTTGCAACAAATAGTGTTAACAGTATATCTTTGGCTAGTATCTTCACGGTCTTTTGAAAATTGATCTGTTTATTAATTCCATCTGTTTTGTTCGAATCCGGAATATTCTGTGTTTTTGTTGACTGCTCCGGACACTTTCCAACTTTCCAACTTCAGTCTCCAGACAAACAGATTCCTTGTTGTTGGCTTTGATAAACTGATGCGGTATGATTTCTGTTTTGAAGTCCTCCTCCAATCGGAACTTCTCTCCAGAAATGCCGGTAATCTTGCACATCTTTTTATGAGTGGATGCGTGAGGTTCATGACCAACATGAGCCTCTGGCTTGACTTTTCACTTCATTCAACTGTTTTATCTCGAAGCATCCTGTTGTAGCTAAAAGTATTTTCTTTGTATTTTAAAGTAAGATTCTAATATCTCACGTGAAATCAGTTTCTTCTTCAATATTATATAACCAGCAAATCTGGGGCGCCAGCGGCGCGATCCGAGATTTTAGAAATGACATATTGTCTTCATCGGTTTTTTTCTTCTTCCTGTTCGAGAAAGTTCACTTCAATCTTCACGCTTTCTTCTAGAAATGAAAAACGGACGCGGACACCGCGGACAAACGGACAGAATTAGAATTGTATTATATAAGAAAGATAATATTTACACCAGCAACGGCAAAAATTGATCCTTTTTGAACGACAATTTTTTTCATGGTTTCGAATTTTATTTCTTTTTATTCTATTTATTTGATTTTTTTTCTTTCGAATTTTATTTCGAATGAATTGGTTTCGAAAGAAAATTGGGAATTAAAAACAAATGATAGACGAAACCGAAAGAGAAGTGGGGAGAAAAATTTTAGCAAAATGGGTTAATAAAAAACAAGGTGTTACAAAAAAAAAAACAGCATTTACATATATAAACAAGATGAAACAGTGCGCGCCTTAGACTTTTGAAAAGATGGTGGTCAGAAAGGGGTAGGGTTCATCAACAGACAAATTCGTGAACAATTCTGTCAAGGAAACTAAGTTGGTTAGAGAATTAGAAATTTGAGATTTCAAAGCTTCTTGAAAAAAAGAGTTACCCCGACAAACTAGTTTATGAATCTTATCTAAGCGTATTAACAAGACGAGCTAAAAGGCCAGTGATCATAGAAGGAAGAGGAGTTGGAGCAGCATTTACTCCACAGTCCAGCACTCCGGGTTTTCGATTCCAGCGATTCCACGAATGTTCAGAGTATTGAATTGCTCGTCGGTGACTCTCCAGATCTTGCGTGGATGAGCCTCGTCTCCGATACGGCTCTGAAGATTGAGCTCCAGATCGATCTTGAACTGACGACCAGCTGTCTCTTGGATGAACTCGGTGACACCCAAGTTATTTTGGCGTTCGATCTCCCTCTCATCTCTTGGATCGAAACGCCACCACCATCCCTCAGTTCGGCTCTCGTACAACCACATGAACTTCGCGTTTCTGCCGGGAATTGCAGGAATGCGGCCTGGGACAGCAGCTGAAAAAGTTTTCATCCATGGTTTCAGTTTTGAATGTAACCCAAGATCTGGAATCATTTCTATTTTGATACATCCACTGGGAGTTAGGAGAGTAAATAAACTATTCTAAAACTCATTTCACGTATTTGATGAAGATTGCCGGAAAACTTCCAAATACTTACAGTTATTAGCTTTACAATAGGCCTGTTTGGGTAACTGAGACCGTAACTCTTCGAGTGAATAAACTTATATTAGCCTATTTGAAGGCTATAAACTTTCTGTAAGTTTATTTTTGAAATTTTTGCCAAGAGAAACTACTAATGACTGGAAATTTCACATCGTACTCTATCAAGTATTAAACAGGTTTAGAATAGTTTAATGTTTCTTTCAATTTCTTGTTGAGGTCTAAACTCACCTTCCATCGAATGGCGTTCCATCATATCCATTCTCGCCCTGAGAAACACTTGTCGCTATAGATGGGCTGTTTCTGTGCAGATGTTTCGAAATCACCGTTTGCGTTGTTTTTTGTCGGGAACCCTGTAAATAGACGAAATTTTTTTAAACGTATTTCGAATGCGTGATATGTATGTAATAATAGAAAAATTTGGCTAAAATATTTCAAATCAAACTAACCATTTGAAGAAGATCCTCAAGATCATGAATATTGAAATTTCCATAAAAAATAGATTCTACAAAAAGAATAGGCTACCAAAGACAGACGGCGGCCATGAGAGAATACAAAAAAACTAGCAAGACATTCTGGCGTATTGAAAAATGCAAGGTCAAAAAGACGGAGAGATGATACATGAGCAATGTAAACATACAAGTTGGAGAGGACGAGAAAATCGAAAAGAAATTGAAGAATTACAATTCTTTTAAAAATACCATAATTTCGCAACATATTTTTTTCACAGTTTCAATTTGAAAAAAGCTTTTCAAAGAGTTCTAAAAATGAACTACTGGGCGAACATTCTGTTTCAAAGTTTTGCGGGTAATTTTGGTTTCCATAATAGGGAGTGGTGATGTATAATTCAATCAAAGTACAGAAACAGCCAATAAAAGCCTAAAAATGTCGGAAACTTTTCGCGTTTGTGGTATGAAAAAATACAAGATGAATCTCAAACAGTCATCACTGTTGCAGTGATTCAATTTAAAAGTGATATGGCGTGTAAACTCATTACATCGTTTGATAACGATCCTAGAAATTTACACATACGATCAGCTCATACAGTATCATTAACAACAAGGTCACTGTTTCAGCAATAGAATGAACAAAAACAAATAATATCGACAGCTGTAAACTGATTCTGTAGGGGAAGAATTTATCAATGTGAAGTTCTCTGTTTCAACATTCCAAGACTTTCTTGCATTTAGTAGGTTTTATTGGTTTTCACAAAATTTTCAAATAAGAAGTTTCCCGTTTCACAAAATCATTGTAGGCCAGGCGTGATAGTCATATTTAGTGGGGTCATGCTTTGAGAAGACAAAAAAATAGAAAAATTCGAGCTGAAGTGTGTTCAGGCGAAGAAAATTATTGCTTCAAAATTTTCACAAGTTTTATAAAACTTTTTTGATTTCGCTCCTATGATATTTTTCGATTTCCATGCATCCCTTTTTATCATCACACTTTTTTGTCAATGTTAAGTTTACCGATGGATCGCAATCTTCAAGCTTACACGAAGAGAAACTCTTAACGGCAAGCTTTTAGATTATCACGCGCCAACATTGTATACGACTCCGCCCCTTACCTAGAATCCAGATGACACCGGCTAATACTCAGGTTTCCCTATTGTCTCCATTCACTTTATATCTAAGCCCCGCCCACTTTTCCAGGTATCGTCTACTACTCTACCCAACGAAGTCTCTGACTTGCAGCTATGGGCAAAAGTCCAACCCCAAGCTACGCAGATTATTTCTGTAAAAGGGAAGTTTTTGGAATATTTTTCGATGATTACGGTTTCAGGAATTGAACATAGAAAGTTTCTGGTGCCAAGTGCCTCTTTCTCTTTCTGAGTTGATTCGATTATATGTATTTTTAGATGAATTCACAAAAAAAGGATTTTTCGCTATTTCTAAGATCTCGTGTCCGGAACCTCATGAGCGTAGTCTCGAAACATGAAAAAAGACATGTTGACATTTTTGCTGTTTCAGAAAAGCTGTATGGAAAGTGTGATTGGTGTGCTTTATTAATTTGTCTGCTTAAATATTTGCGGAAATTGTTTCAAGGTATTTTAAACCGACTCTGACAGTTTACTGTAGATTTGCGGAAAATAAAATTGATTCTCTTGATTGACCAAAATTAATATTTGCATTCGACTCAGTTCTCGAAATCTGGAAATTGTCAGTTATTGAAATTAAGGTCTAAATTTGGTCTCAATGGTCTAACATTTATTACTGTTTCAGTCACTTTTAATATTTTTCGCTAGTTTTTCATCAACCGTTTGCTTTTTCTGCCCAAAATTTTTCATTATATAGACCTTAGTTTTTCAGAACAAACTCACTCCGCTGCACTTGCTTCTGGGTTGAAGGCTCCTGAAAACAACGTAGTTTTTTGCATTTGATGCGCGTTTCTCTATAGAAGGAAAAGCTAATACCCCCTATCATCACTTGAATCTCAAAAAAACTTGTGGACTCCTCGTGGACAACTACAATTATTTTTCTGAAATTCCCTATTGTCTCTGGCTACTTCTCCCACTTTTCCTCAATATGAAATGTTGAACTGTAACGGTTGTGGAACTTTTTTCTATTACATCAACAATTCTTAACGTTGGATTTATTGAAGGGGGCCTTCACATAATACTTTTAAATTTTAGTGCGCATCGTAAAAAATACCTGTGAAACAGGCATAGAATTTTGTGAGTTAGGCGTTTGTGGAATGGCTTACGGGTGTCTATTAGTGTATCGACCCGCGAGACAATTCCCGCAAATTTCCCGACGTCACGCATTCATTTTGGTGCGGTTCGTCTCGGCTCGTCCCGCATAAGGTTCGCATTTTCTCGGTTCGGGACGTTCCGCGTTGTCCCGGGTTTGTCTCGTCCCGCGTCCCGCATATTTCCCGCATTTTCATTTCTCGCAAATTTCCCGCAGGAAAATGCGAGACTCGCGGGACAACAAAAAATGACACGTTGCATTTTTCTACTGTGGATTTTCAAAGAATTTTAAAAAACTATTATTATCGTGAACTATTCATCTTTCATGATGAATTTTTTCCAGACTCCAAAAACCAGGACATAGATCACGATAATAATGATTTTTCAGAATTCTTTGAAAATCCACAGTAGAAAAATGCGACGTGTCGTTTTTTTGTTGTCCCGCGAGTCTCGCATTTTCTTGCAAGAAATTTGCAAGAAATGAAAAATGCGAGACAATTGCGAACCCGAGACAAGGCCGTCGCGGGACAATACGAGACAGGGCGAACCGAGACAAGGCGAACCTTTTTGCGGGACGAACCGAGACGAACCGGAACAAGTTTTCTGTTTCCCCGCATGAATTCCCGCAGATCGCGGGAACCATGATCTCGCGGGTCGATACACTAGTGTCTATATCTTTTTCAAAAAGCCAACTTTCCTTTTTTCTCATGTTTCCATGGACCCTTTTCTCCTTCCCATCCACTTCAAACTAGTACATATACACAAGGGCTTCCGACTTCTTCTTTCCTCAAAAATGCTACTTCTTTTCCTCTTTTCTGGAGCCATTCTAAGCACTAGTGCTGAGGTACTATCCCTCAAACCAAAGATGGTACTATTCCAAGGTACAGTTAATCCCATTGAAATTTGTGTGAACCAGAAGCTCACAAATACAACACAATGCGCTATTATATGTGCTAAGAAGTTGAAGTGCTTGGTAGGTCAAATTCTGAAGTTTCAGTATTTTCCAATAATGTCTTTTCAGCTAACAGTGATGAAGCATAAGGAATGCATCCACTGTGATTACAACGAAAATTTGTCGTGGAATCGAGAAGCTGGTGACACTTGGATTGCTCTCAAAGTAAGATACAGTACTTGGAAAATCGAATAAATGTTTGAATTCAGGTCAGCAATGAATTTGAATACGTTGATCGAACACCCACAACCTTCAATTTCTCATCGAAAACACCTAGGGAGCCTCGAATTCCCATTTTTCCATCCTAACTTCTGATGCAAAAAAGTTTTACTGCTTCGGTGATTTTTCATGGTTTTGATACTTTCTTTAGTTTCATTACTTGAATTCTCTGACTTGCTTCCTGTATGTAATTTTCGAAAACTTAAGCTATTCATTTTTCACTGCTCATTTTCAATATTTAGTCTACTTCCAGATTCCCGTTTATTGTTGTCATGATTTTTTATTGTTTTGTGAACTTTCAATGAAACAGAAAAACTTATCAAAGAAAGAGTAGAGATTCGACTGCAAGATGAAATTTCAGGAAATAATACCGTTTCAAACTGACTAATCATATCTTATTTGAGTGTTCTTGTTGGTTTGAAGTTTTCATTGAGTTGCAAATAAAATGTTATATATGTAAGTCTGGCAGATTGGTTGCTTCGACAAGTTTTAAAGTGGTTCGCTTCTGATTTTCAGCAAATCTCATCTCATATTTCTCTGCCCACTGTTTTGGCTATGTCTCCACACCTTAGCTATTTTTTTGTGTTGTTAAGACTCACGATGGTCTGCTCAACTAGAAATATTGCCTGTTTCAGTATGCAAATATTGCCTGTTCCAGTAGCCAACTTATGCTTCTTTAGACTTACATGTATTGATCGCCAACTGATACCCCTGAATTTTTTTGAAGTAGGCATAATTCGAACCTACCCATAGATGTAAGAAACCCTGTGAAACAATTTTTTTTGAGGAGCCCCCCTTCCCGAGATATGCCGCCTCCTAGATTTTCGCGTGAGATGGGCCTCCGCAGACTTTGACGGGTCATAACTCTGGTCAAAATCATCCAATCAAGCTGTTTAAAAAACCAAAATGTGTGAAATCTTCTTGTCTTTCAAATAATAACAGAACAAAAATTTGAAAAAATGTCTTGAATGCTGAAAATTGTAAAAATGTAAAAAATGTCAATCCCAAATATTTTTCCAACCCAATAAACTTTATGGGACTATGACCAGAAGAAAGAGCATCTTTGATTTAGTATATAGTCAAAAAATCAGGATAGGTTTATCGGTCATTTTTTGAGAAAAATTAATTTTTTTCGAAAAAAAAATTTTTTTTGAGAAATTTTTTTTCAAAAACGTTTCAAAATTATCTTTTCTTTTGTTGTTTTGTTGATTCTGAGTATAAATAATATTAAAGTGCATCAGGATTCATCAAAGACCTGGATTTCCAAAACTCGTAGAACATAAATTCTCATATGTGTTCTTCTTTGATATCAGGTCTTTGATGAATCCTGATGCACTTTAATATTATTTATACTCAGAATCAACAAAACAACAAAAGAAAAGATAATTTTGAAACGTTTTTGAAAAAAAATTTCTCAAAAAAAAATTTTTTTTCGAAAAAAATTAATTTTTCTCAAAAAATGACCGATAAACCTATCCTGATTTTTTGACTATATACTAAATCAAAGATGCTCTTTCTTCTGGTCATAGTCCCATAAAGTTTATTGGGTTGGAAAAATATTTGGGATTGACATTTTTTACATTTTTACAATTTTCAGCATTCAAGACATTTTTTCAAATTTTTGTTATGTTATTATTTGAAAGACAAGAAGATTTCACACATTTTGGTTTTTTAAACAACTTGATTGGATGATTTTGACCAGAGTTATGACCCGTCAAAGTCTTCGGAGGCCCATCTCACGCGAAAATCTAGGAGGCGGCATATCTCGGGAAGGGGGGCTCCTCAAAAAAAATTGTTTCACAGGGTTTCTTACATCTATGGGTAGGTTCGAATTATGCCTACTTCAAAAAAATTCAGGGGTATCAGTTGGCGATCAATACATGTTATTCTCTTTGCGTATGTAGTATTTAGTAACCAGTCTTAATGCATGGAGCTTTATCTGGACTGGGCAAAAATAACCTCCAACCTGATAAATTGACAAGATTATTATTATCTTCTAATGTATGTCTTAAAAAATTGTTATTCTTATAAAACGGATGCGCCAATCAGACATGCATGTACTCTTACAAAAACTAGGAAATTGGTAATATTTACAGTTTCCAGTTTCGGCTTTGAAAAAATGACGCCTTTGATAATTGATGAGCAGTTTCAAAAATCGTCCAACTATTTGAACCAGTTGATAATATAAAGGGAGAAACTCAGTAGAGAATTTAGAAAACCACCCTAAATTTATTGGTTCAACACTGGTTCAAGAGTGTTTTTTTGCAATCTTTACTGTTTTCGAACTTATAATTTGCTTTCAATATTTCATTTATTTTCACTCGCATGATTTTCAAACTATACAATTATCAGGCGTTTCTTTTTGAAATTTGCCGTTACGATCTCATGAAAAACTAGCCATGAAAAGCTTTCCAGTAATAAATTCGAATTTCTGAAAAACACTGTTTCTCAAATACGATTTCGGAACTAAAAATTAAACATTTCAATGTAGTTATTTCAGCAAGAAAAAGGAATAGTTTTTGTACATTGACTTTCCCGACAAATATCTGCTACAATAACTTACAAGTTTCTGTGTTCACCTTGTTGGAATTGAGTCTATTTTAACGTTGCAAAATTTGAATGTTTGAATTTCCATAACATGCCTGATACTATAAATTTACAACGCAATGTCGTAATTAACGGAACATTTACTGTTTCACAAATTTTCCTTGTACCCAAAATATTACTGATAAATCTGTTTTTCCAATTCCTGTTTTTGAACGATTTCTCATTTCCTCTGTATTCTCGAAAATGGGAAAGTAAACTTCAGCACAAAAATTTACTGTTTCCAATTTCCAATTTTTCTGACCTGGAGATGTGAATATATTCTGGCCAAAAAGTTTCAACTTTGAACCGATGTCAACAAACTTGCAAATAAAAAAAAACATTTTGATCGTAGGAAATTCATTGGACGTTTTTTTCTCCCACGACAACGTCACTTCTTCTCTTGGTGACGTACCAATTCTCTGTTTTCTCTGTATTATTCTGTGTTCCCTCTAGACGAGTTAATCCATCATTATGACTATCTTGACACTACGAACAAGAAATGGACAGGTAAGCAAACACAGAGAGATCCAAAGACAGTTGTCCTCCTTTTTCTTTCTTCCCAGAAGACATTGAGAATCGTCGAGAACCTTCTAGAAGGCCATAGTTTGGCGCGCGAAGACTTCATACATATGACTGCACTGTGTTTGGAGGGGTGACCAGACGTTTCTTTCTCGGTTTTATCGGTTTTCACAAAATTTTTAACTATGCGTTTTCGGCTCCGCGACATTCCGCAACCTGCCACTTTGTAACCAAGACATTTGGCAACTGGACTTTTCGCAACCTGTCGTTTCGCAACTTTATAAAGTAGTTCTGTTTTCATTAATAAAGGTTTCATGTCATTGGGAATATCATAAACCAAGACAGGTTGTCATCTACTTTTGAACAAATTTGTCTTGAACGTGAACTTTTTACTATGAATGTAGATTTCGTGGTTGCGAAATAGACGGGAGTTGCGAAATGACTAGTTGTGGATTGCCGCGGAACCAGAATTTCCCGTTTCACAAAATTTTTGTATTCCAGGCATGATAATTTTGTCTAGTCGTTTACAGATAATTTGTGGAAAACCATAAGTTTAGGAAAATTCGAGCTAAAAACAGTTATAGCAAAAAAAAAATTTCTGCTTCAAGTTTTTCACAATTTCTGTATAACTTTTTCCTTCTTGCTTTGAAGGCGTTTTCCCATTTTTCAGATGTCCTCATCATCATCAAAATCCTTCGTCAATTTCGGATCCGCAGTCGGATCACAGTCTTCAAATTCAGGCGATGAAGAGTACTCAATGGTCAGTTTCTAATTCATCACGCGCTCACATTGTGCGAGACTTCGCTCCTAACCTAGAATCCAGATGAGATCTTAGACTTCCCATTAGTCTCTATTCACTTCAACTCTAAGCCCCGCCCACTTTTCCAGGTATCGTCCACTTCTCCAGCCAACGAACCCTCTGACATGCCAGCTATAGACGAGATGTTGAGTCTAATTCCAAGTGATGCTGAGGAATTGGATGTGACCACCTTCAATATGCTTGAGAACATGAAGTTGGTGGAAACCGAGAAATCTGGAGAAAAGAAGACATCGGAGGAAATTGATGGAACTACTGGGGGAGAGTGAGTTTTTATGGTAGTTGCGGTTTCATGAGTTGGGCATAAAAAATATTGACCAAAATAGTCGTTGAAGCCGATTTTTTTGACTTATGACACATAGCCTAAATTAGCAGCAAGTTGGTTGTAGAGTATGTATGCAGAAAAACTTTGCTGTTTTTGAAATGATGTGTTAGAAAACTTATATGCATTGAAGCTGATGAGTTCGATTTCTGACTTATGTAGCATTTGTGTGAATTACACATTGATGTGCCGCTCTACAGAAACTGATGTAGATTGCTGTTGCAAAGTAGCATCGACATCTTATAAAAACACTATTACCAATTCTAGATAACTTTAAAAAAATTTCAACTATCAAGCAGTAAATTTTGAGTGCTCATAGCATCAGAGGATGTCTAGTATCAGTTTGAGAAAAAAATGCAGAAGTGCTATTTCAGTTGAACCATGAAAATTACAAGAAGATCATGTTTCGTTCGCAACTTGATATAACGAGGGATTTTATGAGTTGAATCACGAATTTCATGTACAGTGCCGGCCATAATGATATGCCGTTTACCCATTTTCAGTGCAAAAACGTCAACTTCGGGAGTCTGAAAAAGTGGTTTAGAGTTCTCCTTTTTGTATGAAAATTGGGGAGTACATTAATTGTAAATAGGACTTCAATTTTATAGTTGACAACTTTTTTGTTCCATTCTGTTCTCGACAGATAATATCAGACACGCGCAGCAACTTTGAATTTTAACACTTCTCAGTGCACATTGGGAGAAAAATAGGGTACCTTTTTCTAAATGAATGAATCTCTTTAGGAAAAGTAGCCAAACAAAAGTTGTCAACTACAAAATTCAAGCTCTATTTACAATCAATATACTCTATAATTTTCATACCTAGCGGACTTTTTCAGACACCCGACTTTGACGTTTTTGCACTAAAAAAGGGCAAACAGCATATCATTATGGTCGGCACTGTATAACTTGACGATTGTTTCAAAATCAAACAACTTATTGAATATGTTTCCAATAAAACAGTTATTAATGTACATTTAAGGGACTTCACTAAAAATCAGAGTATACGGTTTCAAAGAAAAATCAATACTGACATTAACTTTCGAAAATTGGTCCGCGAGGGTTGCTATCTGGATTATCAATGACCCTTTTTAATCAAGAAATCTTGTTTCAGATCGTCGGACATCGAAAGACTCAACTCTATCATCAAGTCACTTCAAGAGAAGGTTGCCTCTCAGGAAGACCAAATTTTCGACATTCTCGTCGAAAATTCAGTTTTGAAGGATCAAGTGGAGCAGAAGGAAAAGAGAGAAAAGTGAGTGAAAAATACAGTAATATGTCGTAAATCTACCCAAGATTTTCTGTTTCACTAGAAAAATTATTGATGATGATTTTTTTGACTATTCGATCTTTTGTCCGCTGTAACATCAATAGATTCGTCAAAAATCATTCTTAAATTTCAAGACCGAATAGCGTTTTCCGAATTTCAATTCCATGTTCTACGAGAATTTTTCAGCTCCGCCCACCTCCAACTCGTCATGAATCTCCAACAAACCATTGTGGACCAAGCAATGACTATGAAGGATCAAAACTTGAAAATCAAGATTTTGACTTCTCAATTGGAGACATTGAAGTTGACTCAAGTAGAAGAAGCAAAGCCAACAACTCATCGATCGGAGCAAGAACAATCTGACTTTGAGAAACAAGTTCGAGCTCTAAAAATCAAGCACAGACTTCGAGAATTGAAGATAGAACGGCCAGAAGAATTCGAAACTGTCATGAATGCTTTGAAAAACCAGAAAACTGAAAGAAAAATTTCTCCTGAGGCAATGAAAGCCCTGCTGGAGCGTGCCGGGATTGTAGACTCTGCTACTTCTGGAACTTCAGCAGCGCCCAAAATTCTGGACCAACAATCACTTCTCTCCCAAAGCAAAGCCATCCTGGACCCCGAGACTCTCAAATCGAAACTAGATGAGACTCAAAAACTGCTATCCGAGAATTCGACGTCTTCTGTTTTGGAGCAGAAGATTCTGGAGGTCGAATACGCGAATCAACAAATCTCAATGATAATCGAAACGAATGACCTTCAAAGAGCTGAGGATGACAGTAGACGTGAGGAAGAGAAACAAGCGTTGAGAGACAAAATTGAAGATTTGGAGAAGGTCATCGAGTGTTTGAAGAAGATTTAAAGGAGTGGAAATGATCAACAATATTTGAAATTTCATGTGATTCATTCACTGTTTCAGCCATTTTTGATAGTTTTCGGTACTTTTCATTGTTCAATATCTTATCAAGACATTCCCGTAACTTGTTCTTATATGAAATTACCTCATTACCTTTTCCCCATTTCTCACCAAACTCCCCCCCCCCCCTTTCTCTTTGAATTTCCAAAAAGATTCCAAAAAGATCCAAAAAGAGCCTTCGTGTACTCCTCATTGATCTCAATTATTTTATTCAAAATTTGCATTGACCCTGGATACTGTTCTTTCTACCTCTGATTTTATAATTTTTCATAAACTCTTAATATTTTCAAATTTTCGATGAAACCGAAAATTCTAGAATGACCTGGGCCTGATGAATCGACGGCTTACTAACTACTACAAGCAGAATAAACTTTTTGAAACAGTTATTTTTTTTCATATTGGTTGTTAGGCGTATGATAGTTTGGTATTTTGGTGCGCATGTTGAAAAAATAGGGAAACAGGAATACAATTAAAAAACAAATGTGACTCTGTGGTGCGTCATTCTCTGATCATGAAAGCGGGACGACGGACCTTGCCTTCATCGAATACAGAAACTGAAACAGTAATCACGGTTGGAACTTCCATTGTAGCTCTGCAGCTGATAGTGTTTTCATCATTGACAATCTAAGTAGCTAATTTTTCTTCGAAATTTTTGTCTGCTCCATTTTTAAACCCACCGAAGCAATTCTACACCAAATTATAGCCCAAAGAAAATGAAATCTCTTGTCTCTGATTCCGAATCTCCGACTTCAAGTCTATCATCCACCAAACTGAAGAGACCGATGCTCTAAAAAAATTCGAAATTCGAAATGAGAAAACGAGGGACTTTTTAGAAAAACGACAAGTTTCCAGTTTCAAATGTTCTTAATAACCTCAACGTTTTTTAAGTTGTCATTGGTTTCCTTGTGTGTATTCATTTAAATTCTGAGAATCTTTCACTGCAGTGCACTGTTTCAATTATTGTTTATCCCAAATTTTCTTTGTTTGTGCTCAATCTTCAGTGATGTAATTCTCTTTTTTACAAGTTTATCGACTATTTTATGATTTACTTACAGTTCCTGTTATGGTATCTAACATTGTATAATACCATTTTTCACTGTTTCCAAATTTTGTAAAGTTTCTCAATACATTAAGCAAATTTGATATTCTGCGAACTAGTTGCTGAAACTCATTCTATAGCTCACTTGGTATAAGAAAAAACTACAGTTTTCCGGTTCAACAACCACAATTCATAGAGGTTAATTTTAAAAAAAGTGATATGATGTTTCTTTGATTATTTTGTACAGAGCGGGCGACTTGGAGACGAGTAAACTATTGGCATTGTTGAAGAGAATCGAAAAGTTAGAGGGGATTGATTTTCGAAAAGATATTTGAGACAAGTTTTTAGTTTCAATATTTTCAATAAGTTGAAACCTTCAGATCTTGCTCATTATCGTCTGAAAATCTTCAAAAATCCACGCTGTTTCAATAATTAACTTTTATCTGAATCCATGAGTATGTAATCGATTTTTTTTCAAACTTTAGGCTAACGCTCCCCAAAATTTCATCGTCTTTTAATGATCATCTTACACTGATCTCGTGATGATCCCTACTACTGTAAAAAAATGTTTCTCACTGTTTCAAAGTTTTGCAATATCTCCTAAATATTTGATCAAATTTGATTCTGGGCGCATCGTAGATCTGCAACTCATTTTGCAACTCACTTCAAAGCAAAAAAAAAAACTATAGTTTTTCGTTTCAAAAGTGTCATTCATAGAAGTTATTCTGAAATCAGTGATAGTCATTGTGGGCGACATGGATTTCGTTGAGTTTGTGTAGACCAGGCGGCTTTTATTACTAGTTCACATCTGCTTTGCTTTAACAGATGCAAATTAGTCATGGTTTTTGAGAAGTTATTGCTGTTTCACTCGATTTATAAGTGGTTTACTTGTTATTTCACAAGCAATAGATCGATTTTTTAGTTTTTCCATAACTTTTCTGAAGTCATAATCAATTTCCCATTATTATGGTGATCTGAATAAATATAAGTTCTGGCCGACGATTCGAAAATTTTCCGCCGGCGATCTCACACATGAAAAAATCGAGGTTTTCAAGGGACTTTTCTTCAAAAATAAAATATACAAAATAACCTTGCTCAGAAATCATACATTGTCAAAAAAATGACTGGAATCCCTCTAAAAACTGAGTCGTGTTTCTCTAAATTGTTTGTGGTGAGACATCGCTGTTGCCAAACTGTCGGAGTGTCGGCCCCGGGTGACATTTCATCAGATCCCCATAATAACTTTGTTTTCGCGAATTATGGAGATATCCATTTTGGTACGAAAATGTACTGCTTCAAAATTCACTCTAACAAAAATGGAACACAACTTCCATTGCAATATCGACATAAAAAACCATATGCAAAAATCACTGAATAATCAAAAATAACGACTGTTTCAAAATTTTGTCAAGTGATGCGAACTTTTATTGATTATCACTAGGATCCCTACGACACGTGCTAGTACTTAGACTTTTTCCGAAAGTAATTGAATATGAAGACATCTGAGTGACGGTTGTCTGTGTTATTCAATATAGAAATAAATTATCCGCTGTTTCAAGCAATCACAGAAATCTGGGCAGGATTCAACAATTTAGTAAGAAGTCATCTGATTCTTCTCTTCTAAAAATACTAATTTCCAGAACCTTCTTCCAAATCGGCAAATCAACTCATTCATCAAGGCTTTTCAGGAGAAAATTGCCTCTCCGGAAAACCAAATCTTCGACATTCTCGTGAAAAATTCGATATTGAAGACCAAGAGGAGCAGAAGGAGGATCCAACAAATGTACCGTCCAACTCGATCCGCGCGTTTGGGCGATTAGGCTAGTTGCGGCTGCGTCTTTTCAGTATTTCCAAATTGATGACATTTTTCAGTGACCTTCCCCCTCAAAATCATATAACTCAGCTCCCAGTTGCCCAATTTCAACGCAAAAAATGCATCAGATGTTTCTAATTGAGAAGCAAAGTCTTGATTTTCAAATTGTTGTCCTTCATAGCCATTGCAATGGTTTTTTGGAGATTCATGACAAATTGAGGGTGTGTGAAACTGAAAAATAATTATCATCGCGCCGCCGTCTGCTGTCAGTTGACTTTAAAGGCGCATGGACTTATTTCAGGCGATATCTCGTTAGGGCACGAGAAATGTGTCATGATATTACGATGGACTGCTTCACGCGAAGTGCGCCTTCTCGGGCAGAGGCGCATTTCTCGTGCCCTAACGAGATATCGCCTGAAATAAGTCCATGCGCCTTTAAAGTCAACTGACAGCAGACGGCGGCGCGATAATACAAATTTTGAAGGGAAATGATGTAGAAATACAGAAGAATACATGTGATTGAAGGCTATTACATGTGATTGGAGGCTGTACAAGCTGTGCAATTTCTTTTCGTTCTGTGAACTTTCAGTGAAATTATTGAAGAAAACACTCCGAAGAAAACACTCCGCCTACGAGAATACTATTGAAACATGGCGAGATTCATCTAGATTTTCCGGTTAAAAAGAAACAGTGATGTTTTCGAGGGAACTTTCAGTGTTGCGGCATCTTAAACTTTTGCAAGACTTTCCATG
Source organism: Caenorhabditis sinica (assembly GCA_963932045.1). NCBI lineage: Eukaryota > Metazoa > Nematoda > Chromadorea > Rhabditida > Rhabditidae > Caenorhabditis > Caenorhabditis sinica. The sequence goes on along the minus strand of OZ009940.1, from coordinate 7,628,273 downwards.
TTTTTTCCAAATTCTTTCTAAAACCGATTTGATGTTTCTATGAATATGATAATCTTTATTAGGCCTTTTTCCAAAACGAATCAAAACAAATACTTGTACACATAGCAATTGAAGAAATTTAGCAACAAGGAAAGTTCACATTAAATTACAGAGCGATCCTCTTCCAGTAGAGATGTAGATGGAAAATTTGAAGGTGCAATTTTGGAGAAATAAACGATTCTGGAGGCAGACGAAGAGTTGTGTCGGAGAATACTGCAAACAAATTGTTATGCATTTTTTATAGAATAATGGTAATGCTTCAATGGATATCAATCTCAATTTTTAAAACACATTTTTTGAAAAATTGTTTTAGAACCGAAAATTTTCGCGCCAAAAGTTGAAATGTTTCAAAACTTACTTTTCAATAGAGAAAAACAGTCGAATAGTGTTATCCTGTAGATGTCTACAGTATCTCGCGTCATGTTCCTCGGCTGATCCAGGACACGAACAGGAGGCTGTTCGACACGCTTTCGCCACAATTTCTCCCGTCTCGGCGTATCTGGAAAGACAAAGGGTTACTGTAGTTATTGTGAAAATGTTATAGTCACAAGAATGAAACTATTGTTCTTATCGATGTTTGCCAAAAAATATTTGAATCTTTGAAACAGCAAAACTTTTTTGAAATTCGAGAAATCAAGTTTCCATTTATTCTAAAAAAGTACAACAACAATTCTGCATCTAATAGCTGCAGCAATGCGTTTGCTCATTCTCGTCAAAAAAACTTTACTGTTCCCAATTTTTCTTCTAGAAAAATGTGCGATTGTCAGTTCAATATACGATTGGTATGTGTATTCACAAAATTTTAATACTTCAACTGATAAAAATACAGGAATCCCATAAAATTTTTAAATTTGGTAATTGTATAGTAACCATGGTAATGATTTTAAATCTATTTTTGAAGATACTGAACAAATTTTCTGCCGTTTCAAAACTTCATAAAAAATTACATGCAGTTTCAGTGTTCAATTTATTCAATTCAATGTTCTTTTCAAAATTATTTTATCTAAAAATTATACTATTTGAAAGCCGTAATTTTCTAAAAATGTACAGTAATCCTCCAACAATTATCCAGTATTTCTAAACCTACAGTAATCCTACAGTACCAAAATTCCAAAAACGCAAGCTGTTATTTCTCAATCATTTTTACCTTGTCGGCAATAACCCCCCCCCCCCCCCCCCCTCATATTCCGTTTTCAAAAGATTCTAATCTTAGTGTCCTTTTTTTGCCGTCCGCACACACATACAGTACTAATACCCCATAAATCATCACATCATAAAAAAGGGGGCCTCCTTTCTTTTTAGAATTTCCGGGTAGGTCGAAAAACGGAGATTAGGGAAGATTCGGCGCCAAAAAATATAACGGGAAGGCAAGAACATTTGTTCTTGATGATGATCGGAATTTATGGGAGGTCATTTTTTTGGGAAAAAAGGGCGGAGCTTGAGAGGGGGGGGGGTGGATTACTGTAGATTCAAGAGTGATAAGCTACTGTAAATGGCTTTATCAGATTTTCCACAAAATATGTCTTTTTTTCGGAATTTTTGAAACGGAAAAGTTTATGTAGGTTGCTCTTGTGATTGACGGGTTCATATCGTGGATTACTGTAGGAGATAGCTGTAAAGGTGATATTTCGAAGCTGTAGTACTTGTCATTGGAATACTCAAAATTTGAAACTTGAATGAAACAAATTTGAAACGGAAAAATTATATGATATTTTCTGAATGGATTACTACAAGATTACTGTAAACGTAATATTGGCTCGAAAATGCAACGGCATAACACGGTTCGTAAATCCGGACTTTTGTTAGAAAATTTTTGGAACAGAAAATCTTATGAAATCGCTGGAACATGGTGGCAATAATAGTTACCCTGGATTACTGTAGCAGAAAATTTTTTGTTTTTATCGAAATCATCCTTGATTCAAGATTAGATGAATTACTGTTCGATTACTGTATGTGTAAAACTGATTATTGCAGAACTATCGTATTTATGATCAATTTTTAAAATTTTTCAAAATAATGATAAAAAATTGAAACGGAGAAAAAAGTATACTTTTGTCATGTCCAAACTGGAAGGTTACTTTTTAGATGTCTGATTGTCCCACAAAGACCCACCTCCTCAGCACTTTGCTCACACAACTGTGTGTAATTCCGAGTTGCTTGGCAATGTGAATTTTCTTCATTCCTTTTTTATAGCATTCAACGATTTTCTGACGATCACAGGTGAGAAGCGGCCGGCCGGAGATGTACGGTCTACCATAACGATTTCGAGAAGGGACTACGGTAGACACTGAAAACTGTGGAAAATTTGAGTGACAATAGAAAAATCCCTTTTGATTCAAGACATATAACAAAAACTTAAAGTGCCCAAAATTAATAGAATAATCTTAAAACAGAAGAAAAAAAATTTCAAAATTTTGCGAAAATTTTGGTTTCAATTTCCACCAGAGAACTGTATTCCTAGACTAATTTCAGCTTGAAAATCCAAATTTTTAGTCAATTTCACCCTAGATTTTAATTCACCACCCCAGTTTTTTCACTCACTTTTCATATCCTTTTCCTTTCCAATACATGATGTTGCTAACTTTTCGATTTGAAGATCTGGACGACGGAACGCTTTGGAGAGCTTCTCCAAAGCGGCGAGGGAGGAACCTGAAAACATTTTTGAGGTTTTTCTGTCATTTCTGAGTTAGTTTGGCTCTAGAAGTGGACAAATTACAGTGAAGAAATGCTTACATTTTTTACAGTTTCAGAATTTCGTGACATTTTTGTGACATTTTTCTATGCATTATTGCAAATTTTTGCTCGCTAATGCAGTCATTTGAAACTTATTTTCTTATACTGTAATATTTTCAAAAATTCAATGTTCCCACTTTTCAACCTACCCGATGGATGCCCCTGGCTGATTGCCCTCTGAGCAGCGAAACTGCTCAAAAACGCAGAATTTTGAATCAGGAAATTCATAGGTGGAAATATACTATTCGACATTTCTAGCAAACTTTGCTAACAATAATGTCAAAAAATTAACCCTCCGCCCTTCTTGACCCCCCTAAACCTAGGTTTGAAACCCAAAGCGCCGCCCAAGTGTTTTTTTTTTCGCGGATTACGGTAAGACATGGAAAAATGAGATAGATGATATCTTGTCCGGCGGAAGCGTGTCGGGGGTACCTTTTCTTTGTCTCAGATCTTGCCGCCACGGACACTATTCCAGGGAGGGGGGAGGTGACAAATGATGATGTGACGATCAGGTGTGTGTAGAAATTTAGTTGTTGAACATGATGGACAAGGTTGTAATAGGATGTCTGAGATCGGAACTGAATAAATATTAATTTGAGATTCCTGATGATGTTCTTGTGCATAGATGCCAAAAAGCAATATGTAAAATCAAAAAAAAGTCTGAAACCCAGAAAATGAGCTCTCAAATGTACTAAAAGAAGCCCTGGCTGAGATTTCTGGAGAAGGGGCGGAGTCAAGGCTGCCCTTTTTTGAGAACTTCGGCCACGACCACCTAAAGCTCATTACGGAGCTATTTTTCGAAGTTTTGGAATGATTTCCAAGCTATGCATTGTGGTTTTTGGTGTTTTCAAAAATGTTGATTATGGCAGGCCGATAATTGATTCACACAGGTTTTGATTAGCTTGTCTGGGGTGTCATTGACTCTCTTTCCTTGATTTTCATTCAAAAAATTAGTCTAAATAGAAGTGTCAATAATTTGAGATTTTTTTGTTTCTTTGAAGTTTCATATTTTTTCAATTTTTTTTGAATTTGATACAGTCATTCTACTTTATCTATTCGCCATATAGAAGAATTTCAAAAACTTCTAACTGACTGGCCCATTTTCACAGCTTTTTATAGTTCATAAAAACTTTGCTTTAAAAAGAACCGTATACATTTTCTAGGCTCCAGAAGACGTTCAAAATGTTAAACTTTCACCTTACCTCTAGATAGGTACAATCTTTTTCAAAACTGGTTCGCTGTATAGTAATTAATGCGAAAGTACAGTAATTAATGCGAATCAAAATGACCAAGAAACTTCAAAAAAGTGAAAACTGTGACATGAAAACCAATAAAACTTTAGAAATCACTTCCGCTAAAAACGCAACTTTCTGCAATTTTCCAACATTTCTTACTGTTTCACCAACAGTTAATTTAGTTTTGGATTTTCAATCCGTCATTCCTCTCTTGGTGGATGAAGATTGTAATTATGTGATGTTTGGAACATTACACACACTTATCAGCAAACAATCAAACATTCGATCCCTTATCACCACACCTGCCACTTCCGATCTCATCTCCAATCAATCAGTTTCACACTCTTATCAATCATTCTCCTCCTATTCGTGTGTCTTTGTTTAGCTACTCATCAAAAGAGATATACTGTCATGAAGCGCCTGTCACGTCAGATGTGTTGTACTTCTTATCACCTATTACATATCATCTGAATCGTTTTTGTCGGATGATTTTTCGAGAACATGATGATGAACGAATTGTGAAAGTGTGGAGGGAATCGGCTTGTCGTAGACAAGAAAAACAATTCTAAGTGACATGTTTGAAAATTTACCTGAAGCGAGGTATTGGTCCTCGAAGAGCAAAATAGCGATTCTGTAGTCCTCTTTTTTTAGTGGAAACAGATTTTTGAAAAATTGTGTTGCCTCACGCGAAAACGTCACTGAAAAGAGGACCACATAATCGTTTTTTCGCACGTTCGCGTTGAGTTTATTTCAAAGCAAAAAATTTATGATCGGAATCTTTATTTAATGTTGTTCCGCTCATTGGTGAAGACAGCCGTAGTCAACGATGAAGACAGCCGTAGTCAACCAAAGAATTAGAGAATTAAAAAATTCATGGATTTTTGTGATTTGAATGAAACAGAAATACAAAAAAAAACAGAGGGATGATTCATTGGATGCTCTTCAAGCTTCAAAGGACACTTCAAATTGATTAAAACACACTGTTCCATTGGGAAATAACTCATATGACGAATTCAGTACCGTACGCCGAAAATTAGCAATCAATGCTAATCTTTGAAACAGGAATACTTCACTTCTTCTGTTTCAGCTCATCGCAAACATTCGTTATTTTATTGGGAGTTCGCTTTTGTTTAAATTCACTATTTCGCATATACTCTGAACATTCAACATTAATCCACTCAATGAACCCCGTATTAGGTTGATTCTTGTTGTGTCATATTCTAATATCGAGGCGATATAAATGAAAAAACCCGTGCTCTAGTGCGCTGGACAAATGAAAGGTAAAAACAAACTGACTTTTTTCTAAAGCTGTTATATCTGACCAAATGCGCGGAAAGCGCAGGTTTGTTGATTTCTCCCACCCTAATAACGGAATCGAGTTAGGCTTCATTTTTTTACTGACAAATCTGCAACAAGCCATACAAAATTAAAGGACAAACCAGTGCTCCCAAACATTGATTACCAGTTTTAAATAAAGCCGAAAGAGGAAAACAATCACATTACAAGGTAACTACATCCTCCTATTACTTTTCTCGTTTTACAAAAACATTCAAACGCACTTCAAACCTCCACAGTGCTATATAATTTTCCAAACCGAAATTTCTACCTTTTCTATTAAATTCGGAAAGTATGGGGGAGAACAAAAAACGTGGCTTTTCTCAGTTGTTGGACAAATTTTTCATTTCTGAACTTTGAGGTCACGTCGCAGCTCCGAATTTGAAGTAAATGAGCTGAATTTTTTTGGACGCATAGAGCAACTCTCTGGGCTTCTGAAGCACTTTAGAACAAAAAAATCAGAGCAATATGAACCGAGTTATAGCTCGGCAAATGGAAGTGAAAAAATGTTAACAATTTGGAAGTACTGAAAATTTCCAAAAAACGATCGAAAATAATTCATAACTCGGTCAGTTTTTGAGGTTTTTGTCTCAAATTTGCAAGTTAGGTAGATCTCTTTGAGCACTATCTGCTCATGAAAAATCAGATCACCACGAGCAAAATGAAGAATTACAGCCATCAAAACATTTTATGTTAACAATTTTCGATTCACGTAAATTTCAGTTGTTTTTATTTATTTTCTTTTTCTTCTTTTTTTTCACTTCTCCTGGCATTTTCTTCAACTTTTCTCAGCTACTGGAGGAGAATGTAGAATCCAATTTTGAAGATGAATATTGAACTAATTCTTAACAATGCCAAGTGAATTCGCATTAATTAGGCTTTTCGTTAAATTTACTGACCGCGGCGAAGCCGCGACTAGCCTGGTCGCCCAGACGAGCGGAGCGAGGCGGGCGACCAGGCTAGTCGTGCTGATTTCAAAAATGATAGTCTCCATTCTTGAGTCTGACTTTTTTGTTACACGGGTGAAAAACTTACCAGGACAACATCCATCAATTTAAAAGGTTTTTTTCTCAATAAAAAACTCAATGGGTCTTTTTGATAAGTAAGTGAAATTTCAGTAATTATATTTATTCCTCGTGGAAGTCCTCCGGAACTGTTCTGATCAGAAGCATTCACAGTTTGAGGAATTATTGTAACCGCAAAGTTTATAACATTTCCCCTCACAATCAGTAACATATTTTGATGTCGGTGAAATCTTACTAATTATTGAGAACGACGGCTCATCTTATCCAAACTATCAGAAACAAAAATTGCCAGTTTAAGAGTAAATTGAAACAGAAATTTCGGATTATTTGATAATTTTGATAATCCGAAAACCAAAATTAAACATCACTTTTTCACTCATCGAGTTCTCAATAAAATGACAAACTCTGCCAAACAAAACCAAAGCCTGTTGCTGTCATGAATTCAGAAAAAGCTTTTCCCCAGTTTCATTAAATTAGTTCTAGTCTAGGTAAAAAGTGCCCTTTTCATGTCACCCCGTCCTTGAATTTATTCTCCATTTATTATCTTCACGTATTTTTACGTAAAATCAATCAATCAATAAATTCTACATTTCAGAAGAACTTCTTTCTTCATGCTATTCTTCAAATTTCCAAACTTGAAGGCGGACATTCATTAGCCAAAATACTTTGAATCTCACAGTTTCAGTCAAAAGTGAAACATAAAAATTTGAATATTTCTTCAATAAATGAACAATCTTGAGTAATCGTTATTTTTGATGCGACTGTCCGCTCAACGGAACACATCATGAATTTCTATATTCATCGTGTACTCCTCGTGGACAACTCAAATGAAAATAAGACAACACACAAAATGAAAATAGTTTACGACAAGTACACAAAACAAAAAAGTGGAATTGTATTAAGTGAAGGCCGAGTCAACATGGTCAGTATTAACATCAGAAGTAATCGGGATGTTCAGATTCTCAGAAAAACACGTTAATCAAATTTTTTTGAAAGTTTCTCTGTTTCAACCAAATGTGAAACAGATTTTTTTTATCTTTGGTAATCGAGAAAGTGTAGACAACGCGACACACAGAGAAAAATTGCGATTTTTGCGTATGTTGCATGTGACTCTACTTCTTATTGGACGAGAATTGCTCACTTCAAACTTCTCCTTAAAGGTGTCTCTGAAGAAATTTAGGCTGAGCAATCCGGAAGCTTTGTGGCGAAATTGAAAATGTCTAGATCTATATTGACCAGAAATAGGAGAATCACTACAGTATCGAAAATGCAAGATTCTATTTTATGTTAACTGCTGGTTGAAACAGCATTTTAATAAAAGTTTTCCAAATCTTTCCTATATTCGTGATTGAACATTTTCGAAGTCCTAAAACCGTTTATAGGTAAAAAAAATAATGGTGCACACCGGTATCAGCAGAAAAAACTGTAGGGGATAAAATTTGAATTGACGTTGAGCCATTGGAAATTCGATTAAATTTCTGAAAAAAGTTCCATCCAAATTTTGTTGCTGAAACCGTAACATTTTTTCTATGTTTGAAAACATTTTGAAAGTTTCAAAGTTGAGCAATTTCGATGATCACATTTGTGAACTGTTTCCTCAGGAAGTAGGTTTACAGTTTCAAAATTTTTGCTTTTTGAAATACATCCTAGTGAAAACAATGCAAGGCGCAAATTTTTTTCAAATCTCAGATTTCCAATTATGCATATGTTCAAATTAGCTACCAGAATCTCAAAATCCATAATTCGAAGCTTTTACTGTTTCGACAATAATAAAATATTTTTCCAAACCTTAATTTTCTGATAGTTCGATTTTAGATCTCTCAAAATGCTGTCTGGCTCTTTTTTTTAATTTCGAATTTTTTAAAGTCTTCAGTCTAATAGTTATGAAACGAAACCTGTCCCTTCACCATTTTCTCCAAACCTTGTTTTTTGAAACATGAACTTTGCAACCGAAACATTTTTACCCGTCTTGTGTTTGATGTTTTTTCCGAATGCACAGATCGTATCAATTTATAAAAGTCGAATTTTTAGAAACCGAACATTCGAATCAGCAATTTGTCAAATACAAACCCACAATTTTTGTGTACATTTACGACACTATCTCGGAAATCAATCCTCCACTTTTCGAAAATCATTCATAGGGCTGAACACCCCCTTGACGCCGCGTTTCCCTGCAAAATCGGATCCTGAGAAAGAAATGTACAGTTTTGGAAAGCGCTCATATTGTTTCGATATCATGATTTTGATCAATGTGACTAGTTCTGTAGCAAAAATCAATGAAAGTGATATAATTTTCATTGAATCTGTCAAACGGCTTCAGAACATTTTCCTGTTTTTCTTCAGATCACAAAATCGTGTTTTTTCTTCGAATTCTTTAAATGGGCTCCATATTTATCAAAACCAATGCAACCACAAAATATCAACATTTTTCTGATTTTTTACCATTTCAGAATTTGCTGCCGAAAGTTCCAAGTCAGAAATGTTCAATGGATTTTCAACATTTTTTGAAATTTTTGTATGAATCGTCACGTCAAATTTTTCGTAAAAAGCGCACAGAAAAAGAATGCTGACGCGTTTCTCGATACAAAGAAAAAAGTTGGATATTAAAAAGTTGGAAAATTAGGAAATTTATTCGTGAACTTTGAAGTTCTCTCTTTTTGAATAGATTCACTCGAATTGTCCCATATCTGTGACTTGATTGGTGTTGATGAAGTATTGAATCATCAGCACCGCTCTGAGTTCGACGTTCTGTACCGAGGCATAACGGTCAGCAACATTCCGGAAAATCTTATGAAACGCTTCCATCCCTTGTTCCGATGACCTCCCCCAATTGTTGTTCTTCTTTACAAATTTCATAAGGTGGCCACAGAAGATGTGCAGTTTTGGCAGGACGTTGAGCGTTGGATGAACCAATTTGAGATTCTTTTCCAAAGAATCCACATTCGCGTCCATTTCTGAGATTTCCTCTGTTGTCTTTACTTCGTTGTTGCTGAAGGAGATACTGTAGCTCAGATTTTCCATTATTCTTCTGATCCCAGATAAATCAAGACTCGGTGGAAAGATCGACAATACTTTTTCAACGTTTTCAGACTTTAGGAAACGGTATGTCTGAAAACGAAAGTTTATCGGTTTTAATCTCTATACTACATACCTGATTTCCAGTCATATTCTGATAGTGTGCCCGAGGATCACAACCAATTTGGACCAAAACTTCTTCGAGTTTTCTTCTTGTCTCTCCTCCAGACTTCTGTAGCTGGTTTTCTAGTGTGTTCTTTTCGGTTTCCAGTAGCTCCACAAGCTCCGACTGTTTTGTGACAAGCTCACAAAATTTCTCAAACTCTGTCTGGGCCAGTTGTTTCCTGTCCGAAACCTTATACTGGATGTTGTTTTGACAGTCAGCACATTTGGAAGAAGCATGGGTAGCTTTGTAAATGGCTTCAGTCGTGTAGAATCCGGAACAGATAGTATGGTATGTGTTTGAACACTGCGAGCATGAGAAGACTGGAGCAGTTTGGAATTTCTCATCTACGAAGTCAATACAACAATCAGGTGAATCACAAGAAATTAGGCACCCAACTCGATGACGGAACATCTTTTCCATTTTTCCGTAACAATTTTTGACATTTTCAATGAGATCCTTAGATTTTTTGTAACTATTCAGCACCATCAAATGATCAGAAATTTGATTTTTAAGTATCTTCAAGTAATCCTTTTGCTCTTTCAGAGTTTCAGGGAGATTTCCGTGTGGAAAATCGATTTTGCTACAAAGAGCGTTGAGTGGTTCAAGTACGTAGGTTTTTGTCAACCCCATGTGCAAATGAATCGGTGGTGGTTCTGAATCAAGAGGCTCAACGTTCAAAAGTGGCTCGTAGCCATCTTTCCTCATCGATTCCAGTGTGCGGATGACTCCACATGATCTGAGATTGAACTTTTCTACTGAATCCCTGTTCTTTCCTTTATTGCAATTATTTCACATCAATTTTTGATATTCCTTCCAATTCGAGCCACTAGACCACACCTAAACTAGTTTTCTCAACTTTGAAAATCAAGTGGTCAGTCCCTTAAAAACTTTTCAGCGATTTCAATTTTGACTTTTATGAATAGTATTTAGATTCAAAATGTCGACAAAAAAATTGCGCACAATCTCTACTTAAAGCCATCAAATTCCGTTCTTTAACATTCCGAGGAATCATCAAAAACCTTCAAAATTAGCTAAATTCAGTTGATTTTCTAGAAAAGTTTTCAGCGCGTCTATATCTCAACCAATTTTGACGTATTTAGGTTCGTTCGATTTGTTTTTCTTACCTGCACAATCTCTACTTATAGCCAAAACCAAAAAAAAATTGCCAGAAGAGAAAAACGCAAAAAATATGTTTTTGTAATGAATCGAGAAACGCGTCAACAAAGCAAAAAAAAATTATTTTTTAAAGAAAATTTGCCGTGATCGTAGAAACATTTTGTTTTGACAAAGAAGTCCTCTTGAAGGGTGGTCTGAAAATTAGTCATTCCCGAGATATACAGTGGCGGCAAATGGTGAGTATTTCTACATTTTTCGACAATTTTCTGATTTTTTTCCGTTTCAAAAGTCGCTGACAAATATTCCAAGTCTCCCAGAATCGCAAATGTTCAGGTTTTCAAAAATTTTTGACTGTTTCAAAATTGTCTATCAGAAGTTAGTAATCCGAGTTCCCGTAATCATGAAATGAAGTGAAAAGTAACCAGTAATCATTTTCAATTGCTTCCCAAAATCCAATTGTCAAAAGAAAATCATGTTTCAATAACGGTAGGGACGGTTAGAAACTCCAAAGTTATTGATCTTCTGGTAATATCGAGTCAGAATCTCGGAATTTATGTATCCGAGATCATTTGAACCGCTTTAGTTGGTCATTTTGAACTTACAGTAACTATCTCAGGACCCGAAACCACAGGCAACCCCTCCCCCCCCCCCACATTCGGCAAGAGTCATTTCAAAAGGTTTCATTCGGTAGAGCAGCGGAGGACACCTGAAAATGTTGGCGAAGTTAGAGAGAAAGTAAATAAAGACAATGGAAAAGTCTAAGTACTAGCACGTGTCATAGGGATCCTAGTGATAATCAATAAAAGTTGGCATCACTTGACAAAGTTTTGAAACAGTCGTTATTAATAACAATCTAATAACAATAATAACAATCACCAATTTCCGTGTGTCTGTCTGTCTGTGCCACCTCATAACTCGGCTACCAGTGGGCCGATTCAGATGAAACTTTTATACATCGACTGGAAATTTGTCTGAGATGATGCCCGTACTTTTCTTTTCTCAAAATATCAACGTTGAAATTTTCGACTTTTCTCACTCTTTTCACTGTGGGCCCTTCCGGTGTTGCGAAGTATAATATCGAGCCCATCAGAATGGCGATGTTTTCATTTTACGAACGAGGATGAAGAGATGGAAGAACGTTGCAGTTGACAATATGTTTTGTATTGAAATTATGTACAAAATACAAAAAGTTTCAAAGCTCTAGGATCATTTTTCTCATTTTTCGATCATTTTTCTCATTTTTCGACTGTCAGAGGGCATCTCAAAATCAGGCTTCCAACTTCAAACAATCATAAAATGCTTCAAACTTGAGCAAATTTTACAATTTAAAGTTTATTGAGAAGCTCAAATCTTGAACATTTTGGTTCCAAAACAATCTTTTGAAGTTCAGAGCAAAAATTGTAAGAAATTTCTAATTTCTCAAAAAATGTCAAAATGAAACTTTATTAAATCAAAATTATTTCCAAATTTGTACGGTTACCCCTATAACAAACTATATTTTTATACTATATTAGACATGCTCTTTCATTTAAAATTAAATTCAAAAAATACCACACCCATTTTAAACCTCTTAGGCAATTCTTGGTACTTTGACACTCATGGTTTTTTACGAATAACTTCTTCAAACAAAATGATAAAACACAATTGTTTTTAGAATTACATTTTTGAATGTTTTATCTTTATGACTCACTTTGGTTTGCAAAAATCCGTTGAGAACAAACCAAGTTATGGCCCTTTGAAGATAAAAATCTCGGATTTCGTGAAATTTTGACAAAAAGTTGATTTTCTCGAAGGCCGTTAATAAGCTACAAAAAAGGTTCCAACCCCTTACATAACTTTTTATGCTTGTTCTATTCAGCATAGTCCCGTCCAAAAAGCCGTACCTCAAACGGGGTACATTACCGTTTAGTCTCATTTTTTTTCGGAATTTTTCACTGTTTCAATTCATATAAAAGTTAATTACTAAAACTCAAAGGTCGTTATGCAGTTCAATCACTTTCACTCTCTTATCCATACTTAGATTGTTCGTAATTCGGCTCAGAACCGTTTTTGATTTTAGTCTCATTTTTGGTAAAATTTTTACTATTTCAAGACAATCTCAAGTTTCTGGAAAAAGCTACACGCCCAATTCGATGAACTTACAATATTCTTTACAATTAACAATTGCCAATTTTTCGGTGTCTATCTGTATGTTACATAACTCGAATAAAAAGTGTCAGTATACTGTATTTCAGCCCAAAACAAGGTTACAGAAAACAATAGTTTTTTGAACAATTCTTGAATTTCCTGTTTCATAATTTGGAAATTTGTAATGGTAGTTCTGTGATTTGCTCAGCTTGTGATAATTGCGCCGTACAAAAATAACTATCTATCTCAAAAGATATTGCTAGGTAATCCCTTCGCTTGATGGTCATAAATAAATGATTACTAGAATACTACTGTAATTCACCGTTTCAAGATTTCCAAGTTAATAAAATTTGTTATCCAATTTACTGCATTCATATAATAGTTTTCACTGTGCCTCTGATGATATCCAAAATTTAACAAAATTTGGTTTCCAAATTGCTTGTTAAAGTGTGAACTAGACCTTTCGAATCTTACCGGAACTGATAGTGAGTCAAAAATGCGACAAAACAAGAAATACTGTACTCTGGCCACATCTAATTGAATTATTGTCCATGTGCAACAGTGATTCATGAAAGTAGAATGAATTTCGACATTCACAATCATATTTTCTCTGTTTCAAATAATTTTCATCAAACATTTTGACTGAAAAATCCAATTGTCCGCTCTTATTGTTAGCCTTTTCGTAGTATTTTTACATTTCGTGTGTACTGGGATCTCAAAATCTTTAGAACTGCCAGAACTCACCTTTCCGAGCCTGTTACTTAAGAAAACATTGGCGTTGTCACCGTGCCAAAAATGCATCCAAAAGTTTACCTTCGTGCCAACTGAAACTTCATTTCCAGCTGAGTATCGCGCTACAGTTAGTTGAGTCTAGACTGCCGAACACCTAACGTTCATTATTATTTCTGTTTCATATTCTCAAAAAACTGATCTGAGGAGAATTTTGTCAATTTGTCGTGTGCTGGCGGAAGAATAGACAGTCTCAAAAAATTTAAAAGTTCCAGGCCTTTCTGAGAAAATTATTGCACGCAGGTTACCTGTTCTAATTGTCAGTTTCAGTACCTAACAACTGATAATGACAGGTTCTTGGAAATCTATAAATTTTTGCGATTTTGTGGGAAAATTTTGAAAGATGTCAATATTCATTACTGTTACAAAGAGTACCATTAACAAACACGTTTGGCATCCTTTCCAGTGAAGTGACAGCTTTCTCTGATTTTTTAGTTCCACAGAAATTTGAAAACCTGACGAAGAAATCGCTTAATGTTCCAGACCCACTTGCACTGATTTTAACTCACTAATCTGATGTTATGTTCTCTGATCGAAGAAAAAAATCTCTGTTTCAAAAATTACATTTAAAAACAAGGAGAGTTAAGGATAATCAATGGACTGGACGTTCCAGGCGATACTCCAAAAATTTTAAAAATCTGCATCGAACATAATTCCTGTTAAACTAAGGAACATTAAACCATCTTGTACATCTTCAATTGATTTTCGTATTAAAAAAAACCGACAAAAACATTTTTTCAAAAATTTTCAAGACAGTCTTCCATACATAAGTTGCTATTAAAATTATTCGGATAAGGCAAACTTCACTTATGATTTCAAAAATAGCTTGATTCCAAAAAGTTCAAAATATTCTGTTTCACAATTTATTAGATTTCGGTGTGACACTCTGCACCCACTGGAACGTTGTGAAGTTGATATCAAATTCTCCACTGTCTTTCTCGGAAAATCTTCCTGTTTCATGAAAAATTCATGAGCTCATAGGAATAATTTGCAGCGCTAACTATAAGTTTGAACGTTCCCGTCGACACAACTTTCAGATGTTCATTTTTTCCAAAATACCAAAATATTTTTTCCAAAATACCAAAATGTGTCTGTGTGTTTCTTTCTTAACGTTTAGGAGTGAAAATGTTTGAGACCTCATTCGAATCCCGCAACAAGTGATTTTGCGATAAACTGCTAGGAATGTTAATTTTTTCAAGGTTTCTACGGTTTCATTTTTGTTTTATAATCAGTTTTTTCTGACACTGCTGTTGATATCAATGAACGTCTAAACTCTGATTATATGGTTAAAACTTTTGAGCTCACAATCAATATGTTTTCAATATGTTTTCAATATGTTTTCTCAGTTTTCTATGAAATTCTGAGTTTATAGTTACGCTACAAAATAGGAAAAATGGTGAACTTGATAGGCATTATCTATTCAACGTTAATAAAAACCGTAGAACTCAGTCGTAGGAAGACTGAAACGGAAAGTCCTATTTTTCTAACCGTTTCTTGATTTGAACAAATTTAAGTTGGAAGACTTGCTGTAATACTCCTATGATTCCCATGTTTAATACGAGCAAGTTTTTCTGAATCGTTTTTTTTAGAAAAAATTGAAACCGAAAAATGTTTCCGGTTTCACGAATCCAATGTTATTCAACTGGCCTGCGTTTCTCCAATTACTCTTGAATTTGTGAATCAGCTGCTTCGCTCCAAAAGACTTATATTAACTCACAAAACTTGGAATTCTCAGTTAAAAAATGAAACGAGAATCGGCAAGCAAATGTCACATTCAGTTTTCGTTTTCAAACCGAAAAGTGTACCATTTCACAAACAGTTCTTTATTTTTTCAAATATTGCTATAATGATTCAAATTAAATTGCTTACAGCTTGAAACCTGTATTTATTTTCTCCCGTTTACGCACACTACTTCTTCACTGTTTCAACCAAATCACTTTTTTTGTTCAAGTTTCAAGCAACACTAATTTACTCGTCATCGGTTTACTGAACAATCAACGTATAGAAAACAACAAATTGAAGAATTGAGGTTAATAACGTCAAAAAAGAACATTTTTGCTAGAGTTAGTAACTCAATCCATGTGAATACGATCCAGACTAATATGAGTCATGTACTGTTTCTTTGAAATTTCAAAACTTTCCAAAACGAACTAGGCACAGTAAAATTTTCTAAATGCTTTTGAAGGCCAAATTAAGACAAAATCTTCAAACGGCAACTTGACTTTGTAATAAAAACTAATACAAACATTACTGTTTTCTGACACACTCGTAATTTTCGACAAAGGCGGGAAGGTGTTCTGCAGTTTTCCAAACGAAGAAAATCCGGTTTATTTATTATCCGGATGTCCTAGGATTGTGATTTTGTGTTATTACTTTAGCCAAGAGAATCAATAAAGTTGGTTGAAAATCAGTCCTTTTCCGAGAAATAAGATTATGTTAATAATCTTGTAACATAATGACACTTGTTTTTTGAAAAATGGATCTGTGTTTGAGACCACAAAACATATCAATTAGGTGATAATGAAGGTGACATGAAGCGTGTTGGTTCAAAATCACTTGTGACGAAAGATTCAAGTTCTCAAAAAACTAAGTGGAAAAATAACTGAAATTTGATCATTCCAGGGTTGCAACGGGCCGGGCCGGGCCGGGCTTTTTTCGGAAAAAAGCTAGGCCCGGCCCGGCCCGTCTCGGCCCGTGGGCCCGTCAACCAAAATTTCACTGAAAAATTTTGGAAAATGTCTGCCTAATTCTAGTTTTAATTCTTCATTTTAAGTTTAAATATACCTATATGCTATAAACTTGATGTTAATGACTCATAGGAGTGGCAAATTAAAAATTTCCGGAAAAAACCCAAAAATTGTTGAAAATTTCCGATAATTTTCTCGAGACGGGCCGGGAAAATTTCCTTCAGCCCGGCCCGGCCCGACGGGCCGGGCTGGACGGGCCGGGCTGAGCCAGCCCGCGGGCCGGCCCGTCAGATTGCAATCCTGAATTATTCCACTGTTTCTAGTCTCAACTTTTGTAGGAGTGGACATAATGATCATTGAATTGGAATCGAATAGAGTAGAGAGCCATTACCTCAGATTTTGACATTTTCTAGCAGGTTTTTCTCTGTTTCGGCAAACTAACGGATACCAGTCTTATTTAAGAATTTTTTTCATATTGGATCTTTTTGAAATGTGATGCATTTTGGTATTTTTAAAGGAGCAGCTTCAAAACAGAGAAAATTTGCAGTTTCAAGACTAACTCATGTTTTTATGGTAATTGTTCGTAGTGCTACTGGACTCATAGTCAGTATATGTATTGTTGAGATTACTGTATTGAAATCAATCATTTTCTTGTTTTGATTCTGCGGATTCTTAGGAAGTATATAGATTGCCGTTTACCGTAAAATCTGTAATAGAAGGGCACCTTTAATTGAAGGGCACCTCTAATAGAAGGGCATCTGGGCGAAGAGGTTGAAAAATAGAAGGGCTTTACCAGGGAATGGTCTGAACAAAGACTGGCTTTGTGCCACGAGACCTATATCATTCGAAAGCTGATATCCCGATTTTCAGCAAAACTATTTGGATCGAAGATTTCAAGAGTCCTCACCCAAGTGGTGCGATAACTTCCAAAACTGGAGATCTACATGTTGCCTTCCAAAAATGAAATCCCTACAAATTGAATTTTGAGTGAAAATCAAAAGTATCTAGAACGTCGGAACCATGATTCTCTCATATGATCGAAAAATGATGTTAATCACCAGTTTTGGAAGTTATGGTACTACTTGGGTGAGGACTTTTGAAATCTTCTATCCAAAACTTTTTAAAATGTTTTTTTAATTCTGATTTTATAAAATTTGTTTAATCGATATAAATCTTGACAGTTTTTTTTTTTTTCAACTGTACTCATTGAAAATTTGGTTCCAATGAAGACACAAAATACTCCAGGGAAAAATAGAAGAGCAGCCTGTAATAGAAGGGCACCTTTAATAGAAAGGCAGTCCGACGGGGAGGTGGAAAAATAGAGGGGCATGCCCTTCTATTACAGATTTTACGGTAACTAATGATGTTTTTTCTGTCTCATGTTTCCGCTGTTATCGCGTGTCATGGGGAACCAAACAAAACACACAAATAAGTAAATTACTGTTTCTAAAATTTCATGAATGATCTGTCTTTTCAAGCCTGTTATTCTGTTAGCGAAACAAAAATTATTGAAGTCTATATTGGTTGCCTTAGTGATCAGCATTGAGCAAGATTTTATTGAGCTAAACGATAAACGAAAACATTGAAAAATTCTGGTTATTTCTGTTTCACAAATTCCTGATTCCCAGTAGTTACATTATTTTTTGATAAGGCCTCAAATGTTGGTTGCCTATTCAAAAACTCCTTTTTGCTTTTTCAGAAGTTTTTCATTTATTGACTCTGTTAAAATTTTCGATGTCTGATTCTCATGACTATCTAGAATATCTATGAAGCTTCTTTATTCACATTTTTTTAAAAGCTCACTGTTCCAGCACTTTTCTTTCATCAAATCCCAAGAATAGGCAGTATTACAGAAATCACCATTAGATCAACCCTCAAAGTCATAAGCTCTGCTTGGCTCCGTTTTAAAGGTGGACCCGGGTCAAAACATTTTTTGGTAGAACACAGACAAAATTTTTTCCACGACCTGTCTAAATCAAAATTACCGTTTCTGGGGTTCAGTCATTGGTTGCTCTGGCATACTAACTCTTTAATATTCTCCGCCAATTCTTGCTCGTTAGCCGACAATACCGGTTTATGAGCGAACGCCTCCATCATATTCTTTGCCTTCCAATTCTCTCCATCCACGATTATCTTCGTTTCCCCGAAAGTTTCAATATTCATATCGTCCAAAATCGCCTTCAATTCCCGAAAATTCTTCTGATTTTGTCATCTTCTTCACAATTTCATTCATTTTTTCATGAATTGGTCTCGAATTTCTTCGAGGGTTACATCCGGTTTTTTATTCTTTTGTAGTTCGGTTTGAAGGGTCTGTTTTTTTTTAATCCTGTCAGCTGCGTGCAAACGGTCCCGGTCATATTTAATGTACGAGCACTTTTGGATCAACTTTAATTATCTACCCAAACCAAAGGAGTTATTGAAGCTCAAATCTCCGGAAACTTTGAAAAACTTTTTTGAAACATAATTTTTTTAGAACTGATACCGTCAAACTTTTATTGTTGGCAGCTCTCTTGATTTATTTCCTACTTTACCAGTGTTACTGTAGTTTGACCTCAACGTACTGAATTCACAATATTTTAATTTCGACTGTACCAGAAGTAGGCGGAGCTTAACTTTTGCAGACATTTGGGTATTTCTAGTTTCTGGAAAAAGTAGATTGGCATCCAAATCGAATGCACTTTTTTCAAATACAAACATTTTGAAACAGTAGAATCTCAGATTGCACCCGTACCACAAGGCTCAAAATTCCGAGACGCCTCAAGGTATTTCTTCCGTTACAAGCATTCAAAATAATTTTGTCGACATTGTCATAAACGATTTTTCCCTCATGGTACCATCGGTGAAAACAACTGGATTACTCTAGTTCATTCATTGTGTTTTCACCAAAACACTCTACTTTTCCGTTTAAATATTTGAGGATAATTCTCAATATTTTTTAATTGATTAGCTTCTCTATAGGTTCACTATAATACTTCATATCTTTGTATACTGTATTCCAACTCAAAACAGAGTTATTACTGTTAATCATTGTTTTCTCAATAATTCGTATAATTTCCGTTTCAAAATTTCAAAATTTTGAAAGGTAGTTATGTGATTTTCTCGCGTTTTGATATTAATACCATTTATCCCAAAAGATGGTGTAAAGATCACTGTACTTCCCTTGATGGCCATTATTCAATAAAAACAATAGTGTGTAAGACTACTATAATTCACCGTTTCAAATCGGAAAAATTTAGAAAAAATAGTTTCTTTCATTGGTTCTTGTGTGGTCTCTATGGGCAATGACAACATAAAAAGCAATACTCTAAAAACACAACGCTACTGTACTTCAACCCACACTTTGATTACTGTACTTTCCTACGAGCAGTTGTCATCTAAACTATCTTTATGCACTTTGACCTAGTCCAGTGTACTCTGCAATTTTACCCAAACGAAAACAACATTGTATCAGAATAGAGTACTGTACTTTAGATATACTACTTTGGATTACTGTAAGTCCTCTTTGGATTATTGTTTCTTCCTATGTACTTATGAACTCTTACTGTACTTTTACTGAACCCAACTTGAGCAACTGAAGCGCACGTGTCCAATATCCCAGACCACGGCCTCCTCAAATGGAAATTAAAATTTGAAAAATTGAGATAATTTCCTCGTGAACTGACGATGAGAGACAATCCTCTAGAGTGTCTTCTGTTTCGACCTGGATTCCAGGGATCACGTCACTTTTGAAACTATTTCACCGTTTTGACGGTGTTGCCCATATCTTTCTGATCATTTTGAACCTAAATTCGCCCATATTTTGTATTTCATAGTCCAAGTTCTGTTAGTTCAAAATATTCAAATGAGAATAACTCGGCGATGGCTGACCCAAATTATAAGATTTGTATGGCAAAAGGTAGGCCTTCAATATGGCTACCAGCCTATGTGAGCCGATTTTTAAAAAAGGCCCTCATATTCCATTTAGGTCCAAAAAACTACGATTTTCGTGATTTTCAGTGCAAATTTTGAAACGGAATAACTCTATTGTGGCTGAGTGTTCTAAGAAATGTTTTACATCAGTAGATAGCTAAGAACGTTCTCCATCCGGCTATGTGAGCCGATTTTTTAATTTCAGCTTCGTTTTCCATTTATGACCGATTTCACGGATTTTCAGTGCTAATTTCTCTCATTCTTAAAAAATACTCTCTCGCTGAGAGAGTCTAGAGAAAGAGACATACGTGAAACGTATTTCCATTTGAGGATGCCGTGCAGACTATGATCCTTGATAAAGTTTCAATTACTGTACTCCCACTACAGTAAACAGTCGTTTCGAATTTGGTCATTCATTTCTGTTTCATCTCAGTATCAATCAGAAATTAAAAAATTGAAATTTTGAAAATCTAATGACTATTTTTCGAAACTGTGAAAAGTTATGGGTTACTGAAGTTTTCACTGTTAAGGCAGGTGTTCGAAAAGTTTCCGATATCTAGTTTCCCGTTATTCTATCATCCAAGGTTTTTTTTGATTTGCAAGTTCAGCAGTTCTAAAAATAGGCGTCTCTTAGAACTCTGAATTTCTCTGTTAATAGAACTTTGGACCGACTGGAAACAAAAAATGGGAATCGTTGATGATCCGCGTTTGGTTAGAAGCACTCTAATTTTTTTAAACTTTTGTAAGAACACAAAACTCTCCAAAACTCTATGTCAAATAACCAAAATTTATTTGTGTTTCACAAACTTTTCATAGTTTCTCTCCTAACACCGCTTGCTATTTCGGTTTTGCTTTCAAACTGTAACAACTGCACGAGACAAAGAAATTGGAATAAGCTTTTTGTTATTTAATGATTAATGCAGTGTATCGATATCTAGCTTCCTAAAATCAACAAATTCAACGGAACTTTTAGTGATTTTGAGCCATTAGCCAAAGTTGTTTAATCATTTTTGACAGCAGGATTTATCAACCTTCAAAACTTATCCCTGTTTCAAATCTGTCATGAAATTTATTTAGAATTTGGGACTGTAGTCGTTCGCGCATTTGCTCTGTAAAACGTTCCACAGAAAAGTAAATAAAAAATCACCGTGTACTATGATTTTACCGAAACGGATTATTTTGGGATAACACAGTAATGAACAGAGTAATGAACAGGAGTAATGAAAACTCAAATTTCCGGAAACTTCAAACAACTTTTTTGAAACAGAATTTTTTAGAATTGATACCGTCGATTTTTTTTGTTGTTGACAGCTCTACTAGATTTATTTTTATATTAACCAGTGTTACTAAAGTTTGACCACAATTTACTAAATTTACAATATTTGAATTTCGACCTCTAGAAGTAGGTGGAGCTAAACTTTTGCAGACATTTGGAAATTTCTAGTTTCTGGAAAATGTAGATTGACATCCAAATCGGCAACACATTTTTCAAATACAAAAATTTTGAAATATTATAGTTGAAAGGTTGCATTTCAGATGGTACCCGTACCACAAGGCTCAAAACTTCGATGTTTCTCAATGTTTTTTCCGTTACAAACATTCCAAATAATTCTGTTGACATTACCGCATACAATTTGCTGCTTGCTGTAGTTGATTCATTGTGTTTTCACCAAAACACTACATTTTCCTTTTTAAAAATTGGAAGAAAATTCTGAATGTTTTTATTTGAGTGGTGTCTCTATAGTGTTATGGTGTACGATTTACGTCACCATCTATTCTTTCTCTCTGTGTTTGATTTAGTGCGGTCCGCTGTATTCGGGTGACCCCTAGATCAGATTAGAGAAAGAGAGGAGGGCAAACAGTCCAGCAGACGTATTCACATCAGTCTTCCACTCTTGTGGACACCCGAGAGGTCGGCCCATCTGGACCTCTCTCTTCTGAATAAATGAATAAGATCTTAAAGATGTGTATTTTCTCCTATTGTTAACACGAAGTATTGGCACAATACTTTCGTTCGTTACATGGAGGTTCCCAACAGCCAGAGTAATTTTTCCGTGTGCCCAGGTTTCGTAACATCTATAAACCTGTCGGAAAAATTACTCGCGAGCTCCGAGGATGCAGGGTTCTAAGACCTGACGTGCTCGAACTACCGCTACACCGGCACCTACCCTTTCCCTCCCCTTTATCGTCTTACTTCCCCTACTTATATTCAACTATCTATGCTATTCTGTATCCAGTTCGGCAGTTGCGACACTTGGAGATTGGTTCAATCGCGGATTTTTGTATTTTTGGCAACTACCGGATATCTGCGCCCGTGTCACCGTTGCTGTTATTTTTATCGCTGATTATTGAAAGGAGGGAAGTCAATTGATGAGCCTATCACACCGTATGGATTTCGCGGGTGATTTGTGCTATAATTATTCTTTTTTTTTATTGATATGCCCACCCTCATATTTGACCCGAAAGTAGGCTTATGTTGTGGTGCTCCGAGAGAGATAATGCTAGAAATGCAGGCCCCTATCATTTTTATAATGTACTCTGATATTGAATTGAGTTTGATTGTCTCTTCTTATCCAATTGAGTCATTTTTTCTGAATAATTCCTTGTATCTTGACCCCTCATAATTGAATTGTTTGACAGCGAACCCCAAAATTGTTTTTTCTGATTGACCAAAACCTCCTATGTTGCCTAAAATTCTTCTTCAATCTTATTGTTTATTATCCGCATTTCCTACACCGTCCCAACCTTTAGTTAGTCCGGTCAATAGAGTAAGTAGGGCAATATTGTTTTGAGAAGAATCTGCTTTGAGCGTTTATTGAATTTCATTGATTTTTGTCTATTTGTTTGTTAGGTTTTGACACGTCGATTTTATTTTCTTCCTTGTGATGTTTCAGCCTCGATAGCCTTAACATCAACGGGCTCCGAGGACGGAGCATTACTAGGAAGGGTGGGATGTGCGTTCTCTTTTCTTCTCTCTTTGAAGGTTGTTACGTAATCGAGCCATAAAACATCATATGCGCCGAGGACGTCGCTGCTTTCAATGGGGGAAAGGATGTTATGGTGTACGATTTACGTCACCATCTATTCTTTCTCTCTGTGTTTGATTTAGTGCGGTCCGCTGTATTCGGGTGACCCCTAGATCAGATTAGAGAAAGAGAGGAGGGCAAACAGTCCAGCAGACGTATTCACATCAGTCTTCCACTCTTGTGGACACCCGAGAGGTCGGCCCATCTGGACCTCTCTCTTCTGAATAAATGAATAAGATCTTAAAGATGTGTATTTTCTCCTATTGTTAACACGAAGTATTGGCACAATACTTTCGTTCGTTACAATAGGTTCACTATAATAGTTTAAAACGAGAGTACTTCGAAAAAAGTGGTATACTGTATTAATAATCAGAAGAAAGTTATTACTGTTAATCCTTGTCTTTTGAATAATTCTCATATTTTCCGTTTCAAAATGACAAAATTTTGAAAGGTAGTTCTTTGATTCGCTCGGGATCTGATACTAGAGACAAACAATAACATTTATCTCGAAAGATGTTGTAAGGATTACTGTACTTGCCTTGATGGCCATTATTCAATAAAAACAATAGTGTACAAGACTACTATGATTCGCCGTTTCAAATCTGAAAAATTTAGAAAAAATAGTTTCTTTCATTGGTTCTTGTGTGGTCTCTATCTCTAGGCAATCACTAAAATTTGAAAAAAAAACATTTGCAAAACAACATTTGCGAACTTTCTATTTTCTACTATACCTTTTCTCTTGAACTGATCCAAGATGGGCGATGACAGCACAATACTCTGAAGAACACCAGACTACTGTACTTCAACACACAGTCAGATTACTGTAGTTTCCCACGAGTTGTTGTTATCTAAACTAACGTTATACAGTTTGACCAGTGTACTTTGAAATCCAGTATAGTTTGAAATCTTACCCAAACTACAACAGCAATATATCAGAATAGAGTACTGTATTTTGGATATACTTCGTTGGATTACTGTGAATCCCCTTTGAATTATTGTTTACTGCACTTCTACTGAGCCCAACTCGAGCAACTGAGGCGAACTTCTCCAACATCCCAGACTATGATCCTTGATAAAGTTTCAACTACTGTACTCCCACTGCAGTAAACGGTTGCTTCGAATTTGATTATAGTTCAACCCAGAAGTCCAATATTGGAAAATTGGCATTTTGAATCTCTAATGACTATTTTGCGAAACAGTGAAAAGTTATGGGGTTACTGAAGTTTTCACTGTTCCATCAGTTGTTCAAAAAACTTCCGTTATTTGATTTTTCGGTTTTCAATCACCCAGGTTTTTGATTGATTCGAAAGATTAGTAGTTTCAAAAATAGACGTCTCTTAGAATTCTGAATTTCTGGTCAAATAGACTTTGGACCTACTGGAGACAAAAAATGGGAATTGTTGATGAGCCGCGTTAACTTTTTGAAGCTTTCGTAAGAACACAAAACTCTCCAACTCTCCAAAAAACCAAAATTTATTTGTGTTTCACAAACTTTTCAAAATTTTTCCCTCAACACCGCTTGCTATTCCGGTTCTGTTTTCCAACTCTAACAACTGCATAAGACAAGTACATTGGAAAAAATTTTTGTTATTCAATGATTAATGCAGTGTATTGATATCTAGCTTCCTAAAATCAACGAATTCAACGGAACTGTTAGTGATTTTGAGCCATTAGCCAAAGTTGTTTAATTATTTTTGACAGCAGGATTTATCAACCTTCAAAACTTATCCCTATTTCAAATCTGACATGAATTTTTTTAGAATTTGGGACCGTAATCGTTCGCTCCATTGCTTTGTAAAACGTTCCACAGAATAGTAAATAAAAAATCACCGTGTACTATGATTTTATCGAAACGGATTATTTTGGGATAACAAGAAAATCTTACTTTATCTGTAAAGAGCCTGCGGGAACATCTTTGGTAGGACCAAACGATTACGGTCTTGATTTACGAGAGTAAACCTCTTATGGGTAACAATTTGTGTATTAACATCATTAGCATGTAAAACTTATCTGACCAATGAGAAAATCATGAAACAGAAGTTTTTGTTCTGCTTGTTTCCTTTTTTCAAGGGTTAATGGCGTTTGTGTATCATTTATACTAAACTTCGTTTTGGTAGTAATTCTCTCTGTTTCACCGTACCACCACAACTCAACTGATTTTCGGAGTATTATTGAATTCAAATCTTTAAGGGTCACTAGGCTGCTGTCTCTCAAACAACTTCAGGACCAATGGACGACGCGCTCATTTGTGCCTTCATTTTGCCCCAGAGAAAAATTATAAAACTGAAAATTACTTTTTTACTGAAGTTGTACTTTTTCCTCAAATAAGTTCATCTCCATTCCGAGGGCATAATAAGTTTGCCTAAAATCAATAAGAAATGAAGAGCAAAAAAGTGCAAAGTTTTTGCATGGGCAGTTGAACCGATCAAATATGGGCTCTATAGGCGCAGAACGGACCTAAATGAATAGAACGGACCTAAATGAATAGAACGGACCTAAATGAATAGAACGGACCTAAATGAATAGTACGGACCCAAATGAATAGTACGGACCCAAATGAATAGTACGGACCCAAATGAATAGTACGGACCCAAGAAAAATGTAAGGTCCTAAGGGACACGGTCCCATGGATTCTAAGGTCCCAAGCCTTCCTGAGATGCTCATAGTGGCATAAATATCAAGAAAGAGAAGATCACGATCTTTTTCACCATTTTAGTTGTCGGAGGAGTGTTCCGACTGACTTGTCTCATAAAAGCGCTGAAGTCCTGAGAAAACTCATTAAACTTCATTCATTTTATGATTTTTTCGTTTTTCAAGTATTATACGGTCCCTCGTTTTACATTCCCTCCACTTCCACTTAATCTATTACACATGCAATCCTTTTGTTCTTTAAGTTACGTACACATATTTTCCCATACTTCCATTGTGCTCTGTTGTATTATCGATCCACGACACGGTGCACTTGAGAAGACATACTTTTTGACACGATTGGTGACCCAGATCGTTCCGGAATTTTAGTTGATTTCACTCGTAATCCAGCCTAATGCGACAGTACTATCTGAGAATAACACGACACCATGCAGCTTGATATGAAGTTCTTTGAGAATTGTGATGATGGCATTGGATCTGAATTCAACACCAAATAACTTCATACTTTGTTAGATCAACTCCTTGGCTGCTGGGGCGTATCCGTGACTTTGAGAAAAAGAGTCTGCTCTTGAAGACATCCTTCGAATCACAAGTAAGCTGTACAGGCTGCATGATTCTTTGATGCGTCTGTGAAGACCACCAATTGAACTGTCTTGTAGTTGTAATCGTTGACTAGTTGACGTGGAACGACTGAAAAGAATCTGTGCTTCAACTGTCTGTCCAAGAGCCACGGAGTCTTCTGAGTTAGATATCATTGAGATTGTGACGGAGGACAAACCAGTAGCAGAGGATGACATCGAGTACTTCATTTCACATGCAGTCGTCGTAAAGAAAGAGTTCGAGACTACGAGGCATCGGATCGTCACGGATGCTTCTCCACACATCTTCTCCACATTCACGGCCCAAAAGAAGCTTCGGAATGGAATGAAGTTCCTGTCGCTCAAGAATCCCAGCAAAGGATATTCACAGGACAATATTGTGGTCTACCAATTTATGAGATTGCCGTTCGGAGTCACCTGCTCGCCGTTTCTCCTAGCAGTCACCATAATGACTTACCGTATTTACTGTAATAGTGGGGCATGCCCTTCTATTGTTCAACCTACTTTTCTGGATGCCCTTATATTAGAGGTGCCCTTCAAATAGAGGTGCCCTTGTATTTCTCAATCTATTACTGTTTTACTGAAAATCCTGAACTTACAAAACTATTGGCTTAAATAGAGCAGAATCGAGTAAAATCAAAGAAAAATTTAATTGAACTAGTAGAAAACATATAGTTTCTACAAAAAAATTTCCCTATTATTCGGATTTTTGCAAAAAATTTCAACCGAAAAATTTTTGCCGGGTGCCCTTATATTAGGGGTGCCCTTCAATTAGAGGTGCCCTTTCATTTTTCAATCTCTTCACCCAAATGACCTTATAATAGAGGTTCCCTTTAATAAGAGGTGCCCCACTATTAGAGTAGATACGGTATATGGATCTAGACCCCCAAGCATTCAACGACAAGATTATGGAGAATCTCTATGTGGACAACATCATGTTCGCTGCCAAGACAGAAGAAGAACTCCAAGAAGGTTACATCAAGTGTAAGGATTCTTTCAACAAGATGTTCCTAAATGTAGGATAATTCATGTGAAAATTTCCAATTGTAATGGAGAAGATAAACAAGGAAGACAGAGCATTCAAGTTGTCAGGAAAGTTACTCGGACATACTTGGAACTCAGAGGAGGATAATATTGTCATCAAAGTTGCCAATGCCCCAGCAGGTTATCCAACCAAGTTATCCAACGAGACGTTCCAGGCGTTATCCATAGCTCAAACCTATGATCCAGCTGGTCTTATTACACCGATCCTAGTACAAGTGAAGAATCTTGTTTCTGAAATTTGGAAGAAAGAGGTCAGGTGGAATCAATTCATCTCAGAAGAATTATGAGAGATATGATCGTGTCTCAATTCAACGAGTTTTCATACACTGTTCCACGTCAACTAGTCAACGATTACAACTACAAGACAGTTCAATTGGTGGTCTTCACAGACGCATCAAAGAATCATGCAGCCTGTACAGCTTACTTGTGATTCGAAGGATGTCTTCAAGAGCAGACTCTTTTTCTCAAAGTCACGGATACGCCCCAGCAGCCAAGGAGTTGATCTAACAAAGTATGAAGTTATTTGGTGTTGAATTCAGATCCAATGCCATCATCACAATTCTCAAAGAACTTCATATCAAGCTGCATGGTGTCGTGTTATTCTCAGATAGTACTGTCGCATTAGGCTGGATTACGAGTGAAATCAACTAAAATTCCGGAACGATCTGGGTCACCAATCGTGTCAAAAAGTATGTCTTCTCAAGTGCACCGTGTCGTGGATCGATAATACAACAGAGCACAATGGAAGTATGGGAAAATATGTGTACGTAACTTAAAGAACAAAAGGATTGCATGTGTAATAGATTAAGTGGAAGTGGAGGGAATGTAAAACGAGGGACCGTATAATACTTGAAAAACGAAAAAATCATAAAATTAATGAAGTTTAATGAGTTTTCTCAGGACTTCAGCGCTTTTATGAGACAAGTCAGTCGGAACACTCCTCCGACAACTAAAATGGTGAAAAAGATCGTGATCTTCTCTTTCTTGATATTTATGCCACTATGAGCATCTCAGGAAGGCTTGGGACCTTAGAATCCATGGGACCGTGTCCCTTAGGACCTTACATTTTTCTTGGGTCCGTACTATTCATTTGGGTCCGTACTATTCATTTGGGTCCGTACTATTCATTTGGGTCCGTACTATTCATTTGGGTCCGTACTATTCATTTAGGTCCGTTCTATTCATTTAGGTCCGTTCTATTCATTTAGGTCCGTTCTATTCATTTAGGTCCGTTCTGCGCCTATAGAGCCCAAATATGTATATTCTATCTTTTTTTTTAAATCTTCCATTACTTTTAACTTCATAGTTTTCACTGAAATGCCAAAAAAAAAGAATAATCCATTATTTCAGCTTTAATCAATTACCTCATTTTTTTCTAAATCTCTGCATGACTTCCACAATAAGAGGTATGATCCTGTGTAGACTGTTAGGTCAGCGTAATGGGAAAATCACTGTGTACGCTCATTTCCCTTTGTTCTAAAAACCTTACATGTTACGTAGAGATGTATTAAAAATGAATATGTGTTCGCGACCAATAATCGTCGATCGGCTCTCTAATTTTTTGGAAAAAAATGAAACAGAGATTTCTCAGTTTTGTCAAGCATTTTTCAGTCTTGTAACACTACAATTAGCACATTAGTCTGGAATTGCACATTGCTACATTCATTCTTGTCTTCTAAGCTTCCAGTGCCCTGGTTCTATCGCTCACGCTTTGTTTTTTGCTCTCCAGAGCATTATCCAAAAGCTCCTTTTTTACTCACAAAATTTGTTTGAAATTAGGAAGAATTAGATGTTAATCTAGTAATCTTAGTAAAAAAACTTCTTATGACTCATATCAGTAATGAAACAGAAAAAAACAAAAATTTTGATAATCTATATTTTCTGTTTCTGTTAAATAAGATTGAGATGTTCTATCTGTATCAAATGGTTTTAACGGGTTTTTGCGGTGGGACTAGTTTTTGGAAATTCATTTCTAGAAATTCGCCGTTTCATTCAAACATGATATCAGAACGCTTATCAATAAAGGCTAGTGCTCCAGTTTCAGTTGTTGGATATCTTCCGAATTCCAGAATTACGTTCATTATTTCAATCTTCCCCCTATCCTTTAAAAACATGAATTCGGCGTTACGTAACCTTGCGTGTTGCCGGACTCCTTCGTTCAATAGCGTTCACACAAAAAATGTGGTCTTGAAGATTGTTTTTTAATTGTTTCAGATTTGGAATCCGTTTTTTTTTGTAGAAATATGTGTTCAACTCGAGAAAAAACTCCTGAAATTCAAAATTCATGATCACTGTTTCATGCTGATGTTCATCCTGCACAGAGCTATTATTGATATTACATAATCTTTTTTCTCCTCTAAACTTATTAGTTTCAATGTTTCTAGTGATATTAGTCATTCACGGCGAGGAAGTTATTCCATTTAATTTATCTATCACTTTTTTTGGTGAAGGGTTCTATTTCAAAACACTTTATTGACTAGTTTGATGTGGCATTCTTTAACTAATTTTCTTAATTTTCTGACACAATTTTACTGTTTCAAATTCATCACTATCAATCATCCGAGGGCAGTTTGCATGTTGATACCTTTTTGCAAGGTTTTCTGTTTCTGTGAACACTAGTTTGTCTGGAAAACTCACAAACTTTGATATCATTCAATATTTCTCTTTTGGAGATCCGATAATAACTAGACTGTGAAAATGGCAACTAGATTTTCCAAAGTAGGATGTTGGTCGAAACACTTCAGTTAATAAAGCAAACATGAATTGTGTTGGTAACGAAACAGAGGAAAACTGAAAATTTGATCACTATGTTTTTCCTGTTTCTGTCTAAGGTTCATTATCTTTATCAATGGTTCGCAAATAGCTTCACGAAGCAACAAATTTCTGAAATGCATTCATGAAAATTTACTGTTTCCTCAAAGGAAGGCTTCATGACTTTAACCGGAATAAACTAATGCCGATATCTCCCACCCGTTTTCAAAGATTACCATATTTTCCAAAAGCTGTTTCATCAAAAACACTTGTTTTTACTGATGCTGCCTCCTGCTCAAGGACATCCTAAATTTCAAGAAGAACGCTTGATGTTACAATCTTGAAATTTATCCTGCGGAAAATTGTTTTCAGTACTTGGAACTATATTGGCACATTGAAAAATGATATTTGATCAGTAACGTGATAATTGTCACTTAAGTATTGAAAACTGAAATACACCTTCCTATACTTATAACCACTCCACATGGCGCCGCTTCGAAGTTTCACCCCAATAAACTTCTCGATTTCTCACTACCCCCATTTCATCCTAACCCCCTACCAACCCAAGCTAATAAAAATAGTGATTTATTCTCAACTTTACTGTCCTTGTGTGTTTTCTGGTATGGTCTCCATCTAGAGATCTGTGTACATGTGTACTTGATGACTTTATCATCAGCACTTTTATATTCTGTACATGGTTAGCCGTGCCCACCTTATTCATCTCTTTTTTTTCCGTTTCCCGTTTGAACATCACATGGAACAGATGTCCTTTCTTGGACAATAGGGAGACCGGTGTAGAGGGAAGTAGGAATCCAACCATGAACCTTGCTCGATGGTCTATATAATAGTTCACATGAAACAGTAACCCTAGTGAAAATGAGGTGAAAAGTTATATATAGATCTATGGTGACAGACTTATCAGTATTGAGGAAATTAGAAAATGAGAGTCGCTGTTAGCGTACTTTTCAAATTTTAATGTGAATTTGCACTGAAAAAGTACGTAAACAGCGAGCCTCACTTTTTTAGTTTCGATAATAATGCAAAAGGAATTGCAAAAAGAATTACTCATGACAGTTAGTTGACAACTAACTAAGTACTTTTGAAACTGTGAAAATTTTCAAAAACTCCCTGAAATGCTTTGAAGATGGCACATCTACACAACTTATGAGAAGTGGAAGTCGACAAAAAACATGCCGTTTCACTAAATATTTGAGAAAAGGTTATATAAATTTTATTGGTTATAGAGATTTCAAAAAAAGTTAACAGAGATTTGATTTGAATATTAAGCGAAAATTGGAAAATCGGACTGGTTTAAGAGGCATTGTCTCAGAAAGTCAGCTTCAGGCCTGTAGGGTCTTGTAACACATCCCCCAAACTTATCCGATTTGGCTGATTTTTAGTATGGTGGGTACTTGGGGTGATGTTAGTAAAATGCAGTTTTTGAAATTAGGCTCCGCCCCTTTTAGACAAAGTTAGTACATACGATATGTCAAAAAATGAAATTTTTTCTTTTTGCAGATAGAGCCGTAATCTTTTCAGAAATGTGTTTTTGGCATGTTATTGATCATTTTTTGTGTTAACAACATTTTGCCAAATCGTACCAGTGTAGTACTAAAAATGTGTTTTTTGCACTTCAATCTCATTTTCTCCAAATTTTCCCATTTTTGAAAATGTTGAAGTATATACTTTAAGCGAGTTTATTGCAGAAAAAGCAATTGCAAGATGTTGTCCATGAAATTTGACCCTAAAACCCCATATTCATCAGTGGCGCGTATGACTTTTATCCTGTTTTAGGGTCCAAAATCATGACTTTTAACGTACCCCCCTCCATGGTGAAAATGGTCATAGTCTCAGAATTTGATGAAACTTAGCCAGTAGGCATAAGTCGGAGTACCTAATATGGTTGCAAAAAATTAGACTCCCCGATTGAGATTGGCGGAAATTATGGACGTGCCAAAAAAATCACCCCATTCTGGCAGGTGGTAATTTGGATGTTCTGTAACTTTTGTATTTTACGATCAAATTGATTGAAACTTTTCAGAAATACTGAAATTGAATCTTCCAAATTACCACCTGCCAGATTGAGGTGATTTTTTTGGCACGTCCATAATTTCCGCCAATCTCAATCGGGGAGTCTAATTTTTTGCAACCATATCAGGTACTCAGACTTATGCCTACTAGCTAAGTTTCATCAAATTCTGAGACTATGACCATTTTCACCATGGAGGGGGGTACGTTAAAAATCATGATTTTGGACCCTAAAACAGGATAAAAGTCATACGCGCCACTGATGAATATGGGGTTTTACGGTCAAATTTCATGGACAACATCTTGCAATTGCTTTTTCTGCAATAAACTCGCTTAAAGTATATACTTCAACATTTTCAAAAATGGGAAAATTTGGAGAAAATGAGATTGAAGTGCAAAAAACACATTTTTAGTACTACACTGGTACGATTTGGCAAAATGTTGTTAACACAAAAAATGATCAATAACATGCCAGAAACACATTTCTGAAAAGATTACGGCTCTATCTGCAAAAAGAAAAAATTTCATTTTTTGACATATCGTATGTACTAACTTTGTCTAAAAGGGGCGGAGCCTAATTTCAAAAACTGCATTTTACTAACATCACCCCAAGTACCCACCATACTAAAAATCAGCCAAATCGGATAAGTTTGGGGGATGTGTTACATGACGAGTTTGGCTTTCTGGGACATTGCCTCTTAAGTTGTTCAAAAAGCTGTCAGCTATATTCCAGTGGAAATATTGTTACTGGAGGCCTTACGCAAATTGATAGTTTCTCAACCCTGAGGGTCCCAAAGTTTTGCGGTTTCAATCACCGTGTTCTTATGATGTTACGAAAATGAAATTAGTGAGTCATTTTTGTCCTTGATCTTCAAAATTTTTTGCCTTTGAGTGCCCGAAATTTTAGATCAAAAACATGAGAAAATTGGGAAAAAATGCATTTGTGAGATTAGGAAAATGTCGAAATTGAGTATCTCGATTAATATTCTTTAAAACGGAAATGTTTAAAATTTCGTCAGAAAAATTTCCTGTTCCATGTGATTTTTGAAAGTTTTGGCACAAAACGCTGTTTGATAAGGCACGTCCTTTTGTTGGTAGATGCTTGAAAATTGTATTCAAGCATGCTGAACTGAAAAACTGAACATACTGTCGGTTGAGAACCAGAAAAGAAAATATATGTTTTTCGAAGTTTTCAAAGTTATCATTAATTTTTATTTCAATAAACCTGGATAAAAATTTCTTGACGTGCTAGTTTATGTTCAATTGTGTTCTCAACGATACCGTACATGAAATGCAGGTCCTAGTACAAAACCTTATATTTTCACAATAGGTTCTAATTAACCAAAACAAAAAACCAAAAAGAGCTTTTTCCAAAAATTTCTATTATCCATGAGCCGATCATTAACCATGTTTGTTTTCTTTTTTCCCTAGTTCCTCCCTAAATACAATAACAATATTGAACATTTCGGAGTAGTGCACATTTTGGGAACACCTGCAAAGATCTCAGATTTTGTCAAAACCATCAGTAGTGATCCAGGAAACGTGTGATGAAAACTACAGTAATCCAATCCTAGTAAGTTCATGAGCACTACAGTAATAGGCAGCTTAAATTTGATAAAAAATGTTCACTGTTTCAGAAACTTTTAAAATAAAAGTTTGCAAATGATTCATTGATTGAGCAATTGTTGAATCTACATAATTTATTCAGTAATTATACATTAGTACTATGCTAGCATTATGATAGCTTTCAACTGGTCTTTGAGGATACCATAAATGTTGTTTGCTGCTTCAAGGTTTTACGAAAAAGTAACGCGATTTTTAGTGTTGAATTCATTCAGTTCATTTCTTATACAGTAATCCTACAGCAACCCATCAAACACTAGAAATTGATATTCTAGTATTGTCTACCAGCAATATCTTTTGATCTTCAATAGAGTTTTGAAGTGTTATGATGTTAAAGTTCAATTAATTTTTCACTTCACAAGCTTTTCAAAGGTGTGTCTCATTTTTGTCCATCCATCAAATTACGTTCTGCAATTTTTCTCTGAAAATATGGAATAATCACAAAAAAACCACGAATCCTTTTCAAATTCCCTCCAATTTTCCACTACTTTTCGCAACGACACTCCGCTCACCCGCCGAGCGCGCCCCTTTTAGCGTAAATCGACACTGAGCCGTTTTAATTTTTTTGCTTATTTTCCTCAATTTTCAAGCGTTTTCAACGGATTCTGATGGGAGTTGGTGGATTTTAGGGTGAAAAATTGAAAGAAAATTGAAAAAGGCAAGTAAAATAATCTATAAATCATCAAAATGTGTGAAAAATTTGAAGATTTTCGGAGGGAGAAATTTGTAAGTGAAATGAAACAATTTCAGAATTTCCAAAGAATTTATCTTTAATTTTCAGAATTATCTTCATCAAAACTCATCAGAAAGCGCCCAGAGACATAGAAAAACTCAAGAGGAAATCTGAAAAATATTCCCGAATTTATTGAATTTTTGCTGAAATTTTCCTGATTTTTCAGTTGAAAAACATTTGAAGAATCGAACATTTTTGTCTCGGTTTGCTGAACATTTCTGCAAATTGTGTACGCTGAAAATCGCCGCATCGCTTTTAGAAACAATTGAAATTTTGAAGAAAATCCACTTTCCGATGAGTTTTGATGAGGATAACTCTGAAAATCGCAAAATTTAAAGATTAAAGTTACAGTCAATTTAAAAAGCAAAATTCCATTTTCTGCATTCTCACTTGAAAATCTCTTATTTTCACTCCCTTTTTTTGAAACTTTGCTCTCATAACATTCAAAGCTCCGTTCAGCCAATGAAGATCATTTTGATCTGCCTCTATTCCCACCAACTTTTCCATGTAACTACGGTAGATGTTGGATTCTTGAATCCGTTTCTCAGTGGAGCGCACTTTCTTCGCCTCCAAAAGTTTTGTTTGTAAATCCCGCACTTTGTTGGCATGGGCGGTCCTTTCACTTAGAGTTCGTTCTTGGAGAGAGGATATCATTTTGAGGACTTTTTCAAAAACATCATTTTGAATTTGCATCGAATCTGCGGCGAGGCCGATTTGCTCGTTCATTAGGATGAGACAGGGGTTTGTGGATTCATTGCTGAAAATATAAATTTGTCATAAGATTTGCTAAAATGTCCGTAATAAACTTGGTAACTCGCTTTTTGTTGGGTCTTTTTGGAATTTTGTGGATTTTCGTGCTTCGTCTCCTAAGATGATCAAATTGTGACAAATTAAGTTTTTTAACCGTTTCATGCGAAACAGAAAAATATTTGCGAAAAATTACTGCAGTAACTCAATGTAGATATATTTTGGAAAACTATAAAACACAATTGAGAGTGAGAGACGCAGAGAAACGAAAGTGTTCTCATTGTCTGTGTCTCTCTCACTCACTCCTTGTGCGCACAAATCTTTGTCCATGTGTATTATCCGTTCGCGGCGTTTTGAGCCTCCGCAACAACGACACGCCGCTGAAATTTCAGCGCGCGTTGTTTAGCGTAAATCGACACTATCCCTTTTTGAGTCCAATCAAGCCGTATTTGGCGTTTTTTCTACGGATTTGAGCATTTTGAAGTATTTTTATTCCAAAATGTTGAAAATATAAAATAATAGAAGTTTTCGAACCGCTTAATTGCCAAACACGGCTTGATTGGACTCAAAAAGGGGTAGTGTCGATTTACGCTAAACAACGCGCGCTGAAATTTCAGCGGCGTGTCGTTGTTGCGGAGGCTCAAAACGCCGCGAACGGATAATATCTCAAAAACCGTTAGAGCTATCAAAAAAGAGAAACCTACCAAAATGTGTAAAATTTTATGTTAATCATTTTTGTAGTTACTTATTTTTTGATAACCTCTTTAGTTTTTGAGATATGAGCAATCCAAAATTTTTCTACTTTTTTTCAGTTTCACTGAAATTTTATACATTTTGCTTACATGTTTTTTTTAATGAGTTGAGATTTTGCGGTATATTCATTTGAAAAATTTCGCAGAAAAAAAACTCACGTATTTTTCAGCTCCTTGTGCGCATTTTGTTGTACAATATCCCAATAATTCTCATCTCCAAACTTTTTGCCTGCTATATTTTCGGTCATCTTTGGTTTTTCCTCCCAGGCTGAAAGATTAGATTCACTAAAATACTAAAATGAACCAAAAAGATAAAGTATGAAACAAGGATCCATTGAAATAGGAAACCCATAGGCACAAATTACAGTTTCACAAGAATTTCATAACCTCACAAAATTTAAACTGATCGGTAATTTCATCACAGATAGATGTCCATTTTTCCAAATTTTGAATTTTGAATTTCAAATGAACACTGTTTTACCCGCTTGCTTGCACTTTTATTATTTCCCGCACCCTGCACAATAGTTAGGTGACGTTTTCTCACACAATTGTATACAATAAAAATTATTTTTTTTTTTGTGAATGTCAGGCTACATTTATATATCTAGCGCTTTATAGTTTTTTCTATGTCGTTGAAGGCCATGTCCCTGAAGATTTCCGAGAAGGTTACGGTTAATTTTTTTTTTGCATTTTTTGACAAACTTTAATCTGATTCAGAAGTTTTGTTTCCTGGTCTGTAGCTTATACACTATTCGAAAACACAAGAATCGAGCAATAAAGTTAGTATTCCGAACTGGCGATGGGAGAATAAACCTATCTTCAAATTCACAGTTTTGCTTTCTAAGAGCCTATGTTCAAAAAAAAGTTGTTTTCGAAAAGTTTTCAAAACTTTCCAGAATCAAAACTACTGTTTCAAATTTACCAAAAATTTTCTATTCGTTTGAGATTTTAATACCAAGCGAGAGTTTTAATTTTTTAAAATTAAATTATTTAAAGTTGTTCCTGTGTATCTAAAGTCATAATCTACTATATTTTCAGCCCAATCACTCTGTCAACTGTACCCCCTTGTGCTTTCACCCTTTTCTTGTCAACCAAAAATTTACATGATAATCAACAACTTCTACCATGTTTGTTAATGAGGGCGTTGTTTTTGAACCGAGGTCAATTAGATGCATAGGTAAACCACTCCAAACACTGTTTCACTCATTCCTCACTTTCACGCACAGTTCGAAAGGATACTGTCTATTTTGCATTCGCTTGAATTTTTAGAAAAATAACTATCACGTTGCCTATCCGCCCGTGACGTCGGCAACAACAACACAAAGAATTCATTCTCTTCTCTCTTTCTGTCAAAAGCTTTTTTCTGTTTCACTCAACTCTCACTTGGTCATCCATGAGAACTCAAACACTGTCACCAGTTGAAATTCAATAAAATTACATGACTAACATGTAATTGAAGACTTTCAAAGTTATCAGCTCTTCAAATATATTATGTATCCTGCTCACTCGATGCAATCTCAATTCCTATTCCGATAATTTCTTGTTCCTTGTAATATCCACAATCCGATTACTCTGTAAATTATGAAGTTTTCTGTTTCTGTAAACTTTTGTGTGGCTGGTAAAGGAGCTCCTACGATTCCATTCGTTTTGTATTCATACAAGTATATTTGAAAGTAGCATACCATCTGATTGAGAAAAAATGGTCAGGATTCGGCATGGTACTAAAACGGAGAAAACTCGAAATTCTATGATTTTTTCTGTTTCAGTCCAGTGTCCCTAGAGTACGCGATCTCTATCCAATAGTGTAGTCATGTTAGATTACAGTAAAATGGTTTTGAGAAACATTTATGGGATATTGCTGTTTCATCAAAATCGGAAACTCGGTCTTCAACCAATCACAAATGGTAATAAAGCAACATTCATTTCAATGATGTCGGAAATTTCTAGAATCAACGTTGCTGTTTCAAACTTTGCACTAACCAACCACGAATGTGATTTCAGTGCTCGTTCATTGATTGTGGATTTTCAAAAATGTACTTTTTGTGCCGTTGACAGCGAGTGAGCAGTGTGATTTTTGAAATGCAAAACATGTGAAACTCATGGTGAAAAAAACGAGATATTATCCATGAAAATAGAAGAAAACTAACTAAGTATTATAGTTTTGAAACCGTGAAAATTTTCAAAAACTACTTGAATAGCTTTGAAGATGGTGCATCTATACAACTTTTGTGAGCAGTGAAAATTGATAAAAAAATATGCCGTTTCACCAAACATTTGAGAAAAGCCAAGTTTTGATTCGATATTACGTAGTCTCGATTTAAATAAACCAAAAAATTCACGAAACATCGTGGAATAAACTAGTTGGGCCTCACCGTTTCAGCAGTCCAATGAATTGAAGGCACTTTATCATTAATCAGTTTATAGTGTTCAGTTTTATCTGAAAATTTAGAAAATTGCTCTGTATTTTTACTGTTTCTAACCATCCTTGCTAATTTTGAAAGCGCTTGTGGATACAATAGCACAAACGGAAGATTTGCGTTCTAAAAGTTTTCCGCTCCTGATTTTCACTGTTTCTGTGATCCAATTAATATGATGTTGAGAGTACAATACTAGTGACTCGACTTTTGTAGAAGCCGCATATTTGCATGTACGAACTTCATTGCACATTGCTCGAAATGAGAAAACCCTAAACTGAAAAACAGCGAGATAACTTTTCAAAAGAGTTATCAAATATCCCACATTTGATTTGATAGTCGAAAAACTTTTGAGAAGAATTCCCTGTTCCATCTAATGTTCAAATGCTTAGACGAAAAAAGGCAAGTTGATTCCTGATTTGAAATTTTCTGCTCACTCGAGGTATGTACACTGTTCTAAAATTAGATTTTTCTGACATAAAGACATACAAAACTATAAATAAAATTTCTGTTTCACTGAGATTCCAAAATGCTGAAAATCCACCCAGCCTAATGTCTTCATTTTCCATATGTTCTAAATATCGTTATGATCATAGTCTACTATTGAATTGACATTTATGTCATTGACTAGAATGATGAGTTTAACAAATATATCATGCATTCTTCTAGCATTTTTGCATACCCCACATTCTGAAATAAGATTCTGAAACTATTTATCTCATCAACCAACCTTACATTCAGGAAAGCCACAAAAATTGCTAACTGTTTCTTGAAAATTGTGAATATTTGTGGCTAGGAGACATTTCACAACTCACGTCAACTTCGCAACCAGGACAATTCGCAACTAAGACATTTCGAAACTGGGAGTTTTGCAACTTTACAAGCTTGTATATTTCACGTTCATTTAGTTTGTGTGTGTGTTTGAAAGTTTACCAATCATGCCAGGTTATCACCTGAATTCAAAGGATTTTGACTTCAGTGTGAAATTTTCACGAAATATCTGAATTTCTTGTTATCAAAGTGACGTGGTTGCAAAATGTCGCAGTTATGAAACGACTAGTTGCGAAATGTCCTGCAGACATATTTTCCCATGGTTCCATTCGCATTGGAATGAAAATTCTCAGCATTTGTGAACAGGCAGGCAAAAAATCCACCAACAATCACTGTTTCCCTGAATTTTCTAAATTTCGACATTTCTTTTGCACTTCGGTTGGTCTCGGATTCGAATGTATCAACGTCTATTTTTCATTAATTTCTGCTGACTTTGTGTTTCTCCCTGCCAAACTTTACCTCATTTTCTAATAGTTAAAAAAAAAACGAAAATCTACTGATTCCCAAATTCTATGTAGTTTTTACCTTCTCAAGATCTTTACTCCTTTATCCTTTAACATTTTATGCCAACGTAGCCTGAAGTATTAAGAAATCTTTTTGAATCTGAAAACACAGTTTATTCAGGACGGTTACTACTATTTGAAGTAATTTTGTAATTTTCACAGTCTTATATCGAACGATCATCAAAAACAGAGTCATAAAAAGATGAATTTATTTTGCAACGGGGAAACTTTTGAACATCGGACAATTTTGAATATGAGAAATCAATGGGTGAAGGGAATTTTTAATGGGAAAAGGGAGGTTCCTGAGATGAAAATGGGTTTTGAAATCAATAGGTTCGGGATCATGAGTACAATTAGATGATAAAATAAAGGTATGTATATGGTAGAAGAAGCGAATGAACATAATCAAGATAAAAAATGGAAAATCTAGATGGTACGTCTATTGGAATGGTATGCAAAAAAATACAGTATTCTGGAAGAAAGACAGTTGGAAAATATGGCAAGTGTACAGAAAATGTGGAAAATTTACTGGGTAAGTAAATGAAGAATGGGTACAGTAAGAAAAGAAAAAGGAGAGGGGGGGGGGGTGGGAAGCATTAAGGTGTCTTGTTTTTTCTTTCTAAAAACGGTGCCTAGGTTTTCAATAGTGACAGTAACTAAATTCTAGCTTCCAAAGAGCTATGATTTTTTGAAACTGTGAAAATTTCGAAAATATCCAAGTAATGAAATTAGTGTTCATAAAAAAGTTCAAAAAATTCTGAGCAAAACGCACCGAAATTCAATCCTCTAGAACGATTTTGAAGCGAGTTATGACCCTTCGAAGTTTTGAGGTGAGAGAGTAAGAGACTCAGAGCAATCTCGTTTCTCTGTGTCTCTCACCCTCACCACTGAACATTCAAAGTACAGTAACTCCACTTAAAATTGTCCTAGAACCGTGATTTTTGTTGCATTTTATTAAACATTTTCTCCAGATCTACTTCCCCTCCTCCCCCACAACATCCTCCACATCCAACACCTTCCACCCATCAGAATCCTCATTGTCACTCTTCAATGTCATATTCTCCATAGCATCCTTGAAGTCTTCATCCCCCGTCTTTTCCTTGAACCCCGCTAAATTGGATTCAAGCTGAGCAATTTGGGTTTTGGCCTGTTGGAAATCTTTAAGAAGGGATTCCTTGGAATGTTCGAATTTAAAATTTTTTGGGGGTAACTTTTTTCAAAGAGATACCTTAATCCTTTCCACCTTCTCTGCCAACTCCCCACTCAATTCCAAAACTCGATCCGTCAAATCATCATGCATTTTGATAGTTCTCTCGATTTCTTGTTCATGTTGAATTTTCAAATTAAAGTTCTCATCTTTGCCTTCTTCTTGTTTTGGAACATTTTTACTGGCCGTCTGGTGCACCTGGCGTTGAAGCTCGTTCAACTGGTCTCCGAGAGCGTTATTCTCATCCCAGAGTTGTTGGAGACGGTCCTGGTCTTGTTGGTGACGGAGTTGGTAGAAGCTGGAGAAATTTCCAATAAAATAAGATAAAAATGAAGGTTCTGAGACAATTTTGAGACGATTTACGGTCGTTTCAAGTTTTGGGTGAGAGAGTGAGAGATGCGGAGAAACGAGAGTGCTCTGCGTCTCGCCCTCTCTCATTCAAAACTTCAAATGACTTTAGCACGGCTCAATATTGTCTTAATAACTTGATTCTTGCTGTGCTTTCCTTGAAATGGTTTATATTTTCTAATTAGACCCACAGTCAAACTTTTTTTGGTTTTCATTTTTTCCCTGTTTCAAGAAAGTCATAGCTATATCGGAAAACTGAAGGCATTTGTTAATTCCTCTAATTCAGCACGAGATCTAGAAGAATGAAGTTTGAAATTTGTGATGAACTGA
Organism: Caenorhabditis sinica; assembly: GCA_963932045.1. Taxonomy (NCBI): domain Eukaryota; kingdom Metazoa; phylum Nematoda; class Chromadorea; order Rhabditida; family Rhabditidae; genus Caenorhabditis; species Caenorhabditis sinica. Next base: position 7,586,512 of record OZ009940.1, on the reverse strand, counting down.
ACAAAAAGATGGTTCTAGGACAATTTCAAGACAAGTTACGGTAATTGGAAGATTTAGGTTAGAGAGTGAGAGATGCAGACAACTCTCGTTTCTCTGCGTCTTTTAAAACTCTGCGTGAAAAATAATATTTCTTCAAATTTTTTCAGTTTCAGCAGGAACCTTTCTTGGACAAAATACAATATTCTCTGCTGACGAAAATTTCACTGTTCCAAGAAAGCCATAATTAAACCTATTAAATTGAAGCATTATTGGTTAGTATTAACAAAATCCAAATGCACTATCTCTGCGTTTCTTAAACTCTCACCCGAGATTTCAAAAAACCGTAACTCAACCCAATGCAGTTTTAATGCGTTCGTTCTTGATTCATTGTGTTCGAAATCGTCTAAACTCTCATTACCCGTAATTAGTGAGAAATAAAATTTCTTCAATTTTTCAGTTTCAGGAAAAAACTTTCTTGGAGTTGCGACTTCAACGACAATTCGAGAAACTTAGTTATACCCTAAACTCACTCTCATGTAAATTTGAAACAATGCGATGTTTTTCATTGATAATTTCCAGTTTTTATCGGTGATTTGGTGCTCGATCGAAGAAGTATCAACTTTTCTTATTTATTCGAAAAGTACCTGTTGAGTTGGCTAGTTTCATTTAGAAATATACTAATACAAAGGAAATGCGCTATTCCCAACTATAATCTTTTTGAAACCGCAAATTTCTTTTGAGTACCGATGTTGTCTAACATGCATCATAAATGTATTCTAGCAAAAATCAACTCTCTACGACAATTTTTAGCCAAGTTACAGTCATTTGAAGTTTTGAGGGAAAGAGTAAGAGACGCAGCGTACTCTCATTTCTCTGCGTCTCTCAAACTTTTGTCCAAAATTTAAATTGACTGTAACTTGGCTCAAAACTGTCGTAGAAACTTGGTTTTTGTTGTGTTTGGCTTGAAATTGTTTATATTTTCCGATAAAACTTCATATAAAATGTTTTTATAGTTTTGAATTGTTCACTGTTTCAAGAAATTCACAATGGAACCTTGCAAGTGTACTCATTACTCCTGACTCATTATACACATTGCGCTCACATTTAATGAAAACGAGTTCTAGCCCAAAACAAAAGGTAAACTCACGTCTCAATATCTTTGGGTGCCTTCTCACTAACCAAATCCTCCATAGTCTTCGATTGCCCCTTAATCACTTCCATTTCAGAATTAATCTGATCCATCTCATTCTGATAAGCCAACAATATTTCAGCATGATCCGTTTCCATTTGTCTTATATCCATCTCTTTTTTGTTCAGTATCAAATCTGTCTCCTCCAAATCTAATTTGAGCTCCTGAAGTTCTTTGATATAATTTCTCAACTGCTTGTCCATCTCCTGGTTTTGAGTTTTGAAACTTTGAATTATTCCTTTTGCGTTCTCAAGTTGAATGCGTTGTTGCTCGTCGAGCAACTTCTGGGGCACATCTGGACGGAGCAAGGTGTACTGGCGGATTCTGAAAAATGAGATACACTGTATTGAAAGCTCATCGAGAGGCATTATTACCAGATAAAGTTCCCGAAAAATATGATGAAATTTTGAAATAGTTAAAAATTGCATGTTTTAGAAAGATTTTTTCACTTGAACAGTTGAATATTCAAGGATGGGAATATTTTTGCCAATAGTAACTTTTCTGAACGAGCAGATTCACAGGACGGATCAAATTCGAAAAAAAAAAAAATGGTTTTCTAGAAAATTTCGTGAAGCAGGAAAGTTTTCACAAAACGCACTGAAAACCAATTTTCTAGGACAATTTCGTGCCGAGTTACAGTCATTTGAAGTTTTGATGGAGAGAGTTAGAGAGACGCAGACAGCGAGAATGCTCTCGTTGTCTGCGTCTCGTAATAACCCCTTTCCTCTGAACGTATACACATATTGAGTGCTAAGTAGTTACAGAAAATTAAAATTAAATTTAGAAACGGTGAAAAAAAGTTCTCTGTTTCAGAAAATGCTAATAGTTAGACAAGAATATAATTTTTGATCTTGCTTTTCCTTCCATAGCAACTTTGTAATTATTTCAATTTTGCAATGAGCAATATTGAATTGACAAATTTTTTATTGATTTTGACGAATTCCGTGAAACAGTGAAATTCGAACCGAACGAACCAAAACTCAAGTTTCTAGCACAAGTTTGAGACGCGGTACAGTGATTTGAATTTTCGAGAGAAAGTGAGAGACGCAGAGAAACGAGAGTTGTCTGCGTCTCTCACCCCAAACTTCAATGACCGTAACTCGCTTCAAAATAGTTATAGAAATTTCGTATTTGTAGGGATCAGTGTGAAAAAGTTCAGCCGTTCAGAAACTACTTTTTTTTAAGTAGAGGTTCTGATGTTTCGGTTTATACAGGAAGCATTGTTAATATAGAATAATTTGATTTTTTCATCATTTGCGATTGAAATCAAATTTTCAAAGACCAAAAAACAATGGGAAGTTTTTGAAACCGTAATAATTTTTACCATTTTTAAAATCATAATGAACTAGAATCTTTCGTTCCCAGCAGTTCTTTTTCTATCTAACAATAACTGTAATAACTTGTTAGAACTTTACAAAACAATTGTTTATATGCTAGCACGTAGAAACCAAGAAGAATCATGTTTGAAAAATCAAAGAGTTTCACAATTTTTGAGAAACAGAAAATCATTTTTAGTTAGTTAGTTGCACCAAGAATCAAGTTTCTACGACAGATGAGTTACAATGTTTTGAAATTTTGAGGAAGAGAATGAGAGACGCAGGCAACGAGAGTGGTCTGCGTCTCTCACCTATTATCATTATAACACTGAATGACCGTAACTCGGCTCAAAACCGTCCTAGAACCTTGGCTTTGGTCTCATTTTGGGGAGAATTTTTTACTGTTTCAGGAAAAATTTAACACCGGTTCGAACTGATTTTCAATATTCCTGGGTTGATTCTAATTCTTATACTCACGTTTCCAAATGCGAGCACCTCTCCACTTCCATCTCCTCCTTCAGCTTATCCCTTTCAATTTTCATTTGTGCTCCTTCATTCAAACATTTGATCAAAAAATCGAATTCATCATTAGTCCCTTGAAAAGACGGTCGGGGGACTCCTGTAGCATGTTTTTGAAGGGCCGCTGATAATTCTGGATCATTATTCATTCATTGAAGAAGCAAGAAGGATTCTATCATTTTGGGAAGCGTGATGTCGGGTTCCATGGCTCTAGAATGAATTGAGTATGGGGGTACAGTAGTAGAGGCACAGTAATCCAAGAAAAAAGGCGGGAATTCAAAAGGTTACTGTATGTTTTTGGGAAGGGGGGTTTTTTTGACAAATAATTGGGAAAAAATAGAAGGAAAAAATTATGTGCATTTTCAGAAAAACTGAGTCGATTTGGAGTCAATCTGGAGCTGATCCCTGAAAAAAAGAAAGTTTTTGAATTTTTTGAAAAGTTGAAATTTTGGTAGTTCTTTCAGAGTCATACAAAACCCTTCTTTAGTCTCCACAAACATTTTGTACACTCAAAATTTAGAGAAAAATCAAAAAAATACTGTTTCAAAATTTTCTGAAATTTCAATGATTTTTCTCATTTTCTAATTCTGGTGCAATATTTGTTTCAATTTTCTCTCTTTTTTCCATGATTGCTCATCATTTTAAAAACTGACCTTTTTTCAAATGAATCCATTAGCTCCCAATCACTCTCATCTCCAGAATCCCGGGATTTTTCTAGAATCTCAGAATCCTCAGAATACGTCGACTCATCTGGGATCTCGACGCCTTCTGACTTCATGGATTCAGAATCATCGGATTCTGACATCTCTTGACCATTTTTCTCAATCTTCAAATCTCCGAAAGCCTCCAGAATTCCTCGATTTTCCTCTCTTTCCTTGTACCATTTCAAGTCAGTTTCCAGTTCAGAAATGGTTTCTTTGAGCTCTAGATTCTCCTGGTAATGGTAGTTAGACTTCAATATAGTAAGCATGGTGTCGAATTTGGAATTCTTCTCTTGAAGTAGTTTCTCGTAGTTGGCGAGTCTAAATTTTGAAAAAATTAGGGTCATAGAAAAAGATGAAGATTTCAGGATTGAAATATAAAAAGAATCGTGTTCTTAGGGTGTTTTTGAGCAGAGTTACAGTAACTTGAAGTTTTGAGCAGAACAGTGAGAGAGGTTGAGAGACGCAGAAAAGCGAGAGTGTCTGCTTCTCTTACCTGGCAACTTAAAATGATCATAACTTGCTTAAAAGTTGTCCTAAAAAGTTGTTCTCTGCCGCATTTTGAAGAGAATCCAACAGGAGAATCAAAACCGGTTACATGAGAGAATTGAAAATTCTACCTGTTTCAGTCAAAATGTGTTTTCTTCAAAACAGTGAGTTGTGTTAGTTCCTCTAGCGAATTTTCCGACCAATGAATTCTTGAAACTTTCTCCAAAACGAACTGAAACTTGAGAGTCCAACACACCAAAAATCTGTTCTTTAGGATAGTACAATGAATTGGATCTTCGAGCAAAATAGTAAAGAAAGGTGAGAGAGGCAGAGAAATGAAACTCTGTGTCTCTCACCTGGAAATTTCAAATATTCAAAATAAATAGTGCGGTGATTTTAGGCGCATTTTGTGGAAAATTCATCAGAAAACTTAACTCTGTATCAATAACAAAGGTTATCAAAAACTAAAAATGTTAACTATTTCACCAAAAATTTGTTATCTTTGAAACTGTGAATCTTAATATTACACAAGTCAAACACGCCAACATTCAATTTTCTAGGATCAATTTGAGCAGATTTATGGCCTTTTGAAGTTTGAGCGAAATAGTGTGGGGGAGTGAGAGACGCAGAAAAATGAGAGCTCTCTCGTTGTCTGCGTCTCTCACCTGAAAAATCTTCAAATGAGTGTAAATCGTTTGACAGTAGTCTTAGAGCAATGATTTTTATTTCGTTTAAAACCTTAAAAAAACCTTAAAACCTTAGAAATTTAAAACCGAAACTGACGAAAAAATTCGAAAAAAATCTGTTTCAAAAATTTAATAGTTTTCCAGGAATTTCTGGTCATTTCAGTAAGCTGGTGTCTAAGTCTGGTTTTCAAACTTTCATCCAGTCTAACTCTGCTCGGAAACACCCGTAGAACCCTGGTTAATATCTCATTGTTTTCCATTTTTTTCACTGTTTCAGAAATTTTTTGACTTTCGTTAACAAAAATTTCTATTAGTGCTTTCGAGACTTTCACTTACATCTCCTTATTCTTCTTCTTCTCCTCTTCCAACTCTTTCTCCAATCTCTCAAGTTCTCTAGCTTTATTCAAGCTTGTCGCCATAAGTGAACTCAAATCCTTCCATTCTTCTTTCGTTTTGAAATAACTCTCGGGGTGTTCAGTATTTCCGTTATACTGATGGTAGGAACCTTTGAAGATTCGAATACACCGAGATGCATAGGACTCGGGGTCAATTGGTTTCTCCATTTTTTTGCTGCAGTCTTTGCAATTCACCGGCTGAAAAAAGGGGCGGGGATTAGAGAAGAACAAACTCAAAAATAAGGAAAAAAAAGATATTACAAGGTTTCAAAATGACCTTTAAAGTGATATAAAAATAAGAGAGAGAAGGGATATTTTGAAAATTTTATTAATTAAATTCACGATTAGGATACAAAGAAGAGAACGAAGAAATTTGAAGATCATTGGGAAAGAAGTTGAGATGAAACAGGAAAAATTGAGATGAATTTTTGGCAAGAAGCAAGGAGAAAAATGGCTTAAAAAGTGGGAAACAGTCTCCCGTAAATTGACACAGGTATGTTTAGATTTACGGAGAAGGTTAAAGGTTACAGTAATCTTACAGTAATCTATCATTGGTGTTAGTTGAAGGAATCTGCAGTAATCTTTTGCCGATTTAGGGATTCCGATATGATGACCATAATGAACTGCAACTGGAACCAAAGTACTAAAAGTAAGTTAGAAACAGAAAAAAAGTGTTAGTCACAAAAATGGTTATGATTACTGTAGATTTACGGTAAGTGGTCCTACAGTAATCTTGCATAGATTTAAGTGAGTTTTCGGCTTCAAATTAACAACTTATTGATTTTTTCAAAAGTCTGGAAAATTTGAAATCCACCAGAAACATACAATTTTATATTTCATAATATGGTTAGGATTACTGTATATTTCCGGTGTGGTAACCTACAGTAACCGTGTGTTTAGTTAGATGGGTTGGTCAGTATTTTAGAGTCTAAGAAAGACAGGCACTGTTAGAAAACGAAAGCATGCATATCTATTGTTAGTAAGACACAGTAAAAATTTGTAGCTCTGCTCAAAATGGATATGATTACTGTAGATTTACGGAGGGATAACTATGATAATATTGTCTCGGTTTTCAAAGCTCTGGTTTTTTAACGAAAAATGAGAATCATTGGTTCTGACGAAAATTCGAAAATATTCAAAATCAGTTTGAAACAGTATACTATTTTTGTCATTTTTCACCGTTTTGTAACCTTTTGTGGATCTATGTGGCATCTACAGTAATCTAATGTTCATTTGTGAAGAGCAGTGCAAGGTTCGAACAATCAATTACCGATCAAAATGGAAATCAAAGAAATTTCGAAATTCCATTGAAGCAGAAAAAAATGTAATATTCCCTGATGAGGTCAGGATTACTGTATGCTTGTGGTAGAAGGACCTACAGTAACCTTGCATGGATTTACGAGATTCAAAATTTGCAAAAAATCGAATAACCATCGAACTGGTCATATCAATTTACGTTTCATATTAATTTACGTTTGGAACCGAAAAAGTTTTTTTTTCAATTATTTCTTTTCTTGGTTAGTGTGGATTTAAGGAATGGTGACTTACTGTAATCTAGAGGATCACCAAAAATCAAATCACCAAAAATCAAAGTAAATCAGAAACAGCAAAAGTTCATATTAGTGTACATACATTTTAAAATTCCCAACCTACAGTACTCCTCATGTTGATTTACGGATGAGGTTGTGGTACCACATCCTTTGCCTCTAATCCCTCCGCTTCAAGAATCTCTCTCAGTTTTGAAAAATACGTCGCATCATCCATATCTCCATTCAAATTTCGGAGCCCCGGAATTTCGATTTCATCAACTTTCATTCCATAACTTGCAGGAAGACCTCGGTGACTATGATCGACACCTCCGAAAGTTTGGAATTGATTAAAAATGTTCATCATCATTTCGTGGGGGTCCGGTCGTGGTGGGGGAGGAGGGACCTCGGTTTTCGACTTTTTCTTATTTTTCTTCTTCTGATTCTTCTTGTAGTTGACACCGGATGTGGAGGGTTGGTCTACGGTATCCTGTGGTACTGTATCATGAACCACAGTATTTTCAGCTACAGTACTCTCAGCTACAGTATCCTGGAGCCCCAATCTAGCCTTGAGGTTGGCGTTTTCCTTCTGAAGACGGCGAATTTCCTGATTTTTGGAGTCGAGGAGTTTTTGAAGATTTTCAGAATTTCCTGAGGAAGTTTCGAGTTTTTGAAGTCGAACCTCGATGTCTTGAATTTTTTGAGTAGTGAGTCTGTAATAAAAAAGCATGATCTTAACAAAAATTTAAAATATCGAAATTAAAAATAATTGAAATTGAGAAAAATTATTTTTCAAAATGCTTATAGGATTTTCCTGAGATTTTGCGCCTATTTTTGTGAAATTTTCTATTCGTAAGACCAACGGCATTGGAGACTTTAGAATTTCGAAAATTCTCAATAAAACTTGAAACCGAAAATATTTGTATTATTTTTTGAAAACTCCCGTTTTTGAGATTTTTAGGCTTGAAGCTACAGTAATCTGAAGCAACTTCAACTACAGTAATCTAGAGCAACTACAGTTATCTTCACAATCTGTACAGTAAATCTGTAGCATGCTACAGTAACTTAAACTATCTACAGTGATCATTTTGATCCCACATAAACGAACCTGTCAGCCAACAAGTCCAATTTTCGATTCAATTCCGAAATTTGATGTTCCATTTTTCTGAAAAAGAAACTTATTTAAGAAAAACCTATTCATGAGAAAAAAACATCGAGATATTTTACAAGGGCCCACAAAACTGGGAACCTGTGATACGATAAATGAGTATATATAAGAAAAACTGAAAAAAAAATCAATTATCTTTATTAAAATATAATTTGAATCAGTGAAAAATGTTAAAAATGTGAAAAAAAAATAAATTTTTTGTTGAAAATGATTAATAATAATACAGAGAAAAAAATTGAGATCAAAATATGGGAGAAGAGATACGTTTTGTCAATTTACGGGGAACATTGTTTTGATTTATGACACTTTTTTGTGTAGGATTACTGTAGATTACTGTAAAGAGTAATAGGGAACTGCTGGGCATCTTATATACAGATTTACGGGGAGGATTACTGTAGATTGAAAAAATGTAGGGACATTTTTCAAAGAATTGCAAGGACTACTGTAGATAAGAGGGTGGACAAAACTATCAGAGCATGATCAACAGTATTAGAAATTTCATCATCACTATTGAAACATTAAAAATTATAACAATTTTTGTGGTGTTACGGGACTTTTGACAGGTTGACGGAAAGATTACTGTAGTCAAAGATTACTGTAACTCAATGCTTAATCTCGATTTTTTCTCCTATTGCTCTCTTTGTCATCTTGAGAGTTCCAGATTCCGCCTCAAAAATCCAGTCTGAGCAGAAATCCGGTATGTTCTTTTCTGCATTCTTCTTATCGGCGACGACGGAGACATCATGTGCTACAGTATTTTGAAAAATTGGATGCGGAACTACAGTACACCCCAGTCTAGCCTTGAGATCTGCGTTTTCATGCTGGAGACGTTGAATTTCCTGATTTTTGGAGTTGAGCAGCATTTCGAGTTCTTCGATTTTTTGAGCGGAGGATCTGTAACGAAAAGTTGAGAACATGGCATTTCTACATTTTTAAAAAGAAGTTCAATTATTTTCCCGAGTTTTTTCACAGTGACTTCAACTACAATAACCTTTCGGATCCCCCCCCCCCCCCCAAAAAAAAATTGACAGCCTGACGCTTCGTAACCAGTCATTTCGCAACCGCCACATTTTCCAACTCACGTCAATTTGGCAACTGTGACATTTTGCAACCGTTCATCTTACAACTGCGACAATCCGCAAGCACGTCGTTTCGCAACCAAGAGATACACATTTTTTAAATGGTAACCTGAATTGGTTTACAATGATCCCTGACCATATAACTTAAATGAACGTAAAACGGACAAGTTTCTATAGGAGCGAAATGGCTGGTTGCAAAATGTCAAAACTCAGAAATTACTGGTTGCGAAATGTCGGGATGCCCAGAACGTACCTATCAGCCAGCAACATGTCCATCTTCCGATTGACCTCCGAAACCTCAGATTTCTCCATTTTTTTGAAGCTTTCTGAACAAATTGAGACAATTTTTCGGAAAAACTTGCACTATTTGAAAAAAGTTGATAACGTATGAGGATCAAATTTATACCTCAAATGTAGAAAAAAAATTGATGAAAAATGTGAAAAATCAAAATTTATTTATCGTAAAAATGGCAAAATTAAGAAAAAATAATACTCGAAAAGTGGGTTTTTTGTAATCACAAGGCATTTAGATTTACGGGGGGGGGGGGGGTGAGGGATTACTGTAACATGACTATTAAAAAATCGAATTTTAACATAAAAAAGGGGAAGAGATACCGCGGGGAAATTGAACAAAAACTGGAAAATTTTGAAAAGAATGGAATGTTAGAAGGGTCAAAAATATCAAAGGTAGGGAAAAAAATCATGAAAAAAATGAGGGAAAATTGTTTTAAAAATGACAAATAAAAGGGTGTAATGCATGAATTTGTAGTATTTTTTTTTGACTCCTTGGGTCCGGAGGTGCCATACAGTACTCCCTCATAACATTCTTCCAGCCGAGACCTGTACCCTCGGGGTACCGTATCTCCCCCGCAAATAGACTCCTTCGACAATTGCAATATGTTTATCCTTATCCACCAATTCCTTCTCCTTAACCTCCAATTTCGCCGAAATCTCCGCCAAATTCGTCTCCAAATTTCGAATTTTCGCATCCATCTCATTGATCATTCGTTTCTCTACAGTATCATTCAGCCTCCAATCTTTCGAATTCACTAAAAAACTTTGATGCATTCGAGCCGTCAAATGCTTGTTTATCAGTTTCAGAATGCTCATTTTTATCCTCTTGTGTTCGGCCAATGGAACCGCAAGTTTGGCTAATCTTTCGGTATTTGATGGATCGATTAGTGGCAGTCCTTTCGATTTTCGATCCCTCATTATGTGGATTTCGTTGGCGACGGCGTTGAGAAGATCTGTCTCGTGTTTGTAGTAGAGGAGACGAAGTTTGGCTATTGCTGATTGACTGGAAATATGATAAAAAATCATTGAGGAATTTGAAAATCTTATTGGTGGAAATTGTCGATACGGAGCACTACTTTTACATAAAATTGACTAAATATTTGCTTGTTTTGCAACAGACAATTTTAGTTTTATTATTGAATAATGTTGGAGTATGTTTGTTGGTTTTTCAGGCCAGATTTCGTGTTTCTCTATCGAAATAAAATAAAAAAACTGGGTGGAATTTTGGAAATGCTGAAGAATCGATACTCACTGGTTTCTGGACAGAAAACCCTTCTAAAAGAAATTCCGAAACAGAAAATTATATAATTTTTCATGTTGCTCCGCGACATTTCGCAACCAGCCATTCCGAAGCTGCGACATGTCGCAACCATGTCATTTTGCAACCACCAAACCACATTCAAAATAATGAGTTCACGTTGAAATAAACTTTTTCAAATGTAGAAGGATGGAGGAGTTAAAAACGAAAGATGGACAAGTTTATAAAGTTGTGAAATGTCTAGTTTCCAAATGACCTGGTTGCGAAATGTCGTGGTTGCGAAATGTCGTGGTTGCAAAATGGAGGTTAGTTGCGAAATGTCTCATAGCCATCTCCATTACAAAACTTGCTGTCTTCAAACATTCAAAAAAATACAACTCACACTGTCTCGTTGTTCGTCTTGGCCTCAGCACCTGCTTCAGAATCCTTTGCGGCTCCAGAATCTCCATCGGTCTTCTTGTCCTTGTCTTCAGAATCGGCGTTTTTAAGAGAAAATACTCCATTCTCAAACACCACACTCTCTCCAAGTAAAATTTTCACCATCAACCACTCCAAAATCTTCGAATTCTCCTCATCCAATGCCTTTAATCTCTCCTCCGTGACCGCTTCCGTCGCCCGATGTCTATACTCCAAATTCGCAATTAAAGCCGTCATTCGATTATTCTCCGACACCAATTTCGACATTTCCGCATCCAATTTTTTGCGTTGTTTCAACAGAATATCATTCAACGTTTTGAATCGATAACACTCCCGCGCCCATGCCTGCACATCTAACATTTGTGCCTCCACTGAGTCCGGATCAATGTCACCGTACTTCAGACGGTTTACCGTACGTGGCACTTTGGCAGCAAATTTTTTCAAATGTTCCTCGTTGATCTCCATACATTTACGTGTCTCGTTGAGCCAGATTTCGTTCCGCCGGTACTCTTCCATTTGGACTTTGTGGTCTCTGATTTGTTCGTGGAGGGGGCTGACGCTCTGGAAAACATTGGGTTAAAAATTTGGGATGGGGTTTTTGGCGGGAATTCAAAAATTGAGAAAGTTTGTGTACCTACGCAATTTCTGTCTACAATTGGTTAATTTTCGGAAAACAGTGGTAGTCCTTATTCCAGAAAGTTCAAGGCTCCGCAATTACAAAAATAAACCAGGTTATCGTCTGAATATGGGAAATTTTGAAGCTTTTTGCGAAATATCTGGAATTGGCATTTTTGAACTTTTCAGTAGCAAAGTCGGCTTGAGTTGCAAGATGGCTGGTTGCGAAATGTCCGACCGCACGAAATTTGAGACATCTTTATTTTCAAACGTTCTTTCAAAAAATTAGTATGGAGATTTTTTCATAATATCTACTGATGTTTTTGAAACAGTATTTTTTCTCTTGAATCTTCAGATTTATCAAATGTTCAAAAGATCAGAAATCGAAATTCAAAAAACTACAGTATACTAGGTCAAACTACAGTATCCCCCCTCCAAACTCTCACCTGCGTCATCACCGAGTACTCATGATTAATAGCCTCTACCATCGCCGCATTATTTGGTTCGTACTTGGACACAAATGCCATTTTCATATCTCTCAAATACTGTAGATAACTTTGGTATTCGGCAACTCTTGATTTTTCACAAGTCCTCAAACGGAGATCCAGAGAAGCCACAACACCGTCTTTGTATTCTATCGAGTTGTAGATGTTTTGGATGTTTTCGCTGAGGAAAATCATGCCCTCCACTCGCTTGTTTCTGGAAAAAGTTGAATTGGTCTTGGCGGGGAATTTGAATTTTTAAGATGTGCATGAGAAAAACGGCTCCGGGACAATTCGCAATGAGACGTTTCGCAGCGAGACGTTTCGCAGCCGAGACATTTCGCAGCTATTTTAGTGTCTTTTTTCGCTTAAAAAACCTCTGAATGACCGAGAAAGTGCTTAAAAATGTTACTAAACAGCTACTAAAGGTAAATAAACATTGAAACTCCGCTTAAACCGAAGAATAAGGTATAGAAATAAGATTTTCAAAGCTGCATGGTCGAAATTGGTCGACAAAGATTTGTTGCCATTTTTCTTCTGTTTAAGCGGGGTTTCAATGTTTATTTACCTTTAGCAGCTGTTTAGTAACATTTTTAACACATTTTCGGTCATTTAGAGGTTTTTTAAGCGAAAAAAGACACTAAAATAGCTGCGAAACGTCCGGCTGCGAAATGTCTCGTTGCGAATTGTCCCGGAGCCAGAAAAACAGGAATGATTACGAAACCTAAGTTTTGAAAGAATTTCCATGTCATGTGAAACGGAAAAATTTTGAGAACAATTATGTATGCATTGGGGTTAGGTACCCTGCGAACTTACGTCTTCGTCGCCTTGGACAATTTAGTAATAACGCTATCCTTGACACACTTCAACTCCAATATCTCTCGATCCCTTTCCTTCACTTTCTTGGCCTCTTCCTCATATTTTTTCTTATAATTCTCGAATTTTTCCTTTGCATCAGTCATATCATGAACATAGTCCTCCTTCAACTTTTCCAGTGCCAACCGGTGTTGCTCTTTCATGAGATTTGTGGAAATTTCGAGACGTTTCGAGTAGTTTTCCACTTTTTCGATATCGGACTCGGCGGGTTTTGGGGTTGGGGCGGCTGGGGTTTCCTTGGAGTCGGTGGATTCAGAAGAGGTTGAGATTTTCTTGGCAGGTTCAGGGATGTTTCGAACATTGGCAGGAGTGTCACTGAGAAGATTCAGGGATTCGATTAGAGAGAAGATTTCCTTGTGCATTTCGGAGCTGGAATAAACTTTCGATTTGAAACGAAATATGCTCCAAGTTGAGAATTTGGGAAATCATTCAAGTTTAACTATCAAAATATTGGTTTTGTCAATCGATTCGTTGCTATAATGAAAACTCAAGAAATTGGGATCACTGTATAATAAAAAATACTGTATCAACATTTTTTGAAAATTACCAGCGCTGAAAACTTTCAATACTTCAGCATTTTGTCAAATTTTTAGTTTCCATAACTACTGGACCATAAGTTTTTGAATTGCTACAATTCTTGACGTTTCGAACAGTAATTGTTGAATTCAATTTTTTTCAGTTTTGCCAGAAACAGTGAATAATTTGAAAATAACGTTGAATATTTTTAAATTATAATAGTATTAAAATTCCTTGAATTTTGATCCCTGACTACACTGAAAAATTTAAATTTTTGAAAATTTTTCTCCGTTTCCAAATATTTAGAATAAAACTCCTTATACCATTTCAATCAATTCCTGAAATTCTTTCAAAAAACTTAAACAAACTCACTTTTCTCCATCCTTCTTATTCCTCTTCTTCTCCATTTCATCCCATAATCGTCTCAAATTCTTCTTACTCTCCTCCGACACCCCACATTCCGTCGCCACTTCCATCTCCTTCCTACAGTACTCCTTGGCAGATTTTTGAATCTCATTCTCCACTTCCATTTTCTGCATCTTCATTTGAAAATCTCTCATTTTCACTCCCTTTTTTTGAAACTTCGCTCTCATAACATTCAGAGCTCCATTCAGCCAATGAAGATCATTTTGATCTGCCTCTATTCCCACCAACTTTTCCATGTAACTACGGTAGATGTTGGATTCTTGAATCCGTTTCTCAGTGGAGCGCACTTTCTTCGCCTCCAAAAGTTTTGTTTGTAAATCCCGCACTTTGTTGGCATGGGCGGTTCTTTCACTCAGAGTTCGTTCTTGGAGAGAGGATATCATTTTGAGGACTTTTTCAAAAACATCATTTTGAAGTTGCATCGAATCCGCGGCGAGGCCGATTTGCTCGTTCATTAGGATCAGGCAAGGGTTTGTGGATTCATTGCTGAAAATTTAAATTTCTCATAAGATTTTCCAATATTTGAATCAAGCTTCTAGCACTTTTCTGAGTTGAGGCAGAGCACTTCCATTACAAATCAAATAATGAGATATTTTAACTTATTTCTTTTTCTAGTAAAACAGGAACTATTTGAGAAATAGAAACAGCAGTTACTCCATATATCAGGGCTTTGACCGTATTCATCTCAAATACCGTGAGAGCTATCAGAAAAATGTAAGCTAGTGAAATGTGTGAAATTTCATGCTAATTATTTTTGTTGTTGACAATTTTTTGATAGCTCTTAGAGTTTTTGAGATATTTACGTTCAAAATATTTTCTATTTTTTTACAGTTACACTTAAATTTATCAATTTTGTCTACATGTTTCTTTAATAAGTTGAGATTTTGCGGTTGATCCATTCAAAAAATTTTGCTAGAAAAACTCACATAGTTTTCAGCTCCTTGTGCGCGTTTTGTTGCACAAAATCCCAATAGTTTTCATCTCCAAACTTTTTGCCTGCTATATTTTCGGTCATCTTTGGTTTCTCTTCCCAGGCTGAAAAATGGGATATACTACTAAAATAAAATATAAAAATGAACCAAAAAGATAAAGTATGAAACAAGGATCCTTTGAAATAGGAAACCTATAGGCATGATAAAATAACCAGAAGAGTGAAAAAAAATTAAATTAACTTTATTAAAATACAACTTGAATCAGAAAAAAACGAGTAGAAAATTATGCAAAAAATATGAGATTTTCGTTGAAAATTGGTCATGAAAATACAGGAGAACAATTGAGATTTTCGTGAAAAAAAAATTTGACAAGAAAAATGGTTTTGGAAAAAATATGAACATTTTGATTCTTGAGGATCACAACTACGATGTGGATTCACGGTGGGTTACTGTAGGCTTACAATGGATTACTGTAGTAAAAATGAAAGGAACAACTATCAATATATAACAAGACACCCTTCTAGAAAAAGAAAAAAACGGTAAAAATTGAGATCAGAAAAATGTGGGTGGAGAGATTTCGGGTTTTTGAACAATGTAGAATTACGGAGGGTTACTGTAATAATAATGAAATAGGGGATTACTGTGGATTACTCAGAAGTATAGTGAATATATCAAAAAACTGAAATCTGAATGCTATTGAAACTACTCATGAAACGGTAAGTACTGTAGCGTAGGTTTACGGTAGAATTACTGTAGATTACTGTAGAGTTACTGTAATCAAGTATAGTCAAGGATTACTGTAATCAAGGATAACTGTAATCAAAGATTACTGTAGTCAAGGATTATTGTAGTGACAGATTAATGTAGCTTGAGGAATACTGTAGCTCTATGGATTACTGTGGGATTTCGGTAGATTTTTAGGGACAACTGTAGATTACTGTAGTCTAGGTTTACTGTACCTTCCTAACCTCTACATGTACTGATTAATCCCATTCCTAATCCCAACTCCATTCTTTTGCTGGTCCATTTGACTCCTCGACAGCCCCAGACCCTTCCTCAAAAATCCATTCTGAGCAGCGGAAAGTTCTCGATCCTTGGCCAAAAACGCTTGTTGTGATTCCTTCAACTTCTCTTTCATCTCCAGCAATTGCCTCTCAAGCTCCAGAACTTTTTGATTTTTTTGAATAATGATTTGAACTTTTCTATCATCGGCCTCCTCATTCTCCGATTCACAGTCTTCTGGATCCAACTCCTCGCCGGCTAGCCTCGCTTTTAATACCGCCAGAATATCATTTGAACCTTTTTCGGTAGTTTCCCCAAATCTTTCTTTGTATCCTGTTAAGAACTCCTTTAATCTTTGATCGGCTGGAATCTCTTCTTTGACATCATCGTCGTCATCAGAATCAGAATCACTTGAATCGTCATCTTCTTTGTCGACCTCGGAAGATTGCTCAGCTTTACGGGCGGCTTGTTGTAGACGGAGCTTTCTGGCGGCACGTTTTTTGGAGGATTTGGAGGGGAGAGTAGAGCGGCTGAAACAATAGGGATATATTGGATTTAGGCATGGTCTTTAGATTTTGGGACCCTTCAAGGCCGGGGCCACGGTTTTTTTACGGCCCTTGGAACGTCTGTGGGCCAGCTATTTGACAACTCTGAATTTGGGAAGTGTCTATTATAGAATTTGAAGCAAGGTTCTAATAGTTCAAATTGATTGAAAAGCAAAAGTTAGAAACGATTCTTGTTTTCCGTGAAACTGCAATAATTATCAATTTCTAGGGGTAGATTCACAGGATTGCAGTAAGCTCAACATTTTCAAAAAATGAAAAAATGGTTATTGAAAATGTTTCGAGATGAAAGTGAGACATCTCGAGAACACAAAAAATTTGTTTTTGTTTGAAACAGCAATTTTTTTCAAAACAGAAAATTCAAGCCTGATTTTTTCCAGGAGTTGGGAATGTACTCAAAACAAATTAATTTAGATTTTGAAAACTGTGAAAATGAGGAAATTTCGTTAAAAGATTCAGTGGAGATCAGTTATCTAAGTTAAGTAATCAGAAAGTTACGAATATTTGGGAAAAAATTGTCAGAAAATGAAAAACTTCGAACTAAATACGATCAGAAAATCACAGAATTCAAGTTGAAAAATGTTAGGAAAGTCATGAATTCTCAGCTAAAAATGGTCAGTCGTTCATGAAATTTGAGCTTAAAATTTACTGAAAATCTGCAGGTTTTGAGCAAAAAAATGGTGAAAAAAATCGAAAGATTATGGCCTAAAAATGTTCAGGAAAGCAGCAGATTCTGCGCAGAAAATGGTCAGCAATTCACGAAAAGTTTCAGTTTTTAAGAATTTGAAAATCCAGAATAGTCCAAAATCAAATTTTCGTGATACTCGTAAATATTGGTTAAAATGCTGACATAGCCAGAGAATTAAATACCCGCAAAATAAAAAAAATTTTCAAATAATTTTGAAACTGTAAATTTTTTTTCTTAAATTTTGAAATTCCGAGGACCCCCAAGATTCTAAAAACTTCAAAAATCCTTACCTTATCGAGCTTTTCGAGCTCTTCGAACTCTGTGTCCTCTTCATCTCCTCTTCTTTCTCTCTATTCTCTAATCTTCTCTCAAAAATCTTGATCATCTCATTCTTCAACACATCTCCACTATGAGAGGTGATTCTGCAAAATTTTCATTTTTTCGGAATATTTCAAGTTTTGGTCTTACGTTATTTTCTTCTGATGTTTTTCATATAACATCTTATAGTTTGTTTCATGCTTCTCGTTTAATTGGTTGATGGCCAGGGCTCTGAAAATTTGCAAAATTCAAAAATTTTAATTTTCTTCTGAAAATCTTACTGTATCCTCCTCATTCTCTCCCCAAGGTCTCTATCACCTTTCGCAAGTTCTTGATTCTCCTTTTCAATGCGTTTTTCGAAGCTGAAAAAGTACCAAATTAGTGTATCCTACTGTAGTTTGACCTACCTTCTGAAGGTGTCCGCCTGAGACATGGTGGAGCTGTTTCTGAACAATCAGATGGTTTTTTTTTGTGATTACTGTAACTGAGGGCTACTGTAGGTAGCATGAAAAGGAATACGGTGACGGTCAGGGACTACTGTATCTGTCATAAAAGAGAGTACTGAATCTAAGGCCTACTGTAGTTGGCATGATAGAGAGTACTGCCTTACCGTAATAAGTAAGTTACTGTAAGTGAAAAACTGGGAATACTATAACTTAAGGATACTGTAGTCAGGTTACTGTAACTATCAAAATAAGGATTACTGTAGTTAGACTGCTAGAATTACTATAGCTTCCATTATAGGGGGTTCTAACTAAAAAGAACTGTAGATGTTTTCGTAGAAGTATCATAACTTGGAATTATAACAGTTATGCTTCGGTAACGAGTGGCTACAGTAACTACTGTAATAAAGATCAAGGTCATTAGACTTCGTGGGTTACTGTAGCCCTACCTAGGACTACTGTAGTTTAACCTACTTGTCATCGCCGGAGAGGCTCTCAAGGAAAACACGATTTATCTCCTTATGCACTTCAGCTTGTTTTTCCTCGACAGTTCTAGAAGGGTCCGAGGAATCGTCAGTTCTGGAAAATTGAGGAATTCAAGTTTTTCAAACTTTTTGAATTTCCCGCCCCCTACTCACAATTCCAGTCCTTGTATCATATCCAATCGGATTTTCATCGTCTCCAAACTTTTTGCATGCTCCGTTTTCAACGCTTCCATCTCCTGTTTATGCCTGGCATTGTTCACATTTTCCGTGATTTTCATCCGTTTTCTCATATCCTCTAATTCCTGGTCTTGTCTTGCGACACACGCTTCCATTAGACATGTAGACGAGTGAGACTCGGCCAAACGGCTCAGGAGGAATTCGTTGAAAATGGCAAACATTGCACATTCGTTGGACCATTTTTTGGCCTGAAAACGGGAAATTAGGAAAATAGTCAGGATTGCTCAACATAAAGGAGATAGCTAAGGGTTACTTTGGATTGCTGAGAAAAACAGAAAAACTAGAAAAGCGAGAATGAGAACGGATCAGTCAATGAATAGTTTTGAGACCTCTAAAGTTGGGTATGAAACCGAAAATTTTTCGTGAAAAAAAATTGAAAATCTCTTCCGGAATGGTATTTCGTTATAGCTCAACCGGAAAATGCGGATTTTGTTAGGATTGCTCATTTTAAGTCAGAAAAGCTCTTAAGTGATCAAAACTTTCAAAATATTTGAAATTTGAAAAAATATTGAAACCGAAATTTTTTATTGAGATTTGTCATTTATTTGTACTTCATAGAGGACAAAAACCTAAAACCCCGAAAATGAGCTCTAAATTAACAAAAACACTGAAAATTGGGAGTTTTTGATCAAAAGATAATATTTGGATGGTTTTTTAAAAATTCAAAAAATTGAGATTAAGCCAATTTTATAATACTGGCTCTTGTTCTTTCAAAGCATCATTGATTAATTCAATATCCCTAAATGATCTCAATATTTTCAGAATTCTGCAGGAACCTCTAGAATCTTCTAGAACCTTCTAGACCCTTACTCACCTCCAACTCCCACTTCTCCTTCGTCTTCTCCTCTCCTCCAGATGCTCCTTCCTTCCTCTTTGCCTTCTTACAACACTCTCCACCGCCACTGCAACTCTTCGAAGCTCCACACGTCGGTCCCCCAGCCTTTTTCCTTTGCTCCGCCCACGCCTCCGACCACTTCCCAACATAGTATCCGTCCAACTGTTGCATCTCCTTCTGCGCCTCCAACAGATCCTTACTCTTCTTATACTGTTCCATCACCGCCTGATTATCCTTCAGAATCCTCTTCGTCATCTCGATTTGCAACATTCGTTGATTGTACTCCTCATTAATATGCTTCGCGAGTTTTGTCTTCCTGCTCCCTGTTAGTGGGTGGACACCTTCTATGATATCCGTCCGCAGAGATTTTATGGCTTGGGCATCTTCTAAAATATTCTCGCAAGATGAGTTCACAAGTTTCGTAATCTCCCGGTGGAATTGTTCCACTAGTTGATCTCGATGCGCAACCCAGTCGTAGAGGTTGTTGATCTGACTTGTTTCGAACACAGGATTGTCTTTCGAGAAGAGGGGTTGACTGAAAAATTTAAATTTTCTTGGGTGCAATTTGTCTAGTCAAGGAAAAAATTCCCCTCGAAACGTGCCTAAAATCAAGTTTCTAGCTCTATTTTGAGCTGAGTTACAGCCTCTCAAAATTTCAAAAAAGCGAGAGAGCGTGAGAATGTGAGAGACGCAGACAACGAGGGTGTCTGCGTCTCTTAAGGAGTGCGCTTAACTTTGAACGCGTTTATCTGAAAAAGCGAGAAAGCTACGAAAAAGTGAAAAACTACAAAAGTCTGAAAATTTTTGGGCTCTACATTTCTGTGATTGACAACTATTTGATAGCTGCCCTAGTTATCGAGATAGAGATGGTCAAGGTACATCGCAAGGACTGAATCGAATGGTTTTCGTTTCGAAAGAAAATCACTGTGAAACAGAAATTTTCAAAAATGTCATTCAGATTTTTATTAGTTTGCAAAATCTGACGCCGCAATCCTAATATTCAAAAGTTTTGAAATCACCTTTGCTCAGCATTTTCTCAAGTTTACTGGCTGCTGAGGCATTATTTCGAATCAGAACTTTCACAGTTTCAATTTTTCTGGAAACATTGGTAATGGAAATCTTGTTAATACTTTTTCTTATTAGTACTATACTTCATGTGCAATTTTTTTGAGTATCATAATCATTTTTGAGTACCAAAACCATACTAAAAAGAAAAAATATAGAAAATTAGGCAAAAAACGCAACAACAAAA
The DNA here is from genome assembly GCA_963932045.1 of Caenorhabditis sinica. NCBI lineage: Eukaryota > Metazoa > Nematoda > Chromadorea > Rhabditida > Rhabditidae > Caenorhabditis > Caenorhabditis sinica. Next base: position 7,565,826 of record OZ009940.1, on the reverse strand, counting down.
AAATCTGAAATTTTCTGTTTCAAAGTTTTTATTTTTTGACTAAAGTTTCTGAAAATTGTTTTGGATTCTCTTTTCATGAACCATAATAGCGATCAAAAAGCTAGCAACTACAAAAATGTAAAATTTTTTGCTCTATATTTTTGTAGTTGACAACTTTTCCATAGCTTTCTTTGTTATTGAGATACTTGCGTTCAAAGCAAATAGGCTTCAAAATCTAACAACAAGAGCAATAACTCAATTCGCTATCATTCTAGAAATTCGATCCATGGCTCTTTTTTGGGGATTTTTTTTCATTTTCAAGTTTTTTAAAACTCACTCATTAGTGAACCATGATTCCAGTGCATCCCTAACAAATGCCACATATCCTTGAGCCTCATCTTCATCATGCTCCGATAGTAATGCTTTGGCGACCAAGTTCACGATCAACTCTTTCGGCTCATAGCCAACAGTGTTGGCATCCGCCTCTGTGATAGGCATATTTTGAAGGTCCTTGAGATCTGAAATTTTCTCGAATTTTTGGGGGTTAGTACCAGTTTAGAGAGGAGAAAAATTTGAAGGGACGAAAAATAGGTCGAGAGTAGGTGAAAGATATCAAAAGGACCCTTATCAAGGAACCTTAAAGTTTGAAAATTGTGGAAAAATATTCAAAAAAAAATTAACAAGATTTTTCATTTAACAAAAAGAATGAGGATGAAATGCATTATAAAGGAGGGAACCCAAAAAAAAGAACTAACAAAAATTTTAACAAAAAATTGAAAAAAGGAGAAGGCAAATTTTCGGTTTTCAAGGAAGAGAGACCGTAAATAAGGCAACTGGGGTTGTGAAAAAATTTTTGGGTGGGAAATTGAAAAAATACGGGGTTTCTAGTTGGGAGAAGCTATGGGTCAATTTAGGGAGAAAACCGGATAACTTTAAATTTTGAGCTAGGCAATCATGAATTGACAGAAAAAGGATTTTTTCAGCATAATCTGAGCAATCATGAAGAATCTTAGAAACTTCGAGATTGCTCAGGTTTACGCTGAGCAACCTGATCAAATTCGAATTTGAAAAAACCTGAAAAAATTTGAAAAAAAAATAGGAAAAACAACCGATAGGAAAGATGGAGAAGGGACCACACAACACTATACAATACAACATCGAAAAATTGAAAAATTTGCAAACTGAGCAGTCTCAAAATGACTTCAAATATACTGATTGACAGCGTTCCTCAATCCTTTCATCACTCCATCATCCATCTTCAATCTATCCATTTGATGCCTCGACATTCCAAGACCCCTCCTCAAAAATCCAGTCTCCAGAATCGAAACTTGTCTTTCTTTCGCCAGAAAAGCTTCCTCAGATTCCACTAACTTCTCCGAGATTTCCTTATTTTTCTTCTCCAACTCCTGTACTCTCTCGTTGAGAATCCTCTTCTGTTTGGACTCTTTTTCTTCTCTCAACATGGTATTTGTTGAGAAGACGGAGACGAGACGGTTGGTGAGCTCTGTGGCACGGGCTCCATCTCCACCGGCGGCGTCGAAAATGGCTCGAGCCAGAAGGTCGCGAAGATCTTCTGGAGTTTTTTGGTCAGTTGAAGCGGATTTCGTGGGCGAAGTAGTCGCATTTTGGGGTACTGTAGATGCTGGGGTGGTGGTAGCTGGGGTAGTTGTATTGGACTTTGGAGCAGCAGCGGCGGATCTAGAAAAATGAAAATTTAAGAATGCATAGTTTTGTAATTTTTGATGTTAAGAAGGTGTGTTTTAGATTTCAAGGTTATAATACAGCAAACATTTAAAAAAGTTTGTAAGTCTGAAATTTTTGGCGAAGTAGTGAATTTGTGAAAATTGAAAAAAATCTTCAAGAGATATACAAAAAAGTTTAGCAAAATTTCACATTTTTAAAATGTTTTGGTATAGTTCAGTATTTCAGTAGTTTTGTTGGACAAATCGTTGGACAAGTTTCAGCCATAATTTTGAAGATTTTCAAGAAATTTATTGAATTCGGTACTTTCAGAGAAGGTGGAATTAAGTTTACAAAATGTTTACTGTTTCATAATTTTTGTGAAACAGTGAAATTTTCGTTTTTGATTGGTCTGAACTGCAAAATCAGCAAAAGAAAGATGAGAAGTTGCCTTTGATCCCCGTGGCCAAATATGTGAAAAAAAATGGGAGGAGTCGAAGTCGTAAATTCTATTTTGGAGTTTATTCTCAGGGTTGTTCGTTATTTTATCCAAAACTATTTCAAATTTTTTTCACCACGAATTTTTCAAAGGTTCATGAAATTCTAAACTTATGAAGATTCATGAACCGAAAAAACGTATGTGCTAGCAAAAATATCAAGAGATAACTATTATAGTTTCAAAATGTTACTGTTTTTAACTTTCGGTGAAACAGTAAAATAATATGAGTTCTTCACTTTCATAACGATCAATGTATCCAAATGATAAAATTTTTCAAAATCCTCAAATCTTTCAAAACCGAAAAGCATCAAAATGTCTCTAATTTATTTGTGGATGAACCGCAAACTCGAGTCGAATTATGTTTTTCAATCAGCCCAAACTTTTTCCATAGCAATGAAACAGGAAAAATTTTTGAAGAATTGAAGCGTTTTGGAAAATAAGATCTTGCTGAAAATTGGTACCCTGGTACTTTCGGACATCCTAAACACAAAAATCAAGTTTTTAAGTACGCAACACAAACCGTTGTCGAGTTAGGACCATTTGGAAATCAAACCGTGGCACACGCTAAGGGCTGATTCGGATCAATCTTTCAAAGTATGATAAGTCAGAGAGTTGGTTCTGCGGACCCAAAAACTTGATTTTTGTGTTCAACGTGTCCACAATACACCAGAACATCGTTATTCAGAAAGTTCCTAAACAATATAGTCATACATTGAACTCAAAGCGTTTCACCAGATTTCAGATTCTGGTAAAACTGAAATTTTTGTAACTTTTAAAATTGACTTTTCGACTCCAAATATGAAAGAAAAACTTACTTCTCCTCTTTCTTCTCCTCCTTCTTCTTGAACACCTGCGCCATCTTCTTCTCCAACTCCTTATTTGGTGGTCCACTTTTTTGTCCTCCATTCTTGCTCGAAATCTCTCTTTTCAACTTCTCAATCTCCTGTGCGTGTCTCGCTTTCATCACATTTTCAGTGATTTCCATCCGTTGTTTCATCTCTGACAACTGTTTTTCCCTCTCTTGAATATTCAAATTCGCAACAAAAAGACGTTGTTCTAGTTTTCGAGCCGATTCTCCGGTGTATGGTGCATTGGCCAGATTGAAGAAATTTCGGGTTTTTCGATTGTTCGCAATGGTTTGGGCCAAGGATTCGGCGGCGGTCTTGTTGATTGAAGGGCTGAAGAAAAATAGTTTCTTTTTGTTGGAAATTTTTAAAAAATGAAATTTTCAAATTACAACGAACTAGTGACTGTAACGTCGTTAACCTACTTGATTAATTGATTCTGAAACAGAATCAATTTTTGGAAATTTCTCCATTTTTGAACAACGGATTAGAAGAGTAGGTTTTCAGAGAATTCAGATTTTGTGACAGATTCTTGTTTACAACTAGTAACAGATTTTCAATTCCTGTCGTGGATCAAACTACCAGAAATTTGTTCCGTTTCAGCAAAAAAATGGAAAAAGGGAACTTTTTAACATATTAATGATTCTTTTCGGTGATCAGATCATATTGACCAGAATGTTGAAATCGAAATCGAAGGTTTTTCAAAACTACTGTAGCGTTATTGCGTCAACATCAGCGGTCAGTAGGCTTTAAAGGCGCATGGCATTATTTGAGAGGATATCTCGTTAGGATAAAGTGCTGACGCTTTTCTCGTGTTTTCACAGGAAATCCTCTCTAGCAGCTCCATGCGCATTTGAGTCCAACAGACTACGGACGGCTTGTGGAACTCATAAAGTGTAGTATATTACATTAATAAAACTACAAATCTACTATTTTCGACTGCTGAAACAGAAATGTTGAAATTTATTATATATTGGAAGATTTAGAAAGCGAACATTTTTCGAAAATTCACTGTTTCAGTAGTCAGTAAAACGGAAATTTTTTGAATTTTCAGCAATTTACGATGGGTCTTTTCAGCAATATATGATGGTGCATAAAGTTTAGAAAAACTCACACTTTAAATTTCTCCTCATCGCCATCATCATCCATGGGAACCAAACTGAAATCGATTCCCCTATCATCAGCCTCCTTCAATGCATCCGCATAATAATCAGCCATCCGTTGCTTCGTGGTCTCCATTGAAGGCAAGAATGTCTTCAAATCTTTGATATTTTGCATATTGTGATCTTCATCATCTTCCATAGCATAACCTCTTTTTCTCATTCGCATGGCAGCTTCCTCATGCTTTATATTGATTTTCACTTGATTGATGAGCTTCTCGAATGCTGTATTGACGACTCCCGCGGAGAAACTGAGTTTGTGGAAGAGACGAGCAACGAGACTGTCCGAGACGATGGAACTGAAAAAGTTGAGAATGAGCTGAATCTTCAAAAATGAGATAATGGGCATATTCTGAGTTAATCAGATAGGCTATCCAAGAAAAGTTTTGATGTAACATTTTTGAAACTGTAAAATTTTTTTGCATTTTTCAAAAGTTCGCTGTTGCAGAATTGATAATATTACCACTTTCTGAAATGTGCCTTCGATTATCATTCTGAGTGGCGTGCATAGTATGCATATTATGCTCAATTATCTCAAAAAAATTCAAAAGTTTTACTGTTTCAATTGAAATATCAAAATTTTCCAAAATTCAATTTTCTAATGAGTTCATGATATTCGATTCTAAAAAAGTTCATATTTGTCAAAATATTCAGAACTCCTTTTGTGTCTCTTATCTTCCGGATATTCCGTTGAAACTTGGATAACATTCACAATTTCTATTGTAACCCTTCAGTTTTGGGACGTTTTCTTCTGCTAATGTCAAGAAAGCAATCTGTAGGCAGATGGATTTCAAAGCTCATGGAGTTATTGAGTAGGACACGAAAAAAGGTTCAAAATTTTACGATAGACTGATAAGCACATTTTCCGCGTCCAAACGAGATATCTTCTCAAATAACTTCATGCGCCTTTAAAGCCAACTGACAACAGACGGCAGCGCGGTAATTTGAAAAGTCAAAAAAGTTTTCCTAGTTTCTACTGTAACTTAACAGTTTTTCGAGTCTTTTCTATACTAGTATAATCTTCCTAGCTCCTCGGAAATTGAAAACGTTCATTGTTTCTCACTTTTCAGATAGAAATGCCTCCTGACTGCACGCACCGACGAGCTGATTATTGGGAAAAAATCACGGTTTCACAAATATTTCTTTCATTTGAGAACATAGGCAATTTTGATAGACGGAAAGATTGTTGTTATAAACTGATATAGGGCCCCCCCCCCTCTTCCTATATTTTAACACTTACCTAATAGTCTTCCCCTCCGACGCCGTACTACTCTTCGCCGCTGCAACCCCTTGCGCCACAGCCATCCCTCTTGCAGTCGCCTCCGCCTCATCGAGCCCCTCTCCAAATGTTTCCATACTCAAATTCTCCAATTCCGTCTTCATCTCCTCCACCACTTTCTTCACTTCTCGATGCTTTTCCTGTACGATTTCCAACTTTTCCTTGTATTCCTGCTCGATTTCCTGAATCTTCTTGGTCTTTTCTTTTCCTCTTTTTCCATCAAGGAGTTGAAGTCTGAGATGACGAATCAGGTCGGCGTTGCGACGTCGTTCATCGTTTGCGTAGTCCTCTCCAGAGATGTATCGTTCGACGAGGACTGCGTAAGAGGCTTGCTGCTCACCGAAAAGATGGGTCAGTTGGCGATTGAGGCGAGAGATTGTGGGGTCGATTCTGGAAAAAATAGAAGATTAGAAGAGCAAGGTTCACTGAAACAATGAGTTTTGGTGGTCCCCGAGTTTTCGAAACTGGCGTTTCAGCAACTAAAAGATTTCGCACGTGAGACTCGAAACTGCGACATTTCGAAACTGCGAGACTTCGCAACTAATAGTTTCAAAACCATGATGATTCGCAACCACCAGTTCTGAAACTGGTCTTTTTGAAACCTAATTTTGTAACTGGTGTTTTCGTGTTCAGTTTCTGATACAAAAAAAACCAGTTTCCAAACTAGGTTTCAAAACGACCACTTTTGGAACTACTAATTGCGAAACATCATGGTTTCCGAAACTACTAGTTGCGAAGTCACGCAGTTTCAAAATATCACAGTTTCGAAAATTCGCAGGAGCTGTCTTGGTAGTAAAACTTTTCAGTTTTCAGGAAATTTGTGAAAAAATTCTTTCTTGAAATTTTACTGATTCTAAATTATTGCTAAATCTAACAAACTCCAATTTGTTTAATGGGAGTTTGAACCGAACTGTAAAATTATTTAACCTTTCTTCCAATTTCCAAGTTCTAGTGTTCGCTTTATAGTGAGCGCCCGTTGTGACTTTCGACCCTATGTTGAACCATTTTTTTCAAAAATTGACAAAAAATTCGGTTTCGAAAATGAGTTTTTGAAACTAACGGTTGTCATAAGCAATGCCTCTAGACATGTTTCTACAAATTTCTTGAACCTGTTCAAGCGCATTGGTCAGATTTTCAAGTTTTAAGATAACTTCTTGAACTATTCATCTTTTTTTTTAAATGTTACTGTTTCTAAATTGTTTTTAAGCTTAGTTTATATATACCAATACGTTTAGGGACATCGAAACCCAAGCTAAAAAACCTTTTTCCAATTTTGAATTTCTACAACAGTACTCACGATCTCTCCATTTCCTTCAATGTCTGCTCAAACTGCCGATACTTCTTCATCAATATATTCAATGTCAACTTTTCCTCAACCCTCTCTGAATTCGATAACTCTTCCACTTCCTCCACTTCCATCTCAATTCCCTTTCCAATTTTCATCTCAATTTTCTGATGTCTCTCTTTCATCAAATCCAACATTGTCTCCGACTCTTTCTTCAATCCATCCATCTTATCCGTGAACTTCTTCAAATCATCCTTCATTTGATCGATTTCAGTTTCTCGTTCCTTATAAAGATTCTCGATGGACTCCACTTCTCTCTTATCCATCAGTCCGGTTTCTACCAATTGTGTCGTCATCCATTTCATTTTGTCAACGAATTCCGACCGTAGCCCAATACCGTCTTCTTCTGCTTGGGTGCATCTCTCGATGACATCTTCTAGATGTGTCATTTGAGAATCCAAGAGGGTTGTGATGGTGGATAACTCGTCGACGAGATGAATGATGATGTCGTTGGCAATCTTGTTTGGATTAGGGGTCCTGAAAAAGTTTGGAATGAGTTTCGGAGCTGATATTCTGGTTGATTCTTGGGTGCTGGGGTGTCAAAAGTCGGTGACACAGACTTTGGAGGTCTTTAGGCTTACGGAATATCAAGATTCAGAAATCCAGCCGTGACAGGGTGTGGTAACTAGAATACTGAATTTCATACATTTAGAGAAGAATATTTCATAGAAAATTGAAAAATTGAAGTAGCAGAACTGGAACAAGTCATGCAGAAGTTCTTTTGTAAGTTCTTTTTCGAAACATTTCCGAACATGAGCAATGTAAAATTACCGTAGAAATTTCAACCATCAATTTTTAAAAGACAGCATTTCAAAAGTCGAATTTTTGGAACAGTAAATTTTTCGTTTGAGATTTCAACAATTAAATACAAAGATATTCCAAACGTGCACACATGATCGGTTCAAAATTAATTCTCCATCAGTTATATCATTTTTTTGAATTCTCACTATTTCAAAAATAGTTTATAAAAATTCGAAATCCGACATGTTCGATTCTTGTGACAAGGTATTACAAAAACTGCAAAAAAGTACAAAAATGTTCTGTGAAAGTTGTTCTAATGTCTTCTATGAGTATTCTAACAAATCTTTCATTCTTTGGTATTCTTCATTAATAAGCTAACATTAGTTAAAACTGGTTATTTTTATTGAAAATGGCACTGACCTATTCTGAAAGTTTCCAGGGTCAAAACACAAAATGTATACATTTCAGTTTTTTTTCAGTTTCAAAAATACTGATTTTAAACTACTGTTGGAAATACGTCAATAAAAAGCACAACGAATTTTTGTCGCCATAAAACTATTGAAAAATGATCCTTCAATCTGGATTTTTGATACATTTCATTCTGAGACCTTCAGAATCTCTCCTGAAACTTCAAGGATCTTGTAGATCAGAATCTCTAATTTTCTAATTTTTAAAATAGTTATTTCTGTTTCAAAAGTCTAGTATTCATATTTCGAATGACTGATGTTCAGTTGATTGATAATGTGCTGCCAAGACATGTCTTAGATTTTCTAGAATCTTCCATATTCTTGAACCCAACAATACAATTTTCTAAAAAAAAGTCTGTTTCAAAATTGGTAGTAAAATTTCAAGGTTCCAAATTGTTCAATAGTTATTGTCTTTTTGTCAGAAAACTAAAAAAATCGCTTAACACCTGAGATTTTTGGCAAGCTGTATTTTCTAGACTTCTTTAATAGTCCTAGATCCGACAGACACTTCTACAGTACTCCAAGTCTAAGCCCTAGGACCCCCCCCCCCCAAACTCACAATGTTCTCTGATACTCGTTCTCCAACACCTTCAACTGTTCCTTCAACTCTCTCAACTCTTTTTTCTTCTCCGCCAATTCTTGCTCATTAGCCGACAATACCGGTTTATGAGCAAACGCCTCCTTCATATTCTTCGTCTTCCAATTCGCTCCATCCACGATCTTCTTTGTTTCCCCGAAAGTTTCAATACTCATTGCCTCTAAATTCGCCTTCAATTCCTTGACATTCTCCTGATTCTTCGTCATTTTTTTCTCGATTTCTTTCATTGTTTTCAGGAATTGTTCTTGAATATCTTCGAGACTAACATCCGGTATTTCCTTGTGTTTTCGCAGTTCGGTTTGAAGAGTTTGAATCCTGTCGGCTGCTTGCATACGGTCCATATTTGCAGATTTCTCGGCAAGAACTAGCATATCGATTAAACGGGAATTGGTTTTCTGATAGGTCGCCAGGGCGGAGTAGCACTTGACAAGCTGGATGTTGAGACGGTCGATTTCAAAGTAGAGAGTGCTGAAAAGGGATTACTGTAACTCAAGTTCTGTGAAAATAGTCTAACTCCCAACCCATAGTACGGTAATCTTTGGATTACTGTAGGTCAAAAACCGTTGTTCGAATTTTTTCTTGATGATTTATTCCTGTCTATTAGCGATATTCCCCATGGGGTAACGCGCTCCATCGCCAACTTGGCTGAAATTTGAATTTTCAGCTTTCCCGCCGTTTTGAAAACAGCGAAACATGTTTCGGTGGGTGCGTGAACTCCTCATGGACTATTCAACTGCTGCCCGTTGTCCACGAGGAGTTCACGTACATACCAAAACATGTTTCACTGTTTTCAAAACAGCGGGATAGCTGTAAATTCAAATTTCAGCCAAGTTGCCGATGGAGCGCGTTACCCCTTATGGAGTATCGTTTATAATTAACGATTTGTGTTCAAAAAAGTTTGCTTAATGTTGAAAACTGTCGCCCTTGAGATTTCAAATTTTGCAAAAAATTTTCCGTTTCAGAATTTTAATTTTTCTGACAATTATTCTTCTGAACTGATCCTTTTAGGCCAACGGATGCATTATGAACGATAATCGAAATTGTAAAGAACATTAGAATACTGTAATTTGACCAAAATCAGGATTACTGTACTCCCCTCTTGGGTCCAGTACCACCCTCAGAGTACTATAATCTTTATTGGATTATCGTACCTCAACTGTCGCCCTTGTGATTTCAAAATTTCCCGTTTCAAAATTTGAACTTTTTTGACAATTATTCCTTTGAACTGATTCTTGCTGCGGATGAAGAGAATTAGATTACTAAACTTTAACCAAAATCTGGATTACTGTACTTCTACTCTCAGAGTACTGTAATCTTTTCTGGATTATCGTACTTCAACGATGATCAACTAGAGCAACTTGAACCTAAAGTCGCCTGGACAATTAAACTTCTACTAGGCTTATTATAAATTGGGATATACTTAAAATGGCTAAATAGGTTACTGTACTTTTCTGAAGGGGGGGGGGGGGGGGGTGGGGGTTACTGTAGTCCATCGATCTATTGTTATACATCTAAGTCTAGTTCCGAATAGACATCAATACTCATACTAGATCCTTTATTGATTTATATGTTATCGCTCTAGATTACTGCACCCTTCCCCATTTAGACTACAGTAATAAACTCACTTCAAATTCGGATCATCGGTTTTTCTCCTCTCCGCCAACTCTTCTTGTGCCTCTTGCTCTTTCTTCTTCCTCTCTTCCACCACTCTCTTTGCCTCGTTTGCCTTTCGTTCCTCCTCTCTAGCCTCCATCTCCTCCAATTTTACTTCCAGTCCTAAAATTTCTTGATCCTTGATTTGCAGCGTTCTCTTGGCTTCATTAAGACATTCCTCGAGAACATCGGTCATCGGTTCCACTAAATTTTCAGTGTCTGGATTTGGGGATTTCGGGGAAACAGAAGACGTCGTTGAGGATGCTGAAGGGGGTACCGGGGTGTCCAGAAGGGCAATGAGGGATTGAGGAACCACAACATCAGTACAGAAAACTTGCATCCCAATCCTGATATCATTCAACGACCCAACCACTTTTTTCAATTCTGCAGTCGCCTCGTGTGCTTCCGATCTCTTATCATCATAAGCCTTCTCAATGTCCTGAAGACGATCCCTTCGATTTCTCAATTTCTTGCCTTCAATCAATTTCAATTGATAATTCTTAATGGTTTCCGCGAATTCCAATTTTTCAAGGATTGCTTTTTCCTCACGACGAATATGCATTTCTACTAGATTCGTGTAGGCCTTCGCTTGGGCGTTCAGGGTTTTGTGGAGGCGAGCGTGTTGTTTGGTGAGCGTCAGCACGGCGGGGCTCACGGAATCGGGGCTGAAAAAAGCATGGGGTTACTGTAGTTGGAAAGAAATTATTGTAGTTCATTCTTCAGAGTTTGGGTTACTGTACTCTCACCACTGTACTTGGTTACTGTTTCTGTAACTTTTGTTATCTCCCTAGTTCAGTTTTAACGTTGGTTTGCATATTTCTTGAAGGAAACCGTCTAATGTGTTGTGACTGTGTGCTTACAGTACTAAAGATGTTTGTAATCGAGGACTACTGTATTTTACGTTCCTTTTGATAAGGTTACTGTCATCACAAGGCCGGCTGAAATCCTAGGTATCGGGACAGGGAGATTTGTTTTTTTTTTTGTAAGAAATATCGATGGAGAACACTGACAACTAGAAATTGTGATAATTTTATAAGGAAATTTTATAACAGAAAAGTTTTTTTACAGTTTTCAATATATACACCATATACAGGTTTTCCGAAAAACCCAAATTTTGACGATTGAGAACTCTGAATTTGATGATTTTTACTGTACAAAAAGTTTTCTAGGAATCGGAATATGACAACTTGTCAGCATTGAGAACTCAAAAACACAACATTGTCAATGGTCAATTCGGAGGCAGTAAAACTTTAGAGAATCATGGGATATCCAATTTAGGGATTATAGGATTCTAAGCTTTCATGATTTTGTCACAACCCAAGATTTTGAATTTCTTAAAATACAAATGATATTTGAAAAACGTCAAGAGACGGAAAAGTTGACACCATGGATCTTTTAATGAGAAATTTCAAAAATTAAGAATAACTTCAAGTACCAGAAAACCTAGCAAAAGTAAAAATTGATATTCTGACTACTTTGAAAGAATATCTGGAAACGGTGATAATTTTTTGAACATTTCAAAATGTTGAGAATTGTTTTTTGTTCAGATTATGATATGACGAAGTGAGAATCACAATATTGCCAAAATGTTCACTGTTTCAAAAGTTATTCATCAAATTTTTGGTTTTCCGCAAAATAATGAACCCATATTCCACAATTTCAGTATTTTCCAAACATTCCATTTTATTGATTACAGTGCTCCAAAATTTTGCTGTTTCTAGTGTAACCCAAGATAAATAAGTATCAGTTACTGTAGTTGGGAAATGATAGAAGAAGTAAAATTTCCAAAAATTCAACTCACTCTTCCCTATAAGCCTGCTCCAATTTTGCTTGAAGTTTATCGAAACTCTCGATTGAAAGATCTGAATCCACTAATCCATCTTGAGCTGTTGCTCCAGCTCCTGTTTCAGCCTCCGACATTATTCTGGTTCTTCCTCTCCTTTGTGACCTCCGTGGGGTACGGTACCTGAAAATTGTTTATTTTCAGTTCAATTTTTTTCAAACAAAATAAGACTCTCAACGGTAAAAACGAAGGAGGCAAATTAATGAAAGAGCGTAGAAACAGTAAGAAAAATGCGGGAAATTCAAAAAATTATGTCCATGGAGAAAGTTGAAAAAGATCGGAAAATGGAAAAAATAAAGCTTGAAAAAAAATGAAGACTTGTAATTTGTAGTTGGGAGACCGGAAGGAGACTTAGAATCGTAATGAGAAGAAGAAAATGCAATTGTACTAATGAGAGAGAAATAGCAGAAAAGAGTGAGACGCAGAGAAACGAGAGTGTCTGCGTCACTGGGAAAGTTTTAAGCCTCATATCTCAAAAACCGCCACAGCTACCAAAAAGTGGTTAACTACAAAAATGTTCAGCTCAAATTTTTACACATATTTGTAGTTTTCAACTTTTTTCTAGCCTTCACGGTTCTCGGGATACATTCAAAATAAGCTAGACGGGGTGGGAGAGAAGAGAGACGCAGGCAACGGGAGTACTCTCGCTGTCTGCGTCTCCCCTCTCTGTTGGGAAGGGCGCCAAACTTTGAGCGCGCGTATCTCAAGAACGGAAAGAGCTAGAAAGAAGCTGAAAACAACGAATGTATGTAAAATTTTGTGATGAGCAACTTTGCAGTTGACAACTTTTTGATAGCTATGACGGTTTTTGGGATACAACGGTTCAAAGTTTAGAGGAAGGTAGATAGACTCAGACGCAGACGACGAGAGTGTCTGTGCGGCTGGTCTCGGCTGAGGAAATGAAAAGGGGTGCGAAGAAGTCGAAAAGGTGATAGATCAAAATAAATAAGAAAATATCAAAATTGTACAGTAAAGTATGGAAAAAGTGGAATCATTTCGGCTTGGCCATCTCCGACAAATCACTAGCCATTGATGAGAACTCGCTATCTTCTTCATCAGATTCTTCTGGACATCCGGACATCTGGATTTTTTCCTCGACCAACTTTTTCTCTTCCTCCTCCTCCTTCCTAGCAGCCACCAAATCCACCAATTTTCTTGAAAGTTCCAACTCCTTCTCCAGCTGGGCGATTCTCTTATCCTTCTGTCTTGCCTGCACCTTGGCGGTCCTCAAGTACTGTTCAACACTATCCAGTGATTCATGAAGATTCAAAAGATTATCCTTCAAACGAATATTCTCGGCTTGAAGAGGTGCTTGATCCTTCAGAAGTTTCTTAAGACCGCGAAGTTCGATTTCTTGCTCGCCAATGACTTGAAGGGATTTTTGGTACTTTTCGGAGAGTTCTTGGACTTTTTCATCGTCTTGTACGAATTTCTCATTGCGTTTTCGTTCTTCGTAAAGGAGATCAGTCATTTTGAGAAGTTCGGTGTCCATTTTTTGTAATTGGTCTTGTTGGGATTGGACTTGACGTCGAGATGCATCGAGTTTCAGGGTGAGGGTGGCGATTTCGTCGTGGGAGGGTCTGGAAAAATTAAAGTTACCGGATAGGCAAGACCTACTAATTGAAATCTAGAAAAGGTTTTTCAGTAGTAAAGGTGAAATGGTAAACATTTTTGTGATATAATTTTTTTCTTAAAAACCACAGCTTCCCGAATATCCAGTTTAGAAATTTTTCCGACGTTATATTTCTGAATCAATAAATCTGAGATTTGTAAAATGTTCACTGTTTCAAACTTGCAACGAAATTTCGAAGGTTTTCAAATTTATTGATTCCGTCATTTATCAAACAATCCAATTTCTATTTTCGAAATTCTTCCGAATCCTTCTGGATCCCAGCGATCAAAAATCTGATTGTCATTGTCGATGCACCAAAATCAAAAAATGACTGAAAATTGACAATATCCGTGTTTCCAAGAGAAAAAAGAAGATTCTTCGAACAGTTCAACTTTTTCTGAAAATTGGGGCAGACTATATCGACAGTGAGAATTTCGAATATGAAATAAAAGTCTGCCACATTCTCACGTAACTCGAGTTATGGGTCATCAAAATTGAAGCCAATACCTATTTATTTTGCTGATTTTAGAGAACCCATATTTCAGCTTTTACAATGCTTTTACAAAATTAGGTATTTTCAAAAAGTATGTTTTTTGTTTTTTGAAAAGGAACAATTTTGATTTCTGAGATTCAGAAGGATTTGGAAGAATTACAAACATTGAAATTGGAATGTTTGACAATTTCTTATTTAACGTATTAGGTGCACGCCAGATCAATAAATTTGAAAACTTTCAAAATTTCATTGCAGTTTTGAAACAGTGAATAAGTTCCAACAATCTCAGATTTATTCATACAGAAGCAAAACATCGAAAAATGGTCTGAACCGGATTTTCGGAAAGCTGTGATAAAAAAATATGTACAGAGAAACACATTAGCATGAGAACATCATCAAATAGTCGCAATTTTTCAAAATTTGTACCGAATTCAAAACAGGAAACATTTCGAGATGCCGGGTTTTCTTCTTCAGAATAGAAAATTTCAGGTGGTTGAGAGATTCTGGATAAGGGTTCCCATCCGGTCAGTAATTTCTACATGAAACTTCATATTCTACTTTTCTAGTTGTTCTAGTAAATGGACACTCTCAATATTAGTTTTCCTCGAAATCCATTAGAATCCCAGTTTTCGAAAAAATAAAAAATTTTCAGTTTCAAACGTTGGACGAAATATCTATCATTCTTAAATATTTTAATTCTCCGTCGACCTGATAACTATTTTAAAAAGTTATTTATTACTGTACCTTCATCCCCCCTTTTTTAAGCCCCGCCCCTTTTCCCAAAAATCAAACACTCACATCTCTATCTTCCGATACCCCAGTTTCTTGTTGATATCCATCAAATTTTCCGATGGCATCATTGGATTTTGAATCGTTTCCACATCCATCTGTTAAAAGAAATTAGATTTTAAAAGTAAGAAAATTAAAGATAAAGGTATTAAAAAGGATCCAATATCAAGTTTGGAACCTAAAAATTGATAAGAAATCTTCGAAAAATGTGGAAAAATATCTTCATTTTTATTGCAAAATCAGGAAATTTTTCGGGGTACGGACATCGGGACAAACAGAAATTACGACAGGAATTATGAAAAAATAGAGCTTTTGAGATCACTACGGATAGAAAAATGACTAGATTTGGGGGAAAATGACTAGCAAAATGGGAAATTTTGAGATTTTATGAGTGAAAAATGACAAGAATTGTTAGGTTTTTCGGACAAGAAAATGGCTACAACTAGAGAAAAATGAACAGTAATCTATAAAACATGAAATTTTTAAAATATAGGTTTCTGAATCCTGGTTTGAGAATTCAGATGAAAAAGGAAAAAATCTTGATTTGGTCATTCTCAAAATTTCAAGGTTTCAAATGAATGAGAATAGTATTTCAGAATATATAGAGTCAGTAACTCGAATATCAAAATTGTCGAAAATGAAAAACTCATCCATATCACTTCTCATCTCTCAAAACCTCCCCATCAGAATCATCGAGATGACGCCAGCCATCTGAATCTCCAGAATCCTCGACGGCGTCAGAATTCTGGATAACAACGTCTTCTGACTCCTCGACGTCTCTAGAATTCTCAATCTCCATCTTCAACTTCTCCAACTCATCATCTTGCTTCTCCAGAATCATCTGAAGCTCATTGACCTCTTCCAAGTGCTCTTTCTCCAAAATCTTCTGATTCATCTTCAGATTCTCGATGACGTCTTCAAGATTCTGAATCTTCGCTTTGGCTTCGTTGACGTCAGCGTTCATTTGAATCATCTTTTTTCTTGATTCATGGAAGTAGACAGTAAGATTAAGAATCTTTTTCGCGTCTGGAGTTTTGACGTCTTCTAGTTCCTCACGGAGTCTTCTGAGGTCTTCTAGCTCTAGCTCTTGTCGTCCGATGACAGTTAACGCCTTCTGAAACTCGACGTCGGTAGAGTTGAGAAGTTTTTGGACTTCGAGATGGGCGGTTTTGTGCAATGTGGATTTGGTCTGGAAATGGGAAAGGATGAGATTCTTGAAATCAAGCTAACATGGAAAACAGATTAAGAAAATGAAACATTGAAATGTTAATGATACATTTTCGAAACCGCAATTTTTTTTTGGAAAATTTCGGAATTTTGGAACGAGACTGACATGGATGCTGTTTTTTCATGGGTTTTGAAGTTCCAAAGATAAAAATACAACTTATGTTTTTTTTTTGGAACTTCAAAACTCAAAAAAATGTATGATGTTACATAACGGAGTAAGCATTAGAAATTGAAAACTTGAAGGTTTGATAAAAAACTTTTCGAACAGTGCACGGTACCCTAGAATCAAAGTAGGGGCAGGTGATGCTGGATTCATCAAATAATTTCTTCCGTTTCAAAATCGGTTGATGAATTTCAAAATTTGGTGAAAAACTAGTTTTTCCCCTATTTTCATATGTTGACACATTTTTATTTTCAGAGATGCAGAATTTCTATGGTTTCTGAATTTTCAGGTTTTCTACGTTCTCATGGATTCCTATTCTATTAGATACCAAAATTTTAGCTGTTTGATTTTTCAGGATATCCAGCTTTTTTTTTAATTTTTCGAATCACCGAACGTCGAACAATCCATTACTTGGAAACTGGAAATGTTAGACTATTATTTCAAAACACTGAATGTTTTTCTATTCTTTCTAAGGTTCTGAACTTTCCAGAATTTTCACAAAAACCGAATTTTCAATGAAATTCTTCATTTTTCAATATTTTAAAAAGGTTTTTGTCGCACCATTAAAAAGTGAAACTTGAAAAATTGAATATGAATTTTTGGAAACAGAAATTTTTCGAAAACCTCCGGCAGAGTTTTTTCTGTTTCAAAAATTTTGTAACTAATTTTGTTCGTGATTTTCCATTAGTAAAATACTTTTTCCCAAAACTAAAAAATGATTTCAGATTTTCCATCTCAAATCCCACTCACCTTCAACTCCTCCTTCTCCTTCATCAACTTCTGAATCTCCTCATTTTTCCTCTTCATCTCCTCTTCAAACTTCTTCTCATCCTCCAATCTCCCCTTCTTCTCCATTTCCAAATCCTTGATAACCATATCCAAAATCCCCGTCGACGTCTCCACTTTCCCATCGGCAATCTTCATTTTCCTCTCAAAATCTTCTGACTTGATTCTGAAGTCCTCTTTGAAAGCCTCTCCAGTTAGGTATAGCCGAGAGTTGTCGCATGTCAAATCCTTGATGTCCACTCTTTGACATTGAATCTTGTGTTTGGCGTCTTGAAGTTCCAGTTCCATGTGGATTTTTGATCTGAGAAATTGAGTGAGAATTTGATGCACTTTAGTAAAAAATGAGCCTTCTAGCTCAATTTTGAGAAAAGTTACAAGGAAAACAAAATTTGGGTCTGCTAAACTACAAACTACAAAAAACACTAGCAGACCAATCGGTCTGCTAGTGCGAAAAATGTAGTTCGTGGTATAGCAGACCTAAATTTTGGATAGCTTTGTAACTTGGCTCAAAATCACGCTAGAAACATGAAAAATATCTTGTTTTTTTATTTTTGTCGTTTTTCGAATCTTTCCTAATATTTCAAAGAAGTTTTGCTAATTGAAAATTAAACTCTAGAAAATGCGTGGGTTAAACCTAATCGAAAAAGAGCAATTTTGACCCGAATATCTGAGATAAACTGTGTTTGATGAAAAACTGAATTTTAAAATATTACTCACGATTCGGTAATAACGTAAAAATTTTCGAAAGCTTGATTACAAACTTTGAAACTGTGAACATTTTTAGTGAAGTGAAAGCACATGAATTTCTCTGAATTTTTTAGTATTCATGTGTCATTGCTAAAACCCTGAATATTCTGAAAAATGCTCAAAGTGCTCAAAATTTGGAAAAAATCTGAAAAAATGAACTATTTTTCGACTTTCTAGCTCTATGCTATCCCAAGTTATGTAAAATACAACATTTGGGTCTGCTAAACTACAAACTACACCTTTGACACTAGCAGACCCATGGGTCTGCTAGTGAATTCTTGTAGTTTTAGTTTAGCAGACCCAAGTTTCGTAACTTTTCTCAAAATCTACCTAGAACCATGAAAAAGTGCTCATTTTTGCCAATTTTTTTCGCTCTATTAGTCCGAAATCAATCCAGAAAAAACTCACAACATTCCCGGCTTCCCCTCATACTTCTTCTCCAATGCCTCCTCCACACTCTTCTTGGCCACCTTCATCTGCTCCAATTCTTGTTTCACCTCCTTCAGTTTCAGCTGGTAGTCGTATTCCATATGCTGCAAGTCATGCTTCATTTGTTGTTGATTCTCGATGGATTCTTGGAGTTGATGCTGGAGGTCTTCTTGGGGAGCGTATCTGAATTAATCGATGAAGAAGTACAGAGAATTTGACAAAAAATAAGCCATTTTTGATGTTTCTAGCTTGATTTTGAGCCGAGTTACCGCGAAGACAAAATTTGGGTCTGCCATACTACAAACTACAAAAAACCACTAGCAGACCAATGGGTCGGCTGTCAAAAGTGTAGTTTGTAGTATAGCAGGCCCAATTTTTCTTTTTGCGGTAACTCGACTCAAAAATAAGCTAGAAACATAAACAATGGCTCATTTTTCAGGATTTTCTCTTATTTTTTAATTTTTCAAAACATATTCTTACGTCTTGGAGTACATATCCATGAACTTTTGGGCTCCCTCGCTGAGCTCTTTGAGTTGCTCATCACTTCGTTTCTGATAGACCTCCTTGATTTGAGTTACAGTATCCTTGGATTCGGGATCTGGATCCATAACAGTAACCCTGAAAAAGTTGGAAAATTGGAAAAAAAAGTGGTCATGAAAAATAGAGATATGAAAAAAGGAGTTTAGACCTTTAAAATGGGAAAATGAGGAAAAATTGGGGGGAGGACCCCCCAAAAAGCAAAATTCATTTATTCAAAAATCCAAAATTTATGGAGTCAAAATACAGTAAAAATAGTGA
This sequence comes from Caenorhabditis sinica, assembly GCA_963932045.1. Lineage (NCBI taxonomy): Eukaryota > Metazoa > Nematoda > Chromadorea > Rhabditida > Rhabditidae > Caenorhabditis > Caenorhabditis sinica. The sequence goes on along the minus strand of OZ009940.1, from coordinate 7,546,693 downwards.
AGAGAAAAGGAAGAAGCAGGTCAAAAATTGGGAAAATCGGGAAAAAATAGGACGAAACATGAGTCAAAATGGGCAAAAAATAATGTCAATTAGGCAAGCTTTATAGTAATTTTGGGGGTGAAAACAGAGAAAAAAGGGTGAAAAATAATGTCAGAATATTGAGTGCAAGGGCGTTTCTATATACAACAAAGTTCCTGAGAAGCGCCGTTCAGAAAAAAGAGGGCCCAATTAAATGGAAAAATAAAGCAGAAAACGAGAAATTTTAGAGTAATATGCAAGAAGGAATTACAGTGAATCTACAGTAAGATCTCGTAAATCCACATTGAAACAGAGAATTTTTTCAAAACAAAAAATTTGAATCTCAAAAGTTTTCAGCGTACATTTACGCGGTCCTACTGTATATTTGCGGGGAAAAGGGAGGGGGGAAGGTTATTAATAGTAAAGGATTGGGTTACTGTAGGTTACTGTAGATGAAGATTACTGTAGCTCCACGATTGACTTAATTGTTCGGTTTTGGCTTGTCCGAGGTGCTGGGTCCGTCCTCTTTCTCATTGTCATTGTCATCAGATGAGACATACGAATATTCGCTTTCCGAGGAATCAGAAGATTCTGAAGATTCTGGAGACTTCTGGAGTCCCGCATCTTTATCTATAGCTTCAAATATCTTGGCCATGATCTTATCAGGAATCACTTTGGGAGCTACAGGTTGCCGGTTCAACGCTTCTCGGGCGCTCTGGTATGGGTAAGGGAAGATTTTAAGTTTCAAATCCCCATTTGGGAGTTGCGGTTTGACATTATCCCCTTGATTTGGTTTTTGAGTTTCTGGAGCCAATGTCTTCTGGGCTTTCTTTGATTCGGGAGATTCTGGAGACTTCTGAAGACGGAGGCCCTCAGCTTCTCGACGCACTCTTGCTGCTACTTGAGACTTTGCCCAATCAAATTCGTTTTTTCGAGGTACTGGCACTGGGTACATGGCGATTCCTGGTGGTCTAGATGGCAAGAATCCGAATCCCATGGGTTGTCCCCAGGGGTTAGAACCCTGGGCGGGCTCCATCCTCCAATCCGTCTCCTGCTTGAATTCAGAATCCAGACGTCTCCAATATCGAGAATCATCAGAATCCTGACGCTTTGAATTTCCGGATCTCGACTCCTTCAATTCCCCCAGAATCTTGTGAATTCTTCGGAATTCTTCTCCATTCTCCGCCTTCAGATTGTGAATCTCCTCCCGATGACGTTGCTCCATTTCAGCCATCTGAGCACGAGATTCCGACATCATTGTCTTCATAATAGAGCCGAAATCCGGTTTTTGGAGTTGGAGACTTTGGAGCTCATACTCGAGCATCTTGACGTCAAGCTCTCTGTTATGAAGAACCACCTCCAGGTCGCGGATTTTTTGAGCATCTGGATACGGATTCTGCTCTTTGAGTTGCTTGATTTCCTCATCCTTGCTCTTCATGACCATATCATAATCCCGAAGTTTTTGCTTTTGTTTCTCCAGTTCCCGCTTGAAACTCTGCATTATCTTACGGTAGGAATCGCAATCCCCTTGAAGCAGGTGAACCTCGTCGTTCATTTTGTACCTGGCTTGGACAAGTTGCTCTGAAAAAATAATGATGAGGTTTGAAAAAAAACAATTTCTAAAAAATGAGCCATTTTCCAAGTTTGTAGCTTAATTTTGAGCCGAGATAATAAGAACACAAATGTTGGGCCTGCTAAACTACAAACTACACTTTTGGCACTAGCAGACCCATTGGTCTGCTAGTGATTTGATTTTTAGTGAGTTTTTTGTAGTTTGTAGTATAGCAGACCCAAACCGGAAAACTCTCATAACTCGGTTCAAAATCGAGCTAGAAACATGAAAAATGGCTCAAAAGTTTGGAAATTCAAATTACAACAGAATAGTCACTAGAATCATACGACAATTCCGTAACAATCTACAAAATTACAAAGCCAAATGGTAAATAATTAGTGTCCAAAAATACCAAGAAATTTTCTGAAAAATGAGCTATTTTTCATGTTTCTAGCTTTGTTTTTGGCAAAGTTGCGGTGAAAATAAAGTTTGGGTCTGCTAAACTACAAACTACACTTTTGACATTAGCAGACCCATTGGTCTGATAGTGATTTTTTGTAGTTTGTAGTTTAGCAGACCCAAATGTTAAAACTCTCATTACTCGGCTCAAAATCATACTAGAAACATGAAAAATGGTTCACTTTTTGTGGCATTTTTCAGTGAATTTATTACAATAAATTTTTGATTATTTGTCAGATTACCAAATAAAGTATTGGCTTTGAAAATCTCACCTTTCAATGCGACGATCTCCCGATTCTGTTCCGACAGCATACGCTGATAGGCCTCAATCTCCAAATGTTCCGAGCTACCTGAATTATTTAAAGATGACTACTGCTCATTCAAAAATTGCTCACTTTTCTGACTGAGGTTTCCTGATGGAGTGACGCTGCTTAGCATTATTTTGTATTGGACATTTTCCGCTGAAGTTTTTTGAGATAAAAGAATGAGCCAATGCTTTTAGCTAGATTTGGAGCAAAGTTCATTTTCACCGCAACATTGCTCAAAATCAAGCAGGAAAAATAAAAATTGGTTCGTTTCTTCAACAAATTTTGAATGTGAAAATCTCACCTTCCAACTCTCTGATCTTCAAATCTTTCTCCTGGATCACTTGCTGATAATCGTACGCGCTCATCTTATTCTTCTTGTCTTGCATCTGTTTGAGTTGAAGGAGTCCTTCTGAAAATTTCATAATTTCAAAAACGTTAAGGGAAAAATTCTATAAAAAATTAGCTAACTTTCATGTTTCCAGCAATATTTGAAGCCGAGTTGCATGAGAAATAAAATTTGGGTCTGCTAGACTACAAACTACACTTTTAGCACTAGCAGACCCATTGGTCTGCTAGTGTTTTTTTGTAGTTTGTAGTATAGCAGACCCAAACCTTAAAACTCTCATAACTTGTCTCAAAATAGAGCTAAAACCCTGAAAAATGGCTCAAAAGTTTGGAAATTTAAGATTGAGCTAGAAAAATGAAAACTGGCTCATTTTATGTCAAATTTTCTAAAGAACATTCTTTGATAAAAACTTTCTTTTGATAAAAACACTCACCCTGTAACTTGCTCCACCTCTGATTCTTCTCAATAACGGCAGAATCATTTGCTTTGATCGGACACTTTTGATCGTCTTCTGAAAAAAACAGAAATGTTGCAAAATTGCTCATCTTAAAATTGCTTACCCTTCGAGTTCTGTTTCATTTCGCTGATCTCACTGGTGAGTTTCAGAACTTCCTCTATCTTGTGAGTGAGCTCCAACTCGAAATGCTCAATTGTGGCTTTTTGCTCGGCGATGACCCTGTAATAGTAGAGTTAGAAAAACTGAAAAAATGAGCAAAATTTTATGTTTCTAGGGAGGTTTTGAGCAAAGTCATAAGAAAAGAGAAATTTGGGTCTGCTAAACTACATACTACACATTTGACACTAGCAGACCCATTGGTCTGCTAGTGATTTTTTGTAGTTTGTAGTTTAGCAGACCCAAAGTTGGTTTTGCTTGAATCTTGGCTCAGAATCAAGTTAGAATCATGAATATTGGCTATTTATTTCTGAAATTTTTTTAAAAAACTAACTTTTCAGCCTCGCTGAGCTTCTCATTTTCTCCATCTTTGATCATTGTTTTTGAGGCAGCGATTTTCCTAATTCGTTCGTCCTTTTCTTCTTTGGTTATTGGTCTGGAAACCACAAATTACAGTCACAGAAAAAAAGAAATGACTTCTGAGATAAATGGGCCATTGTTAACGTTTCTAGCTTGATTTTTAGCCAAGTTCCAAGAAAAATATAATTTGAGTCTGCTAAACTACAAACTACAAGAATTACATTAGCAGACCAATGGTCTGCTAGCTCCAAATGTGTAGTTTGTAGCATAGCAGACCCAAATTTCATTTCCTTCATAACTTGCCTAAAAATTGAGCTGGAAATTGGCAAAATGGCTCTATTCTTTAGAAATGTTTTTGTGTTTTAACAGCTATTCCATTCCCTTTAGAATTCCGCTTAAAATTCAGTAAGAATCATGAAAAAAACTCACTTCACATCAAATCCTGAGATCAAAAGTTCCTCGAGTCCCCGAGTTGAGCTAAAATTTGAAACATATTAGCTTTTATGATATAGGAAAGTTTTAAAAATTCCACACAAAATGACCAATTTTTTAAGCTTCTAGATTAATTTTGAGCCAAATTACGGCAACAAAATATTTTGGGTCTGCTAAACTACATACTACAAAAAATCGCTAGCAGACCAATGGGTCTGCTAGTGCTAAAAGTGTAGTTTGTAGTTTAGCAGACCCAAAATTTGCTTCTCATATAAATTGGCTCAAAAACATGCTAGAGGCTTGAAAAATGGCTCATTTTTAAAGATTTTTAACATTTTTTAAGCTGTGCTACTTTTTGCAACAAAATAACTTACGTTGCGCTTGGTGGTCTTGCCAACAGACAATCCAGCGTTTTCTCAAATTCCTGTTGCTCAAGAGAAGACATTTCGACTCTGGAAAAAATGGGCGGAGTATAGCAAAAATCTACAAAGGAAAAAGGGAAAATAATCGGGAGAAAAATCAAAAATATACAAAAGGGGTTTAGACCTTTAACAATAGAAAAAAGAAAACTTTGAGGGAAACGGACCCCTCAAAAATCGCGATTCATTTATTCAAAAGTTCAAATCCCTATGGAGTAAAATACAGTAAGAATAAGGAAAATTTCCTAGAAATTGCTATGTGCATTCAAATCCCTGAGAAAGGCCGTTCTGGAAAAATAAAGTGTCAAGATATGGAAAAGAATGAAGAACCTGAGAAAAACATTGGAGGTAGAATAATAGGAAATATTTGAGATTTTTGGAGTATGATAAAGAAAATTATTAGAGTGAAGTTATTAGATATGGTACAGTATACAAGATTTCTGTATATCTACAGTAAGACCCCGTAAATCAACACTTGAAAAAAGTTCAACATTTCAAAAAAAGTTTGATTTTTCAACGGTCGATTCACGATGGCCAACTGTAGATTTACGGACATAGAACTAGGCTTACTGCAGCTAATGGGGAATTACAAGGATTACGGTAGATTTTTTGTTAATTTTTCTTTTTCAAAATTTTTCAAGTTTCGGTTTACGAGGTCCTAATGTAGATATACGGGCTTAAATGTGGATTTTCTAGTTAACACAAATTAAAAAACTAAAATAAAAACAAATTAAAAACAAATAAAAAAAACCAAAAGTTAACACAAAAATTATTTTTCAAAAACTATCGGTGCTGATTTACAATGTCCTAGTGTAGATTTACAGAAAGTACTGTGACAAACATTCAAGCATTTGGCTCCTTCAAATCATCCGAGTGAAGTGTGGACCACGAAGATTCAGATGATTCAGATGACGTTGGCGATTTTGGGGGCTCTTCTGGATTTTGGAGATCTTCAAAAGAACTTTCAGATCCAGTCTCCAGAATCGAAACTTGTCTTTCCTTTGCCAGCAAAGCTTTCTCAGATTCCAGCAATTTCTCCGAGATTTCCTTATTTTTCTTCTCCAATTCGAGTACTCTCTCGCCGAGAATCCTGTTTTGTTCGGACTCTTTTTCTTTTCTCAACATGGTATTCGTCGAAAATATGGAGACGAGACGTTGGGTGAGCTCTTTGGCACGCGCTCCATCTCCACCGGCAGCGTCGAAAATTTCACGAGCCAGGAGATCGCGAAGATCTTCAAAAGTTTTTTGGTCTGTCGATGAAGATTTTGTGGGCGAAGTAGTCGAATTTTGGGGTCCATTCTTGCTCGAGTGCTCTCTTTTCTCTCTTCCATGTCTCGCTTCCTTCACAAATTTACTGATTTTTTCCATCCGTTGTTTCATCTCTGACAACTGTTTTTCCTTCTCTTGAATGTTTAAATTTGCAACAAAAAGACGTTGTTCTAGTTTTCGAACCGATTCCCCGGTGTATGGTGCATTGGCCAGATTGAAGAAATTTCGAGTTTTTCGATTGTTCGCAATGGTTTGGGCCAAGGACTCGGCGGCGGTCTTGTTGATGGAAGAGCTGAAGAAAGAACATTTTTTTGTTGTTATTTTGAAAAATTGAAATATTCTCAAATTAAGACGGAGCATACTGGCCGCAACAACGTTACCCTACTTGATTAATTGATCTTGAAACAGAGTTAATTTTTGGAAATTTCAAAATTTTTAAACAATGTATGTGTCTATGAGAAGAGTTGGCTTTTTAGAAAATTCAGATTTTAAAACAGATTTTTGATTATGAGTAGGAACAGTAGTTTACATGAAATGCGGATCAAACTGCCAGAAATTTTTCCCGTTTCAGCTAAAAATTGAAACAGAGAACTTTTGTGACATTTTAGTAAATCCACTTTCCCACAATCTTAAAATCGAAATGATTCTTGTCAATTAAAACATATCAAAATAGCTAAAAACATTGTCCTGTGAAATGGTAACTGTTTCAAAAAACTTTAATGAACTATTTGAAATAGCTCCTCTCAATATATATGGTACTTCGTCATGTATTCCAAACGAGATTTTCCCTATAAGATCAATCTTGACAAAAGTAACAACTTGCTTTTTTCACTAGAACACGATTGCTCATCTCAATTTTCGAAACTACTATACATCTATTAAAACTTGTACTGAATAAAAAAGAATTGAGAAAATACTAAAGACACATTACTCTAACCTAGATTACTCAAATCAAGTAGGTATTTAGCACTTTTTGAATTTTAACTCGGAATTTTCAGAAGGTCAGTTTTCGAATGATGGAGAGGTCTGACCGTTTTCTAGTTAGTGTACTCCTCGTGGACAACGTGAACAAAATTGGTTGCAGAAAAATGCAAGCGAAAGCGAAATTAGACTTCTCCACGAGAAGTTTATAAGTCTCACATTCTAATTACAGGGATGGACTGATAATGAAAACATTTCTATCAAAAAGTTTCCGGGTTTCTAGACTTTTTAGTGTTAGTTCTGAGCCAAGCAGAAATAGAAAAATTTGCCCATTTCAGTCAAAAGTGAAATAGAAGGCATTATTGTCGTTCATTAGTGGACCTGTTTTTTTAGACGCTGGACTAAAAACCTATGACAAAAACGACTCCCAGACAGAGCTCAAAAACGTATTATGGTTATCTGAAAAGAAATTCGCGATCTGTGAAGAAAAACTTCTTGAAACTGAGAAAAATGAAAAATATGATGGAAATTGCGCTTTTGTAGTGTAAGGTCTCGGGCGCCTAATTTTCGGAGATCTTCTATTCAGATCATTTCAGATCATGCTCAGGTAGTGAATAACAAAAAATTTATGAAAACTCACACTTTAATTTTCTCCTCCTCGCCATCATCGGCCATGGGCACCAAACTGAAATCAATCCCCCTATCATCTGCCTCCTTCAATGCATCCGCATAATAGTCAGCCATCGTCTGCTTCGTTGTCTCCATCGAAAGCAAGAATTTCTTCAAGTCCTCGATATTCTTCATATTATGATCCTCATCAACTTCCATTACATATCCTCTATTTCTCATCCGAATGTCAGTTTCCTCATGCTTCATATTGATTTTCACTTGATTTATGAGTTTCTCAAATGCTGTATTGACCACTCCAGCGGAGAAACTGAGTTTGTGGAAGAGACGAGCGACGAGACTGTCAGTGACGATGGAACTGGAAAAGTAAAAAATGAGTAATCTTAGAAATTGATTATACTTCTCGTCTATCAGATGGATATCCGAATAAAATATTTCTTGAAGAATTATTGAAACTGCAAATCTTCATCTACAATCTGATTTTCAAAATTAATCACGGTTTCACAAAAATTTCTTCAATTTGAGAGCACAAGAAATTTTGATAGGTGGTACGACAATCTTGTTGTTATAAGCTGCTATAGGAGCCCCCCCCCCCGCTACATTTTAACACTTACCTAATAGTCTTCCCCTCCGACGCCGTACTACTCTTCGCAACTTTCTCCGCATCATCCTGTCCCTCTCCGAACGTTTCCATACTTAAATTCTCCAATTCTGTCTTCATCTCCTCCACCACTTTCTTCACTTCTTGATGTTTTTCCTGTACGATTTCCAACGTTTCCTTGTACTCTTGCTCGATCTCCTCAATCGTTTTGATCTTCTCTGCTCCCCGTTTTCCGTCAAGGAGTTGAAGTCTCAGATGACGAATCAAGTCAGCGTTGCGGCGTCGTTCATCGTTTGCGTAGTCCTCTCCAGAGATGTATCGTTCGACGAGAACTGCGTAAGAGGCTTGTTGTTCACCAAAAAGATGAGTCAGTTGGCGATTGAGGCGAGAGATTGTCGGGTCAATTCTGGAAAAATGGAAGGATTTGGAGGGCAAGGTTCACTGAAACGATAACTTTTGATAGTTGAAAAGAATGTTGACCTTTTTTCAACAATTGAACCTTTTTTCTTGGACCTTTTTTCGAAAATTGACAAAAAAATTTCGGTTTCGAAAATGGGTTTTTGATACTAACGATTGTCATAAGCAATATCTCTCAAGAATTTGTTTGTACAAATCTCTATAATCGATTCAAACAAATTAATCAGTTTTCAAGTCTCAAGAAAACTATTTGAAATTTTCGAAAGTTTTACTGATTTTAAATTGTTTCGAAGACTAGCTTTTATGTTCTTATATGTTGTCTGTAAATTTAAACTGACGTTGAACTAAAAAAAAACATTTTTCAATTTTCGGACTTCTTCTACAGTACTCACGATCTCTCCATCTCCTTCAATGTTTGCTCAAACTGTCTATATTTGTTCTTCAATTCCTTCAACGTCATCTTCTCCTCATCCTCTTTAGAATCCGAAATCTCTTCCACTTCCTCCACCTCCATCTCAATTCCCTTTCCAATTTTCTTCTCAATTTTCTGATGTCTCTCCTTCATAGAATCCAACATTGTCTCCGATTCCTTCCCCACTCTATCCATCTTATCCGTGAACTTCTTCAAATCATCCTTCATTTGATCGATTTCAGTTTCCCGTTCCTTATACAGATTCTCGATCGATTCCACTTCTTTCTTATCCATCAATCCCGTTTCTACCAATTGTGTCGTCATCCATTTCATTTTGTCAACGAATATTGACCGCTGTCTAATACCGTCTTCTTCGGCCTGGGTACATCTTTCGATGACATCTTCTAGATGCGTCATTTGGGAATCTAGGAGGGTTGTGGTGGTGGATAACTCCTCGACAAGGTGGATCATGATGTCGTTGGCGATCTTGTTTGGAGTAGGGGTCCTGGAAATCGGAAGAATTTTTCAAATCATTATTGGAAAAGATTCTTACTAGATCCTTCTTTTCCTTTTTTAACCGGTTTAACTTACAAAATACGGAATCCAAAGATAATTATCAATTTCAATGAACTTCAATCAAAGTTATTCCAACTCTTTTTTGAATCCTATTTGTGAAACATAGATTTAGAAACAGTAATTGTTTTGTGCTATCGCAGAATTATAGCTGTAAACCTTACCTACTCTGTCCACCATTTAAGAGACTTGTTCAAGAATAATTTTCTCGACCTACCAGGATACTTCTACAGTACTCTACATCTAAACTCCAGCCCCCCCCCACCCCAAAAAAAACCCACAAAGTCTTCTGATGCTCCTCTTCCAATTCCTTCAACTGTTTCTTCAACTCTCTCAACTCTTTTTTCTTCTCCGCCAATTCTTGCTCATTAGCCGACGATACCGGTTTATGAGCAAACGCCTCCTTCATATTCTTCGCCTTCCAATTCGCTCCATCCACGATTTTCTTCGTTTCGCCGAAAGTTTCAATGCTCATCGCCTCCAAATTCGCCTTCAATTCCCGAACATTCTCCTGGTTCTTCGTCGTTTTTCCCACGATTTCATTCATTTTCCTCTCCTCCAACTCTTGAAGGGCGATGAGGCATTGGGGGACCACCACGTCAGTGCAGAAAACTCGCATCCCAATCTCATTCAACGACCCAACTACTTTTTTCAAGTCTGCAGTCGCCGCCTGCGCCTCCGATCTCTTATCATTGTAGTCTTTCTCGATATCCTGAAGACGATCCCTTCGATTTCTCAATTTCTTGCCTTCAATCAATTTCAATTGATAATTCTTAATGGTTTCCGCGAATTCCAATTTTTCAAGGATTGCTTTTTCCTCACGACGAATGTGCATTTCTACTAGATTCGTGTAGGCCTTCGCTTGGGCGTTGAGGGTTTTGTGGAGACGAGCGTGTTGTTTCATGTGCGTCAGCACGGCGGGGTTCACGGAGTCAGGACTGAAAATCAAGATTATTGTAGTTGGGAATAGATTACTGTTGATAGTTCTAGTTCAGTTAGAAAGTTTGGGTTACTTTAATTACTGTACTCTAACCACTGTAGTTGGTTACTGTTACTGTAGCCATTGTTATCTTTCTAGTTCAGTTTTAACGTTAGTTTGCTGATTTTTTGAGTGGAACCGTCTATATTTTTGATGTGGTATGTGCTGAAAATGTTTGTAATCGGAGATTACTGTATCTCACGTTACTTTCAACCAAGTTACTATAATTGTACCTTGGTTACTGTCATCGGAAGGTCGACTGGAATCGTAGACTTCAAGACAAGAATATTCAGTTTTTTTTTTTGAATTATCATTGAATAAAAACACTGACAACTAAAAATTGCGATAATTTTATAAGGAAATTTGAAAACAGAAAAGTTTTATATCGAGTTTTTCAAACCACAGGTTTTTTAATTACTGTTCCAACAGTAACACAAGATGATTATGTATCAACTCCTGTAGTTTGGAAATTATATTCAAAAGTAAAAATTCCAAAATTTCACAATTTTTCATCAAAAAAGTTCAACTAACTCTTCCCTATAAGCCTGCTCCAACTTCGCTTGGAGTTTATCGAAATTCTCCATTGAAAGATCGGAATCCACTAATCCATCTTGAGCTGCTGCTCCAGCTCCTGCTTCAGGGTCCACCGACATTATTCTCGTTCCTCCTCTCTTTTGTGACCTCTGTGGGTACGGTACCTGGAAAAAAGTATTCGACTATTAACGAAAAAAACGAAAAAGGCAATTTAATGAAGGAACATAGAAACAGTAAGAAAGCAAAAATCAACAGAAAGGAAAATCAGAGATATAAAAAAGTTGTTCAGACCTTTAGCAATAGAAAAAAGAAAACTTTGAGGGGTACGGACCCCTCAAAAACAGCGATTCATTTATTCAAAAATTCAAGTCAGTCTGGGGTTAGGGTACAGTAAAATACAGTAAGAATAAGGAAACATTTCCAAGAAAAGGTTATGTACATTCAAATCCCTGAGAATGGCCGTTCTGGAAAAATAAAGTGACAAAATATGGAAAAGAATGAAGAATCTGAGAAAAATATTGGAGGTAGAATAATAAGAAAAATTTGAGATTTTTGGAGTACAATAAAGAAAATTATTAGAGTGAAGACATTAGAATATGTTACAGTATATAAGAATGTTGTATATCTACAGTAAGACTTCGTAAACATTTCGAAAAAAATTTAAATTTTTCAACTGACAATTCACGGCAGCCTACTGCAGATTTATGGACATAGACATAGGCTTACTGTAGCTAATGTAGAATTACAAGGATTACGGTAGATATACAAGGTTGCTTCAGTTATAGTACAGTACACTAGAACCCCGTAAATCGACATTTTAACATGAAATTTTCAAAATTTTCAAAAAATTTCAATGTAGATTTACAAGGTCATAGTCTAGATTTTCAGAATTTAATTTGAATTCACAAGGATTACGATATACATGCAAAAGTTACTGGATCAGCACTATGACCCCGTAAATCGACACAGAAGTTCAGAAAAGATTTTAGATTTTTTTCAAAATTTTTCAAATGTCAATTTACAAGGTCTTAGTGTAGTTTTACGGGATTAATAGTGGATTTGCTAGGATTACTGTAGTTATACAATGTTGGTACATTTATGGTACAATGCACTAGTACCCCATCAATTAACGCAAAATAATTTCGAGAAAATGAATCTTTCGAAAATTTTTTGTGTTAATTGATGGGATCCTAGTGTTGATTTACGAAAATTACTGTGACAAACATTCAAGCATTTGGCTCCTCCAAATCGTCCGAGTGAAGTGTGGACCACGAAGATTCCGATGATTCAGATGACGTTGGCGACTTTGGAGGCTCTTCTGGAATCTGGAGCTCTTCAAAAGGAATTTCAGTGGAGATATGGGATTCAGCGGATTCAGAAGACGTCGAAATAGAAGACGACGAAGTTGGAGAAGTCATTGAAAGTTTCGCGGTTTCTTGAAGCATTTTGCGTAGATCTTCGAGCATTGCCGGTTCCTGGAATATGACGGATTCTGGTGGCGTCAGAATCTGAGATGGGAGCTTGAATCGAAGTTTCAACTTTGGGACACATCTCTCATTCTCGTCTTCAACTTCCTCGACTTGCTTCATGAATTGCTCATCGGATAGAAGATAGTCGACCTGAAAAAATGCAGTTTAGGTTCTGCTAACTCAAACGTCAGAATATTAAAGTGAATAATCAAAAATGACATCTTTATTAACGTGCTTGTTACAGTACCCACCTCTTTTCTACGTCTTCTCTGGTCTGGCGTTTCGCTCACGATCTCTCTTGTCTCCTCCCTAGCCTTCTCGATTTCCTCAAAGTCCTCTGACAACTTTAAAATATCCTCTGGGATCTCCTGCTCCTCTACAAGACGTGGCTTACGGTGAAGTTGATTAGCCTCCTCACGACGACGATCAATATCCATAGATTGGAATTGATTGAACTCATCTTCAGAGCGAGCAACCATCTGATTGACAGTCTCATCATCCGGAACCACTTCCTCCTCGTCTTCCTCTTGGATAATTCTCTCCATCATGAGTTTACGCTCAGCTCCTGTGGATCTCTGATCGAATTTTCCGGCTTGGATAACCTTCTCGTCGACGTTCAACTTGGAACGAGCCACAGCCAACATCTTCTCTTCCACAGAGTTCGCAGTGATCAAACGGAGCACACGGACTTCCTTCTTCTGTCCGATACGATGGGCACGATCTTGAGCCTGCATATCCTGATGAGGAGTCCAATCAGAATCGAAAATGATGACAGTGTCAGCAGTTTGCAAGTTCAAACCAAGACCTCCGGCTCTTGTGGAGAGCATGAAGAGGAAGTACTCGGAGTCTGGAGCATTGTAGAGGGAAAGAAGGTCTCCACGTTCATCTGGTTTCGTGGAACCATCCAAACGAAGGTAGGTGTACTGACGGTAGTGGAGGAAGTCCTCAAAGATATCCATCATCTTTGTCATCTGGAAGAACATCACAACACGATGTCCAGTTGCCTTCAGTTTCGGAAGGATTCTGTCGAGAAGCTCCAGCTTTCCAGCCACACGCATCAACTCCTTTCCATTAACCTCGTTGACCTTCCAGTGAGCACGGCAGGAGTCCTCAATGTTTTGGAAGAGGAATGGATGGTTACAAACTTTGCGAAGGTGAACAATGGTGTTGGAGAGGGAACGTGCTCCAGATGACGCTTTGGCATCCAACAACAATCCCTTCTTCATGTGACGGTAGATGACCTTCTGGAGCGCAGACATGTCACACTTGATGACATACTCGGTCTTGTCCGGAAGCTCAGATTCGTCTTCCTTCTTTAGACGACGGAGCAAGAATGGAACTTCTGGAGTTTTTGGCTTTTCAATTTTTGAATCTTCCAATTCCTTGCGAATCACTTGATTTTCCTTTTTCAAATCCTCCAATTGTTGGAAAATCTGACGAAGGGATTCAGAGTTCTGAAGGTTTAGATGTTGAATTTCCGCCTGATGACGTTGCTCCAGTTGGGCCATTTGGGCTCGAGTGGTGTCCAAATCGAAAATGACGACTTCAAGGCTAGTCTTCAAAACTTCGACCATATGGGAGTCCTCGGGATTTTGGCGATTCTGGATCTCCTGATTTTGAATATGGGGTGATGGTTGATTCTGGATCTGGACTTGAGGATACTGAATCTGAGCTTGCTGAAGATTTTGAATTCTTGGTGACATCTGTTCTTGAACCGGAACCTGCATTTGCTGATTCGGAACCATCTCAGGATTGTGAATCGGAGGTTGATTCTGAACCCAAAGATCGGGATTCAGCGAGTCCGGAATAACAATTGGGTATTGGGGATCCTGGACCCAAATTTGAGGATTTTGAATTTGCGGATTCGGACATTCCGGATTCTGACAGTCGCAATTCTGAGTCCAAGTTCCTTGAAACTGTGGAACCGAAATTCGTTGGTATGGTTCCGGAGCCCAGATTAAGGGAATTGGATAATAGGGCTCAGGATTCGGACTCCATTGTTCGGGATTCTGATTCTGAGGATTTTGAATCTGGACTTGAGGATTCTGATCCTGGAATAGAGGATTCTGAATCTGGACTTGAACATTCCGATTCTGGAATAGAGGATTCTGAAACTGGGCTCGAAGATTTTGAATCTGGTCTTGAGGTTTCTGATTCTGGAGTTGAGGATTCTGATTCTGGACTTGAGCATTCTGATTCTGAGCATTCTGAATCTGCGGAGCCTCCTCCTGTCTCTTCAACACTTCCAATTCCTTCTCCTTTTCCTCCAAACTTTTCTCCAATTCTTGAATTCGTCTACAGTATCCCGAGAGCTCTTTCTCGTAGTCTTCATGGTCCCGATTGATCATTTGCAGTGTCTCCTCATGCAAAAAGTTGATGCACTTTTTGAGATCCGCCATTCGTTCATTCTTCTTCTTGAGCAGAGATTCTGGAGGTGTTGGGATCGATGTTGGGGCCGTTGTTGGGACAATTCTACGCTGTTCTGAAATGTATTCTTGAAAATGAGAAAAAAATTTGAGAAAAATGAGCCATCTTTCAAGTTTCTAGCTTAATTTTGAGCTGAGTTATGCTTGAAACAAAATTTGGGTCTGCTATACTACAAACTACAAAAAATCACTAGCAGACCCATTGGTCTGCTAATGTCAAAATTGTAGTTTGTAGTATAGCAGACCCAAATTTCGCTCCTTCCCTAACTTGGCTTAAAATTGAGCTAGACACTTGAATAATAGCTCATTTTGTCAGAATTTTAATTTTACAAAATTTCTGAAATGTTTTTCACAAACTGGGTCATTTCTTTTGCTTTCAGATCAACCCAAAATGTTTCATGTTTGTGAAATTTCTTCTAAACTTGTAGTACATTTTGCTATAAATTAAAATTCTGACAAAATGAGCTATTTTTCATGTTTCTAACTTGATTTTGAGCCGAGTTACAGCGAAAACAAAATTTGGGTCTGCTATACTACAAACTACGAAAAAATCACTAGCAGACCCATTGGTCTGCTAATGTCAAAAGTGTAGTTTGTAGTATAGCATTCCCAAATTTTGCTTTCCCCATAACTTGGCTCACGATTCACCTAGAAACATGAAAAATGGCTCATTTTTCATATAATTTTTTCAGATTTTGTCTAGAAATCAATCAAAAATCTCACTTTTCATCTCGGCAAGCTTCTCCTTCTTCTCCAAAAGCTCTGCTTTACGTGCCTCCATAAGTTCTGCTTTGCGTGCGGCGGCATCAGACATCTTTTTCTTGTCTTCTGCGAAATTCTAGTTTTAAATTGCTCATGCTTAAGTTTCTCACCCTCCAATTCCTTGATCTTCTTATCCTTTTCTCGGATTTTGGCTTCAAATGCGATTTTGAGAGTGTTCACTAGGTCGGACTCGGCTGGAGTTGGCGGTTCGGGGGAGTCTGAAAATTAAAAATATTGAAATTTAGAAAAAATTTCCAAAAAAATGAGCCATTTTTCATTTCTCCAGCTTAATTCTGAGCTGAGTTATGGCCGAAAATGAGGTTTGGGTCTGCTAAACTACAAACTACATTTTGGAAACTAGCAGACCCATGGGTCTGCTAGTGATTTTTTGTAGTTTGTAGTTTAGCAGACCCAAATTTCGTTTTTGTTGTAACTTGGTCCAAAATTGAGCCAGAACCATGAAAAATGGTTCATTTTTTCAGAAATTTTGTCTACTTTTTGACTAAAAGTTCAAAGACCTTGAAACTCACCTAGAATCCCCTGAATAATCTCATCCTTCTCCTGCAACTTCTCCTCATACATCGACTTCAACTCCTTCATGATGTTAGTGTGCATCATCTGGAGAGTTGCCTCTTTGGTTTGGTACGTTTGCTCACAGTCAGCCTTGAGCTCATCAAATGCTCCGGTAAACTTGTCCTCCCAATTTTTGAGCTCAGAGGTCAGATGGAGCACTTGCTCTTTTTTGTGAGTGAGCTCCAACTCGAGTTTGTCTACGGTGGCTTGGTGATCTTCGAGAAGTTTGGAGATTTCGGAGGGAGCCTGAAAAAATTAGATTGTATAAATGAGATAGCTATTAGAACTGGATGATTGATTACAAATGAAGACTAAAAATGTTGACAAAATTTTGAAACCGCCAAAATTTTTAATTTTGGCTTTTGACGGTGACGAATGAAAAACACAAAGTAATCTAGCCTAACATCGCTAATTGATGTATTGATTTTTTCCAATTTCCTATTTTAGAAACTTCTAAAAATTGCTAAAACCAGGAAACTCAAGATTTTCAGAGTTTCGAAAAAATAATCACTGTTTCAAAAAATCTGTAAAATTTCACAAGTTTCACAATTGTCAGTTGACCGATGAAAACTATACAAAAAATATAAACACTTTTTTCGAAATTCTAATTCTTTTCAAAAGTATCCAGTATCATCTAGAATCATTATTTCAACAAGACTGAAGTCTAAGCTCCTCCCCTTTTTAGACTCCGCCCCCTTTTTATGTCCAACGTCTCAATTGAATAAATTTCAAAATCGCTCGTTTTTAATCAATTTTTTTCCAATTTCATAAAATTTCCAGAATCCTCACCTTCAAGTTATCCATATGATGATAGACCTCCTTCAACTCATTTTCCGCTTTTCTTACTTCCTCCTCCAGACTCTCCTTCTCCGACCACGACGTCTTCACTTGCTCCTTCAACGTCTCCACCAGCAAATCTCTCGCCTTCAGAATCTCCTCCAATCCTGACGCCTTCTCCACGGCTTCTGAAGTTTCCTGCTTCAGATTCCGATTTTCAGTGATTAACTGATCCAATTGCTTGACCATCTCTTCGTGGTTTTGACGAACCTCCTCCATTTTGATGTCGTGATTTTCGAGAATTAGCGAAATTTGATCGGAAGTAGAAACTAATTCAACATGAAGAGATTTGAGGTCGACTTGGAGTTGAAGATTTTCAGATTCCTTCTGTTCTTTGGCGTTTTTGAGCTCCTCGATTTGAGAACGGAGAGTGGAGACGAGGAATGTTGGGCTAGAGGATTCCAACTCGAAGAATCTGAAAATTTGGAACAATTTTAGAGGATTCTGAAGGATTAAACTACAACAGGCTTGAAATCTAAAATTTCTAAGATACTGAACATTTCAAAAAAGTTAGTATTTGAGTGAGCATAACTGAAAAGTTCAAAGGCTGAATTTTGATAGAACATTTTTGGAACAGTGAATTCTTAAAAGATTTTTGTATTTTGGCACTTTGAGCTTCTGAATGCTTTTGAGATTCTGATAATTAGAGATTCGGTAAAATTGGCAACATCGAGATCTCCGAATTTCACAATTTTTATGAAAAATTTTTGAAACAGTGGAAAATTTGTTGTTTCAGAATTTTTCTGATTTTTAAGGAATCTGAGATTTTGGAAGCCTTGAATGTTTTGAATTTATTTGAATCTAGAATTTCTAAAACTTTGTGATTTTCATTAAAAATTTTCTCGGTGTACTGAAAAGTTCAAAATCTGCAAAATTTATGACAAAATTTTGAAACAGTGAAAATTTTCTAATTTTTAGATTTTTGAGGGTTTTGTTCTTCTGACAGCTTTCACAAAGAATCTATGAAATTCTGGTTTTGAAACCTCACATCCTGAGATTCAGATGTATTCTGAAACCTAGTTTTCCTATTCTAAATATTTCTGTTTCAAAAAATTCTCAATGCTTTTAAATTGAAATTTTCAAGAAATTGATACATAATCTTCAGAATTGGATAAAATTTGAATATTGTTAAAAAATAACTTTTAGAGTTGAGCAAATTTTTGAAAAAGATTAAAAAATGCTCGTTAATACTCAAAACCTAACCGTAAAATGTTTACTGTTTCCGACATTGAAAAACATTTTTGAAAATTAGGATTTTGCAATGTTAGTGGTAAAAAGATTTCACTCAAGTTGAGTAAAAAACTTAAACTTTCTCGATATTTGCAGTCAAAAATAAGCCCAAAAACCTCGGTTTAGCTAAAATGGGTTTCAGCCAAACTAATCATGAGTCAATTTTATATCAAAACTCAAAAATCTATATTTTTATTGCTCAGCTTAAATTGAAATTGCTCATCATAGAACTAGTCTATTCGAAAAAAATTTCGGTTTCAAAAATCTATCTTCTACTTTCCATCAAAGTTGTTAACAATCATTTCCGTAAATCGAGAATATTTGTTTTTTTATACATTCTGATTACTCCTAAAACTGCTCAGCTTGAGAACTGTAAGAAAAATATATTTTCAACCGTGTTTTTAACATTATTTGCAATTTTCTAGAAATTCGCTCATCCTAGAAACGCTCAGAATCAACCAGTACTAGAGCTTAGTGCTAATTGACTAAACTCATAACATATTTTCAGTTTCAAAAAAATGTTCATCAATTTTCAAAATCTCTTACGGATAATGATCGAGTGCTAAGTATCATTTCTTGATTGCTCATCTTTACCTGTGCTCAGAATGGCTCAACGTTGATAAGAATTTCCCATTTTATTCATTTTTTGTCTGCTTTTCCCTATTACTCACGTATTAATATGACTGGCATGCGCTTTGCTCAGTGCTTCCTTCATCTTCTCGATTTCATGATTCTTCGTCTTCAATTCCTCAACACAATTGACCAAAAACTCCATTTGCTCCACCGATGGAAGTTTCAAATTTCCAAACTTGGTATACTTATCGACGAAATCCTGGTACATTTCGTCATTTCTGGATTGCGCCGTGAAATTCTTGACGACTTCCAGAACATTCTCCACAGTAAGAGGGGGATCCCCTTCTTTCGAAACTTCTTGGCCCATTCTTGGTGCACTGTAATGAGAAAAGGTTGAAGGTACTGTAACGGAATTTGAAATTGAAGAAAAGAGCACACAAGAAAATAGTTATAGAGATTGAGAAAGGGGTTGAAACCTTTAAAAGTTGAAGAAAAAAGTTTTGAAAAAAAGTTAATTTTATTGAAAGGGAATATAAAAATCACAAGGAAAAAATGTACAGTAGGACAAGTGTCGATTTACGGGGATTACTGTAGGCCAGTGTACAGTGTAGGGTAGGTTCACAGGGAGCAATGTCGATTTACGGGGAGTTTGAGATCAGAAAATGGGGAGGCAACCAGGATTTATTAGGATTACTGTAGATACAATATTACTATAGAAGCCGAGAATTACTGTAGATGTAGAGGTAGATGGAAAAAACGACTAATTAATTGAAAAAAGCAAGTTCCTCAAATTGGGGTGTTTTGAAACGGTGAAAAATTGAGAAAAATTGAGAAATTGCTTTAAATTTTCAACACTACGGTAACGGAAATTATGCGGGTTTCAGAAATTTTCGGAAACAGATAAAATTTGAAACTTTCAAAAAAGTCGATTTATTAGCTAGAAATTTAGCAACTGGAGATTTACTAGTTTTCGGGACTATAGAATCACTGTATGTACCCAGAATTTAAAAAACTAACAAAATTACAGTATCAAAATCTATGCCAACATTGATCATTTTTGAAACAGGAAAAAAATTCGATACTTTCGAGAAAAAAAAAATTACTGTAAGCAGGGTTACTATAAATTGGCGAATTCGATACTGTAGGATTAGTGTAGGGAAACGTCAGAAACCAAATAGCAAAATCAAATGGATCACTTGAAATTTTCGAGAATTCTTGGAACAGAAAAATATCGAAGACTTTGAAGATTTTCTAGGAAATGAAACTCCGGGCAACAACTAGATACTGTAGATTTGAAAACACTTATTGTAGATCTAATAAACCAGGGTAGTATACAGTATGTCTATATGGGACACAAAAAAAGGAAAATTGAGAATATGGACCACAGACAAGACAAGAAAGATATCCGAAAAAAAATCAATATACAGTAACCCACGTCTCCTCCTCATTGCCAAGTACAGTAATCCTCAAAGTCTATCCAACTCTCTCAACTGTTGTTCCAAATCACTTGATCTGTCCCGTACTCTCAGTCTGATTGGTGGTCGTAGACTTGGCCACTCAAGTCGTGGGAGGACCCTTGTGGGCGGAGCCTGTGCTGGGGGCGGAGCCTCTGCTTGTCGAGGGGGGTCCATTTCCAAGTCTTCCCATCGCCAAGTGGTGTCCGGACCCGGTCCATAGAAAACGTATTTTCGCATTGTCTCTTGCCATGGTTTTGCGTTGGGGTCCACTTTCGGGGGGACCTTTTTTGGCTGGGGTCCCCCCTCGGGGTACAGTAATCTGGCGAGGGCTTCTGATGGAGTATACGGTTTTGGGCATTTCCGTTTTTCGGATTTCAAAAGTCGCGCCAGTTTTTTGGCCTTCCGATCGCTGTCAACGGTGTTGTCGGGTTCCGGGGCTTTGACCATTTTTTGAAGAGGGGGCGGGTCTGAAATTTTTATTTTATTTTTTATTTGAGCTTTGAAAAAAACATAGATACGGAAGCGTGAGACACCATCGAGATGAACCAGCGAAATATCACAAAAAATCAAAGATATGTAACAAGGGGGTGAAACCTTGAAAAATTTGAAAAAAAAATTCAGAAAAAAAATTTCCGCAACAGAACATTCACTTTATTGAAATTAGAGAAAACAGAACCGAGAAAAGAAAAAAGAAAATTTGAGAACATAAAAAACGGAGTGGCAAATAAAAAACTGGAATTACTGTATGTAAAGTTCAACGGGTCGACACTACTGTAATTATGACGGGAAAATTTACTGTGGGGGCCATGTAAAATTACAAAGAGATTACTGTAGCAAAGATATTGCAAGATGCTTAAAAGAATACAGGCGGTATTACTGTCGCGAATGTAGACTTAAAAAAGATTTCTGTAGTTGCAAGATTCTTAGGAGACCTTGAGATGGCTGGATTTTTATACTTAAAAAATTGCTGTAGTTTCATAATGGTGGGGGTTACTGTAGAACTCAACGGGAAAGAAATTACTGTAGGTTGCGAAAATCTCAGAAAAACTTATGCGGGTGGTATTACTGTACTTACAAAAGAGATTACTGTGGAAGGGGGAATTACTGTAGCTCAAACTCACTGTTCCTTTGGACGCTTCTCGGCTGGTGGTCCCTCATCAGTATCTGGATTTTCGAGTTTCTGCTCATCCATTTTTTCTTCCTCAAGGTGTCTTTTTCTGGGTTCTTCATCTTCCTCTTCCTCTTTTTCTTCGTTCATCAGGGTCTCGTTGAGATCCGCAGTTGCTTCTGAAAACTTGAGACATTTTAGGATTGCTCATGCCTAAATTGCTCACTTGTAATGTACCCGAATTGGGGTATGGCTTTTCGGACGAGTATATACTTTTTGGAAACTACAGAAAAATGTAAGATTTTTCACCAAAGGAATTTTCCCGCTTTTGCGATTTGTCTGAGAAAATCGTGTATATAGATTTTTGTGATGAAAAGTGAGTCGGCCAACTATAAACGTATGTAACTTTCTTCAAACTGGACGGATTTTTGAAATCTAAAGTGCATTTTATTGCCAAATAAACACCCTTTTGGATGATTAAGTTGATTTTACCACATATGATTTCCGAAATTAGTTATTTCTAAAAAACGAGATAATCAATTTTGTTGACATGTGTATAAAAAAAATTCAACCGTTCATTTTTTGTGAAACTAGTTTTAAATGATAGAAAATGTCCAGTTTGGTATAGAAAGTATGTTTTTCAGCCGGGGGAAGACGTGTGTCAATGTTTTTTAAAAGGTTGAAAAATTGATTTTTTGTGATTTTTTCACTCAACTGCAATTTTCAGTATGAACTTCTACTGAGGTACTAATTGATGTGTTCAATAACAAATAATCCGTTTTATGGGCTTTCAAATAAGCTATTACTCAAAAAATTCTGTTGGGTTTAAAGCATTTTATAGTTGGTCTAATCTTGGAACCTAAATTTAAGGTGAAGAAGATATTTGAGAAAAATGAAAATTACGGTAGAAACTTCAAACTTGTTTCATTTTGTAGGAAATGACGTATATAAACAAGTTATTAACTAAAACTTTTTCTAGCTATTCAACTTCCAATAAAATTTCCAAGTTTTCCATTCGTTGTATGCGATTTCAGAATTCAGAAGTTTTCGCAGTTTTTGAGTTACAGAGAATAGCTAGAGAAAAGTTTTAGTTGATAAGTTGTTCATATACTGCATTTCCTACAAAATGAAACAAGTTTGAAGTTTCTACCGTGATTTTCATTTTTCTCAAATGTCTACTTCACGGTGAAATCATATTGCAAGATTAGACCGACTATAAAGTGCTTCAAACCCAACAGAATTTTTTGAGTAATAGCTTGTTTGAAAGGTCATAAAACGAATTATTTGATATTATAATTATCGATCGAAACCTCAGTAGAAGTTCATACTGAAAATTGCAGTTGAGTGAAAAAATCACAAAAAATCAATTTTTCAACCTTTTAAAAAACATTGACACACGTCTTCCCCCGGCTAAAAAACATACTTTCTATACTTAACTAGACATTTTCTATAATTTAAAACTAGTTTCACAAAAAATGAACGGTTGAATTTTTTTATTGCACATGTCAACAAAATTGATTATCTCGTTTTTTAGAAATAACTAATTTCGGAAATCATATGTGGTAAAATCAACTTAATCATCTTAAAGGGTGTTCATTTGGCAATAAAATGCACTTTAGATTTCAAAAATCCGTCCAGTTTGAAGAAAGTTACAAACGTTTATAATTGGCCGACTCACTTTTCATTACAAAAATCTATATACACGATTTTCTCAGACAAATCGCAAAAGCGGGAAAATTCCTTTGGTGAAAAATCTTACATTTTTTTGTAGTTTCCAAAAAGTATATACTCGACCAAAAAGCCATACCCCAATTCGGGTACATTACAAGTCAGCTCAAGATTACTCAAAATTACTCAATTTTCATAAAAATTTTTCCTGTTTTTCCCTAAGCTCACCTCTCATATACTCCAGCAGCATCTCATTATCAGAATTGATCATTTCCATTGCCTTTATACAATTCAGAAAAGCATCTGATAGAAAATGGTTGGTGGTCAAAGCTGGATCCATTTCCAGACGATCTGTGTAGGCCTTCATAAACTCCACGGCTTCGTCAGAGTTTTGGAACGACATTCTGAAAATGGAAAAAGGTTTCGCGGGAAATTTGAGAGAAAATCGAGGGAAATGTATAGAGCAAAATTAGAAATCTTCCGGAAAAAATGTGAAATTTTTGAAACAGAAAAATTTGGAGAAAATATCAGAATATAAAGATATTAAAAAAGGGTGTCAAACCTTTAAAAATTCAAAAAAAAAAGAAAATCCCCCCAAAAGTTTGGGGGAAAACTGATTATTCTTTTATTAAATGTTCAAAAATTTGAATTGTACAAAAAAAAGTTGAGATTTTTCAAATTGAAAATATGACTGGGAAGGGGGTGGGGGTCCTGAGAAAAATGTTGTGTGGAAAAACTGGGATCGAGAAAAAAAAACAGGTGAAGCCAAAAAATATTATGCGAAACGGGTATCATGTGTAGATTTACGGGGGGTACGGTGCCTAGTAAATTACTGTAGAATTACTAGGACTACTGTATGTACATTAAAACTATCTAATGTAGATTTACGGGGTCAAAAAAATACTGTAACTTTTGTGTAGAATTACGGGGAATACTGTACATAAAGAAAGTCACTAAGGTTGAATTACGGTAGATTACTGTAGGTTAGAAGGGCTCAGTGTGGATTTACGGCAATAATTTTTTACGAAGACTACTGTACCAATCTGTGAATATTCTGGAACTACGGTATCTTCATAGGAATTCATGGGGACTACTGTACATTTGAGAGGCTTACAATGTCTACAGTACTACTTCAAAATCAACTTACGGGGATTTTATATACATTTACAGGGTTCTAGGGTCGATTTACGGGGATTACTGTAGCATACGAAAAATCATCATTTTGTGAATTCAAGCATCACCAAGTGTGCTCCATTCAGAACCATCGTCGCTATGCTCTTCGGGGTCTCGAGCTTCTGGGGATTCTGGAGACTCTGCAGGTTTAGAAGACGTTGGGACGTTTTCTAGATCATCGAGTTCATCTGAATCCTTGTCGTCTTCAGAATCACAGTCGAAAATCATGGATTGAAAATGTTCAATTTTGTAAAGGATCCATTTAGTCTTTCTCGAGCTCATATCATCATGATCTTTGAGCTCAGCAGTGGCGGATTTGAGTTTGGCAATATAGGCTTCTGGAAATGTTTGAATATCGAAAAATTCGAAGATTTACATTTTTTTACCTTTCGAATAATCATTAGGGTTCAGATTAGAGGTTTCTGGTTTTTGCAAGTATTCTGCCATGGTGGATTCTGAAAATTTGAAAAAATTAGATTTTTGAAACTACGAAATTTCAGATGACGTCCGAATTCCTGAAAATAGGCTCCGCCCACTTTCGGACCCTAGACTCCGCCCCTTTTTCCAAAATTTCTCACCTTTCAACTTTTGAATTTCTCGCTCTTTTTCCTCCAATTTTTTTTGAAATTCCCTCTCCAACTCCTCGACGACTTCCGCATGATTCAGTGACATTTTCAGCATATTATCGGTCTCAAAACCTTTTTCGATTTGTTCCAATTGCTCCTCTTTTTTCCTTAATTGCTCCGTCAAACTCAGATTTTTTGATTTCTCAGTTTCCAAAAGATTCAGATAGTAATCCTCAACCAATCGAACGCCTTTTTCGAAATTCCCGGTCACAGAGAAAAGTCGCGGATTTCTCTCCGGATTTTCTGGAGATTCTGGAGCACTTTGAGCCTTCAACTCGGCGACGTCACGCATTAGATTCCTTATTGTTTCGGTGTGAGAATCAATGAGAAGATTCAGATTTTTCTTTTCTTCTTCGTGGTTTTCCATCATTAGGGCTAGTTGCTCTCCAAGATCTTCAGCGTTTGAGGATTCTGAGTTTTCAGAAGATTCGGAATCCTTGAAGACGGCTAGCTCTTCTTGAAGGTTTTTGAGTCTAGAAATAGGGATAAAGTTTTTCACTGTTTCTGAAAATTCAGAAAACACAAAATCTTTAAGCCCTCGAACTCAAAAGCACAGGATTCTGAATAATTGGGATTCTAAAACGTCAAAAGACTGGAACTTCATATTTGAATATTTTGATAACAAAAGTTTGAAGCGGAAAAAATTTGCAAGAGTCATAAACTTTTTGGATTCCGAAGTTCAATGATTCTTAGATTTTGGAATTTGAAAATTTCAAAAATTCAAGTTCTGAATAACTAACTAGGAGAGTATTCAAAATCTGCTGGTCCCTTCAAAATTTTCAAATCGAAAAAATTTAGAATATCAGATTTTGGAAATCTCAGGAAGGAGCTTTTCTCAGAATTTTCGAAAATTCTGTTTCAAATAGTCTTCGAGTTTCCAAGAAATATTTTTTCTCTATGCGTCCTTGTGTTGGTTCATACTGTAACTGCAACTTTTCTAACAATAGTTTCACTTCCTGCGGCCAAAAAATCCAAAAAATCACCAGAAAAACCTTTGGCTCCAAATTCAACAATTTCCCAAAAAAAAATACAGTACTCACTTCTCCATTATTTTTATCTTCTCAATCCTCATATTCTCTATTAATTCATCCGCTTTCTTCATTTCCATCTTATCTTTCTTTATATCCTTCTTTAATTCATCTGTTTCCTTCACCAACTCCTTCATCTCCGCCTTCAACTCCTGAGCCACTTCCCGATCCTTTTTCGAGTCCTCCAAAATTTCCAACAAAAATTTGAATTCCTCATCTGTGCCTTTAAACAGGCATTGCTCATCTTCACTCATCTTCTTGCTATCGTAGAAATCTTCCAGAAAATTCTGGAAAAATCGGTCTTCCATGGCTTGTTTTTGAAGGAATTTGACAGCTTCTATGAGGTCATTGAGGGATCCAGAGGACCCTCTGGAAGACCCCGATTGCCCCATTTTGAACTCTGGAAATTGAAAAAAATTAGTTTAAAAATGGCGGAAAGTTTGAAAAAAAGATGAAAATAGCAAAAATGAGCAAGAATCAAAGGTAGGGGTAACCAAGGACAATAGACCTTGAAATTTGAAACATTAAAAAAATTAATTTTTTATACTTCTACAACGTTTTTATTCACAAATGATGATGATATGAGCACGAAAAACTGTAGGAAAAAAATAAAAAATCAAAGGAAAAAAAGAGAAAATTTCACAAATTGGAGAGGTAGAAATCCAGGATCCTGAGAAAAGAAAAATGGAGATTGCTTTTTTTGGCTTTTTACTGTAGGTGACTACAGTGAAAAATTTGAACATTTCAAAGAGTGTACAGTAAGATGATAATGTAGATTTACGGGGTTACTGTAGATTTACAGTAACTCCTTGGTAATCTACAATAAGTTGGTGGATTTACAGTAAATGAAGAATTCAAAGATTCCAGAATAGAGGAAAATATCTAAAAATTTGGATACGGAAGATTTGCAACGGTGAAAATTTTCAACAAAAAAATTGAAAATTTGGACAGAATTTTTTGATTGTCGATTTACGGGGCAGGTCTCGTAAATCGACACAGAAGATTGAAGGATATACAGGATTATATACAGTAGGGAATACAGTAGTTACAGTAAGATTCAGGAATTATGTGAACTACCAAGATTGAGAAAAGATTAGGAAAATTTAGATGAAAAAATTTTGAGACAGTGAAATTTTTTTGGAAGTTTTGACTTTTTTGTTGAAGAAGAGTTTTTTTTTGTAGATTTACGGGTGTTACTGTAGATAAAAGAAAAAGGAAATTGAAGAGAAAACATGTAAATCTACTCAGAATATCAGAAACTCGACGAATTAGACATCGCTTGATTATATATTGAAGTTTAGAAAACTAGTCGAATTCGTCTAAACAGTAGAAAATATACTGATTACATAGCAGGGGATTACTGTAACCCGCGAAGAATTACTGACACCTAAATCTACAGTAGCCCACCGTAAACCTACACAGAAATGAGTTCTCAAGACGTCATTATAAACCGGCATATAGCAAAATAGTAAAAATCAAGTTGAAACAGTGAAAAATTGTGTGAATTCGAAAAAATTACTGTAGTTTTAAGAGACTTTGGACACCACCAGATCTACAGTAATCCATCGTAAAATTTCTTATGTTTTGGCGAAGGGGGCGGTTGCACTAGTAAACTTAGAATGAAGGATCAAAGTAAAGTTCAACTTGAAACAGTAACAAAAAGTATGAATTTACAAACAATTACTGTAGTTTCAAGAGACGCCGCGGAATCTGCAGTAACCCACTTTTAATCTACACATATGTAGAGGCAGTGATTAACGAAATTAATAAGAGGGAAATTAGAATTCGATTTGTAACAGCAATACTGTTGACTCAAAAAGGATTACTGTAGATTTTGTGAACCATGCAAGTCCCCCAAAGCTACAGTAACCCACCGTAAATCAAAAATAACTTTGGAACATGATAGAAACCAAGCATTGAAGTGAACATTCAGTGTGAAAGCTAGAATTCGTCTTAAAACAGTGAAACTTATGGGGATCTACAAAAGACTACTGTAGATTCATGGGGACCCTGGGGAACCTCCAAATTTACAGTAATCGTTTTCTAAGGCTAAACAGGAATACACATTACAGAGTGAAGTTTACAGAAATAGTTAGAATCGACTTGAAACAGTGAAAAGTTCATAGATTTTCTTGGGATTACTGCAGCTTTAAGGGACTCCAAGGGGCTTTTGAACTTACAGTAATCCCACCGTGAATCTACCCAAAAAAGAAAACCTAACAAGGGAGTTACTTGAGGTGTCGAGTTGAACTTTTTCCAGGAATCGGACCATAGACTATATTGACCGTGAGGATTCAGAATCTCCAATAAAAATTGGCGAAATGTTCACGTGACTCGAGTTATCAGCCATCAAAGTCTCAGCCAGTACTTATTTTGCTGATTTTTGACAACTCATATCTTAGCTCACAGGCACTTTTAAAAGGCCTAGTTTTCTCTGTTAGGCTCAGAATGATGCCTGCAATCAAACTATGTAATTAATTGAACAATGTCCAATTGGAACATGTAGAGATCGCAACTCCCTTATTTTTAGTCTAAACTAGTTTTTGAAACCTATACTATCTAATTGCAGGCATCATTTTGAGCTTAACACAAAAAACTAGACCTTCTAAAAATGTCTGGGAGCTAAGATATGAGTTGTCAAAAATCAGCAAAATTAGTACTGGCTGAGACTTTGATGGCTGATAACTCGAGTCACGTGAACATTTCGCCAATTTTTATTGCAGATTCTGAATCCTCACGGTCAATATAGTCTATGGTCCGATTCCTAGAAAAAGTTCAACTCGACACCTCAAGTAACTCCCTTGTAAGTCATTGTAGGAAAGGATAGAAAGGACGGAATAAAGCATGAAGAGTGGATGAAACTTCTGATAATAGTTGAAACAGAAGAAAAGTGGAATTTCACTAGGGACCCTTTCGCGGTCCCCTCAAAGCTACAGTGACCCACAAATCCAAAGAATAGAAAATAGAGACAATAAGCAAATCTCACTCGATAAAAAGTGCCGAGGTGGAGTGTTTCACTGGAGCCCTCACCACCTTATCCTCCGTGATAATTTCGGTTACTATACCGGGGACCACCACTTCCTTGTCATCAACTTTCACCGCCTTCTCAGCCAACAACTTTTCCAACTCCTCGGTATTTGACCATCCATCCAAATCCTTATACTTCTGGTGTTCCCTCAAATTGTGCAACATTTTCTTGATTTGCTCCTTGGAGGTATCCTTCCAGATGAGATCAACTAGGTCCCCCAATTGCATCAATTTCGTGGCATCTGGATTCTCTTTGAGCACTTCGAAGTAGGTGGTACGGCAACGGGCGGTGCGAGCGGAGCCCTGAGGCTGGGGTGTCTCACGGGCGGCGATGAGATTGGCGAGTTGATGGATTTGGGAGGTATCGAAACGAGCGATTAGCTTGAGACTGCTGAGTTCTGGAAGAGAGAAGGAATTTGAATAGTTTTCAGTATAGAAATGGCGGTTTTGAGCCTAGATTTGGTTATTTTCGACAAAATATTGCCCAGATGTCAAACTTGGAAGGTCTAGGGATAGTTTGGAAAGTTCAATTTCTGACTATATTTTAGTTAAAATCAATCTAAAGTTGTCTGCTTCAAAAAGGAAAGTTATTAATTTTTCGATGATCTTTTGTGATACATTCATTTTCAATGAAAAATTTTTCAAATTATTCAGCACACGAAACGGCTATTTTGGAAGCATTTAGACTATTTTGATGTTAAAAAAGACTCTTTTTTTCGAGAAGAAATCTCCGTTTCAAATCATTTTTGAGGAGTTCAGCAGAAGACATTTACACAGTGAGAATCCGCTATATCTTGGGGAAAATCAAAAAATGTTCTTCAAAAATGTTCGGTTTCAAAGCTGAAATAAGTCACTTTTTGGAAGATAATTTAATGCTGAAGGTTTCTTTTAGGTTGCGTAATTTCAAGCAAAAAAATAGCTGTTCTCGATGTAAAAATGATCAAATTTTAATATGAAAATGTACTGTTTCAAAATGAAATTTAGTAATTTCATGGGAAATTAAATTTGCTATTGCAGTTGCAGTCTAATTCTCAAAATAACAATTCATAGTTTTCCAATCCAAAATGCGCCCATTTCAGTCGAAAAATGACTCATTTTAAGCTTAATCAGATGATTCAAAGTGAGAATGGAAAACTTCAAAACATAAAAAATGACTGTTTCAATGCAAAATGATAATTGGTCTTAGCTAAACATATACAATATGCGAATGTTTATGCAATCCATCAAAAAGGCCACTCCTAGATTGCAATTACTTGCTAAACAACCAAAATTGTTCATGTTTGAGTGTAAAAATGAGAATTTTTCATCGAGAATTATTATGCTTCAAAATCAAAACTAGTATTCATGTAGCTAAAATACGTTACTAGCTCTGATGTTAAACAAAAACTACCAGAAAATTATATCGAGATTTCAGTCGAATTAAGACAAGCTGGGGTCGGAATTCGTCATTTCTGAATTCGTAATGAGCTTTGTTTTTTTCTTCAAAAATTTCTGTTTCAAATTCAATTTTGATACTTTTCTGGTGAATTGTAGATGTTTTCATTGCGCTCAAACCTTCGAAACTTCAAACTGTTCAGTGGGAATTTTACCAAATTTGTGAAGAAAAGTGAGCAAATTTTAAATGAGAACTTCATGTTTCAAAGTTGAAATGTTGAATGCTAGAACGTTGAATTGGGAAACTTCAAGAAGATTTAATACTGTTTCAAAACGGAAAATAATTAGTCTTTTTATCAAATCAAGTGATTGATGACGATAATTTTCATTGCGATGATGGGAAATTTTGAAACAAAAGTGACTGTTTTCAGCGTATTTGAAGATACTGAATACTTTTTTTACAGTGTTGCACAATTTCAAGCGTAAAAATAGCGGTTTTCAAGGTAAAAATGATCAAACTTTAACATGAAAATGTACTGTTTCAAACTGAAAATTAGTAAATTCATAATCTCTATTCTGAGTTTTCCGTGGGTAATTAGAAGCCAAAATGCTTAAGTTTCAACAGAAAATAACTATATTCTCGACCCAAACTCACCTTTCAATCCCTCGATATGTCCCTTACTCTCATCCACCTCCTTCTTCAATGTCTCCGTTTTCTGCTCCTCCTTTTCCAATTGCACTTCCAACCCCTCCAATTCCTTCTCCCTCTCCGCCAAATCGTTCTCCAATTGTCGATTCTTCTCCTTTTCCTTCTTCAATTCCTCCTTCAATCTCTCAATCTCCTCCTGATACTCCTCCTCCTGGTCTTCCAACTTCTCTACAGTATCCTCGAGCACTTTTTTGTCCTGAATCAGCTCCTTAACATAGTCGGAGACATCAGTTCCGAAACGACCAACGAGTTGGTTTTTGCCGTCCAAAGCGATGTTGAGATTAGCTTCTTTGAGTCTGTAAAAACTCAAAATTATTTAAATTTCGCGCCAAAATCTTCATAAGATGTCTTTGAAAGTTTTTTTTCTTATGTTCAGATGATTAATGGTTCAAAATAAAAACCGCGACGCGACCGCTCCGCACCCCATTATCCATAAAACTAGGGATTTTAGAATATTAAACGCCTAAACACACTTTTCAATGCCGAATTCGAATTTCTCATGTTGACAGCTTCAAAATAAACCTCTAACTGTTTATGACCACTCAATTCCTAAAAACCGCGACGCGACCGCGCCGCACCCCGTAAATCTCAAAATCTCAACATACCTAAAAATCTCTTCCTGAGCCTTCATCTCCTTCTCCAATTGTTTATTTTGAGTCTCCAAAAGTCTTATGGTCTTCTTCTTCGTCGTCAACTCCCGTCTCAACATTCGAATCCTCTGATCATGCAGCTGCTCAGAATCCGTAGAGATTCTGTGCTCCAGAATTGAGATGATTTGGGCGAAATTCTCGTTGATTTGCTCGTTTTCGGTTTTAACGACCTCTTTCTCCTGGACTCTGACTACCTTGCCTTCAACCACTGCTGGGGTGTCTTCCTTCTTCTTTCCCACGAGCTTCCTAAAAACTAGTATATCTCGAAAAGTAGAAATGCTAGGAGAAAGTTAAAAAAATGTAAATGAAGCACAAAAATTTTTACGTATTTTTGTAGTTGAACACTTTTCGATAACTATGACAAAATTTGAGATGTAGGCGCTTAACAACCGTAACATTCCCTACCCTAGCTGGGAGGTAGTGCCATAACTTTAAGCGCTTATAACTCAGAAACCGTCCGAGTTATCAAAAACTTTAAACTATAAAAATGTAGAGCATAATATTTTACATGCACTGATCATAATTTTGAATAAGTTTATTCAAATCAAACCATCAAAAAACTCACTCATAAGTCATCTTCTTGATCTCTTGAAGCTCCGCCTCAATTTTTGCCTTCTTCTCCTCCTCACGAACCATAATTGCGGCAATATTCAAGTTTCTGGAAATTTTCATTTTTCTCATTTATTTTTCAATAAAAAACCTACAATTCCTTAATACGATCCCGCCATTCTCTCCGTTGCTCCTCCGTTATCGCAGACTCCGAATCCGAGGAAGAAGAGGAAGAAGACATTTTCCCGTTTCCAAAGATTTCACAGCGTTTTAGGTGACCCAAGTTTCTCCGTACCAACTCCTGTAGAAAGAAACAATTAAATTACTGAAGATTTTTGAATTTCCCCCCAAAAAGTCGGCGGGAAGTTCAAAAAAATTTGAAAAATAGCACAGAAAAATTATAGATATTGAACAAGGGGTAAAGACCTTGAAAACTGGAAAGAATGGGGGAAACGGGGAAAATTTCGGATAACTTTTATTAAAAATTGGAAACTTTGGGAAAAAAGGGGGCACGGGATAATGGAAAAAAGAGAGAGGATCTAAAAATTTCTACAGGTTTTTCGGGAAAAATAGACAAGAAAATCGGGACAAGAAATGAGGGAAAATACAGAAAATTACAGAAAAAGAAATGCAGAAAGAATGCATTTAAAATTTACAAAAATTCAGAAAAAGGGAAAAGTCGGAAATTTTAGAGAAAAAATATTGAAAAAGAGATTACTTTATACTACTTTAGACTACTGTAGACTACTGTAGGCTACTATAAATCAACTGTAGACCACTGTAGATTACTGTAGACTATTGTAGACTATTGCAGACTTCTGTAGATTACTATGGACTACGATTGACTACTGTAGACTACTGTAGGTTAGTGTATAAGGTGAAGGCGGGAGACATATTGAGGTTATTGTAGATTACTGTAGACCAGCCTTCTATTCCTCATCATCAAAGCGATAAATATCTTCTTCCTTCTCCTTCTCCGCGGTCTTGCCCGGAAGTTGTCCTTCAAGCTTACGGGCGCTGAAATATCCAGATGAGCTCTGAGAGGCCCCCTGAGACGATTGACCCAAGTTATGCTCTCTTTTGAATCTTGCGTTCATTGCTTGCATCATTTCTTTGTGGCGCTTCGACTGGCGGTCTTGACCCCTTGCGCTGACGACTCTCGTAACAACTGGAATCTTCACTGCGGAATCTCGGCGGTGGGGGACCTCACTTTTTGGAGGAAGCGGGACAATCTTTCCTTTTGGTGGAAATTCGATCACTCCAGGGTAGTGGCGACGGTTGAATTCATCGATAAGATTGCTAAAGTCGATACGCTCGTTTTCTGAAAAATTTAGAAATTATAGTTGTAAATTTAACGTTTTTATGTAAAATTTAAGGGCGTATAGGCCAAAAACGAGTCAAAAATATTGCTATATCTAATCTAAAATGAACATCTGGACCAATAGACACACAAAAAGACATACCTGGTTGACGACGAACAAGGGGAAGTGGAGCTGGAGGAGGAGCTAAACCTGGAGCTGGAATAGGAACAGGTGCAGGAGCTGGAGCAGATTTAGCAATCAGTTGCAGGTTTCCGCATTGACATGCCTTCAAGGCGGATCTGGGGACGGCTGAAATACGAAAATGTTGAAAAGAAGATTTGGAGAGACTGATAGACAAGCAAGTGTGAGCAGGGTTTGCTTTAAAGCTGATGCGCGTTTATCTCAAGAACAATTAAAGCTATCAAAATGTAGTAAACTACAAAAATGTGTAAAATTTTATGTTGAGATATACGCGCTCAAAGCCAAGGCGCTTCTCAACAGGGAGACGCAGCCAGTGAGAGCACTCTCGCTGTCCGTGTCTCTTCCTATGGACCGCCGATTTTTGAACGCGTTTATCTCAAAAACCATAAAAGCTTTCAAAAAACTTCAAACTACAAAAAAGTGTAAATTTTACTGCTGAGTATTTTTGTTGTTGATCATTTTTTGATAGCTATAACGATTCTTGAAATATGTTTGTTTGAAAGTAGGCGTGTGGAGGGAGACACATATCAACTTCTTTAATGCTTAGATTACCTTGAGTTTAGATTGAAACAGAACAATTTTAAAAATCACCTTCTTTCTTCATCTTCTCAATACACGCGTACAACTCCTTCACCAACTTCTTTTGATTCTCCGTATCCTTCTTCAAAAAGGAAACCAATTCATCTTGCTCCTTCTTCTCCTCCACATCCTTTCTCATTGAACTCATGATTTCCAGATGCTCCTTCAAATCCTTCTCAGCCTTCTTCTTCTCGTCCTGCAGAATAATGAAAGCCAATTTCGCCTCCTCAGTCTTTCTCGACAAGTCCACTTCCATTTTAAGATAATTCTGGAACAACCGCTCCAGTGGAGTCCCCTGCCAAGTCTTGAGTTTTTGCAACTTTTCCTGCTCCGCCTTTACAGTAATCTTAAGATCCGCAAGAGCCTGAATATCCTCGCTCATGCCGATTTTCGAATTCTGGCGTTCCTTCTCCAGAGCCAACTTCAATTCGACCACTTCCTTGGCGTTTGCTTCCTGTGTCAACGCCAACTTTCTTTCCAGAATCTCGTTTTGAGCTTTCGACTGTTTCAACAGTTCGTAGAGATTCATAGAATCGCCTCTTTGGAGTCGGAGAGTGTTTTTGAGTTTTGCAACCAATGCTTCAAGAGCCTCCTTTTCTTCAATGGTTGGGACTTTTGGAGGGGCTTCATGGTCGGAGGAGGTGGTGCTGGCTGGGGAGAGTGATGGGGAGCGGGTGGTCATTTTTACCTGAAAAGGGTACTGTATTGTGGAGTAAAGGGGCGGAGCTTCAGACATAAGAGAGAAAAAGCAAAAAAGAGGAGGAGCTTAGGAAGGAGGTGGGACAAAAGGAATGTCCGAAAAGGGGCGGAGTCTCTAAAAAAGAAGATGGAATTTTGGGGGATGAAAATTATGAAAGTCACAGTAATAATCAAATTTCGAATTCCAATTTTCATGAAAGATGAAACGTGGAATTTTAAGAAAATGGGGGGGGGGGGGGGCGGAGTCTGAAAAGGGGCACACATTTGGGTGCTGGAAAAGGGACGTAGATGAAACTGAAAGTACTGAAAAAAAGGATGAGAAAAAGAAACATGGGTTTAAGTAACATTCCGATTTTCCGATTCCTAAGAAACAGTATTAAATGAAAGATATTCGCGAGAAAATAAGTATGGAGCCTAAAAAGGGGCGGAGCTTAGGGTGGAAACGAACTTTATAGAAAAACTTGGTGAATACGAATGGATGGAAATACTGAAGTTGAGTCTAAAAGTATGAAAATACGTGAGATTGCAAAAACAGTAAATATTTTTGAAAATCCAAAAAAAGATCTTTATCAAGAAGAAAAAAGGGGTGGCGCCTAGGAAAGAAGATTTGATGAATTACAGTAATTTAGAGAAATGGGACTCATGAACGATAGGAACATTCGAAACACGATGTTTTGAGTATTTTGACAATGTGGGAGGGGGGGGGGGGGGAGTAGGTAAACGGGGCGGAGCTTAGGGTGGGAAAAATTAAAGCAGTGTGAAAAGGGGCGGAGCATGAATGAAGATCAAACTAAATTTGATGTTTTGCATGTGAAGTATACGGTATTTCAGAAACCGTGAACTTTTTCAAGAAATGAGAATCATACAGACTTGGAAGGCTAGAACAACAAGTGATGATTTTCGAAAAAGAGCGGAGCTTAAAAGTGGGCGGAGCCTAAGAGTCCTATCCCCCAATCCATTTTTCATGAAGAGAAATTTCGACTTCACGACTTCAACTAAAAGAATTCCATTCCGAACTATTGACTAGGAGTCTTTGAAACAGTGAAAACTTGAGATTTTTAGTTTTCCGATTTTTGCTGTTACGAAACACTTTCAAAGTTTCGCTGTTATATACAATTTCAGTATTTCTTGTACCTCCGGCAGTTCCCAAATTCTATTTTTTCAATTTATAAGCATTATAACCATCTTTTTCCTTAATGTGTTTCTCCTGCCAACGACACTCCACTATGCCGGCGGCGCGCTGGTCTTAGTGTAAATCGACACCAAACATTCTCCAAGAAAATGGAAAAACGCCGGAGTTTCAAGCGAAATTGAAGGTGAAAACTATGGGAAGCCTGGTTAAAGTAGTGAAGAGATATCAGAAATGCAAGAGAAAACGCGGGAACAGTAGAAAAAGAGACTAGGAAAACGGAGGACTTCAGAAACGTTCAAACGAGAAAAATCGCCACTTTTCTGCATTTTTTTCCGTTTCAGAAATGTTTGAAAATCAATAAAATTTAGGAAAGTTCAGTTCAGAAATGGCTGATTCGAGTTGCTCAAAAATGACAGATTTCAACTGAAATTTCACTGTTTCAGGGATATTGTTAGTTTTTTAGTACTGAGAATCATTAGTTTTTTTGCAATTCAACCAATTATCAAAGAATTACTGAAATAAGTTAGCCCAAAATCTGGTAAACCATAAGAAGTGAGCTACAATTCGTACTGTTTCAAAGTTAGCTGTTATTATTTTGTGATTTCCAGCGAATCGATCAGTCCATCTATTTCAACTGACTTATTCCGTAAACTGTATGGTTTTGGACTAATGAGTAAATAAATATCGCGCTTTGGAAATAGTGGGTTCGCCAGTTTATCGATGCGAAAAATTCCACAGATCACAATAGAAATCTATTGAAATTGAGAAAAAAACGCAAGTTCAAGCAGTCCATAAACGTGCACTAATGTTGAACGACCGAAAACAATACAGATAACTCATCTTCGAAACAGTACAATCTCGAAAACTAAGCTGGCTCGAAAAACTCTGTATATGAAGGAGAAGTTTCCTTCAGATTCCTTTTTTGAGACGACTTTTTTATGGTTCTCCTTATAAAATCAAAACGTTTCTCTACGGAAGAAAACTACGAAAAGAGTACTAAACGAGAAAGAGACGACGGAGAAGCAGAGAGAAAAAATACGAAAAAATTCGCTAGAGACTCAAAAACTTCCTTGAAAATCTTGAGAAAACATTGGCATTCATCGGATCCTCTATAAACTTTCATTTTTCAGGGGGAAACTCCTCATTTTGGCACTCAAAACCACCATTTTCCGAGGTGCCGCACCCTCTCTCGCATACCGGCAAGCCTGCAATATGGCGTCGAGTGTGTGCACCACACTCTACGCAATATTGCACACTTTATTGATAGCGGTAGTGGCGGCGGCGGTGGTTATCTCCTGAACCATAGGAGATAGAAGAATGGGGGAAGAGAGGAAAATGGGTGGAATATTGAGAGCTATGCCTTGAAAAGAGAAGTTTTAGGGTTAGCCTAATTGGTATTAGAGATACGCTTGATAAAATAAGAAACAACTCAAGAACAAGACAACTATAAATATGGAAAAAATAATAAAGTTTTTGAAACAGTTGAAAAATTTTTAGTTTACAAAAAGGAAAATGAAGTGTTGAAAATTGATAGATCCCTGTTGAATCCAGATTCTAGAACCAGAGCTTTGGGAACATAATCATGAGAATTTTTAGTTTTTGCAACTCGATGAAGGAACACATTAAAAGCATTGCGAGCAATGTCTAGACTTTCTTCTGAAGCGAAAACAAGATTATCACGATAAAAGCATGGTAAACTTGTCCGAAAACGGAAACAGCAAAAATGTCAACTACTGAATTTCTTGGAGGACTGTAAAAGTTTTATGGGCTCTCAGCTAAATTGGTTTTTTGAGAATGTTTTGATATTTTTCTGCTCAAAACTTCAGATGCTAATAGAGCGAAATAATGATAAGAGGACCATCAGTGTCAAACGTTTTGAAATTCTATTCTCTTGTATTGAAACAGCAAAAAAACCAGGAAAATGTGGTAGTTTGTAGGGGCGAAATCAGGATAATTCGAGGTTTGGAAGTCTCTGAACTTGGCTAGAGAGGAAAATATGATGATTTTTGTTTCAATTTTCAAATTTGACAGGTGGTGGTAGAGTTCAAATCGTGTAATTAGGTATTCAATCACTTCAAATTATTTGTTTTGAAGCTGAAACAAACCAGATTTTGAGAACCCTATAATAACAAAAAAGTTTCCTGACTTTTATATTAAAAATTTGGAACAGAACATGTTCTTGTTGTCTGTTTTTGAGAAAAGAAATTAGGCGCCACTAAAAGTTATTTTTGAAAATTCATTTTTGTTACCTAAAAAATCTTCAAAAACTAAGGTATTGCAAAGAACTATGTCCCGGAAACCTTACTAATCAAAACAACCCATAGTAGAAAATTTTGATCGTATCAAGATTCCTTTGTTTTGGAGCCTTTGAAATCCGATTTCCGTACTTTTTCAGCCAACCTAAACCAACCTAGAAAGCACTTTTCTTGTTTGGTTCTTGGATAAGATCAAAAATCCCGTAACAAAACTCTACTAGAAGCCTTCTTCACTTTGATTTTCTGAAACTGTAAACTCTTTTTTTGCCAACTACTTCCCCAGGCAAAACTGCCAACAATACTCTAAAACAACAGAACAACATAGCACAACAAAACACGATCAGCAAGCAAACCATATGCAACCTCAAGAGCGAGAGAAAGAGAGAAAGAGACAGAAAACACTATCTGCATGTCTCTCGCACTCTCTCACTCTCTAACACTCTCTCGTCTGGTCTCCCAACCTGACTAGAGATAAAGAGAAAGTGAGAGACGCAGAGAGTAGCGGAGGCTTCAGGCGAAGCCCTCCGACAACATTTGCGCGCGAGTCATGTGAATAGTGTGGCGGCCGGGCCGGCGGGGCCGGCAGGCCATAGTGCACTCACTCACACAAATACACTCTCACTCACAGAAAATGTCTGCGCTCTCTCGCATTTCCTATACTATTTCTCATCGAAGAAGAGGTGTGCGCTCACAGCGCGCGTCGTCTCTTGTTGATGAAGAAGACGTTTAGAAGGTCGAACAGACGAATGGTGTGCTTTTGAGAGGAGAAAGAGAGGGGGACAGCCAGCCGTTTTCGATTTGGCTAGAGAGAAGGCTATGTAGATTTGGGGAGGAGTGAGAGAGTGTGTGAGGTGAGGAGAGTTTAGAGACTTGTGACATAGGCAAATGAGCGAGAAGTGAGATGGACGGTCCCCTTTCTTTTTCTTCGCAACTGTTGAGGAGGGAAGGAAAATGAAAATCAAGATAGAAGGGAACGGAAGAACGGAAAATAGGAAACGAAAGTTAGAATTGGGTTGGTTCTAGAAGTTGAATTTCTGATGAAAAGGTACCAACTGGGTTTTAAAAAGGATACTAGTGAAGATCCAAGAAAAGATAGAACGAACAAACAGAAACGGACTAATTCACTGGAGAAATGGAGGAATAGTAAGAATTTGAAATTTTTGGAAAACCGTAATGAACATATACCCAAAAATTTGTTTCCCACCATCCAATTTTTGTAAGATTTGTTGGGCTTATAGATCAACTCTAGAACTATAATACATTTTTGTAGTTGACAAATTTTTTTACAATTGGAGCGTAATTGGATGTGGGGAAACCACTTTTTTTCAAATCCTCAAAGTTCACCTTTTTCTACTGAATATGGTCAAACTGTATAAATCATTGCATGGTACGGTACTCATTTTTGACTACGATCAGCAGTTGTGCATAGCTCTTGAATAATGGAAATTTCAGAAAACAGCATGTTTTTGTTGACATTGGCCTGGATAATTAGAGCCTTTTGGGAAAAAAGTTATTTAGCTTATATGAAATAGAGAAAATCCCACAAATGGGCAAAAACTAAGTTATAAAAAAAAATATTCAGAATAACCCGATTATATCATGATAGGAAGTCAGCAATGAATTTAATATTTTCAGGAAACAGTAAATTTTTCACAGTAGTTTTTGAACAACTTGAGTGTGCAACATTCCAATTTGAAAAAAGTAGGCACCGAAAATGAAATTCATTCTGGAAAAAAATCACCTCCTGGTATCCAACATGTGAAGTTTCCCAGAAAGTAGCAAAAAAAATTACTGTTTCTAAGAATTTTTCAAATTTCAGACTTTCTTTTCATTTTGGTTCTTTCGCAAATGGAATTTGTTCAACCGATGTCCATTTCTCATTCATTTTTGCTGATTTCCTGTTTTTTTATCTGGTGAACTTAAGGACAAAAAGATAAGGACGAATTGTATATAAATAAATGCAAAAATTTCTAAAAATTCGAGAAACAGTAGACATTTTTGTCCTTAACTTTTTTTCTTAAGTTCACCAGAGAAAAAACAGGGGATCAGCGAAAATGAATGAGAAATGCACAACAGTTGAACAAAAATCGAGTTGCTAGAATTAAAATAAAAAAGGTGGCTGAGAAGAGATTCGATACTGCCTTGCGTAATAGATTAAAAGTTGACAATCAACTTGAAATTTTCAGTCATTTTTTTGTAAACAGTCATTTTTGAGGTTATTCTAGAGTGCGAAAACATGAATTTTGCAAGGAGTGAGCTCCAAAATAACCATTCTGGAAAAAATTCTCATCCTCCAAGAAAACAAAAGAACTAACTTTGAAGAAATACCGAGACTTCCTGAAATATGAGAAACAGTAAATGTTTCTGTCCCTAACTTGAGAGAATAAATTGAGATTACCAGTGAGAGAAAAAACGGACTGTCAGCCAAAACGTAAGAAAAATAGACAGGGGTTGACAAAAACCAATGAAGAACCAAAATGAAAAGGTTTTCTACTTTCTGGGAAATTTCACATGTTGGATACCGGGAGTTGATTTCATGGTAATTTCACAATGTTTCGTCTCAATGCCAATGGAACCATTCAAAAATGCAAAAAAATTTCAAGAAACGGTAAACATTTTTGTGGTTTTAAGAAGTGTAAGGATGGTAGTTCATGAGATGAGTAGTTTAAGAGTCCCATCCGAAAATTTGAGGGTTAGGATATACAGAAATACTGGAAAAGTTATTTCGAAAAGAGCAAATTGTCGTAAAATCAATGCAAACTTGATCTGCTTGAAACAGTGCCATTTCGAAATTTCGAGAAAAAGACCCATTACAAGATTTCATCTGATCACATAAATTGGGAATGCATGATTTAGGCATCTGGTGACACAGATGGACAAACTTAAAATGCAGTTGTAGAGTTCAAAATTGCGGAGAACTACCTTGGTGGATTAGGATAGAAAGATACCAATCAATTTGAAATTTTCTGAAAACTGACTTTTCGGTCATTCCAGAGTCTGTTAACTTCAATTTTGGAAGGAGTGAGCTTCGAAAATTATGGTCATACTGAAAAAAGTTATGCTCCCTCGGCCAATGAATGAACGAAGTTTTAAGAAATGGCGAAACTTTCTAAAATTCAAGAAACAGTAGTCTTTTTTGTCCTTAACTTGAGAGAATAAGTCGAAATTCGCCAGAAAAAAAACGGAATCAGCAAAAATGAATGAGAAATAGACAGCAATACAGTTGAAAAAAATCGAGTTAACCAAAATGAAAAGAAAGGCTGAAATTTATAAAATTCTCAGAAATAGTAAGCTTTCGTCGCCACTTTATGTGAAATTTCACATATTGAATACCAGGAGGTGATTTCTCGAAAAATTTTTGGCTTACAATTAATGCCAATGGAACCATTCAATACGAATAAAATTTTCAAGAAACGGTAAACAGTTTTTGTTGATTATTAGAGTGTAATGATGGTATTTCATGAGATGAATAGTTTAAGAGTCCCATTTGAAATTTTGAGCCTTAAGATATACAGAAATACTAAAAAAAGTGCATAATATTAGCACATTACAGCAATTTATGAGAAAATCACTGTAAACTTGGTTTCCTTGAAACAGTACTTTCGAAATTCAGAAGTAACGCAATATAAATATTTCCGGGTAACATAAATGTGGAATGCATGATTTAGATGTCTAGGTACACATATCGAAACTTGAAATGCAGTTTTAGAGTTCAAAATTCTGGAGATTCACCTTGATGGATTAGGATAGTAAGTTAACAATCAACTTGAGATTTCCTGAAAACAGTAATTTTTGCCGTCATTCTAGAGTGTGCAAACTTTACTTTTGAAGAAGTGTGCTTCGAAAATTATAACCATTCTGAAAAAGTTACCCTTCTATGGCCCACGAACGAACGAAGTTTGAAGAAACGGTGAAACTTCCTAAAATATGAGAAACAGTAAACATGTTTTGTCTTTAACTTGAGAGAATAAATCAAGTTTATTAAGAACCAAAATGAAAAGGAAGGCTGAAATTAATAAAATTCCTGGAAACAGTAAGTTTTTCTTTCTGGGAAATTACACATGTTGGATACCAGGAGGTGATTTCATGGTCATTTCACAATGTTTCGTCTTAATGCCAATGAAACCATTCAAAAACGCAAAAAATTTTCAAGAAACGGTAAACATTTTGTGGTTTTAAAAAGTGTAAAGATGGTAGTTCATGAGATGAATGAGTCCAGTTTGAAAATTTGAGCGTCACGATATACAGAAATACTAGAAAAGTTATTTCGAAATCAGCAAACTATCGGAAAATCACTGCAAACTTGATCTCCTTGAAATAGTACCATTATTTCGAAATTTTGAGAAAGAGAGCTATTACAATATTTCATCTGATAACAAAATGAGAATGCATGATGTAGACATCTGGGTACACAGATGGGCAAGCTTAAAATGCAGTTTTAGAGTTTGAGAAATCTATCTTACTTATATATAATTCGCAAGTGGGGTTTGTCTGAAGGGATGTCCGCATTCGTTTTCCACAAAGAAAGGTAAAGAATTTTGCCACGCACAAAATCGAACCAGCGACCGGCGCCTACCAGACCGCAACGCTACCCACTGCGCTATCGAGACCACAAACTAAGAGTTACAGTTTGGCATATACGAAAAAGAGGGTGAGCGCGCCAGAGGCGCGCAGCGACTCTGGTACTCTATAATCTTCGTTAAGTTCATTAGGAATTCTTCAGAAATCTCACTGAAACAGTGAAATATTCTTTTTTTTTTATTGATCATGTCAACTATTTCTAACCCTCAAATCTCAACAGAACAAAAAGCAAACCTAAGCATCAGAAGTGCATATCACTTTGCTTCTTGGTTTCAAACATTTACAAATCCAGAGAAACCGGAAAATTTTTTGATGGGATTTCCAAAAATATTTCCATTGAGTTTTTGAGTATGTGATTCAAACTCAAGATTTTGGATGACTTTATGTAGTTTTCTGTTTTTTCCAAAAAATTACATGAGTAGACCGTGAAAAAACGGTAATAAAATTTGAGCGAAAAATGAATCATTATTATAATTTTATTAATAATTAATTTTTTTCTGAATGTCAGCATGGAAGTTCATGATATGAAAATGTAGTTTCAAAATCTCATTTCAAAACGGCATCATCATTCTTATATAAATAAATGAAGTGGGGTTTGTCATCATGTTTATTTCTTTGTCCGTCTGTTCCAACTTTTCATTTCTGGGAAAGATTCACGCTAGAAAAATTTGCAGTGACCTTTCAGAAATGAAGAGCGGCGAAGCCGCGATGAGATCAGAAAAAGTGAGTGGCGAAGCCACGAACCCAGCCCTGATTGAAGCGCCGGAGGCGCGACAAGCAGGCTGGTATACAGAAATATTTGAAAAGTGCGTCATGCCAGTTAGATTTCAAGAATACAGTAATTTATCGAAAATTCACTGAAAATGTCAGAATAGAATTATAGCAAAGAATAAACTATTTACTAGACTAGATGAATTATGCTCATTTTGAAATTTCTGTGAAACAGAAATTTTTCATGCTGTTTTGTATTGTTTCAAGTCAAAAATTTCGAAATTATCAAGAAAAAATGAAGAGATAGAAAAAAATGTATGTCACACCAGGACTTTCGAAATCAAACTGCATTTTGGTTCCAATTATTCAAAAATCAGATGAAACAGAGAACTTTTTTAATTGAAATTTGAGAAATTTCCGTTTCAAAGATTATTAATCAAAAATCAAAATTTAATCTTCCTAATAATCTCGAATTATATCCTTTACATATTAAGATTTTCAGTTAAGTTGTTTTCTCATTCTGAGCAATGTGAATTCCGGACGTACATTCAAATAAGATTCTACAAAAAACACCGAATGTGAAAAACAAAAATAACGGTTTCAATATTTTGAGAAAAATTGCGGTAATGAACAGGAATCAATGCTTCGACGAAATTGTTGATTTATATAGTAACTGTTACAGAAGATCTCTAATTGTTATGCATAACTTCTCTGTTCAAATCCGTGATTCTGTGAAAAACTTACAACTAATTCGAAGCGAATCTGAAGTCATCGCCGTTTCCATATGATTCTTTTTTGTTTAATTTTTA
Organism: Caenorhabditis sinica; assembly: GCA_963932045.1. NCBI lineage: Eukaryota > Metazoa > Nematoda > Chromadorea > Rhabditida > Rhabditidae > Caenorhabditis > Caenorhabditis sinica. The sequence goes on along the minus strand of OZ009940.1, from coordinate 7,502,346 downwards.
CTGAAACGACATGTTTTTTCATTCAATTTCCACTTCTCACAAAAGTAATGTCGATTTATTATTTTTGAATTTTTTTTCGGAAATTTTTTTACTGTTCCAAAACTGTTTCAATTTCGAAAGTTGATCAACAAGTATGATGTTGACATATTTGCAATATTCCTTTCTAATTGTTTTTTTTTTTGCTTTTGACAACTTTTGACAACTAAATATGGACCATCACCTAGATAGATAGACCACCTAGGCCCAGATTTGAATCAAATAATCTACGTCTGCCTTTTCCCTCAAAAAGTACATCTGTTCTATGAGATGGACAAAGGAAAAACGACAAGATTCAGGCAATAGATAAGACAACCACTGACCGGCAAGAAGAAGAAAAAAGGATGACGTCATCAGGTACATAGGTACACAGACCCCTAGGACACACAATAACGTTAAGAATGAATCACTATTTTTTATTAGGTTGGGTTGGAAGGGGGAAGGGTGAAATGGGGGTAATGAGAAATGGAGAAAATTGATGGACAAGAGGAAAGGTGAACTGTTGGAGAGTGATAAAAGATTATGAATATGCGTCTTTTGTTAAAAAAAATCATGGTTCCTCATCCTAGGCTGATAATGAAAAATTAGTGAAACAGAGAAAAAAATTGAAATTGAAAAGCTCACGGAGCACATCTATCCTATTGTGGAGTGCATGCATAGATTCAGAGAAAACTAGATATTTCAGAGAAAACTAGATGAGGAAGAGATCATCAGAAGGAAAACGAAGAAAAAAGGGCGCACTTGAGGTAAACAATGTGTTTTCTATCCCATTTCAGAGTTTTGGCAGAGAAACGAGAGAAAGTGTGCCTTTGCGCTCTAAAAGTTCTCATATAGCCTCATTCTAGCTGCTCACGGGCTAATGAGGGTCAGATTCGTTTCTGTGTCTTACTCCATTGCTTGCAAAAAACTGCAGAAAAGCTTCCATAGAACAAAAAAAAGGTAATGAGTAGAATCAGTGAAAGAAAAAAATATTGTTTCACAGAAACGGCAAAAGTTTTTCATCAAATTCTAATAGTAATGCATGTCTGATTTGCAAATCTGTTCCCAAATTTTTCATAAAATTCAAAAAATCTGAACGGTAATGTACTCCAAATGTCATCTCTGTTTTTGGCTGTGTCTAGGCTCAAAAGAATAAACATAAAAAGTTATTAAATGGTGTGAAACCGTTTCTGGGCCCTGTTAGTAGTTTTCGAGATAATCGACTTTTTCCAAAAATTTCCAATTTTTCAAAAAAATATATTCAAAAGATCATAACTTTAGTAGTTTTGCTTGGATTTTTAAAAACTAAAATGCATTGCATAGATAATTTATTGAAATATATGAATCTGTAAAGTTTTTCATGTTATCAATTTTCAAAAATCAATAATTGATTGAAAACCAATAGTACCCAAGTTCCAACAAACGCAAAAAAGTTTGACACAAGGTACTTCATTTACTAAATTAACTCTAAAATGATAGAGCATGTTTGATTTAGTAAAAAACCACTTTAAAAAATAGGGGTAACGGGCCGAATAAAAAAAATGGATTTGATTAAAAAAATTTTTTTTTTCCATTTTTTGATAAATCGCCAATTTTCACATTGAACTTGTACTGTATGTTTAAAATTGATTAATTACGCTTTATTGCCCTTGTTTTCAGCTTTAAAATGCGCTTTTGAACTTTGAATAATATTGAATTTAAAGCTAGTTATGGTCTCTGGAAGTCCACAGGTTGGATTCTGTAGTGGGTGCGAAAATCGAAAAAATGAAAATCAAGTTAGAGGTTCAAATTTTTTTGCATAATGTAGGGTTTTTGATTTAAAACAATATTTTCAACTGCAACTTTTTCTCATCTCTTCATCTTCCTGCCATAAATTGAGATATTCTGTAATTCATCACTATGATTGGTTGTCATAGCAAAACTTGAATTTATGGCAGGAAAATGAAGAGATGAGAAAAAGTTGTAATTGAAAACATTGTTTTAAATCAAAAACCCTACACGATGCGAAAAAATTTGAACCTCTAACTTGATGTTCATTTTTTCGATTTTCGCATCCACTACAGAATCCAACCTATGGACTTCCAGAGACCATAACTAGTTTCAAACTCAATATTATTTAAGGTTCAGTAGCTCATTTTAAAGCTCAAAACAAGGGCAATAAAACGTAATTAATCAATTTTGAACATACAGTACAAGTTCAATGTGAAAATTGGCGATTTATCAAAAAATCGCAAAAAAATTTTTTTTTAATCAAATCCATTTTTTTTATTCGGCCCGTTACCCCTATTTTTTAAAATGGTTTTTTACTAAATCAAACATGCTCTATCATTCTAGAGTAAATTTAGTAGATGAAGTACCTTGTGTCAAACTTTTTTGCGTTTGTTGGAACTTGGGTACTAGTGGTTTTCAATCAATCATTGATTTTTGAAAATCGATAACATGAAAAACTTTACAGATTCATATATTTCAATAAATTATCTATGCAGTGCATTTTAGTTTGTAAAAATCCAAGCACAACTACCAAAGTTATGATCTTTTGAATATATTTTTTTGAAAAATTGGAAATTTTTGGAAAAAGTCGATTATCTCGAAAACTACTAACAGGGCCCAGAAACGGTTTCCCACCATTTAATAACTTTTTATGTTTATTCTTTTGAGCCTAGACACAGCCAAAAACAGAGATGACATTTGGAGTACATTACCGTTGAGTTTTTAGTACTTCCATATTGCTGGAATTCATCGAAAACATTGGTTCTCGTGTGCCGGAATAATGACAGTAACCAAAGAACAACCACGTACTTACAGTAAACGAAACTTTAAAACTGAACTAAAGTCAACTACACTGGGATGTAGTAGCTCGGAGAAAAGTACAGTAATTCAAAAGCTGATTCAAGTACAGTCCATACTAGTCCGAATAGAAGTTCAGTGATACGTTGCGTCTTGGGCATGAGGTTCTAGTGGTTACAGAGGATGAAGGAAAACTACAGTAATCTATTGGCAAGTACAGTAGTTGACATAAATCCAGTTAGAAGCATAGTAGCTGATCTAGATTTGGGTTTGAGCACAGTAATCTGATTATCTCCAAACCTCATCGTCATGGATTATGATTTTTCTTTCCAGCACGGTATTATTCCTCGAGAAACTGTTTTGGAAAATAAAACTTTTGAAACTGAAAAGTTATGGAAATCTTGAGATTATCAGGGATGACAGTAATCTACAGGGAGACTGTTTTTTGAACAGAAATTATTTATAATAGAAGAAACATTGCTCGAGGAAACAATTAATCCACGATTTTTTGAAATTTCGAACATTTTGAAACAGTGATTTTAGTTGTTTCGTACAACATACAAATACAGTGTCCGAAGATAATGGGCAGTGCTCCAGAGGGACGTAAAGGAGTTTCCGTCTATCTTGGTACAGTGGTACATCATAGAAATCCATGTGCATTCATTCAGAAGCATAGTAATCCAGACTACGTATATTTTTCTTGATCGAGCTAATACCTCATAGCACAGTAACCTAGGGAGTTCAAACTAAGCAAAACAGGTTGAGCAGACAGTCATTTTGATAGAGTTACAGAAATCTTTAAGAGATTTGGGGTAGAATACAGTGATCAGTCTTTTATCATGAAAGACGCTGTTTTTAATATGAAAGACGCTTATGAATTTGTTCTCCTAGGCTTTAGGTTGAGAGTACCTAGGTAGTGTTCTACAAAACCTACGACTACTGTAGGAGAAGATTATCAAAGTATTCAGAACCCTGAAACGATTAGAAAATTTAGAAGCTTCAATGTTCGAATAGCGAATTCGAAACATTGATTTTCTGTTGGAAAGTTGGATTTCGAATTTGCAATTACTGAGGGTTCGAAGAAAATGAAAACAACCGTGTTCACATTGTAATGCCTTCAGCAGAACGATTACATCAGAGACTTGAACACTAAGTTTTGAAACAGTGAAAAGACTTGAGAAATTTTCAAATTTTGTGCATTTTGTCTTGCAGATTCTAGAATGCTCTGGAGACATCCGTAATGTCTTGAAATTAAAATATTATCAAGAATTTACAGACATTTTTGAATAATTTTATGGGGATAACACTACATTGTAGTATTCCAACTAAATTTTTTAATGGAAATTATTGAAACTGAAATTTTTTCAAATTTAACAGTTTGACCCCGAAGCTTGTGAGAATAGGTTAGTGAAACGATGTCATAGAAAATTAGCAATTTTCGACAAATTTCAACTAATTATTAGGGGAATAATTAAAGGAGAGGCAATATTAAGATATAAATTTCTATGTTTCATCACAATATTGAAACAGCGAAAAAAAACAGAGATGTTGTGTGTTGTGATTCTGATTCCGAACATTTTCAGAAGAAATTTGAACAGTTTGAACCCATTTACAACATTTAATTTTTTTTTGTGTATTAAGAAATGTGGAGCCTGAAACTATTTTTAACATTTCAAAACTGAAAGGAAATGGGAAAATTACCAGATTTTTGAAATTTTGAAACCAAACTTCACTGTTCCAAAAATTGACGTGATTTCTGGTTGAGAAAACTACAAAAAATCACTGTTTCCAAATCCATGTTTTAAGTAAAATCTTTTACGGAAAACATTATGATTTTATTTTTCAGTTTTCCCAGAAGATAAGATTTGGAATCCAAGTGATTATGCCTTGGCAATTTGAGATTCTGGCACTCCAAAGTCCTTCTGAATGACAATATTTCAGGAATTTAAAGACACTAGTGTTTCGAATAGTTGAATCTGGGCACTTCTGGATCCAAAACTCTACCGAAGTCATCGTTGTGAAACCAATGACACGCTTCTTCAGGTGGGCTATGGTCAGGTTTCGTTGCCAAAATGAAATGGATGACTTCACAATTGGTAGAAACAGGAAGGGATTGAGGTGGAGGAAGTGGAAGAGATTTCGGATTCTGAAGGGGATGAGGAGAAGATGAAGTTAAAGGAATTACAACAATCAATGAGAAATTTAGTGATATTTTAATTTTTGTCCAATCTTTGTAGCTAAGAATACTTGGAAATTATTTTTTCGAACATGAGTCTTCGGAGTGGTTCTGAAAAGGTTGTTAAGCATGTTCAGACTCTAAAGTTTCATGATGAGAAGACGATTTTAGAAAACTGCTGCCCCGCAATAACGAGAAACTTACCTACCTTCTCATGCAAAAGTTCAATTCTGTGGAACTGAAAAATCTGAAAATCGAATGCCTTATGAAACATTTTTGGAACAGAGAAAATCTTTGAAGTTTTGAAACCAATTTTGAGAAGTTTGCAGGAAATGTGACATCAACTAAAGCAATCATCATTAATAGCAAAACCTCATATTAATTTTAAGCAAATTTGAAACAGGAGATTGTTTCGATTTTTTTTGAACTTTCGAATTTTTTGTGAATTTTATAGACTGTTGAGCAGATATTTCTCTGTTTCAAAAGTATTGGAAAAGTCGAGAAACTTCCGTATACCCAATATTCTCAATATACCTTATCATACTCTAAAAAATATTGTATTATCATGAAAATTTAGCTCCGCCCACTTTGAGCGGAGCCAACATTAACTAGATTGAATATCCAAAAAAATAGGAAAATTACATAAATCCCAGTAAATCCACACAACTTTGAACATTATGGATATCCACCCAGTTTGCAAAAAACTTTCAGTTTCAAACATTCTTTTTTGAAATTGGCGGAAACTTCAAGTTTGATCGGTACTTCATTTGAACCAGGAATCAAAGCTAAAAAACTTATTTAGTTTTCATTAACCCTCGGAACAGTAACCATTGGAAATCCACAGTAGACCCTGAAAATCAAAATTGTGATAAAGTCTAAAATCCACCTACAAGTCTCTAACATTGAGTGGTGCACAATGGTCGAGGTCAAAATACTGTAATCCGTTTTAGGGGCTGTTTGAACTTTTCATGAAACTTGGCCTACAGTAAACCGTTTTTTCAGCACCCTCTACTTGGAAATCAACTGTTTCAACATCCAACTCGTCAAGTGCTACTCCGCCCTGGCTACCTTTCCAAAACCGATTCGCGTTTAATCGGCAGGCTAGTCTTGGCTGAGAATTCTTCTATGTAAGGACCGTATGCAAGAAGCGGACAGAATGAAAAAGTAGTCTTCTCTTTAGTCTTCTGGCACTTTGGAAACTGAAAATTTATGAATGTCCAAAAAATTTAAAATTTTCACTATTTCAAATTTACTAATGCAACGTTGAGTTTTTTCTAGATTCCAATGAGAACATGGAAATACTGGCCAAGAACATTCGGAACATTTGCTTGAAAGATAATCTTTTAAATTAGGAATCTTTGGATAGTGTTGAACAGTACTTGACGACTGCCAAGGTGCAGGCAAGACAAAAAGATAAGAGAATTGCTGAGTTGACGGAGGAGCTGGAACTTCCGAGAAAGTTAGTGGAGCTGCTAAGAAAGAAGATGAAGAAGAAAAGTTGGTCGAGGAAAAAATCCAGTTTTTGGGATTTTGAAAAATCAGCCTGAAAACTTCAGAGATAGATTAAAAACAGCAAAAACTTTGAGAATGCTAAAACGACATTGCTTCTCTAACTACAGAAACAAATATCAAAAGTTTCTTGTGCTACTGTAGGAACAGCGAAAATTTCCGTATAGATTTTCGGGTTGGGAACTTTTTATTAACTTGGGATTAAAGAATATTCCATTAATTTTAGAGTTGCTAAGTTGTGAAACACTGAAAAATCTGAAAAGCGAATTTCTGATGAGAAGTTTTTGAAGTCTTTAAGAGATTTTCGAAAACTTAGCAAAAATATTTACTATTACAAAGTTGCGCCATTAAACAATTTGGGTTCAAGTTTTTTAGTGCCTGTTCATTTTCGCTTTGATATCTCAATGATACGAAGGTTTAGAAAACTCTCAAATACTGTTGTGAGATTCCAATTTTTCCAAGATTTTTACTGCTTCAAAAGTGTTCATTTAACAAAGCAAGTTTATGAGTTTCCAATTTTATCAGACATGATTCGATATCGAAAATTCACCTAATTCAGTTTTCAGCACACTTGTTAGAGCCCGGGCCGAGCCGGGTAACCAACGTTAAACTACTTCTCTTATATCAAATTGCCGTAAGGTACAGTAATCCTAGATTGAACGCATTCGTCATCTCTGAGCGGAAGGTGGCAAAATTCTAGCAATTTTTATCAAAAATTGAGCCAATTAACGTAAAGAAAAACTAGACGAAACTAAGAAAACACAGTATTAGTGGCCGTTTACACTAGTTAAAGTACAGTAACTACCGAAACCGAAAATGTGAAACTGAACTGGAGTAAACTTTGAAATTTCGGATATTAGCAGAACTGAAATACTGAAAACTCAGAAAATGGAGAATTTGATGAAATATTTTTGAAACAGTGAAAGTTTATGAAAAGTCATCAAAATCGGAAAATCATCACAATTATTTATTGTTTTGAAAATTTTGCATTGAAAAATCAAAATGACCAATTCTTTGTTTGGACTTTATTGAACTGACTACAGTAACCCAAATGTTTTTCTAGCCCCGATTCTTACTGATGATTTGTTCGGAATCGTAAGTTGTTCCTACTTATAATCAAGAATGTGTCAAAAAATCTAAATGAAAATCTAAAGTTTATTTTGTGTTGAGCATAACCCCGACTACCACTTTGCCGATTCTCACTGTTTCGAAATTGAAAAATTCGAAAGGTGACAGTAGCTAGTTGCGAAACGTCAGGGGATAGTAATGAGTAGCGAAATGTCACAGTTGCAAAGTTTCACGATTTGAAATGTCGCGGAGCCCAACTTACACATCTCTTTAGTGAGCTATTTTCCAAAAACTTCTAGAATTTTTCATAAATTTCTGGTCTGCGGAGTGACACGTTCACTTGTTAAGAAAAGATTAAGAGACAATCATACTGTATTTTTTTTCCATTTTTTGAGTATAACTTTTCTGATACATACTCTAACCATATTCATTGTGGAAAAAAGATAATGACGATTTTCCTACTTTCACTGTTTCTGTAAAAAGTGAAACAGTGATATAATTTATTCGAAATAATTTGGTAGCCTGAATATGACTGCAACAAAAAAAAGTCCCCAAGACCAGTTTGAGCAGTCATTCGAAATTTCAGGGTTGAGAGTGAAGGGAGTTCCGACAGCTTTTATGTGTATTCCCCAGAACTTGAATGTGCTTACCTATTCCAAAAAAACCCACCTTGACAACATCGATGGCTCCCACGCCTTCAACCTTCTATCCCCGACCTCCGACCTCGAATCGTCCTATCTCGAATCCTCCAGCCATCCACCTCCAATCTCCTCAACCGTCGATTTCGTCGTTGAAGTCCTTGAAGTCGAGATTTTCCGTGAAGCCAACGCTGAAAATGGAATTGTATTAGTATGGACTTGTTGAGCGAGCAATAGATGGTAAACACCACAAACGCGGTCCACTAGACTAATGTGCACTTGTTGTTACACTCTACTGAACTGTCGCTGATATCTATGCAAATGCGCCCTATTGGATTATTTATGATTGCCTTGAAATTATGATCAAATGAATGATGGTAAAAAAATGCGCTCTATCGGACTATCTGCCAATGAAGATGAAAGTAAGCCCAGATGGAGTATTGCCAATGGTAATGCAAATATGCTCTATTGGACTATGGCCGTTAGAAATGCAAACACGTTCTACTGGACTAGCTTTGATGGTCTATGCTAATGTGCTCTATTGGACAACGGCCACTCACTATGAAAATGCGCTCTACTGAACTATTGCTCCTCGCGATGCAAATGCGCACCACTGGACTATGTCCTATGCTCATGCAAATGTGATCGCCTATGTTCCTTTGTATTTTCCCTTGAGAGCAGCTATGCAACAGAAATTTTTTCCTACATGCAAATATAATACACTCTACTGGACAAATTCCGATCGCTTTGGTAATGCGCTCTATTGAAATATCGCTGATGTCTAGGCAAATGTGCTATATTGGGCTGTCGCCTATGACACCTCCTTACCTCTCCTGATTCAGAATCGATTCCTCGTCTCTCCTCCATTGATTCCGTCGAGTGTTCTTGCTCTTTTGTTGTCGGAGCTTTCCTAAAAAAATGAGTTTCAAAATTTTCAAGACTTCTGATTTTCAAAAAAAAAACTCACAGTGACATTTTGAACTCCAATTCTTCATGTCCTCTCGATTTCGAGTCGATTTGCTATGACGATCTGGAAAACTGAAGTTTGTATGTAAGTAGAAATTTCAGTGAAAAACATCAATGAAATCGACAAAGGGACAGCAGTTAAAACAAAAAAAAAAGAAATGAATAGTGTGTGAAAATCTGGTGGTGAGACAAAACGCGGGTCAAATCTCGACCAGGTAGATCAAAAAATGTTTGCACTATGAATGTAGGTCTACGTTTCAAAAAACTTTTTACCGAGGTAAGTAGATCAAAAACCGAAGTTGGAACTGATTTCCCTCATTCACACTATACTTCCTATTGAAATGTAGCTGACAGAGAGACGAATATCTCCTCTGATATCCTTTTTAGACTTTTCAGGGCCTATATCAAAAAATTGAAAGACTACCCATGAAATCTTGTGCCAGCTTTTGGCTCTTCTAGATCAAAATTGGTTAAAAAACTTCCAAAAAATGTTAGACCACTTCATCATTTCACCCGAAATCGGAAAGAATGTGGTAGGAAAGTATTTGTTTCGAAAAATTCTGACTAATATTTCACTGTTTCTTGGAATTTTCAAAAAATGATTCAGAAAACTTTTATTAGTTTTTCATCGTCTCTGTCTGAACTCTTCGAATATCCTCCAAAATTCTTATGTTCCACCCATTTTTCCTGAGCTCCGCACACTTTTTTGCAGTAATCAAGAAAAAGTCGCAATAATCTTTAGGAAGGTACAGTAGTCTATACGAGTGCAAGTTGAAGTACAGGGTGCGGCAAAAGTACGTGTGCACTGCTTTGTATGAGGCTAGCAGTCGTTGTAGGTGAAATAAACTGATAATCTAAAATGCATTATAAACTAGAATGTTTTTTGAGTATACCTGTCAAGTTTCATAACGTTTCAATCATTCGTTCAAAAGTTACAGTTGCGTCTAGCACAAAATTATGATGCATTTTTGTCGTGTTAGGCACGCTGTACGGGGTCATTTTGTTCATACGAACATTTTGAAGAGATGAGTGAGACTACCATTTTCAAAACTACCACATAACTACCAATTTTCTTTGTTATTGTAAAAAAGTTTATGCTTTTAGTCACCATCTCCCTCTTGCTTTACAAGCCCATGCTAAAGGAAGCCAACTCAAAGTTTGAGACATTCGTATTTGACCCATGATATCAATAGCCTAGTTAGTTCCATATGGCGGTTAAGCATATTTTTGAATAGCGCAGTGCATTTGGTATAACATATAAATTATCTCAATACTTCAAAGCAATCGAACGCTGTATTCACGAGCAAATACCACTTTCTGACTAAAAATGTTTGATTTTTCGAAAATAGCACCAGGAAAAGAACTCAACGAATTTTGCAAATTTTAAAGTTGTTGGCATATGTTGTTTGAGGGAAATGTAGAGCAGAAAATTATCTTTTTGAAAGATGAATTTCTAAATGCTCGCATTAAAGAGACAGTTGAAACAGCGGCGCAAATGTAGAAAAACCGTCGTGCCTCAGACAACTTTCCAATAATGATACTAGGATCCATAACTTAGGATCTTTGCTCGTAACGATATGAAATTTTGCCACGTTATTTGCCTTATACTCAGTACTAACTCCAGAAAATTTTGAAGTTTTCTTGAAACTTTGACAAAAGTTGCATCAATTTTTCATTGCACACGTACTTTTGCCGCACCCTGTATATTAATGTAGGATAAGACTTCAAGTTACAATAGAAAATTATGTTCTCTAAGTCTTTGAAACTGACGAATATGTTTAATGACGTGGTCAGAGCTCAGCACGATCAGTTCAGGAGAAAAGTTGTGAGAAAACATTGACATTTTGAAACGGGATTTTTTTCGGATGTTTATAAATGACCAGGGATGACAGTAATCTGCATACATTGAGAAATTTTAATACAAAAATTTTAACAAAAAAGTTAATGATAAAAAAACAGTGCTCGAAGGAACGATTGCAAATCGGTTTTTAATTTAATTAGAAAATTTTGAAACAGTGAATTATATGTTCATGTAGAAATGAGGTTGTGGATCTAACTATAATGATCTCAGACAAAATAAAGCTAGTTTAACGAACAGTTATTTTTGTAGAAGTACAGTAATCTAGACATGGGCCAGAGTACTAGATTTTCATTAAAAAAAAGATTTTTTACTATTCGGTTGCCCAGCAAGACTAGTTCAGAAGAGAAACTAGTGCAAAAATTGAACTGTTGAAACGGAGAAGTTTTTCACAGAAACGACAATAGTCTACAGTACGCTACCCTTTTCAAAAATCGTTAAGAAGATAGGGGAGTATATTTGAAATAACAAAAAGCACACCGATAATGGAACTTTTTGAAACTTTGAAACGGGGAAGTACAGTACTTTGGCGCATATCTGTATTTTGTGAACCGAGACAAAAAAACTACAGTAATCTTCGTGGAAAGTCAGTAATCCTGATTTTTCAAAAGGAGAATTCAACGAGGAAAGTCGCAATTCACTAGTAAAAAGTTACAGCCTGCATATAAAAAATCTGGTGAAACGTTTATTTTGAAAAATATGTTGCGGTCCCTAATCGTAGATCTGCAATAGATTTTAAAAAACGTAGACCAAGCTCCGCCCATTACAAGCTAGTGTAACCCCAAAAAGTGGACTGTGGTTGTGGTGGAAATATTCTGAAGAAATCTCAATGTCTTAAGAATCTTGAAACTAGGGAAGAATCTTGAAACTAGGGATTAGGGATTTTCGAAACGGAAAATTTAAAACTTTGAAATTTTGGGATTTATCAGTTCGATAATGAATAACTGGAAAATCGTTCAATCCAAACTTTGGAAACTTCAAACTGATAAGGAATTTCCGAAATGGTGAACATTTTACAGTTATTTCACCAGACTGTGTTTGAATATGGTTTGTCTGTATAAATTCCCAACAAACCCTGCAACTCCAGATGTTTTGTAAATTTGACTCAAATTTTTACTGTTTCATAGTTTTGACTTTATAAATTACAACTTTACAAACCATTGGGTTTCCAACTGGGTCTCCAGTTCAACTGATAGTTCGAAATATCTGCAAAAATTTACTGTTGCAAAATTCATGCTAGAAAGAAAGAGATTTGAAATTATGATTGTCGATTATTTTGAAGATTTTCACCTTTGGATTCAGAATTCTAGAAACTGGCTTATTTTCCAGCCTAATAACTCTAAAATGATGCTTCTAGACATCTCAAGACACCAAATGCGTTAGAAAAATTTGTTAAATATTATTGCATTTATCAGGAACCAACTCCCAACAAAATCGCCAACGACATGATTATCCATCTTGTCGATGAGTTATTCACCATCACAACTCTCCTGGATTCCCAAATGACACATTAAGAAGATGTAATCGAGAGATGTACCCAGGCAGAAGAAGATGGTATTGGACTACGATCAGAATTCGTTGACAAAATGAAATGGATGACGACACAATTCGTATCACTCCGGGGATCATTAATATTTTGTATATATAGTTAGTAAGAAATTCAGTTGGAAACGGTGAATTTTCGGAAGATTGATTTTTATGAAAACTCTTATTTGAAATAAAGACCAATTTTTTTCCCTAACGTCTCATGAGACCCGCGTAGCGTCTCATTGCTGTATAGCCGCTGCAAATTGCAAATTTTACGTTCATAAAAGCCTGCGAAGATGTGAGTTTCAAAAGACGTCCTAAAAATTTGCGGCCGTTCAAGCTCAGCTCAATGAAAAATGTTGTACATTAGACTTGAAGATTTAATGATGAAATCGTAATTTTTTAAAATTTCATAAAAAATTCAATAATCAATGTTAGGCTGGAACTCTAAAGTCAAAGATAGTTAACATTTTACTGTTTCACATTCAGCAAAAATGTCTTTGTATTTCAGTTTTTTGTTAGCATTTTCGTTCAAGTTTGGGGCTAGACAAAAGAAACAGGAAAAGCATCGAAAGGTAAAGAAAATGGTGGATGGCATGACGACGGAATAGGAGAACTTGGGTATGGAAACATTTGGAGAGGGGCTGGATGAAGCGGAGGCGACTGCCAGAAGGATGGCCGCAAAGGAAGCAGTAGGAGCAGTTCGGCATCGGAGAGGCTATTAGATAAGGACGAGTTATAGGGAAAATGTACTTAAATTAGTGTAAAATGGTACCAGGATGTTCGGACAGTGTATTACCATCTCTCAAATCGACAAGCTGAAGCAATTTTTGAGAAACCGCGATTTTTTCTTCAAAGAGTGGACTGTTTGTAAAGTGGCGTGTTGAAGGCTAGACATGAAAATCAGTCTGAAAAGGGACGGTAATAATCTGAAAATTGGCTTAAAAAGGCTAAAATTGATCTGAAGTCATTCGAAGTTTTCAATTTTTCAAGAAAAGAGAGAGGAAGCACTAGTAGAGAAAAGCTTCAAGAAACTGATAGGTTACTGTAGAAACAGTGAAAATGTGTTGGAATTTTCATCGAAATTTAACAAAGTTTTGGTTTCAACTTGACTCAAATCAATAGGAAATAATCCAAAACGAGAATCGTTAGAGCAGTTCGAAGAAAGATCGTAAGTTTTCGTTTTCCGAATAAAACTAAAAACTTGTATTAAGCTTCAATAAACCTTCAATTCTGTAACAGCAAACTTTTGCAAACTGAAATTGGCAGTTTCAATGGTTTTAAATCAATGGGGTATCCAGTACCTCAATTTCCAAGATTGCTCATTCTATTGCAGATCCTAAAAACCTACATTTTTCCCAAATCGATTTTAGTTTGGTACCAATGGATGACGATGAGGATGAGGAGAAGTTTGAAGTGTACGTTTTTATAAAGTTGTTTTTGTTGTTCACAACCTAAGCAATAGTGATCTGAATTAATGTACTTCAAAAACTGTGACCTCACAAGCTGAAAAATCAACACGTATGAACCGACTGTTTCCGCAATTTTACAGTTAGCGAATTCTTTCCAGATCACCAAAATACGTTTTTGAGCTCTGTCAATATGCTTTAGTCCAATGTCAAAAACCAAAAAAAATTAGTGAACGACAATAATGCTTTCTGTTTCACTTTTGACTGGAACGGTAAAATTTTTGGTATTTTCACTGTGCTAAGAATTTTGACTGCTAACCTAGAAACCCGAAAACCTGCTAAATCTAGAAACTTGAAGTACGCCGTCTTGGGCACTAACGCATCTTTCGTGCCTAACGAGATATCTCTCAAAGAAATCCATGCGCCTTTAAAATCAACCGACATAAGGCGGCGCGAAATTACTATTATCGTGCCGCCATCTGCTGTCAGTTGACTTTAAAGGCGCATGGAGTTATTTCAGACGATATCTCGTTAGGGCACGAGAAATGTCTCATGATATTACGATGGACTGATAAAGGCGAAGTGCGCCTTCTCGGGGTTGGCGCATTTTTCGTGCCGTAACGAGATATCGCCTGAAATAACTTCATGCGCCTTTAAAGCCAACTGACAGCGGAGGGCGGCGCGATAATACATTAATATTGAAAAACAGAGAAGTGACCGTGTTCTAGTGAGAAGAAACCAAGTTGTTACCTTTACCAGGCTTGTCGGTGAACTTGAGGCAAGATACATTATTTTACAGCTTCCTAAGCCTAATTTGCAGACAAAAAAGTGTCTCAAAAAAAGTCTCTAACTATGCTCAACGCAGTAATTTTTAGTACCTCAAGGCACTATATCTTTTGGGGCCTGTCAACTTTTTAGGGTTGCTTGGGCATATTTTAAAATAAAACTGACCCATTTCTATATTTTTCTATGGAAAAAGTCAATTTTTGAAATTCCGCGAAATTTTGGGGATTCCGAAAAATTATACAGTAATAGTAGTATACAGTAATACTGTCGCGAGCCGGTAAATTGGCTGGTGAGGCCCCTGCTCGACGATAATGTTGTACTGATTGATGCTGTGGTTGATGTGGTTGAGTGAACAGTTCCGTAGATTTCCAACTTCCTTTATTGATAGATTGGTGGTTCAGTTATATGCTTTGGAAGTGGAGAACATGTGACAGAGTTGGTGGGGGAAGGAATAATAGAGCTCACTAGTCGATGGAGTTGACTAGTGAGGAATAATAGCGAGGGAAGAGCATACTAAATGCTTTGGAATGGGGTGAAGACGTTAACACGTGGGTGTGAGTGGGAAGTTACAGGTGAGTAAGGAGCGAAGTGAGAAGTGAGCGAGGTTTTGGTAAGAGCGATTGCGAAATCACTCACAAGGAAAGAAAGTGTGGGCGAGAGAGAGAATTAGAGAAGTGGCTGCCGCCGGTTCAAATGTGTTTTGCCACCATTGTCGGTGGAGCGCGTGGACGTGGCCGAACATTTCCTCGGCCGCGGCTGCCACCAATTTCGTCGTTGTTGAGAATTCGTTGGGAAATGATTGACGAAGGAATTTGTGAGATGGGAGATTCACAATGACAAAAAGGTCGTGAATTATATCAGAGACAGAGTTCACGACAAATACACATTTTCAGTATAAATATAATAACCGATTCTGAATCTAAATACAAAAAAATACTTCAAAAATGTTCTCTTTTTTTCTGCTTCAAAGTGCGTTTTGATAAAGAAATTTTTATAATTTCTCAATTGTTAGATTTCATCTTGATTTTAATGGTTCCCTACTTTTGTGGATCCTTATTTAATATTTTTCTGTTATTTTTTGCTGATTGTCAGAGTACTGTAACCATCATACAACCAGGGAAGAAAAACCAATGAGGACCGAATGAAATAGCTGAGAGAAAATGTTTGGAAATAAAGACTATTGGGATTTTGTATAAATAAATGTGCACATGGAGATAAAAATATGTGAGGTTTGTTGCAAAATTTTTAAAAATAAATCATCCGCAATGTGGCAAATAATTAAGTGAACATGTAGACAGAATTGATAAGATTTCAGTGAAACTGAAAACATTGGATACTGTCTTTAAGCAATCATACCTAAAAATCTGATGAGCTATCTAAAAGTTATCGATGACGAAGGAGAAAAAATAATGTTTTGAATTTCTTTGTAGTTTTTAGATGTTTGACAGCTCTTTCGATTCTTGAGATACATGAAAACGACGGAATATTCCAATTTTTCCCCATTCATATGTCTGTTTCACGTGAAACGGAGAAAGCTGGAAATTTCTTGTCGGTTACGTCGGTTCCACACCTAACTACGTCGGTTCCACACCTAATATGACTTTACAAGACAGATATGTAGTTTCGATTATTTATTGTTAACTGAACATTTTGAAAAACGTCCATCAAAACGCACCAGAAATCAACTTTTGACGACACTTTTGAGCCAAGTGACCATCATTCAATGTTTCAATGTAAGAGGCGCAATCTTCTCTCATTATCACCTACTATTCCACATGACTATGACTTTTTTCAACATTGTGCTAGAGATTTTATTCGAAAACCATTTCTTTTTTTTTGTTGGTGAAATTGATTCCACAAACGAAAACCCCGTAGACGTAGACTGAATGCAACAAAATTTACAGCAAAACGTTTGGTATGCTCAAATACTATCATAGTAAACACAGAAAAATTGAGCATCCGATTGACAAGATTGTCCTGTGGAATCTTGATTTAAAACATTTGAAGCAGTGGAAGTTTGGGAAATCCAAAAACATTGAGATTCTGCTGGATTCTGAAATTCACTTGGGTTCTGATTTTCTATCTGATTTTAACGGTTGTTGATCAAAAATGTTCAACATAGAAAACTTGTACTGCGTTTATGAAACAGTAGAATTTTTCAAAGGATAAATTCTAGAAAAATATGAGACAGAAAAGAAGAAAGGGAGAGGGATCGAGAAATATTGCAGTTGAAGTGTGACAAGGATTGCGATATGTCGCAGTCGGCTAAGGCTAAAAAAACAGAAGTTATGATACCGTACTCCGACATTTGGCCACCCAAAGTCCGCCCGCTGTCCGTCCATTCGTTTATCTGCATATAAAAGTCGCATAAAAGTTCACAGGTTTTAGGTTTTCTTTATAAAATTTCTGTTTCACTGAAACTTAATATTACTTGAGATTGAAAAGCCCCGGTAGTCAATATCATCCATACCGAATTTACAGAAAAAGTTTGATTACATAGAATGGAGTTGTATCACTCAAACCCGCTGATTCTGAAGACAAGGACAATGAGAAGAAGACTTGTGGAGAATTTTTCGGAGCAGCAAAAATTTTTGAAGCAGGTGCGCATTTGGAGAAAAAAGGACGATGTAAAATGATTATAACATCATCGGATCAAAAATCTAAATGTTGATTGCCAAAATGTAGGAATTGGAAACAGGGAAAAATGTCATTTTGCAACTGCGACATTTTGAAACTATCCATTCTGCAACTCGTCATTTCGCAACGGCTACGTTTCGAAACTGGGCGTTTTGCAACTCAAAATGTCTTTGCAATCACCGCGTTTCCCGTCAAAGAAACTTCGAAACTGGTCTTTTCGAAACTGGACAATTCGCAATCAGTCATTTTGCAACTCACGTTGTCATTTGTAAACATGACGTTTCGAAATACCAGAATTGGACATTTCGCAACCGCAACAGTACATGTAAATTTATTGAGGTTATGCTTGTTTGGAGGTTTTATGCATCTTTCCGTCCGTGGTTTCGAAATTAGTTAGTTTTGAATTGTATCCTACTTTACAGTTCTCAATTCACGAAAAATTGAATAATGCCTTGAGTAGGTTGAAAGTGTTCAACTTCCAATAATCTCTACTAATTTTTTCCCAGAATCATATTCCCACATTTTCGAAACTTTCAGAGAAAAAGTTTCACCGATTCAAAAGGTCAATGAAACTTTCCCGATAAAAAATTACAGTAATTTCACTATCGGTTTAGAAACATCAATTAAGACCAGCTTCTAATTTAAAAATTTATTGTTCAGAGTCGAAATATTTCTCTTTTTTTTTCGGTTTCAATAACAGTATAAAAAATTAGGTTACGAATGCTCCAATTAGTTTATGACGACTATTCCCGTTTTCGCTATGAAGTTATTCAAAAATTTGCCCAAAAATTCTTGATTTTCGATAAGCATCATTTTGGAACCTTCTGAAGGTCTCCAATATTTTCTACGACCTTCCAAATCAGAATCACGAAAAGCCTGATTTTTTCAATTTGTTCACTGTTTCAAAAGTTGAGTTTAGAGAATTCAAAATCTTTAATCATGATATCTGTTCATCATTTTCTATTCTAGAATCTTCCAGAATCTCAACGTCGAATTCAAATAATCCAAAATTTCAACAACAAAAAATCCCTGTTTCAAAATTGTTAGTCAAGTTTTACTGCACCAAGCTTTTCGATAAATTCGTCTTCCATGCTGCCTTTTTGTGAAATAAACTAAAACAGATTTAGGCTTTCTTTGAATCTTCTAGACCACTCTAACAGTAGTAAAAACTCCAAAATACATATTTCCAAGATAACGGTAGGTCTCATCTGACAACTATTTACACAAACCATAGAAACACTGAAATGTAAAAATCGAGCTAAAGTTTTTCCGTTTCTAAATTCTTCTGAAAATTTTTGGTTTTCATCGATATTCGTTTTCATCGCTACCCTTTTCATCTATACATTTTACTAAATCTACAGTAATCAGAGCAAATTAGAAAATATCAATTTTTCTGTTTCTGACTAACTATGATATTTCAAGAGTCTCATTTTAATCAGTGACATTCTTGCACATGGAAGCCTAAAAATCAATGGATAACTTTCCGTTTCCAACTAATTTTAGGGTTTTTGTTTGCTTACATCAATGCTTCCCTACCTACTCCTACCGCTAACCCGAAACCTTGTAATTATAGCCAAGATTACTGTAATCCAGTTCCGTAAATCTACCCAAGCACAATTGGAAAAAATAATCATGAATTTTTCTCTGTTTCTTACAAATTTTGAGTTTTTCGGTTTCAGTTTCCAATTCATTGATCAGATAAATTTCTGTAAATCTACCCATGATTACTGTTGGTTCTCTTGGCGTGAATCTACAGTAATCCTAACCATATTGAGTAATATCACTTTTCTCCGTTTCAAGGGAATTTCGAATTTTCTTTGATTCACATTATGATCAGTTTTGTCAATTCATTAAAAAAATTATATCTATAAAAACAACACAAGAATATTGTGTCGGAATTCATCACAATTTTCCCTGTTTCATCTCAACTTTTTGTCTCATTGATCTTACTAGGAAACTGTTTCGGCTTGTAAAGTGCAATTATTCATTTTTCGACCATTTATTCATTTCACCGTATCAAGGAAGCCCTCCAAACAACTTTTTTCCGATCTCAGGAGCCGAGATATTTGAATTCAAAGCAAAAATTGCACATTTTCAGTACTAATTTAGTGATTTTCGGATACCATCATTTTGGTTCCGAGGCTGCTAACGGAGTTGATAATCTGGCAGGACCTTCAAATAAACTGAAACTGAATAATTTCAATTTTTTTTTGAAAAAGCAGCTCGAAATTTTTCCGGCTGAATAAGCATGCTCCAATTTCATCGATCTTTTTGTTTTAAAAGTTCAGTTTTGAACCTTGTAATTTCTTTTTAACTCTATTCTCTGTATTGGATTCCTGCTTTCAACAAGTGTTAATGCATAGGCTTTCGACCAGTAACACCCCCAGAAATATTCAGAGTTATCAAAATTTTGGAACAGTGAAAAATAAAATTAAAAAGATTAACTAATCAAGGTTCTAAAGAAATTTCGAGCAAAGTTAAAAAGACTTGCAGTATAAAAGACTTGGGACTTTCGATCTTACTGAAATTGCGAGAATTGCAAAAATTTATAATATTTCTGGAGCAGATTTTTAATTAACATTTTTATCATCAGTTTCGCTCTAAACTTTCGAACAAAAAGCGATTTAGGCTAATTTGAAAGTTCCAGGTGAGAGACGCAGACAACGAGAGTGTTCTGCGTCTCTCACTCTCTGGCACGAAATTGCTAATCACTGCGACTGGATCGGAGAAACTCGATTTTTGATGCGTTTAGGAGATGTTTTTGTAATTTGTCATTTTGTTCTTCATGTACTGGATTCGATGATACATTTCCTTCAAAACTCAGTAAAAATCATCTTCTTTCTGAGCCTATTTTGTAGCTTAATTCAAAATTCCTAGGTGAGAGACGCAGAGAACTATCGCTTCTCTCCGTCTCTCACTATCTTGTTTAAATCTTTAAATGACTGTAAAATGTCCAATTATGAACAGTAAACATGATTTCTGGTGTGTTTAGATGATAATTTCAAAAATTCATTAGTCGGTTCATGAATAAGACAAACTAACAACAATTGCTGTTTCCATAAAGGCATATTATATCTGAAACAGTTAGAAATTTTAGTAATGTGTCATCTACTTGAAAATACACTGAAAACTAACCCACTATGAACCAAGTTATGACTTTTTGAATTATCACGGTGAGAGACGCAGATAACGAGAGTTCTTTCATTTCTCTGCCCTCTCTCACCCCCCCCCCCCCCCTCACGATTTCGCTCAAAACTTCAAAGTGCTCTAACTTGGCCCAAAATCATTCTATAGAAACTTGATTTTCGGTGTGGTCGACTGCGAATTTTGACTGCTTTCAGTTGATCATTTTGTAAGTTCATCAGCACAGTTGTGAAAAATCATTATTCACAGTTTCATAGCAAATACATCTTGACGGAAACAGCTGGAACTTCAGTAATTCTCCATCACCCCCGTTATCTTGACTAATTTAGATTTTCTAATGAATTTCCAGCATAGTTAGCTTAAAATCAACTCTCATGATCAATTTTGAGCCAAATTATGCTCATTTTAAGTTACCAGGTAAGAGACGCAGACAACGAGAGTTCTCTCATTTCTCTGCGTCTCCTGCCCTCCTTCACTATGTTGCCCGATACTTTAAAGTACTGTGACTTGGTTTAGAAAGCTGATAATCACTGGATTTTTAATCTATTTCACTTATGAAAATTTACTTAAAATCCGATCAACACGAAGAACTAAGAAAATTTACAGTTAGAGAGAATACGCATTTTGACTGAAACAGTTAGAATTTTCAGTAATTTTTTCCGATCGTAGTGCACATATTGTTGGATTTTCTGAAAAAATTCTAGTAACATGTGCTCAAAACCTGCTCTCTTGCACTATATCTCCAAAAGCCATTGTAACTTGGTTCATAATAAAGAAAACCACGGGATTTTTTATCTGTTTTACTCGAAAATTTTTACTCAAATATTCGTTTGTCATCGGGATCTGAACTAAGGAAATGTACTGTTCCAGAGTAAACACATTTCGGTTGAAACAGTTGAAGTTTTCAATTTATGTTTAGTCTTTTTGACCGTTTATCTTTGAATTTTCTAAAAAAATTGCAACATAATACACATAAAATTAACTCTTCAGTCCTATTTTGAAGCAAATTACGCTCATTTGAATGTTCCAAGTATGTCACGCAGACATTACTTTCTCTCCGCGCCTCTCACTCTATGTTGCTGTATTTCTGAAATGATAAAACTTGAACTTGAATCCATCCTGATAACTGGATTTTTTGTTTGTTTGACAGATAATTTCTGGTCCGTTTAGCTAACATTTGTATTAACAAATATTTTTCTGTTTCTAGCTAATCTCATATTTTGTGGATTTTGTACTGATCAATAGGCGATGTGATGATGTTGATTTCTTATAGTTGTTAGTCTTGTAAATCTAGCCAAGATTACTGTAGGTGTTTTTACCGTAAATCTACAATAACTATGGATAACCAGAAATAAAGAAAATACAAATTATTTCTAGAAAACACAAATTCTTTCTATTTCCAACTAATTCTGAATATTTTTTTCTGAATATTTTGTCTTAACTCTTCAACTGATTCACATGTTGGTTCTAGCTCAATTAACGCAATTTTATACTAAATTACTGTAGGTCCTCTTTACGTAAACCTGCACTAACCACATACATTCAAAAATGAAGAGAAATGGAAACATTTTTTTTCTGTTTCTAACCGATTTTGAGTATTTTTATAGTTTTCTCATTTCGATAATTCTTTTGTTGCATCATTAGTCCTCAGCCTCGTAAATCTTTTCAAGAATACTGTAGTACCTTCTAACGTTTATCTACAGTAACAGTAGTAAGGCAATATGATTAAAAATTTAGAGACTTTTCTGTTTTCGACAGATTTTTGAATACATTTTTGTGATCGTCTTCATCCGTTTTTAGTTTCTACAGTACTTTCCCTACACTTAACGTCTAGTAGATCCACACAAGATTACTGTAATTTCAAAGAAATCTGCACTAACCATAGGAACACAAAAATGGAGACAATCCACAAAATTTTTCTCTGTTTCTAACGGATTTGGAATATTTTCTGGTTTTCGTTTTCATCAATCCCTCCAATTCTGTCATGTTGAATACGGAACCTTGCTTTGACACATGATTACTGTAGGTAGCCTTCGTCAATCTATATTACTCTACTAACCAAAAATAGAGAAAATCGACCTCAATTATTTTCTGTTTCTAACAAATTTTGAGTTTTTAGGTTTTAGTGCTGCGTGCTGCTTCTGACCAGAAAATAAACTTCATCCTGCCATCAGCAATTTGTGATCAAGAATTTTTTAGTTATTCTCGAAAAACAGTGAAATTTTGTTAAATATCGAGTTGTCCGCAAAATTGGAACAATTTTGAAATTCCCGCTTAGTGTGGTTTAAAATCTATGACAAGACTACTGTAGGTTCGATCCTCTATAAAAAAATCTGCTCAAATCAAAGTCTCCCGATAATGAAAATACGAAACTATTTGTTTCAGTTTCATACTGACTAAAACTTTTTCAGAGCTTGTTTTTTGCAATCCTCAAGTCATTTGAAGCAAATTTCGTGAATCTGAACCCTCTCCCCCTAAATCGACACGAGTTACTACTATAGGGATCTTTCTCGTGAACCGCACTAATCATGGTGACAAACAAATCTGGAGAACATCGACCAAGAATTTACTGTTTCTACATCACGTTCACTATTTGAAAAACATGTTCTGAACAGTCGTTTTCTCTCTTATTTTTTAATAATGACAAAAATGAATCTGCAAAAAGTAACGGTATGAAAATGGACATGAGAAATGAGACACACGTTTTTTTTCGGGTTACAACTGATTTTGAATATTTTCAATGTTGAACTTTTGAAAGCTTTCGTCTATAAACTCTTCCCACACTTCTGATGTAGCCATAATCTAATTAGGTGATCTCTTTTTCTCTGGTTCGAACGGGTTTCGAATCATCGCATATTTTCATTTTTGTAATCTCATGTTCTATGTATACTAAACTTTGTAAATCCATCACTCATACAGCAGGTTTCTAGTTTTGGAAATCATCACTAACGAAAAAATGAAACAAATTTGAGCCGGAGAAAATTATAAGAAAATGCCATACGAGCAGACCTTCAAGATTGAGTTTTGAGAAAATTTTCGAAGAATGAAATTGAAAAGAATATGTAACCAAAAATAGTTCGGAAAAATTACTGTTTATAGAAACAGTAAATATTTTGATAGTTCAAGTTTGTCAATGAGATTTAGATATGATACGTTTAAGTTGAGTCATGGGTACCATAAAAACAGAGAACATTACGGTTTGGAAATCGAAAAAAATTGTAGAAATCAAGAAACCGAAATATGTATGGGCAATATTGGATAAGAATATTCATAATGAATTTAATGATTGCGATATATCAGGAAGCATTCCATTTGAACGTATCGATAAAATATGTTCATATCATCATAAAGTTGAGCTGAAACCGTTAACTTTGGATTTCATATTTGAGAAGTTAATTTTATGATGAGAAGTGACCAAATCATAATAAATAGAGTAAACAACAAAACTTTCGTCTGAACCCGGAACGTTTTATATTAACACTTGATTTTCCGAAATGTAAAAGTCCTGTAAAAGGTTGATGAAGCACCAATAGGAGTTGTGCTTGATTATTGAACTGCTCTGGATTATTAGACACGGTCGAAGCGGTAACATTTTTCAAAAATTTCTCTGAAATCTTGTTGTGTCATCTAGCCGTGATTGAAATAGAAACATCGTTGAACAGTAGGGAATAAGGGATTGTGACGGTAATCTAGTTTTCTCGTAATTTCCATTAATGAGTTATAAATTCTAAGCAAGCAGACTGTATTCTACACTGTGCTACAGGATAAACGTAATCAATAAAACATACGAATTCAGATTTTTTTCTAGAGGCAGTATCCAACTCTCAGAGAGACTACAAACAAGTTTAGTTGAAACAGCGGAAAAAATTGCTTTTCATTGGCAGATGCGCAAAATAATTTGAACTAGGAAATGAGATTTTACAAGATGAGTGACGAACAAGTCATTATACTGAAAGATGGTTCAGCATGTCGAAAACTTTGTGGAACAGTGAATAATCTTTTTTATGACCGCTCATAAAATGCCAGGGATACCATAGAATCCAACAATGAAATTGCAATAAAAAATAATAGGAAAATGATAAGCAACACTTGAAACTGTAACTATTGAAAGATCTGAGACCGTATTCATGAACGTTCAATTTTTCGAAGATACAGTACAAAATCGTATTCCGTGGTAAATTATTTTCCTTGAGAAAACAAAAATCAACGGAATCTTTCGTCATTTTCCCTAAATCGCTTTCTCTTGGGAAACCTTGTAAAATCGGTTCGAAATCTCATAAAAAGTTTTACAGAATCTTTGCTAATCAAATTTCTCAAAGTTATGAATGTTGGAACTGACAAATTTGTCATTTGAGTTCCCGATGAAACTGTTTTGTAATCTGAACGGCGTTCCATATCGGGAAACCAGAGGGATGAAGTATCTTCAAACAGGTACCAGAATTCAGACGATTCTGCTATAATCAATCGTCATCCGCAAACCTCTTGGATTAGAGAATTTTATACTTGTCGCAGGCCGGGCCGATCGGCCCGATAACCCGATTTCAAATTCCCGCCAAAAATTTTATGCCACTTTTCGCAACGAAACTATTATTTTTGAAATTGTTGGAAAATCATAATAAACCGATTTATTTTTGATTTCAGGCGAAAATACTCGCTAGTTCTCGAGATATTCGCAAAATAATTTTGGCGGGAATCCAAATCGGCCCGGCCCGCGACAAGTATGGAGAATTTGGAAGTTTTGCTTGATACCAAATGAAAGCTCTTGACCAGCGAACTTCACAAACATGTCAAATTTAATCTACACCTTTGAAACAGTGACTTTTAAAAACAATGACTTTTTCGTAATGCAATAGGATAATTTATTTTAATTTGTTATTATTCCGAAATTAAAAAAAAAGTTTGCAAACTTTCCAGTTGCCAAATGTCTTGGTAGCGAAATTCCCCGACTAAAATTTCACTCAACGTTTTTACAGGTACTATTTCTTAGCTTGTATTGCTTCTTAAGAAATATGTCAATGTATCCAGATGTCTATTTTTAATGGATTCTGATACCAATCGCACTTTATCTTCTTCTATTCAAATTCGGTACCAAAATTCTGTGGCAT
Organism: Caenorhabditis sinica; assembly: GCA_963932045.1. Classification (NCBI taxonomy): domain Eukaryota; kingdom Metazoa; phylum Nematoda; class Chromadorea; order Rhabditida; family Rhabditidae; genus Caenorhabditis; species Caenorhabditis sinica. Next base: position 7,476,721 of record OZ009940.1, on the reverse strand, counting down.
CCCTCCCACACCCCAAGCCATTGTCACAAAATGTTATGTTTCCTTTTTCACCCTCCTACCCTCCTACACACTATTCCCTCGATTGATAGGACACTACGAAAGACACAACACACATGTCATCACACTACGAACGGGGAGAAAAGGTATATAAAAACTGAGAAAATGATTTTAGTTTATCAATATTTCTCAGACTTGGATACTTTTAAGAATTTCCAATACTTAACTTCTTAAAATTTTGCAGATATCCAAACTTTTTGAACCTATAGTTTTTGCTAATAAAAATGTTCAACTTTACCTCCACTTGAATTTTTTCAGATACCCAATCTTCTTCGAACCGTGAGTGAAAATGTCTCGTTTCTCCGGAAAAACCGTGATCATCACTGGATCTTCGAATGGAATCGGAAGATCTGCTGCGCTGATGTTTGCCCAGGAAGGTGCAAATGTGACTATCACTGGACGAGATGCCGGACGTCTTCAACAAACCAAGGATTTGCTTCTGAAGTCTGGAGTCCCAGAGAAAAAGATTAATTCGGTGGTAACCGACGTGACATCTTCCGAGGGACAAGATCAACTGGTCAAGACTACAGTCGACAAGTTCGGTGGGATTGATATTTTGGTAAGTTCTAGACTAATTTATGCTTGAATTTGATCGATTCCTTGGTACTGTAGTCTGACCAAAAGTATAATCGTTCAGGTCAACAACGCCGGTGCTGCTATTACGGATGCTGGACCGAATGGAACCGATCAAAGCATTGACGTGTACCAGAGAACCATGCAACTCAACATTCAAGCCGTCATTGAGATGACTCAAAAAGTCAAACCTCATCTGATCAAATCGAAAGGAGAAATCGTTAACGTCTCCAGTATCGTCGCTGGACCACAAGCGGTAAGTCTTTTTTTAGTTTTCAAAAAATTGGTCAGAAACAGCTCAGAAAATCAATTGTGAGAGTCTAATGACGTGAAATTTGCACCCAGAAGAAATTTTCTCACTCTTAAAGGAGGGCAGAAAGAGCTAGTTTAGTGGGTTACTGTAGAGAATTACTGTAGATTCAAAATATTAAAAAAGAGATATCTATCACGACTGATCAAAATAAGAAAATCTCAAGTTTGGATGACATTTTTTTGAAACCGAAAATAAAATTCATAATGCATTGTTGACACGAAACGTAGATTTTCAAAAGGATCGTGATGGAAGTACAGGGAGATACTGTAGATTTCAACTTTTGAGAAAATTGGAAAGCATGATACGTGTTACGCATTACAATTGAAATTAGGAAACTATTCTTGATTCAGTTTAGAAACGGAGAAATTTTTGGAAATGTCTCCAATCTTGCGAATAGCGGTACTTGCTTCAGATTCCACGCTAAGATCCTGTAGTTTATAGGTTGTTTTAGTTACTGTAGGCGGGAAAAGACTCAAACTACGAAAGAGATGAATAGAAGATAGCCAATACGATTTCTGGATTGATCGTTTTTGGTATATATTGTGCAGAAGATTCAATTATGCCAGGTGTATTAAAAATTTTGAATTCATCTAGATTCATGTCGTTTTTGAAACCGTAAAATTTTTTGATCTATAACGTCAAAGAGAATGGGCTCCAGAATGACAAAAAAAGCCGAAACTTGGAAGTTGCCTCAAGTGGAGTGCCCAAGGCTGTCAAACAAACATGGACACAGCCATGGGTAGGCCGCTGTGGTTAATGTGCTGTTCTTTTGCAAATGAGCTTTTTGGACCAAAAAAACTTTGAGAAGAACCCTTACTAAAATACGGCGACCGTGGCCGAGATTCCCAGAAAAGGGGCGGAGTCAGCTAATGAGACCCATTCGTTATTTGGAGAGCTGCCTCCGCCCACTATTTGGGAACCTCGGCCACGGCCACCTGACCCAACATTGCACTTTTGGGTGGTTTGCTCATTTCGTAGCCAATTTTCAAGGGCTTAGAACAATTATTGAGTTCTTTCCTTCTGATGTTAGAAACTAACATACATTTTAAATATGAGGCAAAATGTTTTTAGGTGTCCGCCACCGCCTTTAAGACTCTTTACCAATTTTCCCTCCTGATTCCAGCAACCCGGCGCCATCTACTACGCCATTTCCAAAGCCGCCCTCGACCAATACACCAGATCCACTGCCATCGACTTGATCCAACACGGTATCCGTGTGAACTCGGTCAGCCCTGGAATCGTGGAAACTGGATTCATCGCAGCCATGGGAATGCCGGGAGAGATGAGCAAGAAGGTAGGCTTTTGTGTTTTAAAGCAGATCAGAACAGTGGTTTTTCAGTTCTACAACTTCTATGGAAGCCGTAAAGAGTGTGTTCCAGCTGGGGCTAATGGCACCCCAGAGGATATTGCGAATGTCATTGTCTTCCTTGCGGACCGCAAGTTATCGTCCTACATCATTGGACAATCTATCGTGGCTGATGGAGGCTCTACGCTGGTTATGGGAATGCAGGCTCATGATATTGCGGAGATTTTGAAGGCCTAACATTGATGATTTTTTTGTTTTAATAGAAGAAATAACCTCCAATAAAAGTGTTTTATGTTTGGTTTTTCATGAAAAGACGACTAAAAGTCCAATGAACAGTTGGAAAAAGGAGAGAAATAAGTCGGATGAGGGAAACAGGATCTTTTGTTTATTAAATCTAGTATATGTGATTCTCTCTGAAAATCCCGAAATTGGGAGTTTTTCAAAATTTCACTTGCTGAAAAATAGGAATGATCTGGACCGATTGTAAACGCGTTTTTTATCAATACCTCTTTGAGACTGAACATGAAATCAAATTCAAAAATACATCCAAAGTAACAATGTGCAATTGAAACCGAAGTTTTTTTTTCGAACTAACAGATGACATAAGTATATGGTTTTAGTTGCTCTTATTATGAAAAAATTATCATTTAAGCAAATTCTTATCGAAAATGTTTGACTTAGTAGTAAATAGGTTACACTGTAATTACAAACTGATAACGAATAATATTCGTAAAAAAACAACTTTCTCATCTCTTGTTTTCAACCATAATTTTCCGCTCATTATTCAAAAAAGAGTATATGGCTTGATACTGTTTCCATACGAGATCAATTATAGCTTCCAAAACCAAAACTTTTATAGACACGAAGCTGTTAACATTGATGTATTGCGGTGTGGAAAATATTATGGGCAACCATGTTTGATTGAAGCGGAGAAATTTTTGGGAAAATTTTTTTTGGAAAATGGGTATTTGCTTCAAATTTTACTAACTGGCTGGTTTTTAATATACTTGACCATAGGTATACGTGAGCATAATTCAAAACAACTCAGGAAAATGAACAAACTACGAAACAATAACTATTTAGCATGGTAGTCTCATCAAGTATCTGTGAAGCAGCGGTTATATTTTCCTTGATTGTATTGGTAAAATGCTGCAAAAAAAGAAAGTTGGTCTAAAATAGAGGACGTGGGCATAATAGAAACAAGGAAAAAGACAAACCGATGAAAGTAGGGGGTTAGAAAGTAAATATGAGCGATGATTACTGTCAATTCAAACCATGGTTATCGATAAGCACAACTACAGAACTAACTATCTAAAATTGCTGACTACTACAATGACAAAACCATGAAACTGTAAAATTTTTAAATTTAAGAATTTTAAGGCTTCACGAATAAATCGATGCCTAGATTTAAAATGACCAGCTAGTTGCAACAAACTTTCCCTGGCTCTACTCAATACAAGGTCTCGGTTGAACAGAAAAAATGTTGAATATTAAAAGGGCAATCAACTGGTGAGTCTCCAAAAAACTGTCGATGAGTTTCCTTTTTACCTTTCGATTCAAATCGTGGAGGAATTCGATAACAATGAAATTCTCGACTATAAAACACTATAATTATTCCCAATTGTCACCATAGAGTAGTGATTTCTCCGTATTCATACTAAACTCAACAAAACCTTTTATAATACATGAAATCTATGAAACAGTTTTTTCATCTGATTTCTTTTGGACGCAATATCAATTTATCAATGACATCACAAGTATAGTTGATGACGTTAAATTTCGTTGTTTTCTTGCAATTTTCGAAATTTTGTACTGCGGAACAGCGGAGTGTCGTACCAAACAGGCTCATGGCGCGGCGAATGGATAATAACTATAAATTAGTTTTGCAATTAATTATACAGAGACATCGAGGAACATGGGAGCATACTTAAAACTTGCTACAGCAAAATATAATTTTGATGGAACAGTAATTATTAAAACTTTTTAAATAACCCGGAATTGTGATTCTTGAGCAGTTTTATTTTAATCGTTTTGAAAGAAAATATGAATATTATTTGATCAAAACTTTTCAATCGCTCTGGAATTTGGTGGAGCGCTGATCAATTGATTCCTAAAATCAACAATAAAATTAAATGACTTCATTCGAATTTCGTAGTCATGTCTGGTTTGCTTCTAGTACTTTTTCAAATTCATTCATCACAGATCCACTAGTGTAACAACGGTTTGAAGAAAATTTAAGATATTTTTGAAACAGGAATGTGTGCAAAGTAACAATAATTTTGACATTTATTCCAATGTATTGAATGGTTATGGGTAACGAGACAAACAGTGACAAATGGTCAAACCATTAGAAAATTAGTCCGTAATTTGTCAAGGCTCTGTGACTTTTTGTTCATCAACATTACCCAACATCATCTGCATGTTGCATTGCATTAATGTAAGTTTGTTTTCGGAAAATTCGAGAAACTGATGAAACAGTGAACTGTTGGAATCACCATATTGTCATCAATTGACTAGTTCACATTCACAATTTGAAATTAGTCCCAACATTTATTCAGACACAAACTGGCCATAGTAAATTCTTCTGAAACAGTAACTTTTCGTTATTGTACATGAAACCTGCAGGAGCGAGAATCGCCGGTCAGTTTGGATGTTTGCTAACATCCTTGTACTGAATCAGCTTTTTTTGATAGTTATGGTCCTCGTGAAACGGTCTTGCAATATTTCGACAAAAAATGCAAAAAACGCGAGAAAGAAGTTAGATGAGACAATTGTACCAAATGTGATCTCTGCAATGGCGCAATTGACTAAAATCAGATATGATACTTTTTGGAAACAGTAATTTTTCTCTTCCGATTTTTGCATATATAACAACCGTCCGCATGGTTTTCAAACGATCATTGACGATAGCTAAAGTTTGAGCTTACAAAATGTATTATATCCGATGTTCAACTGTTATATCATCTGTTTATAGTTAGACAGAACTATCGAAACGAAAAGTTTTTTTTGCGATTTTACCCGTAATGTAGTTTAGCCCTTCCCAGGCTATTTATGTGATGGATATTATGAGAGATTGGCACAAGAACTGCAATTGTTAAAAATTAATAAATTGGAGACCCGTGTGCAACTGTAATAATAATTTCTAAACACAATTCCTCATTGATTGATTAAGCGGAAACAGTAATAATGATTGTAGGAACTGCTCGAGCAAAATAGGATGCTCTATATCTATCGTCATGAAATCGTTGTTCTCACTCAAATAATTCTTATGAGATACACAATAAACAGCAAATTTTTGAAACAAACTTTCTTAGTAAAAAGCAAAAACAACGAGGTTTTCTGATTGAAAAAATCAGCAGTTGTATTTTTGACCAGCAAACCAAGAAAGTAGGTTTAGAGTTGAATATAATTGTGATTGGTGAAGCTGTATTTCTTGGGATCTATCATTGATCGCGGATGATTAATCAAAGTACTATCATCAGTTGTGAGTAAGGAAAAACAAGATCGTTGAAACAGTGAAGTTTGTCAATCAAAATCATAACGAGCAAGTTTTCTCTGACAGATCAATGATCTGCAAGAATGCTCATACAAGTTTTTCGATGACACTAACTGAATTACAAACGTTTTACTAGAAGTTTGGAAATGTGTAAGATCATGAAGTTTCTGTGAAACATTAAAATTGCATCAAATAAAAGAGCAAATGCACCACCATAGCAAGAAACACAATGAGAGTTCAGTGGGACTGTTCAACACAAAAACATTTATCGGTTTCAGTTCAGTAGTAAGTGAATACTACAGAGAGTGGTACTTGATAACTGTCGAATTTCCTAAAAAAAATTAGCAAGCCTTGTTATAGCTACTAGCTGAGACTCCTCTGAAACAGAAAAATTGTTTTCTGCTATCCACTGCTATCTCTGAGTATCAAATACTTTTCATTGATTTAGGCATTCTAGAAAAATGAATAAAAGAGAGGAAAAGAATTTCAGGCTCACATAAAAAAATAAGAGTTCGCATGGCCATTTCTATGCATCCTGAACGAAAATGAAGCGGAAAAATTGGCTAGCATGCAGAAACAAAAAGTTACTGTTCACCAAATGCTGCAACGTCAGGACACAAATTTAAAACAATAATGATACAGCAGACACAAAATCATAAATATTCTTTGAGCTTAAAGGAGGAATCCACTCAAAAAATTTTTTTGCTTTAAAATAGGTAATAATGTGTGCTGATTACGAATATAATAACAAAAATTCACAAAAATTATTCTAAAACCCCGAAAATCTGCTTTGAAAACGTCATTTTTGATGCGAATCGCATTGGGCGGCCGTGGAAGAACTCCGGAGTTTTCTCGGCCACCTGCTCTCTTCCGTCGCCTTTTTTTGCCAATTTGAGTGATTTTTTCTTGTTTTTTCGGCTAAAATTGGCTTAAACATATATTTTTCATGAGTTTTTATTAAATTATTAACTTTTAAGCCGGTTTCAGTCGAAAAAACAAGAAAAAATCACTCAAATTGGCAAAAAAAGGCGACAGAAGAGAGCAGGTGGCCGAGAAAACTCCGGAGTTCTTCCACGGCCGCCCAATGTGATTCGCATCAAAAATGACGTTTTCAAAGCAGATTTTCGGGGTTTTAGAATAATTTTTGTGAATTTTTGTTATGATATTCGTAATCAGCACACATTATTACCTATTTTAAAGCAAAAAAATTTTTTGAGTGGATTCCTCCTTTAATGATTTCCATATTATTTCTTGCAGTTATCCAGAACAACAAGTTTTTGGTTCAAAAAATAGTCAGTACATTCACCGGAACGAAATGTCGAACACAAATTATAATTTTCTTTACGAATTCGAAATCTTAATTTACAGAAACTGTATTATTTTATTATTTTGTTCACAAAAAACAATGCGCTAGAATCGGAAATGTTCAGATTGAAGGTTTATTTCAACTAAAAGACTTCAACGTTTACTATTAGCTTGCAAATTTTTGAATTAGGAAAATCAAACCATGTCCTATCACACATGGTTTGATTCTTGTTTGGAATTATTTTGTTACTATACAATCGCTCTGTTACTAGTTCGTTAGGACTTTTTGAAACAGTAGGAAATATCGGCTCGGGGAAATTTCTGAACCAGTCATTTCGCAACTCATGTTGATTTCACAACCACGAAAATTCGCGACCAAAACGTTTTGAAACGTTACGCATTATATCATTTAGGTGGTATCAGATTGAGGGTAATAAAAACTACTCCAGGTTACCATCTGAATTTCAGACAATTTGATTGCAAGGTGGATTCTTTCAAAAAGGACGGATTCCGAGGTGAACATTTTTGTAAAAACTGTGTATATTTTACTTTGATAGGATAGGTAAACGGTCAGGGTCAACATTTAATTGGATTCTGATTTTGACCAGAAAATATAATTGGTTATATATGTGATTTGTGAATCAACAATTTGTGATCAAGAACTTCTTAGTTTTAGTCGAAAAACAGTAAAGTTTTTTATGAAATCTCGAGTCATTCCAGTAATTGGGTTGGTTTAGGAACTCCTGCTCAGTGAGAATGTTCACCAAAAGTGCACCGTATAGATATCTACAGTAGAACTGTAGACACCTCGTAAATCGAAACCAACTAAAATATTTTTCTGTTTCCAACTAACCTCATTTTTTCGTTACTTTTATACCATTTCAGTTTTTGAAGATCTTAGATTTGAAATCCAAGACAAGACTACTGTAGGTCTGGTCCCCCTCCGTGAACATGAACACACAAAGCAGCACCTCGCGATCATAAAAAGTTTCTTTACTAATGCTTTCACTCTGTGCCACTAATGATAATTCTGTTAGTAGTTATGAAAGTATGACATTCATTTTTTTCTTTGTTTGAAACAGTGCAAACAAAACAAATATTTCGAGTTCAAAGGCAAACTGAAAATTTGATAGTGGTAAGATTATTGAACAGTGCAATCAAATCTTATATAAACGCGCCGTATTATCAAAATCAATTAAAGGGGGAGTCCACTAATTCCAAAATTTTCGATTTTTAAACAACAATCGACGCAGAATTTGGGCGCGGGAAATATTTTCTCTTGGGGCCTAGTCTCAAAATGCCTAATTTTTGAGATATAGGTCAAAAACTGCTCAAAAAAATCAACTGTCAGAGTGCAGAACTCACGTCTTAGGGTGCGAATATTTCTTGAGGGTGCAAATTTCCACGTGAAAGAATTTCTGCACCCTAACAGTTGATTTTTTTGAGCAGTTTTTGACCTATATCTCAAAAATTAGGCATTTTGAGAATAGGCCCCAAGAGAAAATATTTCCCGCGCCCAAATTCTGCGTCGATTGATACTAAAATCTTCATATTTCAGACATAGTGGACTCCCCCTTTGATAAATTTGAGTAATTGTGAAACAATAATTTCTGTAACGATTCTTATAGCTCAGGATTTGATGAACAAGCGTTGATCTTCAAGCAATAACAATGCGAACAATACTGAAAAATGGGCAAGCTTTGAAACGGAAATTTTCAAGTGTTGCTTAATTCTACCGGTTATACTTTAGATAAACATGGCGGGGTATTTATCGTTGTTATTGTCATTTGATTTCTGGGAACTCCTACTACTGAGACAGACCAAAGGTCACAATAGCATAGGTGTCTCATTTTCAATATTTGAAACAGTGATTCCAGTTGAATTGTGTGCTTGTATGAAAAGTTGAATAAAAAAACAAGTTTCTAATGAATGGTTTTTTACACACAACTCACATAAGCCTGACTTCTGGTAAGAAAAAACTAAATAGACATCGTGAGCTAATATTTAACTAACTTTTAGTGGGATATGATTGAGCAATGCAATTAAAACAATACTTGATTTCTGAAAACCACACTGAAATGTCGCAATGAATGATCATTATGCTGAATGAATTTTGGAAAAAGGAAAACATGAAATGTTGATGAAGCGTCGAAGAAAGTGGCATTGAATCATTGAATTGCTCCAGACAATTAAAAACGACCGTAACGGTAACATTTTTTAAAGACTCAGATACTCAGATGATCTCCTAGCGAAGTAGAAAGAGCGTTGAATACAACGTGATATGAAATGATTGTAACGGTAAACAAATTTTTCTAAAAATGTATGTTTTTGAATTCTGAATTCTAGGCGAGTCTAGATCTGAAAAATCCAATAGCCTTTCGTGAAACTCTTGAAGAAAATAATTTCAAAGTTATGTTTGATACCGAAAATTCAACTTGTTACTAGCGAACTCCAAGAAAATGTAAAATTTAATTTGCATGTTTGAAACAGTGAATTTTGAGATCTGTTTCTATGTGTTGCTCTATTTTGGAATTTAGTCAACTGAATGAGGAATTCAACAAAAATGCAATTCTAGCCGTGTTTTCTCAATAAAACATGGTGCAACTGTAATAGAGTAATTATCGAACCTTCTAATAAATTGAACAAAACAACTTACAATGTGTAAAATCCATAAAACAGTGAGCTACCGATGTTTTTCTGGCAAAGTGCCAATTAAACCAAGAAAGCACAAGTATGTATATTATATGGAGTTCACCGTCGCTTTTCATATTTGTATTTTATGTTTTGCAAGAGGAACTCGTTCGGCATTGGGAATGTACTCAAAACAAATACAGAAAAACATACATTTGCTGAAACAGCCATTATTCAAAACTTTTTTATGGTTCGGACATGTGATTCTTAAGCAGTTTTTGTCTTATTCGCTTTGAAAAATTGATCAAAGCTTCTAAAACAGTCTAGGATCATAGGAAATGCTAAAACAGGCTTATCAATTATTCATTGCACAAAGATTTCTCAATACCTCAACTACAACATGCAACCTCAAAACTACCTACCTTCCTCTGCATCCAAATTGTTGTAATTGTGAAACAGGAAGCATTTTGAAGTTTCGATTCATTTCCGTCGTGAAATACTTTCTTGAACAACTTCTCTTGTGAAAACTGTCTGCAAAATTGAATCCTAATGATTCTAAAATCGTTAAGGCAGCAATAAACAGACTTCATTCAAATTTCATATTGCGATGTCTGGTTTGCTTCTTCGTGCTTTTTCAGATCCATTCAACACAGACGCACTAGTCTAACAAGGTTTAAAAGGAAACTTGGAAAATTCTTGAAACAGAAATGGTTGTGAACAAACAATAATTTTGACATTCAGTCGTGTATTGAATGGGTATGGGTAGCAAGGCAAGCAAACTTCAAAACGTTTGAAAAAGCAAAAGTTAGTCAGTATAATTGAAAGGTTTTGTGGTTTTATGTTCATGAACACAACCCGATAGGAACCCCAAGAGAATTGTGTTAAGTTTGCTTTGAGAATATTTCGAACATCCGATGAAACTGTGAGCAATTGAAATCTCTGCTATTTTCTGCATGTCGTGCAATATTGTTTCAGAGTCTGAACTGGCAATAGAAAAAATTTTCTGAAACAGTAATTTTTCATTTTTGGTGCCTGTAGTCTGACTGGAGTGAAATCGCCGGACATTTTGATGATTTTATATTTTCCCTGTACTGAAACAGCTATAATATTTTACACGAATTATGTTCCCAGTAGAACGGATTTGCAACACGGATTTGCAAGTACGTCGACAAAACATTGCAAAAAAAGCAAGAAGGACTGTGGTTATTGCATGAAACCAATTTAAGTATAACAGTGCAATCAATTAGGATCACAGATGTTGAATTTCAGAAACAGTGATTTTTCTCCTCCGATTCTTGTAAAGAAATAGTCAAAACAGTGTTTGCCTGCTTGTGAAATTGGAACAGTTTATGTTTCTAAACTTGCAAAATCAGTTTCAGGAAGAAACGGTGAGCAATTTCGACAATAGAGCTGTTGTAACCAGTTACGGTTTGTTTAAACTTCTGAAAGACAAAATCTGTGAATATGGAAAAATTTTCAGTTTCAATATTTTCTGAATAATTCGAGAAGCGGTATTCGACTGATAAGTTTGGCCCAAAAAAAGCACAATTTGCACGTTTTCTTAAAAAGAGATTATCTCGAAGAGGAGAATTCGGGCGCTCATGAATTCATAGAATTTTCATTATGGAGGGAATATGAGTGGGTTAGAAATAATAAAATGTATACTAATTAATTTATGCTCAATAGATCAGAAACTGCGCTGGAAACTAGAAACTTGAGAAGGGCACAGACGGAAACAGTACAACATAGTATAAACCTATAAGAAGATCGTAAAATTGAAAAAAAAACACAAATTAGAAACCCCATAATTAAAATAAATGGGTGAGAATTAAAGCGGCGAATAATTGAAGTTTGTGTCGGACGACATCATTAATAGAATTAAGAACAGTTTCACAGATGCTTAGAGTGTGTGAAACAGTGAGATTTTGTTGAAATGCATGGTAAAAAGACGTAATATGATCTAACAAATCCTTGGAAGGTACAAAACAAATGAACTTCACCAGTTTTTGTTGATTATAATATACCAGAATGGCTGCGCCATCCTGGCGCTCTTCTTGAAAATGAGAAACTCCGAAAAATATTTTATCCTCGCCGTGAACTTTCTCCTCTCACTTCAGAAAGGGAAGGGTAGAAATGTACTGGAGTAGCTGTTTTTGACGCTTGTCGACCTCATTTCTCATATTCACGCTCAAAAAAGTAGAAGGGCATTATCCTCGAAAAATTCCTGATCGACCTATAAAATTTTGGGGAAAATCGGTTGGGTAGGGACTGTGCCAAGCCTTGCTGAATGAATTTAGCACCAACGGACAAACGTAATTTGCTCTTTAATAATAGTAAGATGTATTTTGAAAATTCGGAAATAACAAAAACCTTTGCTAACTAGAACACATTGAGACGTGAAAACAGTAACATTTTTGAAAATGTCCTCAGAGACATCAAATGATCTCTCAACAAAATCTAAGCCACACTCTATGCACCTACACCGGTCCTATTCGATGTGATAGAAGTCAATGTTATTTGGTGACTTAATCTTGTTTTTCACAAATTGCTCTATAATCACCATTCTAATCAATTGATTGAATTGACGGTCAAAGACAGTAGTCTTGATGAAACAGTGATTTTTGAATCCCTAATGCAACTTCACTTGAAATTCAAATGCAGAATAACAGAGTATAACAGTGTATTAAGGATGTAAAAAGTGTCTGAAACTAACGTTAAGATCTAACTACTGGTAAAACCTGTGAAGTCATTTATGACAGCTTTGAAACTGAGAGTTTTGAGTTTGCTTTGTTTGTTACAGTGACTCAGATTTTTGACAACTCATAAATGCTCATTTTTCTCGGTTTCGCTACTGATGCTTCAAGTGATGATTTCAGGAAGTAGTGATGATTTGATCGAAACTTTCACACTCTAAACTTCAATGCTCCCATAAAAGCGCCTAGTTGGATATACAGATGTACAGACACCTGAAAATGATGGATTAATATGCAGACTAAATTCTAAAGATCCATCGGGTTCAGTGTAGAAAAATCTTGTCTAGTTTTTATGAAAAATTCTCATGAAAAATTTTATGAAAATTCTGATTTCATGGAATTTCTGATTTTATGAAAATTCTGAAAATTCTGAAATAGTAAGATTTACAGAGGAAAAGTCAGGAATTTCTGGTTTAAGTGAAAAGTTTCTTACAAGAGCGAACATATGCGTTTTGAAAGAAAATCAGTCAATCAGGGGTCAGGCAAATAGCAGAAACTTGATAATGCCTGATTCAGATTAAGTTACAAAATTACGTGTCTAGTGAAACAGAGACTTTTGAGAATTTTCGAGATCAGGCCAAATTATGAAATGTTCCTTTTTCAGCTGATCATATTTACATACAACTTATGCATAAAACACTTGAAAGTTTTGAGCATCATCGTAAATCGAATTGTTACTGGAAGAGTTTTTGGAGTCCTTGACAGAAATAATTCTTGAAGCAGTAATCATTCTGAGAATTACGACCAATGAACGAACTCTGAAATTTCCGAAAATTCCAAATTTGCGAAATTCCCAAGAGCACTGTTGATGTTGGAGATTGAAATTTTCCCAATTTCTTGAAGCTTTAAAGTTTTTCACTGTATGAATAAGATCGACGAATTGACAGTGATTCGCAACAGAAGTTTTCGTTGGAATCTTGAAACGGAGAAATTAGGAAATCAGCTCACTATGGTGGTTTTTGTCTCACTTGACAGCTGTTAAGAAAAAAAAACATTAGGTTTGGAGAAAAAATTACAGATTCAAAGTTTTGCTTAAAGTTGAAGATATTTTTGAGGAATGTTCTTCTTTCTTCTTTCTTCTTGAAGTTCTTCTGATGACGAATGTTTGTAGAGAAAATACAGAAGAGAGAGGAGACGACGCAGAGAAACGAGATTGTCTGATTTCTCTGCGTCTCTCATTTTTATACACTCTCTTGACTCTAGGAATGAGAGAAAAGAGAGCATCGAAAAAATTAAAGTGGCGTTGATAGCACAATTAAATTACGAAAGAAAGAAAAAAAAAGAAGAAAAACTTCCAAAACAGATATTTCTAGAAAAAAAAAAACGAATTTTGAATTAGAGAGCCGGAAGATGGAAGAGACGCAGAGAAGTCAGAGTGTCTGATTTCTCTGCGTCTCATTTTTCTGATTAGTACGACCTTTAACTGGAGATAAAGAAAATGAATTTCAAAAGGAAATATTATGCAACAGTGAAATTCTTCCAAAACCCTTTCCTAAACGAAAAGGATGAGATGCAGAGAAACAGGATTGTCTGGCTTCTCTGTGTCTCTCACATCATCCCTAAAACAAAGGTCTTCCTTAACAAATTGCTCATTATGGTTTTCCAGCCGCAATAGTTTAACAGACTTTCCTGCTTCTCGGTGCCTAAGAAAACCACAGTAGAATAAAAAAGCTAATAAATTCTATGAAATTCTTATAATTTCTGTTTCACATTAAAATTAATAAAAACTACCAAAAAAGTCAGTGATATTTCGTTGGAATGATATTTTTAAAACGACTCATGAAAATCTCGAAGTGCTCAAATGACTGATATAATGATAATTTGCATTCAGATGCAACTCATCTTTGTTCAACTCATTGTATTTTGAGAAAATAATTCTATTGACAACTTTTAGATCTAACGTTAAGCAGAAGCTGTTTTATTTTTCTGTTTCTTACATTATGTTAAACTTTTCAAAGTTTTCATGCCTTGTTGGGATAAGCAATTGAAGTGGCGCGTGCTAACTTTGTTTCCCCATGTCTTCTGATTCTCTGTTGTCTGTGAAGATCAAGGCTGTCGCACGACCGCAGTGGCCGACCGCCGCCGCCTTGCCGGATACATGTATATTTGAAGGAATTAAACTCGGTTTTTCCTATGTGCATTTTATGTCTTGCAAGTGAAAGACACAATATTATTCGGCAAACGACATTTATTCGGCAATCAAGTACAAGTTCTAGCGAATCAAAGTAGGTACAGCAGAATATAAATTTGATGGAACAGTGATTATTCATTGACTGGTCCATCTTGAAAAGTTTTTGCCTAATTCACTTCGAAAGAAAATATGATCAACTTCGTTCAGTCTGAGATTTTGAGATTTGGGGAAACACTAAAACAGGCTTACCAATTTTTCATCGCACAACATTTTCTCAGTACCTTTCCAACATTGTGCGACCCGCACACTGGCCAGTTTTTTCTGCATTCTAAATGTTGTAATTGGGAAACAAGCATCACTTGGAACTTTTGTTTATTTCTCCTCTTTTTGTAAAAAAAAACTCTTAACAAAATTGAATCCAAATGGTTTAAAAATACATAAAATCACAATATTTAATATATTTGAATTTTAAATAGTCATGGCTGGTTTGCTTTTTCGTGCTTTTTCAGATCGACTCAACACAGAACCCATCAATAAACTATGTGAAAACTTGAGATAATTTCGAATATCTGAAGAAACAGTGAGTTCCTCATACTGTCATCCAGAAACAATCATTTTCACATGCATAATTTTCCATTAGCGACCAAATTGTTTCAGCGCCCAGTTGGAGATACAGATATACAGACGCCTGAAAATGATGGAAAGCTGAATGTAGAAAAATCTTGCCCAGATTTCATGAAAATTCTAAGAAACAGTGAGATTTACAGGAGGAAAAATCTATCATTTCTAGATTAAATGAAAAGTTTCTCATAAAAACTTTCGAAGCGCATAAGTAGATGACTTGGCTTCCAGTGGACCGATTCGGATAAAAATCACATAGATCGACTGGAAATTTGTCCAAGATGATGCCCGTGTTTTTTTTTTGACAAGTAAGCAGAGGTCAATCGGTTGGAATCTGCGAAGGCGGCGAAAACCGACATTTTGACATTTAAACAAAGGAAAAGTAAATTCACCAAAAATGGGATGAAATTGAAAGAGAAAAAATATAGACGGCAAAATTTTCAAGACGTGGAGTCTGGAAAAGGACGAAGAAGAAAATTAGCAAAATTTAGGCTCATTCAAATAGAAGTTTATTTCAGTTTGTAATCGATACGATTTTGAAACTAGCCAGAATTTGAATGTTTTTGGAGCAGTAAAGTTTTTTAGGAATAACGAACCGATTTATTGTACGACCGGCAATGAGCATAATCAAACATAAACGGGGACCATTTGTTTCTCAATAGTGAAGACGATGGGAATGTATGAAATTGAACAGAATATTATCATGACTAGCCTAATGAAATAGCAGGAACTAAACCAAATTTGTCTCTTTCCTGAAACTGAAATTAAAATGGGCTTAGAGAAGTCTTTTCCATAATTTTCTACTTAAAGTTTTTGAACGGAAAATGTCTTCGAATTTCAGTTCTGATTTGTCTGAAATTTAAGCCTACCTTTCTCTTGAATTTTCGAACGTTTGAACTGTGACTTGAAACACTTTTCGTTGTGATCATTAACAATAATCGGAACGTTCGCAACAGGAAACTTTCGAAACTGCGATTTTTAGATCCGCAACTCAGTATTGCTCTTTATAAAAAATGTTATTCTTGTTGGAAACCTAATTCAAAACTTTTAAAATTAACTTTAATTTAAAATTTGTAAAATATGGAAATATTTTGAAACTGTAATTTTTTGATCAAACATTACTCGTTCCTTCCAAATATAAAGCTACTTTATCGTCAAGGATCCATTTGGCTACATTTATTTATTTATTAGCTTACCGGAACATACGGTACTGGAATGTTCAAATACAAAAATTCAACATAACCTATTATTAGAAAAGGTAAACCATGCAATACTTTCTAGATTTCTTGAAACAGATAAATTTCTCAGAATGCGAATCATTGATGACCATGTTTTATCTGACATTGATATTTTTGAAAAGATCAAGCTGTCAATCAACGATTGTTGACTAACGGCTAACGAACGGCCTTCTTCAAACTTTGAAACTGCGAATGTATATAGATTCACAAAGGAAAGGATGGATTTGATAACGAAGAAAATGCTCGAGATTCAGAGTCTTTGAAAGTAAAAAAAAGGGGGATGAGAGAAGTCTGATCGATTTGAATTAAAATATCTAATACTAAGGTATTTTTGAAAGAGGAAATCGTTTTGGAAATTCTCAATCGATTTCCTATTGTTTACGATCAGAATGGAATAAAAATGCAATTTATTAAAAACAGTAAGCTTTTCCTCGAAAAGCGAAGACAGTGTGAATAAATTTATGTGTACGACCGACCTAACGTAGCGGGAACTCAGGCAGCTATGTCATTTTCTTGAAAAAGTTGTATATTAGAGATTCTAAAAAGACATTCGTACATACTTTTCTAAAGTGTTAAAGCAGAGAAATGTGTTTGAATTTTGGTAACAATTTTCCGGAAGTTGTTCTTCATCTATCCCAATCTTCAACCGTTTGAACTGCGTATCGAAAAATTCAAATGTCTATAATCAGGATGGTTAGATGAAAAAACTGCAGAGATAGAACTGATTTCACTCACTTGGGACCATTAACTGAAATGTTTTGAAACGGAAAAAAGTGTTTATTAGTATTGGTTTCTATTGAATAAAAAAAATATTATTTCACCGTCAAAATATTGTCTTGAGTACTCATTTTTCTCGTCTCTGGGATTGGTCTCCGTTCGAACTCTCCAATAAAAGAGTGTTTGAATGCCAAAACTAGTATTTGAAACGTTCAAGATGAACCATGAACCAAACTTTCATAATTCTAGACATTCCAAAAATTTCTACTGTTTCCTAGAAAATGTGACTTTCTCTTTCAGTTCAAATAATTACTTGGCGAGTATTTGGCATGCTAGAAATACCTGCGACCAGATTATTCATCCAAAGAAGGAGTATTGACATATGAAAACTTTGAATCTGAAAAGAATTCAGATAGTTTCCGAACCAAACAAGTGAAGAAATTGAACAAAAACACTGAGGATCAGAAACTGAAGCGTTGTAACTTGAGCGCGGATCACTGACTAGGGAGTGTTTTGAATCGAACGTGGAGTTATGGGACGTGACCTATATCATTAGAAAGCTAAAATTTTGCTGATTCCAAATATATAAACTTTATCTGCCCATTTTACCTGTGGGCGGAGAAAATGCGGTTTCAAGCCACTTTTAGGCTTAAAAAAGCAGTGAAAAATGACGTGGAAAGAAAATAAACTAAAATTTTCACAATTTAGTACTGGGATCGTAAAGTCTAACCCAAATTTCTCGTGCCTGAGGCAAAATGGGCAGATAAAAAATACACGTTTAGAATCAGCGAAATTTTAGCTTTCTAATGATATAAGTCACGTCCTATAACTCCACGTTCGATTCAAAACACTCCCTAGTGAATTGGAGAATAGGCAATGTTAAAACTCACTATCAACGTTAATCGAAATTTTAATTATTTTGATATATTGATATTAACGGTATGTCCTCATTACTACAAACAATCCTATTTTTTTTTCAGAAAACTTTGAAACTGAAATTTTCGGATTCAGAGCTATGGACAAGTGTGCACCGAAAAGTGCCCCTGTAAGTATTTTGAAGGGAAGAATCAGTTCCAATTAGAATTCTAAGAGAAAAAACTTGAATATTTGAATTTTCTGAAACAGAAAACGTTTCTTATAATAACTGCCGCCAAAATGACATTTTATTATTCACAAGGGACTAATCAAAATGAATAAATCTCGAGCATTTTTGGCGCGCCGGAGACTAGAAAATACAATAGGAGACGACAGTGTACAATGTGTATACAGTAGGATATGAACAATATTCTGGATGTTGTAGAAGATCACAATCAAAGAAATTGAATTTACAAAGTTGTTCGACAATTCCGAAAAACAGTGAAAGAGGCAAAAATTTTGAAAAATTTAAAGGGGGAAATCTGCTGCTTTATATCATTCAAATAAGCCAAAGAGCGACATAATTTGTTGAGGATTGTTGTTCTTTTATTACCACAATATCGGCGAGAAACATTGTTCTGAGAAATAGAATTTGCAAGGATATTCAGAGAATTCAGATGATTTCATTGTCGACAGAGCGACAGCAGACTAATCAAAATGATTTGAATTATTTCTTGAAAAGCTCAAATACTGAAAATTACGGATAGTGAATAGAAATAATGAATTTTTGAAACAGCAAAGTCTTTTTTTCATTTTTGTATATATAGTTTTGGTAGCTTAACGCCGTTCGCATTGTAGGAACAATACACCAAAATTTGATATGTGTAAATTGAAACAGTACTTTTTCCAACGAACGTATTCATGGCTATTTTACATTTTTTGTTAGAGTTTCGCCTTTTTCTAGGGCTGACTTTCCTTGATTTGAAATCGTAATTCGGGTTTGAACGGCTTCTATACTCATAAAGGAGGTGTAGTCTAGATTTACAGCAAGAATATGTATGTTGACAGATTGAAGGATGAATATTCGCAGAATTATTCCCAGAATTTTTGAAACAGCGGAAAAAATGTCGGTAGTGTTTATTTTTTAACCGACGGGAATTGTGGCTCAAGTAATTTGGCTTATATGATGCTGCAAAAAATGGAAAATTTTTGAAACAGTGCAATTTTTTTCGAAAAATGGGAATCATGGTAATAAATGGAAACAGATTATCAACATGGGATGCGTATAATGTAGTCATCTGCCTGAAACAGCAATCAATGAAGAGAGACTACACATTTTTCCAGAGGTTTTGGAACAACAATTTATCGAAAAAAAATTTCAATTCAATTTTTTTGGCGATTGGCACAATGTTCTTATTGGGCGTCTAAAAGCTGCGAAAACAAAATCGCAGACCTAATACCATTGTGATTAACTTCAAATCAAGCTTAACGGTAATGTACCCCGTTTGAGGTACGGCTTTTTGGACGAAACTAGGCTGAATAAAACAAACATAAAAAGTTAAGTAAGGGGTTGGAACCGTTTTTGTGCCTTATTAACGGCCTTCGAGAAAATCAACTTTTTGTCGAAATTTCACGAAATCTGAAATTTTCATCTTCAAAGGGCCATAACTTGGTTTGTTCTGGACGGATTTTTGCAAACTAAAGTGAATCATAAAGATAAAACATTCAAAAATGAAATTCTAAAAACAATTATGTTCTATCTATTTGTGTAAAAAAGTTATTTGTCAAAAATCATGAGTGCCAAAGTACCAAGGATGGCCTAAAATTTTTTTAGGAGTAGGACATTTTCTGAATTTAGCTTAAAATGAAAGTCCGTGTTAGACTTAGTATAAAAACATAATTTGTTATAGGGGTAACCGTCCAAATTTTAAAAATAATTTTGATTTAATAAAATTTCATTTTGACATTTTTCGAGAAATTTAAAATTTCTCACAATTTTTATACTGAACTTCAATAGATTGTTTTGGATCCAAAATGTTCAAGATTTGAGCTTTTCAATAAACTTCAAATCGTGAGATTTTCTCAAGTTTGAAGCATTTTATGACCGGTTGAAGTTAGCAGCTTGATTTTGAGTTGCCCTCTGGAAATCGAAAAATGAAAATGATCCTAGAGCTTTGAAACTTTTTGCATTTTGTAGATAATTTGAATACAAAACATATTGTCAACTGCAACTTCCTTCCATCTTTTCATCCTCGTTCGTAAAATTGCGAAGTATAATATCGAGCCCATCAGAATGGCGATTTTCTCCTTTTGCAATTTTACAAACGAGAATGAAGAGATGGACGGAAGTTGCAGTTGACAATATGTTTTGTATTCAAATTATCTACAAAATGCAAAAAGTTTCAAAGCTCTAGGATCATTTTCATTTTTCGACTATCAGAGGGCAGCTCAAAATCAGGCTTCCAACTTCAAACGGGCATAAAATGCTTCAAACTTGAGCAAATCCTACGATTAAAAGTTTATTAAAAAGCTGAAATCTTGAACATTTTGGTTCCAAAACAATCTTCCAAAGTTCAGTGCAAAAATTGTGAGAAATTTCAAATTTCTCAAAAAATGTCAAAATGAAATTTTATTAAATCAAAATTATTTTTAAAATTTGGACGGTTACCCCTATAACAAATTATGTTTTTATACTAAATCTAACACGGACTTTCATTTTAAGCTAAATTCAGAAAATGTCCTACTCCTAAAAAAATTTTAGGCCATCCTTGGTACTTTGACACTCATGATTTTTGACAAATAACTTTTATACACAAATAGATAAAACATAATTGTTTTTAGAATTACATTTTTGAATGTTTTATCTTTATGACTCACTTTAGTTTGCAAAAATCCGTCGAGAACAAACCAAGTTATGGCCCTTTGAAGATGAAAATTTCTGATTTTGTGAAATTTTGACAAAAAGTTGATTTTCTCGAAGGCCGTTAATAAGGCACAAAAACGGTTCCAACCCCTTACATAACTTTTTATGCTTGTTCTATTCAGCCTAGTTTCGTCCAAAAAGCCGTACCTCAAACGGGGTACATTACCGTTTAGTCAAATTTCCAAACATTTTGAAACTGAAGTTTTTTTTAGAATTTTCATATGACTGGAAGCAATCTAGACTTCCAGAGACGGAGAATTTTTCAAAATTCGATCTCAAACGCAACGGCAAACTTGCTTCACATTAAAAAAAACACACACACAATATATGTCACAATCATTATTATAAACTTGCAGTTTGTTGGCACTTTTTAAAGAGCTTAGTTTCGACGATATTGATACACGCCCTGGCCGATAAAGCGAAGAGCTCTTCTACTTCGGAAAATATCTAAAACCCAGAAAGGTAAAAAATAAGCTGTAACGTCAGGGGAGTACTCATTTTTCTCACGTTTGTCGCGTTGGCTGTAGATATTCTACTTCCAATGTTTCCTTGAACACATCTTTATCTACTTTCTATTATTTTTAATCTACCCTTCTTTGTAAATCTACATTTTCTGTTTCAAAATTTCAAGAATATCATTCGTTTGCCTTTAGTCATCAATGCTTGACCCTCCAGCCTTTGACTCTTTCTCTCTCAAAAAAATCAAGCGAGACAAAGATTTTTTCTTTCCTTGAACTATTTGACACAACGTCAAAAGTAAACCGGCTGAAAATATACAAATCTCAAAAGCTCCGTGTCTTCTAATAATCGTCCGTTATCATGAACTTTCGTACAGCAGATTCTACTGTTTCAAAACTTGTTGATCTTATGTTTGGTCTGATTCTCATTGATTCGGCGGTTTGAAACGGTTCGAAATTTGAGCAAATTTATTTTCTTAGATTTTTATAAAACCAATTTGATATCTCTTCGGTTTGAAGGAAGACTGCTTCTGTAGGTTTTTCTAACATATTTCATCTTTGATTCCTCTTGGTTTATATTTGAGAAAAAACAGTTTTTGCTGAACGAGGTCCCAAGTTTTTATCTCAGCCTGGTCATGATGTGCAATCTTGGAGATGTCCGATGATAATTTGGGAGTCATGTCTCGTGCGTATTTCACTGTTTTTGATGAAACAGAATGAAATTCGGGATGACAATGAAATCACAGAAACTGAAAAAAACTTTGCCATTTTATTGAAACGGGAGATTTCAAAAATGGTGCTACATCCTCATTGTGCTACATCCAGGGATTGCACTCTTTTTACCTGCTGACTCAGACACTTTTGATAAGATGGTTTTTGCTTTAAGCGCATTCCTTACCACCTTCATCTTATCATTTCTATTATTAATACTCCGTTCCCTTTTCTTAGTATAAAATTCTCTCTCTGATCCTTATCTTTATACGAACTTAGGACTGTTTTCCGCGGGGCACTGAAGAGACCTCATCAGCTCCTCCAGGGTGGCGACCGAATACAGACACCACCACCCACTGCAAATGATTGGCATCCCCGATGTAGACGATTGGCACATCTGCTAGGAGTTCCATGAAAAAGTAGCAGGACTGATTTTCAAGGACGCTGAAGACTGAAATGGATGATTTCGTTATAAGTCTAGTCCATATGAATATGTCAATAAAATCACAAAAAACTGATACAACTTTGTTATTGCATTGAAACTGGAGTTCATGAGAGATAGCAAAAAGGCATCCATACGCCATCATCCACAGTTTTAAAGCGGAAACATGAAATTTGTTTACGATTTCCCAAAAGTTATTAGTTATCAATCTTATTTTGCTTGAAACTTCAACATGTGCATGGAAAAAATTGAATTTTTAAAACCAAGAGGACTAGATGGGAAAATTTGCCGGAACTGCTATCCTTCACTTTGGAACATTAACTGAAAAGTTTTGAAACGGAAAAAAGTTTTTATGAGCATTGGTTTCTATTGAATATATTACTGTGTTACAGTTAAGATTCGTTCATGCTGTACTCATTGTTGTTCGTTTCTTGAGTCCCCTCTCTGTCTAAACTGACCAATAAAAGGATGATTGAAATCCAAAACTAGTACTTAAAGCCCCCAACCATAAACTTAACTTTCAAAGTTCTTCAAATTCCAAAAATGTTCTACTGTTGTTTGAAATAGGATCCCTCACATCTGAAAATTCAGAAACCGAAATATATTTTTCGAACCGGGCAGTCTCCAGGAGAGAATACAAAGAAGAATCGAGGATCTGAAACTCAGATAGTTCATAACTTGAGTATGGATCTCTGAATTTGAAAAAACAACAACTGTTAAAAAAAGAAATATCCGAGTATCTCCTATTAATTGGTCTGAAGATTGAAAAACCTGATGATCTGAAATTTCTGAAATAGTTAAATTTTCTCAAAAAATATTCGAAAAGTTGGCATTTTATTATTCACAAGAGACTAGCCAGAATTGACTAAAAAATACAGTAATACAAAACGGAGAAGGCAGTGTACAGTATGTATACAGTAGTAAATGAACAATATTTTTGAGGTAGTAGTAGAAAATTAAAAAGATTCCTGAGAAAAAAAGAAATTGCGGTTCCTGAGTGTTGAAGAAAAATGACAGTGGGAAAAAAGTTGGAGGTAGTGTTGTAGGAAAAAAACATGAAAATGGGGGAAATGAACATTTTTACAAGATTTTTTTTTACATTTTTAGATACAAAAAACTATCAGAAATTCTAAAAAAATGGAGTGTTGGGCTCACAGAGCCGAAGGGGAAAAATGGGTGGAGCTTGAATTCAATGGAAGAATGACCAATGGGGGCTCTAGATGAACTGATGAAGACAAAATACAGTGTTCAATAAGAAACAGATGAAACAGAAAAAAATGGGAAATTCCAAAAAAAATTCAAGAAGTCCAGAGAAGGGGCTTGGCACAGATCCAAGAGAAAAAAAGGGGGGGGGGGGGAAAAAAAAATGTGGGCGGGGCTCAGGGAAAAAAGGAGGAGCCAAGCTATTTCGAGAGAAATTCAAAAAGTGTCAAAAATTTTGGATTTGATATCAGTTTTGAATCTTATTTTTCGAGATTTCAAAAATTCTATGCAACAGTGAAAAATTAGTCAAATTTTGGAAAATTCAAAGTGAAAAACTGATGCTAAAATGCCTCAAAAAATCAGAATTTCGTTCAGAAATCGGACAAAATCAGCTACTGTCAGGTTCAAGTCCCGCCCCCTATACCTCTAAGCTCCGCCCACTTGAAGGGGGCGGAGCCTAATTTAGATTACTTTAAACATGATCGAGCAAAAATGAAAGGTTCTGAGATGAAATTTTGATGAAACAGTGAAAAAAAACGGCAAACATTCCCTATTTTTCGTCACGCGAAATGTCCACGAGTGATAGAAAACGAGTGAAATCTTCCGGAGGCTCAACAACTTCTGGCAGCAAACCGAGATTGAAGAAGGGAAAGAAGGATTCGTTACTAGATGCGATGATCAAAGCAATGTCTTCGGATGAATATAAAAATGCTTTGACAGCTGCGATTATGAAATACGCTGAAGACATAACGAAACCCAAACTCGAGGTAATGGATTTGGAGATTTCGAAGCAAAACGAAAAGATATTGATGTTGGAAGCTCAAATTCTGGAGTTAAATGAGAGTCTGGCAGTTCTGAAGAAAAGTTTTGATGTGAGTGATAGGACCGGTGTCAGATTGCCAACAGGTTTGAGTAATGTGTCGGCCGAGGAAAAAGAACGAAAGCGCTCATTGGTGGTGTCAGGGATCCCGGAATTTGGAAAGACTGAAAGAGAAATGTGGCATTGGGATCAACAGTGTGTGTGGAAAGTATTCAACTTCCTGGATATCGGGGGTCCGCCTACTGCCATATATAGACTTGGAAAGAGAAATGACTCGGGACGACCAAGATTGATGAAAATAGTGATGGCAAATTCGTATGATCAGAAAACCGTGCTAAGTCGTGCTCCACGTCTCAAGACCTTCCCATCTGGATCAGTTCAAGTATACATTCGCCCTTCGTTGACCAAAGAGGAAAGAGAGGAACAGAAAATCAAACGGAATGATAAGTTCTTGGGTAGTTCTCGTATTAAGAATTTCCCCCCATCATCTAGTCAACCTTCTTCTGATGTTCCCCTCTCCCCCCTAGTCGATGAACCCATGGATCTGGATATGGGAAACAGGGATGGGGACAGATCAACCCTCCCACAATAACTAACTGTCTGTCCCCTCCATTTCATAACAATTTTCCCCCGATTTCACCAAAATGTTCAAATCTTTTTCTGAATATGTTGACAGCAAATGCACGCTCCCTTGTTTCCAATAAGGCAGAGTTTTTAGTTTTATTGGAGCATAATACTTTTGATATAGTTTTGGTACAAGAGACATGGCTATCTTCCAACAGCCCTATGTCTGTTTTCTCGTCATGCCTAGGCAACGGGAAATATTGTATATTCAGAGTAGACCGTAACGGTAGAGGCGGTGGCGTTGCAGTTTTTGTCAAGACTAATCTGAAATGTAAAGTGATCTATTCTGAATCTTTAACTAATGCATATGAAATTTTAATTCTAGAGCTAGACATAGGAGTCGAGCCCATTAAACTAGTCAACGTTTACCGATCGCCATCTTGCAATACTAGACATTCAAAGAAACTTCTGAATTTAATCTCAACCACAATTGATCACAAAAACATAGTAATTGTAGGCGATTTTAACTGTAAAGAAATTCAGTGGGAACATGATCCGCCAACTCCTTGCCAGAACTTACAACTTGCACATGCTGTGGTTGATTTTTGTGTGAATAATGGTCTAAAACAGTATGTTAAGAAAGGGGCAAGAGGTCCCAACATTCTTGATCTTGTATTTTCCAATGTGCCAATTAGTAACGTTGAGGTTTCTAACCCAATTGGCTTCAGTGATCACGCTAAAATTTCTTTCCAACTAGACCTAGTTTATAAGCCAAAACCTGTATCATTTTGGATACCTGATTACAAGAATGCAGATAAGCTAACAATTGAAAAAATGCTTCATAGAGCAGATTGGACGTGCATTTTTGGTCAAAGTTTAGATACAAATTCCAAATACGAAAATTTCATCGCTTACTTAAACAAAGTGTTTCATTGTAGCATCCCATGGATAAAAGTTAACTCCGAACATGGCAATCTTCCTGATTATCTACTTTCTTTCAGCAAACTAGTAGACTATTCTTGGCAAAAAGCCACAAAAACCAGATCCATTCTAGATTTTCAAAATTACGTGGATATCACTAAAAAGTTCAGAAAGAAATTGCAGAAATACAAAGCCAACGTGGAACTTTTAGTACTAAAAAACAGAGGTGTCAGTAGGTTTTCCAAATTTTCTAAGTTAGTCTTGAAAAAGCGGCACGGTCTGATTCCGGATTTCAAAAATAGTGATGGAGTTTTGATGACTACAGATTCTGATAAGGTAGAAAGTCTGGCAACTTACTTTGAATCTCAATATACCAATCCTTCAGTTACGTCCCAAGTATTGCCCACACAAAACTCTGTACAGGATATGGTTTGGGTTTCAGAAGATGAAATTTTTAAACTCCTTAAAAGAATCAAAGGCAATAATACATTAACTCCTGATGAAATTCCAGCCAGATTTCTAAAGTTTATATCCATATATATAGCAAGTCCAATAGCCCAATTATGTAACTATTCAATGATGAGAGGTGAAACCCCTAGAAGATGGACTGAGGCCGTAGTAATTCCGCTGAATAAAGTAGATTCTCCGACAGAGGTAAATCAATTTCGCCCAATAAGTATCACATCAGTTATCTGTCGTGTCTTTGAACGATGTATACTGAAAAGGATTAATGAACACTTAAGTAGCGTTCAATTCTGGTCTGATAGTCAACATGGATTTAGAAAAAGTAGATCTACCACGACGTGTGTTCTAGAGTCCCTTAATGATTGGACCACCGCTTTAGATAACGGTGATCAGGTAGATATCATTTTCTTCGATTTCAACAAAGCTTTTGATAAAGTCCCTCACGATATTCTCCTACAAAAGTTAGCCAACTTAGGCCTAAACGAAGCTTTAGTTTCATGGATACGATCTTATCTTAGTAACAGACGTTTCAGAGTAAAAATTAATGATACTCTATCCTCGTACATGCCTATTGTTTGTGGGGTACCCCAAGGGGGAGTATTATCACCAATACTGTTCTGCATATATGTAAATAGTCTTTGCTTAGAAATTGCAAAACCAGTTGTCATCAAACAGTTTGCCGATGACCTGAAAATTTATTCCACAATAAAAAGAGGTGAATCTAAAACTGATCTCCAACAATCTATCGATAAAATATATAATTGGTCTTTACAATCTAAACTAGATCTAAATTTTTCGAAGACTTGCTGTATTAGCTTGGGAAGAAAACCAAGACATACAGACTATTTTCTTAACGGCAAAACGATCAACCGAGTAACCACTGTTAGAGATTTAGGTTTCTTGATAAACGAAAAATTAGACTTTCAGTCTCACTGGGAAATGGCTATCAAAAAAGCAAACTATGCGAGCTATTCTATTTTCAAGACATTTCATAGTAGCAACGTGAGATTATTAACTTTATTATATAAAACTTTCGTCAGACCTTACCTGGAATATGGGTGTGTAGTTTCTAATCCTTCAACAGTAAAATCTATAACCGCAATCGAAAAAGTCCAGAGTCTATTTACGAGAAAAATGCAAAATAGAATAGCAGGAAAAAATATATCTCGATTAGACTCAGAATATAAGTCTTCCGAACTCAGGCTCGAAGAGTATGGATTAGAAAAGTTGAAGTCTAGAAGAGACAAAATTGACCTAAAATTCTTCAATAATCTTCTCGTCGGGAAAATCGACATAGATCATTCCTCATATTTCAAAATTAGTCTGACAAAGACTCGTCGCGACCGCTCATACCTATGGAAAACTCCGAAAACGAAAATTAAACAACACTTTTTCACTCATCGAGTTCTCAATAAAATGACGAACTCTGCCAAACAGAACCAAAGCCTGCTGCTGTCATGAATTCAGAAAAAGCTTTTCCCCAGTTTCATTAAATTATTACTAGTCTAGGTAAAAAATGTCGTTTTCATGTCACCCCGTCCTTGATTATTCTCCATTTATTCTTTTCACGTATTTTTACGTAATAAATCAATCAATCAATCAATCTGAAATTTCTGAAATAGTTAAATTTTCTCAAAAAATATTCGAAAAGTTGGCATTTTATTATTCACAAGAGACTAGCCAGAATTGACTAAAAAATACAGTAATACAAAACGGAGAAGGCAGTGTACAGTATGTATACAGTAGTAAATGAACAATATTTTTGAGGTAGTAGTAGAAAATTAAAAAGATTCCTGAGAAAAAAAGAAATTGCGGTTCCTGAGTGTTGAAGAAAAATGACAGTGGGAAAAAAGTTGGAGGTAGTGTTGTAGGAAAAAAACATGAAAATGGGGGAAATGAACATTTTTACAAGATTTTTTTTTACATTTTTAGATACAAAAAACTATCAGAAATTCTAAAAAAATGGAGTGTTGGGCTCACAGAGCCGAAGGGGAAAAATGGGTGGAGCTTGAATTCAATGGAAGAATGACCAATGGGGGCTCTAGATGAACTGATGAAGACAAAATACAGTGTTCAATAAGAAACAGATGAAACAGAAAAAAATGGGAAATTCCAAAAAAATTCAAGAAGTCCAGAGAAGGGGCTTGGCACAGATCCAAGAGAAAAAAAGGGGGGGGGGGGGGGGGGGGGGGGAGAAAAAAAAAGTGGGCGGGGCTCAGGGAAAAAAGGAGGAGCCAAGCTATTTCGAGAGAAATTCAAAAAGTGCCAAAAATTTTGGATTTGATATCAGTTTTGAATCTTATTTTTCGAGATTTCAAAAATTCTATGCAACAGTGAAAAATTAGTCAAATTTTGGAAAATTCAAAGTGAAAAACTGATGCTAAAATGCCTCAAAAAATCAGAATTTCGTTCAGAAATCGGACAAAATCAGCTACTGTCAGGTTCAAGTCCCGCCCCCTATACCTCTAAGCTCCGCCCACTTGAAGGGGGCGGAGCCTAATTTAGATTACTTTAAACATGATCGAGCAAAAATGAAAGGTTCTGAGATGAAATTTTGATGAAACAGTGAAAAAAAACATTCAAGATTCCCAAAGCGGGAAATTTGAAGTTTGATGGAAAGTTGGTCTCTGCTTTTCTTGGAAAATGCTTACAAAGTCAATTGTTGTTGCAAATACCGGATAGTACAGTTCAAATTCTGATTCTCCGCCCGCAACCGATACAACTCTTGACTATGCTCATTCGCCTCGACCGTTCTCAAATAGTCGTTGTGTTCGACAATAATCCCGATTTGCTCATCAGCCAATTTCAACTCTTCCGTCAGCTGTCTTGATGTTTTCCATGTCGGTTCATACGGGTTTACTGTAGCTGCCGACCATGCCTGTTTCCTTTTTTCCGCCTTCTTCGCCTTCCTTTGCGTCTTTGCCTCATCTCGATCCTCAATCTCTTTTTTCAGATACTTCACTTGATTCTTATACTCGGCAACTTGAAGTTCCAAATTGTCAACCAACAATTTTTGTCGTCGTTTCTCCATTTCCAACTCCATTTGTGCCTTCGAATCGTTATGATGGTGTAGGTCACGTTGATAAAGTTCTGGGATTGGAATCCATTTTGGTGGTGGAGACAGAACCGGCATGGAGAGTACGATTGGTTCCTGGGAAGGGGGCGGGGCTCCGACAGGAACGGGTACGAGTTGCATAGAAGGCTCCCCGATTGACAACTTTTCCAATTTCTCGACGGCCTCCTTCAATTGTTGATTTTCCTCCAATAAACTTTGAATCTTCTCCTTATCTTCTGGTTCTGGTTTGGTTTTTGATTGCTCAGCCTCCAGCATATTGAGAAGAGAGGTCACTAGATTGGCACTTTCTATCTTTTCCTCCTCCATCATTTGAATTTTCTCATCTTTCGCCTTCAATTCCTCTTGGAGTCTGAGATTCTCCTCACGGAATTCCAAAGTGTGAGCATCGAAAAGGCGAACACGATTTTGAAGTTCTTTGATTGTTTCCTTGAGAGAGGCAAACTCGGTGTGATTGATGCAGCTGGAAAATGAGAAGAGTTAGAAGAAAATAGTGTAGGAATTTGGATTCAGGGGGAGATTTTGGCACTAGAATTCACATATTTGAAAGTTTGGATTCCAAATATTAGGAGGAATCAACATTTCTCCGAATTCTGTCTAGTTTTATGAGGGAATAGGTTTTTTCTAACTAAAGAAGAATCATATTATGAAGAAATTGAGAAAATCTGGAAACTTATTTTTTGAAACCGAAAATATTTTTCAAATCTCTCGTTTGAGTTTACATTGGGAAGTGAGAAATAAAGAGGCTACTAGCCATACAATTATTCATTCAGTTTTAACTTTGAGGATTTATCTTATTTTTTGTTGTTGACAACGCTTATTAATGACTTATCAATGAGATAAAACAACAAACTATGCTTTAATTTTCTCTGAAACTGGAAAATTTTTACTGTTAAAATCATTTTTGCAAAAAAATGATATTATGCATTTTAGCGTGGAACCTGATACTATACTTATTGTGATTGATTGTGATCAGACAATATCATTTTGTAATTAGAGAAGATCATCCCTACGTTGATATCTAAAATTTTTGAAACGGGGATCTCATTAAAACTTTGAATTCATTTGTTCAGCAAGCGACGAAAGCATGGAAAATTTCGGTTGCTCACGAGGGAGCTGCCAAAAAACCGCATTGGAACTTGCTGAAAATAGGTACCCAGGTACTTTCGGAATTCTTGAACACGAAAATCAAGTTGTTATTTCCGCAATTAGACCCGTATTCCCGTTATGACCCTTGGAAAATCTATTCGTAGCAAGTTCCAATACGGTTTTTAAAAATAGCATCCTTGTGAGAAAATACTGTTTCACAGCCGAAGTTTGGTTTCTGCTGAATTTTTTTTTGTCAATTCCATAAACCTTTCCTGTGGGAAATTTTTGAGAAAATGATACTAAAAGTCCTTAAAATAGATGAAATCCACGCTATCCCAACCATTCAAACTGCCCGAAAATTCTAGATTTTCTACAGTTTCATCGGAAATATATCTAGCCCAAAGTAATATAAAACTACTGAGTAACCCTCTTTCCCCTCTCTATATCCAAATGCCTAGATATCCCCCAAGAATCCAAAAACCCTTAAAAATCTAACAAAAAGAATTCAAATAACTCACCCCGAACTCTCGGTGACATCGACGAAAACTGGAGAGTCCTCACGTTTTGGGCTGGCCGGGAGACTTTCAATGTCGGGGTTGGAGATCTGAAAATTTTGGAAATTAGAGGAAACTTTTTGAAAAAGATAATTAGGGTATGAAACTAGACGTCATAAATTTTGATATAACCTCGAATGCTATTCACTTTAGAAATACTGGGAAAGTCAATATATTGCAATTTTCGACCGTACCTATGTTCAAATTGGTTTTGAAATAGTGAAAATTATACCAAAAGATGGGAAATTCAATTTCCTATCGAATGGTATAAGTTTTGTTGTGCTCAAACCTGGAAAAAACGAAGCAAAA
Organism: Caenorhabditis sinica; assembly: GCA_963932045.1. Lineage (NCBI taxonomy): Eukaryota > Metazoa > Nematoda > Chromadorea > Rhabditida > Rhabditidae > Caenorhabditis > Caenorhabditis sinica. The sequence continues at coordinate 7,445,193 of OZ009940.1, read as the reverse complement.
GAGGATTGAATTTTGAGAATTTGTAACAGTTTTCAAGTTTTTTCTGAAACAGCGATTTTTCACAAAGTAATGGCAAATTTAATTGCCTACCTAACCTTATAAATTTCATACTCATTTTTGCTCATTTTTGGTTCAAAGCTCATTTTTGGTTCAAATTACGTTCATTGAAAAATCACTAACCTGCTCGAAATCATCCTCGAACGAAGAGTTGGAGTCTCCCGACGCCATTGAAGCTACTTTGGGGAGATTTTTGAAGCAAGTGGGCGGCTTTAATTACTGAAAATTCCACAAAATAGTTATGGAAATTCAAGAAAAAGCGTCGAAAGTGAGTCTCGAAAACAACAGCAAGAAAGAGTTTTCGAAAAGTTTCGAAAGTGGACAACAAAATCAATGAAAAACGAGAGAGACGGGGGGCTTCAGATAGTGAGAAGAAGAAGGACACAGCGTACTTTTAGGAGAGAAAATGAGAGACTTTGTTTGCGCGTGATGATGGAGCAAAGAGAGTACGGTAGAGGGAGAGACGCAGAGAAAGAGAGGGAAAAGATGCAGATGTTGCGGAAAAGAAGGCGAGAAGGGACAAGAAAGAGGGAAAGCGTATACATATGAATATGCACAAGGACAAATGGAATAGAGGGAGAAGAAGGGGTCAATGTACGCGGAGAAGAGAGGCAAGGCCTCCTCGCGCGGGAGAAGAAGGGGAAAATAAAAGTGATGTCATTTATAATAGCAGGAGGAGGGGAACACCCCTCCTCCCGAAAGAACACTCATCATTTTGTGAGGGGTCATCCCAGTGTGAGGAACTTTGGCGGGTCTGTTAAAGTTAGGACTGTTGCAAAAAGGAAATTTTTTAGAATGGGTGGACTTTGAAAAAAATGTGCTTTATATTGATACCAAGATGAGAGAATTTGAACCATTTTGAGTCAATATATGAACTGAAATACACATATTCGAAATATGTTCTTGTCATGGTGAAACAGAAATTTCGGTTTCTGAAAATTTTGATGTTCAGGGAGTCGCGGATCTTGTAGTACGGTACAATCTGTTTTTGGATGTTAGAAAAAAAATGAGATATTGATTAAAACCAAGATGAAGAGATTTGAATTGTTTTCAAGGGAGGTATGGTCTGGGTGTTCCAGGAAATCACTGACTTACTTTGAAGGTACCTAGAAGTTTTAGTTTATCTGAAAATTATACATTGTAGCAGGACTGAAATGAAGCCAAAATATAGCTATATGTTGATATCCGGATGAAGAAATGTGAAGCATTTTGAGCAGATTTATGATTGAAACACACTACTTTTATATGACTTCCGGCAAAGAAAAAATTATATATCTAGCGATACTAAGATCACACAGTTTGAAACCTTTGGAATCGAGATATACATCAAACAGGGAAATATTCTAAATATGTTCTTTCTAGAGTGAAACTGAAAATTTCGGTTTCTTAAAATTGTAATATTCATTTGCGGGGACCCTATGATAGTGAATACTGAAGACTTTGAATTGAAATTGAGACTGAATGAAAAATTGCTTTTGATTGGTACTAAAATTATAGAATTAGAAGGATTATGATTTTTCACTGCTAATCAGGGAGCAGTTGTTGCTGACCAATGTGGTGCAGCCCAATGTGGGACTTATAACAGAACACCGACATTCCAGAATCATTGAAAGTAGTATTCGATAGGTATCATAATCATATAGTTTGAAGAATTCCAACATGAGATATGTCTTGAATCATATTGCAAACATGGAGATTACAAAAAAAATTACAGTTTTCAGTTTGGTCGATGGATTTATGAGACAACAACCTGGATGTTTGAATGGTGGTAATATGAAAATAAAATGAATGATGGGACTATGGTCGATGGATTAACTGAAACCGCAACTTTTCAACTTGAGTTCGATTGGATGCGAAACAGAAAATACTTTGAAGGATTTTCGAAAAAATAATGACAAAGCTGTATATTAAAACTCAGCGTTTTGATGGATGCTGCCTAGAAAGTGCTCCTTATAGATACAAACGACAAGGTGAGTTGAATAATTTCCAGCTAAATTCTGATCGTAAATTCTTTTCGAGTTTCAACATCACGTCCACAATTTTTCGTTCTTCAGAGTAAAATTTTAGCCATAAAACAAAAAAATGAATCAAATCGATAAAGAGATTTTAAGAAAAACGGTTAGATTGAATTTCTCAACATAAGATTGTTTTTTAAAACAGAAAAGTTAGGTATCATTGTTTTTCTATTCATTACCACGAAATCCTAGCCTAATCCAAACTGAATGTTTTCTGTTCCAACTTTCCCAGTAATACGTTCGAACGATTCAGATCTTCAGTGGGACTTCATTGTTGTCAATTCATTTTTTTCTTCCAATTTTCCAAAACTTGGATTGTACTCAACGATCGTCAGGTTCGTGTAAGAATAAACTTGAAACAAAATAAAAGTTTGAGCTACTGCAATTGGAATTAATTTGCCGCCAGGATTAAAATGAATTTGCTCTTGTTCAGATTAGGGAGATTTGAAACAGAAGAACCCGCTTGAGTTTCTTGTAACATACCATTCCAATTAACGTTGAGTACTTTGCTTAGAAAGAAACCCACTTTTGTAAATAGCACATACTATTTCTCTGAGTTGAACTGTTAATGGAATGGAATCGACACCAAAACTAGTTAACTTCCAATGTGCTAAAACATCTGAATTTTATGAAACAGACTTTTTTATTTTCTATGTGCAAGTCAAAAGACCCAGCTTGATTAGTTCAACGTATTTAGAATGACATCAATGTTTAGAATTATATTTGTTAGATTTTTCATGTTTCAGGATGGAAGGGGGAAAATTTTGGGCACTATCGAAATCGATTGATCTTTGTCATATTTTTTGGGAGAAACTGAAAATGTTCGAGTCTTAATGTGGTTCCAGAGGCAAACAAAATTTATTTGACGTTGAGTTTTGAATCGAGAGTTACCTAGCAGTGGTTTCAAATCCAGAATGATACTCTGCTACGTTTCTCATTAATTCACACATATTACTTCAATAATAAACTAAAAGAAACAATATAAATTGAAGCCTAATTTATTTAGAATCAACTCTAACGGAAGTGAAACATAATGACTTTGCTTTGCTTGAGGTTTTGATAAGTTTGAAAACTCGATGTGAAAAGTTCATGAGTTTTCTACGGAAAAAAATCAACTCTTGATTAATGACGAAATCAAGAAATTCAGAACAGTTCGAGCAGAATAATGATAAAAAATTCTGTTGCTATTTTGCAAAATCACTGTTTCAATATCAGTTCAATTTTCTTGCCATCAGTCTTAAGCAGTGGACGTTTTACTGGAGCTCCTCAAAAAAATGACAATAGAAAAAAGTTTTGGACTTGAGAATGAGCATGAAAACAACGACACAGATTTTTTTTTTGAGATTCGGATGGATGTTCAAAAACCTTCAAAACTTAATAATACACTAACTAAGCTGGCGCTCTAAATGTAAGGTTTTCTGGGATAAGAGCTCCCAATCTCTACAAGAGAACAGTGGAGTTTTGTAATGGGTGATACAACATAAATGACACGAATCGCAAACCTCTGAGGATCAGAATTATGTAGAACCCATGACTTTCTACAAAACATTTGAAACAGAAACATTATGGTTTCATTTTTGGTTTTATTCGAAACTGTTATGATTTTGGTTCTCCAAAAGAAGCGATATCATATTTCATATTGGCATCGGTGTTTCATGAATTTTTGGAACAGCAAAAAATTTTCGAAATTTTCAACAACGTTCCGCATACTTCACTATTTCTATCGATTACTAGAACTTTGGAAAAGTATCTACATTGTTATGGCATTCGTCAATTCTCCATTTATATCAACCAAAAACGATGTTCAAATTATCGTCGCACTGCATTGAGAAAGCATCTAACAGCCATACATTTAATTTGAAACAGAAACTTCTATCATTTTCGGTTTGGGGTGTTCAAAAGCGCGCAATAAAACCCCAAAAATAGAAAGACGGAGCATTGAGAATGACGTCACTTTGTTAACCCTTTCCCCTCACAACCCTATTAGCACATGTTGATAACTACTCTCTTCGGAGTTCAAGGGAAACACCAAACCTTGGTAAATCCGCATTCAACCCTTGAAAAACTATGTATATAGAAGAACAGTGTAAGTTTTTCAAAAAGAATAGTCGTCGTCGGAGCGCATTATCAGGTACACGAAAATTGAAAAAGTAACTTTGAAACAGAAAATTTTCCACCTTTTTTGCTAAATGTATTGTACCCATAGATGTTCTCCGTGGACTGATATACGTTATTACTTACATATAAACACAGTTTTTTGAAACAGATTTTTCTTTCAATTTCAAGGTTCATAGGTACCAGGTATTGCCACTTCGATGATCGAAACCATTGGATAAAGAAATCATTTTGAAAAAAAAATGCCTGAAATCTGAAGAAACTTCGAAAAGACACATGAAGTCTCAGTTTCAACAAAGTTACAGTAGGCCCGATTGAAACTCAGGTACAAGCGAGATACTACTGTTTTATATTGAAATAATTATTTGCAAATCCACACCAAAAAGGACGTAAACTTCGAAATTGAATTAGAGTTTGAATAAAACTGCGGAAAAGCTACCTCGCAAGAACTAGTGCACATTTAGTGCGTAAGAATTTTCGGAATCACATGAAACAGCATTTTATTTTTATATTCAAGCTTCAAAAAACCATTTAAAAACAGTTTCATTCTTCGCTGAAGTCGTCGGAAACTTCTAAAATCCCGATAATTCTGCATTCTCTAAACTAAGATTATGCCCATAGAAATAAAAGTTGTTCAACCTCACACCACTAGTCAAAAATTTTAATCAAAATTCTTAAAATAACGAGTTATAATTTTCTTTATCAAATGTTACAGACGATATTATTTTTTTGAAACAAAAAATTTTGATATCACTAGTTTGTAGACTATGTATTTTAATGTGGATTTTAAACTAAAAAACCGTCACGAATTTCGCTTTCTGTTAATTAAACGACAGTTATGGATGGAGTGTCAATCAATACAAATGTGTGCAAATCGGAAGCTTTTCAAAATTTTGTATGATCATAAATACCGAAACTTCAGAAGCTTGAAATCTAATATTTCCCTAGGAGTTCGTGGGAGGTAGTGAACATTTCTAGATGTTGTTACTTACAGAAAATTGTGAAACAGTGAAAGCTGTAGAAAACATCCTTGGGGATTTTCAAGTGTGAGAGAATCACTAAAAAAACAATACCCATGTTTTATGTGCCAACATTACCGGTAGACATCTTTGAATAATTCAGATCTCCGATTGGCATCATTGTCTTCATTTAGTTTTTTCTTTCAGTTTTTCGATTTTTTAACGTGTCAAACTGATGTAAGAAGAACCGTTGCCACTCAGCAATGTATTGAAACTTAATTCAACAAAATAAAAACAATTTGCTAAGACAATTAACTATTAGAATACAATTTGTTTGAATAAGTTAGATTTGAAACAGAAAAATCCGTTTGAGATTCTTAGAGCATACCGTTTCAATGTAGCAATAGGTTTTTTAATTCTGACCTTATCTAACACTAACCAACTGGAATGCCGAAAAATTTACAAACAGTAAACAGATGATAAATTTTGGCTATTCGAATTGATAAACATAGGCAAAAAGGAGAGAAAAGGAATTTTGACTTGACGGATTTGAAAAATCAGTAGAAGCAAGAAAAATTAAGCAAAAAAATGATCAAACTTTAATTATTGGGAAATAGAGATTTCAATGTCAAGAGGATTGACGATTTTCAACTGAAATGCATACCAGGATCTTATGAAACAGAACATGTGTTAAGAGTCAATATTTATTATCCTGGATTCGCTTCATTCACTACAGGACTGATTTTGAAAGTGTGGGAGTTTTATTTTTCAAATGCGTTACAAAAGGAGAAAGTGCACCGACATAAGTGGGAACTTTTTTATAAATCATTTGAAACAGAGTTGTTCACGAAAAACGGCTTCAGGGTGCCGAACTTATTTCAAAGCATTTTGTTTAGCTACTCAAAGAAAAGACGAACAAGTAACTGAACAATTTTATCTCTGGTGATCAAAAAACTGTGAAACAGAAAAAACTCTGTTTCACTTATGTCTCAACTTTCTATCTTCTTCTCTAACTTTGTTTCCAGTTTTGGGGTTTTTAGAATTCCAATAATTATCGATCTGTTTTTTGAGGTCCTCCATTCTAGTCGATTGTGGAATGTGGTGACAAATTGAGAGACGCAGACATTATTGTTTTAGTCTCTTTTGATCTACCGGCGCGCCTATCCAGGCGTCCTTTTATTGTGGATAAAAAAATCAATACACTACCTCCCACATTAGTGCATCCTCATATCCTCTCATCAGTCTACCATTTTTACCTCTCCGTTTTCATTTATAATTTCTCCAATAGGCATTGTAGTTCTCCTTTTTTCTAGCATCAGTAACATCTGTTTCTGATTCTGAACATAGGCTCCTTTTTACCTCATTATTCTGATCAGATTCATCGAGAACTTCGAACTTTTCGCGAAAACCTCCAACATTTTGTATTCCCTCCCACCCTATGAATAGCACCTCAACAATTGAATTAAATCCGAACTTGCCGAGACTGAAAAACTTCTATCCGAGAATCCGACGTCTTCTGTTTTAGAGCAGATGATTCTGAAGGTCGAATACGCAAATCAACAAATCTCAATGATAATCGAGACGAATGATCTTCAAAGAGCTGAAGATGACAGTAGGCATGGGAAGGAGATGCAAGTTTTGAAAGGCAAAATTGAGGATTTGGAGAAGGTTATCGAGTGTTTGAAGAGGATTGAGAGGGTTAGAAATTAGTTGATATCGTTGTCCAAAATCCCAAATTTTTCACTGTTTCCGAATTTTTTAATTTTTTTCTTCAGTTCGATCTGCTTTAATCAGTAGAGAAAAAGTTGGAGGTTTTACGAGTTCTAGTTAGAAAATAGGCGGAAACACATCACCTACACATCCTCATCCACTGGTAAACCAGGACAGTTTATTGCGGTGCTATTCATAGGGTGGAAGTTAATACGAAAAGTTCGTGGTTTTACGAGAAAAGTTAGAGGTTTTCTACAGTGCTATCCACTCGTTATTATGCAGATCTCAATAAAAGAGAGTGCGCGCCGAAGATTTGACATTTTGTAGAGCACGATATCTCGCCACGAAAACTTTAAAGGAGCACAACTCATTTTCAAACTGATTTTCCGTTTTTCTCAATTTTGGTCGAGTTTCAGTCATTCTTTCTGATAAAATATGACTTCGATGCATGATTGTTTCGTACCTCTTGCAAAATTTTGAAGAAAAATTGCTTACAAACTGAAAAAATCGGAAAAATCAGTTATGCGCCTTCAAAGATACCGCAGCAAAAATCGTGATCTCCGATAAATCGAATCTTCGGCGCGCACTCTCTTTAGTTCAGATCTGCATAATAGAACTTTCAAAAATGTCTTCGTTTCTTCTCCCACACCACTTTTACACATTCACAAGTTTTGTTCACACCCTTCTTCAGATTCTATCATTTTTTATAGATTTAGAGGGAAGTAAATTCGTTGGAGTCTTGATAGACCGTAATAACTTTCTTTACTGTTTCGTTCCTTTTTCAAGTTTCCCAGAGTTTTTTCCTTAATTTAATACGACTCTCCGATAATTTCGTTTATCATCATCAAAATTGAACACTGTTTCATTGATTTTATATGATTTTCAATGGTTCTATGCTTTAGTCTCACATGTTTATCCAAATTAACAACTTAATTTCAATCCCCAAAATTGGCTATATTTGCTTTGGTGTACTCCTCGTGGACAAGTTCAATTTTTTTCACTTTCTATTTTAACCCTTCTCCCTTTAATCCTTGAGTTTTGCTAGAATACATCCATGGATATTTTCTGCTTTTAATGCTGATGTGAGCAAAGCAAATGTAGCAAAAGTACAATGTTACAGCGAGTTATAAACTGTTCCGAAACAGAAGATCCATTATTGACCTTGGCGGACTCTTCTGTATCAAACTCACTTGAAACAGTTTCCCATCGTCAAGAGCTTGAATATCCAAAGATTCCATTTTCGAAACACATATTTTCAGAAGTTGAAATCTAATTTGTCTAATTGTTTCTAGTTATCAATCAATATCTTTTTGAGAAATTGTCACAAATTTTCCCTCTGCAACAGTAGATTTTTGTGAAATTATAGGTCAAGCTCCTTTTCTCTTTCTGCCTCACAATATCCTTTAAAATTGGATTGTCGACAAGTATTTGAAAACTTGGAACGGAATTGTCAGCTCTCGTAGGTACCAGCAGGATACTTAAACGTTCATAGTCAAAACGGAAATCTGAACAAATTGCGTTTTTTGTAAAAGTGTAGTACTGGCAACCAATCAACGCTAAAGGAATGCATTACTGTTTCATGTCAATTGTTTGCAACAGTGAAAGTTGTAGAAACAATAACAATCCTTTTACTTTTTGAAGAGAATCAAAAACTACCGCTTCATCAAATGATATTGAAACAGAGAAGCCTAGTTGAAATCAGTTGGTCGAGCGTTGGAGATGATAAAGCAGTTGAATAACACCAAATACCCTAGAAATTTCAGAGACACGGTAGATCTCATTCACACTTTAATTCACACTTTATTCTTTCTTATTTCTTTCTTACTTTATTCGAAGATTCACACTTTATACATTTCAAACCGTCAAATAGAGCACATATCATCATGAAAATTTTTACTGTTTCTGGTATGTGACATGAAGCAGAGAAAATCTTCTGAAATTATTGATACAGTCTGATGAGAGGAAGAATTCAAAATTTTAAATTCCAGAGCATGACTCCTGTATCCGGGAAACGGAGAAAACTTGAAGAAAAATTGAAACTTCAGAAAGGTTTGTTGTTGGAAAGTTACTGTTTCTTAAATTCTCAATTTTACATCTTTGCTTATAATATGTGTTCAACTGATCACAAGAATTTTCAGGCAGTATTCTTTACAATTGTTGAATGCAAGACCACCCAAAATTGACTGTTTTAATCCAATCTTCCATTCTTTGATTTCATAAAAGCTTTAAAATTGCTAACAAATTGCACTTCAATTTTGGATTACCTTTGCTGTACCGATCAAATCGATAACATTTTTCAAAAACGTAAACGAATTTCGTAACAGTACTACACAGTTGTCTCAAATGACATCTCATTGATGCTTTTATTTCTAGAATAAAACTCATTGGTCTTCGGTGCTTGTCCATTTTCAATTGAAATTGTAACTTTTATAACTTAAAATAACATATGTGCTAAATTTTATTTTAAGATTTCTAATGTTTCAAGATTAGTACGAGATAATATAAGATAATACCATATATTCATATTCTTTTAGAAGAAACGAAAGTATTTTAAAAACCACTGTTTGTATTCAAAAAGCCAGTATTATCTCGCTTTTATGATGTCATCTGTTTCAAAATTCAAAGAAACAGTGAAAGTTTTAAAAAACAACCATTTTAATTCCCAGTTGCTTCGTTTTTAAAAGTTACTGTTTTCCTCCATTGACAAAATTGTTCATGTATTTCGAAGCTCCACTTGTCTTTTCATTGTCTCGGCGCACTTCAATTATTTCATCCAGATCATTTGGTTGATCTGTTTTTGACATGTATACATTGCTATAGCTTCAATGGGATCCGAACAAATCTGAAAAAAGAAGTAAAATTTTTGAAACAGGAATAAATGTCTCAAGTTTCGAACAAAAAATCTAGATGTTTCTGATTCAGTCAAATTGTAGTCATCAATAGAAACATGTATTATTGAATTAACAATGAGATAACAAGAAAATAAAATCTCACAAACTTTGATAATTTTCACATGGAATGAGTCCGAAGTGTTATATCGGGTTTTGGCCGAGAGTACTACCAATCGATAGACCTCAAAAAGTTATGGTAGGATGTGCTAACACTTTTTTTTGTACTTCCCCCCTCCTCCAGAAAAATCGCATATACTAAAATTTGCCCGAAATGTGGGTGGGGCGCCTTTGAAACCGTGTAACTTTGTTGAAACTAGCTTGATTTTGACAAACTAAAATGAAAAATAAAGCCAATAACATTCTGCTTAAGATTAACAAACACTAAAAATGAAATCGCAACTGTAACATTTTGAAAATTTGCCTCAAACACAAAAGTTAAGTACCAAATTTTTCCTAAAAAAATTTTCAACCGTTATAATTTTATGAAACTATCTTTTTATGAAATCTCCAAGTGCGATTACCCCAAGAAAGTAGTTTTTGTAACTGTCATGTCCTGTTTATAGGATTCCAAGCTCATCAAAATCACGAATTTGTGAACCATGTGACGAAAATAGTTCGGAGCCAATTTTTTCTTCACTGAAAGTTTTTCAATTATAACAGATAACTCTTAATCAAGTCTTTTTCTATTAGTAGGTTTTTGGAACTTCTGATTTGGTCAAGGTTAAGCCGAGTTATGAACGCTCAAACAACCACTTCCAGATTTTATTGTAATCAAGGTAGAGAGAAAATTTAAATTTTTGTTTTCTAGATTTTTGCAGATTTTTTTGTCATAAAATGATGAAAACATCACTCATTTAAACATTAATAGTTATTTTCATGCATTTGATACTGTCTGAATGGTCAAAATCACACCCTGCTCAAGTCATTCCAACGATCTTCTGATTCTTTCCGATTTATTGAATGTAGTACATTTTGTTATCTTCAGAACACTTCATTATGTCTTTCAATGATATTTTAATCATTTTATGACAAAAAATCTGCAAAAATCTAGAAAACAAAAATTTAAATTTTCTATCTACCTTGATGACAAGATAATCTGGAAGTGGGTGTTTGAGCGTTCATAACTCGGCTTAACCTTGACCAAATCGGAAGTTCCAAAAACCTAATAATAGAAAAAGACTTGATTAAGAGTTATCTGTTATAATTGAGAAACTTTCAGTGAAGAAAAAATTGGCTCCGAACTATTTTCGTCACATGGTTCACAAATTCGTGATTTTGATGAGCTTGGAATCCTATAAACAGGACATGACAGTTACAAAAACTACTTTTTTGGGGTAATCGCACTTGGAGATTTCATAAAAAGATAGTTTCATAAAATTATAACGGTTGAAAATTTTTTTAGGAAAAATTTGGTACTTAACTTTTGTGTTTGAGACAAATTTTCAAAATGTTACAGTTGCGATTTCATTTTTATTGTTTGTTAATCTTAAGCAGAATGTTATTGGCTTTATTTTTCATTTTAGTCTGTCAAAATCAAGCTAGTTTCAACAAAGTTACATGGTTTCAAAGGCGCCCCACCCACATTTCGGGCAAATTTTAGTATATGCGATTTTTCTGGAGGAGGGGGGAAGTACAAAAAAAAGTGTTAGCACATCCTACCATAACTTTTTGAGGTCTATCGATTGGTAGTACTCTCGGCCAAAACCCGATATAACACTTCGGACTCATTCCATGTCAGCTGAAATATGCATGCTCAAAAGAATATTCAAAACTCTAAAGAACACGTTACTATGTTTCAAGTTTATTTTATGACCCATCAGATATCAAACGCTATGATTTCACATCAGAACACATTTCTCGAAAAAAGAAGAAAGACTAGAACAGCGACTGAAAGGCAGTTACATCCACGATAAGCTCTAGTCAGAGTGAATCATAAACATTTCAATGCTCTCGTTGATACAGTAGTCTAAAATGGAAGTTTTCAGAAAGGCAATTATTTTCTAATCAACTGATTTCGATGATTAGTCTATCAGAGCTGTTTGTGTAGCTTGTTATCCAGGAAAATTTGAAACGGTAGGGTTGTTAAACCAAAATTTGGAAAATCTTCATAGTTTTGAAATTTTTGACTCTTCTCAAATTGTGTTATGCTTTAAAACTGTCAGAAATTGAAAATTACAAAAATGTTAATGCATTCATCTTTTTTGTTTCCCCTTGACCAAAATAATTGTCACTTGTTTCATCATCTGTTTCGCTTCTCCCAAGTTTTTTTGTTACAATTAAGAGGATTCGAAAAACAATTGATTCTACCACCACCAAGAACAAGTACTCGGTCAGTTTAGGACTATCGGAAACAGAAAAGATCGACTCGAAATTATTAAAATTCTTATCGTTCCATTGATTCTAATTTTGTTTTTGAAAGAATTATGACTTTATTCTGGTGACGAGTAAGAAGCTGTCTTTCAAAATTTTCTTAGTGCAATGCAACCCGAACTTATTCTTTGATTCCAAATATCAGGTTTGCTCGTAAAAATTGAAAACAGAAAGAAAAATAAGATTGTTTTTGTTTTGCACACTAACGCTCCTCCTTTTCGATTCTCTTTTTGCCTTGACTCTTTGTCCTTGAAGACAAGCGCTCACTTTTTCAAACAGTGGAGTACCCAAGATTTGAAGAAAAATGAGTAGCGGCATTAGACCGAAAGGTACTGTATAAGCCAATAACACTCATTGAAACTGACATTTTTAAAATTTTTTTTTGCAACTGACATTGAAACTGACATTGAGTTGAAACTGAAACATTTTTTGAATCAGTGAAATATTTGTGTCATAAAAAAAGTACTATCGATCGAGGAACCCTTATAACCTATTTGGGTAACCATATTATTACCGTGAAGTTACTTTCATTCTTTAATTCAACCTTAAAACAAACGGAACATAAAAAAAACAAGACTTTTGAAATTGAATGCAATTCAGAATCGGATATAACAGAAAATATGTTGGATGTCAAGATGACTTGTAACCAATATTCAATGTTTCACTGTTCTTTGAAATTTATTGTCTGATCACCTTTGGTTTAAAAAAATGTTTTTAAGACAGCAAACGGAATCTCAAAACCTCTAAACATGAAGAACAATTTCAGAAACAGTAAATTCGTGTTTGGAACCAATGGAAAGCTATAAAAGACAAATAGAAAACATTATCTCATTTGCTTCAACCTCCATCTCCTGGAAGTGAAACTCTGTTTCAAACAAGAATCATGTTGAGTAAGTGTGATATTGCGGCGATGGCTGATGAGAGCGATCTGACTAGCTAATCTATGAAAGAACAAGAAACAAACTCACTAAAAATGAGAAATGCCATCGAAAATTTGCATTTTTTGAAACAGAATTTCGTGTTTTCGGTTTCTTTGACCAACTTTTAGTCATATTTTGTAACGTTTAACTGATATTTATGCTTCAGTTACATAATTCACACGTTATGCACTTTTTCTTGTTTTTTTTTTACCTTTGAACCCATACTTGGGTCAACTTTGAAGTTTTTGTTTTAGAATTCATACTAATCCATCCTAAGAATAAAAATAGATAAAAATCTGAAACCAAAAAAAGTTTGCCGTTTCATTGTATATTGGAATTTTTGCAGAAAATGAATACTCTTGATATATGGGTCGATTTTTGTACAATCTGTTTTTTCCCACATACAACACCACAAATGTGATACATGTTCTCTCTTTTTCTCGCACATTTCCGATACTTTGCAACCAAGACATTTCGAAAAGGAACATCTGGATTTTGCGGTTTGGAATTTCGGTACCTTTGATTAGCTTTTGGTTTCGGGTACTGTGCCTCAGCGCTAATAACACGGACAACTCCTAAAAGAAAGCATGCAAGAAAGTAGATTAGGATTGAAAGTCTCAAATTTTGGTGTAAATGCACTAGTTTGAATATGAGAGCAAAGCGTTTATCATTTATAGTTAGACCAATGGGATTTTCAAAATGCCTTTATAAGAAGTTCAACCAAGAAATAAAAAATCTGAGTAGCACAACTTTGAATGAAACGAATAACTCTGTGGGTATGAAGCTGAAAGAAAAGCGTTGCTGATTTGAAAATTGTAGCTTTGTTGATGACGCCAAATGATTGGCCACTTCAGAACAACATTTCGAATGAGTTTCAAATGAAACAGAAGATCTCTGGCTATATGTTTTCTACTATATCAAACAACCTAAGACACACTCTCTGAGATTTTCGAGCATGTGTCAGTTGATCACTGTACAAAAATTTCAAACTTGTTTGTTTCTGATGGTATTTTATATAGATAGTGCCCAAACACTTCTAAGAACGTTGACATGGTATTTGACCTGCTAAGCCCCGCCCCCTTCGAGAAACTTCTAGAAAAAGTCAAAAAATCAAAATTTTTCCTGTGGAAGCTAGAGGTGAAATCTCAACGGAAATGAACTTCTGAGTACATTTGAAGCATTTTCATAGTACAACACTTAATTCTATCTTCACTCCCTATTGGTGAAATTTTCAACTTTTTTCAAGAAATTATTGAAATATCGAGTTTTTGCAATTTTCACAAAGAAGCGGCGGCGAATCCACTTTTTTTATTTGAGATTATTAATTATCGCAAAATTTTGATCTAGAACCATCCGGATTCATATCAAATTTCTGTACCCTCCTATGTTAAAAATTGAACTTTTCGCAAATTTGAATGGGGTACCCCCCATGATAAAAAAGTGAAATTTTGGACTTTTTCCTGATTTGATCTAATATTGACGGGGATGTTTGAGAAACGTGTTTTATGGCATTTTTTACTCTTGGAGCCATAGTTCAATCTTGCTCCCAAGCCATTCAAATCGGTTTTTGTCCGAAAATAGACCACCGTCCTGTCCACTGCTACCAGTTCCCTAGACTATCTCAATTCAGGAACTTTTCTACAAATTATTGACTGAAATGTCATAAGTTTCCAGATTGTTAACAAATTATGGCCCTTCCATAGGAAATATTCTGAATTATTTGAAATTGGTCAGAAGCTTTACAGCCTTCTGGGAATTGCTTATGCTAGATTTGTAGCGGAATGGCTTATTCGATCTTACACATATTTTTTTTAAGCTTATGACATTTCAGTCAATAATTTGTAGAAAAGTTCCTGAATTGAGATAGTCTAGGGAACTGGTAGCAGTGGACAGGACGGTGGTCTATTTTCGGACAAAAACCGATTTGAATGGCTTGGGAGCAAGATTGAACTATGGCTCCAAGAGTAAAAAATGCCATAAAACACGTTTCTCAAACATCCCCGTCAATATTAGATCAAATCAGGAAAAAGTCCAAATTTTCACTTTTTTATCATGGGGGGTACCCCATTCAAATTTGCGAAAAGTTCAATTTTTAACATAGGAGGGTACAGAAATTTGATATGAATCCGGATGGTTCTAGATCAAAATTTTGCGATAATTAATAATCTCAAATAAAAAAAGTGGATTCGCCGCCGCTTCTTTGTGAAAATTGCAAAAACTCGATATTTCAATAATTTCTTGAAAAAAGTTGAAAATTTCACCAATAGGGAGTGAAGATAGAATTAAGTGTTGTACTATGAAAATGCTTCAAATGTACTCAGAAGTTCATTTCCGTTGAGATTTCACCTCTAGCTTCCACAGGAAAAATTTTGATTTTTTGACTTTTTCTAGAAGTTTCTCGAAGGGGGCGGGGCTTAGCAGGTCAAATACCATGTCAACGTTCTTAGAAGTGTTTGGGCACTATCTATATAAAATACCATCAGAAACAAACAAGTTTGAAATTTTTGTACAGTGACATGCTCGAAAATCTCAGAGAGTGTGTTCTAAAACTTGAATGATTCCGTTTTCTCACTTGTTTAAGTGGATAAAGTGTTGGATAATCATTTCATGTACCCGCTGCTCATACATAGGAAATGTACAAATTCCATGAATAGGAAAAGAGAAACTCCAGAATATGGTTGAAGTTACTGCTCCTGATACTCAGAAAATCATGTACATCCTTTCAAAACTAAATTAAATTCTGATTTGTCCAATTTATTATTTGCAGAGAGACAACTACAAACAAGGAAAATATCCGAAACAGTAATATTTCGAGCTTTGAAGGTTGCAGAAATTTCATAAAAATTACTGTTTCATTCGAATCATGAATTTCTTGATAATTTTGTCATTACAGTGAGGTTTTCAAAGACACATTGGGTGATTTGAAAGTGACATTACTTCAGGTGTATAAAAACTTTTATTATCTGATGGAAAGTTTTTACATATCTGACTGAAAATTAAAAATGAAAATTTTACTATATATGGAAATAGACCGACATGATCAAATTCGAAAAAAATATTTCTGAAACGGATTTTTTTTTGTATTTTCAGAATTGAGATTTCCAAACAATTCGGTTTCAAATTAAAAAAAAGATTAGATTTAGAAACTTGCCATAATAATGGAGGATCACTAATAGTTGAAAAAAAAACAGGTTTTATTAACTTTGGAAATTCGAAACTATCTGCGATGCCATCAATCATTTGTAATCTTTTCTGATGCTCTCTAATTTCTTTATAACTTTTGGACGATTTTTTTAGTAATCATTAGAATATAGGTTTTCCATTATACTCGTCTCAAACTGCAACAAATTTGATTTATTGAAAATTATCATAACATGAAACTGTGATTTTTTTGGAAAAGTTGATTTGAAAATTAGAGTATATGCTTCATCAAAGTCCTTTTTTTATTGAGGACTGCAAATTAACTGTGAGATCAGCACTTCGTTTGCTTTGAAGGTAAATTACAGATTGATTATCTGAAAGTACGATTCTGCAACAAGTTTCATCATCTTCCACGCTGGTTCAAACTTCCTTTAAGGTCAGCAATGAAACGCAATAAACTGAAAATGTTGAAATTTCTTGTGGGAAAAGCGTAATTTTTAAGAAGGATATTCAGATGAAACACACTGTAGAAATCAATCCATAACAGTAATTTGCCAATTCATATAATGAAAAATATCTAACTGCAACTTCTGAGAATATGTAATACATAAAATGGAATTTTCGGGCAAATTCGTGTCTCTCGGACTGAAGACTCACTACCTATTGATGATGTCGAAAAGCAGGGGCTATTTCAAGTGAGTTTGAAACAGAATTCTTTGTCAAAAACTATTGAAACTTGTATGTTTCAGTATATTTTGGAATTCGCTCTAACTTTGTGCGTTTGATACATTGCCCGATGTTCATTTTCTTAGTCAGCGCAATTAGAAGAAAGGTTACTTTCGACTGATATTCTCAATTTTCTCCAGTTTTGGAACAAACTTCAAAAGAAATTCACTACTGAAGCTCCCAGTCAGAAGACGCTATTATTGCCTGATGATTTACTGTTTCACCATTTCCTCTTGTTCAATACAAACATTTCGGAATGATGTGTGACTGCAAGGCCCGGAACACGCAAAAACGTACACCCTCCCCGAAATTTTCGAGGAGTCCCTCGCAATTTCGATTTTACTGCAGCTTATTTCTGACTTTTTTTAATTTTACAACGATTTCTCGATTTTGTCCCGAATTTCCGTTTGAAAACTTTTCGCCGGTTTCACCATAAGTTTTTCTTTTTCAGTTTCAGTCGTGTTAGCATTACCAGTATTTTTTAATTCCATAATTTTATTGTCGAAAAATTCAGAAGAGGAAGGCAAAATGAGGAAGAGGGAAAAAGGGAGATAGGCCAAAAATAAAATGCACGAAAAATAAACGGGGGATTTTTGTGATAGTTTTTGAGATTCAAGAGTTTAGATCATGAAATTTCAAAAGTGTAGATGTGAGGGGAACTGTGAAAATGAGGGAGATGGGAGAGGAAGATGTTCGCAGAATGTAGAGATTGGGAAATATTTAAAAAATGACATTGAAGCAATTCAGCTATTGAAGATCATCAAGAATAGCTGAAACAGCGTTTAGTTTTGAATATGGTGGGAAAAAAGGGAAGAGATGTAAAAAAGGGAGAACAGGATTGAAGAAAGAAATCTGCTGAGAAACTTGGGGAATGAATGAAACGGCGAAGAAAGTCATTAGGATAAAGTTTGGAATTTTGAACGATTTTGACGATTCCAACCAATTCCACCGTTCTAAATCTTCTTCAAACAGTCGATAACCTTCTCCAAATCCTCAATTTTGTCCCTCAAAACTTGCATCTCCTCCCCATGCCTACTGTCATCCTCAGCTCTTTGAAGATCATTCGTTTCGATTATCATTGAGATTTGTTGATTCGCGTACTCGACCTCCAGAATCTTCTGCTCCAAAACAGATGACGTCGGATTCTCGGATAGAAGTTTTTCAGTCTCGGCAATTTCGGATTTAAGAGTCTCGGGGTTCAAGATGGCGTGGCTTTTGGTGAGAAATGAATTTTGGTCCAGAATCGTTGGGGGTCTTGAAGTTTGAGGAGATTCTGAATCCCGGATAGAAAATTTGCTCCAACTCTTCTCGACTTCTTCCATTCTCAACTGTTGCTCAAGTTTTTCCTTCTCTTTCTCCGCTTTTCTCTCATTCATTGGTTTCTTTCTTCCAGATAGAATGAGCATTGGTTCTAAATTGCTGGCCTTCCTTTTAACTATACTCGTTTCTCCTGCCGGCCAATAAGAGCTAACCGGAACAGATCTAATCCGGAGAATAGATACCCTCTTTTTCTCCGCTATTCCCTCATCCATAGGTTTTCCTTCCTCAGATAGAATTGGCCTTGGTTTTGGTTCTTCCACATTCGTCAATTTCAATGTCTCCAATTGTGAACTCAAAATCTTGATTTTCAAATTCTGATCTTTCATAGTCATTGCTTGGTCCACAATGGTTTGTTGGAGATTCATGACGAGTTGAAGGTGGGCGGAGCTGAAAATGTTAGATGTTTCAAGGGAAATTAACTAAAAATTTGGGAAAACACACAAAATTGACCCTGGAATTGTGTTCTTGGCTAATTTAGGGTGGATTTTGACCATGATCGAGCAAAAATCTCAAAATAATCTATCAATAATTTTTCTAATGAAACAGTAGTCTTTGAGTATAATTACGGTAAGTTTAACTCACTTTTCTCTCTTTTCCTTCTGCTCCACTTGATCCTTCAAAATCGAATTTTCGACGAGAATGTCAAAAATGTGGTCTTCCTGAGAGGCAACTTTCTCTTGAAGAGACCTGATGATAGAGTTTAGTTTTTCGATGTTGGAGGAGGATCTGAAAAATGGTATTTTGAGAGGAAACTAGAACCACGGATGTTTTGCGGCACGTAACTCTTGTTCTACTAGAAAAAACACTTTTCAAAAACCTGAGTTGATCTTCATTCTTTCTTGAAACGTTGTTTTCATATTTTTAAGAAACTCTCCTGAATTTCAAACCAATGAGAGTAGCTAATGGGCAAAAGTCACAAGCTCATAGAAAATTGCAGCATGCTGTTTCAATAGGATGCTGTGGTCTGTATTCTATTTCGAACGTATGACTCCTATAACAAATTATTCAAAATAATCCTCGAGTAATCAACATTCCATACTTGTTCAGTAGACATAGGTAAATTGACTACTTACTGTTTCATGATAAAAATAAATGACTTGAGGTTTAAATTAGATCGATCAAACTAAAACTCCGTAAGCCCACAATAAACTCCTTTATAGCTCGACACGGTTTTCTGTTCATTCAATACTATCGACGTTATCATAATCAGAAATCAAAAGTCACACATATTGGAAAAATAAAGCTACCGGAAAAATAATACTCTACTGGAAAAATATCATTTTTGAAACAGAAATAATTTCACTCTCATATTTGAGTCTATAGAAATTAATATGTATACTTAATCATAACCTGTTAGATTCAGAAGAGTTTGCTGTTCATTGACCAAAATATTTTTCTAACTATAAACTACTGTAAACTTTGCAAAAAAAATAGCGCTGAAAGTTTGAAACGATAATCAATTTTTACAATTCCCGCAATATTAACGAACTCTATTGTAACAGTAATACTTTCTGAATCAGAGAAAACTGCGAATTTGCGCCTCAAATAGTTATCACTTACTAGTCGTAAGCAGACCTATCATTGCCAACGAAAACGTACTAACGAAGCACAGACGGACAACCTAACACTTACTAACCTTACTAATTTTTTTACATAATATTTTTGAAGTAGTGAAATTTTCTGCTATTTCTCAAAAATCTTCACCAGGAAATATTTGTCATTTTAAATGTACACATCCCTAAGTAACTTCACATCAACCGCCGGTAAAACGTTTTCTAGCCGCCGTGAATAAACATCAGTACTGTAATTTTAAAGTAACAAAAGTTAATGGCGGCACTGGACCCATCAGATACCCCCCTCTCCCCTTTTCTTACACAATGTTTTTGAAACCGGAAAAATATCTGGAGTTTAGTAAATTTGTCTCAATATCAATGGTAAATGTACATCTACTTTCAAGATATAAGAATCCAAAAACAGGAGCCCATCAACTAATACAGTTCATAATCTCACGTGTTCATTTTTGGAAACAGGGCTACTGAAACAGTGCAACTATGAGTCCCCTACATATTCCCAGTTGTCAGGATACTCACCCTTCTCCAATCTCTCCGTGTTCTACGAACACCTTGTCTTCTCCAGATTTCACCTCGGTGTTCCTGGTTTTCAAATCGACCACCATGTTGGCGGTCTTATCCAAAGCGATTTCCTCGGCATCACTTGGAATTGGACTCGGCATATCGTCCATAGCTGGCATACTGGAGACATCATTGGATAGGGGAGTAGAGGAGATCTGGAAAAGAGAGCTGGGGTTAATCAGGAAAATGATGTGGAAAAATGGCTGGGGGGTAAAAGGGGCGGAGCCTAAAAATAGTGCTAAATGAGTCAAGCTGATTCTAGTGATAGAGTAAAGTTTTGAAAATCTGAATAGTTCAGGTTGAAGGGGTGGGGTCTTGAGAGTCGGCGGAGTTTATTTGCGCAATGTTGAAAGACTGATAGATAATAACAGGATGCACTATTTCGTAAAGGGCGGAGTTAGTCAAAGAGGGAGGGGGAGTTTGAAGACTAGTACAAGTTATCGTAGGCAAAACTAGGTCAGGTCCTAGTTTTAAGGCAGAGCTCGCTTTCGAAACTTACTTACCGTTGAGAACTCATCCTCGTCCAAGCTTGAAGACTGCGAACCGCCTGTGGAGGCGATATTGACAAACGATGATTTTGATGATGAGGAGGACATCTGGAATTTTCGCATTGAATAGAAACGGACAACTGAAGCACGGTAATGTTGCAAGATATTGTCGGAATTTTGAAGCGGAAAATTTTTATCGATTTTGACTAGAAATGGGGGATCGAGAATCTATTGCATACTGAACATCAGAACCATGTCTAGCTTTAGGAAATTTTGTGAAACAGACAATATTGGTCAAAACTATCGTAGAAATCAATAAAACCAGCAGAACGAGAAAAAAGAAACAGTGTATATTTCAGAAAGTATACGAAAAAGAGAACCTCTCTGGTCAGGTCACCTCACTAAAGACAGTGCATAGACAGCTAGTGCGCGCGAAAATGGAGGTCTTCTAGAAGGTTCTTGGTGATTCTGAATGCCTTCTGGGGAGAAAGCAAAGAAGGATAGTAATCTTAGAATCTTACTGTGTTTGCTAGTTCGTTCATCTGCTGTTCACAGTGTCAAAGTGATGGATTATCACATCAGAGAAGAACAAGGGAGTGTAGAATACAGAGGATTGACACGTCATCAAGGAGAGCGATGACGCTGTCCAAAAAAAAGATATAGATAATTAAAATAAATAAAGATCAGATGGACTTCGATACAGAAAATCAGAGAAGGGAAGAGTATCTGAATTCACAGGAGTTCCAAAGGTACCGGACCTTGAAGTACTAATGTCTGAACATTTTAGTTTATGAAGATTTTTCGATACTACAGATTGAAATATTCTAGTTCACAACTGTTTATAGAGATTCTGAACTCGTGATAAAGTTGTTGTTAGTATAGAAAAAAATTGAATTGTTGTATTATGGTAGTCTACAAAATTTAATCTACTCAACTAAACGGAATGAAATGTTTTGTGCTTAAAAGACAACCGAAGCATATCACGTTGAATCATTTCGTTCAAAGTATTTGAAAAGTTTGAAACGTTAAAGGTACGAAGTTGCCCCAAGACATTTTCAGGCCAAAAATGCAAGAAGGAAAAACAGAAAAAGAATGAAAAACGATTGCCAAAGATGAACGAAGCTCGTCGATATTCGAAGAAAAAAGCTGAATTTGCTGAGCATGAGATTGTGAAAGGTTTGCCTTTTTGGTAGTTGATGTCGAAAAAGACTGAATCAAAACTAAATTGAGAGGAAACTGATTTAGTATGGTTGCAACAGAATTTTCTTTTTCAAATATGCAAACGTTGCATAGCGGAAGGAACCTATTTTATTTGAGGACTGTGAGTGGAGCAAGTGGCACAAAATGCGGACCTTTTCTCAATGTCAAATGGAAACTGAGAAGTAAAATGAGCTCGATTGTGATAGTTGAAACAGATAGGAACGCGAGATTAATATGAAATTCGCTAACCGGTAAACTTTGAGACTAAACTTTTTTATCTCAAGGTCAATATTTCGAACAAAAATAAAACAAAAAATCTGACAAGTAATTGCTCTTGAGACAGAGATTCATTATTGAAAAACATGAGGAAAAATTCGTATAAAAATGCAGACGAAAATGTACAAAAAAAAAGAAGGGAAATGGCATAAATTTGTGGGTAAAAAGTCTCAAATCTTCAAATTCTTCTCTCCAACTCTGTTTTCAACTCTTCAATTTTCTTCATCAAATTCTTCTTCTTTTCTTCCCAATGTTTCCTCTCTTCCTCCAGAATTTGATCTTTTTTCTCCAGAAGACGTGCCATTTTTCGGAATTTTTTGGGAAAATTGACGTCTCCTTTTTGGGATTCTGATTTTGATCGAAATCTATTGAATTTTCCAATTCCAACATTTTGAATTCCCGCTGATTTTTCCTCCAATTTCCGGATTTTCTCATCTCGCTGCCATATCTCCAACTCCATCCTATTCTTCTCGAAATTTCGTCGGAAGTCTAGAGCTTCTGGATTTTCAGAAATTCCAGAATTCAGATTCTGGAGACATTGAGAATCCAAAAAGTCAATTTTCGCCTCACAAATTCTGACCATTTCCAATTTTTCCAGAGTCAAGAATTTCGATAAATCCTCATTTTTTAGCTTCAAATCCGTGATTTCTTCAAGTTGCGATTGGTTTTTGGATTTGAGATCAGCGATTTTTTGTTGAAGTTTTTGGATTTGTTGAGTGCTGAAAATAAGAAAAAATTTTCGGTTTCAAAATTATTGGAAAATTCGATAACTTTTTGGTGTTTTAGTATACCTTCGCTAAATTTAGGCTTAAAAGTTTCACATTATCAATTCCCAAAACTCACTTATTAACTTCAAGTTTCCCAGATTTTCTAGGAATCCTTGGCTCGTTCATGTCTTGTGACTCGTTGAAACTTTTGACATGAATATTGGAGATCTGAAAATTTGAAAAAATTCCAAATTTATTCTGAAATTGTTTCAAAACCTACATTCTCATAATCATCATCGTTGTAGATGCTGAAACTATTGGATAGATCAGCAATGAGAATGTCACCGGGTTGTTGATAGAGTGATGACATTTTTGGGTTCGAAGCTTACTGAAAGTTAGAAATTTGAGATGAAAAAAAAGGCGGGAAATTTGAAATTTCGATGAAATTTGCCAATTATACTTGGAGCATTACTTAGATGAAAATATTTGAAAATTTCAAAAAATTTTGAAACAGAAAAATTTTCTATTTTTCAAGGTCTCCAGTTTATGCTGAGCAATTTTGAAACTTAGTGATAACTTTGTGCCCGGTACAGGAATTGATTTCAGTATCGAATGACGTAAAATTGAAAAAAATGTCTAAAATTTGAAAAACAGTAATGTTTTTCGGTTAGTATAATCTCAAATAACAATGAGCGATCGTAATGCCTACTGTGAATCATAAGGAGGGTCCCCCGAGGGGACTCCGCCCCCTTACATCATCTAATGTAATCCCTGATCAATGATCAGTGATCACACTACACACACATACTTTATGATGATGTACAACTGTGCACACCTCCTACTGTTTCACAGGTGGTGTCAAGGGCAAGACCTTCTCTTCTTCTTCGGTGTTTCCCTAGGACCGTCTTTTTTGTGTGTAATTATGATGAGCAATTAGACAAAAGATGACCTGATCTCGGGTCTCCTCCTTTTTCTTTCTTGTCTTCTCTTTGTACTTGCCCTTTATTATCTAATCTATGTTTATGTATGTCTCTTGGTGGCTACCTTTTTTTGGACAATGCAGGGTGAGAATGTGGTACATTATGGGAACCTTAAGAATTTTGGAGTGTTTTGTAGAGCATCTGGATAACTAGAGATTAAAAAGTTTTCAAGGAAATGGAAGAGATTAAGTAAATGAGAATGACAAGTAAACTCTTCTACAAATTATGAGGTTTTGGTGGAACGGAAAACTTTCTAATTTTTTCTGTTTCCATAGAATTTCATCTGATGAAGCTCGAAAACTCTGTGATTCCTGCATAGACGTAGTTGCAGATTTCGAATAACTGTGATTGGGCTACTGTTGACGCATTTTTCTGAAATTTGGACAAAAAGACACACAGATAGTGAGGCTTATTAGAGGGGGAGTCCACTAATTCCAAAATGTTCGATTTTTTACATCAATCGACGCAGAATTTAGGCGCCGGAAATATTTTCTCTTGGAGCCTAGTCTCAAAATGCCTTATTTTCGAAATATAGGTCAAAACAGGTTAAAAAAATCAACTGTCAGGATGCAGAACTCACGTTTTAGGGTGCGAATATTTCTTGAGACTGCAAATTTCCACGTGAACAGAATTTCTGCACCCTCACAGTTGATTTTTTTGAACAGTTTTTGACCTATATTTCGAAAATTAGGCATTTTGAGACTAGGCTCCGAGAGAAAATATTTCTCGCGCCCAAATTCTGCGTCGATTGATACTAAAATATCCACATTTCAGAAATAGTGGACTCCGACAAACAAGCACACAGGTAGTCAACTTATCAGTATTGTATTTGAATAAACAATTCTAGAATAGCATTATGTTTGAAACAGCAAAACTCGAAGTTGCTCAATAGGTGTTTACTCGAAGACAATGGTTCAAGCACCGTCATCATTGTTAGCATTGATAATCCTGAATATATGTGTGCCTGTGTGTCCAAAATTCAGAAAAATGTATACTTGTGGTTTGCCTGCCCGGCCCGTCGGCCCGCCTTGAAAATTTTTTTGAATTTTTTTTTTCAAAAAACGAATATTTTCCTGTAATTTTGTCCTGAAAACATTCCAATACGATTCAGAAAATGGTCGGAAAATTACATAGATTCACGAATCACAAAGTTTTCGAGCTTCATTAGATGAAATTCTATGGAAACAAAAAAATTAGAAGCAAGTAAAAAAGTTTCCGTTTCACAAAAATCTCATAATTTCTGGAAAAGTGTAATTGTCATTAACGATCTCGTATCATTGAAAACTTTTGTATTTCAAGTTATTCAGATGCTCTACAAAGCACTCCAAAATTCTTAAGATTCCCATAATGTGCCACATTCTCACCCTGCACTGCCCAAAAAAGGGAAGCCACCAAGAGACATAGATAAACATGGATTTGATAATAAGGGCAAGTGCAAAAGGTAAACAAAAAATGAAGAAGGAAGTCAAAAAGTTATCTAGTCGGTTCTCTTCTGTCTAACTGTTCATCACAGCGTACACCCAAAAAGGGGGGTCCTAGGGAAAAACCGAAGAAAAAGAAAAGACCTTGCCCCTGACACCACCTGTGAAACAGTAGGAGGTGTGCACACTATGTACATCATCATAAAGTATGTGTGTACACACATCACTGATCACTGATCACTGGTCAGGGAACACATCTGGTAATGTGAGCGGCGGAATTTTCTTTTTGTTTTACAAATTTTATATATTTTTTTCAATTATTTGTTCTTCGATCTGCAGAAAATTTTTGTAGCGAACACAAATTTATCATTCAGTTTCAAAATTGCTCAATAAACTGGAGACCTTGAAAAATTGAAAATTTTTCTGTTTCGAAATTTTTTTTGAAATTTGTAAATATTTTCATCTAAACAATGCATTTTTTCATCGCATTTGAATCAAGTTCAAAATAATTGAGATTTTTTCAAATTTTCAGATCTTCAATATCCATATCAAAAGTTTCAACTAGTCTCAGGACAGCATGGCCCACAAACAACACACATTCCACATGAAAATCCCAGATCTGACCAATTATGAAAATCTTATCGGAGGATTCTGTGGTGGTGTCACCAGCAAAATCGTCTGTCATCCATTTGACTTGTTAAAAGTTCGATTTGCAGGTATTTTTGCATCACAGAAATCTTAAAATTAACTAGATTTCAGCAAACGAAGGAAGCCCATTCCGTCCACAATACACTAGCTACTCGGATGCAGTGCGGAAGATTATTCGAGTCAAAGGTGTGCGCGGATTGTATCAAGGAATCACACCGAACATAATAGGAGGCGCTGTCTCCTGGGGTCTCTATTTCCAGTGGTATAATACATTGAAAACGGAAATAAATAGAAATTTCTCCACTGGAAATGAAATGGCGAATAATTTTCTCAGTGGTTGTATCGCTGGATCGGCGGTTATGTGCATTACCAACCCGATTTGGCTGACGAAAACTCGGTAATTTTTTTGATACTTGCTCATTTCGGAGAGCATTTCCGGGGGATCGGACCATTTTATGAGCGTTTTCATTATGATTTTCGGTATCTATAGCACATTTTTACATATATTAAAATAAAAAAAAATTTTGACCGGAATCCTCCTTTAAAGGAGGACTCCGGTCAAAAAAAAAATTTTCTGCTTCAAAATATGTAAAATTTTGTGCTGATTCCGAATATTTCAGTGAAAATGCTATAAAAATCTTTCTAAGCCCGTGAAAAATCGCTTTAAATCGACCCTTTTTCGGCCGAACGTTCTCCTGGGGCCGTGGCCTAACTTCCGGAGTTTTCTCGGCCACCGCATTTTCAGATTTTTTTTTGTGAAAACCAAATGAAAAAGTGAAATACAACAAAAATGTATGATTTTCACAGAGAAACCTGAAAATGCGGTGGCCGAGAAAACTCCGGGAGTTAGGCTACGGCCTCAGGAGACCGTTCGGCTAAAAAAGGGTAGTTTTGAAGCAATTTTTCAGGGTTTTCGAGAGATTTTTGAGCGTTTTCACTATCATTTTCGGAATCAGCACAAAATTTTACACATTTTGAATCAAAAAATTTTTTGATCCTCCTTTAATGTTCTAATTTTGAAGTCTCTGTCTCCAATACGAAAACCAGCCCGCCAAAAAGTACACCGGAATGATCGATTGCATGCGAAAAACAGTTCAACGAGAAGGATTTTTCGGATTATACCGAGGATTTGTTGTCACTGGTGTAATTGGGACCTCACACGGCGCTGTTCAGATTTCATTTTATAGTTGGATGTTGGATAAGAGAAGAGAGCAACTTGCGCTTCCTAAGGATTCTTTTATTGTAAGTTTGGTTCTCGCTTATTTGTAAAAATCTTTTGGTTTCACAGAGCCAAACCGACTACGCTCTCGCCACTGCAATCTCCAAAACGGTTGCTACAACTCTAACATTTCCCTATCAAGTGCTGAGAACTCGAATGCAAGATCACAATACAGATTCTCGTGGAGTTTGGAGAACAAAACTGAAAATCATACAAAACGAAGGGGTCAGTGGTCTTTGGAAGGGATGCCTGATCGCCAATGTTCGACAACTTCCGTCAGCGATCGTTGTGTTTTTGATGTTTGAGAATGTGAAGCAGCTCGTTAGGCTTACCAAGGAAGCAGATTGATTAGAATTTCTTCTCTTTTCGATATTTTCGGGTCTTTTTCGTACTTTGCATTTTTGGTTTCTTTACAATAACAAACAAGTTATAACAAATAAAAATCTAAGCACTCTAATAAAAAATGTATAATTGATTCTCCTGCTTGCTTAAAGCATATTCATCCAAAAGCGGTTTTTGGAGTTTCGGACAATCAGACACACAGACAGTGATTCTTATTAATATCGGACACCGGAGGTCATCTGTATTGTCTTCGAATAAACACTTTTATTGAAAAATCATGTTCGAAACAGTAAAAAAACTTTTAGGGAAAGATTCTCGAAAAAAAAACCAATAGTTGTGGGACACCCATCGCCGCCAGATTCTTACATACGGAGACAGAGAAAAAATACTTCTCGACGTATTCCTTCTTGCGATCAGTGGCATGAATTGGCGGTAGGTTTTCAAAATGAACATTTTTTCTGATTTGAAACCGCAAAGTTTTTTCATCTGCGAGGAAGTTTGACTTCTTTATTGTATGCTCGACGAATTGACAAACAAAGGATGTGTTTCAGAAGACCCGTTCAACTTATTTCTGTAATTCAAAGCATAAAATCAAATTTTGAAAAAAATATAGTCTACGGTGTCAAAAGTACCTGCGTCAGGTTGGAAAATATGAGAGAGTTCCAAGAAACGGAAAGTTTTTCAAAACTATATGCTCTGAACGATCAAACGATTAGGAACACATTTTTGTTAGCAAAAACGATCGTGGCACAGTTGAAAGTAGTCTGAGCATCTGCGAAAAGAAAGATGTTTTCACTGTTTCAAGATGTAAGTTTTTAAAGATAGGTTTGATTGCATATATTAGACAAGAGGCATGTTACTTTCATCAGAAGAATTTATTTGGGAACCAGATGAGTTTTCTGATATATTCAAGAACCACCTCAAGCATTCGGCTGGCGTACCTTTGATTACAAATCAGGACATCTAGATCAATAGAGCGAGAAAAATGTTTTTTGAAAAAAAAAAAACTTACGGTCAGTCATGGTTATTCTGATCTTCACATGCAAAGACAGCTCAAACAAGCATGAACAGAATGGGCAAAAACATCGGAATGAAGGGGAATAGCTATGAGTTGTTCAAAGGTATGAAGATACGGAACTGAAAAAGTTCCTGTTTCAACGGAATCATGAATTTTTGAAACTGGAAATGAAATCGATACCTTTTTCCTACACATTGGAAGTCTGATTGTGAACGGCATAGCCGGATTGTCGTTGTGTCTACGAACACTGAGCTGCAGTATTACAAATTCAGTGGGATTTCAGTGAGAAATCTACCAATGACAATTACACTTTTCTAGAGGTTATGAAATTTGGTGAAACAGAATATTTTTGAATATCGTGTTCGAAGTTTTCCGTTTCAGGCCAATTTTATTAAGTGAAGCGTTGAAATTCAGATATTCATTTAGCAATGTTAGATTTTTTTCTATGATGGGGGGGGGGGGGGGGGATTTTTGGCGCACTTTCAGATTTTTCGACAGGCAAACGCATCCAGAAAATCGCATCAGTACGAGAAGCACGAGTTCAATCCATTGTCTTTGAATACAAACTTCTGTAAAACATATTATCTTTGATACAGCAGTTTTTTGCGGAATTTCAGTCTGGGCTCTTGAGGGCACCGTTCACCATCATGTACGGTACCGCGCAATGAGATATAAAAGTGTGGTTTTTTACTGTAATTTTTTCACACTTCACAAATAAAGTTGAAATTTTTTAGCAAAATATTAAAATGTTACACTTTTACAACTTTTGATTGGTTAGATCTAAAAAACACAGGAGATGACAAAAGTGAGAAAAGTTTTTTAACAATGTGGACAATTTCGATTTGAAACAGAAAAATTTATCGTCTGATACGTTGACATTGCGTATTCTTTGATCGAAGATTGGCCGTCTACTGTTTGAAAAATAATATTTTAGATGATTGATTTGCCTGAAAGAGCTTTTTCAAATGCTCCCTCCGCCAGTTGCATCTTGTTCCTGTGATAGTTTGGCATCAGTAGTTTTCACGGATTGTAGACTTCTTCTTTGAATTGATTTGTTAGCGAACGAGAGTTAGCGAAACTGAGACTCCTATCAGTTTTGCTAGACACTTGTGATTATTGTGAAAACTGTTAAGATTATTTTATGCAGTTAAAATTATTAGACTTCACTTTAGTTACATTGCGAAGATGATGTGTTAGTACTGATCACACATGAGCATCTTTTATTTATTTTTGACGGAAAGACACAGATGCACACTGAGAACCATAAAATTGCCAAAGACAAATTTCTACAGTTCGACTTCAAATAACCATTTTGAAACATGTATGGTCAAAAAAGTACGATTTCAGAACATATAATAAGTGGTGATGCTCGAGACTATTTTCAATTGAATTGAAAAAATGTATTTACAGTGCGGTGAAAAATCATACGTACAAGTCAAGATTATCAAAAAATGAAAGTTTGTAAATATTAAAGAGTTTTGAGAAACAGTAACCTTTTCAAGTTCTCATACTCTGATATATCGGTCAACATTTGGGGTACTAAAATAGCATTAATCGTTAGAATAATGAAGTTCGTATAAAACAGGTGAAATTTCAAGAAAGTTCACTGAAGTGGAAATTGTTTCCGAATGTCTCCTTTACCTATTGAGTCAGGTTGCTTCATAAAACATACTCAAAGAATGACAGAATTTTAGCTTAGAAAAAAATTAATTTCAAATGCGTTCAATAATGATAAGTTTGACATACACATGAAATGGGGAATATCCTGTAAACTTTTGGAGTGAGAAAATGAGACCAATTTCAATTTTCTTACGCTTGAAAATCAAGAAACCACAAGGCAGATTAATTTTATACATACAGTATGTGACTGTCGTACCTGGAAAAAATACCTCTACTTTTCTTCCAGGGATTGTAAAGTTTTTCCCTGTTTCAGATATTCTTCAAAATGTTGTACTTTGTCTGATATCTTGATTAATTTCATTCTCTTCGTGGAATCACTTCAATTTTGGCTTGTTATCCGCGAAACTCATCGATTTCAGTAACTTTGATGGACACAAAATACCTACTTCAAAATTGAGTTAACAAGATGACTAACCTATCAAAGCCTTTCAAAAGATCAATAATATATGTTTCACCTGAAACACAAATATTCAAGTTAAACAAAAACTAACAATCAGAATCCTGAAAAGTATCATTATGATTTTTGTGAAAAACAAGAAAATTATTTCTAAACCACCTGTGAGAAGTTTCCTTAATTTGATATCTTGCTTGTTTCCAATCCAAAACTTATTTGTGTTTTTAGAGTTGATTTTGGTTGCAGTGCAATAATATGTTTTCAATGAGCAATGTATCATTTTCCTGATGAAACAGAAAAACATTTTGATTTTTCTTCTCACAACGTCATAAACTCGGACGTTACCCGTCAATAATCAAAAATGATATATTTAGAAGCTTTGAATTTTTCATAACTTCAGCTTGTTTTTTTTCTGTAAAATCTAGAGAAAAAGTAAATAAACTTCCCCCCAATAGCAGCTTGTTTACTGAAAATTTTTAATAATTACTATTTTTTAAAGAATCCCTGCATTGTGAGAATTTTTGGACGACGGTAATCCAGAAATACGGGTTCTTGTTTTAATCTTGAGAGTAAATGGTCGAACTATGGTATAAACTGTTGGTAATAGTAATTTTCACAATATTAATAATTGGTAATAATAATTCACATAAACAATTGAAATTCAAATGCAGAGATATTTCAGTTTCACAGAAAACAGTAAAACTTCTAATATTGAAATATCGATGCTACGGTTTCTGCGGGCACTTGAAAGTATAAACTACACACGATAGTTAAGGTGAATCTGATTCACTCCGGATAGTTGCATTCAGGCAGATTATTTTTTGAAGTATTTTCTAGAAACATATGATAGTTCAAGAATTTGCTGTTTTGGAGAAATAATGAACTTGAGTTAAGGAAATTCTATTGATTCTCCGGTAGTTATAAAAAAAGGAACTGTGTAGTACTCACATGAAATCTCAACAGAGCTTCCGTATTTTTTAAAACTATTATTCTCATTGTTTGAATTTTTATTTATAAGGCAGCCAGTCTGAGTATACTGTAAGCCTTTTGGAGCGCACAAGAAACGACTAAACAACAACTCCCAAAGGTTTAGAAACTTTTGTTTCAATTGAAACAGTCATCATTTATCAAAAATAGACGATGTTGCTTCTACACAACTCGCTTCCAAAAAATTTTGAATAAAAAAAAACTACAAAGTTATGAATCACAACAGCAGATGAAACCCGTTGTATCATCTTCATTCAATATCGAATTATTTACTGTTTCAGGTGAAACAGAAAAAAGTTTGAGCGAATTATCTTTAATATTATCGACTCGGAAGAAGTATCAACCAAAAAATTGATGAAACAGGCTGCACTGAATCATATTAAAATTCATTTTTTTCATTTTCTCTGACATCTAGTGATAAATGCATGGTTCAATCTGAATACTGATTTCCTGGAAGTACCTAATAATTATATAAACGATATTTCGGGTGGTTGCCATGGTTGATATTCTTGACACATTTTACGCTTACTGTTAGAATTTGAAATTTGGTTATCACGATCAAGCCTAGTTAAAAACTTTGGTTAAACTTTGGTAATTTTTCAATGCATTTGCCAAATTCAACAATTGACCTTAAATTACAGAGATATTACAGTTTCACACAAAAAAGAATATTTTTTAGCGATTTTCAAATACCGATTTCTCAATATTAACTTTTTTGGTGAAAGCAGACGGAAACTTGAACTAATTGTAATTCACTTCAAATGCTCAATTTTAAACACTTTTTGCTCTCAAAGAATCAAAAATTCTAAACGTATGACAGTTCAAGATTTTGCTGTTCCAGAGAACAAATGAACTTGAGTCAAGAACACCTTTGTTGCTCTTCATTTTGATTTCTATTTAGAAGTTGTGCACTACTCATATCAGATCTCAATGTGATATCCGTAGTTTGAATAAAAAGAATTAAAGCAACCCATCTGGGCTTACTGTAAGTGTTTTTGATTATAAGCAATTGGAACTACCTCTGCCTTCTGCTGGTTTTTTTTTGTTTTTCAAACGACCACATACTTCTGTTTCATTTGAAACATACATCATTTATCAGAAATCGACAATGTTACTTCTGTTGTACACGCTTCCAAACGATTTTTGTCTAAAAAACTAATGATGACAAAAATAAGGCTCCGCATGTGCAATTCCATGAGCACTGAAACAGTGAGAAATTGCGGCACTGTTCTAGAACGCCGAAACGAAAAAAGAATGCCGGAACGAAATTTAAAAATCCCGGAACGAAAAAAAATCCCGGAACGAAAAAAGAACAACGGAACGAGAAAATAATCCCGGAACGAGAAAATAATCCCGGAACCAACTATTTTTGTTTCCTCGGGTTCAATTCATCACAATCATTTAATATATGTGAAAAACCATGAAATATAATAGAAACTTGATTTGCAGTGCACACTAAGTTTTTATAACTGAAAGTATCGCTATCTATTAAACTTAAGAACTCATCAAGAGTTAACTGAAATGCGGGTAGACCCTGAAATGACCACTAACCATTCCGGAATGCAGTGTTTTAACGAGTAGGTACATATTTTGCCTCAAATTGTGTGAAAAGTCATTATTTTGTTACTATTATGCCTCTCACTGGTTCATGTTAAGAGTCTCTCTATGACCTCCATACGGCGTTACCTGGTGCATACTGGACTCTCAAAAGACTGCTTAAAGTCTCAGAAAATGCTTCAATTCTAATAATGGTAACCTAAAAAATTTGGTTCCGGGATTTTTTTTTCGTTCCGGCGTTCTTTTTTCGTTCCGGGATTTTTACTTTGTTCCGGCGTTCTAGAACAGTGCCGAAATTTCTTTGATAATATGAGTCGTTCTAAAATTTGATACTCAAATGTGTGATTAACACTCCAACGTTAAAAACTGTACTACCATCTGAATTCAATATAAGCTTTTCTGTTTCTAGCGAAGCAGAAAATCAACTTGAATTAATGGTTCTTATTATATTTTTGATATATTGATGATTATAGTTGTGTCCGTAAATTCTTACACTCGGACTTACTAGGGAATGGTCGGAAGAAATGATCTGCATCCTAATTCATAGAATCAGTTCGTTGAATCCAATTGCTTATTACTGCTTTTGATGAATCATAAAACATTTACTTGCTAACTGATTTTGTTATTCCGTATCAAAACCCGCAAGTCTGCAGATAAATAATACTTTTAAAAGGGGATTTGTGATGAGCAAACACGAAGAAAAATACTGATTCTTTTGCGTTCCTCAACACGAATCCACTAACCACTGAATTTTCAATGCGACTACTGTTTCTCCAGAAACGGTTTATTCATACTCTTTGTAGTTTAAGCAGCAAGAATTGACAATTTCTCTCTTGATCCATTTTCATTTCGAAGACAAAATAGCAGGACCAAAAATTATCACTTACTTACACTGATTCTAGCATTACTGTTTCTGGAAATTAACTAAGCAAGACATGGAAGTAAATTTCGTTTTTTTTACTATGATCTTTGGAGATTCAGATTTATTGAGTTTTGGCATGACTACCGTACTGACTTTTTTCTACACATTACCTTGAAAGCGTCACTCTAATTATGTTCGCGGCTCAGAGGCTGATCGATGGAAACAAAGGGCTTGCTATGGAATCAATGAAATGGATTTAAACGATCATTGCAATTTATTGAAGAATGCGTATGTTTTTTGATGCAGAAATTTTCTCAAAGTAAAAGTTCTTACTGTTGCATTGATCGCTTCTTGCTGGTGAAAATATGTTAAGAGCGCTTCCACACATTCATAACCATAAGCAGCGCATTAATAAAAAACGCAAACTACTCGCAAAATTTGCCTGCTTCTCTAAAAACGTATATACTGAAGTATTGTTTTTTTGTTAATTGGCAAATTGGTTAACTAATAATGACGTAAATCTTGAAGTAATAATTTGACTGTTTGGGTTCCTGTCTCACTAAATCAATTATGTATATGAATTTTCGAAACCTTGCTTCTGTTCCAAAAAAGTTTCTTGAGGATGATCATTCGAGTGTTAGCAATGGTTTTAGCATATTTTTTGAAAGTGGATACATTTATTAATATTTAGAACTAGCAGTATATGATGGCACTACAGAATCACCAACGGAACGGTACCGATGTTTCATGAAGTTGAAATCTTTGATAAGCTTAACTGTGAACCTCGAACTGATCACGAAAATTACTATTTCATGGCGAACAGATAAATTTTCCATCTAGTGTATACTTATTCTGGCGAGTAATTGAATCAGTGATTATCCGATTCTATGGACAAAGATCGAGATTTTTTAGTTCATGGAAAATCGAAATGTTATGACTTTTGTCGGGATAAAATGAGTCACAGATTTCGTTTTCTCTCCTGAAAACAATGATCCTTCAAAATGAAAGAAGATCAGTTACTGTTTCAAGTGAAAAGTTTGAAAGTTTCAACATTTCAGTAGTTAATAAGTGTGTATTTGTCTTAGTATACATAATTAATAAAATTTGCATAATTTTAGAAAGTCACAGGCAACATTGATTTCAATCTTTGAAACAAGGCTCGATTATATGTTCTTTTTTCGCTTTTGAAGTGCTGAATAGTGGACGTCGACAGGAACTGTCATTGTCATTGTCATTAACCAGAAAAAACCAGAAACGTTTGCTGTTTCTCCATGAAACGGTATTCATTTTCAAATAACTTTCAACGGTCTCTGGGCCTTATCTTCATAATTTCTTTCCAGGCAATGCTACCATAACATCACCACTTAAAAACAATTGATACTATTCATATTCCAGACATTGCTCATTGTCATTAACCAGAGAAAACCAGAAATGTTTTTTGTTTCTCCATGAAACGGTAATCAGTTTCAAAAATTTTTTAACGGTAATGGTATCTCATCTTCACTATTTGTTTCCAAACAGGAAAATTGTTTTTATATCGTTTTGGATACTACAGTTTCTAGATACTACTGATTTTTCGACCCGCAAGAATAGAAAAATGACTGGAATTAAGCTAAGATAAACAAAGTGCGGCCATCTACAAAACATATATATCACATTCAAATCATGGCTTCACACCAAAATGATCATTTTCATTGTCCCTTCTTGAGTTTTTCTGGAGATTTTCGAGAAAAAAAGCCTGTTTCAAATTTTCAGTTTCATGCTTGGTCTAGATTTTCTTACGATATGAAAGACTTACTCTATGGGCGAACTCAGAATAACTCTTTTTCTGAATGATACTATGGAGAACGTTTTTCTTGTCCGCAATTTGTCGTGAGTGTGCTAAACACTATAATGAACCATGTCTTCAGATGACGTCGTAGGTAACGCCAGCCAAAAATCAATAAAGCCAATTTCTGCGCAATACAACATTTCTCATTCTATCTTTTTCCTTCTTTACTTTCTAACAATATTCTTATAGAGTTCACCAAATGCTGAGTTATCCAACATGGCAACATATTCTTCCACATTTAGGCGTCATAACAAAGTGAGTTGGAATTTTATAGCAAATTCAAAAAATTTTAAATTTTTTCAGACTCTCCATTTCGAGCAGATGTCCACATCTTGCTCAATCTCTTGGGCCAACCAAAATCCGTAACTTGTCAGTTTCATCCGGAAAGATTGAGTTTGATGGGGAAATTATTCAAATCGGAGTTATTCGAAATTTTCCAAAAAATCCCAGATGGGTTCAAGAAGAGAACAAAAGAGGAGGAAGTTTTGAAGAAGTCGACAGATATGGATTCAAATTTTGTGAACACCCGATTCACCTTCTGCCACAGTTGGAAGCCGATGTTGAATTATTTAGGAGAGATCTGAATACTCATCTGTCTCAGACTCCAAAAACCAGCCATCTTATTATATCTGGACTAGAAAATCGATTTTTGAGAGACACTGAAAAAATGCGGAATCTCATTGAAATTTGTAATCTGCAACTGACTCAAGCTCCGCCCACTTTTGGTTTGTTTATTCAAATTGTTACGAAAAGAGACAAAAATTTATATCTTTATGGTCAGAAAACAGTAAAATGTGCTGTGGAAGAGATTATTCGAAAAGTGTTCCACGGACAAAAGGTGATTGTTCAAAAAATTGAAGTCCGGGAAAAATACCTTCCAAACTTTAACAATTTTTTATGTTGGGCACTTGATGCACTTGAAAATCACTTTGATTTTCGAAACCATCCACTACATTCTATCACAATGGTGGGAGGGTCAAACTACAGTAAGCAAATCATTGGGACCGCCCGAGAATTGATTATAAAGGGACCATGTCGAGAAACAATACCCAATAATAGTCGAGTCATTTATAGGGATATCAAAAATTACGTTCTGAATCACTTTTGGAACTCTCTCGTAATTGTCACGGAACTGCGTAGGCAAGTAGGAGCTCATGTTTCTTTCGAGACGAACAAATCTATTATGATGGACTATCTTAGAGGTTTGAGATTGAGGAATCACACAATAGTGACACTACCAGAAACAAGGTAAGTTAAATAGAAATATCAAAAAGTTTAGCTTTTCTCATTTTCAGAGGCACAAATTACCCGAATGGTTACATGGTACATCAAGACGAGAGACTTGAGGTGAACTGTTTTTGGGAAAAATTGGATGAAGATAATTTTATGGTACACTTCAAAACTTACCAGAATGGATATGCAACTATAATTTGAGCTACGGATTATAAGTTTAAATGAATTTGATTGAAATTGTTTTGATGATATAAATCTTTGCTGAACTGTATTAACTGTATTTGGAAACCAAAACAAGATCAACTGTGTGACTTGAAACAGAAAATTAATTGGTGTTAACCATGGTGATTTCGTGTTTTTCGAAGAATTTGGAGATTCACGATTATTGTTATATATGTTTTCGTCAACAAGTCATTGAAGCAGCTGGGAAAATTTTGCACTAAGTCAATTTTTTTTGAAACAGTGAAATGGTTGATTTTCTGGTTCTCAAATTCAACACAAGTGATTCAAATAAATTCTGGAAAAATAATAACAGCAAATTTCAAGTTGCTATCGAAAATTACTATTTTATGTGGAACATGCATGTTTTTAGTATAGTGATATATGAATTTTGGATTGATTCTGTGACAATCTGGTTCAGTATAGTTCAAGGTTTATTTTCTCAACGAATAATCGAAAAATTACGGTTTTTGATCAGAAGACAATCAACATAAGTTACTGCATTTATTTGATATTACCTTTAACAGAGACAGATGATCAATTACTGTTTCAACTGAAACGGTTTAAAAAATTTCAAGTTTCAGTAGCTAATGGCTGTATGCAATCTTCAAAATTATTAAAACTTTTATGATCCTGTAAAGACACGGTAAGCGTTGATTTAAATCTTTCAAAAACACTCGATGATATGTTTTCGCTCCAATTGAAACTGCATAATATAATAATATGAATCGAAAATTACCATTAGCAAGGGAATTCAGAAATGGTTGCTGTTTCTCCAAGAAACGGTAATAGCTTTCAAAAACTTTCAACAGTCAATGTCGCTGATTTTTCGATTTCCTACCAAACAATGCTACCATAACATCATAAAAATTGATACTCGTCATATTCCAGACATTGCTCACCAAAACAAAAAATCAAATACTGTTTCAAGTTTTTAGAAGAAATATTAGACGAATGAAAGTCAATGTCAAGTGAAAGTCTATTTGAATACTATGAACGCAGAGATGATAAATACTTACTGAATTCGCACTGTGTAGGTATTTGTTAAAAATTGGCAAATTCTGAAGAACTACGGTTCAAGCCGAGATACAGATGAGAGCATTGTTTCGAAAGGTTCATGATTTTTTACTGTTTTACTTGAATCGGAAAATTGTTTGAAAATAGTTAAAACTGATTTCTTGACGCCTCCTTTCTTAAACTATCTACTGCTATTTTATAGCCTGAATACAATTTTGCAGGCCACAACAAGAGTACCTTAGCAATTTTCAGATTGCTTACTGTTCAGTTCAAGGTGCGAGTACAGTACCCGTCAATTGTATGTGAACTATTGACGCTTTCTGTGAAAAACTTCTAAAGACTATGTATGCCTTTAAAGTGGAGCAATGCTAAATTTCCGCATTTTCAGTATCATTTTCACAAATTTCAGGGTCTTTTGGATAACACGAGCCTCCTCATCTTTCGAAGACAAAAAAGTTGTCAATTACAACTAAAAATAAAGTTCTATAGTTTATACACTTGGGATGTTTCAGATCCAACGATCAAGTTTGAACTCTTTTACCAGACCCCCAAAGCAGAAGAATTTTAACTGGAAGCGTCAAAAGTTCGTATACTAGTGACCGGTACTGTACTTCCACCTTGAACTAGGCAGTAAAAAAGACCAACCGAAAACGAACGTTGAATCAGTTTCAATTGTTTCCAAGAAAATTTCAGTTCCAAGTAAAACAGTAAAAATCATGAATCTTTCGAAACAATGCTCCCAGGTCTATTGATCCGCGTGAACCGTAACTCTGATTGTGTATGCGTCCTTGAACACGATTTTCAAGGAATTTTTGATGGCAATGTAAACTCTGGGCTCTCAGTGGACAAGATTGTAATGAAGGATTAGTCACTAAAAGTTTCATATCCACATGAAAAATACTTTTTTCAAAAGAAAGCTCAAATTTTCTAGAGCAGACGTACACAATTGTAATTGGAGAAATCTAAACGCTTAATAGAATATAAAAGCATCTACAATAGAAACATATAGTTTGATACAGTAAAAAATATAAAAGATTCAGAAAAAAATTCTGTTTCGTACCTCTAGTTTCATACGTGCAGCTGATTTTCGATAGTTCAGAGAATACCAACTTATCTAATATAAGAGAGAAATGATTCATTCGCATTTTTCGGTTTTTGAAAACACTATCGAACTAGTTCATGACTGGAAAGTCTGGAATCCCTTTTCCTAGATTTGCTTCATCAAATGCGACGCTGTTCTGGGATTAATTTGAAACCGTCAAATCCCTTTTTGGCTGTTTTTAGAACACTGTTGTGTATTAAAATAATGACTATCTTGTGGATACCGTTTGAAGAAAATTGAAGAAAAATAAAGTGAATTTTTGGAACAGTGGAATTTTCAATAATCTCAATTGATCTAACTTATCATAATATACATGAGTATCGTGAAAATGGAGGTACTATTGAGGGTGAATTTACAAGATCTACAAAATCATGAATTTAATACTTTCTCGTCGCCAATTGCTTCTTCGACTCTGTAATCTCCTTCTTTCTTTCTCTAATTTGCGCTTCCAACTCTCGTTTCTCCGTCTCAAATGTCAATTCCTGATAGGATAGAGCCAGTTCATGAGCCTCCAACATCACAACCACTTCTTGACTAACCTCTTCCAAATCCTTCTTTGTTTTTGCTAACTGTGCATCGGCGGTTAGTGGGCGGAGCCTTATGAGCCATTTATTATCTGCGCCGCCGTCTGTTGTCAGTTGAGTTTAAAGGCGCATGGACTTATTTGAGCGGATATCACGTTATGGCACAAAAAATAAGAGTGTAATAGGCATGGAAACTCCGCACTCATGTCCTAGACATTGCTACCAAATGAAAAATCTAATACTGTTTCAAGTGGAACTGGTAGTAATGTCCAGATAAAGAAAGTTGATGTCGTAGGAACATATACAAGGCAGAAGTATAGAACGAAAATTCCTATTTCGTGGGTGTCTGTTGAAAACTGGGAAACTTGGTTGTGGTCTAACATAAAACTAACTAAAAATTAGTAAGAAAACTCAGGATATTGCTCATCGCAGTTTGCACTTTTTTACTGCTTCTCTCGAAACGGAAAATGTTTTCTAATTCAAGAAAAAACTAATGACAAGATCATTTCAAATGTACCACCATACCATGTTCTGAGACCATCTTTTTGAACCGACACAGTTTTTTGTGTAACACCAAAGACAAAATATTCTCTGTTTCAGTTTCCATTCTAATCACTATTCTCATACAAAACATTACTATTTGGTATTTTCTCTTCAGACATGTACAGAGTTGCACAGCACTTACAGAAATTCACTGTTGTGAATCAAAGCAGTGCACTGAACATGTGATTTTTGGAGCTTCCATAATTGGCAGAAGGAAGTTAAAATTACATAAAACTGACAATTTTTTCCATAACCTACCAACAGTGGAAAATTGCACTCATATTGAAAACAAAGTGTATCTTACCAAGTTGTCGTAATTTGTTACAGTAATTTTACTGTTTTAAGATCAAGTTGTGAAGAATTATTTTCAATTGAACTCTGATTTGACCGAGAATTGAGTGAGAGTATTCATATTTTTCGTTCAAGATTCAGCTATTCTCAACTTCAAGCATTCCTATTTATTTGAATTTCAATATATAGATGAGTATCGTAAAAAAAATGAGGTAGCATTGAGGTAAAATATATGAAAATAATACATTAAATTATAAATTCACTGTTCCTTCGCTTTCAATTTCTTCTTCAACTCCGCAATCACCTTGTCTCTTTCTCTGATTTGCACCTCCAATTCTCGTTTCTCCGTCTCAAATGTCAATTCCTGATGGGATAGTGCCAGTTCATGTGCCTCCAACATTGTAACCACTTCTTCACTAGCATCTTCCAAATCTTTTTTTGCTTTTGCCAATTGTGCATCGGCGGTTACTGTAGGGCGAGGTTTTTCAGTGGTTTTAGTATCATATGTACATCATTTCCTTCTAAACTATGCTACTCAAGGTTGCCGTGTCATCCCTAGCACATGTACAACATTTCAGCCAATTATTCACTTGTAAGGTGTCGAAGTTCTCCTTTCATGGTATTGCTCATGGCAGCTTGCACTTTTTTACTGTTTCTCTCGAAACGGGAAATTTAAAAAAATTCATTCGATTTAATGACCACATCATTTTACATTTACCACCATGTTCTGAGACCATCTTTTTGAATCAACAAAGTTTTTTGTGGAACACCAAAGACAAAAAATTTGCTGTTTCAGTTTCCATTCGAACTACTATTCTCATACAAAACATTGCTATTTTGTGTATTTCTCTTTCAGACATGTACCGAGTTGCACAGCACTTACAGAAATTCACTACCGTGAATCAAAACAATGCACTGAACATGTGATTTTTGCCTTTGAGCTTCCATAACCGGAACTCAAAATAAGATAAAAGTGGCTATTTTTTCTATAACCGGTGGAAAATTGCGATCAAATTGAAAATAAAACGTATATCCCTAAACCATCGCATTTTGTTACAGTAACTTTACT
The DNA here is from genome assembly GCA_963932045.1 of Caenorhabditis sinica. NCBI lineage: Eukaryota > Metazoa > Nematoda > Chromadorea > Rhabditida > Rhabditidae > Caenorhabditis > Caenorhabditis sinica. Next base: position 7,403,229 of record OZ009940.1, on the reverse strand, counting down.
GTTTCGAAACCAATTTGTGAAGATTCCTTTTAGTTGAACTTTGATTCACAGTATGTTTCTTCAAGATTCAGCTAGGCTCAACTTCAAACATTCTTATTTATTTCAATCCCAATATGTACATGAGTATCGTAAAAAATTGAGGTAGCATTGAGGTAAAACGTATGAAAATAATACATTTACTGTTCCTTCGCTTTCAATTTCTTCTTCAGCTCCGCAATCGTCTTTTTTCCTTCTTTGATTTGCACTTCCAATTCTCGTTTCTCTGTCTCAAATGTCAATTCCTGTTGGGATAGTGCCAGTTCATGAGCCTCCAACATCGTAACCACTTCTTCGCTAGCCGCTTCCAAATCTTTCTTTGCTTTTGCCAATTGTGCATCAGCGGTTACTGTAGGACGAGTGGGCGGAGCTCCATGAGCCAATTCATATTCCAAATCTGTCACTTGATCTGTCAACCTTCGTATTTTCTTATCTCTCTTGGCCAAGTTCATTTTATAGTTTGTAGTTTCTAAATGCTCATGGAGCACTTGGATATCAGAATCTGATATTTTCATCTCCAACATCTCTGCTGTCTGCACTCGCTCCTCTTCCAACACTCTCTCCAATTCTTGAATCTTTTCTAGAAGCTTTGGAACCTCATCGTTTTTCGATTCTTCGGATTCAGAAGTTCCCAGTTTCTTTCTTAGGTTCTTCAACATCCTATGGGTGGCATCGGCGTCACGTTTTTGAATGAAGAGCTCATATTGAAGGCTGTTAATTTGCATTTGTTTTTCTGAGTTTTCGACTCCCAATAGGTGGATTCGTTCTTCAAGAGAGCGGATGTAGGTAGAGTGGGGACTGAAAATAGGGAAGTTTTTACAAGTGTTCATTAAAGGATCACTGACTTATCAATAAACCCTGAAAATTGAAGTGTCTTTGAAACAGAAAATGTCACTTTTCCTATGTCTCTAGATTTACGGTATTATCACGCCGCTGTCAGTTGTCAGTTGAATTTAAAAACTTTTGGAGTTATTCGAGATGACATCTTATATGTACAAAAAAGAGTCAGTATATTACGATTGACTGATGAACACAAGCGTTTTCTCGGGCACTGACGCATTTCTAGTGCCCGGACGAGATGTCCTCACAAATAACCCTATGCGCCTTTGAAGCCAATTGAAAACTAACGGCGGTTCAATAAAGACAGTGTCCATTGCGAGATTACTGTAGTTTTCAGGGCAGAATAGGAGCAACCGGATTATTCACTTCGAAGCGATCGTTTTTCTTGAAACTGAACAAAATTATTAGATTATATCGTCATTAGATTATATCGACGGAATGCAAAAGTTAAAAAATCTACTGAAACAGAAAATTTTTTACATATATATACTGTTATTATCGCGCCGCCGTCTGCTGTCAGTTGACTTTAAAGGCGCATGGACTTATTTCAGACGATATCTCGTTAGGGCACGAGAAATGTGTCATGATATTACGATGGACTGATTCACGCGAAGTGCGCCTTCTCGGGCAGAGGCGCATTTCTCGTGCCCTAACGAGATATCGTCTGAAATAAGTCCATGCGCCTTTAAAGTCAACTGACAGCAGACGGCGGCGCGATAATATGTATAAATTTTCAAAATGCCATTTTGTCGATTAGAAAATTTTGATTCCAACAATTCCATTATGTCAGTATTGTACAGAAAATCTTGTATTTTAATTTTGATGCTAAGAAACAGGGAAAATTTTGACTAATGTGTTTTCCCACTGATTTGTATATTTTTCTGATGGACTGTTTCCGATGGATTCCATGATGAGTGAATGTGAAAACGAAGCGAAAATTCGAAAAGCTATCATCGAAATGATTTTGATATGAATCATCAATTTTTTCAGTAAGAAACTTGTCCATTCAAGACACCCGCTGAACCCTATATAGTTTGGAGTTTTCACCAAAAATTTCTGTTTCACATTTGGAAAATATAAAAAATTTTGTGAAGTTTTTTCAATGTAGAACGGTTATACTCAAAGAATACAACAAAAACCGACTATTTCATTGATGACTAACTCACTTTTCTGTCTCATTTTTGTGTTCCTGTGGTTCTTTTACATTCTCTTCTTTCAAATGTGCGGAATTCACGGATATTTCTCGTTGAGAAGGCTCATTATCCAACTGTTCAACCTACAAAAAAGTTGATTTTACTCTAGGCAAATGGTTTGAGCTAACGAAATACCTTCTCGAAATCCGTTTCCTCACCGGTTTCTGAAACAGGAGCATTTGGAGAATCCGGGAGAACTGTGGCGGATAGATTTGCACCCATTCTGAAAAACAATTTACAGTTTCAAAGTGAAAAATATAGAGAACTCGTGAGTAAATTTCAATACACATGACGCATTTTATGAAAAAAATAGAAAACAAAAATATGTCGAGAGATACCTCCCAGTGGGAAAGATTGTTGACAAACAAGAGAGAGACGCAAACAGCGCGAGAAAAAGTAGAAAGAGAAGAAAGCAACAAGAGAGAAGGATGTGGTGTAGGGAATTCACGTGGTGTGAGAAGAGAGGGGCACCCGATGCAGAGATGAGAGAAATAGAGAATTGGTTGATTAGAGGAAAAACGCTAGGCATTATAATGATTAACGACAACTGAAAATCTTCCAAGTTTGAAACAGTAAATTTTAGAATACGACAGTAATGGGGGAAGTGATGCAATGACTTTGCAACGAATCTGAAAAGTTAATATGTTGTTGTTGAAACTGAATCCAGTTTTTGATGTACAACGGAAAATTGTGAACCCATAATATGCATGAGTGCAATTTGCACTCTAGTGAGGAAAATCGCATAGATGACAGTTGTATATCAGTGTGTAAAACAATCTGACAAAGTGAAAGTTGAAAAGTTATGCTGAGAAAGAGATGAACTTTTTTTTTCATTTTTCAACTAATTTGAATCTGAAGAAGCGATTGATAAATGAACTGCAATATATGAACCCCACACATTCAAATTGTCCATGTGAAACAGAAAAATTGTTCAACCTTTTCATCAGGCAAAGGACATCAGGCAAAGGACTTTTCATCAGGCAAAGGACACGACGTTCAGAACTCATTCAGATCGTCACTTATTAGGAATTTCAGGAGCTCGCTGTGCTTTTAGAGCACACTGAACGAAGGAAATTGACAGAGAAACACTTGGATACAGAAACAGTGAAAATTAGATTGGCAGTATTGATGAAAAACCATATTAAACTTCCAGAGCTTTTTATGTTTCACACAAGATTTTAGCTATCAATTTGCACTATTCAGAATGGACGGCATCAATTACCATTTTCATTATATCGGATGACAAGACCCGATTCTGAAACAGTGACTGATTGATCTATTTTGTGAGAAACTGACTTTTTATCCGGCCTGTCAATTTTACATGAAACTGTGTCATTTACGAAAGTCGCAAATTTCATTATCAATGATTATTGTGTACACACTCCAAAATAAGGAACCGATGAAAAGATGAACAAGAAAGAGAGAGAGATAGAAAATTGGTTGACTGGAGGGAAAACGTCAGGCATTATATTGATTTGCGGCAACTGAAAATCTTCCAGTTTTGCAACAGTACATTCTTGCATATGACAGTAATGGGGGAAGTGATGCAATGACTTTGCGATAAATCTGAAAAGTTAAAGTGTTGTTGTTGAAACAGAGCCCAAATTTTGATGCACTACGGAAAGTTGTGAACCCATCAGAAGCCAAATTTGCAGTCTAGTGAGGAAAATCCCAATAAGAACCGTTAAAAATATATCAGAGTATCGAACGCAAAGACAATCTGAAAGTTGAAAAGTTATGCTGAAACAGAGAAGAATTTTGAATAAGCGCAGGAATCTCTTTCAACGTTCTGATGTTTTCAGTGTTTCAAATTTCACATTATGAAGTTTCAGTGATCACAATGTCCCATCACCGACGTTTCTGTATTGCGATTTGATGAAACATCAGATTAACGGAACACTGAATTGTAAGTATAACTGGTATCAACGTTAGCAGATGCTTCACATTATTCAACAAATTTGAAACTGAAAAAATATGTGGACTCTACACATTCAAATTGTCCATGTGAGATAGGTAAAATTGTTCAACCTTTTCATTAGTCAAAAGATTCAGAACGTCACTTATTAGAAATTTCAGGAGCTCACTGTGTCTTTAGAATCGATAAAAGAGCATTTAAGAGCACACTGAACGAAGGAAATTGATAGAGAAACATAATACTTGGATAACAGTGAAAATTAGGTTGGCAGTATTGATGAAAAGGCAAATTAAACTTCCAGCTTTTTTATGTTTCACACAAGATCTTAGTTATCAATTTGTACTGTGCAAAATGGATATCATGAATTACCACCTTCATTATATCGGATGACAAGACCTGATTTTGAAACAGTGACAGTTTGGTCTATTTTGTGAGAAACTGACTTTTTATCTGGCCCACCAAATTAATTTTATATGAAACTGTAACATTTAAGGCAATCACAAGTTCTTCTGATTATACTATAATTGAGTGCACACTCAAAATTAAGGAAAGTAATGGAATAAAAACTTCAGTAAGGAGATCGTTGGAAAATTCAGAAATATGAAAACTAGAAGCCTGAAAGTATTGTTTCTCATGACAAGATCTGGCCAGAAGGTATAATTTTGAAGTGTAAGGAATCTGTTTTTTCAATTTACTGCCAACATTCATTTTGAGAAAAAACAGTATTCTTCATTTTAATAATCATCCAGCGACATGATTAGTGGCTTAGCTTGCTATCGTTTTTTTGAAACAGTGAAAAAACTTGCGATAAATTCAAACCAGGAAATTATTTTAGAGGGGATACGTGCAATGGAACAGTCAAATAAAACAGAGAAAAGAAAACTTCTAATTTTGAAACAGTAAGTTTGAGGTTCTAAATTATAAAGAAATGTCGAAAAAAGGACGCAATGTCAGCAAAATATCATAACCCACGACTATTGAGCTAACAAACATTGTTATAACAGCAATATTTTTGTTTGGGAATTCGAGACTTTCCAATGAGAAATGCGGAAACTACAGTTTTATCAGAAACTTTTTCCTCTATCAATCGTCATCATTCTTTCGGATTGCGTTGAATTTGAAGGTTTGTAACAGAAAAACAAACATCAAGGAGTTTAATATTAAATTACTGGCATAATGATTATCAAGAGTAATCGAGTTATTAATGTTTGATTATTTGAAACAATGATATTTTCAATTTGAAACTGTAACTTTCCATAAATTTCTCATATGTTATCTCTGGTTTGTGAACCTTAAAGGCTTTTTCTACCATAGTCAAAACGACTTATTATCAAAGAATTCAGGAAAGAAAGAGTTAACTCAGCATTGTGATTTCAAAGCTCAGTCTGCAACATTTTTCCCTAAGAAACAGAGAAAAAAATGTCCCACATTTTCTTGTAAAAAAACCGTTTTTTATTGTCAATAACAGCGGAAAACCAATGAATCAAAACATTCCCAAACCTTAACCTTCCGTAGCTGAAACAGAAAATCTTTTTAACCTTGGCCCCGTCCTGCCCTGCCCTTCTGTATTCAAAAGGTTGGGGGTTTCTAGAACGTTCCAGAATACCAAAAAAAAATTGAAAAAGGAAACCCACCACCAACGAAGTCAAGTCCACATATCGGAATACTGAAAAAATGACCAACCGCTGTTGCTATTGTCTTCTCATTTGGATTTGTCCGGTAAGAATTGTGGGACTCAAAGGGTCTAGGAAATTTTGAAAGGATCTTGAAAGCTCTAAAAAGTTCTACAAGTTTTCAAAATTTTCTAGATTTTTCTGAAGCCTTCGATAGGAGACTTGCTGGAGTTTCTGGACCTTTATGAACCCTTCAAGAAACCTCTACAGCCCTTAAAATTACAAATTTCTCTGAATTTCTAGCCCATCGCCGTCTATGTCCACAACGAGAATCAATGTGACAAACACGTCTGGCTGAACGTCCTCTTCTGTTGTCTTTTCTACATTCCCGGAGTGATTCATGCGATTGTGGTGTGCTGTTTTTGAGATGGACGGATAATAAGATACTTGAAACTTCAATTACTGTAATAAAACGTCATTTAATGTTATTTTTTTAATATTGTGCTGCTCTTCAAGATACCACTACAAAACAATCACTACATGATAAATCCCAGCAATATTAGCTCATGCTGACAAGTGAACGTGAATTGTAGAATTGAGAAACCTTCTGAAAGAAAGAATCAATTGAAACTGAAAAATTTGAATTTCATTGTTGAGAAAAAAAATCCAGCAAAGATAATCAGAACATCATTGAAAAAGGTTCATTTTCAAAACAGCAGGAAATAAGAAAAAGTAAATCCTCAATGCAATTGTTTTGGATATGAAATTATTTAATTTTGAGTCCAAAATTTTTTTTCTGAACGCTGGCACTCAATCATTCATACTTGAAATCTTCTTTGTATCAAAGAATTATCAATCAATGCTTGATGTTGCGAAGGAAATGATGCCCTCAAAGACTGTAATTTTTGCAAACTTAAAAAATAGAATAACGATTCTCGAAATAATTAACCGGAAAAAATCAAATTCCTGATGTACACCAAATGATTGAAAGAGAAAATGACAAATCATTGACCTCCATTTTCTAATTTCCATTAGTCTCCATTTTGAAACTGAATAAATTTTCAATACAGTTTTTTCAGAAATTCAAAAAGGCTGCGAGCGCCGAGAACAATTGCAGCTTTGACTGCATTTTATTGGCTCTGTCAGCATTTTCTTGGTTACAACTTCAAAAAGAAGCTTGACAAAATGGTCTCCAAACTCAGAAATGAAATTCCGAAACGTAACTTTAATTGAGTATTCATGAAACAGTTTTACTTTCAAACCACCACTTCATTCATTTATATGAAAATGACTGTTGATGATTTTTCAATTCGAGTAAATGAGCATGATCTATTGAAACACGACTGCGAAACACTCAAATAACATATAATAATGGCAATTTCTACATATTCTTTCTGCATTAAATTTCTGGGATTTTGTCAATACTGAAGTTTTGAAAATGGAACAGTGAATATTCTTGAAACTGAACTGATTGAATAGCGAAGCAAAAAGGAAACAGATATATTCAAGTTTTTGTACCAAAAAAGTTCAAGATTAAGATTCTAAATATGTATTATCGAAATTCTGGCAAAGCACATTCTTTTGGTAATGGTTGTCGGTTTTGAGTGCTTCGTTTTGTTTTTTCAAGTTTCTAAAATTATTTTGTCAGTGAGCTCGTTAGTCAGAAGTTCTGAACGTTCGATCCTGGTGATGAAAAGTTTTCGGTTTCGCAAATTTCATATGTGTGATCCTGACAACATTTTTACAGTACATGAAGCCTCAAACTATATCCAACAGAGTGAAGGAAATTTCCGTTTCACAGAAATGTGATGTGCTGTTGGGTAGTTTTGAACATAATGGTGTCAGATTTTGAACATAATGGTGTCGTTTTGAACATAATGGTGTCAGAAACAGTAACATACTGAAAATGAACTCTAGTGATTCACATGAGATATTTTATCGGTAGGAAAATGATGTTGTCAACATTTCTGTATCATTATATTTTCTTGCAATTGCATACAGAAACAGTAATTATTCTGCTTGATAGGGGAACTTAATCCACAAAATTGCAAACTAAGCCAGCGACACAACAATTATTTTCTGAAGTTATGATTTCTTGAGATCGATATTTGAAATGGCATTATTGTTAAAAACTCCACATTTGATTTCCATTCTCTCCTGAAACTGTTTTCCATCATTTTTAAAAAAATTTCCAGTAAATCCAGAAAACTGTTTCAAGTTTAACATTTGACGCTCTCATTGTTACAGACTACAATAGTCCAAGGCAATCCAAATTTTCTTCAAAACATTTCAGACTCTGAAGATTACTGTTTCTGGTGTCAAATATCGTAATAACGTATGAACCCTATCTCCAATATCCATCTCATCTACAGTGGTATCTCGGTTTGGGAAAATTGCTTAAATTTTTGTTATATATTGTTTTTGGCCCATCCTCTTTCTAATTGAAAATTTCGTTTCAGAATTTTTCCTGTTTCTGGAATACAAGCTTTGGAGCGCTCAAAATTTCCAGGGTTTGTTAGTTGCTTAATTTCTAAATTTACTGTAGTGTTATCTACAGCTAACGTGTCAATTTTTGAGCACCAACTTCATCCGGATCTTTTCAATGTTAGACTATTACTGAATTCAGGGGATTTGTGTTGTTTTGATAGAGGTTCATCTGTTTCAAGTTTTCACGTCAATTAACAGGTAAGCATGTTCAATCACTATTAATGGGCCCTGCTTTCTGGAAAAACCGACGATTTTCCTTTTTTCGTTGCCAGCTGGTTTTAGCGTCATTTTTAAATCGGAATCGCCATAAAAGTTATGATTTTCGGGAACGTTTAAGGTAATGAAGGGAATGTTTAGCAGATCTTATCAAGATCAAGAATGTTTCTCATACAATAATTGCTGATTCACTTGAAGCTTTAAATAATTTCACTTGGGTTTACGTTCAATTTGTTTCCACAAGAATCTGGTTTTCAGAATACAACGTTTACTAATACAGGAGAAACAAGCCCCATCTCTAATTATGATTCTGAAAGGACCACAAAGATGTCATTTTTGTAGTTGACTAAACAAGAGAACTTGAGAACAAAATCAGTGATGAGTATAGAAAGTTTATCATAAAACAAATACTCACCAAAATTGAAATCCGATTACTGTTTCATATGAAACAGAATTTTTGAAGTTGACGGAGTTGATAATATGATTGCAGTTAGTTTACAAACCCGTGAAAGTGTTAAGAGAACTATTCGTATTCAGTGTGCGTCAGTTGAAATCCGGAAAACCTCAATAGACTGCCGTTCCGTTAACAGAAATAATATAGAATCGCAATTTTTACTGTTGCTGAGAAATAACTAGCATGTCTCATAAAAACTAATGACGGTAGTTTCTTCAAAGCCACAGCTAGACTGGGATACTTGGTCAATTCATTTCAAAGGCACGCAACTACATTGTCCTGGACATGACTACTGTAGCTGTTTCTGATCTTCCAGCGGTTCAGCAAATTCTTAATTTTGGTGAAGCTCAAGTATTATATATTGAAGCTATACTAATAGAGCTGAATCTAATATGTTTTGCGATCAACTTTTGCTTGTTTCTCACAAAGAATCAGCTTGAAAACTGTCTTGGTGTCAACTATTATGCAAGTCCGCTGCCAAAAAACACTGACACGCTGACGCAAAAATGCAGTTAAATCCCCAGGAATTTGCCCCGCAAACCTCTAAGGTACTAGTTGCTTCATGTTCTTACTTATTTTAATAACATGAATATCCTTTAAAAAAGTTTTCTAACTCTTTGCAGATTTAGTTTTCACCGAAAACTTATCTTCTCTTGTTCAAAAAGAATACTGTGACAATAATGTGCGGAAGAATCATTGTGTTTCTCTGGTGAATCAAAATTTACCGTTTCAGGTGAAACGGAACTTTTTGACTCTTGTGATGCCGTTGTTTTTGTGATATTTCAGTGATACAAAATACTGATTTTTCGATTCGCAAGAATACAGATATGACTCAAAAATGTGTTTAACAAAATACGGTCATCTTTAAACATATCCGGCACTTTTAAATCATGATTTCACAAGAGAATGACAATTTACAGCAACACAATATCTACGAAGTTTTCAAAATTACTGTTACCCACTTCAAGTTTCATACTCGATCCCGATTTTATTTTGATATGTACTGTAAAAACAAGAGTAAACCGGATTGTCCGCAATTTGTCGTAATGTGCTAAACATTATAATGAACCACGTCTTCAGATGACGTCGTAGGCACCTCACTTTTCATTTTTTCAATATTCTTGATTTTTAATTTCATACAATATTCTTTCAGAGTGCACAAACTGCTAAGCTATCCGACTTGTGAACATGTTTTTCCACATCAGAACCCGATAATTTCATTTCCAACATCTCTGATGTCTGCACTCTCTCATCTTCCAACACTCTCTCCAATTCTTAAATCTTTTCTAGAAGTTTCTGAACCTTATCGTCTTTCTATTTGGCAACTTTTTATTGCGGATTCGGAGTTCTCGCGCTCGATATAGTATATGACCCAAATGTGAGAAAAAGTTCAACCCAAGGGTCCGAGGAACTCCCTTGTTAAAGCGAGCAAACAATAACATCTTTCTTGAAACTGAAAAAATTATGAAATAATTGGTACTTCTCTGTCATTAGATTATCTGGACGCAATGCAAAAGTTGCAAAATTTTCGAGACAGAAAGTATACTGTTATTTATACTGTTATGCACAAGTTAACAAAATACCGTTACGTCGATTTACGAAATGTTGATTAAAAGATTAGATGATTTGATAGATGCAACGGTTTGACTTTTAGAGATCCGATTCTTCTCCGGATTCTGAAACAGAAGATTTCGGAGAGTCTGGGAGAACTATCAAGAACTGAATTGCACTCATGCTGAAAACAATTTACAGTTTCATAGTCGAAATAAAAAAATTGGAGACAGTTATTTGAATATTACGTTGAAGAACCAGTTATTAGAAACTATAATAAAAGAAAAAACTATTCAAAAAGCTAGTGTAGAAAACTCACGGGAATGGAGCAGAATGGGGTACCCGGTGAGAAGAAAAAAGAGAAGAAGAATTATGGTTTACTAGAGCAAAGAAGGGAAGGAGAGAATTAGATTGACTTAACGGCAACTAAAAATCTTCCAGGTTTGAAACAGCAAAAATAGTAATAAATGGATTATGAATTTCCAACTGATATATATATAATGGGTCTGAAAAATTGATATGTTCTAGCTGAGACACAAAAAAATACGGGTGTTTGACGTAAAGTTGTGAACCCATAAGAAGTCTGAAACTATTTTTTAATGAGGAAAGTCACATAGATGGGCGGTTATAAATCCATTTATCGAAAGCAAAATCAATCTGAAACTTCACAAGTTTCAGTTGAATCAGAAAGTATCCTTTCAAACCATGAAATTGGGAAGTAGACAATATGAATGATGTAGATACTTCATTTAAAAAGACGACGATCACACAGCATTAAATTTTTTTATTAACAGTTATTTTCGAAGCGGAATTTTTTTTTCAGAAATGTGTATAATGACTATAGCCAACAGTTTGTGAAAAACAACCTCCAGTCACAACATTGGTAGAATATTGAGAACGATGAGGCTCAAACTCTATAAGTAAGGTTTTTTATGGTCAGATGAATGTACCATTGAAAAGTTAGATTTACGAAGTTTCATGAATCTATTGCTTATTATTTTGGTGCTGTAATCTGTGTTTTCAAATTACAGGCAACATCCATTTTGAAAAAGAAACTCGACGAAATTTCTTTTAAGATTCAGTTTCACCAAAGCCACAGTCTAGACAGTAGGAATATTGCTTGCTATTATCTTTTTGAAACAGTGAAAAACTTTGGGAGAATTTCAAACCAGGAAATTACCTCTACATGTCATTGAACAGTTGAATAATGCAGAGAAGAATTTCTCATTTTGAAACAGTAAGTTCAAGGTTGGGTCTTTCAAGAATATAATAAAGTTTTGCAAGGAATCTGATATGCCATCTGATAGTGAGTCCAAGAATACTAAGCAGAATGAGTTATAATAGAAATATTCTTTTTTGGAATTCAAAAGGCTACAATAAGAATCCCGACACAAATTTATCTTATATATATATCGTCATAAATCATTCGGCTTGTGCTGAACTTAAAGATCTGTCAAAGAGAAAAAAATAAAATCTTCCGGATGCCTTATTTAATTAGTGGAATATTGTGTCGATTAACAAAATACAGAATTATTACTGTTTGGTATCCAAAAACCATGAACCTTCCACCTTGAAACTGTAATTTTCTCAAGCATTATTGCTGGTTTGTGAACCTAAAAGGCTCAGCACGTGAGTTTTTACTCCACCATAAAAGGGACGACTCATTATCAAAGCATTCAGAAGGACATTAGTTAACTCAAAATTGAAACCGAAATATATATTTAGCTCTGCTAGGAAAAACCAGCTACAGTTATCACGACTTTGTAACTTCGAAGCGCTACTTTGTCGACAAGGCTCAGAACAAGAGAACGAGTTACACCGAGGCCGCTCAGCAACTCTACATGTACCCAACCGGAGGAGTTCCAGAGAACGCTCATGATGCTGTTCACACCACTGTAAAGGTGCAGACCCGTACTGCTGTTGCGAAGAAGGAAGCTTTGTCATCTGGACTTCCACTCTTGGATGACACCCTCGGAAAGGCTCTTGTTCTCGGATGGTATGATCAATCTGCTGGAACGTTCACCCATCCAAATACCCAGAAGAAACTCACCCTGAAAGAGGCTATCATCAAGGGACTTTTCAACCCATATGACACCACCATTGTTGATAAGAGATCCGGAATGGAGCGACTGATTGTCAAAGCATTCAGAAGGAAATTAGTTAACTCAAAATTGAAACCGTAACATAAATAGCTATGATAGGAAAACCCAACATCAATTATCATGAAATTGTAACTTCGAAGCTCAGTCTGTTATATTCTCCTTGAGAAACAGAGTGAAAAATGTCCCACATTTTCCTGTAAAAAAAGCTTTATTGCATTGTTCAACGGAACACCATTGATCCATTATTTTCCCAAATTTTCAGACTCACGTAGCTGAAACAGACAATTTTTTTGATCCAAACCCGGTCCTGTCCGGTCTTTAACGATGCCTGACTTTGAAGGTTTCTAGAATGTTCTAAACATAAACAACTATAACTTTTTCGAATTCGTCTCATCAAGGATTCGCGACGTTTCGCCACGTACACTTTTGAAAATATGACGTTTCGCAACTAGACGATTCGCAACCAGCCACTTCGCAACTACGTCCAAAAATCTTGGGCAGCAGTAATATTAGAGTTAACAGTATATTGTTGTAACCATTCATGATAACACCCATTTCCAAAAGTTTATTTTGTGCTTAGCGTGACACCGACTATTATTCTTTGGATTCTCACAGTTTCGAAAATGAAAATAGCAAAACGTCACTTTAGCAAAAACACTAGCGAAACCGACATGAGTGACGAAATGTCACAGTTGCAAATTTTCACGTTTCCGAATTTCCCCATCGCTCAAAGTTTTGATAGTTGAATTACATTCAACTGATGGAACAGTGAGATTATCAGAACTTTCGGAGAACACCCACCGAAGCATCAGAAGCTTATGGTTTCAAACTTATCAATTTAGAGCTGGAATATGAGTGTTTGATTACTTCAACATCAGCCGATTTCACATTTATGAAGTTTTAAAGCAAGAATCGTACATTCAGACCTCCAAAATTCATGAAAAAACTAGATGTGTTTTGAACTTGATCATTGACTTTGCAAATAGGTATTTTTACTGCATCTTATCAATACTTCCAACAGTGATTGATTAAAAAAAAGCATGAAAGCGGTTGTCATTTGAAATCGTATAACTTGAGCAACTATTTGTTGAGAATGGTGTGAACTAATCATCTGAATCAGCTTTGCTACATAATTCAGATTTCAGGAAGATGACCATAAACTCCTGAATTGTCTTATTTGAACTACACTCAATGAGATCACCGTTGAAAGAAGAATCACGCCCGGATCCGAGAAATTGGAAACAGTAATAATTTACAAATATTTTGATAGTGTTTCAATCAATTAGCACTTGTCCATATAAATTTTTTAAAATGACTGTGCTTTCTGAAACAGTATTATGGTGATTTGAACAAATGTCAACTGGGGTCGGCAATCCGAGAGTTTGCCAACAACGATATCTCACCACGAACAGTAATTAAAACAAAAACATAACTCATTTTCGAAACTGTTCTTCCGTTTTTCTCAGTATATTTTTTGACGGTTTTCCGCCATTTTTCCGAATAAATGTGAATTTTGAGCTTATTTGTTTCGTAATTTTTGAAAATTTTCAAGAGCAATTGCTCAAAAATAGTGAAAACAAATATGAGGGAAATTACGGTAACAGTCGGTTCATGTGTCCCGTTTTCAGACGTGTGAGGTTGGACAACTGACATTTATTCAGATTACAAGAGTTTACTAACACAAGAATAAAGAGAATTTTTCAACGATTTTTTTCAGACCGGATAGAAACAGTCGAAATTTAGTAATAAAATTGAGTAGTAAAAAAACCAAAAAACTGCTACGTCTTGGTTGGATTGAAATTTTCTTCATAATCTGATTATAAAAGTTTCTTTTTTATATTGCTCAGTTAGGTCATTAATTATTCACGGTTTTTCATTGATTCTAGGCATTGATGTTTGAAACTGTAACTTTATGGGTTTAAAGAAGTTGAGAGAATTTCATGTCGTTGATGAAAATCGGTTCTTACTGTAGTCCATTTCATCTAAAAATCATATAATTGTTCAAAACTTATTATCGGTTGAACAATAGTCAACTCGTCTTTTTAAAAAACTTACTATAGACTGAGTTTTTTATGTTTATGAGCACAAGTAATAATCCAGTGGTAGCGAGGTAAAGAAGATGCAAATATTAATATGTGGGTGATGAAACCGTAATTCATGAAATCGGGATTGGAAACATGAGTTGCCGTTTAGGAAGTAACAAGTTTGTACAATGAAAACGGAAGGTACTTAACTTCGAAATATTTGAAACATTGAGCATCTAGAATATTGAGAATTTGAAAATTGGTTTGACAAAAAATCAGAAATAGTGATAACCTTTCTCATAGACAGGAAGGTGATATTTTGGAAAACGTGGAGGATGCGAAATGCCGAAAAAAACAAAAAAAACGATATACAGTGGCGGAAAGTGGTGAGTGTCACTTTACTTAGCATTGAATAACTCTGGTGCCAGTTGCTTGATTGACTCGAAAATTAGCACGCGTATTAATGAAACCTTCAGAAACCAATTGGTAGTTTTTTGAAAATCAGAATTCACTTAGAGCTCCAGAATCCCCTCAGATGTAGGCGTCACTCAGAAATGAAAAAATGATTTTCTTTTCAAAGTCAATGGTTTTTGCTGATTTTCAGACAGAATGTTACGAAGTGTCCAAATAATTACCAAAAAAAATTTGGTTCACTTTGGCGGGCCGGCTCTAGAGATATAGGCGCCAAAGCTCAAAATGCACATTTTGGCTCAGTGGCCATAACTTGGCTGGAAATGCTTTAATCGAGCCCAAACTTCTGGAAGAGGTGTATTTTGAGTGGTTTGACAACACACTTTTTGAATTTTCAAATTCTGAGCAAAAAAATTTTTGTTGTCTAACTGACTATGATTCTCCAACAAATGCACCAGAACACTGAAAATATTATTTTGCTCAGAAATTGAAAATTCGAAAAGTGTGTTGTCAAACCACTCAAAATACACCTCATCCAGAAATTTGTGCTTAATTAAAGCATTTCCAGCCAAGTTATGGCCACTGAGCCAGAATGTGCATTTTGAGCTTCGGCGCCTATATCTCTAGAGCCGGCCCGCCAAAGTGAACCAAATTTTTTTTGGTAACCATTTGGACACTTCGTAACATTCTGTCTGAAAATCAGCAGAAACCATTCACTTTGAAAAGAAAATAATTTTTTCATTTCTGAGTGACGCCTACATCTGAGAGTATTCTGGAGCTCTAAGTGAATTCTGATTTTCAAAAAACTACCAATTGGTTTCTGAATGTTTTTGTATTGTGTATGCCAATTTGCAAGTCAATCGAGCAACTGGCACCAGAGTTATTCAATGCAAAGTAAAGTGACACTCACCATTTCTCGCCACTGTAATCAGACAATATCGGAAAGTTATAATATGTTCGAAGTGGGAAACAGTAATCACTTTTTTGAAATTTGTCTACTTTTCCCCAATTTTCGAAACTTTTCCTGGGAATTTCTTTTTCTTACGGTAGGCTCATTGAAAGAAATTTGATGGCATGTGAAGTTCAATGTTGTGAAAAATGAAAAAAAAAAACATTAGGCGTTGAACCAATCAACCGCTTGGCTTTCATGTCTTTGATGAGTCAAAAAAGTGTTTCGTAGATCACATTTGTACCATGGTTCACGGCAAATTTAACAACTTTGAAGATTTTTAACAGTAACTGAAAAAGCCCGTTTTGTCTAAAATGTGTGAGTGTATGTTTGGTGCCACCCAACTTCCACAGGCCATTTCTACTTGAACGACTTCATACTAAAACGTGTTTTATTACAAAAGTATCTCTAGACTTGATTAACACACCTACAAATTTTTAGACAAATTGGAACTCTTCCAGTCACATTTTCAAACCTTCAAAGTCGGCAATTTTCCACTGAAATCGGCATGATGCGCATTATTTTTGGCCAGTTCTGTAGCTGCCTAGTGTATTCAACATTTTTGGAGAAAAATGATTGAAAATAGTTTTTATTTGGAACAGTAAAAATAGAGTCAGTCTTTCGCGAAGAAGTCAGATATTGTTTCAAAGAACTTTCAAACTCTCAGTACGTTCTACATCGTTTTATGTGACAACAGCAATACAACCCCATATAAAACAGAGCTAATTGAAATCATTTGAATATTTTTTTTTTGATTTGAAAGAAATTATGTTTTGATTGAAACTGTAAAATTTTGTTTCTTCAAATGGAGGATCATGTCTCATGATCCCCGATTTGACGAAAGTGAAATAAATAGTGAGCAACAGCCAATAATTGGTGCAATACTTTTCTGGAGTTTTTGAAAATTATGTTCAGAAAATGAAACCGTGAAAATATGTATTGTGGTCTCATGTTCCTCGATTTGACAAAAATAGAATAAATTGAGAGAAAAAACAAACCTGGTGCATTATTATCCTGGAAAATTTGCGAAATTATGTTCAGAAAATGAAACCGTGAAAATTGGTATTGATGTCTGTTAAAAATACTGTTTTATTTTCATTCATGAATATCTTGGTGCGCCTAAAGAACCTAAAGTTAACATTTTGGAACACACTTTTTTCAATCACCGTTTTGAAATTAAATAAGCGAACAACATTGTTTGTAATACTAATTTCTAAATCTCGGAGTTGAAACTGATACATTTAGAAATCTGGAAAACGTCTAGATCCCATCATGCATTTTGTACAGTTTTCCCAAAATTTAATGTGGATACATTATCCCATCTCGAGGTTTTGAGCCGCCGGAACAACGACGCGTAAATTAATATATGGGTACCAAATTTACGCAAATGTACAAGATGCGTCGACAGAAAAATCGATTTATCCGAAACAATGTGCTACTTCAGCGATATTCTGTGATTTTGATGAAGTAAAATTTCAAAAAGGAAAGAGTAAAATTCAGTGATGCTCAATTTGTACTGTAAGGATATTGGGATATGCTATGATAATTCTGGATGGGTGGGGGAGAAATAGAGCATAATTGGTAAGAATAACTAAAGATCAACACTATTTCAGCCTTTAATGGCATAAAAATGAAACAGAAAATGTTCAGTGAGCACGACAGCTGTTGACAAAGCAATGGTCCAAGTTTCAATGAGGAACTAGGTATTGCGCTAATTATACCACCGTTACTTCAGACTCCACCCACTAACAAATACATTTTGAAACTGGGATCTTGACAAATTTGAAGACTATCTTTAGAGAGGTCATTTAGGATTGGATCCATGGAACATCATCACATACCTTCTAACATATGAAGTTTCAACAAGGAAACAGTAAAAATCTAGATTCGAATTTGCGATCATCACAAAATTAATCACATGTTTTATTTTCCACGGTCCTTATTACAATTGGAAAACGGCTGGGGACGGGTCCATATTTTTCCACGTTTTCCAGGTTTTATCCAAGGAATTAGTATCAAGTTTTTCCCTCAAATTTTAATGATTTCTCGTTGAAACCGTGAAAAATATCATTTCTGAGGTTATGCAAACGAAGAAACGATGAATAGAACGGTTCAAATCGTAATTTTAGAGTGATGAAGCAGTAATATTTGATGTTTAAAATCGGAGAAACCTGTGTGGTTGGAAATCATTATTGGGGTGCGAAATGAACGCTGATGCTGAAATTCGATTGGCTAATCAATAAGATTTTTAACCAGATTTGGATACTTGACATCTGAAACAGTCATTCTCAGGGTTCTAATATTCTGAAAATGAACATGACGTTTTTATGCGACAACCATAGTCAGCGATACTGAAATCATCAAGTTCACTATTTGGAACAGAATTAATTTTTGCGAAAGTTTATTGACAGTTACGGAAAAATTGATAAAAAGAAGATATTAAGCAAAGGTAGATAATATTTACGAGAAAATTTAAGAATCCCGATTTCTCTTCAAATCACTGATAGTTCTGTATAAGTCCTCAATATGATTCCTCTGAATTCGTTTCTCCTCCTCATGAGTTTTCGCTTCGTCTTCTCTAATCTTGGCTTGTTCATCCAAAACTTTATTGAATTCCTCATTGAGCTCCATTAGTCTAACTTCCAGTTCCACGGTTTTTTCAAGGTTTGGTTTATCTTCGTCTTTCGCTTTTTCGGCTCTCAATTTACTTCTTCGGCTTTCCTTTTTTGCTTTTTCGGGTTTCAATTTTTTAAGGGCATGATTTTCAGTTTCTAGCTCGGAAATTCTGTCATCTCTTTCCTTGATTTCTCGTTTTGTATCGAATAATTCATACTGTAGATCTTCGATTTCTTTCAATTTATCAGAAATCTCCTGCTCCTTTGAAATCTTTGTCATCAATGGTTTCATTTCTTCCAATTCAGCTTTTATCGTTTCCTCTGAGACCCCTTCCCGACAGATACGGTAGTTTCTCTCAATCTCCTTTTGCACATTGTCCTTCAACGATAAAATTTCCGCTTTCTGTTCCTTAATTTCCGCAACCAACTGCTCAAAACGCACTCCATCGTCTTCTATGAATTTCACTCCTTTGGTCATTTCCATTACTTTCATTGAGGAATTGAAATACTTCCTCGCGGAAGTTATTTCGAGTTTGAGATTCCAAATTTCATCGGAATTCTTGCGAAGCACGTTCTTTTGGTATTGGTTTTCGGTTTTGAGTTCTTCGTTTTCTTTTTCAAGATTTGTGATTTTCGCGGTCAGTTCGGTGGTGAGACGTTCGAGGCGTTTGATGGTGGCGCTGAAAAATTGAAAGGGGTTTGGGGAAATACAGTTAATTTTTCGGTTTCAAAAAATATGTTGGTGTTCACAAAGATTGGTACAATATTACGAGATTTGTTTGTGATTTTGGATGTCCACAATATCAACAAAGGGCTTTTCATTTCTGATGTCAATTTCTTAAAAATAGTCACATTAACAGAGTTATCTGTAATCAAAGTTCCAGTCAGTACTAAATTTGCTGATTTTCGAAATCGCATATTTCTGCTTCTAGGAATTTTCAGAAAGCTTAGTTTTTTGGGATCAGAAAGGCGCGCTCTATCAGAATATATAATTGTCTAAACGTTTTGACGATTTCTAGAAGCAGAGACTATGAGCTTCCAAAAATTGGCAAAATTAGTACAGACTGGATCTTCAATGATCCATAACTCGGTTCACATGATCGTTGCGATGAAATTAAATCCAGAAATAGAAAGCCTCTGGCCGATATTGCATAAGACCAAATTTATAGAAAAAGCTTGATCTGTATGCTCAACTAACGCCCTAGTGAGAAATCATCAAACACTTGCCAAAAACACATATTGCTGTTTCAAAATTGATTAATGGAAGTTTGCAGCACATTGTCCACACTGTGATATGTAAATCTATTATAATACCAGTAAGTTGTCTACAGTCTTGAAAGTCCCTAATCTTGTTGGAGGAGCTAAATTCAGAGAAATGAAAAAGTCTGTTTCAAAGTTTTTGAAAACCACGGGAAATTGAAGAATAATCATTGGGCAGTCGTGTTTATGTACATTCATCATATTTTTTCAGTTTCGAAAGATTACTTTATTTTGGAGTCGTAGGAAATCCATTGAGACGTTAGATTAATATAATTTCTCGTAGGTTCACAGCACTAGTGAAGTCACGAAAACTGATGTCTACAGAAAACTTCAGTGTTTCGAAAATTTGATGTATGAGTTTGAATTTAAAAAAATATAATGCGTTTGTGAGTAACAAAAATCTCTTATTTTACCCTGCAATAGATTTTCAGCTATCGAAAAAAGGCTTGACTTTTGATTCACCAAACCATTGAGACACTCAAGTTTGGCTATTAAAAATTTGGACGGTTTCAAAAGTTCTAGGTATGATCCGGCTAAACTTGTATCATGTTTAAGAAAACCTGGGACTACTTGATTTTTAATAAACTTTTTCAAACCATTCCCGTTTCAAAAACACTACATGTTTGAGGTGGAAAAGCATGTTTTGGTGACATAAGTATAGACTTTAAATTACAATATTTTCAGGGTAAAACCAATTGTTAAGATAAAGGGCCATTGAGCTTTCAAACAAAGTTACTGTACTTTAAAAGCAAATACACGAAAAAATTAGATGCGTATAGGAACTTTCGATAATTTTTACGGTTTCAAAAGTGTTAGGTATGAAATCGCAAAATATTTTACATGTTTCTTTCGTTTTAAGTTCTGTTGTGGTATCATTGCGGTCTACAAGTGCCTTACTGTAGATTCCCAGATTTCTACTCACCTCTGATCTTCAAAAGGTGTCGGTGTGGAGGCGGCGTCTCTCAATTCAGAAAACTCGGAAACATCTGTCATAGCCAATGAGGACATCGATGATGAGAGACTTCTAATGGCACCTGGGGTAGGGACCTAGAGAAAAAATGGAGTTTAGATTACTGTAGATTAATGTATGCTAAAACTTACATTCGAAAAGTCTCTGGAGCTGGTGGATGTCTTGTTGGTACTGACACTTTTAATGCTGGCGTTGGATATCTGAAAAAATCCAGCATTTTTGGGATATTTTGGAGAAGGGGGAAGGGGTTCAAATCTTAAATTCATAATCGAAATAACTCAAAAATTTCAAACCTTCTCAAAATCCTCGGATTCATCTTCAGAGCTGCTCGGCGAGCGGCCAGGGCGGTTGAAAAAGTGGGACATTCTTGAGCTTTAGTTTGAAGTTTTTCATGTAGTCTATGATGACTGAAAGTATTATACATACATATACATAACCAAAATCATATAAATACAGGAAAAAGTAGACCACATTTCCATCAAAAAGGAGACTTTATAGTGCTAACTAAAGTGAGGAATGCTAGTCCTTCTTCTCTCTGCAGAATAATCTCCGCCCTATTCCTCACCCCAAGATTCCGCAATACTCTTGTATTGCGAAATCTTCCGCGGAGGGCAACCAACGACGACGAGAGAGTAAAGGAAACTGATAGAGTGCAGAGAAACAGAAACCAGCAAGAAAAGGGGGAAACCCCGCGGAAGGTTGGCGGATGATGTATACACACAATGTGTATGCTAGGGGGGACCCCGAGGACTGTCTAATCTGACAAAAGTAGAGTGTAGAGAGTGTGGGAGATGGAGAGAAAAAATATGATAGGGTGCGACAGGACAAGAAAAAATGAACAAACAACAATAACTTTTTACTGTAGATGGAGTTTGAAACTGAAAATATTAGTAAAAATGGATCTTTGATTTTTAAATTTTTGAATGACTGGAGGTGCTTTTTCACTATAAATGTTTGATTGTGTTCAACTAAAAACCAAGGAATTGAACATAGTTCAGTTATTTTTCCGATTTTTTTTTCGACAGTATTCGGTTGTGAATTCCGTTTCATTGAAGAAAAAACTGAAAATTGGTGGCCATCATGAGAACACACCTTCCAACCAGTACCAAAACCATCCAAATATTGAAATACTGTGAATGCCAATGTAGTCATAACATCTAATGGAATTACAATTATTACGACTCATATCGAAGCAATTTTGTTCTTTGGAACAGTAAACTCAATTTCTTTGATTCTCCAGTATTTCAAAAATTATTTCAAGAATTCAAATACTATTTACTGAATAATTGTTTCACAGCCATAAATTCTTTGATATGAGAAAATGTTGAAACAGAAAAAAATGTTTTCAAATTTTTCGAAATTTACTGTTTCTATCGTTTTCTAGATTTTTTGAATGGTTCACACACTATTATAACAATGAGAGAATACCATAAACGAAAGGCTACTGCATTGAATAATTGTCCCACAGCCATAAATTTTTTGTGAAACTGAAAATTTTCTCTGAACTTTAACGTTAGGATTCAAGCGTTTGATGTGAACACGGGAAATAAAGGAAGTGAGCATTGGAAATGACGTCACTTTGTTTACTACTCCTTCCACCCTTCCTAATTCTCTCTTTCTGCACCTTATTAGCACATGTTGAGTACCCTCTTTTTGGTTTTAGAACTCTAGGGGGACACCAAATCTTGGTAATCTACGTGGAGTGTCCGAGTGATTATCTCAAGTACGAAACCCGATAGAGGGAGCACATTTAATGTTACCCAAAGACTCATGAACATTCATAAATCCTATTAGCGATATTTCAAAAGGGGAAACGCGCTCCGTCGCAATTTTGCTCGTTTTCAAACTCCCGCGCTCTCGATGTACTCTTCGAGGACAACTACACCGAGAGCGCGGGCATTTGAAAACGAGCAACTTGCGACGGAGCGCATTTCCCCTTTTGAAATATCGCTAATATGACACATAAAATTTGTTGAATATTCAGAAAATAAAAATTTGAATTATCCGTTGAACGCCGGAAATTGTCTGATATTGCTTTTTTTCTTAAGTTTCACCACTACGTCCACTATTTTTCGTTCTTTAGAGTAAGATTTTAGCCATAAGAGATAAAAATGAATCATATCGATAAAGAAATGTTGAGAACAATCATTTATGATTGGTTCAATTGAAATTCACAACATTGCATTGTTTTTTGAAACAGAAAAGTTAGGTATAATTTTTTTCATTTCATTACCACGAAATCGTCGCAAAATGCACACTCAATATTTTCTGTTTCGACTTTCCCGGTAATATTTTTTTAACGATTTTTTTATTTCTAGTGGGACGTTATCGCTGTCAATTCAATTTTTTTTCTTCCAATTTTTCGAAATTTGGATCGTATTTAGCGATTGTCAGTTTTGTGTCAGAATAAACTTTAAACAATATAAAAATTTCAGTTACTGAAATTGGAACAAATTTGCCTCCGGGATTAAAATGAATTTGTTCTTGTTCAGATTAGGAACATTCGAAACAGAATAATTAGTTTGAGTTTCTTGAAACATACCGTTAAAATTTATTACTTTGCTTAGAATGAAAAACTGTTTCGTAAAAAAAAAGACTATTGCTCGGATGCCGTATTCAGCCAGTAAAACCTGAAACCGTGTGAGAAAAACATTGAAGTTCCTTAAAAAGAGATACAAAAATGAAACTCGAGAGGTGCCTTGGCGTCAGATATGATGGAAGTCCGCAGCCAGGAAACACTGACACGCTTACGCAAAAATGCATAAATATTTCCCGGGATTTCCCCCACGGGAATTCTAACACGGAGTCAAAGTAATTTTGAAACCAAATATTTTATTGATGTGTCATGATTCCGTGTGCTAGATATGGAAACTACTGTACTGGTAGAAGATTGGGGAACACAAAATCGAGAAAATACAAGTGACATTCAACTAGTCAAAATCGGATGAAGTTATGAAACTGTTCCTAAAATCTCTGTTTCAATAAAGCTACATCATAGTTGGTTGAGATATATCTGCAGTAGGAAAGCCCCTCAAAACCAAATCTGCAAATTTATTCTGAAAATCCATAAGGCTTCTCAAACTGCTTTGTACATCAGGATTGAACTGTAGAATGAAATCGACCCCAGTACTAGTAAACTTCCAATGTGTTAAAACTTCTGAATTTTAAGAAACAGACTATTTTATTTTCTATATGCAAGTCAAAAGGCACTGCTTGATTAGCTTAACGTATTTATCATGATATTATTTTGGATTTTCAATGTTTCATGATAAAAGGGAAAAATATTTGGACACTATCGAAACCGATTGATCCTTGTCATATATTTCGAGAGAAACTGAAAATTTTCGAGACTTATTGCTGAGTTTTGAGTCAAGAGTTGCCTAGCAGTGGTTTCAAATCTAGAATAATCCACTCTATAATAGTGAACTTAGTTTCGGATTTCTGATTTGAAAAGTTGCTCTCGATTGGTACTAAAAACATAGACTATGAAGGATTGTGAAGTTTTTCCGAAAATCCAGAATCCTTGAAACTAGAGCTTTGTGAAAACATACCAAAACCATTGAGTTTGAAAAGTGTTGAGCTGGAAATCTTTAGAATCCAATGAAAAATATCGAAATTGCGAAGACATTCTTTCCAAGTGGGGTCATGGCTATTTACGACTTATGAACAAGCTAGCTCAAATTTCGTATCACGTACTTGATTGATGACAAAATAAAATAAAGACTATTCACTGAAGCCTGTTTCATTCAAAATGAGCTCTAACGGAAGTGAAACAGAATTATTCTGTCATTTTTTGAGGTTTTGAGAAATGCTGACATTTGACGAAATGTTGGTTTTGGTTAGTTGAAAGACTAGATGTGAAAAATTCATGAGTTTTCTACGAAAAAAAAACAAATCTTGATTAAACAGTATCAAGAAATTCAGAACAGTTCGAGCAGAATAACGATCAAAAAATCTTTTTGGAATCACTGATTCAATATCAGCTTAAAATTTAAAATGGGAATGAAACATACTTTTTTTGAGATTCTGATGGATGCTCAATAACCTCCAAAACTTCAAAGCTGGCGTTCTGAGGTTCTCTGTGATAAGAGCTTCTAATCTCAAAAAGAGAACACTAGAGTCTCGTAATGTATGATACAACATAAATGACACAAGTCGCAAATATCCAAGGATCAGAATTTTGCAGAACCCTTGACTATCTACATAAAATTTGAAACATAATTATTCTTTCATTTTTGGTTTTCTTCGAAACTTTTATGAGTTCGGTTTTACTAAAGCAAAGAATCATGGTTCGTAAAAATCAACCAAAATCTTGGTTCATCTTAGCGCACCGTATTTCAGAGACGTTTGGAACAGCAAAACCAGAATCATTGAATTCTTCCAGGTTTTCAAAATAGTCAAACGGCGTTCCGCAAACTTCACTGTTTCTATCGATAAATATAACTTTGGAATGGTTTCTACTCTGTTATGGTTGGCGTCGAACCTTCATTTTTATCAACAAAAAACCATGTTCAAAATATCGACGCTGAACTACCTTCTACTGCGTTCAGAAATCGTCTCACAACCATACATATAATTTGAAACGGAAACTTTTATCATTTTCAGTTTTGGGTGTTCAAAAGCCCGGAAGAAACTCCAAACATAGAAAGACGGAGCATTGAGAATGACGTCATTTTGTTTACCACCCCCTCCCGTCCCTCCTTGTTTTCCCTTTCCCCTCACAACTCTATTAGCACATGCTGAGAACTACTCTCTTTGAAGTTCAAGGGGTACACAAAACCTTGGTAACTCCGCATTGAACCGTTGAAAAAAATATGCACATATGTGGAATAACAGTGTCAGCATTTCAATTAAGAACAGTCGGAGTCGGAGTCAGCAAATTGACTTGAACACGAAAGTTGAAAAAAGTAACTTTGAAAGGGGAAAATGTTCCTTTTTTATCAGTGTATCGTACCCATGATTAATCAGCCATCACTGATATACGTTATTACTTACTTATAAACGTAGTTTTTTGAAACAGATTTTTTTCAATTTTATGGTTCATAGGTACCGGGTATTGCCAAAATGAAATCATTCTGAAAGAAAATCCCAAAAAAAAAACTGAAAAATTCAGATCTCCGATTGGACACCATTGTTATATTTTTTTTTCAATATTGCTTTTTTAACGTGCTAGACTGAGGTAAGAGAACGTATCGAAACATAATACACCGAAGAGAAAAAAGTTAGATTTGAAACAGAAAAATCCGTTCGAGATTCTCAGAACATAAAATTCCAATGTAGCACTATGCTTTTTAATAAAATTTGACTTTGTTTACATTCAACAAAATCTATTTCAATCCAAATCATCATGAAAAAGCATGATAGTTTCACATTGACGTTCACCATCAAAATTGTCATTTTCATCAAGATATAAAAAAGTAAACTATCATATTTATTCATTTTTGACGAAAATGACAAAGATTTTCTGCTGAATATGGCTATTATACTGGTAGAAGATTTGGACCCTATTAGCGAGGAGAAGTACTGAAATCGAACTGGCCACAATCTGATGAAGTTTTGAAACAGTTTACAAAATCTCTGTTTCAACCATCTTTGTTGGTTGAGAACTACTTTTAATCGAAGTTTACCTCTCATTCCACTTGAGAATCCGTAGACCTACTCAAATACAGTGGGATTGAACTGTAGAATTACAGCAAACCTGTAAATCGGAAGTGTGTCAGCAATTAAGGTTTCGATCAGAAAAACTTCTTATATTTTCTTTGTGAAAATTAAAATACATTGTTCGATTAGTTTCACAGAGAATGATAGTATTTCAGATATTTATGTATCAGTATAAATGTTTTTAAAAATTCAAACTCAAGCAAAGCTAATGATCCTTGTCATCTTTTTAGGAGAAACTGCTATTGGAAGAAAGATTAGAAAAAACAAATATTCTGCCACAAAGCGTTCGAAGATCAATGAATAAAAGCGGTAATCATTTTCTTCCAAACTGCTTTCTTTTTCAAATGTCAACACCCTAGTGAAATGTAATATTTGTCTGTGAATATGAATAATCTTTGACACAGAAAATTTTCAAAAAAACTCAAGAAATTTACAGTTTCACAGAAAATGCTCATTCATTATCGAATATTGAGCTCATTCGCAGTATTGTATCAGGAGGGTTAATTTACTTTTATTATAACAAACCCAATGAGTACCTTCAGCTTCATAAAACAAAACTTCAAAACTTGTGTTAAACGCTTCTACTTTCCACTTCTTGGCTATGTGTGATTGCAAAAACCAAAGAAATAGGTAAAACAAAAAAGGCAAAAATATTCGACACCCGTGGGGGATTGAGCGTTGGACCTTGCTTCTGTCGGACTAGGCGCCTACCGACTGCGCTATGGGTGCCGTCACTCATATCGGAAGAGTTCTCGCTTATGTACCCAGCGCGACCTGGCAGAGACGCAGAGGAGGCAGCCAGCAGTGAGAGAGCGAAGAGAAAGTGTGTGTGCGTGTGTGCAATTATGTGAGTCCATCGAAAAAAAAAGCAATCGAAGAAAAAAATTAGAAAATATTCTTGTAAATCCCCACTGGGAAAATGTAAATTTGCACGATACTTAATGTGAACTTTGGCCAAAAATTTGTTTCTAGCACCAGAAGTGCGCGGAATTCCATCTTCCGTCTTCTGTCAAAATTTTTCCGAATACTTCAGTTTTCCGGATATTTCGAAAGAAATTTTTCCCGAAAAGTCCCAAAATTTTTAATTTTTCTAAATCAAAAATGATTTTGGACTGGTTTTCTGATACCAGCAAAGCTGGGCGCCTGCGGCGCGATCGAGAATTTAGAAATGACATTTTGTTTTCATCGGTTTTTTTCTTCTTCCTGTTCGAGAAAGTTCACTTCAATCTTCACGTTTTCTTCTAGAAATGAAAAACGGACGCGGATATCGCGGACAAACGAACAGAATTAGAATCGTATTATATAAGAAAGATTATCTTTCGTTAAAAAAATTTTCCTTCCGTCTTCCGCATAAAAATATTTTCCATGCTCCGATTATCACATTTGTGTGAAACTGATTCCAATAAATCTATGAAACCGAAACAAATTTTAATCTCCAGACTTCGAGATAACTCTTAGTTTTCTGATTTATTCTACACGGAAATTTTCGAAAATTTTCTGGTTGTTGATCGAAGGATTGGTTTGATCTTGAAAGACCGCCACATGATATACTAGCGCCGCACGTGTGTTGGCGACGCGCTCCACCGCAATCAGTGCTCTAAAATTTTGCACGGACCTCACAAGTCGTTGGGAATAAAAAATATGGCTTTCATTCTGAATAATAACTGTTTTAAAAATCAAAATATTGCGGTCAATTTGATCTCCAACGTCCAGTGAGGCCCGCGCAAAAATTTACAGCACTGATTGCGGTGGAGCGCGTCGCCAACACACGTGCGGCGCTAGTAGATGAATTTCCAAATCTCAAAGGTAGTTTCTTTTTGCGATGTAAATTGTCGCAGGAACACTGAAGTCTTCCTGCGACTAAAACTTTCGGATCCGAAGAAACAGTAAACATTTTTGTGAAAATTTAATTAGAGCGTCAAACTTTCACTGTTTTTGTGAAATAATAAAGTCTCTGATTCGTGAGTCTTGTTAATATGCTTCGACACCACAGAAGCGGGAACTTTATTCAAATCTTGAGAAACAGAGCTGTTCAGTACGTTTACAGCACAACGAAATTACGCAAAACTATTTCAGAGTGTCAAACTTAATGGATTTTGATTCGTGATTTTGAAGAACTTCGTTCAGCTCCACAACAAAATGCGACGACTAATTAACTGAGAAAATTTGTATGTGAGCTTCAAAAAAATATGAGGCAGAATAAAAACCAACTGGAGTGCCATAAAACTTACAAACAGAAAACGTATGATAAATTTGTACTGTTCCCATTGATAAAATTAGGCTCAAGAGCTCTGAAAAAACTGTTTCGACTCAACCATCCACAGTCGAATTATCAAAAACGAGTGTTCCAATAGCTGAGGGTATTTTGAAACAGAAATTTGAAATCTGCTAGCCACAGTTGTGGTTCAACTTTTTCTATTAGGTTGGAACGAAAGTTTTTGTACATTTTTGAAAATGCTGTCATTCCGAAAGCTGATGTTTACGAAAGTTTGTTTCAGGGAAGAGATTGGTTGTAAAGCATTATGTTAAAAATTTAGAGATATCTGGAGCAATATTCGGTGCATTATGCTCTGAATAGTTCGAGGTGTCATTTTTGAAGCCGAAAGTGAAAATCGACCTGGGGTTTTGTTGAAAATAGAGAATGTATTCTAGTTTTTTCTAGAAAGTAAACTGAATAGATATGCTGTCTATAGCCAAATGCATTGAATATCTGAAAGCCTTATAAGGACAGGAAATAAGACTGAAGCGAAAAGCTCAGAACCAAAATTTTCACAAATAACGAGTTTTTTGTCTCGGGAGCAGATAACTCAAGGATTTCGACTAGTTTTTGCTCACAAGTTTTGTAATGACTATTAGCATTGATCCAGAAAGTTTCGGACAAAGACCACAAAGTACGTTGAAAAAATTCGAAATTTTCTATTTTTTCTTACTTTCACCGGTAACCCCACTCACTCAAGTGTACGAAGAGAAATAACTTATGCATAATGTTAACAAATGTTTACCTCATAGTTGTCTAAAAAATCTCTTAAAAATCTCTTTCTTGAAGGTAGATATGGACAAGAGAACAAACCCAAATATTCCCAAAAAATGAGCCCTCTTTTTCTATGACGCATATCTTCCCGAGCCTGTTTGCTATCAGGGTAAAATTTTGAACACAATGAATTTGTTCCAAGCCAAACACAACACACAAAAAATTTGATTATGAAAACAAAAGATGCCCGAATGCTATCGATTTAAAAAATGTACAAAAACTTTCGTTCCAACCTAATATTACTGTTATTTTCATCTGATGTTATCACTTTGAGGATTTGAAAAATCAGTAAAAGCCATTAATCGAACTACCTGAGCTGTCAAAAAGTATAATATCATTGAACGGTAACCGTGAACTTTCTGCAGTCACATTATCACAAATGAGTAATCCAATACTTAAAAGTTTTTTGAAATAGAAATAAAAAATCTGCTAGCTACATTACTGTAATTTTTTGTTACTGTTATTTTTCTTGGGATGTTATCATTTTTAGGGTTTGAAAATTAGTAGAATTTTTGTTCAATTCTGAAACCCTCGAAGCATTAATTAACGCAGTTCAGATTGATCAGAAAATCCACAGTTACCGTTCAATTCCAAACTTTTTGACAGCTCAGCTGGTTCGATTCATGGTAGCATAGCTGTGATCAAATAATTTTATTCAAGCGCCAGGTACAGTAATATTGATCAAACTTGAATTATTGGGAAATAGAGTTATTTAGATTTTGAATTTTTCTCCCATGTATGGCACAAGTATTGACGATTTTTAACTGAAATGCATACCAAGATAATATGAAACAGCAGTTAAAGGTTAATTATCATTATTCTGGATTTGCTTCATTTTCTACAGGACTGATTTTGAAAGTGTGGGAGTTTTATTTTCCAAATGCGTACAAAATGAAGATATTGCACCGACAGAAGTGGAAACTTTTTTACAAATCTTTTGAAACAGAATTGTTCAGTAAACTCTCAGCACATCGAAATTCACCGAAAACGGCTTCGGGGTGCTAAACTTATTTCAAAACATTTTGTTCAGTTATAGCTAAAAGAATATCCAGTAACTGAAATAGTTTATCTTTGATGATCAAAAAACTGTGAAACAGAAAAAGCTAACTGCAACAAGAGCTGGGAAAAAAGGAATTTTGACTGATCTACACCACCCGCAGCCTCATTATCAAAAATGCATGTTGCAATAAGTCAAAGTAGTTTGAAACGGAATATCCAAAGCTAGCTACATTTGTGATACAACTCTTACTATTACTTTTACTTTTTGGATTTGAAGAAATGAAAGTTCTAAACATTTCATGAGGATTCAGAAGAGATGAGTACAATTAATGTGTAATAGTTTCTTTGAGAACAAGAAACCAAGAGGAAATGATTGCCTAAAAACCTTAAATCTATTAGTTCGATTTCAGGGAGACCTGTGGTCCATTTTACTGTAGTACAATTTTGCTTGACATTGAAAGGAAGTACAATCTGTCAGTACAAGTAAAAAAAACAACAGCAAGTTTGATTCAAACGTGCCAGAATGTTTGCAGTTTCATTCAACATATAAGTTTTTGAAAAATTGGTTGTTAATAATTGGTATTCTCCCTTCTAAACTCCTACAAAAACTAGAATTGGTTTACTTCTTTGTTTATTCAACATCGGTGGCAAGCATCCAACAAGGAACTAATACTTTGACTGAATTGTGTTTTACGCGAAAATTTAAGAAACTAGCAGACGCCTGGTGTTGAAGCAAGGGGTGGAAACCACCTGGTTATGCAAACTTCAGAAGATTTTTACGTTTGGGAGACCGTCATGTTCATTTGTACTCAATTAACAAAAGCTAAATAAATAATACACAGATGTCAATGAGGCTCAAACAAACTGAAAAAAGAAAGTAAAAAACTGTAACAATCCAAGTTCTAAATCAACATTGATCTAAATTATCACTGTTTTATTAGAATCATATCCATGTTTGAGAGGATTTGAGATTAGTTAGGTGAACAAACTAAAGATGCTTTGACGTTCAGATTCTAGAAGAAAAATTCTGTTTCAATCACGGTCCATCTCCAGCTTCTTAAATTTCGCCGCAATGCTCTGCAGATTTGTAATAAAAACAGACAAGTGATAAAAATATATCGAGGATGAAAAACATGAGGAGTAACGAGAAAATCATCGGGATTGTGCTTTCCTTGAAACATATTTTTGTATTAATCCCGGATCAATTATTTCGCAACAATAGGTTTTTGAAACTTACCGTATTTTGGAAAGTTTGGAAACAGTGAAAGTTTGATTTTTGCTTGATTTTTTGATAGTGGGTTTAGGAAATGAAAAATAGCGAAAAAAGAGTAGATCAAAACTAGTTTTCGTATCCAAAAATTAGTCTTTTTGATCTACCCCTATGCGCGAATTATTCCAAGTGCCATAAACGCATCAATCAATGGATTAGCACCACTTTGCAGGAAGGGTTCCTTATTTTTACTTATTCATTTATGTCTCAACTTTTTATCTTCTTCCTTAATTCTTTCTTGTTTTGGGGTTCTTGGGATTCCAATAATTATCGATCTGTTTTTTGAACCCATTGACACAAAGGGTGGGGCGACCGGGTAGTGTGTAATGTGGTGACAAATTGAGAGACGCAGCCATTAGTGTTTTGATCTCCTTTGATCTACCGGCGCGCCAGCAGTCCAGGTGTCCTTTTATTGTTGGAGAATAAAATCAATACACCCCCCCCCCCCCCGCCATTAGTACATCCTCATATCCTTTCAGTCTACCATTTTGACATCTCTGTTTTTCCAATAATGTCTCCAAGGGCATATTCTTTTTCTAGCATTAGTAACTTCCGTTTCAAGCTCTGAACATAGGCTCCTTTTGGACTCATTAATCTGATCAGATCCATCTGGAATTCGTAAAACCTCCAACTTTTTGTGAAAACTCCGAACTTTTCGTATTCCCTCCAACCCAATGAATAGCACACTCGGTAAACTGCCCTGGTTCTCCAGTGGACGAGTGTGTCCAGACGATGTGTTCCCGTCTGTTTGGGTTTTAAAAAACTACCTAGAACTTCTAAAACCTCCAACTTTTATCTAAAACTGCCAACTCGTAAAACCACTAACTTTTCTCGAAAAGTTTCGCTATTATGCATATCTAAATCAAAGAGAGTGCGCGCCGAAGATTCGATTTATTGGAGATCACGATTTTTGCTACGGTATCTTTAAAGGCGCATAACTGATTTTCAAACTGATTTTTCCGATTTTCTCAGTTTTTAAGCAATCTTTCTTCAAAGTTTTGCAAGAGGTGCGAAACAATCATGCATCGAAGTCATATTTTATCAGAAAAACTGGCCGAAACTCGATCAAAAATGAGAAAAACGGAAAATCAGTTTGAACATGAGTTATGCTCCTTTAAAGTTTTCGTAGCGAGATATCGTGCTCTACAAAATGTCAAATCTTCGGCGCGCACTCTCTTTTATGGAGATATGCATAATAGTTTGCCCCTTTTTCTCAATTGGAGAAATCGAAGTTGGCAAAGGTGGAAATAGCAAAAGTTAACCAATCTGCAGCAGATGAAACAAGAGTTGAATGTGAGAAAAATAAAGTCATACTTGCTCAGGTCAAGAACCGTTTGAGAGAAATTGGTATCACGGATTCAGAATCTCATCAAACTTCAACACCCCCAACGACTCTGGACCAAAAATCACTCTTCACCAAAAGCCGTAAGAAAAATCTCAATGATAACCGAGACGATGACAGTATGTGTGAGGAGGAGAAACAAGTTTTGAGAGACAAAATTGATGATTTGGAGAAGGTTATCGAGTGTTTGAAGAAGATTTAGAGGATTTGAAGTTGTTTGATGTCGTTGAGATTGTTCAAAATCTCAAATGTGTTACTGTTTCCGCAATTTTGGTTTTTTTCTATAGTTTGATCTGCTTTAATCATTGGTATCCCTAATCTGCTATCCATTCGTTAGAACTTCTAAATATTTCTTCGCTTCTTCTCCTCCTCCTCCTCCTCCTCCTCCTCCTCCTCCTCCTCGATTAACTCATTTGCAGTTTCGTCAGTTTCTATTATCCTTTTCAAGATTTAGAGGAATGCAAAATTCGTCGGATTCTTGATAATTTTTCAAAATCACAAACTCATCCATAATAACTTTATTTGCTATTTCTTTCATTTTCCAAGTTTCCCAGAGTTTCTTCATAAATTTAATCCATCCGCTCTGTCCATTGCATTTATCATCATCAAAATTGAACACTGTTTCATCAATTTTAGATGATTTTCAATGGTTCTATGCTTTAATGACGTATCCCTTCAATCTTTGAATCATTTCCATAATTCATTCAATCCTTGAATTTTGCTAGAATAAATTATAAAAGTTACCGGTTGCTGCTTTCAATGTTGATGTTAGCGAAACTGAAAAAGAAAAACTTGGAGTGAAACCGCAGAAAAGGTAATTAAAATTAGTGATAAAATCTTTTTTTTTCCGTTTGTGATCCGTTATTTCATGTTCAAATGCCCACTGTTTGACCGCCAATTCTACACAACCAGAATATATTTAGCGCTTTCGATTTGCTCAAAAATATTGCTTAAATATCGAACTGAAAACAGAAAATGATAGGTGTTACACTGATGGTGTTAATAAAGCGAAAAAGAGTTCTTCTTGTTATCTCGCTGAAATCCAAAGTCTAAATTAATGGAAGCAAAAATTCAATGTTAGAGCGAGTTCTAAATTATTCTGAAACAGAAACTCTATTATTGACCTTGCCGGACTTCTGTTTTAAACTCATTTATGGTCATTGCCTAATCATCGATGGTTTTTTGGAGATTCATGACGAGTTGGAGATAGGTGGGCCTGGAAAATAAGGAGTTTTAGGGGCGAAGGGACTTGAAATTTGGAACAATCAGCAAAAATTGAACCGAGTTATATCTCTGGGTGATTTGGAAGAATTTTCTAGTTAGTAAACAACTATTTTTTCAATTGTCACAAATTATCCCTCCGAAACAGTAGAACTTTGTGAAATTATAAGTAAACCTCACTTACCCCTCTTCTCCTTCTGCTTCACATAATCTTTTAAAATAGGATATTCATATCTAAAATTTGGTCTATGATCATCACTCCTGCTTTACATTCGAAAACATGTCTAAAATGAAAGAAACAGAAATCAATTCTAACACTCAGACTTCAAGGATTCTACATATCCATTTTTCACAGAAATTGGCGAACATTTTCTGCTTTTTGATAAATTACTACATTCGAGAGAACGTTCAACTAATGAATACCAGGAGGCTCCTGGCATCCACTTACTTATCTCTTCCCACACACCCAGAGGGCGCCACAGTGAAAATAGGGTGAATTTTCGAAAATTTAGAAATTAATATTTTTGAGAAAAGAAAAGAACGGGCATCATCTCGGACAAATTTCCAGTTAATCTATATAAGTTTCATCCAAATCCGTCCACTGGCAGTCGAGTTATGACGTGCGCCATACGGACACACAGACAAAATTGTCGATTGTTATTAGTAATGATGACTGTTGCAACACAAATTGTGTCTCTTGTAAAATGCGTACCGCTGCCAAACAATAAACGCCAAAGGAAATACACAAAAGATCGAAAATAATAAAAATCTTTGTAGATATTTATCGAAGAGAAATAAAAACTACCGTTTCATCGAATGATTTTGAAACAGGGAAGCCTAGTTGAAGTCAGTCTGTTGTTCGTAATGTTAAAGCAGTTGAAAAACACCAAATCCACTAGAAATTTTAAAAACACCGCCCATTGATAGATCTCACAAATAGCATACTTTATACATTTCAAACTCTCGAATAGATCATGAATCATCATGAAAATTTATACTGTTTCTGGTAGCTTACATGAAGCAGTGAGAATCTTCTGGAATTATTGATACAGTCTGATGAGAGGAAAGAATTCAACATTTTAAATTCCAGAGCATGTCTCCTGTATCCGGAAAACTGAGAAAAGTTGAAGAAAACTTGAAACTTTAGGCAGGTTTGTTGAGAAAGTCACTATTTCTTGAATTCTCAATTTTACGTCTTTGTTTATAATCTGTATTCAACTGATCACAAGAATTTTCAGAGAGAATTCTTTACAATTTTTGAATGAAAGATCATCCAAAATTGACAGTTTTAATCGAATAATTCATTTTCTGATTTCATAAAAGTTACTCTTTTGTTTTCACGGATCGCAATACAATTATGAAAAACTAAATCCGCACCCATCAAACTGATAACATTTTTCAAAAACTCAACGAAATTTTGAAACAGTAGCCTCACTTTGAAACTACACAGTTGCAACAGATGACATCCGATTGGTGATTCTATTTCTAGAAAATATCTCTTTGGTGCCGGTCCATTTTCAATTAAAATTTCAACTTTTATAACTTAAAATAGCATATGTGCCAAATTTTATTTTTTGATTTTTTATGTTTCAAGATTAGTACAAGATAATGTACATAGAGTACAGAATAATTGATCCAAATATTAATGTTCTTTAGGAAGAACCAAAAGTCTTTGAAAAAACCACTGATTGTATTCAAAAAAGATAGTATTATCTCGGTATTATGATGTCATCTGTTTCAAAATACAAATAAACAGTGAATGTTAAAAAAACCAACCATTTTAATTCCCAGTTGATTCGTTTTTAAAAGTTACTGTTTCTCTCGATTGACAAAAATGTTCATGTTTTTCGAAGCTCCACTTAGTAAACGCTTGTCTGTGGAGCACTTCAATTTCATCCAGATCATTTGGTTGATCTGTTTTTGACATGTATACATTGCTATAGCTTCAATGGGATCCGAACAAATCTGAAAATAGAAGCAAAGTTTTTGAGACAGGAATAAATGTCTCAAGTTTTGCGCAGAAAATATAGATGTTTCTGATTCAGTCAAAATGCAGACCTCAATAGAATTATTGAATTACCAATGAGCCAACAAGATAATAAAATCCCACAATGATAATTTTCAGCTGAAATGTGCATGCTTGAATGGGTTTTAAAAATTCTGAAGAACAAGTTACTCTGTTTCAAATTTATTCCATGAGCCATCAGATATTCAAAGCTATGATTTCACATCAGAACACATTTTTCAAAGAACGAAAAAATAGTAGAACAGCGACTGAAAGGCAGTTACATCCACAATAAGCTCATGTCAGAGTGGATTTTGAAAATTTTCATTGTTCTCATTGATACAGTAGTATAAAATGGAAGCTTTCTGTAAGGCAATAATGTTATAACAACCCAATTTCGAAGATCAGTATTTCCATGTTTCATTTCTGCATAATCCAGATTTCTGAAATATCTAGGATTTCCAAAATTTTCGAAACAGTGAAAAATATCATTGGCTGTGTAAAGAAAGGGGAATATCAAAGCTGATTATGTAGCTTGCCATTCAGGAAAATTTGAAACGGTGGGGTTTTTAAACAAAAATCTGGTAAATTTTAACAGTTTTCAAGTTTTAGACTTTTCTCTATTCCTCATAACTATCAGGAATTGAAAACTACAAAAATAGTTTAATGCGTATATTTTTCTGTTTCACGTTCATCAAAATGTTTTCTACTTGTTCCAACTTATATTTGGCTTCTCCAAAGGTATTTTTGTTACAATAATGAGGATTGAAAAAAACTGCTTCTAAAAGCGACTAGCAAACCGAAAGTGAAAAGGACTCTCGGTACTCGGTCAGGCTAAGAAAATCGGAAACAGAAAAGATCTACTCGAAATTTTTATAATTCTTACCGTTCCATTGATTCAAATGTTGTTTTTGGGAGAGTTATAACTTTATTCTAGTAGTGCTTCTGCGATAAAAGGTTATCTTTCCAAATTATTGTAGTACAATGCTACCAGAACTTTATCTTTGTTTCCAAATATCAGGTTTTCTCGTAAAAATTTAAAGCAGAAAGAAAAATAATATTTTTTTGTTTTGCATACCAGCCCTTCTCTTTTCACTGATTTTCTCTTTACCCGGAGAGCACATTTTGAAGACTAGCGCTTCTTTTTTTGAACTCTAGAGTGCCCAAGATTACGTACATCTTTAAAAGAAAAAAGAGCTAATGACTAAGTGGGACCGAAATTAGACCAAAGGATACTGTAACAGCCAATAACACTTATAGAAACTGAGATTTTTCTTAACTTTTTTTTTGTTTGTTACCACTTATTTTTCACGGTTGACTCGAATTCCGTTTTTAACAGCCGGAAATTTGAGATTTCGGTGAGGTAGGATAATCAAATATGCTTTTGGCAACTGATCATTGTTAGCAGTAGAGTAACTGGAATATTCGAAAACTGTTGTAAATTGAAACTATTAGGTTGTCCCGAAAGTCACCTAAAAAATTGAAATATGTATATTTTTCTTAGTTCCCGCACGATTTTCGAATACTTTTTTTTGATTTTCAAGTCAAAAACTCAAGAATTTGCTGAATAATGTATCATTGACATTGTTATCCGCTAAAATGCCGTAAAATGAGCTCGCAAAATCATGTTATTTTTGTACGGTCGGAAAATGGATTTGCCACACGGCTGTTTGTGCTTGTGGCAGGTTGAAATCAATTTTGCAAGATAATCTAACAACAGTCTCAACGAAAAATCAAAAAAATTTGATCCCACAATAATCTTCAAAATTATGGCAGTTCACCAAAGATCACACCTTCTGAAAGTGAAGTGCCAATTATTGCGGCATATACAAGAAAACCAGTACGAGGCAGTAGGCGATCTGTTATTTCTTTTGATTTTTCTATCATTTTAGAGTACAATAACAACGTTTTGAATGAACGCCGAATAAGCAGTAACTAAAAATTCACAATAAAAATTTTCACTAATTTTTCATGAATAGTGAAGAAATTTTGGAGTTGACCAATATTTATATTTTCCCGATTGCCGGCGTTAGTGAGAATATGAACAAAATCTGTTGTTATAATGTAACAGAAAAAGGTGTTCTCTACAAAATGGTTGTCGTTTCACTATGCTGCGATGCCAGTATTTTTCAGGATCAGACCGCAAAAGTGAAAATGTGATGAAAAACAGTCTGCCGATTATGTGACTTGATCAAAGCTTGGATATGCGATTTCATGTGAACTTTTTGAATAGAAAATGTTTTCAATATGTCACACTTTATCTAGCAGAAGAATTGAATTTGAGAACATGTCTTACACCAAGGTAGCAACAAAAGTATAACGTCTTCATTAGTTACATACATCATCATTTTTTCGAGAGCTCCCATGAAAAAATCCAAGAGCAACAATTTTGATTCTAATGTTGTATCAAGTGTTCGAAGAGTTACTCTAACTCAAAAAACTATTACCGTCCTTTTGTATCAACTCTGCACAGAATACAGCGCTGTGGGAAACAAACTTTGAAAACATGATCATCCTCTTTAACTGAACACCAGTAGCTTATATTCAAGAGGCAGAGGACGCGGTGTGCACCAAGACAATAATCAAATGTCTGTGGTTATTGTGAATATCAAACAAATTAGCCATGCGCTTCCTGGATGAGAAAAAAATTGTGATCAAAATTTGATGATTACTTTTGGGACAATCTAATATTTCTGAATCAGTGAATTATCTGTTTCATCAAACAAACAGTAATATCAAACCAGAAACTCTCATAATCTGTTTTCGATACCATTAAATTACTTTAATGTAACGTTCACTCTCTAATTCAATTTTAAAACAAACGGAACAACAATAACAAAACAAATCTTTTGAAATTGAATGGAGTTTAGAATCCGATGTAACAGAAAATATGTAAAATGTCGAGATGACTTATAACCAATATTGACAGTCTCACTGCTCGTTGAAATTTATTGTTGATTATCAGTTTTCGATCTGTTGTTGAAAACCCAGAAGAGTTCTGGAAGGCGCTCATGACTTGAAGAGTATGTGCATATATATGCGCATTGTCTTCACAAACATTCAGGCAAAGAAGTCATATTGATAAGTAATGCGCGAATGTATTTTCCTAACTTCCTAGTAAGAAGGACAGTGTAAAATTCATTCGAATCTAATCACTCTTGGTTTTGAAGAATTTGAAACGCAACAACTGAAATCTCAAATCCCCGAATCATGATGATAAATTTCAGAAACAGTACTTTTCTGCTTGGAATCAATAGAAAACTATTAACGACAGATAGAAAACATTACCTCATTTGCATTAACCTCTAACTCCTGAAAGAGAACTTTGTTCCAAACAAGACTCATGTATGGCAATTGAAATGTTGCGGCAAAAAATTATGGGTGCAGACAAGCCAATCAATGGATAAGTATGTAGAGCAATCACTAAAAATAAAATATTCCATCGAAAATCTGCATTATCTGAAACAGAATTTCGCATTAGTACTTTTAGAATTTTCGGTTCAGTTGACCAACTTTTTGTCATATGTTTAACGTTAACCTGATATTGATGCTTCAGTTACACATTGGTAATAATGATAACAACGATTCAGTGAAGAAAAAATATAGTGGATAACAATATTATTTGAAAAGGGTCTCGCATTTTCCAGAAAAGTCTGTTGATTGCGAAACATCAACTAATTTTGCGGTACGCCTAAATGTGGATAATCAAGAACTTCCCAGTTTCACAGTCTACGTTTGAGAGTCCATTGAGTGCTTTCCATTGATCGGAAAATGAATTTCAGTTTTCAACAGCTCACTAGTGAATGTTCTCTACAAAATAGGGAGTTACTGATTATTTCTATTTATTTCTCATTCGAAAGCTGATATTTAGAATAGTAAGCTCAACATATAACTGGATGAAAACCCTAATAAAAACAGAAGACAGTTTTTATGAATGCCAGATGTTCAAATTTTCAAAAATTGGCTTTTTATTTCTCGTAGACAAAATTTGTTGTTATCGGATGAATGAAACTTGCTCTCGGTTTACTGAGAAAGTCTTTCGGTTTTTTATCGCATCTTGGTCACCTTCTAACCACAAATTCGCCTCTCTCAGAAATTTCTCCGAAATGGCATCTTGCGATCAGAAAATGTGTTATTAACGAAAATTTGATTGATCATGAATTAGAAAAGAACCATCAACACCTAATAGGTGCTGTAACCGATACGAAACCTTCCAATGTGCATGTTTACGGTCTCTTAATATCATTTTACAAGTTTTTTATGATGGATGTGGATAGGACAATACCGAAGTGAAACAATATCTGAAATTTTCAAAATCTTTTGAAACAGAAATATTGAGAGCTTTTCTAGCCTAGGTCACAAATAGGAACATTTTTTTTAAGTTAGTGAGTACCTCCTCCGGAAATCATATATAGTTAGATGAATGGGATTTTCAAAATGCCTTTATAAGAAGTTCAACTAATAAATAAAAAATCCGAGTAGCTCAACTGAACAAAACAAATAACTCTGTGGGCATTTTATGTTGGTTATGAAGTTGACGGCTTACTTTTGCTGATTTGAAAATTGTAGCTTTGTTGATAAAGCCAAATGATCGGCCACTTGAAAGCAAGATTTCGAATGAGTCTCAAATGAAACAGAAAATCTCTAGCTATATCTTTTTTACTATTTCAAACCATCTAGAACTTGACTGATTCCGTTTTCTCACTAGTTTAAGTGGATAAAGGAAATATACAAATTCCATGAATAGGAAAAGAAAAACTCCAGAAACTCAGGCGAAATTTCAGTTCCTGATAATCAAAAAACCATGCACATGTTTTCAAAACGAAAAATCAAATCATGAATTTCAAATCAAATCATGAATTTCTTGATATTTTTATGGTTACAATAAAGTTATCAAAACCATATCAGGTAATTTGAGGGCGAGATTGCTTCAGGTCTCTTCAGGGACAAACTATTATTATTTGACTGAAATTTTTGATATATCTGACTGAAAATTAAGAATGAAAATCTTCTGCAAACTATTTTGGTAATATACAGACATGATCAACTTTTTTCGTACCATATTTCTGAAACAGATTTGTTTTATTTTTTGTGTATTCAAAATCGAGATTCTCAAACAATTCGGTTTCATAATAGACTTATATTTGAAAGAAAAACGAGTTTCATGGGCTTTTGGAAATTCCAAACAATCTGCAATGCCATCAATAATTATAATCTCTTCTGATGCTCTTTAATTCCTTTTTCACGTTTGGACAGTTTTTTTAGTAGTCATTAGAATATTGGTTTCTGAATCTAATCGTCTGAAACTGCAACAAATTTGATTTATTGAAAATTATCATAACTAGAAACTGTAAAATTATTTTTTTTAAGGTTCATTTGAAAATTTGAGTATATGTATGCTACATCAAAGTCTTTTTTTTTCATTGAGAACTGCAATTTAACTGTGACATCAGCACTTCTGTAGCTATGCTCTATTACAGATTGATTATCTGAAAATTCGACAAACAAGATTCTACAGCAAGTTCTAGCATTTCTCTCGCTTTTTCAAACTTTCTTTAAGGTGGACTTACAGCAAAGAAACTTGAAAAAATTGAAAAATTTGAAATTTCTTGTGAGAAAAGCATAATTTTTGAGAATGATGTACGGAAACCGTCGTTGCCATATTTAATGCTCTTTCTGATTCAAAAAAGTTGCAATGTTCGAAGTTGTTTGAGAGAGTTTTTTTTAATATTTGGCTCATAGGTGACCGTATATCAATGAAAAGCACTGTAGAAATCAATCCAGAACCGTAATCTGCCAATGATTATAATGAGACAGATTAAACTGAGCAACTTCTGAGAATATGTAATACAGAAAATGAAATTTTCGGTCAATTTTTGTGTTTTTCGAATATATCCTTCACAAATTGATGATGTCGAAAAGCAGGGGATGTTTCGAGTGAGTTTGAAACAAATTTTTTTGCCAATAACTATTGAAACTTTTCTGTTTCAGTATAATTTTGAACTCGTTGTAACACTAGAAGTTTGCTAAATCAATGAGCAGCAGCGTCTTTTTCATAGTCAACGCAATTAGAAGAAAGGCTACCTTCCACTGAAATTCTCAATTTTTTCCAGTTTTGGGATCAACTTCAAACATAAAAAATGAAGCCTTCATCTAGAAGGCGTTATTGTTGCCTTATGATTTACTGTTTCACCATATCCTCTTGTTCAGAACAAAAATTTTGGAATGATAGGTGACTAAAAATCCCCGAACTTCCAGAAATGAACACCCTGACTGAAACTTTCGAGGAATCCCTTAATTTCGAATTTACTACAACCTCTTTCAGACTTGGTTCAATTTTACAACGAATTCTCGATTCCGTCCCATTTTTCTGTTCGAAAAATTTTCGCCG
This sequence comes from Caenorhabditis sinica, assembly GCA_963932045.1. Classification (NCBI taxonomy): domain Eukaryota; kingdom Metazoa; phylum Nematoda; class Chromadorea; order Rhabditida; family Rhabditidae; genus Caenorhabditis; species Caenorhabditis sinica. The sequence continues at coordinate 7,360,673 of OZ009940.1, read as the reverse complement.
GTTTCACCATAAGTTTTTCTTTTTCAGTTTCAGTCGTGTTAGCATTACCAGTATTTTTTAATTCCATAATTTTATTGTCGAAAAATTCAGAAGAGGAAGGCAAAATGAGGAACAGGGAAAAAGGGAAATGGGTCAAAAGTCAAGCCCACGGGATTTATTCGATAACGTCTGAGATTCAAGAATTAAGATCATGAAATTTCAAAAGTGTAAATGTGAAGGGAATTGGGAAAATGAAGGAGATAGGAGAGGAAATGTATATAAAAGGTAGAGAGTGAAAAATAGTTGGACAAAGGCAGAGAGGACTAAAGCAAATTAAGCTATTGTAGATTAACATGAATAGCTGAAACAGCACTTAATTTTGATAATGGTGGGAAAAAAGTGGAAAAAAAAGAACACAAGATTGAAATAACAAATATCGCTGAGAAACTTGAGGAATGAATGAAACAGTGGAAAAAGTCATTAAGACTAAGTTTGGCATTTTGAACGATTTTGAAGATTCCAACTAGCGTTTCGTCTCACGAGACAATACTCGTGAGACGGGGAATGTCTCGAAAATTTCTCCTCTCGTCTCGTCCCGTCTCGTCTCGGGTTGGTTCTCGTCTCGTCTCGTTCTCGAAATACTCGTTTGTCTCGTTACTCGGAATTTCTCGTTCTCGTTATTTCTCGGAACTTTTCATTTCTCGCATTTTCTTGCTTTTCTCATTCTCGGAAACCGAGAATCGAGAATCTCGCTGAGAGTTTAAAAAATTAAAAACGTGGCCTCGTGGGGTGGATTTCGGCTTGAAAAATTAAACATCTTTTTGATGCATTTCTAATTTTTCATCCGAAAAAACAAAAATGAGAAAGTTTCGATTTGCAACATGGTCCACGTGTCAGCTTTTCAAGCCGAAATCCACCCCACGAGGCCACGTTTTTAATTTTTTTAACTCTCAGCGAGATTCTCGATTCTCGGTTTCCGAGAATGAGAAAAGCGAGAAAATGCGAGAAATGAAAAGTTCCGAGAAATAACGAGAACGAGCAATTCCGAGTAACGAGACAAACGAGTATTTCGAGAACGAGACGAGACGAGAACCAACCCGAGACGAGACGGGACGAGTCCCGGCAATTTCTCACGAGTCTCGTTTAATTACTCGTTCTCGCCGAGTATCAATACTCGTGAGACGACACTCTAATTCCAACCACTTTCCACTTCTCTAAATCTTCTTCAAACACTGGATAACCCTCTCCAAATCCTCAATTTTGTCTCTCAAAACTTGCATCTCCTCCTCATGCCTACTGTCATCCTCAGCTTTTTGAAGATCATTCGTTTCGATTATCATTGAGATTTGTTGATTTGCGTATTCGACCTCTAGAATCTTCTGCTCCAAAACAGAAGACGTCAAATTCTCGGATAGAAGTTTTTCAGTCTCGGCAAGTTCGGATTTGAGAGTATCGGGGTTCAGGATGGCGTGGCTTTTGGTGAGCAGTGATTTTTGGTCCAGAGTCGTTGAGGGTCTTGAAGTTTGAGCAGATTCTGAATCCTTGATACAAAATTTGCTCCAACTCTTCTCGACTTCTTCCATTCTCAACTGTTGTTCAAGTTTTTCCTTCTCTTTCTCCGCTTTTCTCTCATTCATTGGTTTTTTTCTTCCAGATAGAATGAGCTTTGGTTCTAAATTGCTGGCCTTCCTTTGAACTATTCTCGTTTCTCCTGTAGGCCAATAAGAGCTAACCGGAACGGATCTTATTCGGAGAATAGAAACCCTCTTTTTCTCCGTTATTCCATCATCCATAGGTTTTCCTCCCTCAGATAGAATGAGCCTTGGTTCTGGTTCTTCAACCTTCGCCAACTTCAACGTCTCCAATTGAGAGCTCAAAATCTTGATTTTCAACTTCTGATCCTTCATAGTCATTGCTTGGTCCACAATGGTTTGTTGGAGATTCTTGACGAGTTGGAGGTGGCCGGAGCTGAAAATGTTAGAGGTTTCAGGCGACAATTTACTAAAAATTTGGGAAAACACAAAAAAATGACCCTGGATTTGTGTTCTTGGCTAATTTAGGGTGGATTTTGACCATGATCGAGCAAAAATCTCAAAACAATCTATCAATAATTTTCCTTATGAAACAGTAGTCTTAGAGTAAAATTACGAAAAGTTGAACTCACTTTTCTCTCTTTTTCTTCTGCTCCACTTGATCCTTTAAAATTGAATTTTCGACAAGGATGTCAAAAATTTGGTCTTGTTGAGAGGCAACCTTCTCCTGAAGAGACTTGATTATAGATTTGAGTTCTTCGATTTTAGAGGAGGATCTGAAAAAATGGTATTTTAAGAGGAAGCTAGAACCAAAGCTGTTTTGCGGCACGTAACTCTTGTTCTACTAGAAAAAACACTTTTCGAGAACCTGAGTTGATTTATATTCTTCCTTGTTCTCATATTTTTAAGAAACTCTCCTGAATTTTACATCAATGAAAGTAGCTAATGGGCAAAAGTTACTGTTTCATAATAAAAAAGTGCAGAAAACTGTTTGAATAGGATGCTGGGATTTGTATACTGTTCTAAACGTATGACTCAAATAACAAATTGTTCAAATTAATCCTCGAGTAATCAATATTTCAAATTTTCAGTAGACATAGTTAAATTGACTAATTACTGTTTCATGATAAAAATAAATGACATGAGGTTTAAATTAGATCGATCAAACTAGAACCTCGTAAGCCCACAATAAATTCCTTTATAGCTCGACACGTTTTTCTGTTCATTCAATACTATCGACGCTATCATAATCAGAAATCAAAATTCACACCTACTGAAAAATTAAAGCTACCGAAAAAAATAAAACTCTACTCGATAAATATCATTTTTGAAACAGAAATAATTTCACTCTCATATTTGAGTCTATAGAAATTAATATGTATACTATATCATAACCTGTTAGATTCAAAAGATTTTGCTGTTCATTGACCAAGATATTTTTCTAACTATAATCTACTGTAAACTTTGTAAAGTGAATCAGCGATGAAAATTTCCCAAGAGCATTATTTTTCACCATTGCCACAATATCAACAAAACCTATTGTAACAGTAATACTTCCTAATTTAGAGAAAACCGAAAATTTGTGTCAGTCGCACATAGTCATTGTACAGTGACAATAACTAGCCGTAAGTCGCCCTATCACTACCATCAAAGTTTTACTAACCTTACCTATTTCCTAATTTTTTGACACAATGTTTTCGAAACAGTAAAATTTTCCGCTTTCTCTCAAAAATCTACACCAGGCAACGTTAGTCATCTTAAGTGTACACATCCCTAAGTAACGTTACAGCAAGCGCCGGTAAAAGTTTACTAGCCGTGAATAAACAGCAGTACTGTAACTCCAAAGTAACAAAAGCCTGCAGCACATCGATCAGATACCTCACTCTACGCTTTTCTAACACAATGTTTTTGAAACCGGAAAAAGTATCTGAATTCTAGTCTCAATATCGATGTTATATGTATACCACCTTTCAAGATGTAAGAATCTTTTGAAAGTGCAATCAACTACTACATTTTATGATTTCACACGTAAAAATTTTGAAACAGTAGACTGTAAAACCCCCTAAATGCCTCCAATTTTCAGAAAACTCACCCTTCTCCAATCTCTTCGTGTTCTTCGAACATCTTGTCTTCTCCAGATTCCACCTCGGCGTTCCTGGTTTTCAAATCAATGTTGGCGGTCATATCCGAAGCGATTTCCTCGGCATCACTTGGAATCGGACTCGGCATATCGTCCATAGCTGGCATACCAGAGACATCATTGGGTAGTGGAGTGGAGGAGATCTGTAAAAAGATGTATTGTGTGTTCAAAAAAACGTCGGCTAGGGGCGGGGCTTAATCGACTTCGCCCACCTTTTTGCAAGCCTGCGGCGCGGTCTTTTGCAACCGCCGCACACTTTTTTTGCTTAAAATGTGGGCGGAGTCTATTTGCGGAGTTTTGAAAGTCTAGTAGTAAGAGATTATTACGGGATGAACGATTTTGCAAGGGACGGAGCTGGTTGAGGGGGGGGGGGGAGTTAGAAGACTAGTACAAGTTACCGTAGGCAAAACAGGATCAGGTCCTAACGGAGCCCGATTTCGAAACTTACTTACCGTTGAGAAGTCATCCTCATCCAAGCTTGATGACTGCGAACCGCCTGTGGAGACGATATTGACAAACGATGATTTTGAAGTTGAGGAGGACATCTGGAATTTTCGCATCAAATGAAAATGAACAACTGAAGTACGGTAATGTTGGAAGAGATTGTCAGAATTATGAAGCGGCAAACTTTTTATCGATTTTTACTAACAAAATGTATGATCGAGAATCTACTACTAAACATCAAAACCATGTCTGGCTTTAGGAAATCTTGTGAAACAAAAAATATAGATCAAAACTATTATGAAAATTGATAAAAGCAACACAAGAAAGAAAAAGAAACTGTGTATGTCCCAGAAAGTGCACGAAAAAGGAGGGTCTCTCTGGGCAGGTCACCTCACTAAAGACAGTGCATAGAGAGTTAGTGCGCGCAAAAATGAAGGTCTTATAGATGGTTCTGAATGTCTTCAGGAAAGAAAGAAAAAAGGACAATAATGTTTTGGTCGTTCTGTGTTTGCTAGGTTATTTATCTGCTGTTCATAGTGTCAAAGTGATGGATTATCACATCAAAAAAGAACAAAGGAGTGTAGAATACAGAGGATTGACACGTCATCAAGGAGAGCGATGACGCTGTCAGAAAAAGGACAGAGATAATGAGAGCAGGCGAAGAAATATTGAATTCTGAATAATACAAATCGAAGAAGGGAAGGGTATATTAATTTACAAAATTCAAAATGTGCCGGAGTACTGTACTTAATAATCTGAACATTTTAGCTTACGATTTGAAACAGTACATTTTTGGAGCAATTTTCTTTCATATCTCGGAATCAGTTTTCCGATACTACAGCATGAAGAAGTGACAAAGTAGTTCCTGGTATTTTTTGACCGTATAGAAAAAGCGAAACGTTGTATTATAGTAGTCTACAAAATGTAAGCTACGGAATCTAGAAAAACTTTTTGTGCTCAAAAGATGAACGTCGCTCAACGGTAATTTATCCCAAATAATAATTCATATTCGGGGTGAGTCTACGCTGAGCAAAACAAGCATTAAAAGTTCTGCAAAGATCAACAGAAATTTGAAACCGAAAACTTTTTTGGAAATGTTTTTCATGTCCACTAATTTTACCAGTAAATGGTAAAATCTTGAGCAATCGGTTCCAACATTATGAACAAATTTGAATGAGCTGTAACTAAAAACATCCATAAAACAATAAGTCTACAATAAACCCTGAACGACGTCCCAGTGGGAGAAAGAGTGTTTATAAAACAAGAGAGACGAAGAGAGACGGCGATCGGAGTTTTCAAAACTCTCAACATTGTTCATGTTCGAACATGAAAGTGAAAATGAAAACACACGGTTCAGTGGCTTTCAATTTATTTTTAAAAACAATATTTTCTGGTTGAAACTGAAACCAAGGTTCGACGTCTGACGTTAACCACGGAACCCATTGTATAGGCGGGGGCAATTTTTGATGTGAATGAGGTTCAGTAGAACGACGAAAAATCCATAATCCATAGGACAATCTTAATTAATTGCTGATCAGAAGTTATAGTTGAGAAAATTTTTGAATCGGAGACAAATTTTCAAGTTTTGTACTTTGTTTCTGGACAATGCTCAGCTTGGTTGTAGTCGTCGTCAAAAAATCTTCGCAAAAATGTTCTAAAACTTTCGTTTTTCAACGAAAATCGAACTAATAAATTGGATCCTTTGGAATATCGACGTGCTACCGGCAGACCAGTGATGAGTTGGGAAGTCAAAATCAAGAAACGCCTACAAGAACCCAGAATCTTTTTGAAAACATTGAGGATTGGACACTGTCCTTAAAAGCACACATTACGCTCAATGAAAGTTTGAAACAGTCGCTTTGTATTAGATACTTTGAGGCAGTTTTTGGATTAATGGGAAGAAAATATCGTCAATACTCACTCATCTTCCCTCAGAATTTCTAGAAAATTTGAAATTGAACATCAAAAAAATACTTTTATGTACAGTAATATTTGCCACCTCCGTATCTTTGCTGGTTCAAAAAATGACTTACAAGTTTTTTCATGAAAAATTTGGACGGTTTCAAAAGTTCTAGGTGAGATACTGCTAAAATTGTCTCATGATAAGGAAATCTTTAAAACTTTGATTGATAGAGCAATATGACTATAGAACATTATTTCGAATGAGTCTCACATAAAACAGAAGATTTCTGGCTATACCTTTCTTACTATTATCTTTACTAATAACATTTGAAAACTTATGTATGTCCGTTTGTTTGTTGCAGGCTGTAACTTTGTTCATTCTGCACCGATTTTTATGAATTTAACACCAAAAGATCAGAAATTTTTATTAGTTGATGCCCATATGTTTAGATTTTTTATATCTCAAAAATGGAGCAAGTTGCAACTCTTTTCGTGATATTTCAGTACAAATTTTTGAAAAATTGGAAACCGAAAATGTGTGTCAAGTCATAACTCGACTCAATGTTGACCGATTTTTTTGAAACTTTCACAGTTTGTTCCTGAATATTTCAGGATGATGCACGTCTATTTCGCTTTTCGAAATTTCCATTTTGACGTCTTCTGGAGCACTCTTTCTGAAGAACCATGTCAAATTTCCCATGCGCGGCGGGGGGAGCAGTCGCACACACAAGTGCGGTGGCCGACGCGGACCTCGATTGATGTCGGCTGCTTCCCTGCATGACCACCGCAGCCACGTGGCAAACAGCCGGTTCAATTACCCAAGTTTTGGGTAAACTTTGCGATGGGTAATGGTGAATGGGCAAAATTATATATCATTCTATTCGTCTTCTCACGAGGATTCAGAATATGAAATAAATTTTCGGAAAAGTTGACGTTGAAAAAAGTTATGAAGCTATGAAATCAGGAAATTTGCCAGTGTCAAATTTGACGGTAGAAAATAGTATAGAGATTTCCGCAACACCGATACGCAAAATTATTGAGAATCAAAACTTTGCATGCATCTGGCAATCGCTAAAATGGTGATAGTCACCGTAACTTGCTTCTAAGTGCTGCGAGCGTGTAAGAATGAGCCAAAACCTCTGGAGGCTATTCAATGGACCGCTACTTTATAACTTTGTCTAAATAGAACTCTCCCCAAACTATAACAGTGCAGGATATAACTTTTCAAAACAGAGCTACTAGAAATTGCACAAAAATTATCAGAGAAGATCTTAGGACTTCTATTCAGTTCTATTTTAAACAAAGTTCTATTTTAACCAAGTCTTTTATGAGGAGAGTTCTATTTGGACACAATTCTACTTCGAACAGTATTATAGTGAAATGTCTATAAATTGATAGGTAGCAGGTCAGGCCATGTAAGAAAAAGGCGAAAACTCCATAGTTTTTTATGGGCCGCATGCGCCGTAAGAAGGTGCCGAGGATTCCGTCTCTTTAAAAGGACACGGTAGGACGGAGCCTACAACAAGATGTTTGATAAAACAAACCGTTGAAACCGATAGAAGGAATCAAAGGTTTCATACATCTTTTGAAGGATCCGGAGATCCCGTAAAAAAAACCGAAGGCATGATGTATGATAAGAAGAATTACACGTAATGCAGAGAGGGGCCGTGGCTTTGATGGTTGATTAGAATTGGCAAAGGTCTTTTTCAAAGGAGCCGAAGGCTCCCGGCCCCAGAAGCAAGCAAATGCCAGGTGGTGGAGCCCCGTAGGGGCGAAAACCACCTGGTATTTCAAACAACCTAGAACTCTAATGATTCTGTTTTCTCACTTGTTTGAGCAGATAAACATGTCGGATAATCATTTCAACTACCCGCTGCTCATACATAGGAAATATACGATTCCATGAATAGGAAAAGAGAAACTCCAGAATATGGTTGGAGTTACTGTTCATCACACTCAGAAAACCATGTAAATGTTTTCAAAACTAAATTGCAGTCTGATTTGTGAAATTTATTAACGGCAGTATGACAACGGCAACAAGGAAAACATCCGAAACAGTAATATCTCAAGTTTTGACGGTTGCAAAAATATTTTAAAAATTACTGTTTCATTCAAATCAAATCATAATTTTCTTGATGGTTTTATGGTTACAGTGTAATTGTGAAAACCATATTAGGTAATTTGAAGGTGACATTGCATCAGGTGTACACAAACTATTATTATTATTTTACTGAATTTTTTGATATATCCGACTGAAAATTGAAAATGAACATCTTCTGCAAACTATTTTGGTAATAGACAGACCTGATCAACATTTTTCGTACAATAGTTCTGAAACAGATTTGTTTTATTCTTTGTGTGTTCAGCATTGAGATACTTGAAAATTTCGGTTTCAAACTGGAAACATGCTTAGGTTTAGATACTTGTCATAATAATTGAATAAACTAAGTACATATCACTAATCTTTGGAAAACCAAGTTTTATTGGCATTGGAAATTGGAAACAATCTGCGATGCCATCAATCTTTTCTTATGCTCTCTAATTTCTTTGTAACTTTTGGACAGTATTTTTAGAAATCATTATGCTCCCGTCACCAACTGCAACAAAATTTATATATTTAATATTATCATAACTTGAAACTGTAAAATTTCTTTCGAAGAGTTGACTTGAAAATTTGAGTATATGCTTTCACAGTCCGATTTTATTGAGGACAGCAAATTAACTATGGGATCCAGCATTCCACACCGTAATTTTTGAGATAGATGTACAGAAACTGCGGCACCATTGAACAATTTAATGCTCTTTTTGATAAAAAAGTTGCAATTTCCAAGTTTTCTGAGAGAGACGTTGGGAATTGGTTCACATGTGAGTATCAGTCGAATCACCTATTGATGATGTTGACGAGCATGTGCTGTTTCGAGTGAGTTTGAAACAGAATTAATCGTCAAAAGCTATTGAAACTTTTCTGTTTCAGTATAGTTTTGAACTCACTGTAACATTGTAAGTTTGACACCCGATGTCTATTTTCATAGGCAGTGCAATTAGAAGAAAGGTTACTTTCAACTGATATTCTAAATTTTCTCCAGTTTTGGGACCCACTTCAAAAGAAAAAAGAAAGACTAAAACTCTCAGTCACAAAGCGTTATTATTGCCTTATGATTTACTGTTTCACCATTTTCTCTTGTTCAGAACAAACATTTCAGAATGATAGGTGACGATTTCTCGATTCCGTCCAAAATTTCCGTTTGAAAATTTTCCGACGGTTTCACCATAATTTTTTCGTTTTCAGGTTCACTCATGTTAACATTAGCAGTATTTTTTTAATTCCATAAATTTATTGCCGTAAAATTGAGAAGAGGATGACAAAATGAGGAACAGGGGAAAAAGGAAAGGGTCAAGAGTCAAATCCACGAAAAAGGAACGTGGGATTATTCGATAATTTTTGAGATTTAAGAGTTGAGATCATGAAATTTCAAGAGTGGAACAGTGAGAGGAATTGTGAAAATGAGGGAAATTGGAGAGAAGATGTATACAGAAGGTAGAAAGTGGAAAAATTGAGAGAACAAGATTGAAATAGCGAAAATTGCTAAGAAACTTGGGAAATGAATGAAACAGTGAAAAAACGTCATTAGGACTTAGTTTAGGATTTTAAACGATTTTGACGATTTCACCCATTTTCCACCCCTCTAATCTTCTTCAAACACTGGATAACCTTCTCCAAATCCTCAATTTTGTCTCTCAAAACTTGCATCTCCTCCTCATGCCTACTGTCATCCTCAGCTTTTTGAAGATCATTCGTTTCGATTATCATTGAGATTTGTTGATTCGCGTACTCGACCTCCAGAATCTTCTGCTCCAAAACAGAAGACGTCGGATTCTCGGATAGCTGTTTTTCAGTCTCAGCAAGTTCGGATTTGAGAGTCTCGGGGTTCAGGATGGATTGGCTTTTGGTGAGGAGTGATTTTTGGTCCAGAAGCGTGGGGGGTCTTGAAGTTTGAGGAGATTCTGAATCCTTGATACAAAATTTGCTCCAACTCTTCTCGACTTCTTTCATGGGGTGCTCCGAGAGCAACTCCAAATTTCTGTCCTTCCTTTTAACTATTCTCGTTTCTCCTGCCGGCCAATAAGAGCTAACCGGAACAGATCTTATCCGGAGAATAGAGACCCTCTTTTTCTCCGCTATTCCCTCATCCATAGGTTTTCCTTCCCCAGATAAAACGACCCTTTGTTTTGGTTCTTCAACTTTTGCCAACTTCAATGTCTCCAATTGAGAGCTCAAAATCTTGATTTTCAAATTCTGATCCTTCATGGTCATTGCTTGGTCCACAATGGTTTGTTGGAGATTCATGACGAGTTGAAGGTGGGCGGAGCTGAAAATGTTAGACGTTTGAAGGGGAAATGAAATAAAAATTTGAAAAAACACACAAAAAATAACCCTTGAACTGTGTTGTTTGTTGGCTAATTTAAAATTAATATGGTAAACCAGAGGTGCGCGGAATTCCGTCTTCCGTCTTCCGTCTTCCGTCTTCCGTCAAAATTCTTCCGACTACTTCCGTCTTCCGGATTTTTTGGGAGAAAATTTTTTTTACGGAAGTCCCAAAATTTTTGATTTTTCCAAGTCAAAAAAAGTTTTTGACTGATTTTCTGACTTTTCCTAACACTAATGATTACGGTTTCCAACATTTTTGGTACTTCACGGTCTAACCAGTCACTTCCGTCTTCCGTCTACTTCCGTCTTCCGCCCATATTTTCACTTCCGTCTTCCGTGTTCCGTCTTCCGTCATAAATATTTTACTTCCGTCTTCCGTCTTCCGTCTTCCGCATAAAAAATTTTCTCTTCCGCGCACCTCTGTGGTAAACTATCGAGTAAAAATCTCAAAATAATCAATCAATTATTTTTATAATGAAACAGTAGTCTTTGAGTAGAAATACGGCAAGTTTAACTTACTTTTCTCTCTTCTTCTTCTGCTCCACTTGATCTTTCAAAACCGAATTTTCGACAAGAATATCGAAAATTTGGTCTTCCTGAGATGCAACCTTCTCCTGAAGAGTCTTGATGATAGAGTTGAGTTCTTCGATGTTGGAGGAGGATCTGAAAAATGGTATTTTGAGAAGAAGCTAGAACCAAGGCTGTTTTGCGGCATGCAACTCAAATTCTACATACTACAAACAACACTTTTCGAGAACCTGAATTGATTTTTATTCTTCCTTGTTCTCATATTTTTAAAAAACTCTCCTGAGTTTTACATCAATGAAAGTAGCTAATGGGCAAAAGTTACTGTTTCATAATAAAAAAGTGCAGAAAACTGTTTGAATAGGATGCTGGGATCTGTATACTGTTCTAAACGCATGACTCAAATAACAAATTATGTAAACTAATCCTTGAGTAATCAATATACTAAACTTGTTCAGTAGACATAGTAAAATTGAATACTTACTGTTTCATGATAAAAATAAATCCCATTAGGTTTAAATTAGATCGATCAAACTAGAACCATTTAAGCCCACAATAAACTCCTTTATAGCTCGACACGGTTTTCTGTTCATTCAATACTATCGACGTTATCATAATCAGAAATCAAAAGTCACACATATTGGAAAAATAAAGCTACCGGAAAAATAATACTCTACTGGAAAAATATCGTTCTTGAAACAGAAAAAATTTCATTCTCATATTTGAGTCTACAGGAATCACTGTGAATCTTCAATCGTATCCTATTAGTTTTAACAGATGTTGTTGTTCATTGACTAGAATATTTTTCTATCTATGAACTACTGTAAACTTCGCAAAAAAATTAGCAATGAAAATCCCGGTATCATCATTTCTCACAATTCCCGCATTATCAACGAACCCTATTGTAACAGTAATACTTTCTAAATTAGAGAAAACCACAAACTTGTGCCAGTCTCACATAGTCAATACTAACTAGCCGTAAGTAGCCCTAACACTGCCAACACCATAAAAAAATACCTACGAAGCCAAGACCGTCCACTACTTACTTACTACTAACTTACTAAATGTAAGCTTACTAATTTTTTGAAACAATGTTTTTGAAACAGTAAAATTTTCCGCTACCTCTAAAAAACCTTCACCAGGCAATGTTAGTCATCTTAAATGTCCATAGCCCTAAAAAACTTCACAGCAACCGCCGGTAAATGTTTACTACATAGCTGTGAACGAACAGCAGTACTGTAATTCTAATGTCACAAAAGCCAACGTCGTCACCAAGACCATCAGATTCCCCGCTCTCACCTTTTCTAAAACAATGTTTTTGAAAACGGAAAAAGTATCTGAATTCTAGTCTCAATATCGATGTTATATGTATACCACCTTTCAAGATGTAAGAATCTTTTGAAAATGTACCAATCAACTACTACATTTTATGATTTCACACGTAAAAATTTTGAAACAGTAAACTGTAAGTCCCCCTAAATGGCTCCAATATTCGGAACACTCACCCTTCTCCAGCCCTTCCTTGTCCCTCCTCCAACGTCTTATTCTCTCCAGTGTCCATCTCGGTGTTCCTGGTTTTCAGATCAATGTTGGCGGTCACATCCAGATCCGTTTCCTCGGCATCACTTGGAATCGGACTCGGCATATCGTCCATAACTGGTATACCAGAGACATCATTGGGTAGAGGAGTGGAGGAGATCTGGAAAAGATGTACAGGGCTTGGATAGGAAAATGATATAGAAAAAGTGGGTGCATAGAGCCCGTAGAAAGGTTAGATGAGTCAAGATGACCCTAATGGTTGCAAACTAGTACTAAGTAACACCGTAGGCAAAACAGGGTCAGATTCTAGTTTTTGGGCGGATCCCGATTTCGAAACTTACTTACCGTTGAAAACTCATCCTCGTCCAAGCTTGACTGCGAACCGCCTGTGGACGCGATATTGACAAACGATGATTTTGATGATGAGGAGGACATCTGGAATATCAGAATAGAAACGGACAACTGTACTACGGTAGTGTTGGAAGATATTGTCGGAATTTTGAAGCGGTAAATTTTTATCGATTTTGACTAGAAATGGGGAATCGGGAATTTATGGAATAGTAAGCATAATCAAGACGTCTAGCTCTCCGAAAATTTGTGAAACAGAAAAAATTGTAGAAAAGTCGATAAAACCAAGCTGTGTATATCCCAGAAGTGCACGGCAAAGAGAACCCCTCTGGTCAGGCCACCTCACGAACAGTTAGCGCGCGCGAAAATGAAGGTCTTCTAGAAGGTGCTGAATGCCTTCTGGGAAGAAAAAAAGAAGGACAATAATGTTGGAAGTCTTTCTGTGTTTGCTAGGCTGTTCATCTGCTGTTCATAGTGTTAAAGTGAAGGATTATCACATCAGAGAAGGACAAGGGAGTGTAGAATACAGAGGATTGACACGTCATCAAGGAGAGCGATGACGCTGTCAAAAAAAAAGACGGAGATAATGGGAGCATGCGAAGAAATATTGAATTCTGAATAACATAAATCGAAGAAGGGAAGGGTATCTGAATTTACAGGAGTTCCAAAGAGACTAAAGTTCAAAGTACTATGCTTAATTTTTCGAACAATTTAGTTTACAATTTGAAACAGTAAATTTTTGGAACAATTTAAATTTTTTAAATCTTCGAATCAGGTTTCCGATACTACAGAAAGTTCTAATTCAAAACTGTTCATTGATACCGTGATAAAGTTGTTAATGGTGCTTTGTGACCGTATAGAAACATTGAAATGTTGTATTATGGTAGTCTACGAAATTTAATCTACGGAAGTTAACGGAATGAAATTTTTTGTGCTTTGGAGATTTATCATATTGAACGAATTTGTTCAAAGTATTCGTAAAATTTGAAACGGTAAAAGTATGGGATTACCTCAAGACATTTCCGGGCCAAAATTTGAAAAATTTTGAAACAGAAAAAGAATGAAAGAAGATTGCCAAAGATGAACAAAGCTCGTCGATATTCGAGGAAAACAGCGTAATTTTCTGAGCACGATATTTTGAAAGGTTTGTTTTTCTGGTAGTAGATGTCCAGCGAGAATCAAAACTAAAATGAGAAGAGACTGATTTACAATGGTTGCAACAGAATTTTTTTTTTCAAAAATACAAACGTTGCATAGCGGAAGGCACCTATTTTATTTGAGGACTGTAAGTTACCGAGCAAATGGCACAAAATGAGGACCTTTTTTCAATGTCAAAGGGAAACTGAGAAGTAAAATGAGCTCGACCGTGATAGTTGAAACAGATAGGAACGCGACATCAACATGAAATTTGATTAACTTCGAGACTGAACATTCTTTTAATTACACAAGTTCAATATATCGAACAAAAAAAACAAAAAATCTGAGTGATCACACTTGAAACAGAGATTCATGATTGGAAAACTTGAGGGAAAATTTGGGTGAAAATGCAAATAAAAATTTACAAAAAATTGAGTGGAAATGACAGAAATCATGGAACAATGGGAACTAAAATACTGTAACAATGAAAACAGGAATGGAGCACATTCAAGTTTCAAATCATATCAAGAATTTGAGAAACAATAAAAAATTGAATAGGAAATTGGGAAAGTTGTTCAAAAACAGGGAGTGTTGTGTCAAAATTTTGGATGAATGAAAATTGATTCAAAGAGAATTATTAGCAAAAAATAATTGGAAAAATTGAAAATTTTGGACTGGAACAGCAAAAAAATTAGAAATTTTCTAATTTTTCCCCCAGGTTTCATACTCAAAAACGACATTTTGAAAGTCCAAAAGTCTGAAACTTCTTGATTTTCAGTAAAAAGTCCCAAATCTTCAATTTTTCCTCTCCAACTCTGTTTTCAACTCTTCAATTTTTTCCATCAAAATCTTCTCCTTTTCCTCCCAATTCTTTCTTTCCTGCTCCAGAACTCGATCTTTTTTCTCCAGAAGACGTGCCATTTTTCGGAATTTTTTAGGAAAATTGACGTCTCCTTTATGAGATTCTGATTTGGAGCGAAGTCTATTGAATTTTTCAAGTCCAACATTTTGAACTTCCGCCGATTTTTCCTCCAATTTTCGGATTTTCTCGTCGCGTTGCCATATCTCCAACTCCATCTTTTTCTTCTCAAAATTTTGTCGGAATTCTAGTGCTTCTGGATTTTCAGAAATTCCAGATTCCAGATTCTGGAGACATTGAGAATCCAAAAAGTCAATTTTCGCTTCACAAATTCTGACCATTTCCAGTTTTTCCAGGGTCAAAAATTTCGATAAATCCTCATTTTTTAGCTTCAAATCCGTGATTTCTTCAAGTTGAGATTGGTTTTTGGATTTGAGATCAGCGATTTTTTGTTGAAGTTTTTGGATCAGTTGAGTGCTGTAAATAAGAAAAAAAATTTTCAGTTTCAAAATTATTGGAAAATTCAATTACTTTTTGGTGTTTTAGTATTGCTTTGCATTATTTATGGCCTAAAATTTTCACATGATCAATTTCCAAAACTCACTTATTAACCTCAAATTTCCCTGATTTTCTAGGAATCCTTGACTCGTTCATGTCCTGCGACTCGTTGAAACTTTTAATATGGATATTGGAGATCTGAAAATTTGAAAAAATTTCCAATTTTTCTTTTTGGTCAACCCACATTCTCATAATCATCCTCGTTATAGAAGCTGAAACTGTTTGATAGGTCAGCAATGAGAATGTCACCGGGTTGTTGATAGAGTGATGACATTTTTGGGGTCGAAGTTCACTAAAAATTTGAAATTTTAGATGAAAAAATAAGCGGGAAATTCGATATTTTGAGAAAAATAAGCAATATTGGGTGATCGTTGTCAAAATTGTTTAGATGAAATAATTTGAAATTTTCAAAAAAGTTTGAAACAGAAAAATTTTCAATTTTTCAAGGTCTCCAATTTATGTTGAGCAATTTTGAAACTGAGTGATACGTTGTGTCCGATACAGTAATTGCCTTCATTATCGAAGGACATGAAATTTAAAAAAATGTCTAAATTTTGTAAAGCAGTAATGTTTTTCGGTTAGTATGGTTAGTATAATCTCAACTAACAATGAGTAATCTTAATGCCTACTATGTATCGTAAAGAGGGTCCCCCGAGGAGACTCCGCCCCTTACATCATCTAATGTAATCCCTGATCAGTGATCAGTGATCACACCACACACACATACTTTATAATGATGTACATAGTATGCACACCTCCTACTGTTTCACAGGTGGTGTCAAGGGCAGGGTCTTTTCTTTTTCTTCGGTTCTTCCCTAGGACCCCCTTTTCTGTGTTGTGTACGTTATGATGAGCAATTAGACAAAAGATGACCTGATCTCGGGTCTCCTCCTTTTTCTTTCTTGTTTTCTTTTTGTACTTGCCCTTATTATCTAATCTATGTTTTTGTATGTCTCTTGGTGGCTTCCCTTTTTGGGCAGTGCTGGGTGAGAATGTGGCACATTATGGAGATCTTTAAAATTTTGGAGTGTCTTGTAGAGCATCAGGATGACTAGAGTTGCAAAAGTTTTCATGGAAATGAGGTGAGAAATGAGGCCGACCAATGAAAATTACACTTTTCTAGAAATTATGTGATTTTGGTGAAACGGAAATTTTTTGAATTTTTTCTTATTTTTTCTGTTACCATAGAATTTCATCTAATGAAGCTCAAAAACTCTGTGATTTCTGCTTTAATCTATTATTGCGCCGCCGTCTGCTGTCAGGTGACTTTAAAGGCGCATGGACTTATTTCAGACGATATCTCGTTAGGGCACGAGAAATGCGCCTCTGCCCGAGAAGGCGTATTTTGCGTTAATCAGTCCATCGTAATATTCTGACACATTTTTCGTGCCCTAACGAGATATCGTCTGAAATAAGTCCATGCGCCTTTAAAGCCAACTGACAGCAGATGGCGGCGCGATAACAGCTAAAATTTTTGAATAACTCTGAATGGGTCACTGTTGGCGCATTTTTCAACTTTTTGGACAAACAGGCACACAGATAGTGAGGCTTATCAATGCTAACGATAAAGGCGATTGTTTCATTGTCGTAAAATGAATACTCCTGGAAAAAAATCATCTATGAAACAGTGAAATTTTTATGATTTTTTTTATACAGATACCGTATTTACTCTAATAGTGGGGCATGCCCTTCTATTGTTCAACCCCAATATCTGGATGCCCTTATATTAGAGGTGCCCTTCAAATAGAGGTGCCCTTATATTTCTCAACTTATTGCGAAACATCTTGAACTTACGAAGCAACGGCTAAAATAAAGGATAAACAAGTGAAATTAAAGAAAAATTGCTTTGAACCAGTAGAAAATGCATAGTTTCTTCAAAAAAATCTCGCAATTTTTTGTATTTCTGCCAAACTTTCAACCGAAACATTTTTGCCGGGAGCCCTTATATTAGGGGTGCCCTTCAATTGGAGGTGCCCTTTTATTTTTCAACCTCTCTGCCCAGATGCCCTTATATTAGAGGTGCCCTTCAATAAGAGGTGCCCCACTATTAGAGTAAATACGGTAAGTCCAAGATGATAGTATTCCTGGATCACTCCTCTCATTATCATACGCGTTACTATTCAGATTCTTACAAACGCTTGAATGGATTTTTCTGGAAATTCCGACAAACAAGCACACAGGTAGTAAACTTTTCAGTAACAACGAACGGTATTGTATTCGAATAAACAATTCTAGAATAGTATTACGTTTGAAACAGTAAAACTCTAAGTTGCTCAAGGGGTGCTTAATCGATGACAATGGTTCAAGGACCATCTTCATTGTTATCTGTGTGCCTGTTTGTCCTAAAAGTTGAAAAATGAGTCAACATTGACCCAATTAGAGTTTTTCGAAATTTGAAATTACATAGATTCACAAATCACAAAGTTTTCGAGCTTCATTAGATGAAATTCTATGGAAACAGAAAAATAGAAACAATTCAAAAAAAATTTCCGTTTCACCAAAATCTCATTATTTCTACAAAAGTGTAATTGTCATTGAATACCTCTTCCTTGAAAACTCTTGTATCTCAAGTTATCCAGATGCTCTACAAGACACTCCAAAAATCTTAAAATTTCCATAATATACCACTTTCTCACCCTGCACTGCCCGAAAAAGGGAAACCTCCAAGAGACATACCTAAACATAGATTACATAATAAGGACAAGTACAAAAAGAAGACAAGAAAAAAGGAGGACACCCGAGATCAGGTCATTTTCTGTCTAATTGCTCATCACAGCGTACATACAAAAAAGGGGTTCCTAGGGAAATGCCGAAGAAAAAGAAAAGACCTTGCCATTGACACCACCTGTCAAACAGTCGGAGGTGTGCGCAGTATGATCATCATAATAAAGTATAATATGTATGTGTGAAGTGTGATCACTGATCACTGATCAGTGATGATTATTATGCAGATTTGAATAAAGGAGAGTGCGCGCCGAAGATTCGACAATTTGTAGAGCACGATATCTCGCCGCGAAAACTTCAAAGGAGCGTAACTCATCTTAAAGTGATTTTCCGTTTTTCTCAATTTTGGTCAAGTTTCAGCTTTTTTAAAAATAAAATATGACTTCGATGCATTATTGTTTCATAACTTTGACAAAATTTTGAAGAAGAATCGCTTTAAAACTGAGAAAATCAGTTTGATAATCAGTTATGGTCCTTTAAAGATACCGTGACTAAATATCGTGATCTTCGATTCGTCGAATCTTCGGCGCGCACACTTTTTCATTTAGATCTGCATAATAGTATGGATAGGTTAGTAGCAGCCAACAATGAGCAATTGTTATATGTCTACTGTACATTATATGCCTATTGCACATCATAAAGGGGCCTCCCAAGGAGGCTCAACCCTCTTACTACAGCTGTTTAGTGTGATCAGTGATCAGTGGTCAGTGTTCGATGATGTGAGAGGCGGAACCTCCTTCAGGGGACCTTCTATTTGATACACAGCTGGCATTAAGATTGCTCATTGTTAGCTGCTACTAACCTAACCTATACTAACCATACTGACCAAAAAATATTACTGTTTTACAAATTTTAGATTTTTTTTCAATTTTCTGTCATTCGATATTGAAGTCAATGTTTGTATCGAGCACAAAATTATCACTCAGTTTCAAAATTGCTCAGCATCCACTGGAGAGCTTGAAAAATTGAAATTTTTCCTGTTTCAAAATTTTTTTTTAATTTTCACATATTTTCATCTAAACCATTTTCATCGGTTTTGCATCAGTAAAGAAAAAACAGGATCAGAAAAGTTTGAATTTTCAAATTTTCAGATCTCCAATATCCATATCAAAAGTTTCAACGAATCACAGGACATCATGTCCCACAAACAACACACATTCCCCATGAAAATCCCAGATCTAACCAAGTATGAGAATCTCATCGGAGGATTCTGCGGTGGTGTCACCAGCAAAATCGTCTGTCATCCATTTGACTTGCTCAAAGTTCGATTTGCAGGTAATTTTGCATCACAGAAATCTTATAATAAAATTAGCCAGATTTCAGCAAACGAAGGAAGCCCATTCCGTCCACAATACACTAGCTACTCGGATGCAGTGCGGAAGATTATTCGAGTCAAAGGTGTTCGCGGATTGTATCAAGGAATCACACCGAACATAATCGGAGGTGCTGTTTCCTGGGCTCTCTATTTCCAGTGTTATAATACTGTGAAAACGGAAATCAATAAAAATTTCTCGACTGGAAGTGAAGTGGCGAATAATTTTCTCAGTGGTTGTATCGCTGGATCGGCGGTTATGTGCATTACCAACCCGATTTGGTTGACAAAAACTCGGTAATTTTTTTGATACTTGCTCATTTCGGAGAGCATTTTCGGAGGATTGGAACGATTTTTGAGCGTTTTCATTATGATTTTCGGTATATATAGCACATTTTATAATACATGCATTAAAATAATAATAAAATTTTCTGCTTCAAAATATGTAAAATTTTGTGCTGATTCCGAATATTTCAGTGAAAATGCTAAAAAAATCTTTCTAAGCCCGTGAAAAATCGCTTTAAATCGACCCTTTTTCGGCCGAGCGATCTCCTGGGGCCGTGGCCTAACTCCCGGAGTTTTCTCGGCCACCGCATTTTCAAATGTTTTTCACCATTTTTTTCAGGTTTTTTGTGAATACTAAACAAAAAAGTGAATGAAATTTATGATTTTTACCAAAAAAAACCTGAAAAAAATCTGAAAATGGCCGAGTTAGGTGGCCGAGAAAACTCTGGGAGTTAGGCCACGGTCCCAGAAACCCGCACGGCAGAAAAAGGGTCATTTTGAAGCGATTTTTCAGGCTTTTAGAGAGATTTTTGAGCGTTTTCACTATCATTTTCGAAATCAACACAAAATTTTACATATTTTGAAGCCAAAAAAATTTTTTTGACCGGAATCCTCCTTTAATGTTCCAATTTATAGGCTCTGCCTCCAATACGAAAACCAGCCCGCCAAAAAGTACACCGGAATGATCGATTGTATGCGAAAAACAGTTCAACGGGAAGGATTTTTTGGATTGTACCGAGGATTTATTGTCACTGGTGTAATTGGGACCTCCCACGGAGCTCTACAGATTGCATTGTATAGTTGGATGTTGGATAAGAGAAGAGAGCAGCTCAAGCTTCCTAAGGATTCTTTTATTGTAAGTCATCGCGTCTGGTTCGCGCTTATTTTTGGTTTTTCAGAGCCAAACCGACTATGCTCTCGCCACTGCAATCTCCAAAACGGTGGCTACCACTCTAACCTTTCCCTATCAAGTGCTGAGAACTCGAATGCAAGATCACAATACAGATTCTCGTGGAGTTTGGAGAACAAAACTGAAAATCATACAAAACGAAGGAGTCCGTGGTCTTTGGAAGGGATGCCTGATCGCCAATGTTCGACAACTTCCGTCCGCGATCGTTGTGTTTTTGATGTTTGAGAATGTGAAGCAGCTTGTTAGGCTTACCAAGGAAGCAGATTAATTAGAAGCATGCCTTGATTTTTCTCATTTCGATATTTCCGGTTCCTCCTCATCTATTTTTGTACTTAACATTTTTGTTTTCTTTACAATAGCAAACAAGCACTCTAATAAAAAAGTTATCATTGATTCTCCTGCTTGCTTGAAGAATATTCATAAAAAAGTTCCTGTTTCAACGGAATCATGAACTTTCGAAACTGGAAATGAAATCGATACCTTGATTCTTGGACCTTTCAAAATAAAAAAACCAGCGGCATTTTGACGATCTAAAGTGAATTTCAGAAAGTGTGCGGCAGCTTTGCAAATACCTCGTGCCAGGGTTACTATGGACGATGTCTGATTGTTAACGGCATAGCCGGAGTGTCGTTTTGTCTACGAACACTAAGTTGCAGTGTTTAAAATCCGATAATAACTCCATAAGTGATTATACAAAGAACCTTCAAAATTCAGTTCCTTTTCTCGTTCGTTTCTCATGAATTTTTGCCACTAGAAACATGATGATCTTCGACGTCGGAATCCTTAAAATAAACAATATTCTACGACTGAATCGTGAAAGTGGCTGCTTGGGAATTGCACAGGGGGAGACTTTCCAATGACCATTATACTTTTCTGGAAATTATAAAATTCGGTGAAACGGAATATGTTTGAATATCGCGTTCAAAGTTTTCCGTTTCAGACCAATTTTATAAAGTGAAGCGTTGAAATTCAGAGATTTATTAAGCAATTTTTTAACAGATATTCTATGATGAGACGATTTTCGACGCACTTTCAGATTTTTTGACAGGTGCAGAAAGTCGCATTAATGCGAAATACAGGAGATTAATCTATTGTCTTTGAATACACACTTCTTAAAACATATTATCTTTGAAACAGCAATTTTTGCAGAATTTCAATCTGGGCTCTTGAGGGCACCGTTCACCATCATGTACTGTACCGTGCAATGATATATACAATTGTGGTTTCTGGACTGTAACTTTCTTTACACTTCACAAATAAAGTAGAAATTTTGAAGCAAAATATAAAAATGTTACACGTTCACAACTTTTGATTGGTTAGATCTAAAAAACACAGGAGATGTGGGAGTGAGAAAAGTTTCATAATAAGATGGACATTCTCGATTTGAAACAGAAAAATTTGGCATCTGAAGTTAACATTGAGTAGTCTTTGTTTGAAGATTGACTGTCTACTGTTTGAATAATAATATTTTAAAATCTTGATTTGTGTGAATCAACGTCCTTCAGCCACACAGAGACATCAGTTAGCTGCTGCATCTTGTTCCCATGATAGTTTGGCATTAGTAGTTTTCACGGATTGTAAACTTCCTCTTTGAATTGATTTGTTAGCAAACGAAATATGACTCTTATCATTATTTGCCAGAAACCTGTGATTATTATGAAGTCTTGAAACAGGAATATATTCTGAAAATTACGATTCTGTTCTATCGATGAAAATCTCAAAAATCCCAAATCACCGCGATAGATCAGTTAAAAATCATAGCATTTTTTCAGAAACAGAAAACTGTTAAGATTTCCGCATGCAATATTTGTTCTATTAGAAGTCACTTTAGTTACATTACGAATTCAAAGATGATGTGTTAGTACTGATCACTGAGCATTTTTGATAGCCTTTCAGACACTCATTCATACGGTTTATCTGACGAATTGTTTGAGTCGGGGCACTAAAATAACATTGATGGTTCGAAAAATGAAGTTCGTATGAAACAGGTAAAATTTCAAGAATGTTTACAGAAGTGCAAATTGTTTCCGAATGTCTCCTTTGCACGAGAGTTGAGGTTGCTTTATAAAAACACTCCAAGAATCGCAAAAAATTAAGTTCAAACGCATTCAATGATGATAAGTTGGAAATACCCATGAAAAGGGGTATATCCTGTTAACTTTTAAAGTGAAAAAACAAGTCCGATTTTTTTCGTTCCCTTGAAACGGAAAAACCACAAGGCAGATTAATTTCATTCATACAGCACGGTATCCCAGGATTGAAGTAGGGGCAGGTGATGCTGGATTTTCTAAAGGTTAAATTTTCTAAAGGTTAAGAAAATTGAAAATTGAACGTGTAGTATATTTTGAACTGAAATTGAGGTTATTTGAGCTTTTCAGGGTTTCTGGGAACTTGGTCAAAATTGTGCTTTGGTGAAAAGTTTTGTATTAGATTCATGCTTCTCCTCAATTTTTTTCAGCCGTTTCTGTTGAGTACCCATAAAGTTATTTTCACATTTAACCTAAAACTGAAAATAACTTCATGGGTACTGAACAGAAACGACTGAAAAAAATTGAGGAGAAGCATGAATCTAATACAAAACTTTTCACCAAAGCACAATTTTGACCAAGTTCCCAGAAACCCTAAAAAGCTCAAATAACCTCAATTTCAGTTCAAAATATACTACACGTTCAATTTTCAATTTTCATTTGACCTTTTGGAAAATCCAGCATCACCTGCCCCTACTTCAATCCTAGGATACCGTGTACAGGTAGTATCTTGGACAAATCTGAATTTGAAAAACCATCAAAATTTCACTGTTTCAAACATATTATTGCTCAATTAACAGTTGATTTTGGTAGCAGTGCAATAATCTGTTTTCAACGTGCAATGTTTCATTTTCCCGATGAAACAGAGAAACATTTTGAATTTTCAGCTGTAGTAATTGTCATACTACGAATATTCTTCAAAACGTCATAAACTCGCCCATCAAAATTATTATAATTAGGACCTTTGAATTTTTCATAACTTCAGCTTGTTTTTTTTCTGTAAAATCCAGAGAAAAATTAAATAAACTTCACCCCAATAGAAGCTTGTTTACTGAATATTTTTAATAATTGCTATGTTCAAAGAGACCCTGCAATGTGAGATTTTTTGGACGACAGTAATCCAGAAATACGGGTTTGCGTGATTCTTGTTTTAATCTTGAGAGTAAATGGTCGAACTTTGCTAGAAACTGTTGGTAATAGTAATTTTCACAATAATAATAATTGGTAATAATAATTCACCGCGATAAACGATTGAAATTCAGATGCAGAGATATATCAGTTTCACAGAAAACAGTAAAACTTCTAATATTGAAATATCGATGCTACGGTTTCTGCGGGCTCTAGAAAGTATAAATTATACACGACAGTTAAGGTGAATCTGATTCACTCCGGATAGTTGCATTCAGGCAGATTATTTTTTCAAAGAATCAAATCTTCGAAACATATGATAGTTCAAGAAATTGCTGTTTTGGAGAACGATTAAAATTGAGTCAAGAGAACCTCTATTGCTGATTTCAATACAGGAATCGTGTAGTACTCACATAAAATCTCAACAAGGGTTTCCGTATTTTTATTTTTAAATTATTTTTTGAATTTTTATTTTTAAGGCAGCCCGTCTAAGCTTACTGTAAGCGTTTTTGAGCGCATTAGAAACGACTAAACTAACAACTCTCAAAGGTTTAGAAACTTTTGTTTCAATTGAAACAGTCATCATTTATCAAGAAATAGACAATGTTGCTTCTACACAACACGCTTCCAAACGAATTCGACTAAAAATAAACTGCAAAGTTATGAATCATAATAGCAGATGAGCATATTATCTTAATTTGATATCAAATAATTTACTGTTTCAGGTGAAACAGAGAAAACTTAAGGGTTTGGTAGTCATAATAACGTAACTATGTATTATCGACTCGGATATAGCACTAATCAAAAAATTGATGAAATAGGTTGCACTGAATCATATTAAGCTTCATATTGTTTTTTTTCTCTGAAATCTAGTAAGAAATGCATGGTTCAGTCTGATTACTGAGTTCCTGGAAGTACCTAAAAATTGTTTCTCAAGAAACCGTGAAATTGGAAATTATTTTGATGGTTGGCATTTGATGCTAACATTAACTTTGAAAATTTGAAGTTTTGTAATCACGATCAAGCCTAGTTAATAACTTTGGTAAAACTTTGGTAATTTTTCAATGCATTCGCCATATTTAATTATTGACCTTAAAATTCAGAGATATTACAGTTTCACGAAGAGAAGAAAATTTTTTGCGATTTTCAAATACCGATTTCTCAACAAACTTTTCCGGTGAACGCAGACGAAAACTTGAACTGTTTGCAATTCACTTCAAATGCTCAATTTCAGACACATTTTGCCTTTAAAGAATCAAAAATTCTAGACATATGGTAGTTCAAGATTTTGCTGTTTCAGAGAACAAACGAACTTGAGTCAAGGACGTATTTGTTGCTTGTCGATTTGATCTCTTTTTTGAAGTTGTGTACAAGTCATATCACGATATCAATATCGTATCCCTAGTTTGACACGTAGTCCATCTATAAAAATATAGCTGAAATTATGAAAATATAAAAATGTTACACTTTTACAACTTTTGATTGGCAAAATCTAAACGCGGTTGTGTAAGTGAGAAAAGATTCGTAATAAGATGGATATACTCGATTCGAAACAGCAAAAATTAGTTGTCTACTGATGTGTTGTCTACTGTTTCAAGTGGTATGTCAGTAGAGTGACTACTACATAAGTCTGATATCAATAAAAAACGAAAAATAAAGAACAGCTAGTTTCATTTTCTTGTTTTTTACGAATTTTTTGTTCTAATTTTACTACTTTCATAAAATATCCTTAATTGTAAGTAGAGCTTTGAATACCGACGTTGTCACGAGTTTTGATTGACTCTCACTCTGGTAATTTTGACATATTCTTCGAATATTTAGACTGATAGCCACACAGAAAGAGTTTAATGAGCAAAAGTTCGTTTTATCGTCTTGAAAAACCACTGTTTGAAAAATGGTATGTCTGAAACAGTGAAGATTGGTGGATTGGGAATGAAGAATATTTGAAAAAAATTGCAGTATGCCTAGGGCACTGGTAACCGTCAAGAACCTTGCAATGAGATGGCAAATTTTGTTATTCTGACCGTAACTTTTTTAAACCTTGATGAATTTAGCAGAAACTAGGAGACTTCATTTTGAAAACGCATAATTTCACGACTTCTGGTATTCTCAAAAACGCTTTGATTAGTAAGATCTAAACCATCTCAGAGTCCGTTCAGAGTGAATAGACTCACTGTATTGGTCGTATTGAATAACAACAAGTTTCAAAAAAACATTTCTAGAAACGTAAAACTGTGGAGTTTATCACTTGAAGTTCTTGTTCGAAGATCATGTGTTAGCATTTAAATTTAGACAACCAAGCAAACAAAAAATTTTATATTGATGGAGGAAAAATTCCAGATATATTGATTTCAAATAAACACGATTTGAAAAACATCTCTTTGGAACAGTGAAATTTAGTAAGTTTCTTGTAAGGATTCGTAATTTTTTTTCAATTGTTTTTTACTTTGTCTGGGTCGTTGATGATGCTGTGACACGTTCTACATGATAGACTCTGATAATTGGCATGTTGGTTGTAAACCACATTAATTTCAGAAAACGTTGATCGACAGATAATTAGAAGAATGAGGTGAGCGACATTGAATTTCGAAAAGAATATGTTCCAGACAAAATTGAAGCCATTCATCAGAACACTGACCTTACGTTTTTTTTCCAATTCTGATTCTCGAAGATGACAATAATAAAGGGTCGAACCATATAATATTCCACTCACACTGCAACAATGAAAAAAGTCATTGGTATAATCTCTCGCTTGCTACCGGTGGTAGACATTTAACAGATTTTTTAGATTTGTAGAAACCAGTCGTATCATCTGAATTGAATATCAAATAATTTACTGTTTTAGATGAAACAGAAAAAAAAACACACATGATATTTGTCAAGCTGATTACTGATTTCCTGGAAATACTCAATAATTACAGTTTCTCAAGAAACCGAACCATTCCCGAATTTTCTGTTCGCAGTGATGTTTTGATTTTATCGAGATATGAGATCTTATCATAACGATCAAGCCCAATTAAACATATTTGGAGTTATAATTTTTAATAGTTTTCACCGAATCCAATTATTGACATTGAAATGCAAATATATATTACAGTTTCTGCCTATCTTCTTAAATGCGGGAAGTAGGGGTCTGCCGATTTCAAGTGGGCGGAGTCAAAACAAAAATGTCCAAAAATCGTCATTTTCTGTCAAAAAATGTCCAAAAAAAATGGCGATTTTTTTTCGCTCATTTTCAGATGCTCATAACTTTGCTCAAACTTCATATTTTTTTGAGATTTTTTTTTCTTCCATTTTCAAATTTTCTCAGGCTCATGGATCATGTTTGAACGAAAAAATTGCTTGACATTGAGCAAAGCTGTGAGCCGGAAAGCGAAGGTCGTTTTTTCGAGCAAAAATTTAGTACTGAAAAATTTGCGATTTTTTCAGTTTAAATTGAATTAAAATTCCAGTTTTTGAGATATCATCGTGAAACTTGAAACTTAAGATTGTCAATTATTCATTTAGGGGAAGAACAAAAAATAAAAATTACATCTCCAAAACTAAAAATTATAGCCATGAAAGTTTGAGCATGCTCTGAAAATCGCGAAAATTTGCTTTTCTCTCTCCGTTTGAGAGTACTTGCAGAGGTATCGACTTGATTTTTGGTATGCATACGTAACTTGACCCGTTTTAAACGTTTTTCACATTTGTTCATTCATATCTTGAAAACTGTTTGAGATATGCTCAAAAAACCGGTCAAAAATGGGCTATTCTTCCTCCAAAATTAGGCTCCGCCCACTTTAGTTTTTGGCTCATAACTCGGTTTGTTTTTGGAAATTTCAGAATGTTCCGTGAAAAATGAATGTAGAAAAAAAAATTACATCGATCTATATAAAATTTGGAAGGCTTTTAGTTCAAAAATTTTTGAAGAAGCGAGTTTTAAGATTTTTTTGGCTTGAAAAAATTTCCAAACCCATGGCATTGTAACATTTTTGATTTTTAAATTCTGCGTTTTTGATATGTTATTTCTTGAATAGCATTCTAATGGAATACGAAGTTTCATAAGCAAATCTCAAGCTTGAGCCAAGTTATGGTCATTTATAGCATTTTCAGTGCAAAAATTAATGATTCCAAAATCTTCAATTTTGAAGTTTTCGGCTCGAAAAAATGTCATCTATTTTGAAATTTTGCGTAGAATCCAAATATGTTACTCATTTCTCGATAGCTCAACGTTGAGGAAAGTACTTTTTTTGATACGTGTTCAACATGTGTTCATTTGGCGCGACACTCATCTGCCGACCGGTGGGAAGGGGAGGAGGGGCGCGCGACCGACAGACACCTTACCGCCGTACCGCCTTCTCACCTCAGTGTCCCCTGTGGTGCAGAGGTAGAGCTTCTGACTGCAATGCGAAGGGTTCCAGGTTCGGATCCCCAAATGCACCAAACTTTTTTTTTCATTTTTGTATGACTTAGAATGAGCGTTATTTGCATTTTTTCGAATGTCTGCTATGGCAAGCGAATAGTACTGCCAAGTATATCAACTTCTGGCACAGGCACATGAGAAAGTAAAAGCCTTAGTATGCGCGGTACGCGCATCAGATTGCGTTTGGATAAAATGGAATAGGAACTGAATGAAAAAATCGTTGTAGGTGCGAAGCACCTGCAACGATTTTTTCATTCATTTCCTATTCCATTTTATCGAAGGCTACAACGTTAAACTGACTGATAACCCTCGCTTCAGATAGAGAACACTTGGACCTTCGTCCCTCGCAAAAAAAAAAAACACTCGGGCCTCCGGCCCTCGAAAAGATAACGATCACTCGGGCCTTCGGCCCGCGCAAAGATAGCGGACACTTGGTCCTTCGGCCATCGCAAAAATAGCGAGCACTCGGGCCTTCGGCCCTCGCAGAGTTAGCGAACACTCGGGCCTTCGGCCCTCGCAAAGTCAGCGAAGTTAGCGTTCACTCGGGCCTTCGGCCCTTGCATAGGATTGCGAACACTCGGGCCTTCGGCCCTCGCAAAGATAGCGTTCACTCGGGCCTTCGGCCCTTGCATAGAAAAGCGAACACTCGGGCCTTCGGCCCTCGCAGAGATAGCGTGCACTCGGGCCTTCGGCCTTCGCAAAGTTAGCCAACACTTGGGCATTCGGCCCTCGCAAAGATAGCGTTCACTCGGGCCTTCGGCCCTCGCATAGGATAGCGAACACTCGGGCCTTCGGCCTTCGCAAAGTTAGCCAACACTTGGGCATTCGGCCCTCGCAAAGTTAGCGAACACTCGGGCCTTCGGCCCTCGCATAGGATTGCGAACACTCGGGCCTTCGGCCCTCGCAGAGATAGCGTGCACTCGGGCCTTCGGCCTTCGCAAAGTTAGCCAACACTTGGGCATTCGGCCCTCGCAAAGATAGCGTTCACTCGGGCCTTCGGCTCTCGCATAGGATAGCGAACACTCGGGCCTTCGGCCCTCGCATAGAATAGCGAACACTCGGGCCTTCGGCCTTCGCAAAATTAGCCAACACTTGGGCATTCGGCCCTCGCAAAGATAGCGTTCACTCGGGCCTTCGGCCCTCGCATAGGATAGCGAACACTCGGGCCTTCGGCCCTCGCATAGAATAGCGAACACTCGGGCCTTCGGCCCTCGCAGAGATAGCGTGCACTCGGGCCTTCGGCCTTCGCAAAGTTAGCCAACACTTGGGCATTCGGCCCTCGCAAAGATAGCGTTCACTCGGGCCTTCGGCTCTCGCATAGGATAGCGAACACTCGGGCCTTCGGCCCTCGCATAGAATAGCGAACACTCGGGCCTTCGGCCTTCGCAAAGTTAGCCAACACTTGGGCATTCGGCCCTCGCAAAGATAGCGTTCACTCGGGCCTTCGGCCCTCGCATAGGATAGCGAACACTCGGGCCTTCGGCCTTCGCAAAGTTAGCCAACACTTGGGCATTCGGCCCTCGCAAAGTTAGCGAACACTCGGGCCTTCGGCCCTCGCATAGGATTGCGAACACTCGGGCCTTCGGCCCTCGCAGAGATAGCGTGCACTCGGGCCTTCGGCCTTCGCAAAGTTAGCCAACACTTGGGCATTCGGCCCTCGCAAAGATAGCGTTCACTCGGGCCTTCGGCTCTCGCATAGGATAGCGAACACTCGGGCCTTCGGCCCTCGCATAGAATAGCGAACACTCGGGCCTTCGGCCTTCGCAAAATTAGCCAACACTTGGGCATTCGGCCCTCGCAAAGATAGCGTTCACTTGGGCCTTCGGCCCTCGCATAGAATAGCGAACACTCGGGCCTTCGGCCCTCGCAGAGATAGCGTGCACTCGGGCCTTCGGCCTTCGCAAAGTTAGCCAACACTTGGGCATTCGGCCCTCGCAAAGATAGCGTTCACTCGGGCCTTCGGCTCTCGCATAGGATAGCGAACACTCGGGCCTTCGGCCCTCGCATAGAATAGCGAACACTCGGGCCTTCGGCCTTCGCAAAGTTAGCCAACACTTGGGCATTCGGCCCTCGCAAAGATAGCGTTCACTCGGGCCTTCGGCCCTCGCATAGGATAGCGAACACTCGGGCCTTCGGCCCTCGCATAGAATAGCGAACACTCGGGCCTTCGGCCTTCGCAAAGTTAGCCAACACTTGGGCATTCGGCCCTCGCAAAGATAGCGTTCACTTGGGCCTTCGGCCCTCGCATAGAATAGCGAACACTCGGGCCTTCGGCCCTCGCAGAGATAGCGTGCACTCGGGCCTTCGGCCTTCGCAAAGTTAGCCAACACTTGGGCATTCGGCCCTCGCAAAGATAGCGTTCACTCGGGCCTTCGGCCCTCGCATAGGATAGCGAACACTCGGGCCTTCGGCCCTCGCATAGAATAGCGAACACTCGGGCCTTCGGCCTTCGCAAAGTTAGCCAACACTTGGGCATTCGGCCCTCGCAAAGATAGCGTTCACTCGGGCCTTCGGCCCTCGCATAGGATTGCGAACACTCGGGCCTTCGGCCCTCGCAAAGATAGCGTTCACTCGGGCCTTCGGCCCTCGCGAAGTTAGCGAACACTCGGGCCTTCGGCATTCGCAAAGTTAGCCAACACTCGGGCCTTCGGCCTTCGCAAAGATAGCGTTCACTCGGGCCTTCGGCCCTCGCAAAGTTAGCCAACACTCGGGCCTTCGGCCCTCGCAGAGATAGCGTGCACTCGGGCCTTCGGCATTCGCAAAGTTAGCCAACACTCGGGCCTTCGGCCTTCGCAAAGATAGCGTTCACTCGGGCCTTCGGCCCTCGCAGAGATAGCGTGCACTCGGGCCTTCGGCCTTCGCAAAGTTAGCGAACACTCGGGCCTTCGGCCCTCGCAAAGTTAGCCAACACTCGGGCCTTCGGCCCTCGCAGAGATAGCGTGCACTCGGGCCTTCGGCCTTCGCAAAGTTAGCCAACACTCGGGCCTTCGGCCCTCGCAACGTTAGCGAACACTCGGGCCTTCGGCCTTCGCAAAGTTAGCGAACACTCGGGCCTTCGGCCCTCGCAGAGATAGCGT
Source organism: Caenorhabditis sinica (assembly GCA_963932045.1). Lineage (NCBI taxonomy): Eukaryota > Metazoa > Nematoda > Chromadorea > Rhabditida > Rhabditidae > Caenorhabditis > Caenorhabditis sinica. The sequence goes on along the minus strand of OZ009940.1, from coordinate 7,329,413 downwards.
GCACTCGGGCCTTCGGCCTTCGCAAAGTTAGCGAACACTCGGGCCTTCGGCCCTCGCAAAGTTAGCCAACACTCGGGCCTTCGGCCCTCGCAGAGATAGCGTGCACTCGGGCCTTCGGCCTTCGCAAAGTTAGCCAACACTCGGGCCTTCGGCCCTCGCAACGTTAGCGAACACTCGGGCCTTCGGCCTTCGCAAAGATAGCGTTCACTCGGGCCTTCGGCCCTCGCAGAGATAGCGTGCACTCGGGCCTTCGGCCTTCGCAAAGTTAGCCAACACTCGGGCCTTCGGCCCTCGCATAGGATTGCGAACACACGATAACAAATTACGCAGTCTATCCCATTTTGTCCATGGCTACACTATTAAAATGACTTAGAATTTGTATTACTTAGAACACTATTAGTTTAGAAAAGTCTATCACAGAATCGCCATAAAGAGAAGAATCGTTCATTTTTCAAGCTGTCACCGTGTGACTAAGCACACGGCGCAGCCGTGTCCAGCGACGCGTAGCGTCGCTAGTCACAGAAAACAGTAAGATTTCAAAGAATTTTGAAATACCGATTCCGCGTAATTCAATTTTTTGGGTTAAATTAGTTGAAAGTTTGAACTACTCACAATATTTAATCTTAATCTGACCCTTTTCAAATGCTTACATCCCAAACGATCATGATTAAATTTTGAGACATACATTTTAGAGACGTATGTACATATGATTTTACGGAAATAATGGGCCAGCCATTCTTTCCTCAACTACAATGCATTCTAAGCTCGTTAGCTCATCTGAATCGTAGATATGTCACCGTATCAAACGGTTGGAACATCAAGAAGAACCCCTCTCCATAGGACGTTTACAACGTGTCGACCACTCTGATAACATTGTCACTTATCCTACCTTCAATCTGATCTATTCAACTTGGTATCCTTAATGTTTCAAGCCAGTCGGAATCACTTTGCTAACTTCTGTCTAGTCCATAAAAGGGTTATAATGAAAATGCTCTTAGTTTTCCTCATCTGCTAGAATTTAGGGTTCTTTTACTCGCTGATTCTGTTACAGGCTTACCACCCGATATGCAGTCTCAACATAGGTATGGCAGTTTAAAAATTTTCTGTTTCGGAGAACGAATGACCTTGAGACAAGAAAATTATTTTTGTTAGATTGATCGCTTTTCGAAAATAACTACCATAATTTGCAATCACGGTTTAGTGCAGTACGTTCCGTCTCACTGTGAATGCCTTTGAGTGAGAACGATAGAAAAAGAGGTTAACCACAATCGAATAACTCTGATTTGGATAATTTCTCCATCGAGTTCAATCTTTCCTGAAGATATTGCCAATAAATGTTGGAACAATAAGTTTTATAATAAAAATCGTTCGTTGATCGCTACCATAATAGAATTGCTTTTTACTGCTTTTGATGAAACATAAAACATTTACTTGCTAACTGATTTTGTTTTTCCGTATCAAAACCCGCAAATCTTCAAATAAATAATAATATTAAATGGTGATTTGTGATGAGCAAACACGAAGAAAAGTAATAATTCTTTTGCGTTCCTCAACACGAATCCACTAACCACTGAATTTTCAATGCAACTACTGTTTCCCCAAAACAATTTATTCATACTCTTTGTGATCGTTTTCAATCGGTGTTGAATTTTACAAACTCAGTTTGACAGTTTGATCAGCAAGAATTAGAAGTTTCTTTTTTTTTGCTCCATTTTCAATTCAAAGACAAAAAACAGGTCAAACAAATTGCGACTTACATTCTAGAATTACTGTTTCTGGAAATGAGCTAAACAAGCCTTGGAAGTATATATCGTTAATCGTTCTTTCGGATTTTGGAAATTCAGATTCATTTAGATTTGGCATGACTACCGTACTGATTTTGTACTAGTATCTTGTAAGCGTCACTGTAATTGGGTGTGCGTCTTGAAGAGAAACAAGGGGCTTGCAATCAAATTAATGGAATGGTTTCAAACGATCATTGCGATTTATTGAAGAATGCATATATTTTGTGATGCAAAAATGTATTCAAAGTTAAAGTTCTTACTGTTGCATTGATCACTTTTTTCTGGTGAAAATGTTTGGAACACTTCCACACATACATAACCATAAGCAGCGCATTAATAAAAAACCCGAACTACTTGAAAAATTTGCCTGTTTCTCTAAAAACGTATATACTGAAGTACTGTTTTCTTATCAATTCGTAAACGATGAACAATTCATGAAAAATGCTGGATTCACTAATGATGACGTACATTTTGAAGAAAGAAAATGACTGTCTGGGTTCCTGTCTCACTAAGTAAATTACAGTGGCGGCAAATGGTGAGTATCACTTCACTTATGGCGTTGTAACTTTGGTGTTAGTGCTCCAATCAACGTGAAATTTTGCATGTGGATTACTTAAACCTTCAGAAATGAGCTTCTAGTTTTTTGAAATTCAGAACTCACCCATTGCTCCAGAATCCTTTCTGATGTAGGCGTCACTCAAAATTGAAAAACTTAACTTTTTCAAAAATTGATTATTCTTTCTAATTTTGGAGTATGATGATCCACAATGTTCAAATACATACCACAAAAACTTTGGTGATTGTTGAAAGGTCGGCTCCAAAGATATGTGCCTCGGAGCACAAAATGGGTTGTTTGGCTCTATGGCCATAACTTGGTTCAAACAGCTTGAATCAAGCTGAAAAACTGGGACAATATGTAGTTTTGATTGGCTAACAAAAATACATTTAAAAATTTTGATTTTGAGCAAAACGAAAATTCTCGATGTAGTGGCCCTGCTCCACAGTTGGAGGTGCTGTACATGAAACAAAATTTTTTTTGCTCAAATTCAAAATTTTAAAATGTATTTTTGTTTGCCAATCAAAACTACATATTGTCCCAATTTTTCAGCTTGATTCAAGCTGTTTGAGCCAAGTTATGGCCATAGAGCCAAACAACCGATTCTGTGCTCCGAGGTACATATCTTTGGAGCCGACCTTTCAACAATCACCAAATTTTCTATGGTATGTATTTGAACATTGTGGATCATCATACTCCAAAATTAGAAAGAATAATCAATTTTTGAAAAAGTTAAGTTTTTCAATTTTGAGTGACGCCTACATCAGAAAGGATTCTGGAGCAATGGGTGAGTTCTGAATTTCAAAAAACTAGGGGCTCATTTCTGAAGGTTTAAGTAATCCACATGCAAAATTTCACGTTGATTGGAGCACTAACACCAAAGTTACAACGCCATAAGTGAAGTGATACTCACCATTTGCCGCCACTGTATGTATAAATTTTCCAACATTTTCTTCCGTTTCAAAAAAGTTTCTTGAGGAGGATCCTTTGAGTGATAGCAATCGATCTTGCATATATCCTTGAAAGTGGTTACATTTATTTATATTTAAAACTAGCGAAAAGTATGATGACACTTCAGAATCACCAACCCAGCGGTACTGGTCGTCATGAAGTTGAAATCCTGGATGAGTTTTTAAAACAGTAAACCTCAAACTGCTCACAAAAATTACTATTTCATGGCAAACAGATAAGTTTTTATGTATTGTGGAATGCCAGAGATGCAGCTATTGTCTGATTCTGTAAAGATCGAGATTTTTACTTAATCAAAAATCGAAATGTTACGATTATTGATTAGAACAACATTTCACATGAGTTACAGTTTTCCTTTTCTATTATGATAGACAATGATCCCTCAAAATGAAATAAGATAAGTTACTGTTTCAAGTGAAAAGTTTGAAAGTTTTGAAATTTCAGTAGTTAATAAGAGTTTGATATGGAAAGAAAAAAAAACAAAAAAAATTTGCTGTTTCTCCATGAATCGGTAATCAGTTTAGAAAATATCCTCACGGTAATTGTGTTTCATAGTCATCATTTCCTTCCAAAATGAAAAATCGTTGTTACAACAGTTTTGATACTCCAGATTCTAGATATTACTAATTTTTCGACCCGCAAAAATGGGAAAATGCCTCGAAATAAGATAATCAAAGTACGGTAATTTTCAAAACATATCCATCAATTTTAATTCATGGTTTCACTCAAAAATGACAACTTCCAGTGGTACAACTTTACTCAAGTAATGCCTGTTTCAAATTTTCAGTTTCATGCTTGGTCCCGTTTTTCTTACGATATATCTTATATTTCGGGATTAGCCTATGGAAAAAGTTTTTCTCGTCCGCAATTTGTCGTGAATGTGCTAAACACTATAATGAATTACGTCTTCAGATGACGTTGTAGTTAACGACAGCCTAAAATCAATACAGTCCATTCTGGCGCACTACAACATTTCTCGTTCTCCATTTTTATTTCTTCATTTTCTAACAATATACCATTAGATTGCACCAAATGCTGAGCTATCCAACTTGGCATCATATTCTTCCACATTTAGGCATCATAACAAAGTGAGTTGCAATTCCATGGCAAATTCGAAATTTCAAATATTTTCAGACTCTCCATTTTGAGCAGATGTCCACATCTTGCAAAATCTCTTGGGCCAACCAAAATCCGTCATTTGTCAGTTTCATCCGGGAAGATTGAGTTTGATGGAGAAGTTATTCAAATCGGAGTTATTCGAAATTTTCCGAAAAATCCCAGATGGGTTCAAGAGGAAAATAGAAGAGGAGGAAGTTTTGAAGAAGTCGACAGATATGGATTCAAAATTCGAGAAAATCCGAAGCACCTTCTGCAAGATTTGAAAGCCGATGTTGATTGTTTTAGGAGAGATTTGAATACTAATCTGTCTCAGACCCCAAAAACGAGCCATCTCCTTATATCTGGACTAGAAAATCGATTTTTGAGAGACACCGAAAAAATGAGGCATCTCATTGAAATTTGTAATCTGCAACTGACTCAAGCTCCGCCCAATTTTGACTTGTTCATTCAAATTGTTACGAAAAGAGACAAAAATCTGTATCTTTATGGTCAAAAAACAGTTGAATGTGCTGTGAAGGAGATGATTCGAAAAATGTTCAATGGCCAAAAAGTTATTGTTCAAAAAATTGAAGTCCAGGAAAAATACGATCCAAACTTTAACTTTAACTTGAGTTGGGCACTTGATGCACTTGAAAATTATTTTGATTTTCGAAACCATCCACTACATTCTATCACAATGGTGGGAGGGTCAAACTACAGTAGGCAAATCATTGGGACCGCCCGAGAATTGATTATAAAGGGGCCATGTCGAGAAACAATACCCCATAATAGTCGAATCATTTATCGGAATATCAATAATTACGTTTTGAATCACTTTTGGAACCCTCTCGGAATTGTCACGCAGTTGCGTATTCAAGTAGGAGCTCATGTGTCTTTTGAAACGAACAAATCGATTATGATGGACTATCTCAGACATTTGAGATTGAGGAATCACACAATAGTGACACTACCAGAAACAAGGTAAGTTAAAAAGAAATATCTAACTTAAGAGTTGAGCTGTTTTTCAGATACACGAATTACCCGAATGGTTACATGGTACATCAGGACGACAGACTAGAAGTGAACTTTTTTTGGGAGAATTTGAATGGAGACAATTTCATGGTACACTTCAAAACGTACCAGAATGGATATGCAACAATAGTTTGAGTTACGGATTGAAAGTTTAAATAAATTTGATTGATATTGTTCTGACTGAATAAATGGTTTTGAATCTGATGATGCTTTAGGCAGCAACCTTAATCAATCAGCATAAGCTACATTATTTATTTGCTAGTACCTAACAGAGAATGAATTCTCAAAGAGACAAATGATCAATTACTGTTTCAAGTGAAACGGTTGAAATGTTTCAATTTTCAGTAGTTAATGAGCAATTGCTTGTAGTATTCAAAAATATTGAATTTTTATGACCCTGAAAAGACAGGGGAAGTATTTCATTCGTTCAAAAAACACCCGATGATATGATTTTGCTCCAATTGAAACAGCATAACAATATGAATCGAAAATTCCCATTGGCATGGGAATTCAGAAATATTTGCTGCTTCTCCAAGAAAAGGTAATCAGTTTCGAAAATCTTCTAACGGTTATTGTCCGAGCAATGCTACCACCAAAAAAAAAAAAACAATTGATACTCTTCATATTCCAGACATTGCTCATCAAAACAAAAATTTGAACACTGTTTCAAGTTTTTCGGAATAAGTATTCGAAGAAAGAAAGTCAATGTCAAGTGAAAGTCTATTTGAATACTATGAACGAAGAGATGAAAAATATTCGCACAGAATTTTCACTGTGTAGGTATTTGTTAAAAATTGGCAAATTCTGAAGTACTACGGTTCAAGCAGAGAAATAGAGTTGAGAGCATTGTTTCAAAAGATTCATGATTTTTTACTGTTTTACTTGAATCGGAAAATTCTTTGAAAATAGTTGAAACTGATTCCTTTCCAATTCGATTCGAAACTATCTACTGCATTTTTAGCCTGAACACAATTTTTCAGGCCACAACGAGATTATCTTAGCAATTTTCAGGTTGCTTACTGTTCAGTTCAAAGTGTAAATACAGTACCCGTCAATAGTATATGAACTATTGACGAGTTCTATGAAAATACTTTCAACTTTGGGGTCTGGTAAAAAGTGGAGCAACGCCAAATTTTCGCATTTTCATTATCATTTTCAGAGATTTTAGGGTCTTTTGGATAACACGAGCCACATCATCTTTTGAAAATGTCGTTCAATAAAGTTGTCAACTACAACTAAAATTGAGTTCTAAAGTTAGATGTAAACACTTAGAAAATTTCAGATCCAACGATCAAGTTTTAACTCTTTTACCAGGCCCCCAAGGCTGAAGATTTTTTACTGAAAACGTCAAAAGTTCATGTACTAGGGACCGGTACTGTACTTCCACTTTGAACTAGGCAGTAAAAAAGACCAACGGAAAACGAAAGGTGAATCAGTTTCGATTATTTCCAAGAAAATTTCCGTTTCAAGTAAAACAATAAAAAATCATGAATCTTTCGAAACAATGCTCCCTGTTTTATTGACCCGCTTGAACCGTAGTTCTGATTGTGTACGCGTCCTTGAAAACGATTTTCAAGGAATTTTTGATGGTGATATGAACTCTGGGCTCTCAGTGGACAAGATTTTAATGAAGGATTAGTCAGAAGTGTAATATTTACAAGAAGATGAGAAAATCACTGTTGCAAACAAACCACTAATAACTTTCAGAATTTTTTGGAATGATAGTTCCCCCAATGACAAACACACCTTCTGAAATTTCGCAGTATTCACTCATATTTTCCGATCGTTTCCGATTGCCAACTATCAAAAATGTAAAAATTCATATCCAAATGAAAAATACTTGTTTTAATAGAAAGCTCAAATTTTCTAGAGTGGACGTACACAATTGTAATTGGGGAAGATCCCAGCTCATTAGAATTTGAAAGCATTTACAATAGAAACATATAGATTGATACAGTAATACATATTTAAAAAATCAGAAAAAATTCTGTTTCGTACCTCCAGTTTCCTACGCGCCGCTGAAGTGATTTTTGATCGTTTGTTAAACCCCAGCTTTTCTAATGTAAGAAAATTCATTTATTCGCGTTTTTCGGCTTTTCAAAACACTATTGAACTTGGTCATGACTGAAAATTCTGGAATCACTTTTCCTCGATTTCCTTCATCAAATGCGACACTTTTCTGTGATTAATTTGAAACCGTCAAATCCCTTTTTGGTTGTTTTTAGAACACTGTTATGTATTAAAATAATGACTATCTTGATGATACCGTTTGAAGAAAATTGAAGAAAAATAAAGTGAATTTTTGGAACAGTGGAATTTTCAATAATCTCAATTGATCTAACTTATCACAATATACATGAGTATCGTGAAAATGGAGGTAATATTTGGGGAAAATCTACAAAATCGTGAATTTAATATTCTTTCGTCACCAGTTGCGTTTTCAAATCCGCTATCTCTTTCTCTCTTTCTCTAATTTGCACTTCCAATTCTCGTTTCTCCGTCTCAAATGTTAATTCCTGATGGGATAGTGCCAGTTCATGAGCCTCCAACATCCCTTCACTAACTACTTCCAAATCTTTTTTTCCTTTGCCAATTGTGCATCGGCGGTTACTGTAGGGCGAGTGGGCGGAGCTCCATGAGCTAATTCGTATTCCAAGTCTGTCACTTGATCCGTCAGCCTTCGAATCTTCTTATCCCTCTTGGCCAAGTTCATTTTGTAGTTTGTAGTTTCTAAATTCTCATGGAGCACTTTGATATCAGAATCTGATAATTTCATCTCCAACATCTCTGCTGTCTGCATTCTCTCCTCTTCTAACACTCTCTCCAATTCTTGAATCTTTTCTTGAAGTTTCTGAACCTCATCGTCTTTTGAATCTTCGGATTCAGAGGTTCCCAATTTCTTTCTTAGATTCTTCAACATCCTGTGGGTGGCGTCGGCGTCACGTTTTTGAATGAAGAGTTCATATTGAAGCGAGTTAATATGCATTTGTTTTTCGGAGTTTTCGACTCCAAGTAGGTGGATTCGTTCTTCCAGAGAGCGGATGTAGGTGGAGTGGGGGCTGGAAATAGGGAAGTTTTACAGTTGATTATTAAAGGATCACAGACTCATCAAAAGATTTTTAAAATTGAAGTGTCTTTGAAACAGAAAATTTCGCTATTATCATGTCTATAGATTTACGGTAATTCCCCGCCCTCATCTGTTGTCAGTTGGTTTCAAAGGCGCATGGATTTATTGGAAAAGATATCTCGTTAAGGCACAAAAATTTTTCTCCACTTTACGATTGACTAACAAACACAAAGTACTTGGGCATTTCTAATGCCCGGACGAGATATCCTCCCAAATAACCCCATGCGCTTTTAAACCCATCTGAAAACCAACGACGACGCGATAATACTATTGTGGGCATTGCGGAATTACTGTAGATTTCAGTAAATCATCAACGAAACGATCATTGACTTTGAAACGAAAAAAAATTAAATTAACATTTTTCATGAAACTGAAAAAGATTGAGAATGAGTTGAAATTGTTATCCATAGATCGACGGAATGCGAAAGGTACAAAATTATTGAAACAGAAAATGTTATACATGTTTATACTGTTATTACAAATTTTCAAAATGCCATTTATGAAAAAAATAAATTTTCGAAATGCCATTCGATTTACGAGGTATCAACAATTTTGAGAGTATTGTACAGAAAATCTTGTATTTTCACATTGATGCTAAGAAACAGGGAATATTTTGACTTATTTATTTTCCCACTGGTTTGTGTCTTTTTTCCGATGGATTCTACAATTCAATTACCACTGAATGTGAAAGCAAAGCAAAAATTCGAAAAGCTATAATATCATCGAAAGGATTTTGATATGAATCTTCAGTTTTTTTCGTTGAGAAACTTGCCATTTCAAGACACCCACTGAACCCTATATAACTTGGAATTTTTACCAAAAATTTCTGTTTCACATTTGGAAAATATAAAAAATTTTGTGAAGTTTTTTCAGTGTAGCACATTAAGTCACCAGTGAGAAATACAACAAAAAACACCAATTTCATTGATGGCTAACTCACTTTTCCATCTCATTTTTGTGTTCCTTCGGTTCTTGCACATTCTCTTCTTTCGAATGTGCTGAATCCACAGAGATAGCTCGTTGAGAAGGCTCATTATCCAACTGTTCAACCTAAAAAAATTGATTTTACTGTAGGAAAATTAATTGAGTGGACGCTATACCTTCTCGAAATCCGATTCCTCATTGGATTCTGTAACAGGAGCGTTTGCAGAATCCGGGAGAACTACGGAGGACAGATTTGCACCCATTCTGAAAATAATTTACAGTTTCAAAGTGTAAACAAATGAGAACTCGTGAGTGAATTTCAATACGATTTGCATACTTTATGGGAGAAAATGTAGAAAAGAAATCGAGAAGAAAATATTTCAAGAAAGACCTCCCAGTGAAAAAGATTGTTGACAAACAAGAGAGACGCAGACAGTTAGAAGAAAATGAGAGAAACGAAAGCAGAAAGAGAAAAAGCAAATTCACGTGATGAGAGAAGAAAGGGGCACCCGATGAAGAGATGAGAGAGAGATAGAGAATTGGTTGACTAGAGGAAAAATTGAACAAAGGATTAAATTGATTAACGGCAACTAAAAATCGTTCAATTTTGAAACAGTAAATTCTTGAATTTGACAGTAAATGGGAACTCGATGGGATAACTTTGCAATGAATCTGAAAAGTTATGTGTTCTAGTTGAAACAGAGCCCGAATTTTGATGTACAATGGGAAGTTGTGAACCTATAAGAAGCCTGAAAGCAATTTGCAGTTTAATGAGTAAAATCGCATAGATAGCCGTTATACACCAGTGTCTCAAAAGCAATCTAAAAGTTGAAAAGTTATGCTGAAACAGAGAAGAACATTGGATGAGCGGGAGGGGGATCTCTTTCAATGTTCAGACGTTTTCAATGTTTCAAACTTCATATGATGAAGTCTCAGTGATCACACTGCCAAACCGCCGACGCTTCTGTGTTGCGCTTTGATGAAAAAATGAATGGAACACTGAATCGTAAGCGGATGCTACACAATTTTCAACCAATTTGAATCAGAAAAAAATTGTGTAACGATGAAAAAACGAACTGCAATATGTGGAATCTACACATTCCACTTGTCCAGAAAAATTGTTCAACCTTTTTATTAGTCAAAAGGCACAGAAGTCATTCAGAGCGTTACTTACTATGAATTTGAGGAGCTCATTTTGTCTTTAAAATTGATAATAGTGCATTTTAGGCACCCAACGAAGGAAATTGACAGAAAATCAAAATACTTGGATTTGGAAACAGTGAAAATTAGGTTGGCAGTGTGAATGAAGATGTATATTAAACTTCCAAAGCTTCGTGTTTTACACAAGATTTTAGTTATCAATTTGTACTCCGCTGGACGTTACAAATTACCATCTTCATTATATCGATTGACAAGACCTGATTTTGAAACAGTGACTGATTTTGTGAGAAACTGACTTCTTATCTAGCCCACCAAATCAATTTTACATGAAATTGCAACATTTACGACAGTCTTCTGATTATATTAATAGTGATTATTGAGTACACACACTCAAAAATAGGGAAAGTAATGGAAAAAAAAAAACTTCTATAAGAAGATTGCTGGAAAATTCAGAAAGATAAAGATTAGAAGCCTGGAAGTACTGTTTCCCATGGTAAACTTCTTATTGAACAGTCAAATACAACAGAGAAAAACTTCTAATTTTGAAACTGTAAATTTGAGACTTTAAATTATAAGGAAATGTCGAGAAAAAAAAAATCAACGAAATATCTAAACCCAAGACTATTGATCTAACTGACTTTGTTATAACAGCAATATTTTTCTTGGTGAATACAAGACTCTTTAATAAGAACTTCAGGTTTATCTCTACATTTTACGCCATCCTATCGTCATCAATCTTTTGGCTTGCGTTAAATTTGAATGTCTGTAACAGAAAAAAATCTTTATGATTCAATATTTAATTATTAGTATCATGAATATTTTATGAAAAAAGAGGAAGATTGAGTGTGTTTGATTATCAGAAACTATGAAACTCTCAATTTGAAACTGTAACTTTCGTAAATATTATTGCTGAATTTTGGACCTCAAAGGCTCAGCACGTGAGTCTTTTTCCACCATATTCTGAAAAAAACTTATTATCAAAACATTCAGAAAGAAAAGAGTTAACTCAAAATTGAAACCGAACTGTAGTTGTACAATAAGAAAAAGAATTTTATTGTAATTTCAAAACGTCTTCTGCAATATTTTCCTTGAGAAACAGAGAAAAAATGTCCCAATTTTTTTTGTAAAAATGCATTTTCATTGTTTATTGCAGCGAAATTCGAATAAACCAATATTATCCCACACCTTAACCTTCCGTAGCTGAAACGGAAAATCACTTTTGACCCCGGCCCCGTCTTGACCGGTCCCTCAAGTGGTCTGAATTCTAAAGGTTAGAGGTTTCTAGAACGTTCCAGAATCCCGGAAAAAATTGAAAAAAGAAACCCACCACCACCGAAGTCAAATCCACATATCGGAATACTGAAAAAATGACCAACCGCTGTTGCTACTGTCTTCTCATTTGGATTTGTCCGGTAAGAAATTAAGGAGCCGAAGGGTCTAGGAATGCTCTACAAGTTTTCGAAACTTGCTAGATTTTCTGAAGCCTTTTGAAATCTTCAAGACAGTTCTGGGAGTTTCTGGAGCTCTCTGAACCCTTCTAGAAGCTCTTACATTCCTTAAATTTTACCAATTTCCTTAAATTTCCAACCCATCGCCGTCTATGTCCACAACGAGAATCAATGTGACAAACACGTCTGGCTGAACGTTCTTTTCTGCTGTCTCTTCTACATTCCCGGAGTGATTCATGCAATTGTGGTGTGCTGTTTTTGAGATGGACGGATAAGAAGATACTTGAAACTTCAATTACTGTAATAAAACGTCATTTAATGTTATTTTTTTAATATTGTGCTGCTCTTCAAGGTATCACTACAAAACAATCACTACATGATAAATCCCAGCAATATTAGCCCAAGCTGAATTGTAAAAATTAGAAACTTTCTGAAAGAAAGAATCAATTGAAACTGAAAAATTTGAATTAGATTGTTGAGGAAAAAATCCAGTAAGATAATCAGAACATCATTGAAAAAAGGCTAATTTTTGAAACATCAATAAGAAAAAGCGATACCTAATTGTAATTCCTTTTATGAGAAATTGCTAATTTTTGAGTCCGAAAAATGTTGAGACACTTAAAATTCTTGTCATATCAAAGAATTATCAAGCAATTTTTAAAGTGAGAATGAATGAATGCTCCCAGAAACAGTAATAATTTCTTCACTAAAACAATTGAAGCGCTAGGTTTCCTGAAAAATTAACCAAAATGAATAGAACTTCCGATGTTCAACGAAGAATTGAAATAGGAGATATACAAATAATTAAGTGTCCATTTTGAAACTGAATAAATTTTCAAAACCTTTTTTTCAGAAATTCCATAGACTGAGAGTGCCATGAACCATTGCAGCTTTGGCTGCTTTTTTTTGGTTTTGCCGCATTTTCTTGGTTACAACTTCAAAAAGAAACTTGACGAAACTAAATCTACAATCACAATAACGAAGTTTTCTGAAGCGAACCATTAATTGAGTATTCATGAAACAGTTTATAATACTTTCGAGAATACGCTTAACTTTTGATAGTAATAAGCATGATGAGAAACCACCACTTTTATATAAAAATGACTGCTGTTGGTTTTTCAATATGAGTGAATGAGCATGATCTATTGAAACACATAACTGCGAAACACTCAAAGAACTTATAATAATTGCAACTTCTACATATTCTTTCTGCATTAGATTTCTGAGATTTTTTCAATACTGAAGTTTTGAAAATGGAACAGTGAATATTTTTGAAACTGCACTGATTGAATAGCGAAGCAAAAAGGAAACAGAGATATTCAAATTTTTGTACCAAAAAGGGTTCAAGTTTTAGATTCTAAATTTCCTCGAAATTCCTGCGAAGCACATTCGTCCTCGCATGTAGGCTGCAACTTAGATTTTTAAAAAGATTTTTTTGGGAATGTACGCTAGATCTGCGTAGCAAAGGAGAGAACAGATTTATAACAAAAGTCATAACTGTTTCAAGTGTTGCTGGTGCTGATTGAAAAAACCGTGAATTTGCTGGTCAGTTCTTTTTCTACGATACTAGTTGCATATGGATCTGCAAAAAAAGTTACAAATAATGGTGTCTAATAAATCGCAATCATCTAAATTTTATGTTTGTTGCTGTGACCACAGTACTGCTAATAATTTAGTCTTTAGTGAAGATGATGAAGCCGAACAGACATTATTTCAAGAATCTTATGAATGGACTTTCACTTAAGCAATTATTTCGTGAAGTTACGTTTTGTTGACATCGATATTTGAAACAGTACTATTGTTCAAAATTCCAGAAGCAATTTTTGTCAAGAGCTTTGGCTTACAATACCTATTAAAGTTGCTGTCGCACTTTCGATGTCAGATTCGATCTAGCTGCACTTTTGGACTCCAAATCTAGGTATGTTTAGTTATATTTCAGAGTTTCAAACAAATTTAGTTCTCCAGACAATTCTCATTCTTTCCTGAAACTGTTTTCCATCATTTTTAAAAAAATTTCCAGTAAATCCAGAAAACTGTTTCAAGTTTAACATTTGATGCTCTCATTGTTACAGACTACAATAGTCCAAGGCAATCCCAATTTTCTTCAAAACATTTCAGACTCTGAAGATTACTGTTTCTGGTGTCAAATATCGTAATAACGTATAAGCCCTACGCCAATAACGAACTCTTCTGCATTTGGTTTTAGAAAATTGCTTGAATTCTTGTTATAACTTTTTTCGGCCTAGAGCACTCTTTCCCCAATTGAAAATTCCCCCACCGAATTTTTCCTGTTTCTGGAATACGATCTTTGGAGGGCTCCAAATTTTCCAGGATTCTTTAGTTGTTTAACTTCTAAATTTACTAAAGTGTTATCTACTGCAAACTTGTCAACTGTTTAGCACCTACTCTATCTAGATCTTTTCAATTAGATTATAACTGAATTCATGGAATTTGTGTTGTTTTGAAAAAGGTGTAGCCATGCAAAAAGATAGTTAACTGCGGCACTTTTTGAAATGAAACAATGATTTTTGCTGAGTTTTACTGTTAGACGCCATTGCTCTACATTAAAAAAATTTTCAATAGAGTGAAAGATCGGAAAATTAAAAAAAAACTCCTATAATTTTCGCTAAGAATTGGATCAAACCATCACATAAGCTGGCCCAAACTAAACCAAAATGATAGTCTGAAACAGTGCTTGTACGCCGTTGAAATAGCAGGAGAGGATCGTAGTCTTCCCAAAAATAACCGAAATCTGTTATTCAACATTCTATTGCCCACATGTTTCTTGAATTCTTATAGTTTCTAAAGTTATTTTACAAGTGAGAAAAGTGAAATTCGTCTGTTTGTGTTTGAGTGATAAACCTTTGCAATTCAAAAGCGGACATTCTCAACAAGTTCCGTCTATTTTGAAGCGAATTATGGACATTGAAACACACATGCTCCTACTAGGTAGTATATGTTTTAACTCTGAAACAGCACAAATCTGAAATTTTTCAAAAGAAGCTTGGAATTATCTTTGGACAATGTAGTCCATAATAATAAGAGCGTCAAATTTTAAACTTGAAACAGTTTTATCCGGATTTATTAAAGTTTCAAAAATAGATTCCTGTTTCAGGAGAGAATGACGACGAAGTGATCAAAGTAGGTAAATAATGCAGGATAAAATTGCAAAAATAAACACAATTCGTCCACAAGGAGTACAAAATCGGAACATGGAAACAATAAGAAAAAGACACCAAAACAGAGAGTTTGAGCAGAATCTAGGGATTTCTAGCATATTGCTTCGCTTTTTTTCAAGTTAAGGGGTCACGAAAAAGCTAATACTACCTTTTTGTTCGAATCATTAATAGTTCTGTACAAGTCTTCAATATGATCCCTCTGAATCCATTTCTCCTCCTCATGAGATTTCGCCTCATCCTCTCTAACTTTGTCTTGCTCATCCAAAACTTTGCTGAATTCATTGTTGAGATTCATCAGTCTGCTCCTCAATTTTTTGACGGCTAGGCTTAACGCAAGATGCCACAAGGAAGGAAGATAAATTTTATACATAGTGTGTGTCTGTCGTAACTGGGAAAAAATCTTTCGCTTTTTTGCAGGATATGTCAAGTTTAAACACCAATTACCGACTAACTACTAGAAAACAACGATTTTAAAAAACTTGAAAATTTCTGTTTCAATTGAAACACAGATTTCTTTCATTTATCAAAAAAAAAACGATTCTTCTACTGATTGTGCTATAAAGAATTCGAAAATTGGGACGAAAACAGTAAGAATTTTCCCTGATAATATATATTGCTCATTGATTACCAATTTGAAACGTAGCATGGATTTTTACAGTTTATCGTGGGAGTGCAGGTCTATCAGCAGTTTTTAACGTGAGACGTTGAATGTTTCAAAATTTCAGTTTGTTTTTTTCCCTCAAACCTAACTAAATATACATGAATTTCCCCAAATAGTAGCTTGTGTACTGAGTACATGAAAGCTTCTAGTGATTACATTTTCTCAAGAACCCTCATATTTTGAGAATTTTTTGGACGATGGTAATCCTGAAATACCGATTGGCGTATTTTTGTTCTTTTTAAAATCTTGTGAGTGAATTGTCACAATAGAATGTAGTTAGAAACTCTTGGAAATAGTGCTTTTTAGATTTTTCAATATGATTAACGACTGAAATCAAAATTGAGAAACATTTCCGTTTCACAGAAAACTGTAAAATTTCAAAATTTTTAAATTATCGATGAAACGATTTCTTGTGAATAAAAAGTAATAGCTAAGGTAAATCTGATTCACTCCGGATAGTTTCATTCAGGTAGATTATTTTTTCGCAGAATCAAAAATGCTAAACATATAGTAGTTCAAGATTTTCTGTTTCAGTGAACAAATGAACATTCAAGGAAACTGTTCCTGCTCGATTCGTTTTTACTTTTTGGAAATGTACAAACTATACGAACATCAGACTTTAGCATAATTTCCCTAATTTTCAATTACAGTTAAGGCAGTACGCTCCATCTTACTGTAAGGGCCTTTGAGTGAGAACATTAGAAAATAGGGTTGGTCACAATCACCACAATTTATAAATAGATACATACTTCGTACACATATGAATAAAATCAACGCGACAGTTCCGAAACGGAAAATTAATGTTGGAATTATCACTTGAATATTTCTGTTTCTTCTGAAACATACATATTGTCGTTCAGCAGAGAATAACAATAATTCTTCCGATCTGTAATGCTCATATCCAATCTCAACACAATTTCTGTTGTTTCCAATTATTGTTTAGTACAGTGCCTAGTCTTTCCAATCTTACTGTAAGTACCGTTGAGCTTGAACAATGGGAATGAGATACAGTACCGCTCAAGATGTTGCAAGTTTGGGCGACAGGGAAAAAAATGTCAATTCTGAGGTTCTGGCACAGCAGTGCCAAATTTTATTATCCCGTGTGCAATTTTTATGACTTGCGAGCAATGTCTCGATGGTCTACGCTCTAGTTACATCTTCTTTGAAACAGAAAGTTGATCAAAATTAAAATTGTTTTCTGTTGCTGTGATTATGAAAAAGTGATCTCAGAGTTTCAAAAACGCTTTCACGCACACATAATCATAGGTTGCGAAAATGAGGTAGTGCTATGAACGCTGAACCTCATATTGAAATCTGAATAAACAGCCGGATCAGAGAGACAAGGAAGTTAATCAACCAATTAATTGCAAAGTTTTTTTGACAACTAAAAGAAACAATAACGAGAAGTTAAAGAAAGATTACTGTTACAACAGAAACAGTAACATCTTCAAATTTTTCAATTTTCGAGTGATGGGCGTGGTGATGAAACGGAGCTCACTCTGAGAAAAACTACTCACGAAATTCAAACTCATTAAATACAAAACTCAAATTACTGTTGCATATCCATTCAGTTACCTTTTGAAGTGCACTATAAAGCAATCTCCATACACGTTCTCCAAGAAACATATCACTTGCACTGTTGTGTCTTTATACACCATGCAAGCTTCCGGGTAAGTCGTGTCTCAGAAAATTGATACCTCGCAAATTTTAGATTTTTTTCTCAACTTATTTCTGGTAGTGCCACTATTATACTATTCCCATTCCATCTCAAATTCATCAATCAATGCCACATTTTCGATATTTTCACTTCAAAAGACACATGAACTTTTACTGGCCTACGAATTTGTGATTAATTTGATTGCTTCCTTTTTCTGTTTCAATTTTTCAGGTCAGTTAACAAGTGAACCTGATAAATTACTACTAATAGGCCCTGCTTTCTTGAAAATATGACGAATTTGAATTCTTCGGTGCCAGCTGGTTTTAACATCATTCTAAAATCGGAATTTTTCTAATGCAATAATTGCTGATTCACTGGAAACTTTGACAATCTTCACTCGGGTCCAGCTTGTTTTCGCAAGAGTCTAGTTTTCTGGATACACCGTTTACTGAAACAGGAGAAACAAGCCCCATTTCTAATTATGAATCTGAAAGGACCACAAAGGTGTCGCTTTTGTAGTTGACTAAACAGGAGAACTTGAGAACAAAATTAGTGATGAGTATAGAAAGTTTATCATAAAAAAATACTCACCAAAATTGAAAACCGATTACTGTTTCAAATGAAACAGTAAAAATTTTTGAAGTTGACGGAGTTGATAATATGATTAGTTCCAAAACCCGTGAAAGTGTTAAGAAAACTAATCGTATTCAGTGTGCGTCAGTTGAAATCCGGAAAACCTCAATAGACTGCCGTTCCGTTAACAGAAATAATAGAGAATCGCAATTTTTACTGCTGCAGAAAAATTGCAAAAATGTTTACATTTGATCAAAACTAATTTAGTTGGTTTTCTTGGAACGCATAGCTAGACTGGGATACTTCGTCAATTCAATTCAAAGGCACACTATTACATTTTCCTGGTCACTGAAGCTGTTATTAATCTTCTTACAACCCATTGGTTCAGCAAATTTTAAATTTTGCTGAAGCCCAAGTATGTTGACGCTATACTAATAGAGCTGAATCTGATATGCTATGCGATCAAATTTTGCTTATTTCTGACAAATAATCAGCCCAAAAACTGCGTTGGCGTCAAAGAAGCCCGCAACCAAAAATCATTGACACGCTGAGGCAAAAGTGCATAAAATCTCGAAGAATTTGCCGCGAGAACCTCTAAGGTACTAGTTGTTTCCCGTTCTTACTCATTATAATACTAGAGTTGTTGATGGTGATCAAAAATTCTATTTTTTCAGATCTAGTATTCACCGAGAACTTTTTTCTTCTTGTTCGAAAAGAATACTGTGACATTAATATGCGGATGAAATATTGCATTTCTCTGGTGAATCAAAAATTAACGCTTCAAGTGAAACGGAAGTTTTTGACTCTTGTGATGCCGTCGTTAGTGTGATATTTCAGTGATACAAAATACTGATTTTTCGATCCGAAAAAAATTACTGTTTCCCACTTCAAGTTTCATACTCGATCCCGATTTTATTTTGATTAGTACTATACACACAAGACTAAACCGGATTGTCCGCAATTTATCGTGAGTGTGCTAAACATTATAATGAACCACGTCTTCAGATGACGTCGTAGGCACCTCACTTTTTATTTTTTCAATATTCTTGATTTTTAATTTTATACAATATTCTTCCAGAGTGCACAAACTGCTAAGTTATCCGACTTGGGAACGGGTTTTTTTTTCACATCAGAATCTGATAATTTCATCTCCAACATCTCTGATGTCTGCGCTCTTTTCCAACACTCTCTCCAAGTCTTGAATCTTTTCTAGAAGTTTGTGAACCTCATCGTCTTTCTATTTGGCCACATTTTATTGCAGATTTGGAGTTCTCACGCTTGATATAGTATATGATCCAAATCTGAGAAAAAATTCAACACAATGGTCCAAGGAACTCCCTTGTTAGAGCGAACAAACAATAACATTTTTCTTGAAACTGAAAAAATTATGAAATAATTGGTACTGCTCTGTCATTAGATTATCTGGACGTAGTGCAAAAGTTACATAATTTTCGACACAGAAAGTATACTGTTGCTTACACTGTTATGCACAAGTTAACAAAATAGCATTACAGCGATTTACGAAATGTTGATTAAAAGATTAGGTGATTTGATAGATGCAACGGTTTGACTTTTAGAAATCCGATTCTTCTCCAGATTCTGAAACAGAAGATTTCGGAGAGTCGGGGAGAACTATCAACAACTGAATTGCACTCATGCTGAAAACAATTTACAGTTTCATAGTCGAAATAAAAAATTGGAGACAGTTATTTGAATATTACGTTGAAGTAGAATTATGGCGCACTACTGCAAAGAATGGAAGACAAACATCAGATTGACTTAACGAAATCTAAGAAACTTCCAGGTTTGAAACAGCGAAAATAGTAATAAGCCGATTATCAATTACGCAGTAATATAGCAATAGGTCTGAAAAATTGATCTGTTCTAGCTGAAGCAGTTAAAAAATACTGGTGTTTGAACTAAAGTTTACAGTAAAGTGCACTTTCGAAAATGTGACGTTTCGTAACTAGACGATTTGCAACCAGTTGTTTCGCAACTACGTCCGAAAATCTTGGACAGCATTAACATTAGAGTTAACAATATATTGATGTACCCATTTATGATATCATCCATTTCCAAAAGTTTACTTTGTGTTTAGTGTACTTTGTGTTTTGACCGACTATTCTTTTGTGGATTCTCACAGTTTTGAAAATGAAAATTGCGAACGGTCACTTTAGCAAAATACACTCGCAAAATAGACATGATTTGCAAAATTTCACAGTTGCGAATTTTCACGTTTAGAAATGTCGCCGAGCCCCCAAGCATATCGCTAAAAATTTTGATAGTTGAATTAAATTCGAGATGAGAAACAGTCAAATTGCCATAACTTTCGGAGAAGACCTATCAAAGGATCAGACGCTTATAGTTCTAAACTTAACAATGTAGAGCTGGAGTATTAACGTTCGATTGTTTGCATGTCAACTTATTTCACGCTTATGGAGTCACAAAGCAACAATGACACATTCAAAACTCAAATCATCATGAAAACACTAGTTGGGTTTTTGAACTTTATCATTGACATTTAAAATAGGTAAGATATGTTTTTCTGCATCCTCCCAACAAGGATTTCAAAAAATAGCGGCTGTCATTTGAGATCGTAAAGCTTGAGCAACTATTTATTGAGAATGGTGTGAGCTAATCTAGGCCTGGATATCATCGGAATTAACCTTGTGACACGATTCAGTTTTCAAGAAGACAACTATAAACTGCCGAATTGTCTTATTTGCATCAGTCGCCAACAACGATATCTCACCACGAAGAACCTACAGTAATTTAATGGAACATTGCCCTTTTCCAAAACGGTTTTTCTTTCGGTTTTTTTTTTCAATTTTCTTGAAGTTTTCAGCCATTTTCTTGATAAAATGGGACTTTTAAGCATGGTTGTTTTGTAATTTTTGAAATTTTTCAAGAGAAATCGTTTGAAAATTGTGGGAAACGGAAAAATTAATTTAAAAAAAAATTATTCGTTTTTCGACGTGTGAGGTCATATTGTCGGGCGCAACTGACATTCATTTAGATTACTAGAATTTACTAACACAAGAATAAAAAAATACTCTTCGTAATCAAATTATCAAAGTTTCTTTTTTTAGTATTGCCCAGTAGCCACATTATACTTATTATTTACGGCTTTATTTTGATTTTAGGCATTGATGTTTGAAACAGTTAAAAAGCTTCTGGGATCGAAGAAGTTAAGATATTTTTACGTCTTTGATGAAACTCGGTTCTTACTGTAGTCCTTTTCATCTAAAAATCATAAAATTGTTCAAAACTTATTATCGGTTGAACAATAGTCAACTCGTCCTTTAAAAAAACTTAGACTGAGATTTTTATGTTTATGAGCACAGATAAAGTTCGACAACTAGCGAGGAAAGGAGAATGCACATACGGGAAAATGTTTTAAATGGGTGGATTCTGAAAAAAAGGGCTCTATATTGATACCAAGATGAGAAGATTCGAACCATTTTGAGTCAAGATATGGTCGAAATAAGCTGCGAAGGGTATGCTAGAGAGCGTAGGGGGAATAACAGTGGGTGTCTTTATCAAAAAATAAAATTTTGATGAAACAGAATTATAAGAAAAAATAATTCTTTTTAATTTCAAGATCATCTCGCTTAAAGCATTTTGAGCTATATAAGTGTAAGCTGTTGAACAGAAATACATATATCCAAAATATGTTCTTATCAATGTGAAACAGAAATTTCGGTTTCTGAAAATTTTGATGTTCAGGGATTCGCGGACCTCGTAGTAGTGGATAGTCTGTTTTGGATCCTAGAAAAAATAAGATATTGATTAAAAACAAGATGAAGAGATTTGAAGTATTTTGAGGGGAGATATGTTATGTAATTTGCTTTGAAGGTGCCTAGGAGTTTTGGTTTTTTTGAAAATTGTACATTGTAGCAAAACTGAAATATGGAGTAAATTATCAACCTGTTGATGTCCGGATGAAGAAATATGAAGCATTTTTAGCAGGTATATGATAGAAATACATTACTTTGTTATCAGCGACTTCCAGGAGAGCCCTGGCTTGACTTGAAAACCTCTAGGAATGTTAGCTTGTTCTGAAAAATTTGCTGATTCAAAGAATTAGGTTGTTTAGAAAATTATCTATCTAGCCATACTAAGATCACAAAGTTTGGAACATTATGAAAAGAGACACGATCGTGTATTAAACAGGGAAATATTCGAAATATATTCTTGTCAGTGTGAAACAGAAATTTAGGTTTCTGAAAACTTTGATGTTCAGGGATTCTTGTAGCACTGGATATTCTGTTCTTGGATCCTAGAAATTGATTAAAATCAAGATGAAGAGGTTTGAAGCATTTTGAAGGGAGATATGTTATGTAATTATGTGGCAGTAATTATGGTGGTGTTCCAAGAAATCGCTGACTTGATTTTGAAGGTGCCTAGGAGTTTTGTTATTTTCTGAAAGTTGTACATTGTAGCGAAACTGACGTTAAAATGTTGAGAAAAAATAGCTATATGTTGATATCTAGATGAAGAAATGTGAAGCATTTTCAGCAGATTTATGATTTAAATATACTACTTTGATATCAGCGACTTCCAGAAGAGCTTCGGCTTGCTTTGAGTGTGTCTAGCCTTGAGAATGTTATTCTCAGAAAAAATTGCTGGTTTAATGAATTATGATGGATGCGAAACAGAAAGATTTTGTTCTTTTCGTGGATTTGAGAAATTTCAAAAATTGACAATGCTGCATAGTGAAACTAAGCTTTTTGATGGATTCTGTCTGGAAAGAGTTCATTATAGATACAAAAGACAAGGTAAGTTGAATAATTTCAAGCAAAATTATGATCGAAAATTATTTTCGAGTCTGTGAAAAATCACCGTTTCCATGACAGTATGCTGTAGTGAACATTTTCCGCAATTCCGTTCCCTGGAAAAAAGAAGAAAAATGAAAATTGGTAGGTAATCAAGAGAACACAAACACTACCAAAATCATCGAAATATTAAAATTCTGTGAATGCTAATGTAGTCAGAACATCTTATGGATTTACAATCATTACAGTTCGTATCGAAGGACTTTGGCTTTTTGGTACAGTAAATCCAACTTCTTTGATTTTTCCAGTATTTCATAAACTACTGCATGGAATAATTGTCTCACAGCCATAAATTCTTTGATATGAGAAAATGTTGAAACAGAAAAAAATGTTCTCAAATTTCTCAAAATTTACTGTTTCTATCGGCTACTAGATTTTTTGAAAGGTTCACACTTTATTATAACAATGAGAGAACACCATAAACGAAAGGCCACCTACTGCATTGAATAATTGTCCCACAGCCATAAATTCTTTGTGAAACAGAAATGTTTTACTAAAATTTAGGATTCCAATTTTTGATGTGAACACAGGCAATAAAGGGAAAGAGCATTGGAAATGACGTCACTTTGTTTACAACTCCCCCCCCCTCCATTTAATTTTCTCTTTCTCCACCCTATTAGCACGTGTTCAGTACCCTCTTTCTGTTCTTAGAACTCTAGGGGACGCGAAATTTTGTTAAATCTACTTGGAGTGTCCAAGTATTTATTCAAGTACGAAACCCAATATGGGGAGCACATTTAATGTTACCCAAATATTCATCAACATTCTTAAATCCTATGACACAAAATTCGTTTAATATTCAGGCATTCAAAATTTTAATTATCCGTTTCACTCTTGAAATCGTCTGATATTCCTTTCTTGAGTTTCAACACTACGTCTACGATTTTTTGTTCTTCAGAGTAAGATTTTAGCCATAAGACATAAAAATTAATGACATAGATAAGAAAACTTTAAAAAAATCTACTCACACAGTATCATTGGTTTGATTGAAATTCACAACATAACATTGTTTTTTAAAACAGAAAAAGTTAGGTATCATTAGTTTTTTCTTTCCGTACCACGAAATTCACACTTATTATTTTCTGTTCCGCCTTTCCCAGTGATACTTTTGAACGATTCAGATCTCTAATACAATTTCTCTGTTAGTTAATTTTTCTTTCAATTTTCCAAAACTTGGATTGTATTAAACGATCGTCAGGTTCATGTATGAATAAACTTTAAACAAAATAAAGGTTTCTTAACAAAAATATTGAAATTGGAGGGAATTTGCCACTAGAATTAAAACGGATTTTCTCTTGTTCACATTAGGGAGATTTAAAACAGAAGAACCCGTTTGAGTTTCTTACAACATACCATTCCAATTAGCGTTGAGTACTTTGCTTAGAAAGAAACCCACTTTTGTAAATAGCACATACTATTTCTCTGATGCCGTATTTCAGCCCGCCAGTTCAACCTGACACCTTGTGAGACAAAGTTTGAAACCAAATATTCATGAAAAAAATTAAATCTCTGTTTCAATATAGTTACATCATAGTTGGTTGAGATAAATTTTCAGTAGGAAAGGAACTCTCAGCCGAATTTGCAAATTCATTCTGGAAATCCGTAAGCCTGCTCAAACTATTTTGTACAACAGGATTGAACTGTAGAATGGAATCGACTCCAATACTAGTAAACTTCCAATGTGTAAAACTTCTGAATTTTGAGAAACAGACTTCTTTCATTTTCTATATGCAAGTCAAAAGACACTGCTTGTAGTTTAACGTATTTAGAATGATACAGTTTTAGATTTTCGATGTTTCAGAAAGAATTGTAAAAAATTTTGGACACCATCAAAAATGATTGATCCTTGTCATATGTTTGAGAGAAACAGAAAATTTTAGAGAAAAAATGTGCTTCCAGAGGAGAGCGAAATTTATTTGACGTTGAGGTTTGTCAGGAAGTGATAGCTTCAATATTATTTATATCTTTTCATGTTCATAACATCAGAATCTGAAGAAATAGGAAAATGATTGTGAAAATAATAAACCAAACATTCTACAGAAAGTTACTGTTCCCATCGTTTAAAAAATACCGAACTTCTTATGCGATAATTCTAGATGTACAACATATGCATGTGTTATTAACCAAGTCAAGATTACAATCCATGTGTGGAACATTTAGCCGCAATTGTAATAATTTTTGACTTTTGGGATTCATGATGAAAATTTCCTAAAGTTGAGAAGTCGACATTAAAAATTATACATCCCCCACAAGAATCATACTCCTCTGAAACAGTAACCTTCATACGTTGTGTTTAGAGAATGGATAAAAGAGCAGATCTATTAATAATCTATAAGACTACTCCAGTCTTAGAGATTAGCTTTGAAATGCCAGTTTTATTCTAATAATGTCATTATCCCAGACGAGTGTTTCAATAGTTAAAAGTTTTTTGAAACCGAAAAAAATTGACAAGTAAATTTCAAAGATCTTGTTTTGTTGTCAGAATGAAACATGCGATTTCGGTTTCTTAAAATTGTGATATTCAGATGTGAGGACCTTATAATAGTAATCACGATGTTTATAGATCTCTGAATTAAAACATTGTTTTCGACTGATACCAAAATCATAGACTTTGAAGGATTGTGAAGTTTTTTCCGAAATTCCACAACCCTTAAAACAAGCTTTTGTCAAAGCATACCAAGACCATTGAGTTTGGTAAGTGTTATGCTGGGATCCTATAGAATCCACAAAAAAATATAGAGATTTCAGAGAAATTCTTTCAAAGTGGTTTCATGGTTATGAAAAAGACTCATGAACAAGCTATCTCAACTTCGTATTACGATCTCGATAGGTGACGGAGTGAATACGCGTAATGACTGAAGGATAATATATTTAAAATAGCTGTAACGGAAGTGAAACAGAATTATTTTGTTATTTTCTGAGGTTTTGAGAAATTCTGACATTTGACGTAATGTTGGTTTTGATAAGCTGAAAAACGTGTAAAAAGTTTATGAGTTTGCTACGAAATGAAAACAACTCTTGATTAATGACAGTATCAAGAAATTCAGAACAGTTCGAGCAGAATAGCGATCAAAAGTTCTTTGGTGATTTTGCAAAATCACTGATTCAATATCAGTTCAATTTTCTTATCATCAGTCTTAAGCAGTGGACGTTCTACTAGCGCTCCTCAAAACAATGACAATAGAAAAAAGTCTTGGGCTCGAGAATGAGTATGAAAACATTGAATAAAAGTTGAAATGGAAACGACACAGATTATTTTTGAGAATCGGATGGATGTTCAGAAACCTTCAAAACTTCATAATACAGGGTGAACGATAATTATTGATACAACTTCATAAGACTATAAAAACCGACCCCAGCGTCCAATTTATTCAAAATGTGGTCAGTATATTTATGAAACGCATGACTTTGTTGTGCCAAATTTTCACGAAGTATTTTTGAGTTTGAGGCAAATTATGATACCTAACGCCCGCGCGCTCGAGTCCTCCTCGGCACGCGCGCTTTCGACGAAACACGGTCCCCTAACTTTTGAATAAATCACTCAAACAGTTAGATTTTTTGTACAATATATTAGCAAATATTTTAAACTAATGTCAAATCAAATTCAACACTTTTCATATATTGCCCATCTCGATATGAGCTGATACCTTCAAGTACTTTTCTCTTCAAAAGTTGATTTTAATCTCATATAAATCATTTTAATGGTTTTTAGCAGGTATATGAATGGGATTCAACTACTTTATTATGATTTTTGTGTTTAAGGAATAAATTCAAATGTTTTTCACTAAAAATTCCAAACTTTGAACCAAAGGAGTTCCATCTACTGACAAAAAACATAACATTTCTGGTGGAATGAGCGGTTTTGCTCAAGAGCACCCTGGAACACTAATTGAGAGTGAAATTGAATGTGATGTATATAAATATAAAACTCAAGTATTTTTTTCATAGTGAGTCCATTTTTAGCCATTGATAAAGTCTTGACCAAGACCTATGACAGTTTTGATATTGCTTGCTGACGTTTTCAGTGGTAGCGTGCCGGAGAAGATGGGTGAAAATGAAATTTCAAAAATACGCATTTTTCGTCGATAATAGGAGCTAGTCATTTTGAATACCAAATAGTAATATTGTTTTCTTTGACGTACATAACTTTCAAAAAACCAACTAATCTACACTTCCTTTCAGAAGCTCTTTTTTGAAAAACTTCAGTTTTTAAGCCGATTGCAATAATGAAGCGTTAGGAGAGAAGGAGGCTTGGAGTTGCCACCTACCGCTAGAATTTGAGAGTTCGAATGATTTTTGATAAAATATGATCAAAAGTATTGTTCTTGTGCCGTCCCAAAAATCTCAAGGGCTGCCAAGACAAACGCGCGTCGGCCTGTCTCAGATTCTCAGGAGGTGGTTGCCAGATACCAAACCATAACTATGCAGCCAGTAGAGGTACAAACTTGAAATTTGGCAGAAATGTTGAACACATTAGTAGGTTGGGAGGATAGTATATATACATATACAAGGAGGGGCCATCCCCTCTTCTCCTGGATAGAGGGGAGCTTCCTCTTATGGGGGAAGCCGGATGAGCTACTGGGGGACCCAATCTCAAATAAAAAAATTTAAAAGAAGAAAGGGCTGATTTCGAAGTTCAAAGTTCAGATTTCAAAGTTCAAAGTTCAGATTTCAAAGTTCAAAGTTCAGATTTCAAAGTTCAAAGTTCAGATTTCAAAGTTCAAAGTTCAGATTAGGTGGAGTTTTCGTTTTTTTCAGCTCATTATCATTCATTCATATTTTTATCGTTTTACTTCCGGTTTACTTCCGGTTGTCAGAAAGTCAAGAAGTCAAAAATCGTTTATTATAGTGAAACAGAGAGCATTATATTTTATCTCGCGATCCCTTGTCTTGGTCAATCTTCAGGATTTTTGGTGGCTTCACAGTCTCATTCTTGATTTTCGGATGGTCTGGAAACAGATAATGAGGGTTTCAACTAATAAAAGATCAAATGTTTACCTCTTTTCGGGACAGTCGTGTCTCTTTTTGGTGTGTATAATGGTGCATATTTTGGTGATGGAGGGAGTGGAGGAGATTGATCCATTGGAATTGGAGCCGGAAATTGGGCGACAGCAGGAGCAGGATCACAGTACATTGAGAGCTTCGAGGATAGTCACCACTCTCGACCAGGAAAAAAAGGTAAGAATGATCAAAAATAACACCTGACGCTGCCTATTACGTATGATGTAACTGCGCTCTACTGCACTGCAGTTATTACGTAAGTAAGTGCGCTCTACCGCACCAGACCTGCATCAAGAGAGGAAAAACGATGCTCCATGTCCAAGATGAGCTCATTCTTCATTTTTGTCGTCGTGCCGAGCGGTCGTATTTTTTGGGAGCTCTCGTTTCCCTTCATTTTTCAGTATTTTCTGTACGTTTTCCCTACTTTCCCGTCTTTTTTCCTCTTTGTACTGGTTTTTATGGTGTTTTTACAGATATAACTTACCATGTCCAACGCTTATGCACCACAACCAGAAACCAAGTCTCCCCCCTCCGACCATATCAGGTCAGCAGAGAAGAGGAGGGGAGAGGATACTGTAGTCGAACCGAAGAAGATCAAGATTGAGGAGGCGGTTAGAGGAATGAAGAGAGCTGCCGTGGAAGAAGCAGTCAACCCCAGACGTCTGAAGAAACCAAGACAGGATCTAGAAGTGAAGGAGCAACCACCAGGCCGAAAGAAGACGAGACGTCAGAGACGTCAGAATGGAAACATCAGAAAGCAAGGTAAGTGGAAAGAGTGGGGTATGCGGTAGTTTTTAATTTTTCTTACAGGTGGTGGCGGATCTGATCAACAGTATTTCAAGAGGAGACACAAATTCCCAACACCAAAAGAACAGGCATACTTTGAAAAGTATACTGTTATTTCCGAGACCCCGACTTTTCAAAGACAGAATCCCGCCTATGTGGCTCTCGAACACCCAATCCGAATTCAATTCAGACGGCTATCCGAAATCCCGGAAGGCCGTCCTCTTCATGTACACGTAGCCAAATTAATCGATATACTAATCAGAGGCTCAATTCAACAAACAAATGGCTCTTTGGATAAGACCCAATACTGGCTTCAGTAAGTTTGATGATTTCTAAAAAAATCAAAACGTCATTTATTTTCAGACTCAACCATAAAGGATACATTGAGCATGATGGCTGGTTCGTTTCCCACAAGACCCACTCACACGTCGATGGAAACGTCGTCATGCGACAACTAGCCAGACACATGCAGTCCAACAAGGAAATCCAACTAGATGAAGGATTTAGCGTCGCCATGAATGTGTTCAAAGACCAAAAATACAATCGCAAGGGCCGAGGAACTGTGCGCTCTACTAAAATCCCAAATGCATTGATGGTAAGATTCGAAAGCGGTAATAACCGCTAATCTAATTGTTTTTTTTTCAGGCACACAATTTCGGCGTCTCACACAACAGGATTTACGGCCCCTCTCACTGTATGGCAAAGGCCATAGCTTTAGGAAAATTAGAGTCTGACAGAAATAGATGTGAAGATAGGGCGGAGAAGAAGGAGATAGCCGGAAAGATACACTACTTGACTCAACAAGCGGTAAGGAAAAAATCAAGTCGAACTTGTAATTAATCATTTTTCAGCTCTCCCAAGAATATCGCAGTGCTAAGCAAATGGAGGAGGCCATCAAAATCATCAATCTAACCAACATCAAATTGGATCAACCTGAGCATGGTCGTAAGGATCTGGAAAAATTCGCCGCTGCTCTCCCCGATTATCAGATAATCCTCTGGAGTGTTGACGGTACCAACACTGCACCTGTAGAAGTAGCCAAGTACAACCCCAATGGCTCAGGCTTCATTGGGCTCCTCTACCACCAGGAGCACTATGAATATGTAACACATATCAAAGGTCAAAAATCCGCCTAGTAAGTTTAAAGGTTTTACAAATCAATTTTAATTCTATGTTTTTCAGCTTCTGCCACAAATGCTCCAAATTCGTTCTGAGCAAAAACCATAATAAGCAATGCAAAGCCAAATGCCGTCGTTGCGGCTTCCTCGACTGTCAACCTGACTACAAGAACATCTACTGCGACAAATGCAACATATACTTCCGGTCACAGAAATGCTACGATAATCACCTGAAACCTACATCGGGCCACGCAAAACCATATTGTGAAAATTATGAAAAGTAAGTTTAGCGATTTTGAAAAAAAATCTAATCCAATACCTCTTCCAGATGTAAAAAATGTTACCAAATTAGTCGCACCGAAAAGAGCTGTGGCTACAAACACCGATGTTACGCGGAAAAATACTGCCCGGTGTGCAAGGAAATGCAGACGACGGACCACGAATGCAAACACGCCCTCCCAACTGACAAACAAAAGGAGAAGACAAGGAAAGACCAGGAAAATTGGCGTATCTGTGTCTACGACGTTGAGAGTGTTGTTGTTTCATCAGGCACATACCGAGGTCACGTAGAGAGAGGTCCAAAACACGAACCAAACCTCATCTGCGCTCAATTCTTCTGCAACAAATGCCGAGGAGAAGACTGTGCCGAATGTGGGCCGGAACTCAAATTCAGCTACGAGGACTCCGTACCACTACCACCCCCTCCCCCAGCCGTCAAGCCCTTTGGATATGTTGAAGAGCGCAACACACCATTGGCTCGTTTTTCAAAGTTTTTGCTGACGGATGGCAGGGCTAACAAGGCCTACATCATCGCCCATAATGGAGGAAGGTACGATCACGTCATGGTGCTGGGAGAACTGGATCGACAAGGAGGAATCGCTAGACAAGACCCAAACATCACTCTGAGAGGCAACACCATCATCTCCGCTACATTTACTCTCGGCAAGCAAGTTCTCAACTTCCGGGACTCGCTCAACTTCATCACGATGCCTCTCTCAAAGATGCCAGCAGCCTTTGGCTTGGAGGACGAAGCCAAGGGATTCTTCCCATACCTTTACAATCATCCGGACAACTATGGGAAGAAGCTGGACACCCTCCCCGATAAGGATTACTACAGCCCCCACACCATGGTGCCAGAAACAAGAAAGGAGTTCGATAAGTGGTACGGGGAGGAGTATAGAAATGGTTTCGAACTTCATCGGGAGATGCTCAAATACTGTCGCTCGGATGTCAGGATTCTAATGAAGACACTCATTGCCTTCATCGATGTAAGTCTTGTGTGTATAGAAAAAAGAAGAAAAAAAGAAAGAAAAAAAAGAAGAAGAAAAAGAAAAAAGTAGAAGAAAACAAAAACCCAAAAACCCAATACCAACATAAAAACGCCTGACGGCAAGGAGCCCCAGCGCAAAGCTGGGGTGAGTGCCGACACTTGTTAATTTGGTCATTTTTTTCAGATGTGTGAAGCGACATTCAACGGCTGGAATCCCATTGTCAACGGGATAACCCTGGCCTCGTACGTCATGTTTGTGCTTAAGCACGAATATATCAAGGATGGAGACGTTGGATATGTTCCAGAGGGTGGATATGGAAAGGACAAGAACTCGACGATAGCCCTGAAGTACATCCAATGGCTCCAGAAGAAGGATCCTTCTCTCGATCTCCAATACCATCTGAAGGGAGGAGAGAAGATGATCAAGGCTTGCGGACATGCATACCATGCCGATGCATACGATGAAGCCACCAAGACAGTCTACGAAGTGAATGGATGCGTCTGGCATGGATGTGATAGATGCTACCCCAACCAAGATATGCCAACCCGCCAAGATCCATCCATCACATATGCAACACTCCGCCAAAGAACTGAGGAGCGCGCCGCCAACATCAAGAAAGCCGGATACAACATCATTTCCGTGAGGGAGTGCGAAATCAACAAGATGCTTAACCGGGATCCCATCATGAAAAAATTCTTTAAGCTTGTAAGTTGCTTCAGTGTTTTTGAACTATAATAATTTCTATCCTTTCAGAACAAGTACAATCGCCGTCTCCAACCTCGCGAAGCACTCTGTGGAGGACGCACCCAAGTTTTTAGATCTGGTGCTATACAAGACGATCAGTACCAACTGGACTATTTAGACTTTGTGAGCATGTATCCATATCTGAATGCCGGTGGTACAGCCTATCCTCGTGGAAATCCGATAGCCATGTGCTCGAATTTCCCGAGTATAGATGCTCCCTGCCCCCTTCGGGGACTTGTCTTTTGCGACGTCCTTCCCAATCCCAATGCCGAGATGGGATATCTGCCTTCTAAAATCAAGGACAAGCTCATGTTCGTCCTTTGCCGCACCTGCGGCGACAATCAAAATATCAAAGGACACTGCACCCATAATAAGATCTCAGAGCGCTTCCTAACAGGCGTTTGGTGCACCGATGAGCTCAACAAAGCAGTCGCGAAGGGATACAAGATTCTCAAGTACCATGAAATCTGGTACTGGGAAGACAAGGACTGGGTTGCCGGAGGCTTCTTTGCCGATTACATCAAACCTCTGCTAGCCCTCAAACATCAAGCCACCGGATGGCCACGAGATGGGATGACTGACCAAGAGAAGGAGGAGTATGCAGCCAACATCGAGAAGCAAGATGGAGTAACCCTGGATAGGAGTAAGATCAAGAAGAACCCGGCACTCCGAAACCTCACCAAGATCTTCCTCAACTCGGCATGGGGCAAATTCGCTCAGAATCCCATCATGTCAGAGCACAAATTTATTCAAAAGTCTGATGCCCTCACCCTCACCAACTTTTTCAACGACCCCCGCTATGAACCAACATCCATGGCGGACTATGGTGAGGACAAGCTCATCATATCACGGAAGCCCAAAAAGGAAACAGTCGATACCTCAGCCTTTACCAATCTGGCCATTGCCGCTGTCACAACATCAGCTGCCAGGCTCAAACTGACTGAGGCTATCGAAAAAGTAGGAGTGGAAAACATGGTTTACTGTGGTAAGAATATCATATTTCCCAAGACCAACGTCTAACTTTAATTTTATTTCAGATACAGACTCGATCATCTTCCAGCGACTTAGAGGAACGGACCCAGCAAAGGAGATGATGGGGGATCAGTTGGGAGGCCTGACCAACGAGATACCCAACGGAAAGAAGCTTGTGGAAGTTGTCGCTATGGCGCCAAAGGTCTACGCCTTGAAGATGAAGACGGAGGATGGAGAGGAATCGCACAGCGTGAAGGCGAAAGGAGTTTCGTTGAAGAGTGGCAACGCATCGAAGATTAACTTTAACACCATGAAGGACTGTATGGCCAAGTTCAACGACCCCAAAAACATCGGGGATGCTCACCTATATGCTGACATGCTCAACTTTCACCGAGGAGACAACCCGCTAGCAGGAATCTGGACCAGCAACATTAAGAAACGACTAGCCCCGAGCATGGATAAGGGGCATTACGACGGATGCGTCGTCACCCCATATGGCCAGAGACAAGATACATGCCTTTTAATTGATGACTATTATTTTTAAATTGTGATTACCTTATACCGTCAACCCAATATTTTATGTAACTTTTACCTCTCCTGATCTAATGTATCACATCTCTATAATTTTACCTGTGCCCTCAATTACTTCTTTTTATGTCTTTTTCTCATTATGTAACTTTTACCTCTCCTGATCTAATGTATCACATCTCCATAGCTATTCTTATAATTTTACTTGTGCCCTCAATTACTTCTTTTTATGTCAATACTTCTTTTATGTCTTTTTCTCATGTCCTTGTCTGGATTTCACGATTAAACATCGTAAATAAATACCGGTTAATAAACGTGTACATACGAACAACTCTCTGAAGAACAAGAAGACGAAGAAGAAGAAGAAGAGAAGAAAACCCAAAACAAAAACACAACACATAGACAGGGAGACTAACGAGGCCCAGCAAAAAGCTGGGTTGAGGTGACTCCAAGAGAGGCAGGTATAGGTTGAGCTATATGGATAGGGGTCCGATAGAAGAGAAGGGGCCCTACGCCGCACTTGTTGTGTGGCTCCAGGAGCCCCTTGGGGCTTTTGATGTTGATATTGGGTGTATCAGCATATGTATTGGCACCCATACCATAGGTATCAGTGCCCCTCTTAGTGTATGTATGCCTGTTTTCACAGGGTTCTAAGGCCTATATCATAGTTATTGACACCCATACCATAGGTATCAGGGTGTATATGAGAGTATGTATGCCTTGATATCAAAGTATGCATGCCTAATGGTACTGATATTAGAGCCGGGGTCTCAGATTTTTCTGGTCCGAGTAGACTCGTAAGGACGTCATGTACATTTTCAAACTCCTTTTTACACGTTGAAACGTGTCTCGGATGTGTTTTTACCCTCTTAATAATGCCCCATAAATGTCATAGACATTCTTAAACTCGTTTTCACACGTTCTAATGACCCAGCTCCTTGTCGGGCACCCACTTCAGAGGGGTGCCCACGGTCGTGAAGCGGACGGCTGACCTTCTCTAGGTCCTATGATAATGGACTCTGGCCCCTGGATAGGAACTCCGAGAGCCTGAAGGAGAGAGTGTATAGGACGAAGAGACGCAGGCACTGAGGACAGGCAGGTAAAGGGGCTAGGGCGATCCGAACTCTGGGAGAAAAGGCATAGTATCAGTGTAGGGTGCATGGACTTAGAAAAGGAAAGGGGCTGCTCAGGCAGCCTATAGAGAAAAACCCCAGAACAAAAACACAACACATAGCCAAGGAGACTGACGATGCCCAGCAAAAAGCTGGGTTGAGGAGGCTCCAAGAGATACATGTATAGGTTGAGCTATATGGATAGGGGTCCGATAGAGGAGAGGGGCCCTACGCCACACTTGTTGTGTGGCTCCAGGTACCCCCTTAGGGCTTTGGTGCTGGTATTAGGGTCTTGACCTCTGATTTCTGCCTTCAGGGGTGCTCGTAAGAGCGCTATGTACATTGTTAAAACTATTTTTACACGTTGAAACGAGTATCGGATGTGTTTTTACCCTCTTAACAATGTCACATAAATGTCCGGGACATTTCTAAACGCGTTTTTGCACGTCTTCAGGAAACCCAGAGAAAAGCTTCGTAGGACCTATTCCTTGGGCAGGAGGCGCTGTGGTTTCTGATGCTAGGTTCTAGGGGGTGGCCTAGTGCATATGCATCCTAGGCCATCACCAGAAACTCGGCCAGCAGAGGCAGCAGCCACACACACACACACACACACACACACACACACACACACACACACACACACACACACACACACACACACACACACACACACACACACACACACACACACACACACACACACACACACACACACACACACACACACACACATAGTGGTGGTGGCGGTGGCCTATGACTAGCATGATGACCGGTCCACACATAACGGTGGTGGACAAACAGACGTACAGACACAAGAGGTCACATAGACAGAGGGATAGACAGTATGTATGTGAGACACAAACACCCAAGAATACAGACAACAGATAACCCTAGCGACCAACTGATTCCCATCACAAAGAAGGGATGAGGGGTCGATCTTAGGCATGGGCAGCCATTGCCACACTTGTTGTGGGGCTCCAGGCTTCCCATGAGTGGTTTTGCTGTTGGTTATTGGGTTGTTGACTTGTCTTCAGGAGTTTTCAATGCATCAGACTTCTGTGATTTAGTGCCTTCTCAGCTTGATACTATGAGGTGCCTCATGAGGCTCCTCGTTTATGTGTGAGACTCCGAGAGGGTCCCCACACATATTTTCAGTATGTCTGAGAAAGGACAAGAGATCATTAATACGCTGGTCGTAAGGGCCTCAAAGGTCTCGGACTCAAAGCCTATGGCTTTGATCACAAAAAAAAATAGTAGAAAAAATAGAACACAAAGAAAAACATACCAACATATAGCCCAGAGACCAACTGAGCCCATCAAAAAGATGGGTGAGGGGGCTCATCATATACATGGGTACCCCTACACCACACTTGTTGTGTGGCTCCAGGCTCCCCATACCTGGTTTTTGTGTTGTGTAGTAGTGATTGTATGTGTTTTCACAAAGGCTAATTTGGTTCTGTAGACAGGTTTATTGGTTAGATAGACATAAATATATAAGCGTACATACAGAAAACAATTAAACAGTAGGGCCGGCTCCTTTGCCGCCGCACCTGAAAAAACTTTATGAATTAAGAGCCCCTTGAATGAACAATCCTTACCTCAGTTACAAGTTCCACTTCTTACAGTACAAACGGTATTCGATTGGGACCCCTCCTCTCCCTCTTCTCTTGGGCGGACCATCTTCCTTCTCGACTTCTTTTGTGGGCTCCTCCTTACTACCCTTGTCTTTCTCATCATCCTTCTTGTCTTGTTCGGTTTTTTCGTCGGATTTCTTCTTCTCCTCATCCCCTTGAACGGTTTTTTCGTCGGATTCCTTCTTCTTTTCCTTTTCATCTCGAACGGGCTTTTCTTGAGTCTTCTCTTCGATACTATCGTCCGGATCCGTTCCTCTCGCATGCCTCAAACCTGTGACATCGAATGAAGCACGAATAATTGTCTTCAGCTGCTCCCTGCTGAGTTTGTATAGTAATTTTCGGACGACTCGTGCGTCATTGCAAAGAGACAGAGTTGTCAGCAGGGGCCGGATAGGTCTCAGGATGACTAGCTCCTCATCATAGAAACCTACCTTGTCGGTGTGTATGATGTTTACGACAATCTCGACGAGGATGCCAATCTCCTTAGTGGTGGCTTCTGTGAGAGCAGATTTCTTGGCTCTCATAACAGAACGCAAAAAGTCATAATGACGGAGAAGCCGGGCAGCCATAATGAAATGTGAAAAAAATGTCCTGACGGTCCCCTTATATACTTTTTCATAAGCTTGAGTAAGATAGACGAGAGAGTAAAAAGGTACCGAGACGCAGAGAGAATATGACGTTAGGGGAAAAGTGAGAGAGTATTGGGAGCATGGAGGGTATCAGAGAAACAAAATGTCTCGACAAAAATGACTATTTTGTCGAGGAGGAAGATCTGATTTCAACGTTGATGACTGGACAGCTTAGTCTTGTCGAGCGATAAAAAAGACCTCAAAAAATCAATTGGGTTGTAGGTGTATCTTCTTCTTATCTCTAAGGAGTTTTCCATGCATAAGACTTCTGTGATTTCTAACGTACTCCACAACATACATATCATATAATATGTCTCCATACACCACATCCACAGGTCTCATACCAATACTACGATAGACTGTGTAACATATAGCCTTTACCCCCTTCTATACTCGCACACCCTCATTTATCCGAACACACAGACAAAAAACACAGAAAACCTTCATTTATTAGAAAAAAAAGGCCGAAAACCTAAGTAAACAACCAATAGTAGGTTGGGAGGAGGTGGTTTCGGGGCGGTGGAAAGGAGGACCTCTTTTCCCCATGTCCCCTCTTCCTCATAAGACAGGCCCCGGATTTATCCTACTCTATTTGCTTTATAGGAAGAAGGAGACAGGCCCCAGATCTATCCTCCCAACCTACTATTGGTTGTTTACTTAGGTTTTCGGCCTTTTTTTTCTAATAAATGAAGGTTTTCTGTGTTTTTTGTCTGTGTGTTCGGATAAATGAGGGTGTGCGAGTATAGAAGGGGGTAAAGGCTATATGTTACACAGTCTATCGTAGTATTGGTATGAGACCTGTGGATGTGGTGTATGGAGACATATTATATGATATGTATGTTGTGGAGTACGTTAGAAATCACAGAAGTCTTATGCATGGAAAACTCCTTAGAGATAAGAAGAAGATACACCTACAACCCAATTGATTTTTTGAGGTCTTTTTTATCGCTCGACAAGACTAAGCTGTCCAGTCATCAACGTTGAAATCAGATCTTCCTCCTCGACAAAATAGTCATTTTTGTCGAGACATTTTGTTTCTCTGATACCCTCCATGCTCCCAATACTCTCTCACTTTTCCCCTAACGTCATATTCTCTCTGCGTCTCGGTACCTTTTTACTCTCTCGTCTATCTTACTCAAGCTTATGAAAAAGTATATAAGGGGACCGTCAGGACATTTTTTTCACATTTCATTATGGCTGCCCGGCTTCTCCGTCATTATGACTTTTTGCGTTCTGTTATGAGAGCCAAGAAATCTGCTCTCACAGAAGCCACCACTAAGGAGATTGGCATCCTCGTCGAGATTGTCGTAAACATCATACACACCGACAAGGTAGGTTTCTATGATGAGGAGCTAGTCATCCTGAGACCTATCCGGC
Organism: Caenorhabditis sinica; assembly: GCA_963932045.1. Taxonomy (NCBI): domain Eukaryota; kingdom Metazoa; phylum Nematoda; class Chromadorea; order Rhabditida; family Rhabditidae; genus Caenorhabditis; species Caenorhabditis sinica. The sequence continues at coordinate 7,291,237 of OZ009940.1, read as the reverse complement.
CCCTGCTGACAACTCTGTCTCTTTGCAATGACGCACGAGTCGCCCGAAAATTACTATACAAACTCAGCAGGGAGCAGCTGAAGACAATTATTCGTGCTTCATTCGATGTCACAGGTTTGAGGCATGCGAGAGGAACGGATCCGGACGATAGTATCGAAGAGAAGACTCAAGAAAAGCCCGTTCGAGATGAAAAGGAAAAGAAGAAGGAATCCGACGAAAAAACCGTTCAAGGGGATGAGGAGAAGAAGAAATCCGACGAAAAAACCGAACAAGACAAGAAGGATGATGAGAAAGACAAGGGTAGTAAGGAGGAGCCCACAAAAGAAGTCGAGAAGGAAGATGGTCCGCCCAAGAGAAGAGGGAGAGGAGGGGTCCCAATCGAATACCGTTTGTACTGTAAGAAGTGGAACTTGTAACTGAGGTAAGGATTGTTCATTCAAGGGGCTCTTAATTCATAAAGTTTTTTCAGGTGCGGCGGCAAAGGAGCCGGCCCTACTGTTTAATTGTTTTCTGTATGTACGCTTATATATTTATGTCTATCTAACCAATAAACCTGTCTACAGAACCAAATTAGCCTTTGTGAAAACACATACAATCACTACTACACAACACAAAAACCAGGTATGGGGAGCCTGGAGCCACACAACAAGTGTGGTGTAGGGGTACCCATGTATATGATGAGCCCCCTCACCCATCTTTTTGATGGGCTCAGTTGGTCTCTGGGCTATATGTTGGTATGTTTTTCTTTGTGTTCTATTTTTTCTACTATTTTTTTTTGTGATCAAAGCCATAGGCTTTGAGTCCGAGACCTTTGAGGCCCTTACGACCAGCGTATTAATGATCTCTTGTCCTTTCTCAGACATACTGAAAATATGTGTGGGGACCCTCTCGGAGTCTCACACATAAACGAGGAGCCTCATGAGGCACCTCATAGTATCAAGCTGAGAAGGCACTAAATCACAGAAGTCTGATGCATTGAAAACTCCTGAAGACAAGTCAACAACCCAATAACCAACAGCAAAACCACTCATGGGAAGCCTGGAGCCCCACAACAAGTGTGGCAATGGCTGCCCATGCCTAAGATCGACCCCTCATCCCTTCTTTGTGATGGGAATCAGTTGGTCGCTAGGGTTATCTGTTGTCTGTATTCTTGGGTGTTTGTGTCTCACATACATACTGTCTATCCCTCTGTCTATGTGACCTCTTGTGTCTGTACGTCTGTTTGTCCACCACCGTTATGTGTGGACCGGTCATCATGCTAGTCATAGGCCACCGCCACCACCACTATGTGTGTGTGTGTGTGTGTGTGTGTGTGTGTGTGTGTGTGTGTGTGTGTGTGTGTGTGTGTGTGTGTGTGTGTGTGTGTGTGTGTGTGTGTGTGTGTGTGTGTGTGTGTGTGTGTGTGTGTGGCTGCTGCCTCTGCTGGCCGAGTTTCTGGTGATGGCCTAGGATGCATATGCACTAGGCCACCCCCTAGAACCTAGCATCAGAAACCACAGCGCCTCCTGCCCAAGGAATAGGTCCTACGAAGCTTTTCTCTGGGTTTCCTGAAGACGTGCAAAAACGCGTTTAGAAATGTCCCGGACATTTATGTGACATTGTTAAGAGGGTAAAAACACATCCGATACTCGTTTCAACGTGTAAAAATAGTTTTAACAATGTACATAGCGCTCTTACGAGCACCCCTGAAGGCAGAAATCAGAGGTCAAGACCCTAATACCAGCACCAAAGCCCTAAGGGGGTACCTGGAGCCACACAACAAGTGTGGCGTAGGGCCCCTCTCCTCTATCGGACCCCTATCCATATAGCTCAACCTATACATGTATCTCTTGGAGCCTCCTCAACCCAGCTTTTTGCTGGGCATCGTCAGTCTCCTTGGCTATGTGTTGTGTTTTTGTTCTGGGGTTTTTCTCTATAGGCTGCCTGAGCAGCCCCTTTCCTTTTCTAAGTCCATGCACCCTACACTGATACTATGCCTTTTCTCCCAGAGTTCGGATCGCCCTAGCCCCTTTACCTGCCTGTCCTCAGTGCCTGCGTCTCTTCGTCCTATACACTCTCTCCTTCAGGCTCTCGGAGTTCCTATCCAGGGGCCAGAGTCCATTATCATAGGACCTAGAGAAGGTCAGCCGTCCGCTTCACGACCGTGGGCACCCCTCTGAAGTGGGTGCCCGACAAGGAGCTGGGTCATTAGAACGTGTGAAAACGAGTTTAAGAATGTCTATGACATTTATGGGGCATTATTAAGAGGGTAAAAACACATCCGAGACACGTTTCAACGTGTAAAAAGGAGTTTGAAAATGTACATGACGTCCTTACGAGTCTACTCGGACCAGAAAAATCTGAGACCCCGGCTCTAATATCAGTACCATTAGGCATGCATACTTTGATATCAAGGCATACATACTCTCATATACACCCTGATACCTATGGTATGGGTGTCAATAACTATGATATAGGCCTTAGAACCCTGTGAAAACAGGCATACATACACTAAGAGGGGCACTGATACCTATGGTATGGGTGCCAATACATATGCTGATACACCCAATATCAACATCAAAAGCCCCAAGGGGCTCCTGGAGCCACACAACAAGTGCGGCGTAGGGCCCCTTCTCTTCTATCGGACCCCTATCCATATAGCTCAACCTATACCTGCCTCTCTTGGAGTCACCTCAACCCAGCTTTTTGCTGGGCCTCGTTAGTCTCCCTGTCTATGTGTTGTGTTTTTGTTTTGGGTTTTCTTCTCTTCTTCTTCTTCTTCGTCTTCTTGTTCTTCAGAGAGTTGTTCGTATGTACACGTTTATTAACCGGTATTTATTTACGATGTTTAATCGTGAAATCCAGACAAGGACATGAGAAAAAGACATAAAAGAAGTATTGACATAAAAAGAAGTAATTGAGGGCACAAGTAAAATTATAAGAATAGCTATGGAGATGTGATACATTAGATCAGGAGAGGTAAAAGTTACATAATGAGAAAAAGACATAAAAAGAAGTAATTGAGGGCACAGGTAAAATTATAGAGATGTGATACATTAGATCAGGAGAGGTAAAAGTTACATAAAATATTGGGTTGACGGTATAAGGTAATCACAATTTAAAAATAATAGTCATCAATTAAAAGGCATGTATCTTGTCTCTGGCCATATGGGGTGACGACGCATCCGTCGTAATGCCCCTTATCCATGCTCGGGGCTAGTCGTTTCTTAATGTTGCTGGTCCAGATTCCTGCTAGCGGGTTGTCTCCTCGGTGAAAGTTGAGCATGTCAGCATATAGGTGAGCATCCCCGATGTTTTTGGGGTCGTTGAACTTGGCCATACAGTCCTTCATGGTGTTAAAGTTAATCTTCGATGCGTTGCCACTCTTCAACGAAACTCCTTTCGCCTTCACGCTGTGCGATTCCTCTCCATCCTCCGTCTTCATCTTCAAGGCGTAGACCTTTGGCGCCATAGCGACAACTTCCACAAGCTTCTTTCCGTTGGGTATCTCGTTGGTCAGGCCTCCCAACTGATCCCCCATCATCTCCTTTGCTGGGTCCGTTCCTCTAAGTCGCTGGAAGATGATCGAGTCTGTATCTGAAATAAAATTAAAGTTAGACGTTGGTCTTGGGAAATATGATATTCTTACCACAGTAAACCATGTTTTCCACTCCTACTTTTTCGATAGCCTCAGTCAGTTTGAGCCTGGCAGCTGATGTTGTGACAGCGGCAATGGCCAGATTGGTAAAGGCTGAGGTATCGACTGTTTCCTTTTTGGGCTTCCGTGATATGATGAGCTTGTCCTCACCATAGTCCGCCATGGATGTTGGTTCATAGCGGGGGTCGTTGAAAAAGTTGGTGAGGGTGAGGGCATCAGACTTTTGAATAAATTTGTGCTCTGACATGATGGGATTCTGAGCGAATTTGCCCCATGCCGAGTTGAGGAAGATCTTGGTGAGGTTTCGGAGTGCCGGGTTCTTCTTGATCTTACTCCTATCCAGGGTTACTCCATCTTGCTTCTCGATGTTGGCTGCATACTCCTCCTTCTCTTGGTCAGTCATCCCATCTCGTGGCCATCCGGTGGCTTGATGTTTGAGGGCTAGCAGAGGTTTGATGTAATCGGCAAAGAAGCCTCCGGCAACCCAGTCCTTGTCTTCCCAGTACCAGATTTCATGGTACTTGAGAATCTTGTATCCCTTCGCGACTGCTTTGTTGAGCTCATCGGTGCACCAAACGCCTGTTAGGAAGCGCTCTGAGATCTTATTATGGGTGCAGTGTCCTTTGATATTTTGATTGTCGCCGCAGGTGCGGCAAAGGACGAACATGAGCTTGTCCTTGATTTTAGAAGGCAGATATCCCATCTCGGCATTGGGATTGGGAAGGACGTCGCAAAAGACAAGTCCCCGAAGGGGGCAGGGAGCATCTATACTCGGGAAATTCGAGCACATGGCTATCGGATTTCCACGAGGATAGGCTGTACCACCGGCATTCAGATATGGATACATGCTCACAAAGTCTAAATAGTCCAGTTGGTACTGATCGTCTTGTATAGCACCAGATCTAAAAACTTGGGTGCGTCCTCCACAGAGTGCTTCGCGAGGTTGGAGACGGCGATTGTACTTGTTCTGAAAGGATAGAAATTATTATAGTTCAAAAACACTGAAGCAACTTACAAGCTTAAAGAATTTTTTCATGATGGGATCCCGGTTAAGCATCTTGTTGATTTCGCACTCCCTCACGGAAATGATGTTGTATCCGGCTTTCTTGATGTTGGCGGCGCGCTCCTCAGTTCTTTGGCGGAGTGTTGCATATGTGATGGATGGATCTTGGCGGGTTGGCATATCTTGGTTGGGGTAGCATCTATCACATCCATGCCAGACGCATCCATTCACTTCGTAGACTGTCTTGGTGGCTTCATCGTATGCATCGGCATGGTATGCATGTCCGCAAGCCTTGATCATCTTCTCTCCTCCCTTCAGATGGTATTGGAGATCGAGAGAAGGATCCTTCTTCTGGAGCCATTGGATGTACTTCAGGGCTATCGTCGAGTTCTTGTCCTTTCCATATCCACCCTCTGGAACATATCCAACGTCTCCATCCTTGATATATTCGTGCTTAAGCACAAACATGACGTACGAGGCCAGGGTTATCCCGTTGACAATGGGATTCCAGCCGTTGAATGTCGCTTCACACATCTGAAAAAAATGACCAAATTAACAAGTGTCGGCACTCACCCCAGCTTTGCGCTGGGGCTCCTTGCCGTCAGGCGTTTTTATGTTGGTATTGGGTTTTTGGGTTTTTGTTTTCTTCTACTTTTTTCTTTTTCTTCTTCTTTTTTTTCTTTCTTTTTTTCTTCTTTTTTCTATACACACAAGACTTACATCGATGAAGGCAATGAGTGTCTTCATTAGAATCCTGACATCCGAGCGACAGTATTTGAGCATCTCCCGATGAAGTTCGAAACCATTTCTATACTCCTCCCCGTACCACTTATCGAACTCCTTTCTTGTTTCTGGCACCATGGTGTGGGGGCTGTAGTAATCCTTATCGGGGAGGGTGTCCAGCTTCTTCCCATAGTTGTCCGGATGATTGTAAAGGTATGGGAAGAATCCCTTGGCTTCGTCCTCCAAGCCAAAGGCTGCTGGCATCTTTGAGAGAGGCATCGTGATGAAGTTGAGCGAGTCCCGGAAGTTGAGAACTTGCTTGCCGAGAGTAAATGTAGCGGAGATGATGGTGTTGCCTCTCAGAGTGATGTTTGGGTCTTGTCTAGCGATTCCTCCTTGTCGATCCAGTTCTCCCAGCACCATGACGTGATCGTACCTTCCTCCATTATGGGCGATGATGTAGGCCTTGTTAGCCCTGCCATCCGTCAGCAAAAACTTTGAAAAACGAGCCAATGGTGTGTTGCGCTCTTCAACATATCCAAAGGGCTTGACGGCTGGGGGAGGGGGTGGTAGTGGTACGGAGTCCTCGTAGCTGAATTTGAGTTCCGGCCCACATTCGGCACAGTCTTCTCCTCGGCATTTGTTGCAGAAGAATTGAGCGCAGATGAGGTTTGGTTCGTGTTTTGGACCTCTCTCTACGTGACCTCGGTATGTGCCTGATGAAACAACAACACTCTCAACGTCGTAGACACAGATACGCCAATTTTCCTGGTCTTTCCTTGTCTTCTCCTTTTGTTTGTCAGTTGGGAGGGCGTGTTTGCATTCGTGGTCCGTCGTCTGCATTTCCTTGCACACCGGGCAGTATTTTTCCGCGTAACATCGGTGTTTGTAGCCACAGCTCTTTTCGGTGCGACTAATTTGGTAACATTTTTTACATCTGGAAGAGGTATTGGATTAGATTTTTTTTCAAAATCGCTAAACTTACTTTTCATAATTTTCACAATATGGTTTTGCGTGGCCCGATGTAGGTTTCAGGTGATTATCGTAGCATTTCTGTGACCGGAAGTATATGTTGCATTTGTCGCAGTAGATGTTCTTGTAGTCAGGTTGACAGTCGAGGAAGCCGCAACGACGGCATTTGGCTTTGCATTGCTTATTATGGTTTTTGCTCAGAACGAATTTGGAGCATTTGTGGCAGAAGCTGAAAAACATAGAATTAAAATTGATTTGTAAAACCTTTAAACTTACTAGGCGGATTTTTGACCTTTGATATGTGTTACATATTCATAGTGCTCCTGGTGGTAGAGGAGCCCAATGAAGCCTGAGCCATTGGGGTTGTACTTGGCTACTTCTACAGGTGCAGTGTTGGTACCGTCAACACTCCAGAGGATTATCTGATAATCGGGGAGAGCAGCGGCGAATTTTTCCAGATCCTTACGACCATGCTCAGGTTGATCCAATTTGATGTTGGTTAGATTGATGATTTTGATGGCCTCCTCCATTTGCTTAGCACTGCGATATTCTTGGGAGAGCTGAAAAATGATTAATTACAAGTTCGACTTGATTTTTTCCTTACCGCTTGTTGAGTCAAGTAGTGTATCTTTCCGGCTATCTCCTTCTTCTCCGCCCTATCTTCACATCTATTTCTGTCAGACTCTAATTTTCCTAAAGCTATGGCCTTTGCCATACAGTGAGAGGGGCCGTAAATCCTGTTGTGTGAGACGCCGAAATTGTGTGCCTGAAAAAAAACAATTAGATTAGCGGTTATTACCGCTTTCGAATCTTACCATCAATGCATTTGGGATTTTAGTAGAGCGCACAGTTCCTCGGCCCTTGCGATTGTATTTTTGGTCTTTGAACACATTCATGGCGACGCTAAATCCTTCATCTAGTTGGATTTCCTTGTTGGACTGCATGTGTCTGGCTAGTTGTCGCATGACGACGTTTCCATCGACGTGTGAGTGGGTCTTGTGGGAAACGAACCAGCCATCATGCTCAATGTATCCTTTATGGTTGAGTCTGAAAATAAATGACGTTTTGATTTTTTTAGAAATCATCAAACTTACTGAAGCCAGTATTGGGTCTTATCCAAAGAGCCATTTGTTTGTTGAATTGAGCCTCTGATTAGTATATCGATTAATTTGGCTACGTGTACATGAAGAGGACGGCCTTCCGGGATTTCGGATAGCCGTCTGAATTGAATTCGGATTGGGTGTTCGAGAGCCACATAGGCGGGATTCTGTCTTTGAAAAGTCGGGGTCTCGGAAATAACAGTATACTTTTCAAAGTATGCCTGTTCTTTTGGTGTTGGGAATTTGTGTCTCCTCTTGAAATACTGTTGATCAGATCCGCCACCACCTGTAAGAAAAATTAAAAACTACCGCATACCCCACTCTTTCCACTTACCTTGCTTTCTGATGTTTCCATTCTGACGTCTCTGACGTCTCGTCTTCTTTCGGCCTGGTGGTTGCTCCTTCACTTCTAGATCCTGTCTTGGTTTCTTCAGACGTCTGGGGTTGACTGCTTCTTCCACGGCAGCTCTCTTCATTCCTCTAACCGCCTCCTCAATCTTGATCTTCTTCGGTTCGACTACAGTATCCTCTCCCCTCCTCTTCTCTGCTGACCTGATATGGTCGGAGGGGGGAGACTTGGTTTCTGGTTGTGGTGCATAAGCGTTGGACATGGTAAGTTATATCTGTAAAAACACCATAAAAACCAGTACAAAGAGGAAAAAAGACGGGAAAGTAGGGAAAACGTACAGAAAATACTGAAAAATGAAGGGAAACGAGAGCTCCCAAAAAATACGACCGCTCGGCACGACGACAAAAATGAAGAATGAGCTCATCTTGGACATGGAGCATCGTTTTTCCTCTCTTGATGCAGGTCTGGTGCGGTAGAGCGCACTTACTTACGTAATAACTGCAGTGCAGTAGAGCGCAGTTACATCATACGTAATAGGCAGCGTCAGGTGTTATTTTTGATCATTCTTACCTTTTTTTCCTGGTCGAGAGTGGTGACTATCCTCGAAGCTCTCAATGTACTGTGATCCTGCTCCTGCTGTCGCCCAATTTCCGGCTCCAATTCCAATGGATCAATCTCCTCCACTCCCTCCATCACCAAAATATGCACCATTATACACACCAAAAAGAGACACGACTGTCCCGAAAAGAGGTAAACATTTGATCTTTTATTAGTTGAAACCCTCATTATCTGTTTCCAGACCATCCGAAAATCAAGAATGAGACTGTGAAGCCACCAAAAATCCTGAAGATTGACCAAGACAAGGGATCGCGAGATAAAATATAATGCTCTCTGTTTCACTATAATAAACGATTTTTGACTTCTTGACTTTCTGACAACCGGAAGTAAACCGGAAGTAAAACGATAAAAATATGAATGAATGATAATGAGCTGAAAAAAACGAAAACTCCACCTAATCTGAACTTTGAACTTTGAAATCTGAACTTTGAACTTTGAAATCTGAACTTTGAACTTTGAAATCTGAACTTTGAACTTTGAAATCTGAACTTTGAACTTTGAAATCTGAACTTTGAACTTCGAAATCAGCCCTTTCTTCTTTTAAATTTTTTTATTTGAGATTGGGTCCCCCAGTAGCTCATCCGGCTTCCCCCATAAGAGGAAGCTCCCCTCTATCCAGGAGAAGAGGGGATGGCCCCTCCTTGTATATGTATATATACTATCCTCCCAACCTACTCACATTATATCTACGAAACATGCCAAGTTTCAAAAAAATTGATCGAGTTTCAGCTTAATTGTGAAATCTTAATGTAGCGTATCAATAATTATCGTTCACCCTGTACACTATGCTGGCGCTCTAGCGGTAAGATTTTCTGTGATAAGAGCATTCAATCTCTACAAAAGAACACTAGAGTTTCGTAATGTATGATACAACATAAATGACACAAGTCGCAAATATCCAAGGATCAGAATTTTGCAGAAACCTTGATTTTTTACAAAAAATTTGAAACAGAAACATTCTAGTTTGATTTTTTCTATCATATTTCATATTGGCGTCCGTGTTTCATGAACTTTTGGAACAGCAAAAAATTTTCGAATTCGTCAACAACGTTCCGCAAACTTTACTATTTTTATCAAAGACTAGAACTATGGAAAGGTTTCTACATTATTAAGGCTACAGTCGATTCTTCATTTTAATCAACCAAAAACGATGTTCAACGCATTTGAAGTACCCACTGCACTGAGAAAATATCTCACAAGCATACATTTAATTTGAAACCGAAACTTTTGGACTCTTGAAAAAACTATATGTATATGGAAGAAAAGTGTAAGCAGTTGTCGTCGTAACAGTCGTCATCGGAGCGCATTACTGGTACATGAAAATTGAAAAAAGTAACTTTGAAACGGGAAATTTTCCACCTTTTTGACTAAATGAATTATACCGATAATTATGTTCCCTGAACTGATATACGCTATTACTTACATAGAAACATAGTTTCTTGAAACAGTTTTTTTTTCGATTTCATGGTTCGTAGGTACCAGGAATTGCCACTGCGATGAATTAAAACGAAATCATTCTGAAAGAAATCGTCAAAAATCTAAAGAAACTTTGAAACGGCGCATAACGTCTCTGTTTCAACAAAGGTACAGTATGACCGAAAATTAGGTACAATGATTGTACTTCAGTCGAGATACTACTGAATTAGATTGAAATAATTATTTGTAAATCCACACAAAAAAGGACGTGAACTTCGAAATCGAAATCGAGTTTGAATAAAACTGCACAAAACCTGCCACTTGAAAACTAGTGCTCATTTAGTGTCTAAGAACGTTTAGAATCACATGGAACAGCATTTAAGTTTTACATTCAAGTTTCAAAAAAACATTAAATTATCAAAATCCTTTTGCGTTGAAATCGTCAGAAACTTCTGAATCCTCGATAGTCGGCAAAAATAACATTATGTCCATAGTAGTAAAAGTTTTTCAAACTCACTTTCGCTATTCAAAATTTTTCTATGGAAATTTGAAGAATAACGAGTTCTTATTTTCTTTATCAAATGTTACAGACGATAATATTTTTTGAAACAGAGAATTTTGATATCACTAGTTTTTAGAATGTGGATTTTAAACTAAAAAACCATCTCGAATTTCGCTTTCAGTAAATTCAATGACAGTTAAAGAGGAGATGTCAATTGAAACGAATGTGAGTAAGAATTTCTAGCTTTTCTAAAATTGTGAAACAGGGAAAGCTCTCAAAAAAATTCCTAGCGATTTTAAAGTGTGAGAGAATCACTAAAATTGAATACCCAATTTTTTATGTCCCAACATTGCCGGTAGACATCTTTGAACAATTAAGATCTCCAATTGGATATCATTGTCTTCATTTAGTTATTTTTTTCAGTTTTTCTTTTTTTTAATCTTGTGAGACCGATGTAAGAGAATGTATCGAAACATAATACATCGAAGTGAAAAAAGATAGATTTGAAAAAGAAAAATCTGTCTGAGATTCTCAGAACATACCGTTTCACTGTAGCAATATGTTTTCAAACGAATTTTGGCTTTGTTTCCACTCCAACAATCTATTTCAGTCCAAAGCTTCATAAAAGGCATAATAAACTCAGATTGAAGTTTGCCATCAAAATCGGCATTTTCATCAAAATATAAAAAGTTAAATATCAAATTTATTCATTTTTGACGAAAATGACAAAGATACTATGCTAAATATGGTAATTATACTGGTAGAAGATTTGGAACGCTCTAGCGAGAAAAAAGTACGGAAATCTAACTGTCCACAATTTGATGAAGTTTTGAAACAGTTAAAAAAATCTCTGTTTCAACCATCTTTGTTGGTTGAAAACTACTTTCAATGGAAGTTTATTTTGCAATTCAATTTTAAACCGTAGACCTACTCAAACTTTTTTGTACAGTAGGATTGAACTTTAGAAGTTCAACTCTGAAACCATCAATTCTCAAACCATCAATTCTCAAACCAGCAAACTTGAATTGTGCAAGCACTTCGGACTTCGATAAAACAGACTTCTTTTATTCTCTATTCGCAAGTCAAAGGGCATTGTCTGATTAGTTTCACAGAGAACGATAGTATGTTAGATTATTATGTTTCAGGATGAATGTTAAAAAGATTCAGACTCAAACAAAACTAATATGTTAGATCTTGTTACCATCATCACGGGAACAATCCACTGTGTAAACCCACTGTTTCAGACATGATTCATTTTTAGTGCTCAACATTTAGCCGCAATTGTAAAACACTACAGATTTGCAATCAGCAAAGCATACAAAGATCAATAAATGAAAGCGGTACAATTTCACCGGTATTGAGTTCATTTTCAAAGAGTTGAGTTCAATTGCTGTTATCACGTTTAGGATCTGGAAAAGTAGTATTTAGGAGCCTAGAAGCCCGGTTGGTTGGAAAAAGTTGCTGTTTCACGAATAGTACATTAGAATAACTTACAAAATTATGGCCTCAATATTATCCTCGTCTTTTCATGTTACTAACAACAGAATCTGAAGAAATCGGAAAAATTGGGAAATTATCAAAACAAATATTCTACAGAAAATTACTGTTTCCCTGGTTCGAAAAAATATCCCGGCTTCTCATGCATTAATGCTGCATTGACATCGTTATGTGAGTTTTATTAACCATAGTCACGTGTCTCTCATAAAGATCCCACGGAAATTTCTGATTTCAAGTACTTTTACAAACTGAAGGAGATCTATTATAACTAGCTTAATTAAGGCTTCAGGTCTTTTCGGAGACCAAAAGTAGTCATTTATTAAGAAAAAAACACATCAAAACTTGTGTTAAACGCTTCAATTTTCCACTTCTTGGCTATGTGTGATTGTAAAAACCAAAGTTATAAGTAAAACAAAAAAGCAAAAATATTCGGCACCCCTGAGGAATTGGAAACAGGACCTTGTTTTTGTCGGACTAAGCGCCTACCGACTGCGCTATGGGTGCCGTCACTCATCTTGTGAGAGTTCTCGCTTATGTACCCAGCGCGGCCTGGCAGAGACGCAGAGAAGGCAGCCAGCAGTGACGGGCGTGAGAGAGAGAGAGAAAAAATAGAAAATATTCTTGTAAATTCCCACTGGGAAAACGTAAATTTGCACGATAATCAATGTGAACTTTGGCCAACAATTTGTTACTAGCACCAGAAGTGCGCGGGATTCCATCTTCCGTCTTCCGTCGAAAATTTTCCGAAAAAAAAACAAAACATGCGTTGAAAGTCATGTATTATTATTCTGGATTCGCTTCATTTTCTACAGGACTGATTTTGAAAGTGTGGGAGTTTTATTTTTCAAATGCTTAGCACAAGATGCTAATGAACCGACAGAGGTGGGAACTTTTTGACAAATCTTTTGAAACAAAGTCGTTCAATAAACTCTCAGCACATCGAAATTCACGAAAAACGACTTCAGGGTGCCGAACTTATTTCAAAAGATTTTGTTTAGCTTCTCGAAGAAACGACGAACAAGTAACTGAAAAATTTTATCTCTGGTGATCAAAAAACTGTGAAACAGAAAAAACAAACTTTAATGCTATGAAATTTACAAAGAGTAACTTTATGATAAATTTGGTTTGTATTAATTGATAAACATTGGCCCAAGGAATTAGGAATTTTGACTGAGCTATAAGACCCGAAGCCGCAATATCAAAAATGAATGTTCCAATAGGTCAAAGTATTTTGAAACAGAAAATTCAATTCTGTTAGCTACAGCTACATTTGTACATTTGTTTTAGAACTCTTTTTTCTATTACTGTTATTGGTATTTTCATCTGATGCAATCTCTCTTAGGATTTGAAAAAACTGGCATCAAAGCCAGGATTGTTGAAAAAGGGATGTTCAAAGATTTTGAACTCAAATGCTTACCAGAATCATATAAACCAAAAAAAAGAAAATCAAAAGTTAAGGGTTCTTAAACCTGGCTATACTTTTCGATTACCGTCCGGAAAAATAAAAGTTCTAGAATTTTCATAAGGATTCAGAAGAGATGAGTACAATTAATGTGTGATTTTGTTTTAGGAAAATGTGTTTTGGGAAACAAACGGGAAATAATTTCCTAGAGACCCGAAGGCTATTGGTTAGATTTCAGGGAAATCTGTGCCGCACTTTACAGTCATGTAGTTTTACTTGACAGTATAAAAGTAGTTATTATGGTGATCTGAGTAAAAGTCAGTTGTGGCCGAGAAACCGACACCGCGGGAAAAATTGACAGGCACATAACCGAGTGTTACCGTAATCACACTTGTATTTTTCCGTTTTTCTCGATTTTTAGGCGGAATTTTGTCTTTTTCGAAAAGTTAACGTATATACAAAATTCTAAGCACGGTTATTTTGTATATACCGTTAACTTTTCAAGAAAAATTGCTTAAAAATCGAGAAAAACGGAAAAATACAAGTGTGATTACGGTAACACTCGGTTCATGTGTGTCAATTTTTCGTCATTTTGAATCTTCGGCCACAGCTGACTTTTACTCAGATCACCATAATAATTCTGTTAGTACAAGTGAAAAAACAGCAAGTTCGATTCAAACGTGACAGAATGTTTGCAGTTTCATTCAACATTTAAATTTTTTGAAAATTTGGTTAGAAATATTGGGTGCAATTCATGGTATCGCTTTCTTCTGAACTCCTGCAAAAACTAAAATTGGTAGACTTCCCTGTTTCTTTCAACATCGGTCTCTAGCATCCAACAAGAACTTGATATTGATTTAAATTGTTACTGTTTTATTAGAAACAAATCCATGCTTGCAGGGATTTTAGATTAGTTACATAGTATTGAAACACACTAAAGATACTTTGATGTTCAGATTCTAGAAGAAAAATTCTGTTTCAATCATGGTCCATCTCCAGCTTCTTAAATTTAGCCGAAGTCCTAGCATTCCCTGACAAGAGAATAAAAATTATATTGAGGATGGAAAAAATGAAGAGTAATAAGAAAATCATTGGCATTGTGCTATCTTTGAAACTTTTAAAATTCTGTATTTATCCTATTATTGCTGACCTAGTATTGCTCGTCAATCATAGGTTTTTGAAATATACCATATTTTGGAAAGTATCAAAACAGTGAAAATTTGAGTTGACTGTCATGAACATCACTGGATTAGGAAGTTAGTGGATCTAGGAAATGAAAATGAGCAGAAAAATAGAGTAGATCAAAACTTGTTTTTGCATCCTAAATGTTTTTTTCTTTTTGATCCACCCCTTTGCGCGAATTATTCCAGGTATCCTCCACTCTGGGGTCCTTATTTTTACTTTTTCATTTATGTCTCATCTTTTTATCTTCCTTCCTATTTTTTCTTGTTTTGGGGTTTTTAGGATTTCAATAGTTATCGGTTTTGGTTTTGTTTGGTTTTGTTTGAGGTCCTCCATTCTAATCGATTTTCTGAGGATCCAGTAGAACAAAGGGCGAGGCGACCGGGTAGTGTGTAATGTCGTGACAAATTGAGAGATGCAGCCATTCCATTAGTGTTTTGATCTCTTTTGATCTACCGCCCCGCCAACAGTCCAGGTGTTCTTTTATTGTTGAAAAATAAAATCAATACATCCCCCTTCCCGCCCCCCCCCCCGTTTATTAGTACATCCTCATATCCTATCAGTCTACAATTTTTACCTCTCCGTTTTTTTTCAATAATTTCTCCAACTGGCATTGAGGTTTTTCTTTTTCTAGCATTAGTAACCTCTGTTTCTAGATTTAAACTAAGGCTCCTATTGAGCTCAATAATCTTATCAGATTCATCGAGAACTCCAAAAACCTCCAACTGTTCTAGTCAAACTTCCAACTTTTCTCGTAAAACCTCCAACTTTCTACAAAACCCCCGAACTTTTCGATCTAACCCTTCGAATAGCACCTCAATAAACTGCCCTGGTTTACCAGCGGATGAGGATGTCCAGGTGATGTGTTTCCGCCTGTTTGAGTGAAATTCAAACTACCTAGAACTGTAAATCCTCCAACATCACTCGATTTTTTCATCTGGACCAAAAATCACTTCTCACCAAAAGCCACGCAATCCTGAACCCCGAGACTCTCAAATCCGAACTTGCGGAAACTGAAAAACTTCTATCCAAGAATCCGACGTCTTTTGTTTTGGAGCAGTAGATTCTGGAGGTCAAATACGCGAATCAACAAATTTCAATGATAATCGAGACGACTGATTTTCAAAGAGCTGAGGATGACAGTAGGCATGAGGAGGAGATGCAAGTGTTGAGAAACAAAATTGAGGATTTGGAGAAGGTTATCTAGTGTTTGAAGAAGATTTAGAGTGATGTAAATTCGTTGGAATTGTGATAATTTTTCTTTAATCCCAAATTGTTCACTGTTCCCGCAATTTTTTATTTTTTCAATAATTCGATCTGCTTTGATCATTGGTAGCCATAAAATGCAATTAATTTGTTAGAACTCTTCAAAATATCTTCGTTTCTTCTCCCACACCACTTTTACACATTCACAAGTTTTGTTCACCCCCTTCGTTCACCCATTCTTCAGATTCTATCATTTTTTTCTAAGATTTAGAGGGAAGTAAAATTTGTTGGAGTCTTGATAGAACGTAATAACTTTCTTTACTGTTTCGTTCCTTTCTCAAGTTTCACAGAGTTTTTTCTTTAATTTAATACGACTCTCCGATAATTTCATTTGTTATCATCAAAATTGAACACTGTTTCATCGATTCTATATGATTTTCAACGTGTTTCGCATTGAATGTTGATGTTGTGAACGAAACTGGAAAACAAAAACTTGAGGTGAAACCGAAGGAAAGGTTTTTGAAGGTAATGAAAATTAGTGATAAAATCACTTTTTTCCCACTGTTTGACCGCTTATACAACCAGAATGTATTTGTCGTTTTCACTTTGGTCAAAATAATTGGTTTTAAAAATTATTTCAAATTTGATTTTATCGAAATGCTGGTCTTTCTGAAATATACAATGCCTATGTTCTGGAACGTTTTGGAACGGAATTTTTTGCTTTCGTATATACCAGAAGAATGCTAAAACTTTTATTCGATGGGAACTTTTATAGTCGAAACGGAAATCAAAACTAATTGTGTTTCTTGTGTAACGCGTAGCACTGCTAAACAATAAACGTCGGAAGAATGTATTACTATTTCAGGTATATTTTATGCAACAGTGAAAGTTGTAGAAACAGTAAAATCATATTATCGAAAAGAATAAAAAATTACCGTTTCATTGGATAATATTGAAACAAGGAAGCCTAGTTGAAGTCAGTTGGTCGAACGTTGGGGATGCTAAAGCAGTTGAAAAACACTAAACACCCTAGAAATTTCAGAAACACGGTATATCTCACAAATTTCCCACTTTGTACATTTCAAACTTTCGAATAGAGCATGTATCATCATGAAAATTTTGCTATTTCTGGTATTTGACATGAAACAGTGAGAATCCTCTGAAATTATTGATCCAGTCTGATGAGAGGAAAGAATTCAATATTTTAAATTCCAGAGCATGATTCCTGTATCCGGAAAACCGAGAAAAGTTGAAGAAAACTTGAAACTTAAGGTAGGTTTGTTGAGAAAGTCACTGTTTCTTAAATTCTCAATTTTACATCTTTGCTTATAATTTTTACTCATCACAAGATGTATCATAAGAATTTTCAGGCAGTTTTAGTTACAATTGTTGAACGCAAGACTACCCAAAATTCACCTTTTTAATCAAATCTTACATCCTGTGATTTCATAAAAGTTACTCTTTTGTTCTCACGAAATGCATTTCAATTTTGGACAGCCATATCATCACCGATCAAATCGATAACATTTTTCAAAAAGTAAACGAAATTTGAAACAGTAGCTACAGTTTGAGACTACACAGTTGTCATAAATGACATCCGATTGGTGCTTTTACAGTAAAAGTTTCGAAAAAACCAACAATTTTAATTTCCATTGGATTTGTTTTTAAAAGTTACTGTTTCCCTCGATTGACAAAAATGTTCATGTTTTTCGAAGCTCCACTTAGTAAACTCTTGTCTGTGGAGCACTCCAATTATTTCATCCAGATCATTTGGTTGATCTGTTTTTGACATGTATACATTGCTATAGCTTCAATGGGATCCAAATAAATCCGAAAAAAGAAGTAAAATTTTTGAAACAGGATCTCAAGTTTCGAACAAAAAATCTAGAGGTTTCTGATTCAGTCAAATTGCAGTAATCAATAGAAACATGTATTATTGAATTAGCAATGAGCTAACAAGATAATAAGATCCCACAAACAGAAGACTTTGTTAATTTCCATCTGAAATATGTATGCTCAAAACTCTGTTTCAAGTTTATTCCATGAGCCATCAGATATCCAAACTACGATCTCAAATTTGAAAGCAGTTTTCAAAGAAATGAAGTAAGACTGGAAGAGCGACTGAAAGATAGTTACACCCTCAAGTAAGCTCTAATCAGAGTGAATCATAACATTTTCCAATTCTTTCGTTGATACAGCAGTCAAATGGAAGCTTTCTGTAAGGCAATAAAGTTATAATAACCCAATTTCAAAGATCAGTATTTTCATATGTCAAACTGCATGTTAATACAGATTTCGAAATTATGTAGGACTTCCGAAAATATCGAAACAGTGAAATACATCCTTAGCTGTGTATTGAAAAAAGGATATCAGAGCTGTTTGTGTAGCTTGTTGTCCAGGAAAATTTGAAACGGCAGGGTTTTTAAACCAAAATTTGGAAAATCTTCATAGTTTTGAAATTTTTGATTTTTCTCAAATTGTGTTATGCTTTAAAACTGTCAGAAATTAAAAACTACAAAAATGTTAATGCATTCATCTTTTTTGTTTCCCCTTGACCAAAATAATTGCCATTTGTTCCAACTTCTGTTTGGCTTCTCCCGAGTTTTTTTGATACAAAAATGAGGATTAAAAAAATTTGTTTCTAACACCACCAAAAACAAGTACTCGGCCAGGTTAAACCAATCGGAAACAGTAAAGATTGACTGAAATTTATAAAATTCATACCGTTTCATTGATTCAAATTTTGTTTTTGTAAGAATTATGATTTTATTCTAGTAATTTTTGTGGCGAGAAAAAACTGTCTTTCAAAATTTTCGTAGTACAATGTTACCGGAACTTTATTTTTGATTCCTAATATCAGGTTTGCTGGTACAATTAAAAAAAGAAAGAAAAATAATATTGTTGTTGTTTTGCATACCAGCCCTTTTCCTTTTCACTGATTTTCTCTTCACCCTGACAGTTCTATTTTGAAAACAAACGCTCCCATTTTCGAACTCTGGAGTGCTCAGGATTTCATACATCTTCAAAAGAAAGGGAGCTAATGGAGGGTATTAGTTCAAAAGGTACTGTAACAGCCAATAACACTCATTGAAACTGACATTTTTAAAATTTTTTTGCAATTGATAAACTGAAATATTCGAAATCTGTTCTGAATTAAAACATTTTTAGAATCAGTGAATTATTTGATTCATCAAACAAACAGTACTATCGAATATGAAACCCTCATAATCTGTTTGCTATTATATTACTGTAAAGTTAGATTCATTCCCGAATTCCACCTGAAAATAAATGAAATACCAAGAACAGAGCAAAGAGAACTAGAAAGTTTTAAAATTGAATGCAGTTTAGAAGCCAATGTAACAGAAAATATGTTAAATGACTTGTAACCAGTATTCACTGTTTCACTATTCGTTAAAATTTTTTGTATTTTATCAGTTTTCGATCAGTTGTTGAAAATTCAGGCGAGTATTGGTAGGTTTTCATGACCTGAAGAAGCTGTGATAGGATACTTGAGCACTTGAGCTTTGAGATTCAAACTCACAAATCGTATGGCGATTCCATGATAAATGATTCAGTGTACTTTCCTCTGGAGGATGATGTAAAATTCATTCGAATCTATTCACCCTTACAATTAGTTCTGAAGAATTTGTTGGACAACAAACGAAATCTCAAATTTTCGAAATAGGAAGAAAAATTCCAGAAACAGTAATTTCGTGTTGGGAATCAATGGAAAGCTACTAAAGACATATAGGAAACATAACCTCATTTGCTACAACCTCCAACTTCTGGAAGAGAAACTCCGTTTCAAACAAGATTCATTCTCGATAGTTGAAGTGTTGCGGGAATGAGAGTGCGAACAGACTAGCCAACAAATGGAGGCGTATGCAGACTAATCACTGAAAATGAGAAATGCCATTGAAAATCTACATAATTTGTAACAGATCTCTGTGATGAGACCTTGGAGAGATTCCATTACCCACTTTTAGGTATATTTTGTGACGTTGAACTTATTTTGAAGCTTCAGTTACACATTTGTCACAATGATAAGAACGAATCAGTGAATAAATACTTTTTAAAGTTGATAACAGGATTATTTGAAACATGTCTCGCATTTTCGATAAAAGTCTCTCGATTGCGAGACATCAATTAATTTTATGATACGCCAAAATGTGGATAATCAAGAACTTCACAGTTTCACAGTCTATGTTTGAGTATCCATTGAGAGTTTTCCATTGATCGGAAAATATATTTCAGTTTTCAACAAATCACTAGTAAATGGTTTCTACAAAAGGGAGTTTTTAATTATCTATGAAATTCGAAAGCTGATATTTTGCTAATTTCAAACCTATAACTTTCTTTTGCCCACGACACTTGAGCGCTGAGAAAATCGCAATTGAAACCCATGTTCATGGCTATTTTTCCCCACAGTAAGATTTTCGCGTTGTCATGAAATGAAAGAAGTAATTGTTTCTCTAAGTCAAAAATGATAGACCGATTAGGTCTTTCATTTCTTGTAGACGAATTTTGTTGTTATCGAATGAATAAAACGTGTTTTTCGCACTGAAGACTCACTACGATTGATGATGTCGAAAAGCAGAGGCTATTTCAAGTGGGTTTGAAACAGAATTTTTTGCCAATAACTATTGTAACTTCTCTGTTTCAGTACAATTTTGAACTCACTGCAACTCTGTATGTTTGATAGCATTGCACGTTTGATAAATCAATGAGCAGTGTTGCCCTTTTTCATAGTCAGCGCATTGAGAAGAAAGGTTACTTTGGACAGATATTCTCCATTCTCTTCAGTTTTGGGACCCATTTCGAACAAACCAAGAAAACTAAAGCTCTCAGTCAGAAGACGGGATTATTGCCTAATAATTTATTGTTTCACCATTTTCTCTTATTCAGAACAAATATTTCGAAATGATATGCGAATGCTATTCTCCGAAATTGCAAAAATGAACACCCTGCCTGACATTTTCAAAGAAGCCCTCAAAATTTCGATTTTACTGCAACCTATTTCAGACTTGTTCCAATTTTACAATGTCCCAAACTTCCGTTTGAAAATTTTTTGACGGTTTCACCATTGGTTTTTCGTTATCAGTTTCACTCATATTAGCATTGCCAGTATTGAACTCCAACCATAAATTTATTGTCGTAATATTCAGAGGAGGATGACAAAATGAGAAACACGGGAAAACGGGAAATGGGTCAAACATCAAAGCCACAAAAAATACATGAGGGAATTGTTTGATAATTTTTGAGATTCAAGAGTAAAGATCATGAAATTTCAAACGTGTAAATGTGAAAGAAATTGGGAAAATGGGGGAGATAGGAAAGAAATTGAATCAAGATTGACATAACAAAAATCTCTGAGAAACTTGGGACATGAATGAAACTGTGAATAAAGTCATTAGAACCAGGTTTGGGATTTTGAACGATTTTGACGATTCCAACAAATTCCACCTTTCTAAATTTTCTTCAAACAGTCGATAACCTTCTCCAAATCCTCAATTTTGTCTCTCAAAGCTTGCATCTCCTTCCCATGCCTACTGTCATCTTCAGCTTTTTGAAGATCATTCGTTTCGATTATCATGGAGATTTGTCGATTCGCGTACTCGACTTCCAGAATCTTCTGCTCCAAAACAGAAGACGTCGGATTCTCGGATAAAAGTTTTTCAGTATCGGCAAGTTCCGTTTTGAGAGTCTCGGGGTTCAGGATGGCTTGGCTTTCGGTGAGGAGTGATTGTTGGTCGAGAGTCATTGGAGGTTTTGAAGTTTGAGGAGATTCTGAATCCTTGATACAAAATTTGCTCCAACTCTTCTCGACTTTTTCCGTGGGGTTCACCGAGCGCAACTCTAAATTGCTGGCCTTCCTTTGAACTATTCTCGTTTCTCCTGTCGGCCAATAAGAGCTAACCGGAACAGATCTTATCCGGAGAATAGAGACCCTCTTTTTCTCCGGTATTCCCTCCTCCATAGGTTTTCCTTCCCCAGATAAAACGACCTTTTGTTTCGGTTCTTCAACTTTCGCCGATTTCAACGTCTCCAATTGAGAGCTCAAAATCTTGATTTTCAAATTCTGATCCTTCATAGTCATTGATTGGTCCACAATGGTTTGTTGGAGATTCATGACAAGTTGGAGGTGGGCGGAGCTGAAAATGTTAGACGTTTCAAGGGGAAATTAACTAAAAATTTGGGAAAGCACACAAAAGCTGACCCTAACACTGTGTTGTTGGCTAATTTAAAGTGGATTTTGACCATGATCGAGCAAAAATCTGAAAATACTCTATCAATAATTTTTCTAATGAAACAGCAGTCTTTAAGTAGAACTACGGTAAGCTTAACTCACTTTTCTCTCTTTTCCTTCTGCTCCAATTGATCCTTCAAAATCGAATTTTCCACGAGAATGTCGAAAATTTGGTCTTCCTGAGAGACAATCTTCTCCTGAAGAGACTTGATTATAGAATTGAGTTGTTCGATATCGGAGGAGGATCTGGAAAATGGTATATTGTGAGGAAGCTAGAACCAGTTATCTATTTCTATCGTTTTAGGACAGAAACAGACTTTTGAGAACTAAGAACACTAAACTCACAACCACAAAGACTTTATTGAGTTTCGCAAAGCGAGAACTTAGAACTGATTTAATCAAAGGAGTTCAATCTGACATTTGATCTTCTGACGTGGCTTGGGTCGTCCGGATTCCACGTGCTTTCTCTCCTTTGATTTCTCCTCTTCCGTGGGATTCTGTGGCGTTGGAAACTCGGCGCAGCCACTTCCCCCTCCTTTCGGCCATCGGGTGTCCTTCTCCATGAGCGACGTCCGTCTTCAATCCAAATTGTGATCCTCTGTCTGGCTGTTCATCCTTCTTCAGCTGACATCCAGTTGAATGAATAGGCAACGCCATCCGCAGATACTGTCGAAGACCATCCAGCGACTTCTGATTCCACTTCTCCAAGATGAGTGGTATTTTGTGCTTTCCAACTGTCATCAGCGGATCCACCACCTCCACATTGGTTGAAGTCTTCAGCCATCCTCTCCATTGTTTAGCCACGTTGGCGACGTCTCCAAATACACATTGTAGACTTCCTGGCACAATCCAGACGCTTTCCACCTCCCGAGCGATCGATTTTACGAACTCAAGTCTCTTGATGTTCTCCTCCACCTTTTCAGTGTACTCAATCAGTACCACGGCCTCCTTCACTTCTCCCCAATCAAACTTCTGAGTCCATCCGGTCATCGTCTTGTGACGATACTCGAGAACACCAGGCCCCCGCGCCGCCAATCTCGGTCCGATGACCGCTACATTTGCCCGAATCTTCACCTTCACCTTTCCCACGTCACTCGTGCCTCTCCCCCTCTCTCCACGCACGGCAACGTTCTTGCACTGTATCTCCGATACCTCATTCGGAACCTTCCGAAGTTTCTCTCCTGATCTCTCCAGTTTCTTCTCACCTCCACTGATCTGTACTTCTGCCGCGTTCTCTTCGGCGTTCACCACACCATATGGATCTTTCCATTTCAACTCAACGCCAATGCTCTCAAAAGCATTAGTTCCTATCAGTATCTTCTCTACCCAGTTCTGCACCAACTGGAAGACTAATCCAACTTTCCGTCCGCGGACCACCATGGGAATCTTGATCTGCCCCCTGACTCTCATCTCAGAGTTTGAAGCATTCAAAAGTGTGAATGCCGGCTTTCCCAACACTTCAACTTCCTTTTCCCAATTACCACACCCCGCCTTCAACTTCTCGTAGGCACTGGTCGATATCACCGATACGACTGCCCCACTATCAATGACAACCTGTCTCCGCTGTCCCAACATCTCCACCATTTCCACATTTTCAGTCCCCACATTCTTGACTGAACTCGCCTTGTGAATCTGGACGCTATCGACTCTTTTCGACACACACTGCCGAGAACCGTGTCCGATTCCTCCACAAGTGAAACATTTCATTTTTGCTCCACTATCTCTTCTCTCCCCAACAGTTCTCCGGTCCCCATCGTTACTACCTTCAGGCGAACGACGACCCTCACTGTTTCCTTGACCTCTCCATCTCCCCATTTTCTCCTTCTCCTTTCGCAACTTCTCATTCTCTCTCTGCAGTACGATATCTTTCAGATGCTCATACTGATCTTTCAGAGGCAATTCCAAACGCTTAGCTACCAGCACCGACTGTAGCATATCATCATTCTCCGTAGCCCTCATCAGCTTCGTGGTCCTCATTTGAGACAGCGTAGCTTTTTCGACCTCGGGATAGGCTTTTTTCGACCACGTCTCTACCTCCACCAGGTACTCCCACAACTTCTGTCCCGGAGTCCTCTGAAGGCGATCGAATTCATGCAAGGCCTCAGCCTTCGCATCCCCTTGTCTCTTCCGGAGTTTTCTCTCAAACTCCACGAACAACTCAGCAATCGGCCTCTCATGCCTATCTCCCAGTGACTTGAACAGCGCCTTCGCTGCCCCCTTCAAGTATCTCTCCTCCAAAATAGCCACCAACTCATCATCTTCATCCGTAACTTGCTGGTATTTCAACAAGAACGCTCGCTTGAACTCTTTGAAGTCCCCAGTACCGTCAAACGTCTTTGGCTCTGGCAACGCCGACGCCTTCATCATCCTCCCCATAGATGCCACCATTCCCATCATGACCTCATTCCCCGCGCTACCACTGCCACCCCTGCCACTCTTCCAGTCTTCACCCCAACTTCTCTCACTATCCGAGAACTCTCCACGCTTACCGCGCATCGAGAACTCGTCCTCCGAACTATTCGCGGACCACTTCCTGACAACTTCCAACCCTTTTGAGGACACCGACGTCTCTCTTATCTCACGGGTTTTTCTCGCCTCCTTAGGCTCACTTTCCTGCTTTCTGAGCAGTTCTCTCCACTCGCCACTCGCCTCACGCTCCTCCTTTAGCGCCTTTTTGTACTTCGAGACAGCCTCCTCAGCTAATCTCTTCTCCTCTTTCAGCTTGTTCAATTCTCTGAACAACGTCTCTCTCTCCTGATTCCAAGCATCTTGTAACAATGCCAACCCATTTTTGCCCGTTTTGGCATCATCCACGCTGGCACCTGGCAGCATTTCTGCTCCATTTTCACAGAGTTCACGCAACTCTTCTACCGTTTCCACTCCATTTTCCCTCATTACTCCGATGATTTCCAGCGGCCATCTCTCTCCGCCCATCTTCTCAAACCGTTCGCGCAACTCCTGACAGTAGTTTTTCACCGGCTCCATAAGCACTTCCAACTGTCTCTCATCGCCTTTGCTCTTCACCTTGAGTGCCTCATAAATATCACACTCCATACTCCCCGACGACTCCAAGAAGTCAGTGAATCCCTTCACCAACTTGCGTCTCTCCTTCAGAGGCATCTCATTCATTCGGACAGCCCCTGACTTCCTCGAAGAAGAAACACTCAAACTTCCGTTCTGAGTTCTCTCCGTACTCAACGACATCACCTTTCTCACCACCGTCTCACCAATATCACACCACACCACCAACACCGTATCTCACCACACGAACACCACTT
Source organism: Caenorhabditis sinica (assembly GCA_963932045.1). NCBI lineage: Eukaryota > Metazoa > Nematoda > Chromadorea > Rhabditida > Rhabditidae > Caenorhabditis > Caenorhabditis sinica. The sequence continues at coordinate 7,266,105 of OZ009940.1, read as the reverse complement.
TATCTCACCACACAAACACCACCGTATCTCACCGTCTCACCAATATCTCACCAAAGTATCTCACCACGGTCTGACCGCTTTATTTGTCCGACTCTTCGATCTTCGATCTCCGAGACAGGAACAGTACGTTCGCTGATTTTGAGTCAACGAGAGGTTTCTTCTCAAAACGAAACGAATTCGATTTGAGGAATAGTTCTAATAGCGAAGGAGCTCGGATCAGGTCTTACCTTCACCAGCGTCTGACTTCTGCTACTACAACTGATTTGGTTCGGCCCCCAAGTTATCTATTTCTATCGTTTTAGGACAGAAACAGACTTTTGAGAACTAAGAACACTAAACTCACAACCACAAAGACTTTATTGAGTTTCGCAAAGCGAGAACTTAGAACTGATTTAATCAAAGGAGTTCAATCTGACATTTGATCTTCTGACGTGGCTTGGGTCGTCCGGATTCCACGTGCTTTCTCTCCTTTGATTTCTCCTCTTCCGTGGGATTCTGTGGCGTTGGAAACTCGGCGCAGCCACTAACCAAGGCTATCTTGCGGCACTTAACTCGTATTCTACTAGAAAAAACACTTTTCGAGAACCTGAGTTGATTGTTTCATGATAAAAATATATGGCATGAGGTGTAAATTCGAAGCTGCCACATGTATAGCGAAATGATTTTCTGTTCATTCAATAATGTCGAAATTACCATCACCAATAGAAATTACATCTACTGGAAAAATAACACGATGTTCTTAAAACAGAAAAAATTTCACTATATTTGAGTCTATAGGAATCATCGTGAATCTTCAATCATTAGTTAGTTATAACAGATTTTCATTGACCAGAATCTTCAGTCTGTTACTGTAAACTTTGCAAAAAAATAGCGCTGAAAGTTTGAAACGATAATCATTTTTTACAATTCCCGCAATTTTAATGAACCCTATTGTAACAGTAATACTTTCTAAATTTGAGAAAATCACAAATATGTGTCAGTCTCACATAATCATTGTACATCAGCGCTAACTAGCCGTAAGAAGCCCTATCACTGCCAGAAAAAATTAGTACTAACAAAGCACAGATCGGAAACCTAATACTTAATAACATTACAAATTTTTTGACACAATGTTTTTGAAACAGTAAAATTTTCCGCGATCTCTCAAAGATCTTCACCAAGCAAATTTAGTCATCTAAAATGTACACATCTCTAAGCAACTTCACAGCAACCGCCGGTAAATGTTTACTAGCAATGAACAAACATCAGTACTGTAATTCTAAAGTAATGAAACAATCGACGACTGCAGATCAATCAAATACCCCGTTCTCTCCTTTTCTAACACAATGTTTTTGAAACCGGAAAAATATTTGGAGTCTAGTAAATTTGTCTCAATATCGATGTTAAATGTATACCAACTTTCAAGAAATAAGAATCTTTTAAAAAATCAACTACTACAGTTCCCGATTCCACATGTACAACTTTTGAAACAGTGAACTGGAAGTCCCCCTAAATGCCTCTAATATTCAGAAAACTCACCCTTCTCCAGCGTTTCCTTGTTCCTCCAACTTTTGTTTCTCTCCAGATTCCACCTCGGTTTTCCTGGTTCTCAAATTGACCACCATTTTGGCGGTCATATCCAAATTGATTCCCTCGGCATCACTTGGAATTGGACTCGGCATATCGTCCATATCTGGCATACCAGAGACATCATTGGGTAGTGGAGTTGAGGAGATCTGGAAAAATGACATAGAAAAATGGGGGTACATAAAACCCGTAAAAGGGGCGGAGCCTGAAAAAATGTTAGATGAGTCAGGAGTACCCTAATGATTCGGTAAAACCCTGACAACCTGATTAGTCAGAATGAAGGGGCGGGGTCCTGTAAGTGGGCGAAGTCTATTTTCGGAATGTTGATAGTCTAAGAGATAGTAACTGGATAAACTATTTTGAAAGGGGCGGAGCTAGTTGAAGGGGGGGGGGGGGATTACAAGACTAGTACATGTAGGCGAAACAGGGTTAGGTCCTAGTTTCCGGGCAGAACCCGATTTCGAAACTTACTTACCGTTGAGAACTCTTCCTCATCCAAACTTGAAGACTGCGAGCCGCCTGTGGAGGCAATATTGACAAACGATGATTTTGATGATGAGGAGGACATCTGGAATTTCCGAATAGTGAGGGAAGGAACGACTGAAGTACGGTAATGTTGGAAGATATTGTCAAAATTTTGAAGCGGTAAATTTTTATTGATTTTGACTAGAAAAATGCGATCGAAAATCTACTATATACTGAACATCAGAACCATGTCTAGCTTTAGGAAATCTTGTGAAACATAAAATATTGGTCAAAACTATTATGAAAACTGATAAAACCAACAGAACGAATGAAAATAAACATTGTATATCCCAGAAAGTGCACGAAAAAGAGAACCCCTCTGGTCAGGTCACCTCACTGAAGACAATGCATGGACAGATAGTGCGCGCCAATTGGAGGTCTTCTAGAAGATTCGCAAACCCTTCTGGGAAGAAAAAAAGACGGACAATAATCTTGGGGTCTTTCTGTGTTTGCTGTGCTGTTCATCTGCTGTTCATAGTGTCAAAGTGATGGATTATCACATCAGAAAAGAACAATGGAATACAGAGAATACATAGGATTGACACGTCATCGAGGAGAGAGATGACGCTGTCAAAAAAAAGGATAGAGATAATGGGAGTAGACGAAGGGATATTGAATTCTGAATGTGATAAATCGAAGAAGGGAAGGATTTCTGAATTCACAGGAATTCCAAAGGTACCGGAGGTTTAAGTACTGTGTTTATAATTCTGAACATTTTAGTTTACGATTTGAAACAGTTGGACCATTTTTTTCAAATCTTGAAATCAGTTTTCCAGTACTACCGAATGAAAAATTCTAATTCAAAACTTTTTATTGAGATTCAAATCCCGTGATAAAGTTGTTACTGGTGTTTTGTAACCGTATAGAAAAAGTGAAATGTTTTATTATGGTAGTCTACAAAATTTAATCTACGGAAGTTAACGGAATGAAATTTTTTGTGCTTAAGAGATATATCACATTGAATGAATTTTTTCAAAGCATTCGAAAAATTTGAAACGGTAGAAGTATGGGATTACCTCAAGACATTTCCGAGCCAAAATTTGAAAAATTTCGAAACAGAAAAAGAATGAAAGAAGATTGCCAAAGATGAACAAAGCTCGTCGATATTCGAGGAAAACAGCGTAATTTTCTGAGCACGATATTTTGAAAGGTTTGTTTTTCTGGTAGTAGATGCCCAGCGAGAATCAAAACTAGAATGAGAAGAGACTGATTTACAATGGTTGCAACAGAATTTTTTTTCAAAAATACAAACGTTGCATAGCGGAAGGCACCTATTTTATTTGAGGACTGTAAGTTACCGAGCAAATGGCACAAAATGAGGACCTTTTTTCAATGTCAAAGGGAAACTGAGAAGTAAAATGAGCTCGACCGTGATAGTTGAAACAGATAAGAACGCAACATCAATATGAAATTTGATAAACTTTGAGACTGAACTTTTTTAACTCAAGGCCAATATATCGAACAAAAATAAAACAAGAAATTTGAGTAATTGCACTTGAAACAGAGATTCATTTTTGGAAAGCTTGGGAGAAAACTCGAGTGAACCTGCAGACGAAAATGTGCAAAAAAAGGAGGGAAAATGACTGAAATAATGAAACAATAGAAACTAAAAGAGAGTAAAAATGAAAACAGGAATAGATTACATCAGTTCAAATTTCAAATCATATCAAGAATTCGAGAAACAATGAAAAATTTGAATAGGAAATTGGGAACGTTGTTCAAGAACAGGGAGTGTAGTGTCAAAATTTTGGATTGATGAAAGTCGATTCAAAAAGGATAATTAGCAAAAAATAATTGGACAAATTGAAAATTTTGGCCTGGAACAGCAAAAAATTGATGTTTTTTGAATTTTTCACCAGATCACATACTCAAAAACGACACTTTGAAAGCTTAAAAGTATGAAATTTCTAGGTTTTCAGTAGGAAGTCACTAATTTTCCATTTTTCCTCTCTAGCTCTGCCTTCAACTCTTCAATTTTGTCCATCAAAGTCTTCTCCTTTTCTTCCCAATTTTTCCTCTCTTCCTCCAGAATTCCATCTTTTTTCTCCAGAAGACGTGCCATCTTCCGATACTTTTTGAGAAAGTTGACCTCTCCTTTTTGAGATTCTGATTTTGAACGGAGTCTTTTGAATTTTCCAAGTCCAACATTTTGAGTTTCCGCCGATTTTTCCTCCAATTTTCGGATTTTCTCGTCGCGTTGCCATATCTCCAACTCCATCTTCTTCTTCTCGAAATTTCTTCGGAATTCTAGAGCTTCTGGATTTTCAGAAATTCCCGAGTTCAGATTCTGGAGACACTGAGAATCCAAAAAGTCAATTTTCGCTTCACAAATTCTGATCATTTCCAGTTTTTCCAGGGTCAAAAATTTCGATAAATCCTCATTTTTTAGCTTCAAATCCGTGATTTCGTCAAGTTGAAATTGGTTTTTGGATTTGAGATCAGCGATTTTTTGGTGAAGTTTTTGGATTTGTTGAGTGCTGAAAATACATACAAGAAAATATTCGGTTTCAAAATTATTGGAAATTTCAATAACTTTTTGGTGTTTTAGTCTCGCTTAGCATTATTTTCGGCCTAAAATTTTCACATTATCAATTCCCAAAACTCACTTATTAACTTCAAATTTCCCTGATTTTCTAGGAATTCTCGACTCGTTCATGTCTTGTGACTCGTTGAAACTTTTGACATGGATATTGGAGATCTGAAAATTTGAAAAAGTTTCAAATTTTCCTTTTGGTCAACCTACATTCTCATAGTCATCCTCGTTATAGCAGCTGAAACTGTTTGATAGGTCAGCAATAAGAATGTCACCGGGTTGTTGATAGAGTGATGACATTTTTGGGTTCAAAGGTAACTGAAAATTTGAAATTTCGAAGGAAAAAATAAGCGGGAAATTTGATATTTTGATAAAAATAAGCAATCTTGGGTGATCGGTGTCAAAATTGTTTAGATTAAAATATTTGAAAACTTCAAAAAATTTTGAAACAGAAAATTTTTTAAATTTTTCAAGATCTCCAGTTTATGTTAAGCAATTCTGAAACTGAGTGATAACTTTGTGTCCGATACAGAAATTGACTCCAATATCGAATGACGTAAAATTGAAAAAAATTTCTAAAATTTGTAAAACAGTAGTATGTTTTTTGGTTAGAATGGTTAGGTTAGTAGCTGCTAACAATGAGTAATTGTAATGCCTACTGTGTATCATAAAGAGGGCCCCGGGGGGACTCCGCCCCCTTACATCATCTAATGTAATCCCTGATCAATGATCAGTGATCACACTACACACACATACTTTATGATGATGTACATAGTGTGCACACCTCCTACTGTTTCACAGGTGGTGTCAAGGGCAAGACCTTCTCTTCTTCTTCGGTGTTTCCCTAGGACCGTCTTTTTTGTGTGTAAGTTATGATGAGCAATTAGACAAAAGATGACCTGATCTCGGGTCTCCTCCTTTTTCTTTCTTGTCTTCTCTTTGTACTTGCCCTTATTATCTAATCTATGTTTATGTATGTCTCTTGGTGGCTACCTTTTTTTGGACAATGCAGGGTGAGAATGTGGTACATTATGGGAACCTTAAGAATTTTGGAGTGTTTTGTAGAGCATCTGGATAACTAGAGATTAAAAAGTTTTCAAGGAAATGGAAGAGATTAAGTAAATGAGAATGACAAGTAAACTCTTCTACAAATTATGAGGTTTTGGTGGAACGGAAAACTTTCTAATTTTTTCTGTTTCCATAGAATTTCATCTGATGAAGCTCGAAAACTCTGTGATTCCTGCATAGACGTAGTTGCAGATTTCGAATAACTGTGATTGGGCTACTGTTGACGCATTTTTCTGAAATTTGGACAAAAAGACACACAGATAGTGAGGCTTATTAAAGGGGGAGTCCACTAATTCCAAAATGTTCGATTTTTTACATCAATCGACGCAGAATTTAGGCGCCGGAAATATTTTCTCTTGGAGCCTAGTCTCAAAATGCCTAATTTTCGAAATATAGGTCAAAACAGGTTAAAAAAATCAACTGTCAGGATGCAGAACTCACGTTTTAGGGTGCGAATATTTCTTGAGACTGCAAATTTCCACGTGAACAGAATTTCTGCACCCTCACAGTTGATTTTTTTGAACAGTTTTTGACCTATATTTCGAAAATTAGGCATTTTGAGACTAGGCTCCGAAAGAAAATATTTCCAGTGCCCAAATTCTGCGTCGATTGATACTAAAATATCCACATTTCAGAAATAGTGGACTCCGACAAACAAGCACACAGGTAGTCAACTTATCAGTATTGTATTTGAATAAACAATTCTAGAATAGCATAATGTTTGAAACAGCAAAACTCGAAGTTGCTCAATAGGCGTTTACTCGAAGACAATGGTTCAAGCACCGTCATCATTGTTAGCATTGATAATCCTGAATATATGTGTGCCTGTGTGTCCAAAATTCAGAAAAATGTATACTTGTGGTTTGCCTGCCCGGCCCGCGAATACCCGGCCCGGCCCGTCGGCCCGCCTTGAAAATTTTTTTGAATTTTTTTTTTCAAAAAACGAATATTTTCCTGTAATTTTGTCCTGAAAACATTCCAATACGATTCAGAAAATGGTCGGAAAATTACATAGATTCACAAATCACAAAGTTTTCGAGCTTCATTAGATGAAATTCTATGGAAACAGAAAAATTAGAAGCAAGTAAAAAAGTTTCCGTTTCACAAAAATCTCATAATTTCTAGAAAAGTGTAATTGTCATTAACGATCTCGTATCATTGAAAACTTTTGTATTTCAAGTTATTCAGATGCTCTACAAAGCACTCCAAAATTCTTAAGATTCCCATAATGTGCCACATTCTCACCCTGCACTGCCCAAAAAAGGGAAGCCACCCAGAGACATACATAAACATGGATTTGATAATAAGGGCAAGTGCAAAAGGTAAACAAAAAATGAAGAAGGAAGTCAAAAAGTTATCTAGTCGGTTCTCTTCTGTCTAATTGTTCATCACAGCGTACACCCAAAAAGGGGGGTCCTAGGGAAAAACCGAAGAAAAAGAAAAGACCTTGCCCCTGACACCACCTGTGAAACAGTAGGAGGTGTGCACACTATGTACATCATCATAAAGTATGTGTGTACACACATCACTGATCACTGATCACTGGTCAGGGAACACATCTGGTAATGTGAGCGGCGGAATTTTCTTTTTGTTTTACAAATTTTAGATTTTTTTTTTCAATTATCTGTTCTTCGATCTGCAGAAAATTTTTGTAGCGAACACAAATTTATCATTCAGTTTCAAAATTGCTCAATAAACTGGAGACCTTGAAAAATTGAAAATTTTTCTGTTTCGAAATTTTTTTTGAAATTTGTAAATATTTTCATCTAAACAATGCATTTTTTCATCGCATTTGAATCAAGTTCAAAATAATTGAGATTTTTTCAAATTTTCAGATCTTCAATATCCATATCAAAAGTTTCAACTAGTCACAGGACAGCATGGCCCACAAACAACACACATTCCACATGAAAATCTCAGATCTGACCAATTATGAAAATCTTATCGGAGGATTCTGTGGTGGTGTCACCAGCAAAATCGTCTGTCATCCATTTGACTTGTTAAAAGTTCGATTTGCAGGTATTTTTGCATCACAGAAATCTTAAAATTAACTAGATTTCAGCAAACGAAGGAAGCCCATTCCGTCCACAATACACTAGCTACTCGGATGCAGTGCGGAAAATTATTCGAGTCAAAGGTGTGCGCGGATTGTATCAAGGAATCACACCGAACATAATAGGAGGCGCTGTCTCCTGGGGTCTTTATTTCCAATGGTATAATACATTGAAAACGGAAATCAATAAAAATTTCTCGACTGGAGGTGAAATGGCGAATAATTTTCTCAGTGGTTGTATAGCTGGATCGGCGGTTATGTGCATTACCAACCCGATTTGGTTGACGAAAACTCGGTAATTTTTTGAAGTTTCTCCTCGTATTAAAGGCGGATTCCGGTCAAGAATTTTTATTGCTGTAAAATATGTAAAAATGTGCGTAGATTCCAAAAATCATAATAAAAACACTCATAAATTGCTCCAAAATCCCGAAAATGCTCTCCGAAATGTGCGAAATCACGCGAATGGTCTCCGAGGGCCGTGGCCGAATTTCTCAAAAAAGGGGCGCGGTCAGCCAATCAGCGTCATTACAACTACGGACGCGAGCGCTGTGATTGGTTGCCGACAAATGACGACTCCGCCCTTTTTTGGGAAACTCGGCCGCGGCCCCCCGGAGACCATGCGCGTGATTTTTGCTCATTTCGGAGCCATTTTTCAGGGGTTAAGAGAGATTTTTGAGCGTTTTCACTATCGTATTTGGAATCAGCTCAAAATTTTACATCTTGAAGCAAAATAATTTTTGACCGGAATCCTCCTTTGAAGGAGGATTCCGGTAAAAAAGTTTTTTGGCTTCAAATTATGTAAAATTTTGCGCTGATTCCGAATAAAATAGTGAAAACACTCAGAAATCTTTCTAAACCCCTGAAAAATCGCTTTATAACTACCCATTTTTGGCCGAACGGTCTCCTGGGCCGTGGCCTAACTTCCGGAGTTTTCTCGGCCACCGCATTTCCAGATTTTTTTTCACCATTTTTTCAGTTTTTTTTTTGTTGTGAAAATCATAAATTTGTTGTTATTTCACTTTTAGTTTTCACAACAAAAAAACCTGAAAAAATGGTTTTTTCTGAAAATGTGGTGGCCGAGAAAACTCCGGGAGTTAGGCCACGGCCCCAGGAGACCGTTCGGCCGAAAACGGGTCGTTTGAAGCGATTTTTCAGGGTTTTAGAGAGATTTTGAGCGTTTTCACTATCATGTTCGAAATCAGCACAAAATTTTACACATTTTGAATCAAAAAAATTTTTGATCCTCCTTTAATGTTCTAATTTTGAAGTCTCTGTCTCCAATACGAAAACCAGCCCGCTAAAAAGTACACCGGAATGATCGATTGCATACGAAAAACAGTTCAACGCGAAGGATTTTTCGGATTGTATCGAGGATTTGTTGTCACTGGTGTCATTGGCACATCCCACGGTGCTCTTCAGATTTCATTGTATAGTTGGATGTTGGATAAGAGAAGAGAGCAGCTTGCGCTTCCTAAGGATTCTTTTCTTGTAAGCCGTTGCGTCTGGTTTGCGCTTATTTTTGGTTTTTTAGAGCCAATCCGACTACACTCTCGCCACTGCAATCTCCAAAACGCTGGCTACCACTCTAACTTTTCCCTATCAAGTGCTGAGAACTCGAATTCAAGATCACAATACTGATTCTCGTGGAGTTTGGAGAACAAAACTGAAAATCATACGAAACGAAGGAGTCAGTGGTCTTTGGAAGGGATGCCTGATCGCCAATGTTCGACAACTTCCGTCAGCGATAGTTGTGTTTTTGATGTTTGAGAATGTGAAGCAACTTGTTAGGCTTACCAAGGAAGCAGATTAATTAGAATTCTGACTCTTTTCTATATTTCCGGGTCTTTTTCATCTATTTTTGTATATAGCATTTTTGTTTTTTTTTTGGAATAACAAACTAGTAGTAACAAATGAAAATCTAAGCACTCTAATAAAAAAAAAACTATCAATGATTCTTCTGCTTGCTTGAATATGCTTTTTTTTTAAATATTTTCTAAAAGCGATTTTTGGAATTTCGGACAAACAGACACACAGATAGTGATTTTTATCGATATCGGACACCGGAGGTCATCTGTATTGTCTTCGAATAAACACTTTTACTGAAAAATCATGTTCGAAACAGTGAAAAAACTTTTAAGTAAAGATTCTCGAAAAAACACTACTTGTGAAACACCTATTGCCGCCAGATTCTTACATACGGAGACAGAGAAAAAGTACTTCTCGACGTTTTTGTTATTGAGATCAGTGTCATACAATTGACCGTGAGTTTCGAAATGAAAACTTATTTCTGTTTTGAAACCGCAAATTTTTTCATCAGCGAGAAAGTTGGACTTCTCTATTATATGTTCGACGAATTGACAAACAAGGGATATGCTTCCGCAAACTGTTCAACTTTTTCTGTAAAAGGATAAAATCAAATTTTGAGAAAAAAAATACGGAGTCGAAAGTACCTGGTCCAGGTTGGAAAATATGAGAGAGTTTCAAGAAACGGAAAGTTTTTCAAAACTATATGCTCTGAACGGTCAAACAATTAGGAACACGTTTCTATTAGCAAAAACAATTGTGGGACAGGCGAAAGTAGTCTGAGCATCTGCGAAAAAAAAATGCTTTCACTGTTTCAAGTTGTAAAGTTTAAAATATGGCCTTGATTGCATATATTAGACAGCGTACGTTGTTTTTTATCGGTAGACTTCATTTGGAAACCAGATGAACATTTGATATTCTCAAGATATTACAGTCTGTAACCTCCTAGATTCGGCGGAGGTACTGGAACAATAAAGCGAGAAAAATGAAAATCTGAAGAGAACAATAACTGCTCAAACAAGATGTTTAAAAAAAACTTCATGGTTATTCAGCCTTTGGCATGCAAAGATTGCTCAAACAAGCGGATGCATAGTCAGAAGAGAAATCACAATTCGATTGTGGGTACCTGTCAATGAATTTTTATGGTTTCCTCAAAAAAGTCACAGACTGGTTTATTGGCAAAAACTACTTTGATTTTCATAGGAATGAACAAAAGTGGACAAAATTATCCGAGAGTGGGGGGAATAGGTATGAATTATGTTCAAAGGCATTTGGGTAACTGAAAAAGTTCCTGTTTCAACAGAATCATAAATTTCTGTATATGTTAACAAACTCATTATCCATTGTACCCAGGATTTAAAGGCGTGCATCTCGAGACTATTTTCGAATGAATTGGCAAACTTTATTTATAGTACGGTGGATTTGACGAATTGTTAAAAGGGGATTGCAAATGTTGAAAGGTAACATGTATCAAAAAGTAAAAGTTTGTAGATATTGAAAAGTTTTGAGAAACAGGAACCTTTCCAAGTTCTCCTACTCTGATAAATCGGATTACATTTGGACTACTGAAATAACATTGATGGTTCAAAAAATGAAGTTTGTATAAAACAGGTGAAATTTTGAGAAAGTTCACAGAAGTGGAAATTGTTTCCGAATATCTTGTTTGCAAGAGAATTAAAGTTGCTTCATAAAAACATACTCAAAGAATGCCAATATTTTAGCGTAGCAAAAATCAATTTCAAATGCGTTCAATAATGAAAAGTTTGAAAACCCCACGAAAGATATCCTGTGAACTTCACCACAAAACAGATTAATTTTATACATACAGTAAGTGACTGTCGTACCTGGAAAAAAGGTCACTACTTTTCTTCCAGGAACTATAAAGTTTTCTCTGTTTCAGATATTTTGCAAATATTTTTACTCCGTCGAGTTTGTTGATTTTGGACAGTTATGACTTCTTTTCCGCGAAACTCATCGATTTCAGTAAATTTTGATGGACACAGAAGACTTAAAAAGAATGACATAACAAAAAACTGGCCTAACAACGATTTTCAAAATCTCAACAATATGTGTTTCACCTGAAACAGAAAACTTCAAGTTTTACAAAAACAAACAATGGAACGTCTGAACAGCATTCTTCTAATTTTAGTCTGAAAAACAAAAAAATTATTTCTAAACCACCTGTGAGAATTTTCCTTAATTTGATATCTTGTTTGTTTCCAATCCAAAACTTAACTGTGTTTTTAACAGTCTGGGAGGAGTGCAATCATCTCCTTTCATCGTGCAATGTTTCATTTTCCTGATGAAACAGAAAAACATTTTGATTTTTCAGTCGTTCTCATTGCCATGCTACAAATATTTTTCACAGCGTCATAAATTTGGACGTTACCCGTCAATAATCAAAACTAATATAATTAGAGACCTCGGATTTTTCAAATTTTCAGCTAATTTCTTTCGTGAAATCTAGAGAAACATAAATAAGTTTCCCTCAATAGCAGCTTGTTCACTGAATACATCAAAGCTCCTAATAATTACTATTTCTTAAGAAACCCAATCGCACTTAGGTGGAAATTGTTGGTAATAGTGTTTTTCACATCATTTTCCAAAAGAAACGATTGAAATCAAAATGTAAAGATTTTCAGTTTCACAGAAAACATTAAAATTTCTAATATTGAAATATCGATGCTATGGTGTCTGCGGGCTTTAGAAAGTATAAATTACACACGATAGTTTAGGTGAATCTGATTCACTCCGGATAGTTGCATTCAGGCAGATTATTTTTTCAAAGAATCAAATCTTCGAAACATATAATAGATAGTTCGTTTTTGAGCGCGTTAGAAACAACTAAACAACAACTCTCAAAGGTTTAGACATTTTTGTTTCAATTGAAACAGTCATCATTCATCAAAAATAGACGATGTAAGCAACACACAACACGCTTCCAAACAATTTTGACTAAAAAAACTGCAAAGTTATGAATCAACAACAGTCGATGAGAATCATCTTGATTCAATATCAAATTATTTCCTGTTTCAGAGGAAACAGAAAAAAAATTTGAGGGAACTGTCTTTAATATTGTCGACTCGGAAGTAATATCAGCCAAAAAAATGATGAAATAGCTTGCTCTGAATTATATTAAGTTTTATCTTGTTTTTTAAAATCTAAACTTTATAGGGAAATGTATGATTCAATCTAAGTATTATTTTCCTGGAAGTGCCTAATATTTATATTAGCGATATTTCGGGTGGTTGCCATGGTTGATATTTTTTACACACGTTATGCTTACTTTTAGAATTTTAAATATTGTTATCACGATCAGGCATAAGTAGAAACTTTGGTAATTTTTCTACGCATTTGCTAAATTCAATTATTGACCTTGAAATGCAGAGATATTACAGTTTCACAGAGAAAAGATAATTTTAAAGATTTTTTCAAATACCGATTTCTCAAGATAAACTTTCCCGGTAGACGAATACTTGAACTGCTTGCAATTCACTTCAAATGCTCAATTTCAGACACATTTTGCCTTTAAAAAGTCAAAAATTCTAATCATATGGCTGTTCAAGATTTTGCTGTTTCAGAGAACAAATGAACTTGAGTCAAGGACGTGTTTGTTGCTTGTCGATTTGATCTCTTTTTTGAAGTTGTGTACTACTCATATCACGATATCAATATCGTATCCCTAGTTTGACACGTAGTCCATCTATAAAAATATGGCTGAAATCAAGAAAATATGAAAAATAGAGAATGTAGAACTTTTACATTAGTTCCATTGTCTTGAGAAAAAACTCCTTAGAAAGTGGTATGTCTGAAACAGTAAAGATGGGTCGATTAAGAACGAAGATTATTTAAAAAATGCTGTATGCCTGGGGCTCAAATACAGTACCCTGCAATGAGATGGCAAATTTTGTTATTTTGACCGTAACTTTTTTCAATCTTGATGAATTTAACAGAAACTGTGAGCCTATATTATAAAAACGCAGAATTTCACAACGTCTGATACTCTCAAAAACGATTTGACAAACAAAAAGTTTTATATTGATCAAGGAGAAATTCCAGCTATTGATTTCAAACAAACACGATTTGAGATACACCTCTTTGAAACAGTGAAATTTAGTAAGTTTCATGTAAGGATTCGTAATTTTTTTTCAATTGTTTTTTACTTTGTCTGGGTCGTTGATGATGCTGTGACACGTTCTACATGATAGGCTCTGATAATTGGCATGTTGGTTGTAAACCACATTAATTTCAGAAAACGTTGATCGACAGATAATTGGAAGAATGAGGTGAGCGACATTGAATTTCGAAAAGAATATGTTCCAGACAAATTGAAGCCTTTCATCAGAACACTGACTTTACGTTTTTTTTCCAATTCTGGTTCTCGAAGATGACAATAATAAAGGGTCGAACCATATAATATTCCACTCACACTGCAACAATGAAAAAATCATTGGTATAATCTCTCGCTTGCTACCGGTGGTAGACATTTAACATATTTTTAGATTTGTAGAAACATCTGGATTGAATATCAAATAATTTACTGTTTTCGGTGAAACAGAAAAAATACTTACTTAATGTTTTGGTGGTCTCAATCGCTTTTCTGGTAATACTTGATGATTACTCTTTCTCAAGAAACCGAATCATTCTCGAACTTTCTGGTCGCAATGATGTTTTGATTGTATCGACACATGGGATCTTATCGTAACGATCAAGCTCAATTAGACACTCTTGAAAATAGTATTTTCAAAGGTATTCACCGAATTCAATTATTGACATTAAAATGCAAAGATATTACAGTTTCACAGAAAACAGTAAGATTTCAAATAACTTTGAAATACCGATTCCGCGTAGTCAATTTTTTGGGTTAAATTAGTTGAAAGTTTGAACTACTCACAATATTTAATCTTAATCTGACCCTTTTCAAATGCTTACATCCCAAACGATCATGATAAAATTTCAAGACATACATTTTAGAGACGTATGTATAGGCTCCACAGCGAATTTTTCAAACGATTTTTTTCTCAAAGTTTTTGTTATCATCGCATTCCCCATCTCGATATTAGTACATTCCCAATTTTTTTTTCCATAATGTTCATCTGTTCCCGAGTTATAACCCTTTCTGTAACCCCCTTTTTCCTCCATTTTCTCAGAGGGGGTTGCAGTGCGCGCGGAAAAATGGGCGTGGCTAAAAGGGGGCGGAGTCTGCAAGTGTGCGGCGCAGAAATCGGACGATTTATTTTTTTATGCAAGTTTCTGTGTTTTCAGTCGAGTTTTCGATGCGGAAAGTGTGTGTATTGAAGGGAAAAAATAAAAATAAGTTTAAAAATAATTATTTATTATTCCTAGTGCCTAAATTATATCGATTTTCAGCGAAAAACACTGAGGCAACTCGATTTCAAGCAATGCGAACTGGCGGAAACAAGACTTCGCAATTCTTCAAGTTATTAAAGTCGAAAATATTGAGGATTTTTGTTCGAAAAAGATTATTATTGATTTTTGGTCGAAATTTTGTCAAAAAATTAAAATATTCCGCCAGTTCCCGTTGCTCGGATGGGTTTTTCGCTAAAAATCACTCAAAAATTAAACGAAAACTACGAAAATCACTTAAAAAAACCATGAAAACCAGTTAATAAAACAAAATACTGTGAAGAAAACAAAAATTATCAAGAGAAAACAAATTCGCCGTCATCAATCGATTTTTGGAAGATCTCGAAGTCAATTGGAGTTGCTTTCTTGTCGCCGTCATACTGCACAGTGGCGGTGGTTTTGCCTCGGAAGATTCTAAGATCCAGAAGAAATCCTTCTTTTCCTGTGCTCGAAATGACGAATTTCTTCCCAATCCTGTCATCATCGCTGAGCAGAAGTTGACGTGTGTACTGTTGAATGCCAATCAAGTGCTCCAACTTCTCAACCAACTCATCAACCGAAAGAGGCTTGGCGTTCGCAGACAGAGTGAAACATGACGATGGTGCTGACTGCTTGATGACGAATTTCCTAAATTTTAACTGAGCGGAGAGAGCGTCTAATTTTTGTTTATCTGATAATAATTTAGTGAGTCCATTTTTGATTTCTCTAGAAGTTTGCCAAAATCCGAGGGAGAGAATACTGCTGGTGTATTTGCATCGATCTTTCATTTCTTTCGCCTCTTTTTTAGCTGCAAGCTGATTTTTCTCCTTCATCTGTCTCAAAATTACTGTTTCGATGGCGATTTGACGTGAATTAGCTGCGTTTCTCAACTTTTGCAGAGCCAACCGAGATTCGTTCAAGATGTTCTCTTGTTCGTCAAGCGGTAGATTCTGAAGCCACTCAAGAGTGTGGTTTTTTTTGAGAAGAGTGAACGCAACTCTCACATCAATTCGCATATTTGGTTTTGTGTCGAAAAAATGAGAAATTAAACCAAACACCGATTCAATATTCCGATTAGTTGCAGGAGCAAAACCAGTTTTCCTCTTAAGATTATCTACATCATCACAATACTTTCCCCCCGGTAGGAAGAAAGAAAAAGCTTTGGTGTAGTATTCCAAAGAAGATTTGCAAACAAGAGATGCTACTTCTGTTCCCATTTCCGATGGATCCCTTCTCACAAGCGCCTGTAGCAACAAAGATGAGTTTGTTGGGCTGTCAACTTCTAAGCTCGGAGTCGGCGAAGATCCATCAAAGAAACAAACAGGAAACAGAGAACACTCTTCTAGCCAAACTTGCAGCTGAAGGGCGTAGCGACAAGTATCAAGAATATGTTCACAACCTTCAGAAATTCTCCACAACGGTCCCGTCACCAACTGATCTAAGAGGCCGAGAACATGCAAGTGTTCTACAATCATCTCGTTTTTCAACAAATCTCGAACTTTTTTGAGATCAGTTTTCAAACAATCGCACTCTTCGATGAATTCAATTAAATGGTGACGATGGAAGAAAATCCGAGATGCAATCACAAACATGATATTGAAGCGATTACCCAGAAAAGAGGGAAAAGTGAAACTACAGACACCCAACTTTTTACACCAAGCAGTCCATAAAGGCAGAATCCCATGTAATCCTGATCCTCTCTCCCCAAACAACTGGCTAACAGTCTTGATCAAATCAAAAACTGAGGGCTCCGATAATTTTGAAATCTTACTAACAATCAGCTCATGTTCTAGTAAACTTTTCAAAACAACATTTGAATAGTTAGCAATCACATGCAACTGACAGAAAAACTGTGAAATCTGTGTAAACTCCATCTTCTCTTCATTCGATAGTTTTTCATAATCCTCAACAACTTCAGGAACCGCTTTACTTCTGGCTAACTCAATGAGTTCATTGAGTTTTCGTTCCGTACGAGCCGAGTCAGACATCGTACTTCTAACAGACACCAAAAATTTTTTAAAGAAATTTGGGGGAGCCGCCGGCAATTGAGAAATAGTGCTCTCAAGTGCATTTAGGGCTGTCTGTGCCGATTTTTCTGGAACTTGTTCAATTCCTAGACAGGTAAAACTGCCATCGGATTTATGAACACCGAATGCCTGAAGCTTGACGGTTCCTTTCGTTGTCTCGTCAGATGCAAAACACACGAATTCTCCCTTATCCACAAAATCACTGATAATACTCGTGATATGCCTTTTACTCAAGTTGAGAGCGGAGAGAGCGTAATTTCGGCAAGTTGAGGCAGAGGGAACAGAGTTAAATGAAACCTTCGCCAACTCACCGACCGTTCTCATCACATCCCCAACCTTTTCATCAGCAACCCCGAGTGATTTTAAACTGATTACAGCTTTCCAAGTCTCATTTGAATAAGAATTACCCTCCTTCAGCTCAACAGTAACAGAAGTGTTATCTAATTTCCATTGAGCTTGTTGGAGAGCAGTATCTTTTTCAGCAAGCTCTTGTTTCACCGTCATCAGTTCGCCTACGATTTTTTCTAAATTTTTAATAAGGTTTTTGTTCGAAATGTTGGCTTTTTTCAGTGATCTTTTGGATAAACGAGAGGTGGAGATCAGATTTCTGTTATACACTTTCCAGTGATTCACAGCGTTCACAGTTTTTTGAAGATTTTTGTACTTTTTTCGCAATTCATCATACTGAGAAATGCACCGCTCGTGAACTTTTTTTTTCAAAAATTGGAATGTTTGCCGGCCATGAAAGATCAACGGAGGTATATGGTTCAGTTTGAGTTTCAGTCTCTCGAAACACAGAAGGATTACTGTAGCCTGAACCTTCTCCAATGATTTCAGGGCTAGCGGGAATTTCGTGCAAAAACTTTGCGGGCGATTTTTCAATATCATCAAAAGCAAAAAATGTAGTATCGAAAGCTATATTTTTCAAAAATGTCAAAGACTTATCCTTCTGCTTCTTCTGCTCCAACTTGTACTCCTTCTCGATTTGCAGCAGCTTTCTTCGAAAGCGGGAGAGACCATTTGGTTCGTCACCATCCAATCCTAACATCTCCTTGGTAATTCGAAAAATCTCCATTTTCGAAATCTTCAGCATCATCAGAGAGCAAACCACTTCGTTGTTGACAGCATCTAGTTGAGCTGTGACTCTGAATTCCGAGTTGATCCCATACTGTTGCAAAGTTTGAACATGATATTCTTTCAGTCTCGTTGCTCTGGAGGGTGTCAAATCTTCTAGAATACATTCATTAGAGACAGTCTTACATCAAAGACTTACCTTGTTTAGAAACTTTCGAAGGCGGTTCCACATCAGATTCACTATCCATATCAAATTAAAGGTAAAAATAGGTCGAAAATAGCAATAAAATTTGAAAAAATCGTCAATAATTTGCAGTATTGGTCAATTAGTGCAAACACAATGACGACAAACTGCAGATTATTTGAAAAATCAGTGAAAAAATGGTTAGAGTACACCCGGGAATCGAACCCTGGCCGCTTGCTTGCTGTTCGCGCACGCTACCCACTACACCACGCACACTTCTGTTTGCTGCTTGTCGGCAGGCTAATATAAAGCGGCCGCTGTCTACCGTTTTTCAACTGATTTGAAGGGATTTTGATAAGATTTTCGACAAATAACGAGCTCCTGTGAAAAACGGCGAACTGCTGCTAGCAAACTAGAGAAACCATTTTGTAGCAAATTTTACGTAGAATCTGATTCTGAAGAGAAAACATGCGGCATCGATCTGCAACTTCCTCAAAACGTGCAAAAATTGCAAAATTGTTAAGGCATGTCATTTTTAGATCAGTTTTTGAGCTACTCAAACGTTTCCAAATTACTTGAAAATTGTCTACCAAGTAGCTATTGAGTTGGTTCACCTAAATAATATGAAAAAACATAGGGTCATCACTGAAATTTTTTTGCTATATTTGCTTGAAGTTTGACTGATTGTACCAAAAAACGGCGAACTGGTGGCCATGTTTTGATTATATGGACATATTTGTTATTCCAAGACGTATCTGGAACCATTTTCAAAATATGCGGCATCGACATTTATGACCATTTTTCGAGCACTTTTCTCCACCCAACTCATGTTTTTTAGCAATTTTTCAAAAACTACTTGATTTCACAGAAAACTGTTTATACCATTCGATTCTACGCAGAAAGTTACATAACGACACCAATTTTCACAAAAATCGGTTTATCCGATCTCGAGTTATAGGCCTTCAAACATGGCAGATACCCCCGCGGAGAAAAAATATTAGGCTCCGCCCCCTCGCTCTGCGGTGCCTACGTATGTATATATGATTTTACAGAAATAATGAGCCAGCCATTCTTTCCTCAACTATAATACATTCTAAGCTCGTTAGCTCATCTGAATCGCAGATATGTCACCGTATCAAACGGTTGGATCATCAAGAAGAACCCCTCTCCATAGGACGTTTACAACGTGTCGACCACTCTGATAACATTGTCACTTATCCAACCTTCAATCTGATCTATCCAACTTGGTATCCTCAATGTTTCAAGCCAGTCGGAATCACTTTGCTAACTTCTGTCTAGTCCATAAACGGGTTATAATGGAAATGCTCTCAGTTTTTTTCATCTGCTAGGATTTAGTTAATTTTCTTTTACTCTCTGATTCTGTTAAAGGCTCACCACCCGATATGCAGTCTCAACATATGTATGGCAGTTTGAAAATTTTCTGTTTCGGAAAACGAATGACCTTGAGACAAGAAAACTATTTTTGTTAGATTGATCGCTTTTCGAAAATAACTACCATAATTTGCAATCACGGTTTAGAGCAGTACGTTCCGTCTTACTGTGAATGCCTTTGAGTGAGAACGATAGAAAAAGAGGTTGACCACAATCAAATAACTCTGATTTGGATAATTTCTCCATCAAGTTCAATCTTTCCTGGGGATATTGTCAATAACTGTTTGAACAATACATCAGAAGCATCACTACCATAATCCAATTACTTATTACTACTTTTGATGAAACAGAAAAACAATTATTTGCTAACTAATGTTTTTTTTTCCGTATTGAAACCCACAAGTCTTCAGATAAATAATAATTTTAAAGAATGATTTGTGATGAGCAAATACGAAGAAGAATAGTGATTCTTTGGCGTTCGTCGAAATCCACTAACAACTGAAGTTTCAATGCAACTTCTGTTTTTCCTGAAACAGTTTATTCATATTCTTTGCGACCGTTCTCATTATAACGAAGGATGTTAAAAATTCAATTTGAAATGTTTGCGCAACATGAGTTCCCAAGGTCCATTTTTAAGCCAAAGACAAACAACAAAGCAAAAATTGTGACTTACACGAATTCTAGAATTGCTGTTTCTGGAAATGAACTAAAAAAAGCCTTGGAAGTATATATTGTTATTCGTTCTTTCGGGTCTTTGACATTTAGATTCATCGAGTTTTGGCATGACTACCGTACTGATTTTGTACTATCCCTAATTATATGTGCGTCTTAGAGCCTGACAGACATGGGAGCTGTAATGGAATTAATGAAATGGTTTTGAACGATCATTGCGATTTTTTGAACAATACATATATTTTTTGATGCGGAAATTCATTCAAAGTTAAAGTTCTTGCTGTTGCATTGATCACTTGTTCGTGGCAAAAATATTAAGACCGCTTTCAGATATGCATAAACCATAAGCAACGCATTTAAAAAAACTCAAATTTCTCGCGAAAATTTGTCTGTTTCCCTAAAAACGTATATACTGAAGTACTGTATTTTGTCATTTGGTGAAAAAAAAAGATAATGACATGAATTTTAAAGAAAGAAAATGACTGTCTGGGTTCCTGTCTCACTAATTACATTATACTAATTTTCCAGACTTTGCTTCCGTTTCAAAACAGTTTCTTGAGGTGGAACCTTTGGATGTTAGCAATTGTTGGCCATGTTTCTTCAAAAGTCGATACATTAATTTATATTTAAAACTAGCGGTACGCATGATGATACTTCATATGTTTCATGAAGTTGAAATCCTGAATGAGTTTAACTGTAAATCTCAAAATAGTCACGAAAATTACTGTTTCGTGGGGAACAGATAAGTATTGTGAATTGTTGAATGCCATCAATGCAGTGACTGTTCAATTCCGAAAAGATCGAGATTTTTACTTAATCAAGAATTGAAATGTTACGATTATTGATTAGAACAACATTTCACATGAGTTACAGTTTTCCTTTTCTATTCTGATAGACAATGATCTCTCAAAATGAAAGAAGATCAGTTACTGTTTCATGTGAAAAGTTTGAAAGTTTCGAAATTTCAGTAGTTAATAAGAGTTTGGTATGGAAAGAAAAAAGCAAAAAATATTTGCTGTTTCTCCATGAAACGGTAATCAGTTTAGAAAATATCCTCACGGTAATTGTGTTTCATAGTCATCATTTCCTTCCAAAATGAAAAATCGTTGTTACAACAGTTTTGATACTCCAGATTCTAGATATTACTAATTTTTCGACCCGCAAAAATGGGAAAATGCCTCGAAATAAGATAATCAAAGTACGGTAATTTTCAAAACATATCCATCAATTTTAATTCATGGTTTCACTCAAAAATGACAACTTCCAGTGGTACAACTTTACTCAAGTGATGCCTGTTTCAAATTTTCAGTTTCATGCTTGGTCCCGTTTTTCTTACGATATATCTTATATTTCGGGATTAGCCTATGGAAAAAGTTTTTCTCGTCCGCAATTTGTCGTGAATGTGCTAAACACTATAATGAATTACGTCTTCAGATGACGTTGTAGTTAACGACAGCCTAAAATCAATACAGTCCATTCTGGCGCACTACAACATTTCTCGTTCTCCATTTTTAATTCTTCATTTTCTAACAATATACCATTAGATTGCACCAAATGCTGAGCTATCCAACTTGGCATCATATTCTTCCACATTTAGGCATCATAACAAAGTGAGTTGCAATTCCATGGCAAATTCGAAATTTCAAATATTTTCAGATTATCCATTTCGAGCAGATGTCCACATCTTGCTCAATCTCTTGGGCCAACCAAAATCCGTCATTTGTCAGTTTCATCCGGGAAGATTGAGTTTGATGGAGAAGTTATTCAAATCGGAGTTATTCGAAATTTTCCGAAAAATCCCAGATGGGTTCAAGAGGAAAATAGAAGAGGAGGAAGTTTTGAAGAAGTCGACAGATATGGATTCAAAATTCAAGAAAATCCGAAGCACCTTCTGCAAGATTTGAAAGCCGATGTTGATTGTTTCAGGAGAGATTTGAATACTAATCTGTCTCAGACCCCAAATACGAGCCATCTTATTATATCTGGACTAGAAAATCGATTTTTGAGAGACACTGAAAAAATGCGGAATCTCATTGACATTTGTAATCTCGAACTGACTCAAGCTCCGCCCAATTTTGACTTGTTTATTCAAATTGTTACGAAAAGAGACAAAAATTTGTATCTTTATGGTCCAAAAACAGTTGAATGTGCTGTGAAGGAGATGATTCGAAAAATGTTCCATGGACAAAAAATTATTGTTCAAAAAATTGAAGTCCAGGAAAAATACGTTCCAAACTTTAACTTTAACTTGAGTTGGGCACTTGATGCACTTGAAAATTATTTTGATTTTCGAAACCATCCACTACATTCTATCACAATGGTGGGCGGGTCTAACTACAGTAGGCCAATCATTGGGACCGCCCGAGAATTGATTATAAAGGGACCTTGTCGAGAAACTATACTCAATAATAGTAGAGTCATTTATCGGGATATCAAAAATTACGTTCTGAATCACTTTTGGAACCCTCTCGTAATTGTCACGGAACTGCGTAGGCAAGTAGGAGCTCATGTTTCTTTCGAGACGAACAAATCTATTATGATGGACTATCTCAGACATTTCAGATTGAGGAATCGCACAATAGTGACACTACCAGAAACAAGGTAAGTTAAACAAAATAATATCTAAAAGTTTAGATTTTCTCATTTTCAGAAACACAAATTACCCGAATGGTTACATGGTACATCAAGACGACAGACTGGAAGTGAACTGTTTTTGGGAGAACTTGAATGGAGACAATTTTATGGTACACTTCAAAACTTACCAAATTGGATATGCAACAATAATTTGAATTACGGATTAAAAGTTTAAATGTATTTTGATTTGATATTGTTTTGACTAAATAAATCTTTTCTGAACTGTATTTGGTAACCAAAACAAGATCAAGTGTGTGACTTGAAACAGGAAATAAATTGATGTTAACCTTAGTGATTTCTTGTTTTTCGAAGAATTTGAAGGTTCACGATTATAGTTATGCATGTTTACGTCAACAGGTCATCAAAGCAGCTGGAAACATCTCGAGAACAATTCTGCACCAAGCCACTTTTTTTGAAACTTCCTTTTGAACGGTCACATCTTTTAGAATGGCTGATTCTTTGAGTCTGAAATTAAGTATCAGTGATTCAGATGAGTTTTGGATTTCATGTGGAGCACAAATGTTTTTAATCTAGTGTACGTAATTCGAAAGCCATTGATTCTGTGATGATCTGGTCCAGTATAGTTCAATGTTAATTTTTTCGATGAAGAACCGAAAAGTTACAGTTTTTGGTCAGAAGACAATCAACATAAGTTACTCTATTTATTTGATATTACCTTTAAAAGACAGACGATTAATTACTGTTTCAAGTGAAACGGTTGAAATGTTTCAAATTTCAATAGTTATTGAGCAAGTCTCTATGCATTAATTATAATTAGGGACCACAGCGTGAGGGGGCGGAGCTTATTTTCAATTCTCCTTGGGGTGGTACGTCAACTTTAGACGGCTGTATCTAAGGTTGAGACTGATGAATCTCATCCATTTTTTGCCTCCATATGGAATCGATCCCGTAGAATCTGATTATCTAATTTATTTTGACCTAGCTTTCTTGGTTTTCCTGATATTGGCGAAAAACAGTGAAATTGATCAGTTTATTAGCTGGAATCGGGTCATAAAGTCAAATTACGCATGTTTTTTTGATATGTCAATAGAGCTATGGGAACAAACTTCGGTTTTTGGTCATTTGAGTGCTTCATAGGGCGAATACGCACGTTTTCTCAACACCATCTGAAACTACGTAAAATTTCGGTCAAGACAGTCTTTTCAATTATATCTCACAAGCTCCCCGAAAAATTTTATCTAGGTTCTTTTCCAAAAATTCTAAACTTTTCATGCAAAAAAAAACCGTATAGAGAAACGTGAACTCCCTCATATTCAAATAAACTTTTTGACTGATAGAGGAAGCGTGACCTATGGTAGAATGGTTAAGACTGATGTTTACCATTCGCAAGGTCCAAGTTCAATTCCGTTTGCAGTTTTTCTTTTGAATTTTTGTTTTCACGTGAATTTGGTGTCCATAAAATTTTTGACCCCGCCCTAAAAACTACTCTCCAGGAGAAAATCAGTAAAAATCCTTGTACAAAAGAAGACCTATATTTCAAAAACTAATAAAAATTTTCGAAAGAAAATTTGGAAGTTCCCTTGTCTCGAAGAAACGATTTCAACCATATAAAAAATTCGAAAAACAGTCGAGTTTGAAAAATATGCTGTGGTCCCTAATCATAATTATTAGAACTTTTATGATCATGCAAAAACACGGGAAGCATTGATTTCATTAGTTCAGGAAACACTTAATGATATGATTTCGTTCCAATTGTAATTGCTAAATAAAGTTTACCGAACGTGATCATTAGCAAAGGAATTCAGAAATTTTTGATGTTTCTCCACAAAACGGTATTCATTTTCAAATAACGTTTGACGGTCCTGAGTCCCTATCTTCATCAGAAATATTCGAAGAAAGAAAGTCAATGTCAGATTGCTAATCTGTTTGAATACTATGAACGTGGAGATGAAAAATACTTACTGAATTCGCACTGTGTGAATATTTGTTAAAAATTGGCAAATTCTGAAGAACTACGGTTCATGCGAGCAATAGCTTTCAGAGCATTGTTTTGAAAGATTCATAATTTTTTACTGTTTTACTTGAATCGGAAAATTCTTTGAAAATAGTTGTAACTGATTTTCCTCCGCCTCCGTTCGCTTAAAATATCTACTGCATTTAAAGCCTGAACACAATTTTTCAGGCCACAACAAGACTACCTTAGCAATTTTCAGGTTGCTTACTGTTCAGTTCAAGGTGTAAGTACAGTGCCCGTCAATAGTATATGAACATTTGACGTTTTCGATGAAAACACTTTTAACTGTGGGGATCAGGTAAAGGAGTTCAAACTTGGTCGTTTGATCTGAAACGTGCATACATTAGTTCTAAAACTCTTTTTTTGTAGTTGACAACGTTTTCGTAAAATATCTTCTAAAGATGATGAGTTCCTTCAAAGTGGAGCAATGCTAAATTTCCGCATTTTCAGTATCATTTTCACAGATTTTAGGGTGTTCTGGATAAGACGCGTCGCATCATTTTCAGAAGATGCCATACAAAAAAGTTGTCAACAACGAAAATGGTGTTCTAGAGTTGATATATACACTTGGGAAGTTTTAGATTCAACAGTCAAGTTTGAAGTCTATTACCAGACCTCCAAAGCTGAAAATTTTTAACTGAAAACGTCAAAAGTTCATTTACTATTGATCGGTACTGTACTTCCACCTTGAACTAGGCAGTAAAAAAGACCAACCGAAAACGAACGTTGAATCAGTTGCAATTATTTCCAAGAAAGTTTCAGTTCCAATTAAAACAGTCAAAATCATGAATCTTTCGAAACAATGCTCCCAGTTCTATTGACCCGCTTGAACCGTAGTTCTGATTGTGTATGCGTCGTTGAACAAGATTCTCAAGAAACTTTTGATGGTGATATGAACTCTGGGCTCTCGGTGGACATGATTGAAACAAACGATTAGTCAGAAGGAAAACGTGTTTTCCTTTGCAGAAGTGTGATATTAACAAGAAGATAAGAAAATCTCCGTTGCAAACGAAAAACTAATAAATTTCAGAATTTTTCAGAATGATAGCTCGCGAATTCCAACTACAGTAAAAGTTTCATATCCACATGAAAAATACTTTTTTCAAAAGAAAGTTCAAATTTTCTTGAGTAGATTTACACAATTGTAATGTGAAATCTCGGAGCATTAGTTTCTAAAACGCCTACAATACAAACATATAGTTTGATACAGTAAAATATAAAAAATTCTGTTTCGTACCTCCAATTTCATATGTACGTTCCGCCGATTTTTGATCATTCACCCCAAATCCTTTTTTGGCTGTTTTTACAAACTTTGTTGTGTATTAAAATAATGAATATCTTGATGATACCGTTTGAAGAAAATTGAAGAAAAATAAAGTGAATTTTTGAAACAGTGGAATTTTCAAAAATCACATTTAATCTAACTTATCATAATATACATGAGGATCGTAAAAACTTGAGATAGCATTAAAGTAAAATGTATGAAAATAATACATAAAATCATAAATTTACTGTTCCTTCGCTTTCAATTTCTCCCTCAATTCTTCGATCACCTTGTCTTTTTCTCTAATTTGCGCTTCCAATTCTTGTTTCTCCGTTTCAAATGTCAATTCCTGATGGGATAGTGCCAGTTCATGAGCCTCCAACATCGTAACCACTTCTTCACTAGCCGCTTCCAAATCTTTTTTTGCTTTGGCCAACTGTGCATTGGCGGTTACTGTAGGTCGAGTGGGCGGAGCCTCATGAGCCATGTATTATCGCGCTGCCGTCTGTTGTCAGTTGAGTTTAAAGGCGCATGGACTTATAATATTTGAGCTGATATCACGTTATTGCACAAAAAAAGAAGAAGCTGCTCTAACATCACCGCTGAAAAACAATTGACGTCATTCTTGTCCTAGACATTGCCTACCAAAATGAAATATCTAATACTGTTTCAAATGGAACTTGTAGTAATGTCCAGATAAAGAAAGTCGATGTCGTAGGAATAGATTCAAGGCAGAAGTAGAGAACGAAAATTCCTATTTCGTGGGTGTCTGTTGAAAACTGGGAAACATGGCTGTGGTCTAACATGAAATTAACTAAAAATAAGTAAGAAAATTCAGGATATTGCTCATGGTAGTGTGCACTTTTTTACTGTTTCTCTTGAAACGGAAAATGTTTTCTAATTCAAGAAAAAACTAATGACAAGATCATTTCAAATGTACCACCATACCATGTTCTGAGACCATCTTTTTGAAGCAACGCAGTTTTTTGTGTCAGTTTCCATTCGAATTACTTTACTCATACAAAACATTGTTATTTTGTGTATTTTCTCTTCAGACACATACCGAGTTGCATAGCACTTACAGAAATTCACTATTGTGAATCAAAACAATACACTGAGCATGTGATTTTTACCATTGATCTTCCATAACCGGCGGAAGGAAGTCAAAATTTCGTAAAACTGGCTTTTTTCCATAACCTACCAACAGTGGAATATGTATTGCACTCATATTGAAAATAAAATGTATATCCCTACATCATCGTATTTTGTTACAGTAATTTTACTGTTCTAAAATCAAGTTACAAAGAATTATTTTCAGTTGAACTCTGATTCAGAGTATATTTCTTCAAGATTCAGCTAGCCTCAACTTCAAACATTCCTATTTATTTCAATCTCAATATAGTTTTCATGAGTATCGTAAAACATAGAGGTAGGATTGAGGTAAAATATATGAAAATAATACATGAAATTATAAATTTACTGTTCCTTCGCTTTCAATTTCTTTTTCAGCTCCGCAATTTCCTTTTTCCTTCTTTGATTTGCACTTCCAATTCTCTTTTCTCCGTCTCAAATGTCAATTCCTGATGGGATAGCGCGAGTTCATGAGCCTCCAACATCCTAACCACTTCTTCACTAGCCGCTTCCAAATCTTTTTTTGCTTTTGCCAATTGTGCATCAGCGGTTACTGTAGGTCGAGTGGGCGGAGCTCCATAAGCCAATTCATACTCCAAGTCTGTCACTTGATCCGTCAGCCTTCGAATCTTTTTATCCCTCTTGGCCAAGTTTATTTTGTAATTTGTAGTTTCTAAATGCTCATGGAGCACTTGGATATCAGAATCTGATAATTTCATTTCCAACATCTCTGCTGTCTGCACTCTCTCCTCTTCCAACACTCTCTCCAACTCTTGAATCTTTTCTAGAAGCTTTTGAACCTCATCGTCTTTCGATTCTTTGGATTCAGAAGTTCCCAATTTCTTCCTTAGATTCTTCAACATCCTGTGGGTGGCATCGGCGTCACGTTTTTGAATAAAAAGTTCATATTGAAAGCTGTTAATTTGCATTTGTTTTTCGGAATTTTCGACTCCTAATAGGTGGATTCGTTCTTCCAGAGAGCGGATGTAGGTGGAGTGGGGGCTGAAAATATGAAGGGTTTTAGGATAATAACTGTTGGTTGAAAGATGGAAGTGCTAAGAAACAAGAAACAGTCAAGCTCATAAAGTTTACATTTTTTTTGAAACAGATACATTTCATTTTTTTGAATTCTGTAGATTTACGGTAGTTCCCAGCCCTCGTCTGTTGTCCGTTGGTTGTTGGAAAGTATATTTTGTAAGGGCACGAAAATTTTTTCTCCACATTACGATTGACTGATAAACACAAAGTATTTGGGCACTTCTAGTGACCGGACAAGATATCCTCCCAAATAACCCCATGCGCCTTTAAAGCCAACGGAAAACAGACGGCGGCACAATAATAGTACCGTGGTCATTGCGAGATTACTGTAGTTTTCATAAAAGCGCCTTTTAGCAAATACCCGATTATTCACCTTGAAGCGAACAAACATTAACATTTTTCATGAAACTGAAAAAAAATTTGGAAAGTGTTGAAGCTGGATTTGTGGGATTAGATTATATCGACGGAATGCAAAAGTTACAAAATTATTGAAGCAGAAAATTTTTTAACATATTTTCACTGTTATGTACAAATTTTCAAAATGCCATTTATAAAAAAAATTAATTTTCGAAATGCCATTCGATGCACGAGATTTTGATTCTAGCGATTCCATAATATCAGTATTAAACAGAAAACACGTATTTTCATATTGATGCTAAGAAACAGAGAAAATTTTGACTTATGAGTTTTCCCACTAATTTGTATTATTTTCCGATGGACTGTATAATTCCATGATGACTGAATGTGGGAACAAAGCAAAAATTCGAAAAGCTATCATCGAAATGATTTTGATATGAAACATCGGATTTTTCGGTGAGAAACTTGCCCATTCAAGACACCCGCTGAACCCTATATAACGTGGAATTTTTACCAAAATTTTCTGTTTCACATTTGTAAACTATAAAAATTTTTTTGATGTTTCTTCAATGTGACAAGATCATTTTTGAAACACAACAAAAAACAACAATTTCATTGCTGGCTAACTCAATTTTCCATCTCATTTTTGTGTTCCTGCGGTTCTTCCATATTTTCTTCTTTCGAATGTGCTGAATCCGTTGAAATTTCATTGGAAGGCTCATTATCCAACTGTTCAACCTGGAAAAAGTGGATTTTTACTGTAGGAAAACTGATTGAGTTGACGCTATACCTTCTCGAAATCTGATTCCTCTTCCGAAACAGGAGCATTTGGAGAATCCGGGAGAACTGTGGAGGACAGATTTGCGCCCATTCTGAAAATAATTTACAATTTCAAAGTGAAAACAACAGAGAACTCGTGAGTAAATTTCAATATAATTGACGATTTTATGGAAAAAAAATAGAAGAAGAAATGGAAAAAATATGTCGAGAGATACCTCCCAGTGGGAAAGATTGTTGACAAATAAGAGAGGCGCAGACAGTGAGAAGAAAAAGTAAACAGAGAAGAAAGCAACAAGAGAGAAGGGTGCGGTGGAGGGAATTGATGAGTGATGAGAGAAGAAAGGGGCACCCGAAGAAGAGATGACAGAGAGAGAGATAGAGAATTGGTTGACTAGAGGAAAAGATAGAAGATAGGCATTAGACTGATTATCGGCAACTAAATATCTTCCAAGAGCAAAGCATCAACGAAATGACATTGCAATGAATCTGAAAAGTTAATGTGTTCTTGTTGAAACAGAAACCAAAATTTGATGCACTACGGAAAGTTGTGAACCAATAAGAAGCCATGAAGTAATTTGCGCTCTAGTTAGGAAAATAGCTTAGATGACAGTTGTATATCAGTGTGTCGAATGCAATCTTAAAATTGACAAGTTATGCTGAAACAGTGAAAAACTTTGAATAAGCAGGGCGATCTCTTTTAACGTTCAGACTTTTTCCAGTGTTTCAAACTTGACATGATAAAGTTTCAGTGATCACAATGCCACATCATCGACGTTTCTGTATTGCGCTCTGATGAAAAATGAAATACTGAATTGTAAACACGCCTGGTATCAACATAAGTGGATGCTTCCCATTTTTCAAGAAGTTTGAAACAGAAAAAATATGAGCAACGATTGAAAAACAAACTGCAATATGTATGTGGATTCTACACATTCAAATTGTCCATGTGAGACAAAAACATTTTTCAATCTTTTGTCTGTGGTTAAAAGACTCAAAGGGCATTCAGAGCGTTACTTATTATGAATTTCAGGAATTCACTGTGTCTTTCGAATTGTTAATAGAGCATTTTAAACACCCAACGTATAAAATTGGCAGAGAAACAAAATATGTGAATATGGAAACAGTGAAAATCAGATTGACAATATTGATGAAGAGGATTATTAAACTTCCAGAGCTCTTTATGTTTCACACAAGATTTTAGTTATCAATTTGCACTATTCCGAATAGACTGCATCAATTACCATTTTCATTATATCGGATAACAAGACCTAATTTTGAAACAGTGACTGATTGATTTATTTCGTGAGATGGTACGAACAAACATTTTATCCGGCCCACCAAATTAATTTTATATGAAACTGTAACATTTAAGGCAGTCACAAGTTCTTCTGATTATACGATAATTGAGTACACACTCAGAAATAAAGAAAGTAATGGAATAAAATCTTCAGTAAGAAGATCGTTGGAAAATTCAGAAAGATAGAGATTAGAAGCCTGGAAGAATTGTTTCTCATGACCAGATCTGACCAGAGGCCATTGGTAAACGAAAAGTTAGAAAAATCAAACCACAAAACAAGAAACTACAATTTTTCTAGAGTTCTGGGAATCTAGTTCTTGTAATCTTGGTACTGGAATTCGTTTTTTTCTCAATTTATTGGCAACATTCATTTTGAGAAGTATCGGTAACCAAATTTCAAAAATCTTTGTGATGAAATCAAACCAGGAAATTATCTTCAAGAGGATAACTGCAATAAAACAGTGAAATATAACAGAGAAAAGAAAAATTATATTCTTGAAACAGTAAGTTTGAAGTCTGAAATTATAAGAAAATGTTTTTGAAAAATGGTGCAACGACAGCGAGCCATCTAAACGCAAGACTATTCAGCTAACAAACTTTGCGTAAATTTGAATGTATAATACTGAAAACAATTTTTATTCAATATTAAGTTTATGGCATAATGAATATTAAAACGAGAGAAATTAACTTATTAATGTTTGATTATCAGAAACTATGATATTTTCAATTTGAAACTGTAACTTTATTATATATTATTGCTGGTTTGTGGACCTTAAAGACTCAGCGCGTGAGCCTATTCCACCATAGTCTGAAAATGACTTATTACCAAAGCATTCCGAATAAAATTAATTAACTCAAAATTGAAACGGAATTGTAGTTGTACAATGAATATGAGCAAGATAATGGCATTGTACTTTCAAGGCTCAGTCTGCAACATTTCCCCTCAGAAACAGAGAAAAAATGTCCCACATTTTCTTGTAAAAATGTTTTTTATTGCTTATAACAGAGACATACCAAAATACCAATGAACCAGTATTTTCCCAACCTTTAGACATCCGTAGCTGAAACAGAAAATTTTTTGACCCTGGCCCCGTCCTGCCCTGCCCTTCTATATTCTAAAGGTTGGGGGTTTCTAGAACGTTCCAGAAACTCAAGAAACATTAAAAAAAACCCACCACTACCGAAGTCAAGTCTACATATCAGAATACTGAAAAAATGACCAACCGCTGTTGCTACTGTCTTCTCATTTGGATTTGTCCGGTAAGAAATTGGGGAGCCAAAAGGTGTAGAAAATTCTGAGAAGGTCTTGAAAACTCTAGAAAATTCTACAAGTTTTCGAAAATTTCCAGACTTTTCTGAAGCCTTCTGAAATCTTTCAGACAATTCTGGGAGTTTTTAGAGCTCTCTGAACCCTTCTAGGAGATTCTACAGCTTCTAAAATTTACCAATGTCTCTAAATTTCCAGCCCATCGCCGTCTATGTCCACAACGAGAACCAATGTGACAAACATGTCTGGCTGAACGTCCTCTTCTGTTGTCTCTTCTACATTCCCGGAGTGATTCATGCGATTGTGGTTTGCTGTTTTTGAGATGGACGGATAATAAGATACTTGAAACTTTAATTACTGTAATAAAACGTCATTTAATGTTATTTTTTCACTATTGTGCTGCTGTTCAAGATATCACTACAAAACGATCACTATACAAAAAAAAGATAATATTAGCTCAAGCTGAACGTGAATTGAACAATTTAGAAACCTTCTGAAAAAATGAATAAATTGAAACTGATAAATTTGAATTAGATTGTTGAGGAAAAAATCCAGTAAGATAATCAGAACATCATTGAGATAAGGTTAATTTTGAAACAGGAAGAAAAGAAGAAGCAGTAATTTCTCAATGCAATTGTTTTGGATATGAATTTGCAAATTTTTGGGTCCAAAACGTTTTTTTGGACGTTATTACTCAATCATAGACACTCAAAATTTTTGTCACATCAAGTTTTGTAGTTGAAAATGAATGTATGCTCCTAGAAACTGAAATAATTTTTGCACTAAAACAATTGAAGCACTAGGATCCCTGAAAGATTAACCAAAATGAATAGAACTTCCGATGTTCAACGAAGAATTGAAATAGGAGATATACAAATAATTAAGTTTCCATTTTGAAACTGAATAAATTTTCAATACAATTCTATAAATTCAATACAATTCCAGAAAATCCATAGACGGAGAGCACCATTGAACTATTGCTGCTTTGATTGCATTTTATTAGCTCTGCCAGCACTTTCCTGGTTACAACTTCAAAAAGAAACTTGACGAAACTAAATCTACAAACACAATAACGAAGTTTTCTGAAGCGAAACATTAATTGAGTATTCATGAAACAGTTTTACTTTCGAAAATACGCATAACCTTAGGTAGATTTGTTCTTTTTTATATTTTGTCAGTGAGTTCGTTAGTCAAAAGTTTTAAGCGTTCAATCGTGGAGCTGGATTATTTTCGGTTTCAAAAATATCTTATGTGTGATGATACTTACCATGTTTCTGGTAGTGTCACTATGATGTTTCTCCCCTTCCATCTCAAATTTATCAGTCAATGCCACATTTTCGATTTTTTCACTTCAAAAGACACACGAGCTTCTACTTGCCTACAAAATTGTGATTAATTTAATTACTTCCTTTTTTCTGTTTCAAATTTTCAAGTCAGGTAACAAGACAACATATTTCATGACTACTAATGGGTCCAGCTTTCTTGAGAATATGACGCTTTTCCTTTCTTCGGTGCCGACAGGTTTTAACATCATTCTGAAATCGGAATCGCCATAATAGTTATGATTTTGGGGAAAGTTTTAGGTATTGAAGGGAATGATTGCGATATCTCATCGATATCAAAATCTCATACAATAATTTCTGATTCACTTGAAGCTTTAAATAATTTCACTTATTAGGTCCAGTTTGTTATCGCGAAAATATACATAATTTTCTAGATACAACGTTTATGGATACAGGAGAAACAAGAAATATCTTTAATGATTCTGAAAGGACCACAAAAGTGTCACTTTTGTAGTTGACAAAAGATGAGAACTCGAGAACAAGAACACAGGTAGTGAGTATAGAAAATTAATCATAAAAAATACTCACAAAAATGAAAAACCAATTACTGTTTCAAATAAAACAGTAAAACTTTTTTGAAGTTGATGGAGTTGATAATATGATTTCAGTGAATTTCCAACCAGTGAAAGTGTAAAGAGTTCTATCCGTATTCAGTGTGTGTCAGTTGAAATCAGGAAAAGGAAATTCAGTTCAAGGGCACACGACTACATTTTCCTGGACATGACTACTGGAGCTGTTTTCAATCTTCTTACAATCCAATTTGAAAGTGGCGGAACAGTAAATGTTCAATTTTGCTGAAGCTCCATTATATTAAGCTATATTAATAATTCTGAATCTAATATGGTATGATCAACTTTTGCTTATTACTGACAAATAAGCTACCCAAAAACTGCGTTGGCGTCAGATATGATGCATGTCCGCAACAAAGAAACACTGACACGCTGACGCAAAAATGCAGGGAAATCGCCAGGAATTTACCCCAAGAACCTCTAATAAGCTTCTAGTCTTACTATTATTAAAGAGCAAATTCTGTCTGTCCGTTGGTGCCAAAATTATTCCACCGGCCCTAGCTCAGTCGCTACTGGACCAATTTCGATCAAAATCATATGGGTCGATCACGAATTTTTCGAAGATAATGCCCTTCTACTTCTTCAGGCGTGGTGTCGAAAAAAAGGTCAGAAGACGTTAAAAACAGCTATTCCAGTACTTATCAAGAGAAAGTTAGAGAAAAAGTTCACGGGTAAAAGAATAAAGTTTTTGAAAATTTCCATTTTTAAAAATCGCGCCAGGATGGCGCAGCCATGCTGGTTCTTTTTAAACAAGAAAGAATAAGTTTTGATCACTAGATCTGAGAAGGGTAAGAATTTGTTTACCACCATCAACAACTCTTTTTTTTAATATTCATAGTAGTATAGTGAGTAAGAACGGGAGAACCTCTAATAAGCTTCTAGTTGCTTCCCGTTCTTACAGCAACTACTAATAAATTAGCAGTTGTGCATTTTATTGTATTTGTTGTATTTTCAGCTTTTCAATAAGCTATTGAACATCAAAATATCACAATTTTGACAAGTTTTATGATTGATTGAACTGAATAGGTTGAATTTAGCGAAAGTCATAAAAATCAAAAAATGAAAATGGTCATAGAGCTTCAAACTTTGTTTTATATTGTTGAAAATGTAATTCTACGCAATTTTGTCAACTGTGACTTTTTTCTTTCTCTTCATCTTCATGTCATAAATTGAGGCTTTCCTCTTTGAGCCGACCTCGGCTGGGAAAACACTAAATCTCAAATTGCACAGTGACTAAATCAAACATGCTCTTTCGTTTGATAGCATTTTCAAAAAAATTTTACGGTTGGATCTTAGTGTTTGCCACTTACTTGGTGCTTGCCACTTGCAGAATTTCTTGATTTTCTCAATTATGTCGTAGTTTCTATTTTATGAATTTTACATCATATGAAAGCCAAGATAATTGGACACATTTTGTTCTTTAGAACATCTTGATTGACCAAGATTGACCAAAGTTATGCCCCCTCAAAGTCTCAGATGAGCCATCTCACGTGCAAAATCTAAAGGTCGGCATATCTCGAGAAGGGGGAGCCCGGTCAAAAAACGACTTCAAGGGGTTTCTTACATCTGAGTGTAGATTTGAATCATGCATACTTCAAAGAAATTCAGGGGTAACACTTGGGACTCAATACATGTCAGTTAGATTTAAAGGTGCAGGGAGCATTAGATTATCTGAAAGCAATGCAAAATTTACAACATTTTTGAAACCGATAGTCTTATACATCTTTATACAATGCTATGTACAAGTTAACAAAATACCATTACATCGATTTACGGAATGTTGATTAACAGATTTTCACCATGTCAATATTCTCCACAAAAACATGTATTTCCATATTGATGATAAAAAAACAAGGAAATTTTTAATACTCTTTCTCACTGACCCATTTTGATTTGTTCATATACGATCGGCAATGGATGACTTATCAAATACTCAAAGAAATGATTATCAAAATGAATTTGACATGAAACAGTAAATTTTCTTGTTAATACCCTAGTAAACACAAAACTTCTTAACATTGAAAATCCTATTAAAAATTTCTGTTTCAGTTTCGAAATATATGAAAAAAGTTTAGAATTTCCACAATGTGGTTTACTCCTTTATACACTCAAAATCCGAATCATACAATTTTCCTTCCAAACTCACCTGTGTATCTCATTTTCGAGTTCCTGCGTTTTTGGAATTGTCCCCTCGTTCAAATCTGCCGAATCGTTTGAAACATTTCCGGGAGAATCATTATCCAACTGTTCAATCCTAAAAAAATTGAATTTTCTGAAGGTGATTTGATAGCGGTAACGGTTTGGCTTTTAGAAATCCGATTCTTCCTCGGATTCTGAAACAGAAGAATTTGGAGAGTCCGGTAGAACTATTGAGAACGGATTTGCAATTATTCTGAAAACTGTTTCTGTTTCATAGTCGGAGTGAAAAAATTGGAGAAAATTATTTTGATAATATTGCGTAGGAACGATGTTCAAAAACTACAATAAAAGTGAAAACTAGTGAAAAAATAAACTGAGAAAGACCTTATAGTAAGAGGAAAGTTAAGAAAGGGGGACCCGGTGAAATGAATAGAGAGAAGAAGCATTATGGTGTATTAGAGGAAAGCATGGAAGAGAAGCATTAGATTGACTTAACGGCAACTAAAAATCTTCCAGGTTTGAAACAGCAAAAATAGTAATAAATGGATTATGAATTTCCAACTGATATAGCAATGGGTCTGAAAAATTGATCTGTTCTAGCTGAAACAGAGAAAATACTGGTGTTTGACGTAAAGTTGCGAACCCATTATTAGTCGGAAACCAATTATTTAATTTAAAAAATCTGGTTGGTTATAAATCCATGTATCACAAACAAAAGCACTCTAAAACTTCACAAGTTTCTGTTGAAGCAGAGAAACTTTTCAGATCATGAAATTAGGAAGTAGACAATGTGAATGATCTAGATACTTTCCTTAAAAAGACGACGATCACAAAGCAATAAATGTTTTTATTAACACTTATCCTTGAAGCGGGAACATTTTGAAAATAACAACCTCCAGTCAGAAAATTGTTAGAATATTAAGAACGATGAGGTTCGAACTTTATAAATTTGTTATGGTCAGATGATACACTTTGAGAGTGTATCATTGTTAGACTTACGGAGTTTCGTGAATCTATGTTTTCAAATTATTGGCTACATCCAGAACTCGAAAAAATTTATTTAAGAATCTGTTCAATCAACAGGAACAATCTAGACAATAGACAAATTGCTTGGTATTATCTTTTCGAAAAAGTGAAAAACTTTGGGACAACTTCAAATCAGGAAATTGCCTTTACATTGAACAGTTGAATAAAACAGAAAAAATGTCTTATTTTGAAACAGTAAGTTTGAGGTTGGGTCTTTCAAAAATATGTGTCGTTGAATAAAATTTTGCATGGAATGCGTGACATGTGATGGTGAGTCAAAGAAGCAGAAAGAGTAACAATAGAAATATTCTATTTCGGAATTCAAAAGGCTACAATAAGATCCGAAAACTACACATTCGACACTAATTTATCTTATATATATCGTCATAAATCATTCGGCTTGTGCTGAACTTAAAGATCTGTCAAAGAGAAAAAAATCTTCAGAATGCATTATCATTTGTGTAGTTTATCGACACTCCTATTAAGTTTAGTATCTAGGAACCATGAAGCAACCAATTTGAAACTGTAATTTTATCATTTATTATCGCATTGTTTGTGAACTCGAAATGAACATGATTGGCAAAATGTCACAGTTGCGAAGTTTCACGTTTAGAAATATCGCCAAGCCAACATCGATCAGATCGCTGAACGTTTCGATAGTTGAATTACATTCAACTGGTGAAACAGTGAGATTATCAGAACTTTCGGAGAAAACCAACCAAAAGATCACAAGCTTGTGGTTTCAAACTCAACAATTTAGAGCTGGAATATGAATGTTTGATTGCTTCTATATCAGCCGATTTTACATTTTTCAAGTTTCAAAGCAAGAATTGCACATTCAGAACTCAAGAAATCCTGAAAACACTAGTTGTGATTTTAAGCTTGATCATTAACTTTTAAAATAGGTAAGCTACTTCCTCTGCAATTGATCGATCCTCCCAACAGTGATTATAATTTTTTTAACATGGAAGGGGCTGTCATTCGAAATCGTGAAACTTGAGCAACTATTTCTTGAGAATGGTGTGAACTAATCATCTGAATTAATCTTGTGACACAATTCAGTTCACAGAAAGACGACTATAAACTCAGGAATTGTCTTTTTTTTTATTACTAACAATGACAGCACTGCAGAAAGAAAAATCACGCCCGAATCCAAGTATTTGAAGCTGTAATAATTTACAAAATAACAATGTGTCGCTTTTTCGTGTGAGGTCAATTTCGAATTGTCAGCCCCAACTGACATTCATTCAGATCACCATAATACTCTGATCTTATTCAATCTAATGATACAAACTTGAGGATCTTATCAATTATTTACCTTTTTCTTTGATTCTAGGCATTGATGTTAGAAACTGTAACTTTATGGGTTCAAAGAAGTTGAGAGAATTTCATGTCGTTGATGAAAATCGGTTCTTACTGTAGACCTTTTCATCTAAAAATCGAATAATTGTTCAAAACTTATTATCGGTTGAACAATAGTCAACTCGTCTTTTTAAAAAACTTACTATAGACTGAGTTTTTTATGTTTATAAGCACAAGTAATAATCCAATGGTAGCGAGGAAAAGAGAATGCAAATATTAATATGTGGGTGATGAAACCGTAATTCATGAAATCGGGATTGGAAACATGAGTTGCCGTTTAGGAAGTAACAAGCTTGTACAATGGAACCGCACAATTTTCTACTCCGAGATATTTGAAAAATTGAACAGCTAGAACATTGGGACTTTGAAAATTGGTTTGACAAAAAATAATGAGGAATAGTAATGAACTTGCTCATGGGCAGGAAGGTAATACTTTTGAAAATCGATAGAAGCAAACAAGGAATAAAAGGAAAAATTGTTTTTAGTCAAGAACGGAAAGTTATGTTTGAAATGTGAAACAATAATAATTTTTTGAAACTTGTCTCCTTTTCTCCAATTTTTGAAACATTTATCGGGACATTCTTCCTTTGCGGTTGGCTTTAGCATAGAGAGAAATCTGATGGCATGTGAAGTTTAATGTTGTGAAAATTATAAAAACAACATTAGGCATTTGGACTAATCAAAAGCATGGCTTTCATGTCTTTGATGAGTCAAAAAAGTGTTTCGTGGATAACATTTGCACCAAGGTTCACAGTGATTCATAGTGAATTTTAATACAGTAGTGGGTGAAAATAATACAAATTTCAATTGAAAATCGCCAACTTCGAAGTTTGTAAAAGTAACTGAAAGAAGTCCGTTAGGTCTAAAAATGTGTGAGCGTATTTTTGGTGCCGCCCAACTTCCCCGGGATATATTTACTTGAAAAGAGTTCACACAAAAACGTTATCAATCACAAAAATAGCTCTAGACTTGCTTAATACACCCACATATTTTTAGACAAGTCGAAACTCTTTCAGTCACTTTTTCAAACTTTTAAAATCAGCACTTTTCTTCTAAAATCGGCACGACGCGCATTATTTTTGGCTAGTACTGTAGCTGCCTATTGCATTCAACATTTTTTTAGAAAAGTGGATGAAAATGGTTTTTATTTGGAACAGTAAACATAGAGACAGTTTTTCGCAAAGTACAATTTTACTTGATATGACAACAGTAATACAATTCCTTCAGGAAGCGCTTCAAAAATTTTTTTTTTGGTTTGAAAAGAATATATGTTTGGATTGAAACAGGAAAATTTCGTTTCTTCAAATTGAGGCTCGTGTCTCATGTTGATTTGTTGTTGATACAGTTTTTATGTACTCAACATCCGTAATAATCTTGGTGCGCCTGAAAAACCTGAAGCTAACATTTTGAAACACATTTTTCAATCCCAAAAATGAAATTGAAATAATAATTGGAACAGCATTCCTTGTAGCACTAGTTTCTAAATCAGGGAGTTGAAACTGATAAATTTAGAAATCTAGAAGAAAAGTAGATTTTGTTTCTACTTCATCACAGTATACATTTTGAACAGTTTTCCTAAAATTTTATGCGGTTATTATCTATTCGCGGAGCTGTGAACCCCCGGAACAACGACGCGTATTTTAATATCTGTGTATCAAATTTACCCAAATGAACATAATGCGTTGACAACACTACCTTGCTTCCAAAAAAATCGAGTTGATCAAAACAAGGTGCCACTTCAGTAATGTTCTGTGACTTTGACGAACTAAAGTTTCAAAAATGAAACAGTGAAATCATTTAGCGATGCTCAATTTGTACTGTAAGGATATTGGGATATTCTATGATTATTCTGGATGGGTGGACAAGAAATAGATTATAACTGCCAGGTACAATTAAGCGATTGACTCATCAACATCTCAACTTTTAATGACATAAAGCTGAAACAGAGAATTTTCAGTGAACATGACAGCTGTAGCAAAATCATCGGTCCAAGTTTTAATATAGAGCTACGTTTCTCTCTAATCATACTACCGTTACTTCAGACTCCACCCACTAACAAATAAACTCTGAAACTGTGATATTGAAAAATTTGGAGGCGCCTATTAGAGAGGTCCTTCAGGACTGTATCAATGAAACAGCATCTAATAGCTTCTACATTTTAAGCTTTAACAAGGAAACAGTGAAAATCTAGATTCGAATTAGCGATCATCACAAAACTTATCACATGTTTTATTGGCCACGGTTCCTATCACAATACGAAAACGGCTGGGGACGGGTCTATGTTATTCGAAGAGTTAATATCAAGCTTTTCTCTCAAATTTCAATGTTTCCTTGTTGAAACAGTGAAATATAGTTTCTGTGGTTATGCACAAAGAAACGATGAATAGAAAGCTTCAAATCGTAATTTTTGAGTGATGAAACAGTAATATTTGATGTTCAGAATCGGAGAAACCTGTGTGGTTGGAATTCATTTTTGGGCTGGACTCCCATTTTGAATCAATAGTTTTTAACTGGAAGTTGTTGGAATATTCATTCCTGAAGCTGCCAAAAATCATTGTAGAGATTGACCCATTTCATTTGAATTCGTTCAAGGAATCAGTAGTATTATTTCACCAAACTTGAATAGTTGACATCTGAAACAAATTCTCAGGGTTTGAAATTTCGAAAATGAAAATCACGTTTTCAAACAACTAGCATAGTCAGTAATATTGAAAGCATCGAGTTCACTACTCTGAACAGAATTGATTTTTGAGAAAGTTTATTGACAGTTACGTAAAAAATTGATTAAAAGATATTAAGTAAAGTTACACCATGTTTACAAGAGAATCTAATAATCCCCATTTCTCTTCGAACCATGAATAGTCCTGTACAAGTCCTCGATATGATTTCTCTGAATCCGTTTTTCCTCCTCATGAGTTTTTGCTTCGTCTTCTCTAATATTGGCTTGTTCATCCAAAACTTTATTGAATTCCTCGTTGAGCTCCATTATTCTAATTTCCAGTTCCACGATTTTTTCAAGGTTTGGTTCATCTTCTTTTTTTGCTTTTTCGGCTCTCAATTTACTTCTTCCGCTTTTTTCTTTTGGTACTTCGGTATTCAATTTTTCAAGGGCATCGTTTTCAGTGGTGAGCTCGGAAATTCTCTCATCCCTCTCCTTGACTCCTCGTCTTGTATCGAATAATTCATACTGTAGGTCTTCGATTTCTTTCATTTTATCAGATATCTCCTTATCCTTCGAAAACTTTGTCATCAATGGTTTCATTTCTTCCAATTCAGCAGCTATCGTTTCCTCTGAGACCCCTTCTCGACAGATACGGTAGTTTCTCTCGATCTCCTTTTGAACATTGTCCTTCAACGATGAAATCTCTGCTTTCTGTTCCTTATTCTCCGCTACCAACTGCTCGAAACGTGCTCCATCGTACTTTATGAATTTCACTCCTTTGGCCTTTTCCATTTTTTTCATTGAAGAGTTGAAATATTTCCTCGCAGAAGTTATTTCGAGTTTGAGATTCCAAATTTCATCGAAATTCTTGCGAAGCACATTCTTTTGGTATTGGTTATCGGTCTCGAGTTCTTCGTTTTGTTTTTCCAGTTTCGTGATTTTCGCGGTGAGTTCGGTGGTGAGACGTTCGAGGCGTTCGATGGTGGCGCTGAAAAATTGGAAAGGGTTTTGGGGGAATACAGTTAATTTTTCGGTTTCAAAAAAACCATGTTGGTGTTTACAAAGATTGGTACAGTATTCTAGATGTTGTTCTATGACTCACAGACATACAAAAGTTTTAGATTCAAGAATGTCACGAGTATTCTGAAGGCTAATGCGGATTCACACGGGTACCTTACGATTTTTATAAAAAACCATATCTCTGTTTCTATGAATCGTCAAAAAGTCTTGAAAACTAATGTGCTGGTAGTGCACTTTTTGGCTCATGAACTTAAATGAAAAAATTTCCGTAAAATTGATTCCAAATATAAAAAGGCCCTGGTCGATATTGCATAAAACCATATTTCTAGAAAATTCTTGATCTGTATGCTCAACTAACGTCCTAATGAGAAATCATCAAACACCTGCAAACAACATATATTGCTGTTTCAAAATTGATTCAAGGAAGATTGTAGCCCATTATGCACGCTGTTTGGAGTCTTAATACTTCTAATGCCAGAAAGTTGTCTATGAGCTTGAAAGTCCCTTTTCTTGTTTTATGAACTAGATTTAGATAAATGAAAAAATCTGTTTCACAAT
Source organism: Caenorhabditis sinica (assembly GCA_963932045.1). Taxonomy (NCBI): domain Eukaryota; kingdom Metazoa; phylum Nematoda; class Chromadorea; order Rhabditida; family Rhabditidae; genus Caenorhabditis; species Caenorhabditis sinica. The sequence continues at coordinate 7,223,440 of OZ009940.1, read as the reverse complement.
TTTTGTATACCATTGGGAGTTGGTGAATAATCATTGGGCATCGGTGCTTACATCCATCATATTTTTTCAGTTTCAAAGTCTTACTGTTTTTTGGAGTAGTAGAACATTCATTGATAAGTATAATACAAATGAAACTGCGCGTAGGTTCACAAGACTATTTGTGAAGTCAAAATAACTGTATGTCTACCAAAAACTTCACTGTTTCAAAAATTTGATGTATTGGTTCACATCTAGAAAGTATAATGCATTTGTGAGTTAAACGGTCACATTACTTAAACTTTTGCAATTTCTAAAAAACTCTTATTTTGCCCTGCAATAGACTTTCAGCTAGCGAAAAATAGGACTTGACTTGTATTAGGTTGAACAGAAAGTTTTTGTACATTTTTGAATTTGCTACTATTTTGATGGCTTCTCTTGCAGATATTTTATTTTGGGTGGGTTTTGTTTAGAAAAAATTGGAAGTATTCCTCCTGCAATTTTGGCGTCGTACAACCTCCCTCAAGCAAGTTATCAGTCAATCAAAACTGTTGGTCATTTTTTGAAAAAAATCTGGAGTTTTCTAGGCATCATATCTTTCTTCATAGATATCCTTTTCTCATCATTTTTTGATATGTTAGTGACTATCTAGTAAAAAACTAAATCCAATAATGATCTCACCTCACATAGCCTTGTATCTCGTTTTCTCCTCAAAAACATGAAAAAATCGAAAATTTCGAATTTTTTGAAAAAAACAGGAGAACTATTAACAAAATTTCCCAGAAAAGTTTCAATCACTATTTTACATTTTTGCACTTAAAACTATAGCAAACTCTAGCAAATCAAAGAAATTAGAGCAAAAAATTGATTTTTGAAAAAATCTTGGTAAGCCAGTTTTTCGTTCGAGGAAGTCTCCTGATCTTGGTTGGCTACTATATTTTTGTCGCAGCACAGGAAAAATTATTCAAATACTCAGTCATGCGGAGCAATATTATCAGACAAATTCCTTGATTCTCAAAAAAACCCCAGATCGTTTTTCACTTTTGACCCCAAAAATGTCCTCTCTACTTTTTCAACATATAACTCATCGTCAGAGATTCCCCGAATCTTCAAATGTTGTGCACAGTGTACATGTTAATTACCAATCAGAAAGCATGCAAAACGAATCCTCTCATGTTTAAACTCATCGAATAATAACCAATTCACAAATGTCCAGAAACTTTCTGTTCAACCTAATAATTTACTACACCTTTGAGGCACACAAGTTTGGTTATGAAACATTTGGACGGTTTCAAAAATTCTAGGAATGATCCTGCCAAAATTGTCTCATTTTGGAAGAAAAACCTGGGGCTACTTGATTTTTAATAAACTTTCTCAAAACATTCCCGATTCAAAAGTACTCCATGTTTGAGGAGGAGAGCATGTTTCGGTTACATAAGTATACCATTTGATTTACAAGACTGTCAGAGTAAAAATTTGCGTTGAGGTAAAGAGCCATTGAGTTTTCAAACAAAGTTACTGTACTTTGAAAGCAAATTCATAAAGCAAAAGAGGAACTTTCGATAATTTTTACGGTTCCAAAAGTTTTAGGTATGAAACCACAAAATGTGTTGCATGTTCTTGGATTCATTTTTTTTCTGCCTGTTCTGTGCCCCACTGCGATTTAAAAGGATCTTACTGTAGATTCCCAGATTTCTACTCACCTCTGATCTTCAAAAGGTGTCGGTGTGGAGGCAGCGTCTCTCAATTCAGAAAACTCGGAAACATCTGTCATAGCCAAAGAGGACATCGATGATGAGAGACTTCTAATGGCATCTGGTGTGGGGACCTAGAGTAAAAATGGAGTTCAGATTACTGTTGATTACTGTAGACTTACATTCGAAAAATCTCTGGAGCTGGTGGATGTCTTGTTGGTACTAACACTTTTAATGCTGCTGTTGGAAATCTGTAAAAACTCAATGATTTTACCTAGTTGTAGAAGAATCTTCGGGACCAATGATCTATTCAAATTCAAAATTTTCTTACCTTCTCAAAATCCTCGGATTCATCTTCGGAGCTGCTCGGCGAGCGGCCAGGGCGGTTGAAAAAGTGGGACATTTTTTCGCTTTAGTTTGAAGTTTTTCATGTAGTCAATAATAACTGAAAGTACTATACATATGGATAACGAAAAAAAAATATATGTATATACAGAAAAAAGTAGAACAAATTTCCATCAAAAAGGAGACTTTATAGTGCTAACTAAAGTGAGGAATGCTAGTCCTTCTTCTCTCTGCAGAATAATCTCCGCCCTTTCTTCCTCACCCCAAGATTTCGCAATACTCTTGTATTGCGAAATCTTCCGCGGAGGGCAACCGACCACCACGAGAGAGTAAGGGAAATTGATAGAGTGCAGAGAAACAGAAACCAGCTAGAAAAGGGGGAAGCCCCGCGGAAGGTTGGCGGATGATGTATATACACAATGTGAATGCTAGGGGGGACCCCCGGACTGTCTAATCTGACAAAAGTAGAGTGTAGAGAGTGTGGGAGAAGGAGAGGGTGCAGAGAAAAGAGGGGACCCTCTTTTTTTATAGGAGAGGGGTGGCAGGTCAGGTCACCATCTAGCGCACTGGCATACATACAGTTTGGGGGCCCTATGTGTTTTTGAGGATGATTGCAAATAAGGAGGTTGACACCTCTTGAGAGGAGGACAAATGGATATGATTGAATGAAATAGGCCAGTTCAAGATGCATTGAACAAACTAAAATAATTTGTTACTGTAGGTGGTGTTTGAAACTGAAAATATTAGTAAAAATGGATCTTTGATTTGTAAACTTTTGAATGACTGGAGGTGCTTTTTCACTATAAATTTTTGATTGTGTTCAACTAAATTAAAAACCAAGGAATTGAAGTTTAAGGTGAAACTCGAATAATCGGTTTTTAATGAAACAGTGGCAATTATTAAACTTGGAATAGCTGGATAATAGCGTAAACTGTCGAATATCATGGTAGCAAATAGCAGAATGACTTCCGTAATACAAAATATGAATAAAACAGTGATATTTTTTGAATATCTAGCAGAATTACTCAAACCCTTGGATTCATTGATGAGCAACACAATTCAAGTCAAAATAAATTAGGAAATTCAATGAAACAGGTAATGTTCGTTATTTTTCAATGGTCGGAAGCTAATTTTTTTGGAAAAATCTGAAGAGAGTAATTGGAACCTTGTCTATTCAATACCTTAAAAAAAGGCCAAATCGAAGAATCGATTATTTAATTTTATAATAATTGAGAATGAAACAGTAAAAACAAGTGATTGGAAATTATTTTGATAGCACATCAATCGAATGAACTGAAAAAGCTATTCGAGAATAGCTTTAACGTATTTTTCGCAAGATCATGCAAAAAAGAATGACGGAATTGGCGAAACACTAGACAAACTGATGATTTGTCTAAAGTGTTGAAATTATAAATACAACGAACAAAACGCTCCTATCATTCACAGAAAACGATAAAAAATATTTCAAAAAATTTTGATACAGTAAAATAATTGAACAAAAAAGAATGAAGATGACGAAAATTGCAGAGGAAAACACTCAAATCAATTGAAAATCTTGTCCACGAGGAGTACACGAAGGTCTACCACTGCTTCAACAACTGCACCGTTTTTTCCAAATCCTCATTATATCCTCTCAAAATCCTCTTTTCCTTATCATTCTCTATTGCTTCCTTTGTCATTTTCATCTCGTTTTCAAAGGTTACTGTAGTCAATTTTGAGTTTGAAATATTCACCTCATCTGTCAGTTTTCTAACGGCGTTTTGAGCTTTTTCGAGGTCGGATTTGAGAGTGAGATTTTCGGTGAAAACTTTAATTTTTGAGTTTTCAAACTTTCGCTTATAATGGGCAAGTTCAAATTCCAATTTGTCGATTTTCGCATTTTTCTCGAAAATTTCCTCGTTTTGATACATTTTTGAAAGACCCTTTTTGAGATTTTCCACTTCTCTCGGTCCCAATTTTCTCTCCATTTCCATCTTTAATTTCATATCCAACTCCTCGATTTCACACTTTTTCCTTCTATTTTCTTCCTCGGCTTCTCTCATTTTCTCCCCATCGAATTTTATAAATTTCACCCCTTTTGCCTCCTCCATCGCCTTCATTGACTCTTCGAAATATGTCTCATTATCCACTAATTTCATTTCGAGATCCCAAATTTTGTCGGAAGACTGACGAAGTTGTTCCAGATTATCGATTCGATCGTCTTTGAGTTGAAGAAGTTCCGCTTCAATTTTCAAGTTTTTGGCAGTGAGATTTTTCACTTGTTCCTCGAGTTGGATGATTTTTTGGCTGCAATATTGAGATAAATCAACAAACCGTCGGACCAACTAAAATAAGTTGACGCTTATGGTTGATATTGAAATTTTGAAACAGCGAAGATTTTCTATAGGTTCATGAAAGATTACTGTTTCGTAATTACTGAAAATTTTGAAAACTTTTTTAAAAATGATAGGCGGAATACGTTCGAAATGTGAAACTCACATTGCTAATTTTTTTTTGGGATTTCAGGATTTCCTGAAATTTAGAAAGGATCGGATGAGACATTACATTGCTAGGTTTATTGTCTTCATAATGCGAGTTTCGGATATTCCAGGGTGTATGTTAACGCGAAACTTGAGCTATAAATTTTCAGTTCATCTTAAAAGTGTTTAGAATTTGTACAGTTATCAACACACTATATAACTTATATGATATAAGAAGAGATTTTCTTGTGTGAACTTGAAGAGAGTTTGCAAATGCGAAACCAACTAAAAATAAACACGGTCTGTTTTTTCGAAACTTTAACTTTGAAACAGTATCCTTTATGTAGATTTTCAAGTTTTCAAAAAAAAAACCCACTTCATTTCATTGATCTTGGCGACTTGGTGTGGGTTGGGAGGGGCAAATGATGGATTTCTTGGGGATCCCTGAAAGAGTTATTGTGGATTTACGGAAGTGTGGATTTACGGGGGGGAGGGGAGAGACAAATTTACCATAACAGGAGTATCGGACCAGGTGACTGGCATTGTCGTTGGTTGGAGTTATTAGGGAACTGGAGGGCTGAAAAAATCTAACCGGGAAATCGCACGAATGTGTGAAAATTATGAATATTTAATAAAATAAGTGTTGAAACAGAGAAAAATCGAAATTCGAAAAAAAAAGAAAACATGTTTCAGTAGAAAAGCATTAGTACATTTTGACTTTCTAGTGCAATTTGGCTGTTCTAGCGCGAGACACCAAAATAAGAATCAATATTTTGGAATGTGAGGCAGACGGTCCATGGACAGTCCAGTCTATCTGTGTGTATGGAGTGTGGGAAAACAATAGCAGAGAAGAAGAGTGTATGAGAATGTAGATGGTGGGACCCTCTGTCGAGGGGTCCCTTGAGACAGACTCTCCATCAGAATGTAAAGGTAGATTAGCAGATGTAGATGTAGACAGTTGGTTTTCTTTTATTTCTTGGTCTCATGGTCCCTGGTCATGTAGTGACTGACAAGAGGGCCTTTAACAAGAGGAGTACAAGAAAATGGGACGATTTACGGATGAGCACTGTGGGTCTGAAAAGTTTGGAGCTAAAGAAGTTTTGAAACGAAAAACTTATATAGAATTTTTCAACGTCGAAGTCAATCAGTACTGAAATGTTATCAATTTCTACTTGGATTGGTTTTGAAACCGAGACTTTCTGGAGTGGTAGAAGAAATATTTTATGTATTTACGGGTAATTTTCCATGTCTCTGGCAGTCAAATGTGTCTGTATCTGTGTTGAGATATTCCTGTAGCAATGTAATGTATATATTATTGAGATTGGAAGTGCGTTAACAGTTGAAATCGAAGAATACTGCCAGAACTTCAATGCTAATTATTTTCGAAAACTGAAGCAGTGAAAAATCTCAAGGAAACTGACTAAAACCCGCTATTCTTTGAAACAGACGCACAAACAGACTTTACCATCAGGCGGATAGTTACCGAGGCATCCAACAAGCATTTCCAGGAATTTGAAACATGATTCGAAGGTTTCATTTTGTTATACGTGGTGTTATAGGAATACAAACAAGAAGACTGAGCGTTTTGAAGAATTCCCACATTGCTGAATATGATAGTTGAAACAGAAAAAATAGCAAATACTTAATTGAAACTTGTCATGCCCTGTTGCCATTCTTCAATGCTTGAAACAGTAACTTCTCAAAAAAAAACTTGGAAGATGCCTATGGTAGAGTTCATTGGTGATATAGATTGCAGATGGAGTGCTTCACCATTACTACTTTCTTGCGTTTACCAACAGAAACAATATTTATTCTAGTAGAAGATGACTTCACAGCGGAACTGAATTCACAGAGCTATCAAATTTTGTGTTTACTATTAGAGGGAAGATTTATGGCTGTGTTACGATTGCATTATGTTATTACTGGTTTTCCAGATCTCTTCCCAATCGATTAATTTTGAAATAGAAAAATATATCGATTTGAATTTGACACAAGAAAGAATATCGCTATTTGATAAAACCTCTAATGGCTCTGCGATACAAAACATTTCTATAAATCCATATTTTGAAAAAGTGTTTTTGTTTAAAATTCCAGCATTGTCGGCATTTAGAAAAAGTCGAGAGCCGGGATCTGAGTACCTATTGATGATGATGAAAGACTTGTGATGTGCATCAACCTTTGGCACTCCACATGCACATTTTTTCAATTGATAGTATTTCGTCGATAGAAGCATCAGTTTCTATCTGATCACAACATGTTGATGCTGTAAAACAGGCATCTCTATATCTTTGGAAAATCAATTATCAGAATCTTATGGAGATTTGTTTGATGAAAAAACTATTTCATGATACCATGTTCACGAAAAAATCTAGTAATCCCAATATTGCTTTATGTCATTAATAATCCTGTACAAATCTTCAATATGATCCTTCTGAATCCGTTTCTCCTCCTCATGAGTTTTTGTTTCGCCTTCTCTAATTTATGTAGTTTCGTTCATTCAGAACTGTTTCCCAGTCTGTTGATTTTTTGAAGGCTTGGCTCCAAATTTATAGAAAACTTTTGACCTGTATGTCCAACTAACGTCCTTGTGAGAAATTATCAAACACTCGCTGAAAACACATATTGCTGTTTCAAAATTGATTAATGGAAGTTTGCAGCACATTATCCACACGGTTGGCTCTGTATGCACTTCCAATACCAGAAAGTTGTCTATGGGCTTGAAATACCCTTATCTTGTTGGATGAGCTAGATTTTGAGGAAATAAAAAATCGGTTTCAAAGTTTTTGCTTAAGTTTTGAAATCGATGAGTGATTATTCGGCTTACAATCTTCATATTTTTTCAGTTACAGAGAGGGAATCTTTGGGTGTCTGAAAAAGTAATTTAGAGTATTCCAACTATCTAGATAATATGTTGGTGTATGAATAAAACTAAGATCTATATTTTTGTAGTTATCACAAGAAACCAAGGTACACTCACCATTTCTCGCCACTGTATGTATCTGACAATGTGAAACACCCTCAAATTATTATTCCCTTGTGTATTGGCTACAGGCATTTGGTAGCACTGTGCAAAACAGGTATATAATTATTACCTTTCAAAGTTCCGGATGTCTCCAGCTCAGTTCAGAGAACTAGAGTCCTCCGGATTTTTAAACGTTTTCTCGTGTGTTTTTTCAGACTTAAGCCATACTCATTCCTGATCATCCAGTACACTCGACGTTTTGCTATTATACTGATCTGAATGAAAAAGCAAACATTCGACGAATCGGATATCTCGCCACGAAAACTTAAAAGGAGCATAACTCATTTTCAAACTGATTTTCCGTTTTCTCAATTTTAATCGAGTTTCAGTCATTTTTCATGACAAAAAAATGATATCGATGCACGATTGTTTTTAATTTTGCAAAAAATCGTTTAAAAACTGAGAACACCGAAATTATCGAATTCTCTATTTCACATTACCATGCACAGCGTAAATAACGTTGGGTTACGTTTTCAGTTCTTATCATATGAATTGCGGTTTGTTTGCAAGTTTCTCTGTTTTCCTGGTGCACTCTGAAACTGTTAATGATAAGAAGTTTTGCACGGTTAACAAGATGCTTAATGTCTTCAATTGTGATTATTTTTGAAATTGGTTTCCTCGACAATCAACACTCTAGCACTCTTCTCTTTTTTTCAATTATGGCTGGTTACGCATACCAATGGCTAAATCCATGGCAGAAAAGCCATATATTCTATATGCGTTTTGTGTACACTACAAAACGCATCAATGCTGACATAAGAGGTAACAACTACGTGGTTGTTGTCTATACAGATATGGCCGGAGACACAGAAGTGAAGTTGAGAGATCGAGGAAAAGAAATGATGGTTGATCGAAATTTCTTGGATGTTTTTTGTGAGGACTTCGAGTTGTTCTTCAAAAATCGAAAGAATACGATGAGAGCTTTAGAACTTCAATGTGAGTGGCAAAGTGATTCTGAGGAAAATATCAACTTCCAAAGAGTAGAAGTCATCCGGAATCGACTCTCTCGATTTTTCGAGAATTTGTTGAAGTCTGAGGCAAAGCCTCCAAAGCTTAAAAACATCTACATGGATACGAACGATTCTGAGCAAGCACTGAGAATCATCAGAAGCTTAAATCCCAAAGCTTTGATGAGGATTTTTCTCAAATTTTCCTGCGCAAATGCTGAAATTAGTGAGATTTTGAGCCTGAAGGATTGGAACAAGGGACACCGTTCGAAAGTAGTAATAAGGCTACAAAAGTTGACTTCCGAAAATTGGGATACTCTGAAAAATGTGAGTTTTTGTCTGTGTGCATTAAATTCATGTAACGTTACAGGTACTACAGTATACTTCAACATTTGCATATATTTATATTTTCTACAAAACGAGAGATGAGAATGTTGTTATCGATCCTACGGTAGCTGACTGTTTCCAGATACGGGAGGACCTTGAGGGGTGTTACATTAGAATTGATCCGGACCAATGGCCCTGTTCGGATCAGAGATATGTGGATTATAAAGAAAATGACTCTGATTCGGAAACTGAGGTAAGCTTCGATTGTAATTTAAAAAAATTCCAAGAAAGAGCTAAGTTACGTGATGTGAATATCACAAGCTTCGATTAATTTGCCGTTCCCAAAGTTTTGGGTGGTTCTAGTCAAACTGATTAAAGGAGGAATCCGACCGAAAATTTGTATTGCCTAGAATAGTTTAGAAAAAATGTAATAATATGCATACTTGTCGCAAGCCGGGCCAATTGGCCCGATTGGCCCGATTTCGAATTCCCGCAAAAAATGTTCATGCCACTTTTCGCAAGGAACTAATATTGTTCATACTGAATTTATTGGAAAATCATAATTACCCAATTTTTTTTTCAGGGGAAAATATTCGCTAGTTCTCAAGATATTTGCAAAATAATTTTATCGTGAATTCCGATCGGCACGGCCCGCGACAAGTATGAAAATATATGTGTTGATTGTCATAATGAAGATTCACAACAATTTCAATAAAACCCCGAAAATCATCTTGAAAAATACCGTCTTTGGCAGAAGTTGTATTAGATGGCCGTGGTAAAACTCCGGAGTTTTCTCGGCCACCTCAGAAATCTTTTTTGGCAATTTCAGCCATTTTTTCATGGTTTTTTGTGACTGAAACTGATATAATAACCAAAAAATTATTCAGTTTATAAAAAATATTCTTTCAATTTCATCAACACACACTTTTACATACTTTTGGGCGATAAAAATTCCTGTTTTCATTTGAATCTGATTTTTATGCTAACACGCGGTTATGGTTTTCCGGGTACGTTTCGTGTGGGCGTCTGCTCATCCAGTTCTTTTTTCAGTTGCTCAACCACGCGACGTGCCACTCGTGGTGGCAACTTCTAGAAAATCAAGATATTATGGAACTCGTTATCAGGAATTTGCACTTTTTCGATATGTGAGAAAGAAAAACTTCTGAAGGTACAATAGGTAGCCAAACTTTCCATGTTTTCAGTCAACGCCTTCGGAAAACCTGCTCCGGCGTCCGAAACTGCGTGGATCTCATCAAGCCAGATCCTCACATATCCCAATACGTTATAAGATTAACAGCAACCAAGATTGATGCAGCAGTAACCCAAGTCAATGGAGAATATAGACCAGTCACGGTCGTCTGTGTGGAAGATGAACCAAACTTTGGGTGTCCAGTTGCTAAGAATTTTTATGAGCACTTGAAGCATCAGGAGACGCGCTTGGAGAAGCTTACACTGGAATTTCATTCTTCTAAGCACTCTTGGGAGTGGAACGAGGCATCAAAATCGGTGATAAAAAGGTTTACGGAGAGTTTGCAAGGTTTTCTGAAGACAATGAAAACGCTGAAAGTCGGAAAACTATGCATTGGAAGTATCAATCCGGATGATATTATGCAAATATTACCATTCGTTCAACCGGAGACGCTTGAAATTTTTGATATATATTTTGCAAGAATAATTCGGGCTTATGAGTGGAACTTTGAAATTGATCAAATTTCAAATCATTGGAAAAACGCTAAGGAGCTTATTATGAAGACCATATTCACCTCTACTCCAATTCAAAAAATCAACATTGACCACTTCGTCAAGTTGGATATTTGCTTGAAAACTATTTCTTCGGAAGATGTCTTATTTTTGAAAAATGTGAGTTTCCTCCAACAGAAAATTCAACATTTTCTCGTTAATTTCAGAAACTCCTCACCTCTTCCAACTTCCAAAAATTCAAGTTCTCTTTCCGAAACTCCAACATCGATGAAAATCTTCATACTCTTATCGGAGAACCGTATAGAAATATCAATGGGGTTCGACAAATCTGGTATTTCCGAATTGGATCTACGAACGACTATATGCATATTGTGATGGATACTAGAGATTCTTTCGTTAAGATAGAGAGAACTAGAGAATGGGTACCGAGTAATAAGTCGATTGTGTTCTCGAGGGTTGCCAAAGAGGATACACCTTTTTTCTAGAAAAATTTTAAGATTTTAGATTACCATATTATTCAATAAAATCATGTTTATACCTTAGTTACCTTTCAACATTCCTCTTGAACCAGAACCAGTTTTAACTGTTTCACAGGTTCACAGGCCTACATCAAACATAAGTATTTTTTCTGTTTCAGCCGGAACAGGTCAATTTTTCAGACCCATTGCTATATTACTGCGATTGAACAAACTACAATAACTTTTTACTGTAGGTGGTGTTTGAAACGGAAAATATTAATAATAATGAATCTTCGATTTTTGAACTTTTGAATAGCTGGAGACGAGTTTTCACAAGAGATTTTTGGTCATTGTTGCATTTTCTGTAAAAAATGACAAGGTATCACAGTTTCAGGTAAAACTCGACTAACAATATTTCACTGAAACAGTGGCATTTTTGAACTTGGAATGTTTACATAATAGCGTAAACTAGGATACCTGATGGCAGCAAAAAGCAGACTGACTTTCGTACAACAAAATTTGAATGAAACAGTGATATTTTTTGAATATCGAGCAGAATCACTCAAAAGTTCCCCTCGGTTGATTGTATAGCAACAATATGCGAGTCCAAATAAATCTGGATGATGAAACAGGTAATGTTAGTTATTTTTAAATGGTCACAGGCTAATTTCTCTTAAAAAAGGACTTACTTCAGTGAAATCTTGTATCGAAAATCGTATCGAAGAGTCAATAATTTCATTTTGTAATAAGTTAGGATGAAACAGTAAAAACAAGTGATTGGAAAGTATTTTTATAGCATATCAATCGAGTAAACTGAAAAAGCTATTCGAGAATAATGCATTTTTCTCTATATTAGGCAAAAAAGAATGACGAAATCGGCAAAACACTGGACGAAAACTGATAATTTGTCTAAAGTTTTGAAATTATGAATATTTCAAAGCACTCTTATCATTTACAGAAAACGATAATAAATATTTCAAAAAATTTTGATACAGTATAATTCTTGGGACAAAAAAAAGAGAAAAATGACGAAAATTGCAGAGGAAAACACTCAAATCAATTGAAAATCTTGTCCACGAGGAGTACACGAAGATCTACCACTGCTTCAACAACTGCACCGTTTTTTCCAAATCCTCATTATATCCTCTCAAAATCCTCTTCTCCTTATCATTCTCGATTGCTTCCTTTGTCATTTTCATCTCGTTTTCAAAAGTTACTGTAGTCAGTTTTGAATTTGAAATATTCACCTCATCTGTGAGTTTTCTAACGGCGTTTTGAGCTTTTTCGAGGTCGGATTTGAGGGTGAGATTGTCGGTGAAAATTTCGATTTTTGAGTTTTCAAACTTTTGCTTATAATGGGCAAGTTCGAATTCCAAAGTGTCGATTTTCGCATTTTTCTCCAAAATTTCCTCATTTTGATAAATTTTTGAAAGGTCCTTTTTGAGATTTTCCACTTCTTTTGGTCCCAATTTTCTCTCCATTTCCATCTTTAATTTCATCTCCAACTCTTCGATTTCCCACTGTTTTCTTCTATTTTCTTCCTCGATTTCTCTCATTTTCTCCCCATCGAATTTTATGAATTTCACCCCTTTCGCCTCCTCCATCGCCTTCATTGACTCTTCGAAATATGTCTCATTATCCACTAATTTCATTTCGAGATCCCAAATTTTGTCAGAAGACTGACGAAGTTGTTCCAGATTATCAATCTGATCGCCTTTGAGTTGAAGGAGTTCCGCTTCGATTTTCAGGTTTTTGGCTGTGAGATTCTTCACTTGTTCCTCGAGTTGAATGATTTTTTGGCTGGAAAATTAATGTAAATCAACGTAACGGCGGGTGACCACTGTGATAAGTTGACGCTCACAGCTGTTATTGAAATTTTGAAACAGCAAAAATTTACTATAGGTTCACAAAGGATTACTGTTTCGTAATTATTGAAAGATTTTGGAAACTTTTTGAGGATGATACACCGTTTTCAAGTAGCAAAAGTTATGAAATTCACATTACTGTAAGTTTTTTTTTTGGGATTTCATGATTTCATGAAATCTAGAAAAGATCGGATGAGACTTTACATTGCTAGGTTTATTGTCTACATATTAGGAGTTTACGAAATTTCAGAGGGTGAGTTCACGCGAAACTTGAAATATAAACTGCTAGCTCATCCTAAAAGTTCTTATTTTGGTTTTCAGAGTTGAGGGTTTGTACAGCAATCAAAGTCATATTAGAAGATTTTCTCTATGAAACCGCAGGTAATTGTAAAATCTTGAAAATAGATTCGAAACGACACTAACCACCGAAAGTTTTTTGAAACTTTAACCTTGAAACAGTATCCATTGTGTATATTTCCAAGTTAAAAAAAAAAAAACAAAACTCACTTCATTTCATTGATCTTGGCGACTTGGTGTGGGTTGGGAGGAGCAAATGATGAATTTCTTGGGGATCCCTGAAAGAGTGAGTGTTGATTTACGGGGGAGAGGGGAAAGAAACTTACCATGACTGTAGTATCGGAAAAGGTGACTGGCATTCTTGTTGTTTGGAGTTATTGGGGGAACTGGAAAGGCTGAAAAAGTTACAAAATAGAAAATTTAGCAAAAAATTATCATGAATATTTAATAAAATAAGCGTTGAAACAGAAAAAAATCAAAATTCGAAAACACTTGAAACATATTACATTTGACTTTATAGTGCAATTTTGCTTTACTATCGCGAACATTGATAAAAAAGGAGTATCCCTCACCCAACGACACCAAAACAGGAATCAATATTTTGGAATGTGAGGCAGACTGTCCATGGACAGTCCAGTCCAGGTACTATCTGTGTGTATGGAGTGTGAGAAAACAATAGCAAAAGAGAAGAGTGTATGAGAATGTAGATCGAGGGACCCTCTGTCGAGGGGTTCCATAAGACAGACTCTCCATGAGTAGATTAGCAGATGTAGGTGACAGTTGGTTCTTTTTTCTTTTTTGGTCACATGGCCCCTGGGCATGTAGTGACTGACAAGAGGACCTTTAACAAGAGGAGTACAAAAAAATTGGACGATTTACGGATGAGCACTGTGTGTCTGAAAAGTTTGGAGCTGAAGAAGTTTTGAAACGGAGAACTTGTATAGAATTTTACAACGTCGAAGTCAACCACTATTGAAATGTTATCAGCCGATTTTTGCTTGGATTGATTTTGAAACCGAGACTTTTGGGAGTGATAAAAGAAAATATTTTAAATATATTTACGGGTAGTTTTCTATGTCGCTGGCAGTCAAATGCGGCTGTATCTGTGTGGAGATATTTCTGTAGCAATGTAATGTACATATTATTGAGATTGGAAGTGCGCTGTAGCTATAACAGTTGAAGTCGGAGAATGGTGTAATATTTTATGGTTAATTATGAAACTGACTAAATGCCGCTGTTCTTTATTACAGACGCACAAACAGACATTACGACCAGGCGGATAGATATCAACGTATCCCATAAGCATTTCCATGAATTTGAAACATGAATTATAGATTTATTATTGTTATTTTTCATATCATAGGTAATTAACAAATCAGCACTTTGAAGAATTCCCACATTGCTGAATATGATACTTAAAACAGGTTCGACTGCAAATCCATCATTGAAACTTGTCAGTCCCTGTTTCCATTATACGATGCTTGAAACTGTAACTTCTCAGAAAAAAAAACTTGGAAGATGCCAATGGTATAGTTAGTTGATTATACAGATTACAGATGGAGGTTGGTTAGCAGTGCTTCATCATCGTACTTTCTTGCGTTTACCAACAGAAACAGTGATTATTCTGATAGACTTCACAGTGGAACTGAATCCACAGAATTTTCAAATTTTATGTTTACTATTAGCGGGAAGATTTTACTGTATGTTATTACTGATATTTCAGATGTCTTCTCAATCGATTGATCTTGAAACAGAAAAATTTATCGATCTTGAAATTGACACAAGAAAGGGTCTCACTATTCGATAAAGCCTCTAATGGCTCTTTGATACAAAACATTGCCGTAAATCCATATTTTGAAAAACAATTTCGTTTTGAAATTCCAAATTGGTCGGCATTTAGAAAAAGTTGAGAGCCGAGTCTGAGTACCTATTGATGATCATGGCAGATTTCTGATGGGCATCAATTTCTGTTTGGCACTCCACATGCAAGTCGTTTTTTCAATTAAGGATATTTTGTCGATAGGAGTATTGTTTTCTATCTGATTACGACATGCGTTCGCTGTGAAACAGGCATCCCTGTGTATCTGGAAAATCAACTATAACAATTTTATGGAGATTTACCGCTCGAATCGTTCCAAGAACTACTGACCCTTTCCATCATACCTGCCATCTAGAGGTCAACATCACTAAAATCGCTGTTTCACGTTTTCAATATGAACAGAAAAAAGCAAGTTTTTCAATCAAAGGTTCACTGGTAAAACGTAGTCAAGGTTTACTGACGACACTGATGTGCGGATTTTGAGCAAAAATAGGCACCAAAAATGCACAAAAAATTTAGTAATCCCACATTCTACTTTTCTTTCAATAGTTCTATACACGTCTTAAAAATGAACCTTCTGAATCCGTTTCTTCTCCTCATGAATTTTTTGCTGCATCTTCTTTAGTTCTGTCTTCTTCATCCCAAACTCTATTAAATTTCTTGTTCAGTTCCAATAGTCTGTTTTCCAGTTTGTCGATTTTTTGAAGGGTTGGTTTAACTCCGTCTTCTCGGTTTTTTTGGTTTAAAATTGTAAACAAATTTTATTGTTTCATCATTCAAGCTTCAGTCAAAATTTGTTCGCATGTTTGCTTCTTTCTTGACGTACTGAAAAAAAACTGTTTTTCAATTACACAAAAAATTGAGGACGTCTTACTCCAATTACGACAGTGTGCACTCCCATATTTTTGAGCTGGTAAGTTTGAGAAAATGTGATACTAGTTCGTCAGATATCAGTTTTGCGAAAAATGCATTCTTTATGAAATTAAACAGAACCCCGTGATTAGAAATCATTTCGAAGGTTGAAAGGGAAGCTGATGTTAAAACGGTAATTTTTATTCGAAAGTTGGACTTTTGATCTCTGAAACTTTAAAAGTTCATTCTCAAAATATTTTAAAGGGGGAGTGTACTAATTTCAAAAATGTGATGATTTTTATATAGCTCGATGCCAAATTCATTTTAGGTTCAAAAACTCTCTTGGAGGGTAGTCTGAAAATGCTCCGTTCTCAAGATATCCTCAAAAAACAGGTTAAAAAAATGAACGTAGAGTGGTCAAATGTGATGAAACTTCCAAAGAGAAAATCCCAAAGTGGTCAACGTGAAATTTTTGACCACTCTACGTTGACTTTTTTAACCTGTTTGTTGAGGATATCTCGAGAACGGAGCATTTTCAGACTACCATCCAAGAGAGTTTTTGAACCTAAACTAAATTCTGAACCGATCCATGTAAAAATATCATAGGTTAGAATTACTTTACTCCCCCTTTAATTTCCTTTCGATGAATTGGATTAACTATCCTTGTAACCTATAATAACTTTGCTTATTGACATCTGAAACAGTAATCATCAAAACCTTAAAGTTTTGAAATGAGATCTACAAAATATGCCAAGTTTCGAAAAAATTGTGAAATCTTAGCTTATCAATGATTATCGTTCACTTTGTAACTGCGAAACAGCCTAGTTTTCGAAAATACACAAAAAATGGCTTTCAACATGGTAATTTATGATATCAAGGTATCAAATTAACGCAAGAGAACATGGTGCGTTAACAAAACACGACAGGATTGTTTTGAAAAGATTTTGGGAAACTACATGTTTAATGTGAAACATAATAAGTTTAACTGGTAAGTTTACTAGTAAGGAAAGAACAAGGTCCTTTGAACAGAGCTCTAGTTCGAAAGTTTCTGATTTTTTTCAAATAGAACGGATTTTTTGGCTAATTTTCTTACAGTAACGCATAGTTAAAAGTGGACAAAATGAATGCAGGGAACGACTGAAGATGAACACCATTTCAAATTTTTATGACATAAAACTGAAACAGAGAAATCAGTGAACACGACAACTGTACCAAAAGATTTAAGTTTCAATATGGAGCTACATTTTGCGCTAATTATGGGCAAAGGTAACATAAGACTTCAGTCACTAACGAACGAATTCCGAAACTTTTTCCAGATGAAGAATTCGAGGAACTAGTCTCACTTTTTTCTCAAATTTCAATGCTTCCTTATTGAAACAGTGATTTCTGAGGTTATGAACTCATACTGAAGAAACGATGAAACGGAAATAGTACGGTAAAAACTGTAATTTTGAGTCGTGAAATAGCAATCATTGCTGTTTGAATGTAAGCGAAAGTCGTGTGGCTGGAGCTTTTTTTGGAGCTGCAAATGGATGCTGAATCAGTAGATTTTACTGAAAGTTGTTGAAATATTGATTCCTGAAACTGCAAAAATTCATTGTCGAGAGTGATCCATCGGAACTAGAATGGGGAACAAATTGTATGACTTCAGCAAAATTTCATAACTGACACCTACAACAGTAATCTTACAATCAAATAAATGTTCAATCCTTGCATTAGCAAATGGAGTTGTGAATGAAATTTGCGAGAGAAATTCAAAAATATTGTAGCATGCTTGTCTTATCTTTTGCCGCGAATGACGGAGTTACTGTGGAACACATCTGAAACTGGAAAATTATCAATTACTTCAGACCAGAAACTGTCAAAAATCAATTGTAAAACGGAATAATTCGGTCACTAAGTTCAATAGTCATAGGAAAAAATGCTGTTTCACAGACAAGCTTTGTTTCTGCTAAATTGGTTTTCATTAATCCCAGCATTGCACATCGTGGATATTTCGGAAAATAGGCAAAGCTATTTTCGAAACTATCGGTATTGGCTCTAGTCTACCTTTTCAAACTATTAGAAATCTCAAATTTTCTACGGTTTCATCGGAATTTCATCTATTCCGAAGTAAAATAAGATTATTGCGCCTGTCTTTCTCTCTACTTCTACTTCAATATCGCTATATATCCGCATGCCCAGATTTCACAATAAATCCAAAAAACCTATAGCCAAAAAAATTGAAAAAACTCACCCAGTGTTTGAAAACTACTGAATAAACGGCTCAATTTGTTGTGATCCAATTATTCAAACTAGTAGAAATCCTAAAAATATTTACTGTGTCGTGAGAAGTACACCTAGCGTAAAGGAAAATTGAATTACTGAATCCTCGCTGTTCTCATTTTTCCACCTGTGTCTCTCAACATCCAGATATTCCCTAGAATCCAAAAATACATCCAAAAGCAAATTCAAAGGACTCAACCTAAACTCTCGGTGACATCTACGAAAACAGGCGTTGTTGTGATAGGACCATCTTATTGGACAGCAATCACCCTTGAAGGTGTACCCAATATCAACAAGGTCAACAAGGACGCTTTCATCTTTAGAGAAGGGGTTTATTTTAAAAAAACGACGTCTTATGAAAACCAGCCAGAAATGTTTTGAAAGAGAAACAGTGAAAAATTTGTTACTCTGAGTTGAAGGTTGACTGAGAATATGAACTTTGGCAAGTTGCAGATAATAAATCGTTGATGCTTGAATATTTTATAGGTTTTCAGAAAAACTATACTTTAAAAAACTACACTATCGTCAAGTACAAAACAATGAAACATTGAAAATGTTGTGCAACAGTGAACTTTGAGAGCCCCTGCAATTGAAAAAAGCAATTTCGACATAATTTCTCGAAACACTTGAATAACTGTTCCCAAAGCTTTACCAAAGAAATATAATAATTGTTTTTTGAAACAGAAGTTGTTTCAGTTATGGCACTGGAAATTGTAAATACAGCATATATCAAGCCCGCTATGAAACAAATTTACATAATCCTCATATAGAAATCGGTACACTCACAATATCTCCCAAACCTCAGAAGTCAATAGATCCGTTGAAACCGAAAGAATTGTTTTATTATTTGTTTGGTGACACTGTTCAAGACTTTCAAAGTTTTTGCATCTCGGCTCAGAGAACTAGAGTTCTCCAAATATTTTTAACGTTTTCTCGTGTAAGATTATTCCGGTTTCGTTTTTTTGACTTTAGTCATACTTATTTCTGATCATCAAGTACGACGTTTTTTTTTACTAAATTTCCTATTTCACATTAGAGCGTAAACTATTTTGGGTTGGTTCTGTTCTTATCATGAAAGTTAGGATTTCTTAGCGTATAATTATCTCTGGGTCTCTATTTCCTTTGTACACTCTAAAACTGATAATGATAAGAAGTTGTGTAAGGCTAACAAGGCGCTTCATACCTTCAATTGCGATTATTTTTTAATATTCTTTCTTGGCAGTCAACACTCTAGCACCCTTCTCTTATTTTCCCAATTATGCCTGGTTACGCATACCAATGGCTAACTCCTAGGCAGACGAGCGATATCACCTATATGCGGTTTGATTACACTACAAAATACATAAATGCAGAAATCTGTGGATATGATTATATAAGTGTTGTATACACGAATATGGCAGGTGACACAGAAGTGAAGGAAGAAATGAAAGAAAAGGAGATGTTGGTTAGTCGAAATTTCTTGGATGTTTTCTGTGAGGACTTCCAGTTGTTCATCAAAAATCAAGTGAATACGTTGACGACTTTGATTCTTAGTTATAAGCCGGAATATGATTCTGAGGAAGAAATCAACTTCCAAAGAGTAGAAGTCATCCGGAATCGCCTATTCCGATTTTTCGAAAATTTGTTGATATCTGAGACAAAGCCCCCAAAAGTTAAAAAGATCTACATGGATACTAACGATTTTGGACAAGCAGTTAGAATTGTTAGAAGCTTGAATCCCAAAGTTTTGAATCTAATTTCTCTTGAACTTTCCTGCCTAAATGTCGATATTAGTGAGATTTTGAGCCTGAAGGATTGGAACAAGGGACACCGTTTAAATGTAGATGTAAAGCTGAAAAAGTTGACTTCTGGGAATTGGGATACTCTACAAAATGTGAGTTTATAAGAGGCGATGTCTGAGAGACGCGATCATCGACTACAGATTTTTTACCATATCTTAGTACCCAAGGGACCGATTTGGCTGGAAACTAGATTGTTGTGTTTTGGACACAATGCACAATATAAAACATTTTAATGATGAAAAGTTTTTTCGTGTGCCTACTGTCCGTCGAATCTCTCAGACAGCGCCTCATAAACTTCGTGTCTCCAGAATTTTATAATGTTTCAGGTACGCCAGTATACTTCAACATATGCATCTTTTTGTGTTTACTACAAAACTAGAGATGAGGATGTTGTTATCGAGCCTACGGTAGCTGACTATTTTGAGATACGAGAGGATCCTGAGAAGAATTACATTAAAATTGATCCGGACAAATGGTCATGTTCGGATCAAGAGGAAGCTGAGGTTATTTTCAATTGTAATTCCGAATGATCCATTTATTATTTGGCTGGAGATGTGCGGCGCTCAGTTGTGCATCCCTACGTAAAGAGCAATTCCTCTCCGCTTCCGTGACCATCTAGAAAATAATATTTCCGTTTGCGATTAGAAAAAAATTAAACCTCACGAACTGACTCCAGAAAACATTAGATTAATTTGCCGTTCCCAAAATTTTGGACTGTTCTAGTCGAGATGATTAATTTGAGTAAATTTTTAATGTGAGCACGTAATTAGGGTTTCCCGGTTACGTTCGTTGCGGACGCATGTTCAGCTTGTTTTTTTCAGCTCCTCGACAATCCGACGTG
This sequence comes from Caenorhabditis sinica, assembly GCA_963932045.1. Classification (NCBI taxonomy): domain Eukaryota; kingdom Metazoa; phylum Nematoda; class Chromadorea; order Rhabditida; family Rhabditidae; genus Caenorhabditis; species Caenorhabditis sinica. Next base: position 7,202,791 of record OZ009940.1, on the reverse strand, counting down.
CCACTCGTGGTGGAAACTTCTAGAAAATCAAGATATCATGGAACTCGTTATCAGGGATATGCACTTTTTCGATATGTAAGGAAACATTCTTATGAAGGTACCATTGGTACACAAACTGTCATTTTATTCAGTCAAAACCTTCGGAAAACCTCCTCCGGTATCCAAAAATGCGTGGATATCATTAAGCCAGACCCCCATATCTTCCAATACATTATAAGAATACATGATGCATCAAAAATTTATGCAGAAGTCACCCTAGCCAACGGACAAAAAAGAACGATTACGGACCAACGCGTAAAGGGAAAACCAGATTTTGTGTGTACGGTTGCCAACGATTTCCATGAACACCTGAGACATCAGAAAACGCGCTTGGAGGAGCTTAGACTGGAATTTTATTCTTTGGATTGGCACAAGGACGTGTTGGAAGCAAAATTGATGATAAATAGGTTTACGGAGAGTCTGCAAGGCTTTCTAAAAACTATGAAAACGTTAAAAGTGGGAAAACTTAGCATTGGGAGTTTCCGTCCGCATGAGTTTATGCAAATATTACCATTTACACAATCAGAGACGCTTGAAATGTTCTATACATTTATGAGTGGAACTTGGTATGAGTGGAACTTGGAAGTTAATCAAATTTCACAACATTGGGCAAGTGCCAAGGAGCTTATTATAAAGGCCCTACCCGTTTCTACTCCCATTCAAAAAATCAGCATTGACCACTTTGTAAAGGTGGACATTTGCTTGAGAACGATTTCTTCGCAAGATGTGTTATTTTTGAAAAATGTGAGTTTTTCTACATTTTTGACACTGTTGTGTCTGATTTCAGTTACTTCTTATCTCTTCCAACTTCCAAAAATACAAGTTCGCCTTTCGAAACTCCACCATCGATGACGATCTTCATGCCCTTATCGGAGAACCTTATAGGAATATGTATGGGGTTCGAAGAATTTGGTATTTTCGAATTGGATCTACGAATGACTATATGCATATTGTGCTGAATACTAGAGACTCTGATGTTAGAAATGGAGTACCGAAAAATAAGTCGATTGTGTTCTCGAAGGTTGCCAAAGAGGATACACCGTTTTTCTAGAACAGTTTCGAGATTTTATATTATATATTTTTCAATAAATCTAATTTTATACTTTAAATTGTCTTTTTTTAGTTGCCTTTCAACATTTCTCACGAACCAGGACCAGTTTTAACTGGTTCACAAAAAACTTATTTTTTGTATTTCAATTTATACTGATTTATGAGATAGGGTTTCAGAATTTAAACAAGGGTTTCAAACTTCAAAAGTGAGAAAAAGGCTCCGAGTCATTTTGTCACCACGACCGCTCGAAAATTTTGTAACTATCACACCTAAGACAACGAAATGATTATTAGTAATCGGTACAGAGAAAAACATTGAAAGTTTGAATCAGTAATAGTTTGGTGACCACATTTCGAGTGTCGAATTTCATATGAGTAGTAACGATGATTTCATGCTATTTCACAAGATTTGTGGTTGCTTTTGTAACGTACTGCCTATGTTTAAAAAGCCTGTGTCATGAATTGCGCTAATTTTGGACAGTATCAAATAATTTCTTAAGCTAGAACCTCTTCCTAGAAAAGTGAAACAATACAAATAAGTAAACCTTGAGAACTAGCTTAAACTCGATGGAAACATGAACAACACACCAACTAATACTTGTTTGAGACGACTCTGATCAACGAAAAATTGAAATAGTAATTTTTATGTAAATTATCGACAATCTCGATGCAATAAATCGAACACTGGTAAACACCTTGGCATCCGAGTTTTCGCTTCATTCAAAACAGACAATGATATATGAAACAGGAGATTTTTCTAGATTTTCAGTGTAGTTCAAGTCGCTCATCGAAATCGTGTGATGCACTCATAGAAACTTAAAAATTGACACAATATCCTTAGTGTTGATTTACGAAAATTCTAGGAAAAACTACTTTTTTGATAAAGGGCAGCGTCTGTATCAAAATCTGATATCAGAAGATATGGTCGTATCTCAATATGAAACAGCAACTCATTTTTGGGATTAAAGGTAGCTTCTAGGCGGCTAATTTTTTCTATTGTAGTCTGCGAGTTCCATCAAATCCTAGCAGGATTAAATTTTTTGGTGTGCAAGTTCTTCAATTTCAAGTGTGCAACAGTAATTTCTACATGTCCTTGAACACAATTCTAAAAGTAAGTTTTAACTACTATTAATTGATAAACAGAGGCTTTTCAATTCCGAATTTCCACTTTGAAACAGAAATTCTTTGTTTAGATTTACTGAAAAAAAACTCACTGCATTTCATTGATCTTGGCGACTCAGTGTGGGTTTGGAGGTGCGAATGACGGATTTCTTGGGGATTCCTGAAAAAGTTAGTGTAACATAAATTAACGGGAGTGTGGATTAACGGAAAGGGGGTAGTACAAAACTTACCATGACTGGAGGATCGACCCAGGTGACAGACATTGTTGTTGGTTGGAGTTATTGCAGAAGTGGAGAGCTAAAAAAAATGTTGAATAGATGGAAAATTGAGCAAAAATAATAACAATAAATATTCGGGAATAAGCTAATAAACAGAAAAGTGTAAAAATAAGAAAACATTACATAGTAAGAAACCATGTTTCAGTAGGAATGTATAAGTAAATTTTGGATTTCTAGTGCAATTATCTTACACTAGCGCCAAATTTTCAATGTGGTATGTTGCTCTTGTCCACGAGGAGTACACTAAACAAAAGCTGAAAATCTGCAATAGACCAAATCCTGTGAACAATGAGGCTGAATTATTCGACCAAGCACTGAAACCCTATAAAACACTGTAGCACTGAGTGCTGAAATTGAAGAACTATCAATTTCTGAAGGAAGCCAAATTCTGTTTGTTGGATTGTTTTCTGGAGATTCAAAGACAGATATTGAAAATTCCAAGAGTTTTTCCCATGGATAAGTTTTGAAACAGAAAATATCTGAGTGTTAGAACATTTGATGTATCATCGAATTTTACTGGAATTTTCTACTGTTCAGATCCTCGACTATTCTATTCAATTCTTGTTAGCTTGATACAGTGCGCGTCAGAAATGCAGGATACCTCTAAAAAACGTATAGGTCCTGTGTGAAAAACTTTGAAGTTTCAAAAGAGAAAAATCTGGCTCGATTCAGACCTCCTTGTTGCATCGGTACAATTTGTCAATTTTCTTTTTATTCTAGAAACATGTAAACAAGTTATGATAATCACTTGAAGAATTTATGAAACAGAAAAAACGTAACGTGTGCATAATGCATAATTCAAACCTTCATTATATATCATACAGTCCACAACCCCACAAATTCAAATCTAGTATCAAATCCACGACGTAATCATATATAGGATATCTAAAACCACCAGAGATAGAGTTTCCATCGCAGAACACAAAGAATGACCATTCATTATGGGGGACCGGTAGAGGGAAGTGAGTGTAGCGCAAGTTTCGTCTGAAAAAATGAACCGGGAAATTTGAAAAGTTATTAATATCAAAATGTAAAGCTCAATTAGAGCTACATGTAGAGTTTTCAGCAAAAACAAATCAAAAATTTCTACTTGAGCTCATGAATCTATATTCATGTTCCATCCACATAACATCGCTTCTGTCAAAACACTGATTCAGTTATATCGGATTTGAAACAGTACTCATTTTCAAATGATTTTGTCTTTATAAAACGTTCATTTTTTTCAATTTCCAGGCAGCAATTTCAATTTTAAGTTGATAAAAAAACTCACTCAAACTCATGTACCGCTCCGCCCAAACTGTCTAATATTCGTTGAATATAGCCGTCTTCAAGTGGTGTCGCTGATGAGATTAGGAACTTTTTCTCTTCTGTGGGCAACTTTTGACGAAAGTTCTGAACATTGTAGAGTAAGATTTTGGCGGGAATTTGAATTTTTCTTACCTTCAAATAACCTATCAAATTTTGAAAATCAAACTGGTGAACATTCAATTTCAAGACGTCGATTTGATGTAAGTTTTCTAGTCCGCAATTGATTTCTCCCCAGATTTTAAAGTGTTTCAAATTTTTCCATTTCGGGATTTCCACTATTGGGGGGATCTTCCTATTCTTCTTTTCATAGCAAGCAATTTGGACCGATTCCAAAAAATCGGGATGGAAAAATGAAAAAAATTCGCTGGTGTTCTTCACTGAACAGTAGACTTTGAGATTTTCAACTTTCCACTTTTTCGATGGATCTACAGTAATCGTGGTCAGTTTCTTCATCAATTTCTTCAATTGCTTCTGAGCCAATCTCGAATTCTTATTGCAAATCACCATCTCTTCTACAGTAGTATCTCGATTTTTGAAAATTGCTTGAATCCTGTTTATAACGTCTTTGTGGCCGAGCTCATTTTCTCTCCAAATGAAAATTTGATCTTGAAATTTTTCTTGCTTTTCCAATACAAACTTTGGTGGTCTCCAAACTCTCCAGGTTCCGAATTTTGGCTCTTGAGAAATTTCCAGAGTTTTCAAATTTACTGATGTGTTGTCCACTGCAAACTTGTCAACTTTTGAGCACTGACGGAGGGAATTTCTAAAAAGAAACTAAAATTGCTTAAAATTCAGAGTAAAACCAAAAATACCTTGATTTGGGGTCCAAAAGTACAGCTAGATCCATTCTGAAGAATATTGGAAGGTTTTCCCAAGTAGGAGGTCGGCCAGAGGCACGATTTTTGGACATTTCTGAAAGTTATATTTGTGTGAAAATAAACTCTAAGCACAGTAATCGACGCAGAATTCAAATTTAAGCAGGAAAGTCTCTTGGAGCATAGACAAAGAATGAATAGGAATCAAATTAAGGGTGGTTGAAGTTTCAGAAGTTAGCTTTATGAAAAAAAGATGAAAAAGTAGTAGTAGTAGTACACATGTGAGCATTTTCCTTTTTCTCATTTTCTGTCTGCGTTTCTTTCGTTCTCTCTTTTTTGCTGTTTTCTCACTGTCTGCGTCTCTCTGCTCCTCAGTTTCTCTTCTGAATTTATTTTGTTTTTAGAGCATTATTTTCTCTATGTACACTCCCTCCTTGTACTACTAGAGAAGAGGAGGGCATTGAAGTTGTTGAAATGAGACTATTAATGATCAAAACCTAAAACAGCAAAAAATCTTCACGAAACTAAACGCCGCTGTTTCTTTTTACAGACGAACAAACAAGAATTGAGATCAGGCGGATCGATATCGAAGCATCCAATAAGCAATTCCATGATTTCGAAACATGAACCATAAAGTCTTATTTTTTACACGGCGTCATAGACAGTTATCCAAAGGAAGAATCAGCCCTACTAAGTTTTTACAGAAATGCAATCAGCGGTTATTGAAACAGTAATTGTTGTTAAAGCAGACGAAAATAGCAACTGTAATTTGCAACAGTAATCTTTCAATTCAAGCAAAGATATAGTGGCAAAATACAATATTAAATGTTAATAAACAGAATACTTTTTGTGTCATTTATTGAAATGTACCAAGTATCAATCATTCCTTTAGTACTGTATTCGTTGGCATTTGTGAGTTGAAACAGTTTTTTTTTCGAAGAATAGTAACGAAACGGGGCATGACCAAACCAATGAAACCCCTTGTGCTTCAATGTTTCCAAAAGTTTGAGTTGGGTTTTATGAGAAAAAGTTGCAAATTACTTTACAAACCGATCTTATCAGTGATGCTCTCGAATTTAAAATACATGAATTGGATGTGAAACATATAATTATCGAAACTTTGAATCAGTTTTATCAACCAGGGAGTCTTCCAATGACAACTCTACTCCCCATTTCTAATTCTAGTCTTTACGTCTTTTTGAATCCTGATCCATATCCTTCTAATTGTTCCCTATTCCCTACAAAAAATTTCAGCTTTCCAACCCGTGTAGAAGTCAAAATGATCGGACTAGAAGTATTTAGTATTAGTACTGTACAGGCCATTATGACAGGTGGATTCTGAAATTTGAAGTGGTGCCGAGATGGACCATCCCCAACATACGTGCCAGATTTCATAAAATTCGGAATTTACAAGTTGTTTTTGATCCCGGATCAGTACACTTAGCAATATTTCCAATATCATCACAACATGTTTTTGCTGTGAAACAGGCATAATCTTTTGAGGGTTTACAGCTCAAATTGTTGCAAGAACACGCTAACCGGGGAATGGTCTGACCTCGAGGTGGAGTTACTGTATGTGACCTACATCATCTGAAAGCTGATAACAAACGTGAAGTCAATTTTTGCGAAGGACTGAAAATAACCTAGAAAATTCTGAAAACGTGCTAGAAAGCAGTACTAAAAATAGTTGAATTAAAAGAATAAATAGCTTTCAATTTCTACGTCAAAAGTTTAGTGCTAAAAATCCACTGAAATTAGGTTAGAATTGATATTTCTAAGCCATGTGGCGTCCTTCGCAGAAACTGATTACATAATTGGATTCAGCTTAACTTCTGTTTTCTAATGGTATAAGTCTCGTTTCGAAACGCCACCTTTTCTATAAACCACTCCCTAGTAAGCACAAAATACTTTTCTAACTATTCCTGGCATCTGATGGTCACCATAGCTAAGTCACTGTTTCAAGTATTCAAAGAATAGAAAATTGAAAACGTTCGAAGGTGACTCTTCGGATGCCTGACCTTTATCAGCAAGAATTTCTTATACCCGCCGTAGACCTACAGTACACAAAATGATAATGCTCCAAAAAGTACATATTGAACTTCAAGCGCTGCCCTTTTTTGCTGTGAATTGAGGCACAGGACGTACATATTTCAATGAAAACTTGTATGAAAGGATGATCGTTGATTTCTCCTGTGAGTAGATTTATAAGTGACAATCGCTGACAAATCATAATTGAAACGGTGAAACGATTTTTAAAAAAATTCGAGGATCAGCCCAAAAAAATGTAATCAGCAATTGCAAAACTCTCTTTTCAAATCTGGAATTTCATTTAAGATAGGTCTCATCGGGAATTTCAAGGTTCAGTTCAAAAGCCAATTAAGCTAGAATTTAGGCCAGAAAGTTCCAACTGAGAGTCAAAAAGTCCAATGTTAATTTATCAAATTTTGCTGATTCAGTGTCACGGTTAGCTTTATATAATTTTTCTTGATTTGTTTGTCTAGTTTAGCTTCTAAAATCTCTGGAAAATTCGAGGAACAACAGAAAAATGAAATTAGTAACTTTTACATTCTCTGAAATCTTCTCGAATCTAGAACTTCTCAAACGATAGAATTCATCGGAGGCTTCCAGGTTCAGTCCAAAATCCTAAATGTCTGTAAAATCGGCCAAAACGTCCAGAAAATGTGTCAAAGAGCCCAAAGAAGAATTCTGGTAGATCCACACATTCTATGTATTTTCGTGATGAGACCTTTTTTCCCAGGAGAACGGTATTCAATTGACAATGCCCCTCTACCACTCTCTTTTCATTTTTTAGTATTGATCAATCATTACCAAACTGGCTACTGCGAAATGGCATCAGGCAACGGATTTCAATTTCTCCATCTTCCATTTGTAGCTTCCAATAATGTCTTATTATCGATGAATCCTGCGGAACTGTAAGTTTTTTCTAGAAATTTTAGTTTTCCCGATAATTATCAATAAATGTTCCTTTCAGAATCCTCTTATCTCTGTGCTTCAACAGATCCAAAACTCTATGTTCTTCGTTCCGAAACACTATTCCAATGAAAAATGATGTTTTGGATTTCTTATTGACCTTCAAGAAAGATGGAGAAATACTACTAAAATTTCCGAAATGCGAAATGCACTTTGTTTTCCGAAATTAGGCCACCACCTCATGGTATACTGTAGGGGAAAACGACGTTCCCGTTTTCGAAAATCTGTATTTCCCACTTTGGAATCCTCCAATCACATGGGTCCCCCCTCCGAATCCCGCCGTGGATCGATGCATTCCACAGTACTCCTTGCTGATACTGTATTCTGAAAATGATATGATTTCGGCGTTCAAAATTTGGACTTCTTATCTGGCCAAGATTTTTCATGTCGGACCAAAATCGATAAATTTCCATTTCGTTGATTTTCAAGAAGAGGAAATCGATAGAATCATGACGGTCTATTCAAGTTTAGACTACTTTGAACTAAGAAATGACAGTTTGGAGCAAAAAAAATCCGCTGGCAATTTCAATTCTGAGCCGGCAAAATGCATCGGAAATGTTGAAAATTTCATTTAATCCTGGCTGGGATTTCCCAATCTCGAACGAAACTCTGAATGCGAATTTTCTCTTTTTTGAATATTCTCAATTCATTTCCTATGATCAACTTCTGGAATTTAAAAACGACGTAGTCTATTTGAGTAGATCGAAATTCAAAAATATCGATTTTCAAAATCTAATCTACGAATGATATCAAGGCTGGAACCCTGGATTCAGAATTTTGATGATTGAATTTTCTGAAAGTTAGAATTTAGAATCTTTGATTCCTGAAGATTTTAAAGATATAACCGTTGAAGAGTATCCGAATCGAAAGGCTATTTTGGAATCATTCGAAAAAACCAAAATTAATGCATATAAATTTAAATTTTTTATCGAAAGATTTCAAGGGAATATAATGAAATATGGATTTCATTTAATTCGATCGGATAAGTCGATTGTAACGATTTCAATGGAGAATGAGAATCGAGTCGGATGGTTTTATATACAATCCATGGATCCAGATGCTGTTTTTAAGGTGGTAATTTGTGATAGATCTCATTGGAATGCGTGATTTTTTCCTTTTCTTTGATTGTTAATGAATGTTTTGTTTTTGTTGGTTTAGTATCTGTAGTATGCGCCAAAAATTTTAATTATGAGCTAAAATTTCCGTTTCACCAAAAGATCATTTTATGATGATTTTGAAAACCATGGTTCCAAGTTCGTCAAGGTTTGTGAATTTTGCTTCTAAACAAACGGTTGGTTTTTTCAATGCCAGCTAATTACAAGCTAGGCAACGTGAAACTTTCTGTTATCCTCATTTTTGAGTTTTTTCTAAATGTTCCTGTTCCAAGACAATTGTATAAGCTGATAGAATAGCGAATTGCAGTTCCTGTGAGAAAAAATTCACTGTTCCAGGGAAAACATTTCAGAATTCGGAAAAGACGTTTTTCCGATTTGCGAGCCACTTTTTTCGGAACCATTTTACATCGCTGTCTACCACACGGGAAACTTCCGTAAGACCAGGCAAAAAAGGTGGCTTGGTTTTTTCAATATCTGCTATACTTTCTCACTAATTAACGATGAGAGCTTGATGGAAACGTAATGATAGTAGAGCCCGAGTTCCTCACCATCGAAAAGCTTTGTACTATTTAAATCAAGAACCATTTTACAAATCAGTACACTTTCAATTCAAACTGAACCTAAAATTGATATTTTTGATCTAATAAATTTCTGTTTCCAATTTTATTTGGAAATAGTCTATCTGACGTTTCATGGCCACAAAAAAGAGAATATATAGAGAATGGCCAGTAATGCTGATTAACAAAGATTTATCAGAAAACCTTTTTAAAATCCGTTGAGTGCTTTAATTAGATTGAACGACACCGGTAACTTAATATGAAGATCATCGTTGAGCTGTTATGAGTAAGAAACTTTGAAATTCATGTATCAATCATTCTCCAGTAATACTGTTTCTATTCAAAAAGAACTGGAACAGTAAACTTTCTAAATTCGTGTACTGTTAGAACTTATCGGTTATAGTCCAGCTATTCGAGCTTTTTTTGTAGAATAAACAACTTGTTGAACTACCTCTGCTTCACTATTATCAGTTTGTTTCCAGACGTCTTTAATTTTGAAGCAAATCAACCGATGATTTCTGACTCTCTCTACCGGCTGAAAAGTAACCCGTTCCCATAGTAATAAAAAATCAATGTTATTGGCTTTCTGAGAACAAATATAGACTTCTACAGATGAAATCCCATTATTAGAATAATCAATAAATGAAACAGGCCAGGAAATGCTATTACCCCTGTATAAGTCAATACATGATGGTAGATTCTTGACATTTTCTACAAGAGTGATTGTGTCTAAAATTACTCCACGTAACGCATTTCTAATCATGTGCTGGAAGAAAATCACTATTTCAAACAAAGTGTTTTAGAATACAATAAAAGTCCAAAATAGTAACACTTCCATAGAAAAAGAGTAAAGTGTTTCGAATATTCGAAATTTGACTGTTACAGGACTAATCGAATTATTTAATTAGAATAAATGTGATCGATTCTGAACACTAACTGTTTCAAATCCTAGATTTCAAATACCATGTCAGAACTAAATGATTCGTGGTGGCGTAACCCCTCTAACTGAACAAATTATGCTTCACACCCAATATTTCAAAAAATCAAGCTACCATAAATTGCGAAAAACACAAATGTACTCGTCTAGAAAAAATTACTGTTTCACACAAGATAATATTCATGATTTCAGTAGTCTTCGGTATCCATTGGACTCGAATGTATTCTGATGTTTGAAACAAAATATCTTACAAAAATGCACATTTATTCATCAAAAACATGTAAAAAAACAGAAAATTGCAAAAATGCCTTCTTGTCCACGAGGACTACACAAAATTATCCACACTTCAAAACTCGAATCACCTCCTTCAATTCCTCAATTTTCGTCGATTTTTCCTCCTTGATCCAATTCAACTCAAAATTAGCCATCTCCAAATCCCTGCTTAGTTTTGAGCATTTTTCCTTCAACTTTTCTGCTCTTTTTTCAGCATCATTTTTTATCATTAGTTTCAATATCCGTGTGCTCAAAGTCTACAGTATCCAATAGACGATCCCGAAGTTTCGAAATGTGACTTTCCAAACTTTTAATTTTCTCCTTATTTTTTCGGCTATCATATTTGTGATTTCCTAAGAAATACTGGGTTTCTAAGGACTTCAAATATAATAGAAGTAGCTGAACTCCAAATTCTCAAAATTTTCAATGTTTTTGGGGTCTCCGTCCTCCATTTTCCGGTATAATTGCTTGGTTACTGTGAGCCTTTGATCTTGGACTCTTCTCATTTTTTGCCTCAATTTTTCGTTTTCATTTTCCAGTTCCAAAAGTCTCAATTTGGCGTATCTCGATTTTGCCGAGTATTCGATTTTGATTACCTGATTTTTCTCATCAAAAAATGTATCAAAATTAGATAATTTCTCTCGGAGATGATGAATTTCTTCGGTTTTGTCGTCGAGTTCCTTATTGAGACTTTTGATGGTTTCAGTGAGAAACTCGTTTTGATATTGGAGATTGTTGATGGTTTCTTGGAGGTTGGCAATTTGGATTCTGGAAAAAAATTTTGAGGTTAAGCGGGGTTTGTGCAGGTTTATCAGAAGCTTTGATAGATTGAATTGGAAAAGAAAAGCATATTAAATTACGAATTCACTGTTATAATTCGAAATGAAGTGAAACGGAAAATTTTTGTGGAATTCGGAAATGAAAAGGAAATGCAGGGAGATAAGTTTTTGGTATTTTTGTGTCAAATATTCCATGAAAAGGGAATGCACTTCTTGAATAATTACTATCATTCAAAAAATTCATTGTTTCAATTTGAAATGAACTGAAACGGGAAAATTTCTAAAAAAAAAAAACTCTCCGAATTGTTTTCATGTTTAAAATTACATATTCAACCGTAAGCTGTTTATTCTGTAACCTTACAGTAGACAAATGGATTTAGAAAAGTGAAGGGATAAAAAGTGAAGGGATAACGTAATTAGATTCATAAATTCACCTTTTTGAAACAGTTCCAATTGAAACGGGAAATTCAATAATTTTAATAAATCAGCATTCAATATTTCAGCAGATTGAGTTTTCTGAGTTCAAATTTAAGAGTTTTTTTGCAAAAAGTTACAATGCTTACTGTAATCTTGAGGATATTTTGTAGGAAAAACGCTGTAGTAGTACTGTATCTCAAAAATTCTGAATTGAGGCTTCAATAGATTTCTGAGAGATTGTATCCTGGATTTACCGTTTCGAAGGGTACTGAATTGCTAACGAAACATTGCTTTTTTGCTATGGTAGAAAATTTCGGACCGTTTCAACTTTCACTTGACTAAAAAACAAAAACTTGTAGAGTTTTGATGTCATTCCAAAAATTGCACTCGAAAACTACTAAATGTCAATATAAAATAGATTTATAGCCTTACTGTAGATGAACTAAGTTTTGCCTACTTTTTTTAGTTCCCAAGCTTTTACAGTACCTATTTGGATTGTACAAAGCATTCAATGAATTGCGAATTGGCCATTGTAACTTTCAAGGATAAGTGGAAGACATAAAAGTATCTCAAACAACTACAAGCCGTTTTAGAAGGAGATCGACTGAAATAGGGAGTTTTTGACTAGACCGGGAAAGAACAGCAATAAGAAAAAATCTAGAAGTTCATGTAGATAATTTAGACTTTTCTGTATTCTGATTACTGCTCCATTCTAAAACTGTTTTAGCAAGATGTAAAATGAAAGAGTAAAATCTTGCCTAGATGTAGATGGCTTTAACAGATTTCAGTTTTTTTCAACAAGCCTCCACTGTAGATTATAGACTACCAACTCACCTCTGTTCTTCAATAATCTGCTTGTAACTTGATGTTTCATATTGAACAGGGATGCATCTTTTTTTTCAAAAGATTCTCCTGTTGATAGAATAGTGGTACTGATAGTATCTTCATTAGGAAGAAACATTTTCCCACTGGACTTTTTCAGCCTGATCACCAAGTTCACCAAATGCAGTAAACATTTGGCGAGGTGGTACCTCCATGTAAATATGTAGTGGCACTCTATCACTTTATATTAACATGCGGTTCTGCCTTCAGGGTTCCGAAGGCTTTCTGCCTTCGAGTCCTGAAAGTCGGTGTAGCAGTTCTTAACGTTATGGGACTCTTGGTGCAGAAACATCTTTATTCAAACAAAGAGTATCACACGGGAGTACGATAAGGGCAGACCGACCGACCAAGAGTGGTCGGTAGCAAAGGGTTGAATACAAGTTCTTATCAGTAGGATCCGGGAGCAGGTTATTACATAGAAACTTGTAGAAATGGTTTGACGTCATAAGGAGAAAGACTATTCTAATGACGCACGGGCCTGACACTCTCTTCGTCTACCGATTCCCTTGTTCGTCGTTGTTCCCAAAAAAATCAATTACATTTATTTAGCTGGCTACTATGGTAACGTATCTACTGTGTATGTATGTCTTTTTGGCTGGTAAATCGATGATTGGTTACGTTCGCGTTGTATTTGGTTTTTATAGAATTTCTAAAAAATTTTTTGCTTGTTTCAAACTTCTACTTACTTTCTACACAAAATCGAATACTCGATTTTGCAGACTTTTTTTATCTGTTCTAAGTCTTTTTTCCTAGAGCCTCCTATTCTACAGTGTTTCCTTTCAAACTTACAGATTCCACACCCCAAAATGCTACAGCAAAGCGTCATGTCTTCCATAGGACCGATAACCACCCAAAATTTGGAGGAATCAAATAGAAGTGAGAATCAGAAAGTATTGGATGTGATCCCTTCAGAAGCAGAAACATCAAGTTACAAGCAGATTATTGAAGAACAGAGGTGAGTTGGTAGTCTATAATCTACAGTGGAGGCTTGTTGAAAAAAACTGAAATCTGTTAAAGCCATCTACATCTAGGCAAGATTTTACTCTTTCATTTTACATCTTGCTAAAACAGTTTTAGAATGGAGCAGTAATCAGAATACAGAAAAGTCTAAATTATCTACATGAACTTCTAGATTTTTTCTTATTGCTGTTCTTTCCCGGTCTAGTCAAAAACTCCCTATTTCAGTCGATCTCCTTCTAAAACGGCTTGTAGTTGTTTGAGATACTTTTATGTCTTCCACTTATCCTTGAAAGTTACAATGGCCAATTCGCAATTCATTGAATGCTTTGTACAATCCAAATAGGTACTGTAAAAGCTTGGGAACTAAAAAAAGTAGGCAAAACTTAGTTCATCTACAGTAAGGCTATAAATCTATTTTATATTGACATTTAGTAGTTTTCGAGTGCAATTTTTGGAATGACATCAAAACTCTACAAGTTTTTGTTTTTTAGTCAAGTGAAAGTTGAAACGGTCCGAAATTTTCTACCATAGCAAAAAAGCAATGTTTCGTTAGCAATTCAGTACCCTTCGAAACGGTAAATCCAGGATACAATCTCTCAGAAATCTATTGAAGCCTCAATTCAGAATTTTTGAGATACAGTACTACTACAGCGTTTTTCCTACAAAATATCCTCAAGATTACAGTAAGCATTGTAACTTTTTGCAAAAAAACTCTTAAATTTGAACTCAGAAAACTCAATCTGCTGAAATATTGAATGCTGATTTATTAAAATTATTGAATTTCCCGTTTCAATTGGAACTGTTTCAAAAAGGTGAATTTATGAATCTAATTACGTTATCCCTTCACTTTTTATCCCTTCACTTTTCTAAATCCATTTGTCTACTGTAAGGTTACAGAATAAACAGCTTACGGTTGAATATGTAATTTTAAACATGAAAACAATTCGGAGAGTTTTTTTTTTTTAGAAATTTTCCCGTTTCAGTTCATTTCAAATTGAAACAATGAATTTTTTGAATGATAGTAATTATTCAAGAAGTGCATTCCCTTTTCATGGAATATTTGACACAAAAATACCAAAAACTTATCTCCCTGCATTTCCTTTTCATTTCCGAATTCCACAAAAATTTTCCGTTTCACTTCATTTCGAATTATAACAGTGAATTCGTAATTTAATATGCTTTTCTTTTCCAATTCAATCTATCAAAGCTTCTGATAAACCTGCACAAACCCCGCTTAACCTCAAAATTTTTTTCCAGAATCCAAATTGCCAACCTCCAAGAAACCATCAACAATCTCCAATATCAAAACGAGTTTCTCACTGAAACCATCAAAAGTCTCAATAAGGAACTCGACGACAAAACCGAAGAAATTCATCATCTCCGAGAGAAATTATCTAATTTTGATACATTTTTTGATGAGAAAAATCAGGTAATCAAAATCGAATACTCGGCAAAATCGAGATACGCCAAATTGAGACTTTTGGAACTGGAAAATGAAAACGAAAAATTGAGGCAAAAAATGAGAAGAGTCCAAGATCAAAGGCTCACAGTAACCAAGCAATTATACCGGAAAATGGAGGACGGAGACCCCAAAAACATTGAAAATTTTGAGAATTTGGAGTTCAGCTACTTCTATTATATTTGAAGTCCTTAGAAACCCAGTATTTCTTAGGAAATCACAAATATGATAGCCGAAAAAATAAGGAGAAAATTAAAAGTTTGGAAAGTCACATTTCGAAACTTCGGGATCGTCTATTGGATACTGTAGACTTTGAGCACACGGATATTGAAACTAATGATAAAAAATGATGCTGAAAAAAGAGCAGAAAAGTTGAAGGAAAAATGCTCAAAACTAAGCAGGGATTTGGAGATGGCTAATTTTGAGTTGAATTGGATCAAGGAGGAAAAATCGACGAAAATTGAGGAATTGAAGGAGGTGATTCGAGTTTTGAAGTGTGGATAATTTTGTGTAGTCCTCGTGGACAAGAAGGCATTTTTGCAATTTTCTGTTTTTTTACATGTTTTTGATGAATAAATGTGCATTTTTGTAAGATATTTTGTTTCAAACATCAGAATACATTCGAGTCCAATGGATACCGAAGACTACTGAAATCATGAATATTATCTTGTGTGAAACAGTAATTTTTTCTAGACGAGTACATTTGTGTTTTTCGCAATTTATGGTAGCTTGATTTTTTGAAATATTGGGTGTGAAGCATAATTTGTTCAGTTAGAGGGGTTACGCCACCACGAATCATTTAGTTCTGACATGGTATTTGAAATCTAGGATTTGAAACAGTTAGTGTTCAGAATCGATCACATTTATTCTAATTAAATAATTCGATTAGTCCTGTAACAGTCAAATTTCGAATATTCGAAACACTTTACTCTTTTTCTATGGAAGTGTTACTATTTTGGACTTTTATTGTATTCTAAAACACTTTGTTTGAAATAGTGATTTTCTTCCAGCACATGATTAGAAATGCGTTACGTGGAGTAATTTTAGACACAATCACTCTTGTAGAAAATGTCAAGAATCTACCATCATGTATTGACTTATACAGGGGTAATAGCATTTCCTGGCCTGTTTCATTTATTGATTATTCTAATAATGGGATTTCATCTGTAGAAGTCTATATTTGTTCTCAGAAAGCCAATAACATTGATTTTTTATTACTATGGGAACGGGTTACTTTTCAGCCGGTAGAGAGAGTCAGAAATCATCGGTTGATTTGCTTCAAAATTAAAGACGTCTGGAAACAAACTGATAATAGTGAAGCAGAGGTAGTTCAACAAGTTGTTTATTCTACAAAAAAAGCTCGAATAGCTGGACTATAACCGATAAGTTCTAACAGTACACGAATTTAGAAAGTTTACTGTTCCAGTTCTTTTTGAATAGAAACAGTATTACTGGAGAATGATTGATACATGAATTTCAAAGTTTCTTACTCATAACAGCTCAACGATGATCTTCATATTAAGTTACCGGTGTCGTTCAATCTAATTAAAGCACTCAACGGATTTTAAAAAGGTTTTCTGATAAATCTTTGTTAATCAGCATTACTGGCCATTCTCTATATATTCTCTTTTTTGTGGCCATGAAACGTCAGATAGACTATTTCCAAATAAAATTGGAAACAGAAATTTATTAGATCAAAAATATCAATTTTAGGTTCAGTTTGAATTGAAAGTGTACTGATTTGTAAAATGGTTCTTGATTTAAATAGTACAAAGCTTTTCGATGGTGAGGAACTCGGGCTCTACTATCATTACGTTTCCATCAAGCTCTCATCGTTAATTAGTGAGAAAGTATAGCAGATATTGAAAAAACCAAGCCACCTTTTTTGCCTGGTCTTACGGAAGTTTCCCGTGTGGTAGACAGCGATGTAAAATGGTTCCGAAAAAAGTGGCTCGCAAATCGGAAAAACGTCTTTTCCGAATTCTGAAATGTTTTCCCTGGAACAGTGAATTTTTTCTCACAGGAACTGCAATTCGCTATTCTATCAGCTTATACAATTGTCTTGGAACAGGAACATTTAGAAAAAACTCAAAAATGAGGATAACAGAAAGTTTCACGTTGCCTAGCTTGTAATTAGCTGGCATTGAAAAAACCAACCGTTTGTTTAGAAGCAAAATTCACAAACCTTGACGAACTTGGAACCATGGTTTTCAAAATCATCATAAAATGATCTTTTGGTGAAACGGAAATTTTAGCTCATAATTAAAATTTTTGGCGCATACTACAGATACTAAACCAACAAAAACAAAACATTCATTAACAATCAAAGAAAAGGAAAAAATCACGCATTCCAATGAGATCTATCACAAATTACCACCTTAAAAACAGCATCTGGATCCATGGATTGTATATAAAACCATCCGACTCGATTCTCATTCTCCATTGAAATCGTTACAATCGACTTATCCGATCGAATTAAATGAAATCCATATTTCATTATATTCCCTTGAAATCTTTCGATAAAAAATTTAAATTTATATGCATTAATTTTGGTTTTTTCGAATGATTCCAAAATAGCCTTTCGATTCGGATACTCTTCAACGGTTATATCTTTAAAATCTTCAGGAATCAAAGATTCTAAATTCTAACTTTCAGAAAATTCAATCATCAAAATTCTGAATCCAGGGTTCCAGCCTTGATATCATTCGTAGATTAGATTTTGAAAATCGATATTTTTGAATTTCGATCTACTCAAATAGACTACGTCGTTTTTAAATTCCAGAAGTTGATCATAGGAAATGAATTGAGAATATTCAAAAAAGAGAAAATTCGCATTCAGAGTTTCGTTCGAGATTGGGAAATCCCAGCCAGGATTAAATGAAATTTTCAACATTTCCGATGCATTTTGCCGGCTCAGAATTGAAATTGCCAGCGGATTTTTTTTGCTCCAAACTGTCATTTCTTAGTTCAAAGTAGTCTAAACTTGAATAGACCGTCATGATTCTATCGATTTCCTCTTCTTGAAAATCAACGAAATGGAAATTTATCGATTTTGGTCCGACATGAAAAATCTTGGCCAGATAAGAAGTCCAAATTTTGAACGCCGAAATCATATCATTTTCAGAATACAGTATCAGCAAGGAGTACTGTGGAATGCATCGATCCACGGCGGGATTCGGAGGGGGGACCCATGTGATTGGAGGATTCCAAAGTGTATGAAATTTTGCTGAAGTCATACAATTTGTTCCCCATTCTAGTTCCGATGGATCACTCTCGACAATGAATTTTTGCAGTTTCAGGAATCAATATTTCAACAACTTTCAGTAAAATCTACTGATTCAGCATCCATTTGCAGCTCCAAAAAAAGCTCCAGCCACACGACTTTCGCTTACATTCAAACAGCAATGATTGCTATTTCACGACTCAAAATTACAGTTTTTACCGTACTATTTCCGTTTCATCGTTTCTTCAGTATGAGTTCATAACCTCAGAAATCACTGTTTCAATAAGGAAGCATTGAAATTTGAGAAAAAAGTGAGACTAGTTCCTCGAATTCTTCATCTGGAAAAAGTTTCGGAATTCGTTCGTTAGTGACTGAAGTCTTATGTTACCTTTGCCCATAATTAGCGCAAAATGTAGCTCCATATTGAAACTTAAATCTTTTGGTACAGTTGTCGTGTTCACTGATTTCTCTGTTTCAGTTTTATGTCATAAAAATTTGAAATGGTGTTCATCTTCAGTCGTTCCCTGCATTCATTTTGTCCACTTTTAACTATGCGTTACTGTAAGAAAATTAGCCAAAAAATCCGTTCTATTTGAAAAAAATCAGAAACTTTCGAACTAGAGCTCTGTTCAAAGGACCTTGTTCTTTCCTTACTAGTAAACTTACCAGTTAAACTTATTATGTTTCACATTAAACATGTAGTTTCCCAAAATCTTTTCAAAACAATCCTGTCGTGTTTTGTTAACGCACCATGTTCTCTTGCGTTAATTTGATACCTTGATATCATAAATTACCATGTTGAAAGCCATTTTTTGTGTATTTTCGAAAACTAGGCTGTTTCGCAGTTACAAAGTGAACGATAATCATTGATAAGCTAAGATTTCACAATTTTTTCGAAACTTGGCATATTTTGTAGATCTCATTTCAAAACTTTAAGGTTTTGATGATTACTGTTTCAGATGTCAATAAGCAAAGTTATTATAGGTTACAAGGATAGTTAATCCAATTCATCGAAAGGAAATTAAAGGGGGAGTAAAGTAATTCTAACCTATGATATTTTTACATGGATCGGTTCAGAATTTAGTTTAGGTTCAAAAACTCTCTTGGATGGTAGTCTGAAAATGCTCCGTTCTCGAGATATCCTCAACAAACAGGTTAAAAAAGTCAACGTAGAGTGGTCAAAAATTTCACGTTGACCACTTTGGGATTTTCTCTTTGGAAGTTTCATCACATTTGACCACTCTACGTTCATTTTTTTAACCTGTTTTTTGAGGATATCTTGAGAACGGAGCATTTTCAGACTACCCTCCAAGAGAGTTTTTGAACCTAAAATGAATTTGGCATCGAGCTATATAAAAATCATCACATTTTTGAAATTAGTACACTCCCCCTTTAAAATATTTTGAGAATGAACTTTTAAAGTTTCAGAGATCAAAAGTCCAACTTTCGAATAAAAATTACCGTTTTAACATCAGCTTCCCTTTCAACCTTCGAAATGATTTCTAATCACGGGGTTCTGTTTAATTTCATAAAGAATGCATTTTTCGCAAAACTGATATCTGACGAACTAGTATCACATTTTCTCAAACTTACCAGCTCAAAAATATGGGAGTGCACACTGTCGTAATTGGAGTAAGACGTCCTCAATTTTTTGTGTAATTGAAAAACAGTTTTTTTTCAGTACGTCAAGAAAGAAGCAAACATGCGAACAAATTTTGACTGAAGCTTGAATGATGAAACAATAAAATTTGTTTACAATTTTAAACCAAAAAAACCGAGAAGACGGAGTTAAACCAACCCTTCAAAAAATCGACAAACTGGAAAACAGACTATTGGAACTGAACAAGAAATTTAATAGAGTTTGGGATGAAGAAGACAGAACTAAAGAAGATGCAGCAAAAAATTCATGAGGAGAAGAAACGGATTCAGAAGGTTCATTTTTAAGACGTGTATAGAACTATTGAAAGAAAAGTAGAATGTGGGATTACTAAATTTTTTGTGCATTTTTGGTGCCTATTTTTGCTCAAAATCCGCACATCAGTGTCGTCAGTAAACCTTGACTACGTTTTACCAGTGAACCTTTGATTGAAAAACTTGCTTTTTTCTGTTCATATTGAAAACGTGAAACAGCGATTTTAGTGATGTTGACCTCTAGATGGCAGGTATGATGGAAAGGGTCAGTAGTTCTTGGAACGATTCGAGCGGTAAATCTCCATAAAATTGTTATAGTTGATTTTCCAGATACACAGGGATGCCTGTTTCACAGCGAACGCATGTCGTAATCAGATAGAAAACAATACTCCTATCGACAAAATATCCTTAATTGAAAAAACGACTTGCATGTGGAGTGCCAAACAGAAATTGATGCCCATCAGAAATCTGCCATGATCATCAATAGGTACTCAGACTCGGCTCTCAACTTTTTCTAAATGCCGACCAATTTGGAATTTCAAAACGAAATTGTTTTTCAAAATATGGATTTACGGCAATGTTTTGTATCAAAGAGCCATTAGAGGCTTTATCGAATAGTGAGACCCTTTCTTGTGTCAATTTCAAGATCGATAAATTTTTCTGTTTCAAGATCAATCGATTGAGAAGACATCTGAAATATCAGTAATAACATACAGTAAAATCTTCCCGCTAATAGTAAACATAAAATTTGAAAATTCTGTGGATTCAGTTCCACTGTGAAGTCTATCAGAATAATCACTGTTTCTGTTGGTAAACGCAAGAAAGTACGATGATGAAGCACTGCTAACCAACCTCCATCTGTAATCTGTATAATCAACTAACTATACCATTGGCATCTTCCAAGTTTTTTTTTCTGAGAAGTTACAGTTTCAAGCATCGTATAATGGAAACAGGGACTGACAAGTTTCAATGATGGATTTGCAGTCGAACCTGTTTTAAGTATCATATTCAGCAATGTGGGAATTCTTCAAAGTGCTGATTTGTTAATTACCTATGATATGAAAAATAACAATAATAAATCTATAATTCATGTTTCAAATTCATGGAAATGCTTATGGGATACGTTGATATCTATCCGCCTGGTCGTAATGTCTGTTTGTGCGTCTGTAATAAAGAACAGCGGCATTTAGTCAGTTTCATAATTAACCATAAAATATTACACCATTCTCCGACTTCAACTGTTATAGCTACAGCGCACTTCCAATCTCAATAATATGTACATTACATTGCTACAGAAATATCTCCACACAGATACAGCCGCATTTGACTGCCAGCGACATAGAAAACTACCCGTAAATATATTTAAAATATTTTCTTTTATCACTCCCAAAAGTCTCGGTTTCAAAATCAATCCAAGCAAAAATCGGCTGATAACATTTCAATAGTGGTTGACTTCGACGTTGTAAAATTCTATACAAGTTCTCCGTTTCAAAACTTCTTCAGCTCCAAACTTTTCAGACACACAGTGCTCATCCGTAAATCGTCCAATTTTTTTGTACTCCTCTTGTTAAAGGTCCTCTTGTCAGTCACTACATGCCCAGGGGCCATGTGACCAAAAAAGAAAAAAGAACCAACTGTCACCTACATCTGCTAATCTACTCATGGAGAGTCTGTCTTATGGAACCCCTCGACAGAGGGTCCCTCGATCTACATTCTCATACACTCTTCTCTTTTGCTATTGTTTTCTCACACTCCATACACACAGATAGTACCTGGACTGGACTGTCCATGGACAGTCTGCCTCACATTCCAAAATATTGATTCCTGTTTTGGTGTCGTTGGGTGAGGGATACTCCTTTTTTATCAATGTTCGCGATAGTAAAGCAAAATTGCACTATAAAGTCAAATGTAATATGTTTCAAGTGTTTTCGAATTTTGATTTTTTTCTGTTTCAACGCTTATTTTATTAAATATTCATGATAATTTTTTGCTAAATTTTCTATTTTGTAACTTTTTCAGCCTTTCCAGTTCCCCCAATAACTCCAAACAACAAGAATGCCAGTCACCTTTTCCGATACTACAGTCATGGTAAGTTTCTTTCCCCTCTCCCCCGTAAATCAACACTCACTCTTTCAGGGATCCCCAAGAAATTCATCATTTGCTCCTCCCAACCCACACCAAGTCGCCAAGATCAATGAAATGAAGTGAGTTTTGTTTTTTTTTTTTTAACTTGGAAATATACACAATGGATACTGTTTCAAGGTTAAAGTTTCAAAAAACTTTCGGTGGTTAGTGTCGTTTCGAATCTATTTTCAAGATTTTACAATTACCTGCGGTTTCATAGAGAAAATCTTCTAATATGACTTTGATTGCTGTACAAACCCTCAACTCTGAAAACCAAAATAAGAACTTTTAGGATGAGCTAGCAGTTTATATTTCAAGTTTCGCGTGAACTCACCCTCTGAAATTTCGTAAACTCCTAATATGTAGACAATAAACCTAGCAATGTAAAGTCTCATCCGATCTTTTCTAGATTTCATGAAATCATGAAATCCCAAAAAAAAAACTTACAGTAATGTGAATTTCATAACTTTTGCTACTTGAAAACGGTGTATCATCCTCAAAAAGTTTCCAAAATCTTTCAATAATTACGAAACAGTAATCCTTTGTGAACCTATAGTAAATTTTTGCTGTTTCAAAATTTCAATAACAGCTGTGAGCGTCAACTTATCACAGTGGTCACCCGCCGTTACGTTGATTTACATTAATTTTCCAGCCAAAAAATCATTCAACTCGAGGAACAAGTGAA
This sequence comes from Caenorhabditis sinica, assembly GCA_963932045.1. Taxonomy (NCBI): domain Eukaryota; kingdom Metazoa; phylum Nematoda; class Chromadorea; order Rhabditida; family Rhabditidae; genus Caenorhabditis; species Caenorhabditis sinica. The sequence goes on along the minus strand of OZ009940.1, from coordinate 7,179,866 downwards.
GAATCTCACAGCCAAAAACCTGAAAATCGAAGCGGAACTCCTTCAACTCAAAGGCGATCAGATTGATAATCTGGAACAACTTCGTCAGTCTTCTGACAAAATTTGGGATCTCGAAATGAAATTAGTGGATAATGAGACATATTTCGAAGAGTCAATGAAGGCGATGGAGGAGGCGAAAGGGGTGAAATTCATAAAATTCGATGGGGAGAAAATGAGAGAAATCGAGGAAGAAAATAGAAGAAAACAGTGGGAAATCGAAGAGTTGGAGATGAAATTAAAGATGGAAATGGAGAGAAAATTGGGACCAAAAGAAGTGGAAAATCTCAAAAAGGACCTTTCAAAAATTTATCAAAATGAGGAAATTTTGGAGAAAAATGCGAAAATCGACACTTTGGAATTCGAACTTGCCCATTATAAGCAAAAGTTTGAAAACTCAAAAATCGAAATTTTCACCGACAATCTCACCCTCAAATCCGACCTCGAAAAAGCTCAAAACGCCGTTAGAAAACTCACAGATGAGGTGAATATTTCAAATTCAAAACTGACTACAGTAACTTTTGAAAACGAGATGAAAATGACAAAGGAAGCAATCGAGAATGATAAGGAGAAGAGGATTTTGAGAGGATATAATGAGGATTTGGAAAAAACGGTGCAGTTGTTGAAGCAGTGGTAGATCTTCGTGTACTCCTCGTGGACAAGATTTTCAATTGATTTGAGTGTTTTCCTCTGCAATTTTCGTCATTTTTCTCTTTTTTTTGTCCCAAGAATTATACTGTATCAAAATTTTTTGAAATATTTATTATCGTTTTCTGTAAATGATAAGAGTGCTTTGAAATATTCATAATTTCAAAACTTTAGACAAATTATCAGTTTTCGTCCAGTGTTTTGCCGATTTCGTCATTCTTTTTTGCCTAATATAGAGAAAAATGCATTATTCTCGAATAGCTTTTTCAGTTTACTCGATTGATATGCTATAAAAATACTTTCCAATCACTTGTTTTTACTGTTTCATCCTAACTTATTACAAAATGAAATTATTGACTCTTCGATACGATTTTCGATACAAGATTTCACTGAAGTAAGTCCTTTTTTAAGAGAAATTAGCCTGTGACCATTTAAAAATAACTAACATTACCTGTTTCATCATCCAGATTTATTTGGACTCGCATATTGTTGCTATACAATCAACCGAGGGGAACTTTTGAGTGATTCTGCTCGATATTCAAAAAATATCACTGTTTCATTCAAATTTTGTTGTACGAAAGTCAGTCTGCTTTTTGCTGCCATCAGGTATCCTAGTTTACGCTATTATGTAAACATTCCAAGTTCAAAAATGCCACTGTTTCAGTGAAATATTGTTAGTCGAGTTTTACCTGAAACTGTGATACCTTGTCATTTTTTACAGAAAATGCAACAATGACCAAAAATCTCTTGTGAAAACTCGTCTCCAGCTATTCAAAAGTTCAAAAATCGAAGATTCATTATTATTAATATTTTCCGTTTCAAACACCACCTACAGTAAAAAGTTATTGTAGTTTGTTCAATCGCAGTAATATAGCAATGGGTCTGAAAAATTGACCTGTTCCGGCTGAAACAGAAAAAATACTTATGTTTGATGTAGGCCTGTGAACCTGTGAAACAGTTAAAACTGGTTCTGGTTCAAGAGGAATGTTGAAAGGTAACTAAGGTATAAACATGATTTTATTGAATAATATGGTAATCTAAAATCTTAAAATTTTTCTAGAAAAAAGGTGTATCCTCTTTGGCAACCCTCGAGAACACAATCGACTTATTACTCGGTACCCATTCTCTAGTTCTCTCTATCTTAACGAAAGAATCTCTAGTATCCATCACAATATGCATATAGTCGTTCGTAGATCCAATTCGGAAATACCAGATTTGTCGAACCCCATTGATATTTCTATACGGTTCTCCGATAAGAGTATGAAGATTTTCATCGATGTTGGAGTTTCGGAAAGAGAACTTGAATTTTTGGAAGTTGGAAGAGGTGAGGAGTTTCTGAAATTAACGAGAAAATGTTGAATTTTCTGTTGGAGGAAACTCACATTTTTCAAAAATAAGACATCTTCCGAAGAAATAGTTTTCAAGCAAATATCCAACTTGACGAAGTGGTCAATGTTGATTTTTTGAATTGGAGTAGAGGTGAATATGCAAATGTAATATGTTTCAAGTGTTTTCGAATTTTGATTTTTTTCTGTTTCAACGCTTATTTTATTAAATATTCATGATAATTTTTTGCTAAATTTTCTATTTTGTAACTTTTTCAGCCTTTCCAGTTCCCCCAATAACTCCAAACAACAAGAATGCCAGTCACCTTTTCCGATACTACAGTCATGGTAAGTTTCTTTCCCCTCTCCCCCGTAAATCAACACTCACTCTTTCAGGGATCCCCAAGAAATTCATCATTTGCTCCTCCCAACCCACACCAAGTCGCCAAGATCAATGAAATGAAGTGAGTTTTGTTTTTTTTTTTTTAACTTGGAAATATACACAATGGATACTGTTTCAAGGTTAAAGTTTCAAAAAACTTTCGGTGGTTAGTGTCGTTTCGAATCTATTTTCAAGATTTTACAATTACCTGCGGTTTCATAGAGAAAATCTTCTAATATGACTTTGATTGCTGTACAAACCCTCAACTCTGAAAACCAAAATAAGAACTTTTAGGATGAGCTAGCAGTTTATATTTCAAGTTTCGCGTGAACTCACCCTCTGAAATTTCGTAAACTCCTAATATGTAGACAATAAACCTAGCAATGTAAAGTCTCATCCGATCTTTTCTAGATTTCATGAAATCATGAAATCCCAAAAAAAAAACTTACAGTAATGTGAATTTCATAACTTTTGCTACTTGAAAACGGTGTATCATCCTCAAAAAGTTTCCAAAATCTTTCAATAATTACGAAACAGTAATCCTTTGTGAACCTATAGTAAATTTTTGCTGTTTCAAAATTTCAATAACAGCTGTGAGCGTCAACTTATCACAGTGGTCACCCGCCGTTACGTTGATTTACATTAATTTTCCAGCCAAAAAATCATTCAACTCGAGGAACAAGTGAAGAATCTCACAGCCAAAAACCTGAAAATCGAAGCGGAACTCCTTCAACTCAAAGGCGATCAGATTGATAATCTGGAACAACTTCGTCAGTCTTCTGACAAAATTTGGGATCTCGAAATGAAATTAGTGGATAATGAGACATATTTCGAAGAGTCAATGAAGGCGATGGAGGAGGCGAAAGGGGTGAAATTCATAAAATTCGATGGGGAGAAAATGAGAGAAATCGAGGAAGAAAATAGAAGAAAACAGTGGGAAATCGAAGAGTTGGAGATGAAATTAAAGATGGAAATGGAGAGAAAATTGGGACCAAAAGAAGTGGAAAATCTCAAAAAGGACCTTTCAAAAATTTATCAAAATGAGGAAATTTTGGAGAAAAATGCGAAAATCGACACTTTGGAATTCGAACTTGCCCATTATAAGCAAAAGTTTGAAAACTCAAAAATCGAAATTTTCACCGACAATCTCACCCTCAAATCCGACCTCGAAAAAGCTCAAAACGCCGTTAGAAAACTCACAGATGAGGTGAATATTTCAAATTCAAAACTGACTACAGTAACTTTTGAAAACGAGATGAAAATGACAAAGGAAGCAATCGAGAATGATAAGGAGAAGAGGATTTTGAGAGGATATAATGAGGATTTGGAAAAAACGGTGCAGTTGTTGAAGCAGTGGTAGATCTTCGTGTACTCCTCGTGGACAAGATTTTCAATTGATTTGAGTGTTTTCCTCTGCAATTTTCGTCATTTTTCTCTTTTTTTTGTCCCAAGAATTATACTGTATCAAAATTTTTTGAAATATTTATTATCGTTTTCTGTAAATGATAAGAGTGCTTTGAAATATTCATAATTTCAAAACTTTAGACAAATTATCAGTTTTCGTCCAGTGTTTTGCCGATTTCGTCATTCTTTTTTGCCTAATATAGAGAAAAATGCATTATTCTCGAATAGCTTTTTCAGTTTACTCGATTGATATGCTATAAAAATACTTTCCAATCACTTGTTTTTACTGTTTCATCCTAACTTATTACAAAATGAAATTATTGACTCTTCGATACGATTTTCGATACAAGATTTCACTGAAGTAAGTCCTTTTTTAAGAGAAATTAGCCTGTGACCATTTAAAAATAACTAACATTACCTGTTTCATCATCCAGATTTATTTGGACTCGCATATTGTTGCTATACAATCAACCGAGGGGAACTTTTGAGTGATTCTGCTCGATATTCAAAAAATATCACTGTTTCATTCAAATTTTGTTGTACGAAAGTCAGTCTGCTTTTTGCTGCCATCAGGTATCCTAGTTTACGCTATTATGTAAACATTCCAAGTTCAAAAATGCCACTGTTTCAGTGAAATATTGTTAGTCGAGTTTTACCTGAAACTGTGATACCTTGTCATTTTTTACAGAAAATGCAACAATGACCAAAAATCTCTTGTGAAAACTCGTCTCCAGCTATTCAAAAGTTCAAAAATCGAAGATTCATTATTATTAATATTTTCCGTTTCAAACACCACCTACAGTAAAAAGTTATTGTAGTTTGTTCAATCGCAGTAATATAGCAATGGGTCTGAAAAATTGACCTGTTCCGGCTGAAACAGAAAAAATACTTATGTTTGATGTAGGCCTGTGAACCTGTGAAACAGTTAAAACTGGTTCTGGTTCAAGAGGAATGTTGAAAGGTAACTAAGGTATAAACATGATTTTATTGAATAATATGGTAATCTAAAATCTTAAAATTTTTCTAGAAAAAAGGTGTATCCTCTTTGGCAACCCTCGAGAACACAATCGACTTATTACTCGGTACCCATTCTCTAGTTCTCTCTATCTTAACGAAAGAATCTCTAGTATCCATCACAATATGCATATAGTCGTTCGTAGATCCAATTCGGAAATACCAGATTTGTCGAACCCCATTGATATTTCTATACGGTTCTCCGATAAGAGTATGAAGATTTTCATCGATGTTGGAGTTTCGGAAAGAGAACTTGAATTTTTGGAAGTTGGAAGAGGTGAGGAGTTTCTGAAATTAACGAGAAAATGTTGAATTTTCTGTTGGAGGAAACTCACATTTTTCAAAAATAAGACATCTTCCGAAGAAATAGTTTTCAAGCAAATATCCAACTTGACGAAGTGGTCAATGTTGATTTTTTGAATTGGAGTAGAGGTGAATATGGTCTTCATAATAAGCTCCTTAGCGTTTTTCCAATGATTTGAAATTTGATCAATTTCAAAGTTCCACTCATAAGCCCGAATTATTCTTGCAAAATATATATCAAAAATTTCAAGCGTCTCCGGTTGAACGAATGGTAATATTTGCATAATATCATCCGGATTGATACTTCCAATGCATAGTTTTCCGACTTTCAGCGTTTTCATTGTCTTCAGAAAACCTTGCAAACTCTCCGTAAACCTTTTTATCACCGATTTTGATGCCTCGTTCCACTCCCAAGAGTGCTTAGAAGAATGAAATTCCAGTGTAAGCTTCTCCAAGCGCGTCTCCTGATGCTTCAAGTGCTCATAAAAATTCTTAGCAACTGGACACCCAAAGTTTGGTTCATCTTCCACACAGACGACCGTGACTGGTCTATATTCTCCATTGACTTGGGTTACTGCTGCATCAATCTTGGTTGCTGTTAATCTTATAACGTATTGGGATATGTGAGGATCTGGCTTGATGAGATCCACGCAGTTTCGGACGCCGGAGCAGGTTTTCCGAAGGCGTTGACTGAAAACATGGAAAGTTTGGCTACCTATTGTACCTTCAGAAGTTTTTCTTTCTCACATATCGAAAAAGTGCAAATTCCTGATAACGAGTTCCATAATATCTTGATTTTCTAGAAGTTGCCACCACGAGTGGCACGTCGCGTGGTTGAGCAACTGAAAAAAGAACTGGATGAGCAGACGCCCACACGAAACGTACCCGGAAAACCATAACCGCGTGTTAGCATAAAAATCAGATTCAAATGAAAACAGGAATTTTTATCGCCCAAAAGTATGTAAAAGTGTGTGTTGATGAAATTGAAAGAATATTTTTTATAAACTGAATAATTTTTTGGTTATTATATCAGTTTCAGTCACAAAAAACCATGAAAAAATGGCTGAAATTGCCAAAAAAGATTTCTGAGGTGGCCGAGAAAACTCCGGAGTTTTACCACGGCCATCTAATACAACTTCTGCCAAAGACGGTATTTTTCAAGATGATTTTCGGGGTTTTATTGAAATTGTTGTGAATCTTCATTATGACAATCAACACATATATTTTCATACTTGTCGCGGGCCGTGCCGATCGGAATTCACGATAAAATTATTTTGCAAATATCTTGAGAACTAGCGAATATTTTCCCCTGAAAAAAAAATTGGGTAATTATGATTTTCCAATAAATTCAGTATGAACAATATTAGTTCCTTGCGAAAAGTGGCATGAACATTTTTTGCGGGAATTCGAAATCGGGCCAATCGGGCCAATTGGCCCGGCTTGCGACAAGTATGCATATTATTACATTTTTTCTAAACTATTCTAGGCAATACAAATTTTCGGTCGGATTCCTCCTTTAATCAGTTTGACTAGAACCACCCAAAACTTTGGGAACGGCAAATTAATCGAAGCTTGTGATATTCACATCACGTAACTTAGCTCTTTCTTGGAATTTTTTTAAATTACAATCGAAGCTTACCTCAGTTTCCGAATCAGAGTCATTTTCTTTATAATCCACATATCTCTGATCCGAACAGGGCCATTGGTCCGGATCAATTCTAATGTAACACCCCTCAAGGTCCTCCCGTATCTGGAAACAGTCAGCTACCGTAGGATCGATAACAACATTCTCATCTCTCGTTTTGTAGAAAATATAAATATATGCAAATGTTGAAGTATACTGTAGTACCTGTAACGTTACATGAATTTAATGCACACAGACAAAAACTCACATTTTTCAGAGTATCCCAATTTTCGGAAGTCAACTTTTGTAGCCTTATTACTACTTTCGAACGGTGTCCCTTGTTCCAATCCTTCAGGCTCAAAATCTCACTAATTTCAGCATTTGCGCAGGAAAATTTGAGAAAAATCCTCATCAAAGCTTTGGGATTTAAGCTTCTGATGATTCTCAGTGCTTGCTCAGAATCGTTCGTATCCATGTAGATGTTTTTAAGCTTTGGAGGCTTTGCCTCAGACTTCAACAAATTCTCGAAAAATCGAGAGAGTCGATTCCGGATGACTTCTACTCTTTGGAAGTTGATATTTTCCTCAGAATCACTTTGCCACTCACATTGAAGTTCTAAAGCTCTCATCGTATTCTTTCGATTTTTGAAGAACAACTCGAAGTCCTCACAAAAAACATCCAAGAAATTTCGATCAACCATCATTTCTTTTCCTCGATCTCTCAACTTCACTTCTGTGTCTCCGGCCATATCTGTATAGACAACAACCACGTAGTTGTTACCTCTTATGTCAGCATTGATGCGTTTTGTAGTGTACACAAAACGCATATAGAATATATGGCTTTTCTGCCATGGATTTAGCCATTGGTATGCGTAACCAGCCATAATTGAAAAAAAGAGAAGAGTGCTAGAGTGTTGATTGTCGAGGAAACCAATTTCAAAAATAATCACAATTGAAGACATTAAGCATCTTGTTAACCGTGCAAAACTTCTTATTATAAAGAAAATGACTCTGATTCGGAAACTGAGGTAAGCTTCGATTGTAATTTAAAAAAATTCCAAGAAAGAGCTAAGTTACGTGATGTGAATATCACAAGCTTCGATTAATTTGCCGTTCCCAAAGTTTTGGGTGGTTCTAGTCAAACTGATTAAAGGAGGAATCCGACCGAAAATTTGTATTGCCTAGAATAGTTTAGAAAAAATGTAATAATATGCATACTTGTCGCAAGCCGGGCCAATTGGCCCGATTGGCCCGATTTCGAATTCCCGCAAAAAATGTTCATGCCACTTTTCGCAAGGAACTAATATTGTTCATACTGAATTTATTGGAAAATCATAATTACCCAATTTTTTTTCAGGGGAAAATATTCGCTAGTTCTCAAGATATTTGCAAAATAATTTTATCGTGAATTCCGATCGGCACGGCCCGCGACAAGTATGAAAATATATGTGTTGATTGTCATAATGAAGATTCACAACAATTTCAATAAAACCCCGAAAATCATCTTGAAAAATACCGTCTTTGGCAGAAGTTGTATTAGATGGCCGTGGTAAAACTCCGGAGTTTTCTCGGCCACCTCAGAAATCTTTTTTGGCAATTTCAGCCATTTTTTCATGGTTTTTTGTGACTGAAACTGATATAATAACCAAAAAATTATTCAGTTTATAAAAAATATTCTTTCAATTTCATCAACACACACTTTTACATACTTTTGGGCGATAAAAATTCCTGTTTTCATTTGAATCTGATTTTTATGCTAACACGCGGTTATGGTTTTCCGGGTACGTTTCGTGTGGGCGTCTGCTCATCCAGTTCTTTTTTCAGTTGCTCAACCACGCGACGTGCCACTCGTGGTGGCAACTTCTAGAAAATCAAGATATTATGGAACTCGTTATCAGGAATTTGCACTTTTTCGATATGTGAGAAAGAAAAACTTCTGAAGGTACAATAGGTAGCCAAACTTTCCATGTTTTCAGTCAACGCCTTCGGAAAACCTGCTCCGGCGTCCGAAACTGCGTGGATCTCATCAAGCCAGATCCTCACATATCCCAATACGTTATAAGATTAACAGCAACCAAGATTGATGCAGCAGTAACCCAAGTCAATGGAGAATATAGACCAGTCACGGTCGTCTGTGTGGAAGATGAACCAAACTTTGGGTGTCCAGTTGCTAAGAATTTTTATGAGCACTTGAAGCATCAGGAGACGCGCTTGGAGAAGCTTACACTGGAATTTCATTCTTCTAAGCACTCTTGGGAGTGGAACGAGGCATCAAAATCGGTGATAAAAAGGTTTACGGAGAGTTTGCAAGGTTTTCTGAAGACAATGAAAACGCTGAAAGTCGGAAAACTATGCATTGGAAGTATCAATCCGGATGATATTATGCAAATATTACCATTCGTTCAACCGGAGACGCTTGAAATTTTTGATATATATTTTGCAAGAATAATTCGGGCTTATGAGTGGAACTTTGAAATTGATCAAATTTCAAATCATTGGAAAAACGCTAAGGAGCTTATTATGAAGACCATATTCACCTCTACTCCAATTCAAAAAATCAACATTGACCACTTCGTCAAGTTGGATATTTGCTTGAAAACTATTTCTTCGGAAGATGTCTTATTTTTGAAAAATGTGAGTTTCCTCCAACAGAAAATTCAACATTTTCTCGTTAATTTCAGAAACTCCTCACCTCTTCCAACTTCCAAAAATTCAAGTTCTCTTTCCGAAACTCCAACATCGATGAAAATCTTCATACTCTTATCGGAGAACCGTATAGAAATATCAATGGGGTTCGACAAATCTGGTATTTCCGAATTGGATCTACGAACGACTATATGCATATTGTGATGGATACTAGAGATTCTTTCGTTAAGATAGAGAGAACTAGAGAATGGGTACCGAGTAATAAGTCGATTGTGTTCTCGAGGGTTGCCAAAGAGGATACACCTTTTTTCTAGAAAAATTTTAAGATTTTAGATTACCATATTATTCAATAAAATCATGTTTATACCTTAGTTACCTTTCAACATTCCTCTTGAACCAGAACCAGTTTTAACTGTTTCACAGGTTCACAGGCCTACATCAAACATAAGTATTTTTTCTGTTTCAGCCGGAACAGGTCAATTTTTCAGACCCATTGCTATATTACTGCGATTGAACAAACTACAATAACTTTTTACTGTAGGTGGTGTTTGAAACGGAAAATATTAATAATAATGAATCTTCGATTTTTGAACTTTTGAATAGCTGGAGACGAGTTTTCACAAGAGATTTTTGGTCATTGTTGCATTTTCTGTAAAAAATGACAAGGTATCACAGTTTCAGGTAAAACTCGACTAACAATATTTCACTGAAACAGTGGCATTTTTGAACTTGGAATGTTTACATAATAGCGTAAACTAGGATACCTGATGGCAGCAAAAAGCAGACTGACTTTCGTACAACAAAATTTGAATGAAACAGTGATATTTTTTGAATATCGAGCAGAATCACTCAAAAGTTCCCCTCGGTTGATTGTATAGCAACAATATGCGAGTCCAAATAAATCTGGATGATGAAACAGGTAATGTTAGTTATTTTTAAATGGTCACAGGCTAATTTCTCTTAAAAAAGGACTTACTTCAGTGAAATCTTGTATCGAAAATCGTATCGAAGAGTCAATAATTTCATTTTGTAATAAGTTAGGATGAAACAGTAAAAACAAGTGATTGGAAAGTATTTTTATAGCATATCAATCGAGTAAACTGAAAAAGCTATTCGAGAATAATGCATTTTTCTCTATATTAGGCAAAAAAGAATGACGAAATCGGCAAAACACTGGACGAAAACTGATAATTTGTCTAAAGTTTTGAAATTATGAATATTTCAAAGCACTCTTATCATTTACAGAAAACGATAATAAATATTTCAAAAAATTTTGATACAGTATAATTCTTGGGACAAAAAAAAGAGAAAAATGACGAAAATTGCAGAGGAAAACACTCAAATCAATTGAAAATCTTGTCCACGAGGAGTACACGAAGATCTACCACTGCTTCAACAACTGCACCGTTTTTTCCAAATCCTCATTATATCCTCTCAAAATCCTCTTCTCCTTATCATTCTCGATTGCTTCCTTTGTCATTTTCATCTCGTTTTCAAAAGTTACTGTAGTCAGTTTTGAATTTGAAATATTCACCTCATCTGTGAGTTTTCTAACGGCGTTTTGAGCTTTTTCGAGGTCGGATTTGAGGGTGAGATTGTCGGTGAAAATTTCGATTTTTGAGTTTTCAAACTTTTGCTTATAATGGGCAAGTTCGAATTCCAAAGTGTCGATTTTCGCATTTTTCTCCAAAATTTCCTCATTTTGATAAATTTTTGAAAGGTCCTTTTTGAGATTTTCCACTTCTTTTGGTCCCAATTTTCTCTCCATTTCCATCTTTAATTTCATCTCCAACTCTTCGATTTCCCACTGTTTTCTTCTATTTTCTTCCTCGATTTCTCTCATTTTCTCCCCATCGAATTTTATGAATTTCACCCCTTTCGCCTCCTCCATCGCCTTCATTGACTCTTCGAAATATGTCTCATTATCCACTAATTTCATTTCGAGATCCCAAATTTTGTCAGAAGACTGACGAAGTTGTTCCAGATTATCAATCTGATCGCCTTTGAGTTGAAGGAGTTCCGCTTCGATTTTCAGGTTTTTGGCTGTGAGATTCTTCACTTGTTCCTCGAGTTGAATGATTTTTTGGCTGGAAAATTAATGTAAATCAACGTAACGGCGGGTGACCACTGTGATAAGTTGACGCTCACAGCTGTTATTGAAATTTTGAAACAGCAAAAATTTACTATAGGTTCACAAAGGATTACTGTTTCGTAATTATTGAAAGATTTTGGAAACTTTTTGAGGATGATACACCGTTTTCAAGTAGCAAAAGTTATGAAATTCACATTACTGTAAGTTTTTTTTTTGGGATTTCATGATTTCATGAAATCTAGAAAAGATCGGATGAGACTTTACATTGCTAGGTTTATTGTCTACATATTAGGAGTTTACGAAATTTCAGAGGGTGAGTTCACGCGAAACTTGAAATATAAACTGCTAGCTCATCCTAAAAGTTCTTATTTTGGTTTTCAGAGTTGAGGGTTTGTACAGCAATCAAAGTCATATTAGAAGATTTTCTCTATGAAACCGCAGGTAATTGTAAAATCTTGAAAATAGATTCGAAACGACACTAACCACCGAAAGTTTTTTGAAACTTTAACCTTGAAACAGTATCCATTGTGTATATTTCCAAGTTAAAAAAAAAAAAACAAAACTCACTTCATTTCATTGATCTTGGCGACTTGGTGTGGGTTGGGAGGAGCAAATGATGAATTTCTTGGGGATCCCTGAAAGAGTGAGTGTTGATTTACGGGGGAGAGGGGAAAGAAACTTACCATGACTGTAGTATCGGAAAAGGTGACTGGCATTCTTGTTGTTTGGAGTTATTGGGGGAACTGGAAAGGCTGAAAAAGTTACAAAATAGAAAATTTAGCAAAAAATTATCATGAATATTTAATAAAATAAGCGTTGAAACAGAAAAAAATCAAAATTCGAAAACACTTGAAACATATTACATTTGACTTTATAGTGCAATTTTGCTTTACTATCGCGAACATTGATAAAAAAGGAGTATCCCTCACCCAACGACACCAAAACAGGAATCAATATTTTGGAATGTGAGGCAGACTGTCCATGGACAGTCCAGTCCAGGTACTATCTGTGTGTATGGAGTGTGAGAAAACAATAGCAAAAGAGAAGAGTGTATGAGAATGTAGATCGAGGGACCCTCTGTCGAGGGGTTCCATAAGACAGACTCTCCATGAGTAGATTAGCAGATGTAGGTGACAGTTGGTTCTTTTTTCTTTTTTGGTCACATGGCCCCTGGGCATGTAGTGACTGACAAGAGGACCTTTAACAAGAGGAGTACAAAAAAATTGGACGATTTACGGATGAGCACTGTGTGTCTGAAAAGTTTGGAGCTGAAGAAGTTTTGAAACGGAGAACTTGTATAGAATTTTACAACGTCGAAGTCAACCACTATTGAAATGTTATCAGCCGATTTTTGCTTGGATTGATTTTGAAACCGAGACTTTTGGGAGTGATAAAAGAAAATATTTTAAATATATTTACGGGTAGTTTTCTATGTCGCTGGCAGTCAAATGCGGCTGTATCTGTGTGGAGATATTTCTGTAGCAATGTAATGTACATATTATTGAGATTGGAAGTGCGCTGTAGCTATAACAGTTGAAGTCGGAGAATGGTGTAATATTTTATGGTTAATTATGAAACTGACTAAATGCCGCTGTTCTTTATTACAGACGCACAAACAGACATTACGACCAGGCGGATAGATATCAACGTATCCCATAAGCATTTCCATGAATTTGAAACATGAATTATAGATTTATTATTGTTATTTTTCATATCATAGGTAATTAACAAATCAGCACTTTGAAGAATTCCCACATTGCTGAATATGATACTTAAAACAGGTTCGACTGCAAATCCATCATTGAAACTTGTCAGTCCCTGTTTCCATTATACGATGCTTGAAACTGTAACTTCTCAGAAAAAAAAACTTGGAAGATGCCAATGGTATAGTTAGTTGATTATACAGATTACAGATGGAGGTTGGTTAGCAGTGCTTCATCATCGTACTTTCTTGCGTTTACCAACAGAAACAGTGATTATTCTGATAGACTTCACAGTGGAACTGAATCCACAGAATTTTCAAATTTTATGTTTACTATTAGCGGGAAGATTTTACTGTATGTTATTACTGATATTTCAGATGTCTTCTCAATCGATTGATCTTGAAACAGAAAAATTTATCGATCTTGAAATTGACACAAGAAAGGGTCTCACTATTCGATAAAGCCTCTAATGGCTCTTTGATACAAAACATTGCCGTAAATCCATATTTTGAAAAACAATTTCGTTTTGAAATTCCAAATTGGTCGGCATTTAGAAAAAGTTGAGAGCCGAGTCTGAGTACCTATTGATGATCATGGCAGATTTCTGATGGGCATCAATTTCTGTTTGGCACTCCACATGCAAGTCGTTTTTTCAATTAAGGATATTTTGTCGATAGGAGTATTGTTTTCTATCTGATTACGACATGCGTTCGCTGTGAAACAGGCATCCCTGTGTATCTGGAAAATCAACTATAACAATTTTATGGAGATTTACCGCTCGAATCGTTCCAAGAACTACTGACCCTTTCCATCATACCTGCCATCTAGAGGTCAACATCACTAAAATCGCTGTTTCACGTTTTCAATATGAACAGAAAAAAGCAAGTTTTTCAATCAAAGGTTCACTGGTAAAACGTAGTCAAGGTTTACTGACGACACTGATGTGCGGATTTTGAGCAAAAATAGGCACCAAAAATGCACAAAAAATTTAGTAATCCCACATTCTACTTTTCTTTCAATAGTTCTATACACGTCTTAAAAATGAACCTTCTGAATCCGTTTCTTCTCCTCATGAATTTTTTGCTGCATCTTCTTTAGTTCTGTCTTCTTCATCCCAAACTCTATTAAATTTCTTGTTCAGTTCCAATAGTCTGTTTTCCAGTTTGTCGATTTTTTGAAGGGTTGGTTTAACTCCGTCTTCTCGGTTTTTTTGGTTTAAAATTGTAAACAAATTTTATTGTTTCATCATTCAAGCTTCAGTCAAAATTTGTTCGCATGTTTGCTTCTTTCTTGACGTACTGAAAAAAAACTGTTTTTCAATTACACAAAAAATTGAGGACGTCTTACTCCAATTACGACAGTGTGCACTCCCATATTTTTGAGCTGGTAAGTTTGAGAAAATGTGATACTAGTTCGTCAGATATCAGTTTTGCGAAAAATGCATTCTTTATGAAATTAAACAGAACCCCGTGATTAGAAATCATTTCGAAGGTTGAAAGGGAAGCTGATGTTAAAACGGTAATTTTTATTCGAAAGTTGGACTTTTGATCTCTGAAACTTTAAAAGTTCATTCTCAAAATATTTTAAAGGGGGAGTGTACTAATTTCAAAAATGTGATGATTTTTATATAGCTCGATGCCAAATTCATTTTAGGTTCAAAAACTCTCTTGGAGGGTAGTCTGAAAATGCTCCGTTCTCAAGATATCCTCAAAAAACAGGTTAAAAAAATGAACGTAGAGTGGTCAAATGTGATGAAACTTCCAAAGAGAAAATCCCAAAGTGGTCAACGTGAAATTTTTGACCACTCTACGTTGACTTTTTTAACCTGTTTGTTGAGGATATCTCGAGAACGGAGCATTTTCAGACTACCATCCAAGAGAGTTTTTGAACCTAAACTAAATTCTGAACCGATCCATGTAAAAATATCATAGGTTAGAATTACTTTACTCCCCCTTTAATTTCCTTTCGATGAATTGGATTAACTATCCTTGTAACCTATAATAACTTTGCTTATTGACATCTGAAACAGTAATCATCAAAACCTTAAAGTTTTGAAATGAGATCTACAAAATATGCCAAGTTTCGAAAAAATTGTGAAATCTTAGCTTATCAATGATTATCGTTCACTTTGTAACTGCGAAACAGCCTAGTTTTCGAAAATACACAAAAAATGGCTTTCAACATGGTAATTTATGATATCAAGGTATCAAATTAACGCAAGAGAACATGGTGCGTTAACAAAACACGACAGGATTGTTTTGAAAAGATTTTGGGAAACTACATGTTTAATGTGAAACATAATAAGTTTAACTGGTAAGTTTACTAGTAAGGAAAGAACAAGGTCCTTTGAACAGAGCTCTAGTTCGAAAGTTTCTGATTTTTTTCAAATAGAACGGATTTTTTGGCTAATTTTCTTACAGTAACGCATAGTTAAAAGTGGACAAAATGAATGCAGGGAACGACTGAAGATGAACACCATTTCAAATTTTTATGACATAAAACTGAAACAGAGAAATCAGTGAACACGACAACTGTACCAAAAGATTTAAGTTTCAATATGGAGCTACATTTTGCGCTAATTATGGGCAAAGGTAACATAAGACTTCAGTCACTAACGAACGAATTCCGAAACTTTTTCCAGATGAAGAATTCGAGGAACTAGTCTCACTTTTTTCTCAAATTTCAATGCTTCCTTATTGAAACAGTGATTTCTGAGGTTATGAACTCATACTGAAGAAACGATGAAACGGAAATAGTACGGTAAAAACTGTAATTTTGAGTCGTGAAATAGCAATCATTGCTGTTTGAATGTAAGCGAAAGTCGTGTGGCTGGAGCTTTTTTTGGAGCTGCAAATGGATGCTGAATCAGTAGATTTTACTGAAAGTTGTTGAAATATTGATTCCTGAAACTGCAAAAATTCATTGTCGAGAGTGATCCATCGGAACTAGAATGGGGAACAAATTGTATGACTTCAGCAAAATTTCATAACTGACACCTACAACAGTAATCTTACAATCAAATAAATGTTCAATCCTTGCATTAGCAAATGGAGTTGTGAATGAAATTTGCGAGAGAAATTCAAAAATATTGTAGCATGCTTGTCTTATCTTTTGCCGCGAATGACGGAGTTACTGTGGAACACATCTGAAACTGGAAAATTATCAATTACTTCAGACCAGAAACTGTCAAAAATCAATTGTAAAACGGAATAATTCGGTCACTAAGTTCAATAGTCATAGGAAAAAATGCTGTTTCACAGACAAGCTTTGTTTCTGCTAAATTGGTTTTCATTAATCCCAGCATTGCACATCGTGGATATTTCGGAAAATAGGCAAAGCTATTTTCGAAACTATCGGTATTGGCTCTAGTCTACCTTTTCAAACTATTAGAAATCTCAAATTTTCTACGGTTTCATCGGAATTTCATCTATTCCGAAGTAAAATAAGATTATTGCGCCTGTCTTTCTCTCTACTTCTACTTCAATATCGCTATATATCCGCATGCCCAGATTTCACAATAAATCCAAAAAACCTATAGCCAAAAAAATTGAAAAAACTCACCCAGTGTTTGAAAACTACTGAATAAACGGCTCAATTTGTTGTGATCCAATTATTCAAACTAGTAGAAATCCTAAAAATATTTACTGTGTCGTGAGAAGTACACCTAGCGTAAAGGAAAATTGAATTACTGAATCCTCGCTGTTCTCATTTTTCCACCTGTGTCTCTCAACATCCAGATATTCCCTAGAATCCAAAAATACATCCAAAAGCAAATTCAAAGGACTCAACCTAAACTCTCGGTGACATCTACGAAAACAGGCGTTGTTGTGATAGGACCATCTTATTGGACAGCAATCACCCTTGAAGGTGTACCCAATATCAACAAGGTCAACAAGGACGCTTTCATCTTTAGAGAAGGGGTTTATTTTAAAAAAACGACGTCTTATGAAAACCAGCCAGAAATGTTTTGAAAGAGAAACAGTGAAAAATTTGTTACTCTGAACTTTGGCAAGTTGCAGATAATAAATCGTTGATGCTTGAATATTTTATAGGTTTTCAGAAAAACTATACTTTAAAAAACTACACTATCGTCAAGTACAAAACAATGAAACATTGAAAATGTTGTGCAACAGTGAACTTTGAGAGCCCCTGCAATTGAAAAAAGCAATTTCGACATAATTTCTCGAAACACTTGAATAACTGTTCCCAAAGCTTTACCAAAGAAATATAATAATTGTTTTTTGAAACAGAAGTTGTTTCAGTTATGGCACTGGAAATTGTAAATACAGCATATATCAAGCCCGCTATGAAACAAATTTACATAATCCTCATATAGAAATCGGTACACTCACAATATCTCCCAAACCTCAGAAGTCAATAGATCCGTTGAAACCGAAAGAATTGTTTTATTATTTGTTTGGTGACACTGTTCAAGACTTTCAAAGTTTTTGCATCTCGGCTCAGAGAACTAGAGTTCTCCAAATATTTTTAACGTTTTCTCGTGTAAGATTATTCCGGTTTCGTTTTTTTGACTTTAGTCATACTTATTTCTGATCATCAAGTACGACGTTTTTTTTTACTAAATTTCCTATTTCACATTAGAGCGTAAACTATTTTGGGTTGGTTCTGTTCTTATCATGAAAGTTAGGATTTCTTAGCGTATAATTATCTCTGGGTCTCTATTTCCTTTGTACACTCTAAAACTGATAATGATAAGAAGTTGTGTAAGGCTAACAAGGCGCTTCATACCTTCAATTGCGATTATTTTTTAATATTCTTTCTTGGCAGTCAACACTCTAGCACCCTTCTCTTATTTTCCCAATTATGCCTGGTTACGCATACCAATGGCTAACTCCTAGGCAGACGAGCGATATCACCTATATGCGGTTTGATTACACTACAAAATACATAAATGCAGAAATCTGTGGATATGATTATATAAGTGTTGTATACACGAATATGGCAGGTGACACAGAAGTGAAGGAAGAAATGAAAGAAAAGGAGATGTTGGTTAGTCGAAATTTCTTGGATGTTTTCTGTGAGGACTTCCAGTTGTTCATCAAAAATCAAGTGAATACGTTGACGACTTTGATTCTTAGTTATAAGCCGGAATATGATTCTGAGGAAGAAATCAACTTCCAAAGAGTAGAAGTCATCCGGAATCGCCTATTCCGATTTTTCGAAAATTTGTTGATATCTGAGACAAAGCCCCCAAAAGTTAAAAAGATCTACATGGATACTAACGATTTTGGACAAGCAGTTAGAATTGTTAGAAGCTTGAATCCCAAAGTTTTGAATCTAATTTCTCTTGAACTTTCCTGCCTAAATGTCGATATTAGTGAGATTTTGAGCCTGAAGGATTGGAACAAGGGACACCGTTTAAATGTAGATGTAAAGCTGAAAAAGTTGACTTCTGGGAATTGGGATACTCTACAAAATGTGAGTTTATAAGAGGCGATGTCTGAGAGACGCGATCATCGACTACAGATTTTTTACCATATCTTAGTACCCAAGGGACCGATTTGGCTGGAAACTAGATTGTTGTGTTTTGGACACAATGCACAATATAAAACATTTTAATGATGAAAAGTTTTTTCGTGTGCCTACTGTCCGTCGAATCTCTCAGACAGCGCCTCATAAACTTCGTGTCTCCAGAATTTTATAATGTTTCAGGTACGCCAGTATACTTCAACATATGCATCTTTTTGTGTTTACTACAAAACTAGAGATGAGGATGTTGTTATCGAGCCTACGGTAGCTGACTATTTTGAGATACGAGAGGATCCTGAGAAGAATTACATTAAAATTGATCCGGACAAATGGTCATGTTCGGATCAAGAGGAAGCTGAGGTTATTTTCAATTGTAATTCCGAATGATCCATTTATTATTTGGCTGGAGATGTGCGGCGCTCAGTTGTGCATCCCTACGTAAAGAGCAATTCCTCTCCGCTTCCGTGACCATCTAGAAAATAATATTTCCGTTTGCGATTAGAAAAAAATTAAACCTCACGAACTGACTCCAGAAAACATTAGATTAATTTGCCGTTCCCAAAATTTTGGACTGTTCTAGTCGAGATGATTAATTTGAGTAAATTTTTAATGTGAGCACGTAATTAGGGTTTCCCGGTTACGTTCGTTGCGGACGCATGTTCAGCTTGTTTTTTTCAGCTCCTCGACAATCCGACGTGCCACTCGTGGTGGAAACTTCTAGAAAATCAAGATATCATGGAACTCGTTATCAGGGATATGCACTTTTTCGATATGTAAGGAAACATTCTTATGAAGGTACCATTGGTACACAAACTGTCATTTTATTCAGTCAAAACCTTCGGAAAACCTCCTCCGGTATCCAAAAATGCGTGGATATCATTAAGCCAGACCCCCATATCTTCCAATACATTATAAGAATACATGATGCATCAAAAATTTATGCAGAAGTCACCCTAGCCAACGGACAAAAAAGAACGATTACGGACCAACGCGTAAAGGGAAAACCAGATTTTGTGTGTACGGTTGCCAACGATTTCCATGAACACCTGAGACATCAGAAAACGCGCTTGGAGGAGCTTAGACTGGAATTTTATTCTTTGGATTGGCACAAGGACGTGTTGGAAGCAAAATTGATGATAAATAGGTTTACGGAGAGTCTGCAAGGCTTTCTAAAAACTATGAAAACGTTAAAAGTGGGAAAACTTAGCATTGGGAGTTTCCGTCCGCATGAGTTTATGCAAATATTACCATTTACACAATCAGAGACGCTTGAAATGTTCTATACATTTATGAGTGGAACTTGGTATGAGTGGAACTTGGAAGTTAATCAAATTTCACAACATTGGGCAAGTGCCAAGGAGCTTATTATAAAGGCCCTACCCGTTTCTACTCCCATTCAAAAAATCAGCATTGACCACTTTGTAAAGGTGGACATTTGCTTGAGAACGATTTCTTCGCAAGATGTGTTATTTTTGAAAAATGTGAGTTTTTCTACATTTTTGACACTGTTGTGTCTGATTTCAGTTACTTCTTATCTCTTCCAACTTCCAAAAATACAAGTTCGCCTTTCGAAACTCCACCATCGATGACGATCTTCATGCCCTTATCGGAGAACCTTATAGGAATATGTATGGGGTTCGAAGAATTTGGTATTTTCGAATTGGATCTACGAATGACTATATGCATATTGTGCTGAATACTAGAGACTCTGATGTTAGAAATGGAGTACCGAAAAATAAGTCGATTGTGTTCTCGAAGGTTGCCAAAGAGGATACACCGTTTTTCTAGAACAGTTTCGAGATTTTATATTATATATTTTTCAATAAATCTAATTTTATACTTTAAATTGTCTTTTTTTAGTTGCCTTTCAACATTTCTCACGAACCAGGACCAGTTTTAACTGGTTCACAAAAAACTTATTTTTTGTATTTCAATTTATACTCATCAGCGACACCACTTGAAGACGGCTATATTCAACGAATATTAGACAGTTTGGGCGGAGCGGTACATGAGTTTGAGTGAGTTTTTTTATCAACTTAAAATTGAAATTGCTGCCTGGAAATTGAAAAAAATGAACGTTTTATAAAGACAAAATCATTTGAAAATGAGTACTGTTTCAAATCCGATATAACTGAATCAGTGTTTTGACAGAAGCGATGTTATGTGGATGGAACATGAATATAGATTCATGAGCTCAAGTAGAAATTTTTGATTTGTTTTTGCTGAAAACTCTACATGTAGCTCTAATTGAGCTTTACATTTTGATATTAATAACTTTTCAAATTTCCCGGTTCATTTTTTCAGACGAAACTTGCGCTACACTCACTTCCCTCTACCGGTCCCCCATAATGAATGGTCATTCTTTGTGTTCTGCGATGGAAACTCTATCTCTGGTGGTTTTAGATATCCTATATATGATTACGTCGTGGATTTGATACTAGATTTGAATTTGTGGGGTTGTGGACTGTATGATATATAATGAAGGTTTGAATTATGCATTATGCACACGTTACGTTTTTTCTGTTTCATAAATTCTTCAAGTGATTATCATAACTTGTTTACATGTTTCTAGAATAAAAAGAAAATTGACAAATTGTACCGATGCAACAAGGAGGTCTGAATCGAGCCAGATTTTTCTCTTTTGAAACTTCAAAGTTTTTCACACAGGACCTATACGTTTTTTAGAGGTATCCTGCATTTCTGACGCGCACTGTATCAAGCTAACAAGAATTGAATAGAATAGTCGAGGATCTGAACAGTAGAAAATTCCAGTAAAATTCGATGATACATCAAATGTTCTAACACTCAGATATTTTCTGTTTCAAAACTTATCCATGGGAAAAACTCTTGGAATTTTCAATATCTGTCTTTGAATCTCCAGAAAACAATCCAACAAACAGAATTTGGCTTCCTTCAGAAATTGATAGTTCTTCAATTTCAGCACTCAGTGCTACAGTGTTTTATAGGGTTTCAGTGCTTGGTCGAATAATTCAGCCTCATTGTTCACAGGATTTGGTCTATTGCAGATTTTCAGCTTTTGTTTAGTGTACTCCTCGTGGACAAGAGCAACATACCACATTGAAAATTTGGCGCTAGTGTAAGATAATTGCACTAGAAATCCAAAATTTACTTATACATTCCTACTGAAACATGGTTTCTTACTATGTAATGTTTTCTTATTTTTACACTTTTCTGTTTATTAGCTTATTCCCGAATATTTATTGTTATTATTTTTGCTCAATTTTCCATCTATTCAACATTTTTTTTAGCTCTCCACTTCTGCAATAACTCCAACCAACAACAATGTCTGTCACCTGGGTCGATCCTCCAGTCATGGTAAGTTTTGTACTACCCCCTTTCCGTTAATCCACACTCCCGTTAATTTATGTTACACTAACTTTTTCAGGAATCCCCAAGAAATCCGTCATTCGCACCTCCAAACCCACACTGAGTCGCCAAGATCAATGAAATGCAGTGAGTTTTTTTTTCAGTAAATCTAAACAAAGAATTTCTGTTTCAAAGTGGAAATTCGGAATTGAAAAGCCTCTGTTTATCAATTAATAGTAGTTAAAACTTACTTTTAGAATTGTGTTCAAGGACATGTAGAAATTACTGTTGCACACTTGAAATTGAAGAACTTGCACACCAAAAAATTTAATCCTGCTAGGATTTGATGGAACTCGCAGACTACAATAGAAAAAATTAGCCGCCTAGAAGCTACCTTTAATCCCAAAAATGAGTTGCTGTTTCATATTGAGATACGACCATATCTTCTGATATCAGATTTTGATACAGACGCTGCCCTTTATCAAAAAAGTAGTTTTTCCTAGAATTTTCGTAAATCAACACTAAGGATATTGTGTCAATTTTTAAGTTTCTATGAGTGCATCACACGATTTCGATGAGCGACTTGAACTACACTGAAAATCTAGAAAAATCTCCTGTTTCATATATCATTGTCTGTTTTGAATGAAGCGAAAACTCGGATGCCAAGGTGTTTACCAGTGTTCGATTTATTGCATCGAGATTGTCGATAATTTACATAAAAATTACTATTTCAATTTTTCGTTGATCAGAGTCGTCTCAAACAAGTATTAGTTGGTGTGTTGTTCATGTTTCCATCGAGTTTAAGCTAGTTCTCAAGGTTTACTTATTTGTATTGTTTCACTTTTCTAGGAAGAGGTTCTAGCTTAAGAAATTATTTGATACTGTCCAAAATTAGCGCAATTCATGACACAGGCTTTTTAAACATAGGCAGTACGTTACAAAAGCAACCACAAATCTTGTGAAATAGCATGAAATCATCGTTACTACTCATATGAAATTCGACACTCGAAATGTGGTCACCAAACTATTACTGATTCAAACTTTCAATGTTTTTCTCTGTACCGATTACTAATAATCATTTCGTTGTCTTAGGTGTGATAGTTACAAAATTTTCGAGCGGTCGTGGTGACAAAATGACTCGGAGCCTTTTTCTCACTTTTGAAGTTTGAAACCCTTGTTTAAATTCTGAAACCCTATCTCATAAATCAGTATAAATTGAAATACAAAAAATAAGTTTTTTGTGAACCAGTTAAAACTGGTCCTGGTTCGTGAGAAATGTTGAAAGGCAACTAAAAAAAGACAATTTAAAGTATAAAATTAGATTTATTGAAAAATATATAATATAAAATCTCGAAACTGTTCTAGAAAAACGGTGTATCCTCTTTGGCAACCTTCGAGAACACAATCGACTTATTTTTCGGTACTCCATTTCTAACATCAGAGTCTCTAGTATTCAGCACAATATGCATATAGTCATTCGTAGATCCAATTCGAAAATACCAAATTCTTCGAACCCCATACATATTCCTATAAGGTTCTCCGATAAGGGCATGAAGATCGTCATCGATGGTGGAGTTTCGAAAGGCGAACTTGTATTTTTGGAAGTTGGAAGAGATAAGAAGTAACTGAAATCAGACACAACAGTGTCAAAAATGTAGAAAAACTCACATTTTTCAAAAATAACACATCTTGCGAAGAAATCGTTCTCAAGCAAATGTCCACCTTTACAAAGTGGTCAATGCTGATTTTTTGAATGGGAGTAGAAACGGGTAGGGCCTTTATAATAAGCTCCTTGGCACTTGCCCAATGTTGTGAAATTTGATTAACTTCCAAGTTCCACTCATACCAAGTTCCACTCATAAATGTATAGAACATTTCAAGCGTCTCTGATTGTGTAAATGGTAATATTTGCATAAACTCATGCGGACGGAAACTCCCAATGCTAAGTTTTCCCACTTTTAACGTTTTCATAGTTTTTAGAAAGCCTTGCAGACTCTCCGTAAACCTATTTATCATCAATTTTGCTTCCAACACGTCCTTGTGCCAATCCAAAGAATAAAATTCCAGTCTAAGCTCCTCCAAGCGCGTTTTCTGATGTCTCAGGTGTTCATGGAAATCGTTGGCAACCGTACACACAAAATCTGGTTTTCCCTTTACGCGTTGGTCCGTAATCGTTCTTTTTTGTCCGTTGGCTAGGGTGACTTCTGCATAAATTTTTGATGCATCATGTATTCTTATAATGTATTGGAAGATATGGGGGTCTGGCTTAATGATATCCACGCATTTTTGGATACCGGAGGAGGTTTTCCGAAGGTTTTGACTGAATAAAATGACAGTTTGTGTACCAATGGTACCTTCATAAGAATGTTTCCTTACATATCGAAAAAGTGCATATCCCTGATAACGAGTTCCATGATATCTTGATTTTCTAGAAGTTTCCACCACGAGTGGCACGTCGGATTGTCGAGGAGCTGAAAAAAACAAGCTGAACATGCGTCCGCAACGAACGTAACCGGGAAACCCTAATTACGTGCTCACATTAAAAATTTACTCAAATTAATCATCTCGACTAGAACAGTCCAAAATTTTGGGAACGGCAAATTAATCTAATGTTTTCTGGAGTCAGTTCGTGAGGTTTAATTTTTTTCTAATCGCAAACGGAAATATTATTTTCTAGATGGTCACGGAAGCGGAGAGGAATTGCTCTTTACGTAGGGATGCACAACTGAGCGCCGCACATCTCCAGCCAAATAATAAATGGATCATTCGGAATTACAATTGAAAATAACCTCAGCTTCCTCTTGATCCGAACATGGCCATTTGTCCGGATCAATTTTAATAGTTGAACTCTGATTCAGAGTATATTTCTTCAAGATTCAGCTAGCCTCAACTTCAAACATTCCTATTTATTTCAATCTCAATATAGTTTTCATGAGTATCGTAAAACATAGAGGTAGGATTGAGGTAAAATATATGAAAATAATACATGAAATTATAAATTTACTGTTCCTTCGCTTTCAATTTCTTTTTCAGCTCCGCAATTTCCTTTTTCCTTCTTTGATTTGCACTTCCAATTCTCTTTTCTCCGTCTCAAATGTCAATTCCTGATGGGATAGCGCGAGTTCATGAGCCTCCAACATCCTAACCACTTCTTCACTAGCCGCTTCCAAATCTTTTTTTGCTTTTGCCAATTGTGCATCAGCGGTTACTGTAGGTCGAGTGGGCGGAGCTCCATAAGCCAATTCATACTCCAAGTCTGTCACTTGATCCGTCAGCCTTCGAATCTTTTTATCCCTCTTGGCCAAGTTTATTTTGTAATTTGTAGTTTCTAAATGCTCATGGAGCACTTGGATATCAGAATCTGATAATTTCATTTCCAACATCTCTGCTGTCTGCACTCTCTCCTCTTCCAACACTCTCTCCAACTCTTGAATCTTTTCTAGAAGCTTTTGAACCTCATCGTCTTTCGATTCTTTGGATTCAGAAGTTCCCAATTTCTTCCTTAGATTCTTCAACATCCTGTGGGTGGCATCGGCGTCACGTTTTTGAATAAAAAGTTCATATTGAAAGCTGTTAATTTGCATTTGTTTTTCGGAATTTTCGACTCCTAATAGGTGGATTCGTTCTTCCAGAGAGCGGATGTAGGTGGAGTGGGGGCTGAAAATATGAAGGGTTTTAGGATAATAACTGTTGGTTGAAAGATGGAAGTGCTAAGAAACAAGAAACAGTCAAGCTCATAAAGTTTACATTTTTTTTGAAACAGATACATTTCATTTTTTTGAATTCTGTAGATTTACGGTAGTTCCCAGCCCTCGTCTGTTGTCCGTTGGTTGTTGGAAAGTATATTTTGTAAGGGCACGAAAATTTTTTCTCCACATTACGATTGACTGATAAACACAAAGTATTTGGGCACTTCTAGTGACCGGACAAGATATCCTCCCAAATAACCCCATGCGCCTTTAAAGCCAACGGAAAACAGACGGCGGCACAATAATAGTACCGTGGTCATTGCGAGATTACTGTAGTTTTCATAAAAGCGCCTTTTAGCAAATACCCGATTATTCACCTTGAAGCGAACAAACATTAACATTTTTCATGAAACTGAAAAAAAATTTGGAAAGTGTTGAAGCTGGATTTGTGGGATTAGATTATATCGACGGAATGCAAAAGTTACAAAATTATTGAAGCAGAAAATTTTTTAACATATTTTCACTGTTATGTACAAATTTTCAAAATGCCATTTATAAAAAAAATTAATTTTCGAAATGCCATTCGATGCACGAGATTTTGATTCTAGCGATTCCATAATATCAGTATTAAACAGAAAACACGTATTTTCATATTGATGCTAAGAAACAGAGAAAATTTTGACTTATGAGTTTTCCCACTAATTTGTATTATTTTCCGATGGACTGTATAATTCCATGATGACTGAATGTGGGAACAAAGCAAAAATTCGAAAAGCTATCATCGAAATGATTTTGATATGAAACATCGGATTTTTCGGTGAGAAACTTGCCCATTCAAGACACCCGCTGAACCCTATATAACGTGGAATTTTTACCAAAATTTTCTGTTTCACATTTGTAAACTATAAAAATTTTTTTGATGTTTCTTCAATGTGACAAGATCATTTTTGAAACACAACAAAAAACAACAATTTCATTGCTGGCTAACTCAATTTTCCATCTCATTTTTGTGTTCCTGCGGTTCTTCCATATTTTCTTCTTTCGAATGTGCTGAATCCGTTGAAATTTCATTGGAAGGCTCATTATCCAACTGTTCAACCTGGAAAAAGTGGATTTTTACTGTAGGAAAACTGATTGAGTTGACGCTATACCTTCTCGAAATCTGATTCCTCTTCCGAAACAGGAGCATTTGGAGAATCCGGGAGAACTGTGGAGGACAGATTTGCGCCCATTCTGAAAATAATTTACAATTTCAAAGTGAAAACAACAGAGAACTCGTGAGTAAATTTCAATATAATTGACGATTTTATGGAAAAAAAATAGAAGAAGAAATGGAAAAAATATGTCGAGAGATACCTCCCAGTGGGAAAGATTGTTGACAAATAAGAGAGGCGCAGACAGTGAGAAGAAAAAGTAAACAGAGAAGAAAGCAACAAGAGAGAAGGGTGCGGTGGAGGGAATTGATGAGTGATGAGAGAAGAAAGGGGCACCCGAAGAAGAGATGACAGAGAGAGAGATAGAGAATTGGTTGACTAGAGGAAAAGATAGAAGATAGGCATTAGACTGATTATCGGCAACTAAATATCTTCCAAGAGCAAAGCATCAACGAAATGACATTGCAATGAATCTGAAAAGTTAATGTGTTCTTGTTGAAACAGAAACCAAAATTTGATGCACTACGGAAAGTTGTGAACCAATAAGAAGCCATGAAGTAATTTGCGCTCTAGTTAGGAAAATAGCTTAGATGACAGTTGTATATCAGTGTGTCGAATGCAATCTTAAAATTGACAAGTTATGCTGAAACAGTGAAAAACTTTGAATAAGCAGGGCGATCTCTTTTAACGTTCAGACTTTTTCCAGTGTTTCAAACTTGACATGATAAAGTTTCAGTGATCACAATGCCACATCATCGACGTTTCTGTATTGCGCTCTGATGAAAAATGAAATACTGAATTGTAAACACGCCTGGTATCAACATAAGTGGATGCTTCCCATTTTTCAAGAAGTTTGAAACAGAAAAAATATGAGCAACGATTGAAAAACAAACTGCAATATGTATGTGGATTCTACACATTCAAATTGTCCATGTGAGACAAAAACATTTTTCAATCTTTTGTCTGTGGTTAAAAGACTCAAAGGGCATTCAGAGCGTTACTTATTATGAATTTCAGGAATTCACTGTGTCTTTCGAATTGTTAATAGAGCATTTTAAACACCCAACGTATAAAATTGGCAGAGAAACAAAATATGTGAATATGGAAACAGTGAAAATCAGATTGACAATATTGATGAAGAGGATTATTAAACTTCCAGAGCTCTTTATGTTTCACACAAGATTTTAGTTATCAATTTGCACTATTCCGAATAGACTGCATCAATTACCATTTTCATTATATCGGATAACAAGACCTAATTTTGAAACAGTGACTGATTGATTTATTTCGTGAGATGGTACGAACAAACATTTTATCCGGCCCACCAAATTAATTTTATATGAAACTGTAACATTTAAGGCAGTCACAAGTTCTTCTGATTATACGATAATTGAGTACACACTCAGAAATAAAGAAAGTAATGGAATAAAATCTTCAGTAAGAAGATCGTTGGAAAATTCAGAAAGATAGAGATTAGAAGCCTGGAAGAATTGTTTCTCATGACCAGATCTGACCAGAGGCCATTGGTAAACGAAAAGTTAGAAAAATCAAACCACAAAACAAGAAACTACAATTTTTCTAGAGTTCTGGGAATCTAGTTCTTGTAATCTTGGTACTGGAATTCGTTTTTTTCTCAATTTATTGGCAACATTCATTTTGAGAAGTATCGGTAACCAAATTTCAAAAATCTTTGTGATGAAATCAAACCAGGAAATTATCTTCAAGAGGATAACTGCAATAAAACAGTGAAATATAACAGAGAAAAGAAAAATTATATTCTTGAAACAGTAAGTTTGAAGTCTGAAATTATAAGAAAATGTTTTTGAAAAATGGTGCAACGACAGCGAGCCATCTAAACGCAAGACTATTCAGCTAACAAACTTTGCGTAAATTTGAATGTATAATACTGAAAACAATTTTTATTCAATATTAAGTTTATGGCATAATGAATATTAAAACGAGAGAAATTAACTTATTAATGTTTGATTATCAGAAACTATGATATTTTCAATTTGAAACTGTAACTTTATTATATATTATTGCTGGTTTGTGGACCTTAAAGACTCAGCGCGTGAGCCTATTCCACCATAGTCTGAAAATGACTTATTACCAAAGCATTCCGAATAAAATTAATTAACTCAAAATTGAAACGGAATTGTAGTTGTACAATGAATATGAGCAAGATAATGGCATTGTACTTTCAAGGCTCAGTCTGCAACATTTCCCCTCAGAAACAGAGAAAAAATGTCCCACATTTTCTTGTAAAAATGTTTTTTATTGCTTATAACAGAGACATACCAAAATACCAATGAACCAGTATTTTCCCAACCTTTAGACATCCGTAGCTGAAACAGAAAATTTTTTGACCCTGGCCCCGTCCTGCCCTGCCCTTCTATATTCTAAAGGTTGGGGGTTTCTAGAACGTTCCAGAAACTCAAGAAACATTAAAAAAAACCCACCACTACCGAAGTCAAGTCTACATATCAGAATACTGAAAAAATGACCAACCGCTGTTGCTACTGTCTTCTCATTTGGATTTGTCCGGTAAGAAATTGGGGAGCCAAAAGGTGTAGAAAATTCTGAGAAGGTCTTGAAAACTCTAGAAAATTCTACAAGTTTTCGAAAATTTCCAGACTTTTCTGAAGCCTTCTGAAATCTTTCAGACAATTCTGGGAGTTTTTAGAGCTCTCTGAACCCTTCTAGGAGATTCTACAGCTTCTAAAATTTACCAATGTCTCTAAATTTCCAGCCCATCGCCGTCTATGTCCACAACGAGAACCAATGTGACAAACATGTCTGGCTGAACGTCCTCTTCTGTTGTCTCTTCTACATTCCCGGAGTGATTCATGCGATTGTGGTTTGCTGTTTTTGAGATGGACGGATAATAAGATACTTGAAACTTTAATTACTGTAATAAAACGTCATTTAATGTTATTTTTTCACTATTGTGCTGCTGTTCAAGATATCACTACAAAACGATCACTATACAAAAAAAAGATAATATTAGCTCAAGCTGAACGTGAATTGAACAATTTAGAAACCTTCTGAAAAAATGAATAAATTGAAACTGATAAATTTGAATTAGATTGTTGAGGAAAAAATCCAGTAAGATAATCAGAACATCATTGAGATAAGGTTAATTTTGAAACAGGAAGAAAAGAAGAAGCAGTAATTTCTCAATGCAATTGTTTTGGATATGAATTTGCAAATTTTTGGGTCCAAAACGTTTTTTTGGACGTTATTACTCAATCATAGACACTCAAAATTTTTGTCACATCAAGTTTTGTAGTTGAAAATGAATGTATGCTCCTAGAAACTGAAATAATTTTTGCACTAAAACAATTGAAGCACTAGGATCCCTGAAAGATTAACCAAAATGAATAGAACTTCCGATGTTCAACGAAGAATTGAAATAGGAGATATACAAATAATTAAGTTTCCATTTTGAAACTGAATAAATTTTCAATACAATTCTATAAATTCAATACAATTCCAGAAAATCCATAGACGGAGAGCACCATTGAACTATTGCTGCTTTGATTGCATTTTATTAGCTCTGCCAGCACTTTCCTGGTTACAACTTCAAAAAGAAACTTGACGAAACTAAATCTACAAACACAATAACGAAGTTTTCTGAAGCGAAACATTAATTGAGTATTCATGAAACAGTTTTACTTTCGAAAATACGCATAACCTTAGGTAGATTTGTTCTTTTTTATATTTTGTCAGTGAGTTCGTTAGTCAAAAGTTTTAAGCGTTCAATCGTGGAGCTGGATTATTTTCGGTTTCAAAAATATCCTATGTGTGATGATACTTACCATGTTTCTGGTAGTGTCACTATGATGTTTCTCCCATTCCATCTCAAATTTATCAGTCAATGCCACATTTTCGATTTTTTCACTTCAAAAGACACACGAGCTTCTACTTGCCTACAAAATTGTGATTAATTTAATTACTTCCTTTTTTCTGTTTCAAATTTTCAAGTCAGGTAACAAGACAACATATTTTATGACTACTAATGGGTCCAGCTTTCTTGAAAATATGACGCTTTTCCTTTCTTCGGTGCCGACAGGTTTTAACATCATTCTGAAATCGGAATCGCCATAATAGTTATGATTTTGGGGAAAGTTTTAGGTAGTGAAGGGAATGTTCATGAGATCTTATCAATACCAAGAATGTTTCTCATACAATAATTTCTGATTCACTTGAAACTTTAAAAAATCTCACTTGGGTCTACGTTCAGTTTGTTTCCACAAGAATCTGGTTTTCTGGATACACCGTTTACTGATACAGGAGAAACAAGCCCCATCTCTAATTATGATTCTGAAAGGACCACAAAGGTGTCACTTTTGTAGTTGACAAAACATGAGAACTCGAGAACAAGAACACAGGTAGTGAGTATAGAGAATTAATCATAAAAAATACTCACCAAAATGGAAAACCAATTACTGTTTCAAATAAAACAGTAAAACTTTTTTGAAGTTGACGGAGTTGATAATATGATTGCAGTGAATTTCCAACCAGTGAAAGTGTAAAGAGTTCTATCCGTATTCAGTGTGTGTCAGTTGAAATCAGGAAAAGGAAATTCAGTTCAAGGGCACACGGCTACATTTTCCTGGA
Source organism: Caenorhabditis sinica (assembly GCA_963932045.1). NCBI lineage: Eukaryota > Metazoa > Nematoda > Chromadorea > Rhabditida > Rhabditidae > Caenorhabditis > Caenorhabditis sinica. The sequence continues at coordinate 7,148,410 of OZ009940.1, read as the reverse complement.
CATGAATACTGGAGCTGTTTTCAATCTTCTTACAATCCAATTTGAAAGTGGCGGAACAGTAAATGTTCAATTTTGCTGAAGCTCCATTATATTAAGCTATATTAATAATTCTGAATCTAATATGGTATGATCAACTTTTGCTTATTACTGACAAATAAGCTACCCAAAAACTGCGTTGGCGTCAGATATGATGCATGTCCGCAACCAAGAAACACTGACACGCTGACGCAAAAATGCAGGGAAATCGCCAGGAATTTACCCCAAGAACCTCTAATAAGCTTCTAGTTGCTTCCCGTTCTTACTCACTATATGTACTACTATGAATATTAAAAAAAAGAGTTATTGATGGTGGTAAACAAATTCTTACCCTTCTCAGATCTAGTGATCAAAACTTATTCTTTCTTGTTTAAAAAGAACCAGCATGGCTGCGCCATCCTGGCGCGATTTTTAAAAATGGAAATTTTCAAAAACTTTATTCTTTTACCCGTGAACTTTTTCTCTAACTTTCTCTTGATAAGTACTGGAATAGCTGTTTTTAACGTCTTCTGACCTTTTTTTCGACACCACGCCTGAAGAAGTAGAAGGGCATTATCTTCGAAAAATTCGTGATCGACCCATATGATTTTGATCGAAATTGGTCCAGTAGCGACTGAGCTAGGGCCGGTGGAATAATTTTGGCACCAACGGACAGACAGAATTTGCTCTTTAATAATAGTAAGATAGTGTGACATCAATGTGCGAAGGAATTATTGCATTCCTCTGGTAAATGAAAACTTAACGCTTAAAGTGAAACAGAAGTTTCTGACTCTTTTGATGCTGTTGTTGATACGATACTTTAGTTTTCAGATACATAATACTGATTTATCAATCTGCAAATTTCCATTTTGTAGGTGGTGTTGATTTTTGGTAGTGTCACACTGCCGTCTGTTTTCAGTTAGATTTAAAGGTGCAGGGAGCATTAGATTATCTGAAAGCAATGCAATATTTACAACATTTTTGAAACCGATAGTCTTATACATCTTTATACAATGCTATGTACAAGTTAACAAAATACCATTACATCGATTTACGGAATGTTGATTAACAGATTTTCACCATGTCAATATTCTCCACAAAAACATGTATTTCCATATTGATGATAAAAAAACAAGGAAATTTTTAATACTCTTTCTCACTGACCCATTTTGATTTGTTCATATACGATCGGCAATGGATGACTTATCAAATACTCAAAGAAATGATTATCAAAATGAATTTGACATGAAACAGTAAATTTTCTTGTTAATACCCTAGTAAACACAAAACTTCTTAACATTGAAAATTAAAAATTTCTGTTTCATTTTCGAAATATATGAAAAAAGTTTAGAATTTCCACAATGTGGTTTACTCCTTTATACACTCAATATCCGAATCATACAATTTTCCTTCCAAACTCACCTGTGTATCTCATTTTCGACTTCCTGCGTTTTTGGAATTGTCCCCTTGTTCAAATCTGTCGAATCGTTTGAAACTTCCCTAGGATAATCATTATCCAACTGCTTAACCTAAAAAATTTGAATTTTCTGTAGACAATTTGATATTTCACATAACGATATAGCTTTTCGAAAGTCGATTTTTTCTGAATTCTGAGCTTTCCGGGTCCGGTTTGCGGGTCTTGGGACCCCTTCACACATTTGCCAGTTTAGGTCACTGTAAAAACGTTGAAATAGGTGATACGGCAACCATATCTTGGGAGACTCTTATTTAAAGCTAGGCAAGGCTATAAACATCAAAAAAAGAGCAAATTCAAATTTTCGATTTTTTCATAAGGGGGGACCCCATGGAAATTTTTCGAATTTCGCATGTTTTGCCTCAAAAGTGTTTTTAGGAGAAAGAAATTCAAAAACAAGACAAAACTATTCTGGTGCAAAATTTATCAAGGATTCTGATTCTGAAATAAAAACCCATGTCTTTTATGGTCCCCGGCCCAGAAAAGCGGCTTAATCGGAAAAATGGCCGAAAAAGTTGAAAAATCATAATTTTTTGTGCTGACTGAGTTGAGCTAGCTGATCGGTCTGAACACAAAAAATGCTCAAAAACATGCCAAAAATTCATTCCCGACACGATCCTGTCATTATCTCTTTCAAGGAAAAATTTTCATTTTTTTCGGTTTTTAGACCATAGTTAGACACCCCCACCACGGAAAGGGACCAAAACTAGATTTTTGTGTTATGGACACTTGGTACCATTAATATATCAAGTATTAACCAAATTGGCAAAGGTCAACTTTTTTCGTGTCCGCACTGTTGATCGAGTATCTCAGGTAACGTGTCTTAAATTGACTAAACGGCAACTAAAAATCTTCCAGGTTTGAAACAGTGAAAATAGTAAAAAGTCTATTAGTAACTTTGCACTAATATAGCAATGTGTCTGAAAAATTGATCTGTTCCAGCTGAATCAGAAAAAACTGGTGTTTGACGTAAAGTTGTGAACCAAGAAGTCTGACAAACCTATTATTTGAAGAAAGTCACATAGATGGCCCGTAATATATCGAATGCAAGAGCAATCTGAAGCTTCACTAGTTTCTGTTGAAGCAGAATGCAACCTTTCAAACCATGAAATTAGGAAGTAGACAATATGAATGATGTAGATACTTTTCTTCAAAAACGACAATCACAACGCAATAAACATTTTTATTAACATTTATCTTTGAAGCGGAAACTTTTTGAAAATAACAACCTCCAGTCAGAATATTGTTAGAATATCAAGAACGATGAGGTTCGAACTCTAGAAGTTCGTTATGGTCAGATGATACATTTTGAGAGTGAATCTTTGTTAGACTTACGGAGTTTCGTGAACCTATTGCTTAGAATGTTTGTACATTAATCTGTGTTTCCAAATTACTGGCAACATCCAAGACTCGACAAAATTTATTTTAAAAATCAGTTCCATAAAGAGCAACAATCTAGACAATAGACATATTGCTTGCTATTATCTTTTTGAAACGGTAAAAAACTTTGGGACAACTTCAAACCAGGAAATTATTTGTACTACATGTGATTGCACAGTTAAATGAAGCAAAGAAGAATTTCTCGTTTTGAAACAGTAAGTTTGATGTTCGGTTTTTCAAGAATATGTGTCGTCGAATAAAGTTTTGCAAGGAATATGATCTGATAGTGAGTCCAAGAACAGTAAGCAGAATGAGTTATAATAGAAATATTCTTTTTTTGGAATTCAAAATGGCTACAATAAGAATCCCAAAAACTGCACATTTGACTCAAATATATCCTATATATATCGTCATAAATCAGTCGGCTTGTGCTGAACTTGAAGGTCTGTCACAGAAAAAATAAAATCTTCAGGATGCATTATCAAATTTGGTGAATATTGTGTCGATTAACAAAATACAGAATTATTACTGTTTGGTATCCAAAAACCATGAACCTTCCACCTTGAAACTGTAATTTTCTCAAGCATTATTGCTGGTTTGTGAACCTAAAAGGCTCAGCACGTGAGTTTTTACTCCACCATAAAAGGGACGACTCATTATCAAAGCATTCAGAAGGACATTAGTTAACTCAAAATTGAAACCGAAATATATATTTAGCTCTGCTAGGAAAAACCAGCTACAGTTATCACGACTTTGTAACTTCGAAGCGCTACTTTGTCGACAAGGCTCAGAACAAGAGAACGAGTTACACCGAGGCCGCTCAGCAACTCTACATGTACCCAACCGGAGGAGTTCCAGAGAACGCTCATGATGCTGTTCACACCACTGTAAAGGTGCAGACCCGTACTGCTGTTGCGAAGAAGGAAGCTTTGTCATCTGGACTTCCACTCTTGGATGACACCCTCGGAAAGGCTCTTGTTCTCGGATGGTATGATCAATCTGCTGGAACGTTCACCCATCCAAATACCCAGAAGAAACTCACCCTGAAAGAGGCTATCATCAAGGGACTTTTCAACCCATATGACACCACCATTGTTGATAAGAGATCCGGAAAGAAGCGACTGATTGTCAAAGCATTCAGAAGGAAATCAGTTAACTCAAAAATGAAACCGTAACATAAATAGCTATGATAGGAAAACCCAACATCAATTATCATGAAATTGTAACTTCGAAGCTCAGTCTGTTATATTCTCCTTGAGAAACAGAGTGAAAAATGTCCCACATTTTCCTGTAAAAAAGCTTTATAGCATTGTTCAACGGAACACCATTGATCCATTATTTTCCCGAATCTTCAGACTCACGTAGCTGAAACAGACAATTTTTTTGATCCAAACCCGGTCCTGTCCGGTCTTTAACGATGCCTGACTTTGAAGGTTTCTAGAATGTTCTAAACATAAACAACTATAACTTTTTTGAATTCGTCTCATCAAGGATTCGCGACGTTTCGCCACGTACACTTTTGAAAATATGACGTTTCGCAACTAGACGATTCGCAACCAGCCACTTCGCAACTACGTCCAAAAATCTTGGGCAACAGTAATATTAGAGTTAACAGTATATTGTTGTAACCATTCATGATAACACCCATTTCCAAAAGTTTATTTTGTGCTTAGCGTGACACCGACTATTATTCTTTGGATTCTCACAGTTTCGAAAATGAAAATAGCAAAACGTCACTTTAGCAAAATACACTAGCGAAACCGACATGAGTGGCGAAATGTCACAGTTGCAAATTTTCACGTTTCCGAATTTCCCCATCGCTCAAAGTTTTGATAGTTGAATTACATTCAACTGGTGGAACAGTGAGATTATCAGAACTTTCGGAGAACACCCACCAAAGCATCAGAAGCTTATGGTTTCAAACTCATCAATTTAGAGCTGGAATATGAGTGTTTGATTACTTCAACATCAGCCGATTTCACATTTATGAAGTTTCAAAGCAAGAATTGTACATTCAGACCTCAAAAATTCATGAAAAAACTAATTGTGTTTTTAACTTGATCATTGACTTTGCAAATATGTATTTTTTCTGCATTTTATCAATACTTCCAACAGTGATTGATAAAAAAAAGCATGAAAGCGGTTGTCATTTGAAATTGTAAAACTTGAGCAACTATTTGTTGAGAATGGTGTGAACTAATCATCTGAATCAGCTTTGCTACATAATTCAGATTTCAGGAAGATGACCATAAACTCCTGAATTGTCTTATTTGAATTACACTCAACGACATCACTGTGGAAAGGAGAATCACGACCGGATTCGAGAAATTTGAAACTGAAATAAATTACAAATATTTTTACAGTATCCTCTCGATTAGCACTTGTCCATATACATTTTCCAAAAATGAATCTACTTTTTGAAACAGTATTATGGTGATCTGAAGAAATGTCAACTGCGGTCAAACCGAGAGTTTGCCAACAACGATATCTCACCACGAAGAACCGACAGTAATTTAAAGGAAAATTATTCAGTTTTTTCCGTTTTTCTCAATATTCTGAAGGTTTTCAGTCATTTTTTCGAATAGATGTAAATTCTAAGCATTGTAATTTCGTAATTTGTGACAATTGGCCAGAAAAATTGCTGAAAAATTGTGAAAAACGGGAAAATTACGGTAACAGTCTGTTCATGTGTACGTGTGAGGTCGGATTGTCGAGCGCAACTGACATTTATAAAGATTACTTGAATTTACCAACACAAGAATAACGATAATTTTTAAACTATTTTTTTTCAGACCGGAGAGAAACAGTTGAAATTTAACGGTAATGTACTCCGTTTGTAATACCGGTTTTGGAGCGAGTCTAGGCTAAAAAGAACAAGCATAAAAAGTTATCTGAGGATTCGGAATCGTTTTTGTAGCTTATGAACGGTGTTCGAGAAAACCAATAACTTGTGAAATTTTCGCGAAATCGAAAAAGTGCATCTTCAAAATGATATAACTTTGTTCATTTTTGACGGATTTTTGAAAACTAAAATGCATCATGAAGAAAAATGATCATATAAATGGAATTTCGTAAAAACTTTGATTTGCGTTTGCTCTATCAAAAGTTAAAAAACAAAAATTCAACGTACCCAAGTACCAAGAAGCTCCTAAAAAAATTTTGTCTCGATAACTTTTTTTAAAACTATTTTTAAATGAAAGAGCATGTTTGATTTAGTCAAAAAACATTTTAAAATATAGGAGTAACCGTCCATATTAGAAAAATATTTTTGATTAAAAAAATCATTTTTTCCGAAAATTTTATAAAATTGTAAATTTCTTGTTGACGTTGTACTAAGATTGTGAAAGAACTTAATGTCATCAAATTACGCAAAACATGAGCTTTCTAATGGTCTTTAGATCATCAATTTACCTCAAGTTTGAAGGATTTTATGATAATTTGAAGTCAGTAGGTTGAATTTAGTGATAATCGAAAAACTCGAAAAATGAAAATGATGCTAGAGCTTCAATTCTTTTTGCATTATGTAGGCAACGTGATTATATACAATGTTGTTAACTGCAACTTTTCCCTATCTCTTCATCTTTCTGCCACATACTAAGTTTTTCGATCGGAGCCGATCCAGGATCAGGAATTTGCTAGATCTCAATTTTCAAAATGAAGATGAAGAGATAGAGAAAAGTTGCAGTTAACATCATTGTATATAATTACGTTGCCTACATAATGCAAAAAGAATTGAAGCTCTAGCATCGTTTTCATTTTTCGAGTTTTTCGATTATCACTAAATTCAACCTACTGACTTCAAATTATCATAAAATCCTTCAAACTTGAGATAAATTGATGATCTAAAGACCATTAGAAAGCTCATGTTTTGCGTGATTTGATGACATTAAGTTCTTTCACAATCTTGATACAACGTCAACAAGAAATTTACAATTTTATAAAATTTTCGGAAAAAATGATTTTTTTAATCAAAAATATTTTTCTAATATGGACTTTTACTCCTATATTTTAAAATGTTTTTTGACTAAATCAAACATGCTCTTTCATTTAAAAATAGTTTTAAAAAAAGTTATCGAGACAAAATTTTTTTAGGAGCTACTTGGTACTTGGGTACGTTGAATTTTTGTTTTATAACTTTTGATAGAGCAAACGCAGATCAAAGTTTTTACGGAATTCCATTTATATGATCATTTCTCTTCATGATGCATTTTAGTTTTCAAAAATCCGTCAAAAATGAACAAAGTTATATCATTTTGAAGATGCACTTTTTCGATTTCGCGAAAATTTCACAAGTTATTGGTTTTCTCGAACACCGTTCATAAGCTACAAAAACGATTCCGAATCCTCAGATAACTTTTTATGCTTGTTCTTTTTAGCCTAGACTCGCTCTAAAACCGGTATTACAAACGGAGTACATTACCGTTTAGTGGTAAAATCGAGTAGTAAAAATAACCAGAGAACTGTTACGTCTTGGTTGAATTGAAATGTTCTTCGTCGAACTTTCTTTTTTAGTATCGCGCAGTAGCCACATTATACTTATTATTTACGGCTTTTCATTGATTCTAGGCATTGATGTATGAAACTGTAACTTTATGGGTTTAAAGAAGTTGAGAGACTTCCACGTCGTTGAGGAAAGTTAGTTCTTACAGTAGTCCTCACGATTTGGAAATATAAAATTGTTCAAAACATATTATCGGCCGAACAATACCCGATTCGTCTCTTAAAAAACTTAGACTGAGTTTTTTATGTTTATGAGCACAGATAAAGTTCGACAACTAGCGGTGAAAGTAGAATTCACTTGCTAATGTGTGGCTGATGAAACTGTAATTAATGAAATTGAGAAAGGAAACAAGAGTTGCCGTTTAGGAATTAGTTGAACAATGAAACCGCACAATTTTCTACTTCGAAATATTTGAAACATTGAACAGCTAGAACATTGAAGCTTTGAATACAGGTTTGACAAAAAAATCAGGAATAGTGATAACCTTGCTCATGGACAGGAATGTAATCGTTTGAAAAACGCGGAGGTTGCGAAATGCAGAAAAAACATAAGTATTATCAGTCAATATCGGAAAGTTATCCTCGAAGTGGGAAACAGTAATCAATTTTTGAAATTTGATCAATTTTCCCCAATTTTCAAAACATTTCCTGGGATTGTCTTTTTCTTACGGTAGGCTCATTGAAAGAAATTTGATGGCATGTGAAGTTCCATGTTGTCAAAATTATAAAAACAACATTAGACATTTGAACCAATCAAAAGATTGGCTTTCATGTTTTTGTTAAATCTAAAATGCGTTTTGTAGATCACATTTGTACCATGGTTCACGGTGGCTTCATAGTAAGTTTTAATACAGTACTGGGCAAAAATAATGCGAATTTCAATTGAAAAGCGCCAACTTCGAAATTAAGAAAAAAATAACTGAAAGAAGTCCGTTAGGTCTAAAAATGTGTGAGTGTATTTTTTAGTGCCGCCCAACTTCTACGAGACATATCTACTTTGAACGACTTCATGCAAAAACGTGTTTTATTACAAAAGTAGCTCTAGACTTGGTTAACACACCCACAAATTTTTGGACAAATTGAACCTCCTTCAGTCACTTTTTCAAACCTTCAAAGGTGGCACTTTTCTACTGAAATCGGCACGATGCGCATTATTTTTGGCCAGTACCGTAGCTGCTTATTGTGTTCAACATTTTTTTTAGAAAAGTGGATAAAAATGGTTCTCATTTGAAACAGTAAAAATAGAGTCAGTTTTCCGCAAGGAAGTCGGATACTGTTTCAAGAAACTTTCGAACTCTGAATACGTACAAGTTTACTTGATCTGACAACAGTAATACAATCCCTTCAGGAAGAGCTTCAAAAATATATTTTTTGGTTTGAAAAGAATATATGTTTGGATTGAAACAGTAAAACTTTGTTTCTTCAAATTGAGGATCATGTCTCATGTTCCTCAATGTGATAAAAAAGAATAAATTGAGCGCAAAGAATAATTGATGCAATATTTTTCTGAAAGATTTGCGAGCTGATATTCAGAAAAAGAAACAGTGAATATAGTTATTGAGGTCTGTTAGGAACACTTGTTACGTTGTTGATTTAGTTTCTGTCCACTCACCATCTTCGAATATCTTGGTGCGCCTAAAGAACCTGAAGCTAACATTTTGAAACACATTTTTCAATCCCAGTTGTGAAATTAAAACAATAATTGGAACAACATTCTTTGTAGCACTAGTTTCTAAATCTGGGAGTTGAAACTGATAAATTTAGAAATCTAGATTTTGTTTTTTCTCGATCACAGTATACATTTTGAACAGTTTTCCTAAAATTTCATGTGGATATATTATCCAATCTCGAAGCTTTGAGCCCACGGAACCAAATTAACGCAAATGAACATGATGCGTTGACAACACTACTTTGCTTCCGAAAAAATCGAGTTATCCAAAATAATTCGCCATGTCAGCAGTGTTTTATGATTTTGATGAACTAAAGTTTCAAAAATGAAACAGTAAAATTATTCAGTGATGCTCCACTTGTACTGTAAGGATATTGGGATATTCTATGATTATTCTGGATGAGTGGACGAGAAATAGATCGTAATTGCGAAGAATAACTAAAGATCAACACTTTTCCAGCTTTTAATGGCATAAAACTGAAACAGAGAATGTTCAGTGAACACGACAGCTGTAGCAAAACCAAAATCGTCCAAGTTTCAACGTGGGGCTACGAAATATGTGCCATCGTAACTTCAGACTCAACCCACTAACAAATACACTCTGAAACTGTGATCTTGACAAATTTGAAGACTATCTTTAGAGAGGTCATTTAGGATTGGATCCATGGAACATCATCACATACCTTCTAACATATGAAGTTTCAACAAGGAAACAGTAAAAATCTAGATTCGAATTTGCGATCATCACAAAATTAATCACATGTTTTATTTTCCACGGTCCTTATTACAATTGGAAAACGGCTGGGGACGGGTCCATATTTTTCCATGTTTTCCAGGTTTTATCCAAGGAATTAGTATCAAGTTTTTCCCTCAAATTTTAATGATTTCTCGTTGAAACCGTGAAAAATATCATTTCTGAGGTTATGCAAACGAAGAAACGATGAATAGAACGGTTTAAATCGCAATTTTAGAGTGATGAAGCAGTAATATTTGATGTTTAAAATCGGAGAAACCTGTGTGGTTGGAAATCATTATTGGGGTGCGAAATGAACGCTGATGCTGAAATTCGATTGGCTAATCAATAAGATTTTTAACCAGATTTGGATACTTGACATCTGAAACAGTCATTCTCAGGGTTCTAATATTCTGAAAATGAACATGACGTTTTTATGCGACAACCATAGTCAGCGATACTGAAATCATCAAGTTCACTATTTGGAACAGAATTAATTTTTGCGAAAGTTTATTGACAGTTACGGAAAAATTGATAAAAAGAAGATATTAAGCAAAGGTAGATAATATTTACGAGAAAATTTAAGAATCCCGATTTCTCTTCAAATCACTGATAGTTCTGTATAAGTCCTCAATATGATTCCTCTGAATTCGTTTCTCCTCCTCATGAGTTTTCGCTTCATCCTCTCTGATTTTGTCTTGTGCATCCAAGGTATCCAAAACTTTATTGAATTCATTGTTTAGCTCCCTTAGTCTAACTTCCAGTTCCACGGTTTTTTCAAGGTTTGGTTTATCTTCTTCTTTTGCTTTTTCGGCTCTCAATTTACTTCTTCGGCTTTCCTTTTTTGCTTTTCCGGGTTTCAATTTTTTGAGGGCATCATTTTCAGTTTCTAGCTCGGAAATTCTGTCATCTCTCTCCTTGATTTCTCGTTTTGCATCGAATAATTCATACTGTAGGTCCTCGATTTCTTTCATTTTATCAGAAATCTCCTTGTCCTTCGAAATCTTTGTCATCAATGGTTTCATTTCTTCCAATTCAGCTTTTATCGTAACCTCTGAGATCCCTTCCTGACAGATACGGTAGTTTCTCTCGATCTCCTTTTGCAAACTGTCCTTCAACGTTGAAATCTCCGCTTTCTGTTTCTTAATTTCCGCTACCAACTGCTCAAAACGCGCTCCATCGTCTTCTATAAATTTCACTCCTTTGGTCGTTTCCATTACTTTCATTGAGGAGTCGAAATATATTTTCGCAGAAGTTATCTCAAGTTTGAGATTCCAAATTTCATCGGAATTCTTGCGGAGCACATTCTTTTGGTATTGGTTGTCGTTTTTGACTTCTTCGTTTTCTTTTTCCATGTTTGTGATTTTTGCGGTGAGTTCGGTGGTGAGACGTTCGAGGCGTTCGATGGTGGTGCTGAAAAATTGAAAAGGGTTTTTGGAGAATACAGTTAATTTTTCGGTTTCAAAAAATATGTTGGTGTTTACAAAGATTGGTTTAGTATTATTGATGTTCCTTTAATATGAATCACAGAATTACAAAAGTATTAGATTCTGGAATGTCACGAGTATTCTGAAGGCTGTTTAGAATTACGAAGATACCTTACGTTTTTCCTGGGAAACCATATCTCTGTTTCTAGGAATCGTCAAAAAGTCTTGAAAAATAATGTGCTGGTAGTGCACTTTTTGGCTCATGAACTTTAATGAAAAAATTTCCTTAAAATTGATTCCAAATATAAAAAGGCCCTGGTCGATATTGTATAAGACCAAATTCATAGAAAAAGCTATGTTCTCAAGGAATCTATCTTAATTTTTTATGTAAATTTACATGATTTTTAGGGTAAAATCAAAATCTAAGGAGAAGTGTCATTGAGTTTTAGAACAAAGTTACTGTACTTTGAAGGCAAAAAAAGAAAAACCCAGTCGAACTATCGACAATTTATACGGATTCAAAACTTTTAGATATGAAACCGAAAAATATTTTACATGTTTCTTTCGTTTTAAGTTCTGTTGTGGTATCATTGCGGTCTACAAGTGCCTTACTGTAAATTCCCAGATTTCTACTAACCTCTGATCTTTAAAAGGTGTCGGTGTGGAGGCGGCGTCTCTCAGTTCAGATAACTCGGAAACATCTGTCATAGCCAACGAGGACATCGATGATGAAAGGCTTCTAATAGCATCTGGGGTGGGGATCTGGAATGAAAATGAAGTTTTGATTACTGTAGGGTACTGTAGACTTACATTCGAAAAATCTCTGGAGCTGGTGGATGTCTTGTTGGTACTAGCGCTTTTGGAACTTTTGGTAGTGCTGACACTTTTAATGCTGCTGTTGGATATCTGAAAAAATCCAGTGAATTTTGGACATTTTGGATGGAATTTGGGGCACGAATTTCTGAGAAATCTCAAAAATTTCTTACCTTCTCAAAATCCTCGGATTCATCTTCGGAGCTGCTCGGCGAGCGGCCAGGGCGGTTGAAAAAGTGGGACATTTCTTTGCTTTAGTTTGAAGTTTTTCATGTAGTCTACTCTGGTATTGCGAAATCTTCCGCGGAGGGGAACCAACGACGTCGAGAGAGTAAGTGAAATTGATAGAGTGCAGAGAAACAGAAACAAGCAAGAAAAGGGGGAAGCCCCGCGGAAGGTTGGCGGATGACGTATACACACAATATGCATGCTAGGGGGGACCCCAGGACTGTCTAATCTGTCAAAAGGAGGGTGTAGAGAGTTTGGGAGATGGAGAGGGTGCAGAGAAAAGGGGGACCCTCTTTTTTACAGGAGAGGGGTGGCAGGTCAGGTCACCATCTCGCGCATTGGCATATAGACAGTTAGGGGGTCCTATGGGTTTTTGGGATGGTCGCAAATAAGGAGGTCGATTTTCTCTTGAGAGGAGGACAGATGGATATGATTGGATGAAAAAAATCGACAGTGAAAAATGTATTGAACATGTTACAATCATTTTTTACTGTAGGTGGTGTTTGAAACGGAAAATATTAGTAATGAAGGATCTTTGATTTGTGAACTTTTGAATGACTGGAGGTGATTTTCCACTATTGGGTTTTCATCGTTGTTGTATTGTTGGAATTGATGCCAAAGTATCGAAATTTTGGTGAATTCGGACTAATCAATTTTTACTGAAACAGTGGGATTTTTGAACTTGGAATATCTAACTAATCTAAATAATAGAAAATAGCTAAATGATATCGTCAAAATTAGCCCATTTCTTCCAAAATTTATTGAGTAATCATTAGTGTTATTTAACCAAAATTTGGATACTTGACATCTGAAACAGTAATTCTCAGGGTTCTAATATTCTTAAAATGAAAATCACGTTTTTCAATAACTACCATAGTCCGTATTTTGAATAAATCAAATTTACTACTTGGAACAGTATACATTTTTGCGAAAGTTTATTGACAGTTACGGAAAAAATTGATAAAAAACACAAGAAGATTATAGGCAAAGTTACACCATGTTTACAAGAGACTCTAATAATCCCAATTTCTTTTCGAACCATGAATAGTCCTGTACAAGTCCTCGATATGATTCCTCTGAATCCGTTTCTCCTCCTCATGAGTTTTTGCTTCTTCTTCTCTAATCTTGGCTTGTTCATCCAAAACTTTATTGAATTCCTCGTTGAGTTCCATTATTCTAATTTCCAGTTCCACCACTTTTTCAAGGTTTTGTTCATCTTCTTCTTTTGCTTTCTCGGCTCTCAATTTACTTCTTCGGCTTTCAACTTTTGCTTTTTCGGGTTTCAATGTTTCAAGGGCTGCATTTTGACTGGTGAGCTCAGAGATTCTCTCATCCCTCTCCTTAATTCCTCTCCTTGTATCGAATAATTCATACTGTAGGTCTTCGATTTCTTTCATTTTATTGGAAATCTCTTGTTCCTTCATAAGCTTTGTCATCAATGGTTTCATTTCTTCCAATTCAGCTTTTATCGTAACCTCTGAGATCCCTTCCTGACAGATACGGTAGTTCCTCTCAATCTCCTTTCGCAAACTGTCCTTCAACGATGAAATCTCTGCCTTCTGTTCCTTAATTTCCGCAACCAACTGCTCAAAACGCGCTCCATCGTCTTCTATAAATTTCACTCCTTTGGTCGTTTCCATTACTTTCATTGAGGAGTCGAAATATATTTTCGCAGAAGTTATCTCAAGTTTGAGATTCCAAATTTCATCGGAATTCCTGCGAAGCACATTCTTTTGGTATTGGTTTTCGGTTTCGAGTTTTTCGTTTTGTTTTTCCAATTTTGAAACTTTTTCGGTGAGTTCGGTGCTGAGACGTTCGAGGCGTTCGATGGTGGCGCTGAAAAATTGAAAAGGGTATTTGGAGAATACAGTTAATTTTTCGGCTTCAAAAAATCTATGTTGGTGTTCACAAAGATTGGTACAGTATTCCCGCTACGTATCGTTTTTCCACAGATTTACTACTTTTCTAGTTTCTGTTTTTGGAGTGTCACGACTTTTCTGAAGATCAATGTGGATTTACGCGGCTACCCAAGGATCTACCGAATCTGACTAGGTGAGCATTTGAGCTTACAAGTCAAGTTTTTTTTTCGATAAGTTTGGGTATATAGAATATCGATATTTTTGTTCTATTTTTGTAGTCGATTTCACCAAAACGGTCAGATGAACCGAGTTATGGGTAATCAAAGTCAGTTCTGAATTTGCTGATTTTCAAAAACCCATATCTCTGTTTCCAGAAATTTTCCGAAAGTCTAGGTTTTCAGGGGTCAGGTGCACAAAAACGCTCTAATTATAGAAATGGCAAACCATTGGCCAATATTGCAAAAAACCAAATTTATAGAAAAAGCTTGATCTGTATACTCAATTAACGTCCTAGTGAGAGATCATCAAACACTTACAAACAACACATAATGATGTTTTGAAACTGATTAATGGAAGTTTGCAGCACATTATCTACACTGTGATACGAAAATCTATAACCAGAAAGTTGTCTATAGTCTTGAAAGTCCCTTATCTTGTTTTAGGAGCTAGATTTAGAGCAATGAAAAAATTCTGTTTCAAAGTTTCTGTAAACCACTGGGAATTGGTAAATAATCATCAGGGACTGATGACTACATTCATCATTTTTATTTTCAGTTCCAAAAGAATACTGTATTTCGGAGTCGTAGAAAACTCATTGATACGTATAATACAAATGAAACTGCGTGTAGGTTCACAAGACTATTTGTGAAGTCACAAAGACTCATGTCTACCAATATAACTTTATTGTTTCAAGAATTTCATGTATGAGTTTGTATCAAAAACGTATAATACGTAGGCAAAATGCATGTTCAAAATACCTAAAATTTTGCGACTTAAAAAAAGCTCTTATTTTACTCTACATTAAATTTTCAGCTAGCGAAAAAAGATCTTGACTTTGATTCACTAAATCTTTGTTTTGGTTATGAAAATTTTGGACGGTTACAAAAGTTCTAGGTATGATCCTGCTAAACTTGTATCATGTTTAAGAAAACCTGGGACTACTTGATTTTTAATAAATTTCTTCAAAACATTCCCGATTCAAAAGTACTACATGTTTAAGGTGGGAAAGCATGTTTTGGTTACATAACTTTAGACCTCCATTCACAAGATTTTCAGTCTAATACCAAGCTTTAAGGTAAAGGTTCCTGGAGTTTTCAAACAAAATTACTGTACTTCAAAGCAAATTCACAAAACAAATCACCACCAAGAAAAACTTTCGATAATTGGTACGGTTTCAAAAGTTTTAGGTATCAAACCGCAAAATATTTCACAGGTTTCTTTCGTTTTTCCCTCCCTGTTTTGGTATCATTGAAATTCACAAGCACCTTACTGTAGATTCCCAGATTTCTACTCACCTCTGATCTTCAAAAGGTGTCGGTGTAGAGGCCGCGTCTCTCAATTCGGAAAATTCGGAAACATCTGTCATAGCCAAAGAAGACATCGATGATGAGAGGCTTCTAATGGCATCTGGGGTAGGGATCTGGAGTGAAAATGAAGTTTAGATTACTGTAGATTACGGTAAGCTAAAACTTACATTCGAAAAATCTATGGAGCTGGTGGATGTCTTGTTGGTTTTGGAGCTCTTGGTAGTTCTGACACTTTTAATGCTGCTGTTGGATATCTGAAAAACTGCAGTGAGTTTTTGGGAATTTTAGATGAAATATGGGGCGCGAATTTCTGTGAAATCTTAAAAATTTATTACCTTCTCAAAATCTTCGGATTCATCTTCAGAGCTGCTTGGCGAGCGGCCAGGGCGGTTGAAAAAGTGGGACATTTCTTCGCTTTAGTTTGAAGTTTTTCATGTAGTCAATGATAACTGAAAGTACTATACATATGGGTAACGAAAAACATATATATACTGAAAAAAGTACAACGAATTTCCATCAAAAAGGAGACTTTATAGTGCTAACTAAAGTGAGGAATGCTAGCCCTTCTACTCTCTGCAGAATAATCTCCGCCCTTTTCCTCACCCCAAGATTTCGCAATACTCTCGTATTGCGAAATCTTCCGCGGGGGGCAGCCAACGACGACGAGAGAGGAAGGGAGATTGATAGAGGGCAGAGAAACAGAAACCAGCAAGAAAAGGGGAATGCCCCGCGGAAGGTTGGCGGATGATGTATACACACAATGTGTATGCTAGGGGGACCCCGAGGACTGTCTAATCTGACAGAAAAAGGGTCTAGAGAGTGTGGGAGAAGAAGAGGGTGCAGAAAAAAGAGGGGACCCTCTTTTTTATGGGAGAAAGGTAACAGGTCAGGTCACGATCTCGCTCTACAGTTAGGGGTCCTATGGGTTTTTGAGGATGAACGTAAACAAGGATGTTGTTCCTCGCGAGAGGAGGGCAGATGGATATTGTGGGATGAGACAGAAAACGAAAGAATGAACAAACAACAACAACTTTTTACTGTAGGTGGTGTTTGAAACTGAAAATATTAGTAATAATGGATTTTTGATTTGTGATCTTTTGAATGATTGGAGGTGCTTTTTCACTATTGGATTTGTTGTAGTATTTTCCATAAAAGAAGCACAAGTATCGACGTTTTAGGTACCACTCGACTAATCGGTTTTTTACTGAAACAGTGGTATTTTCAAACTTCGGATATCTAGATACAAGCGTTATGTAAAAAACATGACAGTAGCAAAAAGCAGAATGACTTCCATAATACAAAAAATGAATGAAACCGAGATATTTTTGAATAGTAAGTAGAATCACTCCAAAGTTCTCCTGGGTTCCTTCCATAGCAACAAAATGCGAGTCCAAATAGGTCAAGAAAGTTAATGAAACAGGCAATTTTACTTATTTTAAAATGGTCACTGGCTAATTTTTTGGAAAATCTGAAAAGAGTAATCATTTCATTAGAATCTTGTAATTGCATATTCACCACCTAAAAAAAGGTCAAATCGAAGATGAGTTGAATATTTATTTTAGAATAATTCAAGATGAAACAGTAAAAACAAGTGATTGTAAATAATTTTGATAGCACATCAATCGAATGAACTAAAAAAGCTATTTGAGAATAACGCATTTTTCTTTAGATTATGCAAAAAGGAATGACGAAATTGGCAAATCACTGGACAAGCTGATGATTTTTCTGAAGTGTAGAAATTATAAATATTCCAATCAAACTATAATTTACGAAAAAGATAGAAAAGAAATCAAAAAATTTTGATACAGTAAAATAATTGAACAAAAAAGAATGAAGATGACGAAAATTGCAGAGGAAAACACTCAAATCAATTGAAAATCTTGTCCACGAGGAGAACACGAAATCAGTCCAAATAGTCCGTATGATCTACCACTGCTTCAACAACTGGACCGTCTTCTCCAAATCCTCATTATATCCTCTCAAAATCCTCTTCTCCTTATCATTCTCAATTGCTTCCTTTGTCATTTTCACCTCGTTTTCAAAAGTTACTGTAGTCAGTTTCGAATTTGAAATATTCACCTCATCTGCGAGCTTTCTGACAGCATTTTGAGCTTTTTCGAGGTCGGATTTGAGTGTGAGATTCTCGGTGAAAACTTCGATTTTTGAGTTTTCAAACTTTTGCTTATAGTGGGCAAGTTCGAATTCCAATTTGTCGATTTTCGCATTTTTCTTCAAAATTTCCTCGTTTTGATAAATTTTTGAAAGGTCCTTTTTGAGATTCTCCACTTCTTTCGGTCCCAATTTTCTCTCCATTTCCATCTTTAATTTCATCTCCAACTCCTCGATTTCACACTTTTTCCGTCTATTTTCTTCCTCGATTTCTCTCATTTTCTCCCCATCGAATTTTATAAATTTCACTCCTTTTGCCTCCTCCATCGCCTTCATTGACTCTTCGAAATATGTCTCATTATCCACTAATTTCATTTCGAGATCCCAAATTTTGTCGGAAGACTGACGAAGTTGTTCCAGATTATCCATTTGATCGTCTTTGAGTTGAAGAAGTTCCGTTTCCAGTTTCAGGTTTTTGGCAGTGAGATTCTTCACTTTTTCCTCAAGTTGGATGATTTTTTGGCTGAAAACTTTATGTTACTACTGAAATAAGTTGACGCTCATAGCCGATATTGAAATTTTGAAACAGCAAAGAATTACTATGAGTTCTCAAAGGATTACTGTTTTGGAAGTATTCGAAAAATTCAAAAACTTTTTGAGGATCACTCATCAAAGAATAGGATGAGACTTTACATTGCTAAGTTCATTGTCTACACAATTGGTATCATTGCCAGTTTACGAAATTCCAGTGTGTGAGGTTACGCGAAACTTGAGCTAATATCCTAAAAGTTCTTATTCTGGTTTTCAGAGTCCAGGGTTTTGTACAGCTATCAAAATCATATTAGAAGATTTTCTCTCATGCTCAATTTCGAAATGGCATGTGATTGTGCAAACTTGAATATAGATTCTAAACTACACTAACTATCGAAAGTTTTTTGAAACTTCAACTTTGAAACAGTATTCTTTGTGTAGATTTCCAAGTTTTCAAAAAAAAAAAACTCACTGCATTTCATTCATCTTGGCAACTTGGTGTGGGTTGGGAGGAGCGAATGATGGATTTCTTGGGGATCCCTGAAAAGAGTTAGTGTGGATTTACGGAAGTGTGGATTTACGGGGGAGGTGGAAGACAAACTTACCAGGATTGGAGTATCGGCCCAGGTGACTGGCATTGTTTGTTGGTTGGAGTTGTTGGGGAACTTGAGGGCTGAAAAAACCAACACGGGAAATCGCATGAATATGTGAAAATTACGAATATTTAATAAAATAAGTGTTGAAACAGTGAAAAATCAAAATTCGAAAACACTTGAAAACATGCTACATTTGACTTTCTAGTGCAATTTTGCTTTACTATCGCGAACAATAAAAAAAAGACACCAAGATAAGAATCAATATTTTGGAACGTGAGGTGGTCCATGGACAGTCCCTGTCCAGGTATTTGTGTGTATAGAGTGTACTGAAGAAGACAATAGCAAAGGAGAAGAGTGTATGAGAATGTCGATGGAGGGACCCCTCGACAGAGGGGTCCCATCAGACAGACTCTCCATGAATATGTATAGGTAGATTAGCAGATGTAGGTGACAGTTGGTTTTCTTTTATTTCTTGGTCTCATGGTCTCTGGGGATGTAGTGACTGACAAGAGGACTTTTTACAAGAGGAGTACAAAAAACGGGTAGGTTTCCGGTAAAGCACTGTGTGTCTGAAAAGTTTGGAGCCGGAGAAGTTTTGGAATAGAAAATTTATATAGAATCTTCAAGAATAGAAAAGAACGTGGACTGAAATGTTACCAGCCGATTTTTACTTGGATTGATTTTGAAACCGAGACTTTCGGGAGTGATATAATAAATATTTTTAATACATTTAGGGGTAGTTTGCCATGTCTCTGGCAGTCATATACGCGTGTATCTGTGTGTCCGGATGTCGGGATATTTCTGTAGCATATAATAATCTGTTATCATGCATTCTTGTCGCGGGCGGAACAGGCTCTGTTTTTTAAACTTCCGCAGTTTATTTTTTTTGAATTTTACGTACAAATACCGAACTTTTTGTTAGTTCTATCAAAAATGCCAGCTAGTTCGAGTATTCTCATAAATCTTGAGTAACAGTGAATTTCATGCATAAAAATACAAGAGCAAAAGATGGATTGATAGAAAATCCTTGTGTGTACTTCTCGAAAAAAGTTTATTTCTTCAGATTAGATTCATAATTATTCGAATCAATCAACATCTCAAGTAACATTGATAATTACACGTGCAACCTATGAAACGGAAAAAATACAAAGAGATAGAGTTTCCATTGCAGAACACAAAGAATGACCATTCGTTGTAAGGGTCCGGTAGGAGGAAGTGAGTGTAGGCCAAGTTTCGTCTGAAAAAATAAACCGGGAAATTTGAAAATTTATCAATATGAAAGGGTAGAGCTCAAAGAAAGCTACAAAATGGTATACAGTACATTTTTGGAAAAAAACAGGTCGAAAATTGCTTTTTCGACTTTGTCCAGTGTAGATTGGAAAAATGTAGTCGTGCTACATTCTAGAGCACTTTTTCTCTATGTGCACTCCCTCATCCGTACTACTAGTGAAGAGAAGATTATTGTCTCTTCAAAAAAACGTCGGGAAGAAATGACGTGGATTTTCAAAAATCAGACACGCCCCTTTCTCACGTATAACTGAAATTTCAATTTTTGAATAGAAACGTGAGAAGGGGCGTGGCTTCTAAACCCCGCCTCTTGCCGACGTTTTTTTGAAGAGACAATATCAAGATTGAAAGTGTTCTCTAAGAATAGTTGAAGTAGGAGAATGCTGCACGATTTTAAGGTTAATTATTTTCGAAAACTGAAACAGTGAAAAATCTCAAGGAAACTGACTTATCCCCGCTGTTCTTTATTACAGACGCACAAGCAGACATAATCAGGCGGATAGATATCAACGCATTCCATAAGTAATTCCATGAAATTGAAACATGAATCTAAGGTTTCCTTTTGTTATACGTGCGGTCATAGGTAATTGAAAAGAACCATCAACATTTTGAAGAATTCCCACATTGCTAAATATGATAGTTGAAAATATAGCAAATACTTAATTGAAACTTGTCAGGCCGTGTTTCTATTATACGATGCTTGAAACAGTAACTTCCCAAAAAAAAACTTGGAAGATGCTTTGTCGATGATATAGATTTCAGATGAAAGTTGGGTCAGTAGTGTTTTATCATCGTACTTTCTTGCGTTTACCAACAGAAACAGTAATTATTCTGGTAGAAAATGACTTCACAGCGGAACTGAATTCACAGAGCTATCAAATTTTGTGTTTACTATTAGTGGGAATATTTTTCGGTATGTGATTACTGATTTTTCAGATGTCTTCTCAATCGATTGATCTTAAAACAGAAAAATGCATCAACCTTGCAATTGACCCCAAGCTTTCGCTACTTGATAAAATCTCTAATGACTTTTCGATACAAAACATTGCTTTTAATTCATATTTTGAAGAAGGATTTCTGTTTGAAATTCCAGAATTGTCGGCATTTAGAAAAAGTCAAGTAACAGCTTCGACAGTTGTTAGCTCATGTGCTACTTTGAAACTGAAAGTTTTGCTATACAGTGGGAATTGCTGGAACATAGCGCCGGATGCTTTCAGAAATATCAAAAGCTCGACATTCTATTATTACAAGCTCGTAGTCTGTTGGCATACATCAGAGGCGCATTTTTTGAATTTTTTATATCTCGGCATAAATTGATCTACTGTCATGTCAAAAAAGATGTTCTAATCTAGAGTTCGCGCATCTTTTCAGACATGGCAGTAGGTTAATTCGTGGCGAGATCATTGAAAACTAATCCATGTGCCTTTGTGCCAACAAACTGCAAATACATATAACCAGTGGATTAAAAATACTTATTGAAGGTTTTTTGTTATTATCACTGAAACGGTAATTTTTGTTGAAATTCACATTAGAGAATCCCTCAACTGAGGAGAGCGTAATTCGACTGTATGTGTGTGTGAATGAGTGACAAAACCGCAACTTTTGAAATTCAAAAATATAAATTTTAGCAAGATCACATTTGAAACAGTCGGGATAGTTGAATTTACTTCATCTTCATTAGATTTGTTATTGGAGTGGTTTATACGGTACTTCGATATTTGACATCTGAAACCGTAATCTTCGGAGTCGGAAAATCCTGAAAAAGTATGACATAGTGCCTGGACTAATGTAATTCGCAGTACTAGCAGCATCAAATTAGCGACTTGAAACAGTTTTCATTGAATTTATTGAAGTGTCAAAACAAATTATTAAAAAATGTTTCATGAGAGAAAGAGAGACAAGGGGTTATGTGATAGGAAGATGGTAAAAACACCGCATAATGAAAGATGATGCAATAATTGTCCACGAGGACTACAAAATTTCTTACCTGTTCTAAAACCAGGAAAAACGACACCGATGTGCGGGTTTTGAGCGAAATCCAGAAATACAGAAAAATTTAGTAGTCCCACTTTCTATTCATTTCATGAATAGTCCTATACACGCATTCAATAGTATCCCTCTAAACCCGTTTCTCCTCTCATCCTCTTTAATTTTTTCTTCTTCATCCAAAACTCTTTTGAATTCCTAGTTGAGATCCATTAGTCTGTTTTCCAGTTCGTCGACTTTCTGAAGGCTTGGTTTAATTCCATCTTTTTGACTTTTTGACTTTTTTTTGACATCATTCAAGCTTCAGTCAAAATTTGTTCGCATGTTTGCTTCTTTCTTGACGTACTAAGAAAAACCGTCTTTGAATAAGACTAAAAAATTAAGGACGTCTTACTCCTATTACGATAATATGCCCTACCATATTTTTGAGCAAGTAAGTTTGAGAAAACGTGATACTAGTTCGTCAGATATCAGTTTTGCGAAAAATGCATTCTTTATGAAAATAAACAGAACCCCTGTCATTAGAAATCATTTTGGAGGTTAAAAGGGAAGCTGATGTTAAAACGGTAATTTTCATTCGAAAGTTGGACTTTTGATGTCTGAAACTTTAAAAGTTCATTCTCAAAATATTTTAATTTCCTTTCGATGAATTTGATTGACTGTCCTTGTAACCTATGATAACTTTGATTATTGACATCTGAAACAGTAATCAAAAAAACCTTAAAGTTTTGGAATGAGATCTACAAAATATGCCAAGTTTCAAAAATTTGTGAAATCTTAGCGTATCAATGATTATCGTTGACTCTTTAATTGTGAAACAGATTAGTTTTTGAAAATACACTAAACATGACTTTCAACAGGGTAGTTTTTAATTTCTAGGTTTCAAATTAATGCGAGTGAACATGGTGCGTGCCCGTCACTTCTATGATTTAGAAAAACCGCATAAAACGACACGATTAGTTTGAGTAGATTCTGGGAAATTACATGTTTAATGTGAATCAGAATTTTTTTTCAATTTACTGCGTGTAGTCAGAAATTGCCCAACGGAAAAATTTGAATGTTTGAAAAAATGGAAACGAGCATACAAAAATACTTGGACCTAAACTATTTTTTTTCGCTAATTTTCTTACAGTAACGCATAGTTCAAATTGACCGAATAGTTAATAATCGCCAGAAGCAACTAAAGATCAACACCATTTCAAATTTTAATGACATAAAACTGAAACAGAGAATTTTCGGAGAACACGACAGCTGTAGCAAAAAGTCGATCAAATGCACAAAAACGATCAAATGCATTATTGCACGAGGTCCTTATGAAATTTTTCAGGAACAGTAATCATCAGAAGTCAATAATTTCTTCTCCATAAGAAAAAAGTCCATGTTGTTCTAAATGATGAATTGGAAAAACTAGTATCAATTTTTTCTCTAATTTCAATGCTTCCTTATTGAAACAGTGATTTCTTAGGTTATGAACTCATACTGGAGAAACGCTAAAATGGAAAAAGTACGGTTCAAACTGTTCCTTTGAGTGATGAAACAATAATCTTTGCAGTTGGAATGTGAGCGGCAGTCGTGTGATTGAGCATTTTTTGGAGCTGCAAATGGATGCTGAATCAATAGATTTTACTGAAAGTTGTTGAAATATTGATTCCTGAAACTGCAAAAATTCATTGTCGAGACCGATTCATTTCATCAAAGTTTGCATGGGGAACCATTTGTATGATATAAGCTAAGTTTCATAACTGACACCTGCAACAGTAATCTTACTTTCAAATAAATGTTGAATGCCTGTAATTGCAAATGGAGTTGTGAATAAAATTTGCATTTTTAAAGGTGAGGGGAGGTATTGTGTAGGCATACACAGAGAAAATTATCCACGAGGAAAACAGAATTTAAGATTTATGTCAAATAGAAAAATGACATGGAATAGTGAATCATCAGATGTGTGTACTAGTGCTCTAGCCGTTTGGCAATGGCTATCCGATGATAAGACCATTTTTCAAAACGGAGAATATTACATAAATGACGTTTAACACTATCCTTTTGAAAATTTTACTTTAAAAAAAATGTTGGGTGTTGTTCGAGTCATGGAAATTTAAAAATATTGTAGCATGCTTGTCTTATCTTTTGCCGCGAATGGCCAAGTTAATGTGGAACAAATCTGAAATTGGAAAGGTATAAATTACTTCAGATCAGAAACTGTCAACAATCAAATACTTGTGAAACAGAATAATTCGGTCACTAAGTTGAATAATTATAGGAGAAAATGCAGTTTCACATGCAAGCTTTGCTTCTCTTGAACTGGTTTTCGTTAATCCGGTAATTGGAAATCTAGGATAATTCGAAAAATTGGTCAAACTAAACGTCTAATAGTAAGTTAGAAAACTACTAGAAACGGTCGTAGTTTGTTCTAGTCTACCTATTATTCAAACTATTAAAAATTTCAAAATTTTCTACTGTTCCATCGGAATTTTGTTCATTCCAACGGAAAATAAGGTTATTGTGTATTTCTCTTTTCTTCCCTCCATATATCCAAATGTCGAGATGTCCCTAAGAATCCAAAAATCTCACAGTCAAGAAAAAACAGTTCAGAAAAACTCACCCAGTGTTTGAACATTTCTGAAAAGAGCTGAATTAGTTCTAATCTAACTAGTCAAACTATTAAAAAACCTAGAAAAGCTCACTGTTTCATGAGAAAGACATCTAACCTAAAGCAAAATTTAATTACTGGATTCTCAATTTTCTCATTTGTCCATCTGTGTCTCTCAACATCCAGATATTTCCTAGAATCCAAAAATCAATCCAAAAGCAAATTCAAAAAACCCACCCCGAACTCTCGGTGACACTTTTTGTTACGTTTTCATCTTTAGAGAGAGTTTTCGCATGGAGTCACGTGAGCGACGGCTCATCAAAACCAGTCAGAAATATTTTCAAAGAGAAACGGTAAAAAATGTGTTACTCTGAGTTTTGAATGTTGACAAATCATATGAAACTTTGGAAAGTTGCAGATACTTGAACATTTTATAGGTGTTGAGAAAAACTGAGCTTGATCACCAAGTACAAAATAAGGAAACATTGCAAATTTTGTACAACAGTGAACTTTGAGAGACCCTGCATTTGAAAAAAAGCAATCTCGACATAATTTCGCGAAATACGGGAATAAGTGTTCCTAAAGCTTCACCGAAGAAGTAATTGTATTTTGAAACAGAAGTAGTTTCAGTTATGGAACTGAAAATTGTAAATACAGCCTAAAGCAAGTCCACTATGAAACAAATTTACATAATCCTCACTTGGAATGACTCCCGAGTGTCCGCCTTGTAATGGTTCGAATGTAGTATCATTCGAAAGAGCATAACAAGTTATGTAAACCTGTGTATTGATTTTTTTCAGATATGTTTGGTTCTCGAGAAAAACGACTTTTTCTAAAATTTCGACAAAATTCAAAACTAGCAGCTTCAAAGTGTCATAACTATCTTCAAACTTGATCAAATTGCATGAGTCAAAAAACAAAATGATGCTTAGTTGATACTTTATCAGAATCAAATTAAATTTAAACTATAGACATCAATCGGAGCAAGCTGTGGAGCAAAGAGCACAAGTGCTCCAGGAGCAAGAAGGGGGTAAAAAAAATTCCAACCGTCCGATTTTGATGAAACCGCTTTTAAATGAAAGAACATGTTTGAATTACTCTAAAACAGTTAAATTCAGGTTTGCCCCGGTCCTCTAAAATTTTTTATGACTTCCGGAAAAATACGAATTTTTTGAAAAAATTCAAACTTTGCAATTTTCGACTGGAAAATAGTGTCTATGTTTGAATTTGTGCCACTGACTGCAAAATATATAATTAAAACTTCTCAAAACTGTTTAGATCAACAATTTTTGTCAACTTTGAGCAGTTCTACAGTCGTGCGAACTTTGATGGGGTGAGTGAAAAATGACTCTGACAAAAGTTGTGTTATCTCTCTGGGATGATCCAAGACCTGGTATGGAACTTTGTTCATAAGATAGCAAAAAGTATGTTCTATCATTTCCCAAAGTTTTACAAAATTTGTCGGATTAAATTTTTTTTTAGATGGACCCAATTTTTTCAATTTTACACAATTTTCGATTTTGAAAATAGTGATAGGTAGCATTAGGAAAAAGGGACCATAAGAAAGACCGTGCTTTGTTTAGTATGTTTGAAAAAAATCATGAAGAAATAATCTTATTTAGTGATGAAAACAGACGCTCCAAAAAGACATTCAAAAAGTTGAAAAATTGAACTTCACTGTTTCTGGGTGTTCTTTTGGAGCGTCTGTTTTCATCACTAAATAAGATTATTTCTTCATGATTTTTTTCAAACATACTAAACAAAGCACGGTCTTTCTCATGGTCCCATTTTCCAAATGCTACCTATCACTATTTTCAAAATCGAAAATTGTGTAAAATTGAAAAAATTGGGTCCATCTAAAAAAAAATTTAATCCGACAAATTTTGTAAAACTTTGGGAAATGATAGAACATACTTTTTGCTATCTTATGAACAAAGTTCCATACCAGGTCTTGGATCATCCCAGAGAGATAACACAACTTTTGTCAGAGTCATTTTTCACTCACCCCATCAAAGTTCGCACGACTGTAGAAATGCTCAAAGTTGACAAAAATTGTTGATCTAAACAGTTTTGAGAAGTTTTAATTATATATTTTGCAGTCAGTGGCACAAATTCAAACATAGACACTATTTTCCAGTCGAAAATTGCAAAGTTTGAAATTTTTCAAAAAATTCGTATTTTTCCGGAAGTCATAAAAAATTTTAGAGGACCGGGGCAAACCTGAATTTAACTGTTTTAGAGTAAATCAAACATGTTCTTTCATTTAAAAGCGGTTTCATCAAAATCGGACGGTTGGAATTTTTTTTACCCCTTCTTGCTCCTGGAGCACTTGTGCTCTTTGCTCCACAGCTTGCTCCGATTGATGTCTATAGTTTAAATTTAATTTGATTCTGATAAAATATCAACTAAGCATCATTTTGTTTTTTGACTCATGCAATTTGATCAAGTTTGAAGATAGTTATGACACTTTGAAGCTGCTAGTTTTGAATTTTGACGAAATTTTAGAAAAAGTCGTTTTTCTCGAGAACCAAACATATCTGAAAAAAATCAATACACAGGTTTACATAACTTGTTATGCTCTTTCGAATGATACTACATTCGAACCATTACAAGGCGGACACTCGGGAGTCATTCCAAGTCATATAGAAATCGGTACACTAACAATATCTCCCAAACCTCAGAAGTCAATATTTTAGCTGAAACTTATGAAAAACATGGTCATGATTGCCCCTGGCCTTTCTGAAAGTTTCAAGTTTCTTCTTTAGATCCCGACAGGGCACTTCAAAACCTCAAAACCCTTGCATTTTTCCGAAATTTCAGCCCATCGCCGTCTATGTCCACAACGACAATCAATGAGACAAACACGTCTGGGTGAACGTCCTCTTCTGTTGTCTCTTCTAGATTCTCGGAGTGGTTCATGCGATTGTGGTGTGATGTTTTTGAACAAAGAGTGATGGACAATCAGATACTTGGAACGCTAATTACTGTAATTTAGCATTGTTAAGTATCATGATTGTTTTTTGGTTTTCACGGAGCTTTGACATTTCCTAGTTTATCAAATTCAATCCAAAAATAATTGAAATTTCGTAGCAAATATTGAAAATTAGGAAACATGAGCGCCACTGCACTCCCAGTGCATTTGGTCAAATGGAAGAGTTTTATTTTTAAAAAAGTCTGTCACCATTGAAACGCTTCAGTTTGAATCAGTATGACTGGAGAGAACTCTGAAACTGGACATTTCTAAAAAGAATTTCTTTAATTTTGTGTGTCCTGCGTACTATGGAATTTCTGATTTGTTTATTAATCAACATAAGCTGAAATAGTAAAAATTTAGTCAGAATAACGGAGAAAAGCTTCCGAAAAGTTGTTGAGTAATGGAAATAACATAATTAAACCCACTCTGAAAGTCATATTTAAAGAGTGGAACAGTATTACCTGTTTGGGACATTGTCAACGTGTTTTCACACTTAAGCTATATTTATTTCTGATCATCCAGTAGACACGACGTTTTGTTACCAACTTTCCTATTTCACAATATCATGCACAGTGTAAATTATTTTGTGTTATCATATAAATTGCGGGTTGCTTGCCTGCAAATTTTTCTGCGTCTCTGTTTCCCTTGTGCACTCTAATATCGCTAGTGATAAGAAGTTGTTTAGGGTTAGCAAGGCGTTTCATGCTTTCAACTACGATTATTTTCGAAAGTTGTTTCCTCAACAATCAACACTCTAGCACTCTCCTCTTATTTTTCTAATTATGGCCGGTTACGCATACCAATGGCTGACTCCGTGGCAGAAGAGCAATATCAACTCTATGAGGTTTGAGTACACTACAAAAAGCATTAAAGCGGACATCGATCTTCCCGGCATGAGTCACGACTACACGATGATTTTTGTCTACACGGATATGGCAGGAGACACAGAAGTGAAGTTGACAGATTATGGAGTAAAAAAAGACGGAGAAAAAGAAATGATCGTTTGTCAAAATTTCTTGGATGTTTTTTGTGAGGACTTGGACTTGTTTTTCAAAAATCGAGAAAAGACGTTGAGGTATTTTTTTATTCGATATAATTTGGAGAAAGAAAGAAAAAACTTCCAAAGATTAGAAGTTATCCGGAATCGACTATTTGAATTTTTCGAAAAGGTGTCGAAATCTGGGACAGGGCCTCCAAAGGTTGAACGAATCTACATGGATACTAACAATTCTGGGCAAGCAGTTAAAATCATTAGAAGCTTGAATCTCGAAATTCTGAATCACATTTCTCTTGAGTTTTCCGGCCAAAATGTTGATTTTAGTGAGATTTTGAGTCTGAAGGATTGGAACAAAGGACACCGTTTGAATGTAGAAATAAGGGTGGAAAATGTGACTTCTGGGAATTGGGATGATCTACAAAAAGTGAGTTTGTAAACTTTGTGTCTCCAAAATTTTTTAAATTTTCAGGTACTACAGTGTCGTTCAACATTTGCATCTTTTTGTGTTAACTACAAAACTAGAGATGAGGATGTTGTTTTCGATCCTGCGGTAGCTGACTATTTCGAGATACGGGAGGAGCATATATATCCATACAAAGAGATAAAGTACATTAAAATTAACAAATGGCCATGTTCGGATCAGAAACAAGGGGATCATGAAGATTTGGAAGGAGTTAGGCAGAAAATGGAGAAATTATTCTATGCCGACGGTGACGGGGATCATGTTGAAGAAACTGACTCTGATTCGGAGACCAAGGTTAGCTTTAATTGTAATTTCAAATAATCGATTTATTATTTGGCTGGAGATGTGCGGCGCCCCGTTGAGCATCTCTACCGCCGGCATTAAGAGAAATTCGTCAAAATCTCCGCTTCCGTGATCATAAAACGGAGAAAACATGCCTTATGCACCAACTCCAGAAGACATTAGATTAATTTGCCGTTCCCAAAATTTTGGGCGGTTCTAGACGAAATGATTAGAGGATAAATCCGACCAAACATTTTTATTGTCTAAAATGAGAGACCACAACGGGGCCGGGCTTTAATTTTCTTTTTGGTTTATCTGGGCATCGTTGGATGCCTGAAATTCGGCTCTGGTTCAACCAATATGGATGAAATTTGGCAGATATACGTAATCATACACGTATATTCTAGTTATGTAACCCATTTTACTTGTCTTACTTTCATTTTTCTGAAAAAGAAAAACGGTTTTCTTTGTATAACTTGAAAGGGGCTGTTGTTCAGGACATTTTTTTCCAGTAATTCAATACATCTAGAAATTTTACATCGACTCTGAAAATTAAAAGAAAATTCATGAAACATTTATGTTGCCAATCTCAAGACCAGCATTCGAGTCCACCCAATGATTTCTTTTTTTTATTTTGTTTTCACGTGGAATGAAAAGTTTGCGGCAATTTTGCATTTTTCAACCCCGCCTCTAGAACCGTGCCCTAGCAAATCCATTTTTCTGGTTTTTTCGACTGAAACTGATATAAAAACCAAAAATTGAGTTACAATTAGTTTTGAAAATGTGGCCGAGAAAACTCCGGAGTTCGATCACGGTCGTCTAATACAACTTCCCTCAAAATTTTCCAGTTTTGCTTTGGGGTTTTAGAATGTTTTAGTGAATTTTTATTATGATATCCGGAATCAGCACATATTTTTACATATATTTAGGCCATATAAATTTTTGCTCGGATTCCTCCATTAATTTGAATATTATTTCAATGCTAACACGCGGTTAGGGTTTCCCGGGTTCGTTCGGCGCGGGCGCCTGTTCAGCTGTTTTATTTTGCAGATGCTCGACTACGCGACGTCCAACTCGTGGCGGCGAATTCTAGAAAACCGAGATATTATGGAACTCATTATCAGGGATATGCACTTTTTCGATATGTAAGAAAACACTCTTCTGAAGGTACCATAAGTACACAAACTCTCAATGTTTTTAGTCAACGCCTTCGAATGACCTCCTCCGGCATCCGAAAATGTGTAGATCTCATCAAGTCGGATCCTCACATATCAAAATACTATATAGGAATACATGGTGCATCAATGATTTATGCAGAAATCATCTCAGCCAACGGAGAAACTAGAACGATTACGCATCAATGTGTTGAGGTAGATCCAGACTTGGTGTTTCCATTTGAAGATCCAGACTTGGTGTGTACGGTTGCCAACAATTTTCATGTACACTTGAAACATCAGAAGACGCGCTTGGAGGAGCTTAGACTGGAAATCTCTTGGGAGGGGGACGAGGACGTGTTGGCAGCAAAATCGATGATAAATATATTTACGGAGAGTTTACAAGATCATCTGAAGCAAATGAAGTCATTAAAAGTGGGAAAACTAAGCATTGGAAGTGTCCACCCAGATGAGATTATGCAAATATTACCATTTACCCAATCGGAGACGCTTGAAATTTTCGATCCATATTTTGGAAGCATATATCGGGCGTATGAGTGGAACTTTGATCAAATTTTTTTTGGAACTTTGATCAAAGTCGATCATATTTCAAAACATTGGAAAAGTGTCAAGGAGCTCATTATTAATACCATACCCGTCTCTACTCCAATTCAAGAAATCAACATTGACCACTTTGTAAAGGTGGATATTTGCTTGAAAACTATTTCTTCGGAAGATGTGTTATTTTTGAAAAATGTGAGTTTTCCTACACTTCTGACACAGTTGTGCCTGATTTCAGCTGGTTCTTATCTCTCCCAACTTCCAAAAGTTCAAATTTTCCTTCCTAACTGCAACTATCGATGAAAATCTTCATACACTCATCGGAGAGCCTTATAGAAATATGAATGGGGTTCGAAAAATCTGGTATTTCCGATTGGGATCTACGGATGACTATATGCATATTTTGATGGATACTAGAGATTCTCAAGCTAGAGATGGAGTACCGAGTAATAAGTCGATTGTGTTCTCGAAAGTTGTCAAAGAAGATACACCGTTTCTCTAGAACAATTTTGAGATTTTATACTACCATACTTTTCAATAAAACCAAATTTATATTTTAGTTGCCTTACGACATCCTTTATGACCCAGAACCAGTTTTTACTGCTTCACAGAAATAAAACCTGGTCCTGGTTTTTCCCGGTCATCTTGCCACTCACGTCGATTTTGCCACCACGACCGCTCATAGATTTTGCACTCTCACAGGATTCTTTTGTTGTTTATAGCCCGCATGTCGGAAATTAGTCATTTTGAGGTTTGGTACATCAGTTGTGCATAAGGATTGCGACATTTCAATAGAAAAGGGAATAAAGAAATCAACATAGCCAATGAAACGATTATCACTTATAGGGGTAAAGAAAAACAGTAGAATTGTGAATCTGTAATAATTTTGGTAGTCACGTTTCAAATGTCGAAATTTATGTGAGCCGTAACGGTGTTTACGTGCTATTTTACAAGATCTGTGCTTGCTTTTGTAACGTACCCTCCATGTTTAAAAAGCTTGTGTCATGAATTGCGCTAATTTTGGACAGTATCAAATAATCTCTTAAGCTAGAACCTCTTGCTAGAAAAGTGAAACGTAGAAATAATTGAACCTTGAGAACTAGCTTAAACTCGATGGAAACACATGAACAACACAACAACTAACACTTGTTTGGGACGACTGTGATTAACGAAAGTTGAAACAGTAATCTTTATGTAACTT
Organism: Caenorhabditis sinica; assembly: GCA_963932045.1. Classification (NCBI taxonomy): domain Eukaryota; kingdom Metazoa; phylum Nematoda; class Chromadorea; order Rhabditida; family Rhabditidae; genus Caenorhabditis; species Caenorhabditis sinica. The sequence goes on along the minus strand of OZ009940.1, from coordinate 7,116,055 downwards.
TTTTTAGAATTACGATACGATAAATCGAACACTGGTAAACACCATGCCATCTGAATTTTCACTTCATCTAAAACATGATCAAACGCTTTTTAGAATAGTGTCATAACAAACTACCGTTGAAATAGTAGGAATTTATTAATTTTTTGTAGAGTTCAAACCACTCATCGAAAGCGTAAGATGCACTCATAGAAATTTAAAAATTGACACAATAGCTTTAATACTGATTTACGAAAATGCTAGGAAAGACTACTTTTGTGATAAAGGGCAGCGTCTGTATCAAAATCGAATTTCAGAAAATTTAGTCATATCTCAATATGGAACAGCAACTCATTGTAGTGATCCAATGAGGCTCCTAGGTTAATTTTTCTATTGTAGTCTGCGAGTCACCTTCCCCAATGATTGAACTTTTCCTGCACAAGTTCTTCAATTTCAAGTGTGCAACAGTAATTTCTATATGGTCTTGAAACCAATACTAAGTCTTCCCTACTATTAATTGATGAACACAACCTTTCCAAAACTCAAAATTTCAATTCTGAAACAGTAATTCTTTGTTTAGATTTACTGAAAGAAACTCACTGCATTTCATTGATCTTGGCGACTTGGTATGTGACTACTAACGGTATGTTGCCCTTGTCCACGAGGAGTACACAAAGCAAAATATGGAATTCTTAAACAGACCAAGTCCTGTTCACAATGAGGCTGAAGTGTTCGACCAAAAACTGAAAACCTGTAAAACACTTTGGCACCGCATGCTCAAACTTGAAAAACTATCATTGTGGGGAGGTAGCCAAATTCTGTTTGTTGGGGATCAAAAACATGCATCGAAAAATCAAAGAATGGTTGCCATGTGGATAAGTTTTGAAACAGGAAACATCCGAGTGTTAGGATATTTTACGTATTATGGAACTTTACTGGAATTTTTCCATACCCAGATTCTTGTTGTTATGTTAGCAATCTTCTATCCTACTTTTGTTTGCTCGATACAGTGCGCCTCATAAAGATAGGACACCCTTTAAAAGACGCGATTTGGAAAACCTGACAAATTTATTAGACCTGTGTAAAAAACGAAGTTTCAGAAACAACAACTGATTCAGACCTCCGTGTTGCAACAGTGCAATTTATCAATGCTCTTTTTTGCGAATTCTTTAGGATTCGTTGATGTTTTGTAATTCGCAAAAGTATACTCCAATAGAAAAACATGTAAATGATAATAACTTGAAAAATTTATGAAACCGAAAAAAAATTAATGAGCAGTTCAAACCTTCATAATGTATCAAACAGTCCACAGTCCCACAAATTCAATGCTATTATCAAATCCACAACATAGTCGTATATAGGATAACTGAAACCCCCAGAGGTAGAGTTTCCTTCGCAGAACACAAAGAATGACCATTCATTATGGGGGTCCGGTAGTGGGAAGTGAGTGTAGGCCAAGTTTTGTCTGAACTTTGAATAATTGTTCAATATCAAAATGTAGAGCTCAAAGAAAGCTACAAATGGTATACAGTAAATGTAGTATTTTTTGGCAAAATCAGGTAAAAAGTTGGTTTTTTCGACTTAGTCCACTGTAAATAAGAAATTTGTAATCTACTAGTGTTTTATATCATTTTATAGATCTCATCATGACCTACTTTTTTTTATAATTTTTAGGCAGAAATTTCATTTTTAAGCTGATGAAAACTCACTCAAACTCATGTACTGCTCCTCCCAAACTGTCCAATATTCGTTGAATATAGCCGTCTTCAAGTGGTGTCGCTGATGAGATTAGGAACTTTTTCTCTTCCGTGGGCAACTTTTGACGAAAGTTCTGAACATTTTAGAGTAAGATTTTGGCGGGAATTTGATTTTTCTCACCTTCAAATAACCTATCAAGTTTTGAAAATCAAACTGGTGAACATTCAATTTCAAGACGTCGATTTGATGTAAGTTTTCTAGTCCGCAATTGATTTCTCCCCAGATTTTAAAGTGTTTCAAATTTTTCCATTTCGGGATTTCCACTATTGGGGGGACCTTCCTATTCTTCTTTTCATAGCAAGCAATTTGGACTGATTCCAAAAAATCGGGATGGAAAAATGAGAAAAATTCGCTGGTGTTCTTCACTGAACAATAGACTTTGAGATTTTCAACTTTCCACTTTTTCGATGGATCTACAGTAATCTTGGTCAGTTTCTTCATCAATTTCTTTAATTGCTTCTGAGCTAATCTCGAATTCCTATTGCAAATCACCATCTCTTCTACAGTAGTATCTCGATTTTTGAAAATTGCCTGAATCCTGCTTATAACTTCTTTGTGGCCAAGCTCATTTTCTCTCCAATTGAAAATATTGTCTTGAAATTTTTCTTGCTTTTCCAATACAAACTTAGGGGGTCTCCAAACTCTCCAGGTTCCGATTTTTGGCTCTTGAGAAATTTCCAGAGTTTTCAAATTCACTGAGATGTTGTCCACTGCAAACTTGTCAACTTTTGAGCACTGGCGGAGGGAATTTCTAAAAAACTGAATTTTTTTTAAATTCTAAGTAAAACTAAAAATACCTTGATTTGGGGTCCAAAAGTGCCGCTAAATCTATTCGAAAATAAATGGGAAGGTCTTTCCAAGAAGGTGGGCGACGAAAGGCAGGATTATTGGTCATTTCTGAAAACTATATTTGTGTGAAAAAGCTCTTTAGGCACAGTAATCGACGCAGAATTCAATTTCGCGCAGAAAAGTTTTTTGGAGCACAGTCGGAGAATGACTGGGCTTGGAGATAAGGTACCAAAGTTTCAGAAAGAAGGGCTAACCAAGAGAAAAAGTAAGCAAGAGAAAAAGTAGTAGTAATACACATGTGAGCATTTGCCTATTGCACTTCTTCTCTATTTCTGTCTGCGTCTCTCCATATTTTCCACTTTCTCTCCTTTTTGATGTTTCCTCACTATCTGCCTCCCTCTGCTCCTCAGTTTCTCTTCTGAACGAATTTCGTTTTTAGAGCTCTCCTTTCTCTATGAGCATCTCCTCTTCGTACTACTGGAGAAGAAAAGGGTATTGATGTGGAAAGTGCGCTCTAGGGATAATTATTGGATTATCTTGACGACTAATCAATGCTGTCAGAACTTCAAGGCTAATTATTTTTGAAAATTGAAACAGTGAAATATCTCAAGAAACTGACTAAACCCCGTTGTTTTTTTCTACAGACGCACAAACAGACATAAAGATCAGGCGGATAGATATCGAGGCATCCAATAAGCAATTCCATGAATTTGAAACAAAAATCATAAAGTTGTATTTTTGTACATGGCGTCATAGGCACTCTTCCAAATGAGTAATCAGCCCTACTAAGTTTTTACAGAAATGCAAACATCGATTCAAACATCGAATTCAAACATCGAGAACAGCAATTGGTTATTAAAATAGACAAAAATAGCAACTGTAATTTGTAACAGTAATCTTTCAATTCGAACGAAGATATGCTGGTTAAATACAATACGGAATGTTAACAAACAGGATACTTTTTGTGTCAATTATTGAAATGCGCTAAGCTCATCATTTTCTTAGTACCGTATTCGTTTGCATTCATGAGTCGAAACAGTGTTTTTTTTGAGAATAGTAGCGAGACATGCATCAATGTTTTGTAGTTTGCGTTAGTCTCAGATAGCTTCTGTAGATTCACGGTAAAAAAACAACTGCACTTGTCATCTGACAATATGTACAATTCCACTGAACTGGGTTTTATGAGAAAAAGTTGCGATTTATGATTACAGAACCGGTGATATCACTCCTACTCTCGAATGTAAAAAACATGAGTTGGATTTGAAACAGATAATTATCGAAACTTCGAATCAGTTTTATCAGACAGGGAGTCTTTCAATGACAACTCAACTCCCCATTGCTGTTAAAACTGACCATTTCATCGCTAAATCTGCATATTTCTAGAGCGCTTATTTCAACTTCTAGGTGGTTTTGAAAGAAGAAATAACTCGCAAAATTGTTAGAAAAGCTTCTGCTTCAATATTTTTTTAATTACAAGAACATGTTTGCACAAACCAGTAAGCTAGACGATTTTGAAAGGAGAGTGTTTTTAGATTGCTTTACAAGAAATTTCAACTTTCGAACCCGTCTAGAAGTCAAGATAATCGCTCTTGAACTATTTAGTATTAGTACTGTACAGGCCTATATGTATGGCAGGCTGATTCTGAAACTTGGAGTGGTGTCTAGATGGGCCGTCCTCCATATACGTGCCAAATTTCATAAAATTCTGAATTTATAAGATGTTATTTACAAGATGTTTACGTTCCCGGACCAGTATACTTAACAATTTTTTCAATCTCATCACAACATGTGTTTACTGTGAAACAGACATAATCTTCTGAGGGCATTTGGCTAAAATCGTTCTAAAAACACGTTCATGAACACAATATAATCGTCTTACTATTCCTGCCAACAGAAGGTCAACATAGGTAAAAGTCACTGTTTCAAGTATTCAAAGAACAGAAAATTGAAAATATTTGATAGTGATTCTTCTGAGGCTCCTTCATCAGCAAGAATTTTATATCCCCGTCGTAGACCTACAGTACACAAAGTGTCACTGCTCCAAGCAGACATGTTGAGCTTCGAGTGCTGCCCTTTTTTGCTGTGAATTGAGGCACATGATGTACAAACATATTTCATTGAAAACTAACTAAAAAAGGATGACCGCTATCCTTTCAACAAATACAAGGTTCTTGCTGGTATTGCTCGTAGTGCATTGAATGTTCCAGCTCCGGTGGTTTGTGTCCTTTTCCACTTTCTCAATAAAAATTTGACTGTTTCATAAAATTTACAGGCAGTCGGTGACAATGAACTTGTCAGTTTTCTGGCTTTTTCCGGAGAATTGAAACCGAAGAAACGTCCGAATTGGATAGAAATTTGTGTAAGCGGTTTGGGGATGAGGGAAATGATTGAAGAGAAGATATTGCAACAGAGAAATAATACTAAAGTTTCCCTTTGTACTGAAAATAAAGTTTTTCGTTGGGAAGTGATGTACAAACTTTGAAACCGACAAAAATGTCGTTTCTTCCATTGCTAGTAACGCAATTTCTGTGATTGAAACTATCTATTAATTGATCTTCAAGTTGTGAATAAAATTTAGTTCAGATCTTCTGAAACACAGAAAAAAGTAAAAAATCTGTATTCTATAAAAAGTTTTGTTCCAATAAATCTTATTACAATTATATATTCTATTATGGAAGAGGAAAACTTGATAACTAGAACATTGTCACATATTGAAGAATTCATGGTAAATCCACACATTGTCTTATTGGATAATAGTTTATCTGGCGTTTCATAACCACAAAAAAAGAGAGATTCAATAGAGAATGACCAATAATGCTGAATAATATAAATCTATTAAGAAAATTGTTTAAAAGTATCTATTAATCTTTCTCCAGTAATACTGTTTTTATTAAAAATAAACTGGAACATAATTTTTTTTTGATTTTGATTTCGAACTCTCTACATGATTTCTGACTCCCTCTTCCGACTGAACCTCCGTAACTCTGGATGTCTGTGGATTTTTCGTGATGTGAGATTTGGAAGTTAGAAAGGAATGCTTGTGGAATATGAAAATCTAGAAAAATATTTTGCCAAAATATTGATTAAAAAACCAGAAACAAAAAATCAACAAATCATCCAAAAACACACACACTGTCACACAGTAACCTGTTCCCATAGAAAGAAAAATCAACGTTATTGGTTTTCTGAGAAGAAATATGGACTCTTAACAGATGACGCCACATGATTAGAATATTCAACAAACAAAACAGGTCAGGAAATGATCACTGTTACAGATAAAGTGTTTCAGAATACAATAAAAGTTCGAAACAGTGAAATTTGTGTAAAAAAGTAGAGTGTTTCAAATCTCCAAAATTTTACTGTTACAGGACTAATGTAATTATTTAATTGCAATAAGTTTGATCAGTTTTCCATCGAGAAAATTTTGTCCAATCATAATCATATGATAACATAATTCTATAAGAAAACTTCTTGATTCTGAAAACTAACTGTTTCAAATCCTAGCTTTTTTTCAAATCACAGCCATGTCAGAACTAAATGATCCGTGGTACTCTATAACCCCTCTAACTGAACAAATTATGCTTCAGACCCAATATTTCGAAAAATCAAGCAACCATAAATTGCGTGAAAACAGAAATGAACTCGTCTAAAAAAAAAGTACTGTTTCATTTTTGGAAGATAACTTTCATGCTTTCAGAAGTCTTCGGTATCCATTGGACTCGAACGTATTCAATTGTTTGAATCAAAAAATCTTACAAATATGCACATTTATTCATTACAACATGTCAAAAACAGAAAATTACAAAAATTCAACCTTGTCCACGAGGACTGCAAAAAATTATCCAAACTTCACAATTCGGATCGCCTCTTCCAATTCCTCAATTTTCGTCGATTTTTCCTCCTTGATCCAATTTAGCTCAAATTTAGCCATCTCCAAATTTCTGCTTATTTTTGAGCATTTCATTTCCAGCTTCTTTGCTCTTTCTTCAGCATCATAAAGTCTCGGACTCAATTTTTTATCATTAGTTTCAATATCCGTATGTTCAGAGTCTACAGTATCCAGAAGTCGATCTCGGAGTTTCGAAATATGAATTTCCGAACTTTTAATTTTCTCCTTATTCTTTTGGTTATCAGATTTGTGATTTTCTAAGGAATATTTGGTTTCTAAGGATTTCAAATAGGAATAGCTGAACTCCAAATTTTCAGAATTTTCAAGATTTTTTGGGTCTTCTACCTCCATTTTCCGGTATAATTGCTTGGTTTCTGTGAGCAATTGATCTTGGACTCTTCTCATTCTTGCCTCAGTTTCTCGTTTTCATTTTCCAGCTCCACAAATCTCATCTTGGCGTATCTGGGTTTCGAGGAGTACTCAATTTTGATAACCAGATTTTTCTCATCGAAAAATGTGTCGAAATCAGATAATATCTCTCGGAGATGATGAATTTCTTTGGTATTTTCGTCAAATTCCTTATTGAGGAATTCGTTGGTTTCACTGAGAAATTCGTTTTGATATTGAAGATTTCTTATGGTTTCTTGGAGATTGGCGATTTGGATTCTGGAAAAAAGATACATTGTTTGAGTTTATGCAGGGCTGGTGCATGTTTATTATGAGCTTTGATAGATTAAACTGGAAAAACTTTCATTATTAAATTATGAATTCACTCTTTCTATTCAAAATGAACTGAAACGGGAAATTGTTTTCGATCGGGGAATGAAACGAGGGACTGCACTTTTTAAATAATTACTATAATTTCATACAATTCACGAGGTGGGCTTGCTGGAAACTTAATGCTTTTATGGTCATAGTAGTTATTATTCCTTTTGACAAAAAAACTGTTAGAATTGTTTTAGAAAAATATTAGCACAATAATTTCGAGACTAAAGAGGGAAACAATAGTTTTTAGTCAAAAATCTTTAAAAAAGTTCAGATATCTGTACATCACTAATATATTCAAAACTGCCCATTCAACTTTAAGTTGATTTTTTTGTAACCTCACGGTAGATGAACTTGAAAGAATACAGAAACGAAAAAAACCACGGAATCAGATTTATAAATTCACCTTTTCAAAACAGTTCCAATTGAAACGGGAAATTCCATAATTGGTTTTAGATAATTAGGCATTCAATAATTCCGCATCAGATTGAGCTTTTTTGAGTTAAAATTTGAAAGAGTTCTGCAAAAAGTTACGGTGCTTACTGTAATCTTAAGGATATTTTGTGAAAGTTCTGTATTGAAGCGTCACTAGATTTTTGAGAGATTGTATCCTGGATTTACTGTTTCGAAGTGAACTAATTTGCTAACAAAACATTGATTGTCAATGCTGCGGTAGAAAACTTCGTACCGTGACTAAAAACCGAAAACTAGTAGAGTAATCATCTCATTCCATTCAAAGACTACTAAATGTCAATATAGATTAGGGCCTTACTGTAGATTAACTAAGTGTTTCCAACTTTCTATAGTTGTCAAGTTTATACAGTAATTATTCGGATTGTTCAAGGAATTTAGAGAATTGCGAATTTGCAATTGGAACTTGCAAGGATAATTGGAAAAAGTAACAATTTCTCAAACAAATACACGCCGTTTCAGAAGTAGTTTGACTGAATTATCGAGTTTTCGACTAGATTGGGAATGAACAGTTATGAGAAAAATTCGAGAAGTTCATGAAAATTTACAAGTGTAGTCTAGATGATTGAGAATTTTCCGTCTTTTTGTCTACTGCTCTTTTCTAAAACTGTTTCAGTAACATGTGAAATAAAACAGTAAGTTTTTGCCTAGATACAGCTCACGGATTGACAAGTTTCAGTGTTTCTCAACAAGCCTCCACTGTAGACTTATGAGCTACGAACTCACTTCTGTTCTTCAATAATCTGCTTGTTACATGATGTTTCTGCTTCTGAAGAAAGTACATTCAATGCCTTCTGATTCTCAATTCTCTTTGATTCCTCCAAATTCTGGGTGGTTATCGGTTCCTTGGAAGACATGTCGCTATGCTGTACGATTTTGAGGTTTGAAATCGGGAAATTTGAAGGGAAATACTTAAGAATAGGAGGCTCTAGAAAGAAAGACTCAGAATAGATCAAAGAAACAATACGAAATTGAGTATTCGATTTCGTGTTGAAAATAATTAAAAGTTTGGAAACGCAAACATTTTGCTAAAAATTCTCTGAAAATCAAAGGCAAGGCGAACATAACCAATAATCGATTTACCACAGAAAAAGACATACATGCATAGTCAGACAGTGGATTTTACCGTAGTGACCAGCTAAATAAACGTAATGGAATTTTTGGGAACAAAGACCGACCCTATTCAGATGACGTCACCATATCTAGAGAGAGGAACACAAAACAGTGTGAACAGAAGTGTACAGAATGGTAGTAACGGTAACGGCTATGATGGCTGACTGCGCCGTGGAAATTTCCAAATCTTGACACTAAATTTGATTTTATGAGCTCCGAGAGTCATTCAAATATCAATCTGATATCAATAACTTGCTTTCAATGTTCCCAATGAGAAGAAAAAGTGATAAATATTTTGGTTATGTTTTTACAGTCATATTTCGAAACATTTCACAAGAAATGAAAAACAGACTCGTGCTGAAAATATTCCCTTTTGTTTGAAACAGCAAAAATTTGAATACCTCTTGCGGCATGAAAAATATCGAAGCCAGAGTAAGAAAGATTTTCTGAATGATTCTAAATCAAAATAAATTAACCTCGGCATTCTCTTCGGAGTGGGATGATGAATTTGCAGAAGGAAGACGCTTGAGAGCAGTACCCAAAAAAATTTCTCTAAAAAAAATTTTCTGGAAACCGTAAAAAATTCTTGAAACATTTGCCCTGTTCATTAAGTTTCAAATTCTAGAGTTCCTTATCAATTGAAAATAGAGTAAACTAGAGAAAACCCAGGAAGAAATAAGTCAGCATTCCACTGGCAAATCCTCTCTCTGACACAATACACAGTCCATTATACGTACTTCACCCCGGACACGCCGAGATCCCGGTGGTCCCATTTCATCGTATCTCCAGTTGTAACGATTTCAAAAAATGCGATAAAATTGAGAATACTCATACAGTGATCCCCTCACTTTGGTCCGGTAAGGCGAATGGTGTAGGGAGGATAAGTCCAGTACGGAGGGTTGAAACATTGGCATGCTACTGCAGTTTGTTCGGGAGCCATAATTCCTCGTAGACCTGAGTGGCAGCCTTGAATTTCGAACTTTTGAGGTCCTGAAAAGGAAAAAAAAGCTTACCGAAATTCGAAAATGGATACTTGATGCCGATTAAAGTTATCTGGCATTGCAAAAGAAACGGCTTAACATTAAGTTAGATTTGCCAAACGTACACGGACATTATTGACTGTGAATTTGCATGCTAAAAAAATTGTGGAAAACTTGGAACTGTAATAATTTTGCGAAATTTGATAAAAACAGAAACAACAAGAAATCATAATTAATAATCGATATACATCCCAAGAATATACATAGTTACACAGTCGTTAGGTTGTCATGGAAGTCAGCCCAAGCACTTGTGGAAATCTACAAATCTTGACAATAAATTTGATTATCAAATACTAATCAAACACCAATACTTTTCACAATTTTCACAAAAAACAAAAACAGTAATTTTTTCAACAAAAAAATGTTTGTATACAGTATTAGCAGCTCAAGAAAATTAACTCAAAAAATTAATGTCTAGATAACGGAATGAGTGATTTGTGTATTTTTGGAAAACTTTGGTGGTTGATCCGTTATTGATCAATTGTTAAAATAATTTTCTCTACAGCAATAAAAGCAAACCCATGTTCCACTGTACGCACCGGTCATCAAATTTTTACAGCCCCAATAAATGACGTGTTTCTTCAAAGTCGGGATACTAAATGAACATTTTCGATTTTTTACTGTTTCAAAAATTTTACATCTCTCGACCATCTTCAATATCATCACTACTTCCAGTGACTTGGCTGTTTTCGGTTTGTAAGTTTCAAGAACCTCCAATGAATAGCTATGAATCTCGTTATGAATCGTTCAATGGGAAACTGTTCAGTTTATCACTGTTTCTGTGAACAGTTCAATAAAAGTAGCATATCTATCGTTTGATACTCGTGATTTTTGTTGCGATTTTTATACTCCAATTCCGATTGCTCTCAAGATTTTTTTTCTATTTCACAAATTCCACGTGTGGATTTCTATTTTTGCTATTATGTTATGCCGCCACTTTTACGATTTTCCTCCTAATGCAAATTTTCATTTTTCGAAGAATGATCAATTACGAATTTTTGTTTTATTCAAATTTCCAAAACTCACTGTTTCATTGTTTGAGTTTATCCCCACAACGTATCATTAATGCGATGTCCTTGTTCTATTTGCATTCGGATGACGTGGTGTTTGTCAGTTGATTTATCGCAATTCAAGAAAATTTACATGAAGATTACTGTTTCCATTTTCTTTGATCCGAGACGTACCAAACAAGTGCAAGTTGTCGCGCCTCCGGCGCTTCAATCAGGACTGAGTTCGTGGCTTCGCTACTTTTTCCTATCTTATCGCGGCTTTCTCGCTGTTCATTTCTGAAAGGTTACTGAAAAGTTTCATAACGTGAATCTTTTTCAGAAAACGAAGACAGACAGAAAAATAAATAAACACGATGACAAACCCCAATTCCTTTATTTATTTAAGAATGATATGGTAATTTAAAATCTCACAATTGTTCTAGAAAAAGGTGTATCCTCTCTGGCAACCTTTGAGAACACAATCGTCTTATTTCTCGGTACTCCATTTTTGTCTTCAGAATCCCTAGTATCCAGCAAAATATGCATATAGTAATTCGTAGATCCAATTCGGAAATACCAGATTTTTCGGACTCCATTCCAATTCTTATAAGGTTGTCCAATAAGAGAATGTAAATTGTCATCGATGGTGGAGTTTCGGTACGAGAACTTGTATTTTCGGAAGTTGGGAAAGATAAGAAGAAGCTGAAATCAGGCTCAACTGTGTCAAAAATGTAGAAAAAACTCACATTTTTCAAAAATAAGACATCTTCCGAAGAAATAGTTTACAAGCAAATATCCAATGTGACAAAGTGGTTAATGCTGATTTTTTGAATAGGGGTAGAGACGGGTATGGTATTCAAAATGAGCTCCTTGGCGCTTTTCCAATGTTTTGAAATTTGATCGACTTCAAAGTTCCACTCATACGCCCGATATATCCTTTTAAAATTTGGATCGAAAATTTCAAGCGTCTCCGATTGGGCAAATGGTAAAATTTTCATGATCTCATCTGGGTTGACACTTCCAATGCTAAGTTTTCCCACTGTTAACGTTGTCGTTGTCTTTATAAAACCTTGCCAGCTCTCCGTAAACCTATTTATCATCGATTGTGCTGCCAACACGTCCTTGTCCCACTCCAAATAATGAAATTCCAGTCTAAGCTCCTCCAATCGCGTCTTCTGATGCTTCAAGTGTTCATGAAAATTGTTGGCAACCGTACACACAAAATCTGGTTTTCCTTTTATGCATTGATGCGTAATCGTTTTATTTTCTACGTTGGTAAGAGTGACATCAGCCTGAATCGTGGATGCACCATATATTCCTATAATGTATTGAGAGATGTGAGGATCTAGCTTGATGAGATCCACGCAGTTTCGGATGCCGGAGCAGGTTCCCCGAAGGCGTTGACTGAAAGCATTGAAAGTTTGTTTACCTATGGTACTTTCAGAAGCATTGTTTCTCACATATCGAAAAAGTTCATGCTCCTGGTAACGAGTTCCATAATATCTCGGTTTTCTGGAAGTTGCCACCACGAACGGCACGTCTCGTAGTCGAGCCTCTAAAAAAACTAGTTGAACAGACGCCCGCAACAAACGTACCCGGGAAACTCTAACCGCGTGTTGGCATGCAACTTTTATTCGAATGAACATCTTACTCTGCTCTGTGATATTTGGAAACAGAACACATTTTTACATATTTTTAGACTATATAAATTTTTGGTAGGATTCCTCCTTTAATCATATTGACTATAAACGCCCAAAATTTTGGGAACGGCAAATTAATATAATGTCTTCTGGAGTCGGTTCATGAGGTTTAATTATTTCAAAAATCGCAAATCAACATCTCCGCTCTTACTCCGCTCTATAATAACGAAACCGGAGATTTTCAAGGATTGCTCTTACTGCTGGCGGTAGATATGTAGAACTGGGCGCCACGCATTTCCAGACAAATAATAAATGGAATACCGTAAAAACTATAATAAAGCGACATCCAGAATTTCAACGTTGAGAAGTCCGAATGGAAAAAGTTTTGATAAATTTGTCTCCAATTTGGCAACATACTATACAAACAACTTTTCAACTACAAGAAACATAAAGTTTCCCAACTTGAAGTTCATAGGTTTTCTCAAGATTGAGCTTAGAAAACAGCTGGTTGGGTGTCGCTCTATTACAGTTTTGACGGCATTTGAGTTTACAATTGAAGCCTACCTTAGTTTCCGAATCAAAGTTAGTTTCTTCATTATCCCCATATTCCTGATTCGAACATGGCCATTTTTCCGGAATAGTTCTAATGAAATAATGATCAAAATCCTCTCGTATTTCGAAACAGTAAGCAACCGCAGGATCGATAACAACATCCTCATCTCTGTTTTTGTAGTACACATAAAAATAATGAAATGTTGAAGCACACTTGAGCGTCTGTAGCGTTACATGAATTTAAAGCAAACAGACGAGAACTAACACTTCTTAGAGTTTTCCAATTTCCGAAAGTCAAGTTTTGAAGCGTTACTTCTACTTTCAAACGGTATCCTTTGTTCCAATCCTTCAGGCTCACAATCTCACTAATATCAACATTTGGGCCGGAAAATTGAAGATATATATAAATCAAAACTTTGGGATCCAAGCTTTTAATAATTCTAACTGCTTGCCCAGGGTCATTAGTATCCATAGAGATTCCTATAATCTTGGGAGGGCTTCTCTCAGATTTCAACAAACTTTCGAAAAATTGAAATAGTCGATTCCGGATGACTTCTACTCTTTGGAAATTGATTTCTTCCTCAGAATCATTTTGCCTCTCATACCGAAGTCTTAAATCCATCAACGTTTTCGCTTGATTTTTGATGAACAACTCAAAGTCCTCACAGAAAACATCCAAGAAATTTCGACTAACCATCATCTCGTTTCTTTGATATTTTACTTCTGTGTCACCTGCCATATCCGTGTATACAATATTTGAAAATCCACCGATGTCAGCAGTAATGCATTTCGTAGTGTACTCGAAGTGAAGTTTTTCGAAACCACTTTTCTGGTATGGAGTTAGCCATTGGTATGCGTTACCAGCCATAGTTGGAAAAATAAGAGAAGGATGATAGAGTGTTGATTGCCGATGAAATTTTTTAAACACTAGCAATTGAAGACATGAAGTGATTTTTACCCGTAAACAACACTTTATCATTAAGAGTTTTAGAGTGTACAAGAGGAAGAGAGACGCAGAGAAACTGCTAAGCAAACAACCCGCAGTTCATATGTATTGCGAACGTAACACATAGCAAAATAATTTGCGCTTTATATGGTATTGTGAAATAGGGAAATAGGCAAAATTTCCCTGTGTAATATGTCTAGGTTAAATGTCTTTAGATCTTGATTAGATAATACGTTCAGACTATGCAAACGTGGAAGAACTTAGACTGAACCTTCTGACGACACCAAACCTTGCGATTGGATTATTGTATAACACTGATCGTCATAGTTGAAAGTTCAGACGAATTTTTAATGTTTCTCAAAATTCAGGTGGGCTTCGAAATTCGATAAAATTGACACATGAAGCAAGTGAGAATAAGAAGGAGAAGAGGATATTGAGAGGATCTAATGAGAATTTGGAGAAGGCGGTGCAGTTGTTGAAGCAGGGGTAATTCACATGAATTTTTTGAATTCTGTGTGCCTCTCGTGGACAAGATAACGTGTAAATTTTTCTTTTTTTTCTCTAATTTTTGCCTGCTCATTTTGTACACTTCGTCCCAACTTATTCCCTGTTTTAAAATATTCTCATCTTTTTGGATTTTTTTTTCTGAACGTCGATTGCACATCTCTATACTGATAAATTTTGATGAATTATCAGGTTTTCTTTTTTGCAAGATCCTAAGGTTCGCTGTTTCAAACTTTCTTGACAATTTTTCAACATCGACTTCTGTGATGGACGCTTCCCGTGAAAATTTATTTAGTTCACATAAAATGTTCATTATAAAAGTACCCTTCAGAATGTCGTGGGTCTCCTGCATTTCGTTTTCCGTTTTTCTTAAACTCCTGCATTTCGTTTTCCGCTACGTTTTACCATTTTCCCTTTTTCTAATAATTTGCTAGAAATTTTGTTCCGAAAAGAAACGCTCGCACTGTTCTGAGTTCAAGCATAGCTCAAATGTTCTCTGTTCCATTTGAAAGCTATTCAAATATCAAATATCAACATTCTCAATGTGTATTCCATATCTCTTCGATTTGGGAACAATCTTTTTTCAACATTATTAACACCATTTCTACTGTTTCAACTGAAACAGATTCCCATTCAGCAACTGCTCCTTGGATCAGATTATTGATAATTAAGTACAAATTCCAGACCTCCAGACAGCCCAAATGAAAATTGACTGTTTCACATTTCTCTGTAAAAATTTTGGCCATGAGCAGTGATGATTTATTGCATTTCAGTTCGGACTCAAAAGTTTTCTTTCCAATTTCCCAAATTTCTGTTTGCTAGCTTCATCTGTTTCACTATCTAATTTTTTTGCTGTTTCTAGAATATGAAACTAGGTCCATGTTCATCTACTTATGATATTATGAACGTAATATTTCATGATTCGTATCGATGACCTCAGAAAAACACCTGCTCAATGTCTTGGAATCTCGTTTTCAACAAAAAATATGAAAAATGGAGCGAAAATGAACTTGTCAATTTTAACTGTTTCCGTGAGAAGTAATAATTGTCAATATGTTTTTGAGTTTGATGATTCTTCCGATCTGATTTCTATCATTTCAGTTTGGCATTGGTAATTCATTATTATGTCGTTTCTCCGTATGTCAGTTTTTCGATTTTTTCCATAAGTTCACCAAATACTTTTTTACTGTTTCCAGATAAGTTAAATTTTTGTGTGTAATTTCCTTACACTAGTGAATATCGTTTATCGATTTTGCAATTTGATTCTAGTATATCTCACTGTTCACTTTCACATTCTTCCAAAAAAAAAAAAAGAAGTTCAAAATTCAGTTTCAAAACGTCTTCAGGCTAAATCTTGGAGCCAAGTCTAAGTTGCATTCAACAAATTTCCAATATTTCGCGAACTCTTCTGAAACACTTTGCAAAATTTAGAATACTTTTATTGACCTAAGAAACAGTAAATAGAAAAACCCAGAAAATATATGAGCATTTCAATTCCCACTCCTCCGTTCCCAACCACACACAATCCATTATCCGTACTTCCTCCAGGACACGCCGATCCGGGTGGTCCCATTTCATAGTCGTGCCAGTTGTAATGACCTCTGAAAATAAAATAAAATACAGAATACCAATACAGTAATCTCCTCACTTTGGTCCGGTAATACAAATGCCGTATGGATAAAAATAGTGGCACGAAGAATCAAACTCTCGGCACGCTACTCCAGTTTGCTCGGGACCCACAATCCCTCCGTAGACTTGAGTGGTGGCCTAGAAAAACAGGAAATTGAGGTCTTGCGAAAAAGTGAAAAAGTCACTTACAAATAATTTATTTTTGTCATATTCCACTCTTTTCACTTCTTTTTGATCGGGGATACGAGTCACTATTGTATCCACGTATCCCATGCCATTATGACAGTTGAACCCATCGGCTATTTTTTGCAGCCGCTCATCCCATTTCAACTCGTTCATTTTGGCGATTCCGAACTTGTGTGCCGTATCACTTCGAATTTGATTCGTGAAGTTTTCAGCCGCAATTTTCGCTTCTTCTGATGTTTCGCGTTTCACGGAGGTGGATTTGTTGATTTCAACTGAAAATGAATAACATCTCCATTTGATCGAATTCTGATAACTTACCATGAAGGAATAGAAGAATCACGAGACTCATGTAAAATTGCATTCTTAGGTTTGCTCAATACGAAATAGATTTTTGGTTTCGGAAATCTTGAAAATTATCAGATCTTATCTTTTCAGATCTTATCTTTGTCTCGTCAATAATGACGCAACCCTGAGCCTCTCATTTTTCGAAGAGTACAGTGAACTTCCATTAATTTGTTATCGAAAATTTAGGAATCCATGGATTGAACTATCACTCCTGTACCCTTAAAATTACTGTACTTTGAAACAGTAACACTTTGAGTTAGTATTGTCACTAATAGTAAGTCTAGGCTAACTATTTCTAACCATTTTGACACTGCAACACTGACAAAAAAAGGAAATTATCTTTTGAAAACTGTACAGATGGAATGAAAAACATGCGGTAAAAAAAATTATTGTGCGACATTTGAGTTACAGATTAATCCAAAGTTTAACGAACCTCTTGATAAATCAGTTCAACATTATGAATATGTTGTGTAACAGGAATAAATTGCATATTTAGATTTCATGCTTCATAATGAAAAAACATAGACGCAGAGGCCCTAACAAGCAAACAACTCAGAGTTTTCATGATAAGAAAGGAAATCGTAACACATAAAAAAATATGCGTTGTATTTTAAAATTGGGAAACCTGTAATTCAAACGTAAAAAATTGGCACAACTACTGATTTATGAAAATAAAGTAGGCTTAAGTAACAAGGTGAAACCGAAATCATCATGTAAGATAACATCTTAGAAAATCAGAGTACTGTGGTATGTGTTGTGAACACAAACAATTTTTTAAAGGTGGAGGGAGAGCACTTTTTCGGGGAAAGTTTCGGGTGATTTTAATGCATTTTTGCGTCGAGTGACAGTGTTTATTTACTGCGGGCTTGCATCATATCTAAAGCCAAGGCACCTTTTGAGCTGGTTTTGTCAGAAAGAAGCAAAAATAGACCTATCAGATTAGCTTAATATACCGGTTTCAGCACAATTAAAAATTTGCTGTCCCGCCACCTTTAAGTAACAATTCCCAAATATGGGATATTATTACCTTGTGCTGTAAATGTTTTAGAGAATCATTGGTATGAGTAGATGATTCAAAAATCAACTGTTTTTTGAAACGGAATCATTTAGTGAACAAGACCTCTGAGAATTATAAAACATGATGCACCAGCAATATTATCAGAAGTATAGCAAATAATTTTCAAAACTAAACAATAAAAGCGGATTGATAATACAAAAAATTATATTAGAAAAACGGAGTGTCCTCCTTAGCCACCTTTGTGAAAATGATAGTCTTGTTCCACTTTGGCATCCCATATTCGTCTTCCAAATCTCTGGTATCCAGAACAATGTGCATATAATTATTTGCGTTGCCCAATCGAAAGTACCATATTTTTCTAGCATCATCGAAATTTCTATATGGCTCTCCAATCAGAGCATGAAGATTGTCACCAATGGAATTGGTAAAGAAGGAGATCTTGTACCTTTGAAAATTTGGAGAGGTGAGGAGCTTCTGGAATCAGCCGTACGTTCATATTTTTTATTTTCTGCCCAGAAACTCACATTTTTCAAATATAGTATATCTTCAGAGGTAATATTACTCAGGTTTAAATCCAATTTGGAGAAATGCTCAAAGTTGTATCCTTGAATCTCATGAGAAACAAATACGGTGTTCATAATCAGTTCCTTGGCGTTTCCCCAATGCTTTGCAAGTCGAGGTACGGCCCAACTCAATATACGATCGTCATCGTAAGGGCGCGGATCAAAAATTTCAAGCTTTTCCATGTCGAGGAGCAGCAAAATTGGTCCCATCTCTTCTCGATATTCTTCGCTTCCAATGCTTAGCTTGTTGACTTTCAATGATTTCATTGTCTTCAGAAAACCATGCATATGCTTCAGAAACTCATCAATCAGGTCCATTGTCTCATATCCGTTTGTGGTAAAATCACGATAAATAAATTCTAATCGGAGCTCTTCTAGACAAGTCTTCTGATGCCTCAAATTTATATGAAAGTCGTTGGCAAACGTCCACGCCAGCATTCTATTTTCTTCAAATCGCTGTACCTGACATCTAGTTTCTTCAGGCCCCAAGTAAATTTTCTCCGTCATCGAAAAATTCTTTTCCATTTCTATAACGTACTTAGTGATGTGAGGATCTGGCTGAATAAGATCCATACACGCTCGAATGCCAGAACTTGTCTTTCGAAGGCTTTGACTGGAAAAGGGAGAAGTTTAAGGGTTTTCCGAAATCTTTCTCACATATCGAAAAAGTTCAAACTCTTGACTACAATCTCCATAATGTCACGACACTCGAGATGTTTGTACCATGAGCGGCAAGTGGGATATTGCAGCATCTGGAATTGTTGGAAATTTGCTCCAGGTTTTTTCTATGGTCAACTTACATCCTCGTCCGGGTGTACAGTTAGGCAAAAATAGCGAAGACCTGGTAGAGGATTATCATGAAGAGTTCCATTGTCTCCCTGAATATGTATGTCGATTAATTATTAAACCAGAGCACATTTCTTAGATGCCATTACTCCATTTTCTGCGCTCAGATCCGTCATACGGCCTTGCCGACTAAGAATATATTACTCGTCAATAAAGTTATATAGTTTTTAAAAACGGTTTAGCCGCAACAAGTAAAATTTGTACCTCTTGCTCTGGATCCGAATCCGAGTAATCCCTTAGAAAGTACGTTCTTGGCAACACTGGCTCACTGTCGAAATTCTTGTACTTGCGAAGTTCAATATAGTTGCGACCTGAATTTTCATAAACTTCGAAATATTCTTCGTACGCCGGCTCAATGACACAGTTTTCATCTCGAGTGTTGTAATGGACAATGAAGGTTCGAAATGTTGACGTGTAGTCTAGCATCTGAATAATTATAATAAGATGTAGTGACACACTGATATCAACTTACATTTTGTATAGTATCTCGGTTCTCAGTTGTCAATTTTCCCAAACGAACTTCCATTTCTAACCGCGTTCCTTGATTCCAGTTTCTCAATTGAAGGATCTCATCGATATCGATACTTTGATTTTCTTGACGTGAAAAATTGAGATCAATGGAAGTCAAAACTGTTGGATTCAAACAGCGAATAATTCGAAGAGCCTGGTCAACACTGTCAGTATCCAAACAGAGACTTTCCACTCTCGGAGGTACGGCTTCGGAATTCAACAAGCTCTCGAAATATCCAAATAATCTCTGTTTAACGGGTTCCGTTTTTCCGGTATTATAGATTTCATCGGGCTCCGAAGGCGCGTAACAAAGCGAAAGGGCATACAACGGGCTTGCACGACTCTTGATGATCAACTCCATATCTTCACAGAATACACGCAGAAAATTTTGAGGAACCATCTCCACCTTTTCATCAAGTTTCACCTCTGTCTCGCCTGCTAGATCTGTGTACGATACGTCAGCAATTTCCCAGACATTTGTCATATATACACTTGTATACTTTGCAGTGTACCCAAACTTTATAGTTTTGGCTCGGCTGGATTGCGATGGAGCTAACCAGTGAAATGCAATCCCGGGCATTCTGAAATTTTTCCTGTTCATTAAAATAAAAATCAGGGAAGGCATATTAAAACACGGAGAAATGTGAAAATGTGTGAATATCGAAAGAATTAGCCAGTTTTTTTAACACTCCCACAAGAGTATTAGTGTTATCAACTACGTATTTTAGAAGAAGATGGGAAGGAATAAAAGATGTTGTACAAAAAGGCATTCCGCTTTCTGACATGTTATCTTGCATGATGATTCCGGTATGATTTTCCTGACTCAAAAATTATTTGTTTTCGAATATCCAGTAGTCGTCTCATTTGCTACGTTCGAATTCCACTTTCCTTTTTTCAATGTATCATGTACATTGTAAATTATTTTGTTAAACGCTACGTTTTCAATTCTTATCATTTGAATTGCGGGTTGTTTGCTTGGCAGTTTCTCTCCGTCTCTGTTCCCCTCGTACACTCTGAAATTGTTAGTGATAAGAAGTTGTTTACGGGTAACAGGGTCTTCAATTGCGAATATTTTTGAAAGTTTTTTCCTCAACAATCAACACTAGCACCCTCCTTCCATATTTCTAATTATGGCTGGGTACGCTTACCAATGGCTAACTACCTGGCAGAAAAGCGATTACATCCGTCTGCGTTTCGACTACACTACAAAATACATTAATGCTCACATTAGTGGATACGACTGCACGAGTATCGTCTACACGGATATGGCTGGAAATACAGAAGTGAAGCTAAAATATGGAGGACAAGAAGTTATGGTTAGTCGAAACTTCCTGGATGTTTTCTGTGAGGACTTGGAGTTGTTCTTCAAAAATCGAGAGAATACATTAACTGCTTTGGAACTTCGATATGAGCGGCAATATGATTCTGAGGAAGATATCAACTTTCAAAGAGTAGAAGTTATCGAAAATCAGTTATTTCGATTTTTCGAAAATTTGCTGAAATCGGAGGCAAGCCCTCCGAAAGTTGAACAGATCTACATGGATACTAACGATTTCGGCCAAGCACTAAGAATCATTAGAAGCTTGAACCCCAAAGTTTTGACTTTAATTTCTCTCGAGTTTACCGGCCCAAATATCGACATTAATGAGGTTTTGAGTCTGAAGGAATGGAATAGAGGACACCGTCTGAATGTACAAATTCGGTTGGAAAAGTTGACTTCGGAAAATTGGAATACTCTAGGAAATGTAAGTTTCATGTCGGTGTTTTTTCGTTTTTTACATTTTTGTAATTTTTAGTTGCTACAGTTCACTTCAACGTTTGCTTATTTTAGTGTTAGCTACAAAACTAGAGATGAGGATGTTGTTATCGATCCTACGGTAGCTGGCTATTTTGAGATAAGAGAGGATCCTGAGGAGAGTTATATTAAAATTAATCCGAACAAATGGCCATGTTCGGATCAGGAAGAAAAAGTGTTCGAAGATTTAGAAAACATTCGGCAAAAAATTGAGCATTTTTTCTATGCAGACGGAGACCGGGATCATGTTGACGATGATAATGAGGTTAGTTTTCTCACTGTTTCTGAAAATTTTCATCTGATTTCAGGAAAATTATGAAGAACTGCATGATGGCCATTCTCCAGATATCAGTTATGCAAGATACAGGTCCGACTCTGATTCGGAAACTGAAGTAAGCTTTAACTGTCGTTTCAAAATTTGAAGGAAATCTGTACTTGAAATAATATCCGTGCAGTGACTTTTTCAGATGCTCGACTATCCGACGTGCCGCACGTGGTGGCAACTCCTCGAAAATCGAGACATCATGGAACTTATTATTCGGGATATGGACTTTTTTGATATGTAAGAGAAAATAATTTTGAAATGTACCTTACAAGAAGTTCCTTTCAAAAGCATATTGAATCTTGCTGAAAATACTTTCGAACAACTCGCCCAAAAAGACCTCTTTTTCAGTCAACGTCTTCGGAAAACTTGCTCCGGCATCCGAAACTGCGTGGATCTCATCAAACCAGACCCTCATATCTCCCAATACATCATAAGAATTATTGGTGCATCCATGATTCATGCAGAAATCACTCTAGCCAACGGAGAAAATAGAACAATCACACACCAGTGTATTAAGGATGAACCAGATTTTGTGTGTACGGTTGCCAAAAATTTCTCTGTGCATTTGAGGGATCAGAAGACTTGTCTAGAAGAGCTCAGATTGGAATTTTATTATTTGGAGTGGAATGAAGACATGTTGGCAGCAAAATCGATTATAAATTGGTTTACGGAGAGTTTACAAGGCTTCCGAAGGACAATGAAAACGTTAACAGTGGGAAAACTGAGCATTGGAAGTATCAATCCAGATGAGACTGTGCAAATTTTACCATTTGTTCAACCGGAGAAACTTGAAATTTTCGATCCGCATTTTGAGAACATATATCGGAATTATGAATGGAATTTTGATGTTGACCAAATTTCAAAATATTGGAAAAACGCTAAGGAGCTTATTATGAATACCATACCCGTCTCTACTCCAATTCAAGAAATCAACATTGATAACTTTGTGAAGGTGGATGTTTGCTTGAAAACCATTTCTTCGGATGATGTGCTCTTTTTGAAAAATGTGAGTTCCCTCAAACAGAAAATTCGGAATTTCTGCGTTAATTTCAGAAACTCCTCACCTCTTCCAACTTCCAAAAGTTCAAATTTTCCTTCGGAACTTCAACTATCGATGAAAATCTTCATACACTTATTGGAGAACCTTATAGGAATATCAATGGGGTTCGAAAAATCTGGTATTTCCAAATTGGATCTACGGATTATTATATGCATATTGTGCTGGATACTAGAGATTCTGAAGCCAAAGATGGGGTACCGAATAACAAGTCAATTGTGTTCTCAAAGGTGGCGAAGGAAGCTACTCCGTTTTTCTAAATAATTTTTGTGTTTCAAAAACATTTCAATAAATATTGAGGTAATGTGTTTATTAACAGTTTTTTGTTAACCAATTGCAAAACCAAGATCGAAATGTGCATCTTATTGAGTTGTGCCGTTCCGAGTGGTGAATAACGGACTAATAAGTGGATAGAGTTGATTAAAGAGGCGTACGATATCCTGAAAACTGTCGAGTTAGTGGGATCTGAACGAAAAAATATATTAACTTCATCGATATCTCGCTTATTTCTCGAATCTTCCGATTGAGTGAGAACGATCATCGCCAGTATGGAAATAAGAACGAGAATATTGACGTAGGAAAAACACATGATGAAATAAAATGCATTTTTGACAATTGACTTAGTACTTTATATGCAAATTTTGTGCGAAAACATGTTTTGGTTATGTTCATTCATTGTATCCACAATACAATGACTCACAGGATTACTGATTTTTTCCGGCTCGTGTTATGATTAAAATTTATTTCTGGAATTGAGTGAATTTATATCTGACAAGTAGTTCCAATTCAAATCCATGGACAATGACTGTGACGTTTTCATATGTTTACTGAAACAGCATTCCAGAGTTAATTTTACTGAAAATCGAAACATGAACTAATTGCTTTTTTCGATCTATCATCCCTAATGTTCTCTGTTTCAACTTTTCTGGTAATGAGAGAGAATGGGATTACTTGATCTTTCATTTTATGGGATTTCAGACATCTATAGATATTATACAATGACAATTGAAGCATATTTGTCTTCTAAACCTGACCAGCAGCAACAAAACACCAGAGCTGTATATGTCAACTATTGCACTTCTAGCTACTGTAGCTCTGAAGATCATGCTAGAATAACGTCATAGCTACCGTAGAAAATGGAATCCGTTGTTTTGAGATGGTAGTGGAACTACCGAATAGAATTTCCAAAAAAAGTTTATGTTTCACCTATAATACAATATCTCAAGTTGAAATAACAAACTTAGTTTGTTCTTCTTCATTAGCGATTACAAGTAAATAACAATACCAATAAACTACACATTTGAATAAACTCTGAACATTTGAAATAACACCAGGAAATTCTAACCAAAAAGGATGTATCTCTATGAATGCCTTGGTTTATGGTTGGAGTTTTCTGAGTTACTTTTGAAACAGTAATTACGGATAACTATGACAATGTTAGCGAGTACCGCGACTAGGGTATGAGTCCATATTCCTCAACTATAACTTGTAATGTTCTTGGTAAAGTTTCACTATATTTAATGAATCTGATTACTATGAAAATAACCGGATTTCGAAAAAGATAATGCTTATAAGGTTAGTTTTTCAGTTCGATGTTATACAGTGAAATGCTGAAGTGTAAGCCAGCGAACAATCGATAGCAGAGGGGTTGATCATTTAATTGTGGAACAGGATATTTTTGAATTTATTAGTGGTTTTTCAAAAACATAAATTTCAAAAACATAAAACAGTATGTTCAAATGACTTCTGTATTTTATAAGGCAGTGTAACCGCTTCTAGTCAAGACATCAAGATATTCCAAGTTTTGAAAATGGCATAAGTTTTGTTTTGTAATGGACTTCCAAGTACTGTAACTTTCTGATTCCCATTTTCGTTGATTTTTTTACTGAAACAGGGAATTTCTCACATATTTTTATCATGTAGCTTAACTCGAATCCACCATCAAATGAACATTTTGCTATTTTATGAGCAGTCTAATCATTCGAAAATTTTCAAATCCCAATTTACTGAAACAGAAAAGATTTGAAAATGATACATTCCAATTGTCAAATCTCAGAAACCACATCTGCAGGCTATTTCACAATATAGGTTGAGTCGATTGAAGTTTTGAGGATATCCCCCAGAGACTGAAACTGCTACCGTACACTTGTGGACATCAAAGGAAATCTCCATACTCCAAAAAGTCTTTTATCTCTAGACTTACAAGGACTAGAAAACATTTCCATTCAATATTGCAGGGCCCGAAAGACATAATTTTGGCATTTGAATTCCGGAAAAAGTGCATGATATTTGGAACTTCCCTGAATGTAGAATTTTCTAAATTGGTTGAAGGAGGCTAATGGAAAACGGTACTACAAAAATATTTCACACCTAGATCCTAAGTTTCCGTTGAAACCGAAAGTTTTGTCTAAATCTAAACAGGCGTTTTATGTTTTTTACCGATATCTGACTTCAAATGTATGTACATAAAAGCGGGTTGGTTGGAGGAGTAACATAATCAACATTAAACCTAAAAGTAAAATTATATAAATATGTTTTGAAACTGTGAACAATTTCCTACTTCAGATTTTTTAGATTCTGCGGAGGCAGTGTTCAACTTTAACGTACTTGTCTATTGGATTATTAGCTCAGCAAAAAAACCACACAATGTCAGTAAGCTGCAAACTAAAGATTATTTCCTCTACATGATACCGTATTTTTTCTCATTAAAAACATTCTTTTGATATTACAGGTTCTCAAGAAAACAAAAACGGCTATCTAGTTTGTTTTTATTGAAATTCGTTTTAATGAGTCATCGGCTTTTTCCCTCGGAAGCAGAGAACAGCAGGGTGAGAGTATGACTCAGTTTGCATCAGATGTCCAGATCCAAACTTTACGCTAGAATATCAAACCCCTTTTAAAAGAATCTAATTTCGGCGATTCTTTAATGTTTTCCCTGTTCTGGAGTTATAACCGGTATCACGTTTTTTCAGTGCCCTTTTTCGAAAAAAACTCTCTCGCAGACATGAAACGTATTTCATTTGAGGCTGCCGTGCTCAGAAAATTACAAACACAATGTCAATAGGCTGCAATTCAAAGATTTTCAATTAGCATGAAACCGTTTTTTTTTTTTCGACTTTCAAAACTAATTTCGCTGCTTCAAGCACTTGAGAAAACAAAACTATGATCATTTTTGTCAGTCACGAAATGAGTGCTTTTGCAACTTTCACGGAGTTCATCAAACCGATGAATTTGCCCATTTGTTGGTAATCTTAGCTGGGCTACATCTGAGATTCCTTTTCTGGATTCTTGTGTAAAATTGGAGCATTTTCATTGTGGTACTTAAAAACCTCACACATTGAAACAAATTCTGAAAACAAGAAAGTTTTCTGGCCGATAGTACATATAAAATATTCTGAATTGATTGAACTAAAAAGTATGAAACAGTAAAGTACAATTTTTGAAACTGTAGTTTGTTTTCTTCACACTTTAGGATTTCTTGAGCGAAATATTTACTGTTTCCTGTTTAGTGCAATTTAACATAATTTCTGACTAGCTTTTATTACCATCTCTATGAGCAATTGAATAACTGATTTTACGAAATAACTATACTGATATCAGTATTGTGAGCTGTTACTCTCTCAATGGATGAAAAACTTTTTATTTTTTTACTCAAAATGTTCATTTTTGATTTACGTGGAAATATTTTGCTACTGACTGAAAGTTGATACTATCTGGTGAGAATTGGTAAAATTATTAACCTTTCATTTTGAAACTTTTTTTTCGATTGGGAAATTCATATTAGAGAATTTCTTATGACCAGTTCGAGCATATTTCGTGGAACACCGAAAACTTTGAAGTGAAATAAACAGTCGCATAGATCCAGTTTTGTATTGGCTTTGTTGAGTTCAATTAGTTTACTATTTCGGAATAGAAACTTGTTCAAAGTCGACTTTGTCTATCTGGTAAAATCATGTCAGGTATGGAAATGAGTATTATGTCCTTTATAAATGTATCTCCTCATTATTACTGTTTCCCATCTAGGTATTATCAGATGGATTTTTGTTGCGGTGATAGGAAGACAGAGCGTCAAAAACAAAAACAATTCTTGAAACGAGAGTGTCTAAGTTTCCGGAATTTTCAATGTATCTCCAAAAACAAAACAAAAAACAAATTACTGTAGAAAAGGAGCTCTGTATTAGGAGCAATTTTTGTTGTTCGGCGCGGAAGATAAAATTGTTGAAAACCAAATTTCTATATATTTTACTGTTTCATAGGATCTGTGTTTGTTAGAATTTGTGGCTTTGAGTAATATTCGAATTTCATTCAAAAATTCAAAATGCATCCAATTGGATCCACCGAATTCATACAAAAAAAACTTTAAGAAATTGTTGAAAAAAAAATCAGTAAATTATCGGAACAGATTTATGTGGCGAAGCCATTGGTGGTTTAGTAGAACTTCTTGGTGAGTCGACGGATCTGCGACCTCGATTCAAGGGTACAATAATTGGTTCAAGTACTTGGATTACTTTGAAAACGTCCTGAAATTCTTTGAAGATGATAAAAATAGTGCCGAATTTTTCAAACATACATCTAACCAATTCCGTTTTACTCTTGAAGCTTCTAAATGAGTTGGCGCAATCACCAAGAAAATGAGAACCAAAATATGGATGTTGGCAAAAAACATAATGAAGAATGGATGAAGTTTTGAGCTTTAAGCTGATGTTTTATATTCAACTTTATATGAAAAAAACATGTTTTTGTTATTCGTCGTAGTTGTAACACAATGAAACCAGGAAGATTGATATTTTCCGGCTTTTGTACTTGTAGCCATTTCCATGGATGTTTATTTGTGGTTAATATTTTAAATTATAGCTGGAAAACCGATTGGAGCATCGATGTGTGAAGTTTGTGGTGTCTTCATAGTTTCTCTGAAAAATGGTGTCTTCATAGCTTCTCGGTGTTACTCAACCTTATGCTGCCGTAGTTTTGAATGTGCACGTTTCGTTCTTGGATAAAAAAAAACTTCTTTCTCGTTATTAATTTCTCTGTTTTAAAGTGCCCTAATGACAAGAAAGTAGACTCGTTTTTGATTATAAAATCATATAAGCTTTGTGCAAGACATATGACTCATCAAAGATTCTTTATTACGACTTATCCAGTTATAATGGAACAGTACCCATTTCGGTTCAAAACAAGTTCATAGGGTTTTGCTATCTTGAATAATATGCTTTGGCTGCTGAAATGTGTGTTTCAAGGTTAATTTTGTTCGGATAAAATTTCCAGTTTCACTGGCAGTTTTTCACGTTGAAGTACAAACTTTTTTCAATCTACGCCAATTATTCTTAATGGATCTATTCAGTGCAAGAATATAAAGAATTTTAATCAAAAATACCCTATTCAACAACGTCGAGAAATGTAAAGAAATACCCCTACTTCACGACATTTCTCTACAGTTGATTTCAATTGAAAAATTCGTAAATTTCTTCAAATATCAACGTGCTCTTGCCATTTTAGTGAAAATCAACACTAAATGCTGGAGCACTTTGATATTCGAAGAAATATAAAAATTGAAATAGTGACTTTTGACCATTCCCTTGTTTGTGACGTAATGTCAAGAGTGCTTATCACTCCAACTTTTGCTGTGCCTCTCTTATGTTGCTCTTTCACTCTTTCCCTGTCACTGATAACAGTAATTAATAAAATGCAATAAACAACTCAAACTGCCGACATGCTTCAGTTTCTCTCACAACTTTCAACAAACTGTTTTCTTTTTCAGAATGGTCGGCTACGCATTTCGATGGATAACCATGCACGATGTCACCAGTATGCAGTTTCAATATACTACAAACTACATAATAGCTAATTTCAATAATGATAGCGAGCGTGAGATACGGTACACAGATCGGTCAGGTGATACGGAAATCGGATTTAAAGGAAAGGAGATAATGGTCGGTCGAAATTTCACGGATGTGTTCTGTGAGGATTTTGAACTGTTCTTCAAGAACCGACCTAAGAAATTGGATGATTTGAGTCTTCATTATGAAATCGTCTGGAATTGGAATTTTAATGGAGAACAAAACAGTGAAGAACAAAATCCGCGTTGTAACATTGCTAGAGTGAAGGTTATCAATACCCGATTATTGGATTGTCTGGAGAATTTGTTGAAATCCGCTGCAAGACCTCCTAAAATTGTGAGCATTCACATTGATGCTTGTGATACGAGCCAAGCTATGAGAATAATTCGAAGCTTGCATCCCAGAGTTTTGGAATGCATAAATCTGAATTTTGAACGAGGAGATCTGGACATCAATTTCGAAGATGTTTTGAGTCTGGAGGATTGGAATAAAGAGCGTTACTTGAGCATGACCATATCACTGAAAAAATTGACCGCGGGAAATTTGAGTACTATTAAAAAAGTAAGTCTAGCTGTCCATCGTCTTCATATTTCATACTTGTCAAACCACGGTCTGGTCCAAGCCGAGCCTGGCCGGACCCGTCGAAAATGTTCCGAATAAGTGATTTTTGTGACAAGTGTGCTATATTTAAAATATTTTTAGGCATTGTACATGCGCTCAACATTTGATCGATTCGAAGTTTACTACAAGTCTCGAGACGAAGACTGTGACCCCGACACAATATACGGGGATTTTGTGGAAGTTTCCGAGTATCCTCCGGATTGCTATATAAAGACATCGGACCAATGGGAGTATTCAGACAGTGAATCTGTTGATAGAGAGATTAATGAGAAATACTTCAAGGAAAATGTGAAGAAACCTAAAAAACGAGGCTCAAAAGATACTGCTAGTTTACCAGAAGACTGGGATTTGGAAATGAGCGAAGTGGAGGAAGAAGAGGTGAAAATTCTTGAAATTGCTGCGAGGCGACGTATAATCAGTTTCAGGGAGACCCTTTCCTGACCCTCTTTTCTGATTATGATTATATAGAAGAAGTGCCAGACTGGATGAAAGATTATACCCTGTGCGATTGGTGGCAAAATGAAAGACGTAAGCTGGATAAGGTTTTTCGACGACGAAAAAGGCAGAGAGTGTTGTACAGAAGATATTACTCGGAATCGGATCCAGAGAAAGAGGTTGGTTCGAAAATTAGCCTGCTCGTATTCACAATTCTGACATGCACATGAAAAAATTATTGATTTGAATTTCAATCTGCGCACCGATTGGACCCCGTTTATCCTCCGTACGAAATGCAGAAACAATTACGAATAATTCGAAAAAGCATCATCTGTTTCCAGAACGATTGTGAACTTCTCGCGTATCTTCCCAAAGATCAACGCTGCATCAAAATCATTTTGGATTCGGATTCTGAAATGGAGGTGGGAAAGAATTCTTTAAAAGAAATTGGAAACTAAAGTACGTCTTGCAGTGCATTTTTTGTGATTACAGTGTTTATGATGACTTTGCTAAAAAATAAGAAAAAGAAAGCTCAGCCAAGATATTCACTGACTTACAAATTTTCGGGATCATTCTTCGCAGTTAGTACCTTTTTTTGGCCGATAGAGCCCAACAAAATCGATACGTCTGTTTTCTGCAATTTCGCGCTTACGGAAAAAGTCGACGAAATATTGACATGACGGATTATATGCCAAGACTATATTTTATTCCTAGTATTATGAACTGATTTTTTAGATGCTCGGTTATCCGACCTGCTTCTCCTGGTGGGAACTTTTTGAGAATCGAGACGTTATGGAAATCATTGTTCGGAATATACAGTGTTTCGATATCCAATGCCTTCGGAAAACTTGTTCCGGTGTTCGAAACTGTTTGGATATCATCAAACCGGATCCACATATATCGGAGTATTTAATCCAAGTGAAAGGCTGGTACGGTATCAAAGCTGAAATTGTTCTTTCAAATGGAGCACGGAAGATTGTCATGGAACGTGCCGATTTGAAGGAAGACTCGGAACCTGTGTGGACAGCTGCGAATGACTTATATGTTAACTTGCAGCATCAGAAGACGTGTCTAGAAAATCTTAGACTGGAGTTTCCATATAACAGTATTTATGAGAATAGCGATGACGTGTCAGAGGCAACATTACTCTCCAAAAAGTTGCTAGAACATTTGGCAGAATTTCTCAAATCCATGAAAATGTTGAAAGTGAGAACATTGAGCATCGGCAGTGTCGATCCGAATGAAATATTGCTCATCCTACCGTATCTTGATGCGGAGAAAGTCGCTATTTTCGATGCGGATTATGAAGATAGACATTACCCATGTGAATATCTCAATGTAGAACCTAATTACAAATTTCCGGAATTGAACTTAAAATTGGATCAAATATCGCAACATTGGAGTAGTTTCAAGAAGATTGCAATAACAAACATACCCATTTCTACTCCAATTCAAGAAATTAACTTTGATAATTTTTCAAAAGTGGATATTTGCCTAAAAACGATTTCCTCGGAGGATGTGTTGTTTTTGAAAAATGTGAGTTTTCAAAAAATGTTTCCCCCAAAATTTACTAATTTTCAGAAGCTCCTCACCTCTGCAAACCTTCTTAGATACAAGTTTTCCTTCCCAAACGCAATAACCGATGAAAATCTGCATACACTTATCGGAGAACCATATAGGAATATTAATGAGGTTCGAAAAATCTGGTATTTTCGATTGAGATCAACTGACGACTACATGCATATTGTATTGGATAACAGATATTCTGAAGACAAGTATGCACGGCCGAATAACAAATCGATTATTTTTTCTAAAGTTGCAAAGGAGGACACACCGTTTTTCTAACATGATTTGTTGTATCATGATTCCGGCTTCCTGTATTTTTTATATTGTATGATCTTTATTACTGTTTTCGTGTTGTTTGCTTGTAGATGTCAATATGAAAAAAATAATTTTCACTGTTTCACAAAAGTTGTTAATTTTTTGTAGTTCAGTTTATACTGTTCTGACGTCTCTATATGGCATATGATTTCAGCATTTACTCAGCAGTTCCAAACATCAAAGGTTGAAAAAATGCATCGAGACATTTTGCTACCAGTTATTTCGCAACTTTTTTGGAACTACGACATTTTGTCACCGCGATAATCCGCAACCACGTCAATTTTAAAACCGCAAAATTAAAAGTTTCTGTAAAAAATTCACGATGAAAGCAAACTATTACAAATGTATTAAAGATGATAACCTGGATTTGTCTATAACATCAAAAACCCTGACCACTAAAAGTCACTGACCTATAAAACTTACAATCGAAATTCTGAGTGGCTCTTTACATCCATCAATTGGCCACTAATAGACTCATTTCCTCTGAAAAATTGTCATCGATTTTCAAATCGGCATTAAAAAATTGATTTCACCTTCTTTTGAATGAGTTTTTCTCAATTGAATAGCGCTGTGACACTGAAGGGCAAATAGCGAACACAATGTCAATAAGCTGCAATCGAAACATTTTTTCTTATCATGAAACCGTTTTTTTTTCAATTTTCAAAACTAATTTCGCTGCTTCAGGCACTTGAGAAAATAAAAACTATGACCATTTTCGTCAATAAGAAACGAATGAGCACATCTGGATAACAGGCAATCCTGTGAAAGACCGACTCTTCAAAATTTTCAAAAAATGCAGTAACCGAACTTAAAACAAGAAGTAAAACGAAATGTTCAGGTTGAAAAAATCTACAAAAACCTCAAGATGCAGAATTTCATTGCGCCTGCACTTGACCGTACTTGAAACTAAAGTCTGGCTCCGCCCATTTCTTCGCTGTTTATCAAGAACAAAACCATTCATGATCACAATTATTCCTTGTATTGTACAATTATACTAGTTTCCATTTTGAAACAGTGAATGCTGTTCTTAGAAAAACGAGTCAATGTAGTTTCCAATACCTTAGTTTTTCGATACGAAAGCATCAGAGAATCGCTCATCAAAACCATGTGTCTGCATATTGAAAAGATCCTCTAACTATAAAGTTTTATTAGATTAAAATTTACAGAAAAGTTTACGAGATAAGTTTATTATTTCGATCCGAAGCTAGATGGTTTTAGCAATCCCGGAGACTTGGCCAACGAGACCTCCAGCAGTCTAACAATTCAAGAATTGTAGCATTAACTTTAATTTCGGTAGACTTACCTCAGCGAGACCTCCAACGACTCCACCGGCTTGACCAACAATGCCTGATGCGGTCTGAAACATGTTAGAGATTTCACTGATTACTGTATTCAATGAAACTCACATCAACGAGCCCTCCAGCAGAATTGGCCACTCCATTAACAATCCCTGTGGCTGACTGAAAAAAGTCGAATTTTCACAGAAATTTAAAAAAAAATTGACTCACATCAGCGACTCCGCTGGCTGCGCCAACGACACCATTAACGGCTCCGACGCCAGCCTAGATTTTTATTTTAAAAAGTTTAGTTTCTTTACAATGTACCCACATCAACGACTCCGTCGACACTACCAACTGCACCATTAACGATGCCACCGAGATCTTGTGGACGGGCGGAGACAGTAATAGCCAAAAGGGCGAAGAGAGCAAGAATTTTGAACATTTTTGGATGATTTGAAAGTTTGATGAGAACACAGAAAAAACTGATGATATCCATTCAAACTCATCTGGGCTTATATACTCACTTTTGGCTCCAATTTACTTCCTTCACAATTACCCAGCAGACAAAACATATTTGTTATTATGAGTTTTACCTGAAAAAAGAAGAAAAATCTGCAATCAAAACACGAAAAAAAGAAGGAAGTTCCGGTTTGGATTAACACAGTTTTTGGCTGATTTGTTCGGCTGCAAAGTTTTTTCAGAGATCAAAACCGAAAAGGCAGCAAAAAGAAAGAGGTACAAACTAACATACCCGGAACCGTTTGGTTTTGGATAATGATATTTTTGTTTAGAGAGAAATTTTGGAAGTAAATTTAAGACTGGCGATGAATAATTTAACGAAGCCGAACTATACATTCAAATCTTTTTCAAAACATTGGAAATCGATTTCAAGTAGTGTAACTTTCTGATACACATTTTTGTTGAGTTTTTTCTGAAACAGGAAACTTTGCACATATCTTTATCATGTGGCTCAACGCGAATTCACCTTCAAATGAACATTTTGCTACTGTAGTGACAGCTTGATCATTAAATTTTCTAAAACTTTAAAATTACAATTTACTGAAACAGAAAAGATTAGAAAATAATACATTCAAATTGTCGAATCTCAGAAACCACATCTGCAGGCTATAGCAGAAATTGCTACCGTACATTTGTGGACATCAAAGGTAATCTCCATACTCCAAAAAATCTTTTGACTCCAGATTTTTTACAAGGACTAGAAAATATTTCCATTCAATATTGCAGGAGACATTCGAATTTAGAAAAAAGTGCATGAGATCCGGAACTTCCCCGAATGTAGAACTTTTGAAAATGGTTGTTAATGACCAAACATGACTACACAAATATTTCACACCTAGATCCTAAGTTTCCGTTGAAACCGAAAGTTTTGTCTAAATCTAAAAAAGTGTTTTACGTTTTTACCGATATCTGACTTGAAATGTGAAACCTGGATGATGGAAGAATCAACATAAAAACTCAAACTAAAATTATAGAAGTGTGTTTGAAACTGTGAACAATTCCTTACTTTAGATGTTTTTAGATTCTGCGGAGGGAGTTTTCAACCATATTGTACTTGTCCATTTGTTTATTAGCTCAGCGAAAAACCCATACAATGCCAATAGGTTGCAATAAAAAAAAACAAATTTTGAGTTTTTTCATTATGATAATTGATATCTTCACACGTTTCCACTCATTTTGAAAGAATACAATTTTTCTGACCGATATTTACAATTTTGACCAATTGAAGACTGATTGAATTGAAAAGTATGAGAAATGAAACTAACAATTTTGAATTTACATTCAAGAACTGCCTTTGCGATGATATATGCACTGTTTCATGTTCAGTGCAATTGCATTCATATTTTGACCAACGCTAATCTTTCTCGCTTGTAATCATCTCTATAAACTGTTTGGAGGAGTTCAAGAAAATATCTCATTTAAGGTAATTACTATATTAAAATTAGTACTGCGAACTGATATTTCTTAAACGGATCGAACCGTTTCATTTTTTTACTCAAAATTTTCGTTTCGATTTACCTTGAAATAATTTGCTGCTAGCTGAAAATTGATACTAGCTTGGTGTTTAGCAAATTTCATTCTGAATTGATTTCCCGCTGGTAATTTTGGCGAAAAATTCGCAAATTCTCGCTTGTAATTTTGCTTTTAAAAATTTCAGGATTATCATGCATGTTAGATTAATCTATTTTGTGGAACACCAAGAAATTTTTTTCTTCGTGTTAATTTCTTTATGAATATTTCTCCTCATAATTACTGTTTCACTAGGTGTTATCAGATATATTTGTGTTTCAGTGATATCAAGGAAAAACAATCTCCCACACAAAACCGATTCTTGAAACGAGGGTGTCTAAGGTTTCGGAATCTCCAATTTAGCTCCAAAAAACAAAATGAAAATTACTGTAGGAAACAAGCTTTGTATCAGGTGCAATTTTTGTTTTCAGCGCACAAGAAAAAATTGTTGTGGGCCAAATTTCTGTATATTTTACTGTTTCAGTGAATCTTGTGTTTGTTAGAATTTTTGCTAATTATTGACAGGTATTCGATATGTATTTTATTGGTGCACAACTCACAACAAATTTAACGAAAAATACGGAAAATCAGTAAATTATTGGAACAGATGTATGCGGGGAAGCATTGGGGGTCTTGTTTCAACGGTGCAACAATTGGTCCAACTACATTTACTACTTTCCGAACGTCCTGAAATTCTTTGGATCTTATGAAAACACTGTTGAATTTTTCATACATACATCTAACCAATTCCGTTTTACTCTTGAAGCTTCCAAATGAGTTGGCGCAAGCAGGATCATAGAAAAAATAAGAACCAAAACATGGATGTTGGCAAAAACCATGATGAAGAATGGATGAAATTTGCAGCTTCTAGCTGATGTATAATAGTCAAATTTTATGTGAAAAACATGTTTTTGTTATTTAATGTAGTCGTAACACAATGGCTCCAGAAAGGTTGGTATTTTTCCTGCTTTTGTGTTTGTAGGCATTTCCATGGATGTTTATTCGTGATAAATATTTTAGATTATTGCTGAAAAGCCGATTGGAAAATCGATGATCTGTGATGTTTTCATAGTTTCTCTGAAACAGTGTTGCTCAATTTAATGCTGCCGTAACTCTAAATGTGCACTTCTCGTTATTTTTGAAAAAACTTCTTTTTTCCAATTAATTTCTGTTTTGAAGTGTCCTAATGACAATAAGGAAGACTCATTTCTAATTATAAAGTTTCATATAAGCATTCTGACAGATATACTTCTCATCAAAGATTCTGCATTACGTTAGACTTATCCAGTTGTAATGAAACAGTACATGTTTATGTTCATGTCGAGTTTGCTGATGATATAATCTTATAACTACTGTAAACTTGAATAACATGATTTGACTGCAGAGATGTTTGTTTCAATATTAACTTTAGTATGATAAAATTTCCTGTTACACTGGCAATTTTGCACGTTGAAGTACATACTTTTTTCAATCGAGTTTAAACTCAGTTAGAAGGTTTTTTAAAGGAATAGCATGATCAAAAACTTCTGTCAAAAAATTCAAGCATGAAGATACGTAAAAATGTGTGCAGACTTGGGAAATCATTATGAAAATGCTCAAAGATTGCTCCAAAGTCCCCAAAATGCGCTCTGAAATGAGCAAAAATTACACGAATGGGCTCCGGTGGCCGTGACCGAGTTCCCCAAAAGAATGAAGCGAGCGCTGTGATTGTCTGCTCGCAAATTAAAAAGATGCTTGTTTGGCTGACTCCGCCCATTTGTTGGGAAACTCGGCCAGGGCCGCCGGAGAGCATTCATGTGATTCATGCTCATTTCAGAGCGCATTTTTGGTACTTTGGAGCAATATTTTGAGCATTTTCGTTGTGATTTACAGAATTTATGTATTTTAAAGCAATAAAGTTTTTTGACCGGAATGTTTTTTGAACGGGAAAGAATCTCTACAATCTTTGTAAAGAATCTTTGCAGGAAAATTCCCTGCTAGAACGGATTTTTCCAGTTTTTCGACTGTCTGAACCGAATGTATCAATGTTAAAACTGACGTTTCCAAGTCTCCTAGCACTGAAACCGAAAATTTTTTGAAATATCTCTGCAGCACTGTATCAGTTTTCAACTTTTATGTTGAGTCCAGGTAGTTTTTTTCAAATTTCCTGAACAAAAATAGCCTGGAGTTTTCGAAAAGGGTGTTAATCACAAGAGAACGCAATGCATTTCTCGAAAATTTGCTTTATCTTCATTGGTCAACTG
Source organism: Caenorhabditis sinica (assembly GCA_963932045.1). Classification (NCBI taxonomy): domain Eukaryota; kingdom Metazoa; phylum Nematoda; class Chromadorea; order Rhabditida; family Rhabditidae; genus Caenorhabditis; species Caenorhabditis sinica. The sequence goes on along the minus strand of OZ009940.1, from coordinate 7,079,024 downwards.
GAGCAGTAGCATGAGAGAAAGGAATTATCATATCGTTTCCGCATTGCTCATTTTTCATAGAGCTCTGAAACCGAAATTTTTCCGAAATTTTGACTGTCAGTAATAGGAAATGTGCGATGTTTAGAATGAGACCACTGCAGTTATGTGTGTCCATTTTTGTTGGTTTTGTTCAAAAACTGTGAATTTTGAAAAATTTTCTCAGTCCAGTAACTTTCTGCAGAAGAGTGGTATCGATGTAACTTTTAAAAAGTGAAACAGGGTCTCAATGGCTGCTCTGAGCCCTAAATTAGGTAGGCGGAGCCTAAGGACGAAGGGGCGGAGCATAAAAAATAATGAGGAAGGACCAGAAGATTTCAAAAAGAGCAGTTCATGGTGGAAGTTTTATTGGATTAAAATGTACAGAAAAATGTACGAGATAAATTCATTATTTCTATTTGAATACTGGAAGCTAGATGTTCTTAGCAATTTCGGACACTTGACCAACGAGACCCCCAGCAGTCTGAAAATTCAAAAATTATAGCAATAATTTTAATTCTATATACTTACCTCAGCGAGATTTCCAACGACTCCACCGGCTTGACCAACAACTCCTGAAGCGGTCTGAAATATGCATTCAACTTTCAAAGATTACTGTATTCCCTTATAAAACTCACATCAACAAGCCCTCCAGCAGAATTGGCTACTCCATTAGCAATCCCTGTTGCTGACTGAAAAAAAAGTCGAATTTTCACAGAAATTAAAAAAAATTGACTCACATCAGCGACTCCGCTGGCTGCGCCAACGACACCATTAAGGGCTCCGACGCCAGCCTACATTTTTATGAAAATAGTTTATTTTCTTTATAATGTACTCACATCAACGACTCCTTCAACACTACCAACTGCACCATTAACGATGCCACCGAGATCTTGTGGGCGAGCAGAGACAGTAATAGCCAAAAGGGCGGAGAGAGCAAGAAGTTTGAACATTTTTGGATTTTTTGAAGATTTGAAATACCACAGAAAAAACTGATGATATCCATTCAAACTCATCTGGGTTTATATACTCATATCCTGGCTCAAATTCACTTCCTTCACAATTTTCCAGCAGACAAAACGTATTTGTTATTATGAGACTTACCTGAAAAAAGAAGAAAAATCTGCAATCAAAACACGGCAATACAAGGAAGTTCCGGTTTGGATTAACACAGTTTTTGGCTGATTTGTTCGGCTGCAAAGTTTTTTCAGAGATCAAAACCGAAAAAACAGCAAAAAGAAAGAGGTACAAAATAACATACCCGGAACCGTTCGGTTTTTCAGATAATAATATTCTTGTCTAGAGAGAAATTTTGGAAGTGAATTTAAGACACGATGAATAAACTTAACGAAGCCGAACTATACATTCAAATCTATTTCAAAACATTGGAAATCAATTTCAAGTAGTGTAACTTTCTGATTCATATTTTTGTTGAGTTTTTTTCTGAAACAGGAAACTTTGCACATATCTTTATCATGTGGCTCAACGCGAATTCACCTTCAAATGAACATTTTGCTACTGTAGTGACAGCTTGATCATTAAATTTTCTGAAACTTTAAAGTTACAATTTACTGAGACAGAAAAGATTAGACAATAATACATTCAAATTGTCGAATCTCAGAAACCACATCTGCAGGCTATAGCAGAAATTGCTACCGTACATTTGTGGACATCAATGGTAATCTCCATACTCCAAAAAATCTTTTGACTCTAGATCCTTTACAAGGACTAGAAAATACTTCCATTCAATATTGCAGGAAACATTCGAATTTAGAAAAAAGTGCATGAGATCCGGAACTTCCCCGAATGTAGAACTTTTGAAAATGGCTGTTAATGACCAAACATGACTACACAGATATTTCACACCTAGATCCTAAGTTTCCGTTGAAACCGAAAGTTTTTCTAAGTCTAAACAAGTTTTTTGCGTCTTTTTTAACCGATATCTGACTTCAAATGAATGTAGAATCGGGTTGATGTGAGATCAACATGAAAGCTGATACTAAAATTATATTACTGTATTTTGAAACAGTGAACAATTCCTTACTTCAAATTTTTAGAGTCTGGGGGGCGGTGTTCATCCTAACTTTCTTGTCCATCTGGTTATTAGCTGAGCAAAATGCCAATAGTCTGTGCAATTGAGAAGAACAAAAACCTGAGCATTTTCATTATGATAATTGAAGTCTACACACATTTCCACTCATTTTGAAAGAACACAATTTTCGGACCGATCTAGTTCGAACTCATTGAATTCGAAAGTATGACAAATAAAACAAATAATTTTGAAACTGTAGTTTGTTTTTTTTTTCACACTCTACCTGTGCGAAATATGTACTGTTTCATTTTCAGTACAATTGCATTCATATTTTGACCAACGTTAGTCGGTTTTTAGCGTAACCCTCTATAAAAACTGTTTGGAAGTGTTCAAGAAGATATCTCATTTAAGAAAATTACTATATTATTAGGGTGGTGCATAAGTTTCTGCAATTTTTTACGTACCTCTTTTTTCCACATATACCAAAGTTTTGTTTTGTTATCAAGTAGTGTACAATGTCTAATCATGGGGTCCTCTGAATTTGGTGTGATTCTACCGGCTACATCCAAAGTTGTTCTAATTTAAAGAGCCCCGGCTTAGGAGTCCGATTTTTGGAAATCACAGTTACCGTGAGGCCACGCATTAGAAATTGCCACAAGAGGTTGGTTGGACAGTGGTTAACAAGAACCTGTAAAATTTTGGCTCTAGGGCTCTTCTCACTCCTCCCAGAGAACTTTTAAAAAATGACCAATTTTGGAGTATACCTCGTTCTTGGGCGAATAAGTTGGTCGGTAGTAGGAGTTTTGAGATAAATTGAAAAGTTTTAGAGGTTTGAAGGATTGAGAAACATTTTTCATTAGTTGTTGCACTCAAAAAGCTGCAGACAAAATTTTTTATTTTTGACCCCGTTTGGTCAAGCCATTTTTCAAACATCCATAACTCAGCCGAAAATTGAGATAGAGTCAAGAAATTTCGCGTGCTTGAAACTTGAACTGAATCATTATATTTTATCATAAAATAACCAATGCCACACGCCAGTAACATGGTTTTTGAAAATTTGACTTTTGAGCCGGGCCACTGAAAACGACCGTAATTTTTGATAGAGACGCCGGACGGCTATGTCATTTTGGGATTCCTCATCATAAGGTTCACTAAACAAGTTCATAACAAAACCATACTTTTGTATCTGTCCGAAGGATACGAGTCTGAGCTATTGCAGAAACTTATGCACCAGCCTAATATGTCAGTATTGTGAGCTGCTACTCTTTAAACGGGACTTTTCATTCATTTCAATTTTTTACTCAAAATTTTCCTTTTGATTTACCTTGAAATATTTTGCTACTAACTGAAAGACGATACTATCTGAATGAGAATTAGAAAATATTGTTAATTTGCATTTTTAAAAGTTACTGTTTCGATTGGAAATGTCCATATTATAGAATATCATGATCATTAATCCATTCGAGAATATCTCGTAGAACACCGAAAACTTTGAAGTGAAATAAACAGTCGCATAGATCCAGTTTTGTATTGGCTTTGTTGAATTTTTTAAATAAAATAAGTTGACTGTTTCGAGATAGAAGCATATTCAAAGTCGACTTTGTCTATCTGGTCATCTGGTCGATTCTTAGAATGTGTTATGTTCTTTATGAATATTTCTCCTCATAATTACTGTTTCCCATCTAGGTATTATCAGATGGATTTTTTTCGCGGTGATAGAGAGCCAATACAAAGTCCAGCACAAAAACGATTCTTGAAACGAGAGTGTCTAAGTTTCCGGAATCTTCAATGTAGCTCCAAAAACAAAACAAAAAACAAAATACTGTAGAAAACGAGCTCTGTATTAGGAGCAATTTTTGTTGTTCAGCGCGGAAGATAAAATTGTTGAAAGCCAAATTTCTGTATATTTTACTGTTTCATTGGATTTGTGTTTGTTAGAATTTGTGTTCATTATTGATGCGGGTATTCCATAAACATTCACAACAAATGTAACGAAAAATACGAAAAATCAGTAAATTATCGGAACAGATTTACTCGGGGAAGGCATTGGTGGTTTAGTAGAAGTTCTTGGTGAGTCGACGGATCAGCGACCTTGTTCCAACAAGGGAGTAACAATTGGTTCAAGTGCATTTACTATTTTCAGAACGTCCTGAAATTCTTTGGATATTACGAAAATAGTGTCAAATTTCTCACACATACATCTAACCAATTCCGTTTTACTCTTGAAGCTTCCAAATGAGTTGGCGCAATCATCAAGAAAATGAGAACCAAAATATGGATGTTGGCAAAAAACATAATGAAGAATGGATGAAGTTTTGAGCTTTAAGCTGATGTTTTATATTCAACTTTATATGAAAAAAAAACATGTTTTTGTTATTCGTCGTAGTTGTAACACAATGAAACCAGGAAGATTGATATTTTCCGGCTTTTGTACTTGTAGACCTTTCCATGGATGTTTATTTGTGGTTAATATTTTAAATTATAGCTGGAAAACCGATTGGAGCATCGATGTGTGAAGTTTGTGGTGTCTTCATAGTTTCTCTGAAAAATGGTGTCTTCATAGTTTCTCGGTGTTGCTCAACCTTATGCTGCCGTAACTTTGAATGTGCACTTTTCGTTCTTGGATAAAAAAAAACTTCTTTCTCGTTATTAATTTCTCTGTTTTAAAGTGCCCTAATGACAAGAAGGTAGACTCGTTTTTTATTATAAAATCATATAAGCTTTGTGCAAGACATATGACTCATCAAAGATTCTTTATTACGACTTATCCAGTTATAATGGAACAGTACATATTTATGTTCAAGTCGAGTTTCTTATAACTACTGTAAACTTAATCAAAATGTTTTTTCTGCACAGATGTTTGTTTCAATGTTAACTTTAGCTCGGATAAAATTTTCGGTTTCATTGGCAATTTTTCACGTTGAAGTACAAACTTTTTTCAATTAATGCCACTTATTTATTGTGTTCTTAATGGATCTATTCATTTTGCAAGAATATAAAGAATTTTAATCACAAATACCCTATTCAGCAACGTCGAGAAATGTCGAGAAATGTAGTGAAATACCCCTACTTCACGACATTTCTCGACATTTCTCTACAGTTGATTTCAATTGAAACATTTGTAAATTTCTTCAAATATCAACGTGCTCTTGTCATTTTAGTGAAAATCAACACTAAATGCTGGAGCACTTTGATATTCGAAGAAATATAAAAATTGAAATAGTGACTTTTGACCATTCCCTTGTTTGTGACGTAATGTCAAGAGTGCTTATCACTCCAACTTTTGCTGTGCCTCTCTTATGTTGCTCTTTCACTCTTTCCCTGTCACTGATAACAGTAATTAATAAAATGCAATAAACAACTCAAACTGCCGACATGCTTCAGTTTCTCTCACAACTTTCAACAAACTGTTTTCTTTTTCAGAATGGTCGGCTACGCATTTCGATGGATAACCATGCACGATGTCACCAGTATGCAGTTTCAATATACTACAAACTACATAATAGCTAATTTCAATAATGATAGCGAGCGTGAGATACGGTACACAGATCGGTCAGGTGATACGGAAATCGGATTTAAAGGAAAGGAGATAATGGTCGGTCGAAATTTCACGGATGTGTTCTGTGAGGATTTTGAACTGTTCTTCAAGAACCGACCTAAGAAATTGGATGATTTGAGTCTTCATTATGAAATCGTCTGGAATTGGAATTTTAATGGAGAACAAAACAGTGAAGAACAAAATCCGCGTTGTAACATTGCTAGAGTGAAGGTTATCAATACCCGATTATTGGATTGTCTGGAGAATTTGTTGAAATCCGCTGCAAGACCTCCTAAAATTGTGAGCATTCACATTGATGCTTGTGATACGAGCCAAGCTATGAGAATAATTCGAAGCTTGCATCCCAGAGTTTTGGAATGCATAAATCTGAATTTTGAACGAGGAGATCTGGACATCAATTTCGAAGATGTTTTGAGTCTGGAGGATTGGAATAAAGAGCGTTACTTGAGCATGACCATATCACTGAAAAAATTGACCGCGGGAAATTTGAGTACTATTAAAAAAGTAAGTCTAGCTGTCCATCCTTCATATTTCATACATGTCAAACCACGGGCTGGTCCAAGCCGAGCCTGGCCGGACCCGTCGAAAATGTTCCGAATAAGTGATTTTTGTGACAAGTGTGCTATATTTAAAATATTTTTAGGCATTGTACATGCGCTCAACATTTGATCGATTCGAAGTTTACTACAAGTCTCGAGACGAAGACTGTGACCCCGACACAATATACGGGGATTTTGTGGAAGTTTCCGAGTATCCTCCGGATTGCTATATAAAGACATCGGACCAATGGGAGTATTCAGACAGTGAATCTGTTGATAGAGAGATTAATGAGAAATACTTCAAGGAAAATGTGAAGAAACCTAAAAAACGAGGCTCAAAAGATACTGCTAGTTTACCAGAAGACTGGGATTTGGAAATGAGCGAAGTGGAGGAAGAAGAGGTGAAAATTCTTGAAATTGCTGCGAGGCGACGTATAATCAGTTTCAGGGAGACCCTTTCCTGACCCTCTTTTCTGATTATGATTATATAGAAGAAGTGCCAGACTGGATGAAAGATTATACCCTGTGCGATTGGTGGCAAAATGAAAGACGTAAGCTGGATAAGGTTTTTCGACGACGAAAAAGGCAGAGAGTGTTGTACAGAAGATATTACTCGGAATCGGATCCAGAGAAAGAGGTTGGTTCGAAAATTAGCCTGCTCGTATTCACAATTCTGACATGCACATGAAAAAATTATTGATTTGAATTTCAATCTGCGCACCGATTGGACCCCGTTTATCCTCCGTACGAAATGCAGAAACAATTACGAATAATTCGAAAAAGCATCATCTGTTTCCAGAACGATTGTGAACTTCTCGCGTATCTTCCCAAAGATCAACGCTGCATCAAAATCATTTTGGATTCGGATTCTGAAATGGAGGTGGGAAAGAATTCTTTAAAAGAAATTGGAAACTAAAGTACGTCTTGCAGTGCATTTTTTGTGATTACAGTGTTTATGATGACTTTGCTAAAAAATAAGAAAAAGAAAGCTCAGCCAAGATATTCACTGACTTACAAATTTTCGGGATCATTCTTCGCAGTTAGTACCTTTTTTTGGCCGATAGAGCCCAACAAAATCGATACGTCTGTTTTCTGCAATTTCGCGCTTACGGAAAAAGTCGACGAAATATTGACATGACGGATTATATGCCAAGACTATATTTTATTCCTAGTATTATGAACTGATTTTTTAGATGCTCGGTTATCCGACCTGCTTCTCCTGGTGGGAACTTTTTGAGAATCGAGACGTTATGGAAATCATTGTTCGGAATATACAGTGTTTCGATATCCAATGCCTTCGGAAAACTTGTTCCGGTGTTCGAAACTGTTTGGATATCATCAAACCGGATCCACATATATCGGAGTATTTAATCCAAGTGAAAGGCTGGTACGGTATCAAAGCTGAAATTGTTCTTTCAAATGGAGCACGGAAGATTGTCATGGAACGTGCCGATTTGAAGGAAGACTCGGAACCTGTGTGGACAGCTGCGAATGACTTATATGTTAACTTGCAGCATCAGAAGACGTGTCTAGAAAATCTTAGACTGGAGTTTCCATATAACAGTATTTATGAGAATAGCGATGACGTGTCAGAGGCAACATTACTCTCCAAAAAGTTGCTAGAACATTTGGCAGAATTTCTCAAATCCATGAAAATGTTGAAAGTGAGAACATTGAGCATCGGCAGTGTCGATCCGAATGAAATATTGCTCATCCTACCGTATCTTGATGCGGAGAAAGTCGCTATTTTCGATGCGGATTATGAAGATAGACATTACCCATGTGAATATCTCAATGTAGAACCTAATTACAAATTTCCGGAATTGAACTTAAAATTGGATCAAATATCGCAACATTGGAGTAGTTTCAAGAAGATTGCAATAACAAACATACCCATTTCTACTCCAATTCAAGAAATTAACTTTGATAATTTTTCAAAAGTGGATATTTGCCTAAAAACGATTTCCTCGGAGGATGTGTTGTTTTTGAAAAATGTGAGTTTTCAAAAAATGTTTCCCCCAAAATTTACTAATTTTCAGAAGCTCCTCACCTCTGCAAACCTTCTTAGATACAAGTTTTCCTTCCCAAACGCAATAACCGATGAAAATCTGCATACACTTATCGGAGAACCATATAGGAATATTAATGAGGTTCGAAAAATCTGGTATTTTCGATTGAGATCAACTGACGACTACATGCATATTGTATTGGATAACAGATATTCTGAAGACAAGTATGCACGGCCGAATAACAAATCGATTATTTTTTCTAAAGTTGCAAAGGAGGACACACCGTTTTTCTAACATGATTTGTTGTATCATGATTCCGGCTTCCTGTATTTTTTATATTGTATGATCTTTATTACTGTTTTCGTGTTGTTTGCTTGTAGATGTCAATATGAAAAAAATAATTTTCACTGTTTCACAAAAGTTGTTAATTTTTTGTAGTTCAGTTTATACTGTTCTGACGTCTCTATATGGCATATGATTTCAGCATTTACTCAGCAGTTCCAAACATCAAAGGTTGAAAAAATGCATCGAGACATTTTGCTACCAGTTATTTCGCAACTTTTTTGGAACTACGACATTTTGTCACCGCGATAATCCGCAACCACGTCAATTTTAAAACCGCAAAATTAAAAGTTTCTGTAAAAAATTCACGATGAAAGCAAACTATTACAAATGTATTAAAGATGATAACCTGGATTTGTCTATAACATCAAAAACCCTGACCACTAAAAGTCACTGACCTATAAAACTTACAATCGAAATTCTGAGTGGCTCTTTACATCCATCAATTGGCCACTAATAGACTCATTTCCTCTGAAAAATTGTCATCGATTTTCAAATCGGCATTAAAAAATTGATTTCACCTTCTTTTGAATGAGTTTTTCTCAATTGAATAGCGCTGTGACACTGAAGGGCAAATAGCGAACACAATGTCAATAAGCTGCAATCGAAACATTTTTTCTTATCATGAAACCGTTTTTTTTTCAATTTTCAAAACTAATTTCGCTGCTTCAGGCACTTGAGAAAATAAAAACTATGACCATTTTCGTCAATAAGAAACGAATGAGCACATCTGGATAACAGGCAATCCTGTGAAAGACCGACTCTTCAAAATTTTCAAAAAATGCAGTAACCGAACTTAAAACAAGAAGTAAAACGAAATGTTCAGGTTGAAAAAATCTACAAAAACCTCAAGATACAGAATTTCATTGCGCCTGCACTTGACCGTACTTGAAACTAAAGTCTGGCTCCGCCCATTTCTTCGCTGTTTATCAAGAACAAAACCATTCATGATCACAATTATTCCTTGTATTGTACAATTATACTAGTTTCCATTTTGAAACAGTGAATGCTGTTCTTAGAAAAACGAGTCAATGTAGTTTCCAATACCTTAGTTTTTCGATACGAAAGCATCAGAGAATCGCTCATCAAAACCATGTGTCTGCATATTGAAAAGATCCTCTAACTATAAAGTTTTATTAGATTAAAATTTACAGAAAAGTTTACGAGATAAGTTTATTATTTCGATCCGAAGCTAGATGGTTTTAGCAATCCCGGAGACTTGGCCAACGAGACCTCCAGCAGTCTAACAATTCAAGAATTGTAGCATTAACTTTAATTTCGGTAGACTTACCTCAGCGAGACCTCCAACGACTCCACCGGCTTGACCAACAATGCCTGATGCGGTCTGAAACATGTTAGAGATTTCACTGATTACTGTATTCAATGAAACTCACATCAACGAGCCCTCCAGCAGAATTGGCCACTCCATTAACAATCCCTGTGGCTGACTGAAAAAAGTCGAATTTTCACAGAAATTTAAAAAAAAATTGACTCACATCAGCGACTCCGCTGGCTGCGCCAACGACACCATTAACGGCTCCGACGCCAGCCTAGATTTTTATTTTAAAAAGTTTAGTTTCTTTACAATGTACCCACATCAACGACTCCGTCGACACTACCAACTGCACCATTAACGATGCCACCGAGATCTTGTGGACGGGCGGAGACAGTAATAGCCAAAAGGGCGAAGAGAGCAAGAATTTTGAACATTTTTGGATGATTTGAAAGTTTGATGAGAACACAGAAAAAACTGATGATATCCATTCAAACTCATCTGGGCTTATATACTCACTTTTGGCTCCAATTTACTTCCTTCACAATTACCCAGCAGACAAAACATATTTGTTATTATGAGTTTTACCTGAAAAAAGAAGAAAAATCTGCAATCAAAACACGAAAAAAAGAAGGAAGTTCCGGTTTGGATTAACACAGTTTTTGGCTGATTTGTTCGGCTGCAAAGTTTTTTCAGAGATCAAAACCGAAAAGGCAGCAAAAAGAAAGAGGTACAAACTAACATACCCGGAACCGTTTGGTTTTGGATAATGATATTTTTGTTTAGAGAGAAATTTTGGAAGTAAATTTAAGACTGGCGATGAATAATTTAACGAAGCCGAACTATACATTCAAATCTTTTTCAAAACATTGGAAATCGATTTCAAGTAGTGTAACTTTCTGATACACATTTTTGTTGAGTTTTTTCTGAAACAGGAAACTTTGCACATATCTTTATCATGTGGCTCAACGCGAATTCACCTTCAAATGAACATTTTGCTACTGTAGTGACAGCTTGATCATTAAATTTTCTAAAACTTTAAAATTACAATTTACTGAAACAGAAAAGATTAGAAAATAATACATTCAAATTGTCGAATCTCAGAAACCACATCTGCAGGCTATAGCAGAAATTGCTACCGTACATTTGTGGACATCAAAGGTAATCTCCATACTCCAAAAAATCTTTTGACTCCAGATTTTTTACAAGGACTAGAAAATATTTCCATTCAATATTGCAGGAGACATTCGAATTTAGAAAAAAGTGCATGAGATCCGGAACTTCCCCGAATGTAGAACTTTTGAAAATGGTTGTTAATGACCAAACATGACTACACAAATATTTCACACCTAGATCCTAAGTTTCCGTTGAAACCGAAAGTTTTGTCTAAATCTAAAAAAGTGTTTTACGTTTTTACCGATATCTGACTTGAAATGTGAAACCTGGATGATGGAAGAATCAACATAAAAACTCAAACTAAAATTATAGAAGTGTGTTTGAAACTGTGAACAATTCCTTACTTTAGATGTTTTTAGATTCTGCGGAGGGAGTTTTCAACCATATTGTACTTGTCCATTTGTTTATTAGCTCAGCGAAAAACCCATACAATGCCAATAGGTTGCAATAAAAAAAAACAAATTTTGAGTTTTTTCATTATGATAATTGATATCTTCACACGTTTCCACTCATTTTGAAAGAATACAATTTTTCTGACCGATATTTACAATTTTGACCAATTGAAGACTGATTGAATTGAAAAGTATGAGAAATGAAACTAACAATTTTGAATTTACATTCAAGAACTGCCTTTGCGATGATATATGCACTGTTTCATGTTCAGTGCAATTGCATTCATATTTTGACCAACGCTAATCTTTCTCGCTTGTAATCATCTCTATAAACTGTTTGGAGGAGTTCAAGAAAATATCTCATTTAAGGTAATTACTATATTAAAATTAGTACTGCGAACTGATATTTCTTAAACGGATCGAACCGTTTCATTTTTTTACTCAAAATTTTCGTTTCGATTTACCTTGAAATAATTTGCTGCTAGCTGAAAATTGATACTAGCTTGGTGTTTAGCAAATTTCATTCTGAATTGATTTCCCGCTGGTAATTTTGGCGAAAAATTCGCAAATTCTCGCTTGTAATTTTGCTTTTAAAAATTTCAGGATTATCATGCATGTTAGATTAATCTATTTTGTGGAACACCAAGAAATTTTTTTCTTCGTGTTAATTTCTTTATGAATATTTCTCCTCATAATTACTGTTTCACTAGGTGTTATCAGATATATTTGTGTTTCAGTGATATCAAGGAAAAACAATCTCCCACACAAAACCGATTCTTGAAACGAGGGTGTCTAAGGTTTCGGAATCTCCAATTTAGCTCCAAAAAACAAAATGAAAATTACTGTAGGAAACAAGCTTTGTATCAGGTGCAATTTTTGTTTTCAGCGCACAAGAAAAAATTGTTGTGGGCCAAATTTCTGTATATTTTACTGTTTCAGTGAATCTTGTGTTTGTTAGAATTTTTGCTAATTATTGACAGGTATTCGATATGTATTTTATTGGTGCACAACTCACAACAAATTTAACGAAAAATACGGAAAATCAGTAAATTATTGGAACAGATGTATGCGGGGAAGCATTGGGGGTCTTGTTTCAACGGTGCAACAATTGGTCCAACTACATTTACTACTTTCCGAACGTCCTGAAATTCTTTGGATCTTATGAAAACACTGTTGAATTTTTCATACATACATCTAACCAATTCCGTTTTACTCTTGAAGCTTCCAAATGAGTTGGCGCAAGCAGGATCATAGAAAAAATAAGAACCAAAACATGGATGTTGGCAAAAACCATGATGAAGAATGGATGAAATTTGCAGCTTCTAGCTGATGTATAATAGTCAAATTTTATGTGAAAAACATGTTTTTGTTATTTAATGTAGTCGTAACACAATGGCTCCAGAAAGGTTGGTATTTTTCCTGCTTTTGTGTTTGTAGGCATTTCCATGGATGTTTATTCGTGATAAATATTTTAGATTATTGCTGAAAAGCCGATTGGAAAATCGATGATCTGTGATGTTTTCATAGTTTCTCTGAAACAGTGTTGCTCAATTTAATGCTGCCGTAACTCTAAATGTGCACTTCTCGTTATTTTTGAAAAAACTTCTTTTTTCCAATTAATTTCTGTTTTGAAGTGTCCTAATGACAATAAGGAAGACTCATTTCTAATTATAAAGTTTCATATAAGCATTCTGACAGATATACTTCTCATCAAAGATTCTGCATTACGTTAGACTTATCCAGTTGTAATGAAACAGTACATGTTTATGTTCATGTCGAGTTTGCTGATGATATAATCTTATAACTACTGTAAACTTGAATAACATGATTTGACTGCAGAGATGTTTGTTTCAATATTAACTTTAGTATGATAAAATTTCCTGTTACACTGGCAATTTTGCACGTTGAAGTACATACTTTTTTCAATCGAGTTTAAACTCAGTTAGAAGGTTTTTTAAAGGAATAGCATGATCAAAAACTTCTGTCAAAAAATTCAAGCATGAAGATACGTAAAAATGTGTGCAGACTTGGGAAATCATTATGAAAATGCTCAAAGATTGCTCCAAAGTCCCCAAAATGCGCTCTGAAATGAGCAAAAATTACACGAATGGGCTCCGGTGGCCGTGACCGAGTTCCCCAAAAGAATGAAGCGAGCGCTGTGATTGTCTGCTCGCAAATTAAAAAGATGCTTGTTTGGCTGACTCCGCCCATTTGTTGGGAAACTCGGCCAGGGCCGCCGGAGAGCATTCATGTGATTCATGCTCATTTCAGAGCGCATTTTTGGTACTTTGGAGCAATATTTTGAGCATTTTCGTTGTGATTTACAGAATTTATGTATTTTAAAGCAATAAAGTTTTTTGACCGGAATGTTTTTTGAACGGGAAAGAATCTCTACAATCTTTGTAAAGAATCTTTGCAGGAAAATTCCCTGCTAGAACGGATTTTTCCAGTTTTTCGACTGTCTGAACCGAATGTATCAATGTTAAAACTGACGTTTCCAAGTCTCCTAGCACTGAAACCGAAAATTTTTTGAAATATCTCTGCAGCACTGTATCAGTTTTCAACTTTTATGTTGAGTCCAGGTAGTTTTTTTCAAATTTCCTGAACAAAAATAGCCTGGAGTTTTCGAAAAGGGTGTTAATCACAAGAGAACGCAATGCATTTCTCGAAAATTTGCTTTATCTTCATTGGTCAACTGGAGCAGTAGCATGAGAGAAAGGAATTATCATATCGTTTCCGCATTGCTCATTTTTCATAGAGCTCTGAAACCGAAATTTTTCCGAAATTTTGACTGTCAGTAATAGGAAATGTGCGATGTTTAGAATGAGACCACTGCAGTTATGTGTGTCCATTTTTGTTGGTTTTGTTCAAAAACTGTGAATTTTGAAAAATTTTCTCAGTCCAGTAACTTTCTGCAGAAGAGTGGTATCGATGTAACTTTTAAAAAGTGAAACAGGGTCTCAATGGCTGCTCTGAGCCCTAAATTAGGTAGGCGGAGCCTAAGGACGAAGGGGCGGAGCATAAAAAATAATGAGGAAGGACCAGAAGATTTCAAAAAGAGCAGTTCATGGTGGAAGTTTTATTGGATTAAAATGTACAGAAAAATGTACGAGATAAATTCATTATTTCTATTTGAATACTGGAAGCTAGATGTTCTTAGCAATTTCGGACACTTGACCAACGAGACCCCCAGCAGTCTGAAAATTCAAAAATTATAGCAATAATTTTAATTCTATATACTTACCTCAGCGAGATTTCCAACGACTCCACCGGCTTGACCAACAACTCCTGAAGCGGTCTGAAATATGCATTCAACTTTCAAAGATTACTGTATTCCCTTATAAAACTCACATCAACAAGCCCTCCAGCAGAATTGGCTACTCCATTAGCAATCCCTGTTGCTGACTGAAAAAAAAGTCGAATTTTCACAGAAATTAAAAAAAATTGACTCACATCAGCGACTCCGCTGGCTGCGCCAACGACACCATTAAGGGCTCCGACGCCAGCCTACATTTTTATGAAAATAGTTTATTTTCTTTATAATGTACTCACATCAACGACTCCTTCAACACTACCAACTGCACCATTAACGATGCCACCGAGATCTTGTGGGCGAGCAGAGACAGTAATAGCCAAAAGGGCGGAGAGAGCAAGAAGTTTGAACATTTTTGGATTTTTTGAAGATTTGAAATACCACAGAAAAAACTGATGATATCCATTCAAACTCATCTGGGTTTATATACTCATATCCTGGCTCAAATTCACTTCCTTCACAATTTTCCAGCAGACAAAACGTATTTGTTATTATGAGACTTACCTGAAAAAAGAAGAAAAATCTGCAATCAAAACACGGCAATACAAGGAAGTTCCGGTTTGGATTAACACAGTTTTTGGCTGATTTGTTCGGCTGCAAAGTTTTTTCAGAGATCAAAACCGAAAAAACAGCAAAAAGAAAGAGGTACAAAATAACATACCCGGAACCGTTCGGTTTTTCAGATAATAATATTCTTGTCTAGAGAGAAATTTTGGAAGTGAATTTAAGACACGATGAATAAACTTAACGAAGCCGAACTATACATTCAAATCTATTTCAAAACATTGGAAATCAATTTCAAGTAGTGTAACTTTCTGATTCATATTTTTGTTGAGTTTTTTTCTGAAACAGGAAACTTTGCACATATCTTTATCATGTGGCTCAACGCGAATTCACCTTCAAATGAACATTTTGCTACTGTAGTGACAGCTTGATCATTAAATTTTCTGAAACTTTAAAGTTACAATTTACTGAGACAGAAAAGATTAGACAATAATACATTCAAATTGTCGAATCTCAGAAACCACATCTGCAGGCTATAGCAGAAATTGCTACCGTACATTTGTGGACATCAAAGGTAATCTCCATACTCCAAAAAATCTTTTGACTCTAGATCCTTTACAAGGACTAGAAAATACTTCCATTCAATATTGCAGGAAACATTCGAATTTAGAAAAAAGTGCATGAGATCCGGAACTTCCCCGAATGTAGAACTTTTGAAAATGGCTGTTAATGACCAAACATGACTACACAGATATTTCACACCTAGATCCTAAGTTTCCGTTGAAACCGAAAGTTTTTCTAAGTCTAAACAAGTTTTTTGCGTCTTTTTTAACCGATATCTGACTTCAAATGAATGTAGAATCGGGTTGATGTGAGATCAACATGAAAGCTGATACTAAAATTATATTACTGTATTTTGAAACAGTGAACAATTCCTTACTTCAAATTTTTAGAGTCTGGGGGGCGGTGTTCATCCTAACTTTCTTGTCCATCTGGTTATTAGCTGAGCAAAATGCCAATAGTCTGTGCAATTGAGAAGAACAAAAACCTGAGCATTTTCATTATGATAATTGAAGTCTACACACATTTCCACTCATTTTGAAAGAACACAATTTTCGGACCGATCTAGTTCGAACTCATTGAATTCGAAAGTATGACAAATAAAACAAATAATTTTGAAACTGTAGTTTGTTTTTTTTTTCACACTCTACCTGTGCGAAATATGTACTGTTTCATTTTCAGTACAATTGCATTCATATTTTGACCAACGTTAGTCGGTTTTTAGCGTAACCCTCTATAAAAACTGTTTGGAAGTGTTCAAGAAGATATCTCATTTAAGAAAATTACTATATTATTAGGGTGGTGCATAAGTTTCTGCAATTTTTTACGTACCTCTTTTTTCCACATATACCAAAGTTTTGTTTTGTTATCAAGTAGTGTACAATGTCTAATCATGGGGTCCTCTGAATTTGGTGTGATTCTACCGGCTACATCCAAAGTTGTTCTAATTTAAAGAGCCCCGGCTTAGGAGTCCGATTTTTGGAAATCACAGTTACCGTGAGGCCACGCATTAGAAATTGCCACAAGAGGTTGGTTGGACAGTGGTTAACAAGAACCTGTAAAATTTTGGCTCTAGGGCTCTTCTCACTCCTCCCAGAGAACTTTTAAAAAATGACCAATTTTGGAGTATACCTCGTTCTTGGGCGAATAAGTTGGTCGGTAGTAGGAGTTTTGAGATAAATTGAAAAGTTTTAGAGGTTTGAAGGATTGAGAAACATTTTTCATTAGTTGTTGCACTCAAAAAGCTGCAGACAAAATTTTTTATTTTTGACCCCGTTTGGTCAAGCCATTTTTCAAACATCCATAACTCAGCCGAAAATTGAGATAGAGTCAAGAAATTTCGCGTGCTTGAAACTTGAACTGAATCATTATATTTTATCATAAAATAACCAATGCCACACGCCAGTAACATGGTTTTTGAAAATTTGACTTTTGAGCCGGGCCACTGAAAACGACCGTAATTTTTGATAGAGACGCCGGACGGCTATGTCATTTTGGGATTCCTCATCATAAGGTTCACTAAACAAGTTCATAACAAAACCATACTTTTGTATCTGTCCGAAGGATACGAGTCTGAGCTATTGCAGAAACTTATGCACCAGCCTAATATGTCAGTATTGTGAGCTGCTACTCTTTAAACGGGACTTTTCATTCATTTCAATTTTTTACTCAAAATTTTCCTTTTGATTTACCTTGAAATATTTTGCTACTAACTGAAAGACGATACTATCTGAATGAGAATTAGAAAATATTGTTAATTTGCATTTTTAAAAGTTACTGTTTCGATTGGAAATGTCCATATTATAGAATATCATGATCATTAATCCATTCGAGAATATCTCGTAGAACACCGAAAACTTTGAAGTGAAATAAACAGTCGCATAGATCCAGTTTTGTATTGGCTTTGTTGAATTTTTTAAATAAAATAAGTTGACTGTTTCGAGATAGAAGCATATTCAAAGTCGACTTTGTCTATCTGGTCATCTGGTCGATTCTTAGAATGTGTTATGTTCTTTATGAATATTTCTCCTCATAATTACTGTTTCCCATCTAGGTATTATCAGATGGATTTTTTTCGCGGTGATAGAGAGCCAATACAAAGTCCAGCACAAAAACGATTCTTGAAACGAGAGTGTCTAAGTTTCCGGAATCTTCAATGTAGCTCCAAAAACAAAACAAAAAACAAAATACTGTAGAAAACGAGCTCTGTATTAGGAGCAATTTTTGTTGTTCAGCGCGGAAGATAAAATTGTTGAAAGCCAAATTTCTGTATATTTTACTGTTTCATTGGATTTGTGTTTGTTAGAATTTGTGTTCATTATTGATGCGGGTATTCCATAAACATTCACAACAAATGTAACGAAAAATACGAAAAATCAGTAAATTATCGGAACAGATTTACTCGGGGAAGGCATTGGTGGTTTAGTAGAAGTTCTTGGTGAGTCGACGGATCAGCGACCTTGTTCCAACAAGGGAGTAACAATTGGTTCAAGTGCATTTACTATTTTCAGAACGTCCTGAAATTCTTTGGATATTACGAAAATAGTGTCAAATTTCTCACACATACATCTAACCAATTCCGTTTTACTCTTGAAGCTTCCAAATGAGTTGGCGCAATCATCAAGAAAATGAGAACCAAAATATGGATGTTGGCAAAAAACATAATGAAGAATGGATGAAGTTTTGAGCTTTAAGCTGATGTTTTATATTCAACTTTATATGAAAAAAAAACATGTTTTTGTTATTCGTCGTAGTTGTAACACAATGAAACCAGGAAGATTGATATTTTCCGGCTTTTGTACTTGTAGACCTTTCCATGGATGTTTATTTGTGGTTAATATTTTAAATTATAGCTGGAAAACCGATTGGAGCATCGATGTGTGAAGTTTGTGGTGTCTTCATAGTTTCTCTGAAAAATGGTGTCTTCATAGTTTCTCGGTGTTGCTCAACCTTATGCTGCCGTAACTTTGAATGTGCACTTTTCGTTCTTGGATAAAAAAAAACTTCTTTCTCGTTATTAATTTCTCTGTTTTAAAGTGCCCTAATGACAAGAAGGTAGACTCGTTTTTTATTATAAAATCATATAAGCTTTGTGCAAGACATATGACTCATCAAAGATTCTTTATTACGACTTATCCAGTTATAATGGAACAGTACATATTTATGTTCAAGTCGAGTTTCTTATAACTACTGTAAACTTAATCAAAATGTTTTTTCTGCACAGATGTTTGTTTCAATGTTAACTTTAGCTCGGATAAAATTTTCGGTTTCATTGGCAATTTTTCACGTTGAAGTACAAACTTTTTTCAATTAATGCCACTTATTTATTGTGTTCTTAATGGATCTATTCATTTTGCAAGAATATAAAGAATTTTAATCACAAATACCCTATTCAGCAACGTCGAGAAATGTCGAGAAATGTAGTGAAATACCCCTACTTCACGACATTTCTCGACATTTCTCTACAGTTGATTTCAATTGAAACATTTGTAAATTTCTTCAAATATCAACGTGCTCTTGTCATTTTAGTGAAAATCAACACTAAATGCTGGAGCACTTTGATATTCGAAGAAATATAAAAATTGAAATAGTGACTTTTGACCATTCCCTTGTTTGTGACGTAATGTCAAGAGTGCTTATCACTCCAACTTTTGCTGTGCCTCTCTTATGTTGCTCTTTCACTCTTTCCCTGTCACTGATAACAGTAATTAATAAAATGCAATAAACAACTCAAACTGCCGACATGCTTCAGTTTCTCTCACAACTTTCAACAAACTGTTTTCTTTTTCAGAATGGTCGGCTACGCATTTCGATGGATAACCATGCACGATGTCACCAGTATGCAGTTTCAATATACTACAAACTACATAATAGCTAATTTCAATAATGATAGCGAGCGTGAGATACGGTACACAGATCGGTCAGGTGATACGGAAATCGGATTTAAAGGAAAGGAGATAATGGTCGGTCGAAATTTCACGGATGTGTTCTGTGAGGATTTTGAACTGTTCTTCAAGAACCGACCTAAGAAATTGGATGATTTGAGTCTTCATTATGAAATCGTCTGGAATTGGAATTTTAATGGAGAACAAAACAGTGAAGAACAAAATCCGCGTTGTAACATTGCTAGAGTGAAGGTTATCAATACCCGATTATTGGATTGTCTGGAGAATTTGTTGAAATCCGCAGCGAGACCTCCTAAAATTGTGAGCATTCACATTGATGCTTGTGATACGAGCCAAGCTATGAGAATAATTCGAAGCTTGCATCCCAGAGTTTTGGAATGCATAAATCTGAATTTTGAACGAGGAGATCTGGACATCAATTTCGAAGAGGTTTTGAGTCTGGAGGATTGGAATAAAGAGCGGTACTTGAGCATGACCATATCACTGAAAAAATTGACCGCGGGAAATTTGAGTACTATTAAAAAAGTAAGTCTAGCTGTCCATCCTTCATATTTCATACATGTCAAACCACGGGCTGGTCCAAGCCGAGCCTGGCCGGACCCGTCGAAAATGTTCCGAATAAGTGATTTTTGTGACAAGTGTGCTATATTTAAAATATTTTTAGGCATTGTACATGCGCTCAACATTTGATCGATTCGAAGTTTACTACAAGTCTCGAGACGAAGGCTGTGACCCCGACACAATATACGGGGATTTTGTGGAAGTTTCCGAGTATCCTCCGGATTGCTATATAAAGACATCGGACCAATGGGAGTATTCAGACAGTGAATCTGTTGATAGAGAGATTAATGAGAAATACTTCAAGGAAAATGTGAAGAAACCTAAAAAACGAGGCTAAAAAGATACTGCTAGTTTACCAGAAGACTGGGATTTAGAAATGAGCGAAGTGGAGGACGAAGAGGTGAAAATTCTTGAAATTGTTGCGAGGCGACGTATAATCAGTTTCAGGGAGACCCTTTCCTGACCCTCTTTTCTGATTATGATTATATCGAAGAAGTGCCAGACTGGATGAAAGATTATACCCTGTGCGATTGGTGGCAAAATGAAAGACGTAAGCTGGATAAGGTTTTTCGACGACGAAAAAGGCAGAGAGTGTTGTACAGAAGATATTACTCGGAATCGGATCCAGAGAAAGAGGTTGGTTCGAAAAATTGGACCCCGTTTATCCTCCGTCCGAAATGCAGAAACTATTACGAATAATTCGAAAAAAGCTTCTTCTGTTTCCAGAACGATTGTGAACTTCTCGCGTATCCTCCCAAAGATCAACGCTGCATCAAAATCATTTTGGATTCGGATTCTGAAATGGAGGTGGGAAAGAATTCTTTAAAAGAAATTGGAAACTAAAGTACGTCTCGCAGTGCATTTTTTGTGATTACAGTGTTTATGATGACTTTGCTAAAAAATAAGAAAAAAAAGCTCAGCCAAGATATTCACTGACTTACAAATTTTTTGGATCATTCTTCGCAGTTAGTACCTTTTTTTGGCCGATAGAGCCCAACAAAATCGATACGTCTGTTTTCTGCAATATTCGCGCTTACGGAAAAAGTCGACGAAATATTGACATGACGGATTATATGCCAAGACTATATTTTATTCCTAGTATTATGAACTGATTTTTTAGATGCTCGGTTATCCGACCTGCTTCTCCTGGTGGGAACTTTTTGAGAATCGAGACGTTATGGAAATCATTGTTCGGAATATACAGTGTTTCGATATCCAATGCCTTCGGAAAACTTGTTCCGGTGTTCGAAACTGTTTGGATATCATCAAACCGGATCCACATATATCGGAGTATTTAATCCAAGTGAAAGGCTGGTACGGTATCAAAGCTGAAATTGTTCTTTCAAATGGAACCCGGAAGATTGTCATGGAACGTGCCGATTTGAAGGAAGACTCGGAACCTGTGTGGACAGCTGCGAATGACTTATATGTTAACTTGCAGCATCAGAAGACGTGTCTAGAAAATCTTAGACTGGAGTTTCCATATAACAGTATTTATGAGAATAGCGATGACGTGTCAGAGGCAACATTACTCTCCAAAAAGTTGCTAGAACATTTGGCAGAATTTCTCAAATCCATGAAAATGTTGAAAGTGAGAACATTGAGCATCGGCAGTGTCGATCCGAATGAAATATTGCTCATCCTACCGTATCTTGATGCGGAGAAAGTCGCTATTTTCGATGCGGATTATGAAGATAGACATTACCCATGTGAATATCTCAATGTAGAACCTAATTACAAATTTCCGGAATTGAATTTAAAATTAGATCAAATTTCGAAACATTGGAGTAGTTTCAAGAAGATTGCAATAACAAACATACCCATTTCTACTCCAATTCAAGAAATTAACTTTGATAATTTTTCAAAAGTGGATATTTGCCTAAAAACGATTTCCTCGGAGGATGTGTTGTTTTTGAAAAATGTGAGTTTTCAAAAAATGTTTCCCCCAAAATTTACTAATTTTCAGAAGCTCCTCACCTCTGCAAACCTTCTTAGATACAAGTTTTCCTTCCCAAACGCAATAACCGATGAAAATCTGCATACACTTATCGGAGAACCATATAGGAATATTAATGAGGTTCGAAAAATCTGGTATTTTCGATTGAGATCAACTGACGACTACATGCATATTGTATTGGATAACAGATATTCTGAAGACAAGTATGCACGGCCGAATAACAAATCGATTATTTTTTCTAAAGTTGCAAAGGAGGACACACCGTTTTTCTAACATGATTTGTTGTATCATGATTCCGGCTTCCTGTATTTTTTATATTGTATGATCTTTATTACTGTTTTCGTGTTGTTTGCTTGTAGATGTCAATATGAAAAAAATAATTTTCACTGTTTCCCAAAAGTTGTTAATTTTTTGTAGTTCAGTTTATACTGTTCTGACGTCTCTATATGGCATATGATTTCAGCATTTACTCAGCAGTTCCAAACATCAAAGGTTGAAAAAATGCATCGAGACATTTTGCTACCAGTTATTTCGCAACTTTTTTGGAACTACGACATTTTGTCACCGCGATAATCCGCAACCACGTCAATTTTAAAACCGCAAACTTAAAAGTTTCTGTAAAAAATTCACGATGAAAGCAAACTATTACAAATGTATTAAAGATGATAAACTGGATTTGTCTATAACATCAAAAACCCTGACCACTAAAAGTCACTGACCTATAAAACTTACAATCGAAATTCTGAGTGGCTCTTTACATCCATCAATTGGCCACTAATAGACTCATTTCCTCTGAAAAATTGTCATCGATTTTCAAATCGGCATTAAAAAATTGATTTCACCTTCTTTTGAATGAGTTTTTCTCAATTGAATAGCGCTGTGACACTGAAGGGCAAATAGCGAACACAATGTCAATAAGCTGCAATCGAAACATTTTTTCTTATCATGAAACCGTTTTTTTTTCAATTTTCAAAACTAATTTCGCTGCTTCAGGCACTTGAGAAAATAAAAACTATGACCATTTTCGTCAATAAGAAACGAATGAGCACATCTGGATAACAGTCAATCCTGTGAAAGGCAATCCTGTGAAAGACCGACTCTTCAAAATTTTTAAAAAATGCAGTAACCGAACTTAAAACAAGAAGTAAAACGAAATGTTCAGGTTGAAAAAATCTACAAAAACCTCAAGATACAGAATTTCATTGCGCCTGCACTTGACCGTACTTGAAACTAAAGTCTGGCTCCGCCCATTTCTTCGCTGTTTATCAAGAACAAAACCATTCATGATCACAATTATTCCTTGTATTGTACAATTATACTAGTTTCCATTTTGAAACAGTGAATGCTGTTCTTAGAAAAACGAGTCAATGTAGTTTCCAATACCTTAGTTTTTCGATACGAAAGCATCAGAGAATCGCTCATCAAAACCATGTGTCTGCATATTGAAAAGATCCTCTAACTATAAAGTTTTATTAGATTAAAATTTACAGAAAAGTTTACGAGATAAGTTTATTATTTCGATCCGAAGCTAGATGGTTTTAGCAATCCCGGAGACTTGGCCAACGAGACCTCCAGCAGTCTAACAATTCAAGAATTGTAGCATTAACTTTAATTTCGGTAGACTTACCTCAGCGAGACCTCCAACGACTCCACCGGCTTGACCAACAATGCCTGATGCGGTCTGAAACATGTTAGAGATTTCACTGATTACTGTATTCAATGAAACTCACATCAACGAGCCCTCCAGCAGAATTGGCCACTCCATTAACAATCCCTGTGGCTGACTGAAAAAAGTCGAATTTTCACAGAAATTTAAAAAAAAATTGACTCACATCAGCGACTCCGCTGGCTGCGCCAACGACACCATTAACGGCTCCGACGCCAGCCTAGATTTTTATTTTAAAAAGTTTAGTTTCTTTACAATGTACCCACATCAACGACTCCGTCGACACTACCAACTGCACCATTAACGATGCCACCGAGATCTTGTGGACGGGCGGAGACAGTAATAGCCAAAAGGGCGAAGAGAGCAAGAATTTTGAACATTTTTGGATGATTTGAAAGTTTGATGAGAACACAGAAAAAACTGATGATATCCATTCAAACTCATCTGGGCTTATATACTCACTTTTGGCTCCAATTTACTTCCTTCACAATTACCCAGCAGACAAAACATATTTGTTATTATGAGTTTTACCTGAAAAAAGAAGAAAAATCTGCAATCAAAACACGAAAAAAAGAAGGAAGTTCCGGTTTGGATTAACACAGTTTTTGGCTGATTTGTTCGGCTGCAAAGTTTTTTCAGAGATCAAAACCGAAAAGGCAGCAAAAAGAAAGAGGTACAAACTAACATACCCGGAACCGTTTGGTTTTGGATAATGATATTTTTGTTTAGAGAGAAATTTTGGAAGTAAATTTAAGACTGGCGATGAATAATTTAACGAAGCCGAACTATACATTCAAATCTTTTTCAAAACATTGGAAATCGATTTCAAGTAGTGTAACTTTCTGATACACATTTTTGTTGAGTTTTTTCTGAAACAGGAAACTTTGCACATATCTTTATCATGTGGCTCAACGCGAATTCACCTTCAAATGAACATTTTGCTACTGTAGTGACAGCTTGATCATTAAATTTTCTAAAACTTTAAAATTACAATTTACTGAAACAGAAAAGATTAGAAAATAATACATTCAAATTGTCGAATCTCAGAAACCACATCTGCAGGCTATAGCAGAAATTGCTACCGTACATTTGTGGACATCAAAGGTAATCTCCATACTCCAAAAAATCTTTTGACTCCAGATTTTTTACAAGGACTAGAAAATATTTCCATTCAATATTGCAGGAGACATTCGAATTTAGAAAAAAGTGCATGAGATCCGGAACTTCCCCGAATGTAGAACTTTTGAAAATGGTTGTTAATGACCAAACATGACTACACAAATATTTCACACCTAGATCCTAAGTTTCCGTTGAAACCGAAAGTTTTGTCTAAATCTAAAAAAGTGTTTTACGTTTTTACCGATATCTGACTTGAAATGTGAAACCTGGATGATGGAAGAATCAACATAAAAACTCAAACTAAAATTATAGAAGTGTGTTTGAAACTGTGAACAATTCCTTACTTTAGATGTTTTTAGATTCTGCGGAGGGAGTTTTCAACCATATTGTACTTGTCCATTTGTTTATTAGCTCAGCGAAAAACCCATACAATGCCAATAGGTTGCAATAAAAAAAAACAAATTTTGAGTTTTTTCATTATGATAATTGATATCTTCACACGTTTCCACTCATTTTGAAAGAATACAATTTTTCTGACCGATATTTACAATTTTGACCAATTGAAGACTGATTGAATTGAAAAGTATGAGAAATGAAACTAACAATTTTGAATTTACATTCAAGAACTGCCTTTGCGATGATATATGCACTGTTTCATGTTCAGTGCAATTGCATTCATATTTTGACCAACGCTAATCTTTCTCGCTTGTAATCATCTCTATAAACTGTTTGGAGGAGTTCAAGAAAATATCTCATTTAAGGTAATTACTATATTAAAATCAGTACTGCGAACTGATATTTCTTAAACGGATCGAACCGTTTCATTTTTTTACTCAAAATTTTCGTTTCGATTTACCTTGAAATAATTTGCTGCTAGCTGAAAATTGATACTAGCTTGGTGTTTAGCAAATTTCATTCTGAATTGATTTCCCGCTGGTAATTTTGGCGAAAAATTCGCAAATTCTCGCTTGTAATTTTGCTTTTAAAAATTTCAGGATTATCATGCATGTTAGATTAATCTATTTTGTGGAACACCAAGAAATTTTTTTCTTCGTGTTAATTTCTTTATGAATATTTCTCCTCATAATTACTGTTTCACTAGGTGTTATCAGATATATTTGTGTTTCAGTGATATCAAGGAAAAACAATCTCCCACACAAAACCGATTCTTGAAACGAGGGTGTCTAAGGTTTCGGAATCTCCAATTTAGCTCCAAAAAACAAAATGAAAATTACTGTAGGAAACAAGCTTTGTATCAGGTGCAATTTTTGTTTTCAGCGCACAAGAAAAAATTGTTGTGGGCCAAATTTCTGTATATTTTACTGTTTCAGTGAATCTTGTGTTTGTTAGAATTTTTGCTAATTATTGACAGTTATTCGATATGTATTTTATTGGTGCACAACTCACAACAAATTTAACGAAAAATACGGAAAATCAGTAAATTATTGGAACAGATGTATGCGGGGAAGCATTGGGGGTCTTGTTTCAACGGTGCAACAATTGGTCCAACTACATTTACTACTTTCCGAACGTCCTGAAATTCTTTGGATCTTATGAAAACACTGTTGAATTTTTCATACATACATCTAACCAATTCCGTTTTACTCTTGAAGCTTCCAAATGAGTTGGCGCAAGCAGGATCATAGAAAAAATAAGAACCAAAACATGGATGTTGGCAAAAACCATGATGAAGAATGGATGAAATTTGCAGCTTCTAGCTGATGTATAATAGTCAAATTTTATGTGAAAAACATGTTTTTGTTATTTAATGTAGTCGTAACACAATGGCTCCAGAAAGGTTGGTATTTTTCCTGCTTTTGTGTTTGTAGGCATTTCCATGGATGTTTATTCGTGATAAATATTTTAGATTATTGCTGAAAAGCCGATTGGAAAATCGATGATCTGTGATGTTTTCATAGTTTCTCTGAAACAGTGTTGCTCAATTTAATGCTGCCGTAACTCTAAATGTGCACTTCTCGTTATTTTTGAAAAAACTTCTTTTTTCCAATTAATTTCTGTTTTGAAGTGTCCTAATGACAATAAGGAAGACTCATTTCTAATTATAAAGTTTCATATAAGCATTCTGACAGATATACTTCTCATCAAAGATTCTGCATTACGTTAGACTTATCCAGTTGTAATGAAACAGTACATGTTTATGTTCATGTCGAGTTTGCTGATGATATAATCTTATAACTACTGTAAACTTGAATAACATGATTTGACTGCAGAGATGTTTGTTTCAATATTAACTTTAGTATGATAAAATTTCCTGTTACACTGGCAATTTTGCACGTTGAAGTACATACTTTTTTCAATCGAGTTTAAACTCAGTTAGAAGGTTTTTTAAAGGAATAGCATGATCAAAAACTTCTGTCAAAAAATTCAAGCATGAAGATACGTAAAAATGTGTGCAGACTTGGGAAATCATTATGAAAATGCTCAAAGATTGCTCCAAAGTCCCCAAAATGCGCTCTGAAATGAGCAAAAATTACACGAATGGGCTCCGGTGGCCGTGACCGAGTTCCCCAAAAGAATGAAGCGAGCGCTGTGATTGTCTGCTCGCAAATTAAAAAGATGCTTGTTTGGCTGACTCCGCCCATTTGTTGGGAAACTCGGCCAGGGCCGCCGGAGAGCATTCATGTGATTCATGCTCATTTCAGAGCGCATTTTTGGTACTTTGGAGCAATATTTTGAGCATTTTCGTTGTGATTTACAGAATTTATGTATTTTAAAGCAATAAAGTTTTTTGACCGGAATGTTTTTTGAACGGGAAAGAATCTCTACAATCTTTGTAAAGAATCTTTGCAGGAAAATTCCCTGCTAGAACGGATTTTTCCAGTTTTTCGACTGTCTGAACCGAATGTATCAATGTTAAAACTGACGTTTCCAAGTCTCCTAGCACTGAAACCGAAAATTTTTTGAAATATCTCTGCAGCACTGTATCAGTTTTCAACTTTTATGTTGAGTCCAGGTAGTTTTTTTCAAATTTCCTGAACAAAAATAGCCTGGAGTTTTCGAAAAGGGTGTTAATCACAAGAGAACGCAATGCATTTCTCGAAAATTTGCTTTATCTTCATTGGTCAACTGGAGCAGTAGCATGAGAGAAAGGAATTATCATATCGTTTCCGCATTGCTCATTTTTCATAGAGCTCTGAA
Source organism: Caenorhabditis sinica (assembly GCA_963932045.1). Classification (NCBI taxonomy): domain Eukaryota; kingdom Metazoa; phylum Nematoda; class Chromadorea; order Rhabditida; family Rhabditidae; genus Caenorhabditis; species Caenorhabditis sinica. Next base: position 7,050,942 of record OZ009940.1, on the reverse strand, counting down.
ACCGAAATTTTTCCGAAATTTTGACTGTCAGTAATAGGAAATGTGCGATGTTTAGAATGAGACCACTGCAGTTATGTGTGTCCATTTTTGTTGGTTTTGTTCAAAAACTGTGAATTTTGAAAAATTTTCTCAGTCCAGTAACTTTCTGCAGAAGAGTGGTATCGATGTAACTTTTAAAAAGTGAAACAGGGTCTCAATGGCTGCTCTGAGCCCTAAATTAGGTAGGCGGAGCCTAAGGACGAAGGGGCGGAGCATAAAAAATAATGAGGAAGGACCAGAAGATTTCAAAAAGAGCAGTTCATGGTGGAAGTTTTATTGGATTAAAATGTACAGAAAAATGTACGAGATAAATTCATTATTTCTATTTGAATACTGGAAGCTAGATGTTCTTAGCAATTTCGGACACTTGACCAACGAGACCCCCAGCAGTCTGAAAATTCAAAAATTATAGCAATAATTTTAATTCTATATACTTACCTCAGCGAGATTTCCAACGACTCCACCGGCTTGACCAACAACTCCTGAAGCGGTCTGAAATATGCATTCAACTTTCAAAGATTACTGTATTCCCTTATAAAACTCACATCAACAAGCCCTCCAGCAGAATTGGCTACTCCATTAGCAATCCCTGTTGCTGACTGAAAAAAAAGTCGAATTTTCACAGAAATTAAAAAAAATTGACTCACATCAGCGACTCCGCTGGCTGCGCCAACGACACCATTAAGGGCTCCGACGCCAGCCTACATTTTTATGAAAATAGTTTATTTTCTTTATAATGTACTCACATCAACGACTCCTTCAACACTACCAACTGCACCATTAACGATGCCACCGAGATCTTGTGGGCGAGCAGAGACAGTAATAGCCAAAAGGGCGGAGAGAGCAAGAAGTTTGAACATTTTTGGATTTTTTGAAGATTTGAAATACCACAGAAAAAACTGATGATATCCATTCAAACTCATCTGGGTTTATATACTCATATCCTGGCTCAAATTCACTTCCTTCACAATTTTCCAGCAGACAAAACGTATTTGTTATTATGAGACTTACCTGAAAAAAGAAGAAAAATCTGCAATCAAAACACGGCAATACAAGGAAGTTCCGGTTTGGATTAACACAGTTTTTGGCTGATTTGTTCGGCTGCAAAGTTTTTTCAGAGATCAAAACCGAAAAAACAGCAAAAAGAAAGAGGTACAAAATAACATACCCGGAACCGTTCGGTTTTTCAGATAATAATATTCTTGTCTAGAGAGAAATTTTGGAAGTGAATTTAAGACACGATGAATAAACTTAACGAAGCCGAACTATACATTCAAATCTATTTCAAAACATTGGAAATCAATTTCAAGTAGTGTAACTTTCTGATTCATATTTTTGTTGAGTTTTTTTCTGAAACAGGAAACTTTGCACATATCTTTATCATGTGGCTCAACGCGAATTCACCTTCAAATGAACATTTTGCTACTGTAGTGACAGCTTGATCATTAAATTTTCTGAAACTTTAAAGTTACAATTTACTGAGACAGAAAAGATTAGACAATAATACATTCAAATTGTCGAATCTCAGAAACCACATCTGCAGGCTATAGCAGAAATTGCTACCGTACATTTGTGGACATCAATGGTAATCTCCATACTCCAAAAAATCTTTTGACTCTAGATCCTTTACAAGGACTAGAAAATACTTCCATTCAATATTGCAGGAAACATTCGAATTTAGAAAAAAGTGCATGAGATCCGGAACTTCCCCGAATGTAGAACTTTTGAAAATGGCTGTTAATGACCAAACATGACTACACAGATATTTCACACCTAGATCCTAAGTTTCCGTTGAAACCGAAAGTTTTTCTAAGTCTAAACAAGTTTTTTGCGTCTTTTTTAACCGATATCTGACTTCAAATGAATGTAGAATCGGGTTGATGTGAGATCAACATGAAAGCTGATACTAAAATTATATTACTGTATTTTGAAACAGTGAACAATTCCTTACTTCAAATTTTTAGAGTCTGGGGGGCGGTGTTCATCCTAACTTTCTTGTCCATCTGGTTATTAGCTGAGCAAAATGCCAATAGTCTGTGCAATTGAGAAGAACAAAAACCTGAGCATTTTCATTATGATAATTGAAGTCTACACACATTTCCACTCATTTTGAAAGAACACAATTTTCGGACCGATCTAGTTCGAACTCATTGAATTCGAAAGTATGACAAATAAAACAAATAATTTTGAAACTGTAGTTTGTTTTTTTTTTCACACTCTACCTGTGCGAAATATGTACTGTTTCATTTTCAGTACAATTGCATTCATATTTTGACCAACGTTAGTCGGTTTTTAGCGTAACCCTCTATAAAAACTGTTTGGAAGTGTTCAAGAAGATATCTCATTTAAGAAAATTACTATATTATTAGGGTGGTGCATAAGTTTCTGCAATTTTTTACGTACCTCTTTTTTCCACATATACCAAAGTTTTGTTTTGTTATCAAGTAGTGTACAATGTCTAATCATGGGGTCCTCTGAATTTGGTGTGATTCTACCGGCTACATCCAAAGTTGTTCTAATTTAAAGAGCCCCGGCTTAGGAGTCCGATTTTTGGAAATCACAGTTACCGTGAGGCCACGCATTAGAAATTGCCACAAGAGGTTGGTTGGACAGTGGTTAACAAGAACCTGTAAAATTTTGGCTCTAGGGCTCTTCTCACTCCTCCCAGAGAACTTTTAAAAAATGACCAATTTTGGAGTATACCTCGTTCTTGGGCGAATAAGTTGGTCGGTAGTAGGAGTTTTGAGATAAATTGAAAAGTTTTAGAGGTTTGAAGGATTGAGAAACATTTTTCATTAGTTGTTGCACTCAAAAAGCTGCAGACAAAATTTTTTATTTTTGACCCCGTTTGGTCAAGCCATTTTTCAAACATCCATAACTCAGCCGAAAATTGAGATAGAGTCAAGAAATTTCGCGTGCTTGAAACTTGAACTGAATCATTATATTTTATCATAAAATAACCAATGCCACACGCCAGTAACATGGTTTTTGAAAATTTGACTTTTGAGCCGGGCCACTGAAAACGACCGTAATTTTTGATAGAGACGCCGGACGGCTATGTCATTTTGGGATTCCTCATCATAAGGTTCACTAAACAAGTTCATAACAAAACCATACTTTTGTATCTGTCCGAAGGATACGAGTCTGAGCTATTGCAGAAACTTATGCACCAGCCTAATATGTCAGTATTGTGAGCTGCTACTCTTTAAACGGGACTTTTCATTCATTTCAATTTTTTACTCAAAATTTTCCTTTTGATTTACCTTGAAATATTTTGCTACTAACTGAAAGACGATACTATCTGAATGAGAATTAGAAAATATTGTTAATTTGCATTTTTAAAAGTTACTGTTTCGATTGGAAATGTCCATATTATAGAATATCATGATCATTAATCCATTCGAGAATATCTCGTAGAACACCGAAAACTTTGAAGTGAAATAAACAGTCGCATAGATCCAGTTTTGTATTGGCTTTGTTGAATTTTTTAAATAAAATAAGTTGACTGTTTCGAGATAGAAGCATATTCAAAGTCGACTTTGTCTATCTGGTCATCTGGTCGATTCTTAGAATGTGTTATGTTCTTTATGAATATTTCTCCTCATAATTACTGTTTCCCATCTAGGTATTATCAGATGGATTTTTTTCGCGGTGATAGAGAGCCAATACAAAGTCCAGCACAAAAACGATTCTTGAAACGAGAGTGTCTAAGTTTCCGGAATCTTCAATGTAGCTCCAAAAACAAAACAAAAAACAAAATACTGTAGAAAACGAGCTCTGTATTAGGAGCAATTTTTGTTGTTCAGCGCGGAAGATAAAATTGTTGAAAGCCAAATTTCTGTATATTTTACTGTTTCATTGGATTTGTGTTTGTTAGAATTTGTGTTCATTATTGATGCGGGTATTCCATAAACATTCACAACAAATGTAACGAAAAATACGAAAAATCAGTAAATTATCGGAACAGATTTACTCGGGGAAGGCATTGGTGGTTTAGTAGAAGTTCTTGGTGAGTCGACGGATCAGCGACCTTGTTCCAACAAGGGAGTAACAATTGGTTCAAGTGCATTTACTATTTTCAGAACGTCCTGAAATTCTTTGGATATTACGAAAATAGTGTCAAATTTCTCACACATACATCTAACCAATTCCGTTTTACTCTTGAAGCTTCCAAATGAGTTGGCGCAATCATCAAGAAAATGAGAACCAAAATATGGATGTTGGCAAAAAACATAATGAAGAATGGATGAAGTTTTGAGCTTTAAGCTGATGTTTTATATTCAACTTTATATGAAAAAAAAACATGTTTTTGTTATTCGTCGTAGTTGTAACACAATGAAACCAGGAAGATTGATATTTTCCGGCTTTTGTACTTGTAGACCTTTCCATGGATGTTTATTTGTGGTTAATATTTTAAATTATAGCTGGAAAACCGATTGGAGCATCGATGTGTGAAGTTTGTGGTGTCTTCATAGTTTCTCTGAAAAATGGTGTCTTCATAGTTTCTCGGTGTTGCTCAACCTTATGCTGCCGTAACTTTGAATGTGCACTTTTCGTTCTTGGATAAAAAAAAACTTCTTTCTCGTTATTAATTTCTCTGTTTTAAAGTGCCCTAATGACAAGAAGGTAGACTCGTTTTTTATTATAAAATCATATAAGCTTTGTGCAAGACATATGACTCATCAAAGATTCTTTATTACGACTTATCCAGTTATAATGGAACAGTACATATTTATGTTCAAGTCGAGTTTCTTATAACTACTGTAAACTTAATCAAAATGTTTTTTCTGCACAGATGTTTGTTTCAATGTTAACTTTAGCTCGGATAAAATTTTCGGTTTCATTGGCAATTTTTCACGTTGAAGTACAAACTTTTTTCAATTAATGCCACTTATTTATTGTGTTCTTAATGGATCTATTCATTTTGCAAGAATATAAAGAATTTTAATCACAAATACCCTATTCAGCAACGTCGAGAAATGTCGAGAAATGTAGTGAAATACCCCTACTTCACGACATTTCTCGACATTTCTCTACAGTTGATTTCAATTGAAACATTTGTAAATTTCTTCAAATATCAACGTGCTCTTGTCATTTTAGTGAAAATCAACACTAAATGCTGGAGCACTTTGATATTCGAAGAAATATAAAAATTGAAATAGTGACTTTTGACCATTCCCTTGTTTGTGACGTAATGTCAAGAGTGCTTATCACTCCAACTTTTGCTGTGCCTCTCTTATGTTGCTCTTTCACTCTTTCCCTGTCACTGATAACAGTAATTAATAAAATGCAATAAACAACTCAAACTGCCGACATGCTTCAGTTTCTCTCACAACTTTCAACAAACTGTTTTCTTTTTCAGAATGGTCGGCTACGCATTTCGATGGATAACCATGCACGATGTCACCAGTATGCAGTTTCAATATACTACAAACTACATAATAGCTAATTTCAATAATGATAGCGAGCGTGAGATACGGTACACAGATCGGTCAGGTGATACGGAAATCGGATTTAAAGGAAAGGAGATAATGGTCGGTCGAAATTTCACGGATGTGTTCTGTGAGGATTTTGAACTGTTCTTCAAGAACCGACCTAAGAAATTGGATGATTTGAGTCTTCATTATGAAATCGTCTGGAATTGGAATTTTAATGGAGAACAAAACAGTGAAGAACAAAATCCGCGTTGTAACATTGCTAGAGTGAAGGTTATCAATACCCGATTATTGGATTGTCTGGAGAATTTGTTGAAATCCGCTGCAAGACCTCCTAAAATTGTGAGCATTCACATTGATGCTTGTGATACGAGCCAAGCTATGAGAATAATTCGAAGCTTGCATCCCAGAGTTTTGGAATGCATAAATCTGAATTTTGAACGAGGAGATCTGGACATCAATTTCGAAGATGTTTTGAGTCTGGAGGATTGGAATAAAGAGCGTTACTTGAGCATGACCATATCACTGAAAAAATTGACCGCGGGAAATTTGAGTACTATTAAAAAAGTAAGTCTAGCTGTCCATCCTTCATATTTCATACATGTCAAACCACGGGCTGGTCCAAGCCGAGCCTGGCCGGACCCGTCGAAAATGTTCCGAATAAGTGATTTTTGTGACAAGTGTGCTATATTTAAAATATTTTTAGGCATTGTACATGCGCTCAACATTTGATCGATTCGAAGTTTACTACAAGTCTCGAGACGAAGACTGTGACCCCGACACAATATACGGGGATTTTGTGGAAGTTTCCGAGTATCCTCCGGATTGCTATATAAAGACATCGGACCAATGGGAGTATTCAGACAGTGAATCTGTTGATAGAGAGATTAATGAGAAATACTTCAAGGAAAATGTGAAGAAACCTAAAAAACGAGGCTCAAAAGATACTGCTAGTTTACCAGAAGACTGGGATTTGGAAATGAGCGAAGTGGAGGAAGAAGAGGTGAAAATTCTTGAAATTGCTGCGAGGCGACGTATAATCAGTTTCAGGGAGACCCTTTCCTGACCCTCTTTTCTGATTATGATTATATAGAAGAAGTGCCAGACTGGATGAAAGATTATACCCTGTGCGATTGGTGGCAAAATGAAAGACGTAAGCTGGATAAGGTTTTTCGACGACGAAAAAGGCAGAGAGTGTTGTACAGAAGATATTACTCGGAATCGGATCCAGAGAAAGAGGTTGGTTCGAAAATTAGCCTGCTCGTATTCACAATTCTGACATGCACATGAAAAAATTATTGATTTGAATTTCAATCTGCGCACCGATTGGACCCCGTTTATCCTCCGTACGAAATGCAGAAACAATTACGAATAATTCGAAAAAGCATCATCTGTTTCCAGAACGATTGTGAACTTCTCGCGTATCTTCCCAAAGATCAACGCTGCATCAAAATCATTTTGGATTCGGATTCTGAAATGGAGGTGGGAAAGAATTCTTTAAAAGAAATTGGAAACTAAAGTACGTCTTGCAGTGCATTTTTTGTGATTACAGTGTTTATGATGACTTTGCTAAAAAATAAGAAAAAGAAAGCTCAGCCAAGATATTCACTGACTTACAAATTTTCGGGATCATTCTTCGCAGTTAGTACCTTTTTTTGGCCGATAGAGCCCAACAAAATCGATACGTCTGTTTTCTGCAATTTCGCGCTTACGGAAAAAGTCGACGAAATATTGACATGACGGATTATATGCCAAGACTATATTTTATTCCTAGTATTATGAACTGATTTTTTAGATGCTCGGTTATCCGACCTGCTTCTCCTGGTGGGAACTTTTTGAGAATCGAGACGTTATGGAAATCATTGTTCGGAATATACAGTGTTTCGATATCCAATGCCTTCGGAAAACTTGTTCCGGTGTTCGAAACTGTTTGGATATCATCAAACCGGATCCACATATATCGGAGTATTTAATCCAAGTGAAAGGCTGGTACGGTATCAAAGCTGAAATTGTTCTTTCAAATGGAGCACGGAAGATTGTCATGGAACGTGCCGATTTGAAGGAAGACTCGGAACCTGTGTGGACAGCTGCGAATGACTTATATGTTAACTTGCAGCATCAGAAGACGTGTCTAGAAAATCTTAGACTGGAGTTTCCATATAACAGTATTTATGAGAATAGCGATGACGTGTCAGAGGCAACATTACTCTCCAAAAAGTTGCTAGAACATTTGGCAGAATTTCTCAAATCCATGAAAATGTTGAAAGTGAGAACATTGAGCATCGGCAGTGTCGATCCGAATGAAATATTGCTCATCCTACCGTATCTTGATGCGGAGAAAGTCGCTATTTTCGATGCGGATTATGAAGATAGACATTACCCATGTGAATATCTCAATGTAGAACCTAATTACAAATTTCCGGAATTGAACTTAAAATTGGATCAAATATCGCAACATTGGAGTAGTTTCAAGAAGATTGCAATAACAAACATACCCATTTCTACTCCAATTCAAGAAATTAACTTTGATAATTTTTCAAAAGTGGATATTTGCCTAAAAACGATTTCCTCGGAGGATGTGTTGTTTTTGAAAAATGTGAGTTTTCAAAAAATGTTTCCCCCAAAATTTACTAATTTTCAGAAGCTCCTCACCTCTGCAAACCTTCTTAGATACAAGTTTTCCTTCCCAAACGCAATAACCGATGAAAATCTGCATACACTTATCGGAGAACCATATAGGAATATTAATGAGGTTCGAAAAATCTGGTATTTTCGATTGAGATCAACTGACGACTACATGCATATTGTATTGGATAACAGATATTCTGAAGACAAGTATGCACGGCCGAATAACAAATCGATTATTTTTTCTAAAGTTGCAAAGGAGGACACACCGTTTTTCTAACATGATTTGTTGTATCATGATTCCGGCTTCCTGTATTTTTTATATTGTATGATCTTTATTACTGTTTTCGTGTTGTTTGCTTGTAGATGTCAATATGAAAAAAATAATTTTCACTGTTTCACAAAAGTTGTTAATTTTTTGTAGTTCAGTTTATACTGTTCTGACGTCTCTATATGGCATATGATTTCAGCATTTACTCAGCAGTTCCAAACATCAAAGGTTGAAAAAATGCATCGAGACATTTTGCTACCAGTTATTTCGCAACTTTTTTGGAACTACGACATTTTGTCACCGCGATAATCCGCAACCACGTCAATTTTAAAACCGCAAAATTAAAAGTTTCTGTAAAAAATTCACGATGAAAGCAAACTATTACAAATGTATTAAAGATGATAACCTGGATTTGTCTATAACATCAAAAACCCTGACCACTAAAAGTCACTGACCTATAAAACTTACAATCGAAATTCTGAGTGGCTCTTTACATCCATCAATTGGCCACTAATAGACTCATTTCCTCTGAAAAATTGTCATCGATTTTCAAATCGGCATTAAAAAATTGATTTCACCTTCTTTTGAATGAGTTTTTCTCAATTGAATAGCGCTGTGACACTGAAGGGCAAATAGCGAACACAATGTCAATAAGCTGCAATCGAAACATTTTTTCTTATCATGAAACCGTTTTTTTTTCAATTTTCAAAACTAATTTCGCTGCTTCAGGCACTTGAGAAAATAAAAACTATGACCATTTTCGTCAATAAGAAACGAATGAGCACATCTGGATAACAGGCAATCCTGTGAAAGACCGACTCTTCAAAATTTTCAAAAAATGCAGTAACCGAACTTAAAACAAGAAGTAAAACGAAATGTTCAGGTTGAAAAAATCTACAAAAACCTCAAGATACAGAATTTCATTGCGCCTGCACTTGACCGTACTTGAAACTAAAGTCTGGCTCCGCCCATTTCTTCGCTGTTTATCAAGAACAAAACCATTCATGATCACAATTATTCCTTGTATTGTACAATTATACTAGTTTCCATTTTGAAACAGTGAATGCTGTTCTTAGAAAAACGAGTCAATGTAGTTTCCAATACCTTAGTTTTTCGATACGAAAGCATCAGAGAATCGCTCATCAAAACCATGTGTCTGCATATTGAAAAGATCCTCTAACTATAAAGTTTTATTAGATTAAAATTTACAGAAAAGTTTACGAGATAAGTTTATTATTTCGATCCGAAGCTAGATGGTTTTAGCAATCCCGGAGACTTGGCCAACGAGACCTCCAGCAGTCTAACAATTCAAGAATTGTAGCATTAACTTTAATTTCGGTAGACTTACCTCAGCGAGACCTCCAACGACTCCACCGGCTTGACCAACAATGCCTGATGCGGTCTGAAACATGTTAGAGATTTCACTGATTACTGTATTCAATGAAACTCACATCAACGAGCCCTCCAGCAGAATTGGCCACTCCATTAACAATCCCTGTGGCTGACTGAAAAAAGTCGAATTTTCACAGAAATTTAAAAAAAAATTGACTCACATCAGCGACTCCGCTGGCTGCGCCAACGACACCATTAACGGCTCCGACGCCAGCCTAGATTTTTATTTTAAAAAGTTTAGTTTCTTTACAATGTACCCACATCAACGACTCCGTCGACACTACCAACTGCACCATTAACGATGCCACCGAGATCTTGTGGACGGGCGGAGACAGTAATAGCCAAAAGGGCGAAGAGAGCAAGAATTTTGAACATTTTTGGATGATTTGAAAGTTTGATGAGAACACAGAAAAAACTGATGATATCCATTCAAACTCATCTGGGCTTATATACTCACTTTTGGCTCCAATTTACTTCCTTCACAATTACCCAGCAGACAAAACATATTTGTTATTATGAGTTTTACCTGAAAAAAGAAGAAAAATCTGCAATCAAAACACGAAAAAAAGAAGGAAGTTCCGGTTTGGATTAACACAGTTTTTGGCTGATTTGTTCGGCTGCAAAGTTTTTTCAGAGATCAAAACCGAAAAGGCAGCAAAAAGAAAGAGGTACAAACTAACATACCCGGAACCGTTTGGTTTTGGATAATGATATTTTTGTTTAGAGAGAAATTTTGGAAGTAAATTTAAGACTGGCGATGAATAATTTAACGAAGCCGAACTATACATTCAAATCTTTTTCAAAACATTGGAAATCGATTTCAAGTAGTGTAACTTTCTGATACACATTTTTGTTGAGTTTTTTCTGAAACAGGAAACTTTGCACATATCTTTATCATGTGGCTCAACGCGAATTCACCTTCAAATGAACATTTTGCTACTGTAGTGACAGCTTGATCATTAAATTTTCTAAAACTTTAAAATTACAATTTACTGAAACAGAAAAGATTAGAAAATAATACATTCAAATTGTCGAATCTCAGAAACCACATCTGCAGGCTATAGCAGAAATTGCTACCGTACATTTGTGGACATCAAAGGTAATCTCCATACTCCAAAAAATCTTTTGACTCCAGATTTTTTACAAGGACTAGAAAATATTTCCATTCAATATTGCAGGAGACATTCGAATTTAGAAAAAAGTGCATGAGATCCGGAACTTCCCCGAATGTAGAACTTTTGAAAATGGTTGTTAATGACCAAACATGACTACACAAATATTTCACACCTAGATCCTAAGTTTCCGTTGAAACCGAAAGTTTTGTCTAAATCTAAAAAAGTGTTTTACGTTTTTACCGATATCTGACTTGAAATGTGAAACCTGGATGATGGAAGAATCAACATAAAAACTCAAACTAAAATTATAGAAGTGTGTTTGAAACTGTGAACAATTCCTTACTTTAGATGTTTTTAGATTCTGCGGAGGGAGTTTTCAACCATATTGTACTTGTCCATTTGTTTATTAGCTCAGCGAAAAACCCATACAATGCCAATAGGTTGCAATAAAAAAAAACAAATTTTGAGTTTTTTCATTATGATAATTGATATCTTCACACGTTTCCACTCATTTTGAAAGAATACAATTTTTCTGACCGATATTTACAATTTTGACCAATTGAAGACTGATTGAATTGAAAAGTATGAGAAATGAAACTAACAATTTTGAATTTACATTCAAGAACTGCCTTTGCGATGATATATGCACTGTTTCATGTTCAGTGCAATTGCATTCATATTTTGACCAACGCTAATCTTTCTCGCTTGTAATCATCTCTATAAACTGTTTGGAGGAGTTCAAGAAAATATCTCATTTAAGGTAATTACTATATTAAAATTAGTACTGCGAACTGATATTTCTTAAACGGATCGAACCGTTTCATTTTTTTACTCAAAATTTTCGTTTCGATTTACCTTGAAATAATTTGCTGCTAGCTGAAAATTGATACTAGCTTGGTGTTTAGCAAATTTCATTCTGAATTGATTTCCCGCTGGTAATTTTGGCGAAAAATTCGCAAATTCTCGCTTGTAATTTTGCTTTTAAAAATTTCAGGATTATCATGCATGTTAGATTAATCTATTTTGTGGAACACCAAGAAATTTTTTTCTTCGTGTTAATTTCTTTATGAATATTTCTCCTCATAATTACTGTTTCACTAGGTGTTATCAGATATATTTGTGTTTCAGTGATATCAAGGAAAAACAATCTCCCACACAAAACCGATTCTTGAAACGAGGGTGTCTAAGGTTTCGGAATCTCCAATTTAGCTCCAAAAAACAAAATGAAAATTACTGTAGGAAACAAGCTTTGTATCAGGTGCAATTTTTGTTTTCAGCGCACAAGAAAAAATTGTTGTGGGCCAAATTTCTGTATATTTTACTGTTTCAGTGAATCTTGTGTTTGTTAGAATTTTTGCTAATTATTGACAGGTATTCGATATGTATTTTATTGGTGCACAACTCACAACAAATTTAACGAAAAATACGGAAAATCAGTAAATTATTGGAACAGATGTATGCGGGGAAGCATTGGGGGTCTTGTTTCAACGGTGCAACAATTGGTCCAACTACATTTACTACTTTCCGAACGTCCTGAAATTCTTTGGATCTTATGAAAACACTGTTGAATTTTTCATACATACATCTAACCAATTCCGTTTTACTCTTGAAGCTTCCAAATGAGTTGGCGCAAGCAGGATCATAGAAAAAATAAGAACCAAAACATGGATGTTGGCAAAAACCATGATGAAGAATGGATGAAATTTGCAGCTTCTAGCTGATGTATAATAGTCAAATTTTATGTGAAAAACATGTTTTTGTTATTTAATGTAGTCGTAACACAATGGCTCCAGAAAGGTTGGTATTTTTCCTGCTTTTGTGTTTGTAGGCATTTCCATGGATGTTTATTCGTGATAAATATTTTAGATTATTGCTGAAAAGCCGATTGGAAAATCGATGATCTGTGATGTTTTCATAGTTTCTCTGAAACAGTGTTGCTCAATTTAATGCTGCCGTAACTCTAAATGTGCACTTCTCGTTATTTTTGAAAAAACTTCTTTTTTCCAATTAATTTCTGTTTTGAAGTGTCCTAATGACAATAAGGAAGACTCATTTCTAATTATAAAGTTTCATATAAGCATTCTGACAGATATACTTCTCATCAAAGATTCTGCATTACGTTAGACTTATCCAGTTGTAATGAAACAGTACATGTTTATGTTCATGTCGAGTTTGCTGATGATATAATCTTATAACTACTGTAAACTTGAATAACATGATTTGACTGCAGAGATGTTTGTTTCAATATTAACTTTAGTATGATAAAATTTCCTGTTACACTGGCAATTTTGCACGTTGAAGTACATACTTTTTTCAATCGAGTTTAAACTCAGTTAGAAGGTTTTTTAAAGGAATAGCATGATCAAAAACTTCTGTCAAAAAATTCAAGCATGAAGATACGTAAAAATGTGTGCAGACTTGGGAAATCATTATGAAAATGCTCAAAGATTGCTCCAAAGTCCCCAAAATGCGCTCTGAAATGAGCAAAAATTACACGAATGGGCTCCGGTGGCCGTGACCGAGTTCCCCAAAAGAATGAAGCGAGCGCTGTGATTGTCTGCTCGCAAATTAAAAAGATGCTTGTTTGGCTGACTCCGCCCATTTGTTGGGAAACTCGGCCAGGGCCGCCGGAGAGCATTCATGTGATTCATGCTCATTTCAGAGCGCATTTTTGGTACTTTGGAGCAATATTTTGAGCATTTTCGTTGTGATTTACAGAATTTATGTATTTTAAAGCAATAAAGTTTTTTGACCGGAATGTTTTTTGAACGGGAAAGAATCTCTACAATCTTTGTAAAGAATCTTTGCAGGAAAATTCCCTGCTAGAACGGATTTTTCCAGTTTTTCGACTGTCTGAACCGAATGTATCAATGTTAAAACTGACGTTTCCAAGTCTCCTAGCACTGAAACCGAAAATTTTTTGAAATATCTCTGCAGCACTGTATCAGTTTTCAACTTTTATGTTGAGTCCAGGTAGTTTTTTTCAAATTTCCTGAACAAAAATAGCCTGGAGTTTTCGAAAAGGGTGTTAATCACAAGAGAACGCAATGCATTTCTCGAAAATTTGCTTTATCTTCATTGGTCAACTGGAGCAGTAGCATGAGAGAAAGGAATTATCATATCGTTTCCGCATTGCTCATTTTTCATAGAGCTCTGAAACCGAAATTTTTCCGAAATTTTGACTGTCAGTAATAGGAAATGTGCGATGTTTAGAATGAGACCACTGCAGTTATGTGTGTCCATTTTTGTTGGTTTTGTTCAAAAACTGTGAATTTTGAAAAATTTTCTCAGTCCAGTAACTTTCTGCAGAAGAGTGGTATCGATGTAACTTTTAAAAAGTGAAACAGGGTCTCAATGGCTGCTCTGAGCCCTAAATTAGGTAGGCGGAGCCTAAGGACGAAGGGGCGGAGCATAAAAAATAATGAGGAAGGACCAGAAGATTTCAAAAAGAGCAGTTCATGGTGGAAGTTTTATTGGATTAAAATGTACAGAAAAATGTACGAGATAAATTCATTATTTCTATTTGAATACTGGAAGCTAGATGTTCTTAGCAATTTCGGACACTTGACCAACGAGACCCCCAGCAGTCTGAAAATTCAAAAATTATAGCAATAATTTTAATTCTATATACTTACCTCAGCGAGATTTCCAACGACTCCACCGGCTTGACCAACAACTCCTGAAGCGGTCTGAAATATGCATTCAACTTTCAAAGATTACTGTATTCCCTTATAAAACTCACATCAACAAGCCCTCCAGCAGAATTGGCTACTCCATTAGCAATCCCTGTTGCTGACTGAAAAAAAAGTCGAATTTTCACAGAAATTAAAAAAAATTGACTCACATCAGCGACTCCGCTGGCTGCGCCAACGACACCATTAAGGGCTCCGACGCCAGCCTACATTTTTATGAAAATAGTTTATTTTCTTTATAATGTACTCACATCAACGACTCCTTCAACACTACCAACTGCACCATTAACGATGCCACCGAGATCTTGTGGGCGAGCAGAGACAGTAATAGCCAAAAGGGCGGAGAGAGCAAGAAGTTTGAACATTTTTGGATTTTTTGAAGATTTGAAATACCACAGAAAAAACTGATGATATCCATTCAAACTCATCTGGGTTTATATACTCATATCCTGGCTCAAATTCACTTCCTTCACAATTTTCCAGCAGACAAAACGTATTTGTTATTATGAGACTTACCTGAAAAAAGAAGAAAAATCTGCAATCAAAACACGGCAATACAAGGAAGTTCCGGTTTGGATTAACACAGTTTTTGGCTGATTTGTTCGGCTGCAAAGTTTTTTCAGAGATCAAAACCGAAAAAACAGCAAAAAGAAAGAGGTACAAAATAACATACCCGGAACCGTTCGGTTTTTCAGATAATAATATTCTTGTCTAGAGAGAAATTTTGGAAGTGAATTTAAGACACGATGAATAAACTTAACGAAGCCGAACTATACATTCAAATCTATTTCAAAACATTGGAAATCAATTTCAAGTAGTGTAACTTTCTGATTCATATTTTTGTTGAGTTTTTTTCTGAAACAGGAAACTTTGCACATATCTTTATCATGTGGCTCAACGCGAATTCACCTTCAAATGAACATTTTGCTACTGTAGTGACAGCTTGATCATTAAATTTTCTGAAACTTTAAAGTTACAATTTACTGAGACAGAAAAGATTAGACAATAATACATTCAAATTGTCGAATCTCAGAAACCACATCTGCAGGCTATAGCAGAAATTGCTACCGTACATTTGTGGACATCAAAGGTAATCTCCATACTCCAAAAAATCTTTTGACTCTAGATCCTTTACAAGGACTAGAAAATACTTCCATTCAATATTGCAGGAAACATTCGAATTTAGAAAAAAGTGCATGAGATCCGGAACTTCCCCGAATGTAGAACTTTTGAAAATGGCTGTTAATGACCAAACATGACTACACAGATATTTCACACCTAGATCCTAAGTTTCCGTTGAAACCGAAAGTTTTTCTAAGTCTAAACAAGTTTTTTGCGTCTTTTTTAACCGATATCTGACTTCAAATGAATGTAGAATCGGGTTGATGTGAGATCAACATGAAAGCTGATACTAAAATTATATTACTGTATTTTGAAACAGTGAACAATTCCTTACTTCAAATTTTTAGAGTCTGGGGGGCGGTGTTCATCCTAACTTTCTTGTCCATCTGGTTATTAGCTGAGCAAAATGCCAATAGTCTGTGCAATTGAGAAGAACAAAAACCTGAGCATTTTCATTATGATAATTGAAGTCTACACACATTTCCACTCATTTTGAAAGAACACAATTTTCGGACCGATCTAGTTCGAACTCATTGAATTCGAAAGTATGACAAATAAAACAAATAATTTTGAAACTGTAGTTTGTTTTTTTTTTCACACTCTACCTGTGCGAAATATGTACTGTTTCATTTTCAGTACAATTGCATTCATATTTTGACCAACGTTAGTCGGTTTTTAGCGTAACCCTCTATAAAAACTGTTTGGAAGTGTTCAAGAAGATATCTCATTTAAGAAAATTACTATATTATTAGGGTGGTGCATAAGTTTCTGCAATTTTTTACGTACCTCTTTTTTCCACATATACCAAAGTTTTGTTTTGTTATCAAGTAGTGTACAATGTCTAATCATGGGGTCCTCTGAATTTGGTGTGATTCTACCGGCTACATCCAAAGTTGTTCTAATTTAAAGAGCCCCGGCTTAGGAGTCCGATTTTTGGAAATCACAGTTACCGTGAGGCCACGCATTAGAAATTGCCACAAGAGGTTGGTTGGACAGTGGTTAACAAGAACCTGTAAAATTTTGGCTCTAGGGCTCTTCTCACTCCTCCCAGAGAACTTTTAAAAAATGACCAATTTTGGAGTATACCTCGTTCTTGGGCGAATAAGTTGGTCGGTAGTAGGAGTTTTGAGATAAATTGAAAAGTTTTAGAGGTTTGAAGGATTGAGAAACATTTTTCATTAGTTGTTGCACTCAAAAAGCTGCAGACAAAATTTTTTATTTTTGACCCCGTTTGGTCAAGCCATTTTTCAAACATCCATAACTCAGCCGAAAATTGAGATAGAGTCAAGAAATTTCGCGTGCTTGAAACTTGAACTGAATCATTATATTTTATCATAAAATAACCAATGCCACACGCCAGTAACATGGTTTTTGAAAATTTGACTTTTGAGCCGGGCCACTGAAAACGACCGTAATTTTTGATAGAGACGCCGGACGGCTATGTCATTTTGGGATTCCTCATCATAAGGTTCACTAAACAAGTTCATAACAAAACCATACTTTTGTATCTGTCCGAAGGATACGAGTCTGAGCTATTGCAGAAACTTATGCACCAGCCTAATATGTCAGTATTGTGAGCTGCTACTCTTTAAACGGGACTTTTCATTCATTTCAATTTTTTACTCAAAATTTTCCTTTTGATTTACCTTGAAATATTTTGCTACTAACTGAAAGACGATACTATCTGAATGAGAATTAGAAAATATTGTTAATTTGCATTTTTAAAAGTTACTGTTTCGATTGGAAATGTCCATATTATAGAATATCATGATCATTAATCCATTCGAGAATATCTCGTAGAACACCGAAAACTTTGAAGTGAAATAAACAGTCGCATAGATCCAGTTTTGTATTGGCTTTGTTGAATTTTTTAAATAAAATAAGTTGACTGTTTCGAGATAGAAGCATATTCAAAGTCGACTTTGTCTATCTGGTCATCTGGTCGATTCTTAGAATGTGTTATGTTCTTTATGAATATTTCTCCTCATAATTACTGTTTCCCATCTAGGTATTATCAGATGGATTTTTTTCGCGGTGATAGAGAGCCAATACAAAGTCCAGCACAAAAACGATTCTTGAAACGAGAGTGTCTAAGTTTCCGGAATCTTCAATGTAGCTCCAAAAACAAAACAAAAAACAAAATACTGTAGAAAACGAGCTCTGTATTAGGAGCAATTTTTGTTGTTCAGCGCGGAAGATAAAATTGTTGAAAGCCAAATTTCTGTATATTTTACTGTTTCATTGGATTTGTGTTTGTTAGAATTTGTGTTCATTATTGATGCGGGTATTCCATAAACATTCACAACAAATGTAACGAAAAATACGAAAAATCAGTAAATTATCGGAACAGATTTACTCGGGGAAGGCATTGGTGGTTTAGTAGAAGTTCTTGGTGAGTCGACGGATCAGCGACCTTGTTCCAACAAGGGAGTAACAATTGGTTCAAGTGCATTTACTATTTTCAGAACGTCCTGAAATTCTTTGGATATTACGAAAATAGTGTCAAATTTCTCACACATACATCTAACCAATTCCGTTTTACTCTTGAAGCTTCCAAATGAGTTGGCGCAATCATCAAGAAAATGAGAACCAAAATATGGATGTTGGCAAAAAACATAATGAAGAATGGATGAAGTTTTGAGCTTTAAGCTGATGTTTTATATTCAACTTTATATGAAAAAAAAACATGTTTTTGTTATTCGTCGTAGTTGTAACACAATGAAACCAGGAAGATTGATATTTTCCGGCTTTTGTACTTGTAGACCTTTCCATGGATGTTTATTTGTGGTTAATATTTTAAATTATAGCTGGAAAACCGATTGGAGCATCGATGTGTGAAGTTTGTGGTGTCTTCATAGTTTCTCTGAAAAATGGTGTCTTCATAGTTTCTCGGTGTTGCTCAACCTTATGCTGCCGTAACTTTGAATGTGCACTTTTCGTTCTTGGATAAAAAAAAACTTCTTTCTCGTTATTAATTTCTCTGTTTTAAAGTGCCCTAATGACAAGAAGGTAGACTCGTTTTTTATTATAAAATCATATAAGCTTTGTGCAAGACATATGACTCATCAAAGATTCTTTATTACGACTTATCCAGTTATAATGGAACAGTACATATTTATGTTCAAGTCGAGTTTCTTATAACTACTGTAAACTTAATCAAAATGTTTTTTCTGCACAGATGTTTGTTTCAATGTTAACTTTAGCTCGGATAAAATTTTCGGTTTCATTGGCAATTTTTCACGTTGAAGTACAAACTTTTTTCAATTAATGCCACTTATTTATTGTGTTCTTAATGGATCTATTCATTTTGCAAGAATATAAAGAATTTTAATCACAAATACCCTATTCAGCAACGTCGAGAAATGTCGAGAAATGTAGTGAAATACCCCTACTTCACGACATTTCTCGACATTTCTCTACAGTTGATTTCAATTGAAACATTTGTAAATTTCTTCAAATATCAACGTGCTCTTGTCATTTTAGTGAAAATCAACACTAAATGCTGGAGCACTTTGATATTCGAAGAAATATAAAAATTGAAATAGTGACTTTTGACCATTCCCTTGTTTGTGACGTAATGTCAAGAGTGCTTATCACTCCAACTTTTGCTGTGCCTCTCTTATGTTGCTCTTTCACTCTTTCCCTGTCACTGATAACAGTAATTAATAAAATGCAATAAACAACTCAAACTGCCGACATGCTTCAGTTTCTCTCACAACTTTCAACAAACTGTTTTCTTTTTCAGAATGGTCGGCTACGCATTTCGATGGATAACCATGCACGATGTCACCAGTATGCAGTTTCAATATACTACAAACTACATAATAGCTAATTTCAATAATGATAGCGAGCGTGAGATACGGTACACAGATCGGTCAGGTGATACGGAAATCGGATTTAAAGGAAAGGAGATAATGGTCGGTCGAAATTTCACGGATGTGTTCTGTGAGGATTTTGAACTGTTCTTCAAGAACCGACCTAAGAAATTGGATGATTTGAGTCTTCATTATGAAATCGTCTGGAATTGGAATTTTAATGGAGAACAAAACAGTGAAGAACAAAATCCGCGTTGTAACATTGCTAGAGTGAAGGTTATCAATACCCGATTATTGGATTGTCTGGAGAATTTGTTGAAATCCGCAGCGAGACCTCCTAAAATTGTGAGCATTCACATTGATGCTTGTGATACGAGCCAAGCTATGAGAATAATTCGAAGCTTGCATCCCAGAGTTTTGGAATGCATAAATCTGAATTTTGAACGAGGAGATCTGGACATCAATTTCGAAGAGGTTTTGAGTCTGGAGGATTGGAATAAAGAGCGGTACTTGAGCATGACCATATCACTGAAAAAATTGACCGCGGGAAATTTGAGTACTATTAAAAAAGTAAGTCTAGCTGTCCATCCTTCATATTTCATACATGTCAAACCACGGGCTGGTCCAAGCCGAGCCTGGCCGGACCCGTCGAAAATGTTCCGAATAAGTGATTTTTGTGACAAGTGTGCTATATTTAAAATATTTTTAGGCATTGTACATGCGCTCAACATTTGATCGATTCGAAGTTTACTACAAGTCTCGAGACGAAGGCTGTGACCCCGACACAATATACGGGGATTTTGTGGAAGTTTCCGAGTATCCTCCGGATTGCTATATAAAGACATCGGACCAATGGGAGTATTCAGACAGTGAATCTGTTGATAGAGAGATTAATGAGAAATACTTCAAGGAAAATGTGAAGAAACCTAAAAAACGAGGCTAAAAAGATACTGCTAGTTTACCAGAAGACTGGGATTTAGAAATGAGCGAAGTGGAGGACGAAGAGGTGAAAATTCTTGAAATTGTTGCGAGGCGACGTATAATCAGTTTCAGGGAGACCCTTTCCTGACCCTCTTTTCTGATTATGATTATATCGAAGAAGTGCCAGACTGGATGAAAGATTATACCCTGTGCGATTGGTGGCAAAATGAAAGACGTAAGCTGGATAAGGTTTTTCGACGACGAAAAAGGCAGAGAGTGTTGTACAGAAGATATTACTCGGAATCGGATCCAGAGAAAGAGGTTGGTTCGAAAAATTGGACCCCGTTTATCCTCCGTCCGAAATGCAGAAACTATTACGAATAATTCGAAAAAAGCTTCTTCTGTTTCCAGAACGATTGTGAACTTCTCGCGTATCCTCCCAAAGATCAACGCTGCATCAAAATCATTTTGGATTCGGATTCTGAAATGGAGGTGGGAAAGAATTCTTTAAAAGAAATTGGAAACTAAAGTACGTCTCGCAGTGCATTTTTTGTGATTACAGTGTTTATGATGACTTTGCTAAAAAATAAGAAAAAAAAGCTCAGCCAAGATATTCACTGACTTACAAATTTTTTGGATCATTCTTCGCAGTTAGTACCTTTTTTTGGCCGATAGAGCCCAACAAAATCGATACGTCTGTTTTCTGCATATTCGCGCTTACGGAAAAAGTCGACGAAATATTGACATGACGGATTATATGCCAAGACTATATTTTATTCCTAGTATTATGAACTGATTTTTTAGATGCTCGGTTATCCGACCTGCTTCTCCTGGTGGGAACTTTTTGAGAATCGAGACGTTATGGAAATCATTGTTCGGAATATACAGTGTTTCGATATCCAATGCCTTCGGAAAACTTGTTCCGGTGTTCGAAACTGTTTGGATATCATCAAACCGGATCCACATATATCGGAGTATTTAATCCAAGTGAAAGGCTGGTACGGTATCAAAGCTGAAATTGTTCTTTCAAATGGAACCCGGAAGATTGTCATGGAACGTGCCGATTTGAAGGAAGACTCGGAACCTGTGTGGACAGCTGCGAATGACTTATATGTTAACTTGCAGCATCAGAAGACGTGTCTAGAAAATCTTAGACTGGAGTTTCCATATAACAGTATTTATGAGAATAGCGATGACGTGTCAGAGGCAACATTACTCTCCAAAAAGTTGCTAGAACATTTGGCAGAATTTCTCAAATCCATGAAAATGTTGAAAGTGAGAACATTGAGCATCGGCAGTGTCGATCCGAATGAAATATTGCTCATCCTACCGTATCTTGATGCGGAGAAAGTCGCTATTTTCGATGCGGATTATGAAGATAGACATTACCCATGTGAATATCTCAATGTAGAACCTAATTACAAATTTCCGGAATTGAATTTAAAATTAGATCAAATTTCGAAACATTGGAGTAGTTTCAAGAAGATTGCAATAACAAACATACCCATTTCTACTCCAATTCAAGAAATTAACTTTGATAATTTTTCAAAAGTGGATATTTGCCTAAAAACGATTTCCTCGGAGGATGTGTTGTTTTTGAAAAATGTGAGTTTTCAAAAAATGTTTCCCCCAAAATTTACTAATTTTCAGAAGCTCCTCACCTCTGCAAACCTTCTTAGATACAAGTTTTCCTTCCCAAACGCAATAACCGATGAAAATCTGCATACACTTATCGGAGAACCATATAGGAATATTAATGAGGTTCGAAAAATCTGGTATTTTCGATTGAGATCAACTGACGACTACATGCATATTGTATTGGATAACAGATATTCTGAAGACAAGTATGCACGGCCGAATAACAAATCGATTATTTTTTCTAAAGTTGCAAAGGAGGACACACCGTTTTTCTAACATGATTTGTTGTATCATGATTCCGGCTTCCTGTATTTTTTATATTGTATGATCTTTATTACTGTTTTCGTGTTGTTTGCTTGTAGATGTCAATATGAAAAAAATAATTTTCACTGTTTCCCAAAAGTTGTTAATTTTTTGTAGTTCAGTTTATACTGTTCTGACGTCTCTATATGGCATATGATTTCAGCATTTACTCAGCAGTTCCAAACATCAAAGGTTGAAAAAATGCATCGAGACATTTTGCTACCAGTTATTTCGCAACTTTTTTGGAACTACGACATTTTGTCACCGCGATAATCCGCAACCACGTCAATTTTAAAACCGCAAACTTAAAAGTTTCTGTAAAAAATTCACGATGAAAGCAAACTATTACAAATGTATTAAAGATGATAAACTGGATTTGTCTATAACATCAAAAACCCTGACCACTAAAAGTCACTGACCTATAAAACTTACAATCGAAATTCTGAGTGGCTCTTTACATCCATCAATTGGCCACTAATAGACTCATTTCCTCTGAAAAATTGTCATCGATTTTCAAATCGGCATTAAAAAATTGATTTCACCTTCTTTTGAATGAGTTTTTCTCAATTGAATAGCGCTGTGACACTGAAGGGCAAATAGCGAACACAATGTCAATAAGCTGCAATCGAAACATTTTTTCTTATCATGAAACCGTTTTTTTTTCAATTTTCAAAACTAATTTCGCTGCTTCAGGCACTTGAGAAAATAAAAACTATGACCATTTTCGTCAATAAGAAACGAATGAGCACATCTGGATAACAGTCAATCCTGTGAAAGGCAATCCTGTGAAAGACCGACTCTTCAAAATTTTTAAAAAATGCAGTAACCGAACTTAAAACAAGAAGTAAAACGAAATGTTCAGGTTGAAAAAATCTACAAAAACCTCAAGATACAGAATTTCATTGCGCCTGCACTTGACCGTACTTGAAACTAAAGTCTGGCTCCGCCCATTTCTTCGCTGTTTATCAAGAACAAAACCATTCATGATCACAATTATTCCTTGTATTGTACAATTATACTAGTTTCCATTTTGAAACAGTGAATGCTGTTCTTAGAAAAACGAGTCAATGTAGTTTCCAATACCTTAGTTTTTCGATACGAAAGCATCAGAGAATCGCTCATCAAAACCATGTGTCTGCATATTGAAAAGATCCTCTAACTATAAAGTTTTATTAGATTAAAATTTACAGAAAAGTTTACGAGATAAGTTTATTATTTCGATCCGAAGCTAGATGGTTTTAGCAATCCCGGAGACTTGGCCAACGAGACCTCCAGCAGTCTAACAATTCAAGAATTGTAGCATTAACTTTAATTTCGGTAGACTTACCTCAGCGAGACCTCCAACGACTCCACCGGCTTGACCAACAATGCCTGATGCGGTCTGAAACATGTTAGAGATTTCACTGATTACTGTATTCAATGAAACTCACATCAACGAGCCCTCCAGCAGAATTGGCCACTCCATTAACAATCCCTGTGGCTGACTGAAAAAAGTCGAATTTTCACAGAAATTTAAAAAAAAATTGACTCACATCAGCGACTCCGCTGGCTGCGCCAACGACACCATTAACGGCTCCGACGCCAGCCTAGATTTTTATTTTAAAAAGTTTAGTTTCTTTACAATGTACCCACATCAACGACTCCGTCGACACTACCAACTGCACCATTAACGATGCCACCGAGATCTTGTGGACGGGCGGAGACAGTAATAGCCAAAAGGGCGAAGAGAGCAAGAATTTTGAACATTTTTGGATGATTTGAAAGTTTGATGAGAACACAGAAAAAACTGATGATATCCATTCAAACTCATCTGGGCTTATATACTCACTTTTGGCTCCAATTTACTTCCTTCACAATTACCCAGCAGACAAAACATATTTGTTATTATGAGTTTTACCTGAAAAAAGAAGAAAAATCTGCAATCAAAACACGAAAAAAAGAAGGAAGTTCCGGTTTGGATTAACACAGTTTTTGGCTGATTTGTTCGGCTGCAAAGTTTTTTCAGAGATCAAAACCGAAAAGGCAGCAAAAAGAAAGAGGTACAAACTAACATACCCGGAACCGTTTGGTTTTGGATAATGATATTTTTGTTTAGAGAGAAATTTTGGAAGTAAATTTAAGACTGGCGATGAATAATTTAACGAAGCCGAACTATACATTCAAATCTTTTTCAAAACATTGGAAATCGATTTCAAGTAGTGTAACTTTCTGATACACATTTTTGTTGAGTTTTTTCTGAAACAGGAAACTTTGCACATATCTTTATCATGTGGCTCAACGCGAATTCACCTTCAAATGAACATTTTGCTACTGTAGTGACAGCTTGATCATTAAATTTTCTAAAACTTTAAAATTACAATTTACTGAAACAGAAAAGATTAGAAAATAATACATTCAAATTGTCGAATCTCAGAAACCACATCTGCAGGCTATAGCAGAAATTGCTACCGTACATTTGTGGACATCAAAGGTAATCTCCATACTCCAAAAAATCTTTTGACTCCAGATTTTTTACAAGGACTAGAAAATATTTCCATTCAATATTGCAGGAGACATTCGAATTTAGAAAAAAGTGCATGAGATCCGGAACTTCCCCGAATGTAGAACTTTTGAAAATGGTTGTTAATGACCAAACATGACTACACAAATATTTCACACCTAGATCCTAAGTTTCCGTTGAAACCGAAAGTTTTGTCTAAATCTAAAAAAGTGTTTTACGTTTTTACCGATATCTGACTTGAAATGTGAAACCTGGATGATGGAAGAATCAACATAAAAACTCAAACTAAAATTATAGAAGTGTGTTTGAAACTGTGAACAATTCCTTACTTTAGATGTTTTTAGATTCTGCGGAGGGAGTTTTCAACCATATTGTACTTGTCCATTTGTTTATTAGCTCAGCGAAAAACCCATACAATGCCAATAGGTTGCAATAAAAAAAAACAAATTTTGAGTTTTTTCATTATGATAATTGATATCTTCACACGTTTCCACTCATTTTGAAAGAATACAATTTTTCTGACCGATATTTACAATTTTGACCAATTGAAGACTGATTGAATTGAAAAGTATGAGAAATGAAACTAACAATTTTGAATTTACATTCAAGAACTGCCTTTGCGATGATATATGCACTGTTTCATGTTCAGTGCAATTGCATTCATATTTTGACCAACGCTAATCTTTCTCGCTTGTAATCATCTCTATAAACTGTTTGGAGGAGTTCAAGAAAATATCTCATTTAAGGTAATTACTATATTAAAATCAGTACTGCGAACTGATATTTCTTAAACGGATCGAACCGTTTCATTTTTTTACTCAAAATTTTCGTTTCGATTTACCTTGAAATAATTTGCTGCTAGCTGAAAATTGATACTAGCTTGGTGTTTAGCAAATTTCATTCTGAATTGATTTCCCGCTGGTAATTTTGGCGAAAAATTCGCAAATTCTCGCTTGTAATTTTGCTTTTAAAAATTTCAGGATTATCATGCATGTTAGATTAATCTATTTTGTGGAACACCAAGAAATTTTTTTCTTCGTGTTAATTTCTTTATGAATATTTCTCCTCATAATTACTGTTTCACTAGGTGTTATCAGATATATTTGTGTTTCAGTGATATCAAGGAAAAACAATCTCCCACACAAAACCGATTCTTGAAACGAGGGTGTCTAAGGTTTCGGAATCTCCAATTTAGCTCCAAAAAACAAAATGAAAATTACTGTAGGAAACAAGCTTTGTATCAGGTGCAATTTTTGTTTTCAGCGCACAAGAAAAAATTGTTGTGGGCCAAATTTCTGTATATTTTACTGTTTCAGTGAATCTTGTGTTTGTTAGAATTTTTGCTAATTATTGACAGTTATTCGATATGTATTTTATTGGTGCACAACTCACAACAAATTTAACGAAAAATACGGAAAATCAGTAAATTATTGGAACAGATGTATGCGGGGAAGCATTGGGGGTCTTGTTTCAACGGTGCAACAATTGGTCCAACTACATTTACTACTTTCCGAACGTCCTGAAATTCTTTGGATCTTATGAAAACACTGTTGAATTTTTCATACATACATCTAACCAATTCCGTTTTACTCTTGAAGCTTCCAAATGAGTTGGCGCAAGCAGGATCATAGAAAAAATAAGAACCAAAACATGGATGTTGGCAAAAACCATGATGAAGAATGGATGAAATTTGCAGCTTCTAGCTGATGTATAATAGTCAAATTTTATGTGAAAAACATGTTTTTGTTATTTAATGTAGTCGTAACACAATGGCTCCAGAAAGGTTGGTATTTTTCCTGCTTTTGTGTTTGTAGGCATTTCCATGGATGTTTATTCGTGATAAATATTTTAGATTATTGCTGAAAAGCCGATTGGAAAATCGATGATCTGTGATGTTTTCATAGTTTCTCTGAAACAGTGTTGCTCAATTTAATGCTGCCGTAACTCAAAATGTGCACTTTTCGTTTTTTTAAACTTATTTTTTCCAATTAATTTCTCTGTTTTAAAGTTTGCTAATGAAAAGAAGGTAGACATATTTTTGATTTTAGAGTATCATTCAAGCTGTATGCAATATATACCTCTCATCAAAGATTCTGCATTACGTTAGACTTATCCAGTTGTAATGAAACAGTACATGTTTATGTTCATGTCGAGTTTGCTGATGATATAATCTTATAACTACTGTAAACTTGAATAACATGATTTGACTGCAGAGATGTTTGTTTCAATATTAACTTTAGTATGATAAAATTTCCTGTTACACTGGCAATTTTGCACGTTGAAGTACATACTTTTTTCAATCGAGTTTAAACTCAGTTAGAAGGTTTTTTAAAGGAATAGCATGATCAAAAACTTCTGTCAAAAAATTCAAGCATGAAGATACGTAAAAATGTGTGCAGACTTGGGAAATCATTATGAAAATGCTCAAAGATTGCTCCAAAGTCCCCAAAATGCGCTCTGAAATGAGCAAAAATTACACGAATGGGCTCCGGTGGCCGTGGCCGAGTTCCCCAAAAGAATGAAGCGAGCGCTGTGATTGTCTGCTCGCAAATTAAAAAGATGCTTGTTTGGCTGACTCCGCCCATTTGTTGGGAAACTCGGCCATGGCCGCCGGAGAGCATTCATGTGATTCATGCTCATTTCAGAGCGCATTTTTGGTACTTTGGAGCAATATTTTGAGCATTTTCGTTGTGATTTACAGAATTTATGTATTTTAAAGCAATAAAGTTTTTTGACCGGAATGTTTTTTGAACGGGAAAGAATCTCTACAATCTTTGTAAAGAATCTTTGCAGGAAAATTCCCTGCTAGAACGGATTTTTCCAGTTTTTCGACTGTCTGAACCGAATGTATCAATGTTAAAACTGACGTTTCCAAGTCTCCTAGCACTGAAACCGAAAATTTTTTGAAATATCTCTGCAGCACTGTATCAGTTTTCAACTTTTATGTTGAGTCCAGGTAGTTTTTTTCAAATTTCCTGAACAAAAATAGCCTGGAGTTTTCGAAAAGGGTGTTAATCACAAGAGAACGCAATGCGTTTTTCGACAATTTGATTTATCTTCATTGGTCAACTGGAGCAGTAGCATGAGAGAATGGAATTATCATATCGTTTCCGCATTGCTCATTTTTCATAGAGCTCTGAAACCGAAATTTTTCCGAAATTTTGACTGTCAGTAATAGGAAATGTGCGATGTTTAGAATGAGACCACTGCAGTTATGTGTGTCCATTTTTGTTGGTTTTGTTCAAAAACTGTGAATTTTGAAAAATTTTCTCAGTCCAGTAACTTTCTGCAGAAGAGTGGTATCGATGTAACTTTTAAAATGTGAAACAGGGTCTCAATGGCTGCTCTGAGCCCTAAATTAGGTAGGCGGAGCCTAAGGACGAAGGGGCGGAGCATAAAAAATAATGAGGAAGGACCAGAAGATTTCAAAAAGAGCAGTTCATGGTGGAAGTTTTATTGGATTAAAATGTACAGAAAAATGTACGAGATAAATTCATTATTTCTATTTGAATACTGGAAGCTAGATGTTCTTCGCAATTCCGGAGACTTGGCCAACGAGACCTCCAGCAGTCTAAAAATTCAAAAGCTTGCGCATTTAATTTAATTTCGATAAACTTACCTCAGCAAGACCTCCAGCGAGTCCACTGGCTTGACCAACAATGCCTGTTGCAGTCTGAAATATGCATTCAACTTTCAAAGATTACTGTATTCTCTAATAAAACTCACATCAACAAGCCCTCCAGCGGTATTGACTACTCCATTAACAATCCCTGTTGCTGACTGAAAAAAGTCGAAATTTCATATAAATTTTTTATCCCAATTTAACCCACATCAGCAACTCCGCTGGCTGCACCAACGACACCATTAAGGGCTCCGACGCCAGCCTAAATGGTCATGAAAATAGTTCAGTTTTCATATAATGTACTCACATCAACGACTCCTTCAGCACTACCAACTGCCCCATTAACGATGCCACCGAGATCCTGTGGACGAGCAGAGACAGTAGCCGAAAGAGCGAAGAGAGCAAGAAGTTTGAACATATTTGGATGATTTGAAAGTTTGAAGAGAATACAGAATAAACTGATGATATCCATTCATACTCATTTGGGTTTATATACTCATTTTTTGCTCAAATTTACTTCCTTTACAATTTCCGAGCAGACAAAACATATTTGTTATTACGAGTCTAACCTGAAAAAAGACGAAAAACCTGCAATCAAAACACGACAAAAAAGAAGGAAGTTCCGGTTTGGATTAACACAGTTTTTGGCTGATTTATTCGGCTGCAAAGATTTTTCAGAGATCAAAACAGAAAATACAGCAAAAAGAAAGAGGTACAAAATAACATACCCGGAACCGTTCGGTTTTTCAGATAATAATATTTTTGTCTGAGCAGGAATTTTTGGAAGTAAATTTGTGCCAGAATATGAGTATATAAACCCAAAAGAGTTTGACAAGACATCAACAGGTTTTTCTGTGTTCTCTTCAAATTTTCAAAGCATCAAAAAATGTTCAAACTTCTTGCTCTCTCCGCTCTTTTGGTTACTGTCTCTGCTCGTCCACAAGATCTCGGAGGTGTTGTCAGCGGTGTTGTTGATACTGCTGGAGGAGTCCTTAACGTAAGTTTTCTGAATTTTTGGAATATATATCAAATTTCCAAATAATTTCAGTCAGCAACCGGAGCCCTCAATGGAGCAGTTGACGCTGTCGGCGGAGTTGCTAATGTGAGTTTCCTTACAGATACAGTAAATTAATCATTTCCCAATTTTCAGGCCGCTACAGGCATGGTTGGTGGAGTAGCCAACACTGCAACTGGATTGGTTGATGTGAGTTTCATGAGAGAATACAGTAATCTCTGAAAGTTGATTTCATATTTCAGACCGCATCAGGAATTGCTGGTCAAGCCAGTGGACTCGTTGGAGGTGTTGTTAACGTGAGTTTATTGAGATTGAAATAAATAGACTAATCTCAACTTTTCAGTCGGCAAATGGTGCCGTTGGATCACTCACTGGAGCTCTTGGAAATGTCTAAACTCCAGAAATGGGATCAAACCGAGAATCGGGATTTCTAAATTTTTCTGTACATTCAATCCAATGAAATTATATCACAAGAAGCTGTTTTTTGTAGTATATTTTTTATAAGCATGATTGACGCGCATTCTTTTCCTACCCCACAAAGTATAATTCAAACTGGAAACGAATTACAGTATTTCTTCATAAACCTAGTAAGTTTGTGTGACATGCTCGGAAGTACTTCAGTTTTGTGTTGGCAAAAATCCAAAAGTTTTGAAACGGAAAATGTCTAGAAAAAGTTTTGTTTTGAGGAAAGCCAGATTTGATATCGAGACATCTTTGGAGTAATGGAAATGAGATAGTGTTAAAGTTCAAATTGAATTTTTCGACATTTTGGAAACCTTTTGGATTTTGGGTTGTTTTCTACTCGCCAATTTGAAACGATGGCCCTGTAAATTCTACGCCATTTGCGTGGAACGCCAATAAATTGTCTAAATTGGCATACCTTTTCTTAATTTGCCACCGTGTTATTATTATTGAGTTTACACTTCCAAACTTTTCCAATTTGAATGAAACAGTAAACTCTTATGTGAAATCTGATTCAATGTGCTATGCTGAACACTCACATTCATCATAAGCTCAATCAGAAACCGATCCCTTGTAATAATAAATTCGATATTCAAAAACATTTCAAAAAATAGTTTCTGTTTGACTTACAATACTTTTAGCTACAGTAAAAATTGAGCTCAATCTATTCAGTTCTCTTTGCTCAACTCTGTTACCTCACACTGATTCAAATAGAAAAAGTTAAGGTTTTCTAAACAGCGGTTATATCAATCAACAGAAGTGAAATGGTTTTTGATGCACTTTTTTAATGAAATTTTGGGAACAGTAATTGTGACACTTATGTGTATGGCAATTGGACAACTTTAGTACTAAAAGTTCTATTGTCAACGTCGGAGGACGTTTCATTCAGCTAATGCTTTCACTTAGAAACGGGAATTTGTTTTCTAAAAATTTTCAAACATCGTAATTCCGTTCAGCATTTCAGAATAAGGTAA
This sequence comes from Caenorhabditis sinica, assembly GCA_963932045.1. NCBI lineage: Eukaryota > Metazoa > Nematoda > Chromadorea > Rhabditida > Rhabditidae > Caenorhabditis > Caenorhabditis sinica. The sequence goes on along the minus strand of OZ009940.1, from coordinate 7,020,001 downwards.
GAAGTCAGTGCCAGTTTTGCAATGCATGAATAAAAGTAAACAAGTTGTATCAAAAGATCTCAACGTTAAGAATATCTTCCAGGAAAATTGAAACAGGAAAAATATATTGCAAACAAATATTTCTTATGATTTTATTTTATTGGATTGAATGTACAAAAAAATTTGGAAATTCCAATTATTGGTTTGATTCCTCTTTTTTAGTTTAGACGTTTCCAAGAGCTCCAGTGAGTGATCCAACGGCACCTCCGGCAGTCTGAAAGTCAAAATGGTTTTTCTAACAGTGATTTTGATCGACTCACATTTACCAAACCTCCAGCAAGAGAACCGGCTTGATTAGCAATTCCTGATGCGGTCTGGAATATGCATTCAACTTTCAGAGATTACTGTATTCTCTCATGAAACTCACATCAACCAATCCAGTTGCAGTGTTGGCCACTCCACCAACCATGCCTGATGCGGCCTGAAAAATGGGAAATTATTAATTTACTTTATTTGTAATGAAACTCACATTAGCAACTCCGCCGACAGCGTCAACGGCTCCATTGAGGGCTCCGGTGGCTGACTGGAATTGTAAAAAATTTGGGTTTGATTCGAAATAGTTTGTTTTACTCACGTTGAGGACTCCTCCAGCAGTATTAGTGAGTTCACTAACAGCTCCTCCAAGATCCTGTGGACGAGCAGAGACAGTAATAGCCAAAAGGGCGGAGAGAGCAAGAAGTTTGAACATTTTTGGATGCTTTGAAAACTTGAAGAGAACACAGTAAACCGATGATTTCTATTCAAACTCATCTGGGTTTATATACTCATTTCTTTGGCTCAAATTTACTTCCTTCACAATTTCCCAGCAGACAAAACAAATTTGTTATTGTGAGTCTTACCTGAAAAAAAAACCTGCAATCAAAACACAAAAAAAAGAAGGAAGTTCCGGTTTGGATTAACACAGTTTTTGGCTGATTTGTCCGGCTGCAAAGTTTTTTCAGAGATCAAAACTGCAAAAAGAAAGAGGTACAAACAAACATACCCGGAACCGTTCGGTTTCAGATAATAATATTTTTGTCTGAGCGGGAATTTTTGGAAGTAAATTTGAGCCAAAGAAATGAGTATATAAACCCAGATGAGTTTGAATAGAAATCATCGGTTTACTGTGTTCTCTTCAAGTTTTCAAAGCATCCAAAAATGTTCAAACTTCTTGCTCTCTCCGCCCTTTTGGCTATTACTGTCTCTGCTCGTCCACAAGATCTTGGAGATGTTGTCAGTGGTGTTGTTGATACTGCTGGAGGCGTCCTCAACGTAATTTTTCTGAGTTTTCGGAACATGCTTCAAATTTCCAAATAATTTCAGTCAGCCACCGGAATCGCCAATGGAGCAGTTGGTGCTGTCTCCGGGGTCGCTGATGTGAGTTTCTTAAAAAATTAAGTAAATTAATAATTTCCCATTTTTCAGGCCGCATCAGGCATGGTTGGTGGAGTGGCCAACACTGCAACTGGATTGGTTGATGTGAGTTTCATGAGAGAATACAGTAATCTCTGAAAGTTGATTTCATATTCCAGACCGCATCAGGAATTGCTGGTCAAGCCGGTTCTCTTGCTGGAGGTTTGGTAAATGTGAGTCGATCAAAATCACTGATAGTAAAACAATTTTGACTTTTAGACTGCCGGAGGTGCCGTTGGATCACTCACTGGAGCTGTTGGAAACGTCTAAACGCGAGGATCGGGATTTCGAGTTTTTTTTCTGTACATTCAATCCAATAAAATTATATTCCAAGAAGTTTTTTTACAGTATATTGGCGCGCATTATCCTCCTACCCACAAAATAGAAATCACGAACAACTGTCTTTGTTTTTTACACTGCGAGAATTTCCACAGACAAACCCCACACAGATTTTTCAAATATAAGGATGATATAACATATCGGAATCAATCTGGAAACTGATTACAGTATTTCTTCATAAAGCTAGTAATATTGCCTAGAATGCTTTTCAGTACGTCAGTTTTGTGTTGCCAAAAATCCACAAGTCTTGAAACGGAAAATTTCTAGGAAAATTTTTGTTTCAAGAAAATCCTGATTATTCATCAAGACGTCTCTGAAGTAATGAAAATTAGATAATGTTTAAGCCCATGCTAAATTCGAAAATTTGCAAATTCTAAATTCGAAAACCATGCTAATTTCGAAAAACCAAACATAAAACTTTATGTTTCAATATTTGTTGATATTTTTAGGGAATATCAAAATTTTGATGTTGTGATGGAGTATTCAGAAACGAGAAAGAAAAATAGTACCCATAATATGCATGAAAATGCTCCTGTTACAACAATAAATCAGCAATGAGAAACTTTCCCGAAAATTTGCTGTTTCATAATGAATAATTGGGTTACATCAGTTTTCAACTTTTCGTTCTGCACAAAATATGGCAGTTAGTATGGAAATATGGCAATTAGAAAATATGACAATTATTAGGTTTTTAAATTCCACGCTAAAAACATGATAGGATTTGAAATAAAATCTCGCTAGATCTCTTGTTTCTTAATTTGTCTATAGCAAATAATGGCGAACTGGAAAGTAGTTGGATGCGGTGAAACGTCAATTTCATCAGTTTTGAAGTTTGTGTTTTTGTGTTCAAAATTGGCGTAAAATATCTCGAAAAGTAAAATACCATTGACGCTTCCGATTTTATAATTCAACGTCAGCTCAAAGCATGTTGTAAAATATGTTGAAGATGCTTCGCAGTCTTTAAAAACTAATCAAACTCCTGTCCTGAAATTCTAACTTTTAAATAACGCTTCCCACGAGAAAACTACTGTTTCATAAAAACGAAAAAATAATTTCTTCACCAATTTTGAAGTTTAATCGATCAATAGCAACGGTTCGAAATAGAAACTTTATCACTCTCTTACTAGGCCTTGATTTTATTCGCTGGTAGGTTTTTTATTACAAATTACTTTGAAATAGCTATTTTTTCCAAAAAAAAGTTACTGTTTCGAAACAAATTCAAGTCACGTTAAAACAAAGGTGTTATGGTTTATGTAGAGGCCAACGTACCGATAATTTGAAAACTTTAAGAACACTCCGTCAATGCTACCCCTGTCAAGATATTAAGTTTCAAACGGTTCCAACAAATAGTGTTTGTCAGAGAAAAGTTTTTCTGTTTCTAAAACTTCTGAAATTTTAGAACAAATAATTGAAGTTTGGTGGGACGAGTTGAAGGCGATAAGTCATTTTGTATGTTAAGTTTAGTGATACTGTCTGAACACTGCCAAAATATTTGAAAAAAACATGTTTCACAAAGCATAATTATATTTTATTAGATTTTGATTAGCAATTGTTTTTTCTTCCATGTCGTTAAACTCCTAAAAATATCTTTCTTTTCAGCTGTAGACTTCATTGAAAAACAAAATTATCTCTCCGTTTTCAATAATTCCGAACAATGTCCAGAGTTACAGTATATTTTTGAATGGTCGAAATACAGACAGACTGTAACACAAAGTTACGGTTTCAAAATGAGTATTCATGCTACATCAGTTGTCAATGAGCGATTTTTTCCGACTTGACCTACGACGAAGATAGAAAGTTGCAATTTAGTAGAGTGTACATTCATGTCACCAATAAATGGTTACTATTTCAGAACAAAAAGACGAAGGAGACAGAACTTTAAGCGGAAGTTTGGATTAAAATACCAAAGATGACATTTTCGAAAAACAATTTTGTCGAAAAAAATAACTGCTTCAGCTACAATAGAAATCAAATTGTAGCGATAAGGAAACTATTCGTAAGCTCTTATCCAGTTCAATATTTTTCATGATAAAAATTCTGCTTTTCAAAGATCCAAAAATGATTCAGCGAAAAATTTATGGCGCCAGTAAATTGTATCCATCAAACAGATTTCCATTCGAAAACTTGGAAAAAATTGGCTAAAGAACAGTATCTAAAATCGACTGTAAACGCAGTTCAGTACTTTTTTCATAAAACTAAAAATTGTATTCGATAAAACACGAGTATCACTCCAGTTTTGAGTTACCAACAAACGATAATTTTTGAAACTGAAATTTTTCTAGAAAAGTTACTGTTTCCAGAAAATGTGAACGGGATATCAATTTGTCTCTGGAGCAATGCGAGCGCTACAAATACTTCTAAAATTGAACAAGTCTCCAGAGTAATCAAAACATGGAGCCCTACAGTATCCCAAGCAAAACGGACATTGTGTGAAAGGAAATTTCCGTTTCAAAGTTTTTGGATATTTCTACGGAAAATTGAAAAGTTGATGAGTAGGTGTAACCTAACAAAACGAACACAAACAAAAGATAGTAACAAAAATCCGCACGAAAAAACTTACAGAATTTCAATTTCTTAGGGTTATTTTTCTGTTTCTGATTATACGTGAAACTTTTGAAAAAGAAGCGATACGATGGTTGAGAATGAAATTTGTCCTTTTCTAAGCTTTTTATAACTACAGAAATCCAGCAGCAAATTTTTCACAACAAAGTCAATAAATTCCAATTGTCTCCTTCACCTCCAGCAACTTTCTCTCCATCTTCTCCAAATTCTAGAGTTTTTTCATGATTTATCCTCATTGAGTTCACTCATTCAACAAATTATCATTAGCTGCCGGTTATTTTACACTTTCAGTATTGAAGTGCAAACTGTTTGAACACCAGCAGCTATTAGAAAATTGACTGTTCCACAATGAATAATTGTACTTCACATGATTCTGATGAGCAATTCATAGTTGATTTAGTATCGAAAAACTACGGTATCAAAAACTACATTTACTCTTTTTTTTTAGGAATAGCAGTCACTGTTTCACAATTGAAAACATTTTTTCAGAAATTTTGGCAATAATTGACAACAAGCCATGTCGATAGAGAAAGTGCAGTTCAAAGTGCAGTGTCCCTTCAGATACAGATTGAAAAAATAACCGTGAAGATAGTATTTTTGAAACTGAAACTTCCTCAGTTTACATGAGTAGTTTCTTCTAAAAATTTTCAGTGGTTTATCAAAATCAAATCAAAGGCCTAACTTTTAGTAGACATTTTTGTTCTACCTTTCTACGGTTTTTTAACAGAACTTCTAAAGATTTGTTGCATTTACGTCTTTGTTGCCAGTTTGAATTAATATTCCCACATCTTTCGCTCAAAAACTAACTCCAATTTTTGTGAATATTCAAGATTTCCATTTGAAACAGCAGCTTATACGTCTTCGATGGATTCACTATGGTGACTGTTGTATGAGGAAGATTCCGAGTTTTGAGAAGTCATCTTTACTCAACAAACCATCACTTTTGAAACGGAAATTTCTCTGAAAAAAGTGCTTCAAACGTCTCAATAGTAATCCAAACAAGAAGCTCTACTTTATCCCAAACAGAACGAAAAATTGACCAAAAATGTTTCTGTTTCAAAATTGTTGTATTACGGAAAAAAAGGATTTTGGCTGATTGGAAGTCAATCAGGAACAATACATAAGATCAGAAGCCTGTTCAGAAATTCTCACAGAGAAATCATTTTTCCTGTTTCTGATTCTATGCAAAATTTTTGAAAAAAAAAACAAAGAAATGTTGGCATTGCAATATTGTGAAAACTTTATTAAAAATACCGTAACCAAATACCACATTTTTATTATAAAAAGTCAATGAGCTCCAATCTCCTTCTTCACCTCCAACAATTTTCTCTCCATCTCCTCCAAATTCGATTTCCCTGGCGCCAAATTCAAAATTTCCGAAATCTTCCGAATTTCTCCGAAATTCGGATTCACCTTCTGAATCCTCTCCATCAAATCCTTTTTCTTTTTCTCCAGAATCGCCGTCTCCAGAATCGAAAATTCTCGAATTTTCACCATAAACTTTTCCATCTCAAATTGTGCTCTTTTTTGGGATTTTGGCTGTCTCAAATTTTTCAAAATCTTCTGGAATCCTCGATTTTTGGAATTCATCTCCTTCTCGAATTTGTTGACGTTTTCTAGGAATTCTGAGATTTTCTTGGAGACGTTGGTGGCTTCAGAAGTCCTTGAATTCAAGATTTTGTCCTCGAGAATTTGAATTTTCAGTTGATTCTCCTCCAGAATCTCTTGAATAGTCTCGGAATTGATTCGATAATTTTCAGTCTCCTCGTAAGCCATTTTCCAGAATTTTGCGTCGTCTAATTGTTGCTTTTGGAGCTCCTGGATCTTCTTCTTTTTCATCAATTTTTGAGATTCCGACTTCTGAAGCACTTCTGAATCCATGGGGGTCCCAGAATTCTTCAAACTCTCCACAGCCCCTCTCCAATAATTCTGAAGACCTTCTAACTCTTGAATCCTCTCCAAAAGTGACTCTTTTTCTTTGGCGAATCTGGTTTGGAGAACACATTGGTACTGTTTTTGGTCCTCGAGAACCATTTCCACTTGAAAGTTCGCTTGGGAGAGTTGAGTGGTAAGGGTGGAGATTTCATCGCGAAGTTTGATGATTAGGGCGTCCTTGAAGTCAATGTCGGAGTTTTGGGAGCTGAAATATAGTACTTTATAAAGGTGAAGGAAACAATTCTGAGTATTTTGGGTCAAGTTTCAGCACAGTAGGGTCTTTTTGAGCAAAGATACAAAATTTTAAAGTTCTGCGGGGGCGTTGCGGCTGCATCGCGGTTTGTGTACCGGTCGTAACTTGAGTAGAAATTGCACTAGAAATTTTTTATTTGGCACAAATATGGAAATAGTTTTGTGCAAAAACTTTTTAAAGTTTCAGAGCGCTAAGACAAGATCACGCAAAATTATGATATTTTGAAGTTTTGGAAGATCGATGCAAATGCCTCGAAAGATTCATAACTTTAGTTAAAGTTGTCATGGAAGATTCAAGTTTGGCATACATGTGATAATTAGTGTGCACGTTAAATTGACAAATTTTCAGTTATTTTGATCAATTATGAGTAAAGTTACAACCCTTGGAAATATTGCATTGCGCGATGCGGTTGCGTCGCGGTTAGTTGCCGTAATTTGAGCGAAACTTGTGTAATACTAAACCATTTTCCACAAAAATTTCAAAGAATATTTGAAACAGTAACCATTTGATCTTAAATTCATCGTTGTTGAAGTCTGTTATACTGTCAAACAAACAAAATTTAGTACCATTTCAAGAGAATTTTCTATCATCTTTCAACTTAATTTTTCGATACTGTCCATTAAAAATGTTACAATCAAATTTGATAAAATATCCCTGAATCAAAAACTTAACCACTGTGAGCTTATTTTAAAGGTTTTTGTAGCAGTAATTCTGGAATATGACCACGGAATATTAACTTCACTTTTTTATGAATTTTCAAGATTTCCATCTGAAACCGTAACTTACATATCTTCGGAGGATTCACTTCGGTGACTGCTGTACGAGGAGGATTCCGATTTGCGAGAAGTCATTTTTAGTTGGTTTACTTGGGATTCTAAAATTTGTAGTTTTGATTCTAAAATTTGTAGATTTGTAGGGATTAAAAATTTGTAGTTTAGCACATGAGCAGCCAGAAGCAATAAAAGTCGAAAAAAGTGTTACCAAAACTGCCTCCGGTGAAACAGTAAAATCAGAAAAATAAAAACGATAAAAAAGTGGAAACATGGCTACGAGAGAGTCTACACAGTGGAGAGACGCAGAGAAGCAAATAGGGGGAAAACGGAGGATTACTGTGCGTTTGGTGTGTATGGATGGTCGAGGGGTCCCCCTTCCCTATCGATTCTATTCATCTGTGACCTTGTGTACACACCCCTAAATCATAACGCTCTGACCGGTCCCCCCCCCCCTTTTTTTGTCTCTTGACCCGTTCGTTTGTTGTTTAGGGTGAGGGATTCCTGGAGGAGGGGAGAATTTGATGAGGAAAGATAGGACCACTATTACTCCTTGTAAATCTACATGAAACTTCAGACAGATTCAGATTTACTGTTCTGATGCCGTAATAATGACATCATTCATGACTGCAGTCGATTATAGACAATTTATAGACGTCATTTTGGCAGATTTGATGATTTGAGTGGTCCTCGAGGTCTTAAGGATAACGGGAAAAAATTGTGGAAAGATTTACAGCATCACAAAAGATCCATGCTATTCAGATTGAAACGCGTTTAGATCCTCAGGTTCACAAATCTTTCACAAGCTATCGAATGTGACAGAACGATTTGTCCAATACAATGGATCTTTCTGAAACAGTATTAAATTTTTGAAAATCCTAACTTTGAAGAATAATATGAAGTTATAAAAGAAAAAAAGGTAAAAGATTACTGATTTATGAGAGTAACACTGCGAAATGAGTGAAAAATTACAAGCTCTCGTGCCGAAACAGGGAAAATTTTTAAATAATTCGACACAAGATCTCTGTTTCAAGAAAAATGTGAAAAAAGGAGTTGAATTTGAAACTTGCTTTTTTGCGGGTTTTATGTTTAAAATATTCCACATTCTTTCAGAATTCAAAAATTATGAGTTTCTTTTTTTACAACGATACATTTCAGGCGTGTGATTTTCACAAGAAGATTCCTTGAGAACTTTTTCTAGGAATTGGGTTCCAGATTATATTGACCGTGAGAACTCCAAATCTGAAATAAAAATTGGCAAAGTTTTCTCGCAACTCAAGTTATGAGCTATTGAAGTCCCAGCCAGTGATAATTGAATGAATTTTTGAGGACTCATATCTCACCTCTCAGGCAACGCTAGATGGTCTAGTTTTTTGGATTGAGCTCTGAAAATCATTTTGGCGTTGAAAAGAATTACCATGTCTTTGCAAACTTTCAAAGGATATACTACTCGATCTATTTTGAGAAGGTCTTTGGTATTAATTATGGTTGATATAGAGATCAGAAGACAACAACAACTATGGAATGTTGTTGATGTGGTAAACGGACACCGGCTAAAACAGTAGATTCCAAAGACAAAATCGAAAGTCATGCAAAACGTTTCGAAGTTGTGAATTTAGAGGATGAGTAATATGGGGCAGTAATTGAACTCAATTCGAAATTTGATAATGGTTTCTGACACATGAAACGGTTGGGCTGGCTAATAACTAACATGTATTGATCCCCAACTGATTCCCCTAAATTTTTTTGAAGTATGCATAATTCGAACCTACCCATAGATGTAAAAAACCCTGTGCAACGATTTTTTTTGAGGAGCCCCCCTTCCCGAGATATGCCGCCTCCTAGATTTTCGCGTGAGATGAGCCTCCGCAGACTTTGACAAGTCATAACTCTGGTCAAAACTATCCAATCAAGATGTTTAAAAAACCAAAATGTGTGAAATCTTCTTGTCTTTCAAATAAAAACAAAACAAAAAGTTGAAAAAATGTCTTGAATGCTGAAAATTGTAAAAATGTGAAAGATGTCAATCCCAAATATTTTTCCAACCCAATAAACTTTATGGGACTATGACCAGAAGAAAGAGCATCTTTGATTCAGTGTATAGTCAAAAAATCAGGATAGGTTTATCGGTCATTTTTTGAGAAAAATTACTTTTTTTCGAAAAAAAAATTTTTTTTTGAGAATTTTTTTTCAAAAACGTTACAAAATTTTATTTGTTTTATTGTTTTGTTTATTCTGAGTATAAATTATATTAAAGTGCATCAGGATTCATCAAAGACCTGGATTTCCAAAACTCGTAGAACATAAATTCTCACATGTGTTCTTTATTGATATCAGGTCTTTGATGAATCCTGATGCACTTTATTATAATTTATACTCAGAATAAACAAAACAATAAAACAAATAAAATTTTGTAACGTTTTTGAAAAAAAATTTCTCAAAAAAAATTTTTTTTTCGAAAAAAAAAGTAATTTTTCTCAAAAAATGACCGATGAACCTATCCTGATTTTTTGACTATACACTAAATCAAAGATGCTCTTTCTTCTGGTCATAGTCCCATAAAGTTTATTGGGTTGGAAAAATATTTGGGATTGACATCTTTCACATTTTTACAATTTTCAGCATTCAAGACATTTTTTCAACTTTTTGTTTTGTTTTTATTTGAAAGACAAGAAGATTTCACACATTTTCGTTTTTTAAACATCTTGATTGGATAATTTTGACCAGAGTTATGACTTGTCAAAGTCTGCGGAGGCTCATCTCACGCGAAAATCTAGGAGGCGGCATATCTCGGGAAGGGGGGCTCCTCAAAAAAAATCGTTGCACAGGGTTTTTTACATCTATGGGTAGGTTCGAATTATGCATACTTCAAAAAAATTTAGGGGAATCAGTTGGGGATCAATACATGTAATAGTTTTGGCAGATCTGATGATTTGTATAAGGAATAGTGAAAAGATTCATAACATCAAAAAAAATATATTTTTTTAAAGATAAAATGCGTTTATATTAGTCAGGTTCACGAAACTTTTACAACGGATCGAATATGAGAGAAAAATGTGTCTAACACATTGTAATTTTCTGAAACAGTATTACATTTCTGTTAATGCTAATTTTGATGAATAAAATCTTAAAATATTATGCACTTATCATACACGTAACACTATGAAATGAGCGAAAAATTACAAACCCTCGTACCGAAACAGTGAAACTTGACGACACCAGATCTCCGTTTCAGAGAATGTGTGAGAACGAGAGTTGTATCTGAAACTTGCTTTGAACCAGATATTCCAAATTCAAAAATTAGCAGTTTTTTAACAACGATTCATTTTAGACGTGTGACTCTCATAAGAGAATTCCTTTTGTCTTTGAAAACTTTGTCTAGAAATTGCATCATAGATTATGTTGACCAGAACTCCAAATCTATAATAAAAATTGGAGAAGTTTTCTCGAAACTCGCCTTATCCATCAAAGTCCCTGTCAGTGTTAATTTAATGTTTTTTCGTTGCATTTTTTAGGACTCATATCTCACCTTATTACTGTCTCCATTCACATTGTTTGATCACACTCCGGGAACATTTTTAACCAATCCCAGACCATTTTGATTGCAGCTCCAGATGCTAAAAAGGAAATCTCAGTTGGTAAACAGGGTCTAATGGGAAAAGATCCAAAAAATTGTTCAGCTAGAAAAGTGCAGGCATATCCAGAAAATCTGAAACATACATTTTTTAATAAAAGCTCCGAGTAACCAAGTATTGACTATAACTGAAGCAGTAGTTAGTTATGCAGGTTTACAGGCGCATAGATAAGAGAAAATTGAAAGAGTTATGAAGAATCAAAAAACACAGATGAACATGCGATGCTGCAAAGAAGATTCTTTGAAACAGTATTATTTGAAGTCAGGGAGATAACCTTCTTTTTGCGCAAGAATGGTATCGTTTTGTTCGAGTTTACTTGAGCTGACGGTAAAATTCTTCCATATTAGATAGAGCTCTTTGTTTTATAATATCGTTTGAAAAATAAATTAGAAGACAACTTTCGAGGTATGAAAAATGTGGAAATATATTTGCAGGTTGTAAAACTTTTCTGTTTCAAAGTTTCATTTTTAAAATGAATTCGGATTTTCAAGCAATCTTGGACGCGATACGTTGTTCTAGGCTATGGTTTTTGATGTTCTCCCTCGGTTCAATTACGCACCTCGACAATTGAATTTTTTGAGCAGTTCAGACCCATATTTTGACAACTGGGCATTTTGAGGGTGGTAAGCACCAAGAGAATTGATTTCCTGCGACCTATTTCTGCATCGAATAATTGGAAACCTCAAATCTTGGAATAATTAGACCCCCTTTAATATACTGATAATACTCTTGTAAATCTACATGTGACGCCGGACCAATTTAGATTTATTGTTCTGATGCCGTAATAATGACATCATTCATGACTGCAGTTGATTATAGACAATTTGTAGACGTAATTACGGCAGATTTGATGAATTTAATGGTTCTAGAGAATGACAATGGAAAAGAACCATCTCTTACAACGGACCGATTATGACAGAAAAATGTGTTCAACACACTGTAATTTTCTGAAACAGTATTACATTTTTATTAATGCAAATTTTGAAGAATGACATAAAATCTTAAAAGATGTTTATATTAATCCTGGAAGACTACTTCTAACGCAGATAAATGAGTGGAAAATTACAAGTTCTTGTTCCGAAACAGGAAAAAATGAAAAAATGACAATACCAAATCACCGTTTCAGGAAGGTTGTAAGAACTGGAGTTGAATCTGAAACTTGCTTATTCGCGGATATTGTTCCACACCTCCTAATATTCCACACTGTTCCCAAATTCAAAAATATTATAAGTAGTTTTGTTACAACGATACATTTCAGACGTGTGATTCTCACAAGAGGATTTCTTTAGAATCTTTTCTAGGAAATGGGTCATAGATTATATTTACCGGGAGAATTCTAAATCTCAAATAAAAATTGGCTAAATTTTCTAGAAACTCCCGTTATCTTCCATTAAAGTCCGAGCCAGTGTTAATTAATCCATTTTTGAAGATTCATACCTCACCTATTAAGCAACGGTAGATGGTCTAGTTTTTTGGATTGAGCTCCGAAAATCATTTTACTGTTTCAAACTTACTCTGTCTTTGCAAACTTTCAATGGATATACTACTCCGGTCAATCCATGATGATATGGTCTTTGTTATTAATTATGATTGATATAGAGATGAAAATAGATCTCGAGTTAAGTCTACGTGCCCCCAAAATGTTACTAAAAGCCGCTTTTCTCTAGAACACTTAGAGATGCTCTGGCACAGTATCAGTCGATTAAGCGTTAGAATAGTGAGAAAATGGATAGAATATAGACAGGAGAATGAATGAAACAACCAACTGGGATCTTTGTGTCATGGTTAAAAGCCTCCAGCTAAAACAGTAGATTTCAAAAAAATTATCGAAAATCATGTAAAAAGGGGTGAGTAATAGGAAGCAGAAGTGGAACTCAAATCGAATTTCGATAATTCTTACTGACACATGAAACGCTTGGGCTGGGTACTAACATATTGGATAGCTCTATGGTTTTATATGGTTTTTTGTTCATCGATTCAAATAGAGTGAACAACTCTGAAAACGTTGTCTATTATAAGAATACCAGAGTCGCTGCGCGCCTCTTGCGCTTTTCAATTTTGCGCGAGTTCGTATACGTCAACGCACACACATTCGCAGGTTAGACGTTTAGCACAGTGGCTGTGTGCGCGCACACAGTTCGGGAGGTCGCGGGTTCAAACCTCCGTGTGGCTATTCGGTTCTTTTCTTGTTGATATCACATTGCGGACAGTGTGACAGACCAACAGACAAACCCCACTAGCGGATTATATATAAGGAAGATCATCCGAAACTGTAATTTTTCTGAAAAGTCAGTCAGCAGTGTAAATGTGTAAATGTCGGAAGTGAACACCTAGAGATAATGCTTCTCCTTTTTGGCAATTTTGCCGTTATATACTTACTTTATTTTTCAAAGGGTTTCTGATATCTCGTTAACAGGTTTTCAATAGTAGGCGTAGTAACAAAGATACCAATAAACATATTTTTCTATCTAATATATAGTGGTCTTCTTAACATGCGATTGATAATTAAAACTCATTTGAAGAAACGAAAAGTCTTACTGTAGGAAAATACTTCTTTTAGATAGATACGTCTTAAATGAAACAGTAGATTTGCACCATACGAGATTGAATTCGACTATGTGGATTTCCGTTTCAAGAAAGTTTGGAATTTGCTAGTTGATTCAGGAAAACAGTGCACCAACTACATTCAAATGAAAGATGTCAATATCTGAACAGGAAGCCATTTGTTCGACGATGGTTGTATCTATAATTTCTACAATTTCAATAATTTCTGAACATTCCTCTGTTAAAAATGCTCTTTTGAAACCGTAATTCTTCTGAAACGCAATTTCCGTTTAGCTGGATGATGATAACTGTGAAACAAAGCGGAGTATGCATTGATGATTTTAGAATGTTATTTAGTAAGCTAAACCAATTATGAGGATGGGGTACTATTCTGGAAATTGTTCAGCCAGAAAAGTGCTGACAGATCAAGAAAATCTGAAACAGAAAATTTTTTAATAAAAGTTCCGAGTAACCAAGTTTTGACTATAACTGAAGCAGTAGTAAGTTCTGCAGGTTTACAGGCGCATAGATAAGCAAAAATTGAAAGAGTTATGAAGAGTCAAAAAACACAGATGAACATGCGATGCTGCAAAGAAGATTCTTTGAAACAGTATTATTTGAAGTCAGGGAGATAACCTTCTTTTTGCGCAAGAATGGTATCGTTTTGTTCGAGTTTACTTGAGCTGACGGTAAAATTCTTCCATATTAGATAGAGCTCTTTGTTCTATAATATCGTTTGAAAAATAAATTAGAAGACAACTTTCGAGGTATGGTAATGTGGAAATAAATTTGCAGGTTGCAAAACTTTTCTGTTTCAAAGTTTCATTTTTTAAATGAATTCGGATTTTCAAGCAATCTTGGAAGCGATACGTTGTTCTAGGATATGGTTTTTTATGTTCTCCCTCGGTTCAATTACGCACCTCGACAATTGAATTTTTGAGCAGTTCAGACCCATATTTTGACAACTGGGCATTTTGAGGGTGGTAAGCACCAAGAGAATTGATTTCCTGCTACCTACCTAATTCTGTATCGAATAATTGGAAACCTCAAATCTTGAAATAATAGGACCCCTCCCCTTTTATATACTGATAATACTCTTGTAAATCTACATGTGACTCCGGACAAATTTAGACTGATTGTTCTGATGCCGTAATAATGACATCATTCATGACTGCAGCCAATTTTAGACAATTTATAGACGTCATTTTGGAAGAATTGATAATTTGAATGGTTCTAGAGAATGACAATGGAAAAGAACCATCTCTTACAACCGACCGAATGTGACAGAAAAGTGTGTCCAACTCATTGGAATTTTCTGAAACAGTATTATATTTCTGTTCATGCTAATTTCGAAGAATAATATAAAATCTTAAAAGATGTGAAAGACACTTATCATACAAAGCACTTATCATACTCGTAACACCATAAAAAAAGCAAAAAATACATTTTTCGTGCCGAAACAGGGAAAATGGAGAAAAATTGATGGAAAGTGACAATACTAGATCTCCGTTTCAGGAAAGTTGTAAGAACGGGAGTTGAATCTGAAACTTGCTTTTACGGTGGAATTCATTATGATTGAATGTGAAATTTGCTTTTTCGCTTAATACCAAATTCAAAAATAGTAGTTTTGTTTTTCCACGATACATTTCAGTCGTGTGATTCTCACAAGAGAATTCCTTGAGGAATATTTCTAGGAATTGAGTCATATATTATATTGACCGTGAGAATTCCAAATCAGAAATTAAAATTGGCGAAATTTTCTCGCAACTCGCATTATCAGCCATTCAAGTCTCACTAGTCTCACTAGTCAGCGTGTGCCAATTGAATGCACCATATCTCACATCCCAGGCAACGCTAGATGGTCAATTTTTTGGATTAGCTCCGAAAATCATTTTGCAAACTTACTTTGTCTTTGCAAACTTTCATAGGATTTACTACTGAAATCAATCCAAGTGGAGAAAGTCTTTGGTATTAATTATAATTGATATAGAGATAAGAAGACATCTAGTGTTAATGCTGCGTGCCCTCAAAATATTACTGTAAGATGCGTTTCTCTACAACACTTCGAGATGCTCTGGCACAGTATCAGTCGATTTAGCGTTAGAATAGTGAGAAAATGGACAGAAGATAGATATGATCAGAAATACTGTGGGATTTTGTTGTTATAGGTAGGGTCGCCAAACTGGCAAAAACCGGCGCCGGTCGCCAGGATTTTCCTGGCAAGGGCGACCATCGCCAGTTTCTAGACTGGCGTGAAATGCCAGTTTTCTTCATTTTCAATAGATTTTCCACTGATTTCAGTTGATTTTAAACTGGGGTTTTTCGCCAGTTTTAAAAATTGTTGGCAATTTTTGCCAGTGACGTGGAACCCACAGGGCCAGTGTTCTAAACTGGCGATGAGAAAACAACCCTAGTTATTATGCACATCTCAATAAAAGAGAGTGCGCGCCGAAGATTTGACATTTTGTAGAGCACGATATCTCGCCACGAAAACTTTAAAGGAGCATAACTCATTTTCAAACTGATTTTCCGTTTTTCTCAATTTTGGCCAAGTTTCAGCCATTTTTTCTGATAAAATATGACTTCGATGCATGATTGTTTTGTACCTCTTGCAAAATTTTGAAGAAAAATTGCTTAAAAACTGAGAAAATCGGAAAAATCAGTTATGCGCCTTTAAAGATACCGTAGCAAAAATCGTGATCTCCGATAAATCGAATCTTCGGCGCGCACTCTCTTTGATTTAGATCTGCATAATATAGGAAAAGGACTCCGGCTAAAACAGTTTCAAAAACAAAATCAAAAGTCATGTAAAACGTTTTAGATTTGTGAGCTTGGAGGGTGAGTAATAGGGAGCAGTAATTGAACTCAAATCGAAATTTGATAATGCTTACTGACACTTGAAACGGTTGGGCTGTCTACTAACATACTGGAACCCCTCTTGTATGGTTTTTCGTTCATCGAATCAATGAGAGTAAACGACTCTCAAAGCGTTGTTTATTATAAGAATATCATCCGAAACTGTAATTTTTCTAAAAAGTCAGTCAACAGGGTAAATGTATAAATGTCGGGAATGAACAGCTAGAGATAATGCTTCTCCTTTCAATTTTTGCCGTTACATACTTACTTTTTTCCTAAGGTTTTCTGATAACTCATTTACATTTCATCAGAAGTAGCAATAGTAACAAAGATACCAATAAACGAATTTCTCGATTCAATATAGAGTAGTCTTCTTAGGATGAGATTGATAATTAGAAGTCATTTGGAAAGGCCAATCGTTTTACTGTAGAAAAATATTTATTTTAGAGAAATACGTCTTAAATGAAACAGTAGATTTGGACCATACGAGATTGAATTTGACTATGATGATTACCGTTTCAGAAAAGTTTGGAATTCGCTAATTGATTCAGGTAAACAGTACAGGACTTTATTTGATGAATATGATCATTTAAACAAATAACTCATTTGATCGTCGCAGATTGTATTTGAAACGGAATAATTACTGAATGTTGCTTTGTTTAAAATGCTCTTTCGAAACCGTAATTCTTCTGAAACGCAATTTCGCTGGATGACTATAACTGTGAAACAAAGCGGGGTATGCATTAATGATTTCAGAGCGTTATTAGTAATCTAATGGAATTATAAGCAAACAAGCACTTTGAGAAAAACGATCTAAAAAAGCATAAAAAATGAAACCGAGAACTTGCTTGAGATTTTTTTAGCAGCACAACTGATTGAAGCAATCCACGTAGGCTTTTATAATTTTTACTGTTCCAAAATTGCTCTATTCTTTACCATTTCTTTGTAAAGTTATTAGAAACATTAATGTTAAGAAATGTTGTGACTTTGTATGGAAACTGAAAGAGAAAAAAATCCCCACATTTTTCCGTTTCAGACTCCACTGTAAGTTATTGACATGAGTTCTCTGTGATAACTTGTAAAGCGAGTGAAAATTTGCATGATCAACCAAATTGAATTGGGTTTTTTTTTCATAAATTGTGGTGATTTCCAAGCAATTTGTGAATGGCATTTTTAAAGTTCATAAAGTTTTCAGTCCCATCAAAAATTACTGTGGAAATTAAGACAATTACGTTACATAACTTCTTTGAAACACTAAATATATACCTCGTTTCCAAACCGCTTTTTTCCAGTTTCAGCGGAAACAGTTACACGATTGAACAGTTTTGATATTGCTATCAAACTGTTTACGATGTTCATTTTTTTTTTCGAATTTTCTGTTGAGTGGAATTTTTCGAAAAAGTTTTGCAACTGGGTGTATACAGGGTGGCTCATAAGTATAGGACGCTAGGTTTTCCGCTCAATCGCGCTTTCAAGAAGGGAAAAATGGGATGCATTATAAACTTTGATACATTTAGAAACATATTCGAGACAGAAACCTTAACGATATCATTTACTAGTGGGAATTCCTAGGGCTTATAGCCTCGTCGGATCGATTTCAGTACAAAATCAGCCTAGTTTGAAGGCTCACCATTCTTGAGAAACTATGTTTCTGAACCTGAATGTGATAAATTTTATAAGTAATAGACATTTATGAATATTTAAACATCATAACTCGTATTTATCAACTCAATGGAACCTCGAAAAATCCTCACGAAGATTGATGATTTTCAGTGCGCCGCAAGTCAGGCGTGTCGCAGGCAGGTAATTTCTAGCGGCCAGATGAAATCTTTGAGCCTATGCAATATCGTCAAAATTATTCTAAAAATATTGCTCGAGAGTTTTTCAGTAATATTGTACCGTATTTGTTTTTTCCCGGTCCAATTCTTACTAGTATGGGATGTTTTAGTTAGTACTGAAAAGTGATTTTTGCCAATTTTTCACATGGAAAGATGAAATTCTGTGTTTGATGATCTATAACTTTGTGGATAGGCCTCCAATTCCTCTAATTTTTTGGAGTTTTACTAGAAATCATCTCTTAATTTTGTTTAGTAAAGCTTATCTTATCCGATTCATTTTTGAAGAAACTATACTCCGCTTAAGCAACGGCAAAGTAGCGGCGCACCGGTAGTTTGAGTTTTGGTTGTAAAGGGTAGTTGTGAAAAAAACAGAAGTATGTGGCACTTAAAACTACAGAATAAATAAAATGCAGACATTTTTCTATAAGAATTCATTTCCACCTGAAAAGAAAATGCACTCTGGCTTACTTTACAGGCAGCTGACTGTGTCCTATACTTATGAGCCACCCTGTAGAGCTGATCTTTGCCAAATTTGACAGATTTGACAGATTATGACCAAAATCTCACACAGGTCAAATTGGAACAAGTGGGTTTTTAGTACATATAGCAGTGTTGAATCGCTTGAATACGCTCGCCAAACGTTTCTGACAATTTTCAATATTTTTCAACGAAAAACTCTTCTGTTTCAGAACAACCTAATACGTTGGACAGAATTTCATACCGCAGTCGATCTATTGGAGATCTTGAAGTTAGCTGATTTTTTGTCACAAGTACGAGGCTTTTCCCCCATCTCCGCCCGTTCGCTCTACCCAAGGAGATGGTAAAAAATCAAAAAAAATGTTAGCACTACAATCGCGAATGGACCGACTGCGGTATGAAATTCTGTCCGACACATTAGGTTGTTCTGAAACAGAAAAGTTCTCCCGTTGGAAAGTATTGAAAAATGTCAGAAACATTTGGCGAGCGTATTCAAGCAATTCAACACTGCTATATGTAGAAAAATAATCTAATGCGACAATAAAACATTTTGGTTTCAAAATTATATGTTATGAAAACGGAAGTGAAATCTAAAAGATACTGAAAGGATGTTGGGTTCGATTGCATTTGTTCCAATGGTAATGCACGTTTTTCGTGCAAATGGTCAAAAATTGAAACAGGGAACGAAATAGTTAGATGGAGAATCAAAAAGATTGTTAAATCTGAGGAATCTTCACAACTTACACTTGTCAAGTGAAGTTTCCTGTACCCTATAAGGCTAGGAGTTGAGAAGACAATAATTTTCACAGTTATAGAGTTCAAGTTGATTATAGAACACTGCGAACAAGAGAAAAGTTATCCGTTTAGACTGAGACAGTAGGTAAACATAAATTTTTCCGTTTCAGAGGTTCTTCAAGATCCAAGTGGAAAGAAGACAAATAGTTTTTGGTTCGGCTGATAGTGAGTAACGGAAAATGAGAATCTTGCGTTTTTTTTTGTTCACCGTTTCAGTCGCATTGCATTTTTGTTAGATTTTCTGATCATATAATACTTGTGCAGTGAGTACTACTCAAATGTGTTTTAGTCAGTGAGATCGATTCCTAACAGCCATGAATATTTAATCTCATTAATGAGGTTGTTTTGTATTGATAGGTTGAAGTTAAAGAATTGGAATAATAACATAATAAAATGTTTTGAAAAAATTGATGACTAAACTTACGGAAGTTCACAGGTACATAAATAACTGATTGTAAAATTAAACAACCTCAGTCAATGATGTCTCTGAAACATCAGGAAATGAAGAACGAGCAACTGAGACACTGCCAAAATTTAGTTTCCAAAGAGTTTTGAGCTCACATTCAAATGTAAATCACGAAAACCAGATGGTCGTCCACTTGAAATCGTGAAACTCTGATGTCAAAACCTCTGGGGATTCAGTCATCAAGCTCAAAACTGTTCCAGTATGATTATTTACACCGCTTCGGAATTACCCCAAGCAACATTTTTGAAACTGAAATTTACATACTTTGAAATGGAAACTGGAAACTGGAAAAGTAAATGTCGAAATTGTTAACTGTTTTTCTTTGGATGAGCATATATTCTTGGCTTGGTGTTCTCGAAAAAAGATATTTATAAAATTCTGAAACGAAATTATATTGTCAATGGTCTGTGTATTTTGTTTTGAACATTTTATGAAATAGCGAATTTTTAGATTCGTTCGATTTTTCCGGATCACTTATTTTACTTGAAGCAAATAGTCAGCAGTAAAAGCTGTAAAAACTAACAATGAACTGTCGTTTACAACAATCCATTTTCATTCGTAAAACCGACAAAAATCACTAGAAAAACATCACTAGCAGCAAAAAAGGAAACAAAAACTTTCTGTTCCTATCAGTTTGTTTCTAGATAGTTTTCTGTCTTTGTCACTGTCTGTATGAAGCCCGACGAATCTTCTTGCTGTAAAAGCACGTGTCGTGAATCGACTTACAGTGGCGAAAATAGGTGAGTGTCACTTTACTTTTAATTGTATAACTCTAGTGTTTGAAGCCCGATCACTCTGAAATTTGGCACCCATAGCATAAAAACCTTCAGAACAATATATCCAGTTTTTTGAAACTCAGAAATTTCCCTGACCTTCAGAATCCTTCCAGATGTAGGCGTCGCTCAAAAATAAAAATAAAAACTTTTTTAAAAGTGAATGATTTTTTCCAGTTTTTGAGTATATTGATGGAACATACTCAGGTACGCACCAAAAAAAGTTTGGTGCATTTTGGTTGTTCGGCTCTAGAGATATAGACGTTGGAGCACAAAATGGGGTGTTTGGCTCATTAGTCATAACTTGGTTCAGACTGCATATTTCTTCCTCAAAATTTGAGAGAAAATGTATCATTAATTGGCTAACAAAGTTTTAAAAAAAGTTTTCCATTTCGGGCGAAAAATATTTTCCCGAAGTACTGGCTCAAATTCGCCGGAAGATACACTGTACATGGGAAAAATATCTTTTGCTCGAAACTGGATTATGACAACAGAACTTTGTTAAACAAGCAAGGATACAACCCTTGCTAAATTTTGAGCTTGTTTCAAGCACTTTCTACCAAGTTATGACTAATGAGCCAAACACCCCATTTTGTGCTCCAACGTCCATATCTCTAGAGCCGATCAACCAAAATGCACCAAACTTTTTTTGGTGCGTACCTGAGTATGTTCCATCAATATACTCAAAAACTAGAAAAAATCGTTCACTTTTGAAAAAGTTGTTATTTTAGTTTTTGAGCCACGCCTACATCTGGGAGGATTCTGAAGGCTAGGAAAATTTCTGATTTTCAAAAAACTAGATGTATTGTTCTAAAGGTTTTTATGCTATGGATGCCAAATTTCAGAGTAATCGGGCTTCAAACACTAGAGTTATACTGTAAAATGTAAAGTGACACTCACCTATTTTCGCCACTGTATATCATACTGATCATAGTATTTGACCATCTGTCGGACATTTTGGGCTTGAATCAAATCATGAAACACGACGCACATGATTGGAAATTGATCTACTGTTTCAAAAATTGCCCAAATAATACAAGTCACCAAAATGATAATGGTTGGTTTGCTATAGTCAACTTTTTTCAAATAACACCTACACGACAATAGATTTCACGAAACATACTAATTTCAATTAGTATATCTGAAACGGAAAACTTGAGGATAGAAACCGAAAAAAAATTCATGATTCGAAAATGAATTTTTTGCAATACTTCAGCTCGGTTTGATCCAAACGTGAACTCTGACGTACGATTCCTTGAACAATCTAAAAATCTACAGTCCTCTTTGAAACTCAAGTCGGAAAAAAATCATATAAAGCACCATCCCAGAACAAATTGATGTTTCCTGAAACGGAAATTAATTGCAATACAATTCAACATTTTGACAAATCAGAAAAAAACACTTCACATTTTCAGGAAACCTACATCAAGCTACCTGTGCTTTTTGAGTAATTATACTATATGCAAGCGGATAAACTTATCAATGTTCGTCAGTAGCACTTACAGACGAGATATTGTCTCTTCAATAAAACGTCGGCAAAGGGCGGGGTTTCGCGGAAAATGTGCTTGATGGGAATGCTCACTTTTGCAACAAATGACGTTTTACTGAAGAGACAATACATGTTATTGATAATTGGAATTATCAGTAAATTGGACGTTATCAAGAATCTCGATAGAATTTCATGAAAAAAGAAACTCGCTTACGACAAATACTGTTTCATGAAAACATTGTCACTCAGAAACGCCAAAATGTGGTAATACAGAAAAACTTATCCAAGGTTCAACCAAAAATTCCAGTAGTGCTATTACGAAAACACTGGTCCCACCGGATAGACTTCAATTTATAATATGAGGGTCTAGTGGAAATAATGGACAGATTCAAAACCTAAACGTCATTGTAAAGCAGAGGGAGCTTCATATGCTGACAATATTTTGGAACAGTAAAATTTTTTGAATCTTTTATCAAGGCAATAATGAGAGTGTCAAAATCTTTAAAACTATGGGGTCGCAATGAAACGATGAATGGGTTTTGGAGTTGAAAAATTGAAAAATTGATTAATTTCTGCAAGTTATTTCCTGTTTCGGAGCAATCATGAAACGAACGAACATGAAACGAAGAGTTGATATTTCCGATGTATCCGTTCTCATCTCTCTATTCATGTTGTGAATTGAACTTCATCATTTAAACTCCATGGTCTTGTTTTGAAGCAGTAAAAGTTACAGTAAGAAAAATATTTGTATGTATCTCTTCAAGTGATTCACAGAAAATTATATTGTTGATTGGGTACGTTGGATCAGCGGAGCACATTTGACTTATGGTTGATAGGTTTGTTGATGAGCAACATAAAACACTTCTGTTTCAGGCAACCGAGATACACGAGGAATGGTTGATCATTGCAGTGCGTCGTTATTTGCGTTAACCACAAAAGAATGTTTTCTTCTTGTTGTAGTAACCTTTTCTCCAAGTCAAATAATACACAAAATACAATACTTGAACAAATCTTGTCTACTTGAAACAGGAAATAGTTTCTAAGGAGATTCTAAAAATTGGGCAACCTATCCATATGACTGTTTGACTGGAATACTTGGAGAGTTTCTAAAATTTTGGTTTGTATTACTGGATCAGCGATTGAAGGAAGCAATACGTTCTCTGTATCTTTAAGTGAATGTCTCTTTGAAGGAGATGTTTATATTGCTTCAAAATATGTGAAAATTTGAGCTGATTCTAAATATGAAACTGAAAAAGTCCAAAAACTTGGTCGAAACCCCCGAAAACCCGTTTCGAAAAATAATTTTTGCCCAGAAGATGTCTCAGGCTGCCGTGACTACCGTGAAACTGGTTGTCGAAATAAAAGCGAATAGTTTCTGTGAGGTGATGAAGCTCGAAACGCTCTGATCAAAACAATAAGGGTGAAATGATTGCACTGTAACAGTATTTGTTTCTATCGAAAATGAAGATAAAAGTTCCGGTTTCAAAGGAGTTATGAGTTCAAGGCTGGAGAATACAGAAATCAGTGATTGGTGAACCCAAAGACCTAAAAAAAGATGTAGAACCAAGTGAAATACCGAGTCAGATATCCAAAAAAAATTACACGATTAAATGCAAAATAATTGAAACCGGGATAATAATTTTTGGTTTTGTAACTTTCACTGTTTCAGGTGAGTTGTTTTGTCTAGCTACTAATTTTCTCTACAATAGGCAATGGAAAGCGATTGCAAGGCTTACTAATTTAACAAAAACCACATTTATTTTAAGTTTACATGATTAACCATTGCTACATATTCCTCGCACCAAAATCAAACATCAGGAACTAACGGACTAGAAAAAGTTCTCCTGGAACAGATGAAAATTTTCTGTATTAATCATTGCGTAAGTGCCGGTTCCAATGTTGACATGTGTTGAATTGGTGCTGTGCGATCAGAAAAATTCGATTTCCAAAAGGCAAAACTCAAAAATCACTGTCAATGTGCCATTTGTGTTGCCACCAAACAAACGATGCTATAAATTTGGGAAATTACTGTTTCATGATAGCATTGCGACAATAAAATTTCAATGAAACATTAATTGTCATGTGAGTTCTCAAGGATTTCTGTCTCCATTCACATTGTTCGATCAAACTGCGGGGACCTTTTTCAACCAACCTCTTAGAATTTTCCTTGAAGCTCCAGATGTTGAACAGGAAATCTGAGTAGGTGAACAGGGTTTGAGTCGGTAAATTCCAAATATTGTTCAGCTAGTAAAGTGTAGGCATATCAAGAAAATCTGAAACAGACATTTTTAAATAAAAGTTCCGAATAACCAAGTATTGACTAAAAGGGAAGCAGCAGCCAGTTCTACAGGCTCACAGACGCATAGATTCGGAAAAATTTTAAAAATTGAACATCTAATTAAACACAAACGAAAATGCAATGCCGTAAAGAAGATTTTTAGAAACAGTATTATTTTTACACCTGACGTCAGAGAGATAGCCTTTATTTTTTGCGCAAGAATGGTATCGTTTTGTACGAGTTTTCTTGATCTGACGTTAAGATCCTTCCATATTAGATGGTTTTGTTATATAATATTGTTTGAAAAATAAATTAGAAGACAACTTTCAAAGTATGATAATGTGGAAACAAAATTCGCAAGTGGCAAACAGTTTTCTGTTTCAAAGTTTCATGTTTAAAATGAATTTGGATTCTCAAGCAATCTGACAACAGTAGGATTCTTGAAAATAACACATATGAGATTAAAATAGAGTCTTCTAACTAAATTAGTTTTGAAATATCGTTGAGCAGTTCAATTTCGATATATGTCTCGTGGAGCGCACTTTACGATTTTTGGCATGGGGGAATATCAAAAGTTTTTGCGATAATGTACGTCACTAGCATTGTCAACAAAAAGTGCTACTCACTTGTAATGTACCCGAATTGAGGTATGGCTTTTTGGACGAGTATATACTTTTTGGAAACTACATAAAAATGTAAGATTTTCCACCAAAGGAATTTTGCTGCTTTTGCGATTTGTCCGAGAAAATCGTGTTTTTAAATTTTAGTGATGAAAAGTGAGTCAACCAACTGTAAACTTTTGTAACTTTTTTCAAACTCAACGGATTTTTAAAATCTAAACTGCATCTTATTGCCGAATAAATATCCTTTTTGAATATTGAAATAATTTCATCATATCTCATTTTTGAAAATAGTTATTACTAAAAAACGAGCAAAACAATTTTGATGACTTGTGCATAAAAAAAGATCCAACCGTCCATTTTTTGTAAAACCAGTTTTAAATGAAAGAAAATGTCCAAATTGATATAAAAACTATGTTTTTTCACCGGGGCATGCCGTGTGTCAATGTTTTTAAAAAGGTCGAAAAATTGATTTTTTGTGATTTTTTCACTCAACTGCAATTTCCAGTATGAACTTGTACTGAGGTACTAATTGATAATTGCACTATCAAATAATCCGTTTTATGGGCTTTCAAATAAGCTATTGTTCAACAAATTCTGATAAGTTTGAAGCATGTTATAGTCGGTCTAATCTTGTTACCTAATTTGACTGGGAGGGAGATATTTGAGAAAAATGAAAATCACGGTAGAAACCTCAAACTGGTTTCATTTTGTAAGAAATGCAATATGTGAACAAGTTATCAACTAAAACTTTTCTCTAGCTCTTCTCTGTAACTCAAAAACTGCGAAAACCTCTGAATTCCAAAATCGCAGACGACGAATGGAAAACTTGGAAATTTTATTGGAAGTTGAATAGCTAGAGAAAAGTTTTAGTTGATAACTTGTTGATATTTTGCATTTCTTACAAAATGAAACCAGTTTGAGGTTTCTACCGTGATTTTCATTTTTCTCAAATATCTCCCTCCCAGTCAAATCAGGTAACAAGATTAGACCGACTATAACATGCTTCAAACTTATCAGAATTTGTTGAACAATAGCTTATTTGAAAGCCCATAAAACGGATTATTTGATAGTGCGATTATCAATTAGTACCTCAGTACAAGTTCATACTGAAAATTGCAGTTGAGTGAAAAAATCACAAAAAATCAATTTTTCGACCTTTTTAAAAACATTGACACACGGCATGCCCCGGTGAAAAAACATAGTTTTTATATCAATTTGGACATTTTCTTTCATTTAAAACTGGTTTTACAAAAAATGGACGGTTGGATCTTTTTTTATGCACAAGTCATCAAAATTGTTTTGATCGTTTTTTAGTAATAACTATTTTTAAAAATGAGATATGATGAAATTATTTTAATATTCAAAAAGGATATTTATTCGGCAATAAGATGCAGTTTAGATTTTAAAAATCCGTTGAGTTTGAAAAAAGTTACAAAAGTTTACAGTTGGTTGACTCACTTTTCATCATTAAAATTTAAAAACACGATTTTCTCGGACAAATCGCAAAAGCAGCAAAATTCCTTTGGTGGAAAATCTTACATTTTTATGTAGTTTCCAAAAAGTATATACTCGTCCAAAAAGCCATACCTCAATTCGGGTACATTACAAGTCAGTTTGTGTCACTTTTGAAACAGTAAAATTCTTGTATTCCAAAAAATCAAAAAGCCGAATTGTTCCAAAACGAGATCACTTGGAAAACGAAATCACTATGAAACAGAGAATTTTATCAGGGAATCCGAAAGTAAAGAGAGCTTTGCATTAGAGTAACATACTATTTAAATAAACTACTTTTTTCTAGACTCTAACAAAGTGATGAACGGATTCCGATTATTGATAGCACATCTAGTGGCATATGTCAATATATCGTTCTTCATTGAAATGCGAATTTTATTTTAAAAAACTGCAAGAAAATGTTTTCGTCGAGCAAACTGGCTGAAGAATTCAGGGGAAAAATAATACTGTTCCTTCGTAACAGTAATAATTTTATAGTTACCGCAAAGATCAAATATGCTGAAAAATGCGAATAGAATAATAAGAAATCTTTATTCGTCGAATAAATAAATCAAAAATATCAAGATTCAATATTTCCCTCTAGGTGTATTACTATTCATTACTTTAACTCTCAACTTCTGCAGTTCCCAGACGACATCTTGCCAGAACTAACAAACGTTCCTCGGATCACAAAAAGGGTTACAGTGAAACGGAGAAAATGCAAGCGGAAATTCGAAAATGTTGTTATAAATTTTTCTGTTTCAACCTTATTGTGAATGTTCGAGTATGTTTGTATTCTCTAATTCCATCATCAGTCCTGTTGTTCCTTTTCAACTTTATTATGTTTTCAGGAGACATTTCCGTTTCGTTGATATTTCTTTAGTGGTTGAGGGAGGAGAAAGACTGGTTTGTAGTTCAAATGAGCAAGAGTTGCAAAAAAACAGCGAATGAATTTAGAAGATTCGAAACAGTAACCTTCTACCCAGATTTATTTGTCTTTGTGGCGACATTGATTGCATTTTTAGGAATTGGCTCAGGACAACAGGCAAATGGACTGAAAGATACGAAAATACTCGAACATTCCCAATTAGTTTGAAACGGAAAAATTTATATGTAGCAGCATTTTCTCCGTTTCACAGTAACCCTTTTTGTGATCCGAGAAACGTTTGTTAGTTCTGGCAGGATTTCTTTTGCTTTTTAAAAATTTCAGCACCAAAGCTCACCACCAACTGATGATATTTTGTCTGGTCTTCCTTATTTTCGAAAAATTAATTTCTGTTTCACAAAACTTCCAAATATTTTCAGGGTGATTGGTATTTTATTATGGTCTTCACACGATTTGTCTCTCTCATTGTCACCCACTTAGACTAATCCATGAGTTGGCAATAGGGTCCCTCTCTCAGTCAGTCACCTACTATTCTACATTCACCACAAAAAAAACAGAAAAAAAAATCGATGAAAGTTTCGTCGCTTTGGCAAATCGCATTGGAATCTGTAGCGGATTATATAGAGAATGGTAAGCTTTTTGATTGAAAATTTGTCTAATGTACAGTACCACGGGTTTAGGAACAACTTCAGAAAACTTTTGCTATTTTCAGGCTACTATGACAAAATCGACTACCTACTGGACCCCCAAATCAGCCATGAGATTTTCACCTTAATTTCCAAAAATGGACCCATTTCAAAAAATCTTCTGGAACACATTGGCGCCAAATTCACTTTGGCTCGTGTTGATTTGGAGAATCAGCCAATAGAAATTGTACAAAATCGAACATTGGAATCGTTCAAGCTTGGCGAGCCAAACATGGAATTGATTAATTTGCTGAGCAAAGCCTCAAGGGAAAATTTGAAGCATTTGGAATTCAGAACCAAAGAGCAGTATTCATCGAAATGGATAAAATCGGTATGGAGTGAAATATTTCAATTTACAACTCTTGAAAGTATTACAGGTGACCCGAGCACTGCCAAAAATAGAGACATTAATCGTTGGAAGAATTCATCAGGCTCAATTTTCCCTCATTTGTCAGAATTTTGATTGCCTACGGAACCTCGATATCGACTTTTTCTTCGTCCTTGATTTGAATGGTATTGGAAATTTGAAGAACCTAGAAGTTTTATGTGTCAGAGACGCATTCTCATTGAACCACCCAACAGCAATCATGCCAATTTTTGAGTGCACCAAATTGAGGATGCTCGATGTCTCGAGATCTGCTGATTATTCGTAAGTTGATTTCGGTTAAAAGTTTTTTCGACGTAATCAAAATTCGATTTTCAGGACGTACGAGTGTAATGTCATTGAAAATTATCTCAAATGCGGCAAGGTGCTGCCAGAGTTGAGGTTTCTTGATTGTAAGTGGACGGACATCGATAAGGACAAGTTGGAAGCGTTGATGAGAACTCATAAGAATTTGAAGCAGGTGGTGGCGTTAAGTAAGTTATATGAGAGTCATACGGTATGCGCCTTTAAACCAAAATAAGGTTTGGTTATAGGTGTATGATATCATTAAAAAATAATCCCCCAAATAAGCAATTCTATTTCAGACACAATCCTCGAGCGTTCGTTGTTCCCTGGAATCGAACTTCTCAACAGAGCCACCCCTCAATCGTTCATCAAATGTTTGCAACATTATCTTTTCATTCGAAAAGATGATTATGTCCAACTTTTGATCGGTGAACTCAGATCGACTATTTTCCAATATTTGAATGAGACAGAAGACAAGGAAAATGTATTATTGAACTTCCTGAGACTGGTTTGTCATGCGATGAAAATTTTCCATTCTCATATGGATATTTTTTGGAATGGTGTGATTGGTTTACACAGTATCGTAAGGTGAGCTTAGATAAATTCGTCAATTGTAGAAAAAAATTGTGAAATCATTATCTACCCTCCGTCATTTTTCTTTTTTTCAGACTCCTCGCTCCAACGTCTCTCAAAACGGACGATCTCAATCTTCTCGTAGATCAACTAATTACTTCTGGCACCCGTTGGATGACGATGGAATCGATCCGAAACACGTTCATCACGTTTTGGTCAATCTTCACCTTTCTGCCACTTCACACTCTCCCATCACATATAACTCGAAAGCTTGCTTCATTTTTGGTAAAATATCGCAAAGCCCGAAATGGTCATATGGTATTATGGATCCATAGGCTATTGCTAAACGAGCTAAAACCAGAAAACTTGATCTCCATGTGGCCAAGGTCTGATGTCTGGGAACCACTTATTTTATGGATCGGACAACCATCTAGGGACCCTTGGAATTTGGAATACTACAACAGGGTTGAGAAAGTGCTCGAAATGTGCTCCACGGTGAAAAGAGGGCAAGAAATAGTGGAGAAGCTTGCTTCAGAAGACATCAGAGCTCGTATTGTAGTATTTTTGAACTCGGGAGGACTGACAAAGGAAATCATTGGATCTATAAGAAAGGCGATCTCAAAGAAGGATCAGAAAACATGTTTTGCATCTTTAGCAAATTATATTATGTAAGTTTTTTCTTCAAATACCGTACTCATCTGATGTTTTCAGATCAAAAATGCCAAAGTTCCTAGACAACCTCGATTCAAAAACGTTCTATGCCATGGAATTCCTCTCGACTATCATTGCGACCAGATATGAAGAAATTTATAAAAAAGTGGATATTGAGCTTCAAGCTCTTTGTGTAAAGGTTCAAAAGACTGCGTTGAAATTTTCGGATTTCCCGGCAATTCAAATTCTAAAAAACACTTTGAGAAATTTGGGATTTGATGGACCAAAAATGTGGGCCCTATTGATGATAAAGCTCATGTTGGAGAAGGATAAGAATCTTACTTTATTCAAATTAGGATTGTATTCTGAAGTGGAAGCGGTGAAAAGTTGTAACAGCGAAACGATGAAGTTGAAAGTACGAGTAATGAATTGTGGTGCTCCTAGATGGAAATATTGAATTTTGATGTTTTGAATAGAGTGAATAAAGTTGAATTTCATAAAAAAAAGAAACGCTAATCGGCAGTATTTGTCATGTCCTCACTTTATGAAAAATTCGAAACAGAAAAAAAATTTGCTACAGATTTTCGCAAATTCAAAATAACCTTTTCAGTGATTCCAGTCTCAAGGGAATCCTTGCAATGGATTAGTTTGCGTCCCATTCAGTTGCAGTAAAACTTGAAACAGAACAATTTTTAAATAATTGTTTCTGTTTCAAATAAGTTGCTTAGCTTGAGGAGAGATAGCTAGAGTTGCTGTCATTGTCGCATAGATTTGAAATATGCAAGTTTCTCTCTTTGAAATCGAGATCACTACTACTCATAAAGCTAGAAACCATCTTTGTTTATGACTCGAAATAACGAAATCCTTGAAGATTTTTCTAATTTTTCCGTTTCAGTGGTTTTTCATATTTTTTCAGCAAACGTGATCCAGTGTTGGGGTTGTCTTATCCTCTCAGAGATTTTTATTGAGAGCATGGAGTTTTTCCCTCGCACTCCCATCCACCTGCGATAAGCGACTTTAGTTTCTAATACAACACTTTTCGTTGATACGCCAATAATTTAGAAAATACCCTACTAATTTAGAAACCATAAACGTTTTTCGCATGAAGTTTCTTTGAAGCAGAAATCAAATTGTCATAAATTAAGTAATACATGCGTTTTTCTTCTTGAGATTATTCAAAAAATTGTATTTTTTGTTGTATCCTAGCGACATTGCAGCGTAAGGTGAACCACACATTCAGCTCAATAACTGTCAACACACAGAAAATAAGGTTGGTCTTGTGACGAGATGTGACAATCTGACTGTCTATGGTATACTAAGTGTTGCGACCACTGCCATCTGGCATTATTTGCATCCTTCATATGGATTTGTTTAGCTTTCACATAGCATCTACCCAGTCCTATCAACCAACACGGAGACAACTACGAAGTTGTCAACCAACGAGGAATCGAACGCCCGCGGACGAGCAGAAAGAATAGGAAATGGTACATTGAAAACTTTATTAAATTATGAATCGACTCTTGGTTCTTTTGAAACATGATAAATTTAATCCAAAATTTCAGTTCTGTTTTCGAATTTTTCTCTGTTCCAAATCAACCATTCATATTAACACCTGTCCTTAGACAACGTTCCACACCCGTTGATCAGACAATTTTCTAAGATTTCGGTTTCGAAAAACCGTAATTGCTCATCTGATACTATTATTTTCATTTTTATGACTTTTTTTTCGGTTTCAGAAATCTTGTAGATTTTTTCTAGTATATTTTTGGTTTGCTGTCTTGTACGCAATCGGGAAAGTTAATAAAGTGTAGCAGTTACGAAATGTGATCCTTTGCTCAATAGATTTTTTGGCCAAACTTCACGGTTTAGAAGACAATAAAATTTGAGATCAAGATAAATACTCAATACTCGTGAATCAGAAAACTAGTCCTCGATGCAAACTTGAAACAGTAAAAGTTTTCAATTATCGAAATTGTTCCTAATGATATTCTAATTAATATTTCACTGTTTCAGAAGTTTCTCATCTCTTTTACATTCCAGATCGAGTTGTTAGTTTGACATCAAAACACCATAAATCCCCCACGCAGATGAATCAAACAGAAGGGTAGTTAGTTTTCCCGGTGAATCGTTCCGTTGTTGATTTTTTTTTGAAAATACCCTATTTTTGTCTCCGCTAAATCGGATAAGCTATCTTGAACTCTTTTTCTATTTTCATATGTTCATTTACCACTTTTCTTTCTTACGCTGATCCGACTTTCGCAATAGAAGTTTCATCTTTCAAACGAGTTTATGTTTAACTTGAAACAGTGAAATTAGATTTGGATTCTATTACGGTTTCAAGAAAATATTTCCGGTCTAGAGTTCAGGTGATCATTGATGAAGTGTTCAGAAGCGCAGGGCAAAAATACAATATTCACCTCCAGAAATACTATATTATCTGAAGTTACTATTCTACACAAACTTGTCAGAGTTGATGAGAGAACGCTTTTTCTGCAATGTTTACCTATTGCATGTACATGATCAATCATTTGAACCACTATAGTGCTGGTATGATTTATATTCAAAACAGTGAAACAATTTTCAAATACTAATCATCGAACTCCAGGGATTGTTTACTGTAGTAGACCGTTTCATTTTTTAATAGAAAACGGTCTTTGCGGTACCCAAACATAACAAATTACATTTTCTATACGAAAAGATTTCAGTTCCAAGGAGACACCTTAAAAACACAAACTTTTAAGTTAGGCAGTAAAATCCAAATCCCAAATCCCAAATCTCCACCGAAACTCAAAAATGGATTCTAGTCCATCTTCTGATCTCGTTTACTTCCTACGTTCCATTACCATTACTCCTTTTTTTCAACAGTCTAACGAGTTATAATCATGTAAACCGTCAACCTGTTTGCATAAAGTTTATTCGAAACACTTATGCAACTTTTAAATGCAGATCGAATGCCAAGAAATGTTATTTGTTGCACGCCGCTTCCGATAACTCTTCTGGTTCCAAGCGTTAACTATTCCGCTGAAGACTTTTGGACAACATTTCCGTTTCAGAGACACTCCTCAAAAACATACATTTTAATTTATACGATAAGTGACTCATTAGACCGAAATCCTCCACTGAAACGCAAAAACTGTTTCTAGTCCATCCCCTGATCTCGATCACTTCCTACATTGCATCGCCACTACTCCACTACTAATCACAAGCTAATCTTTTCGCAACTACGACAACAAGACATTCCGAAATCCAGTCGAAATCCAGTTCTCAAAAAATTCTTCAAAAATTCTGGATTTCGTGGTGTCAAAATGACGTGCTTGCGGATTTTTGCGGTTGTGAAATGTCGTAGTTGCGAAATGTCTTCGAGCCGAAAAGCTAATTCCCGATTCCGTTTCGTCGAAAGATCTGAAGATTTATGCTTCAAAAAACGTGATTTAACGATAGCATTCGAAAAAAATTGGTTCTGCATAAAAGAGAAAAGCCATTGGAGCCAATTATAAAATTCCAACATTCAAATTATTTTGAAACAGAAAAATTCTTGTAGCACTTTTAACTTTTCGTTTGCAATTTCTCAGTTTCAAATCAGTGTGATTTCAGAATGCATAGCTCGTTTTGGAATGATGATATCTCTGATGTTTCATATTTGATTTTCATTATTTTACATCTGAAACTACCAACTAAAAGCATTTTGTCAGACTGACTTTTGTTGCTTTCACTATATTCATTACTGTTTCACAAAACCTTGAGAATTTGTTGTTTTTTTTAGTAGACGATTTTCCAACAGTAACAGTATCGCGACTTTAGTCAAAATCACGTTGTTACTCAAAAAGCCAGAAGCCGCCTTTATTCCTAACACGAAATATCAAAGTTTCTCAAAATTGTCAAGAACTTTCAAAACCTTTCCGATTCAGAAGTTTTTCTATTTGTCTGCATGACAGATTCAGTGATTATGTGGACATTGGAAAAAGTTTTATATCAGAAGGGATTCAACTCATTTTGCAAAACGCCCGTTGTCTATTTTTTCTAGAATTTATGTAAACATTACAATATGACTACTATTGAACTGGTTGAATTTTCACCTGTGTGATTGAAGCTCATAGATATAAATTTTCATAGATTTACTAATGACTACGTTTTTTGATTGATTTCGAATGTGATCTGTGAAACAGAAAAATACATTTCCCTTACAAACTTTCGCTGCTTTCGAAATTTTTTTTGAGGCAGCATTTCTTCAAATTTTGTTTTTCACTCAACATCATCATGTTTTTGCTGATTACATCCCAATAAGTTGACGAATACGACAAGAAGCAAGCAGTAAGAAAGTCTAGGTTAATGGAGACAACTGCGAATAACTGGAAACAAGGGAGTTTGGAACAGTGAGGAGTCGAAAAGTGAAAAATTAGTATGGCAGTATTGAAACAGAAACATCTCTTCAATTCTTATTCCATCTTTATCGTTGAGTTAACCCATCGAGGAGTTGATGACTGTCACAAAGTGACGAAGACCCACTGAAAATTCTCTTGAAACAGAAGAATTTCGTTTTTTTTTCATTATTTCAATCTTTTTTTCACGGTTTCAACAAAAACTGTCTTCGCGCCCCCATGTTTGGAAATCATTTGTCTTTATGTTACTAGTTTGAGTAGTTAGTTCGTTTTGACATTCATCATAAATCCTTCATGGAACTGCATAAAACAGAAGGGATACTTAGTTTTCCGGTAAACCGTTCTTTTGTTGTTGTATTGTCCTTGAATGGATGTGAAATGGAATTGCAGGTTTCAAGAAATAAATCGTTTGTTATGTAACCAAAAAACATGGATGTGACTTCTCAATATTTATTGTTTAATCCTTGAAAAATTGTACTTCTTGTTTTCAAAATCACTGATATTTTTCATGATCTGTCAACAATAACGTATTCATTTGAAATTTCCGTGTTTCATGATGTATTACGACTTGTGGAACCATATGGGAATCTGATAAATTATTTCACATTTTCCCTGAAACTGTAAGGGTTGATTTCAGAGAAATTTTAATTCTGTTTCAGTCACGATTTTCTGTCTGAAGTTCAAGCCCACAGGAATAACGTATTCCCACTACTCCTCTATCAATCACAACCGAATCACCCCCCAATTCATCCTACCTTTCAAAATTTTGATGGCTTCTTCTCCTAAAACAACACAATACTCTGACTTCCAGATGAAGCAGTTGCTTCAATTACAATGATGGTCAGTAAAAAGTTACTGTCACACAGAAATTGCATAAAATTCAAATGCGTTACGAAACTAATGCAAGTTGTGCCATCGTTTTGCCAGTCAGCAGAATAACATGGTTTTTATTATAATACGACTGTAGAAAAGTGATCATAAAATCCAGACACATTTTCATATGAACTCCATCTGAAACAGTGCGAAAAATATGACACCTAGACAAAACTTGAAAAAATTTTCACTGTTTCCCTTGAACTAGATATGAATGATGATAAGACTCATTTTCTAATAAACAGCATTTTCACTGAAATGCAAATTTCAACATCGTCTACAAACAAATCTGATTTGCTATCTGTGCCAGAAGAGCTCTTTTGCTAATCGTTGGTATAGAAATGGAATGTGTTCCAATCAAACTACTGGAAATCTTCAATCGCTTGAAATTCGAGTGAAACGGGAGTTGTTTCAAACCGAAGTTTGGCAATTCGATTCATATAACTTTTTCAGTTTCACACTTAGCTATTCAATTATTTGCGACTTTACATCTCATTATGATGCATTGTTAAAGAGATCTGACGTCTAGACAATCTTGTTTCTCTGCGTTTCTAAGTTTTCGACTGTGCAGTAGTTCTAATTTGAAAAATAACCTGAATTCGTCGAAGAATAGTCGATCGAGAATCTGAAAGCTAGTGAAAAATAAACAATTTTTTGAGACAGTAAATAATCATAAAGCCAAGTTTCAAGTATAAATTTTATTGTTTCAGTGAATTCGCTGAACCGACCGACCGCCCGACCTACAGTAGGCTTCGTGAATCATGGGTCGGCGGTCCGGCGGCAATTTGCGTGCGAAGCGTGAATTTTTATAAATTTTCTTATTTTCTTCTAGCCTGTTTTTTAAATACTTCGTACGGTTTCAGTGGGTTCGGTCGGCGGGCGGGCGGTCGATGGATCGGTGATTTCGACATTTCGAAATTGAACTTTTGAGATTTTCGTTCAAAATATTCTCTGTTTCAAAGTCAACATTTCAAGTTCTCTCAACTGTCTGAATTGATTAGGAGTCTGTCGTCAAAGACTATTCTTCCTCGTTTCTCTGGGGTTCTCTTCTCTATATGTTTTTCTTCGTATTTTTTGTTTAAATCTCACATATCTATCTCCATGTTCATATTCTTCATTCATTTACTCGACAGACATAGAGATTTACTTTTTTTAACAGCACAAACCCATATAATATGTATACATCATTTGAAGAGTTACACAATGATTGAAATTAGAGCAACAAAAATTACGACAGATGAATATTGTGTATAAAAATAACAGAGCAGAATGTGAACCACACAATGCAATCTGGAATGTTGTAATATAAATTTTACCATGTACATCTCTTATGCGACCAGTAATTCAGTATTTTCTGAAATCAGGAACGAAAGTTTTTGAAACATTGATTTTTTCATATAATAGAGTAGGTTACAAGAGACAGCTAATGATCCAAATAAAATATTTTAAAAACTGCTGTTCTAATAATAAGACAAGTTACAGTAACAGTGCAAAACAGTGCTAAAGGACATGCAAAAGTCAGAATTGTATAATTGAACTCAAAATTGTGATCTGAATATTTGGATATATTTTCGTCAAAAATTCTCTGTTCAACACTAAAACGAGATAATTTACAATTTTCCGAGGTTTCAAACGGAATCATTTTAATTGATCATCTATCCTCATTTTCATGGCATTTTCCATCGACTTCGACAAACTTGTATAAATTGTCAGCGTGGATTTCACTGAGTTGAAAAATTAATATCGTATCAACTTATTAGTGAAATTCCGGGTATTTCCTTGCGCTCTATCGCTAACATGCCTTTTTCCAGGCTTAGCCACTTTTTGAGGTCACTTTTCTTGCACGTAGACAATCCTAATTTTTTTATTGTGAACTGAAAAAAGTTTCGAGTTGTCTACGTGCAGAAAACGTGACCTCAAAAAATGGCTAAGCCTGGAAAAAGGCATATTAGCGATAGAGCGCAAGGAAACACCCGGAATTTCGCTAATACTATCTCTCCAATTACAGTATATATTGAACCTAAAAATAGTCCCGGAACTGCTACTGCCTCGATTTGCGCCTCTTTGTTGCATAGAATTTTTAAACTAGAGCGTTTGTGCACACAAGTTGAGTTACGCACTACTCTTGAATCCAAAAACTAGTCCTTGTTGCTAACTCGAAACAGTAAAAATTTTGAATTTTCAAAACTGTTCATAATCATTTTCTAATCAGTATTTCCCTGTTCCAGAAGTTTCTCGTCTCTTTTACATTTCAGTTTGAGTTGTTATTTGTCAGAATCGGATAAGCTATTTTGAACTCTAATCAATGCTATTTTCGTATTTTCATGCACCATTTTCTTTTCTTTCTAATGATTTCCGGTCAATCCTAATAGACGTTTCAACTTTCGAACAATTCTATGTTTAGCTTGAAACTGTGAAATTTTATTTTGAACTCTTTTTCGGTTTAACTAAATATTTCCTGTCTAGAGTTCAGGTGATTATTGACGACTTGTTTTGATTCTGTCGATTTTCAGAATATTCAATTTTCAGCAAGAATGCAATATTCACCTCCGAAGATACTTTATTATCTGAACTTACTATTCTACACAGATTTGTCAAAGGTAATGAGAGAACGGTTTTTTTGGAATGAGTCCATAATTAATCATGAAAACCATCATTGTGCTGGTATAATTTCGATTCGAAACAGTGATTTAATTTTCAAATACTGAACTGACTTCAGGGATTGTTTACTGTAGTAGACCGTTTCATTGTTTATGGAAAACTGTCTAGAGGTACCCAACGTTAACAAATTTAGATTTCTTTTGAAAAAATTTCCGTTTCAAGGAGACACCTTGAAAACATAAACTTTCAAATTAGGTAGTGTCTAATCATCATTCTTTTTTAAACTAGACAATAAACGGTTGACCACCTATTTGAAATTCTCCACCGAAACTCCAAAATGGAGTTCGTCTCGTTTACTCCCTACATTCCATCACCACTACTCCTCTGCTAATTACAGACTTATCGTTTCGCAACTACGACAACTCGTATCCAAGACATTTCGAAACTGGACGCTTCGCAACTTATAAACTTCTCTTCTTCATTTAGGCATAGGTGTTCATTTACATTTGAAAATTTTTTGATTTCAGCGTGAACAAGAATGCTAGATTTCGTGGTTTCGAAATGGCGTGGTTGCGGGTTGTCTCGATGGTGAAATGTTGTAGTTGCGAAATGTCTCGGAGCCGAAAATGATTCCATAAAAGAAGAATTGGAGCCAATTATTATATTCAAACATTTACAATTATTTTGAAACAGAAAAATTTTTGGAGCACATTTAACTTTTTGCTTGCACTTTCTCAGTTTTAAATCAGTGTGATCGAAGAATGCCTAGCTGATTTTTGCATGATGATGTCTCTCATTTTTCATATGTGATTCTCATTATTTTAGACCTGAAACTACCAACTATCAGCATGTCAGACTGACTTTTGTTGCTTTCACTGTATTCATTTCAGTTTCACAAAACTTCCAGAAGTTTTCAGAGCTTTTTGTTTTTAGTAGATGATGTTCAACGGCCAACTGTCCCATTGGGACTCTAGTCAAAACCACTCTATTACTTTCCGTAAAGCCCGAAGCCGTCTTGGTCCCTGACACGAAAAATCAAAAATCTTGTAAACTGTCAAAAACTTTCAAAATCTTTCCGTTTCAGAAACTTGTCTGTTTGTTTGCATAACAGATACAGTGATCTGGTTGACATTAAGAAAATCCATATATCAGAAGGGTATCAACTCATTTTGCACAACGTCCGTTGTCTATTTTTCGAATTTAATCTATAACTACAGTGTGACTATTATACAATTGACTGGTGAAATTGTTCACTGTGTGATCGAAGATCATAGACACAAATCGTCACAATTCATTGGCTCTATTTTTTCATTCATTTCGAATGTGATCTGTGAAACAGAAAAATATTTTTCCATCTGCATATTTTCGCTGTTTTAGATATTTTTATAGAGCCATAATTTGTTCGAATTCTGTTTTGTGCACTTCGGTTTGCTTTATGTTGTATCATATGTAATGAAAGAAATCTGATTTGTGGCGAACTATGTTTTGTCATAAATGCTTATTACTTCTGTTTCAAAGAAACGTAATTTACTGAAAACTTTTTCAAATTTTGATTGGTTCGAATTGTTACCTTGCTCGGAAATGCACAATAAATCCCTCACTGAGATGCATAAAATAAACAAAGCGGTTAGTTTTCCCGGTGAAACGATTCGTTGTGGTTGTTTGGTTTGAAGGGATAATTGTCTTTGCAAAGAGTAAATCGTTCTTTATGTGACCAAACAACATGGATATGAGTTTCCGAAATGCGTAGTTTATTCCTGTTTGTTTTTCGAGCAGATAGATATTTCATGGAGGAAAGCAACGGAACATTGGTGGTTGCCATTCAAGAACTCTATAGATGGTTTAGCAAAGATAAAGGCATCAAAAATATATAGCACCTTTGAAAACAACCAATTTTCTGCAAAAATTGACAAAATCCCAAATCCTAAACTTTCACCCACTAAACTTACTCAACGATCCAACAGCCATAGTAGAACTAATTGTTTTTAACTATTGCAACTCCGCACCCTTATGACACCTTATGACAAGAACCTCCGATTGGATAAACGATCTGAGAAGCTAATCAACAATGCTTTGTTTAGCCTGAAACCGTAAAAATTGGCTTCGAGAAACGTATTTCTCTGTTTCAACCACAATTTTTAGCCTAGTGTTCCGGCGTTCATTGATGATGTAATCGTTGCTACTGTTTCCAAATGCTGACTTCTTGTTCACAAAATATCTATGAAGTGTCAATGATACCCAAATTTATAAAACGTGGATGGCTGGAAACGTCCTAATTATTTCAAAATTGTGGATGTGTTCCACTCTGAATGCCTTATCGAGAGCGAAATCAAGATGATCCGATTCCACGGCAATTATCCGTTCAAGCCAAAAAACTACAACGGAGCGTTTTACCAGGAAACTGAACTGCATTTGTGTAAGGAATTTATGATGTTTTTTAGCAACTATTCGACTACAAACTGACTATTCGAACTGATACTCATAAAATAAAAATATTAGAATATTCTCTGAAATCATTAAAAATCATAAATTTGTTGGTATAAATTCCATTTGAAACAGTGATATAATTTTAAAATACTGATCAAATCTCAAGGAGGTTTTCCTGTTGCAGACCGATTGAGCTTATAGGAAATGGTGAACGATATGGTTCCAAGAGTCAACTACTTCAATGGAGGTTCTCTGAAAACTTTTCCGTTTCACAGAGAAATCTTCCAACTCCAATTATTTATTCAGTCGATTTCCATCGCCTAATCTAACGAAATTTTCTATCAAAATTCAAGACGGTTTCCAAAAAACATCTCTTGATCTCGTTTACTTCCTTCATTCCATTACTCCTACACTTCTACTAATCACAACCTAATCACCCCACTTCCATCTACCTTTGAATTCTTCACGTCTTCCTCTTCAGAATCTCCTATGGAAGACCTTGAGAATCCGATCGTACGATAACATAATGTTCTATCCTTCTTAGTTTTTTCTAATAAGCTGCGAAAATCTCTCCTCCTCCGAATCAAAAATCTAAACGCCAAGGGGCTAACCTTGAGAAAAATTACGCAAGGAAGGGGAGAAAAGACGGGGGAGAAGGCGTAGGAAATCAGATAATTCTCTGATGAAAATCTTCCGCGTTTCGTGTCTGTGTCTCTCAAACCTTCACACTGTTTTCAAAAGTTTGATGCCCATCGCTTTACGTTTTACAACACCTACCTGGCGGCGAAGCAGGCGACGGACGACGCCAAACAATTCGACCTTGCCAATCACAATTTTTTCATTATTCTTTCCCCCCTCCCTTTTCCGCCGCGTCTTCTATCCTTCTACAATCTGTTAAGCAAAAGACACAAACAAAAAAAAATGGGAGGAGGTTGTAAACCTGTAGTAAACGACCGCCCATTTCGGTAAACTGGGAAGGTAATGGGGAGACCTATAAAAGGGCGGCCGGGCAGCCATATTCTTCAGTTCCCATCTCGCCATGGATCTCGAACAAAGAATCAAAGCCTACCGCTTCGTCGCCTACTCGGCCGTCGCATTCTCCGTCGTCGCCGTCATCTCGGTAAGTTCGTATTACTGAAGTTAGCAGTAGTAAGCCTCGGGACCTGGTCTTTAGCTGTTTCCACTTTTGTGAGCTTAGGGCTTCCTGAACACTATATGAGCTTCAATTCCTTATTATGTGTGTTTTCCAGGTGTGCGTCACCCTTCCAATGGTGTACAACTACGTCCACCATGTGAAGAGAACCATGCACTCCGAGATCAACTTCTGCAAGGGATCCGCCAAGGACATCTGGTCCGAGGTCAACCACCTCAAGGCCATCCCAGCCGGAAACCGTACCGCCCGTCAAGCTGGATATGATGCTGGAGTCTCCGGAGGATCCGCCTCTGCCGGAGGATGCGACGCTTGCTGCCTTCCAGGAGCCGCCGGACCAGCCGGAACCCCAGGAAAGCCAGGACGCCCAGGAAAGCCAGGAGCACCAGGACTCCCAGGAAACCCAGGACGCCCACCACAGCAGCCATGCGAGCCAGTCACCCCACCACCATGCAAGCCATGCCCAGCCGGACCAGCCGGACCACCAGGACCACCAGGACCAGCCGGAGACGCCGGACCAAACGGAAACCCAGGAGCCCCAGGAAACGACGGACAGCCAGGAGCCCCAGGAAACAAGGGACCATCTGGACCAAACGGAAACCCAGGAGCCCCAGGAGCCCCAGGACAGCCAGGACAAGACGCCCCATCCGAGCCAATCACCCCAGGAGCACCAGGACCAGCTGGACCAGCCGGACCACAAGGACCACCAGGAGCCCCAGGACAGCCAGGACACGATGGACAGCCAGGAGCCCCAGGACCAAAGGGACCAAACGGAAACCCAGGAGCCCCAGGAGCCGACGGAAACCCAGGAGCCCCAGGACAAGCCGGAACTCCAGGAGGTGCCGGAGAGAAGGGAATCTGTCCAAAGTACTGCGCCATCGACGGAGGAGTCTTCTTCGAGGACGGAACTCGCCGTTAAGCGATTCTTTGACTTTTTCATCACTGCCAATAAAATATTCGAACATTCAAACACTTGTTTTTCTGTTTTCTCTGTTTCAGGAAATCTTGAAGATTCGGTTGTCCATCCAGTGTGAATCGTACCATTCTTCATGTTGTCAATTCACAAAATTCCATCGAAAATTTGGAAAACACGCCTGCTTTTTATCTTTCCTTCGATCTCACACGAGAAAGCGTGAAATTGCTTCAGAAGTTTCAAGGTCCAGGACCGGTTCTCCAATTGTTTATGGTCCAGTAGTCAACAAGGGGTCCCTTCAAGAAGCAACAACAACAAATAAGGGGACCGATGGACAAACAAATTATTTTGAAATTTTACTGTTTCAAAAAGTATAGGAGAATATTGGGGGAACTTTGAAGACAATTGTTGGTTGATATTTTTTTCTACCAATCAGATGAGCATAAGGTTGCTTTGTGTGGTTGTATACCTTCTAGGAACTAACTATTTGCAAATTTGGGCGGGAACTTCAAGTCTAAAAATAATTTCTGTTTCAGGTTTTGAGTATGATCTAGGGGAAATTTGTGAAATTTGATGTGATGATCAAACACCTATTTTTCTTGAAGAAATGTTTTTTTAATTGCACACTCAGCTTCTCATAGTCGCCTTTTCAGGTTTCTTTACAGTTATTTTGAATTTTTATATTGTTGCTTTTATTTTCAGTTGACATTTTTTTTTGTATATAGGTCCCATAGAATAGAGCTGTCCACCGAAAAAAACAAAAACAACGAACAATGTGCCTTATGGACAAACCACATTTTTCGAATTATTTCTGTTTCAAAAAGTATAGGGGACATCTGGCGAAATTTTGAAGGCAATCCGTTCGTTTCAAGCCACTTGAAGTAGAAGATAATGAAGCTGATGTGTGTGTCTTTAAATCTGATTAATCTATTGAAGCTGACTAAAAATCAAATATGGGTGTGAAGACCAACATTTTTTGAGAATTTTCCGGTTTCAAAAGATTGAATTGAAGTTGAACTATCCAGCTTTTTTCATTCAAGTTTTCAGTTTTTCAGGTTGTTTGAGGGTCCCCATCGCTGAACCAAATGTGTTCAGATTTTCGTATCTTTTCTTCGATTTCAATTGTTTTGTGGCTAATTCATGGCGGCTCCCTAAACGATCAAAAGACGAATATAAGGTACAATAGAAATTTTTGAAAGTTTTCTGTTTCAAAAAGTATAGCGGTTTTTTGGGGAGATATTTGAAAGCAATAAATCGAAGTACATCTCTTCTGATTCTAAAAAAAGTAATGTTGCTTTGTGTGTCTATGTAATTCCAGGGAACGGAACAGATTAGGCAAATTTAGGCAAAGTATTCAACATTTGAAAAAAAGTTCGGTTTCAAATTTTAAATATGATCAAGTGAACTTCCTTGATGACGATTCTTGATGTTTTTCACAAAGGTTGATCACGGAGAATGATGTATAAACTTTGATGAGTCGAAAAAAGATATCCGATTTAGGCCTCTTTGCAACGACACTCCATCTGTTGTGTAACTCCGGAATGGGTATTCGCCCGGTCGTCATTTTTCTCTCTGAACTTGAAAAAACGGGAGGATGATTTTATGTAATCTTTGATTTTATTCTCGGTCCGA
Organism: Caenorhabditis sinica; assembly: GCA_963932045.1. NCBI lineage: Eukaryota > Metazoa > Nematoda > Chromadorea > Rhabditida > Rhabditidae > Caenorhabditis > Caenorhabditis sinica. The sequence goes on along the minus strand of OZ009940.1, from coordinate 6,976,005 downwards.
ACTTCGAGAATTGTCATATTGATGACCAAATTGTGGAAAATTCCATTTTGAAACAGAACATTTTTACAAAAAATATATTGATTTGAGTCGGCCAAACCAATTTTGACATTGGGATGCGATCTCAATATTGAAATAAGAGCTGTGAGAAAAGAGCTGTAAGAAATCATGCGTTGAATAGATTGAATGTGTTTTGGAAATTTTTGAAACAGTGAAAGTTTGAATTTCCGGTTTTTTATTGTAGATGCGCTGAATGTTTACAGTTTATAGGCAGTAATATTCCAGAAATCCTATATTCCAGAAATTTCCTTTTTTTTGAATCCTGTTCTCAGATTATTCATTTTTTCCAGGTTCTCCTAGCTCACAATTAACCGATTCTCCAAAAATATGAGTTTTATAGATGAAAACCCTGTATCTTTGTCCCCAATTTTGTCAATACTTTGATTTTCTCAATTATTTCCCCCAATTTCCATTTATTTTTCTGAATTTTCGCTATATTTTTGTAGAAATTCACAAAAAATTATCCAAAAATTACTGTACTTTAAAGGCGCAGCAACCAGATTGTCAATTTTTCTTCCTATGGTACCTCAAAGGCGCAAGCATAACATTAACTGGGTCTCGACACGATCCACATTCATGTCGATTTACGGGGGTTTTTCTTTTTTATTGCATTTTTTTCAAGTTTTCAGCTAAAAATTGGTCGATTTCAATGAATTTTCTTTGTTTTTCTTGCAATTTTTTGTAAAAACTGGGTCAAAAATCGAATTTTTCAACTAAACATAGTAAAAATCCCTCGAAAACTCCGATTTTCTGCGATTTTTGGTCATTATTTATCGAATTAGCGAATTAGCCTGTAAATAGAGAAAAGAGAAAAAAATCAGCTGTCAAGCAAAATTAATTCGATTAATTCGTAGAAAATTCGCCCAAATTTTACTTTGAAAAAAAAATCCAAAAATCTTCACTTCAGAATCTCGAAAATCACAGATTTTCCCAACATTTTTCCGGTCAATGATCACAATGAAACGGAGAAGAAGCATCGGTTTCCCCTCCTTTTCTTCCTCTTCTTCAACCACCAATTCACCGCAAACAAAGCCCAAAATCGATATCGGAGGCGGCGGCCGGCGACCGCCGGCTGTCGTGTTGGACACGTCGACGTGTCCCCCCTTTTGACATAATTCTAAACTAGTTTCCAGTTAAAATCGGCCTAATTTTTGATTTTAGAATTTTCTAGTGTGAATTTTTGAATTTTTGAGGTGATTTCTGACAGTTTGAGTCCAAAACTTGTGGAAATTGAATGATTTTTAAGATTTTTAGACCAAAAATCATGAAAATATATCGAATTTTGATCAAAAACCTTTTTTTGCCGATTTTTCGCTTTTTAGATGTTTTTTATGTAAATTTTCCGATTTTTCATCGAATTTCCGTCATTTTGAACACAAATTTTCACTATTCTTCGCAGATTTTAAGTGATTTTGACAGATTTTAGACCAAAAATCAGTAATTTAGGCTTGAAAATCATTTTTCGACCTAAAATCCGATTTTCAGGGTTTTAGGGTGATTTTTTGGGTTTTTCATATAATTTTTGTTATTTTGAGCGCAAAATTACCTAATTTTAGTGGGTTTCGACGATTTTTAGCCGAAAATCCGAAATTTTTCAAAATATATTTTTTTTCAATTTTTCACCTTTCTTTCTAAATTTTGATTTTTTAGGGTTTCCAGACCCAAATTTTTGGAATTTTCATGCAATTTTCATCTTTTTATGCCAAACTTTACTATTTTTCGTCAATTTTTAGTTTTTTCGACAAAAAATCGAAAAATTTCTAAAATTTATTTTTTCGATTTTCATGAATTTTTGCTGATTTTTCAATTTTAAGGGTTCTGAGACCCAAATTTTCAGATTTTTAACCTCATTTCCGTCATTTCGAGCCCAAATTCATTTATTTTTCCTTGATTTTAATAAAATTTGAATTTTTCGATTTTTCTTCATTTTTCTCCTATTTTCCTTTATTTTTCTCTATTATCTTTTTATTTTCCAGGTAAAACCACACATAAAACATATAAAAATGGATGAAAAATCGAGAGAAAAACCGGAAAAATCGCCGGAAAACGCCAACAAATCGATCGATGAACGGGTCCATCAGCAACTGGTTTATAAGGATAATCGAATTATTGACTTGAATAATGTGATATTGGATAAGGAGCGGCAGATTTTGGATTTGCAGGTAGGGAAAATGCGAAGGAATGTGCCAAAAATCATGGAAATTGAGTGAAAATTACCTAAAAATCGTAAAAATGACCTAAAATTGCCCAAAATAGGTTAAAAATCTCATTTTTGAACCTAAAATAGCTGAAAAACCGCATTTTCCATATAAAAAACAGTCTAAACCCCTAAAGTCAGATCTAAAATAATCTTTTTTGGCTAAAAATGAAAATAGAAATTTTTTGAAAAAAACATTTTTTTTCGATTTTTTCAAAATTTTTCATTCTAGACCAATTTTGGGTCAATTTTCATAATTTTTAGGTTATTTTCGATGAAAAATTCGAATTTCCCGCTCATTTTAACCCATTTTTGTTCCAGGAACGAGTCCGTGAGCACAATGAAGTGGCAACAGTCAAAAATCAGGCGATGCGCATTGTTCAGCAGAAATTCGAAGAACTTCACAGAGATAAGAAGGATATGTCGACGGAAACGGAGCCGGGTCTTCTGAATTCATCGCAATTTTCGACTTCTGGAGGTCAGAAGACGTCGGAGAGACGAGCGAGGAGCTCATCACCGGGACATGTCATTGCCGCGAGAAGTACGTTAGAAATGAGCGAAAAATGATGGAAACAGTGAAATTTGGTGGTTTTGGAGTGAAAAATTGGCTCAAAATCGTGTTTTTTGGTCAAGAAATCATGTTTCTAGTCGGAAAAACGAGGTTTTGACCCTAAAAAACATAGATTTTGCTTCAAAAATGATGTTTTTGGTGTAAAAATTGCGGATTTTCTCTTTAAAAAACTAAAAAATTGGTTCAAAATTGTATTTTTCTACTCAAAAACCTTGAAAATTGTACATCTTGTGTCGAAAAATCATGATTTTCAAGCCAAAAATGACCTGTTTTGTCCAAAAAATGAAGATTTTCGAGATAGAAATCATGATTTTGAACCCAAAAATGAAAAATTATGACATTTGTTGCTACAAAATTGGCTGAAAATGTGCATTTGGTTCAAAATGTTAACTATTTTCGCCAAAAAGTCACATTTTTCGATTGAAAATCCTCAAAAATAGAGAAAATTCCACAATTTTTCACCTCAAAAATCATCATTTTCGACTTAAAATCATTAATTTTGAACAAAAATTGATGCAATTTCGTCTGAAAATCGTTTTATTTTCACTAAAAATCATGCTTTTCCCCTCAACATATTCGATTTTGGGTCAAAAATCCAATTAAAACTGACCAAAAATGATCGAAAATGGACAATTTTCGATATTTTGAACATATAAATTTTCCAAAAATTGTATTTTTCGACATGAAAATCGTAGTTTTAGATTGAAAATGTATCATTTTTGGCTCGAAATTCACAATTTTTCGGGTAAGAAACATGAATTTCTACCCGAAATTGATGATTTCTGATAGAAAATTCATGATTTTTGGCCAAAAGTTAGTCAATTTTTCACTGAAATCATGATTTTCAACTCAAAATTCACGATTTTTCGGCCAAAAATCATGGCTTAAAATGATCAATTTTAGGTCAAAATTGGTGACAATCATCAATTTTTCCACTAAAAATCACTCTAAAACCTCTAACTTTTCAGAAACCGTAACCACTGGCACGTCTTCTGGAACCTTCTCGCCACCACCACTGGATCCCCCATTCGAATCCACGTCAACGTCTTCTAAACTTTCAATTCTTCCCGATATCGATGCCATCCATCGGAAACATCATCAACGGAAAAGAGTGACGTTCGATCTGAATCCCAATGCTCCAATCTCGATTCTGACGTCGTCTTCTGGATCTAGACATCAGAATCCGAATCTTCAGATGACGTCGTCACTCCAGAATCCATCATCTGAATCCCTGGAGCACGCTCTAACTGAAGCCGCTTCTGAGAATGCACTTCTTCGTCTTCAAGTATCCGATTTGAATTCGGCAGTGGAGAAAATGAAGCAAGACTATGAAGCCGAGATTGTGAAGTACACAAAAGAGGCGAAGACGGCGGGTCTCAAAGCGAAAGTGGCGGCGACGGCGAGAATTAAGGAATTGGAGAGCAGTTTGGAGGAGATTAATGGCAAATATGAGGATGAGGTGGGGTTTTTTGAGCCAAAAAAATGAGAAAAATCGACGAAATTTGGCCTAAAACTGACTATTTTAAGTATAGAAGATTCAGAAGACGTTGGAAGGATTCTGGAGCATTTTTAGCCATTTTTAGGCTGGAAGACGTCAAAAAGAGGATTCTGGAGCAGCTGGACCCCAAAAAAAAATAGAAAAATCGACAAAATTCGGCCTAAAACCGACCATTTTGAGTATAGAAGATTCAGAAGACGTCGGGAGGATTCAGAAGGATATTTGGAGCATTTTGGGCCATTTTTAGACATTTTTTGAGGAATTTCAGCCCAATTTTAGTCCCTGAAAACCTCGAAGTTAGCACATTTTTCACTCAAAAATAACTGATTTTCAACACAAAATTCACACTTTGGACAAATTTTTACCCAAAAACCGCCCGAATTCCGACTAGAATTCAAAAAATAAATGACTTTTCAGCAAAAAACTAGGCATTTTCGAAACGAGGCATTTTCGTCGAATTTCGGGCCTAAAATGACCTATTTTTGGTCTAAACTAGTCATTTTTGTCGAATCCGAGTCCAATTTTCAGTAGATAAATGTCCGAAATTCTTCAATTTTTGGCCAAAAAATTCTCATTTTTGGGTCGTAAAGTGATAGTTTTTTTGGGAAAAATATGGTCATTTTTCAGCGATTTTGGCCCAAAAATGATCATTTTTTGCTCAAAATTAGCCAATTTTCACCCTCCGACCCTCAATTTCACCCATTTTTCAGACGGAACGTCTCCAAGAAGAAGTCGACACTCTGCGATCGTCTCGAAACTGGGAAATTGAACAAAACGGACATCTTCGCGATCAAGTGGCTCATTTGAAGGAGAAAGCATTCAAATTGACAGAGGAATTGGATGCAAGTGAAAAAGCGAAGCGAGCACTGGATTCAGAAGTGGAAGAGTCGAAAAAGCTCATGGAATTGATGGTTGATGACTTGCTGCAAGCGGAAAACGCCATAAATTATCATGTGAATCAAAAAACAGCGATTTTCGAGGATATCGATAGATTGAAGGAGGCGATTATGGCACAGGATCGATTCATTGAGATTCTCGAGGCAGATATTGTGATCTATGAGCAACATATTGGATTGCTCCGAGAGAATTTGGGAGCGTCGCAGGTAAGAATTTGAGGGGTTTTGAGCACAAAAATCGTGAAAATTGGATTATTTTAACCCCAAAAATAAGAAAATTCGACAAAAATTGGTCTAGAATGAAGATTTTGGATTCAGAAGACGTCAGAAGGATTTTGGAGCATTTTTAGCCATTTTAGAGGGATTTTGAGCAAAATTGAGCCATTTTGAGAGCAGAAGGGTTCTGACGGCTTCTGAAGGATTCTGAAGACAAAAAATTGAAAAAAATCCTTTTATTCATATTGAAAACCCGTATTTTCAAATTTTTTCGAATTTCAAAAATTTCAAATTTCAAAATGTTCAAATTTCGCGCCAAAATTTTTCCCAAAATATTCAAAATTTTGGTTTTTCAGATAGACCATCGTGCCCTAATCAAATCCAAGGCGTTCGAGACGAAACTACACGCATTGGAGAGAGAAAAAGAGCAAAGTGATAAAAAGTCGAATGGTAAGTGGGCGGAGCCTAAAAGTGGGCGGAGCTTCTGAATGGGAATGTCAGAATATGGAAAATAGCAAAAAAAATGAGCAAAAAAAAAAAACACGAAAAATTAGGATGAAAATCATCATCGGAGCCTAGGGAAAAGGGGCGGAGCTTAGGGATACAGTAATCAAAAAATGGGCTAAAAACGACCAGAATTTATGGAAAATTTCAAACCCCAAAATATACAAAAATGACCAGAAAAATTTGAATTTTCGAAAAAAAATAAATTATGGAATAATTGGAGCCGTTGACATTGTCGTCGATGCACCATCATTATTCGCCGAATCCGTACTCGATGTCGTCGACATTGCCGGATTACGGTAGGCGGAGAAACTGGCGGGAAGACCCGTTTTTGTGGACTCGTAGAGGCGATAGTTGTATCCCAGCGACATACTTCCGCGGGGAGCGATTTGACGGGTTTCCGTGCGTTTTACGACCTGGAAATAGCAAAAATTGCAATTTATAGGGCTGAAATAGTCTAGAAACGACATTTTTTACTTAAAAATAGTCCGGAAATCGAGAATTTAGGCCTAGAATAGTCTAGAAATGATGAAAAATCAGTTAAAAATGAGCGACAAATTCGCATTTTTAGGCATGAAATAGCCCATGAATGAAGTTTTTCGACCTAATATAGCACTAGAAACGCATTTTTAAGCCCAGAATAGTTGAGAAATTCAAGTTTTTTGGTATAAAATAGCCCAAAAATCGCATTTTTGAGCCCAAAACGACCGAAAAGTTGAGAATTTAGGCCTAAAAATGATCTAGAAATCATGATTTTAGGTCTAAAAAATGGTCCAGAGGGGCCTTTGAACGGAATAAAGCCAAATTCCACTTTGTTAGGCCATTTTTCGGAAAAATTTGAATTCCCGCGCGCAACTTACATCACACTGACACTCGTTACAGTAGTACGTCCTCCTTCTCAAGCAACAATAGATTCCACACGGAAAACAGAAGATTGCCCAGAGAATGGCTCGCCACGAGAATCGGCCATGTACTCGTTTTTCACGACATGCAGGGCATGTCGTTGTGGATGATGTAGTAGACATTATGATGATTTCGGGAGTTTACATCTGAAAATGAGAAGAAATGAGCGGGAAATTTGACGTTTTCGTGAAAAGTTGGCCTAGAGGAGGGGGAATAGGTCGAGTTACGTCTAGGGATGTTGGACTAGTTTTGGAGTTCAGAACGATTATAAGGGACGACTTCGGTCATTTTTGGGCTCGGAAAATCAGCATCGTCAGTCTGAATCGGCCCATAGATGAGCTAGCCCGCGAAAAATGGCTTGAAAGGTTTTAATAAGTGAGTATCGACTCAATTTTCGTGCAAGTATTGTTGACGTGGTCCTCAATGTTTTGGTCTCCTTGTGCGTCCTCTTCTTCTTCTTCCCTTTTTTTGGAAGATCAAAGACCATATACATGTGAATAGCTAATTTGGAACAACAAACAACAAAAACATCTATGGACTTTGATTCTTTTTTCTTGAACTCCAAACTATATAGTCTATGAGAATGCTGAGGACAGCTGAAAGTGAGAAAGCTTTCAAACCTCAACATAGAAGCATTCACAAAATCTCAGGATCTCTGATGACAATTTCGAGCTTTTTGACACGATTCTCAATCCCTAAATCCCATTTTCGGTCTTTTTTTTTGACTCCCCCCCCAAAAAACTCACTTGCCGCTTCCTTCCACGTATGTCCTAAGCCAACACCACACAACTGTGTAAATCGAAAAAAAAGAAATCTGCCGATGGAATTGGAATGTTGTTGATGATGGGAGGGTGTCAATAATCGATGCAATTTCCTCTTTTCGTCTCTATCTATCTCTGCCCAAAATAGTGTAACTTTTTTCGGTCGAGACGAGATGAGACCCTCACTCCGATTTGTTTCCCTCTTCCTCTGTATATTAGTTAGTTGGTTTGCCCATGTATCAGTGTACAGGAAGAGAGAAGGAGAAAATTAGAAGAGAAAGAGACGCAGAGAAGCGAGACTGAGAGAAAATGCGAGATAGATGAAAAGTACAGTGTGTGTGTTTGTGGTCTGGGATAAATGTGACTTGTGTTCTTTCATCAAATTAGATAACAGGGAGAAAGATTGGAGCAAAAATAGAGGCTTATCGGCTCAAAATAGACAGTTTCAGATAGAAAATTAGATGAAAATGACCGTAGTTTTGTCCAGAATGTACTGCTGACAATACCCAACAGAGGAAATATAATAAATTGGGAGAGACACATGAGGAGAAGTGTCTCGGGACTAGTTTCCCCCTTTTCCTATCTATCTCTGTCTCGTGTTTTTTTTTTTTGATAAAAAATGAAGAACATGAGTGCGTTCTTCGCTTTTTTCCGACAATTTATTATGGTATGCTGTTCCCAGCCTCCTCCCACTATAGAAATGGGACGAGATGAACAAGAGAGTGGGATGAGTCATTGGGTTTTTGGAAATTGGAAAAGTTGGAGAATAAAGAGTGAGAGAAATAGAAGTACAGCACGGTTTGATGTGAGGTGCTGATGGTACTACGGTACTATATACAGTAGTTCCAAAGTACTTTATGCTGAAAGTTACTGTAGGCATTGAACACCTCAGTACGGACTAGCACATCCCGGAAATTTGTTGCTACAAACTTGAACGGAGAATGTAACAATTTTCAAAAAATTGAACATTTTTGAATGATGAGTAACCATCCTATACCACAATGTGATCGCGGACATACACTAGGATGTCTACTACCCACACACAAACACAATGAATAAGCAATCAAAAATAAAAAAGGCAGTATTTCATGAATTCAGCATCGAGAAAGACCCCTCCAATGTAGATTCTGGAAAAATCTAGGCAATAGGGAGCGTTCCTTATCATTGGAAGATAAGGAGTATATGATTGAGCGGGAGATAATGCATACGTTTCCTTATCAGAAAATGATTACTCAATTTCAACGAAAAATAGCGGTTTAGAGAAAATTCTGGACGCAAATTCGATGCATTTTGACCTGAAGAGTTATCAAAAGAATCATACCACTTACGCGGTACTTTGGAAACATTCTGGAGGTTTTAGACCTAAATTTAGGGCAAAAAGAAATTCGAAAGTTCTAGGTCCAAAAGGAAGATTTCTAGTAACACCCCCTAACATTTCGAAAAAAATCGATTCCCAAAAACCATATGGAAAAAATTTAAAGTGGATTTTTCGAATCATCACATTTCGTCGGGAGGTCTCTATTATGAAGGAGGAGAACAATTTGATGTCAATAAACATTTTGAAAATAGTGAAATTGCATAGAGAGACACGGACATATTGAGAGACGCAGAGAAGGAGAGACATAGACACAATTGAGAAAAATTCGTCAGCTGTTTGATGATGAGATGGTGATCAGCAGCACTTTCTCCCTGGTCTATTGTTGACCTAAACTTGGGAAATCGAACTGAACTGGGAAAGGAACACATATTTGTGGTTTTTGAAGTGTTTTTGGCTAGTTTTTGAGGCGGGAAATTTGAAAAAAAAACTGAAGAAAAAGCTCAGAAATGATGCCAAAGGAGTGCAAGATCTCGATTTCGAAAGCCAGAAAAGTCGAACTTTTGGTTTTCAGGACTCTGGCATGACCTAAAATGATCTTAAGTAGTCCTAAACAGTCGGAAAATGGTTCAAAAATGGTCCGTAATGACCCTACAGTAACCCAAAATGACCACCACCGACTAAAAATTCACCTATTTTCACTTCCAGAGGATCGTCTCAAGACCAAGGCTCTCGACAAGAAATGCCGAGTGCTCGTCGAGCAAAACGAGCAACTAATGGCTCGTCTCTGCGAACTCGAAATGTCTCATGGAGCACAGTCTGGAGCAGGAGCCGGCGGAGCACCTGGAGCACAAGGAGCACAAGAATCTGAATCCAAAACTCGTCGGATCACGGAGCAAGAGGAACGAATTCGTCAAATATCGTCGGCACTCGAATCCGAGAGAGATGTTAGTCAACGACTCCGTGAAGCGAAGGAGGCACTGGAGAAGGAATTGAATGTGAAGAGAAAACAGGAGGAAAGTCAACAGAATCGGATTCAGAGAGATGTGGAGATGAGCAGGATGGAGGCACAGAATAGTGAGTTTTCAGGGGGAAAATGGCCAAACAATGAGCCCGAAAAGTCGAAAATTGACCTAAAATTGAGACAGAAACATTGAAAATCGACGAAAAATACCTAAAATTGTCCAAAATTATCTCACAACGGTCAAAAATGACCTAGAATTGACTCCAAAATGTCAAAATTTGACCTGAAAGTTGTCGAAAATCTTGAAAATCAGTTCAAAATTGCTTAAAAACTGTCTAAATTGTTATAAAACAGTCAAAAGTTGACCTGAAGAGGACCTAAAACCGGTTTTTTTTTTTCAAAAATTTCGCAAAAATTCAATTTTTGTGATGTGTTAGAGTTTAATAACGACAAGATTTTGGCTAATCTTCTCTAGATTTTCTTGTTTTCAGCTACTTTTTTTTTGGATTTTCGGGCGCATTTTATAGGATTTTCAAGGCGATCTGTGATGATATTTTTGAGCCTAGTGAATCGGATTTTGGAGCATTTTTGGGGCTCAAAAACGAGCTTGGAGAGCTTATTTTTGAGCTAAAAATCGACTATTTTGGACTAAAAATCACAATTATTGGCACTTTTTAGACCATTTTCGTTTTTTTTACTATTTTTGATGATTTCTAAACCATTTGAACCCATTTTTCAACCCCTAATATCTTGTTTTTTCAGAAGTCGACGAAATGTCTGTGGAACGTGACGCCGCCAGGAAGAAGGCCTCCGACGTCCAGGCTGAGGTTGAACAGCTTCGTGCCACGAATTTCGACCTTCAGATGCATATAGAGACGGCGAAGAGAACATTGGAGGAGTGAGTGATTTTGGAGAGAAATTGGGAAACTTTTGAGCCAAAAATGACCGGAAAGTGACGAATTTTGAGCCTAAATGACCCAAAATCCGTCATTTTCACTAATTTTCACCCCTTGGCCCCAAAAAATTCAATTTTCCCGCGCAATTTCAAAAAGTTCCAGGTTGGCCGATTCGAATGAGCAACTCGAGAAACAAATCGAAAAGATCGAGGAGGACAACGAGGAGAGAGATGAGGATCTGAAACAGAGCATGTGGGATGTGGAGACGTTGACAAGGCAGAATGAGGCGTTGAGGTGAGAAAAAAGGATCAAATTTTGGCGGAAATTCGAAAAATTGGAACATTTTGAGCCATTTCGGACAAAATTTGAGCAAAAATGCGCCAAAAAAAGGAGAAAATTCGACGAAATTCGGCCAAAAATGTGCAATTTTGAGGTCAGAAGACTTAAGAAGTTTCCTGAAGACTTCAAGGACCCCCTAGACCTTCTGACCCCAAAGGGGACCCCTAGGGCCCCCCTCCCCCCTCCTCAAAAACCCGAAAATTCCCATTTTACCCCTTTTCAAAGTTCCAGAGTCGAACTCGACGGCGCCCGTCAAGCCTTCCAGGAGACCGCGGCACTCAAAGAAGAAGTCAAAATTCTCAAATCCGACCTCCACCGGCAACGAGACGATCGTCGTGCCGAATTCGATGCATCCTGCCAACGTCTTCAGAATTCAAAGGATTCAGATGACGCCGTCGCGGAGAGGAAGACGTCATTAGAGGTGCAACAGGAGCAGTACATTCTGGCTTACGAGGAAAAGATCGGCCAGATGGCTCAGGAAATGGAGCAGTTGAGAAAGGAGCTCGAGATGAAAACGGGACCGGTGCAACGGAAGACGACGGCGGTTTTGGAGCCCCCAAGTGTGCAGCAGATTGAGCAGATTCAGATGACGTCGGCGGCTCCACCGCCAGATTGGAGACATATCCTGAATGCTCCAGAAGCTCCAGAAGCCACTAGACCATCAGAAGACGACGGATTGAATGCTCCAGATGCCCTTGTAGCAGCTTTGAGTGCTTCTAAGTTGACGGGAGATGCTCCAGGAGCTCCAGAATCCGCTCCAGAAGTCCAAAATGCATCAGAAGTCTCCCCGGAACTCATCGCCGCCCATGAAGAGCTCAAGAGAGAAATTGAGATTTTGAAGAAGAATAATCTGGATTTCGCTGGGAAAATGGAGGTAAATTTTTTGGGGATTTTCAGTGGAAAAATCTCGAAATTTAGGCCAGAAATGGTCGAAAAATGGTGGATTTTTGGTTGAAGAATAGTGGAAAAAACCACATTTTTTGACAAAAATCGCTAAATTTGACCAAATTTTCAGCGCCTCGAACTGGAAGCCAAACTATCGGGTGAGCTGAATGTGGAGCTCGGAAGAGCCATGATTGAGCTCGAAGAGCACAATGAACTTCTGATGAGACAACACGATACGACATCGGCTGATCAGGAAGCCAAGGGAAGGGAAATGGATTTACAATCGATGTTGGTGCAAGAAATGACGGAGCAAATTGAGTCGATGCAACAGAGAATTGATGAAATGGCGATGCAAAAGGATAGTCAGACGAAGGAAGTGGAGGTTTTGAGAGCGGAAGGTAAGAGGACGAAATTTGGAAAAAAATGAACCGAAAATTGGAATTTGTGGACCAGAATTACCCGGAAAAGGGGAATTTTCGGCCTAAAACCGTCGAATTTGGATCAAAATAACCGGAAAATCGTAAATTTTGGATTATTTTTAGTCCAAAATTCATGATTTTAAGCCATTTTTGAGCTAAAAATTGGGATTTTGGACTATTTCTGAGCTGAAATTCATCATTTTTAGAGTGATTGTGATCCAAAAATCGTGAAATTCGAAGCGAAATACCCCCAGAAATCGCATATTTTAGATTAGTTTTGGACGAAAAATCAGGATTTTAGGCTAATTTTGAGCCAAAAATCGTCATTTTGACCGTTTTACACTAAAAAATTGTAATTTTTAGACTATTTTTCCCCCAAAAACTGAACATTTGAAGTGTTTCCCACCCAAAAAACCATGTTTTTTGATAAATTTTACACAAAAAATCTCAAATTTTCGACAGATTTCGACCCAAAAACGAGATTTTCCAACAATTTGTAACTTGAAAACCGTTATTTTTAGGCTATCTTCTATCCAAAAACATTTTTAAAAAATCCAAATTTTCTCAAAATTTGACCATTTTTGACTCAAAAGTTGAGATTTTGGACTATCTTGAGCCAGAAAACTCCATTTTCGACTCTAAAATGCTCGAAATTTGACGATTTTTGATCCAAAAACCTAAAAATTTGGTTTTTCAACTCCAAAATCATCATTTTCCACCCTAAATCCCACCATTTCCAGCCACCACCGCTCAATCCGAAGTACACCGTCTCAATTCGGAGCTCCAACGTCTCCTCCATAATCTCGCCGAATCGGAAATCGCTCGAAAAGACGAATTCGAAAGTGCCAGTGCCGCTTTCGACGCGGAAATTCGCGAGTTTTCTATCAGAATGGAAGATTCGCGGAGGGAAATTTCGGATTTGGAGGTGAAATTGAAGGAGAAGGAGGAGGAATTGGCCATTGCTCATGATAAGATTGCTCAGCAAGAGATGGAGATTGCTCAGGCTTATGAGGAAGCTCAAGAAAGAAGAGAAACTCAAATTTTGACGTCATCTGCGGCTCCAGAAGCTCCAGAAGCTCCAGAATCCTTCCAGATGCCTTCACAGAGCTTTGGAGCACTTGGAGCAACTCCACAAGTCCAAAATGCTCCAGAATCCTTCCAGAAGGCTCCAGGAGCTCAGAGAGCCCCAGAAGCCCAAAATGCCCCAGGACTTGCTCCAACAGCATTTGAAGCATCTCCAGGAGCTCCAGAATCCCTCCAAGCCGCTCCAGAAGCCGTCACGTCTTCAGAATCCCAGGAATCCCATGAAAATTTGCTTCACACCGTCTCCGCGGACATGAACAAGCTCATTGAGCTCAAAGACGAGCTCGAAATTGCCGTACAAGCACTGAAAGCAGAAATCTGGAGCCTAAATGGCCAGTTGAAGGCATCTATCCTAGATCGAGAAGCGTTGGAAGACAAAGTGACACATCTAGATGATCTAGTGGAGAAGGAGAAGAAACGAGCCATCGCTCTGGATGTCGAGCTCCAGGAGCAAGTCGATTTGACGGATCGGGCGGTTCGGAGAGCAGCGGAGGCCGAGAATGAGTCGAATCAGCGAATGGCCGAGTGTTTGGAGAAGGAGACGAGAAGGTGGGGAAATGGACGAAATTTGGCCTAAAATAGGTTGAAAATGGCCTAAAAATGGTCCAAAATTGCCTAAAATCACGCCCAAAGTCCCCATTTTCAACCTAAAAACTTTCAATTTTTCAGAGAGGAAATCGAAAAAGCGTACACCCGACTCAACGAGTACTACAATCAACTTCAGGAAGCCTACAACACAGTCTACGCTCAACTGGCTCAATTGACGTCTTCTGAAGGCCCAACGACGTCTTCTACCCTCGTCACGTCTTCAGAATCGACTCCAGAAGACCCGAGAACCTCTCAAATCATCGATGGTCTTCTGACGATCCTTTTGATCTCCAGAGACCCCTTGGTCCCCCAGACGACCCAGCAGAAAATGGAGAAGATTGCGGAGAAGCTAAAACAGCTTCTGGAGGAGTACGATGAGAATCAAAAGGCGTTGGAGGAGCAACGAAGAATCACAGAAGCTTTGGAGCAACGTCTTCAGACCCTCGAAGCATCGTCGGGCGCTCCAGATGTGGCGACGACGACTCGGCAGAGGGTGGAAGAGTTGGAGGGAGAAATCGAGTGGAAGGAGGAGGAGTGTGAGGCGTTGAAGAGGAGAATCAAGGATTTGGAGAAGGCGTTGGAAGCCGTAGCGGAGAGAGCTGATGAAGGGGAAGGTAAGGGATTCAGAATTCTGACGAAAAATGAAATCGGAGAATCTTTGGGGGAGGGAGAGAGAAGGAGAGAAGTGAAGAGGCTCCAGAAGACGTTGGAAGGACGTCACCAGAAAGCTTCGGAATCCCTTGTGAGAGATTCTGAAGAGATGGAACCACTTCAGAAGATGCTAGGGATTCTGAAGACGTCTAGAAGGCGCACGTCATCTGGAAAAGCTTTTGGAGAAGACGTGCCTTCTGGAGCCGATTCAGAAGACGTTGGAGATTCGCTGGTGCTCAGAAGAAACTGAGCAGAACTTTAAACTTCTGAAGCGACTTCAGAAGAAGCTAAAGATTCCGGATGATCTACAGATGCCTAACGTCATCTGAAAGAGATTCTGAAGCTCCAAATTCTCCTGAAGCACTTTCGACTTCTGAAGATGTCGAATGTCATCTAAACGCGATTTCGAAGCTCATAGAATCCCTGATTTACGAAATTTGATTCTTCCAAATTTTTGCAGTTTCAAAAACTCAACTTGAAAAAGTTTCGATTTTGGAAATCTAATGGGATGTACACCGGTCCCTCCAAATATCTCTCAAATTCTCTCTCCCTCCCCCATCATACCGTATCACAAAAAAATCTCACAAAAAACTGGCTGCATGTCACCACCACCACCATCACAGTTTTGCTTCTACATTTTTTGCATTTTTTTCCCTTCAACTTCTACCCCTTTTTGTCTCTAGAAACCTAAAAACCACTTCTACCTCTGTCTACCACCATCCCCGAAACCCTATATACTACTTCTCCTAGCCCGACAAAACATCTCATTGTTTTCTGGGTTTTCATAGTGTCTGGGCACAAGTTTAAAGGCGCATATGCGCCTTTAAACAACCCGAACACACATTGAAAACTGGATAACAATCGCTTCAAAACAAAAGCTCACGGCAAAAAACCGCTTCAAAGCCATGCACCATATACATATCTTTAAAAACTACTGTAGGTATACTGTAGGGCACAAGGAGATGCCTATCGTACTGTCTTGTCACCTCCTATATCATTGATAGTTTTTTGAAATGACTACAGTATCTTTTCGGACTATTGTAACTATAGTAAGCCCCGTTTTTTTAAATGACTGACTACAGTACCCCCCAGACTAGATCCTTTCCCCCTCTGTCCCCCTTGAATCCTTGGTTACTGTCCGTAGTGATTTTTTCCTCCTCAGTTTCTGTTCTTCATGTCTGTAGACTTGTTCACTAATCACTGACTCGATTTGGTAATAATCAGAGGTGGGCGCTAATAACGCCAGGCGTGATTGCGCGAGCGGCCGAGGGAAAAAGTGTCTGCGTCTCTCACCCCCACAGCGTGGTGGGCGCGCTCTCTCGCGCCACGTTTTTCCCTCGTTTTTTCCCCCCGCGTCGGCGAGGGAAAAACGAAGGAAAAATGGGATTTTCAGTGAAAATTGGAAGAAATGAAGAGTGAGAAGGAAAATAAAAATAAATTAGTTATATTTCATAAAAAAATTGAAGGATTCTATAGAGAACAGAAAAATTGAATGCAACTTTATATGAAAAGTGAAGAATTTGGGGGAGAAAAATCGAAAAACTGAAGTTAGAGGTGGAAGTGGTGAAAGATAGGAGGTCTTATGAAGTGAAAACATTTCCTGTATGATTCGGAGAAATGAATTCCGTTACGTTGAGTGACTCGGAAAGAGTTTTTACCAAAGACTTTTCTCTGGGTTAGTACACTTTGGAGAAGTACAAAAATCATCTCAGCAAATCTTTTGATCACTCCATTCTATCAGTCACCTGTTCTTATTCCGTTTTAGCTGAAATCTGATAGAAACAAATATGAAACACTTGAACTTCCTCCTTGCGCTTCACTTTTGGTAGATTTTTCAAATTTAGCTTCAAATTGTCATCAGTTATTTTCTCTTCCCGTATTACTTTTGCACCTCTTCGTCATTAGGGCATTCATTTTTTAAACAAAAATTCACTAGTCTGCCTCAAAAATGAAACAAAACTTCATTTTTTGAGGCCGGGGTCGAACCCGGGACCCTCAGATTAGTAGCCAGGGCGTTATCCAATACACCACATAACTCAAAAAAGAAAGCAAAACATTTTTAGATACTCTGGGGTTTGAACCCCGGTCTACCAATTCCCAGCCAAGCCTCTTCCCCACTAGGCCAGACCGCGAGTGTCGGCGAGAGATGCGGCAACACGTGAGAGACGCAGACACACGCGCATTTCCCCTCTTTTTTCGCGCGAGGGAAACGGCGTCCTTGCAGGGCGTCGGCGCCCACCTCTGGTAATAATCCGGTGTTCTCTGCTAGTCTTGTCTTCTTCTGATGTGTGAAGTGATGTATTCTATTTTTCTGTTGTTGGTACAAAGTAGTGAGTAGGATTCTGTAGGCGATCGGAGTTGCTCAGAATGGTCTAGAATTCTCAATAGGCTAGTTTGGACGGTCTAGAAGGTTCTAGAAGGGTCTAGAACGTCTTTGACGTTCCGAGAACGCTTAAAATGAGCTGAATAACTTTAGAAAGCTTTTCAGCTTCCTACAGCCCATTTTCGTTGCTCTAGACCCTCTCTCAAAGTACTGTAGATCTGAGGTCTTCTTCTTGTCAAAATGTACTGTATCTGTTCTTCTAGATAGCTAGTTATCTTTATTTCCTATCACTCACTCGACCATTCTACTATAGGCTCCGCGACGTTTCGAAACCGCGACATTTTGGAACCAGACACTTCGAAACCAGTCATTTCAAAACCGTGACATCTCGAAACCGCTGTAAAGCGTTGAGAAAGATGAAAGCAAAACAAAACATCGAATTTTTCGATCAATATTCCAACGCGTTACAGCGGTTTTGTCGCGGAGCCGATTTTAGAATATGGTTTGCAAATGCGCTCTATCGAAATTCCGCTAGAGCTCGTTTTCAAGTCTCTCCCCCTTATCATCTAGTCTTTGTTATCATCTCTCCTCATGTAGCTTCCTCCTCTCCCTCCCGTCCGCCCTCCAAAAGATATGGTGGCTGGCTTTGCAGCGGCCGCTGTGAGTCGCCTCTCGACGGAACTCGCCATTTTAGCCGCCCGTCTCACAACGCGACAAGCCGACGTCGATTCGCTGTTCCGAACGAATGCGGAGCTCGCCCACACGAATGTACGATTGCAGAATGAGGTGGATGAGCAGGAGGAGTGGAAGACGAAGATGCAGGAGGTAAGGGGACCCGAAAATCGAAAAAAAAGGTGAAAATGATCCAAAATTGACAGTTTTGGCTCAAAAGTTCAAGTTTCCCGCTGAAAATTACCTAAATCTTAAGGTTTTTTGCTCGAAACTTTGAATTTCCCACTCAAAATGAGCCTAAAACTCAAATTTCCAGGAAAAAGAGCAACTGGAGCAACATGTCAAGGAGCTCGAGGAGCAAGTCGCAGAGCTCATGGAGCAGCATGAGGTAAGCTTTACCATTGCGATTTCCCACCTAAAAATTCAAATTTTCCGCCAAAATTGACCTAGAAACCACGCGAAAATTATAAAAATCACCCAAAAAAATGTAATTTTTGACCTAAATTTTGCCAAAAAGCATCCTTTTGAACAAATTTCAAATTTCCCGCCCAAACTCCGCCCCTTTTTCTTTGCAGACCCATCTCCAACAGACCGCCCTTCTTCAATCGACCACTCCAATCCTCACGTCTTCTCCAGAATCTCAAGCGAAACTCGAAGAATCTGAGCGCGAAATTCAACGATTGGCCGGAATTGAGAAGACGTTGAACACCAGAATCCTAGCTTTGGAGGATCAGAATCTGGAATTAGAGGAGAAGGTTCAGGAGATTGAGGATGAGATGATGACGGTGAAAAATGAAATGAAGACGTTGGAGGAGTCGAACAAGGATTCTGGACCACCCACGAAGAATCAGAAGGACGCTGGAGCCCTGGAGGATTCAGAAGACAATTGGGGTGACTGGGGAGACGACGAGAAGAAGCCAGAAGACTCCTCGGAGCTTCTAGAAGCCAAAGAAGAAGTGGAACGTCTTCTGGATGTGGAGAAGGCGTTGACGATGCGTATGGAGATGCTTCAGTTGCACAATGAGCAATTGGAGACGAGAGTTAGGGATTTGGAGAAAGTAAGGGTGTTAGAGCGAAAATAGTTGATTTTGGACTGAAAATGACCGAAAAACAACCAAAAATTTGGTATTTTAGGCGAAAAATGACCTAAATTGAAGGTTATAGAGCAAAAATAGCTGAAAAATGACCTAAAAATCGCTTTTTTGAGCCCAAATTTGCCCAAAAATGACTAAAACTTACTAGAAATGCGTTTTTTCCAGATCGCACAATCTTCATCCTCAACTACAGTAACCCAGAAGACACCAGAAGAGCCAAAAAAGCAAGGAAATGATGACGATTGGGGGTGGGGAGATGATGAAGAACAGGAGCAAAAAGAGGAGAAATTGGTGAGTATTCTGGAGCAATTTGGGCGAAAAATGGAGCATTTTGAGCCAAAATAGTGAAAAAATGAGCTATTTGGAGCCAAAATTGTGCTGAAAATGGTCAAAAATCGACGATTTTGACCCCAAAATGTTCGCCAAATGTTCCAAACTTCCCATTTCCAGCCGCCCGTGGACCCCTCTGAGCTCGCCGACGCCAAAACCGAAGTCACCCGTCTCACTCAAATCGAAAAAGTGCTCAACAACCGTATTCTAGCCCTCGAGGATCAGAATCTGGAGCTCGAGGAACGTCTTCAGGAGTTGGAAGACGAGTTGGCGGAGGAGAAGAAAAAGGGGGCGGAGCCTAAAGAGCAAAAACGGGAGATCAAAGTGGAAGAAGAAGAGGACAATTGGGGAGATTGGGGAGACGAGGAAGAGGAGGAAAAGCCTTCAGAAGTCGTCGTCAAGGATTCAGAATCCGCCCAGGAGTCTTCAGAATTCAAAAAAGAGAAAGAGGAGCTCCAGAAGACGATTGAAGAGCTCAGAGAACGTTGTCAATTCCAGAAGGAGGTGATTCAGAAGGCCGAGACGGAGCTGGTTGAGATTCAGGATAAGGTAGGGATTTGGAGGAGATTTTGGAAAAAAAATTGACGTAAAATGAGCTAAAAACGGACGATTTTGAGCCCAAAAATGCTCATTTTCGACCCAAAAATCATAAAAAATTGACCCTAAAAATGGGCGGAGCCTAATCTTCCTAAGCTCCGCCCACTTTTAGGGGCTCCGAATTTTCATATTTCTGACCTAAATTTTGCAAAAAATAACGATTTTTGACCATTTTTCACCCGATATTTTAATTTTCCCGCCAAAAATCTATCTCTTATTACAGTATGACGAACTCGACGAAGCCTACCAAAAGTCTCAGGAATCCCAGAATCCCAACGAATCGTTGCTCGCGGAGCTCGAAGCTCTCCGAACACAACTCACCGAGGCTCAACACGAAAAACAGGAAATGAAGGTGGAATTGGAGACGATTGAGGCGGAGAAGAAGACGTTGGAGGAGAGAATTCAGAAGTTGGAGGTGGAGATTTTGGAGATGAAGGAGGCGTCGGAGATCCAGAAGAAGACGTCCGAGGAGATTCAGAAGACGTCGACGGAGGATGACGGTTGGGGAGACGAAGGATGGGGAGAGGAGAGTGATCAGGAGGAGAAGAAGAAGGAAGATTCTAAGGATTCAGAAGAGGTGAGGGATTCTGAAGCCTAGACGATGAAATTCTGAGAATTCTAGACGAAAATTGACAATTTTTGAGCCAAAAATCACCAAAATTCCCCCATTTTCAGCTCCGCCAACTCCGCGAAGACCACCAACAACTCATCGTCGAAATCCAGAATCTCGACACGGAAAACTCCAGAATTCATGCGGAATTCTCTCGAAAAATCGACATCATCACAGAGGAAAAGTCGAAAATCGAGGAGGAACTCGACGCGGTGCTCTCAGAGCTCGACGAGATCCGTCGAGAGCTTCAAGAGAAGGAGAAAGAGTTGAAAGAAGCGAAAATTCAGAAGAGGACGTCAGAAGAGCCAACGTCATCTGGATGGGATGATGAATGGAATAACGATGATGATGGTGATAAGGAAGTAGAGATTGAGAAAATGAGAGAGACGCAAACGGTGATGGAGAAGAAGGTGGAGACGTTGAAGGAGGAATTGGAGAAGGTCCGAGAGAGGGAGCAAGAGGTGAGGATTCTGAAAAAAAGAGCAGTTTTGATGAAAAATGGACTTTTTTGACCCCAAAAACGCTTATTTTTGACCCAAAAATCATAAAAATCGCCCCAGAAAAGTGGGCGGAGCCTAATCTCCATAAGCTCCGCCCACTTTTCAGGGCCCCAAAATTTGAAAAATTCAAGTTTTTTTTGGCTAGAAAATGCTCATTTTTTACCCAAAAATCATAAAAATCGACCCAAAAAGTGGGCGGAGCCCAACTGACGTCTTCTAGATCTTCAGAATCCTCAGAATTCTAAATTTTCAAATTTTCAGCTCTCACATGAAAACCAGCGTCTCCAGAAGCTTCTAAACGAAACAGCAGATTCCGAAGACGTCAAGAAAGCACTGGAAGCCGAGATTGCGAAACGAGAATCGACGATTCTGGAGCTCCAGAAGCAAATTGAGCAACTTCAGAAGACGTCGTCAGAATCATCGTCAGAGATTCTGGAGCAACTTCAGAAGACCAAGAAGGAGCTGAAAGCGATGACGGAGCAAAATGAGCTGTTGAAGGATTCAGAAGCGCGTCTGATGGATCACGCTGATGAATACGCGGAGCAAATGGAGCAACACCGTAATAAATGTGTGGAATTGCAAGTGAAAGTGACGGAGATGGAAGAGGAGTTGAGGAAAGAGAAGGAGGCGAAGAAGACGGATAAGAGGATGCATGAGGAGTTTGGAGTGTTGAGGTGAGGATTTGGAGCATTTTGAGCCAGAAAACAAGAAAATTGAGCAAAAATAAGCCCAGAAAGTCAAAAAATAGGTCCTAAAAACGAAATTTTCGACAAAAAATGTTCATAACCTTTTTCCAGACAACAACTCTCCACCACTCAATCTCAACTCCATGAAACCCAATCACAGCTCTCCGATCGTGAAGGATCAATCTCTGAGCTCACTCGAAAACTCGCCGAACAAACGAAAACCATCGAGGAGCTTCAGGTGAAATTGAAGACGTTGGCTGCTTCTGCACGTCGTCCGATGGCTTCTTCTGGAGCACAAAGAGCATCTGTTTCGTCGAATGCTGCTCCACAACAGATGACGTCTTCTAGACCATCTTCAAGAATGTCGACGTCATCGAGAATCTCCACAACGTCGTCGTTTGTACCAGAAGCACACTCGGTGCCACTACAATCTATGGGAAGCGCGTTTGACGTTGTTGTGCCGCAGGTAGGGGGAATTTTTCCGGTTTTCAGAAGACGTGAGGGATTCAGAAGACGTCAGAAAAAATTCGGAGCATTTTGAGCCATTTTGAAGTGAATTTGAGCAAAAATGAGCCGTTTTGGGGCTAGAAGACGTCAGAAGGATTCTGGACGATTCTGAAGCACTCAGAAGACGTCAGAAGCTTTTTTGAGAATTCTGGATGCTTCAGAAGCTTCAAATGACTTCAGAATCTTTCGGAAGACGTCAGTAGCGTTTTGAAGGCTCCAGGAGCCTCCAGATGTCTCCAGAAGACGTCAGAATTTTTTAGAAAATTTTGGGATTCAGAAGACATCTGAATATTCTGAGAATTTCAGAAGCCCATGAATAGAATGCTGAGCATCATCCTTGGGATGGATGAAGACATTGGGAAGATTCAGAATACCCTAGATAGTGTACGAGAGATCTCCAGAAGGCGGGATTCTGAGAATGCTCCTGAAGACGTTATTAGCTGGATTCAGAAGACGTCAGAAGCTGAAAATTCATAGAAAAAGGTCTTTTTCTGCACTTTTTTTGGTTTTTTAGAAATTTTGGTAATTCTGGATTTCAGAAGACGTTGGGATTCTGAATCTCAGAAGACGTTATTTTTTGGAATTTTGAATTTTCGAAAAAATGTAGTTTTTGCACGACTTTGGGGTTAACTTCTGATTATAGACCAATTCTAGAAAAATGAATTTTTTGATATTTTGAGATTCAGATGACGTCAGAATTCTGAAGACGGTAGAATTCCGAAATTCTGATTTCCCACAGCCACCCACACGATTTTGTTTTGCTTAACGTCTTCTGAATAGCTTCTGAATCCCCCATATGTCTTCTAATTTTTTTCTTCTCCACACCATCTGACGTCTTCAGAATCCCTTAGAAGACGTCAGAATTTTCAAATTTTTTCTAAAATTGTTTTCCTAAAATTTCGATTTTTGCAGAGTGGTGAACCCCTTCGTCGCCGTAACAAGTAGATCAAAACTCATCACCGGACCCCCAGGACTTCAGAATCTCCATTTTCGACGTCACGTCATCTGATTTTTTAAATTTTTTTCCCCAGTTTTTTGTTCCAAAAAAGTGTCCTTTTGACCTGCAAATTTCCTGGGTATACTGTAGACATGCCAATAGTTTCCTATTATTAATTTATTGAAAATTCTAGCCGCCCAAATTCCCCAAAGTGCCTTTTTGTATTCCCTATTTGGTAGCTATTTTTGTTCTTTTTTCCCCTCGCGCCCTGTGGATTTTTTGAAATGAGGGTTGTCTTTTCAAATGATGTATACATATTGTATGGTTTTGTGCTTTTTTTTAGAAAATAGATTTCTATGTCTGTCGAGCAAATGAATGAAGGTTATGAAAATGGAGATAGTTGTTTGAGATTTACACAAAAAATACGGAGAAAAGCATATAGAGAAGAGAGACGCAGAGAAACGAGGAAGAATTGACTTTGGGTACAGAACTGAAATCAATTCAGACAGTTCAGAGAATTTGAAAAGTTGACTTTGAAACGGAGAATATTTCGAACGAAAATGTCGAAAGTTCTATTTAGGTGTCGACAAAATGTGTAGGGTTAGAAAACTGTTGCGCACTGAATGTCCATTAGTGATATATTACTCTGCTCACTGGGATACCTAATGCTCAGCTAGTCGATAAAGAGCATATACTCCACAAAGTTTTAAGATAATCTTGAAATTCAATGTTACAAATTATTTTCGAGTCGATGCATTTTGTTTGCATTTCAAATGATTACTGTTCCTGTTGATGGTCAAGTGAGGTTGATGATGGTTCAATTGCTCAACTTTTGCTATGTATAAAAAAGGCTTTCATAATTCTGTTTCACCGAGGTTCAAGCCATTTTCTTGTAGAAGGCGTCAAGATTCCAACCTCTCGTTGTATTCTGAACCTGGACTAGAAGTCAAGTTAAGGTATTCATGTACACAAACACACTCATCAAATTTAGTGAAAATACATTTTTATAGCTATTGCGATACAATTAGAATAAAGTTCAAATTGGAACTACTGAAACAGTGCTTTTATTTGGAACGGGTCCACCAACAGTAATAGTTCGTGAAGTCCCAAAAATGCAAAACAAAAAACTTGAAACAGAGAAGATTTTTTGGAAGTGAACTATCGAACATCGCTTGAAAAATAACTGTTTTGTCAGAATTTCAAATCAATGACGGTTTCGGTTTTTGATAGTTTGTTTTTGATAAATGGATTGTCTGTGCCAACCGATATCAACAGAGCACTGCCCTGTTTTCTGTCAAAAGCAGTGACCGTGATTTAGATTTACTTTTTTCCCCTCGGAACTCTACTTTTTTGTTCCATTTGAAATATTATATCTACGGTTTCCGCTCAACAATAAAAACGTTTGTTGATGATTCATGGACAGTAAAGCGTATGTTGTCGAATTAAAACATTTGCAAAATATCTAGCAAAACAAAACAAATCAAGCAGTTCTTGAAATTTCCATAGTTTTCGGACCGGCAGCTTGAAGCAGAACACTAATGATGTACCCAATAACAAAGAAATGAATCATTCTCAAGTATTCTGTAATTTTTTTGTCAGAATCTCTTGAACTAAAACTCAGCTAGTCGATAAAGAGCAAATACTCCTTTTAAATGATCTGAATCCCATGAAACAAATTATTTTGCAGTCGATAAATTTTGTTTGCATTTCAAATGATTACTGTTTCCGTTGATGGTTAAGGGAGGGTAATGATGGTTCAAGAACAATATAGGCTCTAAAAGTTCTACAATAAATTGCTTAATTTCTGCTATGTTCTGAATGCAACAGCAGGAATTTTGAAATGCTGCTTTGGAATTCGAGGAGTTGTGGTATGAGCCTTTAGTGAACTTCGTAATAGAAGTAAAGCATTTTCGTGGAAAAGTGAAGTGTCTGAAACTGTAAAGACGTTCGTATAGCTCAAAATTTGAAACTAATTACTTTGCTGTTTTCCGATTGCTTCATTTATTTAATGAGATCACAATAAACTGATACCTTTTTAGAATAATGAAAAACACCAGAAAATCCCATTTGAAAGTTCAGCCCATATCCATATGACACTAATAAAGTGAGTTATAGAGGAATTGATGTTTTTACTGTCAATCTCAATTGCATACCTTTTCATTCATTCCTTTTCAACAGGATACCAATTTCGTATTGCATTAAAAAGAAACAATGGCAAACTATTGAAACGGGGGAATTTCGGACGGCGTTCCCAACCATCATTGCACAGTGAGATGATACTAAATATCAAAGTGCACCTTGAAACGGGAATATTTTTATTGATCGTGATATTTCTTGTCGCATTGAAAATTTGAAACGAAACAAAATCGAAATAAGTGATGATCAATTGAGGGTGATGATGGTTCAATTGCTTAATTTCTGCTCTGCGACGAAGTTCTCAATACAGCAGCCAGAAGTTTGAAATGTGATCATAATTCAATTACCCCACGGTTCGAGCCATAAGCTTGTAGAAGACGTCAAGGTTTAAATCTCACGTTGTATTCTGAACCTTGACTGGAAGTCAAGTAAAGGTATCCATGTACACAGACACACTCATACAGTTTAGTGAATACTCAATTCTTCTTATTATTGTGAAACGATTAAAATGAAACGCAAATTGGAACTGTTGAAACAGTGTTATTACCTGGAAATTGTTTTAGTGTATGCTTCCTGGAGTTGATGTTATTCAACATTGTGTTGAAAAGGAAAATATGATTTTCGCTGTTTTGAGAATATGTGAAACCAACTTTTTTAAACAGAAGTTCTAACCATCAAGAGCTTTAATAATCTTTTCTATGCAATTGATACCTCAGCTGAATAAATTTTAATCTTCCAACTAATACCATTCACCATTCAATTCTACTAGAACTGAAAAAAAAGTTTGAAACAGGGAAACTATAACACTTTATAATCAAATTGCAAATGGTTACTGTATCGGACAAACTGTGAAAAAGAGTGAATGATTCAAGGGCAATTGGACGATTTATTGCGAGGCTACACAAATTTTAAAGCAGTTTTATTTTCAGCTATGATCAAAAATGCATACTTAGTACAGAAAACTAATTTCATTTGAATGTTTTGCTGAAACATCACATACTTTCTAAAAATCTTTACTTGTAACATCCAACAGAGTTAACACCACCATTGAACAACCACTACAAACATTTGAAAAATATATGTTTTGGAACAGCGATTATTCAAAAAGTGAAAAAACGGAAAATCCAAACGAAAATTAGTATGATAGGAATAGGAGTACTAGAGATCGGGAAGAATGGAATCAGACGATGGAATGTTCTGGAATTTGAGGAATTTTGTTGTGTGCCTTTGAATGAGTAAGTGAAAATAGATGACGTATTAGAAGAAAATAGTTATCGTTGAAAAACAAGATGTGTGAAACTGTAAAAACTTTTGAAAAATTCAAAATTGTAAACTTATTTTTTGCTATTGTCAAAACAATTGTTTGCTGTTTTCAAGCAAAATAAATTCTTTCGTTTTTCACAGACATCTTAATGCTGTACTTCTCATTTTTCCGGTTTTTCCGAAGTTAAAAACTAACGGTTTTCGATGTTAGCTTTTTAGGTTCATCAAACACCAGAAAATCGCATTCGAAAGTTCAACACATATCCATATGTCACTACTAAAGTGAGTAATAGAGGATTCAATGTTTTTATTGTTACCCTACAATTGAATAAATTTTCATACATTGCTTAAAACAGGATACCAATTTCGTAATGCATTAAAAAAGAAACAATGCCAAACTATTGAAACGGGGGAATTTCGGACGAGAAAGTTTTTTTGTTGTTTGGATTTTAAATTTTGACTGTTTTGGTTGGATTCTTTTTTTCGGTTAAACGTTTTCATTGTGTTAAACGTTTTTATGGAAGTACCGAAGGAACCAGTATCAAACATTGGGATGATACTATATGAAAGCGCAACTTAAAACAGGAATTATTTTTGGGAAGTCTCAATTGCAGCAGTGCAACATGAAAACAAATATTCCAGGGAAAGTTGCTAAGAAAACAAAAATTAACTGTAATTACTGTTTTGTTTTGTATTCTAGCATCTGTGTTGTCAAGTTGTACCGTAGTCTATTCACTAGAAAAACAATGAAAAGTTTTGATAAAAATGGAATTTGCAACAGTCAAAACTATGAGCTAGTCGAAAAAGATCGAATAATCAAATAGACCCAAAATTAATCAGAATTTGTGCAAACATTAATATTATGTCACCAAAACTCATACCATTGAACAACAAAACCGAACATTGAAGGAGAATGTATTTTGAAACGGAAAATATTTCGAAAGAGAAAAGTGATGAATCCAACAGAAAAGTAGTATGAAAGGAGTACTAGAGATGGGGGAGTGCAAAATCAGGTGACAAATTTTCTGGAATTTCAAGTCTCCGCTCAATAGGGTCATTGAACTCTGGAAAATCTCATTCCAAAATTTAACAAATTCCCATATGCCACTATTAAAGAGAATAATAATGAATTTGATGTTTTTATTGTTGACCTTCATTGAGTAACAGGGATTTGTAACCGTAGTGAACTGGGACACCAAAAAATGACAAACTGTTGAAACAGGAAAATTTCGGAAAGGAACTTTTGTTCTGGTTCAATTTCAATGGTTTCCTGTTTCGGTTATAGGGTTTCCATCCGGGGGGGGGGGGGGCGATTTCCCCGCCCGCCCCCGCCCGTTTGCCCCCCGGGTCATTGTCTCCGTGAAAAGTTTGACGGGAAAATATTTATTTTTCAACTAATTTTTTTCAAGATTTTCGAAAATAGTGCAAAAAATGAACTTTTGCCACGTGTCAATGAGTTTTTCTTCAAATCACGGGGAAAACGGGGAAACCCGCCCGGGCGGGGAACGGGGGGCCCGTTTTTCCCCGCCCGGGATGGAAACACTATTCGGTTAGTGTAATTTATGAAATGCACATTTTTCTTTTGAAATCCAATTCACATACGTTCAAAGTGCTGAGACACTTCCACATGAAGACCGTGAATGACTGAAAAATTAAATGTAATTTCTACCTTTTTTTGAATGTAACATCTACTACTATTGTGCAAACTTGATAAAAAATTTTGAAGAGAAAAAAAAATCAAATAAGCCCAAAATTAATCAGAGCATTTAAAAACGGAATCAAAATGAAAAGTTGTATAATAGGCGTAGGAGTACTAGAGATTGAGGTGTAAAAAATCAAGCGACAAATGCTTTGGAACTCGAGGAATTTTGATTCGAGCGTTTAGGGAACACCACTGTCCAATAGAAGAAAACTATCTTCATCGAAAAGGGATATACCTGAAACTGTAAAAACGTTCGTAAAGTTCAACATTATAAACTAATTTTTTTGCTGTTTTTTTTATTATTTCAATTGTTTATTGGGATCACAACAAACTGATAACTTTATTAAGATCTTTGAAAATACCGGAAAATTCCATTCAAAAGTTCAACACATATCCATATGAATCCTAAAATGAGTTTGAAGTTTGTTTTTATTGTTACTCTCAATTGTATAACTTTTAAAAAATTACTTCTCAACAGAATAACAACTTACATTAAAAAAAGAAACCAAGCATTGACAAACTAATGAAAACGGGGGAAATTTCGGACGGGTTTTTATTTTTGCTACCTCCATCACACATTGAGATGATGCTGAATATCAAAGTGCAACTTGAAACGGTAATATTTTTCTCGAGGAGTCCCGATTGCAGCAATACAAAATACGGTGCAGTTTTCAGAGAAAGTCGCTAATACCTCAATAGCTTACTGTGTTTTATGCTTTTTCAGAATCTAGCAGCAGATATTATTGCGCTGTCGACCTGCCGACTGGTATTGAAAACTTGAAAAGAAATTTTGGATTCCACTGAACTTGGAACAGTGAAAATTGTGAGTTAGTCAAAAAAGTATCACAATTTAGAAAAATATCCTTTGCTCACTCGGATACCATTGGCTGTGCTAGTCGGAGAAGAACAAAATAGGTCCAAAAGTAATCTGAATTTGTTTGAACAACAATTAGTTTCCCAGAAATCTTTAATTTTACTGATCAGTGCATAGTGAAAAGACATTAAACAGCAACTATAAACATTCGAAGAAAAAATGTGTTCTGGAACAATGAATATTTCAAATGAAAAGTATAATAGGAGTAGGAATACTAGATATCGGGAGGTCAGCAGTTAGATCATATAATTATCTGAATTGCGAGGAATTTCAAGAAAAAGTTTTGAATACTGAGGGACTAGTGAGGGACTAGGTAGTAGCTCTCGTGAATTAGAAGAGATCAATTTTCGTGCAAAAGTGAGAGAAGTGTGAAACTGTAAAAATTTGATAAAAGCGCGCATTTTCAAACTAATCATTTTGCTGTTTTCAGATAATTTTTTTTAACGACATCTAAGTACATCGAAAAATGAACACTGAACAATGCTAAACTTTTGGAACAGGGAAGTTTCGGAACAAAACTTTTGTTCTATAATAGTTGGATCTCAAATTTTCACTGTTTCAGTTTTCTGAAAATAATTTTTTTGTTGGTTTATGACCAATCAATAAGAATCTTTTGGACAATAGATGATGTACAACGTAAAATTTTAAGACAATTATGTAGTGAAATGATCGGAAAGTTGAATATCTCCACAAATTCAGCTTATTTTGTTAGTGACATTTTGTTATGTTGTTCAATTTCTACAAGTAAACACAAAATATCAGAAAATCGAAAACAATGTGGAGTTTTCTAGAATTCAAGGAATACGGGGATGAAATTTAAAATTAACATACGAGAGGGATTCTGGAATTAAAAGGAAAAAATAATTATTGGAAAGAAAGAACCTTGAAACTGTAAAAATTCTCCTAAAACTCAAATCATAATTTACATTCTTTGCTGTTTCGTGCTATTATGAGTAATATCTAAATTTTTCATTTGGTTGATCGTTCAGCTGTTGAATATTCTTTCGATGCTCAAGGTTTTCATGCTGTTTGAAATGACGGTTTTCAGTTCATTTGGGTAATCAAAAACCGTAAAATCCCATTCAAAAGTTCAACACATACATATGGTACTATTGAAGTAAGTTTTAATGGAATTAAACTATTTATTTTTATCCAGTTGAACAATCTTTTTCTGTAAAACCTTTTAGCAGGAAATCGTCTCGGTATTGCATTGAAAAATAGACACCAAAAATGCTGAACTATTGAAACAGGGAAGTTTCGGGACAAAACTTTTCTTCTAGTTGGATCTCAAATTTTCCCTGTTTCAATTTTCTGAAGATAATGTTTTTTGGTGGTTTATGGCCAATCAATAATGTCTTTTCCTTCCAAATCAAGATTTTTCGAAAACCATAAAGTCCGGGGCAACAATACGATCAATTTGAGATGTACTTCAAAATCAAAGCTACGATGTGAAACATAATTCTTTTTTTTTTGAAGGAAGTGGTTTTCAGCCTTTAAGTAAATTTCCCGGAACACCAAGCTTCTGTAGTGTTTTTGTTTACAGAAAGAAATGACCAGACATTTGAATGTCTTCACAAATTCAGCTTATTTTGTTAGCGAAGTTTTGTTATGTTGTTCAATTTCTACAAGTAAACACAAAAGATCAGAAAATCGAAAATCAGGTGGAGTGTTCTAGAATTCAAGGAATTCGGAGAGTTAAATTTAAAATCAAAAGACGATTAAGACTCGGAATTGAAAGAGAGACATTATTATTGGAGAGAAAGAAAACTTGAAACTGTAAAAATTTTCCAAAAACTCAAATCGTCATTGACATTTTTTGCTGTCTCGTCCTAGCAAGAATAATTTCTGAATTTTTCATTTGTTTGATCGTTGCTTTCAATTAAGTTCGATGCCCAAGATTTTCGTGAGAACGGAGGAAATCAAGTTCGATAGAAATGAATAATTTGAAAGAAATAAGGGAGACCGAATAGAAAAAGTCTCGGAAGATGGAAGTGACTTTTAATGAGAAAAAATAGTCAAAATTATAAGAAACATTGTCTACATTGCTCTGTTCACCTTAAGAAGATATTTGCATTCATTTTCAACTTGAGAAAATTTAATTTTTATTCAGATGTTCTAAAAATTTTTGCTTATCGAAGAAATCCGGAAAACGGAAGAAATGTGAAAGTCTGTGTTATTCCAGTAAGAATTCATTTCATCTTTATATTGTACCAGAAAAAAACGCGCGACGCATTACATTCAACTGAAACATAAAAAAATGAAAGATTTTTAAAACAGAGAAAACTTTCGATTACAGCCTTTTTGATTGGGGTTCAAAAGTTTATTGTTTCCGTTCGAGAATGTGAAGGATTGTTGTTAATTCATTGACAATTTATGAATTTATACAGATCCGCGAAGAGTTTTAAAAGTCTAACAAAAAGGACCGAAACATAATTGGTCTTTGAGATGCGGTCTAGATTTGACAAGAATTTGCAACGGAAAATTTTATTGCAAGAAAAATGAACAAATTATTGATACTTATCATCCTTCTCGATCTGCTCCAACAACTCTTTCTCCGTCAAATCCAGCACTTTGAAATGAATTATATAATAGTCTATTAGGACCGTTGCCAGCTGTCCATCCTTTTCACGTACGATGTAGTCTTGGGTAGAATTTTTCCTGAAGTTTCTAGCATCATATCTCTTATCAAAGATTATTTCTAAAAATACCTACCATTGCTCATCAATAATGAATACTGGTTTGCCAGATTCTAGTTTTTTCATACCCGCCGTTTTTTCAAGTTGATCTTTGTTTACGAGCCATCCCACTGTCTCATTGTCGAACCAATGTTCATCCCATTGTCCCATTGAATCCCATTTCTGACAAAACTCCAAAGTTTCCAAATTTTGCCCAGTATTACTCAATTTCCATTCGTTGAAAAACTTTATCACGACCTCAACACTGTCTTTTTCGGCAATGTGAATTTTTAGCCGTTTTCCGTTGAAATGAGTCAAAATTTCCGCATTGATTTGTGTGGAAATCTCCAAATTTTTCAGTCTGAGAAGTGGCGAATTTTCCAATAATCTTCCCTCAATATTCGCAAGCAACTGAACATATTCTAGATTTGCAGGTTCGGAGAAAACGTGCTCGAGCTGCTCTGTTTTGATGCTCAACCCGTGTATATATGCCTTCGTGAGGTTTTTCAACTTCGGTAGTGACGAAATATTGGTAAAAGTAGTGAAATATCGGTTGTTCGTGTTCACATATAAATGGTACTTGGTATGATTTCCGAATAGAGTAAGGATGTGTTCGTGGATAAATTCGGTAATCTGACTGTGACAACCTACAGAGGGTTTATCCATCGGAAGAGGGTGATGGTAAGCGACGGCTAGTTGACCAGGATAGTTTGATTTTCTGAAAATGTATGTAGTTTGAAAACTTGAACGATTCAGTTAATCAGATCTCGATAAAGAAATGAAACTCCAATTGGCGCGCTACTGCAGATTTATGATCTGCTAGCCGGTTGGTCGCTCGACTAAGTTTCTCAACCTAAGTTTTCCAACTCTTCAATAATAACTTACAAAAATTGAACTCCCATCCCAGATACAGTACCCTTCATCGGACGCTCGGCTCCTGTTCCATATTTCCTTTTCTTTCCAGATCTTCCTGTTCCAGACAACGGCGAAATTATCGACAAAATTGGTTTTGCAACTTCACTGCAACGTCCAGCCCAAACTTCCGTCTTTGAGGGATACATTTCATAATTCACGTATTCAATTTGGTCAAAACGCGTTTTTAGGCAAAACGAAATCAAGTTTTTGAGTTTCTGTGAGCACATCGAGAATATCAATATCTCGTTGAGAGCAAAATGGTTGAGAATCTCTTTTTGGACGAGATACGGTAGGCGGAACAGCTTCATTCTGAAAATAAGGGATTTATTGGAAGTTAAGTATATGGAAAAAGTAGCATAGTTTATTGAATTTATGCGCAGTGTGCGTCGTAGGACAATGTGACGTGGCGGAGAGTGAAAATCAATATTATCTAACTGACGTCTTCTGGAGTCTTCTGGAGTCAGTGTTGTTTCTGGTCACAACGACAGAACATAACTGAAATGGCACAACAAGTAGAACTGCGCTTGTGGGAAGATGGGTTGCGGCTTGAAACAAATTGGAGACTATAATTGTCACAGGTAGAAAACCGAATAATTTCGAAATATTTTAAAACGGAAAAATTTTGAAATGCAACTTCTTGGTGGAGATTTCAAATATTTACTGTTTTGGGCGAATGATGAGAAAACGTGTTGTAGGCTTATTGACAGTGCAGAGCAAAATTACGTAACGTTTCGAAAAAGGTAATAATTCCCTGATAGTGAGGTGTTCCTAAAAATCCTTTTTTAGGCCATTTTAGACCCGCAATACACAGCGTTTTCCAGCCATGATACCTTGAAACTCGAATCGTGACTAATGCGGATGGCTTAATTGAATGCGAGGCTCAAGTTCTGATTTTCAAATTATGTATTTTCATCATTTGAATTTCTTGATTTCTAGCATGCCCTCCGTCAGTTTTCTGTTAGTTATACTTGAGTGTGTCCAAGAACTCCATGAAAATAAAGACAGAACTTCTAGAAGTTTTATGTATGGAACAGGAAAAATTGCTTTAAAAGGTTAAAAAATAAATTATGTTCAGAAAAAATTGTAGAATCTTCTGACTTCTGCCTAACAAAAATAAATTCGCAATGTTTCGCTTTTGCCCCGTAAAAGTAATGATTTGCTATTAAGTGGCATAAAAATTTTTCTGTTTATAAAAGGTACTGTTCCGTAGGAATATAATATTCTTAGAAACATCCTATTTTCAATTCGCGGTGGCCTGCTATCGAGAATTTATAAAACATCACAGAAGGCCTTTCCTATGTATTCTTCTTCACTGTTGAATGTTCAATTTTTATGGAAGAGCTTCATGAGTTGTAGATGGCTCCAAATGTCATTTCATCGCGCAAGGGTCTAATTTTTTTCCAAAGCCAGTCTTCACAGAATGTTACAATTTTCTGGGAAAAACTGATCTAATGAATCGAGTCATAGACTATGTTTCATGCAAATGAGGGACTATTGAAGATGAGAGTTCGCCGTCAAGTTATCAAGATTTAATGAAACAGTGATGGCAGTAAATGGGATGTTGAAAACACCGCAAACAATAGGAGGAGTTCTTATCAGTTGGTATCTTAACTATTAACAAACGCAAAATTCCGTCTGTGTGTCTGTTTGTTCCGGACTCGCTCACTCTAGCGAAGTTCCCACTGGACCAATTTTGTTCAAGTTTTCGCAGGTGATCAGAAAGTACTGCATGATAATGCCCGCCTATTTCTATTTTCGATTCATCAAAAAATGAGGTCACGAGACTACAAAAACCTCCTTTTTGGGGCCAATCTATTGTTTCAACTTTGAAAGGGAGAGTGATGAGTTCACGGAGTTATTATTTACTTTTCGAAAATTTTCCAAATTTCTCATTTTCAAAAAAAACAATTTTGAAAATTTACTGCCAATCCGAACGTAGACGAATTCTCACATACTCCGAATTTTGTCCAGTATCTTTCGAACTAACACGCTCATCGTCGGCCCGAAGGGCCCCAGAGGGGCGCAGCCCATCTGGTTATTCTTTTTATTGCAAGAACTCTCGGTGAAGCAGCTCAACGAAATTTGATCGACTGAAAAAGATCACCTGATACGGAAAAACTAAAAAAAAAGAGGAACAATTTTTGATTCATAAACTTAAAAATTTCCCGTTTCATACGAATCATAGTTAAACATTTGTGTTTATTGTTCTTTAGTAGTATTTCGGTATACAATCTTGTATTTTTCAAAGTTTTAGAATTCACGATTGAAGCTACTATCTGCAATATCGTTGCAGAAATTTTATCTCACAATGCTTATGGAGCTACTCACTGAGCTTGTGTTCTCAGACTACAATCTACTGTTTCTAATGATTATACCTGGTATTTTTTTAGAGTTACAATTTTTGAGAAAATTGCCATAATTTTCATGGAACGATTGACTTTTCCCAAAGTTTTGAAACAGAAAACTTTTCAACTCTAAACATTTCATTATCTCTGGATACAAATGGGATTTCCATAGTTCTTCTGGTCGGATGTCACCCGCCCAAATTGCTGCAACTTGTAGAACATTAAAGATTGTTTTCCAATTATCCATTCTTCTTTTCGAACTGCTCCAACAACTCCTTTTCGGTCAAATCCGATATTTTGAAATAAAAGATACCGGGGTTCACTAGAATTGCAGCCAATCGTCCATCTGACTCACGCACGATATAGTCTCGCGTAGAAAGTTTTCTGAGAATAAGTGATGTCTCTATTATCCGATTTCTATAGACCTACCGTTCCTCATCAACAAATAACACTGGCTTCACAGATTCGAGTCTCTTGTAACCAACAACGTTAACCTGGATTTCGCGCCAAATCCAGAGAGAATTGACTTCGAAGTATTGCAGATTCCGACCCGCTTTCTTTAACTTCCAGTCGTTTAAAAATCTGGAAATTTTCCAGTCGTTTAAAAATGCTGCGCTTCCATTCTCGTCCAGACGGATCTCAAGACTTTTCCCGTTAAATCCGCTCAAAATTTTCAAACAAAATTCATCATTTTCTGAATTAATGTTCAGACTTCTTGCGTTGAGCAACGGCGAACCTTCCATCAATTCTCCCTCAATCTTCACATCTAAATGAACAAAATATGAACTTGTAGGCATTGAGAGAGCGTAATCCAGGTGCTTCACGTCGATGGTCGAGCCACGAATTGAAATCAAATCGATATTCTTCAATCTTGGCAGACTCACAAAATCGGTTGAGGTTTTTTCGTTTCTGTTCACATGAAAATGGTATCCTGTACGCGGTCCTAGTAAACCGCAGAGATGTTCATGAATTGCCTCGATAAGTTGACTTTGATGAAGACCCATAAAACACATCCACGCCGGAAGAGGATCATTGTGAACGAATACCAGCTGATCAGGATAGTTCGACATTCTGAAAAAAAGTTGCTTGAAAGTTAGGTAGGACAGATTACGGCTTCTTGAAGAAGGAGTTTGTTCATAATTTTCTACTGTTTCAAAATACGCGAAAATGTGTGTAGATTTCGAAGATCATAATGAAGTTCAAAAACCGCTATAAACACCGGCAAAATGGCTCCGAAATGTGCAAAAATCGCAAAAGTTGTATCCGGTGGCCGTGGCCGAGTTTCCCAAAAAGGGGCGGAGTCAGACAATGAGTGTATTTGCAGTCAAAAGGCAGTCAATCACTGCGCTCGGCTCCGCCACTTTTTTGCGAAACTCGCCTACTGCCCGCGGAGACCTTTTCTGCGATTGTTGCTGATTTTGGAGCCTATTTTCGAAGTTGCAGAGCATATTTCGAGCAATCTACACGCATTTTTTTACAGCAATAAAAATTTTTCCGGTGTCCTCCTTTAATTTGAAGCTGAAAATCAAAATTTTCGGTCGGGTTTGGCGAACAACGACACTCAGCGCCTCTCCGCGTCGCTTA
This sequence comes from Caenorhabditis sinica, assembly GCA_963932045.1. Taxonomy (NCBI): domain Eukaryota; kingdom Metazoa; phylum Nematoda; class Chromadorea; order Rhabditida; family Rhabditidae; genus Caenorhabditis; species Caenorhabditis sinica. Next base: position 6,939,512 of record OZ009940.1, on the reverse strand, counting down.
GTTGTTATTTTTGATAAACCAATGAGCAATTTATTAAACTTACAAAAATTGAGCTCTCATCCCAGATACTGTACATTCCAATGGGCGATCCGTTCCAGACAACGGAATGATCGACACTAGTTTATCGTTGCATTTGTTATTACACACAGCAATCACATCTGTCCTTATATTAGATACGTCGTACCTCACGTATTGGATATTATCGAAACGGGCTTTTTGAATCAACGAGATACGGTTTTTGAGATTGGCTGAGAGCATCGATAGTATCATTATATCATGACCAGTGAAATTATCGAGAACCTCCTTTTGAATGAGGTAGGGAAAACGAAACAACTTCATTGGGATTTCTGAAAACAAAAGGATATTCGAGGCAAGCAATATTGGACAGAAACGAGTGGAGGGAATAAGAAGAGTCTCTATGGATTAGGTGGATTTATGGACAATATGGCATTTATGAGTGTGTAGGTGAGAGTGTGACGTATTCTCGATCACAAATCGCGATAAATAGATGGTGACAGTTAGATTGTCACAGTCACCTACACATCTTATTGTCAGATTGAAAAAAAAAAAGCTGAGACTCGGTGTTCACAGAAACAACAAACCTCCGCAACCTTGGCACGAGGTGCTAAAACAACGGTTAATTTTGGGAAATTCGCTGAAACATAATTTTTCTTCATCGTTAAGGGAGATCGCAAATCGATAAGGGAGACGGATAGATTCGGGAATTTTCGAATGTTAAGGCTGTAAATGACTCAGTATTGTATCAAGAAAGCAGACTCGAACAATGTCAATTTTTTGAAACAGTAATATTTCAAAATACAAGTCTTAACACTGGCTTGATCATCAAGTATGTTATGCAAAATCAGTGGGACGGAAAATCATTTTTCACAATGGTGGTCTATTTTTCTAGTACAGTAAGCAAAGTGCTTCAAAAACAGTCATGGATTGACTATCAAAATGATTTTTAACCTCATGAAAACAATTCTGTTTCATGCAACACTAATCAAACTTATGGATGGATTTGGTCTGCTAGTTGAATATCAACGATGATTTTACTTTTAATGAACCAAATCTTTATACCAACATTCAAAAAATCTATTACAGAGTCCAATTATCTCCATATACAGGCATCAAATATTTCACCAACTCCTTCTTCAACTTCATCACTTCCTGACTGATCCTTTCCACTTTGAAACTTTGAGATTAGTAGTTTTTTGACTTTCCCGGGAGTATCTTTTTAGTACTTGGTCTGCGTGTTGCCAGAATTCCTTTCGGTTTTCCTGAGTTGTTTTCTGACTTAAAGTAATGAGAGTTGAGAGAATTTCCGTGGCGACGAGAGCTCTCTTCTTGTCGATGGGTTCTGTCATTTTAGTTCTGGAAAAAGAAAAGATATAGTATGTGCCTTGAATGGAAAACTTACAACATATACTGGGTTAATGACAAATGGTGTTGTGGATATTTTGGGAGCTCACTTCTAATGCGATTAATAAATTCTGGGGTCCAGTTCTCACGATTCCAAAAAATGACGACACAATTTCGAACGTCTTCAGCGACTAGTTTCTGGATTAGTGACTCGCGGCACATATTTGCATGAGCAAGGATACTCTCAACTCTATCATAATACGCTTCAAGTGGGAATGAGTTAAGCCAACACACCAGTGGAACCCAGACATCACTCCGTGGCCACATGGCGATCAAGTTCTTTGAATCCAATTTTTCACATAGAATCTGGATCAAATTTTCCATTAAATTCAGAAAACGAGGGAATCGATAAGCTCCAGTTTTCAGATATTCCACACCAAACGTGATCAGTCTTCGAGAAATTTGGGGTGGGAGAGTCATGAACGGGAGTGGTAGGCACCAGAGGATTGAGAAAAGATAACCAAAAGCGTCAGATTGGACAGTTATCCAACGGGTGCCAGAGATTATGAGTTGGTCGATGATGGGGAGAATGTCGGCTGATGGTAGACTGCACCGCGCACGGATTGGGGTGAAGAGGCTGAAAGACTTGTAGTCGTCAATAGGAAAGTCGTCGTTGTCACTTAGATTTAAAGGCGCATGGAGTTATATGAGAGAGTATCTTGTTAGGGCGCGAAAAATGTCTCAGCCAGAAGCAGAAAATTTCTTACTTTTTCAAAAAATTTAGATAATTCTTAAAATTTCTGGTTCGATCGGTAATCGGAATTTGACTGATGTTATGTTTGATAAGTTCCACTTTTTATAACCTACCCCACAATCTTCTCCAAACATTTCACACCACCACTGAAAACATTAATCTCCGATCCAAAAATCTTCATCGCCCGACAGATCAGTCTCAACAAATCCACCATAATTGCTTCATTGTCATCGTTCTCATTCCAATATTGATGAATATTTAAGTTCAGCTCCTCAAGCAAATACTCGATAGTGGACACTCTTCGAATTGAGAGATAGTGTTGGAAACATTTCATAAATGAGTGAGGGGTGGCTCTGTTGAGAAGCTCGATTCCGGTGAGTGTGATGTGGTCGAGGGGGGTGTCTGGAATAGGATAGTGCTCGAGGGATTGACACTACTACAGAAAGTTGTAGTGTTTTCGTCTCTAGTCTGAGGGGATATCACTGTATGCACCTTTAAATCAGATCTGTGGGTCATATTTGTTAGAAAAACACCGCAACCTAATGATGTTTCAGGGAAGCGAATTCTTAGAAAGCGATGTTTGGAACACGCTTGCATATTAACGAAAATTAGGTATAATTCATATGTTTTCGCATAATTTTCAGAAATTTTCGAAAAAATGTTTTCATACAGGGCTGTGCGACGGAACATTGTGAGAACGCGGTGTGTCGCAAAAATTGCGCTCAAATTCAAATCGATGTACCGTTTTGCAATTCAGCGTTTTTAGGATGTTCGAAAAAAAAATTGCAAGCGATTTTGCTATATTCGAGCCAACAGGGGAAGAGTCGTGACTGAAATCTAGTTGCCGTTCACTTGCATGATACATATGACTTACACTAAAGCCTTGGTACTAAAAACACTTTGTAACCCTTTGTTTTAGTTTAAATTGAAACAGTAAAAAATTATCCATCTGTACTCATTTTTTCATCGGAAGCGCGTCATTGACACCCAAGTTACGCTTGTTTTCAGAAACTGCTCAGAATGAGTTTTAAAACCGCATACAGTATGACCAGGACCATAAAACAAAAGAAAATGATAGTGAAAATAACTTACTCAACGCCACCACTTGCTTCAAATTCTTATGCCTTTTCATCAACGCTTCCAACTTTTCCTCATCCAAATCCGTCCATCGACAATCGAAAAATTGCAATTCTGGCAGAACCCTGTCGCACTTCAGATAGTTTTCAATGATATTGCACTCGATTAATTCTCTGAAATTTTAAATAATACCAAAATGCACATGACAATGAAAAACTCACTCGCTGTAATCTGAATCTCTCGACAAATCAAGAACTTTCAGTTTTTTGCAATAAAAAATCGGAATTATCGATTCCCAGGTTTTCAGAAAAATTGGATTCCAGACACTTAGCACTTCGAGATTCGTCAATTCTCCAATAACATCAAGATTTTTGACGCAGATAGCATCAATTTCCAGGGTGCGGAGGCAATGGAAATTTCGAAAAATGTGTTGAATTTGAGCTTGAGAAGTATTTCCAAGAATCAGGGTTTCCAAATTTGGCGCCGTAATCTGAAATGGAGGAAACCGTAATAAAGACTTTGAGACATTTCGCAACCAAGACATTTCGCAACTAAGACTTTCCGTAACCGAGACATTTCCAAACTTTACAAATAAAGCATTTGAAGAAATTTTGATTTGAACGATTGCACGAAAAAATGGCGATTTAGTGGTTGCGAAATGGCGTGGTTGCAAAACGACCGGATGCCAAACGACTTGGTTGCAAAATGTCGCGAAGCCTAAAAAAGTTAGTGATCCTGACCATCCATGGGATTCGCTTGTCGTTCTTCAGCTCCAAGTGCTTCAAATGTCTCGTAGATTTTTCAGTCAACGAATTCTCCAAATTTTGACTTGACCCCTCAAATACCAAAAATTCAAGTTTCTGATTTTGGACAATATCCACTGAGGAATCCTCCAAAACTGCTCTAGTCAAGGTGAACTTTGAGCCAATTTGCTCTAGAAGATTCTTCGATAAGGGTTCATTTCTGGAGAAAATGGAGAAGATCTCATTGCTTAGTGGAGGACTAAGGGAGTAGTCAACGTTGTCGTAGTGGCCTGAAAAGGGTAGATGTTTTTCTTATTAAAAATTTTTATAAATTCAGGACCAGGACCGCAGCCTAGGTATGGCGTCGCGGTCAAACTGGTCCGTTTTTCAAAAAATAAGCTTTTTGGATTGTAAAAACTACGGGCGCTGGTCTTTCCTAAGCCAAAATGCCGCCGAATGCTGCCTGACAGCCTTGGACTGCCGTGGACCCAAGGTTTTGCAGGATTTTTCAAGCCTGATGCAAAGTATATTATTGCTAAATTGGCACTCAATACGGTAGGATGAAAAGCTTACCATTTTCGATATAATCTGCCACAGATTCCAGGGCGATTTGTCGAAGCGATGGAACCTTCATTGATTTTTTTTGCTGTTTCGTACTGAATAGAGGAGAGGAGGCACTCAGTAAGGGATGGTACAGAACTGACTGACAGAGGGATAGTGCAAAATATAGATTTGGGACGGATAGTGAGATTTTTCTCTTCACAAACACATAGACTAAATGAGTAAGAATGAGTGACAATGGACGAGAACAATTGTGGGAATCTCATTGTTGTCTAGAGGCGATGGAGTGTTGAGAGTTTTTGAAAATAGGAAGTTACAATTAGGACGCAAAAAACAGGAAAGACATTTTGATGAAGATACAATTCTGGCAAAGTATTGAAATACACTAAATAAGAACTATTACCAATATTTCTTGAAACGGAAATTGTGTTTTCAGAAAAATTGATACTTGAGAATTCGAAAAATGTTCGAAATCTCTAATAAAAGTTATGACTGCTGCATGCCTATTCCAATTGCTTAGCAAGTTCTTTTAATAGCTAATCCACGCTAACCGTATTATAAGCAAGGCTGTCATACGGCTAGCCGCGGCCAGCCGCGGCTAGCCGATCAAAAGCCGCGGCTCGGCTAGCCGTGACACCTCGGCTTCCGGCTAGCCGAGAAAAGCCGAGAAAAGCCGAGCTGTGTACCGACGCTTATTTTTGTCGCGCTTTTTGCTTAAAACTACTGATTTTTTGAATACAAAACAGATAATGGATTATAAAGGTGAAAAATTATGTAAAATTCATTATTATTCTGGGAGTTTGATGCAAAATTCAGAAATCGTCGCATTACATGCAAAATATTCGAAATTTTTTTTGCTGCAAAATCATGAAAAAAAATCTTGTAAATATTATTATCATTAAAAGTTTCGATAATAAAACCAGAAAAAAGGTTGAATTTCCCCTCAAAATTAGTCCAGAAACTCGAAATTCATCGCTCTCAGTGTGACTCGGCTAGCCGCGGCTTTCCTCGGCTAGCCGAGGCTGGTGTCGGCTGGCCGCGGCTAGCCGACCATTCGGCCCGGCCGGCTCGGCTTCGGCTAGCCGAGAGATTTTGCCAGCCTTGAATTATAAGCGTAACATGATCTAACAATATCATTTCGTTACCATGAACTTGAAATTGCTCCAAGTTCTCAGACAATGCCCTAGGAGTTTCCAAAATCTCACTAATGATTCTATTTGAAAAAGTCAGACTCAAGAAATGTCTGCAACAGAGTTTTTTTTTCAATAGGGAGACGAACCTTGGCTCATGAAAAAGCGGTATGTTTTTTTTCAAAAAATGTTGAGTGTGAAGAGTAATATTTTATTTTCCAGAGGGAACCACACACAGATCAAATGTTCCTTTCAGCATGACGAATTTCATTGAAACTGAAACAGTAGAAAATATGCGGAAAATCTTATAAAGATGATCAAAAATACTCACGCTCAGGGTTGCTGTATTAGAAGCTGGTTGAATATCACTCCAAAATGGATACATGAAACAGAAACAATAATAGCAAAACTTACTGTTTCAAAAATTTGTCAACAGAATGAAACATTTTTATAATACAATGAGAAGGAGGCTTTTTAAGATTCTATTCATTTTTATTTGCAATTATCTCAATTTTGTAAATAATGTGAGAAAGTTTCATAATGTGCTTACAAAATATAAGTATCGATTGTTTTTTGCTTCCCAGGCTCGAAAACAATGGCCTAGGCAGCAGCTCTTCCAATTGAAAACACTTTTTCAAAAATGGTTATTTTCGCATTTTGCGGCCGGAGAAATTTTTTTTTTTCGAGCGTTCTCATTCATTTCTTGTTCGTGAGTGTGAACACTATTCCTTTTGGAAATATGGGAATTTCAAAATTAACTGAAAATCCGAGAGTGTTGAAAACTTTTTCGGTTTCACAGAAATATGGAGGGCCAGGGAAAATATCTGCAATACTGATCGTTTTCTACGGATATCACTCAAAAAACTTTGAACCTAATTTTGCGACGACTACCGTAAAGTATTTTTTTCTGTTTCGTAGTAGTTTCTATATTAGGAAATGTGAGATTGTATAATCCATTGACAGCCCAGCGTTTCTAACATGTTCACGAGTTCAGCTGTACATGGTCACGAAAATTGTTTACTCCGAGCAAAATTTTGTCTGTTTCAAGAAAATCGGATTAAGATATGCAGGCGAATCTGCAATAATTCCGACTTCAATTTTTTGGTAGCAAGTTGATTTTCAAAAAGATAACACATGTTTCTGGTCGATTGATTTCAGTATTCAATAATCTGCTAGTGCGTTTGTTCAGGTATATGAAACAAAATGGCGTCTCATTTATGAAAATACGTTTTTCTGTTTATAGATATTTATGGGATCAAATCCCCTCAATACATCGAACTGGGTCAAAGAACGATAAGTTGAAACAGTAGCAAAACTTTTTGACAAAAAAGACATTTTTGCCTTGTCTTCGAGAATTTATAATTTTCACCGAACGACGGAGGAACGTGCTGCTGCTGACATGTAGGCAATTTTTGAAGATCGTAAGAATCTAGGATAACTTAAAAAACTCCGAAAGGCCAAGCGTTTCTTGAAATGCTGTTCAAGTTGAAAGTGAGTTTTGAAACGGAAAATATTTCCAAAAAGTTTCAGTTTCGGTAATTTTTTGATAGGAGATACAATAAATTGGTACACTAATGGTAAAATCGTCTAAAACCTGGTACCAGAAAGAGTTAATCCCGGAAAATGGCAATGAAAGTATGGTGAAGAAAAATCCCATGAATTGAAGTAACCCCATTTTATGAAAATTTTCAAAACGTTCGAAATTCAGATTCATTGTTAAAGGAGCAAATTGTTTTACAGCTAATTATTTTTTCCGAAACTCGAGTTAAATGAACTTACTGTATGAGAACATGTGTCTAAAATGTCCTTGTTCCCGATTTCGCTTATTTACGTCGGAACATTGCTGAAGAGTTGTCTTGGCGTCAAATGTGATGCAAGTCCGTGCTGAGCATGCTGACACGCAAATGCAGAACGTTTCCTCCCAAAAAGTGTTGTCCCCGAAGGAAAAACTTTTTTGTTCCAAAAATTTTTGATTTGATTTAGTGTGCTAGCACGATTTGTTTGATCGAACATATACAGTGGCGAGCATAGGTGAGTGTACCTCCAGACTTTCTTCTATAACTCGACTAAAACATGTCCGATTGCTTTGAAATTTTGCATCCACTTTACTGAGTGTCTGAGAAATAATGTCCTAGTTTTTGGGAAATTGAATGTGCTCCGGAGCTCCAGAATAATCCGGAATGTAGGCGTGACTAGAAAATCAAAAAATTAATTTTTTGTTGGGAGAAGGAATTTTTGTGACTTTTGTTGCAAAACGTTACCAGCTCTCTAAATAAACACCAGAAAAATTTTGGTCCGTTTTGGTTGGTCGGCTCCGGAGTTATGAGCGTTGGAGCACAAAATAGGATGTTTGGCTCAATGACTGTAACTTGACTGAATGTGCTTCGATCAACGTCAAAAATTAGAATCAAGTGTGTCTTAAGTTGCCTAACAATAAACTGTAAATGAATTTCAATTTTCACTGAAAAAAATTTTCGCGATATACTGGCCCTAATTCACCGAAATATCTCTGTATATCGAGAAAACTTTTTTTTGGCCAAAACTGAAATTCATTTTCATTTTGTTGTTAGTAAGCCTAAGACACACCTGATTCTAATTTTTGGCGTTGATTGAAGCACTTTCAGTCCAGTAATAACCGATGAGCCAAACATCCCATTTTGTGCTCCAACGCTCATAACTCCGGAGCCGACCAACCAAAACGGACCAAATTTTTTGGCTCTATGGGCGAAGAACGGTCCCATGGGAATACAGCGGTCCCATGATCCTGAAATGGGCAGAGCCCTTGTAGAGTAGTTGATTTGTTACAGAATTGCTAACTGATTATAAATAGCCTTCAAAGTTAACTCATGGGTACTTTTTGCCAGTTTTCTGACGATCTTATCAAATGTTTTCCGATATGAACACAATTTCTAGCGGATCTTAAAATTGATAATGATGACTGGACTTGATACTTTGGTGGTTTTAATGGTTTATGATACAGTGCTCCCTTTCCTACCTTACCCTATCCACAAATGGTTTATTAGACACTGCTCCAACATTGTCATTTTTGTGATGGTACTCGAAACATTCTGTAACAAATCAACTACTCTACAAGGGCTCTGCCCATTTTGGCTTATGGGACCGTTCTTGTCCGGTGGGACCGTTCTTGTACCGTCGGTCCGTTCTTGTCCCGTGGGACCATTCTTGTCCCGTGGGACCGTTCTTGTCCCGCGGGACCGTTCTTGTCCCGTGGGACCGTTCTTGTCCCGCGGGACCGTTCTTGTCCCGTGGGACCGTTCTTGTCCCGTGGGACCGCTATATTCCCATGGGACCGTTCTTCGCCCATAGAGCCAATTTTTTTGGTGTTCATTTAAAGAGCTGGTAACGTTTTGCAACAAAAATCACAACGATTCCTTCTTTCAACAAAAAGTTAACTTTTTGATTCTTCAGTCACGCCTACATTCCGAAATATTCTGGAGCTCCGGCGCATGTTCAAGTTTCCAAAAACTAGCACATTATCTTCAGGACCCTCAGTAATGTGCATGCGAAATTTCATGGCAATCGGACATCTCTTAGTCGATTTATAGAAGAAAGTCTGGAGGTACACTCACCTATGCTCGCCACTGTATTTCTTCAACTCATTTTTATCCTTGTTTTCAATGAATTTTCGTTCCTATTTTATCTTTCTTCTTGTGGTCACAATCTGGACTGATTGAAGAACAATTCACTTCAACTCCCATACATATTCAATGAAACAGAAATTATTTTTTGCGACGGGCCTGTTTCGATTGACATAGGTGGGAAACGAAGTGAAATACAACGACTAGCGAATTCTTTTAAGAGAGTCTGTGCGCAAGGAGTATGGATAATATATGCACCGATTATGAAAAATATCAAGAAACATAACGTCTCGCTTCAATGTGTTTTACTGTTTCTGATAAAACAGATAATACCTGTTGTTTTGAATGATAGGTGGAAAACTACGGCGACTTTTCATAGTAGTGAAAATTTAAGATAATGCTAACGGAAAGGAAAATATTTCAAGCTGCCATCGGAAATCTGATCGTTCAGCAAAAAATAAGACGCGAAAGATTCTACAAATTTCGGAAGTGTTGAAAAAATGCATATGTGAACAGAATAAAACAGGAAGACTTAACATGCTTTCATGGAATGAAAACTGTATTTCCATCTGTTTTAAAAAATTCAAAAATACGCAACCATATCCGTCATTCCGTTATCTTCAGAATAAAATTTTCTTACAAAATATGACACAAGAAAACCGGAGGTATCAATTTTTACTGTTACAAACTTTCTAGAACAAAAAGTGAAACGGAAAAATATTGATCACATTCTTATTGACGCAAAAATTTATATTACACGGAACTATAAGTTTTCATTGATATTGACTCATCAAGTAATTTTTTGTTTCAAACTTTAAAAGTTCTTGATTTCTCTATTAACGGACGATGGATTGCTACAACTATACGTATGGAACAATGAAATGCTCAATGAAAACTGGTAACTAGGAAAATCCTGAAGTTATTGAAGAAAATTTGAAGTCATTCATTCAATAAAGATTTTGAAACAGTAACAATGTCTTTGAAAAAAATAATTTGATTGGCAATTTTTGTGAGTGGTGATACAGTAAAATGCGTAGAATACATTGCTGAAAAGTTGCGGTTTCAAAAACACATTTCAAAAAATAAAGCCCAATCGTACAAGTATTATCAATAAGATATAGACTGCATAGTTCGAACATGCAATGAGAATTAGCAAGACGATGTGAGAAACTATTTGAAAGCGATTTCACTGTTTTCACTTCTTGCAAATATGCAGATAAGACCTCGGTGATTACTGAGAATATCCACTGGTCCCAATGCCAAGATTTACTTTTTTCAATCATTTTACCTACCACTGTAACGTTGTCTGGATAGCAGGGCTGTAAAGCCTGGAACCTGTAATCGTCTTTTCAGGAATTGTCTAGATAGAGTTCATATGATAAAAAAGAAAGAAAATTGGCTTGAAACTGAAAATAGGTATAGAAACAAATCGAATTCACAAAACAGGCATTAATTGAAGTTGTGAACCGGCAAGATTCGAAATTTTACATTGTCGAAACTTAAGGTTTCGAAACGTCTAGTTGCCAAATGGCATGATTGCGAAAAGTATAGTTGCGAAGTGTCACTGTTTCAAAATGTCACATGTAGTACGTCTGTGACATTGTGTCATCGATTAATAGAATAATTTCCCGTTTCAGAAAACCTTCAGGTAAAAGGTTTCAATTAATTCAATCAATTAATTCGATTAAAGACTATTTCCTTTCTAAAAAACAAAAAAAACTTTTCGGTTTCACAGAATGATGAAGAACTAGGATAAAAACATCCAATGTTCAATTCAGTTCCTCTGCTACGACACTCCGCTATGCCGTTATTTTCTACCTGAGTTTGTGCGTCCAGACTTCTAGGAAGACTACGCTCCAAAGGTCATATACATATTAGCCAGTTCTTTTCTGATTGGGTTATCTGTACTCTTTGAAACAAAACTGTTATTAATTTGCTAAGATTTTTGCTTTACTGTTTCTAAATTTCTAGGAATGCTGAGCGGGTTTGAAAGTTCTGATTGACAGACTGGGTGTGCATGCTGAACATAATATTAAAAACAGTTTACTTTCACATTTTGGCGTTTTTTTTGTTAGATGCAGAAAAATTAATTGAATGAAAGGAGTATTGGAAATCGAAAACTTGAGAAATAAAAGATTACTGACTGAAACCGTTAGTTTTTTCAGAAACTTTTTGGAAATACATCTATCTGTATCAATATATTATAGCTGTAAGATTGAGTCTTGATTCATTGACAACATTCATTGACGACACAATGAGATTCATTGATTCATGGACGACATTTTTGCCGTTCCAAAGAAACTCAGAATAATGATACATATTTCCCAAACACCAGAAACGTCAGTTTTTTGAGACCATAGAAATAATTAACATTCGGATGAAACATAAAAATTTATTTCAGAAAAAAGGACATACATAGTTTTTTTTTCTGTTTCACTTTTTTCCAGTAAAACACAGGTCATTTGAGTTTTTGATAGAATAAAGTAAGATTTATTGAGAAATATTCTAATATCTTATAATATTACCTTTTGCTGAAACATAAAGTAGAAAGCGCTACGAAAACAAGGTTACGGTAGGTATTCATTTTTAAGAACGTTTTCGCTACTGGCTGACTGAACGTCGATGAAGTATAAGCTCCAAGTGCAGAATCATCGAAATACTCCCTCTTTTGGTGAACCAACTATAAAAAAGGTTCGAAGTTAATGACGGACCTAATATTGTTGCAGATGTGGTTACGGTTTGAGTTGCGTTGCTAAAACAAAAAAGTTTTGTTGAAACATATTCGGCGTCAGTGATTATTTGCAGAGTAACTACTACCATCTGTCATATCAAAAACAAAAAAAAACAAGAAATTAAAACGGGATTTCCTGTTTCATCGAAACTTTTCTTGTTGTAACAACGCGACTCAAACAGTAATCACATCTGTTGTAACTATTAACATGAAAACATTTTTCTATATATGAAGAGAGAGCATTTCGATGATTCTGCATTTGGAGCTCGCTCCGACTCGAAACCGTAACTCTTATGAGAACTCGCAACTGATTGCCCTTCTTGCTTCCCTTCCAGTTAATAAGGAACAAAAACAATGAGTTGCCGCCAGAACCATGAAACCTAAAAAGGGTGATTTTTTTGAAACGCTGGAAACAGTGAAAATAAGATGAGTTGAAGTGGTTAATTTAAAGTGATCGAAAAACACAAGTGATGGCAGCACATTGAACCAGATCCAATTTTTTTGTATGACTGATGGTAGTGGACGTCTTATCACATGTGAAACTCCAGTTACTCTGCAAATAATCACTGAAACCGAACGATTTCGAAGTTCAAACATTGATTGGTAAATTCTGTTCAAATGAATGATTCGGTTCTCACTTCAGATGTTGAATTAATACAGTACGATTCTAAAATATCAGAAGCAGTTGCAAGGAAATCATGATAACCGAAACAAAGTCGACTCCCATGCAATTTACACATATAAGTTCAGGGAGCCCAATCTCTATGTACCATTCTTTTCCTGCGGCCGATTGAATTCATTAGTTGGGGTTTTGGGTCCTCATTGATTACGAAACAGAAATGATTAAAAAAGCGAACTTTCAATTTCATGCAAATTCAATCAAGAACTCTAGAATTCACTATCACAAATGATTAAGATCAGTAAAAATATATCGAATTATGAGGACACCAATTTTTCATAAACTTGGAACATTATCATGATCGAAAAAATCAATCATTATTTCAACTGTGAAGTGTACTTGAAACAGAAAAAAATTCGCCACAGAAATTACGGTTGGAAGATGGTTAGTTCCAAAGTATAGCATTTTGAAAGATAATAAGACGGGGGAACTTTTTAGTTTTTACCAAATTGTTCTCTTTTGTACTATGGGCGTAAACGTATTGCGGAAAATTAGTAAGGTTTGCAAGACCTCATATTTTCAAATTAAGCCCTGCGTTTCGATGCCTCTGGTTAGCCACTAAAATTTGTATCTAACTGTACCTAAATATTATAACAGGGAAGCGATCATTAATCTAATCAAATCCTTTAAAAACTTGCCGAAGAAAATGTTTTCATGAAACAGATTCTATTATCACATTTTCCTTGAGTGTATAGACATTTTTAGGTACAGTTAGACACTGATTTTGAGAGTGCACCCTTTGAGATCAATATATTAATAGATGGAGATCCAAACGGGTTGCTATTGATTTTCAGAGGGGCACATATGTAGGAACTCCCGTCCCTTCAAAAATCAATAACAACTGTCTGCGGTTTAAAAAAGGGCCCCGTTCCGTGTGCACCCCATTCTTTATAATCAATTTTATTCATTTTTCTACCAATTCTCCTCTCTTATTTTCAGACAGTAACCATGCCTATCCGTATCCTCCGTTTTCCGTACCTCGCGATTCAAGAAATAGTATCCACGATGAGTCCAACGGAATTGTAAGTTGGCGTCAAATCTGATGCCAGGTCTGTAATTTTGAATTTTCCAGGTACAATCTCGCACGCACCTCAAAAGCAACCTTCCAACTAGTAAAACTCATCACTTCCTACAGTAGGATGAAAACCGATTTGTGTCTTTTGATTACTGTAGTGCCACAGGCCACGAAATACTCGCTTTTCTGGGAAAACACTAGAATTAGGGAATTCGGGCTGAAAATTCGGCGAAGGGCAAATAAGATTTCTAGAAAAACAACAGAATTTCTCATTAATTTGTTTAAATTTGAAAATATTTGTGTGCGTTTCAAGCAGATTTCTGAACGAGAAATTGTTCGATTTTGGAAGTATTCTCTGCGACGAAGTATCGAAATTTATCACATTTGGGTTACTTCTGAAAAATCCTTTAATTTCAAACTTCTGGAACAATGGAGAGATGTGCCGACTTTGCTCTTGCATTTCAAGGGTACTAAAAGTAAAAAGTTCAAGATTCCGGAACGTGAGGGCTTCAATTTTCATCATCTTGAAATTGAAAATGCTCACTGCATTACTGTAGATAGAATCATCGGTTGGTTTGCTAACTGTCAATTTATTGTGTTCAAGGGTTGCACTTTGAATACTGTAGATATGATGCAACTTTTGAAATTTTGGATGGAAGGAGAATCAAGATTAGAGCACATTTGCCTTAACTATAGCGAGGATTGGAGCCAGGAAGCTTTTGAGACTCTTCCGGCACAAATGGTTTCAAGTGCTGTTTTTGATGGAACGTAAGTGGGAAAACAAAGGTTTTGGCGTCAAATTGGGTGCCTGATCCGCAATTTCGGACACGGACAGGATCACGAAAAGTTGCAGAAAATGTCTAATATCATTGTTTTCAGACGCTACTTCTTCCTAGAAGGGAGTTGTTATCTGATTCAGCAAGAGGGAGGGAAGAAGGCTTTGATTTTTCAACAACTAGACAAGACGTTCACGCTGACAACCGACTTTGAGTCGGAGGAGCTATTTGGTTAATTTTTTTTGTTTCGCTTTTGAAAATCGAACTGAAAAATAAACAATCGGAAGATAAAACTTGGTATTTTGTAACAGTAAAAAAAATTCTGTAAATAGATTAGTTTCATGGTAGTTGTTTTCAAAAAATTGAGAGAGTGCAGGGCAACAATTAAATCAATTTAATCTGTCAGAATTTTGTCAGATTCAATTTTTTCTTAATGTCCTTACCAAATAGACATCGATCAATTTCGGACAAGCCTGCCATCTCTCACTCCGACATAATATAATGTGCCGTTTCAGAGTCTCTTGTTAGTGACATTAATTCCAGTTCAAATTTGATGTTGATATAGCTGTACGAACGTCTATTTATGGTCTCGATGTATATAAAACCCGTATGAACAAAGGTGCACTGTTGAGAACATGTTCAACTGAAAAAATCTGACTTTGATGCAATCGAGTGAAATCTCTAACTATTAAAATGAAAATAAATCAGACAACTTTTTTCGTGACTTTCAGTTTTGCAGTTTTGGAGATTTCAGTTGATCATTTTGAATTAATGCATTTTGGCAGTTAAAATTGACATTTTTTGCATAAGATTGGGACAGACGCTCCGAAACGGTTTTTGAGATGTTCGTCAAGTTTAAAACAATATTTGAAACTGATATATATTCTCAAAAATTTGAGTAGGAAATTGGAACAATAAACTGATACAATAAACGCTCCGCCAATTACAGACCCTGAAAATTTTTTACTTTTGTGATATTGGTGATAAGCAACATACATAACAAAAGTTTGGGCTATTCACACACGCAATCCATCCCTGGAAAAGACTCCCGAAATTGAGTAATTCTCTAAAAAACCTCTAAAAAATTCCGAGGGCAATTTGCATACTTAATCCATCCCTGGAAAAGAACGATGGTGTTCATAACGTATTGAGTCTCGTCACGAATACAGACGAGAGAGTACGTGGATAGTGGAGAGGGAAAACATGGGAACACTGTGTGTGAACGGACGGGTCACAGCAACCGCATCCACTCACTCAATATATTCTGGTACTCCTTGCCTCCCTTTTTCCCTATTTCTGCCTAAATGTCACCCTCCAAACCCCTGTCCTACGGGCCTCTCAAATCAGTTTTTGCAAACATCGACGCTGTGAAAAGGTTATTTTTTGGACTTTCTTTCCATACTAACAAACGTCTTCAGATTCGAAATATTCCAAAAAATGCCCACAATCCAGAAAACGGAAAAACTAGTTCCACTGAAAATCGATAAATTCGCGTTTGGCTATAGGGCGTTTACTATGAACGAAACCACATATGATGTGAAAAGCATCATAAAAAGACGAAAAACTTCTGGAAACAAGTTTTGTAGTCAAGAATATATTCGCCTGGCTATTAATGGAATAGCAATCGAATATCTAGAATACCATCCGGCACAAGTTCAACGTTCATCGGAATACATGATGTCGTTGTTTTTCGGAGGAAGAAGTGATCCGATTCTGATCAACCAGCTGACGTTTGATGCTAGTCAATCGCTGACATGGCTTGAAAATGCCAAATTGCGAATCCAACAGTTGACAATTCGAAGCAGTATCAGGAGAGCTATGAAGGCACTCTCGTCAGTGCTGACCGAGTCCAGTTTCCCTCTTCAATCTCTGAAGATTTTTGTCGATCCCTCAACAGAAGAAGAATTTCGCGATGAAGTTGTTCAACAGGCTAGGAAAGTAATCGTACAGACCTCCAATTCATATTTCACGATGGGAGCGGAAAATTGGAACTTCCTACCGGCAAATACTCATTTCGAAGGCACCAATAAGTTGGCTCCTGATCACTTCGTGGCCTTGATTCGACATTGGAAGGTTTTGGAAACTGCTCCGGGACGTCGTTGCTCAGTTGGGCTGAGCAATAATATAGACGATGAAATGTTTGGTAAATTGGCAATGCGCAGCATTCAAGTACAGTTTGATGTTGTCAAGGAAGACGGGTAAGCTGCTTAAATAAATTCTATAAAATTCAAATGCTTATATTTTCAGAGTAATTACCATTCCAATAAATCAATCGTCGGAAGTGCGTGTGTCAGTTAACCACGATGGACCACAAGACAGCAATAACAAACCTACGTCAATACTCGTACTGGAAGTTGTAGCGAAGATGTGAATCATAATTGTGCTGTTCTTCTCATGTTTTATTATTTTTGATTATGAAGATGTGTCTGATAGTTAGGTGTTTAATCAATAGTGTTTCGGAAAAATGTTCCAAATTCTTTAATTTCAAACTTCTTGAGCACTGGATTACTGTAGATCGAATCATCAGTTGGTTTGCCAATTGTCAATTTATTGAATTCAATGGTTGGACTTTGAATACTGTAGACATGATGCAACTTTTGTTTTTGAGACTCTTCCGGCACAAACGGTTTCTAGTGCTGTTTTTCATGCAAAGTAAGTGGGAAATTAAAGATTTTGACGAAAAATTGGGTGCCTGGTCCGCAATTTCGGGAATGGGCAGACTCACGCGAAGTTGCAGAAAATATCTAATATCATTGTTTTCAGACGCTATTTCTTCCTAGAAGGGAAGTGTTATCTGATTCAACAAAAGGGAGGAAAGAAGGCATTGATTTATCAGCCACTAGACAAGACGTTTACTTTGACAACCGATTTTGAGTCTGAGGAGCTATTTGGTTAAATTTTCTTTGTTAATTTTGAAAAAATAACAAATTCGACGTCATAACTGAAAAATAAACAATCGGAAGATAAAACTTGGTATTTTGTAACAGTAAAAATTTCTGTAAGACATCATTTTCATGGTAGTTGTTCTCAAAAAATAGAGCGCAATGGAAAAATTTGATGAATTCAATTTGTCACTAATTTTTCAGTTTCAAATTTCGTTCTTACTGTCCTCACGAAACAGACAACGATCGGATTTTCGAACCAAGTGAAAACCGAAAACTCTCACTCTGACAAAAATAAAATGTGCCGTTTCACAGTTTCTTGTCAGTGACAGTGATTCTAGTTTAAATTCGATTTTGGTTCTTCATTTACACGCTTGAACAATTTCTTGTACTCCTCTTTTTAGACGCTACACTTTTGCAGAAAGAACTTGCATTTCATCAAACAAGAGGGAGGCAAAAAAGTCTTGATTTTTCAACGAATAAACAAGTCACAACTTTGAGTCTGAGGAGAAATTGTATTGAAATTTTCATTATTTTCTCATTTTGTATTAATACACGATATTGAAAGATGAACATTTGATAAACAGACAGTTTGCCTTTGCAACAGTAAAAAATCAAAATAAGTCTTACTGATCACGAGACGTAAAAAATAATCCCTGTTTCGTGCGTCTAATGAAAAATTGTTTCCAAATCAGCATTAATTCCTTTGTGACATTGGTGTTTTAGTTTTTTCAGTTGAAAAAAAAAACAGGAAGCCCATGAAGAAGTTCAATAAATGTAATCCTGGATTCATTCTACAGGTTGGTCAATTATTTATATTTGCATACTTTGCATCACATTTGAAACAGAAGTGATTGTTCATCTTCAAAACCGAATCTCTGATTGAATTTTGGATTGTTGTCTACAATTATTTATATCCTATTTTATTTCTACTCAAAAGATCTGAATTTGATACAATCGAACGAAATTTCAAATTATTAAAATGAAAATAAATCAGAAAACTTGTTTCGTGACTTGCATTTTAGCAATTTTGGAGATTTCAGCTGGAGATTTAAGCTGAAGTTTTGGAGATTTCAGACTATTTGCATTGCGACGGAAACCAGATAGCGGTCCTTGAGTTTTTCGTCAAGTTTAAAATATTATTTGAAACTGAAATAAATATATTCTCAAAACAGTTTTCAGTTTCGAGTAGGAAATTGTATGCGAAACAACAAACTGATACAACAACGTGTATTAGTTCGTCAGGCAAAGACCATAAAAATGTTTTACTTTTGTGAAATTGGTGATAAGCAACAAAACAAAACTTTGACCAATGGTAACTGATTAAAAATCTTTCCCTAATTTGGGTATTTGAAACAGAGAAATCATTAAAAAAAATTACTGTTCCGAACACTTTTGGGGAAAATTTGACATTTCTTGCGACATTGAGTCTTAGCTAATCGGAAATCAATAGAAGACGTAATCGAAAACGCTGTCGACTGTCTATGTAATCGAATCACTGTCGAAAAACTGAACCCCGATTTTCGCTATTTCTTGAAACAGGAGAAAAAAATTCTGTTTCCAAATATTTATTCATCAATCATAACTGTTTTTTTGCAATAGTTTCATGGCTACTTAGGGAGTGTTTTGAATCGAATATTTCTAAAACTCTAGGAATGGATGCATTAGATATTGAAAAGCTAAAAAATTTAAATTGCTTCGGGAAACAGAAAGTTTTTTATTTGGGACACAGCTTTGATAGTTACTCTACTGAGAGTTTCTTTTTTAGATTTTTTCTCAATTTGCATATTCTCATTTTTTTGCTATTTCAAAGTTTTTAGATGCGTCGCATCTAATTGTGGATTTTGATTGCTTAATGACAACTTTCTTCATATACTTTTCTTTTATAAAGTGAGTATTGATGAATGTATAAACTACACAAAAACGGAATAAAACAGAAAATTAATCAAGAATGGAGTGAAATTGTTTTTAAGTCAGGAGAAAACTTGGTAAAACGGTAGAAAACTTGTTGTAGAAGATACGGTTTCAATTTCTCTTGTTATGGAAAGTAAGTTTTCTGTCTGTGGTAAGATAGGTTCTTCCGTTTTGTTGCAGTACTAACTTTTTATTCAACTATAACAATTTTTAAAGTGATGTTCTCTTTATAAAAATTTCCCCAATAATCATAGATAGAAACTAACGTTGAGTTTCAATCCAAGTGCATGTCAAAAATGTGTTGTGATCCTTTGGAAAACAGGGTCATGAGCCGAAATACTTGTTCGAAATCTTGTCTAAATCGGGAAGCTGATACCCATGTGAAGCCATGCCGCTAATTTCATCAGAAGGACTTCTTCCAGAAGTTGGAGAATTAATTTTCACAATAGGGAGATTTCGACCAGTTTTTATCATAGAATTTTCTAAATATCAGGTTATTCCTGACTATTTCTTTCCAACAAAAATCCGTTTCTCTTGAAACCGATTTTTATTTCACATGTATTGATCGCCAACTGATACCCCTGAATTTTTTTGAAGTAGGCATAATTCGAACCTACCCATAGATGTAAGAAACCCTGTGAAACAATTTTTTTTGAGGAGCCCCCCTTCCCGAGATATGCCGCCTCCTAGATTTTCGCGTGAGATGGGCCTCCGCAGACTTTGACGGGTCATAACTCCGGTCAAAATTATCCAATCAAGATGTTTAAAAAACCAAAATGTGTGAAGTCTTCTTGTCTTTCAAATAATAACAGAACAAAAAGTTGAAAAAATGTCTTGAATGCTGAAAATTGTAAAATTGTGAAAGATGTCAATCCCAAATATTTTTCCAACCCAATAAACTTCATGGGACTATGACCAGAAGAAAGAGCATCTTTGATTTAGTATATAGTCAAAAAATCAAGATAGGTTTATCGGTCATTTTTTGAGAAAAATTAATTTTTTTCGAAAAAAAATTTTTTTTTGAGAAATTTTTTTTCAAAAACGTTTCAAAATTATCTTTTCTTTTGTTGTTTTGTTGATTCTGAGTATAAATAATATTAAAGTGCATCAGGATTAATCAAAGACCTGATATCAAAGAAGAACACATATGAGAATTTATGTTCTACGAGTTTTGGAAATCCAGGTCTTTGATGAATCCTGTGGCACTTTAATATTATTTATACTCAGAATCAACAAAACAACAAAAGAAAAGATAATTTTGAAACGTTTTTGAAAAAAAATTTCTCAAAAAAAAATTTTTTTTCGAAAAAAATTAATTTTTCTCAAAAAATGACCGATAAACCTATCCTGATTTTTTGACTATATACTAAATCAAAGATGCTCTTTCTTCTGGTCATAGTCCCATGAAGTTTATTGGGTTGGAAAAATATTTGGGATTGACATCTTTCACAATTTTACAATTTTCAGCATTCAAGACATTTTTTCAACTTTTTGTTCTGTTATTATTTGAAAGACAAGAAGATTTCACACATTTTGGTTTTTTAAACATCTTGATCGGATCATTTTGACCCGAGTTATGACTTGTCAAACTCTGCGGGCGCCCATCTCGCGCGAAAATCTAGGAGGCGGCATATCTCGGGAAGGGGGGCTCCTCAAAAAAAATCGTTTCACAGGGTTTTTAACATCTATGGGTAGGTTCGAATTATGGCTACTTCAAAAAAATTTAGGGGTATCAGTTGGGGATCAATACATGTCAGATCACTTTTTATTGAAGTCAAAAAAACTATTTGAATCTTACAATTAGGTTCGTTGTTACAAAAAAAAAGGATACATGCAATTTCACCCTGAACTTCTGAAAAATGTTCTCAAAACTTTACTGCTATACTTGAATATCCTAAAATCCCAGGAATCTTCGAAATAGTTCCAAACTTCCTCAGTTCAAAAAATAATTATGTATTTCATTGCATCCAAATCCGAAAAATTCAAAAAATTTGGCATCATAGGTTATCATAAGAAACACTTTACTGTTCCAAACTTCCAGTGTTTCCGATTGCGGTTCTTTCAATTTTATTACGTTGACTGCTCGATTTTTTATTCTTAAATAAAATACGCTATTTGCCTATATAAGATAACTAATAACGACTCTGAGGTTTCCAAAGAAACTCTTGATGAACTTCGATAAAATTTTTTTAACACTTTCACTGTTGCATATGTGGGAGATCTATAATATTACTGTTTCCTTCTTGTTCCCCCGGCTGCATTGAAACCTGATTTTGGAAATTGTGATCAGTGCGACGTATGGAACACTAGAACCAGAACAAAGTAAGATTCCCTGGTCAAAAAGCTATCATCTTTTCTTCCCTTCTCTTTTTTCTCAATTTGGAAGCCCGTATTGGAATTTTCTGAAAATTGGTTTCTTGGTACTTTCGGGTCTCCTAGACACAAAAATCAAAGTTAAAAATTTGCTATACAAACAGATTTCGAGTTATGACCCGTTGAAAAGCAAACGGTGAGCCTCGAATTTCTATTGCGTGATACACTGCTCGGTTTTCAAAAGATGAATTGACAACTGTTTGCATTGCAATTATAACAACTTGATTTTTGTTTTCAGGGGGCCCGAACATACCAGGGTACGTGAAAGTATCAATACATGATCGTGAAAGTATCAATACAGACGTACATCCGATATTCCTTTACTGTTTCAAAACTCAGTCCAGAACAGAAATATTATTTGAGACAGCCGTAACTTAAGAGAGCTATTCACATTAAATTCGTTACCCTGTATTGGCTATGAATGAACTTTGAAACTGAAAAGTTTTTCATGCAGCTGACTTCTCAGTAGACGGAAAACTAATGTTGCTTGCTCGATAAAAAGCTGAAACAGAAGCATTTTGTTTTGAAGTGAAGGAGTTTGCCATGGTATCCTCCGTGCTCAACTGCAAAGTTCCTACTGAAAACAGGATCAAGAAACCGTGACTTTGAAGACTATAACTCAATTTATGCATGTCAATAGAGGGACATATCGCAAAAAGGATTTTATCTTTTCTACAACCATCCAATCGACTCCTATCAAAATATACCACTTTTTTGGAGCACTCCTTTAAAGTCGTTTTCTGTTTTTGATGAGCACCATGGGAAATATGTTTTGAAGTGGCTCGGATTAAGACGAATCAAGAAACACTCAGTGGTTGACAAAATCTGTCACACTTCTACATGTTCTGTGAAACAGCTAAAACAAACAAATATTCGCTGTTTTGAAGTATATATAATCTTGATAGTTCTCTAACTGATATGGTCATGGTAGCTGTCGATTTGAAGATCAATAATCATTTGATTGAACGATTACTCATTATTCGTGCCCTAACAAGGTATTTTCTAAAATATCTCCATGCGCCTTTAAAGTCAACTAACAATCGACGGCGGCGTGATAATACAACTTTTTGAATGAATCCATTGCAATTCATATTTTTGCTTTGAAACTTCGCTATCAGAAAAAAAAAACAAGTCTTCAATAACCACTGAATCCATGTTTTTAGATGAGCCCAAATGAACTGGAGCATTTTCCAGTCTTATTTTTCTGTGTCAAAAAAATTGATTTGTTATGTTTTCACTAACTCTTTGCTGATCATATCAAAATTGTATCGCAATCAGCAGAACATGTGGTTAGGAACTTTCAGAATTGGAAGAAACAGACATGTTGAGTTTTTTGTTGACAACTGGTTACTGTTTCTATTTTCGGATTAGTACCAACAGTTTCATTTAAAACCAATGACTTAATATCAATTTTATTTTGAACTTTCTACGAAACTCTTTCAAAACTCAAATCGAAACTTTTCGAATGCCAAACTTTGAACTTTTGCGAAACTATTTTTCACTGCTTCACATTTCAAAAATTTCTTGTGCAAATTTTTTAAAATGTTTCCGATGGCAGAGTATTGATTACCCATGTTTTTTCAAATTTCAAGATATCACTGCAGCACTTCTTTTCAATTCAAAACATGTCAAAAGTAAAGACAAGAATGTTGGATGTTTTGAAACCGAAGAACATGACGCATGGCGAAACGATGGGAGCCATGAAAGCCCAAAAAGTTTAATTTGGATGATATTTTCTAGATGATAGGTCATCGTCATTGCAAACCTGTGAATTTGTTTTGTTCATTTTTTGGCTGTTTCAGAGCTTTCAGATAAATAATTCTTGTCTTCACAGATAGTCATGTACCTACAACTACCAAATGAGGACTCCAAATTTTTGAAATTTTGATAACGGAGAAAAACAGAAGCATTCATTGTGATGACACAGAATTCCTTTTTTTCAGTAACGTGTAGTTTGTAACTCTGTTTTCATCGTTGATGAATATTAATGGAAGGCTTTGTTTGGAGTTGTGGGGGGTAATCTAATTGGCTTGAACCAATGCTAGTGTACAAAAAATTTGTTGAGTTCACTCAAGCTACATTTGAGACAGAGAAAATTATTAAAAATGATGACTGTTTCAACGTTGATCGAATTTCAATGAAGTCGCAATGGGAGCAGCGATACCAAGGAAAATTCAATTGCTCCAGTCTAGTCTGGTAATAGCGCTTCGTGACAATTTGCAGCGAGTCATATCGAAACTATGACATTTCGCAACTCACGTTGAATTTGCAACTACGACATTATGGAATTAGTATACTTACCTTTGAAGTTAAAAAAATTACTCTTGCAGATTTGGTAGATTTGGTTCAAACTTAATTTCATGGTAATCTCATTCTCGTATATCCGAATCGAAGCAAGATCACTCCTCGCCCATCCTCCTTTTTGTGAAGCGACTTTCAACTCCGAATAAAAATGTTTATTCACTCAAAAACGCACCACAAGTAGGAAAAAAGAAAATACCAATAAAATCAAACAAAAGAGTACGCGAGTTCAAAACCAAAAAGCCAAGAGCACAAGCTGAACAAGATGAAGAAAATGATGGGAGCAATGAGAATCCAGGCAGCGATATGCACCAATTTAGGATTTCTCCCTTTACTTCGCTTCACTATTTTTTCATACTCCTCATCGTTGATATCATCCAAGTCTTCGTCCGGAGAATCCTCATCTGCCTCGAATTCGGGATCGTAATGTGGCGTCTGAAACCACAGAATAAATGATGAGCAATCCCAAAAAGCCTACCTGTTTTGCAGTGTATCTCTTATTCGGATGAGGTTTCAAGTTTCTGAATCCCCACGATTTCTTCTTCTGATTCCCATTTTTCTCATCGGTGTTCCACTTCTCATGCGTTTTTTGCCACTCCATGTTGCATTGCACAAATAGGGGTTTATGCTGCAGATTTCTTGGATTTCTGAAGACGTGACACCAATTCGGCTCGCTGAGCATTCGACGACACATTTGGGTACTGTACCAGTAGTCGAAGGGGTCCGCGCATTTTTGACAGTAGTCCCCAAGGCCGCATGTTTCGGTCTGGAAGGCATATTTATTGGTGCGAAGGACTATATTTTGAAACGATATAGAGAAAAAAGAGGGGGAGGGGACGCAGACAACGAGAGTGCGCTCGTTGTCTGCGTCTCGTCTACCCTTTCTCTCTTTTGCAGTGCCGCTCTACTTTAATCACTTGTAACTTGCGAACGGTCAAAGTTATCAAAAAGTTGTCAACTGCAAAATTGCTCTTCACAAAATTTTACACATGTTTGTAGTCAAAAACTTTTTGATAGTTATCACGGTTACTGAGATACAAGGGTTCAAAGTCAGATGAACAATACGCAAGGAGGAGACGCAGACGACGAGAACACTCTCGTTGTCTGCGGCTTTCCATAGAGGGAGTGCGCATTCTCGTTGTTGCTCGTATCTCAAAAACCATCAAAGCTATAAAAAAGTTTGTTACAACAAAAATGCTCCAAATATTGTGCTCTACATTTTTGCAATTGACAACTTTTCCTTAACTCTTTCCGTTAGCGAGATATCCAACTACAAACCTTAAACTCCTTCACAAAATACTTCTCCTGATCCTTCTCCATATTATGCGTCCATTTCGCGCCGCATTTTGATTCCATATGCCGATCGACAATTTTTGGACCAACTTCTCTCTTCATGGTCACTTGCTCGTTGAGTCTGAAGATACATTTTCAAAAATTTTTGGACCAAATTTTTACTCACTTTTCCTTAGAATCCTTCAAATTAGGAGCCAGCTCTCCATCTCTAACATGACGAGTCGTCGTGTAGACTTTGCATTTTTCTCCATTATGATTCGAGTCAGGAAGATAGCGCTCATCGTCATTGTGACGGCAGACGGATAGGCAAATCTTGCGGTGAGCTGGAATAGAAAATGAGACTTTATGCCTTTGTAACTCTTTTAGGGACACTGCTATCAAAAAGTTGTTAACTACAAAAATGTGTAAAATTAAATTTTACAAAATTTCACCTCTGACCACATTTTTCTAGCTCTCTTAGTTTTTTATTTATACTCACTTATCGGCACAAGATTCTCCAATCGCACCTGATGTTCGAAAATGACTCCCGGAGCCGCCCATTCCTCATCTACAATGACTTCTTCAGATTCTTGACTTTCCAAAATTTTGCGATCGAAAAATTTTCGAATCAAACGACGAGTCTTCATTTTGTGGAAGACGATTTTTCGAGCACGAATACGGCACGCTGCCTCGAGATATCTTTCATCGAAACTGTCGCCGAGATTTTGGATGGCTACTGTTAAGAATCCAAAGAACCAAGTAGAGTAGTGCACATTCTCCAACTCCATAGTTCCGATAGTAGCGAGATTTTTGGCGATGAAAATTTGGAAGAAAATTTGAAGAAGAGCGAGGGATGGGTCATCACAATCGGGAAGCGTTTTGGTAGAGATTGCACGAGGGTCCAGGTAGTTTTCGGATCTGGAATCAGCATAACTTAAGAATGAGTGAAGCTAGATAAAAGTGGTCAACTGCGAAAATAAAGAAAATAAAATTTTACACATTTTTGTAGTTGAAAACCTATTTTTAACTTGTCTGGTTCTGGCGATAGAGGCCGTCAAAGCCATCTGTAGGAGTAGAGACGCAGACAACGAGAGCGCTATCGTCGTCTGCGTCTCTCCGTGGAGAGGAGCTTTAAGCGCTTACATCTCAAGAACGGCTGTAGTTAGAAAAAAGTTGAAAACTATAAAAATGTGTGAAATTTGATGCTGAGCATTTTCCTAGTTGACCACCTTCTTCTAGCTCCGCCCATTTTTGAGATATAGTCTTTCTTACCTGTGCACCTTGACTTTTTTCTTCTCCATCACAAATTCCAGTCTCAAAAATTTCTCGATTCCCGTATAAATCACCATCAAACATTCCTTTCCAGGATCTCTAACTGCAATTCTGACACGTGGAATGTAGAATTTCGTGGAATCCACAATTGCACGATCTCGACGACATGTACTGCGAAGAGCGAGTCTGAAAAATGGGAAGTATTTTTTGGAAATTTAACTTTTGATCTACGATACCTGCCCATAAGATCTAGATTCTGCACGACGTGCTGCTTGGTTTCCGGTGGTAGATCATTCCAGCCGCGCATTTTTGGTGCGAAAAGTTTGAAACTGATTAGAGGATTCTCAATAAAATCCAGCACAAATGTTCTGCTTCGTGGATATTTTTTGTCATCCTCTTCTAGAAACTTCCAGAAAAAAGTTCATCCACATAATCCACGAAGCAGGAAAGCTCCAAAGTTGGATTTTTCGAGAAGCTTCCAATCAGTTTCAAAATTTTCGCGCCAAAAATGCCCGACTGGAATGATCTACCATCTGAAACCAAGCAGCTCGTCGTGCAAAAACTCGATCTTATGGGCAGGTATTGTAGATCGGAACCGAAAAGTTTCAAAAATCAATTAACAATTTTTAGACTCGCTCTCCGCAGTACATGCCGCCGGGATCGTGCCATTGTGGACTCTACGAAATTCTTCGTTCCACGTGTCAGAATCGCAGTTATGAAACCTGTTCACAGAACGTGTCTTTTGGTGATTTATACTGGAATTGAGAAGTATTTGAGATTGGAATTTGAAATGGAGAAGGAGATAGTGAAGGTGCACAGGTAAGAATGAGCATATGTGAAAAATGGGTAGAGCTAGATTGAAGTTGCCAACTAGGAAAATGTTTGAAATTGAATATGGAGCATTTTTGTAGTTGAAGGTTTTACAGTTGCTGTGATGGTTTTTGAGATATGGGCGTTTGAAGTTGGAGGTGCCCCTCTCTGTGGAGAGACGCAGACGACGAGAGCGCTCTCGTTGTCTGCGTCTCTCCTTCTAGAGAGGCAGCCCTAGATTTCAAGCGACTTTATCTCAGGAGTCAGATGAGCTATCAAAAATTTTTAAACAACTAAAATACGTAACATTTTACGCTCTACAACTTTACAGTTGACAACTTTCTTCTATATCAATCCATTCGGAAGTTACTGTTCTTTCAGATCCGAGAACACCCTGGACCGCCGTGCAATCTCTACCAAGACACTTCCCAATGAGGATGATTCGTTCCGGGCTCTTCTTCAAATCTTCTATCAAATTTTCATTGACAAACGACTCGCTACTATTGGGACTATGGAGTTGGAGAATGTTCAGTACTCGGCGTGGGACATCGGTTTTTTCTTCGTGGCCCAAAGAAATGTCGGCAAACACTTGGAGTGTAGATATATCCGAGAAACGTGCCGTATTCGTGCTCGCAAGCTGGTTTATCACAGAACAAGAGAACGCCAGTTTATTCGCAAATATTTCAATAAGGACGTTTTGAAGAGTCAAGTAACTGAACATGTCTATGTTGGTGGGGAATTGTGCGAGCCAAAAGTTGTTCTGGAGTGGTTTGGACAGTTGGAGAACGGCATTCCGATAAGTGAGTTTTGTTTGAACTTGAATATCTTCAGAATGGCTAGAGTCAGAAAAAAAAGCGACCCTCTCCGTGGAGAGACGCAGACGACTAGCGCGCTCTCGTTGTCTGCGTCTCTCGTTCTCTTGCAAACTTTGAACACTTCTATCTCGTTTTCCATCAGAGTTATCTAAAAATTGTAAACTACAAAAATGTGTGAAATTTCATGTTCTACATTTTCGCAATTAACAACTTTTTGAAATCAGGTTTCCCGAAAAAGTTATGACTATGCAAACGTTTTTTCTCTGTGTTCTCCTCTTTTCTCACACTATCTCGCATCTTTTTCCAGTTCGCCGAAGAATGTATGGCTCTGTTCGACTTTACGGGTCCCAAAGAAAAGTTGACGGGCCCCAGAAAGTTGACGGGCCCCATCTCAGTTGACGGGCCCCATCTCAGTTGACGGGCCCCATCTCAGTTGACGGGCCCCATCTCAGTTGACGGGCCCCAAGAAAGGCGCGAAAATGTTGACGGGCCCCATCTCAGTTGACGGGCCCCATCTCAGTTGACGGGCCCCTTCTCAGTTGACGGGCCCCTTCTCAGTTAATGGGCCCCAAGAAATGTAGAAATCCGAGCAAGCAAAAACTCAGAGTTTGGTCAGAAAAAAAGTTTTTTCTATTGTTTTTTTCCAATTTTCATGTTTTCTTGATTCAAACAAGTTATTATTCAACACAAGTTTATTTGAAAAAAAAGCAAACAAACCAGAAAAAATTAAGAGAATGAAGACAAGCGGAGGAGTACAATAAAAGGATGAAGAAAAATGTGAAGAAGCGCGAAGCAAAATAGAGGAAGGTGAAAAAGGAGAGCAGATTAAAATGTTTTGGTTTTTTTGGCTTTTTTCTGAGTCTGGCTTCTCGTCATAGGAGCCGAAGCCTCATTATTAGCAGAAGGGAGTTTCCTTTTCCCACTCTGAGCCGAGGCGGAGTCAGATGACGTTTGCTGTTTAGAACCGTTTGACCCAGATTTCTTGTCTTGGAGAGGCTTATTCTTCTGAGTGGCAGACCCAGAAGAAGAAGAAGAAGAAGAAAAAGCGGAAGACGAAGCGGAGTTAGTGGAGGAGGAAGGGACACTGACTTGTTGAGAAAGTTTTTTAGAAGAGGACGAACTAGCAGAGGCGGATGGAGCAGATGCGGATGGAGGAGATTGGGAGCGATGATGATGGTGGTGTGAGGACTGGCTCTTTGGAGAGCCAGAATTAGACAGAGAAGAGGAAGCGGCGGACGGATCAGAAGCGGACTTGGGGGCAGAGGGAGAAGCGGATAAAGGAGAAGAAGAGATTGCAGGAGCTGCTCGACGGGGCGCCGGAGTGGGAGGGGCGGGGAGAGTTGTAGGAGACACGATTGGATTGGAATTTGAGGAATGGGAAGGCGAGGAATGCAACAATGGAGCGGGGGTGGAAGCGGTCAGAAGTGGGCGAGGAGACACTGGAAGAGGTGCAACATCGTCGTCGGATATATCGTCGTCCTCATAGATCTCGAAGTCGCCGTCTTGGTTGTCGAAATTCTGCAAACACCAACTTTCACAGAGATCCCGGAACCGGTTGTAGTAGTCGATGACGGTGTCGGTGGAAGTTGCGAAGCTTTTCGCCACGTCCGCAATGTTCTTGTTGTAGTTCTCCACAAAATTGGCGGCCAAATAAATTACGTCTTGAATGTTCAGATGGTTCTCCGAGAAGAACGAGCGGTGTCTGTAAAAGTTGCATCTATACAGTTCAAGTGGTGGGACATACCGTATGCTCGTTTTGCTGTTCTCCTTCTTGTTCCGCCACGTGAGCCCGTCGGAAACTTCGCTCCTTTTCACAAGTGTCATTGGTTGGTTCGTTCCTTTTGTTTTCATCGTGTTCTGAATGAGGCTGTACCTGGAACAAAAAACACTAAATTTGATTGCAACGTTCAATCAACATACTTCGCGGCAAACCTGATTCCTTTTTCAATATTATCTGAGCTGTAGTCCTTCCACTGTCCGATGTGCGCAGGGAGATTGTGAGACTGCAACTCTAACGACTGCAACGAAGGCCGTCCCCTCCAGAACGACGAAGATGAAGAGGCCCATCGCCTCCGCCTCCAGGAGCTAAGATCCCTCTATTCTGAGAAATTGCGTGAGTTTGCTGCACGTCCCCTTTTTCCATAACTGAACAAATGCCTTTTCAGGGAAGGAGAAAGAACGCGGCCGTCTAGAAGAACTAATACACATTCGTCGCCATGAAGAAGCCGAACTCCGCCGTCGCCAAAAAGAAGACGAACTCCGCCGTCGCCAAAAAGAAGAAGAAAGAGCGACTGGACTGACAGGTTAGTCCCGACACCCAACTGTTTCCTGCATCATTCATTGCATTTACTTTCAGTCGACGAGCAGCTCGACGTTTGGCATCGACGCCTGCAAACGGCGAGCGACATGGCCGACTTGATCCACGATCAAATGGACAAGTTCCGGCCTTCCGGACCCCAAGAAGCCCGCTCGCCGAAGCTCTCGCGGAAGCAAACCCTTCCAAGGCTCAAGGGATTCAAGTTCCCAAGGCTTGGCTAGTTCAGTTTGTCTGTTGGTTCTTTTGTTGTTTGTTTTTGTTGCTTGTTTTTTTTGTTTCTTTTTGTTGTTTCTTTTTTTTCAAATAAACTTGTGTTGAATAATAACTTGTTTGAATCAAGAAAACATGAAAATTGGAAAAAGAACAATAGAAAAAACTTTTTTCTGACCAAACTCTGAGTTTTTGCTTGCTCGGATTTCTACATTTCTTGGGGCCCATTAACTGAGAAGGGGCCCGTCAACTGAGAAGGGGCCCGTCAACTGAGATGGGGCCCGTCAACTGAGATGGGGCCCGTCAACATTTTCGCGCCTTTCTTGGGGCCCGTCAACTGAGATGGGGCCCGTCAACTGAGATGGGGCCCGTCAACTGAGATGGGGCCCGTCAACTGAGATGGGGCCCGTCAACTTTATGGGGCCCGTCAACTTTTCTTTGGGACCCGTAAAGGCGAATAGAGCCGAATGTATCTTACCGACCAAACCAACGAGAACCCGTTGCCAGTCTCGCGTACACTGGGAGCCAAGTACAAAGCCTACACGACATGGCGTTATGCGAAGGATTCGAAATTGCCTCCGAAATGGAAAAGGACTCCTGTACAAAAGTGCGTTGACATGACTTATAGTTGAAATTGAAACGAAAAATGGAATCAAAAAATTTTTCAGACTTAATGATGAAGTGACAATGAAACGGAAAATAAATCATGAAAATATCGTCAATCGTCATATGAAGTCGAAGTGCGGAAAGTGGACCCATCTCGTAGAGCCAAAACAAGAGGAGTACTTTGTGGAGCAGTTTAAGGTTTGAAGGGGAAAAACTCAAAAAAAGTAGATGGAGAGACGCAGACAACGAGAGCACTCTCATTTCTCTGCGTCTCTCCTTCCACTTGTATCTATTTTGTGGCCGCGCAACTTTAAACGCTTGTAACTTGAGAATGGTTGAAGTTATAAAAAAGTTGTCAACAGCAAAATTGCTTAACTTAAAATTTTACACATTTTTGTAGTTGACAACTTTTTGATAAATCATACGGTTCTGAAGATACAGGCGTTCAAAGACAAGCACTCCCCATGGTGGAGAGACGCAGATAACAAGAACGCTCTCGTCGTCTGCGTCTCTTCTTTTTATACTTCAAACGCCTATAACTCTCTTTTCTTTAGAGTTATGAATAAGTTGTCAATTACAATATTGCTCATTATAACATTTTACAAATTTTTGTAGTTTTCAAGTTTTTGATTGCTTCATTTCTGCAAAAGATATGAGACCTCAAACAAAATTTCATTTCCAGAACGAAACGTGTGGTCTCGGCAACTATTGCAAACAACATGGTGACCCATTTGACTACTGGTACAATATGGAAATGTGTCGTCGGATGTTTACTGAGCCAAAGTGGTGTCACGTCTTCGCGAATCCGAATAATCTGGCGAAATCCGGAGGTGGAAGGGGTTTCGTTTTGGCGAGACAAGACGATGTTTTGAAAATGATTGAGAAATCGAAGGAGAATGAGAATGAGATAAAGTCGTGGGGATTCAAAAGTGTCGAAATTCGTGAGGGATGTTATAAAGATTATCCGATGCAGGTGAGCGTGAGAGTCACTGAAAATTGATTTTTCAAAAAAATTCGAAAAATTCAGAATCCTGTGATGTGGTTTGATTCTGATCTTGAAGAAAATGGTGAATCTGGTGATGAAGATGTCAAGGATCTTAGCGAGGAGGACTATGAATTTTTGAGAAAACTAGCAAAGGATAAGAAGGGAGAAATTACGAAGGAAGAAATGAGGAAATTGGTTTCTCAAGAAGATGCCAGGAGATCTGCGGATTCTAAAGTTTCAAAGAAATCTGAAGATCTCGAGAACACCGAAAATCCAAAGAATGTTGGAGATTCTAAAGATTCTAAAGACTCTGAAGATACCAAGAATTCCGCAGATTCTGAAGTTTCACAGAATTCCGAAGATTCTAAGAATTCTGAAGACCCCGAAAACACCGAAAAACCAAAAAATGTTGAAGATTTCGAAGATTCTGAAGACACTGAAGACCTCAAATATTCTAACTTGGTCCCTATCGCTTGCTGGATTCTCATGGCTCCCATCATTTTCTTCCTCATGCTCAATTTTTGGTCTTGGTTCCTTGATTTCTGATGTTCTTTTTTTCTACTTGAACTTGAAATCGCGTTTTTTTCGAATAAATTTTTTCTGGCTACGTGGATTTTCCTGCAAAAAGAAACTTATCTACCCCGCTAATCTGGTCCCCCGGAGGCCTTATTTCGCAAAAAACGTTTTCGGAAGTTTCTCGAAGTTTTCCATCAATCTTCGATAGTTTCCACGTATTGCAATCGAGAGACTTTGCTGCTTTTGTTGACAACAAATAACACAGGAGGAGGCGAAAAAAGAGTGAAAAACAAGATGGGATACTTGATGAAGAATATGAAGCAGGAGGCACCACCACTTCGTTGGCCAGCCGGATCCGAAAATGATGATGTGAGTTTTTGTCAGTGGGGCGCGTTTGCTGAGTCAGATTTGCTATGGGGCACATATGCAACATCATGTTCTCAATAAGGTGCGCTTTCACATGCTGGATTATCAATAGAGCGCGCGTACAATTCTCGATTCTCAATAGAGCGAAATTGAAGCATCAGATTGTCAATAGAGCAAAATTGCAGCCATAGATTGTCAGTAGAGCGCGTTTTCTGCGTTGAAGCTCGTTTGCTGCTCACGATTTTTATTGGAGCGCACTTGTCACATTTACTTTTGACTTGCAGCACTAAATTGTCAACAGAGCGCGCTTACTCCCTTCCGATTCTCAATAGAGCGCACTTACCTAGAATTTTAGGTCGAAAACGGTGGAGGCTCCGAGGAAGACGACGACGCCCCAGCTCCAGAATCCCGGACTCCACGGCGTTTGAGTTTTGAGTGAGTCTACAGTAATCCAAATGTTTCAAAAATTCAAAAATTGTTTTAGTGATCGAAGTGTGCGCGCCGGATTCATCAGACGCGTCTTTGCTCTGGTCACTTTGATGGTGAGTTTTTGGGGCCTAAAAAGTGGGCGGAGCCTAGTTACAAATTACAGTTCGCCGTCACTGCTGGCTTCTCGTCGGTGCCAATTTTCAACAAGAAATTCAAGGCATGGTGTCTCGAGTACTGGTGGGGTGTCTATGTGGCAATGTGAGTTTTTTTGGTGAAGACTTGGATTTTCAGACACACAGATTGATTTTTGAAAAATCAATTTTTCCAGGGGCGTCTTCTTCATATTCTACATCACCCTCATGTGCTGTCAGGGCGTTCGGCGCTGTTTCCCGTGCAATTTGATCATTTTGACGTTGTTTGTGAGTGGGCGGGGCTAGGAAAAGTTGACAACTATAAAAATGTGTAAAATTTTATGATGAGCAATTTTGTAGTTGAAAGTTTTTTGATAGCTCTAAGGGCTCTTGAGATACATGTGGTTGAAATTGTAGGCTTCTCTAAAGAGAGACGCAGACAGCGAGAGCGCTCTCGTTGTCTGCGTCTCTCCTCTTCCTCTCGAGGCTGCCAACCATCTTTGAAGGCATGTATCTTAAGAACCGTAATACCTAGTGAAAAGTTGTCAACTACAAAAATGTGTAAAATGTTAAGTTAAGCAATTTCGCTGTTACCAATTTTTTGATAACATAACTCTCAAGAGAGATATGCGCTTTTTGAGTAGACTCGTGCCTCCAAGAGAGACGCAGACAACGAGACTATCTGCGTCTCTCACCTCTCCTTACTATTTTTTCAGACCCTTTCCGCTGCCACCATGACCATGTTCATCACTGCCTCCTATTCTGTAGAATCCGTCATGATTGCATTGCTGATCACCACCGGGTGTAGTGCTTCGATAATCCTCTTCGCAGCGACCACCAAGAAGGATTTGACATCGTAAGGAAATACAGTAATTTTAGGGAACACTACAGTAAACCTAGGTGAAGTTACAGTAATCTTAGATCAAAATACAGTAATCCTTGGCCAACCTACAGTAGTGCATTATAGATCAAAGTACAGCAATTCTAGATCAAAATACAATAATCCAAGGTCAAAGTACAGTAATCCCAGGTCTAAGAACAATAATCCTGTATCTAACTACAGTAACCCTGCTACTGTACCTACAGTAATCCTTCACTTTCCAGATGCCTCGGAATTGCGTTCATCCTTGGAATTTGTCTCCTTCTGTTCGGGCTGATGACATGTATTTTTGTTCTGATTTTCCACTGGTACTTTTTGCACATTGTCTACTCGGCTCTGGGAGCACTACTGTGCATGTTTTACTTGGCTATTGATGTGCAGGTAAGAAGATACAGTAGTCCTAGGATCTTGGAGCATAGCATTATGAATGGGGGCTACTGTAGAAGACAGTAAGGTAGTACAGTAACCCAAAAGTGCTGCGGATACTGTAGAAATAAGATCTACTGATTCTTTGAGTTACTGTACTTCTAGGATTACTGTACTTTCAATAATTCCAGCTCATCATGGGTGGTCGTCGTGTGGAAATCTCTCCGGAAGAGTACATCTTCGCCGCAACTCATGTGTTTGTGGACATTTTGACAATGTTCTTCCATATTTTGGGCGTCGTTGGAAGAAATTAGAAACGAGGAGATTCGAACTTGAACTTGGTAGAAATGAAACTTAAATATTTTTAGCTTACTGTTTCAAGGAAGTTTTGTTGGTTTGGGAGGGTTTTCAAGGTTGCTGAGAGGCAGAGTCACTAATGTAATTGTTAGTCGAAAGTTTTCTGTTCCACTGTTTTGGGATAAATTAGTGCATTAAAATTCATTTGATCATCACGATAAATGGACCATTTGTGGTAAATGCGCCGAATGAAAAATTCGGCAAAAATACGTTGTTTGCGTAGATGTATAGTAAATGCTTCCCATCAGCATTGAAAACTAATGAAATGCTTTGAAATCTCACTAGTCACTTTCAGAAGCTTTCTTTGAAAATATAATAACAATGAATTGAGAAAAAAGATCGATCTATCAAATTTACTATTTCACACTATTCGTATTTTAATTCTCATGGTCTTTTTGATACTTATCACAGATGTAATCAATATTCATTGTCAGTAATGATTTATGAAATTCGACTATTTTCAATTGGAAAAGCTCATCTTTGAGGGTCTGAAAAAGTGGGTTCACACCATCCAAATTTGCTCATATTTGATAGTTTTCCAACTGAAAATGGTCGATTAGAAGTTCCCGATTGTGACTATAAATAATCCCAATTATGACCGAAACTTTTTTCTGTTTCAGAATAAAGAGATTATTGAACGCGGTTTACTGACAGTGATGGTCAAAGGCCTAAAAGGAAAAAATCTAAATACTTCAGTTCAGAATTTTCCTATCATACAGTTTCTAACAACACATTTACCAAACAGCTTTCTACCCAGTAGTCAACACCCGCACAATTTGATAAAACATACTTTTACAGTTTCAACAAAAATCTGAAAGGCAAGAAAATTTTTGGAAAACCAATCAGCAACTCATGGTTGAAGACTAGTAATTTTTCCAATTATTTTTTCTGTTGCAACATATATTTTTGTAAACTAGTACCCTGCAATTATTAGTATCTCTGAAAAACTCGTTTAATTCAAAATTTATTAAAATCTTCTGGTTCCCAATTCTTCTAACAAGAAGCTGGCGGATGGACGGAAAGTTGATAGCCCTGGTTTATTGTTTGCTCTGGTCAAGTTCTTCCAGTAGATGTTGGTGCTGATTCTAGTTTCATGGTTTGAGGGCCTGAAAGACCAAAATAGTACAAAAAGTTCAGAAATTTCTCAAAGAGTACCACTGGACGGGTTGTTCCAGTAAGACATTCCAATAATGCACAAAAAGAGCAGTGCAAAAAGGCAGTTGAGGAAGAACATTTTGGAAAGTTCATGAATTTTAAAGGCGCATACAGTAGTAGTACATCAATCTCGATAGATGAACAGAAGTACTGTCAATTGGTAACAACAAGAAAACCACTATTAAATGTCCTTCTGAAAATCTTCTGCAAAGCAGGAAGGGAAAACACTAAATGGTAATCAAAGTTATTATGATTTACTGTTTCATAGTTAGTGGATTTACAAAAATATTTTTGAATTTTCAGTTTTCCCGTCAGATCTACTCGTCATTCATAACACTAACATCGGTCGAAATGTGTTCTATGCTATTGCGATAAAATGCGTCAACATGATGTTATGAGGAAGCTCATGCCTATTGTCAGTTCTATTCAAAAACGAGGAGTCCTTATATATTTTTCCTCTTTGGTAAAAATATCCCCAAACTCGAATATGCTTCACTATTCGCATTCTGCAGTTATGCTCGCCATGATCCTTTCCGCTACTACGTCCGTTTTCGGAGCTCTATCTAATGTTCTTGCTATTGATTTGAATGGAGTATTGGGACCACTTCTTGGCCACACTCTTCTGGCAGGACCTCCGTAGAGTAACCACACTCTCCGATCTTTGCTGATTGAATTAGACAATTCTAATTTTTTTAATTTGGTGTGAATTTTTGATGATTGCCTACTATTAATGAACGCAAAATTATGTGTGTCTGTGTGTCTGTTCCGGACTCGCTCACTCTAGCGAAGTCTCTTCCGGACCGATTTTCTTCAAAATTTCACAGGATAAAAAAATGAAACTTGGATATTTTTAGCTTACTGTTTCAATGAAGCTTTGTTGGTTGGGCGAATGTTAAAAGTTGCTAAGGTTGCGATCAATAAACGAAAAAGTTTTAAACTTCCATGATTACTGTAAAACTTCAATATTTCGAACTCAAAATGAGAGACAGAGTCGGTAATGAAATTGCTAGTCGAATGGTCTGATGGTATGAATCCGTACTACTGTATATTAGAAGATTCCAATTCTGGCTATAAATAATTTCGAAGTTTAAATTTTTTATAACCGAAACTTTTTTCGTTTCAGAATAAAGTGGTTATTGAGAACAGTTCCCTGACAGGGATGGTTTGAAGACTCAAATAAAGAAATCTGAATCAAAAACATCAGTTTCATAGCTTCATGATCTAGCCAAACTGCAAAATTCATTCTCTAACAGTCTCTAACAACACATTTCCAAAGCAGTTTTCTATCCAATATTATCAACTCCCGTTCAATTTTATCAAAAATACTTACACAGTTTCTGAAAGGCGGGGAATTTTTCGAAAGCAACTCATGGTTGGAAACTAATAAGTTTTCCACTTTTTTTCGGTTGCAGCATATATTTTTGAAAACTTGTACTCTGCAATTGTTAGTATTTTTAAAACTCTCGCAGCATCCAGAACTTACTAAAATCTTCTAATTCGAATTTTTTCAGAATACTGATGGGGGTCTGAAATTTGGAGAAAATCATTGAAACCATTCTCGAATCGACTAAAACCTACCGTTGGTATGATTCATCTTGGAGATGTTGGTGCTGATCCTAGTTTCTTTGTTTGAAGGGTCTGAAAGCCCAAAAAAATCAGAATTTTCTCCAGGCGTACCCTTGTTCCAGTAGATATTAGTGGTGGAACTGCAATAACTAAAAACATTTCCAACAAGAAGAATGATGCAAAAAGAAAATTGAGGAATAACATTTTGGAAAGTTTATGATTTTTAAAGGAGCATACAGTAGTGCATCAATATTGATAGAAGTCTGTCAATTGGCAACGAAGTATGTCCATTACTGAAGTAAGTCCATTACAGTAAGTCCATTACTGTATGTGCTTCTAAAAATCTTCCGCAAAGCAGCAAAAAGAAAACACAAAACACATTCTGCTGTTATGTTCGCTATGCTCCTTTCCGCTACCACGTCTCTTTTTGGAGCTCTGTCTTATTTTCTCGGTATCGGTTTGAATGGAGTATTGGGACAACTTCTTGGTAATACTGTTCAGGGAGGACTTCCATTGACTAACCACACTAATAGTCTATCTTTGCTGGTTGTATTGATGAATGGACAAGTCTAATTTTTGTTGAACTTTGTGTGAATTTCAGATGATTGCCTATGAACCGCATTACACTAACAAAGCATATTCCTGAAGAGTGAGTACAAGAATGAAAATAGTTGAAACAGTGAAATTTGAAAAGTTCCGAGTTTTTCGAAATGGGTTGTCGCTTTTCACTTCATTAAAAACCAAGTTATATCCGAAAGCACAAGAAGAACTTTGAAAGATAATGTAATTCATTTTTCTGTTTCAGCGAATTTCCATACGTTCACATTATTTTGAAATGTTGTTAATAGTGGCATTGTCAATCAAATCTATTATGTCTTCAATTTGTTTATATATAAGTACTATAGATCCAGCAAAAAAATTACCTTATCAAATTTTGCTCCATAGCCAGGAGCGTTTTTGTAAACTAATCAACACGA
Source organism: Caenorhabditis sinica (assembly GCA_963932045.1). NCBI lineage: Eukaryota > Metazoa > Nematoda > Chromadorea > Rhabditida > Rhabditidae > Caenorhabditis > Caenorhabditis sinica. The sequence continues at coordinate 6,900,585 of OZ009940.1, read as the reverse complement.
TTTTTCATAATGTTGCAATTTTCAGTAACTTTATGAAGAAGTTGGGAGCACATGATCAAGCAATAACATGACGCTCGTTTAAATTGCAAAATGTGATTAGTTCATATTGAAAAATAGTACGTAAGAGACTCTCCTCGTATCAAATAACACAAAATAAACTATTCTGATTGAATAAAGTTGAAATGGTAAATATTTGATTTTAGGATCTCTGTGTCGAACTAGCAACTTCGCGGCTGAAAATTTTTTTTGCTGTTTCTAGGAATCTTTCGTAATTTTCCGATTTTCGATGAATAATTCTCTAGGTAAAAGGTTCAAAATTTACTTTTTCATTAAAAGAAATTTGGAGTGAAACGAAAAAAAAAACCTTTTTTTCAGTTTCACATGATTTTCTACTACTCAGCGATCGACTTAGAAAATGATGAGCCGAGTGTACGTCACTAAAGAGAACAAATTTTTAAAACTGACAGGATGTAAATAAAAGTTCTGGCAAGTTTTGCGTTAGAAAAAACAGACTGTAGTTCAGCGGAACTTTCTCCCATTTTTGAATTCCCGCCAAGATGGTTATGCGAAAATTTTGTTAAATACCGACTCTTTCGTCTCGAAATTAAAAGTGCATCTGTTTATTATGATTTCCCAACATTTTTTGCAATAAAAAACGGTTCAGACAAAAAAGCGGTGAGAGAATATTGGTGGCCGACAAGTCCGGTCCGTTGCAACTCTGCTCAGAATCAGATTAAAAAAAAGACCGACTGAATCTCAGTGTCCCAATCGGGAAGATTGACATTGAATTGTGCAAGTCTCTAGATCTCGGCGAGCTCAAACTGAGAAAAATAAACCTAAAAGTTGGATCATCGTCTCGGGGTAGTCGTCAGAGACTCCTGTTGAGCCAAAAAAATAATGAAACCAATGTAAAAAAGGAAGTGGGCGAAGTCAAAGGGCACTCGACAATTTTTGTGGGTGTTTTTCTGGTGGTTATGATGATAGAGGTCTTTGTCGAAGAATTAAATCAAAACATGTCCTTTTTTATATTTAAAATTCTTTATAGAAACTATGATGGAAGTTAAAGGTTGATAACTTTTCTATGCCTTCGTCAACAATACCTATCACCGCTTGTTTCCATAGACAAAATGCAGGATGATAATTTTAAAATTATTCAGTTTCTTCTGAAACAGAAGTAGTGTGGCAGTTCAACTGTTTTTGTTGATTGCTTGTTACGGTATAGACCATTATATGGTAGCAGAATCAACAAAATCAGCAGAGAGAATCTCAAAGAAAACAAAACTAATTTTTTTCATTAATGTGAAGCTGGATATACGTTCAACGCTTCCACAAATTTATACTGTTTTAAGAAATTCGTAAATTGTAGTGAAATGTTCAAAATACATTAGCCTTTGCATTGGATTCTTGTCGTTTGCATGAAATTATAAAAGACCTACTATCTTTGACGACATTTTGATTGAACACATGAATAACTGAAAATAGAAATAAAATATTCAAACTTTTCCCATCAATCATAATCATTTTCATAGCTAATACAAAAACACATACCAAAAACTATGGATCTCTGATTAGCTCAATCCACACTGTCTTTCGATGCTCCCGCTTTTCCTCATTGCTCATTTGGTGAGATGTGAATGTCCCTAAATTTTCTCAGTTTCATCCCTAATAGTTCACCTTGGAGATTTCCAAAATGTTGATTGATTTTTTAATTCCGACTCCTCCTCCTAGTTCCCGCTGTCACTCCAGTCCAATGCTACATTCCTAAGCTATGTCTCTTGCTTCAATTACTGCGCACAAAGTGCACAAAAAATATACGAAAAATTTCTGTGCTCGAGCTGAAACCGAGAAATGGTGAAAATCGCAACGATGTGAAAGATGAAACTTGGAAAAAAAAATACGTATTTTCGATGTTTGAAGACTCTTCATCTGCTATCTAGTTTGAAATCTTGACAAAAAACAATACTCATAAGTTTCTGGACTTTCTATAGAGAATGTATAATCTCACATATTTTTTCGGGTTTACATGATCTTCATCAACAAAATAAACTAACATAATCACGATTTCTACTTTTTACGATAAAACTGAACAACAAGACTAGAATAATGTCCACTACTAACCAGTTAATGATGTGCGAGGGGTTGAAGAAACAAGGTAATATTTTGAAACAGCACAATTAGCAAAAATTGATCCAATCCAGATTGGTCAAAATTATCACAGTTTCAAGAAAGACGCAATATTCGAGAAATTGAAGTGAGAACGCTTGATAAAAATTTTGATCATTATGCTTCAACACAAAATTCTATTTAGTGGCAGAAATTTCTCATGGAAGTCTATAACTGAAAAGAAAACCTTCTTGATAAGCGAGTCTCGGAAGTGTCTAAATGTGTCTGAACCTGAATATTATCTTTCCTACAGTATTATTGAAAATATCTAAATGGATTTTCATAAAGATGTCCAAAGCGCAATTGCATCAATTAATTCAAAACATGTAGGTATTAATGTCAATGTTTGAAACAGGAAGTTCTTTCACTCAGTGTCACGCTAATTTCACATAAATCGTTCTTAATAATCAAGCTGAAAACATAGGTTTTGAAATTTAGGTCGAACACAATGATTCGAGCTTAAACATTCACCTACAATAATTTATATTTCAGTAATCCTAGATCAAACTACAGTAGATCTAGGTCAAACCACAGTAATACTTTACTTTCAGATGCCTCGGAGTCCGACCAGGAAGTACAGTAGCCATATGATCTACAGGATCTATACCACGGTAATCTCAGACTAGGAATACTGTAAAAGATTGTAACTCTGGTAAAGTTTTCCTAAGATCAGCAGGTTTTTGGGGTTACTGTAGACTTAGGTTACTATAACTTTCCATATCATGAACGGTCATCATGAGCGGTCGTCGTGTGAAAATCTCGCCGGAAGAATACATCTTCGCTGCTACTCACGTTCTTCCATATTTTGGGTTTCGTTGGACGAAATTAGAAGTAGCAGAATCGAACTTGAACTGGATTTTTTATCATTAAAATTTGAATGTTTTCGGTTACTGTTTCATGAGAGATTTGTTGGTATAGGGGGTTGATGAAAGTTGCTTATACGCAAAGCTTATAATTTTACAGATCGCAGAAAACAATTTACAACAATGAATTCAGAATCAGAAGCAGAGTTATTGATTTAATTGCGTGTCGGTGCTTCAAAAATACTTCCAAAATCGAGTTTCGAAACTTTTTTCTGTTTCAGGATTTTGTGATAAATGAGTGCGGAGAAGTTATGGCAATAGATGTCTCGAGAAATTGTTATCTTCTGTTTGCAAAAGCGTGCTATTAAAGGAGGAATCCGCTCAAATTTTTTTTTTGCTTTAAAATATGTAATAATGTGTGCTGATTGCAAAAATCATAACAAAAATTCACAAAAATCATTCTAAAACCCCGAAAATCCGCTTTGAAAACGTCATTTTTGATGCGAATCGCATTGGGCGGCCGTGGAAGAACTCAGTGTGTTTTCTCGGCCACCTAGTTCGGCCATCGCTTTTTTTCGCCAATTCGAGTGATTTTTTCAGGTTTTTTCGGCTGAAACTGGATTAAAAGTTGATAATTAAATAAAAATTCATGAGAAATAAACTATTGATCTAGTTTCAGCCGAAAAAACCTGAAAAAATCACTCAAATTGGCGAAAAAAAGCGATGGCCGAACTAGGTGGCCGAGAAAACACACTGAGTTCTTCCACGGCCGCCCAATGCGATTCGCATCAAAAATGACGTTTTCAAAGCGGATTTTCGGGGTTTTAGAATGATTTTTGTGAATTTTTGTTATGATTTTTGCAATCAGCACACATTATTACATATTTTAAAGCAAAAAAAAATTTGAGCGGATTCCTCCTTTAATAAAGTATTGTTAATACATTTCTAGAGCAGTAGTACTATTTGATTTCACTAATCATCTTTAGAAGCGTTGTTTTCATGAAATGCATTGAACAATCTAGGGTTTAGCTTGAAAATCTAACTTTTCTGCTTCACAATACTTGTTTTAATAATTGACAGCATGTTTCTGATACTTACGCAAGAATTTCCGCATTCTTTTTTTCAGTTTCAAGGAGTTTGCATCAGAAGTTTCCGATTTTGGATTTCAATGGTTTCAAGGTTTTGAATGCTGTCTAGAAATGTTTTCTATATCTGAATGAAATAATTTTCTGGAAGAAGTCTACAGTAAGTACGCAATTAGTGCAAAAAAGAAAACAGTTGCTTCATGTTCTAGCTGAACAGCAAAGGTCATTTGTTCATGTTCTAGCAATTGACATTAAGACTGTCAATTAGCAACGACAAGAAAACAACTACTGTATGTGCTTCTAAAAATCATCTGCAATCGTCCGTGTTCCATGTTATCGCGATATTTTGCGTCAACATGATGTTATGAGGAAGCTCATGCAAATTGTCAGTTCTATTCAAAAATGAGGAGTCCCATATTTTTAATCTGCGGCAAAAATACCTCTGAACTCGGATATGCTTCACTATTCTCATTCTGCAGCTATGCTTGCTATGCTCCTCTCCGCTACCACGTCCGTTTTTGGAGCTCTGTCTAATGTTCTTGGTATCGATTTGAATGGAGTATTGGGACCAATTCTTGGCATTACAGTTCAGGGAGGACTTCCGTTGACTAATCACGCTAGTAATCGATCTTTGCTGGTTGTATTAATGAATGGACAAGTCTAATTTTTGTTGAACTTTGTGTGAATTTCAGATGATTGCCTATGAACCGCATTACACTAACAAAGCAAATTCCTGAAGAGTGAGTAAAAAAATGAATGAAAATGAAAAAGTTCTATAACCGAGTTGACTGTTCCCTTTAAACTCACAATAACAATATTTTTCCAGAACTCTTTTGTTTTCTTTCCCACGCATCTCTCCGCTTCTTTGTTTATTCAACTTTCTTTTTGAAATACCAAATTGTGATCTTCCAACAAAATGTCCCTCCTTTTTCCCACCTCTAATCACTAATCACTAATAACCAAAAAACACGCCCAGGAAAGCATTGAATGAAGTGAATGCTCACCCCTCCCACTTTGATTTCAGAAAAACAAACTGAAAAAAGAAAGAAGAACTAGGCAGGAAGCATCGCAAAAAAAAATCAGTCAGGGAGGGCGAGAAAAGACATGGCGATGATCGGAAATCAGGTGATTGATAGGGGGTAGTCTGAGAGATTGGGAATCTGAACAGAATCGGATGAGAGAAATAGAGAATCATAGAAGGCGACAGGGGGTAGAAGATGGAGGAGAAAGGAAGTGACCTTCCTTTCCATGTCTTCGTTTGTTTTTCCTTCATTCTTGAAACAGTGAAATTTGAAAAGTTCCGAGTTTTTCGAAATGGGTTGTCGCTTTTCACTTCATTAAAAACCAACCAAGCAAAACCAAATATCCGAAAGCACAAGAAGAACTTTGAAAGATAATGTAATTCATTTTTCTGTTTCAGCGAGTTTTCATAAATTTGCATTATTTTGAAATATTGTTCATAACGGTATCTATCAAATCTAATATGGTTTCAATTTGTTCATCTATGAACAAATCCAGCAAAGAAATTGCCTTTTCAAATTATGCTCAATATCCAGAAGCGTTTTTGCAAACTAATCAACGCCATTTTCCATAATTTTGCAAGTTTTATTAATTTTATGAACAAGTCGGGATCACATAATCAAGCGATAGCATGGTGACCGTTTGAATTGAAAAATTTGATTAGTTGGTATTGAAAAATAGTACAAAAAAGACTCGTATCAAATAACAGAAAATAAACGATTTTGATCAAATCAAGCTGAAGAGGTAAATATTTGAATTTGTGATCCCTGTCTTGAGCTAGCAACTTCACGGCTACCTAAATTCATGTAAAGGGCTTGAAATTAACTTTTTCGTAGAAAAAACTCCGGAGTCGAACCTAAAAAACCATTTTCTTCAGTTTCACATGATGTTCTACCAGGCGGTTTTCGTCCCCTTCGGGGACTCCAACCCCCTGGCATCCGCTTACTTGTATCTTCACACACACTCGCAGGGCCCACAGTGAAAAGAGGGCAAAAAATCGAAAATTTCAAAATTGATATTTTGGAGAAAAGGAAAATACGGGCATTATCTCAGACAAATTTCCAGTTGATCTATATAAGTTTCATCCAAATCGGTCCACTGAGAGTCGAGTTATGAGGTGGCGCAAACAGACTCACAGACGGAAATCGGTGATTGTTATTAGTAATGATTACTCAGCGATCGAACTATAAAATGATCACAATGTGGATAGAAAAGATAAAAAATTCTTAAAACTGACAAGATGTAAATAAAAGTTTAAGCGAGTTTTGTGTTAGAGAAACGTTTTTTCTGTTTCAGGATTTTGTGATAAATGAGTGCAGAGAAGTTATGGCGATAGGTGCATCGACGGCACTTTCTGATCTGTTTGCAAAAGTGTGCTCTTAATAAAGTATTGTTAACACATTCCTAGAGCAATAGTACTACTTGATTTCACTAATCATCTTCAGAAGCATATTTTTCATGGAATAACAAAACATTGAACAATCTAGGCTTAAATTTGACAATCTTAACTTTTCTGTTTCACAATACTTGTTTTAAAATTGACATTATGTATCTGATACTTACTCAGGATTTTTCCGCATTCTTTTTTTTCTGTTTCAAGGAGTTTGCATCAGAAGTTTCCGATTTTGGCATTTAATTGATGGTTTTTGAATTAGGTCCATAAATTTTTTCTATATCTGAATGGAATAATTCATTGGAAGACGTTTACTGAAACTACGCAATTAGTGAAAAAAGAAAACAGTTTCTTCATGTTCCAGCTGACCTGCCAACAAAACATTTTATATTTCAAAACAGCTGTTGGCGCAACATGGGTTACTTTGTTTGTCCAACATAGGTGAAATTTTATCAAAAATAATTTCACAGTTTCAACATGAATTTGAAAGGCGAGAGAAAAATTCGCAACCCAATGCAAGCATCATGATTGGACCTATGCACTAAATTTTCTGTTTGTTATTCTGTTTCATATATTTTTGTTAGAGAATTAGTTGCCTGCATTCAATAGTATCTGATTGAAATTCGTTTTCAAACTATAGTACATAACTACAGTAATCCTTCCTTTTCCAGATGCCTCGGAATCGCGTTCATCCTTGGAATTTGTCTCTTTCTGATCGGGCTGATGACGTGCATTTTTGTTCTGATTTTCCACTGGTACTTTTTGCACATTGTCTATTCGGCTCTGGGAGCACTTCTGTGCATATTTTACTTGGCTATTGATGTGCAGGTGAGAAGCTACAGTAGTCCTAGGATCTTGGAGTACAGTAGTCCCAAGATCTCCAGGCTACGGTATCATAAGCTGGGTTTACTGTAGAAGACAGTAAGGCAGCACAGTAACCAAAAAGTAGTGTGGATACTGTTGAAAGGAGATCTGCAGGTTTTTGTTGACACTGTACATTCTCGATACTGTCTTGGATTACTGTACTTTCCCTTGTTCCAGCTCATCATGGGTGGTCGTCGTGTGGAAATCTCGCCGGAAGAGTACATCTTCGCCGCCACTCACGTGTTTGTGGACATTTTGACAATGTTTTTTTTCTATATTTTGGCTTTCGTTCGAAGAAATTAGAAAAAGAATGAGGAGATTTGAGTTTGGAACGGATTTTTCTCGACATTAAATTTGAAATTTTCGAAGATTACTGTTTCGAGAAATCTTAGTTAGTTTTGATGTTTGCTAAATTTTGATGCCTGAAGCCATGATCCTGGAATAAAATCGCCAAATTCACGATTCCTGTAAATGATAACTTTTCCACACTATTGCTGAAAACAGTAACAATCGATAGACCTGTTCTCTTCTTTGCTGCAATATTCAAAATTGAACTTTTCTCAAAAAATTTCTGTTCCGGGATTCTGTGATAAGGTAATAAATGGAATTTTGTTTGATTGTCTACTCGATTCGATTAAAGGAAGTTTGCTCTATTGAAAATGTGAACTCTTGTTGATGAAATCACTTTACTAAATTTGCTTTCATATCAAATGCAAAACATTTTTTGTCAATTTTTTTCTGTTTCAGACCGAATGGTTTACAATTCGTTACAATCAAAACCAATTTTTCTTCTAATCTCGGAAACTAGCACTATTGAAGGAGCTGTAAGTACCGATTCCCTGAGGAGATTTAGACTTCTGTTGACCCCACTAGCCATTTTGTCGTTTTGGAACTAAACGCACTTCTCAGATAATTTAATCCACCGAACAATTTTTTTCTGTTTCACAGAATAGTTTTCAAAAATGATATGTTATAATAAGTATTGCGATAACGCTGGCCATTCATGTAGTCTGTTATAAATACGTTGTACCTACAAATTTTTAATTTCGATAGTGCTGCCGAAAAAATTTCAGTTTCCGAAAAACTAGAACATGTTTTTCCGAAAATGTAGTTGAAAAACTCATTTTGAAATTTATTAAGAAAAATTTGGGTGTTGATGTTGCTTGAAAAAATTACTCTTATTAGGTTCACCTAAAAATTTATGCATTGAGAATATTTTTACAGTTTCAATGGTTTCATTTTTGTTGAGGGAACTTTGCAATCTAATCATGATCCTGGTCACAAATTCTGAAATTTCACAATTCTCAAAAAGTTGAAGCTCTCTGGATCGTAGCGCTAATTCAGTTCCTCCAGTAGATGTTGGTAAAGATACTGGTCTCACAGTTTGAATAGTCTGAAAGTTCAAAATAGTAATGAAAGATCAGCAATTTTTGAAGGCATTCCTTCCAGCGGGTTGCTCCAGCAGCTGTTGGTGGTGGCACAGCCATTGCTGGAGATATTCCAAGAATACATGAGAAAAGCAAAGGAAAACCCCTTCTGAAGATCTTGAAGAAAGAACACAAAAAATTGTTAGTTGTGATTGTTATGACTTACTGTTCTATAGTTGGTAGATTTAAAAAAAAGTTTTTGATTTTTAGTTTTCTTACTCCTCCATGATCACTGCCAGAAGTATGTTCCCTTCCCAATACCACATTTTGGAGGCTCTATCTAATGATCTTGGTATCTATTTTTTCAAACAATCAAACTTTTTTTGATAAATAATCACACCTAACTGTTCTTGAACTTTGTGTAAATTTCAAATGATTGCTTTTAAATGTTATACTACCTCGGTCCTATCAATTTTAAATGATAATCAGTAGAAAAACACAAACTTTTGAAACCGAGAATATTGAGGAATTTCAGTTTTGCTCAAACAACCACAGTGCGCAAGCATAATTTGAACATTCGATGATGTCTCCGTTTCGAAAAATCTAAAGCCACTTATTAAATTCGAATTAACAATACTGAATGTAGATTCAAAACAAACTGTAGCTCGTCATAAATAAAAAAACAACTAAATTGTACACATTCCTCCGAGAAAGTCGAACTTTATAAATATTTTTTTCGGTTTCACATGATTTTCTACATCTCAGCGATCGGACTAGCAAATAATTGTTCAGCCGGAAGGAAAACGAACTGTAGAACTGTGAAGATTTCGATAAAGTTTAGCCGACTTTTTAAAACAGTTTTGTTTTAGAGAAGCTCAGACCGTTGTTCAGCAGAACCTTATCAAAATCCGACTTCAAAGAAGGACCGCCTGGATCTCAGTGCCCAAGTCTCCAGAGCTAAAATTGGAGAAATATGGATCTAACAGTTGGATTATCGTCTCGAGACAGTCGTCAGAGACTGCTGTTCAGCCAAAGAAAAAAGAGGGCGGAGTCAATGGAGCTGAAGAAGTGGGCGGAGCCAAGGTGAACTCGGTAACTTGTATGTTTCAAATTTTTCAAACTTTTAAACTTTCGGCTTATTGAAACAGTCGATTACTAAATCAATGAACGACATCTAGCAAATACTTAACACAATAATAAATTTCGTTTTTTGTTCGCAGTGTAAAAGTGAAACAATAAAACTACTTGTCTATTTTTTACTGTTTCAAAAATGGAAAATAAAAAAAGTGCGGTCGATTAGACCAGTATTTGGAGTTTTCTGGCATTATCTGGGTTGTCTTGTTGTCTGCATCTCCTTCTGATGATAAGTTTTTGTCCGATTTCCGATAGTCCTCACCGATTATTATGCATACTATTTATTAATATATGAGTTACTCATATTTTCCTGTTTCAAGACATCTTCATTACTTCCTCAGATTTTTCAATTTCATTTTTCTTCGAGACAAGAGATTGGTTAAATCATGCGATATTGCTTAAAAGAAGTCAGTTATTCCTTGCTGTTTCACCGAGAAATTTTTATTTCAAACATAAATTTAGTGCTCAATTAAATTGTCAGATGCACAAACACTTCGAAATCCAGCACTGTTTCACAGTGTAATTTTAACAAAACATTATTCAAAACCAGATGCCGTCAATAATTTCGTATGAGAATGTTGGTTTTGATACTCTTTGTGGATATAATTTCATTGGCATGCGGTAGAATTTTTGCGAATGTTTTTTAAACTGTTTCAAAGAGGAAGTAGTAAACTTTTCTCCGTGAGCTTTTGTTTAGTAGGTAAACTGTGTATTTTTCGACAAATAATTCTGATTATAGAAAATAAAGTGAATAATTTTTCAGTTCGTAAAATTTTTTGAAAAAGTGAAATTTGAGAAATTTGTCGGGTCTGCTTTCTTGAAAGCGCACCCATGCGATAACAAATACAGACTTTCAATAACAGTTACTAAATACTTCGTCGCATGAAAAATTTTCAAGAAATGTTTGAAACAGTAAAGAGTTTTGTTTTACAAGCACATAGTCTGACTGTTTCTAGGTTTTGATAAGATTTCACTTGGGTTTTCGCAATTTGGTTTTTCCACCATACTGAATGATAGTACTAAATTTTTATAAACGCATTGTATCCTTCAACACGCGGTGCGAATCGCTTCGGTAACATCCGTTCAAACTTTATTTTTCAAGGCACGAAACTTTAGAAATATTTTCGGTTTCAGCTGTGAGCGAAAAGTATCAAGTGCTAATTGTTCTGATTTGTTCGATTCCAATAGCTTTTTGTCAAAAATTCGTATTTCGAGTAAGGCAATCTAGTCGAATTGATCTTGGAAAACTCAACAATGGTAAAAGAGCACTTCGAAACAGACAATGTTCTTATTGGGGAAGACATATAATCCGTGTTTCTTATCGCTGAATTTCGGTTTCGTCTGGTAATCTTCTACTTTTCTGAGATTTCAGTGCTCACTGTCATCCATATTCCAAACACAAGAAAAACCATAGAACAAAATGAAAGTTCCTCAGGATTACTGTACTCTTAAAAATTTCAAATCCTTATGGGCGGTCGGGAATCTTGTCACTGATGAATTGCCCCCGAAGTACCTCTCAAAATCAATCCGGGTACCACTAATACCTCTCTTAGCACCCCTATTCCCACATTCAAAAATGCTCATATTTCCCAATACCACATGTGCTCTATAACTCTTCCAATAACCCCACTCGACCGGCCAAAAGAGCACAATATGACACCCCTCCTCCGACACACCACCATAGTGATAAATGACACCTATTGTCCTCTGTTTTCCCCTCTCTGCCAAGCTCCGCCCCTTTCTCCCTCCCGTCTTCTTCTCCCAGAAATCATTCATTCACCTCTCCCTCAAGGCAGCATGTGCTAGCAGCCGGACTTTTTTAAATTTGATTTTTCTGAAACTTATTATTCCCTTTTCGCAATTATTCCAAGGCAGCGTGTTCTAGCAGCCGACCACTATAAATTTGATTTTTCTGAAAATTTTATTGCCTTTTCTGCTACTATTTCAAATTCCTGAATGTTTGGCTTCGAAGTTTGAGGTGAGTTTTGGTGAGAAATCATAGGATTAGTCATAGATAAAATGTATATTCATTGGTTATGTAGATGGATTTGTACGACCGTCAGGGAAATAGGGTCTTTCTCTTTATGACTTTTACATAATTTTTCTTTTGAAATTCTTAATTTCTAGTCATGGCCACTGAAGAAAGACTCTTCTCATGAACTGCATCCAGCCCAATTGGGAGGCGATGATGCGAAGGGAGCTCGACCTCTTATGGGGTGTGGAGGGACCCTTCAATTGGAGGTTTGACTTCATTTCCAATGAAATTTGGGTTTGGGAGTTGACGACTACAGGTAGTTCTACTTTTATATCTTATTTTTATTTTCTATATTTAGTGCTGATGAGCTGCCTGTGGGAGGGGATTTTGGGGAGATGACGGTAGCCGAGTATTATACTCACCGTCTCCGAGCACCTCTCACTTATCCCGACCTTCCTCTTGTCTATATGAGGGATGGACTCATCAATGTGAGGGAAATGGACCATCTGACGCTGTACCCTATGGAGTGCACTATCTGGCAGTATGTTTCATGAAATCTGTGCCTGATTTTAATTATTTTTTCAGAAACCACCTCCAACGCCCAACTCCTGCTGAAGAAGATTCCTTTCTCATTTTTTTTCTGTTATTTTTTGAAATAAAATGTTGTAGTGAAAACTCGTCTTATATTTTTTTCAGAGTCATTCCATCGAAATCTGCTTTGAGTCCTTCCTCTGAAATCTGATGACCTAACTTTTGCACGGTGGCCTAGAAAAATCTTGGAGGAAATTCAAATTTCTTGGCCTACAGGGTGGGCAAGGCCGGCCCTATAGGCAAAAAAGCCCTTTTGCAATATTGGCTTCTCCCACTTGTACTGTGAAATTCTAAAAACCTTAATTCGAAAATCCCCGTAACCAACTTTCAAAAAATCCACGTTCCTCGAGTTTTTTGTCGGAAAATTAGTACCAAATCTTCTACCTCCGATTCCTCAAATCGTGGCAAAAATGAAGACAATTTTGGCGATTCTGGTTGTCATCGTCTGTGGTAAGCAGTTTTTCAGAAAATTACAAAATTTCGATATGGAATTTCTCAGCATCGTTATGCCTCGGAGAAGAACTGATTCGCTATTGTGGTCCACCGGGCCTCGATTCTGAACGAATGAATAATGATATAAAGACAATGAATGAGAAGCGAAAAGCGTTTGCCGAGCAGCATCAAATCGCTAATATGCAAGAGTTGGTAGGCATTGCTCAGAATTAGAAAAAGCATTTCAAAAAACTTTCAGAAGTACGACTTGGTGTTCGGTGAAGACGTTAAGCGACGTTTTTTCAAGTGTGAGGATCTCAAAAACGGACCCACTTGGCGTTATCATGACAACACGGACTTGGATGCAGTCAGAATTATGAAGGACTATTTCAATGATACGGGTGTGAATCGAGAGTGGGAATTGTTCCATCCGCTCCAAACAAAATTTATCGAGTGTTTTATTTCAACTCGTTGTGGGAAACAGGGGACTAAGGAGACTGCTGACAAGTTTGGAAAGGAAAGATTCGAGTTTTATATGCTTGAGACGTTTGGACCGCGGTGAGTTATTTGAAGTACGCAAAAGCACCAGAAATGCGCTAAGCATCAAGCGTGCGTGAAGATCCAAAAACGGGTCAAGGCTTGCAAACGCGTCAATCACCGAAAATGGGTCTGTTTTTTCGTCATACACGAGAAACGCGCTAACCTTACACCTCAATGAACCCCACTGTTTACAGAGGAACCTTCTCGAAATCCGACTTCAAAAAAGGACCACCTGGATCTCAGTGCCCGAACGGAAAGACTGACATTGGATTGTGCAAGTCACCGGATGTCAAAAAGTTTAAAACGGAAACCAGTGCTTATAGTGGATCTCCAGTTATTGTGAGTGGGCAATCGTCTGAGACTCCAGATGAACCGGAGGAAAAAGAAGGCGGAGCTAAGGACAGTGTGGGCGGAGCCAATGGAATCTCGACAATTTTTGTGTGCTTTTTCCTAATGGTTATGATGATGATGATCTTGAGTGTGTAAGACTTGAATAAAATAACCGCATTTGAAATAATCGAACTGTTTCAATAAAACTTTTTTAAAGTTGGTAATTTTAGATCATTGATGCGATGACTTCATTACGACGAAACCATGCTTAGCAAAGTTAAAAATTTATAGTTTTACAGAAATTCACATTAGTTGCCAAATTAAAATGAATAATATTCTTTATAAAATGGATAATCTAGACTTTGTTTTTAGACCCCTGGGAAAATTTCTGTTTCAAAAAGTTTCATTAAAAGTTCAGCGTTCCAACATAAATATTACCAAAACGTTAGGTCTTTCTTTTTGGTTGCTTCTCGAATTTCACAGATTCTTAATAAAAAGGATCCTCAAACAACACAGCAACCTATGGCAACAATCTAGACCCCCAATTGTATTACCTTTAATTTCATCAAAATAAAAAAATGTTTCTGTTTCCAACGATACTAGTTTTCAGAGATTGAAGCATTGTATAGTATACTAGCTGTTTCCAACCAAGAAACCATATAAAAAAACATACCTGGTCTGTCCGGGTTCTAATATCATGGAAAAGAGTTGAAAAATCTAGATATTGCGGTTTGCTTATCAGAAAAGGAGTCGCTTGTACATGTTTATTTTTAAGCAGAATCATACTCAAGGAAAGATCAGATGTAAAATCAGACTGTATCCCTTAATTCGTAACCACAAATCCCACCCATAGCTGTCACATGACAGTCTGGAGGATACGTCGTTTTCGGTTTCCAACGCGATAGCCACGCCACTACCAAGCATCCTTCTATGCGGTTACTGTAATAATTCAGCATACAATTCTGCATCTCCTTCCAAATGCTTACAGGTCAGATGGAACGAAAAAATACTCGGCCGACTCAATTGCAGCAGTTTCCGTTTTTTTCGTATAGCCGTCAGTGTAGATGAGTGTTGATAACTGCAAAAACATTGTCGAGGCGTACAGTAATTTCTATCAGACTCACATCACAAATCCCATTTTCAACTGTGATTTTACCGTCCACCCAGAACGCCGTCCAGGTATCTGTGGGGCTCTGTTTTGCTAGTTCATCTAAAAATGCTGAACTATTGTCACAATAAAATTTACCATGCGCCCATAGACTCTCGTCCACCGACGCTATCCCTGTCAAGTTGGCTTGCACTTCCATACAAGCTGTCATCTATTCTATTTCTATTTCTATTTATTTCCAGTGATTCAGAGAATGAAATTAAACACTATTGAGTTCTAGTCTTATATTTCTTTTCTCGCTGGGGTCATGATTCGGTGCCATTCCTTCTTATGATTTCTTGCTATCCGCATCCAAGTGCATCCAGGTATTCCTTCTCCTTCCATCCGCTCTCTCACTTCATCCTCCCATCTTTGCTGCGGCCGACCTCTGACGCGTTTCTGAAGTAGTGGACACCACTCTGCTATTCTACGTGACCATCTTTCTGTTTTCTCGTTGGCAACCTTCTCCGCCCATTTGACCTTCCGTTTTCTTGCTAGCTCCGTTACTCGTGGCAATCTCGTCCACTTGGCAATATCCGAGTTTCTTATTCGATCAAGTCGAGAGACACCAAGCATGGCCCTCTCCATTCGTCGTTGACAAACATCCAGTTTTCTCTTCTCTTCTAATTTCAATGTCCACGTTTCACATCCATAGAGAAAGGAGGGGATGATGCAGGTTAGGAAGACTCTTCTTTTCAGTCGAGGCGGTGCTCTTCGATCTGTTAAGAAGGCGCGATGTTGTGTGAAGCTTCCCCACGCAGATCCGATTCTTCTCTGGATTTCCTTGTTGTTGTTCTGGAATGAAACGTTTGAGCCAAGATATACGAAATTATCCACTAATGACACAGGTTCCCCCATTATTCTGACAGTAATCTCATCCTTAGACTTATCACATATGTTGGTCATGGCCACCGTCTTCTTCTTGTTGACCACTAATCCGACTTTTCTGCTACTTTCCACCAATTCTTCAATCATTCTCTGCATCGTTCTTGGTTCATGAGCAATTAACGTGACGTCGTCCGCGTATCGAAGATTGGTTAGTCGAGATCCATTTATGTTAATTCCGTAATCAGCACTTTCCCACTGTAGGTCTGTGAAAATCTGCTGGAGTACCGCGTTGAATAGCAATGGCGATAACACGCATCCTTGTCTGACTCCTCTTTTGATGTTGATTGAGGTCTTCTGATCAAGCACTTTCACGTTGGAGGAGGATTCACTGTAAATTTTCTCGAGGACTTCTACATACGCTCTCTCAACTCCATGTTCTTCTAGAGCATTGAAAACTGCATTGAATTCCACACTATCGTATGCTTTCTGGAAGTCGACAAACACCAGGTATAATTGGATGTTGTACTCTCTCGCTTTTTGAATGAGGAGGCGAATATTGAAGATGTGTTCGACTGTTCCGTAGCTTCTTCTAAATCCTGCTTGCTCCGGCGGCTGATTTTCTTCTAGTGAGTTTTGAATTCTTCCCATAATCACGCGGGTGAGTAGTTTGAAGATCGATGGTAGAACTGATATTGGGCGGTAATTGCTTATATCGCGAAGATCGCCTTTCTTTGGGATGAGTGTTGTTAGGGAGTCTCCAATTGTTTGCGGTATTTCATTGTTTATCAGAATGTGACTAAAAATTTCTTTCATTTCCCCTTTTATTTTTTCATTTCCCCTTTTATTTTTTCACGGGAGTTGGTGACAATCTCTCCTCCTCTCGAAAGGGTGAATCCGTTCCTCGAACCGCGGCACGGAAGGAACGAAGCCAAACGTCATGATGAAAAACGGAGAATTTCGACTAATGAATATGAATGTGCAAAGCATCAGAAGCTCCAGAAGACTGATTACGTTGGAGGAAGCTGTAAGTCGAGTGTCGTATGATGTGATTGGATTATGTGAGACATGGAAAGACGGAAGTGGCAGAGAAATACTGAAGCAATCAGGTGACACGCTCCTGTACAGTAGCGGAAAATATGGAAGAAAAGGAGTGGGATTTATTGTAAGAAAGAATCTGGCGTCAAGTATAGAGAAGTTCGTTCCTGTGAGTGAAAGAGTATGTTATTTAGACATTCTCCTCAACAAGATCAGAGTGAGAATAATCCAGGTATACGGCCCAACTATATCCTCTGATGACTCTGAATATGAGGAATTTCTTGCGAGTATAAAAGACCAAATTCAGGAAAAGAAAGATAAGATAGGGTACACGATCATCAGCGGCGACTTCAACGGAGCTGTTGGAACCCGACAACACCACCAAGAACCGGGGATCGGACCGTACGGAATGGGGAGCAGGAATCACAGAGGCCAGATGTTGTTAGACTTTTGCGTTGCAAATGGGATGGTGGTGGCGAGTACGTATTCGAAGCAGAGGGTGGGAAGAAAGTGGACATGGAGATCGCCAAATGGGGAAACGCGAAAGGAGTATGACTTGTGTCTTGTTAAATCGCCAAAACAGGTAGTAAGTGTGTATGCAATGAATCGAATCGAATTCTCATCGGACCATCGAATGGTGAGAAATATTCTGAAAATAAGAGGAGTAAGAAAACACAAGTATGGTCGTCCGGGAAAAGAAGAAATGGATTGGAACAAGTTCCGCAGAAATGTGCAATTGAAAGAAACAAGTATTCAAAACGAGACGGCCACGGCCAAATACAAGAAGATCTGTCAAGTTTTGATTGAAGCCCGAAAATCATCCACCCACTGACTCTCAATCACCGAAGCCACTCCGCTCATATTGGCAGCAATAGTATTACAGTACACCTTGTATCCTGACGGAGTCGAACCAGCCATTGGAACCGCTTGCATGCATACAGTAACCCCATCGTCTCTGTCAAAACGTGCCCATCCATCTCTACACCCATTCAAGCTCCAGCCATCATCTGTTAATTCCCATGAATATGTATCATCCCAAGGTGTTGTCATGTACAGATCCATATCAAGGAACGACTTTGGACATATATCGTCAGGAATATGACTCTGAACAAGGTATGCTTGTATAAACAGATTCAAAAACGGACTACCTTTATTGCAACATAATCCCCGTCTGGGTACCCTGTTCTTGTCACAATGACATCTTTCGGGCGGTTCAAATAGCTATAATGGGCACACGACCCATTCGAGATTTCCCATGCCAAAAGGCAATCTTCTCTCTTGAAACATGACTGAACACAATTTTCAAATGGTGAATAGGGGATTGGGAATAGGCCCTGGGTGACGGTTCCATCGAATAGAATCATTTTCACAATGCAAAGTACTGTAGTAACTTGGAAAAGAAGAAAAAGAAGGAACGAGAAGACGCGAGCCATTTTCGATGAAAAATGAGAGGAGTGGACAAAAGACGAATAGGAAAATGGGAAGAAAGAAAAGAGTTTTGAGAATGGTAATAAATTTTTGTCGTTACTAGTCGTTGCTAGAGAGGAAGGTTTGAAGTGGTCTACGGACCTTGGGAACAGGTCTACGTACCTTGGAAGATTTCAATTGATCTAAAAATGATTCCCCCGTTTTTTTTGAAATTTCAAACTTTTGACACCCCAAATCCACTGACTCTCCTCCACCGTTGCCACTCCTGTCAGAGTGGTAGCAATCTTATTACAGTAGGGCATTGAGTTTGCTGGAGTAGAACAATCTTTTCTGAATATCTTCATGCATGCAGTAACCCCTTGATCTCTCTCAAATCTTGTCCATCCATCTCTACACCCATTCAATGACCATCCAGTTGGAGTTGGGGTCCAGGAATAGGTATCATTCCAAGGGGTGGTGAAACATTTTTTAAAGTTAAAATGAGAAATTCAACAAAAGACGAGAAAAACTTCCATACTTGGGCGAGGGTAATAAATATCCGTCGTTTCTCTGACGTACAAGTGGCCTGCGGATGTTGAGAATTTTAAATATATTGTGTCTAGCTAGAAAAACAAAACACAATTGAAAAAAAGGTACAGTTTCAGAATGTTAGCATTTTTTATGGGAATTTATCGTATTTATTGTATTTACGTGTTTTCCATCCATCTTTGTACCCATTCAGAGACCACACAGTACAGGGTGCGTAATAATTATTGCAACGTCTTTGAGCGAGTGTAAAAACGACCACAGATATTCAATTCCTTCCAAACTTGACATATATAATTGTCAAACGCAAAAATTTATTGTCTGAAAGTTTTGGCTTTGTAATAAAAACATGGCACCACTTAGGCTTCGAAACATCCTTCGGTTCGGTTACTGCTAGTCACGCCCGTTCCTCAGAGAGAAACGTTCTCGCAGAACGCGAACTGGTAGAGTAACACAAGCAATTTTTTGCAAAGATACAAATAAATCCTTGTGCACTCCAATCCAGTTTAGTTTGAAATGTCAAGAATTTTAGTTTTTGAGATATGACCCTTTTCCCAACCCTGGTTCATAACCAAAAAATGGCTGTTGGTGCCTTGAAAACCAAAACATGGCATTTTTATGAGTTTATGGGATAGGGAAGTATAACCAATTAGTTTTTTTTGACACGATTGTGCATTTTTCTTCAATTAAGAGCAGAAGTTCAAATTCCCAGCTTTGGATACACCCCACATGACTGCGAAAACATGAAATTATCAGATAAATGTTGTTCTAACTTTATTCCATCATCTCGGCCAAGATTCCTATCTAGCAGAAATGAAACAATGTGATATGACCAATTTAAATATATTTTAACATTTTTCAAAAGAGTTCCGGCACATCTAATTGGAATCGGGCCCCTTTTGTAGCTTTAAACATGTTGAGGTCTTACATTGAGAAGGCGCGTGACAAGTAATCTGGTGCATTTACAAAAGTCTCAACAAAAATTTTCCAAGTCGAGCTGGTTGTTCCAATTTTTCTCACAATAACAGAAAGTTTTAGGCCTACATGAAACCATATTTTCAGAAAGTTTTGAATATCTAGACCGTGACTAGAGTACAAGATGTGAGCGAATTTCAGCTTATTGAATGTGTCAGAAATTACCTCCTAACTCAGAGAAACATTCTCCCACAACAATTTTGAATAACTTTCCTCAAATTTCAATTCTTTGCTTACAAGTGATAAAAAAACTTTTGGCATTCCCATGACATTGGACTCTTTGTTGGTGTCCCAAACTCCTAGGAGCCTTAATGCGTAAATTTGTCGAGGAGTCACCGTCATAAGTCTCTATGTCATTTTTCTTGAAATAGGAGTTAAGCTACCAAATTTGGTCAGCTTAGTGTACTAGGTTGATACAATAAAACTGCCAAATTTCAAAACATTTCGTCAAGGTTCAGCTTGGTTAGGACGTCTCAAAGTCGCGTTGCAATAATTATTACGCACCCTGTAGGAGTTGGGTTCAGGAACAGGTATCGTTTGAGAAAGGACAGTGCAAAGTGTCGCGACGTGTAATTGAAGTTTGGTTGAGAAGATTTGAAAACACACAAAAACTGAAACAGATTTATTTTTACGATGGGATATTCACTATTTATTAAAGGCAAAATTACGGGCAGCGAAATGTTCCTGCGCTTCATTTTTAAAATCTTGTTTCCTTCTCAAAACAACAATTCCAGAACATCACTTGATCCAACAGCTACACTATCAGAGACGGGAATGGTGGACTTGACCCTTCTACTAACCTCATTGTATATGAAAGCCAGTAACATGATTTTTCTCTAGCAGTCACGATGAATTCCGGAAACGGAGCACACATTTACAATGCAGCATGTAGGAATGTTAGAGCTGGGATTCAACTTGTGGATATAAGTTGGTGGATAGTGGTTGATGTTAATGGAATGTACTGTTTCAAAGTAGACCTTTGTCTGTATCTGACGTTGAATTGCTTATGTTGTATCGGAACAAGGAGTAGCAATACAATGCTATCAGATTGAATGTTGCAAAAAATTTAAAAAAAAATGAATAAAAGTGCATGTTGGTCTTTGTTGATTATGGTTACACCAAAAAAAAAACTGTTTCAAAAAATTCCCTTTATAAAAATAATACTGCAGGTCTCAGTGGATCATGGGATCAGAGAAAAAGCAATAGCTAACCTTTATCTGCAAAGTTCTATTACTAAAAGGCTAGTAACGAAAAATTAAATCCGTCACCTGAACATATGACAAGTGGTGTAAGCTAGAAAAAACAAGAAATATGACAAATTATAAAAAAAATACAGTTTCACATTAACGATGTTCACCAATTCTACTTAGTAGTTTTAATAACGACTTTATCCAACCGCGCCAAAATAAATACTGTGTCAGTTTGAAAACGACAATTTCGGTTCATTTTGCAAATCAATTTTTGGTCGAAAAGAGAGGGATCACAATGCAGTTTTCAAATCATATCCACAGACTGTAACAATTCTGTTTGTTAGAACATGCTAAATTCATCAATGTGTATGTTATTTTCTCGGATACTGTAAAGCATATCAGGCACCTCACATTATGCATAGTCGTTAGTTTGTATTATAATGGTTTAGCTAGTTACAAAAACGTTCAGCTCCACCATATTCTTTATTGTTCATTTGTTTTCCGGTGTTTGCACCTGTCTAGACAATTTTGTTATCAATTTGGATCCTGAACATATTATTATTAATATTGCGCCGCTGTATGTTGTCAGTTGGATTTAAAGGCACGAGAAGTTAAGGGGAATTGGAACGGAATAATAGAAGTATAAGTAACATTTTTTTGAAAACTCTAAGACGAAATTATTCAGGTGAAACGGAGAAATTTATATAGTTTTCGGGGAGAGAGAAACGATCGTATAATAAAATGTTCAGGACCAAGACTAGTAATAAAATCTTGTCTAGACCCCACTGAAATCCGAGAAACAGAAAAATGAAATGAAAGTTTGCAACTGAACTTTCATCCCAAAACAGTGCCAGTGAAATGAATTCGAGTAGGTGTTCAATAAAAATAAGAAGTTGTGAACTTTTTATTAATTTATTCGAAATGCAAGATTTATATTGAAAATGTTATTTCCCCTGAAACGTGGTATCACTTTGAAACAGTAACCGGGCATGATAAGTTTGTGATCTGGAAGTAGAAGTCACTCAACAAATACGGATGAAACATTCAATTAAAGCAATAAGTTTTCATAGAAATTATATTAACTTTGAAACTGTAGCTTTTTTATTTTGATTCAATTTTTCATTAGAGAATGATCCAGTTAGTGAAAAGAGTAAAATGCTGAAATCTTATAGGGGAAAAGAGAAACAGAGAACGTTTGAATTATAGTTTAACGAATTATTGAAAAATCACAATGTTCTGAAAACTGGTATCTTCTTGAAACAGCAATGAGTGTTATTTTGTTTTTAACTTTCTTGTGATCCAAATTTTCTTCCTTTCTTCTTACTTTCCAAGGTCCGTAGACCACTTCAAACCTTTCTCTCTAGCAACGACTGGCAACGACGAACATTTATTACCCTTCTCCAAACTCTTTTCTTTTTTCTCATTTTCCTATTCGTCTTTTTACCACTCGTCCCATTTTTCATCCAAAAATGCGTCGTTTTCTCTCTTCTCTTGTCCTATTCCTGACCCAAATCTACACTGTAATTTGCATTGTAAAAATGATTCTATTCGATGGAACAGTGACCCAGGGCCTATTCCCAATCCCCTATTCACCATTTGAAAATTGTGTTCAATCATGTTTCGAAAGAGAAGACTGTCTTTTGGCATGGGAAATCTCAAATGGGTCGTGTGCCCATTATAGCTATTTGAATCGCCCGAAAGATATAATAGTATCGAGAACAGGGTACCCAGACGGGGATTATGTTGCGATAAAGGTAGTCCGTTCTTGAATCTGTTTATACAAGCATACCTTGTTTAGAGTCATATTCCTGACGATATGTGCCCAACGTCGTTCCTTGATATGGATCTGTATATGACAACGCCATGGAATGATACATATTCATGGACAACAACTGATAATGGCTGGAGCCTAAATGGGTGTAGAGATGAATGGACGAGATTTGAGAGGGAACAAGGGACTACTGTATGCTTGAAGACGTTCCGATGGGCAACGAATAGAAATAAAGCAGATTCTAAGGTTTTGTGTCAGGACATTCAAGCAAATCTGACAGGGATTGCTTCCGTGGAGGAGAGTCAGTGGGCTCATGGTATGTTTCATATTAGTTAGAAAAATGGCAAGAGTTCATCCGTTTCAGATGAACTAGTAGAACAGAACGAAACATATGCCTACACGGCATTCTGGGTGGATGGTGAAATCACATGTACTAATGGAACTTGCGATGTAAGTTACTGTACCGTATTCTCTCACTAAAAACTTTTTTTAGTTGACAACACTAACTTTTTCCGATGGCTATACAAAAGCGACAGAGAATGGGGCTCTGGCATTGACGAGTAACTTTCATATTATATCTAGCATGTGAGTTTTTTTCGAAGGTATTGTTCCTTAATATATCTATTACAGTAACACCACCATAAAGAGTCTGGCAGTCGCATTGCTCAATAATGCAAAGCCAAAAACAATTTATACAGCGGACAGTAGCAGTGCAGCATTGGGAGGTGTTTGTGGTTACGAATTGAGGGATGAAGTTTGATTTTGATGAATTGTAAATATCCCACTTCAAAAATAAATCTGTTTCACTTTTTTGTTTTTCAAATCAACTCAAGCAAACTTTAATGTCCAGTTTATAATCTGTTTCTCACCACACACTCTTTCAATGGAACGATACCTATTTGGGACCCCAACTTTCACTAGGTGGTCCTTGAATGGGTGTAAAGATGAATGGACGATATTTGAGAGACATCAAGGGACAACTGTATGCATGAAGACGTTCCAATGGGCAACGAACGAAAATAAGGCAGATGCTAATGTTTTGTGTATGGACATACAGGCAAATCTGACAGGGATTGCTTCCGTGGAGGAGAGTCAGTGGGCTCATGGTATGCAATGACATGAGAAGAATAGCCTGAGTTCATCCGTTTCAGATGAACTAAAAAAAGAAAACGAAACATATGCCTACACGGCATTCTGGGTAGACGGTTTAACGTTAGTCACATGTACTGATGGAAATTGCGATTTAAGTACCTTATCCTTTCCCTACAGGACCTTATTCTCTCCCTACAAACTTCTTTTTAGTTGACAACACTAACTTTTTCCGATGGCTATACAAAAACGACCGAGAATGGGGCTCTGGCATCGACGAGCAACTTTCATATTATATCTAGCATGTTAGTTCTTCTCGAAGGTATTTTCGTTACCATATTTATTACAGTAACACCATCATAAAGACTCTGCCAGTGGCATTGCTCAGTACAGTACCACCAAAAACAATGTACACAGCAAAGAGTAGCGATGGAGCATTAGGAGGTGTTTGTGGTTATGAATTAAGGGATATAATTTGATTTTAATAACTTGGGAATAATCTGTCTTGAAGATAAAACGTTTGAGTTTTTCTGTTTCACAACTTAGTTCAAGCAAATTTCGATATCCAGAATGTTACTAACTCTATCCTTTATAATTTCTGGACAAAATTTTATTTTGTGTTTTTTTGCATCAGTTCTGGAAGTTCAATTTCCTGTGAGATTATTGCTGATAAATTATAACAGATAGATTTATTCACTTTGAAACAGGTAATTTTCACAACTTGATGCACAGCAGCAGTTCCATTAGAATTCCTCCAATTACATCCACAAACTGTTCCCATGGCTTCTGCCGTACACCCTGCATTATATATTGTGTTCGGCTCATTTCCCTTCAGCACCGCCACAGCTAGACATTTGGTCTGATTTGTGTAACTGAAAATCAAAGGATGTTTATTGAAATATCTTTATTTTTCACATAAAAGTTGCTGGAAGTGCTGATTGCGGCGTTTCCAATTATGTAACCGTCTGACCCGACGACGCTCTGAAAAATAGGAAAGATGATAGACGCAGAGAACGATGATAGACAGAAAAGTGTCTGCGTCTATATCTCTTGTCTGCTCAGCGACGTTTTGCAATCAGTCATTTCGCAAACAAAACATTTGACAACTGGACAGTTCGCAACTTTATAGGGATTAGATGTATTTTGCGTTAGAGAAAATGCAACTATAATAGTTTGGACAAAAAAGAATAAAGCTAGACATGACGATAAAAAAGTTTTATGGACAGTCTGGTAATAAAATTTGGGGTCCTGTAGTCATAGACTACCGTAGTTTTTGTGAATCTTCTTGTTGTTGAAGATGGTTTAATTTAAAACAAAAAAATCAAGAGACACTATACATTTACAAAACTGATGATTTTCAAGGATTTTAAGAAACAGTAAAATTTATTGCAGTGTCCGTCTAGGGAAACTAAAAATCGACTCCACGACGTTTCGCAACTAGTCAATTTGCTACCATGGGATTTCGCAACTCGCGTCGATTTCGCAAACGGTCATTTCGCAACCTTGAAATTCACATGCTTACTTTATTTACTTTTTTTAAAATAAATTGGCAAAGTGTCCAGTTGCCGAACGTCTTGATTGCAAAATTTAGTGGTTGCCAAACGTCTTGGTTGCGAAATGTCCAGTTGCAAACCGTCTTGGTTGCGATATGTCATAGTTGCAAAATGACTGGTTGCGAAACGTCGCGGAACCTAAAAATCGGAAATTCAGAAACTCCCTCAAAACCCTTTTTTACGTCATCTCTCAATTGTTATTACCACTATTATCTGTTTTTCTGTGTGTCTTATTTTTTTTTTTCTTCTTTTTTCTTCTGACCACCTAGACAACCACCAACCTGCTGCCCCAAACACCTTATTATTCCACTTTATTCTATTGTTGCCCGGTTTCCAGTCTTCACTTTTTTCTAACTTCATTTTTTTGCTGCTTTCCCGCCAAACCTAAACTGAAAACTATTTTAAAATATTAATACACTGAGTCATGATGGTGAATACACAGAAAAAGATGAGAAGTCTACAGAAGAAATTGGACAAAATTCAGAGGGAGTTAGATGATTTGAAGTGAGTTATTTTCATTTAGTTTGGGTTTCTAGGCCATCATAGGAAATCTAACGTTAAGTCATTAATAAGTTATTAACCGTTTTGGGGGGGGGGGTTGAGAAGGTCAAATCGAAATTTCTAGCCAAGATGCATGCCTGAGAACTGGTTATCTCCGGATTTTTGGGTATCCAGCCCGTCTAGTTTTTGTCTCTAGACCGCCACCACTACCATTTTTTTCAGACTCCACAACTTTCTACTCAAAGAAGAACTAACCTTAACCAAGTCAGCTCTTCTCTATGTCGAGGACAGGAATAGGAAATTGAGACGAAAGAATCGAGAATTCGAAAATCGACAGAATTCGGAGAAATAATCATTTAGAAATATCAAAAATTGGATTAAGAGATTACTCAACAATTCCACAAATCGATGACAACTTTTTTTTGTAACTTTGAATGGAACTTTTGAAACAGTAATCATGATTTTTTTGAATGAAAGTGTTTTTCTGTTGCAGAAGTTCTCCAATTAACAAATAGTTTTCATCTGGCAGTAGATCTAGTGTAAATATGTATGAAGCCATTTTTTGTTCTATGACATAGTAAAAAAAAAAAAAACTTTGTAAGTCCATAAAGCCAGGAAAACTTCTGATACCCATTGTTCATTGAAAGATCGGAAAACAATAAATTCTGCATGAATATATAACAACAAAGCAATTTTGTAAAAAATTTAGATGAAAATATTTACCCTTCTTCAAAAATTCTAAGCTAATAATCGCAAGATACTGCAAAACTAATCAACAAATTTGGCGGAGTTGTTTTCGTGATCACCAGATCCGTTCGCTAATTTATCGCCAATTAGTTTCGGTGAAAAACTTTTGGTAAAAATTTAAGTTTCTAGACCAAATATTGCGATTTCTTTTTCCCGAGAAATTACTGATGCAGAGCAGCAGAACACGGCCAATTTTTTACTCAAATCAATTCATCTTTGTTCCGTTCGTCTACAAAAAATTCATTAGTATTCGTTTTTCCAATCCTGTGAAATAACATTCCAATGTTACTGTTTCAATTTCAGATGTCATGGAAAATGGACAACTTTCGGTGCTATATGAACAGAGTCAATGTTATCGCCCATGTTGAAGACCTCGAAACCAATAAACGTGAAAAACCGTGAAAATCCAGGGTGGATCCATATTTTTGTGGAGCACTGTAGTAATAAATTAAGTTTCTAGTTTTGATAAGAGTTACTGTTTTATTGTTTCCTGATAGATCTATAAATTCTAAATATCATGCTTCGCTTCGTGTAGTTTGAAGGAAAATTTAAAAAAAGAAACATTCACTTTTCAAAACTATCTAATCCAGTGTTCAACCTAAAAAAGTTTACTAACCTAACTGTTTGCAAAGTCTCTCAAGAACATATTTTTAAACTGAATAAAAAATTCAAGAAAATTGACTTTGTTTGCTTGATAAGCATTGATATTCTCTAAGAAACAGAAAAATTTTTGAATCCCAATCAGCAGTAAATATTCCAAATCGCAATGAAAATAGGATTTTCTTGTAGCAAATAGGATTAATACCACAGGTTGGATGGTAGGCATCCATTGCATAAAAGAAAATTTCATCGGAAAAGAAAACGACAGTATCTTCTAATCTGTGCTCATTATAAACAATCAATTATGAAACGGAAACATTATGCAAAATTGGTGGAGTTTCGAAACAGTCAAAACTTTTTTCACGGATTTTTTGAATGAATAAATACGTTTTAGACAGTTTTGCTTGATGCTTCACTCTGATGATTTTGAATAAATGAAAATTCTGATGGTCTATGTGAAAATTACACAATTCGAGTAACCCTACCATTATTTATTGTAAGGAAACTAATGAAAACGCAGTTTACATCATAATAATTTATTTGCAATTGAAACAGAGTCAGAATCGCTAAAAATTAGAACACTTTCCAAAAAGAGACTTTTGAAACAGAAAAAAAAACTCCGAAGCTTCTAATGAAATTTCGATATTTCGTTCGATCGTGCTGATACTGAGTAAATTGTGACCTCACTTTCTCACCCTCATTAATCCTCTTGTCGTCAATATAGCAAATTAGTGTCAACGTCAATTGGAGTAGGCACTAGAATCTTTTTAAAATCATCTACAGTACTATGTACTAACCCAGTTGTCACCATTCTTAAATTCAGCTTATTGTTGTCTTCATAACTTTCTTTATTGTTATCTACAATTCAACTACGGAAGAACTCCAACATTGGAAAAAATAGATTTTTTGTTTCATGTGAAACAGTAATTTTTGTTAGTCGTCTACTGCAACATTGGGCAAAGAAATCTTTGAACAGTTTTTCGGTTTGACTCTAGAACGGGTCCTGAAGACAGAGATACGTTGGGAGCCCTAAACTCTTATTATCGTGGGATCATTAGCTCTTACTTAACGTTAGATCCGTGGACGAACCTTGGGAACTCCAAACTTTCTATGAATTCCTGAGCTTCATTGCGACTCTAGAGTCAGGATAGATACTACATCTGTAACTCACATACGCACTGACAAAAATGCAGTACTTGCACATCCTATTTTGTGTCAGGACTTTTCTTTACTCAAGGGATCAATGAGATAGGGTAGAGCCAAAAGTTGCATAGAAAGTCTGGGTGTGGTAAAAAAGGTGTCTGGATTGTTGTCTTGGGTTACTGTCGTTATTACGGATGGTTTTTTGTCACGGATATTTGAAATTGGAACAAAAATGAGCTCACAGGAAACGAACAGGAAACGATAGATCTTGAAAGTTTCAGATTTTCACAAATATTTAGAAACAGTAACAATTTTCAAATATTATCGTTTAGAAATACCAACGTTTGGTATTTCAGGGCAATTAGAAGGTTATGAAACAATGAATTTCGGGGCTCTTCGACATTTTGCAACTGTGCCGTTTCGCAATTCACATCGGTTTCGCAACCATGCTATTCCACCTTGGTTGCAGATTGGACGTGAGTTGCCGGAACTTGCAGTTGCGAAATTACTTGATTGTGAAATGTCGTGGGTGTGAAATCGACTTGAGTTGCGGCACACCAAGTTGCCAAACGTCTTGGTTGCAAAAACTCGTGGTT
Source organism: Caenorhabditis sinica (assembly GCA_963932045.1). Classification (NCBI taxonomy): domain Eukaryota; kingdom Metazoa; phylum Nematoda; class Chromadorea; order Rhabditida; family Rhabditidae; genus Caenorhabditis; species Caenorhabditis sinica. The sequence goes on along the minus strand of OZ009940.1, from coordinate 6,871,760 downwards.
GATAAATGTCTTGGTTGCGAAATGACGTGGTTGTGAAATCGACGTCAGTTGCAAAATGTCGTAGTTGCGAAATGGCGTAGTTGCGAAATGTCATCTCTCAATTGTTATTACCACTGTTCTCTGTTTTCCATGCGTCTTCTTTTTTTTTATTGTGTCCCCCAAGACGCCTCCCCCCCCCCCCTCACTACTGTCAAACCTTCCTCTACCTTATTATTCCATTCCATTCTATTGTTACCCGGTTTCCAGTGTTCATTTTTTCTCACATATTTTTTGCTGTTTTTCCGTTAAAACTTTACTGAAAACTTGCTTTAAATATAATTGGATGTCAATTCAGAAATGACTAATTTTCACGAAGAGATGAGCAATCTACAGAAGAAATTGGACAAGATTCAAATAGAGTTGAATGATTTGAAGTGAGTTCTTCAAAGTAATTTCGGTTTCTAGGTCACCATAGAGAAACCTAGCATATTAATAAATTATGAGGAATTTTTGGGTTTTAAGATTTTCTAAGTGCGAGTTCTAGACAATATGGATGTTCATGAGGATCTATGTAATGCATTTGTCAGTTTTTTAGATTTCTAGGCCATCTAGCGTTAATTTCTAGGCCACCACCACTTTCATATTCTTTCCAGACTCCAAAACTTCCTTCTTAAAGAAGAACTCACCTTAACTCAGTCTGCTTTACTTTATGTCGAAGACAAAAATAAGAAGTTGAGAAGAAAATATCGAAATTTGGAAAGTCGACAGAATTCGAAGAAGTTATCATTTGGGAAGATGAAGAAATGGATCAAGGGACTTTTCAAATGACATTCATTCTTGAATAACTGCTGATTTCAAGCAGAAACTTTGAGTTCTGTTTCTGAAACCGTAAACATATTTTGTTATGAACATTTTTCTCCGTTTCAAATGATCCGCAATTGTAATATGCTTTGCAATACAGTATTATTGAACGGCTACTTTTTTCGATCCGAAAGATTTCTCAGAACGCTAATGCGTGAATTTATTTATTTATTTAGGCTTCAATAAGTTTTCAATTAACCATGGCGACCAATAAAGATACATACGAACATAGATAATTTCTGATATACACTTTTCAGTGAAAATCTGGAATATAATAAAATCCGAAATGAGAATGAAACAAGTTTCTAACATACAAATAGTCTGTTTGAATGAGAATCGTTTCTCTGTTTCAGAAATTCTAAATCGATAACATCAGAATAATGAAAAACTAATAGAATGCACATCAATAATTTTATTATTATCTCGTTATTACTTCACAAAGTAGCTTCTTTCAAATACCGTATTGACACTTCCTGAAAATTGGTTTTCTGGTAGTTTTGTACCTCCTTAACACAAAAACTAAACGTTTTTAGTCCACAATAAAGACCGTTGTTGAGTTATTACCCTTCGAAAACAAATCCTTGAGCCTCGCATTCATATTAGGCATTCACTTTTGTCAGGACTCGGTTTTCAAATGCTGATAGCACGAAAGCGGTTAGTATTGCAAAACGAAAAACTTGATTTTTTTGTGTTCAGGAGGTCTTAAAGTACCAGGGAACAATTTTATCCAATCTAAATAGGGATTTTGAAAAGAGCTCTTTTCTCAGATCGTTTCTGGAATCGTTACTTGATACATTTCTTGCCTTTTCATTTTGGCAAAATTTTTGTAAACGTCGTAAAAAATTAAGTTTCTGGTTTTGATAAGAGTTACTGTTTCATTGTTTTCTGATTGATCTTTAAATTCTAAATATCATATTCCGATTGTGTTTTGTAGAAAGACATATTAACTTTTCAAAAGTATCTAACCCAGTGTTCAAGCTGAAAAAGTCCACTGACAGAGCTGTTTGCAAAGTCTCTCATGAACATATTTTTTTGAAAAAAATCCAATACAGAAATTGAGTTTGTCTATCTGATAGGCATTGCTAATCTCTAAGAAACAGAACAAATATTGAATCCTTATAAACAGTAATTGTTCGAGAAAATAGGAATTGCTCAAGTGTGCAGAATTAATAAACACATTGGATAAAAACAATCCAGTTTTTTTCTACATAAAAGAATTGGATTTCTTGTTTCCGAAAGTATTATTTAATTTGTGCTCATCATAAAATTTCCGTTCGCAGAATTGCTCAGCTGAAAATCTCGAGACATTAAAAAATTTCTAGAAACAGAAATATTTTTATTTCATTGCGTCAATACATTTTTTAATGGCCGATGTGTAAATAAACGTTAAATGTTAAATGACAAATGAAGCTACACTCTGACTAAAAAAATGTATTTTCATTGACTTACTGTACCGAACATAGCTATTCTCAATTCAAAGTCGCGCATAGAATTCTAAACGTGGCTCTTGTAAGCTTTTTTAGGCTTCGCCAACTGAAAAATACCAAAACCAACATAACGTAAAACTAGGGCGGAGAATAAAAAAAGTTCAAACAAGCTACGTTTCAAATTCAATGCGCGATCAATTCCAATTGACAATATTAATCTATAGTCGTTGATTAAAAGTGATCCGGTAATAGAGCTCATTCAAATTAGGCATTCTGATTAATTAATTTAAAACAGAAAATTTATGAAAAAGTTCGAATTTTTCACAGTGTCCATGAAAAATTATATACGATTGAGGCAGGCAGATGATGTTTGACTTGTCACTTGTTTTGTTTTTGAAATAGCTTATGTACGCTGCTTATTAAGCGCTGAGATGTCTCCGGGTCATTGAGCTTTGGATATTCTGATGGCTTGAAATTTGGTCTGGGAATCGGTATTCTGGCTGCGACACACCATAATTTTTCAATATTTACCATCGTAAATATATGGCGTATTGAAAATTTCGAGTATTGAAAATTCAGTTTCATTAGAATTTTATATGTTACGAACATCGACTGCGATTATTGGACTTATTTCATCACCCATTACAAGAAGTGTACTAACATTGTTTTTATGATCACGGTGTAGTGAATGAGCATCATTGAAATACTTTTAAGCTGACTTGTTGGAACAGTAAACCTTTGAAAAACCCCCCTTCTCCCTGCTTCCTCAATTGAGATAATAATGTTTTGTTACAGTTTTTTATTAGTTGAAGCTTTGCCTTTAGAAACTCCGAAAAAGATGGTTCAAAATATCTGGACTACACAGTAAAAGCTCCTAAAATTTAAAATTTACTATTTCATGAGCTGCTTATGAACATCACTTGTCTGACAACGGCATTCTCACATCAGGATTATAGGAAACTACTGTCAAGGTCATCTGGAGTAAACACCGGAATCTTCTAAAATCATCTACAGTTCTATGTACTATCCCAATTGTCACCATAATTCATTTTAGGTCTTCGTCGTTTTTATAGCCTAACTTTCTTATTTTTATCAACAATTTAAATATTATAATTATAGAATTCAGTGAGCTCCGATCTTGTAAAACAGATGATTTTTCCGTTTCAAGAAAAACAGTAATTTTTGTTTCAATCAGTAATTTTTCAATCGGTAAGTTTCAATCAGTGACTTTTGATAGTTGTCTACATTAGCAAACTTTCCATCGCGTCACTGCAAACGCGCTCTATTGAGAATTGCTCCCGGGATATTCCCAGAAGCAAAGTATTGAGTCTATTGCCAATAATTGTTTCGGGAAGTTTATTTGTTCTATATTCTTGTCTTTTTTCATCCAGGCATTTTCCTGTTTTACCTTTTCATTTCAGTTTTGAGAAATCGACAAAAAATGGAAAATTCGGATGCTCAATCGTTCAAAACAGATGAGGAAATTAGGAAGGAAAAGTGAGGTTTTGAGTGAAAAGATAGATTTTTGAATATTTTAAGAGAAAAATTTTCTGCGATCAACATTTATAAGTTCGGAAAATAATTTAAATGTTTCATGTGAAACTGTAATTTTTGAAATAATTTTCAGATCCACTACCACACTTATCTCCTCCCAAATCTCCTCCCAAATCGAACTGCTTCAGAACCAGGAGACTCAAATTCAAGGTCTTCTGAATTCTGAATCTCCAGAATTCCTCACTTATCGCCAACTACTCCAAAAAAAGGACGAGGAAATTGAGAATCTTAAGAAATTGGTGCAAATGCAAGAGTGGATGTTGGATGGTATCGGAGGAATGGTTGACAAATTGAAAGTCGATAAATCTGTGAATTCTGGAGACGTGAATTCTAAAGTCGTCAAAAAAGAGGGAGTGAAGGATTCACAAGTCTCCAGGACTCCATCTGGATCAGAATCTGAAGTCGATAAAGTTTCAGATTCATCTTGGGATTCGATAGAAATCCTGGTTATTCGCTCATATATTCTAATTTTAATTTCCTGGTCTGTTTGCCACCCATTCTCGCTTTTGATTGGAAATTGTTGTGTTCTTGAAATTTTCGAATATCAGTCTTTTTGATTTCTTTGCCGAAACGATGTTCTGTTTTCAAACAAATAAACGCTCTTCAAAAAACAACTGTTTCAGAGTTTAACTATAATAAGCCTAGAAATGTTGATGTTGATCAATTGTCCGTAAGACATTTTCATAATGACTGTCCAGTTCATTCGAAGAAGAAGCATTGGGAGCTCTTCCATTTTGTCAATATTGCAAACTCGCTCCATTGACAATTGCTTTCGGGGTAGTTTCAGAAGCAAAGTATTGAGTCTAATGTCTTTGATTTTTTTCTTTGTCTATATTTTTGCTTGAATACTTCAAATGTTACCGTTTCAATTTTTGGAAATCTCGAACAAAGTCGAATTCGTGTGCTTCGACAAAAAAGAAAATTTTTGAGGGGAATACTCAATTTTTCTGTAGATTTTAAGGATAAAGATGCTCCGAACGATTGAAATTTCTAAAAAACTGTTCACTTTTCACCTCAAACTTGAATTTTCAAAATTCCTACGTGTCTTCATTTTCAAGATTTTTATCCGTTTCTGTACAAAAAGATTGTGAATGCCCGTAATATTGCTGTGATGCAGATATGGGTCCATTGTGTAATTTGCATACTCACTCGTTGAACTTGAATGAGGAAACCCCGAAGGAAAAGTGATTGAAAGTTTCATTGATTTTTCAGAAGAACTTTGGAACAACATTGCCCGAAATTTTTAGAGAGAAATTTTCTGTTACCAGTGAAACTGATATTATTGACTACAAAAAATTCAATATTGACCATTCTTTTAGTTCCATCACCGATATCTTCACCGGAACTTAATTCCAAATCAAACGCCTTCGGAATCAGAAAACCCTAATTCAAGGTCTTCTGAATTTTAAATCTCCAGAATTCCTCACCTATCCTCAACAACTTCAAAAGAGAGACGAGGAAACTGAGAATCTCGAAAAGTTGACGCAAACTCAAGGAAGTATGTTGGATGGTAATGGAGGAATAGTTGGAAAATTGAAGGTGAAAAAATCTGGGGATTCGGGAATCGTGGATTTTGAAAACGTGAAGAAAAAAGTAGTGAAAGATTCAAAAGACTACATGCCGTCATCTTATCGAAAATCTAGAAGATCAGAATCCGCTTTGAATCTGGATGAATTCTTAGTGCTTGCCGCTCTGGCTGTCTCAGTCTGTTTTTAACTTGTCGGCACCATCTACAGTTTTTTAAAACCTGCCCAATTTTTTCTGGTACTCCAAGATCCAGGTCAATTCTTTCAATTCAATTTGTCTACGCCTGTTTCATTTTATTTTCACTCTGACCAAATATTGCGATTTCTTTTTCCCGAGAAATTACTGATGCAGAGCAGCAGAACACGGCCAATTTTTTACTCAAATCAATTCATCTTTGTTCCGTTCGTCTACAAAAAATTCATTAGTATTCGTTTTTCCAATCCTGTGAAATAACATTCCAATGTTACTGTTTCAATTTCAGATGTCATGGAAAATGGACAACTTTCGGTGCTATATGAACAGAGTCAATGTTATCGCCCATGTTGAAGACCTCGAAACCAATAAACGTGAAAAACCGTGAAAATCCAGGGTGGATCCATATTTTTGTGGAGCACTGTAGTAATAAATTAAGTTACTGGTTTTGATAAGAGTTACTGTTTCATTGTTGCTTGATGAATCTCTAAATTCCAAATATTATGCTTAGCATCTAGTTGTTTGAAAACTGAAGAAAGAAGCGTTCACTCCTCAAAAGTATCTGATCCAGTGTTTAAGATGAAAAAGTCTACTGACTGAACTGTTTGCAAAGTCTCTCATGAACAGATTTTTAGATGAATAGAATATCCAAATGAGGAATTGACCTTGTTTGTTTGATAAACATTGATATTCTCTACGAAACAGAAAAATTATTGAATTCTAACCACCAACAGTAAATATTCCAAATTAGCAAAGAAAATAGGAGTTGCTTGTAGCCAATAGGATTAATACGACAGTTTGGATGGTAGGGAATCATTGATTAAAGAGAAAAATACAGTGGCGAAAATAGGTGAGTACCCGTTCACTCTTTTTGCTATATCTTTGTTGAACGGTGTCCAAATGACTTGAAATTTTGCATGTGTAATAAGAAAACCTTTTGAAAAAGCACCTAGTTTTTTGAAAATCAAAATTCACTCAGTGCTCCAGTGAATTATCTTCCATCTATATTGTCAATTAGATTTCGATATATTCGAAAATAAAGTATCTTCGGCTCTATTGCAGTTTAGGAGTCCTTTCAAAAAATAGGGGTCCCCTAAAAAAATAGAGGTCCCTTCAGATCCCTCAAAAAAGATGGAGGTCTCTTCAGGACCCTCGAAAAAAATAGGGGACCCTTCGTCCACAATTATAGTAGCCCAAAAAATAAGGGTCCCTTCAGATCTCTCAAAAAAGATGGGGGTCTCTTTGTTAAGCTGTTCTGTTAGATTCTTCACTTTAATGATTAATTTGAATACATAAAAATGCTACTATTCTATTTAAAATTCAGATAATTTGAGTACTCCTAGCGTTATTTATTGTAAGGCACATATTGAAATCCCGTTTTACATGGAAACAAACAACGAATCGTTAAAAGTTAGAACATTTTCCAAAAAGAGACTTTTGAAACAGAAAATCTCTGAAGCTTTTTATTGAAATTTCGATGTTTCGTGTCAACGTCATATGGAGTAGTCACTAGAATCTTCTAAAAGCATCCACAGTACTGTATCCATCCAGTTGTCTCTATTACTTGTCCCCATCTCTTTAACATACCGTTGTTTTCGTAAATTCTATTATTGTTAACAGAATATGAAAAAAAATTATCCATGAGTCAACATCAAAGTTGAAAAAAACATATTTTTTGTTTCAGGTGAAACAGTAATTTTTGTTAGTCGTCCACTGTAACATTGGGCATAGAAATCATTGAAAAGGTTCTTGGGTCAATCTTAGCACGAATTTGAAAAATGAGCCTCGAAGATGATAGTGCTCAACAAAACCTAGGAGAGATAAGTTGGGACTCCTAAACTATAATTATTTTGGGATCATTAGCTCTTGCTCAGATCCGTCCGGGGCGCCAGCTTGGGACCTCCAAACTTTCTATGGATTCCTACGCTTCAATGCGACTCAAGAGTCAGGATAGGTCCTAAATTGGTAACTTACATACGCATTAATGAAATCTAGCGCTTGCACATCCTATTTTATGTCAGGACGTGTTTTTACTCAAGGGACCACTAAAATAGGATAAAACCAAAAGTTTCATAGAGACTGTGGGTGTGGTAAAAAGAGGTGTCTGAATTGTCGTCTTGGGTTACTGTCGTTATTGAGGTAGGTTTTTTTGTCACGTATAATTGAAATATAAATCCGAACGAACAGGCAAGAAACGATAAATTTAGAAAGTTTCAGACTTTTACAAATATTTAGAAACGGTAATAATTTCCAATAATAATTTTAGAAATACCAACGGCTGCTGTTTCAGGTAGCAAAATGAACATGAGTTAAGGAAAGCCCAGTCGCCAAACGCCTTGGTTGCGAAATGTCATCTCTCAATTGTTATTACCACTATTATCTGTTTTCCTATGTGTCTTCATTTTTTTTCTTGTGTCCCTTTAGACAACCCCCCCCCCCCTAAACCTCCCTCCACTTTATTATTCCATTCTATTCTACTGTTGCTCGATTTCCAGTATTCATTTTTTCTCATTTATTTTTTGCTGTTTTGCCGTTAAAACTTGACTGAAAACTTTCTTTTAATAAGATCGTATGTGAATTCAGAAATGACTAATTCTCACAAAGAGATGAACAACCTACAGAAAGAATTGGACAAGATTCAAATAGAGTTTGATGATTTGAAGTGAGTTTTTCAAAGTACTTTGGGTTTCCAGGCCACCATAGAGAAACCTAGACCGTCAATAGATTTTAGGAATTTTTTGGTTTCAAGAAAGTCTAATTGCGAGTTCTAGGCAATATGGATGTTTATGAAGATATATGTATTGCATTTTTTCGTTTTGTGGATTTTTAGGTCATCTAACGCTTATTTCTAGGCCACCACCACTTTCATATTCTTTCCAGACTCCAAAACTTCCTTCTCAAAGAAGAACTCACTCTTACTCAGTCTGCTTTACTTTATGTCGAGGACAAAAGTAAGAAGTTGAGAAGAAAATATCGAAATTTGGAAAGTCGACAGAATTCGAAGAAATTATCATTTGGGAAGATGAAGAAATGGATCAAGAGACTTTTCAAATGACGTAGGACTATTAATCGCTGCTAGTTTCCAGCAAGATGTTTGAGTTTTATTTCTGAAACCGCAAACATGTTTTGTTATGAACATTTTTCTCTGTTACAAATGATTCCCAACTGTAACATGCATAGAAATGAAGTATTAGGTTGTCCCAAAAGTAATCCACTTTTTTCCGAATATTTTCAACAAATTTTTTCCTCTTTCAAACACATTTCCAGGCTAAACTGTATTACATTTATCATTAATATGTACCTCTACTATTCAAAAATAGTTGAATGATTCGAATGTGTATTAGCAGAAAAGAGCACACACCCTACGATTCTTGAAGGTATCTTTTTGAGACCATATTTCAATTGAGCTCTGAATTTCACAGGAAAGTCGAAACGGGAAAGGCTTTTTCTAAAAAAGATGAGTGTATATTTAACAATTGCTAGAACTAATAAAATCTAACATACCATGATCACGTCAGTTTTCTGATCACTTGAAAGAATGGGTAGCATAATGCAGTAACCGAGTGAATATTAAGGTGTGGCTCCAGGACAGGAGAGATGGCGATGCGCCTTGACACTATACTAAGAAATTAAACAACTCTATACAATCAATTTCAATAAATAACTAACATTGAGCTCAGACTAGAACATCAGCGTGGACACAAACCGAAGGTAACCTATTTTTTTCAAATTTTTCAGGTTTGTGTCAAAATTTTGAAACTCTCCAAGTTCCTAACGCTCTGAATTCTTGACATGATATGGATAAAACTATGCATACTCGATTTTTGATAAGCAATTCAAAACAGAATACAAGGTTAGGCTAGAGCAAGGACTAATTCAAGTTTGGTCACTTTACTACATTTTTGAAAAAAAGTGAATTTTCTCAAAAAACTTTCATCGATTTTTTCTTTACTGAGCGCTGTCTAGGACTAATTTGAACTATGTTACTTGGTTTTCTGAATTCACAGATTAATTAATAGTCAGTCAATATCATGACCTCGTACAAGGTGTTTCCATTGAATGCGTCAAACTTTGCCTAACAGTGCTCAAAGCTTGTTGTGTTTGATGAGAAATATTTTCTGCGAAAACCTTATTGAGCGATTGATTTGTATTTGACTAATAGTACAAAGATACCTCAAACAAAATGCCAATTACTTGAGCCAAGAGCCTCTTCAGAATTTTTTTTAGACCGTTTATGTAAAATGCACCAAAAACACAAGGTGAATTTTGCTCAATTTTTTGACCAACTGCATAGTATTTCCATTAACAAAAAACGCAAATATGTCAATATAAGGTTTTCCAGTTGAAAAACAAAAAAAAGATGATCGAAATCGGCCTTCAAATAACTGAAATACGGGGTCAACAAAAAAGTGGATTACTTTTGGGACAACCTAATATTAAGAAGTACGTAGTTATAGTATTTTCGATCCGAAAGACTTTTCAGAACGGCAATGTGTGATTTACTTATTCATTTGGGCTTTAATAGTTTTCGATTAACCATGGCGACCAATAAAGATACATACGAACACAGATAATTTCTGATATACACTTTTCAGTAAAAATCTGGGATATAATAAAATCCGAAATGAGAATGAAACAAGTTTCTAACACACAAATAGTCTGTTTGAATGAGAATCGTTTTTCTGTTTCAAAAATTCTAAATTGATAACATCAGAACATTGAAAAACCAATTACATGTTTATCGTTAGTTCTATTATAATCTCGTTACTACTTTGCAAGATAGCTCCTTTCAACTACCGTATTAAAACTTGCTGAAAATTAGTATTTAAATTTCAATAGGTATTTTGAAAGGAGCTCCGTTTTCAGCTTGTTTCTGGAATGATTGATTTCTTGTCTTTAAAGGAAAAATTGAATTTGTTTGCCTGATAAGCATTGATATTCTCTGAGAAACTGAAAAAATTTGGATCCTAACAATCAGTAATTGTTCCAGATTAAAGAGAAAATAGGGATTGCTCTGAGTGTATTGACTTAATAAATACGTTGGATAAAAAGAATTCAGTTATTTTTTACATAAAAGATAGGATTTCTTGTTTCCGAAGTATCATCTAATCTGTGCTCATTATGAAGAATTCGTGAAATTGCTCAGCTGAAAATCTCAAGACATATAAATATTTCTAGAAACAGAAATATTTTTGTTTCATTGCGTCAATACATTTTTCGATGGTCGGCGTCTAAATGACAAATGAAGCTACACTCTGACTAAAAAAATGTATTTTCATTGACTTACTGTACCGAACATAGCTATTCTCAATTCAAAGTCGCGCATAGAATTGAATTCGAAACGTGGCTCTTGTAAACTTTTTTAGGCTTCGCCAACTGAAAAATACAAAAAAACAACATGGCATAAAACAAGGGCGGAGCCTAAAGAATAGTTCAAAAAAGCTACTTTTTGAATTCAATTTGCGATTAATATTATTTGACTATATTAATCTCTATTCCTTGATAAAAACCGCTCCGGTAATAGAGCTCATTCAAATTAGCATTTCAATTATTTTTTGTAAAACAGTAAAACTTTGAACAAGTTCGAAATTTTTCACAGTTTCCTTGAAGAATTATATACGCTTACTGCAAATGTTGTTTGATAAATCCCATTCTATTTTTTCTGAAAATACGGTATTTTCAGAAAGTATTTTAAATACCTTATGCACTTTGCTTACTAAACGCTGAGGTGCCTCCGGGTCATTGAGTGTTGGATGTTGGATAGTTCGATAGCTTGAAAGCAACACAATGATTTCCGAAAGGAATAAATGCTGAAAATACTTGTAAATTTGATATATGAACATTGATCTAGGAATTGGTATTCAGATTAAAATTCAGTTTTATTAAATTTTATACGTTACGAACATCAACCGCAAGTATTTGACTAACCTCATCAGCGATAACAAGAAGTGTAATAACATTGTTTTTTCATAATTCGTACAGAGAATGACCGTCATTCAAATTGACTTATGACCTATCTTATTGGAACAGTAAACTTTTGAAAAATTCCTTTTTCACTGTGTCCTCACATAGTGATAATAAAGGTTTTGTTACAGGTTTCTATTTCAATAGGAGCTTTGTTTTTAAAAGCTTTGAACAAAATGGTTCGAGATATTTGGAATACACAGTAAAAGGTCCTAAAATTGAAAATATACTATTTCAAAAGCTGCTCATGAACATCACTGAGCAATAATCTCACAATAGCATTCTCACCCTCATGAACCCTCACACCATCATCATAGAAAACTACTGTCATCTGGAGTGGAAACTAGAATCTTCTAAAATTATCTACACTATCCCAATCGTCACTATTATTTATTTTAGGTCATCGTCGTTTTTATAGCTTCACTTTCTTATTGTTATCAACTATTTGAATATGAATTGCAATCAGTGAGCTCCAATTTTGTAAAAAAAAATGTTGTTCCGTTTCAAGCAAAACAGTAATTTTTGATAGTTGGTTTTAAACCTCCCATCGCGTCCCTGCAAACGCGCCCTATTGAGAATTGCTCCCGGGATCTTCCCAGAAGCAAAGTATTGAGTCTCTTGCCAATAATTGTTTCGTGTTGTTGGTTTTTTTTTCTATATTTTTGTCCTCTTATTTTTTGACATTTCCTGTTTTCACTATTTGAGAAATCGACAAAACATGGAAAATTCGGATGCTCTATCGTTCCAAACCAATGAGGAAATTGGGAAGGAAAAGTGAGTTTTTGAGGGAAATTATCGATTTTTTTAAATTTCAAAGGCAACGATGAACATTTAAAAGTTCGGGAAATAGATGATTTGTTTCATGTGAAACTGTAATTTTTTTGAAATTTGTTCAATAGTAATCTAATTTTCAGTTCCACTACCACATCCATGTTCCCCGAAATTTCCGTCCAAATCGAACGCCTTCAGAACCAAGAGACTCAAATCCAAGGTCTTCTGACTTCTGAATCTTCAGAACTCTTGACTTATCGTCAACTACTTCAAAAGAAGGACGAGGAAATTGAGAATCTCAAGAAATTGGTGCAAATGCAAGAATTGATGTTGAATGGTGTCGGAGGAATGGCGGCCAAGTTGAAAATCAATAAACCTGGGAATTCTGGAAACGTGAATTCTGAAGACGTCAAGAAAAAGGAAGTGAAGGATTCACAAGTCTCCAAGACTCCAGCTGGACCGGAATCTGAAGTCGCTAAAGTTTCAGATTCCTCTTGGGATGAGATTGAAATCCTGGTTATTAGCTCATATATTCTAATTTTAATTGTCCTGGTCTGTTTGCCACCCATTCTCGCTTTTGATTGGAAATTGTTCTGTGCTTGAATTCTCAGAATATCAGTCTTTTTGATTTCTTTGCCGAAACGATGTTCTATTTTCAAACCAATAAATGCTCTTCAAAAAACAACTGTTTCGGAGTTTAACTATAATAAGTCTAGACATGTTGGTGTCGATACGATATTGTCATGATGTCCACAAACTTGTGAAACTCATCACTTCTTACAGTAGGATGAAAACCGATTTGTGTCTTTTGATTACTGTAGTGCCACAGGCCACGAAATACTCGCTTTTCTGGGAAAACACTAAAATTAGGGAATTCGGGCTGAAAATTCGGCGAAGGGAAAATAAGATTTCTAGAAAAACAACAGAATTTCTCATCAATTTGTTTAAATTTGAAAATATTTGTGTGCATTCATTTCAAGCAGATTTCTGAACGAGAAATTGTTCGATTTTGGAAGTATTCTCTGCGACGAAGTATCGAAATTTATCACATTTGGGTTACTTCTGAAAAATCCTTTAATTTCAAACTTCTGGAACAATGGAGAGATGTGCCGACTTTGCTCTTGCATTTCAAGGGTACTAAAAGTAAAAAGTTCAAGATTCCGGAACGTGAGGGCTTCAATTTTCATCATCTTGAAATTGAAAATGCTCACTGGATTACTGTAGATAGAATCATCGGATGGTTTGCCAACTGTCAATTTATTGTGTTCAAGGGTTGCACTTTGAATACTGTAGATATGATGCAACTTTTGAAATTTTGGATGGAAGGAGAATCAAGATTAGAGCACATTTGTCTCAACTACAGCGAAGATTGGAGCCAGGAAGCTTTTGAGGGTCTTCCGGCACAAATGGTTTCTAGTGCTGTCTTTTATGCAAAGTAAGTGGGAGATCAAAGGCGTCAAATTGGGTGTCTGGTCCGCACTTTCGGCCAAGGACAGACTCACGAAAAGTTGCAGAAAATATCTAATATCATTTTTACAGACGCTATTTCTTCCTTGAAGGAAAATGTTATCTGATTCAACAAGAGGGAGGGAAGAAGGCTTTGATTTATCAGCAACTAGACAAAACGTTCACGCTAACAACCGACTTTGAGTCTGAGGAGCTATTTCGTTAATTTTTTTTGTTTCGCTTTTGAAAATCGAACTGAAAAATAAACAATCGAAAGATAAACTATCGTATTTTGTAACAGTAAAAAATTTCCGTAAAAACATCTGTTTCCTGGTATTTGTTCTTGAGAAATAGAGTGCAAGGCAACAATTCAATGAAAATTCAATGAATTAAATGAATTCTGGCAGTTAAAATTGACTTTTTTTGCATAGAATTGCGACAGACACCCGGTAGCGATCCTTGAGATGTTCGTCAAGTTAAAAAAAATATTTGAAACTGAAATATATTCTCAAAAAAATTGCAGTTTCAAGTAAGACATTTTATGAGGAACAACAAACTGATACAATAAAAGCGTCTTGAAATTGTTTTAATTTTGTGATTTTTGTGATAAGCAACATAAAAAAGTTTGGGCTATTCACACACGCAATCCATCCCTGGGAAAAAACGATGGTGTCCATCACGTATTGGGTCTTGTCACGAACACTGACGAGAGAGTACGTGGATAGTGGAGAGGGAAACCATTGGGGAACTGTGTGTGAACGGACGGGTCACAGTGCAGGCAAACGCATTCACTCACTCAATATATTCTAGTACTCCTTGCCTTCCCTTTCTCCCAATTTCTGCCTAAATGTCGTTCTCGAAACCACTGTCCTATGAGCCGCTCATATCAGTTTTGGCACACATCGACGCTGGGAAAAGGTAATTTTTTCGACTTGCTTTCAATACTAACAAATGTCTTCAGATTCGAAATATCCCAAAAAATGCCCACTGTCCAAAAAACGGAAAAACTAGTCCCACTGAAAATCGATAAATTTGCGTTCAGCTATAGGGCGTTTACTGTAAACGAAACCGCGTATGATATGAAAAGCACCATAAAAAGACGAAACACTTTTAGAAACAAGTTCCGTAATCAAGCATATATTTGCCTGGCTATTAATGGAATAGCAATCGAATATCTAGAATACCATCCGGCACGAGTTCAACGTTCATCGGAATACCTGATGTCGTTGTTTTTCGGAGGAAGAAGTGACCCGATTCTGGTCAACCAGCTGACGTTTGATGCTAGCCAATCGCTGACATGGCTTAAAAATGCCAAATTGCGAATCCAACATTTGACAACTCGAAGCAGTATCAGAAAAACTTTAAGGAAACTTTCTGTAGTGTTAACCAACTCTAGTTTCCCTCTTCAATCTTTGAAGATTTTCGCCGATTACTCAACAGCAGCAGAATTTCGAGATGAAATAGTTCAAAAAGCTAGGAAAGTTGAAATCTTATACAACTCCCGCTCAGTTTTCACGATAGCAGATTTTGTGGCCTTGATTCGACATTGGAAAGTTTTTGGAGCAGCACCGGGACGTCGTTGCTCAGTTGAATTGAGCAATAATATAAACGATGAACTGTTTGGTGAATTGGCAATGCGCAACATTCAAGTACAGTTTGATGTTGTCAAGGAAGACGGGTAAGCTGCTTTAAATAATTTCATAAATCCTAAACTAACATAAAGGCGCTTATATTTTCAGAGTACTCACCATTCCAATAAATCAATCATCGGAAGTGCGTGTGTCACGTATCTACGATGGACCACAAGACATCAATTCCAAACTGATGTCGATACTCGTACTGGAAGTTGTCGCGAAGATGTGAATCATAATTGTGCTGTTCTTCTCATGTTTCTTAATTTTTGTTAATGAAGATATGGCTGATCATTGCCGTCGAGTTTCAGTCGGTGTGCACGTCGATTATGTGCTATGATCTTCTGAAAAACAGGGCCATGCGCCGAAATACTTGTTCAAAATCTTGTCTATTGCCCCTAGACCTGGAAGCTGTAATTCCTTAAAATGGATAATTTCAACCACGCGGGTCATTTCATCAAAAGGACTTCTCCCAAAAAGTGGAGAATTAATTTTCAAAATAGGGAGATTTCGGCCAGTTTATTTATTATAGAATTCTCTGAATTTCAGAGAACTAGGGTTATTCCTGACTATTTCTTTCCAACAAAAATCCGTATCTCCTGAAACCGGTTTTTTTTTTCAGAAAACTTTTTACTTCGAACTGAAGTTAGAAATACTTTTTGAATCTAACAGTTAAGTTCGTTGCTACAGAAAAAAAAGGATACATACAATTTTACACTGAACTGCTGAAAAATATTCTCAAATCCTAGGAATCTTTGAAAAAGTTTTAGATACTAATTCTCTCTGTTTCTCAAATCATTGGTGAAAAAATAGCAATTTCAGAATAAATGGCATCATAGGTTATCATAAAAAAACTTTACTGTTCCAACCTTCCAGTGTTTGTGATTGCGGGTCTTTCAAACTTATTACGAATGCTGAATTGCTCATTCCTAAATTGGTTATGTTATTCGCCTTCATATGATAACTAATCATCACTCTGAGGTTTCCAAAAAGCTCTAGATGATCTTCGATAAAATTTTTTTAAAACACTTTCACTGTTTCATATGTGGTGGATCCATAATATCATCGTTTCCTTCTTGTTCCCCCGGCTCCAGCGAAACCTAATTTTTTCATGAAACCTAATTTTTCGGAATTGTTATCTGTGGGACGTATTGAGCACTAAAACTTGATCAAAGTCAGATTCCCTGGTCATAAAACTATAAACTTATTTTCCCTTTTTCTTTTCCTCACTTTGCAAGCCGGTATTGGAATTTTCTGAAAATTGTTTTCTTGGTACTTTCGGGTCTCCCAGGAACAAAAATGAAGATTGCAGGTGATACACAGCTCGGTTTTAAAAAGATAACTTGAAGACGGATTGCATTGCAATTTTAACAACTTGATTTTCGTTTTCAGAAAGTCCGAACCTACTAGGGTACTGATTTTCAACATGTTTCAATACGGGTTGTAAAAGGAGCTCATTTATCAGACGTACATCAATATTCAGCCCAAAACACAAATATCATTTGAGACAGCCGTACCTTTAGATAGCAAATATTTCAGACGACACATCAAATTCGTTACCCTATATTGGCTATGGCTGAACAATGAAACTGAAATTTTTTTTTATGCAGCCGTCTTCTCAGTAGACGGAAAACTAATCGTTAGATTAAAAACAGAACTAGACACGACTTGATATTGAAAAGGAAGTTTGTGTTGCTTGATCGATAAAAATCTGAAACAGAAGCATTTTGTTTTGAAGTGAAGGAGTTTGCCATGTTATCCTTCGTGCTCAACCGTAAAGTTTTTCCGAGGGCAATTCGCACGCCCAATTCGTCCGTGGAAAAGAACGATGGTGTCCATCAGGTATTGGGTCTTGTCACGAATACAGTCGAGAGAGTACATAGATAGTGGAGAGGGAAAACATAGACGCACTGTGTGTGAACGGACGGGTCACAGCAACCGTATCCACTCAATCAATATATTCTAGTACTCCTTGCCTCCCCTTTTCCCAATTTCTGCCTACATATTGTCGGATTTAAAAAACTGCAACCCGGGTGTTTGCAGACTCAAACGACACTCCGTATGCCGCTAGGCTCCGCCCATTGCAAGCCTGGCACAAGGTATTTGCAAAGTTGCCGCACACATTTTGAAATTCGCTTTAATTCGCCAAAATGACGCTGATTCTTCTGAATTTCGGACAGCAGAATATGAAAATAAAATAACAAAATTATTCTGCTAAATTTTCAATAAAAATTTGCACACAAAAAAGCATTTCACAAATCGAAAATAGTTTTTTGTGTGCAAATTTTTATTGAAAATTTAGCAGAATAATTTTGTTATTTTATTTTCATATTCTGCTGTCCGAAATTTAGAAGAAACAGCGTCATTTTGGCGAATTAAAGCGAATTTCAAAATGTGTGCGGCAACTTTGCAAATACCTTGTGCCAGGCTTGCAATGGGCGGAGCCTAGCGGCATACGGAGTGTCGTTTGAGTCTGCAAACACCCGGGTTGCAGTTTTTTAAATCCGACAATAACTAAATGTCACCCTCCAAACCACTGTCCTATGAGCCTCTGAAATCAGTTTTGGCACACATCGACGCTGTGAAAAGGTAACTTTTTCGACTTGCTTTCAATACTAACAAATGTCTTTAGATTCGAAATATCCCAAAAGATGCCCACAATTCAGAAAACGGAAAAACTAGTTCCACTGAAAATCGATAAATTTGCGTTTGGCTATAGGAAGTTTACTATGAACGAAACCACGTATGATGTGCAAAGCGTCATAAAAAGACAAAACACTTCTAGAAACAAGTTCTGTTCTCGAGAGTACATTTGCCTGGTTATTGATGGATGAGCAAGTGAATATCTAGAATACCATCCGGCACAAGTTCAACATTCATCGGAATACCTGATGTCGTTGTTTTTCGGAGGAAGAAGTGATCCGATTCTGATCAACCAGCTAACGTTTGATGCTAGTCAATCGCTGACATGGCTTGAGAATGCAAAGTTGCGAATCCAACACTTGACAATTCGAAGCAGTATCAGGAGAGCTATGAAGGCACTCTCGTCAGTGCTGACCGAGTCCAGTTTCCCTCTTCAATCTCTGAAGATTTTTGTCGATCCCTCAACAGAAGAAGAATTCCGCGATGAAGTTGTTCAACAGGCTAGGAAGGTAATCGTACATACCACCAATTCATATTTCACGATGGGAGCGGAAAATTGGAACTTCCTACCGGCAAATACTCATTTCGAAGGCACTCATAGGTTGGCGCCTGATCACTTCGTGGCCTTGATTCGACATTGGATCGTTTTGGAAACTGCTCCGGGACGTCGTTGCTCAGTTGGGCTGAGCAATAATCGAGATGATAGATGGCTTGGTATCGGGACAATGCTCAAAATTAAAGACCAGTTTAATGTTCCCGAGAAAAACGGGTAAGTTGCTTTAATAAATTCTATAAAATTCTAAACTAAGGTGATTATATTTTAGAGTAATTACCATTCCAATAAATCAATCTTCGGAAGTGCATGTGTCACTTAACTACGATGGACCACAAGACAGCAATAACAAACCTACGTCAATACTCGTACTGGAAGTTGTAGCGAAGATGTGAATCATAATTGTGCTGTTCTTCTCAAGTTTCTTGATTTTTGTTAATGAAGATATGGCTGACAGTTTAGTGTTTTGGGTCTGAGGAGCTATTTGATTAAATTTTTTAAATTTTGCATTTGAAGGTCGAACTGAAAAATAAACAAGCGAAAGATAAAACTTTGTATTTTGTAACAGTAAAAATTTCTGTGAAAACATCGGTTTTATTGTAGATGCTCTCAAAAAATAGTGGGCAAGGCAACAATTTGATGAATTCAATTCGTCAAAAACTTTTTCAGTATCAAATGTTTCTATTACTGTCCTCATCATGAAATAGACATCGATCAATTTCGGACCAAGGGAAACCTGCAATCTCTCACCCCGACAGAACAAAATGTGCTGTTTCACAGCTTCTTGTTCGTTACAGTGATGATAATACATGATGTTAATATTTGCCAAACAGTGAAATAGAGTTTCTTATCAGTGACAAATGTTGGCATACAACTACAGAGTGTTGGAATTGATCACCTTTGTTTACCTTTGAGAGGAGAGTATTTGATTTTTTAAACCAAGAAAAATTGTGCTTTTCTCTCCTCCATTGTAAACAGTGTGTCAATATATGTGGCTCGCTGTTTGTAATGTTGTTCATCAACTTGGAGCAACACATTTTTCAAAGTTATTCTCAGATTCTGCTCCAAGATACTTCTCTGCATTTTTTATGCTTCTGCAGCTAGGAAATACGGCACCTTCCAATTTCATAGAATATATTACCGGCTATTCTAGAAAATATTTCTCGAAAACTCAATCTAAATTTTCAAAAAAAAAAACGCTAATTTTCATTTCAGATAAAATAATGTCACATGCTTATCAATTGATCAATTTTAAACGGAGAGTAGAACTTCCCTCGTTGAGAATATCCTTGGAAAATGAATCAACGATAACCATGGCGTCAGACTTCCGCAAAAACAAACTTCTGAAAGGAACTCCCTCCTTATTTGAAATCGCTTACACGCAACTAGGGCCTGATTGCGCAATAAACGTGTTGAACAATCAAAAAGTTGTGCCAAACATTGATTTTGTTGAAATCGCTTGCCAGGATTTGAGAGAAATTCTATTGGAGCAAAAAAGAATTCTCGGACTTTTTCGAGTGGATTTTTGTTGGATGGACTCGAGAATACTTGATTGCATCAAGATCTCGCTGACCTTGAGGAATCGAAAAATCCAAATCGAATATCTCTTTTTGAGATTTTGCGAGGCGAACCATCTTTTGGATATACTAGTTCTAGTAGATCCGAAAATTTTGAGGAATATATGGTTGAATTGCGACATTGAGAATTTGGAGGATTTTCTGTTTTCAGAAAATTGGGAAAATTTCGAAGAGCTTAAAGTCAGGTTTCGAGTTCGAAAAGTGACATCTGAAAGTTTGGAGGTTATAAAAAGGGTGAGCAATTTGAAATCTAAACTTTTTAAAAATCTGTCTAACTTTCAGGTTTTCTACAACTCTACGGTTTTTCGTACAATTGCAATAGCCTTCAATGAGACGAATGAAAATTTGGAAGGTGGAAATTTTGAGCTATCTAATTCAAGAGAGAGCTTGAAAATTGAGATTCTAAATTCACCAAAAATGATTTTTGCTCAAAGGCAACAAATGAAACCGTCGAAAAACTTGCATTTTTCAGAGTTCAATGTTACAGTAAGTCATGAAAAATTCGAAAAAAATTCTGCAGCTAAAATTTTTTAGGAAACTCCATGTGCTGTCCTTCAAACTTTGGAAAAACGGATTACAATGGAGATGATTTTGGAATATCTTAGTTTTCGAGATATGTAGGTTTTTTGAAAATTTTGAAATTCTGAGATTAATTTCCAGCGTCTCCCTACGGAAAGTGTCCTGGGGAATTCGCCATTGCACCGATATCCTCAAACCGGATCCAGAATTTTCAAAAATTTCCATCGAATGTACTTCGAGCCCCAAAATCCGAATCGGCTACAGTTTCAAAAACCAAGACGACAAGATTTGTGTGAATTACGAAAAATCTGAAAAATCGTGCACCGTGAATGGTCAGGTGGTGAATCAGCAAATTTACGACACGATTTGCAATGATTTGAATCAAAATTTAAAGTTTCAAAAGTCGTGTCTAGAAGAATTCCATCTCGATTTTATCTATGAAATTTTGACTCAACAGTACAAAACGACTTTGCTCCATAATCCACAAAGGCTTCTTCCGATGAGCCATATGCAGAAAATCCAGGAAATGAATAGGAAAACTCAAAATTTGGAGAATTTTCTACCGGATCTCAACTATGATTCAATTTCCGAACCACTTCTTCAACCTCTACTTTTCCGGTACAACGGATGGAAACCAATCGAAAATTTTTTGAAATCAATTTTTCAACATCGGAAGTCCCTCTTCTTTGCGGTCAAAAAACTCGTTATAGCTCCGTTCAACAATTTCGATTTATCAGCGAGTTTGAAATGTTTCGATCCAAAATTTTTGGAAACTTTGGAAATCCGATCGATGTTCAACTCAAAGCGAAAAACTGACGCCGGTCTAGATGTGCTGAGCAATCTGGAACAATGGAAATCTGCGAGAAATCTTGTTATGAGTGACTGGATGATCTCTAGTGAAATACGGCCGGATCAGTTTATGCATTTTTCTAATGTGGAAATTTTGGTGAACAATCTGTCGAGTGAAAAGATATTTGAGTTCAAAAAAGTGAGTTTTGAGCACAAGAAAATCAAATCAACATTTAAGGGGAATGGATAGAAATTTTTGTTAGAAACAAAGATCTTACTCCAAGACAATGCTTTGTTCCTGACCAAAATCTCTACCAATTCATATAAAACAATCAACAGTTTTTGATCCCCTTTCCACGTGGTTTTTAGGCTCTTCTAAACTCTCAACACTTCAAGAAGTTCAAATTTGATTTTGAACATTTTTCAAATGAAAATCTGGCAATTATGGGTCCGCCGTTCCAACGAGATGACGATGAGATGGCGGAGAAACGGAAAATCTGGTACTTCCGAATGACAGAGCAACCAGAGTTTGCACTTCATGTTATGTATCATGTTGACAAATGTGTTATTTTTACTCGTGTTAGAATTGAAATGGTTCCTGAAAACGCGTTGTAGATTGATGCGTTTAATTTTTCTGGTTTTTTCTTTTTAGATCTTGGTCAACGCATAACTTAAGTTTTCTTTTTTGATGTTGTTTTCTTCATAAATCTTCACATCACAAATAATCAAAACTAAACGAGTTACAGCAAGAGTTCAATAGAGCGCACTTGCGGGGGTCATCCATTTTCTAATCCACGTTGCTTTTTTATCGTATAATTTCTTCTCCATTTCTTATCTCAACATCCGATCCACGCGAGCGCACTTGCATTTCATAATTTTTGTTTTGAATTTTTGGCGGTTTCCTGTGAGACGATTTCAATCAAAAAAGAGTTCAAAAAGTGAGTGAGTTGAGTTATAACAAAAGTTCGTTGGAGCGCACTTACTGAATTTTTTTTGTTCTCCCACTTTTGGTTGTAGTTTTTGGTTTCAATTTGATTCCAGAAATTTTTAATCAAAATTTCCTTTGAAATATCGTATTTGCGTACTTGTGGGCGGAGCCTAGGGGGTTTGGGGATCTTGCGCCTAGTATAAAATTGTTCGTTTTTGGCTAATTTTTCCGTCTATTTTCTCAGAATTCGCTGTCTGTAAAGCTACTCTTCAAAAAATTTGAAATCACATTTTATAAAACATTTCAATTTTCAGAGAATGTCCGATAATCTAAGTAAACGAGAAATCAACGAGTTCATTTCTGCGGCAGTTCAAAAGAAAGAAAAAGTCGACAAAGCATACAAAAATCTGTTGAAAAGACAAGAAAATCTGGATTTCGTCGAATTTGAATTTAAGTACTTCCAGTTTTATAATGGCAATCGGGATATGAACATCGAAAAAAGGTAAAGAAATGCAAATGCGCTTTAATCTGAATTTTGATTTTTCAGTCCAGAGAATTCTTCGAAAGTAACGTTCGACGATTTGCCGAACGAAATGATCGGTATGATTGTCAGCAAATTGGATTTGGTGTCCAGGTGAGAATCACTTTTGAAATTT
Organism: Caenorhabditis sinica; assembly: GCA_963932045.1. Taxonomy (NCBI): domain Eukaryota; kingdom Metazoa; phylum Nematoda; class Chromadorea; order Rhabditida; family Rhabditidae; genus Caenorhabditis; species Caenorhabditis sinica. The sequence goes on along the minus strand of OZ009940.1, from coordinate 6,848,743 downwards.
GAACTTTTTTTCAAAGAAAATTTTCAGACTGACGACTCAGCAAGTCTGCCAAAAATTTCGAATTGTCAATCCGAGAATGAATCCGAAAATCGGAAGATTTGGAATTCAAGTCAAACAGAATTCGATAAGACTCAAATTCGACAAGAACATCGTGGAATACAAGAAATCGGCGAATGGAGAGCTCACCAAAAGACGAATTTTGCCGAAATGGAAAAGTACGAAAGGTTTACCCATACCAGATGACACTTTGGAAAAAGCAATCAATGGGTTAGGAAGAGTTTTGAGAATTCCACAAATCAAAGTGAAGGAATTTGGAGTGGAAATCGAGGAGCCACACGAATTCAATGAAATGCTCCAGTTGATCAAAAACAACTCGACACTTCGTCCATACCACGTGGAAGATGTATTCATCTCAATGGAAAACTATGAGAAAGTTCTCCAGATACTGGCGATGCTAATACCAGGAGTATTGAATGGAATTCATCTGAATTGGAAAGATGGAGCTCGACCCGCGGACATTACGCAACTCGTAGCAATGGAGCAATTCAAGGTAGGCATTCTTTGAAAAAATTGGTTTGAAGGAGGATTCCGGTCAAACGTTTTTATTGCTTTAGAATATCTAAAACTGTGCGAAGATTCCGAAAATCATAATGACAACGCTCAAAAATAGCTTCAAAACCACGAAAATTGGCTCAGAAATCAGCAAAAAAATCACGAGAATGGTATCCGGCGACCGTGGCCGAGTTTCCCCAAAAAAAAGGCAGCCAATCACAGCTCTCGCGTCCGTATCGCAATGGCATTGATTGGCTGACTCCGCCTTTTTTTTTGGGAAACTCGGCCACGGCCACCGGAAACAAATATCTACGATTTTTGCTCATTTTGGAGCAGTTTTTCGGGGTTTTAGAGCAATTTTAGAGTGTTTTCATTATGATTTTCGGAATTTTCGCACATTTTTACGTATTTTAAAGAAAAAAACCAAATTTAAATTTTTAAAATTGGTGGCCTAGAAAACCAAACTTTGAGTTTCTTGGTCATTAAGTAGGTCAAAAAAATGAAAGAATTTTAAGACTGATGATTATTGTTAGAACTCATAATAGCTACTTTGAATCCAATTATTATGCTATTCTAAATTGAAAAAAAGTAAAAAATCGACACACATGAGCCAATAGTTACTGTAATTTCACTTAAATTTTCCCGTGTTTTTACAATTTTTGAGCGATTTTCTTCAAAATTTGGCTCAAAAACTTGGAAATACCCGTGCTGACATTTGTTCAAATCACCATAAACTTCTCATATTTTTTCAGCTCGCCAAAAAGTTCTCCTCCTCGGTGGTCATCAAAACCGATTGGATTTTTGAACACTTTCATCATCTCCAAACGTTCTACACTCCAGTAAACACGATGAGTGGTGAGGAAATCATTCGTCTCCGCCAGATGATTGTTATGGAATATGGCTCGACTCAATTCAACGAGTGCCACATTTATATCGATAAAAGGTACACAATTGAAGATTTCAAAAGGATTCGGAGAGCTCTGGAAATTGCTGAGGATGGGAAAGAGAAGATTGTACATCGTTATGGAATACCGAATTCCGATGGAGCATATCTGGAATTCGAGATTCAAAACTACGAGATCAAAGTGGAAAAAGTAGGAGGAGGAAGGGCTAAAAAGAGACCACGTGGCGGAGCGAGAAGATGACTCTTCAAGATTACTGATGCTTCGAATTCCGACAAATGTTCTGATTTTTTTCCGATATATTTTTGAACTCTATCATTCTATTTATTTCTCTATGAGACATCTTGAATCGGAAAAGAATAAAGGCAATTTTTAAATCGAAAATTTTTCAAATTGAGTCTACAGTACCGCAGTGAGTAAAAACTTGGGAACTATCAATGGTGCGCGCTTGCAACTCCTCGCATTTCATCAAATACCGTAACATGATACTACTTCAAGTGAAGGAGTTGGGAGTGGAAAAATTCCGATTAGCTTCTCGGTAGAGCGCGAATGCTTTCAGATCATTTTTCACAGATTTTTTCGCAAATCCAGGTGCTACTGTAGTGCAAATGTTTGCTACTGATTCATTTTCAAAATTTGCACAATTTCAATTGTTTATTCATTTAAAAACGCACCACAAGTAGGAAAAAAAGAAAATCCCAATAAAATCAGACAAGAGAGTACGCGAGTTCAAAACCAAAGAGCCAAGAGCACAAGTTGAGCAAGATGAAGAAAATGATGGGAGCAATGAGAATCCAGGCAGCGATATGCATCAATTTTGGATGTTTCTCCCTACTTCGCTTCACTATTTCTTCATACTCCTCATCGTTGATATCATCCAAGTCTTCGTCCGGAGAATCCTCATCAGCCTCAAATTCGGGATCGTAATAGACTGGCGGCTGAAACCACAAAAAAAAGATGAGCAATCCCAAAAAGCTTACCTGTCTTGGGCTGTATCTCTTATTCGGATGAGATTTCAAGTTTCTGAATCCTCACGACTTCTTCTTCAGAACCTCATTTTTCTCATCGGTGTCCCACTTCTCATGCATTCTTTGCCACTCCATGTTGCACTGCACAAATAGGGGCTTATGCTGCAGATTTCTTGGATTTCTGAAGACGTGACACCAATTCGGCTCGCTGAGCATTCGACGACACATTTGGGTACTGTACCAGTGGTCGAAGGGGTCCGCGCATTTTTGACAGTAGTCCCCAAGGCCGCATGTTTCGGTCTAGAAGAAATATTTATTGGGTTGAAGGATCATATTTTAGGCGAAGTGGAAAAAAGTGAGAAGAGAGAGAGAGGCAGACAACGAGCGCATTCTCGTCATCTGCGTGTCATTTCATCTCCTTGGAACGCGGGCGCACTTCAAAAGCTCACAACTTGTTTGAGAGTAGAGCTATCAAAAAGTTGTCAACTACAAAAATGTAGAGCATGAAATTTTAAGTATTTTTGTAGTTGACAACTTTTTGTTAGGTATTACGATTTTTGAGATACAGGCAATTAGGTTGAAGTTGAAGACCTTCTCACTCGTTGGAGAGACGCAGACGCCGAGAGTGCGCTCGTTGCCTGCGTCTCTCCGTGGAAGGAACGCGCGCCTAAATTTTTTCGGCCCGTATTTCAAAAACAATCAGAGCTATCAAAAAGCTGTGAACTATAAAAATACTTAAAATGTCATGCTCTACATTTTTGCAATTGACAACTTTTTCCTAATTTTTTTCATTATCAATGTATACAACTTCAAACCTTAAACTCCTTCACAAAATACTTCTCCTGCTCCTTCTCCATATTATGCGTCCATTTCGCGCCGCATTTTGATTCCATATGCCGATCGACGATTCCTTCACTGACTTCTCTTTTCATGGTCACTTGCTCGTTGAGTCTGGAAAGAAATGTTTGTTTTAATTTTAGATCCAAATTTTTACTCACTTTTCTTTAGAATCCTTCAAATTGGGGGCCAGCTCTCCATCTCTCACATGACGAGTCGTCGTGTAGACTTTGCATTTTTCTCCGTTATGATTCGAGTCAGGAAGATAACGCTCATCGTCGTTGTGACGGCAGACGGATAGGCAAATCTTGCGGTGAGCTGGAATAGATTTTGCCTTTATAACTCTTTTAGGGACACTGCTATCAAAAAGTTGTCAACTACAAAAATGTGTAAAATTGAATTTTACACAATTTCCCTGTTGACCAAAATTTTTTAGCCCTTTTAGTTTTAAAGATATACTCACTTATCGGCACAAGATTCTCCAATTGCACTTGATGTTCGAAAATGACTCCCGGATCTGCCCATTCCTCATCTACAATGACTTCTTCAGATTCTTGACTCTCCAAAATTTTGCGATCGAAAAATTTTCGAATCAAACGACGAGTCTTCATTTTGTGGAAGACGATTTTTCGAGCACGGATACGGCACGCTGCCTCGAGATATCTCTCATCGAAACTGTCGCCAAGATTTCGGATGGCTACTGTTAGGAATCCAAAGAACCAAGTAGAGTAGTGCACGTTCTCCAATTCTATAGTTCCGATTGTAGCGAGATTTTTGGCGATGAAAATTTGGAAGAAAATTTGAAGAAGGGCGAGGGATGGGTCATCACAATCGGGTAGCGTCTTGGTAGAGATTGCACGGGGGTCCAGGTGGTTTTCGGATCTGTAACCTTAAAGTAAGTGGAGATAGAAAAAAGTGGTCAACTGTGATTATGTAGAAAATAAAATTTTATACATTTTTGTAGTTGAAACCGTATTCCTAACTTGTCTAGTTCCTGCGATAGAGGCCATCAAAGCTCAGCTCCCCTTCTGTAGGAGTAGAGACGCAGACAGCGAGAGCACTCTCGTCGTTTGCGTCTCTCCATGGAGAGGGACGTCTTCAACTTTAAGCGCTTATATCTCAAAAACCGATATATGTAGAAAAAAGTTGTAAATTACAAAGTTGTGTAAAATTCTATGCTGAGCATTTTTGCAGTTGACAATTTTTTTCCAGCTTTAATGGTTTTCGAGATTCGCGTCTTTCAAGTCCCTCGCAGCCCCACAAGCAGGAGAGACGCAGACAACGAGAGTGCTATCTCAGGAACGATTAAAGCCAGTGAAAAATTTTCAACTACAAAAATGCTTCGAACTCAATTTCAAACATTTTTCTAGTTGACCACTTTTTTCTAACTCCGCCCATTTTTGAGATATAGTTTTTCTTACCTGTGCACCTTTACTTTTTTCTTCTCCATCACAAATTCCAGTCTCAAAAACTTCTCGATTCCCGTATAAATCACCATCAAACACTCCTTTCCAGGATCTCTAACTGCAATTCTGACACGTGGAATGTAGAATTTCGTAGAGTCCACAATAGCACGATCTCGACGACATGTACTGCGAAGGGCTAGTCTGAAAAATGGGAAGTTTTTTTTTGGAAATTCAACTTTTGATCTATTATACCTGCCCATAAGATCCAGATTTTGCACGACGTGCTGCTTGGTTTCCGGTGGTAGATCATTCCAGCCGCGCATTTTTGGTGCGAAAATTTTGAAACTGATTAGAGGATTCTCAATAAAATCAGCACAAATTTTCTGCTTCGTGGATCTTTTTTGTCATCATCTTCGAGAAACTTCCGGAAAAAAGTGCATCCACATTTTCCACGAAGCAGAAAATCTCTATAGTTGGATTTTTCGAGAAGCTGCCAATCAGTTTCAAAATTTTTGCGCCAAAAAATGCCCGACTGGAATGATCTACCATTTGAAACCAAGCAGCTCGTCGTGCAAAAACTCGATCTTATGGGCAGGTATGGTATAATTGATAGGAAAAAAGAAAAGTTTTCGAAAATCAATTATCAACTTTCAGACTTGCTCTTCGCAGTACATGCCGCCGGGATCGTGCCATTGTGGACTCTACGAAGTTCTTCGTTCCACGTGTCAGAATTGCAGTTATGAAGCCTGTTCACAGAACGTGTCTTTTGGTGATTTATACGGGGATCGAGAAGTATTTAAGATTGGAATTTGTGATGGAGAAGGAGATTGTAAAGGTGCACAGGTAAGAATGAGCATATGAGTGAAATGGGTGGAGCTAGAAAACAGTTGTCAACTGGGAAAATGTCTGAAAATGAATTTGAAGCATTTTTGTAGTTGGAGCTTTTTTAATAGCTGTGATGGTTTTTGAGATACGGGCGGTCGAAGTTGAAGGCGCCCTTCTCGGTGGAGAGACGCGGACGACGAGAGCGCTCTCGTTGTCTGCGTCTCTCGTTCTCGCCCACTAGATTTTAAGAGCATGTATCTCAGGAACCAAATGAGATATCAGAAAGTTTTTCACAACAAAAATACGTCAAATGTTACCCTCTACAACTTTACAGTTAACGACTTCTTTCTATATCAATCCATTCGAAAGTTACAACTTTTTCAGATCCGAGAACACCCTGGACCGTCGTGCAATCTCTACCAAGACACTCCCCAATGAGGATGATTCGTTCCAAGCTCTTCTTCAAATCTTCTATCAAATTTTCATCGACAAACGACTTGCTACCATTGGGACTATGGAGTTGGAGAATGTGCAGTACTCGGCGTGGGACATGGGTTTTTTCTTCGTGGCCCAAAGAAATGTCGGCAAACACTTGGAGTGTAGATATATCCGAGAAACGTGCCGTATTCGTGCTCGCAAGCTGGTTTATCACAGAACAAAAGAACGCCAGTTTATTCGCAAATATTTCAATAAGGACGTTTTGGAGAGTCAAGCGGCGAAGAATGTATCTTACCGACCAAACTAATGAGAACCCGTTGCCCGTCTCGCGTACACTGGGAGCCAAGTACAAAGCCTACACGACATGGCGTTATGCGAAGGATTCGAAATTGCCCCCGAAATGGAAAAGGACTCCTGTACAAAAGTGCGTTGACATGACTTTTATTTGAAATTGAGAGACAATGGAATCACAAAAAATTTTCAGACTCAATGATGAAGTGACAATGAAACGGAAAATAAATCATGAAAATATCGTCAATCGTCATATGAAATCGAAATGCGGAAAGTGGACCCATCTCGTAGAGCCGAAACAAGAGGAGTACTTTGTGGAGCAGTTCAAGGTTTGAAGGGGGGCTAACTCAAGAAAAAGAAGATATAGAGACGCAGACAACGAGAGCACTCTCATTTCTATGCGTCTCTCCTTCCACTCGTATCTATTTTGTTGCCGCGCCACTTTGAACGCTTGTAACTTGAGAACAGTAGAAGTTATTGAAAAGTTGTCAACAGCAAAATTTCTCAGCATAAAATTTTACACATTTTTATAGTTGACAACTTTTTGATAAATCATACAGTTCTTAAGATACAGGCGTTCAAAGGGATTCGCTCTAACAAGAGCGCTCTCGTCGTCTCCGTCTCTCCTCCTTTATACTTGAAGCGCCAGTATCTCCCTGCTCCTTAGTGTTATCAAAAAGTTGTCAACTACAATTTTGCTCATTATAAAATTTTACACATTTTCGTAGTTTTCAGCTGTTTGATTGCTTCATTTTTTTCAAAAGATATGAGCCCTCAAACAAAATACCGTTTCCAGAGCGAAACGTGTGGTCTCGGCAACTATTGCAAACAACATGGAGATCCCTTCGAGTACTGGTACAATATAGAAATGTGTCGTCGGATGTTCACTGAGCCAAAGTGGTGTCACGTCTTCGCGAATCCGAATAATCTGGCCGAATCCGGAGGCGGAAGGCGTTTCGTTTTGGCGAGACAATATGATGTTTTGAAAATGATAGAGAAATCGAAGGAGAATGAGATAAAGTCGTGGGGATTCAAAGCTGTCGAAATTCGTGAGGGATGTTATAAAGATTATCCGATGCAGGTGAGTCACTGAAAATTGATTTTTCCAAAAATTCGAAATTTTCAGAATCCTGTGATGTGGTTTGATTCTGATCTTGAAGAAAATGGTGAATCTGGTGATGAAGATGTTAAGGATCTTAGCGAGGAAGACTATGAATTTCTGAGAAAACTAGCGAAGGATAAGAAGGGAGAAATTACAAAGGAAGAAATGAGGAAATTGGTTTCTCAAGAAGATGCCAGGAGATCTGCGGATTCTAAAGTTTCAAAGAAATCTGAAGATCTTGAGAACACCGAAAATCTAAAGAATGTTGAAGATTCTAAAGACTCTGAAGATTTCAAGAATTCTGCGGATCCTGAAGCTTCTAAGAATTCTGAAGATTCAGAAAACATAACAAAACCAAAGAATATTGAAGATTCTGAAGATTTTGAAGATTCTGAGAAATTTGAAGATTCTGAAGACTCTGAAGACCTCAAATATTCTAACTTGGTCCCTATCGCTGGCTGGATTCTCATGGGTCCCATCATTTTCTTCCTCATGCTCAATTTTTGGTCGTGGCTCTTCAATTTCTGATGTTCTTTTTTTCTACTTGAACTTGAACTTTCCTTTTTTCCAATAAATTTTTTTCTGGCAACGTGGATTTTCATGTGTAAAAAAAAGAGAAAAAACTTATCTACCCCGCTAATCTGGTCCCCCGAAGGCCTCATTTCACAGAAAACTTTCCGGAAGTTTCTCGAAGTTTTTCATCAATCTTCGATAGTTTCCACGTATTGCAATCGAGAGACTTTGCTGCTTTTGTTGACAACAAATAACACAGGAGGAGGCGAAAAAAGAGAGAAAAAACAAGATGGGATACTTGATGAAGAATATGAAGCAGGAGGCACCACCACTTCGTTGGCCAGCCGGATCCGAAAATGATGATGTGAGTTTTGGAAAGTTTCGCGGTGGAGCGTGTTTGCAGAGTCAGATTTGTAATAGAGCGCGTTTGCAATAACATGTTATCAATAGGGTGCGCTTCCACACCCTGGAATGTCTATAGAGAGCATGTACACTTCTAGATTCTCAATAGAGCGAAATTGAAACATCAGATTGTCAATAGAGCAAAATTGCAGCCATAGATTATCAGTAGAGCGCATTTTCTGCGTTGGAGCACGTTTACATATCAAGATTTTTGTTGAAGCGCACTTACTCCCTTTCGATTCTCAATAGAGCGCACATGCATCCATCGATTCTTGATGGGCCTAGAATTTCAGGTCGAAAATGGTGGAGGCTCCGAGGAAGACGACGACGCCCCAGCTCCAGAATCCCGTACTCCACGGCGTTTGAGTTTTGAGTGAGCCTACAGTAACCCAAATGTTTCAAAAAATTCAAAAATCATTTTTAGTGACCGAAGTGTGCGCGCCGGATTCATCAGACGCGTCTTTGCTCTGGTCACTTTGATGGTAAGTTTTCGGGGCCTAAAAAGTGGGCGGAGCCTAGTTACAAATTACAGTTCGCCGTCACTGCTGGCTTCTCGTCGGTGCCAATTTTCAACAAGAAATTCAAGGCATGGTGTATCGAGTACTGGTGGGGTGTCTATGTGGCAATGTGAGTTTTTGGTGGTAGACATTTGGATTTTCAGACACACAGATGGATTTTTGAAAAATCAATTTTTTCCAGGGGCGTCTTCTTCGTATTCTACATCACACTCATGTGCTGCCAAGGCGTTCGCCGCTGTTTCCCGTGCAATTTGATCATTTTGACGTTGTTTGTGAGTGGGCGGGGCTAGGAAAAAGTTGTCAACTATAAAACAATGTGTAAAATTTTATGATGAGCAGTTTTGCAGTTGAAAGTTTTTTGATAGCTCTAACGGTTCTTGAGATATGTGTCGTTGAAGTTGAAGGCTTTTCTAAAGGGAGACGCAGACAACGAGAGTGGTCTCGTTGTCTGCGTCTCTTCTCTTACTCCCGAGACTGCTTACCATCTTTGAAGACGTGTATCTCTAGAACCATTATACCTAAAAAAAAGTTGTCAACTACAAAAATGTGTAAAATTTTAAGCTGAGCAATTTTGTAGTTGAAATTTTTTTGATAACTTCAACCGTTCTCCAGATACATGAGTTCAAAGTTTCAACTAGACTATCTGCGTCTCTCACTTTCTCTCACTATTTTTTTAGACCCTCTCCGCTGCCACCATGACCATGTTCATCACTGCCTCCTATTCTGTAGAATCCGTCATGATTGCACTGCTGATCACCACCGGGTGTAGTGCTTCGATAATCCTCTTCGCAGCGACCACCAAGAAGGATTTGACATCGTAAGAAATTACAGTAATCCTAGGCAAAATTACAATGAAATTAGGTCAAACTACAGTAATCCTAGATCAAACTACAGTAACCCTGCTACTGTACCTACAGTAATCCTTTACTTTTCAGATGCCTCGGAATCGCGTTCATCCTTGGAATTTGTCTCCTTCTGTTCGGGCTGATGACGTGTATTTTTGTTCTGATTTTCCACTGGTACTTTTTGCACATTGTCTACTCGGCTCTGGGAGCACTACTGTGCATGTTCTATTTGGCTATTGATGTGCAGGTAAGAGGGTACAGTAATCCTGTGATCTTGGAGTACAGTAATCCTAAGATCTGCAGGTTACGGTATCGTAGCCTAGTTGTACTGTAGAAGACAGTATGTCAGCACAGTAACCCAAAAGTACTGTGGATACTTTAGCAACAAAATCTGCTGGTCCTTTGAGTTACTGTACTTTTAGGATTACTGTACCTTTCCATTATTCCAGCTCATCATGGGTGGTCGTCGTGTGGAAATCTCGCCGGAAGAGTATATCTTCGCCGCCACTCATGTGTTTGTGGACATTTTGACAATGTTCTTCCATATTTTGGGCGTCGTTGGAAGAAATTAGAAGAAGAATGAGGGGATTCGAACTTGAACTTGGTTTTTTCGAAATGAAACTTGAAATTTTTAGCTTACTGTTTTAGGAAAGTTAAATTGGTTTGGGAGGGTGTTCAAGGTTGCTAATAAGTGACTTCCAGGATTACTGCCAAAATTTACTGTTTTGAATTCAAAATGAGAGGCAGAGTCAGTTTCGACTAGCAATCACAGTGATGCACGTCAAACGATAGTCGAACTTTCAGTTTCAATGTTTTTGGATAAATGAGTGCATTGAAGTTTATTTGATTTACAATACTTTCCTTCATTATTTGTGGTAAATGCGCTAAATTGAAAATTGAGCAAGAGTATGTTCTTTGCGTAGATGCATAATAAATGCCTCCAGCACTGAAATTCAGGAAAATGTTTTGAAAAAGTTTATTATTCGGTTTCATGAGTACTTTTTCTTTGGCTCCAGAATAAAGGTGATCATTGAGAGAATTTCTTTGTTTTTTTGCAAACGCGCTCTTTTTCTAGATATTTGATCCTTTTTTTCTAGATACTAGATTCTTGACCTCACTAGTAATTTTCAGAATTTTAATTTTAAAAGAAAATAACAAATTGAGCAATCTAACGTAATGCTCGATCTATTAAATTTTCTGTTTCACAATATATATTTTTTATTCAATTCATATAGTCTTTTTGATTTCGTGTTTTAGTTTTCTCCAATATCTGCTTCAAGGAGTTTACAGTACTGCGCAATGATTTATACAATTCAACCATTTTCAATTGAAAACGGTATGAAAAAGTGAGTTCACACCATCCAAATTTGCTCATATTCGGTGGCTTTTTTCAACTGAAAATGGTCGAATTGTATAAATTGGTACTACTGTATATTAGAAGTTTCCGATTCTGACGATAAATAATCCCGAAACTTTAAATTATGACCGAAACTTTTTTCTGTTTCAGAATAAAATGATTTATTGGAAACGGTTTACTGACAGCGATGCTCTGGTGCTTTCCACAATAATCTGAAACGAAGACATCAGTTTCAGAGCTTCATGTTCTACCCGAACTGCGAAATTCATTTATTTTTCATATCATCCGGTGTCTAATAACGCATTTCATTTCAAAACAGGTGTTTGCTCAACATAGTCAATTCCCGTACAATGTGATCAAAAATATTCTCACAGTTTCAACAAAAATCTGAGAGGCACGAAAATTTTTTTTGAAAAATCAATCAGCAACTCATGGCTCAAACCAGTAATCTTTCTACTTGTTTTTCTGTTGCAACATATTCTTTTTTAGAAAACGAGTAGTCTGCATTACTTAGAATTTGGAGATTTTTTGTTCTATTCAGAATTTATTGATATGTTTTGATTCCCAATTCTTCTATTAAAAAGTTGGTGGCGGCAGGATCAAACTAATGTAATCCTAGATCAAGCTACAGTAATCCTGGATCTAGATCTAACTGAACAAGGAAGTTGGTGACCCTGTTTCATTGTTGGCAGAGTCTGAAGTTTGGGAAAAAGTTGTGGAAATTTGTGCATGGTCGTGTCGCTGGTTTAGTTCCTCCAGTAGATGTTGGTGCTAGGTTTAGCTTCATTGTTTGAAAAGTCTGAAAGCCCAAAATAGTACAAAAAGTTTTGAAGTTTCTCAAGAAACGTGTTGTTCCAGTAGATGTTAGTAGCGGTACTGCAATAACTTGACATTCCAATAATGCAAAGAAAAGCAATGCAAAAAGAAAATTGAGGAAGAACATTTTGAAAAGTTTATGATTTTTAAATGCGCATACAGTAGTACGTCAATCTTGCTAGATGAACAGGAAGACTTTCAATTGGCAACGACAAGAAAACCACTACTGTATATGCATCTAAGAATCTTCTGCAAAGCAGGAAGTGAAAACGCTAAATGGTAATTAAAGTTGTGATAATTTACTGTTTTATAGTTAGTGGATTAAAATTTTTTTTTTTGAATTTTCAGTTGTCCTGTCGGATCTACTCCTCATTCATAACACTAACATCGTCCGAAATGTGTTCCATGTTATTGCGATACATTGCGTCAACATGATGTTATGAGGAAGTTCATGCCTATTGTCAGTTCTATTCAAAAACGAGGAGTCCTATATTTTTAATCTGAAAAAAATCTCTGAACTCGGATATGCCTCACTATTCAAATTCTGGAGCTATGCTCGTTATGCTCCTTTCCGCTATCACGTCCATTCTTGGAGCATTGTCTAATGTTCTCTGTAGTGATTTGAATGGAGTATTAGGACAACTTTTCGGTAATTCGGATCTGGGAGGACTTCCGTTGACTAACTACACGAATTATCAGTCTTTGCTGGTTGTATTAATTAATGGACAAATCTAATTTTTGTTGAATTTCGTCTGAATTTCAGTTTATTGTCTGTAAAATGCATTGCATAAACGTCCACGAAACAAACTCCAGAAGAATGAGTTTAAAAAAAAGAAAAAACGTTGAAACAGTGAAAATTTAAAAGTTTTTAAACGTTGTTCGTTTTTTAAACCGTTTTCGAAAAGTTTTTCAAAAACGGTTGACGCTTTTCACTTCATTGAAAACCATGTTGTATCCGAAAGCACCAAATACAAACTTGAGATTCAAACTGAAGAATTACGAAGGATAATGTAATTATTTTTTCTGTTTCAGCGAATTTTAATTGCATTATTTTGGAATCTTGTTAACGGTAGTATTATCCAGATAGGTTGCTTCTATCAAATCTATTATAATCCTAATTTCTTCATCTATAAGTGAATCCAGCAAAGAAATTACCGTTTCAAATTATGCTCAATAGTCAGGAGCGTTTCTGCAAACTAATCATTGAGTTGTTCAATGTTGTTCGAATAATTTTCATCATTTTTTAAGTTTCATTAACTTTATGAATAAATTGGGAGCACATGATCAAGCGATAACAAGATGGTCTTTTGAATTGAATAATTTGATCAGTTCATATTGAAACACATCGCCAAATAACACAAAATAAACGATTTTGATGAAAAAAAGTTGAAATGGTTAAAATTTGATTTTGTGATCTCTGTGTAGATCGAGCAACTTCAGGACTACCTGAATGTTTTAGCTGTTTCAAGGAAATCTTTCGTTATTTTCCAAATTTTTAATGAATAATGCTTCAAGTACAGGGTTCAAAATAAACTTTTTCACAGAAAAAACTTCCGAGTCGAACATGAAATAAATGTTTTTTTTTCAGTTTCACATGATTTTTAACTACTCAGCTATCGAACTAGAAAATGATCAGACTGTGGAAGACTTTTAAAAAGTAATCAAAACTTTGGAACTGACAAGATTTAAGTAAAGTTCAGGCAAGTTTTGTGTTAGAGAAAAGCACAGACTGTTGTTCCGCGGATCTTTCTCCCATTTTTGAATTCCCGCTAAGATGGTTTCGCGAATATCTTGAGAAATACCGACTCTTTTGTCTCAAAATTAAAAATGCATCTGTTTATTATAATTTCCCAACATTCTTAGCCATAAGAAAAGTGGCTTGAACATTCTGGCGGGAATTCAAAGCCCCGCGGGCCGAAAAGTTTAGCCATTTGCAACTTTGTTTTTGTGGTGGTCATGATGATAGATGTCTTTGTCGAAGAATTAAATCAAAACATGTCAATTTTTTATATTTAAAACTCTTTATAGAATCTATGATGGAAGTTAAAGGTTGATGACTTTTCCATGTATTCCTACGCAACAAATTTTCCAAGTATTCCTACGCAACTATCACCATTTGATTCGAAAGTCCCAACGCAGGTTGATATTAGGGCGGTCCATAAGTTTCTTCCGTTTTTTACACATTTTTTCATCTGAAGTTTCTCATAGGAAACTGACTTGAGAGGCCTAACTTATGCTGGGGAAGAATATACATCTCTTTGTTATTAACCCTGCAATTCCCTGACCAGCCGCCACTAAAGCTGGAGTTCTAGCGGTGCAAGTAGTTGATGGTACTAAATTTGACAACCTATTTTATTTTGCATGATTCTTGTAGAAGATGCACTTGTACAAATTTTTAACCATTAAATTCGAAAAGAGTAATGTTGAAAGTGCTAGATTAAAATACTCTATCAATTGAAATTCTGAAATTTGAGTTTTAATTTACAAAGTATTTTACTGTTGGATGACGATTATCATCGGAGTTTTACTATTTGTGCGTGCTATGTTCTGGGAGAAGTTACATGGATAAATTTTTTTGTAAATTGATCACAAATAACATCTTATCATTCAAGTTTAATATCACGTTTCTACTGCAAATGATATCCTCATACAGGGCACTTCAGTTGAACAACCATTATTTCACGAAAAATCGCGATACTTTTTGGTCTGCCGTTCTTCAAAAAAGTGGAGTCCGTTTGAAACTTTTCGCAGTAGTTGAGCAACTCATAAGCTATCAATCAAAGTTATTAAATTTGACTAGAGCATGCTAGTTCTTGAGAAAAAGTTAGAAAAACACCCCTTGGGCAGAAATGAAATTTTGGTCATTTTCATCAAATTGCCATACATGTTTCTTTTCAACTTTCCCGACGGTCATTAACTCGCTGTGTTTTTCAAACTAATTTCATGAATACTTATTGGTCTTCTAAAAATAATACAGTTAGTTTCATGAGTTTTGATTACCCCAACGGTTCACACCATTCCTTCAAAGTGCAATATCTACCGAATCGAGCCCCTCCAAACATTGCCTCTCAACTTTCTGGAACAGCGATATTTTCAAAAAATCTTTTTTGTATCGCATAGAGAATTTTATTTCATATCTAAATAAATAGTTTGATATTAAAAACCGACTATTTCAAAGTTCGAATTTTCTTAGAACAAAATCCTATGTCAAGATCAATCACCACCAACGCGCGCAAAACCTCTGTAACTGAGAAAATATAGATCGGTGGGATGAAACAAAAATGTGGCAATATGTCCTTGAGTCACTCTTTAAAATGAAAAAACAATAGTTCCAAGAAGTATCCAAAGAAGCCAGAAAATGAAAGTCAAACTTCAACTATCAAAAACGGAAGAAACTTATGGACCGCCCTAATAATTTTAAAAGTATTCAGTTGCTTTTGAAACAGAAATAATGTTAATGTTTCGTTTTTTGTTGATTTTACTTTGCGGACAGTGTGATAGACCAACAGACAAACCCCGCTCGGATTATATAAATATAAGTAAGCAGCATTATATGGTAGACGAATCAATAAAATTAGCAGCAAAAGTTAAAAAAATCAATTCTAATTTTTTCATTTAGGTGAAGCTGTATGTACGCTCAGCGCGTTCATGAACTTATAATGTTTCAAGAAATTTGTAAATTGTAGTTAAATTTTCAAAATACATTAGTTTATTTGGTGCTGTGTATTTTTGACGTTTGAAAAAAACATGATAGACTTATTATCGTTGAAGACTTTTTCACTTAACATATAAAAAACTCAAAACAGAAAATACTGTGTTCATTCAAGCTTCACCCATTTCAGAAACACATACCAAAAACTATGGATCTCTGATTGACTCCATCACACTGTCTTTCGATGTTCCCTCTTTTTCTCCTTGCACATTTGGTGCATAAGATCTACAGGATGAAGTATTTTGGCTCAGACTGGGAATATTGTAGAAAATTGTAACCCTGGTACAGTATTCCTAAGATCTGCAGGTCTTCGGGATTACTGGAGACTTGGATTACTGTATCTTTCTAGCTTATCATGGGCGGTGTTTGTGTGGAAATCTTGCCGGAAGAGTACATCTTTACCGCCACTCACGTTTTCCAATATTTTGGGTGTCGTTGGAAGAAATTAGAAGAAGCAGATTAGAACTGGAACTAGATTTTTATCAATAAAATGTGAATATTTTCAGGTACTGTTTCATGAGAGACATGTTGGTTTAGGGAGTTGATGAAAGTTGCTAACCGTGTGCTAATGTTAAACGCAAAGTTTGTAACTTTCAAGATTGCAGTGAATAATTTACAGCTTTGAATTCAGAACCAGAAGCAGAGTCACTGTTTTAATTGCGTGTCTGTGCTTCATAAATACTTCTAAAATAGAAAAAAAAATTCTGTTTCAGGATTTTGTGATAAATCAGTGCAGGGAAGTTATGATATTCATCGCGAGTAAACTATTGTTAATACATTTCTAGAGCAGCTGTACTATTTGATTTTACCAGTGATCTTCAGAATGGTTTTTTGTTCATGGGAGAACGATGAATTGAACAATCTAAGCTTATGCTTGACAATCCTAACTTTTCTGTTTCACAATACTTATTTTAGTTATTTACATTATGTTTCTGATACTTACTCAGGAGTTTCCGTAATCTTTATTTCTCAGTCTCAAGGAGTTTGTATCAGAAGTTTCCGATTTTGGCATTCAATAATCCCGAGCTTTTGAATTCGATCTAGAAATTTTTTTCCCTATCTGAATTAAGTAATTTACTGAAAAAAGTTTACTGAAAGTACGCAATTAGTGCAAAAAAGAAAGCAGTTGCTTCATGTTCCAGCTGAACAGCCGAATTTTGTTTTTCAGATCATTCTCTCTAGCACAGTTTGTTTCAAAACAGCTGTTTGTCCAACATAGGTGACTTCCGTACAATTTTATGTATTGAAAATGAATTTACCGTCTCAACATAAACATGGAAGGCGAGAAAAATTGTGCAACCCAATGCACTCCTCATGATTGGAAACTAGTTTTCGTTTGTTTCTCTATTTCATATTTCTTTGTTAGAGAATAAGTAGCCTGCATTCATTAATGGTTTAATCGTTTAGAGAAGTATCAAGAATTTCGAAAATTACAGTAGTGTTGGTTCAATTACAGTAATCCTTGACCGAACTAAGGTAATCCTTGGTCAGACTACAATAATTTTGTGCTCAACTACAGTAATCCTTTTTCAAACTTCAGTAGATAACTACAGTAATCCTTTACTTTTCAAATGCCTCGGAGTCGCGTTCATCCTTGGAATTTGTCTCCTACTGTTCGGACTGATGACTTGCATTTTTGTCATTTTCCAATGGGAATTTTTTGCATATTGTGTACCAGCCTATGGGAACACTACTGTGCATTTTCTATCATATTTGACTATTATTGATGGGCTGGTAAAAAACTACAGTAGTCCTAAGATTTTGGATTACAGTAATCCTAAGATCTGCAGGGAACGGTATCCTAGTCTAGTGGTGTCGTACAAGACAGTATGTCAGCACAGTAACTCATAAATCTTGTGGATACTCCAGCAATAAGATCCGCAAATTTTTAGGGTTGTCCTACGATTACTGTGCCTTTCAATTTTCGGCTCATCATGAGCGGTCGTCGTGTGGAATCTCACCCGGAAAAGTACATCTTCGTTTCCATTCATGTGATTGAGGACATTTTGACAATGTTTTTTTTTTTCAATATTTTGGCTTTCGTTCGACGAAATTAAAAAAAGAATGATGAGATTTGAACATGGAACTGATTTTTTAAAATGAAATTTAAAAATTATTACAGTTTCAAGATAGTTTTGTTGGGTTTGAGGTTTTCTGAATGTTGATGACTTTTGCATGAAAGGTTTAGTCTATTGCCAAACTCTAAACTACTGTAACATGGAATGAGTCCGAAGTGTTATATCGGGTTTGGGCCGAGAGTACTACCAATCGATAGAGCTCAAAAAGTTATGGCAGGATGTGCTAATACTTTTTTTTGTACCTCCCCCCTCCTCCAGAAAAATCGCATATTCTAAAATTTGCCCGAAATGTGGGTGGGGCGCCTTTGAAGTTTTGTAACTTTGCTGAAACTAGCTTGATTCTGACAAACTAAAAAGGAAAAGGAAGTCAATAACATTGTTTTTAAGATCATGAAACAATAAAATTAAAAAAGCAACTGTAACATTTTGAAAATTTGTCTCAAACGCGAAAGTTAAGTACCAAAATTTTCCTAAAAAATTTTTCAACCGTGGAAATTTTATGAAACTTTTTTAAATGAAACCTCCAAGTGCGGTTACCCTAAAAAACCTAGTTTTGTAACTGTCCTGTACTGTTTATAGGATTCCACGCTCATCAAAATCATGAATTTATGTACCAGGTGACGAAAATAGTTCGGAGCCACTTTTTTCTCCATTGAAGTTCTTTCAATTCTTACAGATAACTCTTTTTCAATTATTTTTCTATAAGTACGTTTTTAGAATTTCCGATTTGGTCAAGGTTGAGCCAAGTTATGAACGCTCAAACAACCACTTCCAGATTTTCTCGTAATCGAGGTGGAGATATAATTTCGATTTTTTGTTTTTGACATTTTCTCAGATTTTTTGTTTTAAAATGATACAAATATTATTAGAAACCACAAATGGCTGTTTTGAAGAGAAAAAAAAGTATTACAGCCTATAAATAGCGGAGAATCAGAAATAAATAGGAATGACTGGACAAGAGTGTGGTTTTGACCATTTGGGAAATATCAAATGCATGAAATTAACTTCAAATAACCTATTTAAAGATTTTTCAATAATTTTAAGTCAAAAAATCTGAGAAAATGTCAAAAACAAAAAATCGAAATTTTATCTCCACCTCGATTACGAGAAAATCTGGAAGTGGTTGTTTGAGCGTTCATAACTTGGCTCAACCTTGACCAAATCGGAAATTCTAAAAACATACTTATAGAAAAAAGAATTGAGAAAGAGTTATCTGTAAGAATTGAAAGAACTTCAATGGAGAAAAAAGTGGCTCCGAACTATTTTCGTCACCTGGTACATAAATTCATGATTTTGATGAGCGTGGAATCCTATAAACAGTACAGCACAGTTACAAAACTAAGTTTTTTAGGGTAACCGCACTTGGAGGTTTCAATTAAAAAAGTTTCATAAAATTTCCACGGTTGAAAAATTTTTTAGGAAAATTTTGGTACTTAACTTTCGCGTTTGAGACAAATTTTCAAAATGTTACAGTTGTTTTTTTAATTTTATTGTTTCATGATCTTAAAAACAATGTTATTGGCTTCCTTTTCCTTTTTAGTTTGTCAAAATCAAGCTAGTTTCAGCAAAGTTACAAAACTTCAAAGGCGCCCCACCCACATTTCGGGCAAATTTTAGTATATGCGATTTTTCTGGAGGAGGGGGGAGGTACAAAAAAAAGTGTTAGCACATCCTACCATAACTTTTTGAGCTTGATCGAATGGTAGTACTCTCGGCCCAAACCCGATATAACACTTCGGACTCATTCCATGTAAGTTATTACTTTTCAAAGTTTTTCGCAGAAAATTGTAACAATCGAAAAGGAGTTTTTGTCATTTTTTTTGTGTTTCAGACCGAATGGTTTACAATTTGTTACAATCAAAAGCATTTCCTTTTCCAAATATATTGAATGAGCTGTAAGTATCGACTCCCTGAGTAGATTTTGGCCTCTCTTGACTTCTCTAGCCATCTTGCCGTTTTGGAACTAAACGTGCTTCTCAGATAATGTAAACCACCGAGCATTTTTTTTCTGTTTCACAAAATAGTTTTCAAAAATGGCATGTTATAATAATTATTATGATAACGTTGGGCTGATCATTCATGTAGTCTGTTATAAATACGTTGAACCTACAAAGTTTGAATTTCGATAGTGCTGCACAATTTACCCGATATTTAAATAAAGTTAGAAGTTCACCAAAGTTTCATTATTTAGAAAAAGTTTTAGTTTTGGAAAATGGTAACATTTTCTTGAAATTGTGGTTCTGTGAACTCTATTGAAACTAATCGAAAAAAATGTGGGTGTTACTGGAAAAAATTGACTTCCATCAGGTTCATCTAAAAATTTATGCATTGAGAATATTTTTACGGTTTCAACGGTTTTATGTTTGTTGAGGGAACTTTGCAATCTAATCATGATCCTGGTCACAAATTCTGAAATTTCACAATTCTCAAAAAGTTGAAGCTCTCTGGATCGTAGCGCTAATTCAGTTCCTCCAGTAGATGTTGGTAAAGATACTGGTCTCACAGTTTGAATAGTCTGAAAGTTCAAAATAGTAATGAAAGATCAGCAATTTTTGAAGGCATTCCTTCCAGCGGGTTGCTCCAGCAGCTGTTGGTGGTGGCACAGCCATTGCTGGAGATATTCCAAGAATACATAAGAAAAGCAAAGGAAAAAGGATTTCAATGAGGAACATGCGGAAACCCTTCAAAAGATCTGGAAGAAAGAACACATAAATAATTGTGATTGCTGTGACTTACTGTTTTAAAGTTGGTAGATATAAAAAATTGTTTTTGATTTTCAGTCTCAGGTTCACCGCTATCATTCATTAAAATAACATCGTCCAAAATGTGTGCCATGTTATTGCAATATATTGCGTCTACATGATGTTATAAGGAAGGTCATGCATATCGTCAATTCTATTCAAAAACGAGAAGTCCTATGTTTCCCACCTTTGACAAAGATATTCCTGAACTCGAATACTGTATACTATCCTGATACTGCAATAATGCTCCCTATGCTCTTTCCCGCTACCACATCCGTTCCGGAGGCTCTATCGAATGTTCTTGGTATCGTTTTTTTATAGTAATCAAACTTTTCGTGATGAATAATCACACAAACTGTTCTTGAACTTTATGGGAATTTCAAATGATTCCCTATAAATGTTACATTACCTCAACCCTATCAGATATAAATGAGAATCAGTAAAAAACACAAACTTTTGAAACCGAGAATATTGAGGAATTTCAGTTTTGCTCAAACAACCACAGTGCGCAAGCATAATTTGAACATTCGATGATGTCTCCGTTTCAAAAAATCTAAAGCCACTTACTAAATTCGAATTAACAATACTGAATGTAGATTCAAAACAAAATGTAGTTCGCTATAAAAAAACTTTGGAAATTTGTTCACATTCCTCCGAGAAGGTCGAACTTTTACAATAAAAGTTTCTTGAAAATTTGTCTTCGGTTTCACATGATTTTTTACTACTCAGCGATTGGGATAGCAAATGATGGATCGAACTAAAGCGACACAATAACTATAGAACTATAAAGATTTCGATAAAGTTTTGCCGACTTTTTTCACAGTTCTGTTTTAGAGAAGCTCGGACTGATGTTCAGCAGAACCTTATCAAAATCCGACTTCAAAAAAGGACCGCCTTGATCTCAGTGTCCAAGTCTCCAGAGCTAAAATTGGAATAATATGGATCTAACAGTTGGATTATCGTCTCAAGACAGTCGTCAGAGACTGGGTGTGTGCTTCTGTGGTGGATATGATGATTGAAAAATTATCATGTTTCGAATTTTTCAAACAATCGATTTCCAAATCAATAACGACATCTAGCAAATACTTAATACAGAAACAAATTTTGCTTTTTGTTCGTAGTTCAAAAGTAGAATAATAATTCTACTTCTCAATTTTTTACTGTTTCAAAAATGGGAAATAAAAAAGTTTGTTAGATTGGACCAGTTTTTGGTCGTTTCGGGCATTATCTGGGTTGTCTTGTTGCCTGCATCTCCTTCTGATGATGAGTTTTTGTCCGATTTCTGATAGTCCTCACTGAATATTATGCAAACTATTTCATATTCTCCTGTTTCAAGACATCTTCATTACTTCCTCAGATTTTTCAATTTCATTTTTCTTCGAGACAAGAGATTGGTTAAATCATGCGATATTGCTTAAAAGAAGTCAGTTATTGCTTGCTGTTTCACCGAGAAATTTTTATTTCAAACATAAATTTAGTGCTCAATTAAATTGTCAGATGCACAAACACTTCAAAATCCAGCACTGTCTCACAGTGTAGTTTTAATAAAACATTATTCAAAACCAGATGCCGTCAACAATTTTGTATGAGAATGTTGGTTTTGATACTCTTTGTGGATATAATTTCATTGGCATGCGGTAGAATTTTTGCGAATGTTTTTTAAACTGTTTCAAAGAGGAAGTAGTAAACTTTTCTCCGTGAGCTTTTGTTTAGTAGGTAAACTGTGTATTTTTCGACAAATAATTCTGACCAGACGGGCTGCGCCCCTCTGGGGCCCTTCGGGCCGACGTAAATTTTTTGAAAATGAGAACATTGGAAATTTTTGGAAAAGTGAATAATAACTCCGTGAACTCGTCACTCTCCCTTTCAAAGTTGAAACAATATAATGGCCCCAAAAATGAGGTTTTTGTAGTCTCGTGACCTCATTTTTCAATGAATCAAAAAACAAAATAGATAGGCATCACCCAGCAGGAATTTCTGATAACCTGCTGAAATTTGGAAAAAATCGGCCCAGTGGGAACTTCGCTAGAGTGAGCGAGTCCGGAACAAACAACACACACACAGACAGACAGAATTTTGCGTTTATTAATAGTAAAGATTATAGAAAATAAAGTGAATAATTTTTCAGTCCGTAAAATTTTTTGAAAAAGTGAAATTTGAGAAATTTGTCGGGTCTGCTTTCTTGAAAGCGCACCCATGCGATAACAAATACAGACTTTCAATAACAGTTACTAAATCCTTCGTCGCATGGAAAATTTTCAAGAAATGTTTGAAACAGTAAAGAGTTTTGTTTTACAAGCACATAGTCTGACTGTTTCAAGGTTTTGGTAAGATTTCACTTGGGTTTTCGCAATTTGGTTTTTCCACCATACTGAACGATAGTACCAAATTTTTATAAACGCATTGTATCCTTCAACACGCGGTGCGAATCGCTTCGGTAACATCCGTTCAAACTTTATTTTTCAAAGCACGAAACTTTAGAAATATTTTCGGTTTCAGCTGTGAGCAAAAAGTATCAAAGTGCTAATTGTTCTGATTTGTTCGATTCCACTAGCTTTTTGTCAAAAATCCGTATTTCGAGTAAGGCAATCTAGTCGAATTGATCTTGGAAAACTCAACAATGGTAAAAGAGCACTTTGAAACAGACAATGTTCTTATTGGGGAAGACATATAATCCGTTTTTCTTATATCTGAATTTTCGGTTTCGTCTGGGAATCTTCTACTTTTCTGAGATTTCAGTGCTCACTGTCATCCATATTTCAAACACAAGAAAAACCATAGAACAAACTGAAAGTTCCTCAGAATTACTGGAAATTTCAAATCCCTATGGGCGGTCGGGAATCTTGTCACTGATGAATTGCCCCCGTAGTATACCCTCAAAATCAATCCGGGTACCACTAAAACCTCTCTTACCACCCCTATTCCCACATTCAAAATGCTCATATTTCCCAATACCACATGTGTGTATGACTCTTCCAATAACCCCACTCGACCGGTCAAAAGAGTACAATATGACACCCCCTCTTCCGATACCACCATAGTGATAAATGACACCTATTGTTCTCTATTTTCCCCTTTCTGCCTCCCGTCTTCTTCTCCCAGAAATCATTCATTCCCTCTCCCTCAAGGCAGCATGTGCTAGCAGCCAAACCCTTTTTTTATTTGATTTTTCTGAAACATTTTATTCCCATTCTTTGCTATTATTCGAAGGCAGCGTGTTCTAGCAGCCGACCCCTATAAATTTGATTTTTCTGAAAATTGTATTGCCTTTTCTGCTATTGTTTCAATCCCCTGAATGTTTGGATTCGAAGTTTGAGGTGAGTTTTAATGAGAAATAATAGGTTTAGTCGTAGATAAAATGTACATTCATTGATTATGTAAATGGATTTGAACGACTGTCGGGGAGATAGGGCCTTTTACTTTATGACTTTTGCACAATCGGTCTTTTAACATTCTTAATTTCTAGTCATGGCCACTGAAGAAAGACTCTTCTCATGAACAGGCTCAAGCCCAATTGGGAGATGATGTTGCGAAGGGACCTCCACCTCTTATGGAGTGTGGAGGGGCTATTCAATTGGAAGTTTCACTTCATTTCCAATGAGGTTTGGGGAGTGCTTGGCGTCGACGACTACAGGTAGTTCTACTTTTATAATCCTATCTTTATTTTCTATATTTAGTGCTGATGAGCTCCCAGTGGGTGGCGAGTATGGGGAGATGACTGTGGCTATGCTCAACAGCTTCTCACCCCTCTGGCTCGCCCTCGACCTCCCTCTTGTCTATATGAGGGATGCACTCATCAACGTGAGGGAAATGGACCCTCTCACGCTGCACCCTATGGAGTGCACGATCTGGCAGTATGTTTCGTGAAATCTGTGCCTGATTTTAATAATTTTTTTTCAGCAATCATGTCACCGGGAGGGAGGATAATCTCCTACAACCACCAGGATTCGGTAAGCATTTTCTTCCTTTATAAATCTTATGGAAATTTTACAGGGCAATTTGATGAGCTCTTCATGTAGAAGCCATCTTCTTCCCATCTTCTCTTCATCCCAATCCAGATTCTTCCCTCGTCCCAATCCAGAAGCTTTTTCGGTAAGCATTAAAAAAAAATTTCAAAAAACTTTTTATCTTTTTCAGATACTTCTCCTCTCTCTTCTTCTCCTTGTCCAGCTCCCACTTCTCATCTTCATCCAGATTCTGAAGGTAAGCATTTAGAAAAACCTTATAGGAAAACTTTATCTTTTCAGATTCTCATCCCCCAGCTCCTCATCCAGCTCTTCGTCCAGCTCTTCGTCTTCCTTCTGATCTTTTGATCTTCTGTTGTTCTGAATTATGTTGTTCTGATTGAATAAATCAAATGCTGATACTTGTGTTCTCTATTTCAGAGTCCTTCCTTCTAAAAAAATCTTCTCAGAGTCCTTCTATGAGTCCTTCCGAAATCTTGGCCTAGCGTTTGCAAGGTCTCTATAGGTGGCCTTTCAAAATTCTTGGGTGAGCCAAAGCCGGGTATTTTCCGTGCCTTCCGAAGCTTCCCAAGCTGATGCCCTAACTTTTGCACGGTGGCCTATCTTGGAATCTTGGCGGGAATTCAAATTTGGCGGGAATTCAAAAATCTTGGCGGGAATTCAAATTTCTTGCCCTACAGGGTGGCCAAGGCCAGCTGAGTGGCCGGCCCTGTAGTCGAAGTAGTCCTTTTGCAATATTGGCTCCGCCCACTTGCACTGTAAAATTCAAAAAAAAACCGTAATTCGTAAAACCCCGTAACCAATTTTCAAAAAATCCACGTTCCTCGAGTTTTTCGTCGGAAAATCAGTACCAAATCTTCTACCTCCGATTCCTCAAATCGTGGCAAAAATGAAGACAATTTTGGCGATTCTCGTTGTCGTTGCCTGTGGTGAGTAGTTTTCCAGAAAATCACAAAATTTCGATATGGAATTTTTCAGCATCGTTGTGCCTCGGAGAAGAACTGATTCGCTATTGTGGTCCACCGGGCCTCGATTCTGAACGAATGAATAATGATATAAAGACAATGAATGAGAAGCGAAAAGCGTTTGCCGAGCAGCATCAAATCGCTAATATGCAAGAGTTGGTAGGCATTGCTCAGAATTAGAAAAAGCATTTCAAAAAACTTTCAGAAGTACGACTTGGTGTTCGGTGAAGACGTTAAGCGACGTTTTTTCAAGTGTGAGGATCTCAAAAACGGACCCACTTGGCGTTATCATGACAACACGGACTTGGATGCAGTCAGAATTATGAAGGACTATTTCAATGATACGGGTGTGAATCGAGAGTGGGAATTGTTCCATCCGCTCCAAACAAAATTTATCGAGTGTTTTATTTCAACTCGTTGTGGGAAACAGGGGACTAAGGAGACTGCTGACAAGTTTGGAAAGGAAAGATTCGAGTTTTATATGCTTGAGACGTTTGGACCGCGGTGAGTTATTTGAAGTACGCAAAAGCACCAGAAATGCGCTAAGCATCAAGCGTGCGTGAAGATCCAAAAACGGGTCAAGGCTTGCAAACGCGTCAATCACCGAAAATGGGTCTGTTTTTTCGTCATACACGAGAAACGCGCTAACCTTACACCTCAATGAACCCCACTGTTTACAGAGGAATCTTCTCGAAATCCGACTTCAAAAAAGGACCACCTGGATCTCAGTGCCCGAACGGAAAGACTGACATTGGATTGTGCAAGTCACCGGATGTCAAAAAGTTTAAAACGGAAACCAGTGCTTATAGTGGATCTCCAGTTATTGTGAGTGGGCAATCGTCTGAGACTCCAGATGAACCGGAGGAAAAAGAAGGCGGAGCTAAGGACAGTGCGGGTGGAGCAAATGGAAACTCGATAATTTTTGTGTGTTTCTTTCTAATGGTTATGATGATGATGATAAGTGTGTGAGTCTTGAATAAAGTAACCGTATTTCAAATAATCAAGCTATTTCAATAAAGAATTGTTTAAAGTTGGTAATTTTAGATTTTTGTTGCGATCATTCCAAAACGACAAAACAATGTTTAGCAAAGTTAAGAATTAAAAATTTTACAGTTTCAGCAAACTGCGATTATAATATCAAACATGCTCTGCTTCAGTTTGCTACAACCCCCTCTTTGTTAGGTCTAGCCATTTCTAACCAAGACACCATATACATCAATTGTCTTGAAAAATTGAAAAAAAAATCTGCAGATTATTGAAGTTTTTCGAAAGAAAATAATGTATTGACCAATCCCACAATGTAACATATCAGATTACGATGCCCAATTTATCAGAATACACCGACAAAAAAATAATTTATGGAAGAATCCTTAAAAACATACCTGGTATAGCCACTGCAGTACAAGCATTCTGTCCTGGATTTAAAATTCGGAAAACGAGTTAACAAATCTAAATATTGCGGTTGGCTTATGCTGGCTTTTCAGGAAAGAAGTCGTTTGAACATGCTTATTTTCAAGCAGAATCATATTTAAGGCATCAAAATCAGACTTTATCCCTCAATTCGTAACCACAAATCCCACCCATAGCTGTCACATGACAGTCTGGAGGATACGTCGTTTTCGGTTTCCAACGCGATAGCCACGCCACTACCAAGCATCCTTCTATGCGGTTACTGTAATAATTCAGCATACAATTCTGCATCTCCTTCCAAATGCTTACAGGTCAGATGGAACGAAAAAATACTCGGCCGACTCAATTGCAGCAGTTTCCGTTTTTTTCGTATAGCCGTCAGTGTAGATGAGTGTTGATAACTGCAAAAACATTGTCGAGGCGTACAGTAATTTCTATCAGACTCACATCACAAATCCCATTTTCAACTGTGATTTTACCGTCCACCCAGAACGCCGTCCAGGTATCTGTGGGGCTCTGTTTTGCTAGTTCATCTAAAAATGCTGAACTATTGTCACAATAAAATTTACCATGCGCCCATAGACTCTCGTCCACCGACGCTATCCCTGTCAAGTTGGCTTGCACTTCCATACAAGCTGTCATAGAATCTGTTATTGTCTTGTCCACCGCCCATCGAAACGCCTTCAGGCATACAGTAGTCCCTTGATCTCTCTCGAATCTCGTCCATCCCTCTCTACACCCATTCAGAGATCATCCAGTTGGAGTTGGGGTCCAAGAATATGTATCATTCCAAGGGGTGGTCATGTAGAGATCAGTGGGATATGATTGAGGGCACGTGTCGGAGGGAATGTGGCTCTGAAATTGAATAGAGGTGATAGTTACGACAAAATGTTAGCCTTCAACTTTTGAATGACTGCTCTATATATAGCATAATTACCTTAATAGCCACGTAGCTCCCAGTTGACCCCGTCTTTTCTACTACTACAGTATCCGGGCGGTTCAAATAACTATAATGAGAGCATACTGCTCCATTTAACTCAGCCAAGATACAGTCTTCCCTTTCGAAACACCAGTGAGTACAATTTTCAGATGGAGAATAAGGAATTGGAAAGAGACCATAGGTGACGGATCCGTCTAGCTCGATCATTTTCATGATACAAAATACAGTACAGATTTGGAAGAGAAAAAGGAAATGAAACATTTTTAAAGGTTAGAATGAGAAATTCAACAAAAGACGAGAAAAACTTCCATACTTGGGCGGAGGTAATAAATATCCGTCGTTTCTCTGACGTTTAAGTGGTCTGCGGATTTTGAGATCTTTGAATAAGTTGTTTCTAGATAGAAAAACAAAACACAATTGGAAAACAGAAAGGTACAGTTTCAGAATGTCGGCATTTTTTATGGGAATTCATTGTATTTATTGTTGGTAGCTTTCCCATACACCCATGCAGAGACCACCCAGCGAGAGTAGGATTCCTAGAATAGGTATCGATCTAGTACGAACGACAAGAGTGAGTGATTAAAGTTCGCTTGAGAATATTAAAAAAACACAAAAACTGAAACAGATTTATTTTTGCAATGGGATATTCATTATTCATTAAAGGCAAAATTACGGATTAAAATAGTAATGTTCATGCTCCGATATGTTCTCACTGAGAAAAAATACTGTTTCAAAAAATTTGCATTATAAAAATAATACTGTATGTTTCAGTGGGGTTGGAATAAAAAAAATTGCATTAAAAAATCTTAGCTTTGCAAAGTTCTATTATTAAAAGGCTAGTAACGAAAAATTAAATCCGTCACCTGGAGATATTACAAGTTGTGTAAGCTAGACAAAAAAAGAAATATGAAAAATTACAAAAAATACAGTTTCAGGGTAATGATGTTTACTAATTCTATTTAGTAATTTTAATTATGCCGTTATCAAACCACGCCGATGATAACATCAAATCATATCCACAGACTGTTCCTACTGTTTTCGAATTCTGTTCGTTAGTGGCACAGTACGTTTATGAAAATTCACAACATCAATATCGGAAAAATTAACATTCATTTTCTCACACAGTATCTCTCAAATTATATCCACATACTGTTCCTTTGGGGCCAAATGAGCACCCACCATTATACATCGTCTGTGTTCCTGATAAAATGGCCACGGCTAGACAAGAAGTCACATTGGTGCCACTGAAAATAGCCAAAAGTGACATTTTAATGTTACCACAGTTTTAAGTAATGGTGCCGACTTGTGTACTCCTCGTGGACAATTCGAGTTGTTCACGAAATACGATATGCTTACGTTGGGGAAACATGAAAATTGGAGGTGTCATTGAGTGCCGCGTAACCAGTAGTGTAGCCGTCGGACCAGACGACATTCTGGATAAAAACATACTTTCTGCGTCCGTCTCCCTCTCTTCTCACCTGCACATCGCATACGGTGCCAC
This sequence comes from Caenorhabditis sinica, assembly GCA_963932045.1. Taxonomy (NCBI): domain Eukaryota; kingdom Metazoa; phylum Nematoda; class Chromadorea; order Rhabditida; family Rhabditidae; genus Caenorhabditis; species Caenorhabditis sinica. The sequence goes on along the minus strand of OZ009940.1, from coordinate 6,819,659 downwards.
TACACAAAAACTGTCCGTCCACACAGAAGGCTTGATATCGTGAACCGGCCTTAACCAATTCGCCTGGGAAAACATCGATTCGTCATTTCCGATCCTAAATTTTCAACCTACCCCAAATCCACTGACTCTCAATCACCGAAGCCACTCCGCTCATATTGGCAGCAATAGTATTACAGTACACCTTGTATCCTGACGGAGTCGAACCAGCCATTGGAACCGCTTGCATGCATACAGTAACCCCATCGTCTCTGTCAAAACGTGCCCATCCATCTCTACACCCATTCAAGCTCCAGCCATCATCTGTTAATTCCCATGAATATGTATCATCCCAAGGTGTTGTCATGTACAGATCCATATCAAGGAACGACTTTGGACATATATCGTCAGGAATATGACTCTGAACAAGGTATGCTTGTATAAACAGATTCAAAAACGGACTACCTTTATTGCAACATAATCCCCGTCTGGGTACCCTGTTCTTGTCACAATGACATCTTTCGGGCGGTTCAAATAGCTATAATGGGCACACGACCCATTCGAGATTTCCCATGCCAAAAGGCAATCTTCTCTCTTGAAACATGACTGAACACAATTTTCAAATGGTGAATAGGGGATTGGGAATAGGCCCTGGGTGACGGTTCCATCGAATAGAATCATTTTCACAATGCAAAGTACTGTAGTAACTTGGAAAAGAAGAAAAAGAAGGAACGAGAAGACGCGAGCCATTTTCGATGAAAAATGAGAGGAGTGGACAAAAGACGAATAGGAAAATGGGAAGAAAGAAAAGAGTTTTGAGAATGGTAATAAATTTTTGTCGTTACTAGTCGTTGCTAGAGAGGAAGGTTTGAAGTGGTCTACGGACCTTGGGAACAGATCTACGTACCTTGGAAGATTTCAATTGATCTAAAAATGATTCCCCCGTTTTTTTTTTGAAATTTCAAACTTTTGACACCCCAAATCCACTGACTCTCCTCCACCGTTGCCACTCCTGTCAGAGTGGTGGCAATCTTATTACAGTAGGGCATTGAGTTTGCTGGAGTAGAACAATCTTTTCTGAATATCTTCATGCATGCAGTAACCCCTTGATCTCTCTCAAATCTTGTCCATCCATCTCTACACCCATTCAATGACCATCCAGTTGGAGTTGGGGTCCAGGAATAGGTATCATTCCAAGGGGTGGTGAAACATTTTTTAAAGTTAAAATGAGAAATTCAACAAAAGACGAGAAAAACTTCCATACTTGGGCGAGGGTAATAAATATCCGTCGTTTCTCTGACGTACAAGTGGCCTGCGGATGTTGAGAATTTTAAATATATTGTGTCTAGCTAGAAAAACAAAACACAATTGAAAAAAAGGTACAGTTTCAGAATGTTAGCATTTTTTATGGGAATTTATCGTATTTATTGTATTTACGTGTTTTCCATCCATCTTTGTACCCATTCAGAGACCACACAGTAGGAGTTGGGTTCAGGAACAGGTATCGTTTGAGAAAGGACAGTGCAAAGTGTCGCGACGTGTAATTGAAGTTTGGTTGAGAAGATTTGAAAACACACAAAAACTGAAACAGATTTATTTTTACGATGGGATATTCACTATTTATTAAAGGCAAAATTACGGGCAGCGAAATGTTCCTGCGCTTCATTTTTAAAATCTTGTTTCCTTCTCAAAACAACAATTCCAGAACATCACTTGATCCAACAGCTACACTATCAGAGACGGGAATGGTGGACTTGACCCTTCTACTAACCTCATTGTATATGAAAGCCAGTAACATGATTTTTCTCTAGCAGTCACGATGAATTCCGGAAACGGAGCACACATTTACAATGCAGCATGTAGGAATGTTAGAGCTGGGATTCAACTTGTGGATATAAGTTGGTGGATAGTGGTTGATGTTAATGGAATGTACTGTTTCAAAGTAGACCTTTGTCTGTATCTGACGTTGAATTGCTGATGTTGTATCGGAACAAGGAGTAGCAATACAATGCTATCAGATTGAATGTTGCAAAAAATTTAAAAAAAAATGAATAAAAGTGCATGTTGGTCTTTGTTGATTATGGTTACACCAAAAAAAAAACTGTTTCAAAAAATTCCCTTTATAAAAATAATACTGCAGGTCTCAGTGGATCATGGGATCAGAGAAAAAGCAATAGCTAACCTTTATCTGCAAAGTTCTATTACTAAAAGGCTAGTAACGAAAAATTAAATCCGTCACCTGAACATATTACAAGTGGTGTAAGCTAGAAAAAACAAGAAATATGACAAATTATAAAAAAAATACAGTTTCACATTAACGATGTTTACCAATTCTACTTAGTAGTTTTAATAACGACTTTATCCAACCGCGCCAAAATAAATACTGTGTCAGTTTGAAAACGACAATTTCGGTTCATTTTGCAAATCAATTTTTGGTCGAAAAGAGAGGGATCACAATGCAGTTTTCAAATCATATCCACAGACTGTAACAATTCTGTTTGTTAGAACATGCTAAATTCATCAATGTGTATGTTATTTTCTCGGATACTGTAAAGCATATCAGGCACCTCACATTATGCATAGTCGTTAGTTTGTATTATAATGGTTTAGCTAGTTACAAAAACGTTCAGCTCCACCATATTCTTTATTGTTCATTTGTTTTCCGGTGTTTGCACCTGTCTAGACAATTTTGTTATCAATTTGGATCCTGAACATATTATTATTAATATTGCGCCGCTGTATGTTGTCAGTTGGATTTAAAGGCACGAGAAGTTAAGGGGAATTGGAACGGAATAATAGAAGTATAAGTAACATTTTTTTGAAAACTCTAAGACGAAATTATTCAGGTGAAACGGAGAAATTTATATAGTTTTCGGGGAGAGAGAAACGATCGTATAATAAAATGTTCAGGACCAAGACTAGTAATAAAATTTTGTCTAGACCAGTCTGATATCCGAGAAACAGAAAAATGTAATGAAAGTTTGTAACTGAACCTTCATCCCATAACTGTGCCAGTGAAAAAAAAGTTTGAGTAGGTGTTCAATGAATATGAGAAGTTGTGAATTTTTGATTAATTTAGTGGAAATGCAAGATTTATATTGGAACTCTTATTTTCACTAAAACGTGGTACCACCTTGAAACAGTAACCGGGCATAATAATTTTGTGGGATGAAAGTAGAAGTCACTCAACGCTTGCAAAGCAACACTGCGATTAAAGCAATAAGTTTTCATTGAAATTATATTACCTTTGAAACCTTAGCTTTTTTATTTCGATTCAATTTTTCATCATAGAATGATCCAATTAGTGAAAAGAGTAAAATGCTGAAATTTTATAGGGGAAAAGAGAAACAGAGAACGTTTGAATCATATTTTGACTAATCATTGAAAAATCAAAATGTTCTGAAAAATTCTATCTTCTTGAAACAGTGATGAGTGTTATTCAATTTTTAACTTTCTTGTGATCCAAATTTTCTTCCTTTCTTCTTAATTTCCAAGATCCGTAGACCACTTCAAAACCCTTCCCTTCAGAAACGACTGCCTGGCAACGACGGAAATTTATTACCCTTCTCAAAACTTTTTCCTATTTTTTTCAAATTCTCTCTTCGTCTTTTTACCACTCGTCCCATTTTTCATCGAAAATGGCTCGCGCCCTCTCTTTCCTTCTTTTTCTTCTTCTCCAAGTTACTACCGTATTTTGCACTATAAAAATGATCCTATTCGATGGAACAGTCACACAGGGCCTATTCCCACTCCCCTATTCACCCCCTGAAAATTGTGTTCAATCATGTTTCGAAAGAGAAGATTGCCTTTTAGCATGGGAAATTTCCAATGGGTCGTGTGCCCATTATAGCTATTTGAACCGCCCGAAAGATGTCATTGTGACAAGAACAGGATACCCGGATGGAGATTATGTTGCGATAAAGGTAGTCCGTTCTTGAATTTGCTTATACAAGCATACCTTGTTCAGAGCCACATACCTGACGACATGTGTCCAAAGTCGTTTCTTGATATGGATCTGTACATGACAACGCCTTGGAATGATACATATTCATGGGCACAAACTGATGAAGGCTGGAACCTAAATGGGTGTAGAGATGAATGGACGCGATTTGAGAGAGATCAAGGGACTACTGTATGCCTGAAGGCGTTTCGATGGCCAGTGAACAAGAATAAGGCAGATTCTAAGACTTTGTGTATGATCATGCAAGCAAATCTCACAGGGATAGCTTCCGTGGAGGAGAGTCAGTGGGCTCATGGTAAGTTTTTCCGTTAGAAAATGAAAGTATTCAACATTTTCAGATGAACTAGCAAAACAGAACCCCACAGGTAGCTGGACGGCATTCTGGGTAGATGGTATAGTCACTTGTACTGATGGAACTTGTGATGTAAGTTACTGTACCGTATCCTCTTCCTACAAACTTTTTTATAGTTGACAACACTAACTTTTTCCGATGGCTATACAAAAGCGACAGAGAATGGGGCTCTGGCGTCGACGAACAACTTTCATATTATATCTAGCATGTGAGTTCTTCTTGAAGGGATTGTTCTTTACTATAGTTATTTCAGTAACACCACCATAAAGAGTCTGGCAGTAGCTTGGCTGTGGGATAGGAAACCGAAAACAATGTACACAGCAAAGAGTAGCGATGGAGCATTGGGAGGTGTTTGTGGTTATGAATTAAGGGATACAATTTGATTTTGATGATTTGAAAATATCTCACTTCAAAAATGAATCTGTTTCACTTTTTTTGTTTTTCAAATCAGCTCAAGCAAACTTTAATCCTCCAGCTCCCAGGCGTCCATTTTATTATATATTCCTGTACCCCAACTCTCACTGGGTGGTCTCTGAACGGGTGTTGAGTTTTTTTCTGTTTCAGATTTTAGTTCAAGCAAATTTTTGATATCCAGAATGTTACTGACTTCTCGGATACAAAATCTCATTTTGTGAATTTTTCTGCATTAGTCCTGTAAACTGAATTGTCCATGAGATTATTACTAATAAATAATAATAGATAGATTTATTCTTCCTGAAACAGTAAATTAATGCACAATAGCATTTCAATCATAATCCCTCAAATTATATCCACACACTGTTCCCATGGCTTCTGCTGTACATCCTGCATTATACATTGTGTTCGGCTCATTTCCCTTCAGCACGGCCACTGCTAGACATTTGGCGAAACGTCGTGGAGTCAACTTTTAGTTTCCCTAGACGGGCACTGCAATAAATATTACTGTTTTTGAAGTCCTTGAACATCTCCACATTTGTCAATGTATAGTCTCACCTTCAATCCCACAGCACTCCCTTCTGCCTTATCCGCTCTTGTCACATTTATAGTCCGTGGTCTGTCCGAGGAACTATACAAAAAACACCATTTTATGGTTGCCAAGCCAAAATACAGTCTTCCATATCATAGCAGCCTCTCATACATTAATCTGCAGAAGAATAGGAGATGGGAAAAATGGCGTAGTCTACAGTACCATACTGTAGGACCATTTCGGTTTTGCTGGGGAAAACTGTAGTGAATAGGGAGAGAAAAAGGAGGAAGTTTGGGACTAGATGCATTTTGCAATGGAGAAAATGTAACTAGTTTGGACAAAAAAGTTGGAGGGGATGAAACAAAAAAAAGAAAAAAGCTAGACAAGACGATAATAAAAAGTTTTATGGAAAGTCTGGTAATAAAAATTGGAAGTCCTGTAGTCATAGACTATCTTAGTTCTTGTAGACCTTTTTGTTGTTGAAGATGGTTGAATTTAGTACAAAAGAGAATAAAGAAAAATCACTGAAAATTTACAAATCTGATGATTTTCGAGGATTTCAGGAAACAGTAATATTTGTTGCAGTGCCCATATAGGGAAGCTGAAACTCGACTTCACGACGTTTCGCAACCAGTCATTTCGCTACTATGAGATTTCGCAACTCACGTCGATTTCGCAAACAGTCATTCACATGTTGGTTGAAGTTCACATGTTTACTTTATAAGGACTACTTTATAAAGTTTCGAAATAAATGGTTGAACAATTCCCAGTTGCCAAATGTCTTGGTCACGATATGTCGTGGTTGCAAACTGACTGGTTGCGAAACGTCGCAAAGCCTGAAAATCGGAAATACAAAAACCCCCTCAAAACCCGTCCTACCTCATCCCTCAATAGTTGTTACCACTATTTTTCTATGGGTCTTCATATTTTCTTCTCATCTTTCTAAACACCTAGACACCCCCCCCCCCCCCCAACCTGGTGGCCCAAACACCTTATTATTCCATTCTACTCTATTGTTGCCCGGTGTTCACTTTTTTCTCACTTTATTTTTTTGCTGTTTTCCGTGAGAACTTTTTGAAGTATTAATGCACTGCGTCAGGATGGTAAATACACCGAAAAAGATGAGAAGTCTACAGAAGAAATTGGACAAGATTCAGATGGAGTTGGACGATTTGAAGTGAGTTTTGTAAAAAAAAAGGCTTTGGGTCTTTAGGCCACCATAGGAAAATCTAGACCATTTGTGGTAAAGACTGTCAAACTGAGATTTCTAGGCAAGATGGGTGTCTGAGGATATAGGTTACGCGTTTTTTGTATTTTTGGGTATCTAGCCCGTCTAGTTTTTTTTTTCTCACCACTTCCAATTTTTTTCAGACTCCAGAACTTCCTACTCAAAGAAGAACTAATCTTCACCAAGTCAGCTCTACTCTATGTCGAGGACAGAAATAGGACATTGAGACGAAAGAATCGAGAATTGGAAAATCGGGAAAATTCGGAGAATTTATCACTTAGGAATGTCAAAAATTGGATTAGAAGATTGCTCAAAATATCAGCTTATCGTTGACAACGTTTTCACGTAATTTTGAATGAAACTTTTGAAACAGTAATTATGACTTTTTTCAAATGAAAACGTTTCTCTATTACAGAAGTTCTCCAATTACAAACTAGTTATCATTTGACAGTGGGCGTGTAAGAGACCAATTTTTGTTCTTTAACTCCAGGATTTGTTAGATTTTTTCATAAGAAACAGTTTTTCGAACAACGTTGAATGTCTAAAATGCCACGAATCGCAAAATTTCTAATATCCACCGTTCCTTGGAAGTTTGGAAAACAATAAATTCTGCATGAACATAATGAAGAGAAAGCAATTGTCCAACATAAAGTGAGATGAAAATATTTTCCCTGCTTCAAAAATTTTAAGTTAATAATTGCAAGATACTGAAAAACTAATCAACAAAAGAATCTTCTCTTAGTTCTTCTCGTGATCACCTGAGCGCACTTCACTGATTTATCGCTTATTAGTTTCGGTAAAAAATTTGTGGTAGAAAATTAGCGGTAGAAAAAAGTTTTTTTTGATAAGAGTTACTGTTTCATTGTTCCTTGATAAATCTTTAAATTCGAAATATTATGCTTTGATATGTGGTTTTTAAACGCAAAATAAAAAAATAAAAATTCACTATTCAAAACTATCTAATCCAGTGTTCAAGCTGAAAAAGCTACCAACAGCACTATTTTTCATGAACATATTTTTTAGCTGAAATGAAATCCATAGGAGAAATTGAGTTTGTTTGTCTGATAAGCATTGATATTCTCTACGAAAGAGAACAATTATTGAATCCTATCAATCAGTAAATATTCCACATTAAAAAAGAAATGGGGATTGCCTAAAGTGTATAGAATTAATACACTGGATAAAAAAATCCTGTTTTTTGACCATAAAAATTTGAATAACTTGTTTCCGACAGTATCATATAATCTGTGCTCATTATTAACAAATCGTGAAGATCGGATCATTGCTCAATTGAAAATCTCAAGACATATAAAAATTTATAGAAACAGAAATAATTTTGTTCCATTGCGTCAATATATTTTTCGATGGTAGGTGTGTAGCTGAATGACTATTCAAAACTATCCAGTTCAGTGTTCAAGCTGAAAAAGTCTCCGGACAGAACTGTTTGCAAATCTTTCCTGAACATATTTTTTTCTGAAATGCAAATCTATACGAAAAATTGACTTTTTTGTCTGATAAGCATTGATATTCTCTACGAAACAGAAAAATTATTGGATCCTAACCATCAGTAAGTATTCCAAATAGCACAGAAAATCGGAATTGCTTGTAGCCAATAGGATTAATACGACAAGTTGGATGTTAGGCATTCATTGTTTAAAAAGAAAAAATGGGTTCTCTTCCATCCAACTTGTCGATTAGTTTCTGCCACATTAGAAAACTTCAGCATCAGAACATGAGAGTATTTTCTAATCTGTGATCATTATAAACTATCAATTGTGAAACGGAAAAATTATGCAAAATTTGCAGAATTTCGATATAGTAAAAACTTTTTTCAAGGTTGCTTGAATGGATAAATGCGTTTTCGGCAGTTCTGTTTGATTCTCTCTGATGACATGAAAACACTGCTATTCTATTTGACATTTACATAATTTGAGTATCCCTCACATTGTTTGTCGTAAGGAAACTCGTTTTACATCCGAATAATTTATTTTCAGTTGGAACACCAATAAAAACGGTAAGAATTAGAACACAAAAAGAGACTTTTGAAACAGAAAATCTCTGAAGCATTCTATTGAAATTTCGATGTTTCGTGACAACGTCATCTGGAGTAGGCACTAGAAATTTAAGACCATCCATAGTACTGTGTCCATCCAGTTGTCTCTATTACTCGTCCCCATCTCTTCAGCATACCGTTTTCTTCGTAACTATTATTATTGTTAACAAAAATATGAAAAAATTATCCATGAGTCAACATCGAAATTGAGAAAAAATTTTTTGTTTCTAGCGAAACAGTAATTTTTGTTAGTCGTCTACTGTAACATTGGGCAAAGACATCTTTCAACAGTTTCTCGGTTCGATCCTAGCACGGATTCGAAAAATGACCCTCGAAGAGGATAGTGCTTAACGAAAACTAGGAGAGATAAGTTGAGACCCCTAAACTTTTATTGTCTTGGGATCATTAGCTCTTTCTCTGATCCGAGGGCCGAAGCTTGGGATCTAAAAGCGTTCTATGGATTTCTGAGCTTCATTGCGACCCAAGAGTCAGGAGAGATCCTAAATTGGTAACTTACATACACATTGATGAAATCTAGCACTTGCTCATTCTATTTTGTGTCAGGACTTTTTTTACTCAAGGGACCACAAAAATAGGATTAAGCCAAAAGTGTCATTGTTTTTCGTTCAAAATGCGAAAAGGAAACGATAGATTTAAAAAGTTTCAGGTTATTACAAATATTTAGAAACAGTAATAATATTTCAAATATTATTTTAGAAAGACCAATTTTTGGTGTTTCAGGACAATTAGAAGGTTCTGAAGTATATAATGCATTTCGGGCTTCTCGATATTTTGCATATGTGCCGCTTTGCAACTCACATCGGTTTCGCAACCATGTTATTTCGCAACCGGTCATTTTGCAAACTATGAAAGCATGTCCGTTTAACGCTCATTTAGGTTATATGTAATTTGGATCATTGTAAAAAATTCTTAGGATACCATAGCTCTTTTGGTTGTGAAATCGAAGTGCGTGCCCAAAAATCGTACTTGCAAAATGTCATCTCTCAGTTGTTATTACCACTGTTCTCTGTTTTCCAATGTATCTTCATTTTTCTCTTCTTGTGTCCCCCTAGACACCCCCCCCCCCCCTAAACCTACTTCCACCTTGTTATTCCATTCTATTCTATTGTTGCCCGGTTTCCAGTTTTCACTTCTTCTCACTTATTTTTTGCTGTTTTTCCGTTAAAACTTGACTGAAGACTTGCTCTGAATAGAATGAATTCAGAAAATGACTAAATTTCACGAAGAGATGCGAAATCTACAGAAGACATTGGAAAAGATTCAACTAGAGTTGGATGATTTGAAGTGAGTTTTTAAAATTAGTTCGGGTTTTCTAGGCCACCATGGAGAAACCTAGACCGTCAATAGATTTTAGGAATTTTTGGGTTTCAAGAAAGTCGAATTGCGAGTTCTAGGCAATACGGATGTCTATGAGGATTTTTGTGTTTTTTAGTTTTGTTGATTTCTAGGCCATCTAGCGTTTATTTCTAGGCCACCACCACTTTCATATTTTTTCCAGACTTCAAAACTTCCTTCTCAAAGAAGAACTCATTCTTACTCAGTCTGCTTTACTTTATGTCGAGGACAAAAATAAAAAGTTGAGAAGAAAATATCGAAATTTGGAAAGTCGACAGAATGCGAAGAAATTATCATTTGGGAAGATGAAGAAATGGATCAAGAGACTTTTAAAAGGCTATTAGTTTTATAATCGCTGCTAGTTTCCAGCAAACCCTTTGAGTTTTATTTCTGAAACCGCAAACATGTTTTGTTATTAACATTTTTCTCTGTTACAAATGATTCTCAATTGTAATATTCTTTGCAATACAGTATTATTGAACGGCTACTTTTTCCGATCCGAAAGATTTTTCAGTTTCAAAGTGGTAATATATGATATTATTTTGTTTAGGATTCAATAAGTTTTCAATTAACCATGGCGGCATATAAACCCACAAACACACCCACAAACACGTGATATCCACTTTTCAGTAAAAATCTGGAATATAATAAAATCCGAAATGAGAATGAAACAAGTTTCTAACACACAAATAGTCTGTTTGAATGAGAATCGTTTTTCTGTTTCAAAAATTCTAAATTGATAACATCAGAATAATGAAAAACTAATAGAATGCAGATCAATAATTTTATTATTATCTCGTTATTTCTTCACAAAGTAGCTTCTTTCAAATACCGTATTGACACTTCCTGAAAATTGGTTTTCTGGTAGTTTTGTACCTCCTTAACACAAAAACTAAACGTTTTTAATCCACAATAAAGACCGTTGTTGAGTTATGACCCTTCGAAAACAAATCCTTGAGCATCGCATTCATATTAGCCCTTTGCTTTTGTTTTTTTTTTTTCAAAGGCTTATAACTCAAAAGTGGTTAATATTGCGTAACGGAAAACTTGATTTTTTGTGTTCAGGAGGTCTTAAAGTACCAGGGTACCAATTTTAATCGAAGTTCAATAGGACTTTTGAAAGGAGCTCCCTTCTCTTTCCTAGAATCGTTACCTGATTTATTTCTTGCTTTTCATCTTTGGCAAAATTCTTGTGAACGTCGTAAAAAATTAAGTTTCTGGTTTTGATAAGAGTTACTGTTTAATTATTTCCCGATAGATCTACAAATTCTAAATATTTTGCTTGTTATGTGTTATTGAGCGAAAATTAAACAAATAAAAATTAACTTTTCAAAACTATCTAATCCAGTGTTCAAGCTGAAAAAGTCTACTGACTGAACTGTTTGCAAAGTCTCTCATGAACATAATTGTTCAGCTAAAATGAATACATAAAGTAAAAATTGGGTTCGTTTGTCTGATAGGCATTGATATTCTCTACGAAACAGAACAAATATTGAATCCTTATAAACAGTAATTGTTCCAGAAAATAGGGATTGTTTAAAGGGTACAGAATTTTTATACGAATGGATAGAATCCAGTTTTTTCGAATATAAAAATTTGAATGACTTGTTTCCAAAAGTATCATTTAACATGCGCTCGATAATGGGAGGATTGCTCAGCTGACAATCACAAGACATATAAAAATTTCTAGAAACTGAAATATTTTTTATTTCATTGCGTCAATACATTTTTTGATGGGCAGCTAACTGACAAATGAAGCTACACTTTGGCTAAGGGAATTTAATTTAATTGACTTACTGTTTCAAACATAGCTATTTTCCATTAAAAATTGCGCATTGAATTCCAAATGTGACTGTTGTTAACTCCTTTTAAGCTTCGCCCACTGCAAAATACATACAAAAAACAACATAACGTAAAACAAGGGCGGAGCATAAAAATAGTTCAAACAGGCTATGTTTCAAACTCAATGAGCTATTGCATTTTCTTTGACTTACCGTATCGAACATAGCTATTATCAAATCAGCATCGCGCGTATGTAGAATTCGAAACGTGGCTTTTGTAAACTTTTTTAGGCTCCGCCCACTGCAAAATAGAAAAAAAACAACATGGCATAAAACAAGGGCGGAGCCTAAAGAATAGTTCAAAAAAGCTACGTTTCAAATTCAATGCGCGATTAATATTATTTAACCATATTAATCTCTCTTCTTTGATAAAAACCGCTCCGGTAATAGAGCTCATTCAAATTAGACATTCTAATTAATTTATTTGAAACAGTAAAACTTTGATTTAGTTCAATTTTTTTCACAGTTTCCATGAAAAATTATATACGCTTACTGCAAATGTTGTTTGATAAATCCATTTTATTTTTTCTGAAAATAGCTTATGCACGTTGCTTACTAAGCGCTGAGGTGCCTCCGGGTCATTGAGTGTTGGATGTTGGATAGTTCGATAGCTTTAAAGGAACACGGTGACCCCGGGAAGAAATAAATGCTGAAAGTTCTCAAAAATGTGATATATGTATGAACATTGGTCTAGGAGTTGGTAATCAGGTTAAAATTCAGTTTCATTCGAGTTTTATATGTGACGAACGTCGATTTCAAGTGATGGACTGAGCAATAACAGCAATAATAATAAGTATAACAACTTTGTTTTAATAAATCCCACAAGTGAATGAGCATCATTAAATTCGACTTATGACCTAACTCGTTGGAACAGTAAACCTTCGAAAAATCCGCTTTTCACTGTTTGCTCAAATTGAGATAATAATTTTTTGTTACAGTTTCCCATATTCATAGAAGCTATGCTTTTAGATGCTTTGAACCAAATGGTTCAAAATGTTTGAAATATATAGTAAACGGTTGTACAATTGAAAATATACTGTTTCATGAGATGCTTGTGAACATCACTGAGTAATTATCTCACAATGCCGTTCTCCCCCTCATAAACCCTCACATCGTCATCATAGTAAACTACTGTCAAGGTCATCTGGAGTAGGCACTAGAATCTTCTAAAATCATCTACAGTACTATATACTATCCCAATTGTCACCATTATTCATTTTAGGTCTTCGTCGTTTTTATAGCTTAACTTTCTTATTTTTATCAACAAGTTCCATTACTTGAGCTCCGATCTTGTAAAACAAATACTTTTCCGTTTCAATTAAAACAGTAATTTTTGATATTTTTGATATTACATTTGCAAACTTCCATCACGTCCCTGCAAACGCGCTCTATACGCGCTCTATACTCCCGGGATAATCCCAGAAGCAAAGTATTGAGTCTCTTGCCAATAATTGCTTTGGGTTGTTTATTTTTTTATATTCTTGTCCTCTTACATTTAGGCATTTTCCTGTTTTACCTTTTTATTTCAGTTTTGAGAAATCCACAAAAAATGGAAAATTCGGATGCTCTATCGTTCAAAACCGATGAGGAAATTGAGAAGGAAAAGTGAGTTATTGAGGGAAATTATCAATTTTTTGATTTCAAAGGCAACGATGAACATTTAAAAGTTCGGGAAATAGATGATTTGTTTCATGTGAAACTGTAATTTTTTTGAAATTTGTTCAATAGTAATCTAATTTTCAGTTCCACTACCACATCCATGTTCCCCGAAATTTCCGTCCAAATCGAACGCCTTCAGAACCAAGAGACTCAAATCCAAGGTCTTCTGACTTCTGAATCTTCAGAACTCTTGACTTATCGTCAACTACTTCAAAAGAAGGACGAGGAAATTGAGAATCTCAAGAAATTGGTGCAAATGCAAGAATTGATGTTGGATGGTATCGGAGGAATGGTGGCCAAGTTGAAAGTCGATAAACCTGGGAATTCTGGAGACGTGAATTCTAAAGTCGTCAAAAAAGAGGGAGTGATGGATTCACAAGTCTCCAAGACTCCATCTGGATCAGAATCTGAAGTCGATAAAGCTTCAGATTCCTCTTGCAATGAGATAGAAATCCTGGTTATTCGCTCATATATTCTAATTTTAATTTCCTGGTCTGTTTGCCACCCATTCTCGCCTTTGATTGGAAATTGTTGTGTTCTTGAATTTTCCGAATATCAGTCTTTTTGATTTCTTTGCCGAAAAGATGTTCTATTTTCAAACCAATAAATGTTTCACAAAGAACAACTGTTTCAGATTTTAAATATAACAATATTAGAAATGTTGGTGTTGATAATGTGATCATAAGCCGTTTTCATAATGATTGTCCAGTTCATTCGAAGAAAAAGCATTGGGAGACCTTCCATTTTGTCAATATTGCAAACTTGCTCCATTGAAAACTGCTTTCGGGGTAGTTCCAGAAGCAAAGTATTCAGTGTCTCATACAATAACTTTTTCGTGTGATTTATTTATTTGTCTATATTCTTTGTTCTATAATTGTTTAGAATTTGTTTAGACAACTTCAAATGTTACTGTTTTTGTTTTCAGAAATCTCGAGAAATGGAGAACTCGTGTGCTACTGCGTTTGGAGACTCAGGAAAAAAGTAATCTTTTGAGGGGAATACTCAATTTTTCTGTAGATTTTAAGGATAAAGATGCTCCGAACGCTTGAAATTTCTAAAAAAACTGTTCACTTTTCATGTCAAACTGGAATTTTCAAAGTTCCAACATGTATTCATTTTCAAGATTTTTTGCGGTTTCTGTACAAAGAGATAGTGAATGCTTGTATTATTACTGCAATGCACGTTTGGGTCGATCGATGTATTTCTCAAAAAAGATTTTAATTTCGCGGTTTCAACAGGAATTTGGAACGGAAGTAAGTATTACGTTTATGATCTCAAAATAAAACTTTTAGGATGAAATCTTATTGGAGTAACTTTTGATGGTCGAGTATTGAAACAAGAAAATTCGTAAAAAATCAATTTCAGTTGAAACGGAAAATCATCCAGTGTTTTATGTTTCAGCATATTGTAGTGTTTTTATTTTTTATTTCAGTTGTCTCTTTTGCTTTTAACATACTTTTTTTCTGGTCACCGTGAATCTTACTTTTTTTTTAGTTTTCAAATGATCAGTAATTTGAGTGGCTATTAGTAAAACAACACATTTCTTATTTTCGCATTTGTTTTCTGTTTCAAGTGAAACATTAATTGTTCATAGTTGATTATTGTAACGCTGTCGTGTAAATCTTGTGAAGTGAAAAATTTCGAACTTTTCTGCGTTCAAGTCGACTAGAGGACTAGTTCTTCTTTTTGCAACTGATTATTTTGAATGTACCATGTAAAGGTAGATTGCCTCGAAATGCTCATTAGCCAAAATATCCAGTTTGTGAAACGGAAATAGTTTGAATTTTTAACAAAGTTCTCCGATGTGCGTTGGTAGTTTTCTAGCTTCATATGAGTACTCAACATTGATCATTTTTCTAAAGACAAAAGTTATCGGAAAGAGCTGTCCGCAAACACTGAGAAAACAGATATTATATTTGACACAATCAAGTATTGCCTTCTTGATATTTGAGTAAAGAAAAATGAACTATTCACGATATTAACCGAGTACTACTCTCACCAATATCCAGTAAATTATTTTTGTCTGACACTTCATTGATTAATTGGTAATAATCAATAAATGAATTAGACTGTGTTGAACCAAGTTGTTTCGATAAATCCAATAATAATGGAAAACCTTCAGCTGTGATGATTGCATGAATGAAACAGTAAAAAAATGGTTATAATCAGATAGCTATTTCTGTTTCATACTTTTTTGGAAAAACATTGTTTCAATTTCGTTCACTAGATGAGGAAATTATTCATCCGTTAGAAATTTGTTTTGAAAACCTAAAATTCATCAATTGAATATTTTGCTTTTACACTTGAAGATGAACCAATGGCACCAGACGTTTGAAAAATTGGAATTACCTAAAAATCACATGAATAGATTTTAGCTTTATCTGAAACAGTGAAACTCATATGATTTTCGTGTAACTGTTTTTATTAGGCACAACACTGAATCAAAACTGCACTCATCTCATTATTATTTCAACGGAAGTCCCATTCTCGTATTTTAGAGATGTGATTCATGTGGTATTTTTCGAATTATAACCAAACTTGGGAGTATATTACGATGGCTTCAAATATTGCTTTTCTGAACATCTTGTAAATATTCATGTAGCAAGAAAAAAAGATTCATTGTTCCGTTGAAGCAATGGTGAAACTGTTCTATTTTCTAAACTAATGCTTATTATTAACAACATTCCATCACTATCGCTTCGAGCACAACTACAAAAATTTTACATTTTCAATTTTGTGCTTTTTTAATTTTGAATATTTCGAGTTCATTCAACGCCAAAACTACTTTTTCTGGACCTTTTCTTAGTTAGTTAGTTTATAAAAAACCTTCCGGCAGGAATGCAATTATAAAAAATACACGGTTTCATGATAAGCTAAAAAACGGGCCTCACTATTTATGGCATTGGTCTGAACACTTGCCTTTTCAATTCAAATAAATTAAAATTGCTTTCCCCAGTTAGTTTTATCTTCACTGATAACTTAGCACGGTCCGAAAAAAAACATTGCACGAAGGTCACAAAAATTTCAAAATTCCATCAATCTGGAATTGCAATGCAAATCGCGAATGAGTTTTTTTTCAACTTTCATTCTTGTGTTAGAATCATTTTTCCCTTTTGATTAACAAACTCTCAATTTTCACAACTTTTTCCAATTCAAGTGAAACAGTAATTGTTCATAGTTGACCATTGTAACGCTGAAGTATCAATAATATCCTGTAAATTTCGTTCATAACGGCTTAAAGAAGATGTGTGTTTTCAAGTGAAATTAGTTGTAAAAAAAAAAAAAAAAAAAAATTTGCTTGGCAAGAACAGCATTTTCCAAAACTCTGAAACATTGAAAAATGTTTTTTTTTAGTCAAGTTGCAGATCAGTATACCGTAAAACCTCTAATAGAAGGGCATGCCCTTCTATTTTTCAACTACGCTCTCGAGGTGCCCTTGTATTGGAGGTGCCCTTCAATAGGAGGTGCCCTTCTATTAGAGGTTTTACGGTATATGCAACTTTTTAACAGCATTTAGAACAGTTTTTAGAATGTTCAAACTGCCTTCCAAATAATTATAGAAACGTAGATGAAATTTGACAACTGCTCCATTGTTAAATTATGGCTCCGCGACTTTTTGCAACCGGTCATTTCGCAACTAATACTGTTTGTCACGCGTTGAATTTCTTATTAGAGAAATTTTCAAAATTTTCAACTAGTCACAGAATGACCGGTTGCGAAGTGTCCTTGACTATCCAAAAATTAATCAGCTGGATCAATCACATCATCGCAGCTTCTTTCACTTTTTACCATAAGATTGTTTCGAAACAGTAACGAATTCTCAAATTCTCATAGTGAAAGGAAAGGAAGGGGTGTTCCATGAAATTCATAAAACACATTAGAGGTCGTGATTATTTTTAACATGGAACTTCAAAATAGAACGTTGGCACTAGATGCTATGTTATGTGTTCTGCCGGCTCAGCAAAACGAATAGTATTTTTTATAAACAAGATTTTCGAAAATTTGATGAAATTCGTTCATAACAAGGTAATCCATGGAGACGTGAAATCGTTATGCCTTACAAAGGGATTCCGTGACCACGCGAGTTGAACTTTTTTTGAGACGCGCCGAGATAAGCACGAGAGGAACTCATACTAAGGAATCGGGTTTCGTACGATCACTATTTTTTATATTCCAGTAATTATTTTTTTAATATTTTTGAAACAGGACAAAAATTCTCAAACAGATGTTTCAATTTTTATAAGCAGTCTATTGCGCTGTTTAACTTGCCACTAATTTCGGCCTTATCATATACTAAGGATTTATCAAAAAGTGAACTTTCAGAAACATCTAATCTGGATGCTTCATAGGTTTCTAACCTTCCTAACAGAAAACAATAATTGAAGCTCTTATGAAAAATGATATACATTTTTCTTCCCTGAAACAGAAAAAAATCGGTTTCATACAAACCTATTTTTCTGGATAATTCTCCTTCAATAATTAGAAAAAGGAACACTAACTTTTTCTTACTCCTTCTAGAATAGTTCAGGATCTAATCACAGATGAGAAGCCGTATACACCAGACGTGCGCAAAATTCTGCCCAACATGTTCCGTCTTCCGCCAAAAGTTTCTCGACTACTTCCGTCTTCCGGATTTTTCGGGTATTTTTTTCACAAAGTTCAAAAATTCGGAAAAGTTGAAAACCGTTTTTGACTAATTTTCTAGCCTTATCTAACTCTAATGATGCCGGTTTCTAACATTTTTGGTACTTTTAGGCCTTGACAGTTATTTCCGGCTTTGGCGCACCTGTTTCATACAACAATATTGATTCCCAATAACTTAATCTGGATTTGGAAAACTGTTGTAACAGAGAAAAATGTCCATAAGAAAACATGTTTACGGTTTCAGAAATAGAACTCAAACTTTTTGTTTGAAACCAGCAGCAATTTTGAACAGCCCCTCGATCCATTTTTTCATCTTCCCAAATGACGATTTCTTGGAATTCTGTCGACTTTCCAAATTTTGATATTTTCTTCTCAATAAAATTTTACATCCTGACAGTTGACTTTTTTGAGCAGATTTTGACTCACATTTAAAAAAATTATCATTTTGAGACTAGGTTCAATAGTATTAATTTCACGCACCCTTCTTTTGCATCGATTGATGTAAAAAATCAGAATTTTTAAAATTAGTTTACTCTTCTTCAAGGCATCATCAATGCTGACCATGAAACCAATTCACAAAAATTATCCTGAACAGTAAACTCGTACGTGTTACCAGTTTATTGGTTTCAGCAAGATTTTATTGATGAATTGATTTTCTTGGGTTTTTCAGCCACGTTATCCCAGTTAAAGTGAGACTTGACAACGGTAATGAAGTTTGAAATAGAAGGTATGTGAAAGATTTTTGAGTGTACAAAGTTAGAGGTCCTAATATTAAAATTTACTAAATCTAGGTTTTGTAACATAAGCTAAGAAATTTCCAAAAAATAATACCTGTTTCATTTTTGCTTCTAACAGAAATCTGTATTTTCATCTTTAATAAGAGTCCAGATTGAATATCTTTTCTTAAATTTTACAAATACTCATCGCTGTTACCAAGATTAGGCATTGAAATTTTCAAGTTAGGGCATTCAACATTTTTATGATTTTCAAGAAGTTGTGGTTTTTGTTCTCATTGTCTAACTGTAAGCTTGGTAACATTATAGTTTCATAGCTTTAAATTATCATTGGTAACATCAAGGCTCAGAGGTGATCATTTCCAAAGATTCAAAAAAATCTTGACCGTTCCAAGTGAAACTGTATTTTTTATGTTCTTGGATTTCTGTTTTGATTTCTTTCAAGTTTCCAACTTTTCAATGTTTACAAACATCTAAACAACTATGTTCCAAATCATGTTCCGCTCCGTCAGCAAAATTATTCAAGAAAATTAAATTATTTAAAAAAAATTACCGTTTCATGAAAAGCAAGTCAATGGGATTCAATGTTTTTGCCGATCAATGTGATGAAAGCCCTGTTTTCGCGATTCCGTTCAATTTAATATACTGAAATTGTTCAGATTCCCACTATAAAAATTTAAGACAGAATAGGATGTGAAATTCTCAAAAATGATGAGAATATGAAAATAACTCGTTACTTCAGTGAAGCCCCCAGAAAACAACTTCATATAAAGGAAATATATAATAGTATAAACTTTGTGAGAAATCGGTGAATTTGAAATTTTTTCCTTTAGAAGTGCGAGTAGTTAGAATGTCACCAAAACTAATGGAGTATAGAAACGTTTCGATAAACTTCTGAAACCGAAAAGTCATTGAAACTTTGAACTCGACTATGTCTTCAACACAGTTCCAAAGTACTCTCAACCTTCTTAATCCGAAAGAAGAATTGTCTGAAAATACCGATAAGCACGAATATAAAATTTGTGAAACTGAACTTTTTTCAATTCGTCAGTATTGAATTTCTGCGAACAAGCTTTGGTGGTATCGTTTTTTTTTTGAATTTTAGAAGAAAACTGTCGAGTTTGACTGTGACACGGACTATGAACACCTAAAACATGAACATAAACACCAAGTCAATGAACATCCAAAAATTTGGAGAATAGCTTAACTGTTTCATGTGAAACTGAAATTATTAAACCTTGCCCAACCTTCAATGCCGAAGACTTATGAATCTTATGAAAATCTTATGAATATTCTCTATGCTACAACTTTGTTACAAATCGAACGCCTTCAGAATCAGGAAACTCAAATTCAATATCTTCTGAATTTTGAATCTACAGAGTTCATGACTTACTGTCAAGAGCTTCAGAAAAAAGGGCAAAAAGATGGAGAATCGCAAAAAATTGGTACAAATGTAAAAATGGATGTCAGTCGAAATCTTTCTTTTCAACCGGCCGCAGTCCTGGCTTAGGTTTTTTGACCTAGATTTTCATTTTTGAGCATAGTGAAAATTCGGACGGAGAATCGTTCGAATATTTCAAAAAACCAGAATATGCAATTTTTGAAACAGGACACAATTGAAACATTTCATTTCGGCATTAGTGCATTGGCTGTTTTCAATCTCCATAGGAGTGCTCATCCCCATTTAATCACATTCTATCACGTATCAGGTAATTTTGATGGGATAAGCTATCCATTGATGTGCTTTGCAGAAACCGAGCTTTCACTAAATGTTTGAAACATTAAAAACACTAGCATACTGAATCGAGTTTGAGCTCTACGGTCTATCTGAAAAGTGGCGAATAAAGCTTTTAAAAAGTCCAAATATGTTCCAAAGACAATACCTTTTAGGCGGAGAATTTTTCCCTTGTAGAAACCTAGTTTCAATGATTTTGTTCTAATTAAAATGAAGTAATGTTTCTTTGCAGTTTGATATAGGAAAAATCAACTATTCATAGTTACTATTTTGGTTACTTGTCTAGCCAACTTATTGTATTTTTCTGTTTCACTTTTTGTTACGTCACACGGGGATTTTCGAAAAGTTCAATGACCAACTTTAAAACGTTCCCAAATTACGGCTAATCACTGAATTCACAGGAGGTTGTAAAATGTGTGTCCAAAAAAGTGTTCTCGAAAAATTCTCTGTGTCAATATCTGTGTCGTATAAATTTTCAGAAAACCTCTGTCGAGCATTACAAACATGTCATTTGGCAAATTGTGTCACCGCAGCAATGGATCCAACGATCCCTCACTTTTAAAACAACTTTCACCGTTACAGTGAAACAGTATTTCTTAATAGTTGTTCGATGTGTGGTCGTGATGATGTCTTGAAAAATCGCAATTGTGATCCATTGACAGTTGCTCTTCTGATAGTCACAGGAGCAAAAATAATTTCTTAGTTTGGTCAGTTTTCTTGTCTATCTCTTTAACAATAAGTTTGTTAGTCTTATAAATGAAATTTCAAAACTTACTGTTTCTTTCACAACGGAAAATAAGAGATGAAAATTTGGATGTTACTGTACCAAGCACAAACGGAGGCAAAGAGTGGAGACACTACAAAGGAGTAAGTTTTCGAAGAGAATTTTTTATTTTTCTAGAGACTTCGTGGATAGTTCCTCCAATCACTTGAAATTTTTTAGAGAACTTTTCACAATTTCATGTGAAACTGCAATTTTCAAAATTTATTATCATCCTATTCTTCAGAGCAACTGCTTCTATTCCCACCCAAATTTCCTCCCAAATCAAACGCCTTCAGAATTAGGAGACTCAACTTCAATGTCTTCTGAACTCCAATTCTCCAAACTTCACCATATATCGTCAACAACTTTTGAAAGAATGACAAAAAGATGGAGAATCTCAATGTTCGAGCAATATCCAGTTATTGGATCCATTTTTGTATACATCACCGAGAAATATCACCGTTTCACGAACTTTTAATGATAGTTGACTTTTTTGGGTTTGCGATTTGTCAGTCATTCTCCTAGTGATACATCAAATTATTGCAACATGAGCAGAGAAATTTTCAAGAAAACTACCTGTTTCATTCTTACTTTTAATGGAAATGGATATTAACAACAACGATAAATACAAATTTGTCTTACGACAATACACAATTTTACCGTTCCAAGTGAGACTGTTCTTTTTTAAATTTTCTGAAGCTTTCTAATTACAATTCTTTTCAACCTTTTTTACGTTCACAAACATCTAAACAACTACTACAATTTATATGTTGTTATTTCATCGAACTCATCCAAGTGTAACAATATTTTGATGATATTATCGGTTCATGAAAAACAAAATCAGCAAGACTCGATTATTTCGACAAGTAGCTGGATTTGGCAATGTAGCTTCTTTGACTTTTGAGAGCAAATAATTGCTTCGAAACCGTAAAATTTTTTTATTGCTCATGAATAAAGCTTTTGCAAAATCGTTGTAAAATTTGTTAATAACAGTGTAATACATTGGGACTTAAAATCGTTATGCCCTAAAAACGAAAAATTTTTCAGAAAATTTCGAAACAGATATATTTTTTGTTATCGTGCCTGGTTTCACAAATCTATACTTGACGATTACAAACAAATAGCCTCGCCAACAAAATTGAGAAGTCATTCACTATAATGTAGCCAAGATTTTGTTCGCAAAAAACAAATTTCTATTCGTAAAACTCTGACAACAATATCCGAAACAGTATCTTCAATGTTGGAAACCACTATGTGAGACTAATATTCTCGCTGACTCGCGTATTTTATCTGTTTCAACTGGAAGCTAAATATTTTCTAAATATATAATTATTATTTATTGAATGAGCAAGAATGTTATTAATAAACTGATTGAACTTATGCTAAAACCTGAGCGCACATAACAAACCATAAAACATTGTCATTCACAACACAATTATTGCTGTTTCAAAATCTATACTAAATTTTTAACTTTTTCAACAACATCCAATCGATGACGAGACATACTTGGAAACGCAAAACACTCAAACTTAGAGCAAGTTTTTTTAAAAATTGCTATGCCACAGGGGTTTTTCCAAAAGTTGGTTGACGATTTCGTTTGTATTGCTCAATATCATCCAAGGTTTTCACTGGATATTCGAAATGTCTCTTCGTGATCTTGAAACATTTCTGTTTCAATTGAACTTGAACCGTATAAATTTTAAAAAATCGTTTGTTATATTCAAATTTCCGCCGTATTAACCTTACCAACATTTCCTACCTTACAATTGGGTCATCGCCATCAGAAATCTGATTACTCTCGAAAACGATCTCAAAGTCCATATAATCCTTGCCAACGTCATCTGGAGCAGATTCTGGAGGACACACTGGAATTTTCTAGAACCCTCCACTTGGTGTATGTGCTAATCCAGTTGTTTAGTTTTGTTCTCGCTATCATTCATTTTTGGATGTCCAGCGTGTACCGCAATCCTCCTCATTTTTAGATTACGTTATCGTCAGCATAATAACAAAGTATTCCTCACTATTCCAAAAACTTTTACTGTTTCAGTGAAATAATATTTCTTGATAGTCGTTTGATGCAAGATTGTCTGTTCATGTTGATACATTTTCAAATAGCAAATACGCTCCATTGAAAATTGCTCCTGTGATAGTCCCAGAAGCAGAGTATTGAGTATTTTCATTTGCCCCTCCATTCCCTTCAAACTCGCTCGTGGGGGGCAATCGTGTCGAGACCCGGCGCGCGTTGTGTATGCGTGGACCGCCCATAAGACTACTGCGTTCCTTTGCATAAACGGACGGGTCACAGTGCAGGCAACCGCATTCACTCACTCAATATATTCTAGTACTCCTTGCCTCACAGTCTTCCAATTTCAGCCCAACCTAAAACTAAATGTCATCTCCCAAACCACTGTCCTATGAGCCTCTCAAATCTATTTTGACACACATCGAGGCTAATAAAAGGTATGTCATTTGTCTCCAATTTTTCCACTAACCATGTCATTTTGAGGTTCGAAATAGCCCGAACGATGCATACAATCCGCAAAGCAGAAAAACTTGTCCCTCTCAAAATTGATAAGTTAGAATTTAGCATTTTGAATTTAACAGTAAATCAGACTGTTTACCGTGTTAAAACTATCGAAAAAAATGTGAAAATTGAGGTCACACCTATTTCATTCGTTTCCTGGTATCGAGAGTATATTTGTCTGACCAGAGATAGAATAATAACCGAATATGTTGAATACAGCCGAGTGCAGCTGGAACATGCGCCGATATATTTGATGAAATTGTTTTTCGGAGGAAGAAGTGTTCCGATTCTGGTCAAACACTTCTCGTTCGCTACTTCTCGAAAACTGGAATTTCCTCAAAATGCCAAATTCCAAATACAACAACACTTGACGATTCAAACCAGCATCAGAAGAGCAATGAAGGCACTTTCTTCGGTGCTGACCGAATGCAGTTTTCCTCTTCATACTCTGACGATCTTCGTTAACCTCTCAACAGTAGAAGAATTTCAAGATGAAATTGTTCAGCAGGCTAGGAAAGTAATCGTACATAACTTCTGCTCATATTCCACAATAGGAGCGGAAAACTGGAACTTCCTACCGGCGGATACTCATTTCGAAAGCACTCTTTGGTTAGCGCCTGATCACTTTGTTGATTTGATTCGTCACTGGAAAATTTCTGGAGCCGCACCAGGTCGTCGTTGCTCAGTTGGGTTGAGAAATAACTCAAAGTCAAAAGATTCAAAGTGGCGTGATCGTGCGAAACGCAGAATTAAACGTCGGCTGCATGGTGCCATGGAGAAAGATGGGTGAGTTTTAAATTGTTTTCTGTGATCGCTGTCCTGATCGAGGTTTTTACTTTTTTGCAGAGTAATTACCATTCCACTCAACGACTCATCGGAAGTAATTGTGTATCTTGACGACTACAATGGACCACAAGACGTTGATGACCCACCAAAATGGAGTTTTGTAATGGAAGTAGTGGCAAGGAAGTGATGGAATTTTAGATAAAACCATTTTTACAGTTTATGTATTATAGCCTACTTTGAATAAAACTGTTTCTCTTTTTTACACGTTATATTCACGGCTCCGAGACAATTCGTAACTTGCCATTTAGCAAGAAAAGACTTTGAAAAAAAGAAAATACTTTGAAAATAATAAGGGCTAACTAGAGAATCATAGCTTTTCTTAAAGTAGGAGTTCACAAATTCTGGTTTTGGTCTCCAACTTCGAATATGGCAAAAACATTTACGGTTTCGTGAAAATTTTCAAAGCGAAGTGTAATATTTCAAAATTGATTGGAAGATCTGATTACTTTGAACTGTAAATAGTGTTGCAATTATGCTTATTCTGTGAGCGAGCAGCTATAGTGACATTTTCATTAAATACTCAACAAGTTAAGAAAAAAGTTACAAAATCCATTATTTCTTTGCGACAACTTCCATTACGAAAATCCATTTCGGTGGGTTGTTGACGTCTAGTGGTCCATTGTAGTCTTCAGAATACACAATCACGTCCGATGACTTGTTGAGTGGAATGGCAATTATTCTGGAAAAATAATCATTACCAGCTTCAAACCTCCGAGAAACCCCAAAAAACTCACCCATTTCTCTCCTTGGCTCTAACAAAATAGGATATGATCTCGGTTTTGGCATTATAACGCCACACCAAATCTTCACAATTGTTCGTCAATTCAACTGAGCAACGTCGTCCTGGAGCAGCTTCAGAATCTATCCAATGCCGGAGCAAGGTCCGCAAATCGTTGGGCTTCAAGCTATTTGTGTTTTCAAAATGAGTATTCGACGGCAGAAAGTTCCAATTGTTTTCATGATTCGTCGGGAATGAGTAATAGTCTTGTATGATTATGACTTTCTTGCTCTCCTGAACAACTTTATCGCGAAATCCTTCTTCTGTTGAAACGTTGACGAACATTTTCAGTGACTGAAGGGGGAAACTGGAGTCGGTCAGAACTGCAGAAAGTTCTCTGAGAGATTGTCTAATGCCTTTGTGAATTGTTAAGTGTTTGATTTGAAGTTTGGCATTTTGAGGCAAATCCAGCATTTTATCACCATAAAACAAGAAGTGGTTGACTATGATCGGAACACTTCTACCTCCAAGGAACGACATCATGAGATATTTCCATGCACGTTGCGCTAGGTGTCTGTTGCACTCTACATACTCGTTTGCTCTTCCGTTTGAAGCCAAACAAATATAATCTTGGTAGTTTCTATAACCATCTAGAACTTCTTCAAAACCGTAGGTGGTCTGGTTCACAGTGCAATTGAAAAGTCTGGACCTCAACGACAATTCATCGATTTTCAGGGGTGCCACTTTCTCTGTTTTTCGAATTGAGGGCATCTTTAGAGATATTTCGAACCTCGAAATGACTTTGTTAGTATAGAATATGGAACAAATTACTTACCTTTTATTAGCTTCGATGTATGTCAAAACTGTCTTGAGTGATTCATAGGACAGCAGTTCGGAAAGCATCATTTGAATAATGTGTTGTGATCTCTCAACGATTAAAGAATTGGATAGGGCAGACAGGAAAAATGGGACGAACGATGCTGGGAGAGATCGAGGGATAGAAAATGGAAGTGTGTCCAGTGACCCGTCTGTTCACACAATGTACTCTTTCTGCCCCTCCAACCCCTTTCAAACTTGCTCATGGGCAATCGTGTCGAGACCCAGGGTGTTGTGGATGCGTCTGAATGATCGGAACGGTGCTGTGTTTGTGTCAACATCGATAAGACTGCTGTGTTCTATAGCGCAAACGGACTGGTCACAATTCAGACCATTGTATCCGCACTGTCTCTCAATTTCTACCTAACCGATATTTAAATGTCACCCTCCAAACCACTGTCCTATGAGCCTCTCAAATCTGTTTTGGCACACATCGAAGCTAATAAAAGGTAAGTCATTTGTCTCAATTTCTCTACTAACCACATCATTTTGAGGTTCGAAATATCCCTAAAGATGCCAACAATCCGAAAAACGGAAAAACTGGTCCCCCTCAAAATCGATAAGCTAGCATTTAGCATTCAGTTAGCTGTAAATCGGACTGTTCACGGTGTTAAAATTGTCGAAAAAAAAGATTGCAAACCTAATGGCTATATTTCCTATAAGCCAGAGTATATTTGTCTGACCAGAGATGGAATAATAAGCGAATATGTTGAATACAGCCGAGCACAATTTCAACATGCGCCGATATATCTTATGAAGTCGTTTTTCGGAGGAAGAAGTTATCCGATTCTGGTCAAACACTTATTGTTCGATGCTCTTCAGATACTGGAATTTCCTCAAAATGCCAAATTTCGAATCAAAAATTTGACGATTCAAAACGGCATCAGGAAATCTTTAAGGAAACTTTCTGCAGTGTTAACCAGCTCTAGTTTTCCTCTTCAATCTTTAGAGGTTTTTGTCGATCACTCAACAGACGAAGAGTTTCGAGATGAAATAGTTCAGGAAACTAGGAAAGTAATCGTTCATAACTCCTACTTAACTTTCACGATAGGAGCGGAAAACTGGAACTTCCTACCGGCGAATACCCATTTTGGAAGCACTCTTAGGTTGGTGCCTGATCACTTTGTGGCTTTGATTCGGCATTGGAAGGTTTCTGGAGCTGCCCCGGGACGTCGTTGCTCAGTTGGATGAAGACGGGTAAGCTGCTTTGATAAATTCCATGAAAATCCTAAGCTAACATGAATATTTTCTCAGAGTGAATACCATTCCAATAAAGCAATCATCGGAAGTGCATGTGTCAGTCAGGGATTACGATGGATCAGAAGACAACGATGACCCACCGACGTCGATGCTCGTACTGGAAGTTGTTGCGAAGATGTGAATCATATAATGTTATTTTCATGTTTTGTGGATTTTATAAATAAAGATGGATCCAACAGGATTATGGTTCAGCAACAGTGTTTGAGGAAAAACATGCCCCAGAATTAGAATAGATCTGTACCCCAAAACGCGCGGTCCGCGCCCATCAAACTCTCCTTTCTTGCCGCAGCAGTAGGCAAGTTGCGAAGACAAAAATTGGCCGCTTTTCTTCAACAAGCAAAATGTTTGACATGGCAAATGTATCATTATTGCGGCAAGCTGACCCAAAATTTCCTAGAGCAACTTGTCCCTACTGCACAGAAAATTGCTAGTGTCATAGTTTCCCATCCCCTTGCATTGGAATAACCAGCTCAAAAAAAGACTCATTGAGAAGAATATGCAAAAAATAACAAGCAGGAAGCTGCCCAAATAGCCAGCAAACTGCTAATATTGAAGGCAGTTTGCTCATTTTCCTAAAAAGTTGGCCAACGCCTAGCAGCCAAAAATTCCAGGAGAAAATCATATTTTGCAATAGTTTTAGTCGCATGTTATACCTACAACACTACGTTACACTATTTTCGTGAAGTCGACACATAATATCTTTAACTCTCGCGGGTTTTCTGTCACTCCAATTTTTATTTGCAACATGTTTTTTGCTCAAACACTGTTGATTAAACACCGAACTATCGGACATATCTTCATTAACAAAAATCATGAAACATGAGAAGAACAGCACAGTTATGATTCACATCTTCGCGACAACTTCCATTACGAGCATTGGTGGGTCATTGTTGTCTTGTGGTCCATCATAGTTCCTGACAGACACGTGAACTTCCGATGATTGATTTATTGGAATGTTGATTACTCTGAAAGTATAAGCACCATAGTTTAGAATTTATAGAATTATTCAAAGAATCTTACTCGTTTTCCTTGACAACATCAAACTGTTCTTGAACTTTGAGAATTGTCTCGATACCAAACTGTTCACCCTCTGTATTATTACTCAATCCAACTGAGCAACGACGTCCCGGAGCAGCTTCAGAAACTTTCCAATTCCGAATTAAAGCCACGAAGTTATCAGGCGCCAACGTATGTGTGCTTTCGAAATGAGTATCCGCCGGTAGGAAATTCCAATTTTCCGCTCCCATCGTGAAATATGACTTGGAGTTATGTGCGATCACAACTTTATTGGCTTCTTGAACAACTTCATCGCGGAATTCTTCTGCTGTTGAGCTATCGACGAAAATCTTCAGAGATTGAAGAGAGAAGCTAGTGTTTGTTAACAGCGCAGAAAGTTTCTTTAAACCGTCTCTGATGCCGTTTTTAATTGTCAAGTGTTGGATTTGAATCTTGGTGTTTTGAGGCCACGTGAACCATTCAGAAGTATTGAACAATAAGTTTTTAACCAGAGCCGGATTAATTCTTCCTCCGAAAAACAATGACTTCAAGTATTCTAATGGGCAAGAATATTTTCCTGGAGGGCATTCTAAATATTCGTTACGTGTTCCATTAATAGTCAGACAATCATAGGATCGATTACAGAGCATGTTTCTAGAAGTTTTGTCTGTTTTTATAACGGTATACAGAACATACTGGGTTTCGTTTACAGTTAGCGTCCTACAGCTGAACGAAAGTTTATCGATTTTCAGTGGGACTAGTTTTTCCGTTTTCTGGATTGTGGGCATTTTTTGGGACATTTCGAATCTGAAGACGTTTGTTAGTATTGAAAACAAGTCGAAAAATTTACCTTTTCACAGCGTCGATGTGTGCCAAAACTGATTTAAGAGGCTCATAGGACAGTGGTTTAGAGGGTGACATTTAGGCAGAAATTGGGAGAAAGTGAGGGAAGGAGTACCAGAATATATTGAGTGAGTGGATGTGGCTGTCTGCACTTTGACCCGTCCGTTTACGCGACGGAGCGCAGAAATCTCATGGGCGGTCCACGCATTCACAACGCGCGCGGGTCTCGACACGATTGCCCACGAGCAAGTTGAAGAGGTGGTCGCACATGATGAAAAAATTAGACTGTTTTCAAACCAAATTCATCATTTTTGACTTGAAAAAATTTTTTTGGGACTCAAAGTGCCGAATCATCCGTTTTCTGGGAGTGTCCAATATCTATGACGCGCACTGTATTGTGATTCTGGGGCATTTTGTATCCTAACAGCTGGTTAACAACCAATTTGTTTGATCCATCTTTATAAACAAAAACCACGAAACATGAAAAAAAATTACAGTTATTATTCACATTTTCGCGACAACTTCCATTATCAACGTCGATGGGCTATTGTTGTCTTGTGGTCCATCGTTATCCCCGACAAACACATGTACTTCTGACGAGTGATTTGTTGGAATGGTGATAACTCTAAAATATAACCACCTTAGTTTAGAATTTATAGAATTATTCACAGCAGCTTACCCGTCTTCCTGGACAACATCAAACTGTCTTGAATTAAGCGCATTGTCTCGATTTCAAAGTGGAAACTCTTTCTATTATTGCTCACATTTTCTATTATTGCTCACAAACCAATTGAGCAACGACGTCCCGGGGCTGCTCCAGAAGCCTTCCAATGCCGAATCAAGGACACAAAATCTGCTATTGTGTAAACTGAGTAGGAGTTGTATAAGATTCCAACTTTCTTAGCTTCCTGGACAACTTTATCTCGGAACTCTAGGTCTGTTGAGTGATCGGCGAAAATCGTCAAAGATTGAAGAGGAAAACTGGACTCTGTCAGCACTGAAGAAAGTGCTTTCATAGCTCTTCTGATGCCGTTTTGAATCGTCAAGTGTTGGATTCGAAATTTGGCATTTAGAGGAAATTCCAATATTTGAATAGAATCGAACAAAAAGTGTTTGAACAGAATCGGGTCACTTCTTCCTCCGAAAAACAACGACTTCCAGTATTCCAATGGCCAAGGAGATTGTGCCGGATGGTATTCTAGATATTCTTTTGCTATTCCATTAATATCCAGACAATCATAAAATCGATCACAAAGCATGTTTCTAAGAGTGTTCCGTGTTCTTATGATCATTCTTAGATAATAAATTGTTTCGTTCACAGTGAACGATCTATAGCCAAATGCAAATTTATCGATTTTCAGTCGGACAAGTTTTTCCGTTTTCTGAATCGTGGGCATTTTTCGGGATATTTCGAATCTGAAGACACATGTTCGTATTGAAAGCAAATCGAAAAGGTTACATTTTATTAGCGTCGATGTGTGCCAAAACTGATTTAAGAGGCTCATAGGACAATGGTTTAGAGGGTGACATTTAGGCAGAAATTGGGGGAAAATGAGGGAAGGAGTACTAGAATATATTGAGTGGGTGGATGCGATTTCCTGTACTGTGACCCGTCCGTCCACACACAGTGTTCTTATGTTTTTCCTCTCCAGTATCCCCCGTACTCTCTCGTCAGTTCGTGACAAGACCCGATGCGTATTGGCCACTGTCGACCGATGCGTTATGGACACCATCGTTCTTTCCCATGGACGGATTGGGTGTGGGCGGACCATTGTGCAAATTTCAGTTTGCCAAAACGAGTTACAGTAGCAATAAGGAAGTTAAGCAAAGGCTCCATCTTGCTGAATTTGGATATATTCGCTCGTTGCCTCGAAAACGCATATTTTTCGAAACAGGACGGAATCGTAAACTTTTTTATCGTGTTATCACAGTATGTTGTCAGTTGGATTTGAAGGTGCAAGGAGAGTTATTTGAGAGGACACCTTGCCAGGACATGAAAAAAGCGGCATCACGTTACGATAGGCTGATAATCGCAAAGTGTGCCTTCTGAAGCACTGAAAGTCTGGAACATATTTTTCGGACTCTCAACTATTATTGCGATCACATTGTCAGACACATCTTCATTCAGAGAAAAAGAGGAACATGAACAAAATAATCCAATCAAAAATTACTTCGTTTCTCCACAACTTTCATTACAAATATCCGTTTCGATGGAACATCGACGTTATGTGGACCATTGTAATCCTCCATTGAGACATGAACTTCCGATGACAAATTGATCGGAATGATGGTAACTCTAAAAATTGAATCATTATACAATCAAAATCTTTCATTGCAACAACTTACCCACTTTTCTCCCTGACATTAAACTGTACTTGGATCTGAACCTTTGTCCGATTAGCAAACTTTCGATCCTCGAGATCGTCGCTTATCCCAATAGAGCAACGACGTCCCGGGGCAGCTTTAGAAACCTTCCAATATCGAATCAAGGTCACAAAATCTACATGTGCTAACAAATTAGTGTTTTCGAAATAGGTATTCGGCGGCAGGAAATTCCAATTATCCGCTCGATTAGTGGAGAACGAAAAGGAGTTTTGTACAATTATCACTTTCTTGGCTTCCTGGACAACTTTATCTTGGAACTCTAGGTCTGTTGAGTAGTTGACAAATATCTTCAAAGATTGTAGAGGAAAACTGGACTCGGTCAACACAGAAGAAAGTGTCATGATACCTTCTCTGATGCCGTTTCGAATTGCCAAGTGTTGGATTTGAAGTTTGGCATTCGGAGGCCAAGTCAGCAATCGATCAGCATCGAACATCAACTGGTGGACTTGAATCGGATCACTTCTTCCTCCGAAAAGCGTTGACATCATGTATTCCGATGAAAGTTGAAATTGTGATCGACGGTATTCTACATATTCGACTGCTCTTCTATTTACAGCCAAACAAATATATTCTTGGTAGAGAGACTTGAGCCAAGAACTGTTGATTGTTTTCCCGGCGATACGTATTCCGAAAGTGGTCTGATTCACATTAAACTCCGAAAGACAAAACGAAAATTTATCGATTTTCAAAGGAACCAATTTTTCCGCATTACGAATTGTAGCCATCTTCTGGGATATTTCGAATCTGAAAATTCTTCGGTATGTGTTGAAGCTGTGTTAGAAAGCTTACCTTTTATCAGCCTTGATGTTATGCAAGACAGCTTTGAGCGGTTCATATGATAGCGGTTTGGAAGACATTAATTGGAAAATGGATAGAGAAATATCGGAAAATGCCGAGTAGAGACAATGGTGTGTCAAGTGACCTGTCCACTCACACACAGTACACCTTTTTCCCGCCAAAACACCGTCTCGTCGAGGCGTAGTTAATTTCATCAAGCGGTTCAAAGGTGCATCAAACAGTTAGTTGATTTGATTTTTGATTGCATCCTGTACCCCTCAAGAGAGTTATAGCCTTCGTAGGAGCTGATACAGTCAAGAGCTTCAAAAGTAGGACGAGGAGATAATAACTTTTTCGTGTACGCTTGTTCTGTGCCTTAACGAGAAACAGATATTTTTTCCCAAACATTGTTGATTGAACACCAAAATATCCGACACATTTTCATTATTAAACATCATGAATTATGAGAAGAACAGCCCAGTTATGGTTCACGTCTTCGCGACAACTTCCAGTACGAGCATCGACGTCGGTGTTCTACTGATCTCGTCTTGTGGTCCATCGTTCTTAACCGACACACGCACTTCCGATGATTGATTTATTGGAATGGTATTCACTCTGAGAAAATGTTCATCTTAGGTTAGTTTAGAATTTTCATAGAATTTATCAAAGCAACTAACCCGTCTTCCCGGACAACATCAAACTCCTCTTGAATTGTGCGCATTGTTCGGATACCAAACCATTCATCCTCTTGATCATTACTCAGTCCAACTGAGCAACGACGTCCCGGGGCTGCTCCAGAAACCTTCCAATGTCGAATCAAGGCCGCAAAATCATTAGGCTTCAAACGGCTTGTGTTTTCGAAATGGGTATTCGCCGGCAGGAAATTCCAATTATTGGCTCGATTAGTCAAGAACGAACAGGAGTTTTGTACAATTATCACTTTTTTGGCTTCCTGTACTACTTTATCTCGGAACTCTCTTTTTGTTGAGTAGTTGACAAAAATTTTTAGAGATTGAAGAGGAAAACTGGACTCGGTCAACACGGAAGAAAGTGTCATGATACCTTCTCGGATGCCGTGTCGAATTATCAAGTGTTGGACTTGAAGTTTGGCATTTGGAGGAAAAGTCAGCAAATGATCACCATTGAACATGAATTGGTTTACCGAAATCGGATCACTTCTTCCTCCAAAAAACATCGTCATGAAATAGTCAGATGCACGTTGAAATGAGGTCTGCCGGTGTTCTACATACTCTATTACCCTCCCGTTTATAGCCAAGGAAATAAATTCTTGGTAGAGAGACGGTTTCCTGACGATATGTAGTCCGAAAATGGTCTGATTCACAGTAAACTCCAAAAGACCAAATGATAATTTATTGATTTTCAATGGCACCAATTTTTCAGCATTTCGAATTGTAGGCATCTTCTGGAATATTTCAAATCTAAAAATTCTTCTTTATCTATTGAAGTTGAGTCAGAATGCTTACCTTTTATCAGCCTTGATATTGTGCAAGACAGTCTTGAGTGGTTCGTAGGAAAACGGTTTGGAAGACATTATTCGGGAGAATGGGTAGAGAAATATTGGAAAATATCGAGTAGAGACAATAGAATGATGTGTCCTGTGACCCGTCCACTCACACACAGTACACCTTTTCCCGCCAAAACACTGTCTCGTCGAGGTGACAAGACCCAAAGCGTTGGTAATGCCATCGTTCGATGGGTTCAAAGGTCTGTTGAAAGGTCCTTTTTTGGTACTGAAGCTTCGAAATTCTGAAACATTTCTCGGACACTCAAAGGATTCGCCATCACATTGTCAGACACATCTTCATTCAGAAAAAAAAGAGGAACATGAACAAAATAATACAATCAAAAATAACTTCGTTTCCTCACAACTTTCATTACAAATATCCATTTCGGTGGGACATCGACGTCTTGTGGACCATTGTAGTCCTCCTTTAAGACATGCACTTCCGATGACAAATCGATTGGTACGGTGATCATTCTAAGAATGAAAGCATTATGCAATCAAAATCTTTTATAGCAACAACTTACCCATTTCTCTCCCGGACATTAAACTGTTCTTGGATCTTGAACTTTGTCTGGTTAGCGAACTTTTCTTCCTCGATATCGTCGCTTATTCCAAATGAACAACGACGTCCCATAGCAGCTTCAGAAATCTTCCAATATCGGATCAAGGCCGCAAAATCGTTCGGGTCCAAACGTTTTGTATTTTCGAAATGGGTGTTCGCCGGCAGGAAATTCCAATTATCAGCTTGATTGGTTGAGAACGAAGAGAAGTTTTGTTCAATTATCACTTTCTTGGCTTCTTGGACAACTTTATCTCGGAATTCTGCTGCTGTCGACCTATCGACGAAAATCTTCAGAGATTGAAGAGGGAAACTGGACTCGGCCAGCACTGGAGAAAGTGCATTCATATCTTGTCTGATGCCATTTCGAATCGTCAAGTGTTGGATTTGAAGTTTTGCATTTGGAGGCAAAGTCAGAAAATGATAACCATTGAACGTGAATTGGTTTACCAAAATCGGATCACATCTTCCTCCAAAAAACATCGTCATGAGGCAGTCAGATGCTCGTTGAAATGATGGCTGCCGATGTTCTACATACTCTATCACCCTCCCGTTTATAGCCAAAGAAATAAATTCTTGGTAAAGAGTCTCGCGTCTAGAAATGTTGATTGTTTTCCCGACGACACCGAGTCCGTAAGTGTTTTGGTTCCAAGCAAACTCCAAGTGACCAAATGATAATTTATCGATTTTCAACGGCACTAGTTTTTCTACGTTTCGGATTGTGGGCATTCTTCGGGATATTTCAAATCTAAAAATTTTTCGGTATGTATTGAAACTATGTCAGAAAACTTACCTTTTATCAGCCTTGATGTTGAGCAAAACAGCTTTGAGTGGTTCGTAGGAAAGCGGTTTGGAAGACATTATTCGGGAGAATGGGTAGAGAAATATTGGAAAATGTCGAGTAGAGACAATGGATTAGTGTGTCCTGTGACCCGTCCACTCACACACACTTCTTTTTCCCGCCAAAACACCGTCTCGTCGAAGTGACAAGACCCGAAGCGTTGTTAATTCCATCGTTCGACGGGTTCAAAGGTCTATCGAACAGTTAGTACTCCTATGATAAGAATATTTACAGTTTCGTCAATTCACTGGTTCACTGGATCCGCGGTATGTAGCATTAAAGTTCTCGTTGGACATCCAATAAGATCACTGTTTCAAAGTCTTATTTCTTAAATCTGTTAGAATTTCGGTAGGTTAGAGTCCAATTATCCAATGTTCCCTGGCTTAACAAGAACTGTATAGAAGACTAAATTTAATTAGGCGGAAATTCCTTTAAAAATCAAACATAATCTGGAAGTCTTATTAAAGTGAGATTATGCACCAGTTCTTTGAAAATTCTATGAAACAGGAAATTTCTCGAAACAGTCACAGATTTTTGACCTTGCTTCTTGATCTTCCAGGGCTGCAAATAGTGCGGACCCACTATACTGATAGTGAGATCAGCGTCACTAGTAAAGCGTTATCAATTCAAGTATCGCATACTAATCGATTTAAAAACACAATGATGACGAAGAAGCTAAACACAATGTAGTATCACAAATGCTATCGGATAATCTACGTGGGCAGATGATAAGAAGCAAATTTCAATATCATCAAATCGATTGCTTGAAATTGACTATACTTTGAAACAGTAAATTTGAGCAGGAGACTTTGGAAGTTCATACAGAAACTTTTCCTGAAATACAAATTATTTCTGTTTTTGAATGACTTCGTGAGGAAAAATAGTTCAAAATAGTTGTTTCATCAGCAAATGTAGCAAATAAGATTATACAGACTGAAAAAGTGAAAATTCGCAAAAATCTGACAGCTGAAAAAAATTGAAAAAAGGAGAGATTACAGAAACATTCTACAGTTTAATGAAATTTTTATAATGCGTCGAGTCTTACTATAAATAATCGTCTGTTCATTGTTTTTTCGATTCAAAATCTCGAGTCTCCGCAATGAAAAAATGTAAGAACAGGATCGCGAAGCGGTACATCGATTTGAATTCGCGCCAGTTTTCACTAGTTTCAGACGCGTCGCGTATTTGCTGCATAGCGACTCAGATCACTGTCTCCTATTACGGAGCAATCTGATGCGGTGCCAAATCAGAAAGTTGGCATGCTGCCATGTCAAGAATGCGTTAAAATTCAAATGCGTTGAAAAGCCTGCGTGTACCTTGAAGAATTGTGCAATCGCACTTCTTTTTAAATTTTTGGATCGGCACATTGTCTTTTCTCAGAAGTCAAAAAGTTATGTGAAAGTTAACAAGTTACTTGATTCTACACTGTAACCGTCCTATTCGTCAATATTGGATTTCGCTGAAAATTGGAACTCTGGTACATCCTAATTCCAAAAAGTACAGTTTCATATGAAATATGAATGTTACGGCTTGATTTTCAAAAGCTCATAACTTGTAATGCAGATTCTAAAACTTGATTCTCGTGTCCAAGAGGTTTCAAAGTGTCATTGTAATAATTCTCAGCAAGATCCAAGTATCTCCTTCGTAAGTCCAAAACTTTTTGTCATTCACATGACACAGTAATCATTGTTTTGAAAACTGGGATTTTACTGTTTCCAGTGATGGACATTTACTGATTTTGTGCATCAGTTATGTTCTTCCATCCGGGAATTGCACATTAAAAACAATAGCTTAGAATATTGTTTGTTGCCAATACATATGTGCAAGCTTAGTAACAGTACTAGGAACAGGAAAATAAACTTGCAACAAAAAATAAATTTCCCTGTTTCATTTGAATTATTTTTGATACGAACTTTTCCAATGCGTAATTCGGTACTACGTCCACAAACCTTCTAAACCCAAACAGTCCATGAAACCTAACAAAAAACTTCCCTCTCTTCCTGTTTTTGTCCTATCCCCTATTTCACTTCCTGGTCAGAATCACAGTACTTTCTCTCTTTCTCAATCACTGTATCAAGAATGAGAGAAGTATGATAACACATCTCCATCACGGTCATCATCTAGTTTTCTTATCATTTCTCGAATCGCAGATTCGAGAAACGATGAAGACAGAAGAAGAAGAAACAAGATGAAAGAATAGAGATCAGTTTGGTGGTCGGGGCGGGAAGAACAGGGAATTTAGCCGATAATTTGAAGATCAAAAGATTTCAACGCTATTGAAAAATATGAACTTTTTTACTGTTTCAAGGTTTTATGAAACTGAAATATTTGGTCTTGATTTTCAGTACAGATTTTTCAGTGATCTTATTTTTTTAATTAAATTTTGTGGTCAAAAAAACAGAAAAATAACTTTATGAACATTACTGTTTCAGAGGGGTTTTGGGAGTTTCAGGAAAATTGCAAAATTTGATAAAGAAGACGTATTATACATTCTTTATTCGACATTCAGATGAAAAACGGAAGATTTCAAAAGCACATGGTTAATAACTGTTTCAAAATTTTACTGTATTTTCATAAAGGTGTTACTGTATTGATATACGGCTACTAGAGAACATATGAATTTAGTTTAACTAAGTATCCTTTTTTTTGGGTTTCTTTCAACTTTTAGCCACCAGTACTGTGCACTTTCATTCTTATTTTTTTTCTGTTTCACATCCTTCCGATGTTCATTTGAAGTGATAATTGTTCGATTCAATGATCTTGGTGAGTACATCTGATTCTGGATTCCAGTATCACAGAATCTCTTTACCCTTCTGAATCTCATTGATCTCCATATCTTCGCCCTTGAATAGTCTTCTGTTTTCTGTTTTTCTTCTCATTTTCCACTATAATCAATCACCCCCCCCCCCTTTTTTGTTACTGTTTCAAAAAGTGTCAGAAAAGTGACCATGACCACTACTCAAGACACCCCTCTACCCTAAGGGGGTGTCTCGAGAAGACGTCTTTCTTCGTTTTCATTAATTTTCTCGGAAACATAAAATCAACAACATTTTCTTCATTTCGGTTTTTCTGTCTTGTTTGATTCTTTTGGTACGTCAAATGGTCAATTTCTCGGGTTTATTTTGAAAATGTGTGGTGGACATCCGGACAGACAAACAGACAATCAAAAAGTCACGAGAAAATATTTTACTTTTTCAGTATTTGTCAAAAAATTTGTATTTTAATTTGAACTTAATCAATGGATTGTTGTAGAATTTACTCTGGAAAAATGAGGACATTTGGATAAACAGACACACAGACAAGTGTTTGAATTGAACAAAGAATTCTCGAATTTTGATAGAATTATGACACTTTTTACTAAAAATTGTTTTTAATCTTTTTCCAGTTTCACAATCTTTATGTAAACTTTTGTCAGTGACTACTTGGTACTTTCAACGCGATGATAAGTTCAAATATTGTTTGACTCTGAAAAATGGAGGGACATTTGGATAAACAGACACACAGACAGGCAACTGGATTGAACAAGGAATTCTGGAGATTCGTTCGAATTCTGACTGGTTTCACCAAAAATTTTGAAATATTTTTTCCAGTTTCATAATCATTAACTTTGCTTTCTCTTCTATGGACAGTAGTTCTCTTGCAATGTAATCATTGTTCAAAATCGGCAAAAACTTTTGCTGAATTCCAAAACAGTATTATTTTACAGTTACAAAATTAACTCAATTATTGGTGGCTTCATCTAGAACAATGTCGTTGTTATCAATGATTCTTATAACTTGAAAAAAGCAGGATTCAGCAAAAACACAGAAATCATAATCTTGATTTCCAGCTGCCTAGATAATTTCAATACACCAGAATATCTTTAAAAAGTGCAAAGAAAATTCCAAAGAAATATTACTATTTCAAAACTTGCATAAATTTCGTGGCATTTGAATTTTATTCGTTAGGATCATATTTTTTTCCTCTATAAATATCAAATTTCTCACTTTAGTGCACAAAATCAGGGAGGAAGTTCAAAGGAGTCCCGTTTTTGGACAAAGCTCCAGTAGGCGTCAGTTTTCATTAGTCATTTTACAAAAAATGTCTGTCCCACAAAATTTTGATACATGATTCCATTAGAAAATTCATAATTCCAGTGTGCGACGAAAATCATGAATTTAAGAAAATTGGATCTTTAACATTGTTTTATTTTTTCATGAAGCTTACTATTCCTACTTATTAAAAAGAACTAGGTTTCGAAAAGTAGGATAATTAATCCAAAAGACACAAAAAGGCATGGCCAAACTACGATTATAATACAAATTTGCAGTTACAGTAGTTACTGTTTCAAAGATTTTTGAAATTTCGGTCAAAGTGAGCATGCTTCGATAGGCGCTCGGTATACAGTTCTAAAATTAAAACAAAAAAAAACGAAAAGTCACTTGAAAGAAACCATTAAAACCCCATAAAAAACTAGGGACATTCTGAAAAAGGAACTTTATAAAGAAAACCAAAAAAAAATTTTCAGTTTCAAAATTATTCAAAGTTTTTAGTGGCTAACACTTTCTACAATAACGTGGATCGCAAAATGCCCAAAAAATTGGACAATTCTGTTTCAAAGCATACCCAAATAATAGATAATTGAACTGCCATCGTTCTCAAAATATTTTTTATACCAAGAAAACTCCCCTTTCCGGCTCAACTCCAGATCACGTCTGGCTAATTTTCATCCAAAAATTTTCCTTTATTCTGTTAGTCAAATTCACAAAAATAAACCGGAAATAACACTTCACAAAAAACTGGGAAAAATACAGTAGTCGTACTACTGTATGCGTCATATTTTCACTTCCCATTTTTTGGCGAATTTGAAGAAGAAGTGGTCAAACAAGGGAGACATCGGAAGATGATGATGATAGTGTCTTCTGATTTCTTTTTTCTCCCCTTTTTCTCTACGTCTCTCCTATTTTTTCTATCTCTAACATGGGCTGATAAAACAGTATATAAATGGGAAAAATCAGTGATGGATGGGGACAGAAATTGTCATTTTTTGGTTAGTTTTGTGAATGTAGACGTGACTTTTTAAAACTTTTTTCTTGGTTTTTTGTAAAATATGAAACTTGAGATATTCAAAATCTCAGAATTTTCTAGAATCTTCTGGAACTCCAGAAGCCTACAGTATGCAGTATCTCATAATCTCAAACTTTTTCAGTTTCAAAATTTCCTGATCAGAATTTGAAAATCATAGATTTCATTTTATTGACCGATCTTCTTTCAATCTAAAGAACTTAATTATGCTCCTCTACCTTGTCGAATATAGCTTCTAATTCCACCCCGAATTGCTTGAAATTGCTCATTTTCGGTCAAAATTTTTGAAATATTCAAACCTGGAATCTGCTCTTATGATCTAAAGGAATTTACAAGAATTAGATTCCCCAAGCTCCATATTCTAGGCTCCGCCCCTTTTTTAGGAACCACCCCTTTTTTAGGCTCCGCCCACTTTTTCATCTTGCCAACTTGAATATCCTAAAATGACTCAAGGGCCCATTTCATACGAGTTTTGAACATTTTGGTGGTCTTTAAATCTTATTGAATCTTCTAGAATTAAAATTTTTTGATATCTCAAAATACCAAAAACTTACAGTTTCATAGATTTTTTAATTTCTATAGAAAAGATTTTCACCTTATTACGTAAGCGATTACATGAGCATTTTTTTCTAGATTTTCGTCAATTTTTTCATTTTTTTCAAATTCCCCGCCTAATTTTCCTCTCAATTTTCAGCCAACAACACCAAAAATGAAGCTCACCTTACTGCTGCTAGCAGTAGTCGTGGTCTATGTCGCCGCTCAAGGTATGTCAAAAAAATTTAGATTAGAAAAAAATGATCAGTTTCAAAAAATTCCTATTTTTTGAAAGATTTTAGAACTTTTAATTTCACATTGAATGCGTTAGATTTTCTCTAATCCCACAAATTTAGAAAAAATATGTCACTCGCACTGTATCCCCTTATTTTCTCTTAACAGGTGGCTCGCCTGGTCGTCAAGGTATAAGTGCTGGTGATTCAGGTGATGGAAGTCTGTTCGGAGGATCTGATGCTGGTTCCGGTCTAGGAGGTTCAGGAGGCTGGGGTGATGCTAGCGCGTCTGCCGGAGCTGGAGCTGGTGCTGGAGGAGGCCGAGGTGGTGGAAGAGGAGGAGCTGGAGGATCGGGAGGAGGAAGAGGTGGAGGTGGCAGAGGAGGCGGAGCTTCTGGAGGAGCTGGTGGATCTGCTGGAGGTCAAGGTGAGATGATATTTCTGATTCTAGAAGAATTCTGTAGAACAAACAAGGGAGTTAGATTCAAAAACTGTATTGAAAATTGATTACCTGATTCTTTGAGACCTCTGGAACACACATAGCCATGTTAAAACTAAAAAATCTCTATTTTTGTGACTTGTATTCTTGTGATTCAAAAAATTTCGATAGTAGTTGACGCATCTCCGACGCGTTTTTAAAATTTGATTGCTCAGGATAGGAGTGTGGCTTGCGTTTCCCTATTAG
Source organism: Caenorhabditis sinica (assembly GCA_963932045.1). NCBI lineage: Eukaryota > Metazoa > Nematoda > Chromadorea > Rhabditida > Rhabditidae > Caenorhabditis > Caenorhabditis sinica. The sequence continues at coordinate 6,777,745 of OZ009940.1, read as the reverse complement.
AAATTCATACTAAAACTTAAGAAATGTAGAAATTTCGAAACTGAAAAAAGTTTTTTTTTTCAGTTTCTCAAAAATCTCAAATTGATGTGATTGTGTAATAAAATGTTTTGAGGTTTTTCAAAACTCAAATTTTAAATATTTCTGAATATTGACTCAAAAACTCGAGTTCGAATCTGTTATTACCAAAATAAAAATGTAAAAAAGTACTGTTTCGAATTTTTGATAATATTTTTGTACTAATTTCTTGATGTTTACACTTCGATTATTTCTCATAAACGATATTTCCTATGCTTCATCGCGCTCCATTGCGAACATGGCTGAAATTTGAATTTTCAAACTTTTCGCCTTTTCTTCAATTTTCAAAACAGCAAAACATGTTTTGTTGTCTGCGTGTACTCCTCGTGGACAATTCAACTATTGCCAGAGTTGTCCAGTTGTCCACGTACCCACTAAAACATGCTTTAATTACTTGAAAACAGTTAAAAAACTGCGGGAAAGCTGAAAATTCAAATTTCAGCCATGTTCCCAATTTCACTAATACAAAATTTCGCTAATAGAAGATTTTTCAAAAAGTTGACATTCAAACCAAAAAATTTTGAAATTTTCTGTTTCTCAAAAATCTCAATTGATTATAATTGTACGAGAATGTGCTTTGATGAGTACTTGAAAGAAAAATTTTGAAATTTTCTTGAACGAACACCAAAACTTCGATTCCAAATCTTCTATTCCTATTCAAAAATGTGAATAAAAAATTCAGTTTCAGTTACTTTTCAAAACTTTTGAACCAATTTTTCTATGCTTAGTAGATGAATCTATCTGTTTTCTGAATTTCACTTTTTTCCAGGAGGTTGGGGAGGTCAAGATGGTGGATCCAGTGGTGGCTCTCAAGGAGGTTGGGGCGGATCCGGTGGATCCGGATCCCAAGGAGGAAATCAAGGAGGGTGGGGTGGAGATTCTGGATCCTCTCAAGGAGGATGGGGAGGACAAGGACAGGGACAAGGTTAGTCAAAACTTTCTAGAAGTTTTCCAGAGTTTTGAAATCTCGTAGAACCCTCTAGAATTTTCCACATGCCCTGAATCCTTCTAGAAAGTCCCAAAAGTTCTAGAAGACTCTAGAAGGTTCCAGAAAACTCTAAACGGTCGAAAAATTCTTTAACAAATTCTAGAACCCCCAAAATCTTAAATTTTTTAGGCGGAAACTCCGGTGGCTGGGGAGGATCCCAAGGTGGTCAAAACGGCGGTGGAGGTGGTGGTCGTGGTGGACAACAAGGTGGAGGTCAAGGTAAGGATTTTTTTCAAATCTGGACATCCGGATGTCCAGTTATCCGGAACACACAGACAGACAGACAGATTTGTTTTTTCCGGTGGTTGGGGAGGACAGCAAGACGGAGGATCTGGATCCCAAGGAGGATGGGGTGGTAACCAAGGTGGAAACGGAAATCAAGGAGGCTGGGGAGGAAATAATGGACAGAATGGAGGAGGACAAGGTAGATCAAAACTGAATATGGATCGATAAATGCAGACCAGTTTTACGAGAATGTCCGGTTTTGGGACGTTCGGTTTTGAAACGTCCAGTTTTGAACCTTTGGCTTTGAGAAGTTTTCGGTTTTGAAATGTCTGGTTTTGAAACGTTCCATTTCGGAACGCCTTTTTTCAGTTATTGTGGTTTCAAAACGTCTTGTTTTGAAACTACCCGGAACCTAAGAAAAAGAATGAACCATTAAGTGGAAAACATAAAAAAAAAAGAAAAAATTGATCTGTTTCAAAGTTTTTTCAACTTTTCGGTTTTGAAACATAGAATGATCATCTCACGTTCAGTCTCTTCTGATTTCTACAAACTCGTCAAAATTTTGAAAAAAATCAATCTCAATATCTCCAATTTTTAGGCGGCTGGGGAGGTAACCAAGGTGGACAACAAGGTGGAAATGGAGGAGGTCAAGGTAAGTAGACATCCGGATATTCAGACACACAGATAGACCTTTATTCAAGCATTCATCTAATAATATTTTCAGGTGGTTGGGGAAGCCAAGGTGGTCAATCCGGAGGTGGTGGAAGAGGAGGACCCCAGGGACCAGGAGGACAAGGAGGATGGGGTGGACGTGGAGGAAATGGAGGCGGTGGATGGGGAGGTAAGGGAATAAAGAAATACTAATTACGTTCGAAAACTGAAACATATTACATATTCATTTTGAAACAGCAAAAAATGGAAAATTGCACATAATCACAAATAACTTTTTTACACTTCCGGGGTCATCATGCTTAAAGGCGCATAGAGTAAGAAGACCGACTCTACTTTATTACTGTCGTCGTGTCGAGACCATTGCACCAGAGCACAGCACAATGCACATTAGTAGAGGTGTCATTAAAGGCGCATACAGTATTGGGTTTCCTACTGTAAGACTTCAGAGTATTGTACCGGTTTTCAGAGTACTGTACGCGCCTCGAAAGTCCTTTTTTTCTTAAAATACCACGCTGCACAGCACACTACAGTACTATTATTTGTTACTGTTTCACTGAAAATGTTTATCCGTTTTTCCATTGCCGCATACAGTGCTAAGGTACTGTATGACTTCCAGATCTTGTAGTCCTGTCTAGATTACTGTATTTTGCCTTTAAAGTCAGGTATCTTGTTCTATAACAACACATTGCACTTCCCATTAAAGTACTACTTTTTGTTACTGTTTCACTGACATTTTCTAAATTGGTTGAGTTTTTGCACTGGCACTGGGTGGATGATCTGCGAGGAAAAATTGAAAAAAAGATGACAGTAGTACTTTGAAAAAGCGACTTACAAGAAACCGATCAACAATGGTTACTGTCAGTCTTCTAAAAATTTGCAAACAAGCAAATATTCTATCAGTTTTGGAGAAAAACACAAAAATTTCCGTTTCAACGGTATTTCGAAAACTGTTCAATGTCTATATTCTCAATAACGTTCCATCTTTGAAAAATAAATTTAAAAAAAAGAAAGCAATTAAAAAAAATCGCAGGTCGCGGTGGAGGTGGTTGGGGAGGTAGAGGTGATGGTGAGTTACTGTTGAAAATATTACTGTACTAATATTTTTTGTTTATTTTTTGTGTTTTTGAGTTCCAGCACTTTGTTTTTAATTGCTTTCATGCTAAATATTAGTGTCAAATATGCTCTAATTTTGCGTAAAAAATGGTAATAACGAAAAACGCAGCTCGCATTTGTCATGCTCCAAATCCGATGATTTCCCTATTGAGTTTTGATTTTCGAGTCTAGCTTCAAATTTGGATTCATACTCCCCCTTGTTCAGTTTTTTAATTTCCAAAATTTTATTTTCAGGTTGGGGACGTTTCGGACCAGGAGCCCGTTGGGGATGGGGACGCCCATCATGGGGAGGATGGGGACGTGGATGGTAGACAAAAAGTCAATTCTTTTCTAAATTTTTGATCTACTTTTTGAATAGTTCTATTCAATTCCAAACTGTCTTGACGTGTACTATATCTTCACTTATTGATTGATTGATTGATTGATTTATTTACGTAAGCGAATCACGTGAATTGAACTTATTCTTTTTCCTATTGAGAATGGTTTCAATTTTTTCTACTGTCATCTCTTTTGTTCTCATATTCATATTTCAATTGTTTTGTTTCTGTTTTACATAATCCTAATAAATGATGTGATTTGAAAACAAGTTGTTCTACGGATTTAAAAAAGTTCGATAAAAATTGAAACATCAATCTTTTTAAATGTTGTCGAAATTTCGCAACAAGATTAGAAAATTTGGCTCTGTATGCTTTAACGGGGTCAATGAGAATTAACGGGGTCAATGAGAATAAACGGGGTCAATGAAAATAAAGGGGGTCAATGATAATTAGCGGGGTCAATGAAAATTAACGGGGTCAATGGGAAGTTATGTACATAAACTGATAACTTAACTTCATTTGTTTGAATTTTGTGTCCCTGTGGTCTCTAGCCTAGTTTCATTAGACAATTATGCTTTCTACGATGTCAGAAAGGCTTTCAATGGTTGTTGTTAACTTTGAAGAGAATCAGAGAATCTGGTTTTGCTCTGACATCGGAAGAGAATGGTCGGCACCCATGCATCTCCAAATGAACCACTCCTTTTTGGGGATTGTGGGCACCGTCTCACAACGCTCCCGCGACTCTACGGCGACTGATCCAAGGCAAAGGAAGACAAGATGATATCCTCTCCAGGAAAGATGTACGACAGAAACACGCTGCTAAGGATAATAAGAAAACAGTCCGAGGAAGAGGAAGCCGTGGAGGACGGATCGGTGCCAGGTAGCAGCAGCATCGTGCATTAATTCAGGAAGAGATGGGAAGATTGCCATCTGTCAATAATCCACAAGAGCGTTCACGCTCATCATCACTCGATTATCAACAAGGAGAATTGGATATGGCGTTACAAAGAGGATTGGCAGAGCCATCATCAAGTGGTAGACACAGATCACTACAAGACGATGTCATCAATGAATATGAAGATGGTAACAAAAGAGGAAACTCTGGAGGAGCACAGGGAAGAAGAAGATCTGGAGGTGGACCAACAAGAGAATCGGGAGACTATGTAGCTGCTGATGCACCAAGTGGGCGGTCGCATGGAACATTAGGAGCTGCTGCAGTCTGGTACCGATCCGTCCTCCACGGCTTCCTCTTCCTCGGACTGTTTTCTTATTATTCTTAGCAGCGTGTTTCTGTCGTACATCTTCCCTGAAGAGCATATCATCTGGTCTTCCTTTGCCTCCGATCAGTTGGACCACCAGATTCCCTGTGTTCCTGCTGATTTCTTGAATTGAAATCACTTGATGAAGAATCCTTGTCATGTTATGGTTTTACCCTCGAAAGTAAAAATATGATCTTGAAAATAAAACATATGATCACTAAAAGCAGTCATCTCTTCAAAGTTAACAACAACCATTGAAAGCCTTTCTGACATCGTAGAAAGCATAATTGTCTAATGAAACTAGGCTAGAGACCACAGGGACACAAAATTCAAACAAATGAAGTTAAGTTATCAGTTTATGTACATAACTTCCCATTGACCCCGTTAATTTTCATTGACCCCGCTAATTATCATTGACCCCCATTATTTTCATTGACCCCGTTTATTCTCATTGACCCCGTTAATTGACCCCGTTAGTTAATTCCCGTTAAAGCATACAGAGCCGAAAATTTTAGAAGCATTTTTTTAATTGGTGACCTGTTTCCCAGAATCATTTCTTGACTCATCCAAAATGTCTGAAACTGGTCATTTTTTTTCGGTTTCATGAAATCAAAATGAGAAAATTGTGAGGAATCTCAGAAGTTACAAACAATTAGAACATCAGAACAGATTTTCTGAACTGAAAACAATTACTGTGATCTATCATTGCTGGAAACCTTGATAAACAGACAGTCAGACAGTCCGAAATGAAACATTTCATGTGCAAGCAATTTCAACTTATGATAGTAACAAAAACAATCAGGATATGGAAGTGAATCGAAACTTGTACAAAGTGATTATTGTCAAAAAATTTGAAAAAATACACCTGAATCAAATACATCTTGAATCGATTTGAAAATTACCGCCGTAATTTCTGAAACTTCTGAAACAGTAAAAGATTTTTCCTATGATTTCAATTATTTTGGATGTTAGTAAGAGCGTTAATGTTTGAAAGTTTACCTCTCTCAAATTGGAGTCTTGTTTTCAAAATTCTAACTTCACCAATGATGGTGAAACTGACTTCATGAAAAATGCCGTCCGAGCAAATTTGCGAACTTACCCACTTTACGTTCGGCTAGGTTGTATGTGACTGATGGTATTATGAACTATCCACGCTGTCATCTACATTTGAAAATGTTTTATTTCAACATGAACTTTATACAAAAAGTATGGATTTTGTAGATTCAAAATGACATGGTTGCGGATTGTCGCGGTGGCAAAATGTCGTAGTTGCGAAATTGACGTAAGTTCTAAAATGACGAAACCTGGTTGTGAGCTGTCCCGGAGCCAAAAAGCAAGGATTAAATCGATTTTCTTCTGTTCAAATACAGTGAGTCATTATTGTAGATTTGATAATTTGTTCTTATACTATTTTCTTGAAACGGTAAAAATGTTTTATTAGAATGCATACTTTCTGCAAGAACTACTTGTTCTCAACCTTTAGAAGTGCTTAAAAAAGCAAAAGTTGGCCAGAATTTGACAATGGGCTTGAAAAAATGCACAGAAACGTCCACTAGAAACCCATAAAGGAAGGTTTTTTTATTCTACTTATTCTTCGATTTTACTGTTTCGATAATAGTAATTATGAATTTCAGAAATTTTGGGAACGGTAACATTCAGATTTGGAGGCTATTGCTTTGTCAGAAATGTTTGATGAAAGAATACATGAACAGGAAAATTTTTCAAGAGAATCATGACCAGTACCGCACAAAACAAACGCTTTCAGTGATATTTTTCAGTTTATAACTTTTTGATAGGAAGACAAATTACACAAAGACAGTTTCCAAATACGCTTCTTGGCTTCACAAAATAGTTTGTTACTTTGATCTTTGCTTCCTACTGTCCTTTTTCAGATCACAAACTCTTTATGATTTTTTCTCGATGCTCGTCATTTTTCATGAGAAAACTACAAAATTTTTCACTGTTGGTATTCTGTGGGGTTATGAAATGTATGACCATTTCAAATTTCACCTTTTTTTCAAATCGGATTTAATATGCCCGTATTGAGGCTCTTCACGATTCCTAAACTTACCCGAACCGCTTGAAACGAAAATACTTTTTCGGTTTCAAGCAGTCAGAATGTGAAAATTGTAAGTCATGTTTTATTTCTGAAGTGCCTGACCGTTTCGACTACAAAACGGATTTTATAAACAAAGAACTCTTTGCAATTATGATCAATCACTGACAATAACCTGAAAAGCAGGAAGACTGATCGTCAGAAGTAAAAAAATGAATCTAATATAATCAATGGATTGTTGAAAAACAATTAACGGGTGGGATACTTTTATTCTGAAACTGTGATTTTCGTTTTGATCAATCTTTTAAAAAATGTCGAATGTTGAAAAACATTTTTAGTAGGCTATTCGGGTGCCCTCGAAACAGAGTAAAATTGGTATTGTGTATTATTACGTTTTAGAGCTTTATCAATTCTTAAAACATCTAAAATTGAGGTAAAGTAATTTTTCGCCGTCCAACTAACTTGTAAGGTAAGTAAGCCAAGTTACAGTTGTAAGAAAAAATTATTTTTTACCTTTATTGAACATATATCATAAGCGCTTGAAAAAGAAAACGGAAAACTTACAAGAGTTGTCCTTTTCATGAAACTAATAAGCTTGAAACAGAAAAAATTGTTTTTGTCTAGATCCAACTGACTAATTTACTGACTGCAAAAACGATAGAATCGGGATGTTTAGAATCTGGAATGGCATAATTCTATCGATCCCTGATAAATAATCGGCGTCGATAAGATATTCAGTGTAAAACTGTTAAAACAAGTTTAAGCTTATAGCGGAGGAATAATCAGCCAGTCACGATTTTCAATAGAATATTGAGTACACTTAAAACAGAGCATAATCTTCGTTGAACTCGAAATCTGAGTACCGACTATAGACCGAATCGTGTGAGAAACTCAGCATCAAAAGAAATGCAGTTTATTAATGATTTAAAAGTTGCTTCTTTTCACACAAGAATTTTGAAACGGTAGATAATGGCGAGAAACTCCATGTGCATCCAAGCGTTCAAAATCATACTTTTTTTCATAGTTTCATTCAAATTTCAAAATATTCCACACTGATTAAAATTAAAATAACTATTAGGCATATTCTCTGTTTCAACATTATCATGGGAATTTGACGAATTTAAATATTTTGTTGGTTCCTTTAAATGAAAACTTTATTCATTGAAATTCTGACTAGAAGTCAGTGAACATCTGATATTTTTCCTGTTTCAAGTTCGGAATATTTTTCAAGTGAAAAATTTGAGACATGATACTCCCACTACTATCTCCAACAAATTTCACTCCAGCGATGGCAAGTCTATCTATTCGAAGGGTCTGACGCGGGATGCTATCCATTTAGCTGGAGCTGGACGAAGTAGTGGTCGATATAATGGACAAGGAGTATTCTAGACAATCTAAAATTTGGATTTTTTAAATTAAAAAAAAACGGTAAAAAATCTAGAAGCTTGGTTATCCTTTTAGAATATCTCTCTTACGTTTTGGTCGTGCATCTGTCAATTCTTCTGTTACCAATGTTCGAATGCCTCGTATCTTGTGCGAGAATGAAATGTTTCATAGAGTTCGATCTCCAAAAACTCTGACATTGTCGAGAAGTAATCCTGATTGAAATTCATATATTTTTGAAACAGTACTCCTTTCATTTTTTCGCCTGTACTGATAAGCGTATGGTAGCCATTTTGCAGAAGTATAATTTATAATGTAAAATTGGCACAAGCATCATCTAGAATGCAGAAACGGTAAGAAATGTTTAAATGTTCAGTGCTTCTTGTATTCCTGGTTGTATGTCTCACACCAAAAAAACTTACAGTTCCAATATCGAATTAAACGATTGAGGTATTCCAGATATAGCATTTATACAGTTCTTTCAGCTAGCTTCCAGATATGAATGGGATTCCGTCTTCCGTGTATTTCAAAAAGTCACTTCCGTGTATCTCTGCTAACTGGCCTAAAGCTGCAGGATTACTACATATGTTCAGTTATTCGCATTAGTTCGTAACTATGGAAAAGTTGTGTTTTAAAATTTCATGTTGTCTATTAAAACCTACGGACGCTATATTGTTCCAATACTCTGAAGATTTCGAATGAAGAAACTTTGAAACAGGAAAATTTAGCTTTTCAGCTAAAAGTATCTTTCTAATGCAATCATAATGTCGCAGCCTTTTGTTTCATTGGAAGCCTTGGAGTACTGAAATATTTTTCATGATCAAATTTGGGTACAACTTGAAACTGTCTTTCTTTGAAACTTGCACTATCAAATATTTCTTCCCGCTGAATTCCTATACTAGCATCTAACTACGTAGCAGGTTATGGCAGTTTATCGTTTCATCTGATAAATCTTTCATCGACCATGACAAAGTTTCTGAAAAATTGCTCGAAACACTAAAGTCTAATCCCGCACTGAAGTGAAATTAGTTTGAAACAGTTTAAAATTTTTTCTCTCCATTTCTTTGAATACAGTTTAACTTATTATATATATAAGCATGGAATCGCTCTTCCTTCGATGACAACAGCCATAAAACTTTCTTGAAACTGCGAATACAACCATAACAATGAACTTTTTGGACGTTCCTCCAATTTCGATCGACTAAGCATTCTTTACGGATTTTCAACATTAAAAAATATCTATGAAACAGCAACTTCTTAACATGGTGACAGTGTTGATTTTACGGTCACTGTCAAAAGAAGTATCTAAAAACTGTGGACTGCATTATCAGTTCTTTAAACACTGAACTCTGTTCATCATTCATCATTCAAGTTTTCGGCATACTGCTCCATTGACAATAAAAACAAACTTCATCAGAACTGAACGATGCTCTTGCTACGATTTTTTCATCTAGGCAACGTAAATCGTTTCACAGCTGCAACCGCTTGAAATAGTATTTTTTCTATCCCAACACAGATATATTAGGCCAAAGTTGAGTGAGTGGGGTTTTAACGATGTACAAATAAAACAATAGAACTTTCTGTCGTCAATTCAGTGTTTTGTTCCTTCCGACGAAGTCGATGATTACTATTGGAACCGCACACTGAAAACATTCGAATGTCCTAAAATATCGCTTTCGCACTTCAAGTTACTTAGAAAAAAACGATTTTAATCACTCGAATACCGTTTCAGTTGCTGCTGTTTTTTCACAAAAATTTTGAAACAGGAAAATTTCTAACTATTTCTTAGAACCTCCGTTTGTTTCTGTACCAGGTGGATTCCGCCCCCTTCGGGGGCTCCACCACCTGGCGTCCGCTTGTTTTCTGACTTCGAAGCCTTCGGCTTCTTTTCTGAAGGTCACCGGCCCTTTTATGAGATTTACAGAGCCTTCGGCCCCTACTCAGGGCCTGCGGCCCTTCTAGGAAGTCTAAGAAACCTTCGACCTTATTTTTCAGGGTCTTCGGCCCTTTTAGGAAATCAAAAAAGCCGTCGGCTTTTTTCAGGACCTGCGGCCCTTTTAGAATATCTAAGAAACCTTCGACCTTATTTTTCAGGGCCTGCGGCCCTTCTAGAATATCTAAGAAACCTTCGACCTTATTTTTCAGGGCCTGCGGCCCTTCTAGAATATCTAAGAAACCTTCGACCTTATTTTTCAGGGCCTGCGGCCCTTCTAGAATATCTAAGAAACCTTCGACCTTATTTTTCAGGGCCTGCTGCCCTTCTAGAAAATCTAAAAAACCTTTGGCTTTTTTTCCTTTTTCAGGCCAACGTGGAATTTTTGAAAATGAGAAAATTGAAAATTTTTTCGAAAAGTGGAAAATATTTCCGTGAACTCGTCTCTCTCCCTCTCTCAACACTGAAACAACTGAATGGAGCTAAATGAGAGGTTTTTGCGACCTTGTGACCTCATTTTTCAATGAATCAAAAAACAAAATAGACGGGCATCATCCAGCTGGAATTTCTGATAACCTGCCAAAATTTGGGAAAAATCGGTCCAGTGGGAACTTCGCTAGACTGAGCGAGTCCGGAACAAACACACACACAGACAGACAGACAGAATTTTGCGTTTGTTAATAGTAAAGATATCCCGATGTCCGTTCACAGCATTAATTCGCGATAAAATGGCAATACTTCTAGACATAACGTGTAGATCGGTTGCTTTCCTTTCAAAAATTATAAATTGGTAAATCTGAAATTTGAATTTTTTGAAGAAGTTGTCGTATACCGCCACCATCATCAATGAAAAGAATTAGCGTTTGTTATTTGTGTTCTGAAACATGTTTTTTTTATTGAAATCTTTTGTATTTCATGGGCCCCAAGTTTTGAAAATCTTTAATTATTGGCTTCATTCAAACCAACAATAATTCGCCTCGTCAAAGTGGAATTGCTTGATTCATCTAGAATGAAAATCGTATCTGAAATTAATGTTGGTGTTGTGGCTTGTATTTTTTTATTTTCCTTGGAATAATATCTCACATGGAAACGGTCAGGAGTGACCCGCGAGTTTTGTTTCGATATTTTGTGGGTGAGTAAGCCTGGCATAGAATAGTGCATTGGTAAATTTATAGCGGCACTCTCTGAAGTTCCGGGAAGTTATTCCACTTTTTACATTTTTTGGAAATTTTTTGACCGACTGCAATTAAACTATCATAACTTTTTTATTTTTCATCCAAACTGGTTGATCTTTTTTGCGACTGGTAAAACTTGGATATGCGTACATAATTGTCAATTGCACCCTCAAGCTAGCACTTTCCAGAAATTCGCAATTTTCAAAAATACAAAAATTGTGAGATGGAAGGAAACTCAAAAGTGGCGATTTTTGGCAAAACGTGTTTGGGAAACTGTGTCTATCGGATTGTATACAGCAAATGAGGCACGCATACATATTCAAAAGTATGCCTACCCTTTGAGTTACAAAACTTATTTCAACATTTTTCACTTTCCACCTATGTTTCATGTAAAAATTGGAAAATCCGTAATCACTGGTTTGCTTCTAACCAGATCCCAAATTGGTCAGAACGAGCATTTTTGTAAGAAATAACGGATTTCATGAATTTGCGACGGCTTTGGCAATCTTATACCGATTTAGATTTTTCAGTTCAAATTTTCAATGTATAGGGATACATGAAACATAGGTGGAAAGTGAAAAAAGTTGAAATAAGATCTTCAGCCCTGTTTGATCGAAATTCCAAATCTGAAAATATAAGAAATTAAGTAGCATAATTCAGAGAGAAGTAGGTTACCTTGTTTGCCGGGAATTGTCTTTTCAGTGATGGCCAAATATCCTGCTTGAATTTTTCAACTGTTTTTGATGTTTCATCGGCGTTTTTGATTTTTCGATCAGTGACAAATTGATCCACGTGTCTGGATCCCAAATTATGATGGTTTTTGAAATTGGTGATCCAATTGTGAGACGCCTAAAGAAGCTTTTAGAACGTAGTAGTTCATATAACAAAATACCTTGAAATCAGTAAAATCCAGTTTCTTTGCTTCTCTGATGGCCACTTGGCGAATGATGTAGTCATGGATGACTTGATATTGCTGATCCATCTCATGAATGATTTTCCAAACGATTCCATCCAAAAAATCGTACTTCTGACGATTCATGACCTCTCTTTTACCTGCGAACTCTTCGCGTTTTCTGAGAACAAAATTATTGAAGGACTTCACCAATTTCCAAAACCTACCTATTAATATTACGCTTTGTATTTTCCACAGAATGCAGTTTTTTGAATCGATTCATGATGTGTCTGTAGGTCCAGTTCTTTTTATCTCGTAGATGAACGATATACTTCCAAGTTGAGTTCGGATATAGATTTGAACCGTGAGCTGATTTCATTTCTTCGTCGTTTCCAATATCGAAATCTTCATCAGTTGCCTCAGGTTCCACGCGTTCACTCAAATCATCAACACTTTTGTCCGGAGATTGAATCGTTTTGTTCAGAACAGCTGAAAAAGATTGACATTGGGCAAGGAAAAGCGAGAAATTCGTTTCTATCTGCTTTCTGGACTAGGGTGGAATTGAACTTGTGGGCCCAGCACACCAAGTTCAATGCCACTACCGACTGCGCCACTCGGCCACAGACTGGTGTGCCGACCAGGGGTTAATAAGAAGCCACCAAAAATGCAGCCCATAACCTCTCGCAGGCGGTCGCTTAATCGTCCATTATTCGTACAAAATGGATAGAACTAACATTTTGCTTGATCGATCGCCTTCTTCTCTTCTCTGTCAGTGATTAGTTTTTGAGCGGTTTCAATCTCGGAGACCAAATGATTGATAATCTGAAAGTATGAGCATCCCAATAAGACGTTTTGTCGGTAGTTACTTACCGTATTTTTTGCCTTCTCAGCCTCTTGTTTTGGCTTTTTTGCGAACTTATCCTTCCTTGCCCATCGGTTCTTGATTCTTCCCATGATTGAGAAATTAGGAATGTCGAGAATAAATTCGAAAAACTGGTTTAGGCCGAGAGCGTGGGCGTATCTTCGCTCAATTTGCGTATCTAACTCTCGACACGAAAGAGATACTGTAGCGATTTGAATGTTCTGAGAAGCTTTCAGTTTTGCCGGGATTGAATGGTCATGAAGATGTAGTAAAATTCTTTACCGCAATGAACTACAACTAAAAACAATAAAATATACAAAACAGCAAAAAGGGAAAGTTTCGTTATGGTGGATTTGCATTATGAATCTTAAAAAAATAATTCAACAGCATTCCAGAGTATGGAAACTCATTTTTTCTGGGTGTAGTGTCCTTTCACACCGTATTCATCAACTTCGAAAATTTTGGAAAAATTCAGAAAAAATCGATGTATAGGTATACGTTGAAATGAAAATTTTTTTTGTAAAACTCGAAATAACTTTCGTAACTCGAGCCGGACCCCTATTTTTGAAAGTGTATTTGTGCATTATTCATAGTCACAAACAGTCGGCGTATGGTCCCCCGATACTGGATTCTCAAAAATTGGCAGTTTTGAAAATCTGAAAATATTTGGTTCGCACAAATTCAAGTTTTTCCACTAAACGGGGAAAGATAGACAATTAATGTTAACTGCTATTTTGAAGCTCTTTTTATTTCCTATTTGTCACACTTTAGCTCCTAACAATATCTAACCAATGAAGCAAGTTATGACCATTTCCGCATAGCATATCGATCTTCACCAAAAAATCACTCAACCTTTTGCCATTTCTCTGAACTTGAGAGAGCGCCGCTTAAACTTCAGGGTTTTCTTAGTTCACACGAGACAATGCCATATGCAAAATATCTAGCGATTTCCAGGGGGACATGGGAGGGTAGTCCCATGTAAGCTGAATTTTTTTTTCACTATTTGATATTCATAAATGCTTCTATTTTAATTAACTTTCCACAACATTATTTCTTGAAATCTAATGTTTTAGATTTTCAAATTTTGTTTTCCGAACGAAATACAGCCAAATCAAATTTCAAGTCACTTTCTTTATACCTATCCTGTCGGAAACAGTAAATTTTAACGTAATTTTTCAAATTTTTTTGTGGATTTTTAAAGAGCCTTCTCTTGATTTTGAATGTCTTTTTTGTTGATGAGGCAAGTTTTTCAATCTCAGCTTTAGTGATTGGAAGTGATTTTCCTCCAAAAAATGTTCATCATGTGATTTTTGTGAAACAGTCATTTGCTGATAGAGGTTTGTTTATAGAGAATTCCAATTTTACAAAATTTCAATCAATCCGATTCGTACTAACTTCTCTCTTTCCTTGAGAATTATTCAGCTTCTCTGAAACACTGTTTTTTTGTTTTTAGAAAATCAGTAATTTTGAGAAATTTCAACCTTGTTAAGTAACGTTTGGAGCGTTCTCAGACCCTTCGAAGGTCCCACAATTTCCTACAGAAGTTGATTTCTCATCTCACATTCAATTATAAAGTCAACTCATCATCTCTTTTTCCCATAATGTAAGGTCAACGAAGTTCTGAAACAGAAAGATTTTTTTCAGTTACACTATTAGATAGGAATAGTTTTTGTCTCTGTCATTTGTTTATAACGCTCTGGTACTCTAACATTGCTACTTTTTTACGGTAATAATTTATTATGTTTCCATAGTGTATATGCCAGTCCGGATGACCTTGACAATTAAAATAGCTTAACAATAATGCCAAACAACCAATTCTTCTATTCTTTCGTTGCTTTTCATAAAAATTTTGAAACTGAACAAATTTTATTTTGCTAGGTAATGTATTCCCAGTAGTTCTAACCTGTCATCTTTTAGTTTTCTCGCTATCTGTGTTTCGAAATGTTTGGATGTGCTCAATCGTCTTTTTTTGATAGACAAAAGAGTGTTGCAAATTGTTGAACCACCATCATAAAATCAGTATCCATTCATCAGTAAAAGACTTTCGAAACAGCAAACCTTCTATTTGAGAGTGAAATGCGTTGTAAACTTACTGTACTGATGAGGTTACGGTAGGTATTGCGACTGCCAATCTTTAATTTGGAAGAAAGTATGTACGAGCGAAATCGCAACAATATAAAATAGAATTCCTATGTACGATGACTGAAACAGTAGAAAATTTGGTAATCATATCTGTCTAATTGTCTCTCATTCTTGATTTTCTAATGTTGTAGTTGTGCTTGTACACTACTCATTACGAAAATACTGTATCAAAATATCTATACTTCATCGTTGAAACAGTAAGAAAATTTGGGCACTTGGCTATCACTATGGACCGTCTGTCTCTCTATTCGTCTGTCTCCTCAGATGCCCATATGCCCAGTTTCTTATTACGGTGCAACAATCAAATTCCTATCAACAAAATTTCATCCCTACATACTCATGACAGTCCCATGAAACCGAAATTGTATTTAAAGTTTTCATATGTTTGTCCATAGTTCCAGATGTCCGCTGTAATACGCAAATTTTTCATTCATGATCTCTGCACTGTATGTTGAAAATATCGACCTTTTTTGTGGATATATCAACCCGCTTTCAATTGGGATTGGTTTACTGTATCCCTCAAAATATTATGTAGATACTCGGAAACAGAAAAATTGCTATTGGAAGTTCGAAAAAAAAAAATTGCTATTGGAAGTTGCAAAATTGCTATTGGAAGTTCGAAATCGGTTTAGTGTAGGCTTCAATTTCCTATGTTAAATTTCTGGAGCATTAAATTTCTTTTCGAACTTTCCTTTCTTTGGAATTTTTTGAAAAATGGCTAACATTCTGGATGCATGACTCCCATCGACTATTTAACCCCTCAATTTTTCTTATTACTTTTTCGAAACAGGGATTTATTAAAACTTTTTTCGAAAAATTGAATCAAAGTTGACTCCAAATGTTCAAATTTACTGCTTTTTCCTCGTTTATAAACACAACTTCCCCTCCCCTTCTCTCCTCATTTTCCCATCCCCTTCCTTCCCCAAAAAAGGGAAAAAATAAACTTTTCCCTCATTTTTCCCTCTTTTGTTCTTCTACTTCCTTCTTTTTCCGGAAGATTTCAGAAGACAAAAAATAGTGACAAAAACAAGTAAAAAAAACCGAATTTTTCGATACATATCAGATTTCGGCACAGGTGCCGAAATCTCAAGGAAAGCTGTTTGAAAGTTGAGATTCGTGTTTTTTCTTATTTTTTACTTTCTTACTGCTTTGTTTTTGTATACATGCATATGACTGATAGTGAAAAAGAAACAAAAAATAGAAATTTCAGTGCAAAAATTGGTGAATTTTGATCCAAAAAAAAACCGAAATTTCAAAAATATTTCGGTTTCAAAAAATTTTCGAAATAACTTTGGATTTTCTAAAATTAGTGGAGGAGGTTTTATCCCAATACAGTGACTTAATTTCGCCTGAAAAATCACCGAATTTGCTATATAAATGACGAATATCCCCTCAAAACGCTTTCCAAAATTTCGCGGTTTCAGAAAATCTCAACAATTTCTGAAATTTTGAGGAAATCACTATTGCTAACATCCATCCACATTGCGATATAAAATTTTTGTCCATCTGTGCATCTGTTTATCCATTTAAGCTCCGCCCCTTTCACCCCCTTTTTTCATGCTCCATTGCACTTTTCTCTCCTTTTTCGAACATGTCTCCAATCTTTTCCCTAAATGACTCTAAACCCAAAAAAAACCAAACAGAATTTGCAAAAAAATGCAAAAACTTCGTCTTTCCATTTTTTTGCTCTATCTACTTCCTAATGACCCCTCGTTCGGAAGAGCAAGAAAAATGGGTCCGTGCAAACTTGTTTGTCTTTTTGGTTTTTTGTCGTCAAATTTGAGATTGAAGTTATAGAGAATGAGGTCAAACTACAGTAGGAAAAGTTCGAATTTTTGAAATTTTCAATATGAATTCAAAAGAAACCGTGTACCGAAATAAGCCTTCCAAAAAACTAGTATCTAGAAATGTCTCCCAAAAATATAGGAAAGTTTTGAAACAGTTTTTTTTTGATCATTGGGTCTTAGTTGATTTTTGGTCAAAATACACTAAGAAATTTTGAAATTCTTTCATTATCACCCGTTATTTTCCCATTGCCAACATGAAAGGACTACTCTCGGATTACAAATGAGCTAATTGTTTTTACTCGATGAATTTTGTAACCCGTTTTTGCTAGAAAATCACTACAGCAGAACACATTTAGGCTTTATAGACCCCCTAGTTGCCCCTACTATTTTTGAAAATTTTACCGTTTCAAAACTTTTAAAATTTTTCTTAACGTTTCAATGGTTTGATATTAGATCGTATAGCCCGTAAATTATAGTACACTTTCACTGTTTCACCATAATTTATTCCATATTTCGAAATCTTGATTTTTTGATACTAGTGGTGATTCAAGATCCCAAAATAAGTCAACTGACTAAAATTGAAATGTGATATTTTTGAAACTTTGCTTTTTTGTCTATTTTGTTAGTCACTAAAAATGGGACCAAAGAATCTCAAACACTTTCGAATTTTTTTGGTATTTTCCCCCAAAATCTTCTCTAATTTCCATGGACTCCTCTTTTCTTCTTATTTGCTTGCTCATCTGTAATTGAGATGGGGGCTCCTCTTCTGTTTTGGCCCCCCATTTCGGAAATTCTAGTGGATCACTTTTTGGTTTTTGGGATTTCCTGAAGTCGAGAAATTGAAGAAGATTCTGGGAAAATTGGCTAATTTTGGGCCATTTTTTGTGGTGTTTAGGCTGTTTTCAGCCGATTTCCGGACATTCTTAGTTATCCGACTGTATTGAATTCTGTGTCATTTTCAGCCAATTTTGATAAGTTTCCAGCTATTTCAGCCATCAGCCATTTCAGCGATCCATATTTTATATTTTTCTCTTTTTCAGGATGGAATAGTTTCGGAATGGGAGCCCGTTGAGGGTCGAGACACCCATCATGGAGGGAATGAGGAAGTGGATGATGATCATTAACTTCTTTCGGTTTTGATCTACTTTTGCAAGGAATTGGACCAAGCTCAAATTTTGGACGTGCAACCTTATGTAATTTTAATTAAATTTGTTATTGGTTTTTTCAACTATGGATGTCTAACTTCGATTTATTAAACATGTTCGAAAGCCAAAATTGTCCACTTTTTCAAAAATTGATCAGTTTTTGAAGGTTTTTCCATTCCTGGTACAATAGTTTTGGATACAGATTTAGGTTTTTTCTGTTCCACAGAATCGAAATGTCAAAAACAAGAAAGTCCATCATTTCAATAACTGTGATGAGGACCCTCTTTTGTTTTTGAAACAGAAAAGCAAGTTTGAATTTTAAGTTATTTTTCCGTTCCAACGGTATTCAAGTAAACACATAGAAATGTTAATAATAACGCACAGATTGGATTAGAGCAAGAGGAATCAGAAATTTTCAGTGATTTCCAGGTGCACTTCAAAAAGCGATTTGGGAATATTTGATCGTTAAAGCATTATTTGTTCGGATGAGATCAAAATGTTTACTAATAATGTTTTCCAGATTCTCATTGGAATATTTTCCTGAAACAGTAAGAATCATTTGGACTCGGAAAAAAGGGACCCAGAACTCAAAATCTCGTTGGTCAGGACTACTTGTTTATAATCATATGGATTCTGTAATTGTTTGCTTACTCATGGAAAATGTATGATAATCTACAAACCGGCGGGGCCGACCAATGTTCTATCAGCCTAATTCAATACACTATTTGTTAGTTTTTTGCCAAAAATTAGTACAGAGAGTGTACAGATTTCGATTTTTGGACAAGACTCCAAGGAAGTTAGTTGTTCTCTCAGAAATTCTGGGTCGATTGATATAAAAATCTTCAATTTCGGTATTAATGTACTCCCTTTTCAATGCAGTCAAGTTTTCTATATAAATGTTTGCCAACAGACTGATCAACATGAATTGCTTCGATTTCTCTCTTGTTGAATGTTTAAAATTCTTGAAACAGTCAAAGTTCGGCAAAGACTTCCGAGTTTTTGCAGTAAAAAATTTTTTTTACTGGTTGCAAAATATTATCCAGGTTTGTTTTTAACCGATAGAAACCGAACATGAGATTACTTTCGGAACTCGGACATAATTATCACATTGTTCTGAAACACGGTTTTTTGAAGGCAAAAATAAGAAAAAAACAATCTCTGTTTCAAAACTTTTGAAAGTCAGAGATAAATTTGAACTTTTGATTGCGGATTCGTAGAATCTCCATATACCATGTTTCTGTAAATTTTCATGATTTACCAGATTGATAGTTGTATATACTGAAATATTTGATTTTTGTTAAAAACTTGTTCACTTTGTTCTTAAAAGTGCATTCACTTGAAACTTTTTCAATAGTCGAAAAGTTCAAACTCAGTTCTTCAGTCTCCTTTTAATCAGTGTTCCCTCAAAATCTCTTCCCTCTTCAATGTTTCAAATTTTTTTTGTTCCCCCAGGTTTTGTGTAATTTGTTGTGCTCCTCAAATCTGTCACAAATGTCAAAACCTCCGGAATGATGATCCATCAAATCTCTCTGTTTCATTTTCTCCTCTTCATGTTTTATAATTTGCCTGAGCAATAATGTACAAATTTGATTTTGTGGAATTACTCATGAGCTGTTTTTATTGTCATAATTGTTCAAAATAAGGCTCAAAACATTTAAAAATTACAGCTAATTTTCGGTCTCAATTTCCTCTTTTTCCCGAAGAAAACTTCCTGTCTTTTCCGTTTTCTTATTATTTGTTTTTATGTATGTCTATGGATTCTTGGTTCTTCTCAAATTCTGAGGAGCACCAAAAAGAGGAAGGAGGGGGAAAATAATTGAATTATCAAGACTATTATTATTCTCTCTCTTTTTTTCGGATTTTCGATATTATTTTTTCGCTCTGTTTTGGTTTGTTTTTAGTGTTTTTCTACTGCTAATCACAATTTTTATTTGAGAATTATCAAATTTTTATGAAATATTTCTGTTTCACAATGTTTTGTTTTTCAAACGTTGACTAATATTTTTGATGAGCTGAAGGATATCACACTATCGTTTTTTGTAAAATATTAAATAACTTACTGTTTCAAAACGAACTCAAATTTTTCAACCAATGTAAGCCTTGCTAGGTCTACAATCTGATGTTTCATCAATGCAATTATATTTTTCAAAAAAGCTAGAAATGCAGAACGTCGAAGACTCAAGAAGATGATTATCTCAATGTTCATGAATATCACGAACAATTTCGGATGAAATCCTAAATTACGTCACTATATTCATTTTCAGGATTCTGAAAGTTTGGGTTGCCCAAATAACAAAGTTGCAACTTTCATCATTTCGGTTTCAAAAAATCACTATAATATTTGATTCAAAATTGTGATATTATTACCTTGACATGACTTGAAATGCATCTTTTTAGGAAGTTTTCCTATTCAATACAACCTTATCAGACATTGGAACAATTTTCAAGATTTTTTCTGTTTCAGTAATCATGCAATCTCGCATTAAGCACTATCGAGAATGTTAGAGTCTTCGGTTGTTTCATCTAATTTTTGACTCCGGGACATTTCGCCACTAGTCATTTCGCACCTACGACATTTCGCAACCACAAAAATTCGCAACCAAGACATTTCAAAACTGGTTGTATGGGATTAAGGGTAGTGTGAACTATTCCAGGTTGTAGGCTTCATTTGGAAAGATTTGACTTCACCGTGAATTTTTTACAAAAAACCTGGATTTTGTGGTTTCGAAATGGCGTGGTTGCGGATTGTAGCGGTGGCGAAATGACTGGTAGCAAAGTAGTTGCGAAATTGGTGTAAGTTGCGAAACGACTATAGTTGCGAAATGTCTTGGAGCCAATTTTCGAAAATGTGAAAAAGCTGCTGTTTTAAAATTTCTTCAAGTTTTTTTTGCCAATGCCTGTTTTGATGTTTTTCCAGTCCCGAATTTTACAGTCTGCTAAATTTGAAAATTTAGCTTTCATTATTTTCCACTAATGCTTGAACCTCACGGAGTGAAGTATCTCTGCGTTACGGTTTCAGAAATCCACCAATTTACACCAAACTATCTTGTTTTTAATGGTGTTTCCTAAAAAAAAAAACTTTCTACTTTCAAATTTTGGTGAAAGTTGCAAGTTGCTATGAGAGAAATTGTTTCTTCAGATTCTTTTCC
The DNA here is from genome assembly GCA_963932045.1 of Caenorhabditis sinica. Lineage (NCBI taxonomy): Eukaryota > Metazoa > Nematoda > Chromadorea > Rhabditida > Rhabditidae > Caenorhabditis > Caenorhabditis sinica. The sequence goes on along the minus strand of OZ009940.1, from coordinate 6,756,572 downwards.
TTGATTTTGACTCGTATCTCAATTTATTCGGTTCGAAAATTCGACCAAAGTTTCCTGAAATGGTCAACTATTCGATTTGAGTGAACTCGGGGCTACAGTAATCGGAGTACATAGTAGAATTTTTGATATTCATCGTAGGCAGTCCATTCAAAAAATTATGTTTCAAATTTTCAATTTTTCTTCATCGTTTCTTCTAATTGTGATCCATTCTTTCAAAGCTCCAATCAGTTTTATAAATTTTCCCAGAATTCTCCAGAAGAATTTACAGACAATTTACAGAATCATAAGAATATCTTCAAAACCTTGAAGCAATTGTACTTTTTCTGTTTCATGAATCATCGTATGCATTTTACGTTTGATTTTGACTTGTTTACCCAATTTTTTCTCCGTCTAGAGACTAAATCAGATATTCGCTCAAAATAGTTTCTGTTTCAAATTTCAAGGAAAAGTTCGGTAAACTGTTCATATTCGCTATGTTAGTTGCTAGCGCTGAATCACATTTCAGGATGTCTTCTGTTTCAAAAAAGGGTGAAATAATGGCGAAAATTTATTTGAAGATGATGGAACTCCAGTAGAATTTTTCCCAAAAAAAAAAAATTCGCCCACGTTTCGATGCCGAAATTAGCTATACTGTCTTGATTTTCTTCGTTGTTGAGATTCTGAGTTTAGTAAAAATAACCCCAACTTTCTATGATGAATTCCCAATGACTATTAATGGAAGGTTCATTTCTTAATATTGCAGTTTCAAAAATTCTATGCAGTTTTCCAGAAAATTCCAGTTTTCAGTTGTTTCTTTAAACGCTTCTGATTGTGATCACAGTTGATTTTAGTGAGAAATTCTGTCACAAAGTTTCAATGTTGCTTAGTGATTTCTTCCGTATTTCTTTGTTCTGGTGGTAACACTGATCATGTTAATCATACTGCTAGTAAGATTGGTTTGCTACGAAGAAATCTAGGGCTTTTTTAGCGCGGTTTGCATATTTTTGTGAGCTCTTGGTTTTTTTTTTAAACTTTTCCTATCATTTTTAATATTTTGGGGATCCGTGTGGAATTGCTCAAGCCTAGATAAACTTTGGTCGTCTTAATTGTTTTCTTTCTAACTTTTCAGTAGTTCAAGTTATCGAACATGACTGATCCAAGTACTCTAAACATACGAGAAGTGTTGATATCCGATATTCTAACTGAAATTTTTAATATTTCTGTTTCAAAAAGTCGCAACAGTTTTTGATATACGGATGAGTTTTGTTACTTTGGCTACCGTAAATTTTAAACTTGGAATACAATCTAATTGTGCATAACGTTTCCGGGGAATTTTTCTTACACAATGCAATATCTTCCGATGATGGAAAGGTTTTCCAGATTTTCACTGTTTCAAGAGTCATGCTAAACTTGCAAAATACGCTTTTGCCAATTGGAGACTATATCGATTTTCATTGTGTTATGATTTTGAACGGACAACATCTACTGTTGCAGAATTTTATGAACTTTTCATACTAATGTCAGTTTTGATAAATTGATGCAGACTCTATTGTCCTTTTTTTCGACAATTTTTCATCTAGGGTGTCTTTTTCCATTGCCTTTTCAAAAATTCCCGTGAATCCTAACTATTTTTACTGTTTTAATCGCTCTTACAATATTTTGGTGCAATTTTCGAAGGTGATGCGTTGGTATACTCCATCATAAATAAACCGGAAAATTACAACTTGATTTTGTTTCAAGATAATAAGGAGAGAATTGGGAATATCTCCCACAACAAACTCATTGAAACTGCCGGTGCATTCTGTAAAAATCTGAAACTCTAGAGCTTTAAGATTAAAAATTCAGAGGTTTTAAAACTTTTCTAGATTCTCAGATTCTACTCATTTCCTTATTTTTACTCCTCTCCCTCATCCCCAGACTTTTCAATGAACTCTTGTAATTCCAAGACTAAACGATATTCACTGAATCCTTCTCTACTGTTTCAAATTTCCATGAAAGGTCTCGGTCAAAACTTCGAAATCAATGTGTCTCTCACAGTTGAGATTACAAAAAACCGAGAAAAAGCTCTGAAAAATGTTCAGTATTTCGAGACGATTAAGATAAATTAGGGATTAATTCCTACAATAATTCCATATGTACTCGCATTCTATGAAAATCTGACATTTTAGAGCTTCAAGGTCAAGAAATTCGCATTTTTATAACACTTTGCAAAAGTTCAAGCTATCGAACAATTTCTCCAGGTACTCCAAACATAGGGGAAGTGTTGATATCCAATATTCTGAATAAAATTTTTAATATTTCTGTTTCAAAAAGTCACAACAGTTTTGATATATGGCTGAATTTTGTTATGCTGACTACAAGGAAATTGAAACTCGGAACACAATCTAATTGTGCTTTACGTTCTTCCGATGTTGGAATGATTTTCCAATTTTTCACTGTTTCAAGAGTCATGCTAATTTTGCAAAAACTCTGTCGTCAATATGGAAGTCTTCTGAGTTTTATTGAGTTATGATTTTGAACGGAAAACATATACTGTTGCAGAATTTTCTGAATTTTTCATACCAATTTATGTTTTGATGATTTGGATAGATTCCGAGACTCTATTGTCCTCATTTTTCTAACAATTTTTCATCTATGGAGTTTTTATCTTGATTTTACAGTTTTCCGAATTTCATTGCTGTTTCAAGAATTCGTCGATATGAAAGTTTTTTCTGAAAAAACTGATTATTTTTCATGATAATTATATGAAAATTGGAAATATTTCACACAACAATTCCAGTGGCATGCCTGGTGCATTCGGTAAAATCGTCAGACCCTCATCGTCAGACTTTTCAATAAACTCTCGTTATCCCAAGACGAGACGAAATACTGTTTCAAATTTCCATGAAAGCTCCCAGTTCAAACTTCGAAATCAGTGCTCCTTTGGAATATATACCACAAAAAACCAATAAAAATTCTGAAAAATGTTCACTGTTTCGAGACGATTAAGATAAATCTGGGATTAGTTTCTAAAATAATACCATAAGTACTTGCTGTCTATGAAAATCTGAAACTCTATAGACTTTAGATTATAAAATTCAGAGATTCTGGAATTCTTCTAGATCCTCATATTCCACTTCTTCTTCTGTTTTGACCCCTCCCCCTTTCTTTTTCCCCATCCCCAGACACCCCTCCCTCCCCTAAGAGGGCCCCTCGGGGTCCCCGTGTCTCCGTGAGAAGAGAGCTCACGGAGCACACCCACACCAACTGTTCTAAGATCAGTCTCCGTCTCTCGCATCCTCTCAATCCCTCACACTCTCTCGTCTCTTATCTCTGCTAAGAGATAAGAGACACAGACAGTGAGAGTAATTTCGGGAGATGGGTAGGGGTGACCCGTAGGTGAGTGAGTAAGAGGGGTCCCCCCTTAGAGAAAAGGGTGTAATAATCAGAAGAGGAACACCTGATCATATCCATAGATCCTATATTCTCTTGTCTACTCATTGGAACTTGATTTGATTTACATAGTGCAGGATGAGGTACTAAAGTCGAGGTCGAATTGAGTGAAAATTTCGGTGTTAAAGTCTGGAAAAAGGTCCAAAAACAGTTTCAAAAGTCAAATTTCTCAGTGAAGTACCTAGAGTAAACCAATTTTCAACTTTAGAGGCTTGACTTTCCTTGATTTTCCAGCCTATTTTTTCAATTTTAGCTCCCAGTTTCACTCAAATTTTGGACTCCTTTTCGACCTCTGTTCCCCTTCTTATTGCCAATTTTTTCTATCTACTCCACTACTCTAACCAATATTCAAAGCTGAGCAATCTTAAAAAGCTCCCTATGCAAACCGGTCGACCACCACCAACACACCATCATCATCACCACCATCCCTTTTCTCATGGTTAGTTGTTTTTTTTTCGTTTTGAGTTATGTTTGGATTGAAAAACGATTCTGAAATTGATTTGAAAAGTTTTATTAGGGTTTTGGGGATTCTGTGGAACAGTAATTTTTGTGATTCTGCAATTGATTTTCAAATGTTTTTTTTAGTTTTAAAAGTTTTTACAGCCGCACTCCTATTATTTTCAATGAAAATGAGCAAAAGTTTGGAAGTTTTCTGAAACGGAGATTTTTCAGTTTTTCGGTTTTATTGTCTGAGGAAATTCTCAATCTAAACTGAAAATAACTTGAAACTGAATTTTTTCATTATTTGATATTTATGGATGCTTCTACGCCAATTAGTTTTTCTTGCCACAACATTATTTTTTGAAATCTAATGTTTTAGATTTTCAAATTTTGTTTTCCGAACGAAATACAGCCAAATCAAATTTTAAACCTCTTCCTTTATACCTATCCTGTCGGAAACAGTAAATTTTAACCTAATTTTTCAAATTTTTTGTGGGTTTTTAAAGAGCCTTCTCTTGATTTTAAAGGTGTTTTTTGTCGATTGGGCAAGTTTTTCCATTTTTCTCTTCTGGGGACTGGAAGTGATTTTCTTCCTAAAAATCTTCATCATGTGATTTTTGTGAAACAGTCATTTGGTTTATAGAGGTTTGTTCATAGATAATTCCAATTTCAAAAAAATTCAGCTAATCGGATTCGTACTATCTTCTCTCTTTCTTTAAGAATTATTCATTTTTTTGAAACATTGTTTTTTTTTTTTGGAAAATCAGTAATTTTAAGAAATTTCAACCTTGTTAAGTAACGTTTGGAGTGCGCTCTAACTTTGAAGGTCTCACAGTTTCCAACGAAAGTTAACTGTCCATCTCTAAACTGAACCCATTTTCTCCTTTTCCCATGAAATCAATGAAATTTTGAAACAGTAAAATATTTTTCAGTTACTATCAGAATGGAATCACTCCTGTTACTCACATTTGTTTATAACGGTCTGGTACTGTAACAATGCAACTTCGTTACTTCACTAATTTTCTCGGACGGTGTGTCTGTCAGTCCAGATGTCCTTGATATGAAAAAATAGCTGAACAATAATACCAAAAAACTAATTGCTCAATACTTTCATTGTTCTTCATGAAAATTTCGAAACTGAACAAATTTTAGTTCACTAGGTAATGTATCCTAGTAGGTTCAACCTTTCATCTTCTAGTTTTCCCGCTGTCTGTCTTTCGAAATATCTGGATGTGCTCAATTGTCTCTTTTCAATAGAAAAAACACTGTGGATAATTGTTCAACCGCAATCTTAACATCAGTAGCCAAGACTTTCGGAATAGCAAACCTTATATTTGGGAGTGAAATGTGTGGTAGGCTTACTGTACTGATGAGCTTACGGTAGTCATATGTAGTGTCTGTTAATCTGAACGAGTGAAAAAAGGTAGAGGAATGGCATTGAAAAAATATGAATTAAAATTCCTATATACAATGACTGAAACAGTAGAAAATTTGGTAATAATTTTTTAGTGCTATTTATGTCTGTCTGATTTTCACTCATTCTGGATTTTCTAATGTTCAAAATCAAAATCAAAATATCAAAATATCTACACTTCATCGTTGAAACAGTAAAAAAATTTGAACACTTGGCTATCATTATGGGCCGTCTGTCTCTCTATTTGTCTGAAAATCTGTCTGTTTCCTCGGATGTCTATATGACCAGTTTCTTATTACGGTATAAGAATCAAATTGACTTACCTATCAACAAAATTTCATCCCTGCATACCCATGACAGTCCTGTGAAACCGAAATTTTATTTAAAATCTTCATAAGTTTGTTCATATTTCCAGATGTCCGATGTAATACGCAAATTCTTCTTTCATGATATGTACACTGTACGTTGATAATTTTGCCTAGTTTTATGTGAATGTAGAAAGACATACAAATCGGAATTGGTTTTCTGTATCCCTCGAAATATTATATAGAAACTCGGAAACAGTGAAAATTTTTGGGAGATTTCCTTTATTTTCTCCATGGCCATTCGAAGGACCAAAGATTTTTATTGTTTCAAGAAATGTAAAATTGTGTTCTGATTCCCAATATCACCATGGAAAAACTCGAAAATTGCTGTAAAACCCAGAAAATTCGCTTTGAAAATGCCATTTTTGCCAGTTTTTGGTTCAGGTGGTCGTCGCCTAACTGTGGAGTTTTCTCTTCCATCAACCTCCGCCATTTCAGGCTTTTTTAAAAAGTTTTTTCCTGTCAAAACTAGTCTGGCATAGCCAAAAAAAATGATGAGCGAGGCTGATGAAAGAGAAAAAAACACCAGAGTTAGGCCACGGCCGCCTGTTACAACTTCCGGCAAGAATAGCACTTTCAAAACGGATTTTCGGGGTTTTAGAGCGATTTTTGGGTTTTTTCTTTGAGCACTGCAAATCTGCTATTGGAGGAAACGAATTGGTTCACTGTAGGCTTCAATTTCCTATGTTAATTTTCTGGAACAGTAAAATATTTTCTAAATTTTCCTTCCTATTGAATTTTTTGAAATGTAACCGTCCGATCAACTATTCAATCCCTTAATTTTTCTTATGACTTTTTTGAAACACGGATTTTTTATAATTTTGAAAATAACTTTTCACCATTTTTCCTTCGAAAAATTGAATCAAAGTTGACTCGAAATGTTCAACTTTACTGCTTTTTCTCATTTATAAACACAACTCCCCATCCTTTTCTCTCCTCATTTTCCCATCCCTTCTTTCCCCAAAAATGGGGGAAGAAATAAACTTTTCCCTCATTTTTCCCTCTTTTGTTCTTCTACTTCCTTCTTTTTCTGGAAGATTCTAGAAGACAAAAAAATAGTGACAAAAACAAGTAAAAAACCGAATTTTTCGACACATATCAGATTTCGGCACAGGTGCCGAAATCTCAAAGAAAGCTGTTTGAAAGTTGAGATTCGTGTTTTTTCTTATTTTTTTTATTTTCTTACTTTCTTACTACTTTATTTTTGTATAGCTACATATGAGTGATCGTGAAAAAAAACAAAAAATAGAAATTTCAAGAGAAAAATTGGTGAATTTTGATCCAGAAAAGCCCGAAATTTCAAAAAAAAAATCCTGCTTCGAAAAGCTTTCGAAAATATTTTTGATTTTTTTAATTAGTGATAGCGCTGTTTTCTCATGACAATGTCTTAATTTCGCCTGAAAAAATCACCAAATTTGCTAAAAAAACACGAATATCTCCTAAAAAAGTTTTCCAATTTTTCGCGGTTTCCAAAAATCTCGAAAATTATTGAAATTTTCAAGAAATCACTATTTTGTCATTTTGTGCATCTGTTTATCCATTTAAGCTCCGCCCCTTTCACCCCCTTTTTTCAAGCTCCATTGCACTTTTCTATTCTTTTCGAACATGTCCCGTATCTTTTCCTTAAATGACTCCAAAACCCAAAAAAACCAAACAGAATTTGCAAAAACTTCTTCTTTCCATTTTTTTTGCTCTATCTACTTCCTAATGACCTATCGTTCAGAGCAAGAAAAATGGGTCTCTGCAAATTCGTTTGTCTTTTCGCGGTTTTTTGTGGTTTTTTCAAGTTTGAGAAGAAAGTTAGGAGAGATGAGGTCAAACTATAATACAATAGAAATACTTCGAACTTTTCATATTTTCACTATGAATTCAAAAGAAAACGTGTACCTAAATAAGCCTTCCAAGAAACTAGTATCTAGAAATGCCTCCCAAAAATATAGGAAAGTTTTGAAGCAGTTTTTTTTTTCTGATCATTGGTTCTTAGTTGATTTTCGGTCAAAATACAGTAAGAAGTTTTAAATAGAACTTTCGTTTCCAGCAGCCTTGGCCTTTTTGTTTTCCGGCCATGCTATATCGTTTTTAAGATTTTTTTGCAAGAACTGGTCTGAAATGAGCAAATAAAAGATGACCGAGGCCGATGGAAGAGAAAACTCCAGAGATAGGCCACGGCTGCCTAAGGCAATTTCGGGCGAAAGTGGCCTTTTCTATGCGGATTTTTGGGGTTCTAGATTAATTTTAAAGATTTTTCATTGATTCTTGCTCTCGTGTATAACTCCACTATCAAAAAGTACGGTAACTCCCAAAAATATAAGATAACCATGAAACAGTGAATTTTTCAAATACTTAATGCTGTTGAGTTTCGGTCGAAGTACAGTATAAAATAAGAAAGATTGCAATTCTTTCGTAACTTTCCATACAGTATATATGTACATGGTTCATACTACATGGTTCCTACTGTAATTGAAGAAGTATTTTATACATTGCAAACGATGTACTATTTTTTCTCACTAACCCTGTGAAAGCACCCATAATTTGAAACAGTGTAAGATATTCTAGTATTTTGTTTTACAAATTTTCAACGCTTACTGGATACTTCATTGAAGACAAGTATCACAATCACTAAAACAGTTTTTTCTGATACAGTAATTTCTAAAATGTTTATTATGGCACCTGAATCTATTATATTATTCTTCTGGAATCTTACTGTCTTCCTTTCCCTTACCCCCCCCCCCCCCCCCTTTTAGCTTCTAATGGACATGTGTTCCTCCGTTCTTCCTCTCCATTCACATCTTCATTTCTGACGTCTTCTTCTCCTCCTAGTGTCTTCTGAATGAATGAATGAACACCTCCCCCCACACACATTTCCGAAATTCTGACCAAAAAGAATAGGAGGAAAAAGATGAACATCGAATTAGAGGATCAAGATCGGAACTTGGCTAGTACCAGTTTATAGGCATATAGTGGCATATTCCTATGCTTCTTCACTTTAGGTTTTGAGATCTTTTTGTTTTTCAAAAGTTTCTAGACGATCCCGATGTGGTTTTCTGCATAATGGTGACTTATCATTCTAAAAGATTTTTTGAGTAATTTTGAAAAAGTAAACATTTTTCAAGTAAAAATGGAAACATGATATAAAACATGCGGTTATTAGTAACCACGGAATGATTTATGGATTGCTTCCATTTTCTATTAAAAATTTTCAAAAAATTGTCCAGATTTGTGAATACAATTTGCAACTTGTTACCTTTTGGTACAGTTTCTGAAACAGGGAACTTTTTTGGTCACTTTTTGGAGATCTACTGTAGAGTTTTGATGAACATCTGGATTTAAAAATCCAAAAAATTCTGAAATTTTCAAGTACTGTTCAGTATAAAGTGCACCAATGTGTACCACCGTTCCAGCAACATTTGATTTCCTGGAAGAAATTACAGAAATTTTGAAGCAGTAAAATATGTGACCGGTAGAAAATCAAAAGTGAAAAAATTGGATTTTTGATGATTTTCATGTGAAACTGAAAATTTTTGGAGCTGAAACCTGAAATTCTAGGAAAATTTGAACACCAATGCAACTTACTTTAGGTGATATTACTTCAGAGACGAACGATCAAACTTCACTGTTTCGAAAATTGTATGAACATTTTTCGAAACAGAATCTTTTGTTCTCCTATCCATTCCATTTTTCGAAATCTCAAAAAATGTCTGTGTGTCCAGATGTCCCCAAAATGTCCTCAAAAAACCAAAAAACTCTGCCTCAAATCCAATGAAAAACTCAAAAACTTGCTTCTTTTCTTTTCTCCCAAAAATGTGTTAATCTGTTTCTCTTTTCTTTCATTTTTTCCTCTTCTTGTCCTCTTCTCCAAATTGACTCGGGACCCCCAAAGTCACTGGAGAAAAAGGGGCGCCCCCTTTTTCTCTCCCTCATTTTTTCATCGTCATTTTTTTTGTGTTGTCCATGTGCTCTAATCTAGAATAGTGTGTGTACTTTTGAGGAGAGGCCACAAATTTTTTGGGGTTGGTTTTTTTTTGCTCATGGTCTCCCCTTTATTACTAGGGGACCACGAGGGGAGCACACATTTATAGAGAGAGAGACTGACCCATTGGGGACTCATTTTTTAGGAGGCGGAAATTTGAAATTTTTTGAGATTTTCTAGGGTCATTTTTGAGGAGAATAAGGGTTTTTGCAGTTCAAGTTTTGGGATTTTTCAATATATTTGGAAAGTTGTTTGAGAGATTTTTTCCAGACCATTTTTGTGGGTATAAATATTGAATTTTTACTTAATTTATTGAGATTTCGAGACCACGGAGTGAATTTTTTTCTGTTTCTAAACTTCTACAGTTTTTCATGAGATTTCATAAATTTCAGTCTTTTAGCTGCCATTTCTTCCTAGTTGCTTGGAATCTTATTGACAAAGCTTCGGTGAAAAATCTGAAAATTTCAATATTTCTCGGTTTCTAGAGATTTATGAGAAATGCAGAAATTTTATAATTCAACGGTAATGTACTTCATTTGCGGTACGGCTTTCGGGATGAATTGTATTTCATTAGAACAAGCATAAAAAGTTGTTTCAGGATTTGCAACCGTTTTTGTAGCTTATTAAAGGCGTTCGAGAAAATCGACTTTTTCAAAATTTTCGTGAAATTTGAAAAATCGATGTTCAGATTGTCACAACTTTGTTCGTTGGTGACGAATCTTCGAAAACTAAAATGCATTATAATGGTAATATATTCAACTGATCATGACATGAAAATTGTAAATTTATCAAACTTCAGAAAAAAGTTATAAATGAAAAACCTGGGATGCTGCATTACCAAGTACGTCATAAAACATGTTCAAAACGGAAAACTTTTTTTTAAACCTGTTTCAAATGAAAGAGCTTGTCTGTTTTACTAAATATCAACTATAAAAAATGGGGGTAACCGACCAAACAGAAAAAATATTCTTGATCAAAAATATTGTAATTTTGAAAATTTTTGAAAAACCAAAAATTTCTTACGGACTCACTGTTGCATATTTGTACGCTTTTAATGAATTTACAATTGCGACATATTCGGCTTTAGAATACACTTTAGATTGTGAAATTACCATAACTTTGAACCGATTTATGGTTGTTTGAAGTCGAGACGCAGATTTTGGGGTGGTTATGAAAATCGAAAAAATAGAAATGGTCCTAGAGTTTTGAAACAACTTTCATTTTGTAGGTTTCTGGACTGCTAATCATATTGTCAACTGCAACTTTCTGCCATCTTATCATTCTAGCTCATAAAATGAAGATTTTTAACATGGAGTATCCCGTAGCGACTATATCCCTGCTTTGCTATTTTATGAGCTAGAATGATGAGATGGCAGAAAGTTGCAGTTGACAATATGATTAGCAGTCCAGAAACCTACAAAATGAAAGTTGTTTCAAAACTCTAGGACCATTTCTATTTTTTCGATTTTCATAACCACCCCAAAATCTGCGTCTCGACTTCAAACAACCATAAATCGGTTCAAAGTTATGGTAATTTCACAATCTAAAGTGTATTCTAAAGCCGAATATGTCGCAATTGTAAATTCATTAAAAGCGTGCAAATATGCAACAGTGAGTCCGTAAGAAATTTTTGGTTTTTCAAAAATTTTCAAAATTACAATATTTTTGATCAAGAATATTTTTTCTGTTTGGTCGGTTACCCCCATTTTTTATAGCTGATATTTAGTAAAACAGACAAGCTCTTTCATTTGAAACAGGTTTAAAAAAAAGTTTTCCGTTTTGAACATGTTTTATGACGTACTTGGTAGTGCAGCATCCCAGGTTTTTCATTTATAACTTTTTTCTGAAGTTTGATAAATTTACAATTTTTATGTCATAATCAGTTGAATATATTACCATCATAATGCATTTTAGTTTTCAAAGATTCGTCACCAACGAACAAAGTTGTGACAATCTGAACATCGATTTTTCAAATTTCACGAAAATTTTGAAAAAGTCGATTTTCTCGAATGCCTTTAATAAGCTACAAAAACGGTTATACATCCTGTAACAACTTTTCATGCTTGTTCTAATGAGATACAATTCATCCCGAAAGCCGTACCGCAAATGAAGTACATTACCGTTCAGTTTAGCGCCTTCTCATTTTGTAATCCCGCATTTCTAAACATGTGCATTTTCTTGGTTTCTAAATTTTCTAGAATGCTAAATTCTGGGAATTTATGAATTTTCATGGATTCCGAATTACCGTGGTTTCTGAATTTTTATTTATTCTGTAATCTCGCGGAGTCTGAATATTAAATTCTTCCAATTAGTGATTTTTCGTGGAAGGAAACAAAATTTACGGTTTCCAAAATTTTTCATAAAATTTTCGAAACCGTAAAGTTTGATATTGAAAGTTCCCAAAAATCTCATTGTTTCTGTTCTCCAAAAGCCCCCCCCCCCCCGACCTCTGACCAGCGACTTTGATTTTTTTTTGAGAACTCTTTGAATTTTAAATTTTCTACCAACTTTTTTTTCAATCTTTCTCAATTTTCCTCAATTTTTTGTCACCCTCCCATCCCCCTTCTATCCCATGAGTAATTTAGTATGGATAGAGAAAAAAGGAACCCAGAAAAAAGTTTCACTTTTTTGGCGGTCCCCCCCCCCTTTTCCTTGTTTTCCCAGAAACACTAAGGGTCTCATTTTTTCATAGATGAGAGGGAAACAATTCCTCTTATTTTTGGCTATTTTTCCTTCTTATGTTTTTCTGGAATGATGAACATATTTTTTCCTGTTCTGGCTCTCTTATTTTTATGTTCCCCCGGATTCCTTTTCCATATGCATTCATTCATTTCTTAGCATAGCCATCAGATACATAGCCAAGATTTTTTTTGGCTGAAACTCGAGCTTCTCTGCGTCTCTCTTTCCTAATTTCCGCTTTTTGTCTCCTTTCACTTTAAAGGCGCATATCTCAAAAGAGGGCGGAGCCAGACGAAAATGTTGAACAAAGAAAATGTGTAAAATTTTATGATGAGCAATATTGTAGTTGACACTTTTTTGATAGCTGCAATCACTTTTGAGATATGTGTTCAAAGTTAGAGGTGGCATAATGAAAAGGAAAAGTATGGGAAAGACGCAGAGAAGCGAGAGCGCTCTCGTTGCCTGCGTCTCATTTTTTATTTCATTCTTGAAATAATGGAGTTTGAATTGAAAACTCCTGGACAAAATTTGAATGAAAAAGTTTTGAAACAGTAAAAAATGTTCATGAAATTTTCTTCAAAATTTGGCTAGGATTTTGGTTATTTTTTTGTTATTTTTTGACCATTTTTAGAGAAACTCTCTGACTATTTTCTGAGTTTTCATGAAAGCCCATAAAAAAGAATCAGTTGTTACATATTGTACATGACACAACTGAATTTTCATTTCAAAATCGTTGAAACCGCAAAAATTTAGTGAAAAAAATTGGAAAAATTGAAGGTGACATTCATCAGTTCCGAGCTCCAAAAGTTTGCATCTTCTGAAAATTTTCACTGTTTCAAAATTTTCTGAATGTTCCATAAGATTTCACTTGATAGTCCGCCTCTTACCCCTACTCCAGCACTCTCGTTTCTCTGCGTCTCTCACCCCTTCTTCATTGTACGCCATATTCTGAAAACTCCCACTAACTTTGACCGCCTATATCTCAAAAGTGGGCGGAGCTAGAAAAAGCAAAAAACTACAAAAAATATGTAAAATTTTATGCTGAAAAATGTTGTAGTTGGTAAGTTTTTTCTAGCTCCGGTTACTTTTGAGATACCTGCGTTTGAAGCTAGAGATGTCATCAATGAGAGGGAGGAGGAGATTAGAGATTAGATTAAATTAGAGCGTTCATAGTGAATTTCATTAGAGAAGTTTTTGAATGAAAAAGTTATGAAACAGTGAACAATTTTCCATGAAAATTTCCAAATTTTGCATTTTCTGTTTCAGAATTTCCTGAATATTCTCTACGATATTACTCTACAGTTTCAGCATCCTCTGTCCTCCTCAAAACTGGCACAGACAACCATAGCACTTTCGCTTCCATTGTCTACCTATGACGGGGGGCTCCTCAAACTTTAAACCTCTATACCTCAAAAAAGAACCAAGCTAGAAAAAAGTGGTAAACTGCAAAAATGTGTAAAATTTTATACTGAGCAGTTTTCTAGTTGACAACTTTTTGATAGCACAACTGGTTCTGGAGATATAGATGTTTATTTATTATAGGCTCCCCAAAGAGGGAGTGAGAGACGCAGACAACGAAAGTACTCTGCGTCTCTCACCCCTCTCACCACCTACGCTTTCCTAACCCAGACATCATCACTTTTCGACCAAAACATAATGAATAAGGATGAAAAATCAGAAGACCTTTTGACCCCTCCCACTCCCTCTGGGAGTGAGTACGGGGGGACTTCCGTTTTTCTTTTCCAATTTTTCGGCAATTCATTGTCTGCCCATTTGTCTTTTGCAAATGAACCGTGTCCCCTTTTTTCTAGAAGAAACTCTAGAGAAACTTGACTGAGAAAAGAAAATAAAAGCAATAAATAGACGAAAAAGAGAAGATGGACAGGAGGAAATGGAGGGAAGATTGACAGGTTGGCCGATGGGAGGAAGCAAAAAAAAGAATGAAAGTGCACTTTGCCAAAATTTCTGCAAATTCGAAAAAATGGCGTGTTATCTGATCGCTTCTGAAGGAACTTTAGAACTTCAAGTGTCAGAGGACCCTTTTGGACATATCTCAAGAACCAAAAAAGTTATCAAAAAGTTGTCAACTACAAAATTGCTCGCCATAAAATTTTACACACTTTTGTAGTTTAGCTCTTTTTTCCAGCTCCTCTTCTTTTCGAGATATGCCTCTTTAAGTTCTCCCACTTTGTAAAAAGGGTGAGAGACGCAGAGAAGCGAGAGTGCTCTCGTTGTCTGTGTCTCTCGCCACCTGAGCTAGAGGAGAAGAGGCGCGGACAGAAATGAAATTTGAAGTTCTACATCTTCTAGCGAATCATCAAATTGGAAACGGCCCCAATTATTATCTCAATGTTTTGAAACTGAGAAATGTTTGGGTTTCCTTTTTGGAATTTTCATATTTTTGTACCATATGTTGTGATAATTTATCAAATTCGGTGTATGAAATCTTTAAAAAAATACAATTGAAAGAGAATTAAAGAATTTTTAAAGAGAACATGTAAAGAGAATTAACGATAAATCGTATTCGACATTTTCAAAACTTAGACAAAATTACATTGAAACAGTAAAATTTAACCAAAATTTCATATCGAAATATTTCGGGGTAAATCCCAAAAAATGCTATTTACCACTATTCATCCCCAATTTTTGTCACTGTTTCTCAGATTTTTTGAAGAAGCAAACTTTCTAAACTTTTCAATTCCTTCAAGACGTTCATCGTGAAATTCAAAATAAAAGAGCCGCAGACAGTTTCGCTTCTCTGCGTCTCTCCCTTTTTCCTCCCTCTCACTTCATGCTCCGCCCACTTTGACCGCCCATATCTCAAAAATAGGAGAGCTATCAAAACAATATCAACTACTAAATTAATCACCATAAAATTTTACACATGTTTGCAGTTGAAAATTTTTTTTTGCTTCTACTGAACTTTTTCCCATTATTGAATTGAAAAAGTTTCCAATCATTAACCGAATTCTTTGAAACTGAAAATGTTTAGGGTAATTTTCTGGAATCTCACTGACTCCCATTTTTTGCATTATCCTTGAACGAATTTCGTTTTGTCTACGATAGAAAAAAACTAACTGAGAAAAATAGGAAAACTGTAGAAAAATTGAGTTTGAAACGGTAAAAATATGAAGACTTTGAAAAAAAATTTTATATTACCTCAAAACGATTTCAAATTTTTTTCACTGTTTCTCACATTTCTTTAGTAGCAAACTTGATATATTTTTTATTCGATTTTGGATTTTACCTCACCAATTCAAAATATAAGAACCCAGCTACCCTCACTTCTCTGCGTCTCTCCCCTCTTTCTTCCCCTTTGTCTAGGCTCCGCCCACTTTAACCGCTCATATCTCAAAAATGGGCAAAGCTATCAAAAATTGTCAACTACAAAATTGCTCAGCATAAAATTTTGAACACTTTCATTGTTACCCATTTTTCCTAGCTCCGCCCACTTTTGAGATACCCTGAACCCCGTACAACTTCCTGTTCCCCCTTTTTTCACAGTGTTAATGAGCTGCAATTTATCATGCTCACTTGCTCTCCTTGTGGCTCTTCTTGCCCATTCCATTCCCCCATACTACGTCACACACACCGAAAAGAAAAATGGGGCCCATTTTTCTTTTCTCTCTTTTCTTTTTTCTCCCATTTGAAAAGATTTTGTTGCGAACGGACGGAGAGAGGAGCATCCCCCTTTGAACAAATTGACTTGTTTTTCCAGACGTTTTTTTTCTTTTAGAGAGAAAAATGGGGGGAGTCTATAGGATTTCAGAGTGTTTGTATGTGTCTACTGTGTTTAGGAGATCAGTTCAGATTCCTATCTCTTTGGGGGGGGGGGGGGGGCTCCCAACTTCCTGTTTGGGACATGACTTCCCAAAAAATGGGAATGTTCTGGAATGTGTTCTGGAGACTTCTAGTACTACTTTTACTAGCCTTGGAACTGGAAGTATAATTTTTGTTTTGTTTTTTGAATCCGGTTTGAAATTGAAGTAACCAACTTTTCATATTAATGGAAGTATCTAGAAACAGAAAATCTTCTAAAAAACATCTAAATTTTTACTGTTTCAAAGTTAGGTTAATGGCTTTTTAAGATTCTTACTGTAATCAGTGCGTTATTTTCACAATTTTTATACCTAAAAACGAGTGAAAGGCACCCTATGTGTCCAACGAATTTCCAACTTTTTTATTGGAAAACTTACGGTTTCAGTGACAAATTTAGGTAAAACTTTTTTGTTTTTCGGTGCTCCTCTCAAACAACCTCGACACTGTATATAATCGAATTTACAAAAAGAAATGCTCAAATATGCTCTGGAATAAATGCGCTGGATACTCTCCTAGTCAAATTTCTCCCAAGTTTTTCACTGTTTCAGTTCCAACTTATATTTTTCTTGTTTGATACTGAGACAATGAACAACGTTCAGACACTTCTTGAATCCCCTTAACGTGTCATAGGTGATCTAGATTTATCATACATTTGTCTCTACAAAATAGGAACTGTTTCTCACTTTTCTCATATGTAGTGAAAGATGAACGGTGGTAATATTTGAATCAATTGGAAATCCAAAAGTAATTATAAAAAAGGCTCTCATGAAGTTCAAAATATACTGTTTCAAAGGTGTCCGATGAGTTTGATCTCAAAAAAAAGATCAATGATACTGAAGAAATGTTTTCTAACCTACACCACTTCCGAGATTTCCTCTGATGTTCCAAAAGCTTACTGTTTCAGATTGACTGCATCCAATTTTTCTGCAAATGAAGAATAATCCCTTTCTTATATTTTTTGTGGCCTTTCATAATGACATGATAACAAAATATCCAATTTCTGAACTGTTTTTCCAGTTTCAACTTTCTAACTTTTCGTTTTGCAGAACCGACATTTTGCTATACATATGATTATACTATTTTTTTGAAACTTCGAGTCGGAAATTCAATTTTGAATATACAGAACAACTAAAAAGAATAATATTGGCGTATTGATCTTTTCGGTTTCAAGTGTAATTATTGATTTCATGAAAAAATCACAATAATCGTTGGGCCAATTTTCTCCAGTATTCTAAAAATTTGCAGTTTCATTCTGGGCGCTTATTTATTATCATTTCAGGTCTAGTAATACATTTACTTCAAATCGAGGGAAGTATTTCTTAAGAGCCCAAGAATGCTAAAAATGTGCCAAGTGTGGGCCAGACTCTTTTGTGTCGAATACTTCTGATAGCATTCCTGATGTCCACTGTTTCAACAAGATATCATTTCATTTTCTCTTTGAAAACAGTCGTTATATTGTCGGCTATCAAATCTTGTTTGAAATTGATTATAAGGTTTTTGAAACGCGTTTTTTAATTTGTTCACTCAATAAATACCAACGGTAGATCAACTTTCCAAACCTTTCCTAACTGTAAAATCACACCAAAACAGTAAAATTTGAATAATTTCCGTTAAAATTTGTACTGTTTCCCTTTTGGGATTTTCGATATATTGGTTAGTATCACTTCAATAACAAACGCAGTCTATCTCCAAACATCAAAAATCTTCAAAAATTTACCCACATCACCAGTTATTACCCCAAGTTTCGAAGGAACAGTTACAGATTCTTTGCAACTTTCTAGCCGGAAGTATTTTGTAGTAATAAATTTACCACAAATTTGTTCAAATATGTTCTGTTTCAGTATCAGTTTGTTTAGTTCTCATTGAAGGTTGTTTTAGTAAATTAGTCATTAGATCTTTTTCAAGATTTACTGTTTTAGTGGTAATTTACCACATCTTTGTCCAAAGTTTCACAATGAACTAATAAGACTTTGATAGTCTATCGATATAGCATTTTGAAAAATTACGGTACTCAAAAATTTTACTGTTTCATTTATAGGGATTCTCTATTATTAGTTTCAAATAAATAGTTTCCTTCAGCGGTCATCAGCTGTCTATATTTCGTTTGTTAAATATTCCCCCCCCCCCCCCCCCAAATTTACTGTTTCAAAGTTAAAGTATCAAATTTTTCTCAGAAAATTCTGAAGAAACGCTATGCAAAAGTTAACTTGGAATGTCATAAATATTCCTGTTTCCATAAGAATTCATCTAGATGTGCTTTGTTAAACTATTTGATGGTACTCTTGTGGACTATTTTGAGTTTTACAGATGTAGACTAGGAACATTTCAGTATTTGCTCTGTTAACCCTAAAAAACAATGTTCTTTTACCTTGAACCAAATAGTTGTATCCACATAATAAAAATTTGCTGTCTTCAAATATTGAACAATTCTACTGTTTCAAAGTTGTTATGTGAATTTTCATTAAATTTTAGGGTTTGATAAATCCGGTCTTTGTTGAAATAACACTTTTTATCGTTCTTAAGACTATAGAAACTTATTCAAAACTTTTGGGCATCGTTTAATGTAATAGCATTAAAAGACCATCGCTTGATAGTTGCCTGATTTCGAAAAAATGAATTTCACTGTTTCATCGATAATGTTTAATTTTCTGGGATTTCTAGTGAGCTACTGATAACATCGTTTGTCTCGAAATCATAGGCAATAAACTTGGCAGCGTGCCAACTTTCAGATTTGGCATCTTGCCAGCTATCATGTAATGAAAACATGAACTGTGAGTCGCCGCGCAGCGAATTCACTAGAAAAGCTTTCGAATTTCTAACCATGTACCGTTTTGCAAGCTTGTGAGAAATCAGCCGAAATCCTTCCAGCCGAGCACATTTAGGCTTTATAGACCACCCTTGGGGTCCTTCGAACTAACAGTAGTATTTTTGAAAATTTTACTGTTTCAAAACTTTTTGAATTTTTCTTATCGTTTCCATGGTTTAATATAAAGTCGTATAGCCCTAAATTATAGTACACTTTCACTGTTTTGCCATAATTTATTCCATATTTCGAAATCTTGATTTTTTGATACTGGTGGTGAAATCCGGCATTAAGCAAACTAACTGAAAACTAACAAATTCTCTTCTATTGAAATGTGATATTTTCGAAACTTTACTTTTTTGTCTAGTTAGTCACTAAAAATGGGAACAAAGAATCTCAAACACTTTCGAATTTTTTGGTATTTTCCCCCAAAATCTTCTCTAATTTCCATGGACTCTTCTTTTCTTCGTATTTGCTTGCTCATTTGTAATTGAGATGGGGAGGCTCCTCTTCTTATTTTCTCCTCCCATTTTGGAAATTCTGGTGGATCACTTTTTGGTTTTTGGGATTTCCTGATGTCGAGAAATTGAAGAAGATTCTGGAAAAATTGGTTGATTTCGGATCATTTTTTTCGTGGTTTTTATGCGAATTTCAGTCGATTTTGGACTATTTTTAGTTATCAGAGTTTCATGAATTCTAGGTCATTTTTAACCAATTTCGAGTTTTTTGTTTTTAGTCAATTTTTGAGCTATTTCAATGAATTTTTGGCCATTTGTAGTTGTACGATTTTCATGGATTTTGGGTAATTTCTAGCCTATTTTGACTCATTTTTCATGATTTTTTACTCGTTTTTTTCTAAACCTCTAATTTCTAGTACTACTCCTCTTACTAATCCCAGACTTCTCGACCCTCCCCCTCCCATTTTTTGTCTCCCATTTCCCTCCCCCATAACGATCTCCAATCAAAATTTATGGGAAGATTCTTTGTCTTGTCTCTTGCTTGTTTTTCTGATTCTTCATCATCTGAGCACATTTTTTTCTCTGTGTCTCTCAATCTCACACACTATTTTTAGTGAAGAAAAATGAGATAGTAAGCCATTTTTTGAGTGTGTTCGAAGAGATGATTTTAATGTATCTTTTTTTGTTGGAAAATGGAAATATGGAGTTGGAATAGGCTAGGAAAAATGTATCAAAAATTTATATTCAAAATGGGATTTTTTGGGAAAAATTGCCTACAAATATCCAAAAAAAACTATTTTTTGGAAAAAATTGCTGTTTCGAAAAATTGTAGAAGTTTTAAAAGAATTTTGGGATTTTCAATATGTTCTCGAAATCACAACCTCAGAATATAAGAATCTGAAAAATGTTATACCTATTTCGAAAATCTCCTAATTTTTCTCAGATTTCAATTAAAAATCCTCTGTTTCAAAATTTTGATTTGAAAAATCTCGCCTTTTGTTTTTAGTTTTTTTTTTCATTTTTAAAAACTAAACTTCCAAATTGTTTTCCCTTGGAATCCATGTTCCTGTTGTTCCTACAAACATTTTTTCTTGCAAAAAAGTTTTAACCAAATTTCCCTTTTTTTGACCAGTGGTCAAAAAAGGAAATTTTCGGAAATTTCTCCCTCTCCTTTTCTAAACATAAACAATCTGTGTCCCCCATTTTTCTATTCCAAGTTTTTCCTTTTCCCCCTCTCTTCCCTTTTTTGGTCCAAATTTTCCAATTTTTAACTTCCATTGACTTCGATCCATTAGCTCCAAATTATTTTCTGAAAATTTTTCAAAAATTTGCAAAACAGAAAAAAGTTTCAAAAGAGGATACAGATATTTGTTGTCCGATGGTCCGAAGTTCGAAGAATCTTCCCCTCCCCCCCCCCCCCCTTTCTGTTTTTCCGTTTTCAACGGAAAAACATTGAGAGGAAGTTTTTCATTAAATTAGATTAGACACGGACACGGACACCTCCCGGATATTTTTAGGACTCCATTCTCACTTTTTTTCTCGCAAAATGAGAGAAAAAAGTGAGAAAATAGAATTTCACTTTTAGGGGTCCGAAAATATCTTCTATTCTGAAATTCAGTGTTTTCATGGATTCTAATTTTTTTGGGTTCCTGAGCTATTATGAATTCTCATTTTGTTGTCTTCTAAATTGTCGTGTTTTGGAGAAATACATTTTCAATGTTTCGAAATTTTTTTGAAAAAATTTTGAAACCGTAAAGCTCGTGTAAGCAGTTTTGCAGAAAAATTTTTAAAACATGTTTTTCATGAAACAGTAGTAAAAGCTTTGAAATTTCCAGAAATTAGAAAATCTGATATTTATTGTGTTTTCTGAATAATTGATGTTATGTGAAAAAATCAGTTTTCCTAAAATTTTTCACAATTACTGTTTTTTCTGAAACAGTAACTTTTCCTCAAAAAACCGAAAATTTCAAATTTTTTCAGTTTCATTCAAATTTGTTGAACTTTGCCTTCAAATTTATTTTGTTTCGACAATTTTGGACGTTTCATTTGTCTCCATATTCTCATCTCAAAACACACCAAAACTTGGCCAAATATGCCTAAAATTGGCTCAAATTTCGGAGCATTTTTCCTTCATTTTTTCAGTGAAAAACGGAAAAAATACATGAAAACATGAGGCAAAAATTCAGCCAATTGGAAGTCAAAATTCTTATTTTTGGCACGTAAAATGGAGAATTCATGGTTTTCGAGAAAACTTTCGAAAAAATTTGGGATCACATTTCTAGAGTAACAAATGTTCAAATACTGAAAAATCCTAGCCATTTTTTATACAAAATAGGACAAAAACAGTAATTTTTTTTGGATTTCTTTCTATTTCCAGGCTCAGGAAACCGGAAAACATGTCGAAAATCCAAATTTTTCGCATTTTTCCCCCGAAACCCCCAATTTTAGGTTCAAAATGACAAATTCTGACACATTCTGAGTTATGTCTATCTGTGTGTCTGTATGTCCAAAATTTTTATACTTTACATTTTCCCTTTTTCTTCTCACACATCATAAAATACTATGACTCACTACTTCTCCACCGTCATCACCTTCTCCCCTTTTTCTCTCTCTCTCAAATTTTCACACTCTCATCATCACTGGCCATAACCCAATGAAAGACCATACCCAAGAGGAGCACACACACACAAACAATATGTATATACTTTTTTGTTCTCTAACAATCTCTCAATTTTCAATACTATTTCTAGCGTTTCTCTGTGTCTCTCTTCAAAACTTTTTACAGTTCATAGAGAGGGAAAAGTGGACAGTTTAGTTTTCCTCTCACATTTTCAATTTCCATCATCATTTTTGTTTCCCCCAAAAATTTTTTTTGTTTTTTTTGGTTTTGAGGGAGAAATGAAACATATGAATTTGAGGGGAAATTGAGATTGGGGTCGTTTTTTTCTGGGAAAAAGTTTTTGAAAAAATTTGGACAAAAATTTTTACAGTTTCAAAGTTTTGGGATTTTGAAGATGGAGAATTCAATTGTGCTGGGCCTGACGATTATTCAGTAATAAAAAAAGTCAAAAAGTCAAAAACCCAGACGACGAGAGGACTCTCGCTTCTCTGCGTCTCTCCTTACTACCTCCCTCTATTCATAAGACCACATAACTTCAAACATCTATATCTCAAAAACCTCAATAGCTATCAAAAAGTTGTCAACTACAAAATTGCTCAGCATAAAATTTCCCATACTTTTGTAGTTTTCAACTTTTTTCTAGCTCTGCCCACTTTTCAGTTATGCGCCTTTAAAGTAGACCCTATGCCCTCCGATCCTCTCTCGCGGGGAGAGACGCAGAGAAAAGAGAGTGTCTGCTTCTCTGCGTCTCTCTCTCTCCCCTCCTCCTCTTACTTTTCTTTTGTCACCTTGATATCTTTTCCCTAATTTCCCAATTAAAATCATCCTAAAATCTAGGTCAAATTAGGGGTGACAACCCTGACAACTTTTTCTTCGTTTTTTCATTATCTCTGCGTCTATTCAAATCTCACTTTCTCTAGCTTCGGTTCCCCCGATTCCATTTCCATTCCCATTTTCTAATGGCTTATAATAACACCTCCTATTGAAACTATCCTCGGAAAAAAACACCTCCGATTTTCTTTGTGTCTGCGTCTCTCCAAGTCTCATAGTCTCTCGCATCCCTCCTTTCCTCCTCGAGGCGCACTACCCTAAAAGGGGTGCCCACTTTAAAAGAGCGTATCTCAAAAGTGGCCGGAGCTAGCAAAAAGTGGTAAACTACAAAAATGTGTGAAATTTTTTGTTGAGCAATTTTGTAGTTTGCAACTTTTTGAAAGCTTTAGTGGTTTTTGAGATATAGTAGTTTGAAGTTAACGGGCACCCTGAGTGGGGTAAGAGACGCAGAGAAGCAAGAATGTTCTATAATAGAATAGAATTTCTCACAATTATCTATGCTAATTTTTAGTTTTTACACCTATTCACCTCCCTCCCCCTAAATTCCCATTAATCACCCCCTTGTGTTATGTTGTCCCGCCGCCGCGAAGCCTAGCGGCGCCTCGCCGATTTTCCACTTTTTTCGGACTGTCTGCGTCTCTTCTGATCTCTGTACTCTCTCGTTTTTTTGTGTTTCCATCAGAGGACTGTACTTAGTTAGTACTATACTGGGGGTAGTAGCATGTTTGCTACTAATACTAGTAATACTGGTATCTGTGTTTTGTACTTGGAGATGAAAGAACCCCACTGGGGGTCAAAACTTTTTAGAAAGTTCTGGTTTCTAGGAATTTGGAATCTTCTCTGTCTTTAACCGACGTAGTGGTCATTTCTAGTCTAAGAAGCTGTAGTTTGGGGTTTGAAACGGTGAAAATCTTGGGTTTTCAAATTAGAAAATCTAAAATTTTTCGCTGTTCCTCAAAATATTAATTTCGAATTTTAGACTGTTTGTGATAATACGGCCACATTTTGATCAGGTATTAGCAAATTTTCATGGATATAAGCTGGAATTTTTAGAGTCCATTTTTCAATTTTTTTTTGGATTTTTCACTGTTTCAAGCCATTTTTGACTGAAAATTATAATTTTTAATCGTTATTTGATGGTCAGTATAAAACCAGTTTTTTTTTTCAAAAATTTCACTGTTTCTCAATTTTTTTCAATTCAAATGGCTTGTTTTCACTAGGATGGTTTAGGTATCAGGATAACAATTCATATAAAAATTATGAGTTTTAAGGGTAAATTTATGGAAATTGGGGGGGGGGGGGGGGGGGGGACTCGGAAATTTTGAAAAATTTTCACTGTTTCATTCAAGTTTCGACTTTGAATACCTATTTTTAACAATAATAGAAGTGCTGTCCATCTCATCTTCAAAAATTCCAAATAATTTTCACTGTTTCTATAGATTTCCTCATTGAAGCCCAATGAAAATCTATCAATGCTATCAAGCTTTCACCATCCTGAAAGGAAAACCACAACCAAGACGCAGACAACGATAGTACTATCGTTTCTCTGCGTCTCTCACCCCCCTTCCCCCCACCCTCTCCTAGTTTTCTGCCTCGCGATGGGTGGTCCCTCTAACTTTGATCGCTAATATCTCAAAAGTGGGCGGAGCTAGAAAAAAGTGCTAAACTACAAAAATGTGTAAAATTTTATGCTGAGCATTTTTGTAGTTGGCAACTTTTTGTTAGCATAATTGGTTTTTGAGATACAAGTGGTTGAAGTTGCAGTGCCTTCTAA
Organism: Caenorhabditis sinica; assembly: GCA_963932045.1. Taxonomy (NCBI): domain Eukaryota; kingdom Metazoa; phylum Nematoda; class Chromadorea; order Rhabditida; family Rhabditidae; genus Caenorhabditis; species Caenorhabditis sinica. Next base: position 6,731,987 of record OZ009940.1, on the reverse strand, counting down.
TTTTGGTGATTTTTTGTCATATTCAGCTGATCTAGCATACCTATAAGCTTCTCTGTATCTTTTTTGATAATTTTTTTGTTTTTTCTCAATTTTCTCTATAATTCCCAATATCTCTGATGACTTCCGCTTAATTGATCACTACCTCCCCTTCACTATCTCTATTTTCCTCCGTTTTTTCTCACAAATTTGGAGAAAAAAGAGAAAAGAAAAAGTGTGTCAAACGGAAACACCAAGAGAATTTGTATCCCTTTTTTCGACTCTCTTTTTTTTGACCGGTGTGGTCAAAAAAACTGGTGTCCCAAGGGCATATGGATATCAGTCATGTGCGAGAGATTTATCAATTTCCGGTTTTTTCGCCTGGAATTTTTTCTTCTGCTCATTTTTTCACTAGTTTTGGTTTAACTTTGGATTTAGTGAGCTTTGACATTTTTAAATTTCAGAATGGATATTTGATCAATAACAGATTAATTACAGTAAAACCATAGATGAGTCCAGAGACCCAGACGGCTGAACTTTAAAGGCGCATATCTCAAAAGTGGGCGGAGCTAAAAAAAAGTGCTAAACTACAAAAATGTGTAAAATTTTATGCGGAGCAATTGTGTAGTTAACAAATAGTTGATGTTGGTTTTGTTTTTTGAGATATAAGCGTTTGAAAGGAAAATTTGGAAAATCTGAAATTTCACTGTTTCAAGAAATTATGGTAAACTTAGCTGAACTGACTAGAGTTGATCATCTTGTGTTTCGAAAACCAATATTGCATTATAAAATTTTCGGAATTAGAAATGCAAACCTTGAAATAGAAAGTTACATTCTGGATTTCGAAATCTTGAAATCTGAAAATTTTCACTGTTTCAAAATTTTCGGAAAATCAAAACTTTTTAAGAACAGGTAATACGACCATTCCAACAATTTTGGTCCTAAAAATCCGACAAACTTTTCTCTCTGCGTCTCTCACTAAATCTTTTCTCTGCTTTTACTCTCCTCTCTCGTCAAACGGCAATATCTCAAAAACTGAATTACCTAGTGAAAAGTTGCTAACTACAAAATTGCTCAGCTTAAAATTTCCTACCGGTTCGTTGTTTATAACTTTTTCCTAGCTCCCCTCAATTTTGAGTTATGCGCCTTTAAAGTTGGCGACCCTCTCTGAAAGACGCAAAGAAGCGAGAGCACTCTCTGAGAGCTGACAAAGGTGCAAAGCTAGAAAAAAGTTGAAAACCACAAAAATGTAGAAAATTTTATGCTGAGCAATTTTGTAGTTGACAACTTTTTAATAGCTTTTTTAGTTTTTGAGATATCCTTCTGTAAACAGCTGTAGTTCCTCAAGACCAACCATATCAGTTGGTGGTCGTGGTTTCCGTTATCAAACACATACACTTTGGGGGTTTTCAAATATTTACCTTCTTCTGTTTTCTTGTAAAACCACCCCCACCTCTTTTCTCCGATTGAATTGAAGAAAAAGAACATAAATTTCTCTCTTCGGAAGGGGTGTGTCTGTTTGTGATAGTGGCATGAAGGGTCGTAGTGATGATGATGATAGTGGTAGCAAAAAGAGAGAGGAAAATTTTTTTTGGACAAACTTTTTTTTGACGTTTTTGAGGTTTCGGAGGTTTTTGGTTTGATTGCTCAAGGTTTACTTTGGACCATATATTTTCTTTTTTTAAATATTTTTATAGGATTTTCAATTTTTGGGAAAAAAGAGAAATAATAAGAAAAAGGGGTCCTGAGCTTCCATATCGACCAATTTTCATGAAAATTATATGGTTGGAAAGAGATTTTTATACAGATTTTTATTGGATTTGCGAAGGATTCTGGAGGTCTACGAAGATTTGAGATTTTGGAAATTAGAGCCCGAAACGAACTAACATATTAATAATTTTTAGAAGTGACTAACATTTTCACGATTTTTTGGAAACAGTGACTTTTTTCTGATTTTGGAAAGTTGTAAAGTTGGAAAGTTTCAATTTTCAAAACAATTTGGGCATTTTGTAATCGAGGAATACGAATTACAGAAATTTTTCACGATTTACCTAATCGAAATTTTGAAACAGAAAAAAAGAAAATCGAGAATTCAAAAAAATCAGACTCCCGAAAAATTCAATTGCAAACCGGATGTTTTCCATACTATTTTTGCTCCAAATATTCCTTATTTTTCAAAAAAATATCCTGACTCATTCTTACTTTTCCTCCCATCCATAAACCATAAGATCACTATCAATTTCTTGTCTATTTTTCAAAAATTTTGTCGATTTTTTTGTTTGCTCTTTGCTTGTCTTGTCTACCTAGTCATGTCCTTTCTCTCTTCCGCTCCACTTGAAAATTCTTTGGTTTTTTTTGCGTCTTATCACAAGTTTTTGGGCTTTTTGAACTCATGATCTTGTTAGTGAAGCTAGATTTCGAAATAGTTTTTATTCGAAAATTGGAAGAAAAAAATTACTGTATCAAATTTTTTTGACATTTCGGACCGAACTTGAGCGTATAATAACATCGAATCTCTTGGTGTTAAAAATTGGAACTCTGAACTTTCATGAATTCTAAATTTTTATGAATTCCGATTTTTCACGGACTTTGAAATCTAGATTCATTATTCCTGAGTCCTGGACATTTTTGAACTTTCAAACTTTATATTGAATCTTCAAGAATCTTCTGAACACCCGAAATACTTTGAAACTCCCAAATGTTTCCATCGAACATTTTCTGTTTCTCAAAAATGCCAAAAGTTCATGAGATTTTTTCTGGTATTGAACGGTAATGTACCTCGTTTGAGGTACGGCTTTTTGGACGGGACTATGCTGAATAGAACAAGCATAAAAAGTTATGTTAGGAGTTGGAACCATTTTTGTAGCTTATTAACGGCCTTCGAGAAAACCAACTTTTTGTCAAAACTTCACGAAATCTGAAATTTTCAACTTCAAAAGGCCATAACTTGGTTTGTTCTTGACGGATTTTTGCAAACCAAAGTGGGTCATGAAGATAATACATTCACAAATGTTATTCTAAAAACAATTATGTTTTATCTATTTGTGTTAAAAAATTATCCGTTGAAGACCATGAGTGCCAAAGTACCAAGGATGGCCTAAAAATTTTTTAGGAGTAGCACATTTTTTGGATTTAGCTTAAAATGAAAGTCCGTGTTAGATTTAGTGTACAAATGTAATTTGTTATAGGGGTAACCGTCCAAATTTGAAAAATAATTTCGATTAAATAAAATTTTTTTTGACATTTTTTGAGAAATTTGAAATTTCTCACAATTTTTGCACTGAATTTTAGAAGATTGTTTCGAAACCAAAATGTTCAAGATTTCAGCTTTTTAATAAACTTTGAATCGTAGGATTTGCTCAAGTTTGAAGCATTTTATGACCGTTTGAAGTTGGAAGCCTGATTTTGAGCTGCCCTCTGATAGTTGAAAAATGAAAATGATCCTAGAGCTTTGAAACTTTTTGCATTTTGTAGATAATTTGAATACAAAACATATTGTCAACTGCAACTTTCTTCCATCTTTTAATCCTCGTTCATAAAATAGCAAAAGGAGAAAATCGCCATTCTGATGGGCTCGATATGATACTTCGCAATTTTACGAACGAGGATTAAAAGATGGAAGAAAGTTGCAGTTAACCATATGTTTTGTATTCAAATTATCTACAAAATGCAAAAAGTTTCAAAGCTCTAGGATCATTTTCATTTTTCAACTATCAGAGGGCAGCTCAAAATCAGGCTTCCAACTTCAAACGGTCATAAAATGCTTCAAACTTGAGCAAATCCTACGATTCAAAGTTTATTAAAAAGCTGAAATCTTGAACATTTTGGTTTCAAAACAATCTTCTAAAATTCAGTGCAAAAATTGTGAGAAATTTCAAATTTCTCAAAAAATGTCAAAAAAAATTTTATTTAATCGAAATTATTTTTCAAATTTGGACGGTTACCCCTATAACAAATTACATTTTCACACTAAATCTAACACGGACTTTCATTTTAAGCTAAATCCAGAAAATGTCCTACTCCTAAAAAATTTTTAGGCCATCCTTGGTACTTTGGCACTCATGGTCTTCAACGGATAATTTTTTAACACAAATAGACAAAACATAATTGTTTTTAGAATGACATTTGTGAATGTATTATCTTCATGACCCACTTTGGTTTGCAAAAATCCGTCAAGAACAAACCAAGTTATGGCCTTTTGAAGTTGAAAATTTCAGATTTCGTGAAGTTTTGACAAAAAGTTGGTTTTCTCGAAGGCCGTTAATAAGTTACAAAAATGGTTCCAACTCCTAACATAACTTTTTATGCTTGTTCTATTCAGCATAGTCTCGTCCAAAAAGCCGTACCTCAAACGAGGTACATTACCGTTGAGTACCAATCTTTCTCTTCATTTCACTTCTGTGTGTCTGTTTGTCTTCGAAACACCGGAAAAAAATAGGAAACTGATTTTCACCTGGATAACAAAAAATCTCAGTTTCAAATTTTTCGCTTGAAAATCTCCACGGTCCACTTGAAATTAATTGAATGGTTGTATCAAGAGTTTCTGCTAGATTCAATGTCTTTTTTTTGTTTCCTTGAAAATTTTCTCTCAAAAAAGGCACCATGCTCAAAAAAAAATATGATCACTGTTTCACAAAATCCAAAAATGTTCACTTATTTTCTTCCTTTACTAGTCGATCCACTACGCCTCTTTTCCAGATTTCCCACTTTTTCCAGGACCCCCAAAAATCTCCAAAGAATCCGATTGGGACCATCATCACCACCATCAATTTCTACCCGGTTTTCTTCCAACCGCCCATCATCATCATCACCAGAAAATGTCATCGTTGGTACAGTTACCGGCTCAGATGCCTTCTGGATTCCAGCTGAATTTCGATGACGTCAGACATCATCCAATGGCTCCAGAAGTCGATTGTGAAGGAGGGACACTGACAAAGATGGAAGAGGTAAAACTTTATAACTTTAAAGACGCATATCTCAAAAGTGGGTGAAGCTATCAAAAAGTTTTTAACTACGACGTTGCTCAGCATAAAATTTTATAATTTGTTGTAGTTTACTAGCTTCGTCGCTTTTTTAGCTTCGCCCCTTTTAAAAAATCGGATGGTAGTAGACCCAACTGACAATATGTAAAATGATATGCTGAGCGATTTTGTAGTTGAGAACTTTTTGATAGCTTGCTTTTTTGAGATATGATCAGATTTAGAAATCATTCCAAATCTCAAGACACTTTTTTGAAACTGTAAACATTTTCTCCTATTTTTTCGAATGTAATTACAGTTTCAGAGATTGAACTTGAAGTTTTGAGAAATGGGAAAATCTGATTCCAAGGCGTGATTCATAAACTCTAAACCACGATTTTGACTGAAACAGGGTGTTATTTAAAAAATTTTGAGTCGCTAAAGGATTCTGGATCTGAAGGATTCTGAAGGATTCTGAAGATGGGCGAAAAAAAAGAAGTTAAAACTACAAAAATATGCAAAATTTTATGGTGAGCAATTTTGTAGTTGACAATTTTTTGCTAGCTACCTTAGTTTTTGAGATATGACCACTTAAATGAAAGCATTATTCCAATTCTGTGTCAACTTTGGGGGTCTGGGAAAGAATGTTAAACTCGACCGTTTGGTCTGAAACTTTTTGTGTGTATACATCTACTCTAGAACTTTATTTTTGTAGTTGACAACTTTTTTGTACAACCTCTTCTGAAGATGGTGTGTCCCTTTAAAGTTTGGCGACGCTAAATTTCCGCATTTTCAATGCAATTTTCACCGATTTTAGGGTCTGCTGCATTTCACGAGTCATATCATCTCTAGAAGAGGTCGTACAAAAATGTTGTCAACTACAAAAATAGAGTTCTAGAGTTGATTTATACACCCAAAAAGTTTCAAATCAAACAGTCAAGTTTAACATCATATCCCAAGCCCCTAAAGTTGACGTTTTTCAACTGAAAACGCCAAAAGTTTATAGATTATTGACCGGTACTGTACATATGTCCGCATTCAAGGACATTCGTTTGAACAGATAAACAGACAAATAACCTTAAAAATATGGATTTTTGGTAAGAAATTGGGGAAGAGCCGGGACGTCAATTATTAGATTTATTAATCAGTCCATATTTCAAGACAATTTTTTGAAACTGTAATTTTTTTCTCTTTTTTTTTCGAATATGATTACAGTTTCAGAGAATAAACTTGAAGTTTTGAGAAATGGGAAAATCTGATTTATTTTGAGAATTGTCAGTTTTTAAATGCATTCTTTCAACACACTGTGGAATTAAAATTTATCGAAATTTCAAAAAATTTAGAAAAGGTGTTTTTTTTTTTTGAGATTCGGCACGGCGTCCTCGATTGGAAATACGTTTCACGTCCCTCTTTTTTTCTAGACTCGCTCAAGCGAGAGAGTACTGTCAGAAAATTTGTACTGAAAATGCGTGAAATCGGTCATAACTTGAATACAAAGCAAAAATTGGAAAATCGGCTTCGATTAAGTTGTTCAGAAAACTGTCAGCTATCTCCTAATGTAAAATTTGTCACTGGAGATTTGACGCAAACTGAGTTATGTTGCCTCAAAGTTTGCCTGAAAAATGCACTGAAATGTTAGTCTTTTAGACCTAAAACAATTTTATGGACCTATTTCATAAATCGGCTTCGATTAAATTGTAGCCACATTCAAGACCTACACCCTGACATTCTAGTTATATAGGTCATTCCAAACCCAGTTATGTTGGCTTGAATATTTTGAGTCAACAGATCTTCAAATCGAGTATTGCTGGTATAGGCAAGTTTAGGTTCAAAATGATCAGAAAAACATTTCAACGATTTCTGGTTTTTCAAAGAAAAACTACAGATGACGTTGCTGCTGATATCCAGGTTAATACTTAGCATAGTCGAGACTATTCACTTTTTTCTAAAAGTTCACGATAATAATTTCTTGATTTTTCAAATTTGAATTTCCGATCGGGGACGCCGTGTTCGGGCCTTTTCATCTCCCGAATATTCTGGTCAAAAACCATGGAAATTTCCTTTTTTCAAAAATTCCAATGACTAACCCCTAAATGTGACTTATCGAAACTCACTTCCCAGTGCGTGTATGAACTTTTGAATATCCACAATTCATAGCATTTTTCTTATCAATTTTACAAACAGTGAAAGTCACATTGTTCAATTTTCACATGTCTCAACTTTGACTTTTTGAGAAACCGAAAAATTTTCAAATTTCCGCTCTTTTTTGGCATTGAAAGACCATAGACCCCAAATAAAAAAAGTATCAAATTTCCGTCAGAGAGGAAATTAGATGAATTTCCGGATTTTACTTTTTTTGGGAGGTCAGAAATCATTAGAAAGTTTCAAATTTCCTCTCAACTTTCTTCTGATTTCGAAGCTCATAACGACCTCTAAATTTCTGATTTAGCGTTTTCCAGTTGACCCAAATTTCATGAATTTTTAAAAAATTTTCTGGTTCAAATTTTTGAATTTCCCGCGCAAACCTTCAACTTCTGCTAATTTCAGATCGAAGAAATCGACCCTGCCGACGGTTGTACTATTCGAGTTTTCACCTATTTCATCCTTCTCCCAAATAACGAAGAATTGATAAAAACTGTGAGGCAAAAAGTGAAAATCGACTGTAAACAGACAATGAGGAGTGTCAGGATGATTGGATCGGAGGCAAAGGTTAGTGGGCGAAATTATATTTTTTGGGGTTAAGATTGGGAAAAATGAGCGGGTTTTGAGGGGAAAATCGAGAGATTTGGGACGGAAAATTGAAAATTGGGGTTTTTTGGTTATAGTCGGCAAATGATGGCTAAAATTCTATGGAATGATAAATAATCATAGTCTACCGTTCTACTCAACATTTGAGAAATCTTAGTCTAAAGTTTAAAAAGATTTACTGAAACTGGAAAATTTTACCAAAAAATTTGAACAATTTCCACATATGCAGCAGAATTTTTACCTGGCATAGTCCCATATATTTATCAAAAATGGAAAACTGACGAATCACTTCAACTTCCAATAAAACTGTAAAACTTGAATATTTTACCAGAAAATTTTTCTGTTCCAGAGTTTTTCAAAAATTTTTGAATACCTTGGAGTTTTAGTATGGACATTTTAGACTACTCTAGGCTCTTTTTCAATCAAAAAAAAATTCAGTTTGTCTCTAACTAACTTTAATACCTGACAAGGTCTTTTGAGATTTTTTTATGTTTCAAAAATGTTTCTTAGGCTCGAGTGAATTTTTCAAACCAGTGAAATTTAAGCTTTCGGACTTAAAATCATTGAAATTCGTTATATTTGGGGTACGAAAACGTCTTAAAATGATCCAGAACGTGTTTATTGCCAACGTTTGTAAGTAAACAGCATTGAAATTATGGAGAATTTCCAAAAAATTTGAAACCAAGATCCTTGATTTTTAGTGTTGACCATGATTTCTGTTTCAAGATCTCTGAATGTTTTTGAATTTATACCTTTTTTCCAGTAATTCATGGAACTGGTGTTTTCAAAACATGGAAATAGTAGATTCAAGTCACCTCCAATTTTTTGGACAATATGCGATCAGAATCAAAAACTGACATCTGAAAAATCACTAGACGAATTGGTGAAACAGTGACATTTGTGGAGTAATGAACATATTTTTAACTGTTTCAAAACTTGAGAATAACCCTCCGATTTCTCATTGTTTTACTATTTTTACTAATTTCCATTCAACAAAAACAATAATTCCAAAGTCAAGGGAAAATACAATTTCTGTGATTCTTCAAGAATTGAACGTTAAAAAAGCATTAGTGAGATTTTGGACCAGTTTATGTAAAAAATTACTATTGAAAATATAAGGGGATTTTTAAAAATCTGATGTTTTTGCCAACGAAATTCTAGTATATAAGGAGTAGTTGAGATGCTAGTGGAACTGAAAAATTTTCCGATTTTTTGAATATCTTACTGTTTCGAAATCCACGAAAAAATTGAGATAATTCCTCTAGTGTTGATTGGTGATCTGTCTACCTTCCTGTCCAAAAACCTTTCTTTTCATTAAAAGATCTATTTTTTTGACAGAATTCAGTATTAATATCTTGATTCTCTCGTTGCTGTTTCAAAAATTGGTTATTCTGATAATTTTCGTTATGATCAATCCAGAAACTTCTAAAAAAACTGTGTACATATATAATACCGTGTGCATTCTGCCACAAATCAACCCTATCAATATCTCAAAAGTTGTTCCCTGTCTTTTGAAACAGAAATTCTTGTAATTTCTGTTTTCTGATATTTCTTGCTGTTTCAAAGATGCTCTATGATTTTCAAGCTTTTAAAGTTTGTCAGTGAATTCATGGTTTTGCTATTTTCGGCCTCTGCAGAAATGTTGAGTTTACTGCCATCGTATCGTTCTTATTTGTGCGGCTTTGATACTTATGAAGTTTGACAAAACTTCAAAGAAACCTTACTATTTCTAGGATTCCATATATAAATACAGAAATCACTCAATTCTCAATGACTTTTTTGCATGTGTTGAATTCACCTTCCAAATATATTCAGTTAAAAATTCTGATGCTAATTTTGAATCTTAACACGGAACAATTAGACGAAAATGTTGAACTCAAACTCTGTGAAAGTTTTCATTTTTCAGATGCCTATTTGCTGTCAATTTTTGTAACACTTTGAAAGGAAAAACAATGAAGTTTAGAAGAATTTCCTAAAAAAAAATTAAAACCGAAGTCTAGGATTTTCAGTGTTGACCATGATTTCTGTTTTAAGATCTCTCAATATTTTTGAATTATAACTCTTTTTCCAGGTATTCGTTGACACCATTAGAATTGAAAATTTGATTGAATTTTCGAAAAGTAATCATACTATCAAAATCAAAAACCAGAACACCTAATCAATGAGTAACTGAAGCAGCAAAATATAATAAATAATCGAACTAACCTACTGTTTCAAAACTTTCTGAATATCCAAAGTTTTGGTCATGTCTCAATACGCAGAGTACCTTCTTCGGACTACTTTTTCTGAGATTTTGAACTGCTTACTTGAAAAATCTATTTAAAATTTGAGCTAATTTTTGAAGAACTGGAAGAAATTGAGTTTTTAGTGAAACTCAAATATTTTTTGATTTTTTTATAATATCTTACTGTTTCAAAGCCCACGGAAATATAATTGAGACACATTTCCTCTAATATTCCCTTTGGTGTTAATGGGTAGAACTCTTTACTTTCCTGTCTAACACCTGTCTCTTGACGAAAAATCCTTCTTCTTTGACAGCATTCAGTACTAATATCATGATTTTCTTATTGCTATTTTTTAAAAATGGCTATGAATTCTGGTTATTTTTGTTATGACAATCGGCAGTACAAAACGCTGAGGTATGGAAAACTCCCCTATAACTATTTTTATAAAATAGTGTTTCATATGCTTGGAATCAAACCTATCAATATATCAAAAATTGTTCCGTAACTTTTGAAACAGCATTTTCCCGAAGATTCTTCTTTCAAATTTCCTTCACTGTTTCAAAACTTTTTCATAATTTTCCAATTCTTGAGTTTTTTAATAAGTAGTCTATTGGCTCACTCACTAATGCTATCAAAACTTCAATGGAAATTTCCCTGTTTCTAGGATTCCATGTAAAACTACAGAAATCACTTATCTCTCAAATCTCTTGTTCTATTACAACCAGACCATAAAATAATCTCTGCTTCAAAATTTTACCCAAAATTGTTGTTATCTTTCAACAATTCAGTTAATGTAACATGGACTTTTTCGTTTCTTTTTGATTTTCAAAAACTTCCTTTTTTGGAGAATTTCTTCGATATTTGCAGTAAATTTTCAATACATTGATCCTGTGTTGACGTTTTAGATAAACTGTTACTTTTTTCTGGGCGCCCAAAATTTTTCACTAGAATTTCGAGTTCTGCTCACCATATTTGGCTACATTAGCAAACCTCAGAAACGGATTATTTTGATGAAAAATAGTTGAAACAGTGAAACTCGTTTGCTTCTGGAAACTTTCACGGGTTCAAAGATTCTATGAAATTCCAGAAAATTAGGGGACCAACAATGGTGGCGAGACCGTTTCTTCTACAAAACTGAGCGTTAATTTTGAAATGATTGGAATTAGCGACCGAATACAGCCATCCACCTGAAAATCTCATATTGACGACGTAGTTGAGTTTCCAGTGAAACGGGAAATTTGCGAATATTTTCGAAATTTCTTACTGTTTTAAAAATCATAGATATTCGAATTACACTTGCGCGAATACTGAATATTCCAACAGAATTTTTCACTTCTCTGTTTCAAAACTTCTTCATGTTTGGTGACATTTTCTAATCTACGTTGTTTCTTGAGAGTTTTGTCGTCATTTTTCGGCTTTGGGACGTTTCGCAACCAGCTATATCGCAAATAAGATATTTCGCAAATACGACATTACGGAACCGGTCATTTCGCAACCACGAAATCCTGATTTTTAATATATTATCTTCAATCACGCACAACCCTAATGAACGTGAATTGAACAAACTTATAAAACTGCCAATCCGCCCTCGTTATGTCTAGGTTGCGAAATGTCGTGTTTACGAAATCGCAGGGAGTTGCATATTGTCCCAGTTACGAAACGGCTGGTTGCAGAACGTCCCGGAGCCCATTTTCCTCTCGATTCCAAACTAGTTGAATAATTGGATCACAAACTTTTTACTGTTTCAAAATAATCCCAAGATATTCTTAGTTTTTCAGTTATTCAGTTTTAACTTCAATTTTGCACTCTAATAACCAATACTCTCCTCCATCTCCCATATGAGCTCTCAATTTTTTACCCTATTCTTATGCTGAGCAAACATTTACCAATGCTCCGTGTGGAACACACGGAGCATTGGTTCTTTTTGAGCAGCAGAGGCAATAGAAAAATCAGTTCAAAATGGGGGAAGGAGGGCGTGGAGCACACATTGAAAGTTTTGTTAGCCAGGAGGGAAAAAGGGGTGAATGACGAAAAAGCAAAGAAAAAAAACGAAAAACCAACACAGAAACATTTTTGTGTGACAATATAGAGCCCTTGTGCTCTATATTGTTACCTCAAAATGCTTTTTGGGAAGATGGTTTTCTTGGATTTTTGAACGGTTTTTTGAGATTTATAAATCTGTATGTGTGTCCAGATGTCCAGGAAAAAGGATACCTAGACACACAGATAGATTATAGTGGGAGTCGGAATTCAACTAACAAACCGATTAATGCAGAAAATTTCTCATCCAGGACTTGTTATTATGAAACTGTGGTATTTTTTTCGTGAGATTTTATTTTCGAATTTTAAAATTTTTTGCCTAATGTGTATTTTTTTGGGTTTTGTTATTAGCGATATACTCCGACGGGAAACGTGCTCCATCGCCAACATGGCTGAAATTTGAATTTTCAGCTTTCCCGCCGCATTTTCTATTTTCAGAACAGCGAAACTTGTTTTGGTGGGTGCGTGGAATCCTCGTGGACAACTCGCGCAGCAGTCGATTTGTCCACGAGGAGTCCACGTACCCACCAAAACATGTTTCGCTGTATTGCAAACTAAAAAAAAGCTGGAAATTCGAAAAAAGCTGGAAAAAAGCTGGAAATTAGCCATATTGGCAATGGAGCGCGTTTTCCCTTGGATAATATTGCTAATAGTTATTTCCAAAATGAGAAGCCAAAAACACTGCTGAATTTGAAGTGCTGCATCTGAAAAGCTTTTCGTGGAACAGCAATACTTTTGGTTGAAATTGTCTTTTTTTTTTAGTTTTTAGTCATGTTTTTAGTCAAGTAGCATTTTTTTTGGCACCAAAACCTTAACCGATTTCTCTACATGTTCACTGTTTCATGAGAAAGTTTCAAAATTGAGAATGACCGTAACAAATACTTTATTGAATATAATACTTACCTCTGTCTTTGAATGCATTTATCTCAAAAGTGGCAGGAGCTATCAAAAAAATTGTCAACTACAAAATTGCTCACCTTAACATTTTAAACATTTTCATAATTACCATTTTTAACTAGTTTCGCCTATTCTTGAGATAAACCCGCTTAAGGGTGCCCCATCACTCTCTATTTTTTGCGTCTCTCCCCCTTTCCTTCTCTGCCTGGGAGGCAAAGTAAGGCGCACCTAACTTTGAACGCCTATATCTCAAGAGCCATAATTACTATCAAAAAGCTGTCAACAACAAAATTGCTCAACTTAAAATTATACATATTTTTGAAGTTTACAACATTTTTCTAGCTTCTCCCAATTTTGAGATATGCACTTTCAAAGGCAGAGCCTACTGTCACTAGTGAGGAAAGTAGGAGAGACGCAGAGAAGCGAGAGTGAAACGGAAAAAGTTGAATGGAAACATTTGGAATCTATTCATGTTTTCTATTTTTATTATGCAATTTTCCATTCCATTTGGTCTCCTCTCCCGTTTTATTTTCTGTGTTTTTTTCCGCGAAAAAACACATTCTAGGTCACATAAAAACGGGTCGTAAAACAAGTTCACACTTTCCGTTTTTCTAGAATTTTGCGACTTTTTTCACCTTATTTTTTTGTCCCAAACCATGGACAAGAACCCTATTATTCCAAAAGATTTCAAAAAATTTGTGACCTGGAAAATTGAAAAATCGACTTCTGGGGGCTCTAGAAATGTGAGTATTCTATGATTTTTGGCTCTAAAAATTTGACTTTTTTTATTTTTTCAATATTTTTGAACTTTCAGGTTATCGAGAATTGTCAACGAATATCTGGAGACATTAAAGGAATGCGGCCAGTGGAATTTTCCAATAACTCGAGACAAATATGTTTGGATCAACACAATTTGCAGTTGGATTTGAGTGATGAGCAGGTGGGAAAATTTTTGGAGATTTGGAATTCATGGATTCTAAAAAATCGAAAATCTAAAAAAATTACAAAAAAAAATTCTGTTTCTCGAAGATTTCAAGAAAAAACGGATTCTGAATTTTTATTGATTCGTGTTCACAGATTCTTAATTTTCATGGATTCTTACTATCATGAATAGTGAGTTTTCATGGATTCTGAATTTTCATGAGATTTTCAGGAGACAAAATTAGAAAATCAAAAATTCATGAAAATTTCAAAGTTTTCTGAAACACAATCTTTTGGAAAATGTTTACTATTTCAAAATTTCCTAAAAATTCAGAAAAAACAGTTTCCTTCACTAATCTTTTCTTAATTTTAGGTTATACTACATTTCCAACTTTCCAAACTGAAGTTTTGCGATTTTTCAAATATTTCCAATTTCCCGCTCATTTTTTAAAGTGATTCTGACTTTTAATGGATTCTGAATATTTATAGATTCTGGAATTTCCATGGGTTTTGATATTTTAGGGATTCTACATTTTTATGGCTTTACATATTTCAATGGATATGAGTTTTTCACAAGTATTTGGGCTTTTCGAACTAATGATCGTTTGTGAAGCTAGATTTCGAAATTTTTTTGTTTTCGGAAATTGAAAAAAAAATTACTGTATCAAAATTTTTGATATTTCGGACTAATCTTGTGCGTGTGATCGTGCTGTATACACCACTCCACAAAATTATTGTTCCAATTGAATTTTCACGAAAATCTTGATATAGGTCAGCTTTCGGAACTAGGTTTGATTTTTGAAATGTGTCTCATTATGCTAGTTATCAGATCATAATATCAGTTTTTCAGTCACGTGACCTACTTTTCGAAGTTTCGAAATTCAACTAAAAATTTAGCTGTGAACAGTCCACAAAACTATTGTTCCACTCTCCAAAACTGGATAATTTAGGCCAAGAGCGATATAATTTTTTGAGGGAAGACGTTCGTTTGATACCAAAATCTGATTACTAGAAAACCTACGTAGAAAAACCAAACTGGAACAATAATTTTGTGGAGGAGTGCATTTCATGGATTCTGAATATTCGTAGATTGCCACAATTCCTCTGAAATTGGGAGAACAATGTTTTATGAGAATTCCAAAGTTTTCTGAAACATGGTTTTTTTTTTGGAAATATTTCACCGTTTCGAAAATCTCTGAAAAAGTTTCGATGTTTTTTTCTCCAATACATGAAGCTTGCAGGTGGTCTAAAACTGATATTTTCAACTTTTCTAGACCAAAATTCTATAAACTTACCTTATTTTCAACTTCTTCCACCCTATTTTCCACATTTTCCCTCCAAATTTGTGATTATTTCCAGGACCAACGAATCGACAGATGTCTCAAGCAAGTCCCAGACACCTTTATCAACCTGTTGTCCAGACAAAAAGACATGTTTGGTAAGTTTGACAATTGTTGAAAGTTTTTCGGCAGGTTACTGTAGCCTTTGAGCAAATTTAGGCCAATTTTTGAACTTTTCAAGAGGTTTCAGACCAAACTTAGTCTTTTTGTCTATTTATGGTTCAATTCGAGCTATTTTAGTTCATTTTGGAGCAAAATTTATTCAATTTTTTGGTATCTAGCTTTTTCAACTTCGCGGATTTTATCCCTAATATTTATTTTTGTTTTCAGTACAACAATACCCGGAGCTATTCGAAAAAATGAGGACGGAGTCCTCATTGATTCCATCCACCACCACTGAGGTCATCACGAATGAGGATGGGTCGACGACGACACGTGTCAGGAGTAGTAAATCGTACAGGTAAGCTTTTTTATCTTATTAGGAGGAAAATTTTGAAGATGAGTCTAAATCCTGAGGACTGACATAACATTTTTAAATTCTTACAAAATTCCGGACTGAAACAGTAAAAATTTGATGAAAATATAGGGAGTTGGGGATGGTTTTCCTTGGTGGCCTAGGTTTTTAAATCGTGGCCTAGAATTTCTAATTTTAGAATTGTGAGTTTTAGAATTTTAAAACAGGCACCATTTTCACCTGTTTCGAAATTCCTTTGAATTTCTATGAAATCAAAAAGTTCGATGATCTGAGAAGTTCGTTAATTATTTTCAAGAAAAACGCAAAATTTCGGCCACCTGAGAGAAAGTTAGGCCACCAGGAGGCACAAAATTATAACAGTTTGACGAATTTTGAGTAGTAATCGGGCCCAAACACGCTAAAATAGTAAAAATAGGTCAGAAATGAAGACAGTTCTGATGATGGCCTAGGATTCTCTAAGGTGGCCTAACTTAAGTTTTCCTATGGTGTGTTAGAAAATTCATCACTAGAGAAAGTTAGTCCATAACCAAATCACAAAGAAAAAAAAACAACAAAAAAAAAGATCCAGTCAAAATTGCAGTCAAAATTTCGAAAAATAGCCAAAAAAGGGAAATAGTGCTGATGATGGCGTATAACTAAATTATGGTGGCCTAGGATTTGCAATGGTGGCCTACAAGACCCACATGAAACAAATATTGAGTTTTGCAAAGGTACCTGAAAAATGAACATTTTGCAGTTTCAAAAGTTTCTCAAGTTTCATGACAATGAGAAGATTTGATATCTGTGGTGTCATTTTTCCTTACAAAAAAGTAGTCCTAACTTTTTAGAATACTTTTTTATGATGACCTAAAACACACATGACTGAGAAAGGATTGGCCACCAAGTACAATAGAAAATCTGAATATATTCAAGTTGGAATTTCAGTATAAATTGGTTAAACTTGCCCAGAAATGACTAATGTTTTGATGTTGAGGTTTCCTAATCTATGGCCTACAATTTTTTGAGGTGGCCTAGGTTATCCATTCTGTTTAGAATCCTTAATTTCCAGTTTTAGAGCACAACGAAATTCAAAATGTTTACTGTTTCAATATTCACTCGAATTTCTTTGAAATCAACGAAGTTTGATTAGCATATGATACAGACTGATTTTTTTCAATGATTGTTTTTTCAAACAAAAAAAAATTCGGCAATTTAGGAGAACGTTAGGGTACCTAATAATACAAAATTCCAAAATTTCGTGAAAATTGGAAAGAAAGAACCAAAAAACGACTAATTTTAGCGGAAATTAATCAGAAATGAAGACAGTTCTGATGGTGGCCTAAGTTAAGTTTTTCTTATGATGGCCTAAGTTTCGCATTGGCGGCCTAGAAAACCCAATATCGCAAAAACAGGAATTTCTGAAAGTGGACCTTCTACTTGAAATATTTACCGTTTCTGAATTCCCACTAATTTTGTGACAATCTGAAATGATTGATATTTCAAATGTGATATCATCATGTTTCTGAAAAGGAAAAATTTGATCGACTTGTTTGAAGCTAGGCCACAGAATGCCACACAATTTCAAAAATCATGAACAAAAAAACAGAAATTTAGTAAGTAAGTAATAAATTAGCGAAAATTAGAAAAAACTTGATAAAAAATGAAACAGCTATAATGATGGCCTAGGTTTCATTAGGAGACCGAATTTTTTCCTATGGAGAAAAATCTAGGCCATCTGGAGAAAGTTAGGCCATTACATTTGATTCCCAAATTTTCGATTTTCAGTCGAAAATTATTTTCAGTTTCATTAGTTTTCCGAAAAGTTGATAATTTTTTCATCCATAATCATCTTGACTTGTTTTTTAACAGAAAATATCAAATCTAGAAAATCTAGACCATCTAAGAGAAAGTTAGGACACCAAAATCACATTCCTGAAATTGCCGATTTTCCCAAATTTCGTCACTGTTTCAAGATTTTTTCTTAATTTCTAACTTTTTCTAAATATTCACTGAAAACCTCTCTGATTGATTTGTGATCAAAAAACCTGAAATCCCAACTTCAAAGTTTTTCGATTTTTCCTGAAAAAGTCAATACCAGAAGAGAAGAAATCTAGGAAAAAAAGAGAGAAAACATAATCCTATATGGTCGGAGAAAGAGAATTCATGATGCAAAACATATACCCTACTGTCCGCATTTTTCCTTTTTTTCGGAAAAAAAGCGGAAAAGTTTTTCCCAGGAAAAAGTTGTCCATGTTTGTAGATGGACAACAAAACTGTTTTCAAAGTTTTTTGTGTCAAATTTCGAGATTTTGATCCATAAAATGTTGTATTTTTTGTTCTTATTGAATTTGTTTTAGAATTCAAACTCAGCTAACCAAGAGCTTCCAAATGAGTGTAAACATGCCATATTTGTAAACATGCCATATTTTTTTTCTTGTTTACACTCATTTTGAAGATCTTGACCTCCCATATTCATTTTTCGACCCAAAATTCAAATTTGGCGCCATTTTTACTCCCAAATCTGTATTTTCAGCTCCCACTTCTCCCGACAAGAAACCTACGTGAATGGAGTGAAAAAGATGTCGAAGAGCAAGTTTCGAGCATTTGTGGAATATCAGGTGAGATAAAGAGAGAGTAACTATCTTCAAAAAAAGTGGAAAAACTTTTCAAAAAGATTTGAAACAGAAAAATGTTCCGAAAATTTCCCAATAATTTTTTCCCTTTTCCAGGGCCCCGAAGGCGGATTTCAAGTCAAACTCTCCGATAGTGATGAGTTATCCGAGGATGAGTTGGAGGAGGACGACACCAAAAGTCAATCGTGTATTTCGGAAATTGACTCGGATTCTGAAATCGTGTCGGGACCCTCTTCGACCAGTACAGGAGGCTCTCATCTGGAGAAACGATATCAGAAGGCGTGGTATGCTGCCAAGGAGTTGGTGGATAGTGAGCAGCGATATGTCGAAAAATTGAAGTTGTTGGGAGATGTAAGTTCAAGTGGGGAAAGTTATTAGGTCAGCTAGAAAAAGTTAGGCCGCGAATTGGGAAAGTTAGTCCGCTGAGCAAAACTATTATTAGAAAATGTTAGGCCACTATATGAAATTTTGAAGATCCTCTCTGTTTTGGGTTCGCTGGAATGCCTTGCTTATTATCATTTCAGAAATTCTCTGAAAATTTAGATTTTTTGAAACTGTAAAACTTTCTAATTTTCCCAATTTCTCATGCTTCCAATATTTCAGACTTTCCGAAACCGCTTAATCAAAGAAGAAGTCCTTACTAATGACAAGATCACTCGTCTTCTGGCCAACATTTCTTCACTATACCAGTTCCACAACACACACTTTTTACCACAACTCATGACATCGATAAGAGAATGGCACACAACGAAACGGTGAGAGAAAATTAGAAAGAATAGAATGATGTATATTAGGTACAGTAAACTCACAAAATATGAAGAAAATCGGTCGAGTGGTTTGAAACTTATGAGGTGCGTTGCGGTCGCGCCGCGGTCATTGGAACACAAATTTTAAAAGAGGATAAACAGACTGTACTGCCACGAAACAAATGAAATTTCGAATCTAGATATCTTGAAACAGTAAAGAAATGTTTTGATGTTTTCAAAGTGATATAATGAACCAGGGCCAAGATACCGTAATTTGAATTTCAAGAAGTGCGTAGCGGTCGCGTCGCGGTTTGGAATAGGAAAGTTTGAAAAGTGCGACGGCTTGCGGTAGTGCCTGGAAATCAATGCAATTTTGAATCTAAATGTCTTGAAACAGTGAAGATAATTTGTGCAAATTTCGGAATTATGGTATAAATGGGAGCCACGTTTCAGTAATTTCAACTACAAGAGGTGCGTTGCGGTTCCGTCGCGGCTAGAATACACAAAAATTGATTGATACATTGATGCCAGTTTGGCTGTTTTAGGCTTACTAAAAAAGTTTTCCTAGTTTTTGATCTGGATACTGTATCAAAACTTCCATAGAAATTTCGTGTTTCAAAAATTGCATTTAAAATTTTCGTATTTTTCAAAAACTAGTGAGACGTATTGGAGTCTTAGAAATCTCGGTTATGTGTTTTATCTTCTCCTAATACTTGGAAACCTATGAAATTTAGAATTTAGATTTTTCGAAACAGTAAAGATAGTCTGTAAAAATTTCGAACCGATAGACTGAAAGAGATCCAAGTTACAGTAGTTCAAACATTAGGAGGTGCGTTGCGGTCGCGTCGCGGCTACCTTGAACTTTTCGTACCGCCATAACTCTTTTCACGATTGAGCTATCGTCATTAAATCAAACAAAAAAATTGCTCATGATGAGATTGTTTAGCTCAAGAAGTTTCTCAAAGCTCATTTCCTCCTCAGCTCCCGTGCGAAGCGGTCGCGTCACGGCTACTCTCAAATTTCAAACAATCGTAACTTCCTTCAAACTCTACCAATTTTTTCAAAATTTTCACTGTTTCTGCCCTGTCCAAAGTATAACTTTTTTGAATCAAAAACCAGTTTTCATATCATTTCAGAATCGCCGACGTGGTCAAAAAGCAAGCCCCATTCCTGAAGATGTACTCCGAGTACACTAACAACTACGATCGAGCATCCAAACTATTCGAGGAGCTAAAAAAGAAGAAAAAGTTCACGGATCTCGTCAAGGAAATCGAAAAATCTCCAGAATGCGAGGGGCTCCCACTGGTGCACCATCTGATTTGTCCAGTACAAAGAGTCATGAGATATCAGCTTCTCCTCCAGGAGTACAAAAAACACATTCTGCCCAGTGATGCTGATTTCAAGGATACCGCAGATGCACTGGATTTGGTGTTGGCCGCCGCGGCACATGCCAATGAGATGATGAAGAAGCTGGTGGGTCTTAGGATTTTCGATTTCAAAATTGTGCTCTATTATGAAATCAGATAATCGAGAGCTTTAAAATGAGCCTATGCTCCGCCCATTTAAAAAAACTCAAAAGTTTGAAGGACCATATTTCTGTCATTTTTTAGTTTTATGCATTTTTATGAGAACTTTTGGTATGACCGAGTCAAGAGCTTTCGAATGAACCCCCACACGACCAGCTCCTCTCACTTTTATTTTTCGGGGTGCGTCGCGGTCGCGAAGCGGTTTTTCAAGAAACTTCCAAGTGGGCGGAGACTAGTCATGTTTGGTATCATTCAAAAGCTCTTGATGAGCTCAAGTTAAATGTAACATTAACATGCCAAAATTTTCATTTTACAATCTTCCAGGACCGTTTCGGGAAAGTGATCGAAGTGCAGGAGCAATTGGGAAATTCGATATCTCTAGTCTCCCCAGGCCGGGAACTTTTGAAATCTGGATCCATTCAAAAAATCAGTTCAACGACTGAAAAAACTGAAGAGAGATTCATTTTCCTGTTCAATGATTTGGTGATTTTGGCTAGCGAGAGGAAGATGATCGGAGTGAGCAAGTACAAGTTGAGAGCCGTGTTCAGTGCAAGTCATATGCAGGTAAGTGTCTGCAGTAATACAGTAACTGTGAAATACAGTAATCGACAGTACAAACCTACAGTAACCGAAAGTTACCTAAAGTACCAATCTACAGTGCTAACTTACAGTGCAAGCATACAATACAACCCTACAGTAACCCAAAGTATTAAACTTCAGTAGAAACCTACAGTATCCCTCAGTAAGCCTACAGTACCCCTCAAATTTCAAACTACAGTAACCCCCAGTTAACTTACATTTTTCCTTGAATTTGATGGTACAGTACCCCTCTAACTTAAACCTACAGTATCCCTCATTGAACCTACAATACCTACAGTATACCGTAGTGAGCCTACAGTATCTCTCAACGTTGAGGCTACAGTAATCCTTTGTGAAATTACAGTATCTTTTCTCTCAAACTTGTAATATACAGTATTCCTCCCTGAACTTACATTATTCCACAAATTCGAACCTACAATTCCCTCAGTATATCCACAATATTTCTGTATTTTGTACCTACAGTAACCCCGTAATTTGCAGGTTTGCGAAGGCGACAATCTGGAAAGAGAACACTCATTCTACCTCCGTGGCTCCGATGGACAGGGTCCGAAACGATGTGTGGAACTGTTCACACCGACTCAAAAAGAGAAAAACGAATGGGTTGATGCAATTTTTTCGATTATAGATGAGGCGAAAATTAATAGCTCCATGTTCACAACGAGCTCGGTGGGTTACTGTAGATATTTGGGAAGTTGAAAAGTTAGAAGCAATTGAACAAAAGTGGGAAGCGGTGACGTTCAAATTTTCAAAATTTTCAGAAAATTTTGAAACATGAAATTTTTTAACTCGATATGGTTTCTGAATTTTCAAATATTCCGAATTCTCCCGAATTCTTAATTTTCACTTTTTCAGCGGAGCTCCATCAGTGAAAACAATAACAACTCGATCGAGTCGAAGCACTGTGCGGATTGTGATATTGAATTCGGGTACGGTATTGGTTTTTGGGTTACTGTAGTTTTAAAAATGGCCATCGGATCGAAAAATAGATAAAAAGTGAACGTTTTGAAAATTTTTTGAAACCGAAAGTTTTTTTTTGATAATATCAACTCGTAGTTTTTTCTAACTTGGGTTACTGTAATTAAAATCAATCTTTGATAGCTCTATATGAAATACATCAGCATCGAAGAAACAAGAAAATATTAAAAATTTCAAAAAAAATTTGAAACCGAAAATCTTTCAGATTCCTCTCCCGTGGTTCCAAATGCGTCAAATGCAAACGTCGCCTGTGCAAAAAATGCTTCGGACGTCATAGAAACGAATCGAAAAAGCAGAACAGAATCTGTGATACATGCACAAAAAATATGGATTTGGACGGAATTCCAAGGAGTTTTTCGACTCAAAGTCAGACGAGAAGGAAGCTTTTGGAGACACCGGCCAAGGGGGCCGGAGTGCTGCATTCTAGTCAGATTAGGGTGAGTATAGGGATGGGAATAGAGAAAAGTGCTCTAGAAAACTGAAGATCTTGTTAAAAAGTGGTGACAAATAGCAAAAAAATGAGCGAATCTGAATGTAGGCTCCGCCCACTTTTAGGTCTAAAGTGGGACCCTAATGTAGTGCTTCTGGTATTGCCGTCTAAACAATATTGAAATTTGCAAAAATCTGAAACTTTCCGTCTGAAATAGTAAAAATTTAGTGAAAATTCTGTAAAAATGAATGATTTGGACTAACTTTGAAACTCGGCTCCACGCACTTTTAGAGATAAGGAGGGTCTATCTCATTAGTTAAATTTTCTAGCCAAGCCTTTTTTGTTGGTTATTAGTTGAAAATTCAGTTTTTCAGAACTTTACCATCTGAAACAGTGAAAGTTAGTGAAAAATTGGACAAAGATGAGTTATTTTGGCCAACTATGAAAATTGGGTTCCGCCCATTTTCAGGGGTAGGGAGGGTTCACCCTTATTAGTTCAATTCTACTCTAAGTTACATTTTTCAGTTGAAATCATTTTGAGTTTCGGAAAATTCAAAAAAATTTCGATCTGAAACAGTGAAAGTTTGAAGAAATTCGGCCAGAAATGGACCATTTTTAATGGTGATGAAGTTTAGGCTCCACCCACTTTTAGGGGCAAGAAAGGACCATGTGTAGCGTTTTTTTTTCAAAATTTGAGCAAAAGTTCAAAAAGTTTAAGAAATTTTCTAGAAATAATTATTTTGACTAACACTGAAAATTAGGCTCCGCCCACTTTTCGGGGTATGGAGAGGCAAACTGGTTAATGTTTCGTTACAATTTTTCAATCTATTTTTCATGTTTATTGATATTTCCAAAGAGTTGTCAAAACAAAAAACTTGCAAAAATCAAAGCAAAAATTTGCAAAATACAGAACATTTCAGGCTGAAACAGCAAAAATTTGTGAAAATGTGGTTTGAATTGGGCCACTTTGACTAAGTATCTAGGGTTCCTTTTTCACTTTTCTTACAAATTCTTGAATCAGAAAACTTTTAGAGAAAACTGAAAATTTGAAAAAATCGGTTAAAATGAGTCTTCTTGGCTCACTATAAGAATTTGGCTCCGCCCACTTTTCCCCATTCCGAAAATTTCAAATTTTCAGTTCCGTGGATCACTTGGAAAGCCGACGGATCGATTCTTCGTTGTCAGAGATGACTTCTGTATGTATACATATTTGTCGGATGAGGTAAGAATTCTGAAAAAACTTTTAAAGAATTTTTTTCAATGAAAATTCTCAGGTTTATGAAATTATGAAAAGGTGTGCTAGAAGCATCCGTCTGGCATTCGCACTGGTCTCGAAAAATTTTCAAAATTTTCAAAAAAAAAAAATTGAAACCGAAAAAAAGATAAAATTTTCCAGGACAAAACCGCGTTGGCCATGTTACCACTCCCAGGCTGCGAAGTCAAAATTTGTGGCGAAAAATTCACATTTTCGGTCCGAGTTGGAGCGAGAAGAATGTACACAATGACGGCGAAAGATGAGGAGGATCAAATGAAATGGATGGCGATTTTGGATTTGGCCGCAAATGCTCATTTGAAAAATCAACGGAATTCTGGCTCAGAGCAATCTGAGTAGAGCGGAAACTTTTAGGCAAAATCCAAAAAATTTAAAGAAAATCCGTTGAAAACGAGCTATTTTTGTATATAATCTTATGAGCTCCGCCCACTTAACAGGTCCCCCTGAAAATCCTACTTCTTGTTTCTTGGCTCCGCCCCTTTTAAGCTCCGCCCACTTTTCTCTGTATACTTTGTCACCATTTCTTCATCTCTGTCTGTCTGTGTCTGTGCAAATGCGCCCCAATGACATATCCCTGATTTTTTTTTGACTCCGCCCACTTATCTGACCGCCTACTTTGTCTCCCTCTCCCATTCAAATCTCCATTACAAAATCTAGTCATTCTATATTTCTTGTGACCAAATTTTCTATTAATTTTTCAAAATTATACTCCTCAAAACAAACACCCCTCCTCCTCCTATCTCGACGAGTTGCCTCACTTTTTCTTTGATTATTTTTATTTTTACTGAAAATTTGATTTTTTTTCCCTTTTGAATTTTTTGAACTATCTGTACTGTATCTTTGAAATGAATTGAAAACTTCAAATTCTTTACTTCTACAGAACAACTTTGATAAAATGGAAACTGGCAAAATTTAGGAATTGAAGGAGAAAAAAATTTGGATTGAAACTTTGCACGATAATGGGCCGAAATTTTGAAATCCTCTGAATATTTTTTCAAGAAAAAGTATATTTGGTTAATTGCGTGTTCATCAAGCAAAAAAATAGATGACTAGAATACTGAAAATCTGAAACAGAATTTTTTTTCAGAATTGTAGCGACACCTATCATGTTAAACTTCAATAAAATTTCTATAAATGTTCAAGATTAAAGTCGAAAAAATATTCAACAGTCTCCACTATTTGAATGTGATAAAACAAAAATCTGATTGTGTGCTCTCGATATCAAAGTCGAATCAAAATGGAAAATATATATAGTTTTTAGAGAAGTTTTGGAACAGAAAACATTTGTCATTTTCTTCGAAATTTCCGAAGTTTTTTTTGGAATGTTCACTCGATTTTATGAATTGCTGATAAACTCAGACCAATGATTTGGAATTATGTTTTGGTTCCCAGTAAGGTACAATTGGTGATTTTGAAACGGAAGATTTTCAACATCTTGGGAGGTTATGGGATGCAGCAGAAAACAAATACGGGTTCCGGATGCAAAACGAAAGTAGGGATGTTTCAGTAGTCGTCAGACCAAAATCTATGCCAATCGGGGATTAATGTCATTAATAGTGAAAAATTGAGAAAAAAGTAAGTAGAAAGAAGAAAAGTTGGGGATTCGGTCTCGCATGCACTAAAAAAAATTTCCATCGATAAGAAATAACTATTTTTTGAAACAAGGAGTATTAGTAGACGATTTTGACCAAAGACTTCACACTATTTTAAACATGACCAGATATAAACCAGATAGCGGACAATCCCTTTGCTCCAATTTAAAAATCACTTCTTGAAACAGGAAATTTCTTCCATTTTTCGGAAAATGGAAGAAATTTATCGGCAACCAAACTTGTTTCCTTTTTTTGAAATCCAGGTACATCATATCCCCAACAGTTTACCGGGATGCCAAAAGGATATTCTTCAAAATGAGAATAAACAAACCCAACTTTGAAATTGAAACTTTCGAATATTGGTTGTCCTACAGTAATCCAGGACTCCCCATCATGCAACAAAGTATGTTTTGTTTGTACCCATTTTGATGCTCTAGACTTGCTGAACGTGATTTTTGACACAAAATTCAAATTCGGAGCTATTTCTGAACCCAAGATCCATGTATTTAGCTCACATATCTATTGACAATAGATTTTTATAAATGGAGTGAAGAAGACGTCGGAGAGCAAGTTTTGAGCAACTTTTGGGTATAAGAGAGCCATTAATTAGCTTGAGAAGAATAGAAAGTTTTAAGAATACTTTTGGAACAGAAAAAATTTCGAACATTTCACAAAACTTATAGATTTTTCAGGATCCTGAAGATGGACTCCAAGTCAAACTAGCCGTTAGTGGTGAGCTATCCTAGGACGAGTTTAACCGGATTTCTCAATACCACAAATGACACAAAAATACGTGGTATGTCGCCAAGGATGGTATATATTAGGCTATGATACGTGGAAAAACGAGGCTACTGCACAGTAGACATGTTACGGGCCGGGAGACAATCGAAATTTTCGTTGGCCTGGCCCGGGTTTCTGCAGTCAAATTTTTTGGGGTCCAAATTTTGAAGCCAAATCAATGTTGTTAATGTCTTTTTTCCCAGTTCAAATTATTGTTGAGAGAAGCTCGTCAAAAGTTTCTTTTCGAATCATACTGTAGAATTTGAATTTCTCTTTTTCTCTTTTCCGTTTTATTGGCCATTTCACCTCCTTCCTAATGTTTGCTCATTGCACCCTTTCGAGGGAAAGGTTCCCATACATCATTTTCTTTATGACCAATTTTATGTTCCCTTACCGTATTTCCCATTATATTGTAGCCGCCGTGCATGGCACTCCCCAGCTCCACATCACAGTATAAAAGGGAACCCCAAACTTTCCTCTTTTTATTCTTTACCGGGGTCACCTACATACCTTTTCCTTTTGCTCCCCTTCTCTCATATTTTGCCTTTCATCTTTTAATTTATAACAGATTTTCAGTTTCAGAAGATATTCATAGTTCTGTTACACTGCCTGTTTCACTATGTCAATTCTTCCGAAAATTTGTACAAGCCCCTGCCTGGCTTTATCCAAGGTTTCTAGAAGTTTTTTCTGTAAATTTGCATTGACAATCATTTTTGCTTTGCTGTTTTTTTGGATCTCTGTCTTTTGACGGAATTAGTCGAAAAAATGTATCTGACTTTGAATATCCCAAAGTTTCTTCTTTACGAAGATTCAAAATTGTCGCGAAACTTTAAATTTTAAGATATTTTGCGAATTTTATTTTATGCGAAAGTAGAAATTTTATTTTTTAAGTGAATTCGGCACAAAAATTTCACTAATTTTTCGCTTTTCCCTCATTTTTCTATGAATTCCGAAATCTCTAAAAAAAAACCCATATTTAAACACCCGCGCAAAAGTCGCTGACCGTGAAGCCAAGTCGCCTCCTCTTCCACCTCGCGTGTAGTCCGCGAGGACAAGTGCAGAATTATTTTCTTTTGCGGAAATTTTCTGCTTTTGGAAGCTTTTTCATCGATTTCGCAGACAAAATAAATGATTTTTTGGTGAAAAATATGAATTTCGATGTTTTTTAATACCGAAAATTAGTAAAAACCCGGTTTTTCACATGAAAATTAGTTTTTTCGCTTGAAAATCAAAAAAATATCGTTTTTTTCATTTTTTTTTAACATTTTTCGATAAATTTCAGGGATTTTTAAATATTTCAAAATATTTAATGTTCAATTCTTTTATTTAAAAAATAGTTTTATGAGAAAAATTTAAATTCGATAATCTTAAATTACTTTTTTTGAACCTCGAGCGAAAAAACTAGTTTTCAAGCGAAAACCCAGTTTTTTACCAACTTTCTGTATGAATTAGCTTCGAAAATCAAGTTTTCCACATATAAAACCTATATTTTCTCCTGAAAATAGACGAAAAAGCTTCCAAAACCTGAAAAAATTAGCAAAAAAAAATTTTTGCACTTGTCCTCGCGGACTACACGCGAGGTGGAAGAGGAGGCGACTTGGCCGCACGGCCAGCGACTTTTGCGTGGGAGTTTAAATAAGAGTTTTTTATTTAGAGATTTCGGAATTCATAGAAAAATGAATGAAAAGCGAAAGATTGAGTGAATTTTTGTGCCGAATTCACCAAAAAAATAAAATGTATACTTTTGCATGGAACAAAATATCTGAAAATTTAAAATTTCGCGACAGTTTTGAATCTTTGTGAAGCAGAAACTTTTGAAAATTCAAAAACAGATAACGTTTTTCGTCTGATTCCAACCAAAAACAGAGGTCCAATACAACCGCAAAGAAAAAAACAGGAGACTTTATTCCGGTATTTTTCGGTTAACATTTTTTTGTCGAAATTATCACGGTTTCTAGACACTGTCATAACATTCCAACACCTAACTTCATCACTTCTTCGCTTTTGAAATTGTGCATAGGTGAATAAATATGAATAGTAACTCAAAATTGTAAAACTTCTAACTGTCTAAATTATGTTCGAAAATTGAATCTGTAAATGCAGCTATCAAAAATTTGGACGCAGTTCACCTGCATTCTATCAAACTTTTTTTTATTATCACAAAAAAAAGCCAAATTCGCTTCAAAATGGAATTGTTTAGAACATTATGATTTCAATGATACTCCGAAGCTTTTTGAATTACTCTAACTTCAGATACCCTTACCTTTTCTGATTTATCATGTTACCCTTCCCCTACCATTTTTCCAACTAATTGTCTTTTTTCAGTACCCCTAACCAAATTCAATTGAACCCCGTCTTCAGTAGTCGAAAACAGCGCGTGAAACAAGATGGACGAAACTGAATTTCGATGCGAAATTTGTGACAGAACAGCGGACACATATCGAGGTGAGTTTTTTGAAAAGTTTTTCATTTTTGATAGAAATTTTCAGCCTTAAAAATCCACGAGGCAATCCACAAGCGATTTCACAAGTGTCCCAAATGTGAGGAGAGCAATAAGTAAGTTGTAGTGACAATTCTGATTTGGATAGGTAAAATATCGTTGCTCGAGGGGGGGGGGGGGGGGGGGTGACGCGCTCTTCTGCGAAATCGCCATTCACACACTTTCTTGTTTCAGCTCGAAATGCGAACTCAAAAAACACTTCCGACACCATTTCACCCGCAATGGTGATTGTGAGGAGGCCTGGCAGAAATATATGATAAACAAGACGGAGCCTGCTTCAGAACCTGTTGGAAGAAGTAAACCCAGAGCTTCTCTCAGACAAAAGTCCAACATAGTCCATCGTCAATCTTTGGACGACACTAGTGATTTAGAATCTGAGCTCTCAGATTCCGTCTCTATCAATTCCGACAATGATCCGAATCCCACAACGTCCACTTCCAAAAGAGGGAGATTCCAATGTGACATTTGCGACAGAACTTTGAGCTCAGCAAGGAGTGAGCTTTGTTGAGCCTAGAATTCTACTTCAATTTTAAAACTTTCAGATTTGAGGAATCACAAGATGATCCATTCTGGAAAGTTGCCATATCAATGTGAAATTTGCCAGAAAGGATTCCGACTTGCTCAAAATCTGAAAAGACATAAAATGCAGCATTCGGTAACGACAACACCGCAGTGTCCAAAATGTCAAATGCTATTTCAGTGAGTTCCTTGGCTGAAAGTGGGCCTAGTTAACCTTTTTTTTCAATTTTCAGAAAGCAAGCGGACATTAAAAGACATTTGCCTGCTCACTACCCGACTAAAGAAGAAGTGAATGAGGCGTGGGAAGTGTATTTGGGAACGATGAAAGAGTCGGATCCCATTACGGACGAAGCACCTGAATGTGAAGAAATTATTGATGACAATAATGAAGATATACAGGAGGAGGAGGAGGAGGAACCGGAAGATGTCGTCGCCAAATTTCAGTGTAACATTTGCGAAAAGAAGTTGAGCAGTGAACGCAGTGAGTTATAGCAAACTAGTCTCAATACAACTCAAAATTTACAGTTCTCAAACGGCATATTTGTCAAGCGACATTTCTAGAAAACCTCAACTTGTCTTCACGTAGACGAGTACATTCCGTGAAAAGGGAAATCTTCAAATGTCCACATTGTGAGCTGACTACTAGGTAGGTTCTACTCAAAATTGATTCATTTCTTCTAACTTCATTCTGTTTTTAGCCTCCAGCACATTCTCAAAAGACACTTCCGAAAAGCCCATTTCAACTGCGAAAAAACAACGGATGAGGAATGGAAGAAGTATAAAGATTCGTATCAGAAAGTGCTCGAGGATTCCGATGAGCAAGATGACATGGTGCATGATGTGGAGGGTGTCGAAAACCATCAAGAAGAAATCGACGGAATTGACTTCGTGACTCCAGATCAAGAAACGATTCTCATCGAAATGTTCGAGAAGCATAGTTTCTTGAATATCGGAGAGATGGCGTATATGGTATGGAGAACTGAATTGGAAGAGGAGCAAGTGAGGGAATGGTTTCGAAGACAGAGGAAGTTTCGAAGACAGAGGGAGTTGATGGAGGACCAGATAAGAAGACAGAGGGAGTGGATGGAGGACCAGGAGATCAAGGAAGAACCGGAGGATGACTATGAATGATTGACTGGGATTTTGTTGTTTTCGCCTCTTGTGTTTTCCTCAGCTTACTTGCCAACGCTGCACATTTTTTTCATATTTATAGAAAGTGGTGAATGTTATTATCTCTTCAGTTCTCAATTTCTCTCTTCTCACTCTAATCTCTATGTGCCATCCGTCATTATACTTCTGCAATATTGATTCCTTTCATTTTCTCTTTTTTCCATGTGACTGACAAACGTTTCTTTGGATATTTGTCGAATATTTCTCCGTACTTATGATATGTTATCTCATTCCTCACTTGTTTCAATCATTGTTACCTCTCTCATTTCCCTCTTTTCGATAAGACTACACCTCATCTATATCCTAACAAAATTTCTATTTTTGTATTCAAGTCGTTGTGCTCATTCTCCTACGTTTCTCCGTATTTTTTGTGCTCGTTACTTTATGTTTCGTATTTAACAATTCACTTCCAATCCGTTTTCGGCATTCACCATCTACCTGTCAGTTTGCGGCTCGGCCATTTTCACCACTTACTTTCCATTTCACCCTGAAAGAAGGAAAATGTCCACTTTATCATCTCATCAGTTCTTTATTACTCTTTCGCCATTCCCATTTTACTCTGGCGCCCTTTATCCTTCCTCTTCAGGCACCAATTCTCTATCCCCATGAGATGTTTTCACATGCCTCACCATGATCATCATCCATCACATCGAGACGATCCACTCACCTCACACTATTTATACTCAGCGTTTTCAACTTTTGCGTCTTCTCTCCTCCTAGTTTCCTTCCTGCCGTATTCGATATTTTACCATCTCACCATATTTGATAATTCTCTCTTTTAAAATAAAAATTTAGTTTAAATTTTACTAGCCTATCGGAAACTGTTCATGTTTCTATCCTAATTTTGAACGTAGCCCAACTGAAACGTACCAATTTTCTGTTATAAAAAGAAAAACCGAGGTAAATTATGATCACCTTTCAAAACAATATGAGATTTTCAGGTTCAGAAGTTTTTTCTAGCTCTGTTACACTGATTGATTTATTATGAAGACAACAAGGAAGCATTTATCCAAATTTCGTCAAAATTGCAAACCTGAAAGAAGAAATACCACCATTTTTCATGAAAAGTTCGGCGTTCTTGAATAATTCTCTTGTAAATCTATAGTGAAAATCATATATTTTTTTTACTTTATTATTGATTCCAAAAACATTAAAAAAAACATTGGAACAGTAAAAAATATTGAAAAAAACAGCTTTTATATACGAAATAGAAATTAAAATTGGAACAAACTGAAACTGAGATCATAAATTGAATATTGATTTTCTATCTATAAAAATCTTGAAACTGTAAAATGATTCCTCCAAACGGTTGCAGCAACTCCGTAAATCTGTTTTTTTTAAATAGAACCTGGTGTGGTTTACTTTTATTGGATCACGGAAAAACTGGCTCGATGCCAAATCTGGAAATTGGCACGGTGCCAAATTAAGAGTACAGTAAAGCGCGTTTTCCCGATACACCGTCGTGCAACCTTGTGCGTTGATCGAAACCAGAGGCTTGAAAATATGCAATGGAAAAAAATGGGTGTAGGGAGTGGAATCTGAATGTTATCACAACTGTAATACTTCCGATTGTCTAAATGATTTTGAAAATCTGAAACTGTAAATGTTTCTCTCATAATTTTGAACGTAGCCCACTTGAACCATATCAACTTTCCGTTGTAAAAAGAAAAACCGAAGTGTATTATGACAAGCACAGTACCATGGATGTCGAATCCAGAGAATCAGTTCATGATGCACTTCGCGATTTTTTAAACACAGTTTTCTTTTTTTTGCAATTTTACAAAACAAAATGAGATTTTCGGTTTCAGAAGTTGCTTCTAACTCTGTTACACTGACTACTTTAATGTGAAGACATCCATACAAACAATTAAGCATTTATCAAAGTTTCTTCGAAATTGCAAACCTGAAAATTAAGCCTAAGACAAGAATCATCAGTTTTAATGAAAACTTTGGCGTGTCTGGAATTATGTGTTTGTAAAAAAATAAAGAGACCATTTGAGAACGCAAACTTAATCACGATTTTCTTTTTACAAAAATTTTGAAACAGTACAATTTTTTTTAAAGGAGGATTCCGAACAAAATTTTTTCTTGTCCTATAATACAATATGTAAAAATGTGCGTAGATTTCGAATATCATAATGAAAATTCAAAAATAACCGCCGTAAAACCTCAAAAATTCTCTTCGAAATAGCATTTTTCGACCAGAAGTTGTATCAGGCGGCCGTGGCCTAACTGGAGTTTTCTCTTCCATCAGACTCAAGCACGTTTTTCGGCCACTGTTTCGAGTTCTACTTGCGATTTCTTATTGAGAGTCTTATTACTGGACAAAAAATGTTTTGTCCTTATGAAAAATTTAAAACAGAAAGCTTCATGAGAGTTTTTGACCGAACTATTGTCTGACGTTGAGTTAAAGATAATTAGCAACAGAAATGTCAAAATCCTTTTATTCTTTTGGTAGATAATTATGTTTTACATGAAAATAAGAATATAAAACTTCTGAAAAAAGCTAATTGAACTGTTATAAGAAACAATTAGTATCCATCCTCCATCTTCCTCTTTTCCTCTTGCATCTGAATTTCAGTATCTGCCTCCTCGTTGGCTTTCCAAGTCCAGAATTTCCGGAAGTCCGTGATGACACAGAGATCCAAAATTCGAGCTCGACTGAGAGCGGTGTAGAAGAGCCACTTGCCGAAGATCTGATCCGAAAGGATGATCACTCCATCAAAGGTGAGGCTTTGGGCCTTATGGATGTTTGATGTCTCTGCAGGCTGAACGGGGAATCGGCGCCAAAATATCGTCCCGTCTTTGTTGCAGTACTTCACTCGAGCGATGGCTCGAAGTCCCAATTTTGGGGAATCTGAAATAAAAAGTATGTTTTTCTTAAAATCATAGACTTTCCGAAAAGTTACCTGACTAGGAGGTTGTGTTTTTGGATCTTCTCTAGCTTCCCGATGCGGCTGTTGACGAGTTTTCTCTGGGTGTGGGCCACCATGACCTTGCATCCAACAACCAGTTGCACATCCTTCTTGCTCCCCTCATGGTAGTATTCCTTCTCAAAATCCGTCGGGGTATCCATCACAGGGGGAATGGTCTCGATTTCCCCCATCTGTGAGAGCTTCTGAAATATTCTTCATTTATATAGAAAAAAATTATTGTGATTACCCATTGATTTATCCTCCTTTATTTGGTCATTTTTCGGAGCCAAAATGATGAAGCTCTTGTCCGGATGCTCCTTCTCCATCCGGTCCAACCTCTTGAAGAGTTCCTCAGGCTAAGAGGCTTCGTTGATGATGAAGTCATCCAATTTGTTTCCTCGGAGCCCCATTTCCTCTCCCTCAACCTCAATTTCTTCACATCCCTTGTTGCGGATATTGCATCGGCATGAAAGTTCCCCAATAACGTCCCCAAAATTTCCTTAGCGAACTGCTTCCGAAATCCGGGCCTCGTTGTTATCTGAGGTCCTGTAGTTTCTCCTCAACTCCTCCAACTCAAATAGCTTCCGCAGATTTTTCGGGCTATTGGGAACCGTCTCGTCACGGAGCTCTCGACCTCGAGGGGCAGATCTGAAATATAACTTTGTATAATCTAATGTTATTCTTTTCAGAATACCATCAAACACGTTCAATTCCCTTGATGCTGTGATCTGCATCAAGTCTCCGAGAGCCATGGCCTGATTGAAACGGAGCCGATCCCTTGGATGTGGTGGAAGCGGCGGTGGTCGGAGATAAGTACGCGAAGGTGGAAGCTGGAAACGGTGAAAATTTTAAGTGCTTATAAGTAATTTTCTAACTTTTATATGTAACTTTCTGGTCTACCTTTATAATTTTCTTTTTTTCTTTATAATTTTTTATACCTTTGTAATCTGCAATATGTAACATTTTCAATATTTTCATTTTTCAAATTTTCCAGTCCTTATTGACTAGTCTACTCTCAAATTTAAATGAATATAACTGGTTCTAAACTCAATGTTAAATATTGAAAACAATGAAATGTCTAGATATTTGGCGAGGGTAATGGACAAGATTCGAAAAATTGACGTTTGATAGCACGCCTCTAACTTTGACTTTCTGAATTTTAGAAAACTAACCTCACTGAAGCGAAGATCCAGTTTAGTTTGGAAAATATACCAAAAATAGAAAAAAATGATATTAGTTCTGAATATTTTGTAGAAAATCAAAAAGAGTAGTAAAAGACCGACGAAACCGTTGTCAGTCATCTTACAAAAATGAAAACTAAAATAGGTAGTGTCGGAAAAAATGGTGGGGACGATTTCAAAGCCAAAAGGCAGGAGTCATGACTAAGCAAACAAAGAAGATGGAAAAGAATAGAAGCCGAAATATGAAAGAAAAACCGACAAATGAACAAATTTTAAAATTTTGAAATATAACAAATTTAAAAATTGAGACTTGCGGTCACAACCATAGGGTTCCTGATAACCCGGAACGTTATCGTGAATCAAAAACAAATTATAATTCATGGGAAAATAGAGATTTACTTGACACAGTAAGACTACGTGGAGAAAGAGCCTCCGACGTTTCGCAACTAGTCATATCGCCACTGGGACATTTCGCAACTGCGTCGTTTTGCAACGATGTCATTTCGCAACTATGCCATTTCGCAACTGGCTACAAAATTGGCGTCAGTTGCGAAGTGTCCCGGTTGCGAATTGGCTGGTTGCGAATTTACTGGTTGCGAAGCGTCCGAATGGGGACAGTGTGGAAAACAATAAACTCCACATGTTCATTAACTCACAACAATGTTGACCGAATTCGCGAAGTCCAGTGTTTCACTGGGATCACCTGGACAATTTTGCACAATGCGTAATTTAGAACACGCCAAATGTTTGAAATGAGACATTTCTGTGAACCCCTACTAAAAATCCTTTTTTTCACATGAAAAGTGTCATTAATCTTGCTTTAATCAATTCACGAACAGATCTTATTACATAGGGCAAGGAATGCGACGAACAAAACATAAGTAGCAATCACCACTATCATAAACGAACATTTTGAAACAGTGATTCTCATCACATTCTTACTAAACTTCCCTAAACCTTCTATAGTCTTTGTATTTCCATGTCACAAAAGAAATCACTTTAGAAACAGAAAACTCATTCTACTTCCGTGATTCAGATGGATATGGTCCAAAATGATGTGTGGAACTATTTACTCCCGTTTTAGGATCCTAGAAGGCGAATTGCGGTCAAAATTGTTTTTTGCTTTACTACACGTTCGAGTAGATTTCGAATTTCATAGTAAAAATGCTTGAAAGTAGATCTGCAACTAGAAAAATTAGCTCCGAAATAACAAAAATCGCAAAAGCTGTTTTTGGCGGATGTGGCTGAGTTTCCCAGCAAAGGGGCGGAGTCTGCCGATGAGTGAAATTTTTGATTTCCGGACAGGCAAGCGCCCTCAATTAAATTAGTCCTCTGCCAATTTTTTTTTTTGGAAATCTCGGTCACGGCCGCCAAAGACGACATCTTTTTGCTCATTTCAGAGCTCATTTCTGGAGTCGGCTCCATCGTAATACCAATTTCGGTCGAGTAGATGCACTAAATATTTTTTGCTTTCCAAATATAAAAGTTGACAGCCAGGAACAGAAAAATATTTTTCATAACATCTTTTATGAATCTACGGGATTTCATCTTCCGCCGAATAATTACCGGTTGCTTCCGTTTCCCAGATTTCTCGGAAAAACAAAAGAAAAAGAAGAAAATCTAGCAAATACTCGATTCTCTCATTTTGAAAATGAGCTCAAAATGAGGTACTTATGATGAAACGACCGCTATTGACTACCTTTTCAAGTATTCCAAATTAATTTCCGCCTTCCAGCATTGAACTGAAAATTACGGTCACCATGAATTTTGAAAAATTGATTGAAACAGGTATTTTTGGCTGCACTGATCCATAAAGTTCAAACGTAGAGAAGACCGCGAATCTCTCCTTGGTTTATCACAAATGTGCACTTAAGTTCGCTAGGAATAGGCTCGATATTGCATTAAGGATCTTGATTTTGCTCTAGAAAGAATCTTGAAACAGAGAAATTTCGAATCCGGTTTTCTGTGGAATGAATTAGTGTACACTTCAGAAACGCTGAAAGAATTCTGGATAACAATCATCATAACGACATGCAAACAATTTGCAACAGTAATTCATACTAGACTATCCGTCCGTCTATTCCACCAAACACAGTAACCCCAATCCTCCCAGGTGGTCATAGGAAACGATTTTAAAATGAAAAACTCTTTCTACCTTTGTGGCTTACGTTTAATATGGAAGGTTGCGAGTTGACTTTGACCTTCCTGTATGAAACCTATAACTGATAACTAAAATAGAACATGTGCAAACTTTTAGCTACTATGGCTCACTGTGGGGTGATAAATACGGGTCAACAGTTTTTGTTTCCACTATATTTCCTTCAAAGTTTGTTGAAAGGTTTCGCAACAGCCAATCAACTTGTTAGAGGAGCACCCAGTAAGAACTATTCTTTGAAACAGAAACATTTGAATGGGATTGTTTTGGAAACGTACAAAAATAATGGCTGTATCCTAATTTAGTGGCCCAATAAATTTTTAGATTACGTCAGACGATATGGAAAAATTAGTTTTCAAGTGAAACTTTGATTGTAGTTAACAAGATCCAAAAATTATTCTTCAGAGTAATCTGTGAAATATGTTTTGGGTTGGTTTTAGCACAAACTTTGGAAGTACCCATCGGACAGACTCTAGATCAAAAATACTATGTAAATGAGATACGGTGGAGCCCCTAGACAGTTATTATCATGGAATTCCACACTTTTTTACAGGTTGAGGGGTCGAAGCTTGGATCCTTAGAGCTTTTTAGGATCCCTAAGCCTTATTGTTACACAGGAACCTCGACAGACCCAAATTTGTAACTCACATGCGCTCTGATAACATCCAGCACTTGTACATCCTATTTTATGACAGTACTTCTTTTTGGAAAGGCACATTTTCTCTAATTAGTATGATTACCAACCAAACGTTGACTAGTATTTTGAGCATTTTATGGACCTCACGTAGCGACACATTTTTCAACAGCAAATTGATCCAATTTTCCTGAAACAGTGTATTTTATTAGTGATAATTTCGAAATTTCAACTGCTTTCAAAACTCAAAAATTAAAAGTGTGCAGTTCGAAGAAATTTGCCGTTAGAAGCAAATTTTACTCGGAGGCTCTATAAATTTCTACGAATGCATAATAATAATGAACCAAACTCCGACTCAACCAGCAACACCTATCAGTGATTACCAATCGATGTCATATTTTTAACAATTTTGAAACTGAAAACTTTTCGACGAAATTTTGCGCGTTATGAATTACAAGAGGGACCTCTTGGTGAATCTGCACCACATTTGTGTTTAGAAAAGGTCATCATATTTTTTTAATATGTAGTATTTTTAAACCGATGGGCCGTGAATTCACAGTGAAAGTCTGGGAAAAACGGAATCTTTGAACCCAGACATGCTCTACACCTGCTCTACATCTGCAAATTATAGAAATTGGTTCGACTTTAGTGGTTCTTGCTGAGATTGTTCTGGACAGATTACCGGTTAGTATTAACCAACATAATAAATTCAAGGTCCCTTGAAACAGTAAATGAACTGAAGAAATATTTCATCGTCGGAAGTTTCTGTTACCTTTTAGTGAACTAATTTGAGACCACGATAATCTAAAATAAGATCATTGTAGGATGAATTGTTAAACTGCCATCGCATAGTGAGTTGATGAGAATATATCGTGATAAAAGTACATTACTGATTTTCAAAAAAAAGTCTTGAAAATAAAATGGATATTAATGAAAATTATGCACTGACGATTGATGAAAATAAATATAGACACAACTTAAAGACGATATGAAACAGAAATTGTTAACGTCTATTTTCTGGAGTAAATCATTAATTGAAGATAGTTCGATAGTAGATCAATGTGAAAAATAGTTTGCATGATATCCGTCCATCAAACATCGATTTTTTAGAGAAACAAGCAACATTAACTATTTTCTGAAACAGAACCTTTTTAACGAAATTCTTTAAAACATGTAGAAACTTAGGGTACCAATAAACAAGTATCTATGGAACATGAGGGCACACAGAAAATACAAAAAAGCAACATTTCTTTAATGATGATGTCTACCTCCTAGAAAGTTAAAGTAATATCGTACCAGGATATGTCAAAAGTATATTGAGAGATTTTTCAATTCTCAATTCATCAGATTTCTCTGAAACAGTAAATTTTAGTTGTGATGATATAACGAATTCCATGCCATCTAGATTTATATTTTGCCATCAGATATAGAAATGAAATAGTCGACTATGTTTGTGGAACAATCATCGAATACTAATACTAGCACAAAATCCTAACTGTTTTGAAAAAGATTTTGTTTTGAATTTTTCGCTGAATTTCGTACCATCACTAGTTAGGAATAAGGTTAAATACATTATAAAGTCAAAGAAAAACATGGAGAAGAAGCAAGTTTATAAGTTATACCGATGCAAAAAAAGCGCAAGAACTGCTTGAGATTGCAATCTCAGAACAATCAGAAATTTTTGAAACAGATTTTTCTCGGGTTTTGTCCCGAGCCTTGCAATGTCGGTTCATCACTGGGTGAATTTAATAATTGTTCATTCAATCATTTCTCATTAAAGGAGAAATCCGGTCAAAAATTTCATCGCATTGAATTACGTGAAAATGTGCGTAGATTCCAAAAATCATAACGAAAATGCTCAAAAATCGCTCTCAACCTCTGATAATGAGCTCCAAATCAAGCAATAGTTGACTGTGACGGCCGTGGCCAAGTTTCCCAGAAAAAGCAGCGGAGGCGAGCGCTGTGATTGGCTGGCATTGATTTCTGAAAGCGATCATTTGCAGGCTCCGCCTCTTTTTTTGAGAAACATGGGTCGTGGCTGTCACAAGCAACTTCTACGTCTTTACTGTTTTTTGCTTGAGCTCGTGATCAGGAATTCAGAGAGATTCTTGAGAGTTCTCGATATATTTCACGGAATCTCCGGCAATGTAATCAAAAATGTTGCAAAAACAGATAGTAAAACATTCATTTTGGAACAGCAAAGTTAGGATTTTGATAACACCTATAAAAACGGCTTGCATGCCGTACAGAAAATTTGTATTTGTTATGAATCACTCATTTTTATCAGGAAACTTTGAATACACCCCGAAGATTCACCAAACATCAATTATTAGATGAAATGTGGATTTTGAAACAGCAATATTTTTGGACTATTCTTGAAAATCTTTTTGAATTTTAAAATCTTTTTTGAATTTTATATTCATTATTGACATCTCAGTAAATAGACTGCAAATTTGGAAGATATCTTTGATTAATTGGAACGGAAAAAAGCAAAGTTTTTTGTGTGTCTGTCTGTCCGGGAATACCATTTCCCTCGAAAAACTGTGCCGAATTGCAATAAAAATATTGCTGTTTCGTTATATATTGTAATTAGAGTTTAGGAGATGCGCAACGTTTAATTCAAGTAAAAATTTTGAAAATCGGAAATCATCTGTAGCATTGAAGATTGATTTTGGATAGGAAACTAAACAATGGAAGGCGATAACGACGATTGAAAACCAGAAAATCACGAAAATATGACGAAAATTGAGTTCCAAATCTATCCAAAATCACGGTAAAGTTTCCATGAGAAGTTCTGAAAACCCCTAGATTGTGAAATAAAATAAAATCAAAAATCGGAAAAAATTTAAAAATCTTGTAGAATCACAGAAACCGTAAAAATGTTCAGATGAAATTTGTCTCATTGTTTCCAAATACTCAAAATTTCAGAAGATTTTGAAGGATTGGAGCTCAATTGTTTCTTATGAAAGCGTCAACGTCAAAACTTGGTCTGCGAAAAATAAGTAAAAATCTCGAAACCGAAACTTTTTTTCTTTTAGCCAAATTTTGAAGAAATTTCAGTCTCTTGTCGTTTATCACTCGAACATTTCTATTGATCTTCCCTAATTTTTGCACAAATTTGCTATTCTAGACACAAACCAAAAAAAATGTAAAATTTCGGGTGCAGAAACTACGAAAGTGAGTTATGTGGAACTTTCAAAAGGATTATGATTTATAGGGCAGTAGACTTTTTTGAAGATTTATGGAGATTGCTCAGCTTGAACTAAGCAATCGAAAAGTTGCAAACACTGGTGTTCGTCCCATCAGAGTACATTGCTATAGATACTTTCATGAAATGTTAGAAACTGAAAATTATCTTGAGAAAAATTTAGATTGT
The DNA here is from genome assembly GCA_963932045.1 of Caenorhabditis sinica. Taxonomy (NCBI): domain Eukaryota; kingdom Metazoa; phylum Nematoda; class Chromadorea; order Rhabditida; family Rhabditidae; genus Caenorhabditis; species Caenorhabditis sinica. Next base: position 6,691,423 of record OZ009940.1, on the reverse strand, counting down.
CGTGAGCATTTGATAATATTGAATCTCCTAAATTCTTTTCAAAGGGAATTCAAAAACATTGTTGTTTCAAAATTCACATTTTGCCTAATTATTGAGTTGCGGTGAATCTTTGGCGTGTAGAACTTCTTTAAAAATATGAAGTCAAAAGCCCCAGACTTTCTCAAAATAATTTTCAGTTTCAATTTTTTCACATAATAATTGACAGCAATAAGATACAATTTAGCTAGCTATTGTATTTCATTGAAATCTTCCTTTTCGTTGAGCAATCTACATAAATCATCCAAGAATGACCATTGCTATATTCATAGATTTATCAATCATAGACCTCTTCCCATTCCCCCCCCCCCCATGAACAGTGTTCGTAGTTTCTTTGCACAAAAATTTCACATTTCCTTGTCTCAAATGGCGCCAAAAATGTAAAAATTTGAGCAAAAATTGAGAAGAATTAAACCCTGCAGAAATCACCAAAACTCAATTTTCTGATAAAATATCGTTTTTGAAATAGCAAAAAATTGGATATTTATCCTGAAAATTTTACTTGGAATTAGGCAACACCCATTTGCGGTTGGTTACAGGTGAAATGAAGGGAAAAATTTGAAACTGGAATATATTTTTTGTTGCAGTTTCCCTCTCTTGCGGAATAATATAAAAGAAAGCAGTTTGAAAATGGAAGAAAGTACATTTGAAAAAATTGGTATGATTTTTTTGTAACCGCAAAAATTTCCCGTTTCTCGACAATTTTGAACTCAATCGTGAGCTGGAAATTCAATGTTCCGCATGTCGGTCAATCTGTAGTTTATTTATTTGATATTATTTAAATCAATTGTGAAAGTGATACAAGAACATTTTTTATTACAGTTTTATTAATTATTTTTAAATTGAATGTTAATAAATGTTCAATGATCAATCTAGAGGAAAAGCCATTTTTGATAGATGATGAAGTCCAAGTTGGAAAAATACAACAAATAACAAAAATAACGAAAATTTAGTCCCAAATGTTTCCAATTCATAGTGATTTTTTAATGATCAATTTTGAAAACATTCGAATCTTGGTAAATAAAAAAGTTTTGTAAATCACAAAAACGGCGAAACATTTTCAAGCACATATTTTTTGTTGCTGTTTCAAGACTTGATGTGTTCAACTTAATTATCGGAGATTTTGTTCACCACTTTGAAATCCGTTGTGTGCCTGCTATTTGGTTTGAGAACTGGTGAAGATGTAAATTTGATTAGTCTTGAAATTTACCTGTAAATTAAAAGCCGCATTTAATAAGAACAATAAAAGCATCAGAGCATATTTTGGAAAACGAACAGTCCAAAAATTGAAAATTCCCGTTACGACGATAAATTATAACATTTTTGAAAGAGTGAAAATGATCTTTTTAAATCGTTCTGACTATTTTGAATGTATATTACTGTAAGACTTATAACAACTTTAATGTTCACTTTGGCGTGTCAGAGGTATGACAGATTGGTGTTGGAAAATTCATTGACAAACACGAGTGAATCATAAAAAATACCTCTGAATCTGAATATTTTGTTATCGAAGCAGTATTATTTTTTGAAGCTCGTATTTATGAACACTAGACATAACTGATGTATATGTCGGCTTACTTGCTTTGAGGGCATCTCTGTGTTCAAAAGCACATAGGCAGCAGTTACCTACCTAATCTGATAGAAACCAACACCAATTTTGAAATCCTAAAAAATACTGTTGCACAAGTTTGAGTAAATTGTGACGTTCTTAGTGGGTTTTGATAGTTCAATCACTGTTTTCAAGAATTCTCAGAAACAATTTTCTTAGAAAATGTTGGTTTCGATACAGTTTGTCCAAGGCTGAATAGAGCTTTTTTGTAACAATGGAAGCGTTGAAAATTAGTAGCTTTCTCGTTTTGAAAGGTCCGTTGTGTTGATTTACAAGGATAAGCTCTCAAAATTTTACGGTTTCGATGTTTAGAAATATTCTTCAAAACTTTAACATTGTGTTCGTGGAGGTGCCCGTGCAATTCCTATATTTCCGTACTGTAGATTACTGTAATAAGTCAATCAATTGGCATTACTTTGAAAAGGAGCACCTATTTACCACCAACAATTTCTCTGCTTCAAGTGTTAGACTTCTTGAAACTATTTTTTGCTCCAATACTTTTTCGATGCATTCGTCTAAAATTTAACCTATTTATTCTTGGAGCTTTGAAAGTAACTTTACTGTTTCTAGAGCAATGCTTGAATTCCAGAAAGGTAACACTCTTTGATTTCTCGATTCTTTTAATTGCGTTGTTTACTTTCATTTTTTAAGATTAGTTGACAGATTAGTTAATTGAAAAGATTCACAATTCCATCAAAAACTTATGGAAAGTTGTAAAATTGGTCTCGCTGGTTCTGTTACGGTTTTTTGCTTGTATTTCTTAAATCTTCCAATGAATATAGACTCCAGTTGATCTGAATTGCCTTTTTTCAACCACATTTGACATTTACAGTTAGTTAACTAATGTCAGCTGATCTTCTCTCACCCTTTACCACTCGCAGCGTTCTATCCGACCAATAGCTAACTTACGTAAAACTTCTGAAACCGTAAAACAGTAAAACGTTATCAGCACAAATGAGTATCGTTTTTCAATATACTTCGTGCTTTCTTCGAAACTCCATATAGCCTTGAATTAACAAGCCAAAAACCCGTCAAAGCTACGTGAAACATTTGAAACAGCGATAAGGCTAACTTCGTCTAGGCAACGCTGTAAACAGTTCCTACAGTGTTTTTATTTTTACATTCCGTCTTTCGAAAAAGAGCCATAAACTAATGAGAACTAAACTCTGTGAATTTTCAAAAATGTCTGAAATAGTATTGCATAAAAATGGAAAAAACAATTATTGTCGTTTCTAATTACAAAGCTTTCATTATTTTTCGAAACGGAAGAGATGGTGAAAAATGCACTAATTTTTGGAGCCAAATATCTCGAGTTCTAGAATTTTGCGCAGGCAGCCACATAGCGCAATCGAAATCTCTCATTCAAATTGATAAATGAACCAATTTATAGAAAAAACCAAAACGGTTTTCGAAAAGGGTCTTAATTTAAACGAATTAATAAAAACTTCAATGACATTTTTGAAGTGAAAGAATCCCGAAACAGAAAGTATTCTTTCGTTTTTTAACCAAAATTCTATCAAGTTTTGAGTACATTCACTGTGCACTAAAAAATTTCAGGCTTGCTTTTCCCTAGTTTTTGCACAAATTTTTCACATTATAGACCGACATTTGAAACATGAAAATGGGAAATTTATGAACAGATGAACTATGAACATTTTTCACGGGAGAAATGACGAGAAGTGTATAATTTCTGTTTAGCATTTAGATTTACTAGTAGACATTTTCGAAAGATTTATGGAGATTGCTCAGCGTAAAAAGGGCAATCGAAAAATTGTAAAAGTTGAAGTTCGACACCATTGCTATTGTTACTTTCAGAAAATGTTTGAACTGAACATTTTTGAAAAATTTTTGGTTTTCGAGTCAATTATTTTAAATATAAGTTGCAAATTCGATCAAAAGATTCACGAATGTCAACTTTTGTGATAATATTGGAGTTTTGAAGCAGAATTTTTTTTGATTACCGGTGCAAATGTGTTATGAAAGTTCATCAATGACAATTACTTTCATGCAGAATGAAAAAAAAAAGTTGGAACAGGAGTTTTTTTTAATTCCCAAAAATTTCAGAATTTCTTAGACTCAAAGCAGAAAAAATAGTAGCCGGTGCATGAAACGACTGTACTACATAGAATGAAAATCAGTATTTTAAACGGAAAACTTCTGAATTTTTGCAAAATTATGTGCCCACAGGAAATTTTTTGTGTGTCTGATTGTCCGGATATACGATTTCAATTGAAAAATTGTGCCGAATCTAGAAGGAATTTTATCACTTTTTCACATTTTATTGAAACTTGAGTGTAAAAAATGTTTAATGTTCGATACTCTGAAGATATTGAAAAATCGGGAATCATCGTAGCATTGAAGATTAATTTTGAATAGATTACTGTGAAAAATTGAAGACCACGACGACGATTAAAAACCAGAAAATCATATAATATGACAAAACTTGAGTCCCAAATGTATCCAAAATCATAGTGAAGTTTCCATAATGAGTTCTGAAAAGATTCGCATTTTTGGAAAAGTCAATCGAAAATCGAAAAAAATTTAAAAATCTTGCAGAATCACAGAAACCGTAAAATTTTCAAAACCCCTAATCTCAGAAGCACAAAACTTCCAAAACCTCCAAAATTTCCTTACCTGCAGTACTCCTATAGTCTTCTGCATCATCCTCCTCTTCCTCCACTTCCTCTCCTCCATCGACGTCTTCTTCAACCGGAGGATTCTGAGATTCAGAATCCGAGGGGACCCCTCTCCTCCATTTTCTCCAAGTCTTCTGAATCTTCATCTTACACCAGACATCTGCATCAAAAGTGGCGATGACGAAATAAATGCAACATACTGCCAAAACAGCCAAAAAGAGCAAGAATTCATGAGTTATCAGACTGGAAGACGCTGATTCCGAAGCGAATTTGAAGTTTCTAAATCCATTTGGGAGGTCCATGGTGTTTGAAGATGGCAGGGAAGAATCTAAAAATTGGATGGGGTTTAGATAGGAAAACATCTCAAACACATTTTGACAAATTTCTCAATTTCCAATATATCAGATTTTCCTGAAACAGTGAATTTTAGTGGTGATAATCTAACGAATTCCATGCCATCTACAAAGTTTGCAATCGCAAAGTCAAAAATTACAACCGTAAAGTCAAAATTTTTAATCGCAGTGTCAAAATTTTTCCGAAAATCAACGAGAGAGAAATTTCGAGAAAAAAGGTGTCAGAAGTGAAAAATAAGACGCGAAAGGAGAGCCAAAAATCTTGTGATTTCGGCTGACTGAACATGATAATTATGAAAATTTTCGTTTCGTGATATGTGAAAATATTAGAAGAGGAGAGATTCAGAGAAAAGTTATACATCACCAATGATCAAACTAGACATGGAAAAACAGGCACACGAATTGTTTGATTTTCGGATCTTCAAATTCAGAGAAAAATTCAAAAAGTTCTCATTTCCAGAATGTGCCAAAGATGTACTATAAAAGTAAACTATTCTGAAATGATTACTTTGTCCTTGAAACAGTGAATAAATGCTTTTGTTTCCTCTTTTGATAACCAACTTGACTAAAACTATCAAGACTCGGAATTTGAAAATGATTTTCAATCTAGCCATCAATGCTTTAAAACCAATACCAAGCAGCCAGAAATCTTCTGATGGCTTTTATCTGAAACATTCAAAAATTGTAAATCCATGAGCAAGTTTTATTTGGAAGTGAAAACGTTGAAGTAATCTATGAGGGTGCACAATATGATAACCACCAAAATTTGGTCTCTTGGTAACAATATGTTCAGAGTTTTGACTTGTCTTTGTCTTATTGATGAGAGGACAGTACATTTAATGATAAGCAGTGCCTGAAACCGTAAAATTTCATAACTCCACAAGAATTTCTCGCGATATGAAAAAGGAGACCAGGAAACATTGGAAAACAGATGCAACGAAAGAAATACAGTTCATTTGAAACCGTAAAGTTTTCTGAATCATTGAACTTTGGTTTTATTTTATTTTATCTCTTGAACATTGTTCACACCATTTGATGCACTAACAATGTGAGCCTATCGAAACCGAAAACGTTTATTTTTTATTCAAATCTCAACCGCATTGCCTGAGAAAAAATCGACGACATTGCTTGCAAATTTTCTGAATTTTTCAAATCATGTTCTTGAAACAGAAAGAATGTTTATCTAACACTGGCCGGTACCGAGACATTTCGCAACCGCTACGAAATGACCGGTAGCGAAATATCGTAGTTACGAAATTGACGTTAGTTGCGAAATGTCTTGGAGCCCATTTGCAGGGTTCTCTCAATCGTTTCTATGGAGACTGCAATCTTTATCCATGTTATTTCATTTTAGTTAACAAAGCTTTCCTAAAACACAAGTAACTGTTACTATGTGTAATCCTTGAATGGGCTATACCTACACGTATGTTAATGTTAATGTTAATACTAAGAAGTGCACATTGTTGTATAGGTTTTGGTACTGTAAAAAATTGCAAGTCTTTTTGTTTTTTCGATGTGCTTTTGGTTAGCAATCCTTCCTAGATGTCGATTATTTGATGCCAAAGTTCCATTATGCCGTGAAATCTTCTATATAATTTCACATGTTGTTGAAACGGAATTAAACATTGCGAACTTTTTTCTCTTCAATTCTCGATACAAAACTGAATTGTAAGTCGTACTTCACAATAAATATAAGAATTTTTTGAAACATTATTTGATTCAATTATTGTGATATTTTCTTTTCTCCTCAATCTTCTCATTATTATGAAAGTTCAAGTCTATTTACCGGCAATGTTTGAAACAGTAAATAGTATTGCAACAGACTGTATGTTGTATGCTTGTTCTAGAATCGTGCCTTGACTTTAATGATATTGTAGAAACCTTATAGAACCTACCATGAACACAAAAATTTATCAATTATTCTTATTGTAGCTGTAGCATACGATTCAAAAAAAATATACTGTCTGACAATATAGTTGTGAATATTATGTTCTGAAACTTCGGTTAACCAGATTGGAACAGAGATGCAGCAATATATAAAGAAACACAGTTCATTTGAAACCGTAAAGTTTTTTTGAATCTTTAAACTTTGGTTTCTTTAAAATATGTGCCAACGTATCACATCACTGGAACATTTTTCACATCATTTGATTCACTAACAACGCGAGCCTGTCGAAACCGAAAACGTTTGTTTTTTGTTCAATTTTCAAATTGTTCACCAAAAGCCACGAACATTGCTTAGACATTTTCTGAATTTTTCAAAGCATTTTCTGGAAACAGAAAAAAAGTTTTTTATGTATATTACTGGCAGGGTTCTTTCCTTTCTATGCGACTTTACCCATTTATTTTGTTTCTGTTAATAACGCTTTCCTAAAACACAAAAAAACTGATAATATGGGTAATCCTCGAATGTGCGGTATGTCAATGCTAAGAATTGTAAAAGTGGTTATTGTGTAGGTTTTGGAACCGTAAAAAATTGCAAGTCTCTTTGAATGTTCAATGTTTTTTGGTCGGCAATTCTTCCTTTCTCGATCATTGTCGATCAGATGAGAACGGTGCCAATTTTCCATTATGCCTTGAAATTTTGTGCATAGTTTCACATTTTGTTGAAACGGAAATATATACACAATTTTTGGCAAAACGCAGCTAAATTGTAAGTCGTTCTTCACAATAAATATGAAAAATTTTTGAAAAAATTATTTGATTTACTTATTGCAATATTGTTTCTTTTTCTATCCACTCTGATGTCCAACTTGGCATTATTATGAATGTTCGAATTTGTTTACATGCAATGATCGAAACAGTTTATATAATTGCGTCTGACTTTTTGTTGTATGCTTGTTCTAGAATCCTGTCTTCACTCCAATGAAATCTCAACATCCTTATAAACCACGAAATTACTATAAACACAAAAATGTATAAATTATTCTTATTGTAGTTGCAGTATGAGATTCGAAAATACGCGGAATTTCGTCTCTGAATTCTGTCTACATATTTTGTTCTGAACCTCCTGTCTTCCAGATTGTATATCATTATCACCATTTCAGAAAGTTCTAACCAATGCACATGTTATTTTCAAAGCGGATCGAGGGCGGGTTGTAGGCGCTCTATCCCACTCAATGACAGCATTTAACATTCAAAGCTTCTAGGAATATGAAAAAGATTGTGACTGATAATTTCGAAATCTCTCAATAATAGCAATTACAGTGGTGAGATTTGGTCAGTGTACATTTTGTTTTTCTGTTAATAACTTTGCAGAAAAATGGTCATCTGACTCGAAATTTTGCAGAAATACTACTGAATGTTTTAGAATTAGGGCGCAAGGTTTTTGAAAGTTAGAACTCTGTATTCACTCCAGAATCGTTCAAGATGTAAGCGTCATTTGATGTTTTGTGTTATTAACCTTTGATTCTTACTGTTAGAAAGAAAGTTGCATATTTCGAAAAATACGTAACCGGATGATTCCACAGTGTTTACATTATTTGATGCACTTACAATTTTAGGAACGGTTGCACCAAAAGAATTGCTTACAAATTTCTTGATTTATTCAATTCATGTTTTTGAAACAGAAATTATTTTCTATTATTAACAGATGCTACAAATTGTTATTACCAGGTTGAAATAATTGTCAATTCCATCCAACGACACTATCTTAACACACAAGATATCGTTACCATGTGAAATAGTCGCGTTGGCCGAACTTTACTGCTGAAGAGTGCATAATTTTCTAATGTGTAGTTTCTGAAACTGAAAAAAGTTACAAATCTTGAAGCATTTTACTGTCAGAATAGGCACCTAAAAGTCTATTGGATGAGCACAGACTGAATCTGAAAACACGAAAATTTGAAATCGTGAAGTTTTGTGCGTAGTTTTTCATGTTTGCTGAGTTTCAACGCAACAGAATTAATAGGATACCACCTTTTTAATTCGTGAACACCACGAAAAATCAATGTGTAACATTTTTCTACACTAATAATTAAGAGCATATCACTCTTATACATAAATGCGGTGTGGGGTTTGTCTGTTGGTTTGTGAGGGGGTGCAGTAAGCTCCTCGAAGTAGCGATCCAACATTCACTGATAATCAGTACATATTGAAACAGAAGAGTCAAATATTATACGTTTCCAAATGGAATCCCCATTACTCTAACCAGCACGAATCAGTTTACCGCTTATTTTTGAAACAGAAAAATGTATATCTGTTCAGCATCTCATCCATCCAGTGTATTTCAATTGGATGTCATCTGTTTTTTCTACACCTAATGTTGGATTATGTTGTCTTGCGGGAATGGTGCTTCATCGAAACTGAAAAATTTCTTGTAAATGTAAAGATCAGTTGTTGCGTCAATATTTTCAAAAAACACTGTTCACCAGTACATCAGCGTAAGAAGAGACCCCTATTACATTCTGCAACATGATTCACGTATCAAATGGGGTTGTCTCACTTCAGTATATGGGAACAATTTTACAATTAATCATGATTGAAACTGCAAAAAAATCTTCCGTCTATAAACAAGATCTTTAGATCTGAATGAATCAAGTTGAAGTTGGTTCGCCACATAAATTAAACCGAAACGTTTGAATAACTTTCATGTTAATTACAGAAACGGAAAGCTTTTGTAGATTGTTTCATTATCGAATTTGAATTCAACAGAATTACAAGAAAACTTTTATACAGCAGGCCAAAGTGATGAGAATATTACTGTAGGCTAATCCAAGTTTTCACATCTCACTCCTGAAACAGTTTTTGTGATTATTCCTGACTGAATGCCCAATAACCAACGTTGGTGGCATGTATCTGTTTGTTGAAATAGCTTACTTGCTCATTTCTGCTCATCTTGAACAATTTATGCTGGACTGATTTTCATAAAAATAACGTAAAAATTTCACAAAAATCGGAAGCTGCAAAATTTTTTCAAGACGTGTCCACGGACCGGGGTGGCCCTTCAAATCGCAACCCATCTTTACTATTAATAAACGCAAAATTCTGTGTGTGTGTCTGTGTGTCTGTTCCGGACTCGCTCACTCTAGCGACTTTCCTACTGGGCCGATTTTTCTCAAACTTTCACAGATCATCAGTAATTCCTGCACCATGATGCCCGTCTATTCTAATTTTTGATTCATCAAGAAATAAGGTCACAAGGTGGCAAAAACCTCATTTTTTTTCTCCATTCAGTTGTTTCAGTTTTGAGAGAGGGAGAGAAGAGTTCACGGAGTTTTTTTTTCCACTTTTCGAACGATTTTCAATTTTCTCATTTTTAAAAAATTCCACGTTGACCTGAAAGGCGCAGTGTATTTGTTGTTATGATAATGGATGACTGAAAGTGTTTTAGACCTCATTGAAGGGCCACAGGCCCTGGAAAGGAGCCGAAGGCTCCGTAGTCCTCATGGAAGGGCCGCAGGCCCTGAGGAGGAGCCGAAGGCTCCGTAGTCCTCATGGAAGGGCCGCAGGCCCTGAGGAGGAGCCGAAGGCTCCGTAGTCCTCATGAAAATCATCAACTACTGATTTTGTGGAGATTCCCAAAAGTATTGTAATTCGGGATATTATTGAGATTCGCCTAATTTAAGTGAAGCCAGGAGATTGTAGCCGCCGGAGGCGGCGTAAATCGACTGGTTGTATCAAAAAGGCATCACTACTGAGAAACAAAAAAGCAAAAACACACATTTTAGAAAATTGGTGAGGTAAGAATATTTTACTGTTTTGCAGGTAAACCATATTGACATGGTTTATGTTGTCAGCACTAACTTTCGTATTGCATACCGTTCAAAATTCAGAACTTTTAGAGGTTTCAAGAAAATTTTGAGAGAAATTTTGAAATGCTCAATAAACGTATTCATAATGGTGATATACCTTTCAATTTTTCAATTGTTGTTTTTTTTTCTGAACAGATTTCAAGTTTCCCGCCTTTTCTCGATTACAGTACTCAAAACTTGGTTCAAATTATTTTTTTTAATTTCCCGCTCTTTTCTGCTGGCTATTGTTCCCAAAATAACTACCATCATGACTGCCCGGTTTTCAGTTTTCCACCTTTTGATTGAGAAGTATTGACTGGAAGAAAATAGTATGAAGCAATTTCAAAAAAAAAAAAATAATTTACGGTTTCTCAGAAATCATAATGGTTGTTGTATTTTCTTTCCAAGATTTCTTGGCCTTTTCGTGCTTACTTACTTCCATCTAAATTCTCTTGTGCCGGGATTATGTGTGACTTACAAATAAAGAAGTTAATGGAGAGAACGCACTGTCGACTCTTCTAAAATTGATAATTTGCACTTGAAACAGTAACTGGATGTGATATTTTCTTATACGAATTTTTTGATTTTGATTATGTTAGATTAGATTATCACTGTTTTTGGCACAGAAACCAACATGATTCTCGTTCTTCATTAAATATTCAAGAAGAAACTGAAATGTGATGATCACACATATTGCCCGAACTTAAGATTCATTTTTTGAACGGTGCAAATTGGAAGCTTCTGATTATCCATGAGTGCTCATGGCATAGCTTAAAATTTGAGTCGAAATTTTTCCTGAATTAACCGTAAATACATACTGAACTATTGTGTAACTTACCAATGTGAAAACTCATCCAACTGATTCTAGATTTCATGAAACAGTAATAGGTCTAGAATCCAACTCAAGACCGAACAGCATGAGTTTCGCATTGCTAACTATTATGAGTCAACTGCTTTATAATTTGATGACAGCATCGTCAAAATACGTTCAGAATTATGCGATACTCACGAAACAGTAGTTCCAAGTAAATCTAAATACCGTAAACCTTGGCTGTTTCAAAATTTCAATAATAAGTTATTAGTGTCCATTTGTTGATTTCTCTTCAGCATGTGGAAAATAAGACATCTTTCAAAGAGCCAATGAAGGCGATGGAGGAGGAAAAATGGGAAGAAAATGAGAGAAATAAAAAGAGAAGTTCGAAAACTCCAGAATCGAAATTGACTACAGTAACTTTTGAAAACGAGATGAAAATGGCAAAGTAAGCAATAGTGAACGATAAGGAGAAGAGGATTTTGAGAGGATAAAATGAGGATTTGGAGAAGACGGTACAGTTGTTGAAGCAGTGGTAGACCTTCGTGTACTCCTCGTGGACAGGATTTTTTTGATTTTCGCTCTTTGAACTTTTGTATTTTACTTCTATTTTTTTTGCTGTCTCAATATTCTATGACCTATTTTGCTTGTTTTCTTGATTACTGATGAATTCGATTTTTTTTGGCTAAATATCAGTTTCTCCTTGAAAATGTTAGCACTACCTAGAGCACAGTATGACGGAATTAGAAACTGAAAAATAGTCGATTCTCGCTTGCTCAGATCCAATTGGTTTATCAACTTCTGCACTGGTTTTTTGAACCCGAAAATGATTTACGCTTTTCAGAGCAACTTCTCAGCTTCATGTCTAATTCTTGGAACAGTGATAGGTTGAATGCATCAAAATTCTCCTACGCGAATCTATTTAGTCGGATTTAGTGATTAGAAATAAATCCCACTTGAGATTAAAAATTCTTGAAACTGAAACATAGTCTCCACTGTTTCTTCTCATTCTTAAAAATAATTTGGTCGATGATTTTTTAAAGACTTCAACAACTATATATCAACTTTAGACATAGATTCTGAATTGTTGCTTTGTGGACCCCTGCAGAGGGTTTTAACACGATTGGCTCGTTGGTTCAGTGGTAAATAGTTTTATTCAGAAATACAAGTTTATGGTGCCCGGGGTGAACCAATTAGCCAACGATTTGTTGAGAATCTTAGAAAGGAAAGACTTCCTATCTTACAAATGAAGTCAAGCGCTTCAGAGCGATTTGGGCACCCCTTTTATACGATGAAAGCAGGTTCCGAGGGAAAATGATTTTAGATGATTTACACAGAATTAAGCCCTAGATACAGAAAAGTGCATAGAAAAGGATGCGGGAAAATACATACAGGATCAAAGAGGCAGAGTGGGATCATAATTGTAGATGGAAAGTGAGAACTATTGAAGACTGATGACTAACTGCGTATTTTGTAGACGCGACATGCTTTGCCCTCGAAACAGTGAAAACAAATTTCGCAACTTTTTGTTGTTTTTTAATCAATTTGACTTTAATCGGAACTACCACTGACAAGAGTACTAAACTAGATATGGACCTTTACTTTCTGAAATGGACCTTCATTTTGATTTGCGTTCTCATTGCTAAGCAATAGTTAAGATTATGATAATTCATATCTGAAACTGTGAAAGGTTGAAAATCCATGTACGACTTTGATCAAGGGAGGTTATGATATTTAGATACGATAAAAATGCGAAACATTAGAAAACATTTGCAAGAGTTTTTCATTTTGATAATCTTATCATCAAAAAGATTAATAGCATTGTAAATTCAGGGATTGTGAAAATTATTGTCATGAGATTTATCGTCGTACTGGTGCACTGATGAAATATCTCAATCATGAAATAATGAGCCATGTCTGAACCTGAAAAATTCATAAGTTCACAAGCATATATAGGGTTAGCAAGTCATGGATTGAAGAGTACAGTCTGCATGAGATGAAAACATCTTTTTCGAAACCTTAAAGTTTCCCGAATGCTAGAACGGGCTTTGATATTGGCAAGATTCAATTAGACTCCTTTCGAAAGGGTTTTTTCAACAATTAAATTGATTCCCACAGTCGTCATTTTTCTGCGGTTTCAACAAGACAATGTCAAAAAGTTGTAATTTTCATCAGTAGTATTCTAGTTGCTGACGTATGCTATTCACAAAACTCTGAATTGAATCTTTATTAACAGGGTGTGGTTGCTTTTCATTTTTTTAGCACACGCTAACTAGTAGACACTTCTGTTTCTCTGGTTTCTAATCTGGTTTTAAAACTGCGAAACTAAAAATTACCGTTGCAGTCCTTTTTTTAAATTCAGGAGTGTAACAACAAAATTCAGTTAACGAAATCCCAGAAGACAGCAACGCAAAGAAACTGATTTCAAAATTCACTGTTCCAAACATGCTGATTAAATTTTACATTTTTCTTTTTTTTGAAGCTGGACCACTCAAACAACAATTCAAATAATAATAAGTTGTTTTTGAAACAGTAGATAAATACCATTGTTTTACTAAAATATGCTGATGATTTTGGAGGGCAGGGAGTATACAATGTGTGTCTTGGAACTCAAAATATTCTGTCTGAAATGTCTGAAATTATTTGGAACAATACTTGCTCAGTGTTTCAAACTTGAAAGTTTGATTAAACCATTTTTTGTGAAAAATTCCGTAAATTTGACAAAAAAAAGCGCGCAGTTTTTAAAACGTAATAAATGAAAATATGTTGTCAGAAATAGAGAATATCTTCGACAGTTACTTATTGCTAGCCAGTTTTTTTCTGAATTTTGTTTTCTGAAACATTTTTTGTTTCATAATAGTTCACTATGGAGTGCTCAATAGTTTGGAAGCCCTATTATTGGCATGGTTTCAAACTGCAAGGATGTTTCAAGTTTTTTAAGTTCCCATCATTATCTAACCGCGACATAGTATATATCATGATACTATTAGTGTACAAATTCTCCAATTGAGAAACATGAAATGTGTAACAGTAATGTTTTGAACATATCTCTGTATGCTATTTTTTTCCAATCTCAACGTTACAGAAAAGCGGTTTTTTTTTCAGAATAGATATTTGTACGATCGAACTATGAACGTTATCTGCATTGAAAATAGGAACTTTTTGAAACAGAAATCATTGAAAACACAATTCTATATCGCCGAATACAAAACAGAAATAATATGGGGATTGCTAGTGCTCAATACTTGGAACATCTTTCTAAAAGGAATATCTGAAACAGAAAACATTCCAACATGATTGTGCTATCAAGGCAACTATTTGATAACGCCAGCTGAAATAGAGGCTCTGTGAGAAACTTTTGAAGCTGTTTAAGCAAAGTGAACTATTGGATTCCTGAAAACTTTTCGTTTCTGAGCTGCATACCACCTCATTTCTCCTGATTTTACATATTTTCCGACGGTCTAATCCAGTCTGATTACTCGGAAAAAAAGCGTATCTCTGATATGTCATCTTTGAAACCGTGAAATTTTTACGTTTCGGAAATACTAACCTTACAATGTATGCGAACAAAAACCACAAGCATTTAGTCAAATATTATCTTGTTCTCATAGGCAGTTGAACGTAGTGCCTAGGTTTTAACTTATTTTTTTGTAATCTTGACGACTTTTCAAAAAGCCAAGCTTTAAAAATGTCTCATGACTTGGATTTTGGTATTTCTCGTTCCCGGTGTGATCCTGCTATTCAAAGTGGTTAATAACTTGGTTGAGAAGAATCAGAAGTTTTTGCTTGACTTTGAAAAATTGATAATATTTTTTTTTGTGAACGTTTCTTCTCAATTCAGTACGGTATCCTTACTTGGACAGAACAAAACTTCGATGTTTCAGAAAATGATAACAATGTAGTACACTCGCCCTTACTCAATCCACTTGAAGACAAATGTTTTCAATATAATTTGTGTAATATTTCGGAGAATTATGATTCCCATCCCATCGAAAATCTAATGTATAGATATAAACATCACTTTTTTGAAACAGGAAAAATCTCAAAATTTGTGTAACAACCGTGGTTTCGGTCCAAATTTCTTCTATTTTTCCTGTCTGTACCATGCTCTCCAGCATCACTCTTCTTCCATGTATTTGAAATTTGCATATCAGTATTGTCTCTTCAAAAAAACGTCGGCGCGCCGCAGTTGCAAAAGTGACACGCCCATTTTTGGAAAAAGCACTGAAAATGTGCGCACACAACTACCGCGCCGCGGGTTGCAAAGAAGTGGGCGTGTCGTTTAAGCCCCGCCTCTTGCCGAGATTTTTTTGAAGAAACAATATTTTCATGGAAAGTTATTAATGTAATCTCTATGCAAGGCAATTCTACAAATTTTCGAAAAATTGTGTTTGTACCCTTTTTTGTTCTGTTGCTCATAGTCAGTTGAAGTGAAGTCTTGTGACTCACCCTATATTATTTTTTGAAGGTTTTTTTAAAACATTTTCTGTTTCAGGCAATGTTCAAATTCCTCAGTGATTTTTATTTTGCATTGATCTTATATTTCTGTGCAATTTCTTATTTCATAATATATGGCTTTGGACTAATGTTTTGTTAGGCGGAGGATGACTACATAGAAGTTCTATCGGTGGAGATGAAGGATTTAGAAGGAGAGCAACATAATAAGAATTGTGAATACTTGAAGGATAAAATGGAGGAAGACTAAGTAAGAAAGAATCTGGATCGCAGCTGGAGTAGTGCAAACAGTGTTTAGGTAGGTTCAAGTCACCGTAGTTTATAATTTCCCGATGAAAATTTTCACTGTTTCAGGTCAACAATATCATTTTTTCAAAACACATTTATTTATTCTTCTATTGGTTTTCAATACACATATAACACTTTTCCGATCATTGCCGAAAAACTTTGTCCGTACTAGCTTACATGCGAAACTTAAAAAAATAGTTTTTAATACATGTCATTATGTTTTTTTGGCTCTATTCGTCTTTAATTGGTCAAAGCAAACGTTTAAGGACCCCAAGCAGTTTATAGACGCCAACGAATATAGAAATTAGTTGTTCCGAGATAACTAAACAGCTATTGTCATGTTGAAACAAAAAAATATCCATTATTAGTGAAGATTAGTTGACTGTTTCAGAAATGAGTCATCCAACATGGTGGAAAGATCAAAAATTGAATAAACCCTGGAATGTTACCTACCCCAACTGAAACCGTGAATTTTTTTTTGCTTGCACATCCTGAATTTCATCAGATTTCCAATACATCAGATACTCAGAAAACCATATTTTCAAAGTGGCTCTATGCACAGACCTTGAAGCTTGAAAAACCGGCGGAAATCTCGAAAAATTCAAATTTTACCCATGTTGACAATAGAGCCCGTTGTAACCTTAAAAATATTGATCATGATTGGTGTGCTTTTTTAATAACTGACATTACTACTTTTTGAAAGAGAAAATCTAGCATGCTCCTTCTTTTAAAATGGTATTATATTTTCAAAGCATAGCCGAACTATCGCTGCGAATGGTGCAAAATCATGACACCTTATTTTTGAAACAGGAAAAAAAGATTCCAATGCTCACATTTTCTGAGAGCGTTATGTATTCGGTTTTCAGAAAAAATCCTCATTCCAGTTTCAGAACGCAGTCTTTCATCTACTTGATTCGTCAGTGAAAAATTGATGGAAGACAACGTCATTACTTCTTCTTTGAAACAGCAGAAAATTTAGAATGGAACTCGATTTTCAGAGATTGAGTTTTGATCCTCCATAGTAAAGATTCAATTTTGCATAGCTCTCATTTTTGGAGTGTCAACAATTTTCCGAATCTAATTTGTTTCCCTAATATCACTCGAAACCGAAATATCTGAAACTTTTATTTCTGTTGCAACGTTCTCTGTCATCTCTTTTTGCAGAAACTGTATTGCGAAAATTGAACGCATAAAAAATCAAATTCAGCTCTTAATGAATATGGCTTCAAAATACTAGAGATTCAGAAAAATTTGGAATTTGCTGTCGCGCCACCTTCAATGAAAACATTGGTGAGCAAAACCTGCAATTGAGTTGCAGAGTGACAGATTTTCAAATAATAACTTGTTTACGATCCTTGCAACCAACTATCTGCCACAACATGAATTGAAAATAAGTAAATACTTTGAAACGGAACTCATATAATAGAACAAATTCCTAATTCTATTTTGCCGAGTAAAAAAATATTTCAGAACGTTTAAATTATTTTAATGGTCAATTGAGAAACTGTAAGTTTTGTTATGCTTGTTTCTCTGTGAGTAATAATGTTGACACAATGACAGAGATGTTTCATGGACAGTAATCGTTCATTTTTTGAAACAGAAAGTGTGTTATCATTCATTTTAACCTTATTGTTGTTTTTAATGGTTAGTACGGTTGTCTGCGTACTAGTCGAGTACCATCATCTCTAGAATATTCTGGTTGAACATGTAACTTGGGATGTAAAAAACAAATTTTTATATCTGTACGACTGTTTGCCTGAAGATTCAATATTTTTCCGTTTCATTCACTATCGAAGTTGAAATTGAAGAATGTACCTTTGCTTAGCAGATTGGGCAATTAAAGCATACCTTCATCTTGATTTATCAATTAAAATTTAATCGTTTCTTGTATTGATTCCTTCTATTACTCCATCTCTACCTTGCTTTTTCTAACATCACTCTAGTTTCAATTATTGGAAATTCGAAATGATGTGTTTGCATATCAGCACTTTGGTTGAGAAGCACTCAATATAATTGCTATGTTCGACATGCAACAAATCATAAGATTCCAGTGAATTTCGAAAAATCGTTGGCTCTTATTATTTTCATTGTGTTATTCATAGTCAGTTAAAAACTTGTGACTTCCATTCTTGATATATATTTTTGAATTTTGAGCCAATCTTCTGTTTCACAAAAATTCCAAATTTTTCAGAGACAGTGGAATTTCTTGGTGAAATCGGTACTGTCGAATCAAGAAAAGTATGGACTGGGAAAAACTATTCTTTGGGTTATGCCTCGTTCTATATGTCTGTGCATTTTCCTATTTTATTCTCTATTGTTTGTTACTGATGTGTTGTGAAAATATGATTCTAGAGAATTTGGATGATGAATATACAGAAGTGCCGGTGGGGGAAGATGAGGATTTAGGAGAAAACGTGAAGCAACTTAAGACAAAATGTGAATATTTGATCGATAAAATGGGAGCGGAGCAGCAAAACGAGGCTGGAAATAGCTGGGGTAGTGTATATAGTGTTTAGGTGAGTTGAAGCTACTGTAGTAATATTAATTGGTCTTAACAAACTTTCAGTTTCAGATGAAAATTATTCGTTTGGAAAAACTAATGCATTCATTGTTGCTACGGTCTTTTGTATTTATATTATAGTTTTCTGATCACTTATGGAATAACTAATAGTAAGATATTACCGTCTTTTAAAAGTGTTAAATTGAACAATTAAATCGTTGGTCTTTCGTTGGTCTTTAACTTACACCCTAACAACAGATTCAATAACATTTCCAAGTATCCTTACATTTTCGTATAGCAATACTCAACATTATTAAGAAAAAAAAGAAGAGATTTTTGAAAAAAAGTGGAAAACTTTTGGCTCTTATTCTGCTCATTGTTTACTTTCAGTTGCCGTTTTATAATACACTCTCGAGATGTTTTGTCAAAATTTCACTCATTTTTCTGTTTCGAACAAATTTCAAAATTTCATTCGTTTTTTTCTGGCGTTCAATTGTTGCAATATATTTTTATTTAGCCTGCACCATACTTTAACTACACAAATTTGCCAAATATGCCTATTCCTGGCCCTGATTATCTGCACTGCATTTTTTCAAATTATTTTTTGTGAGAGCTATTTTGTGCTGTTTCATAAAAAGTTAATCAGGCTCAAACGACAATGGAAAAATGCTCTTAGAAGATTCAGAGGAGGACGTGTCGAATTGGCTCTAAGATACTCATAATAATTTTTTAGTAAGTTTATATCGCCTTTGTTTGGATTCAACGATGAAAAATTTTAATGTTTCAGATTAACTTCAAAAGTAATTGTTGCAACGGGGTTCAGGGGTGGTGAGCAAGACCACTGATATAAGGATAAGACTTTATTAGGGTCTATAAGGTACTCTCGACTAGAGTAAAAGAGTTCTCTCTTATGGTTCTTCCGGTTTCTTGGTGGTTCTTCTGGATCCTCGGTTGGTTCCTCCGGATCCTAGCTCGGTCCTTGTCCTCGACGACTTCGTAGAATTGAAGGTTTCTTGATCCCAGCGGTGGTGGTCCTTTGGAGAAGGTGGAACTTCCTTGGACTTAGGACCAACTTCGAACTGATTGATAGGGAATCCTGGAGCATCGTTGACCTCGCCACGTGTGAGATGAGATTGGAGATAAGATAACGGCGCCTTGCTATCGAATCCTGTCGGCACGGGTCACGAAGATATTTGGTCATAGTTGAGGAAATCCAGACAATTGATCTTGAAGACTTCTTTCGTTGGGAAATACATGGGGAACCCATTTATTTCACAACACTCCACACTCGGAAACGAACTTCTTTCAGAAGTTGAACTCTTTCAATGAAGATTGACGAATTCAACTAATAAGATGAGCAAATCTCATGTCTCGGCCACAAACGGCCGATGTATCCTTAATCGTTGAGGGATGAACCGATTGCTCAGGTTTATGCCGCAACACTGGGAGGCGGGGGACGAAGAACTTTTTAAAGTTCTTTCTTACTATTGAGAATATTTCTCGAACAGAAACAAAAACAAGCGATTCTTGCAGCCAACAATTCTGGCAATAAGTTGAAAAGAAATGTACTAATGTACAGTAGGTCGAATACCTTTCTAATATATGTTTCTATCACTCACAACAAGCAACTACTGCTTTGGAATATAGTAAATTTCTTTAGCCAAATGCTTTCAAGCCCGAGTGACTTGTTTCTAACAACTCTCTGAAGAATTTATTTTTTCAATACGAGGCCGATCGCCTTTTCATTCTACGATTCAGGTTTTATTGACCAATTGTCTTGGGAGACAAGTTAATCTTTCTATCGTTAGAGCTATTCTCTAGTATTGTTTCCACGAATTGGAAAGTATTTCGAATTGATATTTTGAATTCAAGCGACTCTTGTTGCTGGTTAATACCGACTGTATAGTTTGTTCCATCTTCTCATCTTCGATAGACAGTTTTTTGTTGACCTTTCTGACCCTGGTCAATAGGCGATTTAAAAAAAAGAAATCTCAATTGCTATCACAATCAGTTGACATCCACGATCCTCCTGGTACCTTGGAAAACCGCGAAGTTACCACCTTCTTGATAACTCGGTGTCCTGGCCGCCCAGGACTCTTTACGGTCTATTTTGTCCTGATCAGGGACGCTTCATGACCAAATTTTGTATGCATTCTGTCTTCCTAGAAGACTCTCTTTTGTCGACTCGTTGTCCTGGCCGGGGACGCTGCTTGGCCAATTGCGACGGTGTCCTGGCCGGGGACGCTGCTTGGCCAATTGCGACTGTGTCCTGGCCGGGGACGCTGCTTGGCCAATTGCGACTGTGTCCTGGCCGGGGACGCTGCTTGGCCAATTGCGACTGTGTCCTGGCCGGGGACGCTGCTTGGCCATTTGCTACTGGAGGACAGTCGACTACTGTCTATACTGCTATCATGAATGTACATGACCACAATTCGAATTGGTTCGCGACTCCAAAGACAACTCATTGGAAAGTACAAACTGCTAAATGATCACTACCATTATTTCCTGACTCCATGAGAAGACGATCTCTTCTTTCAATGTACAGTTTTGTTCTAATACTTAATTGGCTCTATTGATGAATCTCCCCGAGTGGCGAGATCCTATATGCGCCTGAATACTTCTTATATCTCGTCGAAATAACTTTATGGAATTTCGGCTTCGTTTGAGCCTAATGCTCAGATTCTTGTTAATATGAAAACTCGAATAGTTATTCATTTATGGTTCAGCGGATATTTTGCTTCTAAGAATATTCCTAACACGATCAATTGCAGGCCAATCGCCTTTTTGTTCTACGGAATGTGCTGCTTTCAGCTTTCAGTGGCCCATTGTCACTGAGCCCAAACATCTCAGAGACGAATTACTCTTTCTATCTGTGGGAACTCCTTTTGACCTGCTTTGTCCTGCTCTTGCTGGGGACTCTTTACAATGTTATACGAATGCAGAATGTGTCTCCGGAAGACTGTAACCGGTAAGCTCATGTCCTGGCCGGGGACGCTGCTTGGCCACTTGCTACTTGAACTGGCCTTACTGGACTCAAACTATGTCCATGCCTCAAACTGGGATTTTCTGGTCTTTTTATAGCCACATACTACATTTTTCTCATCTTAATCGTCTTAATCAGCACTTGTCCTGCACGAGAGGACGCTACAGGATCGTTCATCTGCAGTTGCCTTTTGCTGTTTGCAACCATCTTGCTCAGTTTTCCTCGAGTTCTATTCATAGAGTCGACTGCTCATCTACTTTTACTTCAAGATCTACATATGATCAAAGGTGTGGGCTATTTTCGCTCCTTATGACGACGCTTCGAAACAGCTCTTTCTCCACACAATCCGTAGAGATGTACAATTTTCATTATGGTCGCTACCAACGTTTCATGTTCTAGAGCCGAATGCTCTTTTTTCAATTCCTGATTTTATTGCCCAAATGGCATTCTCTCACGTGTGTTGCCACATCGCCAGAAATAAGCGACCCCACACTAATCATTTCATTTCCATTTCCGAAAGAACAAAATGCTTCGTGCTCCGAACGAGCGAGATCTCTTGACAATCTTATTGGACCCTGGACTCCGAATGAGTCCTGATTCTTTCCTCAATATCAGCTACTTGCTCCACCTGGGTTCTTTTTCTGGCGAATCCAGATCGGTCGATGCACCATGTTGCAACGGGGTTCAGGGGTGGTGAGCAAGACCACTGATATAAGGATAAGACTTTATTAGGGTCTATAAGGTACTCTCGACTAGAGTAAAAGAGTTCTCTCTTATGGTTCTTCCGGTTTCTTGGTGGTTCTTCTGGATCCTCGGTTGGTTCCTCCGGATCCTAGCTCGGTCCTTGTCCTCGACGACTTCGTAGAATTGAAGGTTTCTTGATCCCAGCGGTGGTGGTCCTTTGGAGAAGGTGGAACTTCCTTGGACTTAGGACCAACTTCGAACTGATTGATAGGGAATCCTGGAGCATCGTTGACCTCGCCACGTGTGAGATGAGATTGGAGATAAGATAACGGCGCCTTGCTATCGAATCCTGTCGGCACGGGTCACGAAGATATTTGGTCATAGTTGAGGAAATCCAGACAATTGATCTTGAAGACTTCTTTCGTTGGGAAATACATGGGGAACCCATTTATTTCACAACAGTAATAGTGATATCATATTTTATTGGTAGTGGAATTCCTAGATAATTCTCTGGTGGTTATTTTGTAGAACTTTCCAAAAGTTTCCAATACTTTTTCAATAATCTCGCCGTATGGTGTGAATGCTCAATTGAAGCTTTTATCGTGACCCGTCAATACAGTACTTTTGAAACTGAAAATTTTTGATAATAAATCATTGTTATTTCGACAATAAATTGTTGCAGCTTTGACATTTGGTTCAAATTTTTAGGTGGGTGGACATCAACTCGTTTGGAAATTTCCCAGAGATTGAATGTGCATTTTTGCGTGAGAGTGTCAGTGGTTCCGGCATCTCCAGTGTACACTGTGTGCTATGATTTTTATGATATCTGAAATCGTTCTTGAAATGGTCCTAATATCAAAATTAGCTTATAACTGGGTTACGGTTTATGTGAAGATGGTTTGTGATGAGGAACCGGAAAGCAGCAAGAACAATGAGAAACCGATTTTCTAGATGATTTTCAAATGAAAAAATTTGATAACCGTGTATGGCACAACCATTGAATATCAATTTTATAATATAGCTAACTATATTTCTTTGAAACAGTAAAAAGCATTTAACAAAAAGTTGAAACCATCGTTTTTCGTATTGATTCCTTCTAGTATTCCGTCTACACCTTGCTTCTTCTAACATTAATCTATTTTCCTTTGTTTAAGTTTTGAAGAATGATGTTTTTGCATATCAGTATTTTGATTAAGAAGCCTCAACATAACTGCTATTTTAGGCTGTCAAGATGGTTTGTGATGAGGAACCGGAAAGCAGCAAGAACATTGAGAAATCGAGTTTCTAGATGGTTTTTGATTGAAAAAAGATTTGGTAGGAACGACTGGAACAATCGTATTGGATATCAATTTTATGATATGGCTAACCATACTTCTTTGAAACAGTAAACATTTAACAAAAAGTTGAAACCATCTTTTCTTGTATTGATTTCTTTTAGTATTCCGTCTCTACTTTGCTTCTTCTAACATTACTCTAGTTTCAGTTATTCGAATTTTGAAGAATGATGGATTTTTGCATATCAGCATGTTATATCTATTGAGAAGCACTCAATAGAATTATTGGCTGACACAAATCATGATTTCCCGAGAGTTTCAAAACTTCGCCGGCTCCTATTTTTTTGTTTTGTTGCTCAATTCAGTTGAAATCTTGTGACTTCCACTCGTGATTCATATTTTTGGTTATGTAGTATTTCCTCTGTTTCAGGAAGAATTCAACGTTCTCATAGATTTTCATTTTTAATTCTCGAACTAGATTGTCTCGTTGACAAATTAAAATTGCGGAGCACCAAACATCATGGATTCCCTATTTTTTAATTTTAAGCAGATCTTCTGTTTCACAAAAATGCTAAATATTTCAGAGACTGTGGAATTTCTTGGTGGAATCAATGCTATCAGACCAAAAAAAGTATGGATTGGGAAAAATTCTTCTTTGGGTTGTGCCTCGTTCTCTAAATCTCTACCTTGCTTTTTCTTACATCACTCTAGTTTCAATAATTGGAAATTCGGAATGATGTGTTTGCAAATCAGCACTTTGGTTGAAAAGCACTCTATATAATTGCTATGTTAGACATGCAATAAATCATAAGATTCTAATGAATTCGTCAGCTCTTTTTTTTCATTTTGTTGTTCATAATCAGTTGAAATCTTGTGATTTCCACTCGTGGTATACTTTTTTTTTGAAATTTCAGCCAATCTTCTGTTTCACAAAAATGTCAATTATTTCAGAGACAGCGGAATTTATTGGTGGAACCCGTGTACTATCGAATCGAGAAAAGTATGGATTGGGAAAAAGTCTTCTTTGGATTATGCCTCGTTCTATATGTCTGTGCATTTTCTTATTTTATACTCTATTTCTTATTATTGATGTGTTTTGAAAATATGATTCAGGAGAATTTGGATGATGAATATACAGAAGTGACCACAGGGGAAGATAAAGATTCAGGAGAAAACGTGGAGCAACTCAACACAAAATGTAAATATTTGATCGATAAAATGGGAGCGGAGCAGCACAACGAAACTGGAAGCAGCTGGGGTAGTGTATATAGTGTCTAGGTGAGTTGAAGTTACTGTAGCTCTTTTAATTGGTCTTAATAAATTTTCAGTTTCGGATCAAAATTATTCTTCTGAAGAAATTAATGTATTCATTGTAGTACGGGTTTATATTCATATAACAGTTTTCCGATCACTGCTGGAATAACTAAGACGTTACCGTCTTAATTGTAAAACGTCTTAAGTGTAAGTGTAGACATAAAAACATACTCTTATAAGGGGTTGTACATGTTTTCCCTCCCATATCGTCTATATTTTGCACTCATATTTCCGAATCTCCTCACCTTCTCTAAGAAGTACTCAATATAATTTAAAGAAAAAACCTGAAAACTTTCGGCTCATATTCTGCTCATTGCTCACTTTCAGTTGCCGTTTTGTAACGCCCTCTCCGAATTATTTTTTTTTATCAAATCTTCTCACATTTTCCTGTTTCGAAAAAAATTCAAAACTTTCGTCGATTTTTTCTGGCGTTCGATTGTTGGATAATACTCCTATTAAAGCCTGCACCATACTTTATCTACACAAATTTGCAAAATATACCGATTCCTGGTCCTGATTATCTGTATTACTTTTTTAATTCTTTCCGTAAAAGCAATTTTTGTTTTGTCATATACAGTTACTCTGACACGAACGACAATGGAAAAATGCTCTTAGAAGATTCAGAAGAGGATGTTTTGAATCGGCTCTAAGATACTCATAATAATTTTTTAGTAAGTTTATATCGCCTTTGTTTGGATTCAACGGTAAAAATTTTTAATGTTTCAGATCGATTTCAAAAGTAATAGTGATATCATATTTTTATTGGTAGTGGAATTCCTAGATAATTCTCTGGTGGTTATTTTGTACAACTTTCCAAAAGTTTCCAATACTTTTTCAATAATCTCGCCGTATGGTTTGAATGCTCAATTGAAGCTTTTATCGTTACCCGTCTATAAAGTACTTTTGAAACTGAAAATTTTTGATAATAAATCTTTATTATTTCAACAATAAATTGTTACAGCTTTGACATTTTGTTCAAAAAATTTTCTTTTGAGTTTTAAAGGCGGGGAACAGCATTTTGTTTGAAGATTTTTTGGAGATTGAGTGTGCATTTTTGCGTGACAGTGTCACTGGTTCCGGCATCTCCAGTGTACACTGTGTGCTACGATTTTTATGGTATTAAGACGGTAACGTCTTAGTTATTCCAGCAGTGATCGGAAAACTGTTATATGAATATAAACCCGTACTACAATGAATACATTAATTTCTTCAGAAGAATAATTTTGATCCGAAACTGAAAATTTATTAAGACCAATTAAAAGAGCTACAGTAACTTCAACTCACCTAGACACTATATACACTACCCCAGCTGCTTCCAGTTTCGTTGTGCTGCTCCGCTCCCATTTTATCGATCAAATATTTACATTTTGTGTTGAGTTGCTCCACGTTTTCTCCTGAATCTTTATCTTCCCCTGTGGTCACTTCTGTATATTCATCATCCAAATTCTCCTGAATCATATTTTCAAAACACATCAATAATAAGAAATAGAGTATAAAATAAGAAAATGCACAGACATATAGAACGAGGCATAATCCAAAGAAGACTTTTTCCCAATCCATACTTTTCTCGATTCGATAGTACACGGGTTCCACCAATAAATTCCGCTGTCTCTGAAATAATTGACATTTTTGTGAAACAGAAGATTGGCTGAAATTTCAAAAAAAAAGTATACCACGAGTGGAAATCACAAGATTTCAACTGATTATGAACAACAAAATGAAAAAAAAGAGCTGACGAATTCATTAGAATCTTATGATTTATTGCATGTCTAACATAGCAATTATATAGAGTGCTTTTCAACCAAAGTGCTGATTTGCAAACACATCATTCCGAATTTCCAATTATTGAAACTAGAGTGATGTAAGAAAAAGCAAGGTAGAGATTTAGAGAACGAGGCACAACCCAAAGAAGAATTTTTCCCAATCCATACTTTTTTTGGTCTGATAGCATTGATTCCACCAAGAAATTCCACAGTCTCTGAAATATTTAGCATTTTTGTGAAACAGAAGATCTGCTTAAAATTAAAAAATAGGGAATCCATGATGTTTGGTGCTCCGCAATTTTAATTTGTCAACGAGACAATCTAGTTCGAGAATTAAAAATGAAAATCTATGAGAACGTTGAATTCTTCCTGAAACAGAGGAAATACTACATAACCAAAAATATGAATCACGAGTGGAAGTCACAAGATTTCAACTGAATTGAGCAACAAAACAAAAAAATAGGAGCCGGCGAAGTTTTGAAACTCTCGGGAAATCATGATTTGTGTCAGCCAATATCAATTCTATTGAGTGCTTCTCAATAGATATAACATGCTGATATGCAAAAATCCATCATTCTTCAAAATTCGAATAACTGAAACTAGAGTAATGTTAGAAGAAGCAAAGTAGAGACGGAATACTAAAAGAAATCAATACAAGAAAAGATGGTTTCAACTTTTTGTTAAATGTTTACTGTTTCAAAGAAGTATGGTTAGCCATATCATAAAATTGATATCCAATACGATTGTTCCAGTCGTTCCTACCAAATCTTTTTTCAATCAAAAACCATCTAGAAACTCGATTTCTCAATGTTCTTGCTGCTTTCCGGTTCCTCATCACAAACCATCTTCACATAAACCGTAACCCAGTTATAAGCCAATTTTGATATTAGGACCATTTCAAGACCGATTTCAGATACCGTAAAAATTATAGCACACAGAATACACCGAATCTGCCGAAACCACTGACACTCCCACGTAAAAATTCACTCTCAATCTCCCAAAAAATCTCCAAACGAGTTGATCTCCTCCCACCTTTGAAACTGAAAAGAAAAAAACTTTTAAGCAAATGTCAAAGACATCACAATTTATTGTCGAAAGAATATAGATTTATTATCGAACATTCTTAGTTTCAAAAGTACTTCATTGACGGGTAACGATAAAAACTTCAGATCTTTCATCCCTCACCACGATACAATTGAAAAAGAATTAGAAATTTCCAGAAAGTTCTACGGAATGACCATCAAATATAATCCAGGAATTCAAGAATCAATAAAAATATGTTATCACCATTACTTTTGAAGTTGATCTGAAACGTCAAAGCGTTGAATCCAAACAACGGTGATATAAACTCACTAAAAATCACTTCGAGTATTTTAGATCCAATTCAAGATATCCTCATCTGAATCTTCTAAAAGCATTTCTTCATTGTCATTCGAGGCAGAGTAACTTTTTATGACCCAACACAAAATAGTTCTCACTGAAAAAATCAAAAAAGTAATATAGATAATCAGGGCCAAGAATTGGCATAGTTTGCAAGTTTGTGTAGTTAAAGTATGGTGCAGGCTAAATAAAAATATATTGCAACAATTGAACGCCAGAAAAATAAACGAATAAAATTTTGAAATTTGTTCGAAACAGAAAAATGAGTGAAATTTTGACAAAACATCTCGAGAGGGTATTATAAACCGGCAACTGAAAGTAAACAATGAGCAGAATAAGAGCCAAAAGTTTTCAACTTTTTTTTTCAAAAATGTCTTTTTTTTTCTTTGTTATGTATTTCTTAGCATTAGAAAACGGGAGGAAATTTGATAACATAATTTAGAAAGGGTCTTTTTGTTAGGGTGCAAATAAAGACCAACGATAAGAGTATATTTTCAAATGTTGTTTCACATGTAAGACGTTAATGTCTCAGTTATACCAGCAGTGATCAGAAAACTGTTATATGAATACAGATGGCAATGAATACATGAGTTTTTTTCCAAATAATCATTTTAATCTGAAACTGAAAATTTGTTAAGACCAATTAAAAGGGCTACAGTAACTTTAACTCACCTAAACACTATACACACTACCCCAGCTGCTTCCAGTCTCGTTGCGCTGCTCTGCTCCAATTTCACCGACTGAATTTTCACATTTTGTGTTGAGTTGCTCCACTTTTTCCTCTGAAACCTCATCTTCCCCCGTGGGCACTTCTGTATATTCATCGTCCCAATTCTCTAGAATCATGTTTTCACAACACATCAATAACAAGCAATAAATTATGAAATAGGAAAATGCACAGACATATATAATAGAACGAGGCATAACCCCAAAAAAGACCTTTTCCCAATCCATACTTTTCTTGATTTGATAGTATTTCGTTTCTAATGAAGCAACCAATAAATTCCGCTGTCTCTGAAATATTTGACATTTTTGTGAAACAGAAAATCGGCTTAAAATTTAAAAAAAGAGAATCCATGATGTTTAGTGCTCCGCGATTATAATATGTCAAGAAAATGATATAGGCGTTTCGGCTCTTTATGATTTAACGGGGGTTTTAAGAATAGACGGGGGTTTTGAAAAGTGAGAAGTGCAAACAGATTAATTATGCTCACTTATACCCATCTTACCTAATTTTCAATTTTCATTGGGCTTTAAGTGAATACTTTCGGTTAAACATGATTTATTAACATTTAAGGTGTGACAACGTCTAGACGTCAAGTTTTCCATTATTTTTATGTAACCATGCTCCATCAGAGGCGATTAATCGGTAAACATGCACTTAATCATATTTCTCCGATAAAAAGACGTGAAGTATTTTTTTACCGCGAAAACAATAAATACATTCGTTTTTTCCAAAAGAATAACTTTGATCTGAAACTGAAAGTTTATTAAGACCAATTAAAAGGGCTACAGTAGCTTCAACCCACCTAAACACTGTATACACTACCCCAACTGCTTCCAGCATTGTTGTGAGGCTCAGCACTCATTTTATCGATCAAATATTCACATTTTGTTTTGATTTGCTCCACGTTTTCCTCTGACTTCACATCTTCCCCGGTGGGCACTTCTGTATATTCATCATCCGAATTTTCTAGAATCATATTTTCACAACACATCAATAGGAAGCAATACATTAGAAAAGGGAAAATGCACAGATATATAGAGCAAGGCATAACCCAAAGAAGAATTTTTCCCAATCCATACTTCTTAATTCGATAGTGTTTCGTTTATGATTAACTAAGAAATTCAGCTATCTCTGAAATATTTGTCATTTTTGTGAAACAGAAAATCGGCTTAAAATTAAAAAAAAAGAGAATCCATGATGTTTGGTGCTCCGCAATTATAATTTGTCAGGAAAATTATATAGTTCGAAAATTAAAAATGAAAATCATGGAGAGAATCATGAGATTCCTCCTGCTTATGATCTGTGTAGCGGTTTCTGAACATTATAACACAAGTCCCTTAGTCAAGGTGAATGTTATTTATTCATTAAAAGACTACAAGAAGAGATAAGAGAAGAAAAGAAGTCCCCTTGTGTGCTGACCAGCGTCCTTTTATTGTACCGCTTATCAGCACACTCGAGTAAATGGAGTATTCTAGAAAACCTAATTACGTCAATGAGTACGTCAATGAAATCGCGCCCTGACAGTTCAAATTTTTAGGTGGGTGGACATCAACTCGTTTGGAAATTTCCCAGAGATTGAATGTGCATTTTTGCGTGAGAGTGTCAGTGGTTCCGGCATCTCCAGTGTACACTGTGTGCTATGATTTTTATGATATCTGAAATCGTTATTGAAATGGTCCTAATATCAAAATTGGCTTATAACTGGGTTACGGTTTATGTGAAGATGGTTTGTGATGAGGAACCGGAAAGCAGCAAGAACAATGAGAAACCGATTTTCTAGATGATTTTCAAATGAAAAAATTTGATAACCGTGTATGGCACAATCATTGAATATCAATTTTATAATATAGCTAACTATATTTCTTTGAAACAGTAAAAAGCATTTAACAAAAAGTTGAAACCATCGTTTTTCGTATTGATTCCTTCTAGTATTCCGTCTACACTTTGTTTCTTCTAACATTAATCTAGTTTCCTTTGTTTAAGTTTTGAAGAATGATGTTTTTGCATATCAGTATTTTGATTAAGAAGCCTCAACATAACTGCTATTTTAGGCTGTCACTAATCATGAGTTTCCGAGAATTTCGAAACTTCACCGGCTCCTATTTATCAATTTTGTTTCTCAATTCAATTGAAATCTTGTGACTTCCACTCGTGATTTATATTTTTGTTTTTCTAGTATTTTCTCTGTTTCAGGAAGAATACAAATTTCTCATATGTAGCCCTTTTAATTGGTCTTAACAAATTTTCAGTTTCAGATTAAAATGATTATTTGGAAAAAAACTCATGTATTCATTGCCATCTGTATTCATATAACAGTTTTCTGATCACTGCTGGTATAACTGAGACATTAACGTCTTACATGTGAAACAACATTTGAAAATATACTCTTATCGTTGGTCTTTATTTGCACCCTAACAAAAAGACCCTTTCTAAATTATGTTATCAAATTTCCTCCCGTTTTCTAATGCTAAGAAATACATAACAAAGAAAAAAAAAGACATTTTTGAAAAAAAAAGTTGAAAACTTTTGGCTCTTATTCTGCTCATTGTTTACTTTCAGTTGCCGGTTTATAATACCCTCTCGAGATGTTTTGTCAAAATTTCACTCATTTTTCTGTTTCGAACAAATTTCAAAATTTTATTCGTTTATTTTTCTGGCGTTCAATTGTTGCAATATATTTTTATTTAGCCTGCACCATACTTTAACTACACAAACTTGCAAACTATGCCAATTCTTGGCCCTGATTATCTATATTACTTTTTTGATTTTTTCAGTGAGAACTATTTTGTGTTGGGTCATAAAAAGTTACTCTGCCTCGAATGACAATGAAGAAATGCTTTTAGAAGATTCAGATGAGGATATCTTGAATTGGATCTAAAATACTCGAAGTGATTTTTAGTGAGTTTATATCACCGTTGTTTGGATTCAACGCTTTGACGTTTCAGATCAACTTCAAAAGTAATGGTGATAACATATTTTTATTGATTCTTGAATTCCTGGATTATATTTGATGGTCATTCCGTAGAACTTTCTGGAAATTTCTAATTCTTTTTCAATTGTATCGTGGTGAGGGATGAAAGATCTGAAGTTTTTATCGTTACCCGTCAATGAAGTACTTTTGAAACTGAGAATGTTCGATAATAAATCTATATTCTTTCGACAATAAATTGTGATGTCTTTGACATTTGCTTAAAAGTTTTTTTCTTTTCAGTTTCAAAGGTGGGAGGAGATCAACTCGTTTGGAGATTTTTTGGGAGATTGAGAGTGAATTTTTACGTGGGAGTGTCAGTGGTTTCGGCAGATTCGGTGTATTCTGTGTGCTATAATTTTTACGGTATCTGAAATCGGTCTTGAAATGGTCCTAATATCAAAATTGGCTTATAACTGGGTTACGGTTTATGTGAAGATGGTTTGTGATGAGGAACCGGAAAGCAGCAAGAACATTGAGAAATCGAGTTTCTAGATGGTTTTTGATTGAAAAAAGATTTGGTAGGAACGACTGGAACAATCGTATTGGATATCAATTTTATGATATGGCTAACCATACTTCTTTGAAACAGTAAACATTTAACAAAAAGTTGAAACCATCTTTTCTTGTATTGATTTTTTTTAGTATTCCGTCTCTATTTTGCTTCTTCTAACATTACTCTAGTTTCAGTTATTCGAATTTTGAAGAATGATGGATTTTTGCATATCAGCATGTTATATCTATTGAGAAGCACTCAATAGAATTGATATTGGCTGACACAAATCATGATTTCCCGAGAGTTTCAAAACTTCGCCGGCTCCTATTTTTTTGTTTTGTTGCTCAATTCAGTTGAAATCTTGTGACTTCCACTCGTGATTCATATTTTTGGTTATGTAGTATTTCCTCTGTTTCAGGAAGAATTCAACGTTCTCATAGATTTTCATTTTTAATTCTCGAACTAGATTGTCTCGTTGACAAATTAAAATTGCGGAGCACCAAACATCATGGATTCCCTATTTTTTAATTTTAAGCAGATCTTCTGTTTCACAAAAATGCTAAATATTTCAGAGACTGTGGAATTTCTTGGTGGAATCAATGCTATCAGACCAAAAAAAGTATGGATTGGGAAAAATTCTTCTTTGGGTTGTGCCTCGTTCTCTAAATCTCTACCTTGCTTTTTCTTACATCACTCTAGTTTCAATAATTGGAAATTCGGAATGATGTGTTTGCAAATCAGCACTTTGGTTGAAAAGCACTCTATATAATTGCTATGTTAGACATGCAATAAATCATAAGATTCTAATGAATTCGTCAGCTCTTTTTTTTCATTTTGTTGTTCATAATCAGTTGAAATCTTGTGATTTCCACTCGTGGTATACTTTTTTTTTGAAATTTCAGCCAATCTTCTGTTTCACAAAAATGTCAATTATTTCAGAGACAGCGGAATTTATTGGTGGAACCCGTGTACTATCGAATCGAGAAAAGTATGGATTGGGAAAAAGTCTTCTTTGGATTATGCCTCGTTCTATATGTCTGTGCATTTTCTTATTTTATACTCTATTTCTTATTATTGATGTGTTTTGAAAATATGATTCAGGAGAATTTGGATGATGAATATACAGAAGTGACCACAGGGGAAGATAAAGATTCAGGAGAAAACGTGGAGCAACTCAACACAAAATGTAAATATTTGATCGATAAAATGGGAGCGGAGCAGCACAACGAAACTGGAAGCAGCTGGGGTAGTGTATATAGTGTCTAGGTGAGTTGAAGTTACTGTAGCTCTTTTAATTGGTCTTAATAAATTTTCAGTTTCGGATCAAAATTATTCTTCTGAAGAAATTAATGTATTCATTGTAGTACGGGTTTATATTCATATAACAGTTTTCCGATCACTGCTGGAATAACTAAGACGTTACCGTCTTAATTGTAAAACGTCTTAAGTGTAAGTGTAGACATAAAAACATACTCTTATAAGGGGTTGTACATGTTTTCCCTCCCATATCGTCTATATTTTGCACTCATATTTCCGAATCTCCTCACCTTCTCTAAGAAGTACTCAATATAATTTAAAGAAAAAACCTGAAAACTTTCGGCTCATATTCTGCTCATTGCTCACTTTCAGTTGCCGTTTTGTAACGCCCTCTCCGAATTATTTTTTTTTATCAAATCTTCTCACATTTTCCTGTTTCGAAAAAAATTCAAAACTTTCGTCGATTTTTTCTGGCGTTCGATTGTTGGATAATACTCCTATTAAAGCCTGCACCATACTTTATCTACACAAATTTGCAAAATATACCGATTCCTGGTCCTGATTATCTGTATTACTTTTTTAATTCTTTCCGTAAAAGCAATTTTTGTTTTGTCATATACAGTTACTCTGACACGAACGACAATGGAAAAATGCTCTTAGAAGATTCAGAAGAGGATGTTTTGAATCGGCTCTAAGATACTCATAATAATTTTTTAGTAAGTTTATATCGCCTTTGTTTGGATTCAACGGTAAAAATTTTTAATGTTTCAGATCGATTTCAAAAGTAATAGTGATATCATATTTTTATTGGTAGTGGAATTCCTAGATAATTCTCTGGTGGTTATTTTGTACAACTTTCCAAAAGTTTCCAATACTTTTTCAATAATCTCGCCGTATGGTTTGAATGCTCAATTGAAGCTTTTATCGTTACCCGTCTATAAAGTACTTTTGAAACTGAAAATTTTTGATAATAAATCTTTATTATTTCAACAATAAATTGTTACAGCTTTGACATTTTGTTCAAAAAATTTTCTTTTGAGTTTTAAAGGCGGGGAACAGCATTTTGTTTGAAGATTTTTTGGAGATTGAGTGTGCATTTTTGCGTGACAGTGTCACTGGTTCCGGCATCTCCAGTGTACACTGTGTGCTACGATTTTTATGGTACCTGAAATCGTTCTTAAGATGGTTTTTCTATTAAATATGGCTTATGACTTGGTTACGGTTTTATGTGAAGATGAATTGTGATGAGCAACAGGAAAGCAGCAAGAACAATGAGAAATCGAAATGATTTTTGATCGAAAAAAGATTTAGTAACAATAAATCATCACATTGGATATTGACTGTATGACAAATCTAACCATACTTCTCTGAAACAGTAAATATCTAAAAAAAAGGTTGAAGCCATCGTTTCTTGTATTGATTCCTTTTAGTATTCCGTCTCTACTTTTTCTAACATTACTCGGCTCTATTGCAGTTTAGGGGTCCCTTGAAAAAAATAGGGGTCCCTTTGCCCGGGCTTATAGCAGTTCGAAAAAATAGGGGTCCCTTCAACTGCTTCAAAAAAAAATGAGGGTCCCTTCATTTTTATTTTTCTAGTGTTTCATTTTTTTTACTTCTTTTTCAGATTTTGATTACAAAACCATTCTTCAGTACCGGTCCAAAAAATAGCTACATGAAAAATGTCTGAAACTTATGACTCAACCTAATAGAAAAAAATGAAAAGACCTCTATTTTTTTAGAGGACCCCTATTTTTCGTAGGGACCCCTATTGTGCAATAGAGCCCATTACTCTAATTTCAGTTATTTGAATTTTGGAGAATGATGTTTTTGCATATCCGCATTTTATACCTATTAAGAATCACTCAATATAATAGTTATTTTAGGCTGACACAAATCATGAATTTGCGAGAGATTCGAAACTTCGCCGGCTCCTATTTTTTCAATTTTGTTGCTCAATTCAGTTGAAATCTTGTGACTTCCACTCGTGAATCATATTTTCGGTTTTGTAGTATTTCCTCTCTGTTTCAGGAAGAATTCAAAGTTTTCATAGATTTTCATTTTTAATTCTCGTACTAGATCGTCTTCTTGACATATTAAAATTGCGGAGCAACAAAAATCATAGATTGGGAAGTCATACAAAACAAAAGCAAATCATTTATTGTCAAAACCAAAAAAGAACAATGTTTTACTCAACAATTTCCTTCACACTGTTCCCATCGAAATCCGGCCAGACAGCATTAACTGCGTTTCCAAGTGCAAAATTCACACCAAACGAAGCCATCACTCCGTCATCTCTTCTGAGTATTCCTCCGTTGAAAATCCACACACCGCCGTGTGCCAACTGATACACTTGCTCTCCGGGGATTTTTCGAAAATTGTCGTTGAAAAGTTCATTGAGAATATTTATTCCCAACTGAATAGAAAAAGTTTTTAGTCTCGTAGCTCCTCCGGCGAGCCAATGTTTCAAAAACCGATTGATTTCCATCCCTGTGAACTGACTGTTTGTTATTTCAAGTTGCTGACAATCCAATTGTAATAAGTTGTCAATAGTGAGCCAGTGACCATTTTTAATTTTCAAAATTCCATACTTTTTAGAAAAATTGTCAATTTGAAACTTCTCAGATGGGTTGTGTGAGATATACAAATCCTTGGGGCTGCGTCGAACCAAAATATCCCAAAATTCCGTGTCGGTAAACAAATTATTTTCGTTTCCTTGAAGAATATTTGCCTCGCAGGAAGACCCTTTTTGAAGTTTCTCAACAAGTCCCATCATCCAAAACGAGTGTTTCATCACAAATACAGAATCCACTTTCTTCTGGAACAAGTCCAAAATGTACTCAAGAAGCACTTGTGTCCCGTATCTCTGATCTTTGTAGAACATATCGAATCCGGCGGCGGTGACTTGAAATTTCAATGTTTTCACACCTAGCCTTACAGTACTCCATGTGGTTTTTGGACTCGAGAAACTTTTGATATTAAAGCTGACGCCATTTTCAGAATTTCTCGAGTCAAACAGATGTATCCCAACTCTAGACTCTCCGTGTAGATTCAGTCGCAATTCAAGAGTTTTGTCTCGAAAACGCTTCACAGTAAATCGCGTTTTCTTTGAGCAAAGGGACAGGAGAATTCTGGAATTAGCCGAAATTTTGATGACCGGTGAGGGATCGTGTACTCCTCGGGGACATTCATAAGTTGTCCACGAGGAGTACACAACATAAATCATGTTACTGTGAATGAAAAATGCAACTTACTGTTCTTGGAGTCCTAATTTTTTGATGACTTCAATAAGGGCGATGAGTGGGAGGTTAGGGAGAGTAAAGGGGAGAAAGGACGGCATCTGAAAGTTTTAAAATAACTTATTGGAGGGCAAATATGAAAACGAAAACTGTGTGGATATTGATTGAAAGAAGAAAAATGAAACGAATGAAAAGGGGGAGGGGAGGGGGTTCCAACGGTACAAGAGGGTCGCTATGACACAAAAATCAATAATATGCTCCCGCAAAACAATAGCAGATAATCTTACTTTTAGTCGTGCATTGTTTACTTGTTGACTTCTCAGTTATCAATACTAATGATAGATTTTTAATAATACATCAAATATCGTATGTGACATCAAATTTTTTAAAAGTTACTGAAAGGACCAATTCCATTACCATTTCCAATAGACATTATTGAAGTTCGTTGAAACTGAACTGGAACTGAAACTGAAATTTTTTCGGACAGTTTTTACCAAAAACTCGTGGATGTCGAAATTTCATTCACTGCTATTTTCAGATCGTGACTCCTATTCATGTATATTTTTTCGGATGTTCAGCATACTTTCTGTTTCAGACAAAATTTAAAATCTTGAGCGGCTTTCATTCTGAGTACTCCTTGTCATCCTCACCATTTTGGCATAGTAGAATTTGCTGGTTTATTTTTGAATTTATATTTCTTTGCATTTTCCTATTTTATACTCTTTTGCTTCGTATTGATGTGTTGTTAAGATCTGCATATGGATTAGTGTTAACAGTGTTTAGGTGAGTTCAAGTCACTGTGGTTTGAAACTTCACGTTAAAATTGTTTACTGTTTTGGATCAACATTGTTCATTTATAAAATTGATTTTATTCAATCCACCTTTAATGTGCCGCGAATGTTTTCCTTTTTAATATTGCTTCCAGAACGATTTCGGGATCGTTGTTTTTACTACTACAAATGAATTATATAAACAGTGAAACGGTAATCATGATATGGATGATATTAGATTTCCTCCGATGCTCCGAAACTTTCGCGCCGGCGAAATTTTGCTACGAAAATGACATCACCAACTGCTGCCGTAATTTGAAGAAACAGAACCGATTTTCACGCATATTCTTCCATTCTTCTCCATTTTTGAGAAATTTTCACCATTTTTCAGTAACAAAATATGACTTCTAAGCACGATTATTCCATAATTTTCTCGAAATTTCGGAGAAAAATCCCTTGAAACAAAAGATACATAGAAAATTAAGCTTGAAAATCAATTACTCTCCTTTAAGTTACGGTTACAGTACGTGCGCCGTCCATTCAGTATGGTCATCCCCAATAAAAGACTTCGACATTTTTCGTCCAGATTTACTCATTTGTTTCCATCTTTACTTTGGTTCCTGACATCATTTGCATTCAGAGAAAACAAAACTTAAGGTTGTTTATCCAAATAAGCTCACCTTTCCCGAGAAGTACTCAATGTAATTGGTATGTTAGACGCGAGAAAAATCACGAGATTTCCCAGAAATTTCGAAAATTTCGTGGCTCTTATTCTACTTGTTTCTCAACTTTCCGTTAGTTTCTTGTGACTTTGGCTTGCTTATTTCTCGAGTTTTCACTAGATTTTCCTGTTTCAGATAAAACTCAAAAACTTTTGACGGTTTTTGTCAGGGATAACATTTATCCTATACTTACCTACATTTATCAAAAAAGACTAGAACGCTTCAATATGGAAAAAATGCTTCATGACCAATTCCTGGCTTTCCTCTTATCTCTCTGCATTGTTCTTGTCTTTCTTAATGTGGGAGCATTTTATTATATTATCAAGATGTACGTTGAATCGAACGAGTATGAGGTAGTGCCTGCGGAGGATTCAGAGGAAGAGGAGAGAAAGTTTGAAGCTCAATTCGCAACAAAATGGGAATATTTATTGGATGAAATGAAGAGAAATGATATGAAAATGCGGTTGGATTGTTTTGATATGTAACTACATATAGTCTTGGTGAGTTTAGATTACCGTAGTTTGGATTTGAGATAAACAATTGTTCATGTTTCAGGGCAACTTAAAAAGTGATAGTGATAATATATTTTCATTGGTATAGAGAATTCGATTTGTCTTTACTTTTCTGATTTTCATTTTTTTTGAATCTTTCAATGGTTGACTTGTTTTCAAGTGCCTTGTGGCAAGCAATGAATGATCTATTGAAGTCTTCATACTTAATAAAATTTTTGTGAAACTGAAAATGTACTCCAGATAATATATCTGTTTTGGGCTGCGTAGGTTCGAAAAAACAAGCATAAAAAGTTATTACAGGAAATAAATTCGTCTTTGTACACTATTAACAGCCCTCGAGAAAATCCACCAAATTTTCACTAAATCCAAAACTTTTGATTTCAAAATTCCATAACTTTGGTCCATTGAAAACCAAACATTTTTGTATTAGACCATCGTGTGTGTAACGGCTTGATTTTCCATGGTTCATAACTCGAAAACGGTCTGTTTTGCAAGCATAAGAAATTTTTTGTGTTCAGGAGGTCCGCTTTCTATTTTATACAGTAATCATTAAAATTTGCAGTGTTCATACTATTAATGATCAAAATTTTATGGCATCGACTGAATACGTACTGGAGTTTTCAAAAATTTGAAACTTTATCGTATTTGGCTGAAACTGAAAATTAAGGTTTTCGAAATTGTTCTTTTGTTTTTTCATTCATCTTTGTTTCATTCATCTTACAAATATCAGCGAAATAATCAAAATTACTGTTACCGTAACATAAAGAAACATGACCGGTTTTCAAACCAAATGTTCTATGTTTCTCTACTTTTTCTTGATCAGGAGGCCCGAAATTGCCGCATCATCGGCCGGATCTGGCTTTTACTCAGAACAGGGCAATTTTGATTCTGTGCTTCAAGTTGTTCTATTTCATCAGTTACCAGTGTCCAATCAAACGACCATGAAGATTGGAATTTCCGAAAAGCTAACAGTTTATTATTTTTTGTTGAAACTGAAAATAAAGTTTTTCGTGTCCGTGGTTTTCTGTTTCAGGCTTCCCAAAAACTTCAAAGAAATTATCAACGTCATTGATTCTGTGTATTTCTTTGTCTTCCTTAGCTTGCACACGAACATTATTCAAAACCGAGAATTCAAAACTTAGGGCGATATTTCCAAATATCCTTACCTTTTTTGAGAAGTGTACTGAACGTAATTGCTATGTTAGAAACGCAAGAAATCATGAGATTTCCCAAAAATTTCGAAAAATTTGTGGCTCCTATCATGTTTATTGCTCAGTTTTAATTGGCGTCTTGTGACATCCACTCGTTATTTTTACCGAATTCGCACTAGATTTTCGTGTTTCTAAAAAAATTAAAAAACTTTTGGCAGTTTTCATCTGGGATCTTTTTCTGTTTCAGATCAACTTCTAAAGTCAGAGTGATATCACATTTTCATTGCTTCAGAGTGTTCTATCTATGTGTACTTTTCTGGTGGTAATTTATCAGAATCCTTCAATAATTATCTTTATTTCGGTAGACTCACTGAATTGTCAATTGAAGTTGACTTAATAACCTATTAATGAAACTGAACGGTAATGTACCCCGTTTGAGGTACGGCTTTTTGGACGGGACTATGCTGAATAGAACAAGCATAAAAAGTTATGTAAAGAGTTGGAACCTTTTTTGTAGCTTATTAACGGCCTTCGAGAAAACCAACTTTTTGTCAAAATTTCACGAAATCTGAAATTTTCAACTTCAAAGGGCCATAACTTGGT
Organism: Caenorhabditis sinica; assembly: GCA_963932045.1. Taxonomy (NCBI): domain Eukaryota; kingdom Metazoa; phylum Nematoda; class Chromadorea; order Rhabditida; family Rhabditidae; genus Caenorhabditis; species Caenorhabditis sinica. The sequence goes on along the minus strand of OZ009940.1, from coordinate 6,651,163 downwards.
TTGTTCTTGACGGATTTTTGCAAACCAAAGTGGGTCATGAAGATAATACATTCACAAATGTTATTCTAAAAACAATTATGCTTTATCTATATGTGTTAAAAAGTTATCCGTTGAAAACCATGAGTGCCAAAGTACCAAGGATGGCCTAAAAATTTTTTAGGACTAGCACATTTTCTGGATTTAGCTTAAAATGAAAGTCCGTGTTAGATTTAGTGTAAAAATGTAATTTGTTATAAGGGTAACCGTCCAAATTTGAAAAATAATTTCGATTAAATATAATTTTATTTTGACATTTTTTGAGAAATTTGAAATTTCTCACAATTTTTGCACTGAACTTTGGAAGATTGTTTTGGAACCAAAATGTTCAAGATTTCAGCTTTTCAATAAACTTTGAATCGTAGGATTTGCTCAAGTTTGAAGCATTTTATGACCGTTTGAAGTTAGAAGCCTGATTTTGGTGTGCCCTCTGAAAGTCGAAAAATGAAAATGATCCTAGAGCTTTGAAATTTCTTGCATTTTGTAGATAATTTGAATACAAAACATGTTGTCAACTGCAACTTTTTTCAATCTCTTCATCCTCGTTCGTAAAATTGCGAAGTATAATATCGAGCACATCAGAATGGCGAATTTTTCCTTTTGCTATTTTATGAACGAGGATTAAAAGATGGAAGAAAGTTGCAGTTGACAATATGTTTTGTATTCAAATTATCTACAAAAAGCAAAAAGTTTCAAAGCTCTAGGATCATTTTCATTTTTTGACTATCAGAGGGCAGCTCAAATTCAGGCTTCCAACTTCAAACGGTCATAAAATGCTTCAAACTTAAGCAAATCCTACGATTCAAAGTTTATTGAAAAGATGAAATCCTGAACCTTTTGGTTCCAAAACAATCTTCCAAAGTTCAGTGCAAAAATTGTGAGAAATTTCAAATTTCTCAAAAAATGTCAAAATAAAATTTTATTTAATCGAAATTATTTTTCAAATTTGGACGGTTACCCCTATAACAAATTACATTTTTACACTAAATCTAACACGGACTTTCATTTTAAGCTAAATCCAGAAAATGTGCTAGTCCTAAAAAATTTTTAGGTCATCCTTGGTACTTTGGCACTCATGGTTTTCAACGGATAACTTTTTAACACAAATAGATAAAACATAATTGTTTTCAGAATAACATTTGTGAATGTATTATCTTCATGACCCACTTTGGTTTGCAAAAATCCGTCAAGAACAAACCAAGTTATGGCCCTTTGAAGTTGAAAATTTCAGATTTCGTGAAATTTTGACAAAAAGTTGGTTTTCTCGAAGGCCGTTAATAAGCTACAAAAAAGGTTCAAACTCCTTACTTAACTTTTTATGCTTGTTCTATTCAGCATAGTCCCGTCCAAAAAGCCGTACCTCAAACGGGGTACATTACCGTTGAACAGTAATGTATTCCCAATGATATACCTGTACTAGGCTGCATAGGTTCAAAAGAACAATTATAAAAAGTTATGACTCAAACTAAAGCCGTTTTTGCACCCATTATTAACGGCCCTCGAAAAAATTAACCTCTGCCAAATTTTCACAAAATCCAAAACTTCTTCAAAATGCCATAACATTGTTTTTTCTTAACTAATTTTCAAAAACTGAAGTGAATAGTTCTTGAGGTTTGGGAGAAAAACCATTGAAATTCTCGGAACAACTAAATTTCTATAGCAATTTTGAAACTGTAAACATTCCAGATCATTACAGACTTTGAAATTTCAATATTACCAGTTGTGCTCATCAATTCTGCCAAACGGTTTTTTATTTTGTTTTTTGAAACTGGCGATTATTGTAACTTTGAAAATCTCAAATCGCTACTTCAACAAAAAGACAGCTTGATTGAAAGTTTTGTCAGTCTTCATTCATGACGTTAAAGTGAAACGGAGAAAACAAAAGGAAAAATATGTCTAAAAAAATAACCGCTATGGTCACAGTAACAGCTTAATATTCTGTCAGCTTGTCAAATTTCCTTGTCAATTTTTTTCAATTTTGCACTAGTCCAACTTAGTTATTTCCAGAATAACCCTTGCTGTCTTGCACTTGCACTTGAATATTTTAAAGTTCTTGGCTTTTTAAGTTTCTTGCTCAGCGTATCAGATTTTCTTGCATGGTTTTGTTTCAGTGTTTCTCTACTTTGCTCCTTGACATCATTTAAATTTAAAACTCAAAAATATCTCCAAATATCCTCAATTTTCCGAGAAGTGTACTGAATGTAATTGCTATGTTAGACACACGAGAAATCACGAGATTTCCCAAGAATTTTGAAAGTTTTGTGACTTTTATTCTGTTTATCGCTCAGTTTTAGTTGGTTTCTCGTGACCCTCCCACTTGTGATTTCTTTCTCAATTTTCAATAAAGTCTCTAATTTTAGCTACCTTTCCATCTGAAAATGTTCCAATCGTTCTTCAAATCTATCGGACTCGACACAGAATGTCTCGCTTCAAATTGGAGAAACCTGAATCATGATAAAATTGTGATTATAATATTCTGTCCCGTTATTCCTATTCTTCTTGTGGGATTTATTATGTTTTGTATCAACAAATATTTCATCGACGAGAACGACTATGAAGAAGTACCTTTGGAGGATTTGGAGGAGGAGGAGGAGTATGAAGATCAATTCTAGATGCAGCGGCAATGCTGATTTTTTTAGTCTAAAACTATATTTTTAGTGTGAAACTGAAAATGTTTGATAATAAATATATCTTTATTTGGCAGTATGTTGCTTTAAATCTGCACAGACACTCGTTTGAATTGAATTATCATGAACATTACCTTGTTGCGTTCGGAGTACCGTAGTTACAAAAAGTTTGTGTTTCAGACAAACTTGATTGACTTGGAAATTTTTTCCGACACAATACAGGATCTTTTCTCTCCATCTTATAACAATTGACAAGATAACTTTATCATACGACTGAAACGATCACCAATGTTCAACGTGAGCTGTCTTCGATTCGTTCCGTTCCCAAGATTGAGTCCGCCGAGATTACGCAGATATAGTAGTTTGGTTGGTGAAGAGATCAAATGAAGGTTAAAATCGCCATGATTCAGGGACCTTGATGAACTGTCAAAAAAATTGATTATCTCGCAGAGTTATTCAAAAACCAAGCTAGAATTGTTCTACACTTTGATGATCCAAGATTTTACTACCTGACAATAAATCAGTATTTTTCATACTGTGGCCTGGTGAAGGCTTCTTGGATTGCTTTTTGAATGCCCATATTAATGAAAAGATATCAGACGTTTAAACAAAATACGCAAAAATAATATTAGCGATATTCCAAAAGGGGAAACGCGCTCTATCGCCAACTTGGTTGGAACTCGGTTTTTTTCAGGTGTTGAGGTCACGTTCACTCCACGCAAACATTTCGAAATTTTTTCACTGTGGTCCGATTTGCCTACGTGGATTAAACGTGATCTCAACACCTGAAAAAATGGTGGCAAATGAAGGTTCCAACCAAGTTGGCGATGGAGCGCATTTCCCCTTTTGGAATATCGCTAATATATTAAAACTGTTTGTTTGAAACGGAAAAAATTTCAGTCCGAATTCGATTCCCATCAATGATAATATTCATCTATTTTTATTGATATTTTTCATAGACAACACCTAATAAATTTTCCGAAACCACAAATTCTTCGATAATTTCTTGAAACTGTGAACAATCCAGAGTATTACAGACTTTGAAATTTCAGTGAGTTTCAGCAATCATGAATAAAAATTTCGCTGTTTTCAAATACCATTATCCTTCAGAATTTTGTATGGTGCATATTATTTTCGAAATACCTTTCCTATTTTTTCTTAGTCGGACGTTATTGAAATTTTAAACATATCCCATTGCTGCAATAACATAATACCGCTTGATCAAAAACTTTATCAGTCTTGGACCATAAAGTTCATGAGAAACGGGAAAAATTCTAACCAAACCGCACAGACATTTGTTTAAATTGGAATATCATCTGGATAGTTTTCATGACTTCAAACTATCGTAGTTAAAATAATATTTTCTATTTCAAAATAACTAAATGGGTGGGGGAATTTTTCGTTTTGTAGTTCATCTATCGGAATTTTTTTGATAACTGTCACCAATATTCAATAAATGCTTTCTTCCATTCATGTTATTATCAGTGTAGAGGCCGAGTTAGTTAGGATAATAACACACTGAGGTGTCCAAAATTAAGAAGACGTGACTTCATCTAATTCTCTTTTCCAGAAAGCTATTTTTTTCAAAATTGATGGGAATTGTCCCGGAAGCGGTACGAGAAGCTTATGAAGGCCTGTAATGTAAAATGTAGATTTTGATGAATAACACCCGGTCGTCTATAATGATAAAATTGGAACTTAAAAGGATGGAGAATTTGAAAACTATTTGGAGGGGTGTCGGAACTAATGGATTGGGCAATATATCAATCAAAATAGCTATACTGAAACTGAAAAAAATTGTTCAAAATATAAGAGTCCTAAAATGTTACTGTTTCTATCAACGGCTAGTCAGAGTCCGTTCTGAAAAAGCTAGTAAACATTGAATTTTCAGCTTGTTCAAAGAGGGAAAGATTTTAAATCCAAAAATTGAAATGCTAGTATCAATTGATGCAGAATTAGGGCGCGAGAAATAAATTCTTTTGGAGCCTAGTCTCAAAGTGCTCAGTTTTTGAAAGATGGGTCATAAACTGTTGAAAAAGTTCAAAACTTCAAAATTGGAATAATCGGGGTGATACTTTTGAAATCTTGTGCTCTAGTATTCGAGGTATGTGATTGCTATGTTAGGTTTTGGCTCCGACTAGAAAATACAAAAAATAATTTCAAAATTTTTGGGAAAAATTTACATTTTCGAAGTTAATATATAGCAATTTCCGATCTTATAGTTAGTTTTTCTCAATCCTGTTGGTCTGTGAGTAACTCTCTGAATTTTCAATTTTTGCTTTTCAACTTTGTTATCTAACATTACTGTTGAATTGCCGCTAAAATCCTTATATTTTTAGCTAATTTATGATCACTGGAGTGGATTTCCGAGTTTTTTGTTTTGTCGTTCTTGATGGATTTAAGTTTTCTATCTCTTTTACGGTACTTACAAATGCGGAAACTGTCTATCGTATTCAACGTCAGATATCAAAAATTGACTAGATTTAGCTCTTTTTTGAAACATAATTTTTTTTGAAAATTGAAATTTATTTTGTGACAAATATACTTTTTTCCTCTCTTTTTTCAGGAATAAAAACCTTATTTATGACCTTCTTCCTCCATTTCTTCTGAATATTTATAAGGATAGTTATAAAGTTTAGTTTTGGAGTCATCAACATTTTAGAAGCGAGTGTATGTATGTAGTCAGTACTAATTTCAATGTTTCAAAAGATTTTAGTGATCCTGTGGGATAACTAAAATTTATTGAGGTTGAAAATTGCTTATCATGCTATATTTTATCCTGGTATTTTAATAATACAAACTATGGGCTACCGGTCAATACAGGTTTCTGGATGGAACTCCTTTGTTAGGTCATTTTCGATGTTAAATTTTTCCTATTTTTTCAGTATTCATAAAAATTTGCATCAGTCATGTGATTATTGTTGATAGCTGTGTAATAGGAGTACCTAATGGAGTTTCCGAAAGTCGAAAATTATATTATTTGGTTGAAACTGAAAATATAGTATTTTGTGGTCATTTTTTTCGGTTTCAGTTTCCTGCAGATTTGATCAAAATAATAAGTATTTCAATGGGTTTTGTATAGGTGCCAACGATATCTGCCAATGTTTCTCATTATTTTTGCCAAGATTTATTTAGTTTTGTCCACAAAGTCAAAATCAAGATGCGTCTCACTTCTGTCAAAAATAGGCTTTCAAAAGTTCAATGAGGTTTTACGAGTCTCAAAAGGAGTGTCTTCCTAGACCCGTATCGGAACTTGTTGAAATATGTAACCCTTGTACATTCGGGCCACCTGGATACACAAATGAAATCATTAAGTCCGCAATACAAACCGTTCCCCAGTTTTAGGCCTTTTATATTAAATACACAAAACTTGATTTTCTGGTTTAAGAGGTCCAACAGTACCAGGGGGTCCACTTTGAAAAGGTTCCAAGGAACTCCCTTGTTAGGATAACTTTGATTAGTTTCCGACTCAAATGGTATATTTCTTGTTGTTTTAACAGTAACCATTGGAATGTGCATCATTCACACTGTTTGTTAAAGGGGGAGTGCACTAATTCCAAATTTCGAGATTTTGATATCAATCGATGTAGAATTAGGGCACGGGAAATTAATTCTCTTGGAGCCTAGTCTCAAATAGCTCCGTTTTCAAAATATTGGCCAAAAACTGCTCAAAAAAGTCAACTGTCAGGGTGCAGAAATTTTGATGACGTGGCAATCTGCACCCTCAAGAAAATTTTGCACACTAAAACGTGAGTTTTTCCAGCGATGTGCACCCTGACAGTTGATTTTTTTGAGCAGTTTTTGGCCTTTTTGGCCGAAAACGGAGCTATTTGAGACTAGGCTCCAAGAGAATTAATTTCCCGCGCCCTAATTCTGCATCGATTGATGTAAAAATATCTGAAATTTAGAAATTAGTGAACTCCCCCTTTAATGATCGAACTATCCCTGAAGAACAAATTGAAATTTTCAAAAATACGAATGCTTATTATTTTTTTGTTGAAACTGAAACTGACGCTTTTTGTGGACTTTTTTTCTGTTTCACTTTCTCACAAATTTCAATAAAATTATCATAATTTCAATGATTTATCTTTGAATTAGACGTGAGTTTTGACATTTACAATGCCAGGAAGCAAGTCACTTCCGCCAAAAAGAGGCTTTCAAAGGTCCCCTAAGAGTTTCGACTGCAGTCGGCACACGTCCCATTTTTCATGGCTAAATGCCCGAAAATTTCCTGAGTATCTGATAATTTAAAAAAGTAAGAATATCATCACCTTTTATATAAAGCACTCAATATAATTGTTATGTTAGACATGCAAGAAATCATGGAATTTACCAAGAATTTTGATTAATTTGTGGCTCTTATTCTATTTGTCGATTACTCTCAGTTGATGTCTGGTGACATCCACTTGTGATTTTTCAAAGTTTTGTCGGTTTTTTTTCCTGTTGCAGACTTTTTTCATAACTTTAATTAGCTGTTTTTGAGATTCTTTTAATTCTTTCCAGATTACCGAAGTTTGAATTTGAGATAAACAGTTTTTAATGTTTCAGAGCAACTTTGAAGGTAATAATGAAAACATATTTTTGATAAATCGATGATAAATCTTTTTTAGTTTGACAATGAATTGGTATTGCACAGACACTTGTTTTTATTGGAACATCATCTACTGTTTAGACTACCGTAGTTACAAATTTTTCACGTTTCAAGCTTACTTGATAAGTTCGGAACTTTATTCTAACGCAATATTGTTTTAGTTTGGGTTCAATAGTAACTACCTTGATAACTTGGCTATGAAACATTTTAGAACTACGACAATTTGCAACCACGATATTTCGCAACCAGTCGTTTTGCAACTTTTTGTCCATTTTATGGTCCTACGGACTGTCTGCATTGAGGGATAAACCATTCCAGGTCACCATTCACATTTGAAAAATTTTGCTGAATTACGTAATTTCGAAATGACGCAGATGCGGATTGCTTCAACTGCAAAATGTCGTGATTGGGGAATTGAGGTGAGTGTAAAACCTATTATCTACCGGCCTTTTATAACAATAATATTTGAACTTTTTGATACTTTGATGATCGGACCAAATCTCCCTATCATTGCGGTTTAGGGAAGTTAAGCCAAACTTAGAGGGATGTTTGTGCAAAATTACATTATTGCATACTTGCAATCCGGGCCGAGACGGGCCGACGACGGGCAGGCAGTTTTCTCCATTTCAACTTGCGATTTTTCGGTCAAATTTTATATCAAAATGTAGATCTCAATGAGATCTACAAGGTGGTACCAAAAACAATCATATTGAACATGCCAATTTGTCTCAATAGTCCGTTAAAGGCACGGGCAGGGCTCAGACGGGCCGATGGCGTCGGCCCGTGCGTTTAACTGACTACGGGAAAGAATTGAGTAGTTCTATATGATTGTTTTTAATACCATTTTGTAGATCTCATTGAGATCTACATTTTGATATAAAATTTGACCGAAAAATCGCAAGTTGAAATGGAGAAAACTGCCTGCCCGTCGTCGGCCCGTCTCGGCCCGGATTACAAGTATGTATTATTGTGAATCCCAAAAAATAGACAAATTGAACAGAACAAGTTGAATATGATCATTATAAATTTACCAGATGGGCTGCGCCCCTCTGGGGCCCTTCGGGCCGACTTAAAATTTTTCAAAAATGAGGAAATGGAAAAACTTTCGAAAAGTGGAAAATAACTCCGTGAACTCGTCTCTCCCTCTCTCAAAACTGAAACAACAGAGTGTAGCAAAAAATGATGTTTTTGCAACGTTCTGACCTCATTTTTCAATTAATCAAAAAACAAAATAGATGGGCATCATCCAGCAGGAATTTCTGATGACCTGTGAAATTTTGAAAAAAAAATCGGTCCGGTACGAACTTTGCTAGAGTGAGCGAGTCCGGAACAAACAACACACACACAGACAGACAGAATTTTGCGTTTATTAATAGTAAAGATTGTTTGAAACTGAAAAATTTGTTGATAAAAAAGATTTTCAAAGTTCTACGGTTTCCATCAATTCCCAGTCAGTGTTCGTCCTGAAAAGGCTAGTAGTTATCAGAGAAGGTTTTTGTTTTGACGAATATGCCAGATCCATTAAAATTTCTGGAATTACTCAAAATATACAATAATTTTGAAACTGTAAGCGAAATATTCTCACAGCGAAGTCTATCATTTGTTGGATGTAATAGCGTATGAACTTTTTCGAAGGAATATCTCGTTAAGGTATAAATGAAGCGTCAGTTTCCGAGAATGCACCTTTATCAGTCGAAACTAACAAATTGATATCAAAAAGTCAAACCAGTCTTGGACCATGAACCTTATGTGAAACTGTAAAAAAACTTTGAAAAAATACATTAGGCTGTGACAGAGAAGCCCAAATTCTGTCCTTGTGTCGGTTTGTCCAGATTATTCTAGTTTTTAATTTATCTTTTTTGATTTCTGGCTAAAATGTGATTTATTGAGTTCAAAACATCAACATTTTTAAAATTTTCTGTGATATTTCCAAATACTTGTGCTCGAGTACTCGAGATATGTAATTGCTATGTTATGCATACGCTCCGGCTAGAAACCACAAAAAAATTTTCGAAACTTTTCGAAAAAACAAAAAATTACATTTTCATAGTGAGCCTATAGCAAATTTGAATATTAGCCGTTTTATTATTTGTAGTTGTTGTTCAAAATTTCAAGCTTCTGCTCTCAAAAATTTGAATAGCTGCAGTTTTCGTTTCTTCAATTTACACTGGAAAGTTACAAATTTCTCGACAAAAATCAATACATTTTCAGCTTAACTATGATCACAGAAGACGATTTTTATCTTATTTGTGTCGTCGTTATCGGTGGAATTGTTTTAATGTCTCAATTTCTATTCTATTTTTTGGTTATAAGGGAGATGTGTAATGAAGCAAATGAACATGAAGAAGAAAAGAAGAAGGACGATAATAAAGTTGACTTGGAATCCGGTTCAAAACCCAATGGGTTGAGAGAAAAGCGGAACGAGAGGATACAGAAAGATTTGAAGTCTGTTGGGTTATTGTAAATTTGATATCAGTGGGTGTTATGGTGAGTTGCAGTGCTCTGATGTTTCAAATTTGAGAGTTTTCAAGTTTCCAGCTTCATCTATTCAGTTCTCTATTTTTCCAATTATCTTTACTAATAACAATCGACAATTCTGTATGTAAGTCCGTCTGTCGCACGTCATAACTCGACAGCCAGTGGACCGATTTGGATGAATCTTATATAGATCGACTGGAAATTTGTCCGAGATGATGCCCGTGTTTTTCTTTTCTCAAAAATATTAATTTTGAAATTTTCGAAAATTCTGCCCATTTTCACTGAAGCAAACGTGTGAGTGGTAGAGGGCGAGAGAAGATGGGAAAAGCGGGGAGCGAGGTGCGCGGTGCCCACCGCTATCTCTACCCCTCTTGCCTCGCTGTTGGCATCGCTACCCGTGGCGCAGTGGTCTGAGTGTTTGGCCGCCGATCCTGATAACCGGGTTCGATTCCAGTAATCAGATTTGTGTTTTGTAAAAAGATTCTGAACTTTTTCCAGTGTTTTTGAGAGGTGAGCGAGAGAGCGCAGAGGTCGTCTAATGTTTTTTTACTCTGTTTTCGTATGAAGGAAACATGTGTGCGATCAAGTGAATTATTACTGTTTTGAGGGAGTGGAAGACAGCAAAACCTTTTTGGTGGGCATCAAGATTGCTTTAGGTGATTTGGTTTTCGGTTTAGAGTAGTCACTATCTAGAAAGTCCAAATGCTTTCTCTATAAGGCGTCGCATCTTAAGGGTCCAGCGGTTGCCCACTTATGCCGATCTGAAGAACCCAAAAGTCTGTAGCAATCTATTCGAGACAGATGCTGCTCTCTATAAAATCGTAGCCCGCGAACAATGCTCATCGAAATAATAGTTTCCATCCGGAATAGTTCGTAATCTATCCGCACCTGCCCGGAGGGTTGCCGCAAGATGTTCTCTGTATCTTAGAGGAAACAGGACACCCTCCTCGGGAGTACACCAAGGATCCGATTTTTTTGTCCAAGATTGAAGCTCTTATCGTGATTTAAAATATTAGTTTTAACTCCACATTTTGGGGAACAAAGAATTTCAAGAACCAAATCGTCAAGTATGATGGTAAAAAAGGTCGATCGCTCCAAGAAAAACACAGCTATGGAAACATTGGTTAGCAATGATAGAACAGAGTGTTTTAGTAATTCCGCAGAGTTCGTTTCTTTTCTCTCCCTATATCTATACGTAAGGTCAGAAAACCCCGACGAAAGAGAACACGAAACTTTCAACACTCGAACGTAAGCGGATGCCAGGAGGTTGGAGCCCCCGAAGGGGGCGAAAACCGCCTGGTATAATATAATTTATATTCACAAACTTGCAACATCAATGCTGTAGCCAAACATGATATCAAAAATTGATTTTTTGAAACATTATTTTCCTGTAAATTTCGAAATGCATTTTGTGACAAATAAATATTTGCTTGAACGGAATTTTTTTTGAATTTTTTTCACTAATTACCTTTTTGAGACTCAAACTTCCTTCCAGCCATAAGTAGGCCAATATTGTCATCAATCCAATTGAGGATCAAAAATGATTTTTGTGCATTTTTGAGTTAACGTGTTTGTCGAAGTGATTGCGTTCCTGGCTTTGAAAATCAATTCGTCCTGGCGGGTTTTTCAACATTTCTACGTTTCTACGTTTTTTTTCTCCTGGGAAAACCATTGTTTACGCGCGGTCTTCTCTGCGTCTCTTTGTTGCTTACGCTCTCTCACACCCTCTAAAATCGATTCGCACCAACCGGCAAATCGATAAGAATCACGGGTTCTCTCTATGTATGACCAAGATATCGGAATAATCTCATTCATTTTTTCTACTGTCACCCCCAACCGCCCATATCCAGATTTCTCCTTTAGCTACAATGAGCTCATACCATTTTTTACCCCCTTGAATTTGCAGTTGTCCAGAATTTCCTATACTTTTTAATATTTTTTTTTGTTGGTTTCCTAGGCATTACTTTGAATGACGCCGCCCCTTTTTTAAATTGTATTTTTCTGAACATTTGGTTTTCTAGGCATCCTTCTGATTGGAGCCCCCTTCTTTCGTTTTCTATTTTATAGAACTTTTGAATTTTTTTCTAGCATTTTTTGTTTTTTTTTATACCATTTTGACATATAGCGCTTTTCTTGGTGCTTTCAGTGTTTAGGTTTTGTTGCTTTGTTGTTTTTTTGTTACATTGAGTCAGCTTTTTGATGGAAGACGAGATAATTTTCAAAATGGCAACTCGATTCGCTCACAAAATCAAGTCACTGGAAGTGGAGAAAATCAAAGTTCCTCCGGAGAAGGTGAGCTTTTAAATTTTTATAACAAGTGAAAAACAGGCTCCGGGACATTTCTCCACTAGTCCTTTCGCAACTACGACATTTCGCAACTCACGGCGATTTCGCAACCGCAAAGTGAATTTATTAAAAAATCCTGGATTTTGTGGTTGCGAATTGTACTGGTGAGAAAGTGACCGGTTGCAAAATCTCGTAGTCGCGAAATATCGTAGTTGCGAAACGACTGGTTGCGAAATGTCTTGGAGCCGAAAACCAACAGTAATTTTGAACAGTTTAACGACGATTTTTGGGGTCCAATTCTCTTTGAAACCATTTGAAGTCACATAAAAAGTATATTTGCAGCAAGCAGACTTTGTCAAATTGACAAGAATAGCAATGGGAGACGACAAAGCTGTATCAGAAGAGTCAACAATCGTCAAAACTCTGAAGAATCTTCAATTTATTCAACGGAGTTTGCTGAGAATCTTCGAGTACAAGTTGAAGATCAGAAACCGCCAGCAGTGAGTTAATATTTCTTGACACTTTTTGATTAAGGTGGCTTGTCGAAACAGCAAGACCGCGCTTTTTTATATTTCCAAAAGCATACAACTCCTATTCTCATTTCAGGTGAACATCAGAGAATTCGATATGAAGGAATTCACGCTGAACGCCTCACTTCCAACTGATGAAATTGTGATAAAGAGATGCACCCATCATTCTTATTCCGGTTTACAAATGCTTGTTGAAGTTCAGTGCAAATTTTCGACAAAATGGAACGAACTACTGAATTGAACAACATCGTTCGGATTCTTGTATTAGACACATCGATGAGTACGGAGTCAATTGTCAAAGCACTGAAAGATGAGACAAAAGAAGATTCTTTTCGAAGTCACAATCAAGGTTGAGGAGTTACTCATAATAATTTCTTTCGTCTAATACTTTCTTCAATATTTTTTTCTCAAAAATAAAAGCCTTATTTATTACCTTCTTCATGTCCATTTTTTTTTTTTGAAATTTCATAACGAAAGTTATCAAGTCTAGAACTCTACTTTTGGACTCATCAACTTTACAGAAGTGTATATTGTATATGTAGTTGTACTGCTTGGTCTGGTATTTCAAGCTCAAAATCTGTCAAGATTGTTCACTTTTCAAAGTTTCTATTAAACGACACTTAAGCGAAATTCGAATAGCTGTTTTCAATTATTTTCGAGGTGGTGACTCGGGATTGGAGTAGTTAGATTTATTGTTGAATTAAAATATTCCACTACATGGAACACCAATCATCAACACAAAGTCTAATATTAAGAGCCACCTACTTGCTAAAAGTTCTTCTTGTTCATAGGTTCACAGAAGACCCATTGGAATTTCCGAAAATGTGAAAATTTATTATTTTTCGTTGAAACTGAAAATGAAGTTTTTCGTGCCCATGGTCTTCTGCTTCAGGCTTCCTATAAACTTCAGCAAAATTATCAAAATTTCAATTGTTCCAGTAGTTGAACATTGTACATTGATATTGCCAAGAAAAGAGTCACTTTTGCCAAAAACCAGCTTTCAATAGTCGAATATGGTTTCACGGGTCTCACGAGGGAGTTCCTTCCAAAAACCGTCTTGGCCTGCTAAAACTTGTCGCTCTGGTACCTTCAGACTACCTAAACACAAAAATCAATTTTTTAGGTGTGCACTACAAACCGTGTTCCAGTGATGATATGTACTTTGAAATCAAACCGTAACACACATGAATGGCTGATACGAATGCGAGGCTCACGGCTAGATTTTTAACGGATCATAACTCAAAAACGGTTTGTATTGTGGACCTAAAAGTTTGATATCCGTGTTCAGGATGTCCAAAATACCAGGGTAAATACAGTAGTCAAAAAGGAACTCCCTTGTTTGGGTAAGTCTGTTTCCAAAGCTTCCAGATGCTATATTTTCATTATTATTACAGTAATTGTTGATCGGAATTCACAATGGAGTTGTCGAAAGTCGAAATTTTTATGATATTTTGTTGAAACTGACAATAAAGTTTTATGTGGTCATTTTTTTCTGTTTCAGTTTTCTTACGAATTTCAAGATGATAATAAGATTTTCAATATGTGCATTGTTCCGGACGATACCCATTATGTTTCCTATTGCTTTTGCCAGAAAATAATGGGGTTGCCAAAAGTCGGTAAGTTCGTTTTATTTTGGTGAATCGGAAAATTAAGTTTTTAGTGGCAATTTTTTGCTGTTTCACTCTTCTCATAAGTTTCAGCAAAATGATTATCACCATTTCAAGTGACTCTTATTATCAACGTTGGTAATGCCAGGAAGCGAATCTCTGCCAGAAAGTGGGTTCTTAAAGTCGCATGTGATTTTTTCGCCTCTCAAAAGGGAGTTCCTCCTGAAAACCGTATTGGAACTTGTTGAAATTTGGTACCCTGGTACATTCAGTCCTTCTGAACACAAAAATTATGTTTTCAGGCCGCAGTATAAACCATTTCCGATGTATGGGTTTTTTGAACAGAAGCCGTATATCTTGCATTGGAGACCGATTGAAATTTTTGTTATTTTCCTCGAAGTCGTAAGAAAATTGAAACAGAAAAAAATCACCACGTAAAATTTTATCGTCAGTTTCAAAAATACATCATGAAAACTTCGGCTTTCGAGCATCCTAAAAAATTCGGGCCTTCTCAACATGAAAACCTAATTTTTAGATACGTAGTAAAAATAGTTTTCAAATTATGGTCTTTTGAAAATCAATGGGTCTCGCATTATATTAGTGTTTGTCACGGCTCGATTTTCACTGGATCATGACTCAAAAATAATTTGTATTACAGTCTTAATCACTCAATATCCGTGCTCAAAAATGTTGACACTAGCAACTTCGTATTACCGTCTCTGAAATATGGACAATTTAAGTTACTTTTTTGAATCTGAATATTTTTCTGTGTGTAACATGCTTCGGGATCCTGTCAAAAACTAAGTGTTTACAATTACATGGTCCCTTTTTCGAAGTCTCTTCAATCTATCCCATATAGTGCTACCAATAATTTTTTTTAAAGATGAAAATATTTCACCTTTTTTTGAAACAGAAAATTGTGCAATATTTCCAACATCTATACTTTTACAGTAAATCAGGAATGTTCATTTTTCCTCACTTTTTAGTCAAATCTGTGTGTCTTTTTGTCTAGATTTTCGCCCTAATCTTGTTTTCTGTAGTGGATATCATATACTTACATCACTTTTACAGTAATCCGAGGTCTACGTAATTGTCGGTTTGCTAGCCAAATTTTCGCTAATGTTTTTTTCCAAATTGCCATTAGTTATTTTCTCTCTGAAATTGATATCATTCAATTTTGAGCGACTCAAAACGTTTCTGAATATCACCACCTTTTCGAAAGGCGAGTACTCTATGTAATTGCAATGTTAGGACACGAGGGAAATCATAAGATTTTCGAAAAAATTTCTTATTCCCAAGTTTTGAGTCTTGTGACTGAATTTCCACTCATGACTTAGTTTTTGAAAAATTGATTTTTTCGTCTTAATTTAAAATTTTCAGATCAAGCAAGAAATGTCAATTATGGAGATTCTCATGATATGTTTCTGGATCGCATTCACGTTAATTACTTTCTTCGCAATCATCCTCTATTTCTATTATAGTCTATGTTACTACTGTATTTATCCGGAAGAGTTTGAACATGAGCATTAAAAGGATTTAGAACGCGGCGACAACCATGATGATGATGAAGATTATATTGATGAGGATTCTGAATTTCTATCTTCAGAGGAAAAGTTATTGAGAAAGAAAGAGAGAAGAGAACATCGAAGAATAGGGAGAATGATTGAAAAGAATCTGGCAAGGTTCGCAATTAATTTAATTTTTCGAAGAAATCTTTTTTTTCAGATGGGGTATGAGCTGAAACTGCCTCTTTTTTCTTTGGATTTATCAGATTTTGAGGTCGACTTTTCTTTGAATTTCATTGAGTTTTTAGAGGTTTTGATATAGCCATTACATCAATACATAAATGAGACATCAACACTTGAATAACCAACTAATTTTTTTGATATTTTTGAAGCGGAATTATTTTTTTGTGATTATTTTTTTGAAATGAAATATTTTTTGTATTATTTTGGTTTTGGGGTGTCGGAGCTTTAGGGCTTCAGAAAAAGGCTACGACGTTTTGCAACTGCGACATTCGGCAACTCATGTCGATTTCGCTACCTCGACGACTTGCAACCGGTCACTTCGCCACCGCGACAACGAAATTCATATTTATACATGTAAATGACAACCTGGAATAATTTCCAATACACCCAATCACATTTAACCTAAACGAACATAATATTTACTACTTTATTAAGTTGCGAAATGTCGCAGTTGCGAAAGACTGGTTGCGAAACGTCGCGTAGCCTTCAAAATCTTCATGAACTCTGAATCCTTGTGCTTGCGAGAAATTCAATAGGAATCTGGAAAAAATTACTAATTCATGTGATTTGTGAAACTGAATTTTTTCAGCAAATTCGACTTGTTTTCGATAATTTTCTTGATTTTCAGAAGAGAATATGTCGGTTCGATGGACTGTTTTTTGACGTGACAGTGTCGTTTGACTGATTTGATTTTGTGTTTGAATCTGAAAATCGCATGGATAGTGGTGAAAAGTCGAACAAAGTTCATGACTTATAATGTGTGAAACTGAGAAATTCAGAAGTTTGATAAGAAAATTTTGAGTAGCAAAAACTAAATGTAAGTGCTATGAGAACACTCAAAATTAACATGAGTACTTCTTGTAACAGTAAAGTATTTTCATAATCCTAGTGACATTTTCTAGTTGTTTTTGGCTGGGTTTTCGAATTTTCGTGTTATTTCGGAATCGAAAACTTTTGAAATACTTGCAGGAATCTTTGCTAGTCTTCTATGGTAGTACGAAACTGAAACAATTTTGCTGATAAATCTAAGTTTTTATCACCTAATTTGACTTTGTAGCCTAGTACTTTTTGTCAGAACTGGTTTACTGATGGTTGAGCAGCTACGACAAACGCTATGTGCCTGTTTGACCCGGTTTCATTTGTACATATTGTCATTTCACCAATGCTACGTTTTTTTGTTAGTGCCCGAATGTGGTCATTTCAGTATAAGAGATTAGAAAACTTTATATTTTGAGTGATATTTCCAAAATCATGTGCGCGTGTGATCAACGCACATAATTGCTGTGAAAAAGGTTAAGCTTCGACTAGAAACCAAGGGAAAATTATTTATAAAAATTCACATTTTCATAGTATATTGAATTGGATTGCTATTATATTGATCATATTGAACTGGTTCCAGTCAAGGTACATTAGCATTTCCAGATTAAAGTTAGGATTTTTCGACCAAAAATCTTCAAATTTTCCGCCAACCACCGTATTTTTGTTTTCAGAGAAAAATGATCATCACATCAGAACTTTTAATCATCATCCTTGTTGAATTTGTGTTTACATATTTCGGTCTAGAAATGTTTTTGGCTATAAAAAATGATTGGCAAGAGTTGAATGACAACAACAGGACGTTGTGATTTGGAGTCCGGATCGTAAGAAAGACTATCAGGAAAATATTGAATAAATGCAAATTGAAGAAAGCTGGATCAACAAATTTGAAGGAACCTACAATTTCAGGTCCATCTATACCTTATTTTTGACCTGTTAGCTTATGCTTCTCTCAACATTTCCTGCATATCTCTCCTCCTCCGTAACACTAGAGGCACTGTTAGTGAAAAGAATATAACTTATGTCATTATCGGGAAAAAATTATTCCAACCACGCATTGAAGTTCTAGAGAATTGAAAAGTTTATGATATTTGGTTGAAACTGAAAATAAACTTTTTTTGTCTCTCGTTACTGTATCATTTTAAAATTGATTTCAGCAAAACATTAAAATTTTCAATAATTAGACGAAAATTTCAGTTTTTCAAGGTTTAATGTTTTCATTGTTATGGCGACTATCTCTCTTGAAAATGCTTGGCACTCACCTTCTAAAACTGAATTTTTTTCGAAACTTCAGAACGAGTGCAATTTTTCTGCCGCCTAACAATTAGATATGCATACTTGTTCAAAAATTTAAAGTACAGATTTCATCAGTGGTATTAAAGGTGCATTCCTTGCAGTAGTTTTGAATGTCATTAGGTTGTTCACCCTAAGAGAACCATCCGAATTTCAAAAAATTGCAGTTTCTGGAACTTTTCATCTCCTTCTTTGGTTTAACTAGTTCGATGTAGTTAGTTTTTGTTCTCCAGCTGGAAAGCTAACCAGGCAAGAGTTCTCTGGAACAGAAAAAACATATTTTTTGAAAATTTTTCCGTTTCTGGAATTTCTCATCATCAATTGCATTAATTTTTATTGATTAAGCCGTTGATAGTTGATCTAAATGATCGTTGTTCTAGTGTTCAAGACACTAAAATCAACGTTTTTGTTTTCAAATCAACTTTAGGAACGGACTGTTGAAAGATGTTAAATTACTGTTTTAAGAAACTTTTAGAAATGAAAAGTTTAACAAATATATGATTGCATAGGAATTTTTTCAATTACCCAACCAACTGTCATTTCTCCTCGTTCACAGTAAGATGTGCAGATTTCTTCTGGTACAGTTACGATGCAACAACGGATCATATAACAGCCGTTAATTACTGCTTCAATAAAACTTTGAAGCTGGGAATTTCACTAAGGTAATGGTAATTTATAAATTGTGCAGCTTTAGTAGCTTACTATTGCACTACAGGTTGTTAGATGTGCAGGTTGATTTAGCCATTGTTACAGTAGCTTCGATAATGCTTTCGCCTGCATCCTTGCAGCGTACTACAGTTTTTATTTGCGGTTTCATTGAAAGTTTGAAACTGAAGATTTCTTAAAAAGAGGATATTTCAGTTGCGTTCGCATTATTCTATTCTCATAGTTCAAAAAGCTTCCTGATTGTTAAACGTGCAAGTTGTGATCGTCGTAATTACTGTAGCTTTGGTCGTGATTTTCTACAATTGTTTCTGGAGTACTGTACCACACATTTTGATACTGTTTCAATGAACGCATAAAACTGGAGGTTTTGAAGTAGACCGTTTGAATTGCTTTCAGGGTGCGAAAAGTTCGTGATGTGCGATGTACGGGTTGTCATGATCATTGTTAATGTAGAAAAAAACCGCAGCTTTTCGGTCGCCGCCGCGAAAGGTGACTGCCCCTGCAGTGCACCGAACAATTCGATTCTTTAATTTCGATTTCTCTTGGCTTTTTTCATCAGTATCAAAGTTTGTATGAATTGTTTATCATTTTTGAGGTCTCCAGGCTTTATGCGTTTTCCTCCAGCTACTGAAACTTCTAGATATTTTCACTGATTCAGTGAAAGTTGCAAAGAAAGGATATTTATAATTCGTTAATGGTGCTATTCCCTGACATTTTTTGAATAAAAACATCGAAGATTTCCTCTATTTCCGACTTTTGACGAAGGCATTGGAAATGTTCTCCTGTTTTCACTTAGCGTCATAGATAAATATCTTGGCTAGGTTGCATAGTTTCTCTTACAGTGTTTACATTCATCAGATACTGAATTCTAAAAAATCCCTGTAAGAGTTTCTGGAATATTTAAAGTGCTTACTGTTTCAATAGTAGTATAATTCTAGGATCTTTCGTAACTTCTGTTCTGTACATTCCATTCAGGGCTTTTATAAACCATACAGTAGGGCTGTCAAAACGCCTGGATCTTTTCATGAACAGGGGAAGGTCGCCGAAACCAAACATTTCAGGTTTTTATCGCCGTGGTTTTTTGGAAATTTTCAATAGATAAAAATTTGTCACGGTTTTTCGATTGGAAAACCGATCAGACGAACCAGACCATTTCAGGTTAAAGTAACCTCGGTTTTGAAAAACGATGATCTAAAAATTGGGGCGCCGAGTTAAGGCGAAGGCGACCGTTAACACCTTTACCATACAGTAATCAAGATACCTAGATTTCCGCAAAAGTCCATTGTTTTCAAAAGTTGTTGTTTCTTATTGCATTTTTGTAGTGGACTGCCCGGTTTTTTTCGCTTATGACACTATTCTGATACCAATACAAAACACACGCTGATGATCAAGGAATTCAACACATCCCACGTGGGAGATCTCCAGAATGTTTCATAATATCACTGTTTCCACCAAAACATAAGTAGCCACATCACCAAACTCCTAGATAATTGTTTTCTTTAGATGTTGAAGAGTTTGCCAGAATTACATTCAGATAGTGAGAGCTACTGTATTTTACCATCGATTCTGCACCCCTTTATGCTCCGGTGGCAAATATGTTACTGTAGTGTTTGGCTAGTTCACGAATTTTATATGGAACCGTTGACAATTTCAAAAAGTTGTTAATTTTTCACTGTTCCACCTAGAACACCAATCTGGGATCATTTGAATAATTTTGATTTTTCTTCTTTATTTTTTCCAGCTATTCACACCAAATTTTGATTTTATTAGGAGATCACTGTTTCATTGGGAACACGACAATTAACGTCTTTCAAGATTCTTTGCTTCTTCCGCAAATGCCGAATTAGACAGAATTTTATTTCAGAAACTTGCTGCAGTTTTTGGATTGAGAAAACGCAAGTTCAGCTGTTAGTAGTTGTTGAAAAACTAGTAATCTGGACAAACCAAAGCGAATCGAGACAATCCGAAAGTAGAAAAAATGTGCGAACTTGTTCACAGATTTTCGATTTATTGCGGGTGAAACAAATTGTTGGTATTTATAGGATTTATAAAACGATGTCGTCCTGCTAAAAAACGCAAGTACTAGATTTTGAAATTGCAAAAAGGACGAGGGTATAAATCATAAGGCAATACATTTTATGACAATTTTTCGGGTAATATCTACAGACTTTTTTTGCTGTTTCATACTTCATTCTTACTTTTTTGAGTTTTTACTGTGCTTGATCAGATTTCCGGGTGCTTGAATCATTTTAAATAGAAACCAAAATATCTAATTTTTTCATCCGAAGCTCTCGAATATCATCTTCGCTGTTTCAAAAAGAATGTATTAGACAGATAATCTGTGGAATGCACTGGTCTCTCGACTTCGTTACATCCAAAGATTTTTCTAGGGAAAAGAGTCGTGAGTTTTTTGTTCCGATTTGAACCATTGTGAAAATTAACATAGTTAGTTTGGCTGTTTCTTTAGTAGGCTTACTTGTTTCAATCTCCTTAATTGTGCTTGATTCTCAAATGAGACTCACGACATGATTCCAAACAATTTCCTTTGGCTCCTTCTAATTTTCCTTGTCATTGGCCCACTCGAAGTGAAGTTGAAAGGTGGAAAGATTGGGATTCAGTAAAGTGTTCACTATTTCATTTGAAATGAATCTGTTGGATCTGTGAGTTTCTCCAAAAAATTTTAATGTATCTTTCAGCTGAAGGCTTTCAATAAAATTAATTTAGTATTACTCCAGAAGCTTATTCAGTAGAGAGCATTAACAGACGAGAAAAAAGCAGTTTCACGCTATAATCTTTTGTCAAACTGACTACTTTGTTCGCTAACGTTGTAAGAAAGTCGATCTTTTGGAATTTTCGTTTTTTAAATAGTTTTCGCGCAAGCCAAGAACCAATAAAAACAGTAATCAATAAAAAGCACAGCTGGTAATAATCTAGCTTGTCTTGGCAGTCTCTGATTCAATTAGTCATAGAAAATTTTTTCGAAAACTATTCACTGTTTCAATAGTGTCACTAGATAGATAGCCATAAGAATGCAGTGATGAACAATAATCATGTGTTCCAAATAGCTTCAAAACGTGTTTTCGAAACTTTTTCCGTTTCAGCTTGCGACCTCCAGAATTTTCAGTTATAATGTTGCAATAGTTTCATTTGAAGATTTTTCATGAATTCAACACAACGTCGGGACCGGCAAAGAACTTTCCTTTCAATTTTCATTACAATTGGTCCACTCAGAGCGATGTTACGGGCAATATTTTCACTATTTCTTCTGAAAAGTACCTGTTGACCCCTCTTCGGAAAGCTTTGATTCACATTTCACAGCGCTATTCAATATTCTCAACTTAAAAGTCTGCCAATATTTGGATTGTGTAATCGGCTAACCTAAAGTTAGGTTGTAGTCAAGATTGATGGTAGAGAAATCGATCGATATGAAAAATAATCACTGTTTCAAATCGAAACTTTCTCTGTAAGCTTTTCGATTACTCTAGTATTTGGATTGTCCCTCTTTCCTCTTGTGTGGTTCGATAAGAATTTAATTAATGAAAAAAGAAGAACAAAAAATAGCATCTTGTGAAACGATTGTTATGGCAATGAAGATACAGCAAACATTGAATTTCTCGTCGATTTGAAAAGAAAACAATTTTTACCGAATTCTTTCCGAAGAATCTGATTTCCCAATTTTTTTACTGTTCCACCTTAAAAGTAAGACTAGAATTCTTCAATAATTCTTCGATTCTATGTTCCTGTATGATTTATGGTTTGGGGTTCATGAACTCCGACGTCAGAGATCACAAGAATATTGGCTCAGATTATACTGTTTCAACGGAATTGAAGTGTCAACATCGTTGAACTCCTAGATTTTTTCATGAAAGCTTTTCTAGATTCTGAAGAATAGTACGCTGGAAGTTCATCTGGATGGTGAGAGCTACTATCGATTCTGCAGACCTTTATGCTATAAGGTCGGAAACGGATTACTGTGGTGTTTCGCTAGTGTACAAACATGAAGCTGAAGCTGATTATATGAATAATTGATTTAGAATTCCAGCTGATCGCTTGGTGAGTGTCAATATATTTTAATAGTTTTCCTTGTTTCACCTGGAACATAATTCTGTTATTATTGGAACAATTTCGATCATCTTTCAAAATTTGTGATTCTATAAAGAGTTCACTGTTTCATTAGAAACATGACAGTGAAAGTCTTTAACAATTTTTTGATTCTCCTTCTCCTGTTGTTGACGAAATGTCAAATGTTGATGAACACATCCATGATATGGATAGATCCAGTTTATACAAAGATCGGTCCACTCGGTGATCAATTCAGTTAACGCAGCGAAACATTTCGAAACTTGTGTGTTACTTCCCAAACCTTGTGCTCGAGTACTCAAGGTGTGTAATTGCTATGTTGTGCCTAGACTCCGCCTAGAAACCACACATCTCGTAGTTTTCCGAATAATTTTTTTTTTCATTTTCATAAGGAGCCTATAACAAATTTGGATATTTGTCTTATTAATTGTTGACGTAGTCGCACACTTTTCAAAATTTCAAACTCCTGCACTCAACTTCTCAGTAACTAAAGTTTTTGTTTCTTTATTTACACTAGAAAAATTCCAATTTCTCGCCAAAAATCAATACATTTTCAGCTAAGCTATGATCACTGGAGAAGATTTCCTTGTTATTTGTGTCGTCGTCTTCACTGGACTTGTTATAGTGGCTCACGTTCTATTACCGTTTTTGGCTATACGGAAACTGTGTAGAGCAATGAATGAACTAAAAGTAGAAGAAGAGGAAGGTAACGACAGAGAGGCTGAAGATGACTTGGAATCCGGCGCGAAAGGACTATTGAGAAAAATATGAGAGGATACAGGAAGATTTGAAGTCAGTGGGGTTATTGTAGGTTTGATCTTCATGGGATTAAGGTGAGTTGTAGAATTGCTGAAATTCGAATTTCGGAAAATTTCAGATCTCTGTATTGTTCAATTTTGTTATTATCGCGCCGCCGTCTGTTGTCAGTTGACTTTAAAGGCGCAAGGACTTATTTCAGACGATATCTCGTTAGGGCACGAGAAATGCGCCTCTGCGCGTGAAGGCGCACTTTGCGTGAATCAGTCCATCGTAATATCATGGCACATTTCTCGTGCCCTAACGAGATATCGTCTGCAATAAGTCTATGCGCCTTTAAAGTCAACTGACAGCGGACGGCGGCGCGATAATATCTTTCCTGAATATTCGAATCAGATTGAAGATACCAAATCAGACTGGATTTTGCTATTTTTGGAAACAGTTATTTTTTGTAAACTTCATAATTTATTTTGTGCCAAATAAAGACTTTTTCTTACGCTTTTTCGGTTCAATTTCTAGAAAAATTCATGACATTCATCAATTCTAGAAGTCTATTTTTGTGGGTAGCAACTTTTTCGAAGCAACAATTTTTGTATTGTCATCACTTTTTGGCAGGTCTAATCTGTTCAAAAACGCATCACTATACAGAGTTAGAATTTGCAATTAAAACTCAAGGTCAGTTCAAAATTTATCTATCCATGGATGTATTGATAAGAAGTAAACGAAATTCAGACAAGAATTTTCTGAAACTGAAAAAAATTGGATACAAACTTATAGCAGCAATCTAGTCGAAACCTCTCTTCTATGCGATTTTTTTTCCTTCTTTCAGTCTTTAATCTGCTTTTTTCGGCTCCTTTGAAGATGGGGAGTATAGGAAGAAAAATGGCGATGTATTGGTTGGTAGATATTTTATAAGAATGAGGTTACGGTAAGTTCAGATACTCTCTACAGGGCGTTCCTCTTCAAAACCCGTCATCGAACTTGATGAAAATTGGTTATCTGGTACCTCCTCAAAACGAAAATCAAGTTTTTAGGCCTATAAAACAAACCGTTTTCAAGTTGTAATCCTTCAACAATCAAAATGGGACCCTCGCTTTCATTCCAGCCCTTCGCGACCCGATATTCAAAGGATCGTAACTCGGAAATGGTTTGTATTGTAAACCTAAAAACTTGATTTTCCTGTTCAGAAGGTCTAAAAGTACCAGTGGACCAAGTTTCAGAAAGTTCCAATACGGGTTTTGGAAGGAACTCCCTTTTTATAGTTGGGACAATTCCATCATTCTGCCTGTAAAGCTTTCAAGTGCTATGTTCTTCTTTGAATTTGTACAGTATCCATGGAAATGTGCGTTACCTTATCGTGTGTGAATTGGATTTTTCGAG
Source organism: Caenorhabditis sinica (assembly GCA_963932045.1). Taxonomy (NCBI): domain Eukaryota; kingdom Metazoa; phylum Nematoda; class Chromadorea; order Rhabditida; family Rhabditidae; genus Caenorhabditis; species Caenorhabditis sinica. Next base: position 6,626,269 of record OZ009940.1, on the reverse strand, counting down.
AATGTGACAAATCATGATATTTGGTTGAAACTGAAAACTTGTTTTTTTCTGTTTCATTCTTCTTACAAATTTCAACTGAACAATCGAAATTTTATTCAGTCTGGATTAATTACTTGTAAAGTAAAAAAAATTGGTACTGGTACTTTCCGACCTTTTGAACACGGAAATCCTACTTTTAAGTCTGCAGCACAAACGATTGTCAAGTTATGGTCCATTGGAACTCAGTGTGCCTTGTATTCCATGTTAATGTGTGTCACGACTTGCTTTTCAATGGAACATAACACAAAAACGATTTGTGTTAATCACTTATTTTTGAGTTTAAGAGACCCGAAAGTATTGGGGTACTAGATTCTGTCTGCGAAGCGTTCAAGTTCAATGTTTTTCTTTCTATTTTTGCAGTATCCATACTATTTTCTATTGATCAAATAACATAAATTTTCGAGTAGTAGTTTTTTCTGTTTCACTTTTTTTACAAATTTCAACAGAATATTGCTGCTTGGTTATAGGTTTTGAATAAGTATTTCCAATACCAATGCTCTTTTTTGTAATCAGAAGTTTTTTCCAAAAAAACTTCGCCCACTTTTTCTTGAAGTTTAGTTAAGATACTAAAAGTCTAGCTTGATTCAATAAGTTATTTTGTGGACAGATTGGCACATATGTACCGAACTTGTGGAATACGCAATAGAGTTACCGAAAATCAACGTATTTATGATATTTTGTTGAAACTGAAAATTAAGCTTTTCGTGGCAAATTTTTTTCTGTTTCACTGAATGTACGAGGATATCAATTTGCAGCATGTTCTCATTAGGTTTTCAGGAGGAATTCCCTTGTTAGGAAAGTTTCGATTACTCTGTCTGTAGCTTCAAAGTGCTATTTTCTATTTTTACAGTAACCATTGAAATGTGCACCATTATTATTTTAAGTTGTATCTGGATACCTAATGCAGTTGCTAACAGTCGGAAAGTTGTGATTTTTGGCTGAAACTGAAAATTAAGTTTTTTTTTATACATAAGCCCATAATTTTCTGTTTCACTCTTTTTACGAATTTCAGCGAAATAATCAAAATTTCAATTGGCTCGTCTTAATTTTTGCAATAGCATATCTAAAAAGTGTATCACCTTCTTTTAAAGATTTTTTTCTTGCACGTTTGAGTATCCTATTACCAATGATTTCTTTTCAAAAGGTGCTGATTTTGAATATTACAACGAAAAAGCCTGAAAATTGTTCTAATACGTCGAATATCCGCTTTGAAAAGGTTATTTTTGCCCAGAAGTGGTCTGAGACGGCCGTGGCCTAACTCTGAAGTGTTCTCTTCCATCAGCCACGACCATCATCGCTTCTACAGTGATCTGATTACCACGTAATTTTTATTTGAGCAATATTTTCGTTAATGTTTTTTCCAAATTGCCATTTCCTCCCTCCTTTTCAAAGTTGGTATACTTCAATTTCAAGCGACTCAAAAAGTTTGTGAGATTTCTAAATATCACAAACTCTTTGAAAGGTACTCTATGTAATTGCTATGTTAGGTACAAGAGAAATCATAAGATTTTCGAAAAAATGTTCTTGTTTACAAGTATTGTGGATTTCCACTCATGACTTAGTTTTTGAAAAATTGATTTTTTCGTCTTAATTTAAAATTTTCAGATCAAGCCAAAAATGTCAATTCTGGAGATTTTCATGATAGGTTTCTGGATTGCATTCACGTTAATTACTTTCTTCGCAATCATCCTCTATTTCTATTATGGTCTCTGTTACTACTGGTTATATCCAGAAGAGTTTGAAAATGAGCATTGGAAAGACTTTGAGTACGGTGACGACCACGATGATGATGAGGAGGATTCAGATACGGATTCCGCATTTCTATCTTCAGAGGAAAAGTTATTGAGAAAAAAGGAGAAAAGAGAACATCGAAGAATAGGGAGAATGATTGAAAGGAATCTGGCAAGGTTCGCAATTAATTTAATTTTTCGGAGAAATCTTTTTTTCAGATGGGGTCTGAGCTGAATGACTAAATTTAATATTTTGATTTCTCAGACCTTGAGGTCCGTTTTTCTTGGAATTTCATTGAGTTTTTAGAGTTATTGAAACAGCTACTAAGATATCAACACTTGGATAACCAACTAACTTTTCTAATATTTTTGAAGCGGTATTTATTTTGTGATTTTTTTAAATGAAATATTTTTTAATATTTTTTTTTGATTTTGGGGTGTCAGAACTTTAGGATTTCAGGCAAGGCTCCGACGTTTCGCAACTAGTCCTTTCGCAACTGCGACATTCGGCGATTCACGTCGATTTCGCTACAACGACGTTTCGCAACCGGTCACTTTGCCACCGTGTCAACGAAATTCAAACTTTTTACATGGAAAGACAACCTGGAATAGTTTTTGATAAACCCAATCACATTTGACCTAAACGAACAAAAAATTTACTACTATTAAGTTGCGAAATGTCGCAGTTTCGAAAGGCTAGTTGCGAAACGTCGTGAAACCTCCAGAATCTTCATGAACTCTGAATCCTTGTGTTTGCGAGAAATTCAATAGGAATCTGGAAAAAATTACTACTTCATGTGATTTGTGAAACTGAATTTTTTCAGGAGGAATTCGTTTTCACAATAGACAAATTCGACCTGTTTTCAATAATTGTCTTGGTTTTCAGATGAGAATGAGTCGATTTCATGACCGTTTTATGACGTGACAGTGTCATTTGACTGATTTGATTTGGTGTGTTATCCTGAATATCGCACAAAACAAAACTCCACAATTTTTTAGATTACAGTTTTGTATAATTCATTTGAGAAATTTGAACCTGGATTTACTGGTGAAATGTCGAACAAAGTTCATGACTAATAATGTGTGAAACTGAGAAATTCAGAAGTTTGGTAAGAAAATTTTGAGTAGCAAAAACTAAATGTCCGTGCTATGAGAACACTCAAAATTAATATGAGTACTTCTTGTAACAGTAGAGTATTTTCAAAATTCTAGTTGCTTTTTCTATTCTTGGTTATGGATGGTATTTCGAATTTTTGTGTTATCCCAGAATCGAAAACTTTGCAAATTCTTGCTGAAATCTTTGTCTTTTGCGTTTCTCGCTGAAATATTTCTTAGGATAGTACGAAACTGAAACAATTTCGCTGATAAATTTACGTTTTTTTTTAATTAATTTGACTTCATAGTTTAGCACTTTTCGTCAGACCTGGTTCACTGGTAATCGAGCAGCTAAGACCAACGCTCTGTGCCTGTTTGACCCTTTTTCATTCGTAAATTTTGACATTTCACCATACATCAGAAAATTTTAAGAGTTGAGTGATATTTCCAAAATCATGTGCTCAAGTGTTCAGTGTACATAATTGCCAGGAAGAAAGTTCAGGCTCCGACTAGAAACCACGGGAAAATTATTTTTGAAAAATCACGTTTTTATAGTGCCCATACATTGAATTTGATTTTACATTTCCTTGCTTGCATTAATTTCCGGAAACTTTCAGACTGACTCCCAGTAGAGGTACAATAGCATTTCTAGATCAGACCAAAAGTCTTCAAATTTTCACAAACCGCCGTATTATCAATTTCAGGAAACAATGATTGACGGATTAGAACTTTTTTTATTATTCTTGTTGGATTTGTGTTCACATATTTTAGTCCAGAAACGTTTTTGGTTATGAAAAATGATTGGCAAGGCTGGAATGACAAAGAAGAGCAGGGTGATTATAGTGATGATGATAATGATGACTTGGAGACCGGACCGAACGAAAGACTATATTGATAATATTGAGTAAATGTAAATTGAAGAAAACGGAACCGACAAATTTGAAGGAACCTATAATTTCAGGTCCATCTATACCTTATTTTTCACCTGTCTCTCCAAAGTTTCCTGCATATTTTTGCCTCCCTATCACTAAAAGCACGGTTAGTGAGAAAACCAACCTATGTCATTATTGGGAGAAAATGATTACAGTCACACATTGAAGTTCTAGAGAATTGAAAAGTTTATGATATTTGGTTGAAACGGAAAATATTAAATTTTTTGTCTCTCATTACTGTTTCGCTCTATAATTTATTTCAGAAAACCTTTCAAAATTTCAATTAATCGTGGAAAATTTCAAATTTTCAAGGACTAATGGTGTCATTGTTATGGCGACTAGCTCTTTTGAAAATCCTTGGCACTTGACAACTTTTGAAACTGAATTTTTCTTTTGTAACTCCAGAATGAGATCAATTTTCCTGCCGCCTAACAATTATATATACATACTTATTCAAAAATTTAGAGTACAGGTTTCAGCAGTGGTATTAAAATGTGCATTCTTTGCACTAGTTTTGAATGTCATTGGGTTGTTATCCCTAAGAGAACCCAATGAAATTCAAAAAATTGCGGTTTCTGGAACTTTTCATCTCCTTCTTTGGTTTAACCAGTTCGATGTAGTTAGTTTTTGTTCTCCAGCTGGAAAGCTAACCAGGCAAGAGTTCTCTGGAACAGAAAAAACGTATTTTTGAAAAATTTTCCGTTTCTGAAATTTCTCATCATCAATTGCGTTTATTTTTATTGATTAATTTGTCGATAATTGATCTAATGATCGTTGTTCTATGTAGTGTTCAACACACTAAAATTAACGATTTTTAAAATAACCTTTTGGAACGGACTGTTGGAAGATATTAAGTTACTGTTTTAAGAAACTTTTAGAAATGAAAAGTTTAGCAAAAAAAATTGATTGTTTTGAAATTTTTTCATTTAATCAACCAAATGTCATTTCTCCTCGTTCACAGTAAGATGTGCAGATTTCTTCTGGTACAGTTACGAAGCAACAACGGATCATATAACAACCGTTGATTACTTCTTCAATAAAACTTTGAAGCTGGGAACTTCACTAAGGTAATGGTAATTTATAAATTGTGCAGCTTTAGTAGCTTCCTATTACATCACTGGTTGTTAGTTATGCAGGTTGATTTAGCCATTGTTACAGTAGCTTCGATAATGCTTTCGCCTGCATCCTTGCAGCGTACTACAGTTTTTATTTGCGGTTTCATTGAAAGTTTGAAACTGAAGATTTCTTAAAAAGAGGATATTTCACGTTCAGTTGCGTTCGCATTATTCTATTCTCATAGTTCAAAATGTTTCATAATATCACTGTTTCAATCAAAACGTAAGTGGCCACATAATCAAATTTATAGATAATTTTTTAGTTTTCTTTAGATATTGAAGAGTTTGCCAGAATTACTATCAGATAGTGAGAGATACTGTATTTTACAGTCGATTCTGCAGCCCATTATGCTATAAGGTCGGAAATATGTTGCTGTATTATTTGGCTAGTTTACGAATTTTGTGTGGAACACCGTCAATGGACTCTGAGCTCGAGAAGAGTCCAGCTAAATAGTCTAGAAATCCAAAAATGTTTTAATTTTCACTGTTCCACCTAGAACACCAATCTGGGATCATTTGAATAATTTTGATCTGTATCCGATTTCCTTTTCAGCTATTCACACCACATTGTGATTTCATTAGGAATTCACCGTTCACCGTTTCATGGGGAACATGACAGATAATGTTTTTCAAGATTCTTTGCTTATTCCTCTGCAGCCGAATCAGACAGAATGTCATAATATCATAATATGATATTATCAAAAGAAACCTGCTGCAGTTTTTTTGGGTTGAGAAAACGCAAGTTCAGCTGTTAGAAGTTGTTAAAAATCTAGTAATCTAGACAAACCAAAGCGAATCGAGATCATCCGAAAATCAGAAAAAAATGTGTGAATTTGGAAAAATTTTCAATTTATTGCGGGTGAAACGAATTGTTGATATTTATAAGATTTTCCTCATCAGAACACGGTTGCTTATATTGCTGAAAAACAGAATTTTCTATTGTTTCGTATTTTATTCTAACTTTTTTGAGTTTTTACTGTGCTTGATAAAATTTCTGGGTGCTTGAATCATTTCAAATAAAAACCAAAATATCTCAGTTTTTCATCCGAAGCTCTCGAATATCATCTTCGTTGTTTCAAAAAGAATGTATTAGACAGATAATCTGTGGAATGCACTGGTCTCTCGACTTCATTAGATCCAAAGATTTTTCTAGGGAAAAGAGTCTTGAGTTTTTCTCTGTTTCGATTTGAACTTTTGAAATTCCTGATATGATTAGTTTCGCTGATTCCTTTGCATGCTTACTTGTTTCAATCTCCTTGACTGTGCCTATTTCTCAAATGAGACTCACTACATGTTTTGGAGCTCTCATTCTCTTCCGTCTTCAATTTTTCATGCGAATTCAAGATAGAACCCTAACTTCCGAGAAATTTTCTATGGCACCATCTAATTTTCTTTGTAATTGGCCCACTTGAAATGAATTCACGACCATGATTGAGATTTAAAAAAAAAAATTTTAAATAAATTAATATTCACTGTTTCATTTAAAATGGATCTATGAGCTTATCCAAAACATTTCAATAAATCCTTTAGTTGGAGGACTTCTAAGAAATTAGTTTAGTATTACTCCAGAAGCTCATTCAGTAGAGAGCATTGATTGACAAGAAAAATAACAGTTTCACGATGAAATCATTTGTCAAACTGAACACTTTGTTCGCTAACGTTGTAGGAAAGTCAATCTTTGGAATTTTGGTTTTTTTATAAGTTTTCGCGCAAGTCAAGAACTGAACAGTAACCAATAAAAAGCACAGCTGGTAATAATCTAGCTTGTCTTGGCAGTCTCTGATTCAATTAGTCATAGAAAATTTTTTCGAAAACTATTCACTGTTTCAATAGTGTCACTAGATAGATAGCCATAAGAGGCGGATTTCCGGCAGTGGCCAAGATTGTTGGTGAAGAAATCGATAGATATGAAAAAATGTTACTGTTACAAATCGAAACTTTCTCTGTATACTTTTTGATTACTCTAGTTTTTGCTCTTTTCAAAAACGCCGTAGGACGACAAGTTAAGAAAAATAGCAGCTTTTAAAACGATTGTGATGGCAATGAAGATATTGCAACAGTTGAACTTCTCGTCGATCTGAATAGAAAGAAATTTCTACCGAAGTCTTCTACTGAAGAGAGCTCAGATTTCTCTAATTTTCACTGTTCCATCTTAAAAGTAAGAGTGAAATTCGTTGATAATTCTTCGTTTAGTTCCTTCGATTTCTACACCGTGATGGTTTGGGGTTCAAGAACTCCCATGTGAGAGATCACCAGAATATTGGCTTAGATTATTCTGTTTTAACGGGAATTGAAGTGTCAACATCGTTGATTTCCTAGATGTTTTTTTGTTAGTTTTTCTAGAATCTGAAGAAAAATGCTACTGTCGATTCTGCATACTTTTATGTATGATATAAGGTCGAAAATGGGTTACTGTGGTGTTTTGCTAGTGTACGAACTCCGCATGTAGCTGATTATGTAAATAATTGATTCTAAATTCTAGCAGATCGCTTGGTGAGTGTTAATAAATTTTAATAGTTTTCCCTGTTTCGCATGAAACATGAATTTGTGATCATTGGAACAATTTCGATCAGCGGTTGATGTTTCCTGTTTCCATAAGTCGAACAGTGATTTTTTTAGAGTTTACTGTCTAAACCTTACAAGCTTTTTTGCTGCGAAACATGGAACGAGTCCCAACCAGCCTTTTCAACGCATTCCAACAAATTACTAGACTTAAAAAAGCATACGTTCAAAAATTTCATGCGGAATCATACACAATACTAACATTGAAATTTCCGAAAATTTGAAACTTTTCCGAAACCGAAATTATTTTTTGCAAAATTTGAAATTTCGGCTGCTCTTTTGCTCTATTTTTGAGCTCAAATATTCAGAAAATTTTGAAATTCTAGTGATTTCATTATAATTGCTCTGTTATTCAGGCTAGAAACCATGAAAAATATTTTTCGACAAGTTTTTCATTTTCAACCAACTTCAGATTTTTAGTCATTTGTCTGATTATTTGCTTCTTCGACGTTGATTTCGAAAAATCTATTCAAAAATGGCCACCTCTTCAACTGACATAACTATCGTTCAAATGTTTATCGTTGTGGCCCTTCTTGTTCTGATTGTATATATTATCGGAATTTTTGTCGTTGTGAAACTTCTCACTTACCTAAACATCGACGTTACAAAGACTTCTGAACTTGATGAGGATTCAGAGAACAACGATGACGACGATGAATATGTAGATGATGACATAAAATAAATAAAGAAAAAAGAAATGAATCTGGATCAGAGGATAAGATTGGCGAGTGGAGTGTGGTGATTTTCTCGGAAATTCTTGGTAAGGTTTTTTCTGGAGTTTAGATTCCACAAAAATTGAAAATTCAGGAAAAATTAAAATTTATCAAGATGCAGAATCCGTAATAAATCAGTATCCATGAAAATTTTGAATTCATGAAATATCAGAAATCAGAGTCTTGAAACCTTCGAAGTTCCAAAATCTTATCATTTTCAAAGTTTTGTTGATATTTTTCACTCAAATTTTTCAATAATTATATGTTCTCGAATCACAAGATTTCGGCTCTTTTTTCTCTATTTTTCCATTTTTTGTGTTATTGCTCAGCTTTGAATTTCTCGATTTTTGCCCAAAATTTTTCTCTGGCTTTTCAAATTTTCAGCCCAATTCCCCTCTCGACTTCATAAGTTTTTCGACCTCCTTTTCATCCAAATTTCCCACCATGACCATCCCCAGTGAAGCCTTATTATTCCCCATGGACTATGACTATGACTATCCTCAAGAAGAGTACAGTACCACTGCCTACAGTATCGCCATATTTTTGGTTGTAGTTACAGTACTCTTCATTTGTGGTTCTATTATTTATGGAGTGATTCGGTGTTATGAAAAAGTTCGGAATTCGAGGAAAAGAGATTTTGATTCTGATAGTGATGATGAGGATTCTGAAGTTGAACCATTTGAGAATGAGGAGGGGATACTGTTGAGAAGAATGGGGGTATCAAGGAATAAGAATCCAGTGGAGGTTTCTGAAATTGTGGAGAGATTTTGACTATTTTCAAATGTGTCATACTACGACCGGGCACGTGTGGATCGTTATGTCCAATAGTCCTTATAAAAATCTATATTTTGAAACAGTAGTATTTTCGAAAAAAAACTTTCATTTTTTGGTATTTTTTTAATGAATGTGCAGAGAGTATGTAATTTGTATTTTGGTAAATCTATGACAAAAATTTTTGAATTTTGTACTTTTTCTGAGTTAGCGACCTCACAATCAATCAAAATTCTCAAGCTATTGTTTTATTAATTTTTTGAAACAGCCACTTTTTTCAGAAATCACTATATTCCTTCACCTTTGACCAAGCTGCAAATCTTGTCTATTTTCAATATTTGACCCATTTGTGAGTTTAAACGACTAGAAAGTAGCACTGACTTGAAAAGTTTTGCTTAAATGCAGTTTGGCAAAAGCGGATTTATCATACATATATCATTGGCCAACTATAATTTATTATTTTGAAACAGTGATTTTTTTTACAAAATAGTCCATCGCTCTACTGTCCTGACTAACTCTCTAACTAAAAAGCACTCTCATTAGTTTGAATGAATGTTTTGTTTGACACTTTTTAATTTCTTAGCACCCTAAATTTGAAAAATTTCTAATACGTCTTCTAAAATGCATAAAAATGTGACTTATTTCAATTTTGCTAGTTATATGACATGGATATTAAACATTAACTACAAACTTCAACATTGAAACCGAATTATTTTTCGGAAAACCGCACCAATCTAGCAACTTATGGTGGCAATAACGAAATAGTTCGCTGGTTCCATTTCCATTCAGAAACAGGAAAATTTGCCAAAACTGAGATCCCAGCTCTCATTTTAGTAAAATTGTAAAGAAAAACGTTCGATTAGCTGATCAATTCACGTTGCCTGTCAGACACAAATCTATACTTTGAAATCGTAAATTTTCACAGGAAAAAGATTTTTTGTGTTTTGACGGTCTGAAAATTTTGAAAAAGTTACTAACTGCAGAATTTCGGCAGTGATTATGAGTCTATCGTATTTAACACTACAATAATGTTGGGAATTCAACACATCGACAACTTTGATATAAATTTCTGTCCGATTTTTGATCCTATCCAAGGCAAACCATCTTTCAACGGAGTTTCTGTTAGTATTGTTTTGATATTGAAGCAGCGAAACATTGAAACTGAACGAGTTGGGAGACCTGAACTGCCCTGTCCAGAATCCTACAGCAGGGATTTTTGTAAGCTAAATTACTGCAGTTGAAACTTTAGAAGACGATTACTATAATCACCAAAGTATACTCAAAAATAGGTTTACTTTGTAACCGTGAAATCTATCGTGAAAGTTAGAATAGAATAATCTTCTATTTTTCTGACTTCTCAATTTGATGTGTCGATTTTTATCAACTACTGTTTGAGAAAAATATTCCAAATGCTTTGTTATGTGGGTGTGACCAACTTTTGAAAAAAATCGAACTATGTATCATGCACAAGACAAGTATCGCACCGAGGAAAAAAACCAAGTTTAAACTTTGCAAGCGTTTGGAATCTGATTACTGTAATCACCAAATTTCACATACAAATCATCTGATTTTGGAACAGTAATCATGTAATTTTTATTTTGTAAATCTCGTTTGTTGGATATCACAGACTTCAGTCACTGCCAAAGTCATAAAAACTCCACATAAATTTTTGGTTGCTGTTTTCCGCCATAACAAACTTTCTTTCGAGTACGAAGAATCTAAAATTGTTCACTTTTTTAAAGTGATATTTTGAAATGCCAGTAGACCACTCATCTGGTAATCACTATGTTAGGCACAAATCAAACCATAAGGTTTTTGAAACAGAAATCTCAAAAATTTGAAGTTAATCACAAGATTTCCCAGAATTTCAATTATTCAAGCTTGCTCAGAAGTTGATATCATACTTCTCGGGTGTCTTCGAATTTTTTGATTTTTCTCCAAATCTTTGCAGTCTCAGCAAGAAGAATTATTGGGAGTATCTTGGAGCTTTTCTCATCAAAATATCCACATGCAATTCCCACCGTACTTTCATTCAAGACATCCGAAAATGGATCAGTTGCTACTTATTATCCTGACCGGGACGTTTATTATTGGTATCATTGATATTCTACAGTGCTCCACATAAAGTTCGTTCCACCCTGAAATTTTCACGTTTTTCACGTTTATTGCTTTCCAGGTCAACTTTCAGGTCAAGGTAGCATCATGAAAAATGTTCATCTCCGAACAAGAAATAAGATTATGTATTTCATTTTTTGGTCACATGACCCAGTTTTCGAAAATTCAAAAAAATTCCACTTTTTTGGCTGTTTTGGGCTTTGGCGGATCCACAAAAAGATCGTTCCACCCTCCAAAAATGACTGATTTAGGTCAATGAGTCTGAACTTTTAGTCAGAACATGGTTAGAAAGAACAGGCATCCTTGAAAACCTAGAAATATGGGTTGAAAATTTTATCAACTTTGACCTGCTGGCTGGCTGCCTCTCAGGTATCACTCAACATTGGTTCAGCCCTATCGGGTCCAAAAAATGTGCGGATTCGACCAGATTTATATCAGAAACAGTTTTTTCAGTGGTTTTACATAGTTTCAATGCGATTTTGTAGCCAAAACCCTTTTCATTCTCGACAAACGACTGTTTGTGATAGCTGGTGTTGACTGTTCAGGTGGAAACGAGGGTATTTTACCCACTTCCACACGTTGTATACTCGAAATTCTTAGGAACTTGGTAAAGCACAATCAGATGTACCTGTTTGTGACAATTTCGGGGTCCTCCGACCTTTTCTAGGCTCTCTAGAGCTAAAAAATCGTTGTGAAGCTACACGAGTAACCGATGAAAAAATGTTATGAGCTGTCGTAAGTGCTAGGATCGGTCTTTTGACCCGAATCTGACTCGCAATATGATGCAAGATGGAGTTATTCCAATAAGTCACTCCGAACAAAGTTAAAGGTGGTTTGGATCCCTGAATCAGGAAAACGGAGGTTTCCATGCCACAGTTCAGTTTTTTGGGGTGAAGTTCTGAGCTCGAGGAGGCCTAGAAAAGGTCGGAGGACCCGGAAATTGGCACAAACAGATAGATCTGATTGTGCTCTACCAAGTTCCTAGGAATTTTGAGTATACGATGTGGGGAAGTGGGTAAAATACCCTCGTTTCCACCTGAGCAGTCAACACCAGATATCACAAACAGTCTTTCATCAAGAATGAAAAGGGTTTTGGCTTCGAAATGGCATAGAAACGATGTGAAACCACTGAAAAAACTGTTTCTGATCTAAATCTGGTCGATTCCGCACATTTTTTCAGTTCCAATGGCTTAAACCAATGTTGAGTGATACCTGGAAGGCAGCCAGCCAGCAGGTCAAAGTTGATAAACATTTTTAACTTATTTTTCTAGGTTTTCGAGGATGCCTGTTCTTTCTAACCACGTTCTGACCAAAAGTTCAGACTTATTGACCTAAATCAGTCATTTTTGGAGGGTGGAACGATCTTTTTGTGGAACCGCCAAAGCTCAAAACAGCCAAAAAATGTGGAATTTTTCGAATTTTCGAAAACTGAGTCATGTGACCAAAAAATGAAATACATGATCTTATTTCTTGTTCGGAGAGGAACATGTTTCATGATGCTACCTTGAGCTGAAAATTGACCTAGAAAGCAATAAACGTGAAAAACGTGAAAATTTCAGGGTGGAACGAACTTTATGTGGAGCACTGTATTACAGTGAATTCCATAATCAATCCTCGACTATCGTGCATCTGGAGTAAGGATTCTTCAATATGTACAGAAACAGTGAAAAGTATACATAGCGACGAAAATGAGTGAGTGTTCTTGTTCAATCAATTTTAAATTTCGCATGTTTGTTGATGAATCATTTTGGGAACTGACTTCAGTTCCTATAAGTTTGAGAGTCATTGGTGTATTCAGAATCATCCTCAATGTAGGCGTGACTCAAAAATCAGATAGCTAACTTTTTGTTAGATGAATAAGTTGTTAAACTTTTTGCGGAAAACGTTACTCATGGCTTATATGAGTTCTGAAGACACCAATGATTCCTGAAATTTCAAAAGCTGAAATCAGTTCCCAAAATTACTCATCAACAACAATGTGCCCATTTTCGTCACTGTTGCTCAAATTTGAAATTTTTTCTGTTTCTCTATGCATAGAGAATATTTCAAGTGTCAACATTGTTGTTCACTAATCCGAATGTCTTTCTCACTGTTTCACTGAATTTTATGTTGTGCGCTAGTGAAAAAGAAGGTGTACAGTATGTGCACTTCTGCAAACGTAGATAAATGTACAAGTGAATATTGGAATTCCGACGTTCGAATCAGCACAATGAAAACATGGGAGCGTTCACATAGAATTTTGGAAACAGTCTTAATTTTTAGAAATGTGGGAGACCATTAACCAGCCGTTCAAAATCCGATAAATGTGAAGATCATTTGTGGAGATATAATATCGCTAAACGAAAATCAATGTATTTGGAAAATTCGAGTTTTGATGTTTTTGGATTTGTTCTATGCAAATCTTTACCGCATCAATTTCTAGATGATTGTTGCTTTACTTCACAGTTTACCGAAACAGTGAAAAAATGAAGCGAAAGTTCAAAAAAATTCCCGTTTCTCTCTAGAATTATAGTGGAATCAGGTTTGAAATATTTTCAGTGTGGCTCCAGTTTCCTCAACTCCCTCAAAACTTTCATCTCGCCTACCGTACATCCTATACCAATGCACCAGGATGTCTTCATATTTTCTTGTTTCTTCATGACCTAGTAGCAAGACTGTGGCACGGCCGGACGCGGACTCTCAAGACGTTAGAGAAAGAACTCTGTTCCAAAGTACCACCAAAAAATTAAAGTCAAGTATCATGAATTAATATACTTCTTACAGTTGTGGATAAAATAGAGAACAAAAGGATGAAGTAATTGCTAACTGAGCAATATGACCATCATTATGACTGTGTCTTCCCCTTATAAAAAAACCAAAACCCCCTTGTAATTTCACATCATCGTTGAAGTTGATGTCGTTCATTTAATCGAAAATTAGTATTTGAAGTTTCAGACTGATAAAGCTTCCGTTTTCCTCGCAACCGTACAAAATTTTTCCCTGTTTCTCAATTTTTGGGTAAAGTGATGGGAATGGATTATTGCGTTGAAATGCATGAACAAAACACAAGAAGATTATGTTTTTGAAGTTTAGACTATTTTTAATTAGTTGTGTCTATTTTTGTGTTATGGGAGGAAAACGAAAAAGGAAAAAGGCAAACTGAATATGCACCTGTTATATTATCCGTAGTCGTTTTCAGCATATAACAGAACAACAAGTGATTGCCGTAAATTTGAAGATGGTCAGCATCATACTTTCCAGAAACAGTGAAAAAATCAACTGACGTTGAACTTTCAAAATGTCGAATTTTCTGCTTGGTTTTTTCAAGATATGGAGCCATACGCAAGTTTGTTTATTTGAAGTGTTGCACGTTATTTGCAAAACTTTTTGATCTCGTAAAAAATCGTTCAACTCGTTCACACCAACTCTTTCAACATTCTGTTATGAGTCAGGTCCATTTTATTGTTTCTTCTTTTATTTTTATTTCCTAAACAAACTGATAGCAGAGTTTGAAGGGTGTAGTTTTATCGAGTCGTCATTTCAGACCTTTTGATCTTCTGAAAAATGATAAGTTGTCTCATTGAGTACTTGGTTGTTCTTTTTGGTTTTATTCTTGGGTTTGCTTTTATTTTCGATCGTATCTGCTTTGTTTGGGAACGCTTCACGGGAATGTGAGAACTTTAATATTGAAGCAGTTGAAAAACGTCATTTATTATTTTTTAGGTGGTATTAATCTTCGATGATCGAAATTCATTTGTGCTCTGAGTAATATTTGAATTTTGAAACAGATTTTTTTTTATTATTGAAAATAAATGTTTATTTTGTTTTCTGTTCTCGTTTTGCAACTCGTCAAGTACCGCCCACTGGTTTTCGAAGGGTTTTTTTTCTATTTTTATTTCCTACCGTACCATGAAATATCACAATTTCATGAGGTCAAAGGGATATTTGAGAGATTTGAAGCAGCGAAGTTTTTGAAAATATGTCAGATTTTCCAAAAGTAATGAATACACGCAATCTCAGCAAACAATGAACGGATCTTGATAGAAAGTATACGAATTGACTGAAATTTGTCATAATGTTCCAAACGTAGATTGATCTTGGAAATGCAAAGCAATGATCTTGAAAAATAATGCATATATTCGAAGAAGTTCTGAAACAGCACATTCAGGAAAATATTTTCAAGTGAGATGAAAAAGGTGTACCGCACACTATGTAAAGAATCAATAAACCAATTCGGATCGAAATGGTATTGATAAGATGGAAATTTTTCTGAAAATTAAGTTTTCTGTGTTTTTTCTGGGTTTTCGGTGTTTAAAAATTTTAACGGAACTTATTTTTAGAGCTGGACCTTGGGGGCCCACTAATAAGGAGCACAACAGACGAGTGCCGGTAAGTTCAAACAAGAATGGTGTGGTGCACTTTTTCTGAATGGAACTTTTGAGAAGAAAATTAATACATTTGATATTTCTTCAGAAGAATAAAGCGAACAACGCTCAGAATTGGAAGTGGAAACTCTTGGGCAAAAAGTGAAACATGTTTTTTTTTTGAGTCTCGCAATCGCATTTTCACTGTTTTTGGGGAATCGGAAAGTTTGAAGCTTCCGAGAAATGGAGATAGATGGCGTTTAGTGTTATTTTAGTCTTCGAAAATTATTCAAAAAATTTCTTTTTTTTCAGAGTAGTTAGAAGCTTATCAAGTTTCAAATGTAATGTGATACCTGCGGAAACATGAAACAACCGACATGTTATCTTAAAGAATTCGAGAGGAAATTGAAACAGAGAATTTTTCATATTTCGGTCTGAAAATATACTGTTTTTGGGAAACATGAAGATTTTCGAGTTTCACACAAATTCACATTCAGTCGACAAAACGGACACTCGTAAAAAATGTGCAAAGTTGTATACTTGCGCACCTACAACACTTTCTACACTATTCTATTGCTTCAGGAGACGGTAGCAATTGAGTATTTTTGAAAATGTTTAAAATTCCTAGAAAATCCATTCGATTATGATATCATAAACCAACTCTACTGGGTGAACTGAAAATTTCCTATTTGTTATTTTTATATAATTTATTACAGTTTCAGGCTGAAATCGAAATGCCGAACAATGGCCGAGTAGTAGTGTTGTCAAGAAATAAGTACAATATAAAAAATATGAATGAAGAAATCAAACCACTTTGTTCATAAACAGGAGAGTTGAAAAACTTGATTCTAGCGCTGTACAAGTTCTCTTATTTTCGAATTTGCCGGAAACAAATTTTCTCAAAAAAAAAACTCGCTTTCATCAATTCCAAAAAACTTTGAAGCACTATCAAAATTTAGTCTTGATGGGATGTTCTTTTTCATACGTTTGTATATCTCAAAAGCAGTCTCCACATCCGTACAGTATTCTTGCTCTACAGTAACCACAACCACCTTTATCAACTAGATGGTCTCTCGTCTCCCACCTTTTTAAAGGCTCCGGGACATTTCGCATCTACGGCATTTTGCAACTCACGTCGATTTACCAACCACGACAATTTGCAACCAAGACATTTCGAAACTGTACGTTTCGCAACTCTATAAACTAGTACACTTTACGTTCATTAAGGTTGGATAGGATTGAGAGTATTGTAAACTGTTCCAGGTGATAGTTTAATTTTGAAAAGTTGTGATTTTTATGTGAACTTTCTACAAAAATCATGAATTTGGATGTTTCGAAATGACGTGGGTTGCGAAACGGCCGGTTGCGAAAAGTCTTGGAACCCTTTTAAAAGCTATTGTTCGTTAACATCATGATTTTTTTCTAAACTTCGGAATCATTAATCCCTATGTAAATTTCTTTTTCCAACTTAATTCATTTTTTTTTCAATCCCTAATTGCCACACGCAGATGTTTCATTTTCTGCTACTAACTGTCTGTCCACAATTTATCACATTTTCTAACATCCGTACTAGCAAGAGATATAAATTATACTTGAGAGTTGGCTAGATTTTCTACAAACAAGGGACTGGAATTATTTAAAAATTGAGATTCTTGTAGTCAACTGGAAACTGGAACTTATTGGAATTTCTTTCTTTTTCAGAGTAGTGAATTTCTTCAAGTTTCAAATGTGATGTGATACTTGCGAAACAGACAGATCTCAGAAATGGAAACATTGTTGAATATGGACTATGTTCATCATGATGAGCTCAACTTCGGCTACTCCTTTACGTCTATGTTCGTCGAATACTGACAAAAATTTTTTGGTCTCAGGTATTGCTCCGAACAAATGCAATAGAATTCTGAAAAATTTTATGAGAAAATGAAACAGGAAAATATTCAAATTTCCGCCCTAAAGTTTCACTGTTTCCGAGATATTTGAAACTTTGAAGGCTTCAGGTTAGATATAAAATACCAACACGGTACTGTCATTGTTTGAATGGATGAACGGTTTTTTTCAGCTGACGATGTACCGAAAATATTGTGGGGGAAAATAATACACTAATTTTCCAAAAATTTGAAACTGCAAACATCCTAACCAAATAGGTGTACGGACAACTTGGGGCGCATGGATATGCCAATCATCGGATAATTTATAAATTTCTTAAGTGGATAACAGTACTTCAATAAGTTTCGAAGATTTTTATTGAATTTTTGAAACTGAGAATTTTGGAATTCTTCAGCTCAAACTCTCAATCCAATTGAAAGGGATTTTTTAGAGGATTCAGCTTTTTTCAAGGATCAATGTTGAAAATATCGAATTGGGGAAATCGTCGCGCATCTAAATTTTCAAAATTCTTAGCATCTCAGAAACGGTGAAAAACCGAAAACTCCTGAACGGATATCCTTCACACTACTCAGTTTCAATACTGTAAAGTATGCTTTCAGAACAACATACTACTATTTTGCATCGAAATTTTATTTTTGTTCGGTGACAAATTTCTTGGTTACGTCTCATTTTCAATTGTACAAAATGTGTAAATGTGCAACCGGAACTATGATCCTACAATACTTTAAGAAAAAACGAAAAATGTTTCCCGTTTCTCTCTGAATTAGAAAATGTTGATTTCATGTGTTTTAATCAATCTCACTAGCAAAAGAAACGTTGCCAATTTTAATACAAGTTTGGAAACAGTCTTTCTTGGAAGTCTGTAGAATCAGTAGCCAGTTGTTCAAAATCTGAGATCGTTTGTGGAGAACAAAAAGGAATGTATTCGGGAAATAGGAGTTTTTGATGTTTATAGATTTGTTTTATTTATTGCTATCCAATCAAAGTTTCGTTGAATGTTTCGTTATTCCACATTTCACCGAAACAGCTAAAGAAGCAAACAAGCATTCCAAAATTCCACTACTACTTGGACATTACTTTGAATTTCGATTTTCACTTGAAACTGTAAGAAATTATAGAAAACATAGGCAAGAAATCAATTTTCGGCTAAGCCCATCTTAGCAAGCAGTCGACTAGGTTCAATGAAAATCGTGCTAGTAGATAAGTACTTATAGAATTTGGAGAATTCCCGAATTCTCAACTGATGTTGTCATTAGAACCCAAAAGACAGGGAAAATGCGTTGAAGGTGCTTCAGATAGTTGAACGTTTTAAAGTTTGCACAGTTTTCGAGAATTTTCGCTCAAGTGATTAGTTTTGGGTACAACTGAAAAACACATCATGTTCCCCAAAAACAGTAAATTTTCAGACCGAAGTAGGAGAAGTTCTCTGTTTCAATTTTCCATCGGATTTCTTCAAATAATATTGTACTCATTGCGATGGTTGTGGTGCAAAGCAATATGTTGGAAAACATCGAGAACCCTAGAATGTATAGAATGTATTTAAGGGTAGGGTTTAACGCACTAGAAGCGCACCAGAGTGTGTTGTTATTTATATTTCGATTCCCAGGTTTATTTTTGAAGAATAAAAAGCCTTTGAAGCAAACTATCTCCATAACTCAGAGGCCTTGAATTTTCCAATTTCCCAGAAACAGTAAAAATTCGACCGCGAAATACAAGAAATCTTGTTTCACTTTTATGCATTCAGAGACAGTACAGCACACCATACTCGTCTGAAATTCCTTTGCTGTGTCCGACATTGGCGGTCCTCTGAAGTCCAACTCTAAAATTATGTTCCGTGAAAGTTTAACACAGAAAATTTGTCTTATGTTTGGTACCATTTCCATCCAAATCGGTTCACTGATTCTCTACCTAGTGCGAGCTAAACTTTTTATTCTCAATGCACTGTTTCAAAACTTCTTCGAATATGAACATCATTTTTTAAGATTAGTCCGACTGTGATTCAATAAATCAACGTTAAGAGCATTATAACAAATGCCAGTCAATCGGTGAACTTTTCATCAAAATCCGTTCACTGTTTGCTGAGATTTTGTGTATCAATACAGTCAAAAAATCTGAAAAAAAATTGACAAAAAAAATCTGACAAAAAATCTTTCAAAAATTTGGATGCTTCAAAGTATAATATCATGGCAACAGTTGAGAATTTCGAAAACTCTCCAAATTTAAAACAATCCCAATCGAATAGTAAAATTTTCATCTATCCTATTGTCTCTTCAATAAAATGTCGGCAGTGAGCGGGGCTTAAACAACACGCTCCTTTTTGCAATCCTGCGGCGTGGTAGTAAAAAAATAGCCTGAGAACTTTGGAAATTCTCCAAATTTTCTTCGCCTTGTTTTGTATAATTTTTTACTGTTTCAAGTGAAAATCGAAATTCAGAGTAATGCCAAAGTTGCAGTATCTGACTATTGAAAACAATTGAAACGAAATAGAAAAAACTAACTAAAAATATGGTTTCAAACTAGTTTGTTAATGGAGAGTTCAACATTTGGATTCGGTGGCTGTTCATGTTCCATCCTATCCGGAGCATTTTTGATCCTGCATGCTTTCCCGAAAAATTAACTTCCCTCAAATTTAAAAAATAATTTCAGTTTCAAAAATGCCAAAAAAGTTAGAAAAACGAGCAAGAGTTTGTTTGGATGGTCGATGTCATATGTTTACATATCTTTCAAAATGTGCTTACATAAGAATTGACTTGATATCTTTCGGAAATTTAGGATACAGACACTATCGACTATGGTGAATTCATTTCTGCAGTCAGACTTTTCGAAACAGTAACGTGAAGCGGGTTATAGGTCATCGAATTTAACTTTGTCTGTTTTTGAAAACTAAATCTCACCTCCAAGTCACTTTCAGAAGAACTAGATTGTCTGTGTTGTATTCAGAAACGAGCACAAATCGGAACAATGGAAAATGAAGAACTTTATAAACGACTGAACATTGAAACATATTGGAATTGTTTTCCGAGTAGCTTGAAGTTCTTCAAGTTTCAAGCGTGAGGTAATGTTTGCTGAAGTCACTGTTGAATAGAAAAAGCTTAAAGTTGGTAATATTGCTGAATATGGACTCAAGCACACCTCTAGTGAGCTCAAGTTCGACCTAGCTGCTCCACAACTCCTTTACGACTATGTACATCGAAAACTGACAAGAATTTATTGAAACAAATAACCTTCGTGGAACAAATGCAACAGAACTTTGACAAAATTTATAGGAAAATGAAACAGGAAAATTTTCAAATTTCCGCTCTAAAGTTTCACTGTTTCTGAGAAATATGAAACTTTGAAGGTTTCCGGTTAGATTAATCAACGAAGGGATAAGTTCGTAACAATAATTGAACTTGCAAAAAAAGAGCTTATCCTAGAAAGTCGATTTCAACATTTATTCTTCAAATAACAGCAGATTTGCAAATAATCATTACATTCGACAATTCATAAACTGATATTATTCAAAAATGTCATATTCTTGTTAGTCAAAGTCATGAGACTTCCGGAAATTTTCAAAACATTTTCAAATTTTCAACTTGCCCACACCAGTTTGACATCATTTTTATATGAGTCAATTTGCTTTTTATTGACTTTTCCCCATTTTAAAGATACCTACATTTTATTTTTGGAGAGTTTCATGTGAAGGTGAGTTCTTTGAAATCACTAGAAACACAAGGAAAATTAACTTTTCAGATTCTTCAAATGGATAACTAAAATTTGAAACAGTATTATTATTCAGTTTTGGATTATCATCTTGTTGTCTATTCCATAATTTTGGTAGATTTCCAGTAATCAGACATTGGGGTTTTCCCCATTTTTACTGTTTCAAAGATTCTTAATATTTTGTTGAGTTCCAATAAATGACACTCAGTTGTTCTCATGTTCATCCCCAGTTCAATTTTTTCTTCTTTCCCCACTACCTGCACTTTCCTATACGCCCTCCCCGTCGTCCTCTCTCGATGACTGCTTGGCGCAATGGTAGCGCGTTCGACTCCAGATCGAAAGGTTGGGCGTTCGATCCGCTCAGTGGTCAAATGTTTTTTGCTTTTTTTTTTGAAGTTTTGCGGTGTCATGGGAACGAATGGAAAAATGGTTTTGAAAGAATTTTAACAGAAAAGTTGAGGTTTTCGAACTTTGTAAATGTCGAACCAAAATTGGTCCATCTGGCTAAGGGAATCGATTAGAAAAGGGGTTTTAGATGAATCAAATGCTAGTTTAAATCCATTTTGCAGAAAATTATAGAAGTACACTTTGAAAACAACTATCATTTTAAAAAATATGCGTACTTTCATCAAGTGCTGGTGAAACCAAAGTTTTAATTTCCAGTAAACTTTTGACAGTTTGTATCTCAGTTTCTAGCAAAGCAAGGTTCTGAAAGGTTAAATGAATTCGAAATAGGCTGCTGCAATAATTGAGAAGTGATATCACTTCACAATAAAAAATGTATGAAACATAATTTTTTGTAATTCGATTTCTGACTTTGGATACGTTTATTCATCTCAACAACCATCCATTTGATAGGAAACTGTTCAGATATGACGGTCATGTATGAACTTCCCTTCATTATTGCCTCATTGGGTATTTCGAGTTAACGAGAATACAGTAACTAATAGTGAGCAAGAACAGTTTTGACGTTATGTTTTCAACTTGATGCGAAAAAAAGCAGACGATCAATTTTACGGAAGACACTTTTTGTGAAAAACTATTTGTGAAACAGAGAATTCATAAATTTTTTGGAGATTTTGTTTGGTGGCCTGTAGCAGATCTTATTATTCACTATTCAGCTGGGTTATTCGATCAAAAAAGAGGTATCGAATCATCTTAGAGCAGTGAGAACTTTTTCTAATGAAAAATTAATGAAACAGGTTTAAAATGAATTTCGGATGAATTTAAATTCAGTAGTAATCTGAACCAAGATGAATTTACAACCATCATCAAATCAACAGAAACAGGAAAGGATAATGTTGCATAGTTGAAACTGCAATGTTCAGTATAAAAAGGGAGACATGACGAATTTCTGAAATTACAGATCTTTGACATTATTTGGATACTAGGACGTCTAGGAATTCTAGATATAAGTAACACTAGAAAACTTCGTGGACGTGTATTGCTCCTTTATAACCAGTGGTTCGATTGGCATGCAACTTAAATCATTCTATTGGGAAAGACAAAATAATTACGTGTTCAGTTAATTGAAAGTGATAACGTATGATTGAAACGGAAATATTCAAAAAATGCGTAACGATAAACCAGTATGGCAAAGTAGGGTTGAGTAGAATTTTCAGAGTTTTGAGACGATTATTGACTCGACAAGGTCGAAGAATGAAAATCGAAAATAGAGCAGAAATTGATTTACTTGATTGTGAGAAATTCTAAGGAAATGGTCCAGATCAAGTCACTTCTGAAAAAAATCGTAGCAAAAGACAAAAAAACATCTATAATTTGAAAACTGAACGTATTGCAAATATTTTGAAACAGAAGTTTTCGTGACTATTATTTGAGTTTTTTTCTTTTTTGCAACAGCCAGTTGAGATGACAATGACTTATTTTGATTGAAAACTTTTCAAAAACAACAGTCGCATGTTCAGTCTCCGACTCGTTTTCTGAAATCGATGTACAGTATCAGAGATCGTTGCTCAAGTTCAGGCTCTATTTGGGCATTATGAACATAGCGGACTCTAGTGACGAACTTCCTATCAACGTTGTGCAAAATACTCCTTTGAAAAACATTTTTTGAAACGGAGAATTCAGAAACAAAAACAAAAAATGGGCAATGCCAGCTTTCACGAAAACTGTTCGAAGGCGTTTTACCATTTGGATTACATTTAGGTAATCATTTAATCAACGCTTGAAAGAACTCAGCGACTGCAGTTTTTTGAATCCGATTAAAGTTGTATGGTTGGAACAGAATATTTCAGAAATTCCAATTTGGTTTTTTTTTAATTTGGAGGATAGCTTCCAACTAACTTTCATGTTCGATACCATCATAGCGGATTTATTTGAATTTTGATAATTACAGCAAATTGTTCTACGGGCATGCTTCAAGCTTCGAAAATGTAGACTATGACAATTCCAAGAAAGTGGTATTTACAACTTGTGTAACAGCCAGTGTACCGATCCCGCCTAAACTTACATGACTGAAACTGAAGTTTTTATAAGATTCGGAGTTTATCGATAGTTTCGATGTATAGGTCTTCATGTCTACTAACTAATTGTCCAAGTCGGATGAGAAATTTTATGACTGAAACAGTATTTTTTCAAAGAACTCACAGCATCAATTTTCAACGTTTTCAGTTTGAATAACTTTTGAACCTGTTTGAAGTAGGATCATTGAAATCGCGTGGTGCTCAGTAAAATATTTAAATTCTGAAACAGTATTTTCAAAAATGATAATGATCCTCTCTTCAATAAGTTAAATTATTGGATCTTTTTTTGTTGTTCTTCAAGCAGGTTGTGATTTCCTTTATAATTAAAAACTCGTTTAGGCCTCACCTATTGATTTCAGAATGGACTTCGTACATCAACGCCATGCGATTTATGAGTCTCAAGTTTCAACTACATTCTATTGCAATTTGAGATAATCAAAAATATATTTCAAAATTTTGAAGCAGTGATATTTTAAAAAAGTTTCTAATTTACAGAAATATTGAAAACACTATCACCAAAATCAGTTAACAGCTTATGAAAAAAGCTATACGGATTGGATAAACATTTTTTATGCTAACCGTGGATTGATCGAATTCCCGATCGATGGGGTTGGAAAATGATGCAAAATTAGAGGAAACTTGAGACAGCAATTTAGAAAAAATCATAATTATGTGAAACAACTATCATACGATATCTGAAGAACCAGTGGACTAATGTGTAGGAAAATGATACCAATCGGAAGAGTGCGATTTTCGAAGAAAACCTATGGCTCTCCAAAAATTGTTTCATTGTAATAATGTGATGAAAATCTATTAGGGTCAATTCATCTCAATTCCTGCGAAAAATCTTTTCTGTTTCAAAAACCCGAAATTTCCTGTTTCAAATGGGAATAAAATTATTCCTCCAATTGCTATTCGATTCGTTCAATTATCAAAAAGCCTAGTTTGCTGGTTGCTAAAATAGACCGTGAAGTGGATATGACTACTTTTGAAGTTTTTGCTGTTTCAAATTGAAATCATGTTTCATTCAAAACGGTTTTTGAGTAGTAATATTATAAAATGGCTAGAAAATTAAACAATTAACAAAAACACCGTTTCCCAATACTCTGTTCATACCAAACACTCTGCTCTCAGGAGAGTTAAAAAGGTGTTTCGAGCGCTGTTCAGGTCATATTTTTTAAAGCATGGTAGACTTTTCCAAAATTGAATTTTCTCAAATAATTTCTGTTTCAAACATTTCCAAAAATTTGAAGGAACTTAATACGATCAATTTGATTAAAAATGGTTTTCGAGCTCTAGTACTTTACTACTTCTTCAAACTACATTGTTCATTTGAATTTTCTAAAATTGTTTTGGTTTCTACATTTCTCAAAAGCTTTGGGAAATTAACAAAGTTCGAATTCATCAGTATTCCCCATCTCAAAAATATTCTCCAGACCGATACAGTAGTCTTGCTCTACTTTAACCACTACCAGTCAACTGAAAATTGTTACTTATTGAAAGTTAACGTAAGTTCTGTTCCAGATCATCAAGTTTCAAATGTCAGATAATGCTTGCTGGTACAAACTATTGTAATATAACTTTAAAACAGTTTATGTGAAAAATATGAGTGGGAAAGCATAGAGAACAAATGGATGAAAACATCGCTAACTGAATTAAACATTTTTTCACTGTCATTATGACAATTTCTATCTGTGTGACAATACATTAATATGTCCACACCTCCTTTTGATTTCACATCATCGTTGAAGTTGATTACCTTCATTTATAGAGATAATACTGAAAGTTTCAGGATAATAAACTTTCCGTTTTCCTCGCAACCGTAAAAATTATTTTCACTGTTTCTCACTTTTTGGGTAAAGAGATGGGAATGGATTTTTGCGTTGAGCAAAATACAAGAAGTTGCATGTTGTTTGTAAAACTTTTTGATCTTGTAAAAGTCTTTCAATTCGTTGACACTAACTCCTGCAACATTCTGTTATGAGTCAGGTCTCTTTTATTGTTTCTTCTTTTATCTAATATTTCCTAAACAAACTGATAGCAGAGTTTGAAGGGTGTAGTTTTATCGAGTCGTCATTTCAGATTTTTTGATCTTTCGAGAAAGAAATGATAAGTTGTCTCATTGAGTACTTGGTTGTTCTTTTTGGTTTTATTCTCGGATTCGCTTTTATTTTCGATTGTATCTGCTTAGTTTGGGAACGTTTCAATTGAATGTGAGCACTTTAATATGGAAGCAGCTGAAAAATTTATTGTATTATTTTTCAGGTGGTTTTAAAAACTGGAAAAACTTCAAAGATCGATCTTCATTTGCGCTCTGTGGAATATTACTATTTTGAAACAGATTTTTTAAAAATTTTGAAAATAAATGAGTGTTTTTTTTTCTCAATTTACGCTTCATTCTCCATTTGGTAACTAGCTCAAACTCCTCCCAATTCTATTTGA
This sequence comes from Caenorhabditis sinica, assembly GCA_963932045.1. Classification (NCBI taxonomy): domain Eukaryota; kingdom Metazoa; phylum Nematoda; class Chromadorea; order Rhabditida; family Rhabditidae; genus Caenorhabditis; species Caenorhabditis sinica. The sequence continues at coordinate 6,600,340 of OZ009940.1, read as the reverse complement.
AAGGGTATCTTTTTCCTTTTTTCCAGCTTGTCCAATCCATCGCAATTTTATGAAGTCAAAGTGATATTTGAAAGATTTGAAGCAGCAAAATATTTGAAAACAAGTCAGATTTTTGAACAGTATTGAATACACGAAATTTCAGCTATCAGTGATCGGATTTTGATGAAAACATTACGGATTGAATGAAAATATTCATGGGATTCTAGCTCTGGATAACAGCGAAATAATGGTTTTGGAAAATGGAGTATAAGTTTTAAAAAAAGTTTTGAAACAGCGCATTCAGAAAAATATCTTTAAGTTAGATAAAAATAAGCTCACACCATGTAAAAAAATCGTTTAACCGATTCGGATTGAAATGGTACCGAGCAGATGAAACTTTTTTGGGAAATCAGGTTTTCTGTGTTAAACTTTAACGAAACTTAGTTTTATAGTTGGTCCTTGGGGGACCCCTAATAGTGAACACAGCAAACGAGTGATGGTAAGTTCAAACAAGAATAGTGTGGTGTACTTTTTCTGAATGCTACTTTTGAGAAGAAAACGAATACATTTGATACTTCTCCAAAAGAATAATCGATGATTTTTGATGAGGGACATGAAAATGAAGTTAACAACGCTTAGAATTGGCTGTAGAAGGCTTTGGGCAAAAGGTGAAACATGATTTTTTTTTGAATCTCGCGATCGCAATTTCACTGTTTCCAATGAATTGGAAAGTTCAAAGATACCGAGTTATGGAGATAAATGGCGTGTACCGCTTTCTATTCTTCAAAAATAAGTCTGGAATTCGAAAAATGAGTAGCGACAATCTGGTGCTCTTGTTGTGCGGATTCTTTGTGGTCTGGCGCGGTGTTGGCGCGTTACTCTCCAACCACCATACCCTCTGATAATACACACAATATAGTGCACTCAATGTTTTCAAATATACGGTTTTGAACCACAAACACATCATGAAACAAACGCAATGTTTTTTTTGAAAGAATCCGATGGAAAATTGAAACAGAGAATTTTTCACATTTCGATCTAAAAATTTACTGTTTTTGGGGAACAATAAGTTTTTCGAGTTTTACACAAAATCAGTTGACCAAACGGACACTCACGAAAAAAAAAGAAATTTTTATATCAGGCTCACCTTTAACGCATTCTACACGATACTATTGCTTAAAGAGACGGTAGCAGTTGAGTATTTTTTGAAAATTTCTAAAGTTCCGAAAAATTCCATTTGATTATCAGATCTTTAACCAACTCCACTGGTTGCTAACAAGGTTGTAAGGTTAACAAGGTTGAAAGGTTGGGTGAACTGAAAACTTCCTCTCTGTTTCGTTTTAATATAATTTCTCACAGTTTCAGGTTGGAATCAAAATGCAGAATAATGCCCAAGTAGTAGTGGGATTTTCGAGAAAGAAGCAAAACTTGCAATGTAAAAATTAACGACAAATCAAATTACCTTTACCACAGCAGGAGAGTTGAAATACTTGATTATAGGACTGTACAAGTTATATTCTTTCGCTTTTTCCGGCCACAAATATTCTCAACGAAGCTCAGTTTCAACAATTTCAAAAAATACTAACTATAATTGGAACACTAATAATATTTAGTTTCAATTAAATGCTCATTTCCATACGTTTGCATATCTCAAAAGTAGTTCGCAGACCCGTACAGTATTCCTGCTCTACAGTAACCTCGGCCACCTTCATCAACTCGGTGGTCTCTCGGCTCCCACTTATTTATGGCTCCGGGACGTTTTGCAACTCACGTCGATTTAGCAACCGCGACAATTCGCAATGAGACGTTTCGCCACTCTATCAACTAGTCTACTTTACGTTCACTAAGGTTGTATGGGATTGAGGGTATTGTGAAGGTCATAGTATCACTTTGAAAAGTTGTGAGTTTCATGTGATCTATCTACAAAAGCCTGTATTTCGATGTTTCGAAATGACGTGGTTGCGAAACGACTGGCTGAGAAATGTCTTGGAACCTGTCTAAAGCTCCTATTCGTGAACATCATCTTGTTTTGTCTATTCTTCGGAATCATAATTATGCATGTAAATTTATTTCAAACTTACTTCATCATTCTTTTCAACCCCTAATTGCCACACACAGATGTTTCATTTTCTGTTATTAACTGTCTGTTCACAATTTATTATTTTATCTAATGTCCGCACTAGCAAGGGAAATAAATTATTCTTGGGAGATGAATTTTCCAGTACAGCCAAGGAACTGGAACCGTTTAAAAATTGAGATTCTTATAGTCAACAGGAGACTGGAACTTATTGAAATTGCTTTCTGTTTCAAAGTAGTTAGAAGCTCATGGAGTTTCAAATGTAATGTAATGGGAAGTCAAATAGAGACTGACAAAAATTTGTTGTTATCAGGTATTGCTCCGATCAAATGTAATAAAACTTTGAAGAGTTTTCTGGGAAAATGAAACAGGAAAATTTTCAAACTTCCGCTTCAAAGTTTTACTGTTTCTGTGAACTTTGAAAATTTGAAGGCTTCAGGTGAGATGTTCATAATTCAATTGCGTTTGCCGAATTTTTTATCTATTGAAAAATAATACCAGTTTTCCTATTTATTTCTTACTTTTGCCCATATTTTTGGACTATCTACTATTTTTAACAGGATCTGCTTGTTTGTGGAATGTTACATTACTTTTTTTTGAAAAGATCTGAGCAAATGTAATGGAATAATGGTGCTCTTGTCCTCATAACATTTCTATGAAATCAATAATGGTAGTGATATTGTTGATGAACAGTTATTGTTGTGAGGCTGTTATTGAAAACTCATCTATAAGCCCTGAAACTGCGAAAAATATCAGAGAACTTACAGTTGTCAATTCGGCTCCCAGCAAGTGCAGCGGAGCACGTTTGCCCTGAGAATAAGAGGTTCTGATTATCAGGCGCTGACCAGTACTGTATTGTCATTGTTTGAAATGATGAACGTTTTGTTTCTGTTGACGACCATCCGGATGTCCCTTGTAAATGCTGTGGGAAAATATATTACACTAATTTTCCAAAAATTTGAGATCGCAAAGTTCCTAAATGAATATGTGCAATGTAGCACCAACGATCTTCAATACTTAAAGAAACAGTGAAAATTTTCTCCCGTTTCTCTCTGCAACAATAATATTTCGAATGCCAAAGTTGTTCACTAACACTTGTCCACTATTTTTTTCCCTGAATTTATGTTCTGCGCTATATTGGCGGTATGTTTTCTTTTCAATTTCAAGAAATACTAATTTTGGCGAGCCGGTTGTAAGTCTGCAGAGCAGGAGCTGATTCAATAAATGTTGGACATGTTCGGTAGAAAATTTTGAATTCATGTGGTTTGAAATATTACACACTACCAAAAGAAACATTGCAAATTTTCATACAATTTTGGAAACAGTCTATCTTTTTTTGGAGTCTGTAAAATCAGTAACCAGTTGTTCAGAATCACAGATGTGAGGATCATTTGTGGAGATATCGCTGAACAAAAAGGAATGTATTCGGAAAATTCAAGTTTTGATTTTTATGGGTATGTTCCATCTCTTGCAGTGCTACTATCAAATTTTCGCTGATAGTTTCGTTGCTATATATTTTATTGAAACAGCTAAAAAAGCAAACATGCATTCCAAACTTCCACTACTACTTGGACATTACTTTGAATTTCGATTTTCACTTGAAACTGTAAAAAATCATAGCAAAAAAGTCCAGGTAAAATGTTCAGTTGAGCCGATCTTAGCAAGCAGTCAATTAGGTTCAATGAAAATTGTACTATTCGATAGGGATTTTTTAGAAGTTGGAGAATTTCCGAAATTCTCAACAGGTGTCGTCATTAGAAGCCTTAGAAAAGACAGCGAGAAAACGTTGAAGATGCTCCAGATCGTTGAACATTTCAAAATTCAAATTTTTAGTTAATTGGTTTTGAATACAACTGGGAAGCACTTTCATGTACACCAAAAACAGTAAATTTTCAGACCTGAGTATGAAAAAATTCGCTGTTTCAGTATTCCACCGGATTTCTTCAAATTATATTGTGCTCGTTGCGATGATGGAATGAAATTGGTTCAAAATACTATTTTGGAAAACATCGAGAACCCTAAAATGTATTATTTGAGGGTAGGGTGGTCAAAAACTAACGCACTTGAAGCGCACCAGAGAGCGTTGTTCATCATTTTTTGAATTCCAGGCTTATATTTGAGAATAGAAAGCATTCTAAGCCATCTATCTCCACAACTCAGTAGCCTTGAACTTTCAGATTTCCCAAAAACAGTGAAAATTCAACCGTGAAATACAAGAAATCTTGTTTCACTTTTTGTATTCAGAAAAAGTGGAGCACATCATACTCGTCTGAACTAACTTTGCTGTGTCCGGCATTGGCGGTCCCCTGAAGTCCAACTCTAAAATTAAGTTTTGTTAAAGTTTAACACAGAAAACTTGATTTTCAGAAAATTTCCATCTGATCGGTACCATTTCAATCCGAATCGGTTCACTGACTCTTTACATAGTGTAAGCTAAACATTGTATCTAACATGATGGTATTTTTCTCAATTCACTGTTTCAAAATTTCTTCGAATATGAGCATCATTTTTCAATATCAAGAGTCGGTTTCTTCGCGATTCGAACATTAAATGAAATTCAATTCGAATACTTTTCATCAAAATCCGTTCACTCGTTGCTGAGAATGCGTTTATTGTGAGACCAGTAACCAAAATTGTGTTACCCTATATTTTACCGAAACAGTGAAAAAACAAAGCAAAAGTTCAAAAGATTCCCCGTTTCTCTTCAGAATTATAGTGGTATCAGGTTTGATATATTTTCAGTGAGACGCTAAAACTCTGTTCCAAAGTACCACCTAAAAGTTAAGTCAAGTATCATGAATCAATAGACTTTTTCAGGTTTCATCATATTAACTACACCCACTAAGGAGATAACCGGAAGAATCAACGGATAGGAGATCAGATTCACAGTAAGAACATACTAGAACACCGAAAAAAGTGAGATAATAAAAGAGAACAAAAAGATGAAGTAATTGCTAAGTGAGCAATATGACCATCATTATGATAATGTCTATCTGTGTTACCGTAAATCAATATGTCCATACCCCCTTATGATTTCACATAATCGTTGAAGTTGACTTCTTCTATTTACGAGAATATTATTGAAAGTTCCAGGATGATGAAGTTTCCGTTTTCTTCGCAACCGTAAAAAATTTTCTCACTGTTTCTCACTTTTTGGGTAAAATGTTGGAGAGGGACTTTTGCGTTCACAAACTAAAAATACACAATAATATTGTTCCGTAGAAAGTTTAGACTATCTTCAAGAAATTTTGTCCGTTTTTGTGTTATGGGAGGAAAAACAAAGAAGGAAAAAATGCAAACCAGATATGGTGGTTACATAGCATATCAAAACAAGTAGGGCTCTCACAGCACTACTATTTGCAGTTGATAGTAAGCTCAATATGCTGATGGGCGAAATGCTGCACTTACTATAATATCTGCACTCGTTCTCATTATTTTACCAATTCAAGTTGCATAACTTGCTTAACTCAGTGTGGGATCGACGTAAATTACAGGTAGACAACATCATATCCAGAGAACAGAAACAGTAGAAACAGAAACCCAGAAACAGTAAGAAACCATTTGACGTTGAAATTTCAAAATGTCGATTTTATCTGCTCAATTTTTTTCAAGATATGAAGCCATACTCAAGTTTGCTTTATTTAAAGTTTTTGCATAACTTTTTGATCTCGTGAAAATCGTTCAACTCGTCCACACCAACTCCTACAATACCCTGTTATGAGTCAGGTCTATTTTATTGTTTCCTCTTTCATTTAAATTTCCTAAACAAACTGATAACAGAGTTTGAAGGGTGTAGTTTCATCGAGTCGTCATTTCAGACCTTTTGATCTTTTGAAAAAATGATAAGTTGTCTCATTGAGTACTTGGTTGTTCTTTTTGGTTTTATTCTCGGATTTGCTTTCATTTTCGATTGTATCTGCTTGGCTTGGGAACAATTCATGTGAATGTGAGCACATTAATATTGAAGCAGTTGAAAAATAGCATCAATCTTCATTTGTGCTTGGAGGAACATTCGAAATTTGAAACAGTATTTTAAATATTTTTTGACAATAAATGTTTGTTCTGTTTTCTTTTTTTGAAGTACGCTTCATTCTCCATTTCCTTACTCGATCAAGTTCCATTGAGAGATTTGAAGCAGCGAAGTTTTCTCGAAAATATTGTCAGATTTTTGTAAACACGAAATCTCAGCAACCAGTGAACGGATTTTGATGAAAAGTTTACCGATTGAATGAAAATGTGCATGGCAGTGGATAACGAAGCAGTGGATAACAACGTTCTAATGGTTTTGGAAAATGGAGTTAACATTTTTAGAAAGTTTTGAAACAGTGTCCTCAGAAAAACATCTTCAAGTTCGATAAATAGTTTAGTTCACACTATGTCCAGAATCAGTAAACCGATTCGGATCCAAATGGTACCGATCAGATGGAAATTTTTCTGAAAATCAAGTTTTCTGTGTTAAACTTTGACGGAACTTAATTTTAGAGTTGAACCTGTGGGGACCACTAATAATGAACACATCAGAAAAGTGCCGGTAAGTTCATACAAGTATGATGTGCTGTACTCTGAATGCAATTTTTGAGAAAAAATGAATACATTTAATATTTCTTCAGAAGAATAATCGACGATTTTTGATAAAGGACATGAAGCTAACTGAACAATCTCAGAAATGGATAAGGAAAATTTTGGGCAAAAAGTGAAACATGATTTATTTTTGAATCTCACGGTTGCGATTTTTCTGTTTTTGTGGAATCAAAACGCTCTACTTCATTGAGTAAAAGAGATGAGTATTAAAAATAAATCATTAAAAACAATTTTTCGAATTTGAAAAATAAATAACAATAATCTGGTGCTCTTGTAGTGCGTTTTTTTTAGTGGTCTGGCGCGTTACTTTCCTACATGGATCAAATCACCCATTGAAACAATTTTTTTTGAAAGATTACAATGGAAAATTGAAACAGAGAATTTTTTATATTTTGGACTGAAAATGTACTGTTTTTGGGGAACATGCCGTTTTTCGAGTTTTACACAAAATCAGTCAATACGGATACTAGCCAAAAAATGTGCAAAATTTCATATCTGACTCACCTTCAACGCTTTCTCACTATCCTATTGTTCCAGGTGATGGTAGCAATTGAGTATTTTTGAAAATTCTAAAGTTCCGAAAAATTCCATTCTATATTATTATATCATAAAGCAACTCCATTGGTTGCTAACATTGGGTTAACTGAAAATTTCCTCATTGCTTTTTTATATAATTTTTTTCAGTTTCAGGTTAGAATAAAAATGCCGAATGATGCCCAAGTAGTGGTAGAAAACGAGAGCGGAATAGAAAATATTAACGAATAAATCAAACCACTTTGCTCATAAACAGAAGAGTTGAAAAACTTGATTCTAGCGCTGTACAAGTTCTATTATTTTCGAATTTGCCGGAAACAAATTTTCTCAAAAAAGCTCGGTTTCATCAATTCCAGAAAACTTTGAAGCACTATCAAAATTTAGTCTTGATGGGATGTTCTTTTTAATACGTTTGCATAGCTCAAAAGCAGTCCCCAGACCGGCACAGTATTCTTGCTCTACAGTTACCACGGTCACCTTTATTAACTCGATGGTCTCCTGTCTTCCACTCTTTTAAAGGCCCCGGGAGGGACATTTCGCATCCAGTCATTTCGCAACTACAACATTTTGCAACTCATGTCGATTTAGCAACCGCGACAATTCGTAACCACAACATTTCGAAACTGGACGTTTCGCAACTCTATAAACTAGCGCACTTTACGTTCATTGAGGTTGTATGGGATTGAGGGTATTGTGAACTATTCCAGGTTATAGTCCAATTTTAGAAAGATGTGATTTTAACGTGAACTACCTACAAAATACTGGATTTCAATCTTTCGAAATGACGTGGTTGCGAAACGACTGGTTGCGAAATGTCTTTCAGAGTAGTTAGAAGCTCATCTAGTTTCAAATGAAATGTAATAAGAAGGCAAAAGGAAACGGACAAAAATTTGTTGTTATCAGGTATTGCTCCGATCAAAAAATATCAGGTATTGCTCCGAATAAAACTTTGAAGAATTTTATAAGAAAATGAAACAGGAAATTTTTCAAATTTCCGCTCAAAAGTTTCACTGTTTCTGAGAACTTTGAAAATTAGAAGGCTTCAGGTTAGATGTTCATAATTCGTCGATGAGAGTGGCTATCAATTGCGTTTGCCGAATTTTTGACTATTGAAATAAATACCAGTTTTTCTATTTATTTCTTACTTTTGCCCATGTTTTTGAACTGTCGATTATTTTTAACAGGATCTGCTTATTTGTGGAATGTTACATTACTTTTTTTTGAAAAGATCTGAGAAAATGTAATGGAATAATGGTGCTCTTGTCCTCATAACATTTCTATGAAATCAATAATGGTAGTGATATTGTTGATGAACAGTTATTGTTGTGAGGCTTTTATTGAAAGCTCATCTATGAGCCCTGAAACCGCGAAAAATATCAAAGAACTTACAGTTGTCAATTCGGCTTCCAGCAAGTGCAGCAAATCACGTTTGCCCTGAGAATATGAGGTTCTGATTATCAGGCGCTGACCAGTACTGTATTGTCATTGTTTGAAATGATGAACGTTTTCTTCAGTTGACGACCATCCGAATGTCTCGCGAATGTTATGGGAAAAATATTACACTAATTTTCCAAAAGTTTGAGACAACAAAGTTCCTAAATGAATATGTGTAATGTAGTATCAACGATCTTCAATACTTTGAGAAATACAGGGTGCGCCAAAAGTATTGCAACACAAGTTTCGCGCAAGCTGGAGCGCGCTGGCGCACTTCTCGTGCACTAATTTTTTCAAAAATTTTTTCAGCATGTTTTAATTACTTTATTCCCAAATTTTCAACTTCCTAGGTTCATTTTTACAGAAATGGTAGCTAATTCCATACACCGCGCATCCATTATTGACATGGCCAAGAGGGGAATCGGTGCAAGTGCCATTGGAAAAGCTCTCGGAATTCCTCGTTCAACAGCTTGGAGGGCCATTAAACGATTTCATGAGTTGAAAAATCTCAGTAACCGCCCGAAAAGCGGAAGACCCCGCACGTCTATCACTCCGGAAAAAATTAAGACCGTCAGAGAGCGAGTCCGCCGAAATCCGCACAGAAGCATGAGAAAGATGAGTTTGGAGCTTAGAATGAGCAATACGTCCGTCCGAAGAATCATCAAAAGTGAGCTTGGATTGACCCCTTATCGTGTTCGAAAGGCTGCTATTCTATCGGAAAAGAACAAGCTGGCCCGAGTCCAGAAGTGTAAAGCACTCCTTGCTGGCACGCGCCAAAATGAACATCTGAAGACGTTGTTCACCGACGAGAAACTGTTTACCGTGGAGGCCGAATTCAACAGCCAAAATCACAGAGTTCTTGCCACGACTGCTGAGGAAGCTAATAAGCACGGAAGAATGATCAACAGAGCCTCAGATCCTCAACAAGTTATGGTTTTCGGTGCAATCACTTCCGATGGCAAGATGCCGCTGATTTTTGTGGATCCAGGAGTGAAAATCAACAAAGAGTATTATTTGGAGGAGATTTTAAAGAAGGAAGTGCTTCCATGGACCAAATCCCATTTCGGAAACCAAATCTGGACTTTCCAACAAGACTCTGCCCCCGCTCACAAGGCAAAGATTGTCCAGGCATGGTGCTCTGCCAATTTTCCTCGTTTCATCACCAGTTCGGAATGGCCAGCCTCATCCCCGGATCTCAATCCGCTCAACTATTCCGTATGGGGAGTACTTCAATCGAAAGTCCAAGCACGTCCTCATCCCAATTTGGAGTCGTTGAAAAGATGTTTGGAGGCGGAATGGGCCAAGTTATCCCCAGAATACCTCCGTGCCACAGTCGAGGCCTTCCCGAAGAGACTCCAGGATGTTGTGAAGAACAAAGGCAATCGTATCGAACAAATTTAATATTTCCTGGTTTGTATTGGTTTTAATAAACCATTGTTGAATTTTCATGTTGATTAGAGCATTTTCACAGATTTTACATCACTTTGAATGTGTTGCAATACTTTTGGCGCACCCTGTAATGAAAAATGTTTCCCGTTTCTCTCTGCACGGAAAATAATTCAAGTGCCAAAGCTTGTTCACTCACACGTGTAAAAATCTTGCAGTGATATTAATAATTTTTCTGATTGTTGCGTTGCTCCACATTTCACCAAAACAGCTAAAAAACTAGATCGAAATTCAGAAATTTCACTACTACTTGGACAGATAAATGGAAGATGAATTGTCTACAAAGAAGAAACTGGGACAATTTTAAAAATTGAGATCCTTATGTCAAGTGGAATATGGAACTTGTTGAAAATGCTTTCTGTTTCAGAGTAATGTAATGTAAGGAGACTGCTACTTGAACTTCACTCTGAATTTTGATTCCGACCTGAAACTATAAGAAATTATACGAAACAAAGGCAAGCAGAATTTTCAGTTAAGCTCATCTCAGCAATCAGTCAACTAGGTTTGATGAAAATTCTACTATTTCATAAGGATTATTTCAAATTCGGAGAAATTTCGGATTTCCTAAATTGTCGACTCTTGTCGTCATTAGAAGCCAAAAGACAGTGGGAAAGCGTTCAATGTGCACCAGATAGTTAAACATTTCAAAGTTAGCACGCTTCTGGTGAGTTGATTGGTTTTGGGTACAACTGGGAAACACTTCATGTTCCCAAAAACAGTAAATTTTCAGACCGAAATATAAATTATTCTCTGTTTCAATTTTTTCTATTTCTTCAAATAATATTGTGCTCGCTTTGCGAATGGTGATATTGGTCCAAAACAATATTTTGGAAAACTTCGAGAAAAAATGTATTGTTTGAGGGTAGGATCTCAACGCACTAGAAGCGCTCCAGAGTATGCTATTATTCATTTTTCGAAATCCAGACATATTTTTGATGAATAAAAAGCCTTTGAAGCGAACTACCTCCATAACTCAGAGGCCTTGAACTTTCCAATTTCCCAGAAACAGAGAAAATTCGACCGCGAAATACAAGAAATCTTGTTTCACTTTTATGCATTCAAAAAAAAGCACAGCACACCATACTTGTCTATACTTACCAGCAATTTTTACTGTGTTCGATATTGGTGGTCCCCCAGGTTCAACTCTAAAATTAAGTTCCGTTAAAGTTTAACACAGAAAACTTGATTTTCAGAAAAATTTCCATCTGATCGGTACCATTTCGATTCGAATCGGTTCACTGATTCTTCAAATAGTGTGCGCTAAACTTTTTTATCTAACTCGAAGATATTTCTCTCAATGAACTGTTTCAAAACTTCTTCGAATCATTTTTCAAGATCAGTTGGAAGTTGATGTGACCGCGGTTAGAACATTAAATAATATTTCAATCAACCTGTATATGTTTTCATCAAAATCCGTTCACTGTTCGCTGAGATTTGTATTCAACCAGGCGGTTTTCGCCCCCTTCGGGGGCTCCAACCTCCTGGCATCCACTTACTCTCGGGTGTGAAAAGTTTAGTGTTCTCTTCCGTTAGGACCTCGCCTTTCTGACTGTACATCAGAGGTGCACGGAACAGAACATTTTATATGCGGAAGACGGAAGTAAAATTTTTAATATGTGGGAGACGAAAGACGGAAGATGGAATTCAGCGCACCTTTACTGTACATAGAGCAAGTGAGAAGGAGAAAGAAGAACCAAAACCTGTGGAATTACTGAAACACTCTGCTCTATAATTGCGAACCAATTTTCCTAAAGCTATGTTCTTCTTTGAGCACTCTACTTTTTGTTACAATCATACTTGTCGGTCTTATTGTTGGAATTCTTTGTTCCTTAATTTCATCGATCCCGGATGGAAAAAGTCGGAACCTTGGTCCACGCCAATAATAATTTTTCACAGACTACGATTGTGTAGAGAACAACATCTGTCTCGAATAGACGACTAAAGATTTTGTGGGTTCTTCTGACCATGTGGAATTTTTAGACAGTGTCTGCTATGACCCGGAAATTAAGTGATCTAAAGCAATTTTGAAGCCCACCAAAAAACTTTTGCTGTCTCCCCTCAAAACAGTAAATGTCAACTTCAAGAATTATTCGCACACATTTTTTTTCATTCGAAAACAAAGTAAAACTTCTCATCAGCACTACACCACCATCAACACGAAATGGTTTCCCCTTTTCCAGTAGAATCCTATGCTATCATTTGTTCAGTCTCTAATAAGCAGTGGAAAACGTTCAGAAATTCAAATCGTGGAATCGAACCCTGGTATCAAGATCGACACCCAAACATGCGCACCACTACACCACCGGTGAACATGTCAACGGCGAGGCGAGAGGGGTAGACATAGCGGTGGGCACCACAGACCTCGCTCCCCTCTCTCTTTCCCTCTCGTGCCCTACACCGCCCAAGCATGCGCATTAGTGAAAATGGGGGTGAAATACAGAAAATATCAAAATTAATATTTCAGAGAAAAAAAAAGTACGGGCATCATCTCCGACAAATTTCCAGCCGATCTGTGAAACTTTTATCCAAATCGGTCCACTGGTAGCCGAGATATGATGAGCGACATACAGACTGACAGACAGAATTGCTGATTGTTATTAGTAATACTGTTGAAAAGCTGACATATTTTCAAAAACTTTGATGTTTCAAAGTATCATGGCAACAGTTGAGAATTTTGGAAATTCTCCAAATTAAAAAAATCCCTATCAAATAGTACAATTTTCATTGAACCTAGTTGACTGCTCGCTAAGATGGGCTTGACTGAAAATCCCGCTTAGACTTGTTTTGTATAATTTCTTACAGTTTCAAGTGGAAATCGAAATTCAGAGTAATGCTCAAGAAGTAGTATCAAAAGTAAAAAGAAACGAAAATAAAATATACTTAAAATACGGTTCCAAACTAGTTTGTTCATGGAGAGTTGAACATTTACATTCGCTCGTAGTTTCGATCCTTGTCCGGAGCATTTTTGATTTGCAGACTTTCCCGAAAATGAAATTCCCTCAAAATTTTCCAAATACTTTCAGTTTCAAAAATGCCAAAAAAGTTGGGAAAACTAAAAATTGTTTCAATCAGATTTTTCAATGATCTTTTTCAGAAAGTTCGGACCTAGACACTATCGACCACGATGAATTTATCTCTGCTCTCAGGATTCCCCGATATGGTAACGTAAACCGAGTTATGAGTCATCGAAATTAACTTTGTCTATTTTTGAAAACCAAAATCTCACGTTTAGCTCCCTTTCAGAAGATCTAGATTGTTTTTGTAATCAGAAACGAGCACAAATCGTAACAATTGAAAATGAATAACTTTATAAACGATTGAAAACTGAAACTTATTGGAATTGCTTTCCGAGTAGTTTTTTTTTCAAGTTTCAAACGTGACGTAGTGTTTATAACCTTCATGGAATAAGTGCAATCGAACTTTGAAAAAATTTATGGAAAAATGAAACAGGGAAATTTTCAAATTTCCGCTCAAAAGTTTCACTGTTTCTGAGAAATTTGAAACTTTGAAGGCTTCAATTTAGACTCATTATCGAATTATTACCATTTATTGATTAGCAAGGAAACAACATCATAGAAGTCAATTCCAACATTTATTTTTCAAATATTATCAGTAGTACTTTCGATAATTGCTGTTTTTTGGCAAACCGAAAACCGATATTATTCGAAAATGCCATATTTTTGTTGGTTAAAGTCATGATACTTCCGGAATTTTTTTTAAATATCCTCAAATTTTCAACTTGCCCACACCAGCTTGACATCATTTTGATATGAGTCAATTTGCTTTTTATTGATTTTTTTCCACTTTTACGATAACAACATATAGGAGTAGTTATCAGTTGCGTTGTCGACTTTTTGATCTTTTGAAAAATGATACCAGCTTTCTTTATTTTTTATTTATTTTTTATTTTTGTCATTATTCTTGGAATCGCTACTATTTTCAACGGTATCTGCTTATTTGTGGAGAGTTTCATGTGAAGGTGAGTTTTTTAAAAATTAAATTAATATAGCAATTTAATATTTTTCTTCAGATTCCTCAGATGGATAACCAAAATTTGAAACAGTATTTTTGTCAGTTTCAGAGATTCTTTGTGATTTCAGTTTTGGATTTTACCACTTTGTTGTCTATTCCACAATTTTGGAAGATCTCCAGTAATTTTTTTCCATTTTTACTGTTTTAAGGATCCTTCATATTTTGTTGAGTTCCAATAAAAGGCACTACGTTTCTTGCTCGCTTTTTCAGTCCCACTTCACTTTTTTCTTCTTTCCGCACTCTCCTATACGCCATCCCCCTCCCGCACTTCTCGATGACTGCTTGGCGCAATGGTAGCGCGTTCGACTCCAGATCGAAAGGTTGGGCGTTCGATCCGCTCAGTGGTCAAATGTTTTTTTGCATTTTTTTGAAAGTGGGCGGAGTCAGGAGAATGAATGGGAAAATGGTTTTGAGTGAATTTTAACAAAAAAAGTTGCGGTTTTTGAACTATGTAAATGTGGAGCAAAAATGTTCCATCTGGCTAGGGGAACCGATTGGAAAAGTATAGGTTTTAGATGAATCAGATGCTAGTTTAAATCAGATTTGCAGAAAATTATAGAAGTTGATTACAAAAAACCATCATTTGAAAAAATAAGCGTACTTTTATGAGGTACTGGTGAAGCCGAAGTTTTAATTTCCAGTAAACTTTTGACACTTCTTATATCATTTTCTATCAAAGCAAGGTTCAGAAAGGTTATATGAATTTGAAACACCCAGTTGGAATAATTAAGAAGTGATATTACTTTTCAATAAAAAAATTGTGAAACATAGTTGTTTGTGATTCGATTTCTGACTTTGGATACGTTTTTTTCATCTCAATACCCATCATACCCATTTGATAGGAAACTATTCAGATACGACGGTCATGTTTGAAGTTCCCATCATTATTGCCTTATTGGGTATTTTTGAGTTATTGAGAATACAGTAGTGGACAAGAAAATTTTTGACGTTATGTATTCAACTCAATGCGCTAGGTGGTTTCTGATCAATTCTGCGAAAAACACTCTTTTGAAAAACAATTTGTGAAACAGAGAATTCAAGTTTTTTGTTTTGAAATTTTTATTGGTGGCCTGTAGCTGATCTCACTAATCACTAGCGAGCTGGGTTATTTGATAAAAAAAGTATCGAATCATTTTTGAGCTGTGAGAAATTTTTTGATCAAAAATTAATGTAGCAGGTTTTTAAAATAAAAATTTTCCTTTTTTTCCGATAGGATTACCAATCAATAAAAAATAAACAGGAATGATAAAGTTGCACATTTGAAACTGCAATTTTCAGGAATTCTGGATACTAGTTACATTAGAAAACCTCGTGGAATTGCATTTCAAACACTGTTTCGTCATAACAAGTGCTTCCATTGGCATGAAACTTGAATGATTTGAATGTAATTTTTAATACATTTTGAGAATTATTCGTCATGAGGATCGAAGGGATTACGTTCTTAGTTAATTGAAAGAGACACTGTATGATTGAAACGGAAATATTAAAAATAATGCATAACGATCGACCAGTATGAGAACGTAGGGTTGAGTAGAATTTTCAGAGTTTCGAGACTTGGAAGACAAGGTCGAAGGATGAAAATCGAGCAGACATTGATTTACTTGATTGCTAAGGAAATGCATAGTTTAAGAGGAATTTTTTGAGTCCAGATCAAGTAAGTTCTAAAAAAAGTCGTAGCTAAGGACAGAAGAAACATTTATAATTTGAAAAGTTAGCGTATTCCAATAATTTTGAAACAGAAGTTTTTGTGACTATTATCTGACGTTGAGTTTTTTTGTTGCAACAACGGCCGCATATTTTGATAGCAAATTTTTCAAAAACAAAGGGCCGCATGTTCAGTCTTACTCGTTTTCTGAAATCGATGTACAGTATCAGCGAACGTTGCTCAGGCTCCATTTAGGTATTTTGAGAATTGCGGACATAATTAAACGAATTTATCATCAATTTAGTGCAAAATACTCATTTGACAAAGTATGTTTGAAACAGAGAATTCGAGAACTCTCCGACGAAAATTGGCAAATAGCGTTTAACCATTTGTATTAACTAAAAAATTAATCAATCCCTAGAAAAAACAATACAAGCACATCAAGTGTAGTTTTTTAATCAGATTGAAGTTGTATGGTTGGAACAGAGTATTTCTGAAAATTAGATTCGCTTTTTTAAAGTGTTAGTTTGGACACTGTCTCGCGTTTAGTTTCTAGGGTTCATGGTCAATAACTTCATATTCAATAACTCGACATAGCGGATTTGTATGCCACATTGATAATTCGGCACTTTCCTAGTTCAGCGGTCCCATGAGAGTTTCACGGTCCCATAGGATTTTCACGGTCCCATGGGATTTTCACGGTCCCATAATATTTTCACGGCTCCATAATATTTTTACGGTCCCATAGGAGTTTCATGGTCCCATGGGATTTTAGCACTCTTATAGCATTCTAAGTGTGAAAAAAGGTTTGGGATGGAGTTGTAGTTTGGGAGCAACTAAAGATACCTGAGGTGGAGTAATTTTCACCACGACTCCAGGAACTCCATCTACAGATCCAGTTATGATCACCACTACACCAGGAAAATCTTCAACAGTTCCAGTCGTTACCTCTATAACACCAGCAGTGACTTCAACAACTTCAGTAGTGACCACCACTAAGCCAGAGACGAGTATCACTCCAGTTGTCACCAACTCATCAACAGCTACTACAGTAACATCGACACCAGTTTCATCAACAAGTACGTCAGTAGCTAACTCATCTGCTTCTACTTTGACTAGCTCATGAGTAGTCACACGTACCACTCGGGTAGTGTCTAGTACCACGGTTACATCAACAGGCTTTACCATCACTAGTGCAGTGACAACATCCTCGGTGATGAGTTCCACAACACCGTCCGTTTCCACAACTCAATCATCACGTTATGCTAATACTGCCTCAACATCGGGAAGCTCGAGTACTGTAACAGAACCGATCTCTACTGTTGTTACATCCACTACACCATTGTCAACTAACTCTGCAAGTACCACCTCTCACCCATCTACTAGTGACTCCAGATGAAGTAGTTTCCGTTGATACTGATGACTGGGAGAGGGTGGAGCTTGAAGCCGTAGACTGGGACGTGGAGGGGGTGCAGTGGTGGATGGGCGCACTGAGGTATCCGACGCAGTACTCACAGTGTTCGTCGTGGTCTTGGTAGCAGTACAGTAATATCTCCATCCCCATTCGGCTCATGCCAGTCTCAGGCCATGTCCCTCATCCACTACTACCTCCCCCTCTCCATTCACAGCAAATGGAACCACAGGACCATCAACAACCTCAGGAAGCGTGCTAACATCTCAGTCTACAGTTTCGGGGTCATTTGTCAACAGTGGGCCATCAAGTACCTTCAGTACTCAATGTACAACATCGGGATCTACAATGTCTACTGTGAGCGGAACAACAGTGACCACTGTAACCTCTGGAACCAGATCAACCTCAACTGGAACCAAACCATCATCTACTTCAGGAAGTACCAGCGGAAGCACATTTAGCACTAGTTCAGAATCCACTGAATGTAACAACAGTAGAGGTCGGTTCTGTTACAATACTCGAGCTTCCCGATGTTGAGGCAGTACTAGCATAACGTGATTATTGAGTTGTGGCAACGGACGGTGTTGTGGAACTCATCACCGAGGATGATGTCACTGGACTAGTGATGGTAAAGCCTGTTGATGTAACCGTGGTACTAGACACTACCCGAGTGGTACGTGTGACTATTCATGAGCTAGTCAAAGTAGAAGCAGATGAGTTAGCTACTGACGTACTTGTTGATGAAACTGGTGTCGATGTTACTGTAGTAGCTGTTGATGAGTTGGTGACAACTGGAGTGATACTCGTCTCTGGCTTAGTGGTGGTCACTACTGAAGTTGTTGAAGTCACTGCTGGTGTTATAGAGGTAACGACTGGAGCTGTTGAAGATTTTCCTGGTGTAGTGGTGACAATTGATCCACCTCAGGTACCTCTAGTTGCTCCGACACTACAACTCCCTCCCAAACCTTTTTTTGCACTTAGAACGCAATATGAGTGCTAAAATCCCATGGGACCATGAAACTCTTATGGGACCGTGAAAATATTATGGGACCGTGAAAATCCCATGGGACCGTGAAAATGTTATGGGACCGTAAAAATCCTATGGGACCGTGAAAATCTCATGGGACCGCTAAATTAGGAAAGTGCCGATAATTCTAATTGTTCTACGGGCATGCTTCAGGCATTGGAAATGTAGACTATGACTATTTCAGGAGAGTGGAATCACAACGTATATAACAGTCAGTGTACCGATTCCACCCAAACTTACATGATTGAAACTGAAGTTTTTATAAGATTCGGAATTTATCGACAATTCCGGTGTAGAGGTCTTCATTATCTATTATTTTCACAATAACTAATTGTCCAAGTCGAATGGAAAATGTTATGACTGAAACAGTATTTTCTCACAGAACTCACATACATTATCAATTTTCAATGTTTTCAGTTTGAAAAACTTTTGAAGCCCATTGAAGTAATGTGGAAAGGATGTCGATTGGGGTCCGAAAATACTGCCAAAAATTGAGAAAAATTTGAGACAGCAAATTTCGAAAAAAATCATAATTAAGCGAAATATTTATCATGCAACTTCTCAAGAACCATTGAACTGATATTATGAAATATTTTGATTAGGTGATAAAAATCTAGAAATTTCCTTCTCAATTCCTGCAAAAAATCTTTCCTGTTTCAAAAAATCAAGATTTTTAGCTTCAAATGGGAATAAAACTAATAGTCGGTTTCCAGTCGTTTTTTCCTTGCATTGCTTACCATCACGAAAATGTCTTCTACAGTATATTCTTTTGCTCCAGACGACGGTATCAATTGATTGACTTGAGAAATGCCCACAACACTAAAAATCTCCCTTCGATTCGTACAATTATCATAGAACCTAGACTACTGGTTACTGAGATAGATGGAAAAGTGAACATAACTGGATTTGAAGTTTTCGTTGTTTCAAATTGAAGCCATGATTCAAAACGGTTTTTGAGTAGTAATAGTAAATGAGAGACAACTTGAAAAATTAAAGAAAAACACAACTCTGCTCATGACCAGGAGAGTTGAGAAACATGTTTCGAGTGATGTTCAAGTTATATTTTTCGAAGCATGGTAGACCTTTCCAAAATTGGATTTTCTCAAATAGTTTCTGTTTCAAGCATTTCCAAAATTTAAAGAAAACTTGATACGATTGATCTGACTTCGGCTTCATTCTCATACGTTTGCATAACTCAAAAATGTGCTCTAGACCGATACAGTAGTCTTGCTCTAGTATAACCACTGCCATTCAACTGGAAACTGGAAATTATTGAAATTTCCTTCTGTTTCAGAGTAGCTAGAAGCTCATCAAGTTTCGAATGTGAGATAATACTTGCCAATGTCTCAATGTAACAAAAAACCAACCTTTGATGTCAAAAAATCCCAAAATACAAGATCGCAATTTTGGGAAAACTCAAGTTCAAACTAACTACTCCGTTACTTTCTTCATGTACCAATTGCAATAACTTTATATAACTTTGAAAAATTTTATGTGAAAAATTTGGAAATTTCGCTCAAAAGTTTCACTGTTTCTGAGAAATTGTTAACTTTGAAGGTTTCAGGTTTAATGTAATTCTAAAAGCGATAACTTAAAATAAATTATTTGAATTTGCAAAAAAAAGTATGCTACTTCAGAAATCGACTCTAACTGCGATATTTTAGATAACTTCAGAATTGCAAATAATTGCTGTTTTTGGCAAGCCACAAACCGATTGCGACTTCCGGAAATATTCACTTCGAATGTTCAATTTTGCCCACACCAGCTTGCATCATTTTTATATGAGTCAGTCTTTTATTGACATTTTCCCCACATAAGTACAATCAGGAGTGGTTATCAATTGCTTTTGTCGACTTTTTGATCTTTTGCAAAATTATATCAGCTTTCTTTATGGTGTATTCAATTCTTATTTTTGCCTTTATTCTTGGAATCGCTACTATGCTCAACGGTATCTGCTTATTTGTGGAGAGTTTTATGTGAAGGTCAGCTTTTTAACAGTTTACGTATTTCTAAAATCAGAATCCGTGCTGTGTATTAATATTCGTTGTTGTGCAAATCGATATCCAAAAGTTGAAACAGATTTTTTCTGTTTCTACAATTTCGTATGATTTCAATGTGAATTAGCTGGTTGCTCGAACCTTCAATAAAGGGTCCTTTCTTTTCTTGGTCAAATTTTTTTCGTTCTTTTTGTAGAGCTTGGGAAGAATTCAAAAATACAAAGAAAAGAGGTATGGTTTGATTTTTGGCAGAGTTTTGAGACATTTTTTGACTTTGACAAGTGGTTTAAAGACGGAAAACTAACAATTAGTTACCCGCCTTCTCAATTTGTTAGAAATTGTATTGTTTTAATGGAAACTGACTCAAACTAAGGATTAGTTCATATCCGTTTTGCATATAATTATCCTAATCGGTTTTGCGTTGATCAATCGAAAAGAGAGGAGCTTTACAAAATTTGCTGGTGAAACAGGGAATCTTGTTGGCAGTAAATTTCTGTTACTAATCGTTTTATTTTCTAGCAAGCTAAGTTTCATGAAAGTTATATGAAACCGAATGAGGTCACAGTAATCGCTCAACAGTGAAATCACCTTTGAAAATGTTTTGAATGAACATTTTATGAAACAGAATTTGTATGTGTTTAGTTTTCTGACGTTGGCTTTGATTCTTATCTCAACAAGTATTATATTCATAGAACATTGAATCTGAAAAAATAAGCATACTTTTACGAGGTGCTAGTGAAACCGAAACTTTTATCTGTTATTTCCGAGTTGAAGTCCATATCTTATTTTACAAAAAAACAAGTTTCAGGAAAATTTTTATGATTCAATTTTGAACAACAAACTAGTTTACCAATCAAATCATTTATTAATCAAAATATTATGAAACATAAATTTTTCATCTTTTATTTTTGGACTTTGGCTTTGTTTCTCTCTCCTAAAGTCTAGTAGACCTGTTGATATGTTATACATTAAAGGCGCATGTCATTTTTTTACGAATCGATCTTGTCACACGAAAAAAAATATGTGCTCATTCTAATTTCGTGATCAGATACTACGGTCGCATGTTAAACTCAACATGGTTTTCTTATGTTGAGGTCAATGCGCAGTATCGTGGGACGTAAATGGTGTCAGACCCCATTCAGACCTGAAAAAGAATATTTTTGAAGAGACATTAGCAGATTTCATTACAGACTATAAATGAAGAAAAATCATCCCTGAACAGTAAGCAACATTTCTAATAAGGAATCAATGAAACATACATTTTTAAACATGATTGTCGGAAAGAAGATTTCTGAATTCAGATCTGACTAGTTGTGGAAACTTTTGCATTTCAACGAGAAAACCAAAGGAAATCAAATGTAATATCAAGTTAAATTACTTGCATGTTTTTAAGATTGACCTCTGAAACAGAAACTTTTATGATTTTTACTGTATCTGAGAAATTTGAAGATAAACCAAGAAGTAACTTGATTAGTTTATCAATATATATTGATGAGTAATCGTTGAGACAAAAAACTCAAAAGAAAATTTTTCCAAGAATGGCCAAAAGTTGTTTTATCTAACTGCAAAAATAAGATTGATACGTTAAAATATCAGTGAACGGGCACACAAAATAAGAGCTGGTTCAAATGTTTCTTGCAGAATATTATGGAAATCTTCCGAAGTCAGATCATTCGAAAGACTAAGCGTATTTTTATGAAGTGTTGGTGAAACCGGAATTTCAATATCCAATGAACTTGTCTAACACAGAAGTCATATGAATCCTAAATAGGTCATAGTAGTAGTTGGGCAGTAAAATCATCTCTCAAGTAAAATTATTGAGAAGTGAAGTTTTTGTTTTTCAATTTCTGACTTTGGCTTTGTTTCCCTATCTGAACAACCATTACACCTATTGAGATGCCAATTATATACTTCGATAAGAAGTTTTAGGTTCTACGGGCGCTTTAGCAATTGAGAAAAATTTTTTTTGATAAACAGTTTCTGAAACAGAAAACTCGAAAACTTTTCCGAAGTTCCGAACCAAGGAAAGAAGGAAACTTTATTCTTGACACTTTTAGATCTCATAGTTCAACGATAAGTATGTTCAAGGATATGATTTAGTTCTCTCTAGCAATTAGCGAACCAATATGCAAACCAATAGAATGGCTGAAACGGGAATATTTTGGAGATAAAGTCTCAAGTTTGCAAACATTCGACTTTGACTTTTTCTGAGTCGTGAAATCCTAATTTCAACGAGACTATATGAACTCGCTGAACAGCTGAAGACTTTATGAGATCCCGAATTGATCTAAAACTCCAATTTCTGCTTTTTACATCATGTGCGCTCTACTTTCTCAATAACAGTTTGTCCAAGATTGGTAGAAAGAGTTTCGATTGAAACGGAGAAAAACCCACACCAGAAATCGCTCAATTTTTCGGTTTGGATGTTTTCTAAAGCCCATGAAAGTACTATTTCTATTGGATTGGTGAAACCGGAAATTCTTTATCCAATGAACTTCGGGCACTCCATATCTCATTTTCTAGCAAACCAAGTCTAACCAATAAACTTGTCTAACACAAAAGTCATATGAGTCCTAAGAAAGTCAAAGTAATATTTGAGCAGTAAAATCACCTCTCAAAGAAAAAATTAGGAAACTGAAATTTTTGTTTTTTCAATTTCTGACTTTGAAAATAACTATTGGCAGGTTGCATTATGAACATTGAAGACTATCAAAAACCGCGTCACCAATTCGGAGCAAAAGTTTATTTGAGAGACAAAAATAAATTTGAGAAAAATTAATGAAACGGAAAACTCGAGAACATCATTTCGAATTGATAGCATCCGATGAACTGATTTTCATCCTAAATACATTGTTGAAACGGTATTATTTTGGAGTTTACGGTAAAGTTTAAAGTTGAAAAATGTGGGTTTTCAGGGTCACAGAATAAAAAATTCGAATGTGTTCACTCGCTCAAATGCATCGCGATTAAATATCACATGGTCAGAACTTCTTGAATATTCCGACTCTGCACCATTTTTTACTGCACTCACATAGTAGCCCTTTGTCCAAAACAGGTGGAAACAATTTTATTGAAACGGAAATGTTTCACAAAATTAACTAGCATTATAAAAGACCCATTTTTCAGTTTGACTTCTTTTCGAAGCCGAGTAAAGTACTGTAGTCAGTATCTGCTCACCAGCAAAGCTGGGCGCATGCGGCGCGATCGAGAATTTAGAAATGACATTTTGTTTTCATCGGTTATTTTTTCTTCTTCCTGTTCGAAAAAGTTCACTTCAATCTTCACGCTTTCTTCTAGAAATGAAAAACGGACGCGGACATCGCGGACAAACGGACAGAATTAGAATCGTATTATATAAGAAAGATTTTTGGGGTGTTTCTTGTAAATGTGAGCTCCTTAAGATTGTAACTTTGATGAATTCATGTACTAAGTTTTGGATTTTTAAAATACATCGAAGATTGATTAGCTTTCATCGGTGCTCAGTGAAATATTCAAATTAAGAAACAGTATTCTCAAAGAAATTGATAATGCTTTCTTCAATAAGTTAATTTTTTCTATTTCTTTGTTTTTTAATCACTCCCCAGGTTGTGATTTTCTTTTTATCCTCTAACTCGTTTAGATCTTACTCATTGTTTTCAGGAAGGACCTCGTAAATCGACGCCTTGCGAATTATGAGTTTCAATTATTAATTACAAAGCGAACGACGCATTGCAATTGAAGATAATCAAAAATATATTTCAAAATTTTGAAACAGTGAAATTTTTTATTAACTTTTTCTGACTTTCGGAGATATTATCTCGACCCTCTCTCGACCCGGGTGTTTCAACCCTGTTTGACAAAAACTGAGAAGCTAAACATTAACTCTATGTATTGCATTTTGTAGATCTTATTGAGTTCAACATTTTGGTATAAATTTTACCAAAGAAATTATGGTCGGAAATTGTAGTCTCGCGACGTATGATTTTTTCCATAATTTAGAAAAAGTTGACCATTGAGTGGGGTTGGAAAATGTTCCAAAAATTGGAGAAAACTTGAGACAGAAAATTTTTTTGAAAAGTAAAAATTATGCAAAATATTTAGCATAGAACAACTCAAGAATCAGTTCACTGAGTGGTTTTGCATAAAACTTTTCGCGCGTTGGAGTGATTTTGTAGTAGAAGAGTGATCTTAGGACGGAAAACTACCAGTTAATTACGTGCCTATTCAATTTGTTAGAAATTTTATCGTTTTAGTGGAAACTGACTCAAACTAAGAATAAGCTCATATCTGTTTTCCAATCGAAAAGGTGCAATTATTTGAAAAGGGAGCAATTTTACAAAATGTGCTGGTGAAACAGGAAATCTTGTTGGTAGTAAATTTTTGATACTAATCGTTATATTTTCTAGCAAGCTAAATTGCATGAAAGTCATATGAAACCGCATGAGGTTACCGTAATAGTGGGGCAATGAAATCACTTCTCAGTGAAAATTTTCAGAAGCATAAAATTTTTTGATTCATTTTCCGACTTTAACTATGTTTCTTATCTCAACCAGTTTGACATCATTTTTATATGAGTCAATTTGCTTTTTATTGACTTTTCCCCACTTGAAAGATACCTACATTTAAAATAGGTTATCAATTGCGTTTGTCGACTTTTTGATCTTTTGAATAATGATACCAATATTCCTTATGGTATATTTACTTCTTATTTTTGCCTTTATTCTTGGAATCGCTACTATTTTGAACGGTATCTGCTTATTTGTGGAAAGTTTTATGTGAAGGTATGAGCCTTGTTTTTGAACTTTTTCTAAAAACTATAGAGTGTTGTTTCCGTCCTTTACAGAATACTCGATTAATCAATCTTCATTGTTGCTCGGATAGATATTCTGAATTTGACACACTGTGATTTTTCGATTCGATTCTGTATAAATTCAATAGGAATTAGCTATACTTGTTCCTGACCCAAGTGTTTCAGTATTATTCCAGTATTCAACTTTGATATTTTTTCAACTTTTTACTGATTCAAACTTCTTTCAATTTTTTAAAATTTTAATAGCCCTTTGCCCTTTGCACTCTCCTATGTGCCCTCCTCCAACCCCACGTCGATCACTTGGCGCAATGGTAGCGCGTTCCACTTCAGATCGAAAGGTTGGGCGTTCGATCCGCTCAGTGGTCAATGCATTTTTCTTTTTTTGAAGGTGGTGCGGAGTCAGAGAAATGAATGAAAAAATGGTTTCGAGTGAATTTTATGTCAAGATAAACACTGCTTCAGTCCAAATTCATCAATTTTCAGCGCAAAACGTACATTTTTTGGATAGAAATGCTGTGTTTCAAAGAAGGTTTCATTGTAAAAGGAGAGGACGGCACCCACTTATTTTGAAAAAATCTAATTTTTTACGAAGGTTTTGTGAAACGAACTTTTTTATTTCTTCTCGATTTATTTGCAAGGCTGAGGGAGCAATGGAAATGTATGAGAAAAGAAATTTAGGTGGAATTTAGTTGAAAAATGAGATTTTTGAACATTTTCACTTGAAAGAGTAGTCGAAAGACGGTTAGCGAGCAAAAATTGGTCCATCTAGTGGAATGGAGTAAAGAAGTCAGGGATACAGAAGTCAGTAGAAGAATGACCTTTCTTAATCCATGATTGCCAAGTTCTGCGACAATTAAGGGGTTTGAAAAGATGAAAGTTTTAGAAAAGAAGGAAGTTTTAGAAAAAGTACTGAAGAAACCGCAAATCTTATTGGTAGGAAACATCTGAGCTGTCCACCTCTTTTTCTCAAAAATCGAACTTCACAAAAGTTATACAAAACGGTGTCAGGTTAGTAGTGAAATCATCTCTCATTTAAAATTTCGTGAATCAACATTCATTTGTGATTCATGTTCTGACTTTGGCTTGGTTCTCTATCTCAAATACTAGTATCCTATTTACTGAACAATTTTGAAAACGACAGGCAGAGTAAACCATTTGAAAAAATAAGCCTAGTTTTATGAAGTGCTGGTGAAACCGGAATTTGTATCTATTACTTTTGAGTTGAAGTTCACATCTTATTTTACCAAAAACTAGTTTTATGAAAGCTTTATGAACCGACCGGACACAACAAACTAGTGCCTAAGTGAAATCATTTATTAATTGAAATTTTATGAAACAGAAATTTTTTTGGTTTTCGGACGTTTTGTTCGATGTATCAGAGAACGTAACTATCGTTAGGTCCCATTAAGATCTGAAACATAATATTTTTTGAAGAGACAATAGCAAATTTTACAAAAGGCGGCCAAAAAATCATCCCTGAACAGTAAGCAACATTTCTAATAAGAAATACATGAAACACACATTTTTAAATGTCATTGTCGGAAAGAAGATTTCTGAATTCTGATCTGGCTGTCGAAATTTCGAAATTCCAAAGGACTTTAGAAACGAATAAAGTCAAATTATTAGCATTTTTTCACAATTGATCTCCGAAACATAAACTTTCAGGATTTTTACCGTATCTGAGAAACTTGAAGAACAACCTAAGAAATTCAACAATGAGTTGGTCAATGAAAACCACTTCAGATGAATAATCGTTGAAACAGTAAACTCAAAGATCCATTTTTCTTTTTCAATTTTTCAATTTTTTCAACATATTTTGAACATCAGGTAAATTTCAATTCAGACGTAATCTGGAATATAGCTACCATCAAATCAGCAAAAAATATACAGGCATGGATAAAGTTGCATAGTTGAAACTGGAGTCTTTAGTAAAAGTACGGAGACAAGAAGTGTTTTTTTTTCCATTTCAGATATTTGACATTATCTGGATTCTACGAATATTCGCTCGGGGGCATCCATTGGTATCTTCTTAATCAGCGATCCGATTGAGATGAAAGTTATATGATTGAAAAGGAAATTACCATGGGACTACTGCACTATAATTTATAGTGTATTAAAATGAATATAGTAAAAAAGAAACGGAATTATTAAAATTTATGTTGATTGTGGATTGAAGGCAAAAACCGGGGAGCAGGCAGAAATCGGTATACTTTTACAACGGAAACAGTGACTAGAGAAATTATGGTTTCATGGTTAGGAGACGCAAAATTAGTACTAGATTAAATTTTTCTCGCCAAAAACTATTGAAATAATGAAAAGATTTCTCGTTTGAAAAACATTATAATTTGAAAATCGCGCTCACTTTCACGAAATATCGGTGAAACCGGAATTTCATTATACAATGAGCTTTTGGCAAAATGAATCCTAAGAAAACTGTCTATATAATAGTTGAGTAGTGAAATCATCTCTATAAATATTTTGTGTAACAGAAACTTTTGTGATTTTTTCTCACATTTTAGCTTTGTTCCTTTATCTTTACAATTGAGATGAGAAATTTTGATAAGAAACATATCAGATACTATGATTGCATTTTGAACCTGATTCGGTTTTCTGAAATCGATGTACAGTATCAGAGAAAATAATTGGCGACAGGCTCCATTGATGATCGTACTATCAATTCAACGCAAAAACAATCTTTTGAAAAACAAATTCTGAAACAGAGAACTTGAGAATATTCTCGAGAATGTGGATGTTCAGCAATAACCTTTTCCACAAAAATTTTCAATGAAATTTCAGAATAAGATGATCTGCGCAAGTATTTTTTGATGAAAATATGTTAAAACGAAACAATTTTGTAAGCTTTTTCTCCAAACGATATCAGCATAATAGAATCCCAATTCGGACTGAAGTTGTATGGCTGGAACGGAAATCATTCAGACTTGTTGGTTTGGTAATTTTCTATTACAGATTTCAGGTTTTTATGAGGTTTTTGTTCAAGAACTTGATGAACGCTTCACGGCAACTGAGGGACCGATTTTCACTCCATTTATGTATATGAAGGAAACTGAAATATTTTGGAGTTTATGGTCCTGCTTTATGTTTCCAAATATTGAAAATGTTTTTCTTTTTCTGTAAAGTGTAATTCTAAAATCAACAAAGCCAAACTAATCGCTGTCGCTGCACAGTCAGAGTAGCGATTTGGTAGAAATTCATCTTATGAGAATCGGAATTGATCAAATGTCCAATTTTCGATATTTTTAAATTCTCTATTAACCCATTGATAAAGTCGAATGGTAAATGTATTAACTGAAACAGAACATTTTTTCCGCAGAACTCGCCGACATCATCTATTTTCGACGTTTTCAGATTTGAATAACTTTCGAAGCCGATTGAAGAAATCTCCATAGAATGATCAAAGCCAAAACGCGTAGTGCTCAGTAGAATATTTCAATTTCGAAACAGTATTTTCAAAGATAATAAGGATCCTCTCTTCAATAAGTTTAATTCTTCGATCTTTTTTGTTGTTGTTCAAGCAGGAAAAACAGATTATTGAAAAAAAGGTGTACCGTCATCATTAACCCACTGATCAAGTCAAATGGTAAATGTTAAGATTGAAACAGAAAATTTTTCACAGAACTTGCCGACATCATCAATTTTCGACCTTTTCAGTTGAACAAGTTTCGAAGCTAATTGAAGTACAGTAACTCGTCGATAAGAATAATCGAAGTGAGAACACGCCAGAGTATCTGCTCATTCTTGAAAAGTTCTCTGCGAATGTGAGCTCCTTAAGGGTGGCAGCTAAACGTTTAGCTTTCTTCAGGTGACACTCCGGGGGATCTGTCTGCATTTTTGCGTCCCGGTGTCATTGATATTTGGGCACGGACTTGCATTATATCTGACGCTAGCGTACCTTCCGAGCGGTTTTTCGCTAGAAATAAGCAAACATTAATTGTACGCAATATCAAATTCATTCAACTTAATATCAGTAAAATATTCGAAAACTGAAACATTATTTTCAAAGATATTAGTGATTTATTCTCTATCTGGAAATTCGTTTATGACCCGATTTGAGTAGGAATCGAGTAATTCAACACAGTGCAAACTACGATTACCAATTTTTCATCATGATATGAATAATGTCCAAACTAACACTTTAAAAGGGCGGAGCGGATTGTGTGATGAGTTCAAAGTATTGAAATTGGAGTGACTCAAAAATTATTTTCATAATTTTGAAGCGGTGAACTTTTTAACAAAAAGTTGACCAATTTTCAGAAATATTGAGAATAATGCCTCTACGGACAGTGAAAAGATTATGAAAAAAGGAAATTTTCATGAGATTATCACAATACCGTTCTCAAATGGACGTGCAACTGGTCTTGGAAAATTATGCCAAAACTGGAGAAAAGGTGAAACAGTAAGTTTAGAAAAAAGTCAAAATTATCCAAAATATTTAGCCTAGAA
This sequence comes from Caenorhabditis sinica, assembly GCA_963932045.1. NCBI lineage: Eukaryota > Metazoa > Nematoda > Chromadorea > Rhabditida > Rhabditidae > Caenorhabditis > Caenorhabditis sinica. Next base: position 6,570,927 of record OZ009940.1, on the reverse strand, counting down.
TATCTCAAGAACTAGCGGATAGATATTTATGCAATTTTTACTAATAAGCAGCTACATTTCTGGAAATTTGCCCAATCTAAATTCCTTTGGAACAATTCGAGTGCGGTTGTTGATCTCATTATAAGAACGTAAACCTTTCGAAACTTCATTTATCCCTAAAACAGCAAGTTATTCAAAAAATTTTCTGTTTCTCATCAAGAAGATGATATTTCAGATCCAGGGGTGGACCGGTGCTGGATGGTAATACCTTCGAAACTTTCAATATTTATGTCGCTTTGTAACAATTTTTCTCGATTTAGGACCAGTATTTCATGCTCAATATTCATGCTGAGATTGTATATGTTTCAGTCTCTAACCTTCAAATTCTCGTCTTCTATCATAATCCTCCATATTTCTACAACTGTTTCTAAATTCATGTTTCTGTGTTCAAGGCTGTCTAGGTTCTGTCTAGCCCCCCCCCCCCCCCCCCCTCAAATTCTGAACTTGGTGACCTTTCTCTTCTTATTAGCAGTTACATCTACTACTTTCTCTTTTTTGCAATTCACCCCCTATATTCTCGTCCCTCATTTTTCTTTGTGTGTTGCATTCATTCGTGTCTTTTTTCTTCTTTTTGCCTTCGAATGCCCTCTCACGATGACTATGCCCCCCCCCCAGTTAGTTTTCCCTTCCGTTCTATTTTTCTTCTTCTCTTTTTTTCTGATGTTTCGGGTTCTGCCCATCAACAACTGCCGTCCCCGACCAAAACGTTTCAAACATAAACTCGAGGCGTTCCACACGGAAAAATAAAGAATAAATGAGAGAGAAAACTAGAGAAAATTTGGGTGAGATGGCCTTCAGAACATTCGAAACATTGACAGGTGGTCTCTCTCCTTTTCACTCAAATTTTTGCAACATACACTACTCCATGGAACGCGGAAAAATGTTTGAGAAATCGAGAGAAAAATGGAGGAAACGAGAGGAAAGAACGGCGTGGAAATTTGAAATTTGAAAAATGGCCGGGAGATTGAAATTCAGATAATAAGGAGGAACAGAATTTCAAGTTTTTCGTCATATTTTCAGGGTCACTTTTTGCGAAAAATTGAAAATTTGGAGATTTTGATTTTTCTAAAGTTTCGATGTTTTTGGAAATTTTAGCACTCTAGAAGTCTTGCAAATTTTCAAAATTTCAGTATAAAGTTTTTGATTTCTGGAAAAATTTTTCCTGTTTCAAAAATTCAAAATTTTCAGCTTCGAATGCAGAAAAACTAGTGATCGTATGGGTTCGAATTACTAATTACTATAAGCCAAAATTCCATCTACAGTACTCTCCCCTTTCTAGAAGTCGATACAGTACCCTCTTACAATTATACCGTTCCAAAAATTTCATCTCAATTTTTGCAAACAAATCTTTCCTTTTTCAAAAACTCAACATTTTCAGCTTCAAATGTGAATAAAACTATTACTTTTATCTTTTTCTTTTCACCACAAAAAGTTTTCTTCTACAGTATTCTCATCGTTCTAGTAGCCGATACAGTACCTTCCTAATCCGTTTCAAATACACCTATGCCTTGTCTTGCCCTTATCAATGTTCGTATCCTAATCCGTGTTCCTTCCCGTTCCTCTTCCAACATCCTGTATCATATATCCCTATTTTAATCTATCTCAATCACGTTCCCCACTTTTTTTTTGCAACCCCCTAATTGTTCTTGTTGTCAGTCTAGGTTGTCGGTATCATCAGGATGATAATAGACTGTCTAATCACTTTTGATGTGTCTCGATTTGTGTTCCACACATTAAATTGTCCTTTTCCGTGGTGATCTGTCTACACTTTATCTAGTGTCGACGTTAGTAGAGGAAAAATATACAAAAAACTTTGCAGTTAGTCAGATTAAGGGAACAGTAGTTTTTAATATGAAGAAAAAATGGGATAAAATTTTATAGACATGATGTAGATTGAAGCCGGCCTATCAATAAAAGTTGCGGAAATAATGTTTGTTAAAATGCAACGCCTAGAGATTCAACACTAAACAAAACTAATATGACCACAAAATGGACAATAAGTGAAACTGTAATTTTTATCAAATTTTAGATAGGATCAATTTTTAGCTTTTTAAAAGTTTATGATCGATTTTAATTCTTTTTTATACATATTGCCAAGAAGATTTTTCAAAAATATTGCGCTTGAAAATTTTTTCGTACTTCTGTAATGTTGAATGTTATGCGCACTTGGAATCAGCTATTGCTTGAGATTTGACGAAATGAGCAATTAGTGAAACTCCAATAATTATGAGATTTTTATAAACTTTTAGCATTTTTTACAACGCGCTGTGATTGTATTTTTCTCAAAAAAAAATTAGTCTACTTCCACTTAAAAAGTTCAATTTTGAATCAAAATTTGACTATTTCCTGTAACTTCCACTACTCTAACAGTAGCAGTTTCGGTTCCAAAGCATTTCGCAGCCAGACGATTTGCAGAAAACTGTTTTCTGCAAAAAATGCCTGTAAGTACATGTGAAAAAGAAAATATAACTATGAAAATGGTTGTTTTCATTAATTGTCGTTGATTTTGTTATCATTGTGAGCTTTTTTTGCGAAAGAAACCGTGCATTTTTGGTTGCGAAACGTCGAGCTGCGAGCTGCAGTTTCAAAGTTTTGAGTTCCAATGAAATCTTAAATGTTCACTGTTTCAGCTCAATTTAATTTGACTGCTGAAAATCTGTTGAAATGTTACTCCGTTGGTATAGTACCTTCTACCCTAAAACCAATTTTTCCATATAGTCAGACGTCATTCAAAATTTCATGGGACCTCTACAATAGGATGGATCCCCAACTTGTGGGGAGATCCAACAAGCAGCAAGCTCTAGATTGTTGAAATTCTAAAATTCACAAGATGCAAAAGCTGAGTATGACCAGGAAAAATTTCCTTTCGATCCGTATAATTTTCATAAAATGTGGTCATCGGAAGGATTCTGAAGGATTCAAAAGGATTCTGCGATTATATTGTTCATAGCTTCCATACAAAACATTACTGTTTCTCAGGACCCACATGTGAAGTTCCACTCAAAGTCATTGATGATTCGAGTTCGAACGAAGCTAAATTAATAAAACCCTCTCTGTGTCTCAATTATATTTGGAAAACATTTTCAGTGTCCCTCCCATGTCTATTAAAGTTGTTAACTTCTGCAACACCACTTGTCTCCCTATCCTATTCTTGCCCCTATCACCGTTACCCCCTCTACCTAAAATGTCACATATCATCGAATCGGTGGTCGATTCGACCTCTCCATTTCCATTTTTCCTTTTTCTTCCCTTATCATCATCTCCTGTTCGTCTATTCCCGACGGCGGCGGCGCCCGTGCGCCGCCGTCCTCTCACGTTCGCACTCTTCATTACACTCGCGCCCCTATTCAATTCTCCAACCCCCCCCCCCCTTATCACATCATTCAACCCTCCCGTCCGCCGTCCGTCCGAGACAACACAACCACCGACCCCTCTGTTTGAAACCGAGAAGAAGAACTGAACATGTTGTTCTCTTTTCTCTGCGTCTCTTCGTCTCCCATGCTATTTTTTGCCCATTTCCTAGTGCAGAGGGCGCCACGGCGCCCTCTCGTGACCACCAAGAGGGGGAAACAACACAAGAAGAAGCGAAATCAAGCAAAAAGAAGAAGAAGAAGGAAAAGAGAAGAAGGACGGGGGACGCGCGTCCCCCATGATGTTCGGTCCCCTACTATCTACTCTTCTCAATTCTTCTCTTGCTGTGCTGTGCTTCGCACTTTTTCTCCCCTCCCGCCTCCCCCCTATTCCGATGCCGACGACGCTTTTCTTTTTATTTTCTTCTCTTTTTTTTACATGCCCCCGACGAGACGTCCCGTTTTTCCTCGGGACGTCCCGTCCGCCCCGCCAGTTCCACACACACAAACATATTGTTTCTTCTTTTCGTTCTCGTGTGCCCTTCCCTTCTCTATTTATTCGACTTCTGAAGAAGCAGAGGGCTTCTGAAGACGTCGACTTGTGGCTGACGAATAGGGCATTGAGACCCATTTGTCACAGAGAAAGGGACACATATATTGTGTAATAAGTGTGCGTGTGTCTTGCGCAAGACCTCATAGAGGGGGGGGGGGGTGGGGCAGGGCATATTTATGAGGGGAGAGTATATTATAGGCTAATGACCCATTGTTCTTTTGCGGGAGCGGGGGGAAAGAGGAGGGCATTTTTGATGAGAAATGAAGGGGGGGGGGTACCTATGGCAGAGTAGAGAAGAAGACAGGAAACTGACTGACTGACCGGTTGGCGAAGTTTGAGAAGTAGGAATTTGAGGAGTTAGGGGTAGATTCTCAAAATAAGCTGAAATGAACCATCTAGTAGCAAAACAAAGCTAAGAAATAGCATAAGATCCACAAGAGGTTATAGGATTCTAAATTGATGGATGTCTTCTTTTTTTAAAAATGAGACGTTTCGTAACGTACTTTTTCAAAACTGTGACATTTCGCAACTCACGTCGATTTCGGAACTGCGACATTGTTCAACTATGACGTTCCGCAACTGGACGATTCGCAACCAGTCACTTCGCAACTGTTTCCGAAAATCTTGGAATGCATTGACATTCGAGTTAAGCCTAAAAAATGGGGGTCCTTTTTTTTTAGCAATAACAGGATACCACTAATTGTTCAAAAATTTCAAAAGAAGGACTATAATTTTTGAAAGTGAAAACATTTTTCTGTTTCACGATCTTGTAGTATCCACGTCATAATCATTCTCTGGAATACTGAATCCAATTAATTCTGGTCTAATATGATAGGTTGAGAGTGTTAACTTAGGCTAGCAGATCACATGGCTCCTCAGAGTTTAGACATGAGTTAGGTCATGATTTCTTATATACTCAAATTTCTAGTAGGTTTGCCTCTTTGAGCCATATGACATTTTCTAGATGTGGGTGTCAAAATCCTACTGAAATTTGACATGTGTAGGAAGTCAGTTTTGAGTCAAGTCAGTAGTAAAGTTTCTGATATTAAGAATACATGATGATGGTGTAGTTAAACTGTACCTGACAGTGTTCAAAAGTGAATTTTTTTTTCGACTTCAATAAGAATCTTAGATTTTTATCGTATTCTCATCTATAAACTACTGTGGCTTTCCAAACGATTTGATTTTCACATGTATTGCGAAACAGAAAAAATTTCGAAAAAATTGAGCTTTGAGAACCTTGAACAGAGGACATAGCTTTTTATTTACTTTTTGGTATCATACAGGGTTACAGTATGCCAGGGGGACCCCCTGGAATCTTTTCCATGACTCATTTTTTCTTTGTTTACTTCATTGTCGACTTCATCTCTCTTTCTGGTTTTTGTTGTTGTCTTGTGGTGATCCTTGAATCCTTGAAACTTCTTTTGATCCGTCCCTAGACCTTTATCCCTTTTTTTCGGTCACCCATCGTCAAAACATATAATGTTCTAACGGAAACTGTTCTCTTGAAACTGAAAAAAAATATTTGCAAATTCATAACTTTTCGCTCAAGTCCTACTGTAAGGAACCCTAAAATAACAAACTGTTCAATTTGAATCTCTTTCAATTTCAATATATCGTTCTTTTCTGAGCCCATTAGTTTTGAAAAATCTTTAACCTTAGATTTTCCAATTTTGAAACTGAAATTTTTTCAGTTTCAGCCTTTCTTTTCATTACTTCACGAGTCTTCTCTGGGTTGCAGCGTCCATTGAAGTTTCAAAAATAATCCTTATTTTACTACCGTATTTTCTTTTGCATTCTCATCTCCCTGAAGCCCTAATTTTCTAGTCCATCCCCCCTCCCGCTCTTCCTAGGCTCCGCCCCTATCCCCCAAAATAACGTAGTGTTCGCCTTTCCGCCCGTGCTCTGCCCCATGACCTACTTCCGACTGACGAGAAGGACGAGAGAAGAACCGAGCAGCATTCGACTTCTTTTGTAACATTTCCGTCTTCTTTTCTCCATCTTTTTCGTGTTCTGTCTCAATTTTTTCCTCTTTTTTCTCTTTTTCCGCATGAATTAGGGGGTCCCTTCTCTCCAGAAGGGGGTACCAGGAGGTGCCTCGTGGGTGCCCGTTTTCCGGAGTTCGGACGACCAGAGTTCATGTTTTTTTGGAAATGGAGCAGGAGCATGAGCAATCTTAGTGTGAGCATTTTTCAGCTGATAGTGAGAGATGCTAAAATTTGTGATTTTTTGAAATCTAGATTTTTCCAAGTATTCTTATGACTTTGGTGTTACTATTGATGCCATTTTGAAAGCCGTATTGAAATTTTTTGTCCGAAACAGCAATAATTTTTAAAACTTCATTTCAAAAAAAGGCTATCTTAATGAAGATAGAAAATGTTTCAAAAACTATTGCAAAATTCTGAAACGGCAAAAATTTATCTTGGGTTTTTCAACTTTTCAAGACCTTGAAATCATTTGGAAACTGCAAACTGGAAAATGTCTAAATTGGAACCTAGACGAAATTGGTGGCAAAAATTCACTGGATTTTAGGATTTCGGATTTTTGTTTGAAAATTTTGAAACACTAGAATAATTTAGAAATTTCGATATACGGTAAGATCCCAAAATATGAGCATCTAAATATGTACATAGGAATCTAAAACTTCTAAAACTTCAGACTTCGTCCAAATCTCAGAACTTCAAAAAAATTAACAGTTTCAAAATTCTCCCGAAAACGTCCAGTTTAAACTTCTATGAACAGCGATTTTCAAGTCCATCAAAATTTTCCAAATTTGAAACTTACACAAGTTTTTACTGCTCATTTTTGAACATCTGATTATTTCCCGAGATAAAAATATACTATAAAAATATCACTGTTTCAAAAATATCATTTGAAATTTCAAGTGAAATTTCTACATTCCTTTGCACTTTTTCATATGTTAAATAACTTTGAATTGTTAAATTATTCTGGACCTTTTCAGAGAATTTATTCATTTTCCCTTCCTAAATCTCACTGTAACACTCCCACCTTTCCTTATCAAAGGTTTCGAAATCTAGGTCACTCAAAAAGAGAAACGGAGCATGAGCATGAGCAATCTTAACTTGAGCCCTCCGCTGAGAGAAGCTAGAATTTTCAGATTTTTTTGAAATCAAGACTTCTCCAAGTATTCCTTTTTGGATATGATAAGACAATTGATAAAATTTTGAAAGTCGTATTGAAATTTCTGGTCCGAAACAGTGAGAATTTTAAACACTTCAGATAATGGAGACGGAAAATGTTTCAAAAACTATGGCAAAATTTTGAAACCGCAAAAACTTATCTTGTGTTTTTTAACTTTTCAGCTGTGAATATTAGGAATTGGACAATATCTAAAATCAGAGAATCCTTCTAACTTTTGAATCTCACTATTGGGCTATTGGATACTAGATGGAATTGGTGGCAGATTCACTGGATTTTAGGATTTCGGATATAACGGAAATCTAGAAATTTTGATATACGGCAAGATCTCAAAATATGACCATCTAGGTATGCACATAGGAATCAAAAATTCTCAAAACTTCAGAATTCGTCCAAATTTTTGAACATCTGATTATTGAAGATCAGAAAATCCCGATTTAAAAAATCCTAAATCTTACTGTAACATTCCCACCTTTCCTTATCAAAGGTTTCAAAATCTAGGTCACTCAAAAAGGGGTCTGAAGACCCCTTGCCCTTTTCTAAAAGTACACCGACATTTTCGTCTCGCTTCTCGAGACACTTCTCTTATTATCTGTTACTTTCAATCGCTTCTTTTTCTTCTTTTTTTCTCTTTTTGAATGTCTGTTCCGCCCATATTTGGAAAGGGAGGTCTCGTTTTAACCTTGAACACGTATTTCTCGAATTGGTCGGGGAGACATTAAGAAGACAAAAAAAAAGGAGACAGTGGCTACTTTTTCCGGCGAAAAAAGAGAAGAAATACGGGCGGCTTTGTTATCAATGTTCAGTTTTACGTTCCATTTTTCTTTTTTTAGCGGGTTGATTTTGGTCATCGTTGACGTCTCTTAGCGTTTTGATATTCTGATTTTAAAAAATTGATGTCATCTAGGTTCTGAAGGATTCTGAGATTCTGTTAAAATTTGGAATTTCGTCTGTTTCAATTGTTTTTCATTATTAGAAAAATCCCCGTATTTTACTGAGTACTTAAAAAATGGTTGTAATATTTCTGATCTTGCAGGTTTTTCCAACTGCTATGTTTTTCTAATGATCACTCTTTCAAAGTTTTTTCATAATTTTTGCATTCTAAACACGTTACTGTTTTCTTCTCGATTTTTGACTATTGGAAATTTTCTGACATTCTCTAAATCTTCCCCTACAGTAACCTTCTTCCCCATTTTCCAGAAACCCTAACATGGACACGATCCCAATAGGCGTGCTCGCCAACTTTCTCCAATGGAACCTTCCCACCAATCTTGCCAACATCACTCCAGAAGCCATTCTAGCCTCCCAACAACAACTTCAACAACTCCTCGTCCAGCAAATCCTCCCGCCCATTGAACCATTTCCTACAGTAACCCCACCCCCATCTGCCACGTCATCACCAATTTCTTCGGCTTCTTCTGATAGCGTATCGGCGGTTTCACCGCCAATCTCGGATCAGGAGAATAAGGAAGAGGGTGTGGAGACGCAGCAGAAGAAGAAGAGAAAGTCACCGCAGACATTGTCAAAGGTAAGAAAACGTAGAAATAGTATGAGAGGAGGAGAGACGCAGACACTCTCGTTGTCTGCGTCTCCTTTTGAGAGAGAGAGTGCGTCAAACTTTAACCTCCTGTATCTTAACAGTGGGCGGAGCTAGAAAAAAGTTGTCAACTACAAAAATGTGTAAAATTTAATGCTCAGCAGTATTGTACTGTATAACTTTTTGGTAGAATTCTTCATTCTTGAGATGCAAGGCTTCAAAGAATGATGTCCGTAGTTTTCTTTTCTTGAAAATTTGAAATTTGAATTTGTCGATTTTTTGGGTTCTAGTGAGAAGACACAGACCCCCTTGATTCTAAATTCTACTTTGTTATTCGTTTTCAAAGCCTACAATCAAAAAGGAAAGTGTCTCATTTTTGCTTTAAAAATTTTGAAACTGTAAAAATTTTGGCTCTTTATGATTTAACGGGGGTTTTAAGAATAGACGGGGGTTTTAAAAATAAACGGGGGTTTTGAGAATAGAGGGGGGTTTTAAAAATAAACGGGGGTTTTAGGAATTAACGGGGGTTTTGAAAAGTGAGAAGTGGAAATAGGTTAATTGTGCTCACTTTTACCCATTTCGCCTGATTTTCAATAATTATTGAGCTCTACGTGGAATCTTGAGGTTAAACATGATTTCTTCAGCTTTTAGGTGTGACAAAGTCTAAAAGTCAAAGTCTTGATTAGTTTTATGTAAGGATGCTCCATCAAAGACTATGAATGGGTGAGCGTGCACTCAACTATGTTTCTCCTCCGAAAGATGTAAAGTATCGCAACATTTTTACCTCCACAGTACTTCTACCTTATGGACTAGTTATAATGAATCTTGGTTTGAACAGAAGGTCTCTGATAATTTGGTGATATGCCTCCAGACCCCATAAAGGCACAATTGACATCCGACGTAAATAGTATGATATTTCTATAGACACCCTCAACTATAATCATGGACGTTCTAGGCAACTGTACTCCAAATTACTTCGAGTGGGTCACTAAGTATTGATAGTCAGAAAAGTAGGCCGTAATATGAATTTGCGTCAATCAAGATTACTAATCAGAAAGGCAGACATGAGGGTACCCATGATGGCTAACATTAACACTCTACTATGGTGGTCATCGTAAGATATTTGGTTGGTTTCTTCCTATCACGAATGCTTTTCATGCTAAGTTTTTTTAACGGTTGAATTCACCAAATAAATACTTATTGTTAGAAATCACTCTAATTCTGAAATTTGGCTTAGCATTCAGCAGTCATTACACTCTCCACTAGCGCAACCTCTTCTGTGATTTCAATTTGTCCTCTCCCGAGTATGATCTCGCAAATGAATGAGTTTTATTGGAAAATAAGTGCATACTGTAATACTTCTTGAGGGCAAAATATGGGGAAAACTCGCTCATATTATCACACTATTCAAGCGACATCTCGCTACCAACCTATTTTCCGTTAAGAATGGCTGTCTGTTTTCATTTCCCAATCCTTCATACCAGGCGGTATTCGCCCCCTTCGGGGGCTCCAACCTCCTGGCATCCACTTACTCTCGGGTGTGAAAAGTGTAGTGTTCTCATCCGTTAGGACCTCGCTTTTCTGACTACATCAGAGGTCCACGAAAGAGAACATTTTCTATGCGGAAAACGGAACACGGATGACGGAAGTGAAAATATCGGCGGAGGACAGAAGAGACTGTCTAAGCCTAATAGTACCAAAAATAGAAACCAAAAGAAATCTTGGGAAGAATATGTGGAAAAAGTTCCAAGTCAGAACTGAAATTATTGCGAGCTATGCTGAAACTGGTAGAAACTTTTCGACCCAACTTTGTACCTGTGTCTGTGCCCTGATATGTGATTATGGACACGTTGAATCATCCTATAGCATACTTTTCTGACTATCAATACTTAGTGACCCACTCGAAGTAAGTTGGAGTACAGTTGCCTAGAACGTCCATGATTATACAGTGGCGAGAATTGGTGAGGACAATTTTTTGTACGAGCCATAACTTTGCCAAAACACCTCCGAATGATATCAAACTTTGCATGAATATTACTAGATAGTTGTACAACACGGTCACAAATTTTTGTCGGCCATCAGCTACTCGTGACCTAGTTAGCTCCTCAGGTATAGCAGAATTCTAAAAACCCAAAAAAAACTATTTTTCTGTGTAACTTTTTTTGAAAATTCTTCTGATGAAAATGTTGCTCACGTCCCAAATATGCACCAGAAAAAGTTTGGTGCACGTGGAATGTCGGGTGCTCGTGTTATGTAGGTCAAAGCTGAAATAGCACTTTTAGTTTTTGAGCCCTAACTTTGCTCAAAAAGACTTAAAATTCTTCAAATTTTTACCAAAATGTTCCTTTCGAGTTGCTTAACAGAATTCATGTTAAAAATTTCATTTTGAAAATGTTTTTATCTCTTCGAGTTCAGTACAGATTTTGAATTGGCCTGAGAGTCGAAAAATGAGAATTCTTAGAAATATTATTTTTAACATGGAATTTGTTAAGCAACTCATAAAAAACATTTTGGCAAAAATTTGAAGGAATTTGAGCCATTTTGAGCAAAGTTAGGGCTCAAAAACTAAAAGTGCTATTTCAGCTTTGACCTACATAACGCGAGTACCCGACATTCCACGTGCACCAAACTTTTTCTGGTGCATATTTGGGACGTGAGCAACATTTTCATCAGAAGAATTTTCAAAAAAAGTTACACAGAAAAATAGTTTCTTTTGGGTTTTTAGAATTCTGCTATACCTGAGGAGCTAACTAGGTCACGAGTAGCTGATGGCCGACAAAAATTTGTGACCGTGTTGTACAACTATCTAGTAATATTCATGCAAAGTTTGATATCATTCGGAGGTGTTTTGGCAAAGTTATGGCTCGTACAAAAAATTGTCCTCACCAATTCTCGCCACTGTAGTTGAGGATGTCTATAGAAATATCATACTATTTACGTTGGTAGCGAGATGTCGCTTGAATAGTGTGATAATATGAGCGAGTTTTCCCCATATTTTGCCCTCAAGAAGTATTACAGTATGCACTTATTTTCCAATAAAACTCATTCATTTGCGAGATCATACTCGGGAGAGGACAAATTGAAATCACAGAAGAGGTTGCGCCAGTGGAGAGTGTAATGACTGCTGAATGCTAAGCCAAATTTCAGAATTAGAGTGATTTCTAACAATAAGTATTTATTTGGTGAATTCAACCGTTAAAAAAACTTAGCATGAAAAGCATTCGTGATAGGAAGAAACCAACCAAATATCTTACGATGACCACCATAGTAGAGTGTTAATGTTAGCCATCATGGGTACCCTCATGTCTGCCTTTCTGATTAGTAATCTTGATTGACGCAAATTCATATTACGGCCTACTTTTCTGACTATCAATACTTAGTGACCCACTCGAAGTAATTTGGAGTACAGTTGCCTAGAACGTCCATGATTATAGTTGAGGGTGTCTATAGAAATATCATACTATTTACGTCGGATGTCAATTGTGCCTTTATGGGGTCTGGAGGCATATCACCAAATTATCAGAGACCTTCTGTTCAAACCAAGATTCATTATAACTAGTCCATAAGGTAGAAGTACTGTGGAGGTAAAAATGTTGCGATACTTTACATCTTTCGGAGGAGAAACATAGTTGAGTGCACGCTCACCCATTCATAGTCTTTGATGGAGCATCCTTACATAAAACTAATCAAGACTTTGACTTTTAGACTTTGTCACACCTAAAAGCTGAAGAAATCATGTTTAACCTCAAGATTCCACGTAGAGCTCAATAATTATTGAAAATCAGGCGAAATGGGTAAAAGTGAGCACAATTAACCTATTTCCACTTCTCACTTTTCAAAACCCCCGTTAATTCCTAAAACCCCCGTTTATTTTTAAAACCCCCCTCTATTCTCAAAACCCCCGTTTATTTTTAAAACCCCCGTCTATTCTTAAAACCCCCGTTAAATCATAAAGAGCCAAAATTTTGGGCTCAAAACTGTTTCAAAGGTACATGGGAACCAAATCTTACAAGTTTTGAGTTTTGAAAGTAGAATCTAAAATTAGAAAAAACTAAACTCAAACTTGTCGAAAACTCTAAAAAAATTGCATGGAACAGTAAAAATTTTGTCTCATATTTTTTCGAAAAAATATCTTCAGTCGTGAATTTTAAACATTTTCACTGTTTCCCTGGTTCCCAATGTAAAAAATCGGCAAGTTTAGTTTGATTTTCACTTTGCAAAAATTTGGAAACTGAATAATAAAAAAGGTGCAGACACCTAAAACACTCTCATTTCTCTGCGGATCTTCTGTTCTCTCTCCTCCCTGAACCAAGAAACTTCGAACCCCCATATCTAAAAAGTGGGACGAGCTAGAAAAAAGATGTAAACTACAAAAATTTGTAAAATTTTACGTTGAGCAATATTGCTCCATATAACTTTTTGATAGCATTCTCCATTCTTGAGATGCAAGCCTTTAAAGTTAGACCTCTTCACCCAGCTAGTGCGAGAGAGAGAGAGAGAGAGAGAGAGAGAGGAGGCGCAGACGACGAGAGTGCCTGCGTCTCTCACAATCTATCTAGGGTGGCAAAATAGGCGATTTTCGGCCGCCTTCGCCGTGAAAATCCAAGGTCAAGGCGACCTTCGCCTTTCCAACTCAAGGCGAAGGCCGCCTTCGCCTTGATTTTCAAAGGTCAAGGCGGCCTTCGCCTTGAATTTTTCAGAAATTAGTGAAAATTGCCACGTTGCAATGAAAATTCCAACATAAAAACAACAAAACAAGGTTTTCAAAACCTTGATTTTGCAAATCCAAGGTTTTGAAAACCTTGAAGAAAAATTTTCAAGGTTTTCAAAACCTTGAACGTGAAAATCAAGGCGCCTTGACAAGGCGAAGGCGGCCTTCGACCAGCCTAAATCTATCACAGAGGTGAGATGCTGACTTTCTCATTTCTCTGTGTATTGTTGTCAACGGAGTAACACGGAAAATTAACAATTTTTTTGAAACTGGAAAATTTTTGATATCAAGATTTGTTTAGAATGCATCAGAGCCGAAGCTTAAAAGGTTTGGATATCAAAGTCGATAAAACCTGAACACTTTTCAAATATAGACTGAAACAGTAAGAATTTGGTAGAAATACTCAAACAGAAATTTTTCAAAAAAAAATCTAAATCTGAATTTTTCACTGTTTCACTACTTTTTTAACAGAATCCTCACAAGTCAATTTTGATTGATAGCGCGTAAAATTAGGTATTGAAAATCGTAAAAGAATTTGATATCAAAAACGAAAAAATTGGACTACTAGTTTTAAAAAAGCTGAAAACTTTTCAAAGATGTATTGAAACAGTAAAAATTCGGTCGAAATTCTCAAACTGAAATTTTCAAAAAAAAAATAATCCTAATCTAAATTTTTCACTATTTCATAACTTTTAAAAAAGAATTCCCACAAGTCAATTTTAATCGTTTAAGCGCAAACCGTGTTAAATTGGATGATAAAAAAACATAGACAACGAGGATGTCTCTTTTTTCTCTTTTTCGCTGTTCTCGAAAACTTTGAGCCCTCATATCTCAAAAGTGGATGAAGCTAGAAAGAAGTTGTCAACTACGAAAATACGTAAAATTTAACGCTAAGCAATTTTGTAGTTGACAACTTATTTCTAGGTTTAGTCGCTTTAGAAATATAGAGCTTTAAGGTTTTAGCACCTCAATTTTGAGCCTTAATATCTGAAACGCCATAATTGCTATCAAAAAATTGTCAACTACAAAATTGCTCAGCATAAAAATTTCTATATTTTTACAATTACAACTTTTTTCTAGCCCCGCCCACTTTTGAGATATTCTAGTTATTTTTCAGAACTACTCCGACTGCGAGAAGAAGCATTTCCTCGACGTTGCCTATGAGAACAACTGGGGTACTACTGTAGCCGCGAACAAATTCAATCGAATTTGGGGAAAGGGACCAACACGCAGAATGTTTTATTGGTGGAGAGGACAGTTCAAGTGAGTTTTGGGGGGAAATGTTGAATTTTTGATGCGCCGCGGTCGCGTCGCGTGTCCTCAAAATCCAAAGTTGACAGAATATAGGCATGTGAGGATTCATTTTGAAGCTCTTGAGCTGCAGAATTCAAATTTCAATTGAAGAAATTTTCAGAAAAGACCGTGACCGCGAAGAGAAGATTCTGGAGGAGCTCTATCAAAAAAGAGCTGAGGGGACCCGTAAACTTCAAGAATACTGTAACAACCCAGACCTCCTTAAGGACACCGAGAGAGCCGCCGATGCGCAACAATGTCATAAGGAATTAGAAGCCAATGATAAGGAGATTGAGAATGTGTTGAATAAGAAGTGAGTTGTTTGAATTTGGCGCCGAAAAATTACATGAAAAATTTTTTTAGGAAACCCACAGTATGCTCAATAACCGGTGAGAAGTGTGTGCATGGAAATGGGATTCAGGAGGATATGACTGCACGAAAATTCACGACGACTTTTGTCTGTGAACACTGTCAGATGCCGTTTCAGAAGGTAAAAATTTGAATTTTCCGGTGCGCTGCGGTCGCGTCGCGGTCGGAGAAGTCGTGTTTAGGCTCTTTTTGATGCCCTTAACCTCAAAAATGGAGAAATCCTGTCCGAAATTTTTGAGTTCCCACCCTAAAAATGACAGATATTGAACGAATCTAAAATTTTCAAAGTTTTCAGTTTCAATTTTCAAAGGCTGAAGGCCTTCAAAATATTGTGAATTAAATTCAACTGATCGTGAGCTTCAAAATGAGCCTAAACACGACTGGGTCCGCCCAACTTGAATTTTGACCCATGCGTCGCGGTCGGAAATTTTGATCATGTTTGAGTTTTTCTTGAAGATACGCTAGATTTTTGTCACCAGAACAGCAAAAAAAATTCAATGTTTCAAATTTTCATAGCTGTGTCAGTTTTTTTCGGACATCGATGATATTGGAAAACGTTCAATAAAATTCAAAATTTTCCAGGAATCCACCCGCTACATCCACCAAATTCTCTGCGAAACCCGTTGCATCAACCCCATCCAGCTTTCTGCGGCAGATTGCCGTGCCCTGGAGACCACCCAAGTTGTGACTCCGCCCACCCCACCAACTACAGTAATCCCAACACCTACAGTACTCCCTACCGTACCAATTCTCGAGGGGTACAACACAAAGTTGACTGAGCTCGCCGAGCAACTCATTGCTAGCTTGGCCGCGTGTACTGGCCAGGTTGGTCCGCAGTTTGGCCAAACTACAGTAATCTCAAATTGAAATTATTTCAAAATATTTTGATTTTTTTTTGAATTTCCCGCCAACATTTTTGTTTTTCTATGCACCTCTCCCCCCTATCCGCTAGTTTTTAGCCTCACTTTCTAGTTGCCAATTATTCTGAAAGTGTGCTCCATTGAGAATTTCTTCAATCAATTCTCAATAGAGCGCACTTGCTCACACCCCTGTTATCTATGTACCGTTGCTTTTTTGAAAAATCCCGATTTGTCCAATGGGGCGCATTTGCACTCCATCCCCCCCCCCCCCTCCCTTTTCAATTTTTAGTTGTAGTGCAATAGAGCACATTTGCATACATCCCCGTAGATATTAAAAAAGATTTCTCAGTTTTCTGCCCTGCCCCAGTGTACTTCTTCTTCCTCACAGCCATAACTGCTCTATTATACACTTACTCCATTCCTCGCTATATACTTAGGCTCCGCCCACTTTCTCGCTCTAATCTCTTATTCTACAGTACTCTTTCCCACCTTCACATACAGA
Source organism: Caenorhabditis sinica (assembly GCA_963932045.1). Classification (NCBI taxonomy): domain Eukaryota; kingdom Metazoa; phylum Nematoda; class Chromadorea; order Rhabditida; family Rhabditidae; genus Caenorhabditis; species Caenorhabditis sinica. The sequence continues at coordinate 6,554,554 of OZ009940.1, read as the reverse complement.
TTCCTCAAATACCATGTCCAAATGTTCTCTAATTTCTCTCTATGCAACATTTTTCCCCCAAGTTTTTGGTTAATAAGCAGAATTAAAGATAATAAAAATATATTTAGCAAGCGAAATCGGATTCAGAAGACAAAAAGCTTCAAAATGAGCCCACACACGATTAGGCTCCGCCCACTTTATCCGACCGCGACGCGACCGCGCCGCGCGGACTCAAACTTAAAGTGGGCGGAGCCTAAGCGTGTTTGGGATAGATTGGAAGTTTAATGGAGTTCAGCTTTAATTTCAGGAAAACTTCTCCGTTTCAAGGTTTAGATTTCTCAAAATTTGCGAATCTTCGTGAATACGGTCTTCCCTCGAAGTTGCTAATTTTCAACTCAAAATGTGATAAATATTCTACAGTACCTTGCAAAACAAACAAATTCATTTCTCCACAGGTTGATTTTTACAAAAACACAATCTATTCGAGTGTATCCTATTCGTGCAGTCAGCAGTTTTCCCGTATGTATCCAGTCTTTCCACTTCTTCGAATTCCAGTTTTCCAGTTTCTTTATTTTCAGTGACCAGTGTTTCAAAGTGAGCGAAATTTGGCAGTTTTGTTTTTACAGCGATACGATATGTGGAAGTTTGAAGGTTGGTAGTTGGGTAGAGATCCAGATGGGAGACCTGGAAGGCAAAATATCAAAAAATTGAGAATTTCACTCTCAAAAAGTGTTATTCCCGACTTCTATGACCTGTACAAAAAAGCAAAAAACATTTGACCACTGAGCGGATCGAACGCCCAACCTTTCGATCTGGAGTCGAACGCGCTACCATTGCGCCAAGCAGTCATCGAGAGAGAACGACAGGGAGGGCGTATAGGAGAGTGCGGGCGGCGGCAGCCAGTGCGCCGCCGGTGAAAGAAAAAGGGAGTCAAGTTTTCCAATTTTTGAAAAATTTTCCAACTCACATTATCAATTTCATATTTATGACACAGATCGGTTAAATTGAATGAAGCCAGGATTAGATGAACATGATTTATCAACTCCTTAGCGAATCGGTGGGTCAGTTTTTTGCTGAAAATTTGAATTTTCTGAAAATGCAAATGCACTTTAGCTCACTCTGATTTCATATCCTTTGTTGCAGTTCTACAAATACAGTACTGTTGTGGAATGGGAAGGCGTCCACAAGTTCTGGGAGTATCTGGTTGGTGGCGAATTAGGGAATGACCTTTTTCGTCAGGGATTTCGAGGAGGGAGCGGTCGGTGAAGTGGGAGGCGGGTTGGTACTGGAAAAGAGGTATTTGACACGGGTACAAGTACAGAAACAATTACTCAAAATTTGAAAATGAAAGAGTAAAAAATTTCAAAATTTTTGATAGTTTTAGAACTCCTGTAGCTAGCTTAGAACTTGAGATATTCATGATTACAATTTTTTTTCTAATTTTTTAATCTCATTTGCTTTGAACGGCTATATCTCATTAACCAAACAAGTTATCAAACATTTGTCAACTGCAATTTTGCTCAACACAAAATTTTACACATTTGTGTAGTTGTCAACTTTTCTCTAGCTTCAACCAATTTTGAGATATGCGCCTTTAAAGTTTGAGGTATCCTCAAGGAGAAGGAAGAAATGAGAGACGCAGAGAAACGAGGGTGCGAACCTTACCTTTATAATATCCAACAAGGTAGCTCTGGTATCATATTGAGTCTGTAATCTCTTTGCATTTTCTTTCAAAACGTTCAAAATTTCCGGATTACGGTACTTCTTGGGTACCGAAATGGAAAGATATGGATTGTGTTTTTCCATGGCTCCATTTTCAGTTTCGTACATGTGATAGGAGGATCGACGGAATCCGTGGTCAGAGGTTAGAATGATGAAGTAGTCGTCGAACTGAAAAAATTGAAAGTATTACTGTAGTTTGAAAGTTGACCCGAATTCAAAGACTTGTGTTTTCTTTGAAGCCCTAGATCTCAAAAACGGACCAAGCTATCAAAAAGTAGTCAACTACAAAATTGCTCAGCATAAAATTATACACATTTCCGTAGTTTTCATGTTCTTGATAGCTACAGTAGTTTTTGAGATAGGGGCGGTTAAAAAGGGTAGCTAAGGGAAACAGGAAGAGACTATGATATCAAAGTTGATAAAAGCTGAAAACTTTTCGAAGATACATTGAAACAGTAAGAATTTGGTCGAAACTCTCGAACTGAAATTTTTCAAAAAAAAAATCAAAAATCAAATTTTTTTTTAAAAATCAAATATTTTAACAAGAATTTTGAAATAAGATAAGAGAGCCGTAGACTACGAGGCGCTCATTTTTCCTCGTTTTCGCTATTCTCGAGAACTTTCATCCCCCATATCTTAAAAGTGGGCGGAGCTAGAAAAAAGTTGTAAACTGTAAAAATATTGGAAATCACATGGTGAACAATATTGTAGTTATTAACTTTTTTCTAGGCTCAGTCGTTTTTGAGATACAGGCCTTCAAAGTTTTAGCAGCCTACAAGAAACAAAAATCTCTACATCTTCTCTATTTCAAACCTCAATATCTCAAACACCATCAATGCTATCAAAACGTTGTCAACTACAAATCGGCTCAGCATAAAATTTCCAATATTTTTCTCATTGACAACTTTTTTCTATCCCCACCCACTTTTGAGATATGCGTCTTTAAACTTACCTCTTCCTGTCTTCTTTTGAAAAAGTCCAGCAAAGGGTCATCCAGCCGGTCCCCACCACCAATATCATCATGGGCGACTCGTACATTCCAGAGCCAGGCGAATTTTGGTTGATCTGAACGTAAAAAGTAAAAATATATCTTGAAAATGTTTAGTTTTGTAGTCCTCTCGGACAAAAAATCACAGATTTTGTAGTCCTCGTGGACAATCCAAAAAATTTCAAAAAACCATACAAAAATCACAATAAAGCTGAATTCTTTTCAAATTCAAAATTTTTACAATCATGTTGTTCTCGTGGACTACACAATCAAATCTCAGATTACTGTAACTACAGTACCCCTATAAACATCCAAAAACTGCTCCAACTGATCCATTGCCGCGTGATGTATTTCTCTACACAAGTACCATCCCCTTAGGTGCTCTTTGGTCATATAAATTCCTTCGAATTCATGAATTTTGGAAAATGGCCAAAATGTGGTATCGGAATATTGCTTCTTGAATCCCTTACAGTCCGGGTAGGAGGTTACTGTCTGATAGGACCAGTCCTCAGAGTGGAGGGTCTGCAAATTTTTTTTGGGTTCCAAATTTTGGAGGGAAAGTTATATATTCAATTGGGGAGGTCAAGAGCTTCGAAATGAGCCCCAACACGCGAAGCAACACGCGACGCGACCGCAACGCATCGGAAATTTTGAAATTTTGAAATTTCGTCTAATCTAGCTAATATGGAGCTCATTTTGAAGCTATTTTTGTCCTAATTTCATTTTTTGAATTTTCAAAACCTTACCATATACCCATACTCCTTATAATCCTTGAACAAATGTTGCTTATCATCCAAATATTTATCACAAAATTCAGTTTCATTCCAATCCACCTTGATTTCTTTGCCTCCCTTTTGTTTGCCGGATTCTATTTGTTTTCCTGGAAAAAAATTAATTATTTTGAAAAAGTCCAGTAGATCGAACTTACTTACCAAACCAAAGCGGGATACCATTTGGCTTACTGTTCAAACCAACTTGACTTAAAAATGGAAATTCTACAGTTTCAAATTTTGTCTTTAGGAAGTCCAAGGTTTTTGGGAGGGACCTGAAAAAGGAATTTTTGTTTTGGGCACGTAATAAGCTTCAAAATGAGCCCCCGTACGACTATTTTCGCTCTATTCTCAAATTCGGAGGCATGCGTCGCGGTCGCGTCGCGTGTCCTCAAAATCCAAATGGGGGTTCATTTTGAAGCTCTTGAGCTCCAGAATTCAAATTTTTCACGCAAAAAAAACTTACCTTTTTGCCATCCCGACACTCAGGGAATCCACGAGATACACCAGTACATTTGGCTTATCGTCTTTTAATTTTTCTTCAATTTTCGGCAATTTTTTTGGTATAACTTGAGTATGAATAAATCCATAAACTTCATATCCATTTTCCCAACAAGCAGCTTCCAAAAATTCACAATCTACCGGTCCTGGAGGGAACCAGTCGGTACGGTTTAGAGGGTCGTTGAAGTTTTCCGGGTCGTTGTAGTAGCATCTGGAATTATAAAACGTTTTTGAAATGGCAAAATTTGAATTATTCAGGATTAGAGCTTCAAAATGAGCCCAAACACAACTTTGTTTGGTGAAATTTGAACTTTTACAAAAATTCTGTGGACGCGTCGCGGTTGCGTTGCGTGTTGGCTAAAATTTTTGAGTTATTAAGCCAAGCATAACAAGCCTTAACACAACTATTTTTGAAAAAGTCGGAAATTAGAGCACGCGGCGCGACCGCTACGCATATAGCGAAAATCGAAAATAGGGCAAAACTGGTCTTATTGTTGAGCTTATGAGCTCAAAATTATGAAAATTAAGTTTATAATGATTTTTGGAAACCGCAACGCGACCGCGACGCATCTCAAAAATTTTGTCTAAAGTGAAACTTGAACGAATTTAGTCGTGTTTAGGCTCATTTTGAAGCTCTCAACTTGAAAGAATTGAATTTTTAAGTCATTGTTCAAAATTTCTTAAAATAATACCTTGCCAAACACCTCAACCCATTCGTCTGCTCCTTCAATATCCTCCACGTTCCATTTTTCAACTCGGTATACGGTCGCCAATTTCGATCACAATTTTTCGCTGGATTCGCTTCATAAATGTAGGGTTTGATGTTGGGGTCCCATGGATCATAAGTTTCCAGGGCACAGTAATCCATGAAATTTGATAATAGGTCGGTTTGAAAGTGGGCGTGGACTTCTAGAAAAAAAATGTTTGTAGGATTTTTTCGAAAAACTGACCTTCAGTAACCCAGAAAGTTTGATACAGTAGGATAAATACCATACATAATGAAGAAAGTGTGAGTAATATTCGAAAAACGAATTTTCTGAAAAACAAAGTTCTCAACTTTTTTTCGAAGATAACAAGAGTGTATCAAAATTTAAAAAATGGTAACTTACTTATTGAAATTTCGAAACAGAGAATTTTTCAAATTTAAAGAAGTATACTTGATTTTCATAGTTTTCTATTACTTTTAGGTATGATAGTTCTCATTAGGGCAAACTAAAAATGTTTCGCTTTTTTGGTCAATACTGATAAGAAAGTACACCAAATGGAGGGGAAACTACGTATGCTCTTTGCGATCAAAAACTGATAAGATTGTGGAAGAAAAAAGGGGAAGAAAGATACATAGAGAAGGTGTAATGTGTAGAAATATGACTCAAAGAAACTATCTGGAGTCAAGAGATGAAAATTGGAAAATAACAAAATTTCAGTTTCACACAATTTCCATTAAAAACAACTTATTTCTGAAATCAATTCATGGTCTCATTTTTACAGTGAAACTGAGAGAAAAAATAACAAGTTACGCTTAAAATTGTTGAAAAAATCGAAATTTTGACTCAAAAACTACTTTTCTATACATTTCCAGCTATGACAAAAAAGCAAAAAAAGTTTGACCACTGAGCGGATCGAACGCCCAACCTTTCGATCTGGAGTCGAACGCGCTACCATTGCGCCAAGCAGTCATCGAGACAAGACGACCGGGAGGGCGTATAGGAGAGTGCGGGTCGGCTGTGGCGAAAGAAGGACGGGAGTAGAGGATGGTGTGCTCTATTATTATTCTTGTTATGAAAAAAGCCATGGTAGAACTATTGGTGTTCATTATAATCAGAAGGATTTTGGAGAAAAAATGAAACTGAAAAAAAAAGATAACTAACTTTTGATTGCTCTAAGATCACATCAGTTAAGATTATTGGTGGGATCAGAAAATTGAAGAATCTTCCAAGTTATTACTGAGGGACTATAGAAAATCATCAAGGAAAATTTTCAAAACCGTAACAAGAATGGCTAATACCGAAACCAATCAATAAGGACTGTAAAGTTAAAATCAAATAGAGCGGATATGAAACAGAAAAAATTAGGAGTCAATGAAGTTCGAAAATTTTTTTCAACTGGACAAGCGACTAAAGTCAATGACAAATTTTTGGAGGTTCTGAACATTTATCCCTTTTTAGATGCATTATCCAAATACATTAAACATGATTTTAGATTTTCTTACTCGAGTTTTGAAACGGACATTTTCTTCAACTTTTCAAAAATGCTTCGATTATGAAAACTTTAGTGGAAACTGCGTATCAAATTGTATAACCAAAAACTTGTGAAACGGGAATTTTTGTTAATTTACTATCCGATACTTGTACTCCGAAGTAATGACCGAACGTAAAACTCCAAAAACCTAAAATTCGTGAGAAACAGGTTTTTTCTGCAGTTTCCATCTGTTTTATGGTGTTCCTTATTGTAAACCAGTAGACCGATGTTTATGAAGTCGAGACAGCAATACAAGTCGTTATCAGTATTCAATTTCATATTCTGAGAATAGTCTTGACAAAACTATTTTTTCATGAACAAAAAAACTGCAATCCCCTGGACGTTAACATTATCGAAAAATCCCCAGATTCCCTTATTTCTGTAACTTTGTTTCTGACGTCGGGGCGAATTCATTATTGTTTCTAACCATAAATTGATAAGTACAAGTTTATTTCTGGAAACGGAAAAATTTTTACAGTTTCTGTTCACTTTTAAGTTCAGATCCTCGACGTTTCACTGATAATTCATTCTTTAGCCCCGGGATAACGAGACGTATTTTAGAAATTCCCCGACGACGTTATTCCTTTTTCGGTTATGAAATTCGTTGCAACCTCTCAAAATCTCATAAATGAGTCAAATGAGTTTGCAGAGACACTGGTAAGAAATGTTTGCTGTTTCAGGCATTTCATACCTGAAACAGTAAACATTCCTTTTTTGTGAAATCTGCTGAAGAGTTGCAAAACGACCGGTTGCGAAACGTCCGGTTTCGAAACGTCTTGTTTGCAAATTGTTGCGGTCGCGAAATCGACGTGAGTTGCGAAATGTCGTAGTTGCGAAATTACTAGAGACGAATTGTGCCGGAGCCGAAAATTTTGAGATGAAAGTTGTTCATACCAAAAAAAAATTCAAGTTTTGGAGGCCTATAGATCTTGAAAACTTCTTGATACAGTAATTCTTACAAGAAAATGATGCATTTTTTCTGGCAAAGTTGAGTTCTAGTATACCGATCTAGATGGAATTTGTACTATGACCATAGAAATATTTTATCACTTCCACAAGTTTCTCGTTTTTGCAAAACGTTGAGCATATGTATACAGATGTTCTCAATAGAGTGTTTTCAAAGCGTAATAAAGTGTTTATCAAAATTTTCAATAAATTTTTATTATCATTTTGTTAATAAAAAATGGATGGTTATCATCACCCTCTTAGAGATGATTCGGGCTCTTATCTAGGCCAGCTAACACGTGAACTAACAGGAAAAATGGAGGAATTTGTTGCCCTTGGACCAAAAACTTATTGCTACAAAGAGATGCTACCATCTGGCGAGACTAAACGTTAAGGTAAACATAGGAGAAATGTTAAGTATGAATTTCAAAGTTTCAGATTGTTCGGAAGACAAAAGGAATTACATTGAAAACGGAAACTGATAAGATTGTCACATTCGGGAAGATGAAAATGATGGTTGATGAGGTTCTGGGGAAGTTCCCCAGTTTACAATGAGAAGAGATGCTAATAATAAAGTCTATGCCAAGGATAATAGAAAAAATAATAGAAAAAAATGAAAAAATGAATCTTTTTCAGCAGGAGTTGGGCATCAGCAGGGGCTTAAGGGGTGAGATTCTTGATTGCGGGGGATGAGAAGAAGGTGAGAATCTGAAATATTTTCTATAAGTTTTTTTGTTTGAAAATCCAAAAGTCGAACCTTCAGTTATAGGATCCCGCCAGACTCCACTTGACCTATCTCCCTAACGGTCGTACTCTCCCTTTTGGTTACCAAAAACAAATGTTTGAATCTTCTATCCCTTTCTTTGTTCGTCAACGGTTATGAGTCAAAAACTTGAAAGAAAGCTTTTTTCCCAACTTTTGGACATAGCAAACATAAAGCACTTGAGATGGGGAAATTGAAAGTTTACAGTAGCTAATGGAAAGTTTAAAGAAAAATGGGAATGAGTAGAATTGAATATGTGCTAATTTCTGTGGAGGAGCATAGTTTCTAAACAAGAACCGAAAGATGAAACAATCAATAAAATTTTGGACGCACCCGTGGATAATGATATTAAATTAGCTCACCTCAATACACAACTCGTCGAGCTTGTTTGCAAAAGAAATTCGTTAGCTGATTCGGAAGTAGAAGTGAAGAAGCAAAAAGTGGAATCTGTAAAAACGGTAGGTCTCTTTTTATCGGTAGCCTTTTCTCTCTGCTTCTTCTTCTCAAGTGATCTCTCCACCCTTTGGCGGTATAACATGAGATGATTACTCGAGAAGACGTTGCTATGTTTTGATGACCTCTAACTATCAATCGAAAGATTCTTTATGCAAAAGTTATAGATAGAATCTTTTTTCTTTGATAAATACCCGAGAATTAATAAACAAAAGGAAGTTGCAACAGCGGAGACTCAAGTTACTTCATCGGGGGCTCAAACAGATATAAGTGCGATTCCTAAGGTTGTGACAGCTGATGAAGCGAAAAAAACTAAACGGCCATATTAGCGACAATTTGAACTTTTTCCGGGTTGTGGAATAAAGTACCAAGAAAACTAACCTCAAACTTGAAGTCCAAACACTGGAAGCTTGAATTAATAGAAGAATAGAAAATATAATTTTCGAAAAAATCAAATATATAGTGGTCGGCTGCTAGAACAGGCTGCCTGGGAATAATAGCAAAAAAGTGAAAAAAAGTTTTTGGAAAAATCAAATAAAAAAGGGTTCGGCTGCTAGCACACGCTGCCTTGAGGGAGAGGGGAATGAATGATTTCTGGGAGAAGAAGACGAGAGGGAGAAAGGGGCGGAGCTTGGCAGTAAGGGGGAAACGGGGAACAAGAGAGGGTTTTAATGGCACTTGGATGGACGATTTGGACGGTGCGAAAAGGAAATACATGAGTTATAGCGAAAAACTTTTCTGGCGAACCGGTGAGATTTTGAGAAGTACAGTAAGATTGACAGAGAAAGCAGAAAATCCATCTGATTTTTTTTTTGTAAATGTCTTCTTTTTAACTCACAGGAATTTTAAATACTGAACATACCAAACTTTAAAAAAAACATGCGCGCATCGCTCACAGCTGAAACCGAAAATATTTCTAAAGTTTCGTGATATTTGTATTATAAAATTGAGTTTGTTACTGTTCCTTTTTTGTCAAACCAGTTTTCAAAGTCTCAATGTTCTAGCTGCTCAATGTGACAATTGTCTCGAAGTTGAATACTTTGCGGTTTCATTGTTCAAACTCGCTATTTCATGAAAATAATAGTTCTTGTTTCCAATCTCTATTTCTTGAATTACTGTTTTATCACCCACATATTAGTATTTGCATTCTCCTTTCCTCGCTACTGGTAGATTTTTATATTTTCTCATAAACGTGAAAAACTCAGTTGAAGTTTTTTCAAGGACGAACACGAGAATCTCACTCTCAAATCTGACCTCGAAAAAGCTGAAAATGCTGTTAGAGAATATTTCAAATTCGAAATCGATTACAGTAACTTTTGAAAACAAGATGACAATGGCAAAACAGGCAAGTTAGAACAGGAGAAGAGGATTTTGAAAGGATATAATGAGGATTTGGAGAAGACGGCTCAGTTGTTGATTTCGTGTACTCCTCCTGGACAAGATTTTTGATAATTTGAACTTTTTTCTCTGCAATATTCGTCATCTTTATTCTTTTTCTGTCTCAATTATTTTACTGTATCAAAATTTTTTGAAATCTTTTTCATCGCTTTCTGTAAACGATTGTTGCCCCGCTTTGATTGGAATATTCATAAATTCAACACTTATGACAATCATCAGTTTTTGTCCCGTGTTTTCATGCAGTTGATGTGAAATCTCATGCAGTTGATGTGCAATCGAAAATCTTTCCAATCACTTTATTTTACTGTTTCAACCTGAATTATTCTAGAATCAAATAATCGACTTTTCGATTCGTTCTTTTCTATAAATTCAGAATAGGCGTTTACAAGATTCTAATGAAGCAATTCCATTTCAGATCTTCGAAAAAAAATTAACCTGTGACCATTGAAAAAAAAACTAAAATTGCCTGTTTCATAAATTTTCCTGATTTATTTGGACTCGCATTGTGTTGCTCAGAAATGAACCCAGTGGAACATTTGAGTAATTCTGCTCGATATTCAAAAAATATCTCTGTTTCATTCATATTTTGTATTATGGAAGTCAATCTGCTATTTGCTACCATCTCCAGTCTTTTAGAAGATCACAAATTAAAATTGTAATTAATGTTTTCCGTTTTATCTACAGTAAAAAGTTTTTGTTGTTTGTTCAATACACCACGCAATGTCGAGGATCTTCCCATCATTTCTACCTCCTTATTTACGATCATCCCCAAAAAACACATAGGACCCCCTATGCGCGATATTGTGACCCCTGACCTGTCTCCTGAAAAAGAGGGTCCCCTCTTTTCTCTGCACCCTCTCCATCTCCCACACTCTCTCACCCCACTTTTGTCAGATTAGACAGTCCTGGGGGTCCCCCCTAGCATTCACATTATGTGTTTTTCTCCTCCGCCAACCTTCCGCGGGACTTCCCCCTTTTCTTGTTTGTCTCTGTTTCTCTGCACTCTATCAATTTCCTATACTCTCTCTTGTGGTGGTTGGTTTCCCCTTCCCTCCGCGGAAGATTTCGCAATACAAGAGTATTGCGAAATCTTAGGGTGGGGGAAAAGGGGCGGGGCTCATTTGGCAAGGAGAAGAAGGACTTGCATTCCTCCTCGCTTTAACTTGCTATCCGTTTGGCCTAGATTTCCTCGTTTTCGATGAATTTTTTTTTAACTTGTTTCCGTAGAACTCTGGGAATCTACAGTAAGGTGTTTGTAAATTGCAATGATACCAAAACAGCCAAAAAAAAACGAAAGAAACATGTAAAATACTTTTCAGTTTCATACCTAAAACTTTTGAATCCGAACAAGTTGTTGAAAGTACCGCTTGCTTTTTTTCTTCGTGAATTTGTTTTTCAGAATACAGTAATTTTGTTTGTAAAACTCAATGGTGCTTTACCTATACGCTTGATTTTACCCTAAGAATCTTGTAAATTTACATAAACAATTAAGTTAGATTCTTTGAAATCATATGTGTATAACGAAAACATGCTCTTCCACTTTAAACATGTAGTACTTTTGAATCGGAATTTGAAAAAGTGAAAATTAAGTAGTCCCAGGTTTTTTCCAACAGAGAATTTTAGCAGGATCATACATAGAACTCTTGAAACCGTCCGAAATTTTTCATAACCAAACTAGATTGTCTCAAAGAATTAGTGAATCAAAGTGAAACCTTTTTTCGCTTGCTGAACATTTATTGCAGGAGAAGAGCTTTTTTTAGAAATCTCAAAATCTTACTATTATTAAACAGCAAGTTCTGTGTGTCCGTGGGTGCTATATCACATTGATTGATATTTCATTTACAGAGACAACTAGGCTTAGGTTTGAAACCGTAAAAATCTAATAGTCTATCACAATTGCAAAAACTTGAAATTTGGCTATCATTTTTATATAAATTAGAGAAGTGGGGTTTGTCATACCATGTGCGTATATTTTCTGAAAAAGATTTAAACTGGCCATCAAGAAAAATGTCTTTTGAAGATGGTGAGTAGTAGAAAAAGTTAGAAAAATGACGCATGTGCCCGCGCGATTTGCACTTGCAGGTTTGCTGATGATGCCAAAAATTTTCCTAACAAGGGGGTTACTTGAGGTGTCGAGTTGAACTTTTTCTAGAAATCGGACCATAGACTATATTGACCGTGAGGATTCAGAATCTGCAATAAAAATTGGCAGAATGCTCACGTAACTCGAGTTATCAGCCATCAAAGTCTCAGTCAGTACTAATTTTGCTGATTTTTGACAACTCATATCTTCGCTCCCAGGCACTTTTAGAAGGTCTAGTTTTTTGTGTTGAACTCAGAATAAAGCCTGCAATTAGATAATACAGGTTTCGAAAACTAGTTCAGACTAAAAATAGGAGAGTTTTGATCTCTACATGTTCCAATTGGACAATGTTCAGCTATTTACATAATTTGATTGTAAACATTATTCTGAGTTTAACACAAAAAACTAGACCTTCTAAAAATGCCTGGGAGCTAAGATATGAGTTGTAAAAAATCTGCGAAATTAGTACTGGCTGGAACTTTGATGGCTGATAACTCGAGTTACGTGAACATTCTGCCAATTTTTATTGAAGATGCTGAATCCTCATGGTCAATATAGTCTATGGTCCGATTTCTAGAAAAAGTTCAACTCGACACCTCAAGTAACCCCCTTGTAAGATCTAACGACGCTAACGGATATGAAAGTATTTTGAAACAATTTTAAAAACAGTTATAATAAAGGGAAATACAGGAATGCCAGACAAACTAATTCAGACCAAAAATGACAACGAAATAGCGAATACGCGAAATTCAAAAACTTGACTTGCAAGTGGAAATCGGGCAAATTGAAGCAAGGCTACCATAAGACAATCAACATTGCAAAGTTCTAAAAAAGTTAAAGTTTCTGGTGAAACTGTTAATTTTACTATATCGCTGCGAGTTTATAGTTATGGTACCGTAGATAGAGTTCCAGTTTTTTCGGCCAGAATGGCGATTTCCTAGTTATGAATAAGTTCATCTTGCTCCTGAAAGTGTTCCCTTTTGGAACAGCTTTACTTTGATCATTGGGTTTCACTTGCATTTTTAACCATGAAGTGTTTCAAAGTTTCTTTATCTAAAAACTAGATTTGTTGAAACAGTCAAAAATATTTCACTTTTCTCTGAAAATGTTTCGATAATATATGTTTTTTGGCCCCATTAACATAAAAGAGAATAACACATTTCAATGAATCTTGACATTCTGACAAACACAAGTTTTCATGTTTTGATTTCGGAAAACTTGGTTTTTTTCTTTTTTTTTAAATACAATAACGCTTCCTAGTCTCTTCCTTTATCGAATTAATGAATATCCTTCATTTTTATGATTCTAAACTAAGGGTCTAATTATCCCATTTCCGAGCCTTGGAGTTCCAAAATTATCGAAAAAATTTTGTTTTTCAAATTCTTCCCGGGAGCAATTTTAGGTACTCATTGATTTATGGCGTCTACACTATACCCTTCAATTTTCCCTTCTCGGTCACTCTATCCGTCGCCCCCCCCCCCTTCACTCACTCGATAATTCTCGCTCTTTTTTATCGTTTTTCTCCCATTTTTACCCCCTAATCTCTTCTTTTTTCAGTCGTTTCTCAACTTAAAGCATTATGTCAAACACTACTAGTATGGGGCCTGGCAGAGGAAAGCCGAATACAGGTAGGCTTTTTCAAAAATGATGCCAACATTTGATTTCTATCCTCATTTTTCAGGCTACAACCCAGAGCAACATACCGGAGCCGCGCCGGGCTATCAGCCACGGATGCCTCCAAATCAGATGCAACATCAATATCAGCCACAGCAGCAGCCGACCTATCAGCCACAGTACAATCAATACAACCATTATCAACAACCACCACAAATGTATCAGCAACAATAGTGAGTTTTTTAAAGTCTCAAAATGAGCAGGAAAATTGAAAAAATCTCGAAAAATTATTAGAAATGCTAAGAGTTTGGAGGACTCCGACCAGAAATTTTTACTGCTTCAAAATACGTAAAAAAAATGTGTGTAGATTCCAAAAACCCTAATGAGAATGGTAAAAAAATCACTCAAAAACCCCGAAATATGGCTTCAAAATGATCAAAAATCACGCGAATGGTTTCCGGTGGCCGTGGCCGAGTTTCCCAAAAAAGGGGCAGAGTCAGCCAATCAGCGTCATAGTAAATTACGAGCAGCCTGTGACAGCGCTTGCGCCCGTAATTGCAATGGCGCTCATTGGCTGACTCCGCCCCTTTTTTGGGAAACTCGGCCCCGACCGCCGGAGACCATTTTTTGCGATTTAGAGCAATTTTAGACCATTTTCATCATAATTTTCGGAATCTACGCACACTTTTACATGTCTTAAAGCGATAAAAATTTTTGACCGGAATCCTCCTTTAAAAAGAAAATTTCAGCAAGAAAAAGCTCCAAAATCTAACCAATCAATTTTCAGCGGATATGTCCCACAGCAGCCGCAGATGTACAATCAAAACTATCCGTATCAAGGCCCTTCACAACACTATCCTCGAAATGATACTGTCACTTTTCCGCAAACACAGACAAACCTTGCACCACAGGAGCCGAAACGACAGCGAAAACTTCTCGAAATTGTGGATCCCAACACAAAGAAGGCTATTGAAGTAACACCACATCACGTGCCAGCAACAGTCGTGCCGGCAGCTCCAGTGGTGCCGTTGGGTCCAGCGGACGAGGAGAAGACGAAGCTGGATCTTGGCGGAGACTTCTCGGAGCAAGTCAGAAAACGGCTGGCGTCGATAACCACGGAAGAACAAGCTGCTGCGGCAATAGCTCCAGATGGTCTTCCAAACTTCAGTGAGCCATCGCCAGTCATCGTGCAGAATGTTGCTCCAGCTCCAAAACTGTCTCCACCGACTCCAGTTACCCCAGAGGCTCCAAAAGCCGCTAAAGAAGAGACTACAGCACCACAACCAGAGCACGTTACCCACTCGGATCCGACGAATTCTAGTGGAAATGCTGAATCTGCAGTCGATGGACACGAGGTTCAGAAGGAGGAGTCAAAGAAGGAAGTCAATGAGCCTCAAATTGAGAAGACACCAGAAGAGCTAGAAAAGGAGAAAGCTCAAAAGGAGGCTGAGGAGAAGGAGAAGAAGCGAAAGAGTCTGATGAAGAAAGTTGATGAACTCGTCCAATCGGGTGCCACTGCCAATGGAATGTTCATCAGAGAGTTTATGATGACGATTCGCGAAATCGAGAAGCTCTTCTCCCACACACCATGCCCGTTGTCGCCAAACCAACTTGCCGATTTTGGATTAGATGTCAAGACGATGCGTGTCGCTGAGAACAAGAAGGCTAACTTCAAACCACAATGGATGCCAAACACCCAAGGATCCCGGCAAACGAACAACGTAAGTTAAAGGAGGATTCCGGTCAAAAATTTTTTTGCTTCAAAATATGTAAAATTTTGTGCTGATTTCGACTATGATAGTGAAAACGCTTAAAATCTCTCTAAAACCCTGAAAAATTGCTTCAGAACGACGCTTTCCCGGCCGAACGGTCTCCTGGGGCCGTGGCCTAACTCTCGGAGTTTTCTCGGCCACCTGACTCGAGCACCGCATTTTCAGAGTTTTTTTTTTCATTTTTCAGGTTTTTTTAAACCATTTTTTCAGGTTTTGTTTTGTGAAAACTTCTTTTTTTTCGTTTGGTTTTCACGCAACGGCCCCAGGATACGACCGAAAAAGGGTTGTTTTGAAGCGATTTTTCAGGGTTTTAGAGAGATTTTTGAGCGTTTTCACTATCATTTTCGAAATCAGCACAAGATTTTATATATTTTGAAGCAAAAAAAGGAAATGTTCTCTAAAAAATGCAATATTTTCAGCCATACCGCGGAAGAGCTACCACAGACGGAACAGGTCGTGGAGCACAACATCCGAGAAACAATAGGCGACCACCAGTTGCCAGAGCTTCCATCGAACGAGTTCGTGTCGCTCTCGCTTCTTCCGAGAACGCATGGAAGCCCGACAGACAGAAGGCTTCAGACAACATTCCAGAAGACGAGGCTGCTATTAAGGTGAGTAGCTATTGGGTAAATTTTGAAATATACAAGTGATTTATCGTTCCAGGAGGTCTGCAAGAAGGTTCGTGCTCTGATGAACAAAGTCACTCCAACTTCTCAAGGACCACTTACTCAAGAATTCATCTCGTACCAAGTGTCAACGAACGAAAATCAGCTGGCGCAAGTCGTCGGAATCGTTTTCGACAAAGCCGTCGAAGAGCCAAAGTTCTGCGCCCTCTACGCCGAGATGTGCAAGGCTCAAGTCGATCATGAGGTCCAGAGCCCCGAGAACAACGGGAGATCCGCCTTTAGAAACGCGATTCTTACGAAGACACAGGCGTTCTTCCAAGATAAGCGAGATATTGATGCGGATAAGCTGGCTTTTATTGAGAAGGAGGAGGATCCAGTGAAACGGGAAGCAATGATCATCGAGGAGAAGCAAAAGTTCAGACGGCGAAAGTTCGGAGTGATGAAACTCATCGGATATCTCTACCGTAATACTCTCCTGACGACGAGGATTCTGCAACAGTGTTCCGCGGAGTTGTTCACTTCAATTCTTCCAAAGAAGGTCGACGACAAGGAGCAGCCACTCAAGAAGGAGGATATTGACGAGGAATCCATTCATTGCGGTCTCCAGTTGATCGAAACCGTTGGAGATATGCTTGATGACCCAAAGGAACGTCTAGGCAAAGTTTTCTTGGATCAATGGATCGAGAAGTTGAAATTGGCCAAGCCAGTGTGCTCCAACAAAATTCGCTTTATGATCATGAACTTGGACGAGTTGAGACAAGCGAAGTGGATTCCACGAAAGTCTAGAGAATCCGGACCAAAGAAGATTGACGAAATCCACAGAGATATCCGAATGGAGAGGATTGAGAACGAGAGGGTTCGCGAGCAGTATGACCGTAATCGTCCCCACGGAAGAGGCGGCCGACAGAACAGATAAAACTGACACCGTATTTTTTCAATATGAAACAGTGAAAATGGATGTTTTTTGGTCACCGGGTTTAGAATATCGAGTAGAAAGCCAGCATAGACAACTTTGAACACAAGTTCAAAAATATTGACAGGAACTGTCGCTGAAGTTTTTGGGTACCAAGGCAAACTCACATAGAATGTAGGCGTTTTTTCACAGAAACGAGCAGTGGAAGAGGCGCAAAACTCTGAAATTCAATAGTGAAACTTTAAACTGAAAAGTCGAAACTCGTCGAAAAAACCACCTATCCAAGTTTCGAGGATCTGAAAAACTTGAAATTTGGCTGAAACAGTAACATTTTCCAAAAAATGAAGCATTTTTAGTGGTGGTGTGGTATTGGTATGGTAATTTATCGGATAATAAGTTCAATTTTCGATTATTGAGATAAATCAGGATTTTAAATTTTCGTGAGTGCAAAAGTAAGCTCTGTTGCAGTATGATCATTTCCACTACAACATCATTACAGACTATCAATATGTATATTAAAGACTTCATTTATTTTTGTTATCATTTTAATACTGAAACAGAGATATCGGTAGAATAAGAGGGAATATATACGCTAGAAACGATATAAGAATGTGCCAGCTGGATTTTTCTGTCTCGAAAAAACACTTTTCATCATACTTGACCAAAATCGGCCGGGCCGGGCCGATGAAAAATTTTGCCGGCCCGGCCCGGCCCGGTCGGCCCGGGTGGGGAAAATTTGAGCTAGAAAAAAAATTTTTTTTAGAAAATTTTAGAAAATTTTCGAAAAAAATCACTGAAAATTTTTCAAAATACTAAATGTATGCCTAAAATACGTTTTTGAAAAAAAATACCAAAAAAAATGAACTCTACTTCAAAAAATGACTATGGAAAATTTTTGCCCCAACAAACCGGGCCGGGCCGGGCCGACTACGGGCCGGGCCGGGCCGGTAGAAATTTCTCTACCGGCCCGGCCCGGCCCGCGACAAGTATGCTTTTCATCACAAATTGGTCCATCAAGTTTCAAAACCAAGAAATCTATATCATTGAAACAGTGTTTTTCGTCCTCCTTTGAGAACTTTTTGAGGTGATTAGTAGAAGGTTAATGTTAATGTTTCACTCGAATGTTCAAAGTTGCGGCGACTTCGAATTAACCAATATTTCAAATAGCTTTCGAGAAAATATTGATTAAATTTTTCTTGATAAGATGAACGGTGTCCCGTAATTAAAACTGATTAATCTGATGCTATATTCCTAATGCTATATTTCTGCAATGAAACGGAGAACTTTGTGTATACATATAGCTAAAGCTTTGAGTGCGCTGAAAATGGAGAAGTCTGTTTGTTTGAACTTGATGTGAAAGGCTTTTCTGCAAAAAAATAATTGTGCCAAATTTAAAGTGATGTAAAAACATTATGGAAGACAAGATCAAACAAGCCAGTTCGTCACTCGAAATGCCAAATCTTTGAAACAGAAAAATTAAAATGAACTTTGAATTTCTGAACTATGACGAGAAAAATAATAATAAGACTAGGTTGATATTAAAATTAAAACGTTCATCAAATTTTTTATCGAATTCGAACTCTACCAATGTTGTCTGAAACAGGTCTTTGTTTTCCAAGCTTGTGAAGTCAGACACAATTCAAAAGTCATAAACAGGAATTTTTTCTTAAAAGCCGATAGTGCTAATTCTTTCGAATGTTGTAATAACTTTCACACGTCCGAATCAAAATTCCCCCCACCAACTGGAAAAGGGCATTCCATGGAACAGTAAAAATTATTTCTGTTTCTTGGTACCAATGAAGCTCAAACAGCTCAGAGAAGGGCACTGGTGCGAAGATCAATATGCCTACATTATATTTTTTCTGACCTACCTGATTTTGACACAAGCTTAATATTTCCCATTAACATAAAAACCGCTTAGAATAAGTGTGAAACAGTGAAAAAAATCATAGGGGAGGTTATCATGCCGGGCATTTTCGAATTCTTTAGGTTTTCGCGGTGAGTAAAAAACACCGGAATAGAACGATGGGTATAAATACATCTGCAGACTAGAGTTTGATCAATTCAATTTTCAGACATCAGTTATTGCTCTTTGAGCTGTGGAGTTATTGCTCGAAAGAAATTTTTCTGTTCCAATATTTCCACTTGAAATGAGAATTAAGACTGAGCGCTGATTCCTCCATTTTAAATCGGCGATCACAGGATTCAAACTGTATTAAAACTTGTTGAAAATTGAACGATTAATAAACTCGTCAAAATTCAAAACTTTCAGGAGATACTAGATAGAACAATTTCTAAAATTTAATTGAGTCTACCTACCAGCTCACCGGTGCGGGTGAATTGCAAGGGAAAGTAGTGCATGCCACAGCTATGAAAAGACGAAAAAGATCACAAAGCTCAGAATTTAGGGTTAGACGGACATTCCCAGATAGACTTGAACAACTTTAAGGATAAATACAAAAGTATGAGGTGCAGTCGGAAAAGGTAAACTGTTACGAGATGTTTCTAAGGATACTGCACAGAAAAACAGACAAGAAATGGATAGCAGAACCAAGTTTTTGAGATCTGAGCATGTTGAAATTTGGTTGAAACAGAAGCTTTCACCAGAATTTTCTAAATGTTGCACGGTCTCCTAGGAGGCTTTTCAAAACAGATTATATCATCAATCGTGGAAGTTCAAAAAAATTCCACAGTTTTGACTTGTAATACATTTTGAATTGAAAATGAGGTTAACATTAGTCACAAAATTCGCGTTTTTCAAAATTTCAACCGTCAAAGTTGTTTGGATTAATATCGTGCACATTGTGTATTTTTTTCAGGTTAATCCGTACCGTACCTCATATTTCTGTATTCATTTATGAAGCTGCTTAAGTATGTCTAGGTCTTGTCGTTGAGCCCAATTTTTTTAATTTCCGTCGAGCTTTATTAATCTATCATCTAGTATATATTCAGGAGCAGGATTGAAATTTTTAATTAATTTTTGCTCTCATTTTACCACTGAAACTGGAAAAATATTGGTGAAATGAAAAGAAAGTAGTAAAACCTGATTATTTTTACAGGCAACTTGTGAATGATACTGAGACACAGTTTTGTAGATACTAGATAATAAAGCATCAAAAAATATGCACGAGGAAATCAGGGATGTTTTAGCGCGAGACTGGTATGATTTTAACTGTTTCACTAATACAGTATAAGACATGTGCCGATTTCCAAAGCAATATAATCAAGATAATTGAGTTCTGCGACATCGAATTAGAGTGTCCACCAAGTTTATTTCGAATCGGAGGAAGTACGGTTTAGTTTCGAGCCAACAAAGTGACCATACCACCTTCAAGTAAAACAAATGCAAGCCCCGCCCCTGTGCGTTGAAAAGAGCAAACTCGAGAGCTCATATCTCGTTTTCTGGAGGTCGGAAACAGGTTTTGAGATTGTTAGTGTACATTTCATAGCATCCTTCTTCTGATGATATACACACACCATTCCCTAGTAAGAACAACATTTCTTGTTTTCGCAATGAAACAGGCAAATTTACGAAAAAATGGGTTGATAACGCTGAAGGTGGGTTATTTTGAAAGCCGTCATTAGATATGGATGCATAATAGTGAAAAACAAAAGGCTAGATGTTCTAGTTATGAATGTAAAAAGGTAAACAGCTTGGACCAAACTTCAGATTCCGTCATTAGAAATGGTAACTCTTTGAAACAGAAGAAAACAAAATGAACTTTGAATTTCTGAACTGTGGTATTTGGAGTAATACAAAACTAGATTGATACTTCAATTCATCATGTTCAATCGATCTGATCAGGCAATATCTGATTTTTGGATTTGAAGTATACAAATGTTATTTGAAACAGAGTTTATTTCTCAAACAGGGTTTTCAAATGAAACACTATTCGAGAATCAGAGCCATAGATTATATTCCCAACTGTTCCGTGTGCTTACTTTGGAATTTTATCATAAAAGTGCCTGTCGACAGAGAAGTAATTTTAATATCTTCACTATCATAGAATTTCATAAAACAGTAAAACTTTTTTCTGTTGCTTGGTATACATAAATCTTAAAAATTGACAAGGAGTGCTGTTTTAGAATTCCGTGACGATATTCCTCATTTTCAGATATTTGACACCTCTCAATCTATCTATCTTATTAATCAGAATTATCTTATTCGAAATTAAATTTATCCTGAAAGAGAGATATTTGTTTTTGAAAACACATCCGGCAACGTTTTGAACGACTGGACAAGGGGGAAGAGAGATACGTTTTGTGTCTGATAACCAGACACGAAGCAAGACCGATTCTCTCCAATTCTGTTCAATGACTTAATAAAAATAATCAAGAACTTTCAGAACATGGACCAATGAAGATGGTGCCTGAATGTTGTCCATATATTTCAGCCATAATAACGACTACGGTAATGGTGTTGAACATCCAAATATGGCGAGATCATAAGAAAAAAATGCTCTTTGAAACATGAAAACATACAACTCTATGCAAAAAGAAATACTGTTTCTGAATGGATCCGAATAGAGGTTATTTTTGTTAATAATTGATAAGTGAAGCTCAGGTACAATTGCATATTTCCAGTGTTTTTAGTGTGAAAAATGCGCTCTACTGAAACGTGTGTATGTTTTCGAGCAGAAAGTAAACATTTGTGTCAATTGGTATCAAATGCCATTCCATCGTCATCAAATTCCTTTCATGTGATTTAAATGCCATGAACCGGTGAAACGGTAATTTTTTTTCAAATGTTATAAGAACTGTCTACTAATTTAGGCGTTACTGGAAACTACAGTAAGCAAAAAAATCCTTAGCGACTTGATTTCTTGACAGCAATAACAGACAACAACATAATATATCTACCAAATGTGTTATTTTGATTACCTCTGTATCAATTGCTTCCTTTCAATCACAGATTATTGGACATAAGTGAAACAGTGAGAAAAAATTATAGCACTTGTTATGATTTCAGTGACTGTTGGACGCTTTGAAATTCCAAAAAGCTAGTGATAGCGCTGGAAAATAGCGATAGAAGCTATATTGATAGTGTACAAAGTCACTCTAGTGAATTGATTTTATTGATGGAATTGACCGCTTCCATGACTTCAATGTTTGCTCTATTGAACCAGACTCACTGTTAGCGCAAAATTTTCAAAAATGGTTGGATGCCCAAAAATAATAGCTGCCAAAACTCGATCAATGTCAGGAACTTCAATCATACCTACATTTGTGGCCTCTTCAATATTTCTTATTTATATAAAAACTGTCTGAAAAATATGTGGTACAGTGAAAAAAAACTATGGACGTATAACGGTTGGACTGCATTGGTGTACACAAAATAGCCAAATTTTTTGAAAAAAAAAGTTGACTGTTTCAAATGTTTTGTTATAGTCAGCCTTATTATTGTAATACCTTGATACTGTATGTACAGGGCTAGCTTGATATAATTTCTATTTTCACTGACATTCATGAGTCCCAATGGAAAATGTCCACTGTTGGATCAAATTTTAAGTGAATATCAAAATAATCTATACCTACCAATATCAACGAAGTAGCCTTTTCATTCATACAAGCCAAGATAAAATGCTGAAACTGGTTTTGTTGAACAGACCAAGGGCACAGGAAACGAAAGATTACATCTGCAGAATAGAGTTTGATCGATTTGATCTTGAGACATCAATCATTTCTCACTGTTAAATTATTCTTGCTTGCTCGACAACACTATTTTTTCTGTTTCAAAGCATTCAGTTGAAAAGCCAATGGAAATCGGAAGTTAATCCGTTAGCCCCTTTTTCAAAATTTTCTCGGTTGTTAGAAAAAATTCTTTTTATGACACAGAACATCACTCAAATGTGAATCCTTTATTGGAAAGGGAGACTTTTTCCAGAAAATTCATTGGAAAGGGAGACTTTTTCCAGAAAATTCATTGGAAAGGGAGACTTTTTTCAGAAAATTCATTGGAAAGGGAGACTTTTTCCAGAAAATTCATTGGAAAGGGAGACTTTTTCCAGAAAATTCATTGGAAAGGGAGACTTTTTCCAGAAAATTCATTGGAAAGGGAGACTTTTTCCAGAAAATTCATTGGAAAGGGAGACTTTTTCCAGAAAATTCATTGGAAAGGGAGACTTTTTCACTTTTTTTGCTTGATAATGCTCCTTTTTTTCAATTGTTTTTTTCCAATTTTTTATTTTTGCAATGCCTAATTTTCAATCTTCAACTTCCTTTCTGAAAACCCAAAACATTCTATCGATTTAGAGCTCTTTTCGGCGATTTTTGCTCCTTTTCGAAAATATCCTTTTTTGAATTCGCGCGCATTTTCCGTCTGGGGGCCGAGTTTTCTCCGCGGTGGCCTAACTTTCACTTTCTCTTCCACCTCGATTTTTGAACGAATTTCGGTCATTTTTGCTCATTTTTCGCTCAATTTCGTCCGTTTTTCTTCGAATTTTTTACAATTTTTTGCAATTTTTCACTATTTCAGAGTAAAATGGACCCAAACGACGCTCTTCAGCAGCACGCGCAAAACCCTGAAGCGTTTCCGCTTCAAGAAGTCACCGTTGTAAGTTTTTATTGAAAAAATGACGATTTCGGGAGTTTTCGGGTAGTTTTTCGAGGGTTTGTCTTGATTGCTGAAGTTTAAAATCATGAAAATCACAATAAAATCAGTGAAAATCATTGAAAAATCCAAGTTTTCGCGAAAAAATTGACCAAAATCGAGTATTTTCGAAAAATATCGAAAATCACTGGAAATCGATGATTCCGAGGTGAAAATTAGTGAAAATAGTCGATTTTGAGCTGAAAAATGTGAATTTTCGACTCAGAAAACCTAAAAATCGCAGAAAAACTCTTGAAAATCACCAAAATCCGCCGAAAGCCGATCTGACTCGATTTTCGGCCATTTTATGCTATTTTTGGCTCATTTTGGGCGAAATTAAGCCTCGAATGCGATTTTCATCGAGAAAATTAGGTTTCTCGAACCCGAAAATCCTCGGAAACAGTCAAAAATCTAGAAAAATTGGTCAAATTTGATTTGGGCCGGTTTTGGGCTATCTTGGCCCGATTTTGGCACATTTTACCTCATTTTGACTCAAATTTTACCCAAAAAACGTTAAAAATGCTCGTTTCCTCCCCAATTTCATCCCCTTTTCCAGGACGGTGTCGAGTACCTCGCCTTCGGAGACAACGCCTTCAAGAAGGACACCCCAACGACTCTACAAGTGTATCAGAAGGACAATGAGTACTACTCATTAGAGTCGTTGGTGGTGTTCTTGAAACATCAAAATGAGAACCACGGAGTCTACGTGAAGGAAGCGGCGGCGGCCAATGTGCGAGCGGTCACTAGAATTGATAGGTAAGCAAAAATGACTCGAAATGAGCCAAAAATCGATAAAACCGAGCGAAAATGAGCCGAGGAGCTTGAAAAATAGCTGAAAATCGTGAAAAAAGCGCCAAAATCCAACAAAATCGGTCCAAATTGCTCCTAGACCATCTAGAACCCATACTGGTGCAAATGAGCCAGAAAATCGAGAAAAATGACTAAACAATGAGCCCGAGAGTTCGATTTTTGAGCTAAAAATCGTCTGAAATAGCCAAAATGAGCTTAAAAACCTTCATTTTTGACCCCAAAAGCTCAATTTTGGCCCAAAATGCTCCAAAATCACTCCATGTTGGCTTAAATTGCATCATTTTTCACCAAAATCGACTCAAAATGCTCCAAATTCACCCAAAAATGCTTATTTTTGGTTCTGAAACCATCATTTTTGGCTCAAAATGCTCCTGTCTTGATAAAAAATGGCTGAAAATGCTCTAAAATGCTCAAATTTTCGCCACATATCTCTATTTCCGGCTTTTGGATCGCAGTTTTGGCTCAAAATGCATTATTTTCCACCAAAATCGCTCCAAAACACCCTAAAAACCATCATTTTTGGTCAAAAATGGCTCAAAAACCATCATTTTTGACTCCAGAAGCTCAATTTTGGCTCAAAATGCTCCATTTTCGATGAAAAATAGCTCAAAATGCTCTATTTTGGCTCAAACACCTACATTTTTGCCTCGCGAGGCTCATTTTTGGCTCAAAATGCTCCAAATATGCTCCAAAACCCTCAAAAAACCATCAATTTTGCAGAAAAGCAGTGACAAACTACTTGCGTGGCGAAGGAGCCCCACCAGGAGGAGGACCCCCCGCTCAATCATCAACCGACGGATTCGGAGGAGCCGGCGATTCAACGACGACGACAACGACAGGAATCTCATTGAAAGCGTTGACTGGAGACGGAGAGCCCGATGCGAAACGAGTACGGTTGGATAATAGTGGTAGTACGGTGGATACTCAGAAGAAGAAAGAAGTGGAGATTCGCGCATTGAACAACGATTTGACGAAGGATCGAATCGCCGAAATGAGACGGAAGAGACAGAAG
This sequence comes from Caenorhabditis sinica, assembly GCA_963932045.1. Lineage (NCBI taxonomy): Eukaryota > Metazoa > Nematoda > Chromadorea > Rhabditida > Rhabditidae > Caenorhabditis > Caenorhabditis sinica. The sequence goes on along the minus strand of OZ009940.1, from coordinate 6,529,378 downwards.
AATCTCGAGAAGGGTATCGTCAATATTGAGTGAGTTTTCTTGATCGAAAAATGAGCATTTTTGAGCAAAAAAAAAGCATGAAAATCGGCTAAAAATGAGCTGTTTTGAATCCAAACTCATCAAAATCGACCTAAAATGACCCAAAATACCCTATTTTTGACTAAAAATGACCCATTTTGGCTCTAGAGGCTCTAAATGCTCGTGACAGAAAAATCAGGAATTTTGAGCCAAAAACTATCAAAATTGGCCTAAATTGACTCCAGGCACTCCAAATGCCTCTAGAGCCCAAAATACCCAAAAATGAGCCAATTTGGACTAAAAATCGTTGAAAAATCGGCCTAAAATGGATCCTTTCAGCTTCCGAAACTCTAAATTGTCTCTGACCCTCAAATAGTCAAATATGAACAAATTTAGCCAATTTTTTTAGGTCGCTCATTGAAAAGTCGCTCATCTAAACAACCGTACTGGAACCGGTACGGACTAATTTCTCAAAAATCGTGAAAATCGACCTAAAATGACCCTCATGGGCTCCAGAAGCGTTTTGAGATTGAAAAACCAAAAAATGAGCCATTTTACGTCAGAATCGATGAAAAATGAGCGACCTAAAATAAATAAAATCGACCTAAAATAACTCCGAATTGCCTATTTTTGACTAAAAATGACCCATCTTGGCTCCAGAAGCTCTGAGTGCTCGCTGAGTCGATTTGAGTCAAATAAGCCCATTTTAGGTTGAAAATAACAGAAAGGCAACAATTTGGACCCAAAAAATCATCAAAATTGGCCTAAATGGGCTCCAGGAGCTCAAAATACGTCTATAACCTAAAATAGCGATGAATATGTCAATTTGGACTAAAAATCATTGGAAAATCGAAATTTTTGAGCTGAAAATCTTGAGAATCGACTCAAAATGACCCCTATCGGCTCCAGGAGCTCTTTAAGTCTAAAACCCCAAAACTGAGACATTTCGATGGAAAATATGTCATTTTGAACCAGAAACCATCAAAAACGCCCTAAAATGACCATAACTCGACTGAAAAAACACCATTTTCGGCTCAAAATGCTCCATATGCATATAAAATTCGTTCAACTGAAAATGCCCCATTTTTGTCCAAAAATGATGGATTTTGACTTATTTTTCACTATTTTGACATGAAAATGGGCAATTTTTGCCAAAAAATGACCCAGAACCCATGAAAATAGGTCTAAACTGACCCAAAATAGACGAAAATAGTTCATTTTTGACCAGAAAAGCTCCAAAATGTTCAAAAAACCACAAAAAATAGGTCCAAAACTTCTCCAAAATATGTAGATAGTTGAAATTCGGGCTCCAAATGCTCCATTTTCGGACGAAAATAGGCTACTTTGGCACAAATTTGACCAATTTTAGCTCAAAATGCTCCATTTTTCAATAAAAATGACCCGTTTTGGCTCAAAATGCATCATTTTTGGTCGAAAATGGCTCAAAATTGCTCATTTTCCCTCAATTTCCCCCTCAAAAAGCTCCTAATTTTCCTCTATTTTCCAGTGAATCCCTATCCACTCTCACTTCTGCTCAATTGCCGAAAACCCGCGTTCACCGTACCCGTGAGAACTGTATGCTCGGAGTTCGTGATCTCTCAAATGTGCTTGAAATCATTGCCACCGCCCAGCGACAATGGGATATGGATGAGAAGAAGGAGAAAGTGGCGGCTGTTCATTCGTCGATTGGAGGCGGCGGAGCCAGAGGATCCAATGAGCAACAACAGCAGAGATCCGGTTATTCGAGATATGCACAGGAGGCTTTTGCTCATGTAAGTTGGCTAAAATTGCAAAAAATCTGAAGAAAATAACACAAAAATGAGCCAAAACCTATCCAAAATCGATCCAGAATGACTCAAAAAGCTCCACGAGCATCCTTTTTGGTCAAATTTTGGAAGAAAAATGAGCCATTTTGAGCCATTTGGAGCTTTAAAATGAGCCAAATTTTGTCAAAATTGATCCAGATTGGCCAAAATTTCTTCTGGAGCAACCAGGACCCCTTTTGGACAAAATCTGGAAAAAAAATGAACCATTTTGAGCTCGAATTGTTTCAAATTGGCCTGAATCGCTCCTGGAGCAATGGGACCGCTTTTAGTCAAAATCCTGGCAAAAAATAGCAATTTTGAGCCATTTAGAGCAAAAAATACCGGAAAAATAGCAAAAATTCCCTTAAAATGAGCCATTGTGAGCTAAAAATGCTCCAACATGGCCTAAAATATCTCAGATTGCTCCAGGAACATCTGGGACCCCTTCTGGACAACATTTCGTAAAAATTGACTAAAAATGATCCCTGGAGCATCAAGAATGCTCCAGAATGGCCTGAATCGCTTCTCGAGCATCTATGACCTCTTTCGGTTGAATTTTGTTCAAAAAGGAGCAATTTTGAGGCATTTGGAGCAAAAAATACCGAAAAATAGCGAAAATTCACTGAAAATAGATGATTTAGAGCTCAAAATCCGTCAAATATGCTCCAAATTGTCCTAAAATGCTCCGGGAGCATCTATGACCCCTTTCGGCCCAAAATTATCGATTTTGAGTCATTTTTCAGCTAAAAGTGAACCAAAATCCGTCCAAAATGACAAAAAATTGCTCCAAATGCTTCAAATCGACCCCTTTTTGTTTAAAAATTCACAAAAAATGAGCAATTTTGGCTCAAAATGCTCCAAAAGTGTTCCTGAAGCATCTAGGACCCCCTCCCCCTTTCTGTGCTCCAAACCCCTCTAATTTTCCCCATTTTTGCAGGAAAAAACGAAGGAAATCCAAACCGAAGGGTCGTTCATCGGAAGTAATTTGACGGCACTCAAACAAGGACATTCCACTGCTCAGCCATCCGGATATCAGAGTAAGCAATTTGGAGCAAAATGAGTGAAAAATGAACCATTTTGAGCCCAAAAATAAGTCTAAGCAGCTCTAAATTATGTATTTTGCTCTTTTTCCCACTAAAAATGCTCCATTTTGAGGCGTTTTGATCCTTTTTTAGAACATGGTGCAATATGCACCATGTCCGGAGCATCACTTTAAAGTTGCTCAAGATGCATCAAACTTGGAGCATTGTGATCTTAGGCTTACTCTTAGCCTCCCCAGCCAATTTTTAGCCATTTTGAGCACACATTTTGAAGCATTTTGAGCCCGAACTCGACACATGGCCAAGTTTTCGGGGAGATGGTGCAATTTTTGTGAAAATGCTCCAAATTTTCGAAATCCTTTACTGAGGCCTTTATATTCATCTTGACCATCGAATTCTCTCCATTTTTCATTCAATTTTCGTGAATTTTGGAGCAGTTTGGGCACATGCTGCAAAATGCACCATGTCTGAAAAATGCTCCAAAATTACTCAAAATTGGGTCTAAAATGCTCCAAATTTTGAAATAAACTCGAATTTGGTGATAATAGGGTCATTTCCCGGCTCCATTACCAGGAGTTTTAGTCGATTTCTGGAGATTTCTGGAGAATGTACCATGTCCCGAAAATGGCTCAAAATCGCTTAAAAATCGTCGAATTTTTTCCAAAAAAAAACGTCAATTTTCTTGCAGAGCCAGAGCCATCGAATCCATTCCGTCCGCCGCCATCGACGTCCTCAAGACCAACGTCTGCTACTGATTCGGCGTCGAAGTTGATGACGTCATCATCGGGAAAACGTGTCTCGCGATCGCCAATCATCATCGTACCGTCGGCAATGAACACGATGGTCAACTTGTACAACATTCGCGACATTCTCCAGAATTTCGCGTTCGTTTCGGTGGAGCAGCGTCGAAAGGAGTCGATGAAGAAACCGATGGATTTGGCGATTCAACGACAACGGAATGGACAGACTTGTTAGTTTTTTGAGCTTTTAGAGAGTTCCGGAGGTTGAAATGAGCTAAAAATCTAAAAATTAGAGGAAAAATGAGCCATTTTTGAGCAAAAACGACCGTTTTTGAGCCAATTTAAAGACATGGTGCAATATGCATCATCTCCAAAAATTGAACAATTTTTATAAAAATTGGATAGAAAATGAAGGAAATTGGATGAGAACGAAGAATATGAAGGTTTCAGAAATGAATTCTTGAAAAATTTGGAGCATTTGGAGCATTTTTTGACCAATTGCACCATATACTAAAAAACTTGGTCATGTGTCGAATTTTGGCTCAAAATGGGCTTAAAATGATTAAAAATTATCTTGAGAAGCTTAACGTAATCTCCAGGTGATAAGTCTTCAAGGTTGGATCATTTTTCTCGAAGAAAATGCTCCATATATGGTGCATCTTGGCCATCTACCAAAAATGCTCCAAATTTTCGAAAATTTGAGTCAAAAATGCTCCAAATCGTGCAAGGAATCTGAATCAAATGCTAGTGCGCCAAAAATGTCCCATTTTTCCGTCAAAAATTATAAATTTTTGAGCATTTTGGCTCAAAATGCTCCATATGCATATAAAACTCAACTTGGCCAAGAATAGCCGAATTTTGGCTCAAATTTGTTGTAAAATGGCTCAAACTGGCTCTAAGATGTTTCCAAAGTGTCTTAAAACATCTGAAATTCATCCTTTCATGCTCAATTTTGCTCAAAATGCTCCATATGCATTGATGGTTAAAAATGGCCGATTTTGGAGCATTTTGGCTCAAATTTGCTCTAAAATCACTCAAAATGCTCCATTTCCCCTCTAAAAACGCTCCAATTCTTCCAGACAACATTCGCGTCATCGATCAAGCCGAGAAGCTGGGAAAAGAGGATTGGGATCGAGTGATCGGCTGTTTCGTGATGGGAGTCGGATGGCAATTCAAGGGATGGGCGTGGAACGGATCGCCGACCGACATCTTCCAGCACATCCCGGCGTTCCACTTGTACTTTGACTCATCGAAGCCATGTCCACAAGTGCAACAATGGAATTGCCACAAAATCCCCATCTCGCAGACGAAACGACACATGGATAAGGCGAAATTTCAACAAATTTGGGATCAAATCGACAATTTCGTCCGCAAAAACAAACCACATCTGGCGCAGCGACTTGGACTCTAAACGCCCTCTAAATTCTTCGATTTTCGTGTTCTTTTTCCCGCAAAAAATTTGAACTTTTTCCCACTATTTTGAGCCTCTTTGAGCCCATTTAGAGTATTTTGTTGAAAAAATTTCCCCCCTCGATTCTTATTCTATTTTTTTTTGGCTCCGCCCATTTCTGAGGCCCCTTTTGATCTCTCTTTATCTGTGAATCATTTTGTTCTTCAATTTTTTCTCCCCACATTTCCTCGGATGCTCCCTATTTTCTATTGATTTTTCGTTCATATACTTTTTCTTCGTCTCGATTTTTACACCACGATTTATATGCATATGGCATACACACGAATGAATTTTTGTTTATGGAAGAATTTTTTGGTTTTTTTGTACATCTTCAGGAGAGAACAAGCAACAGAATTCGATTCCGAGCAAATTTCGGAGCATTTTTGAACGGATTTTGAGACATTTTGGAGCATTTTTAGGATATGGTGCAAAATGCAGCATGTCTAGAAATTGACCAAAATCCATTGAAATGGGGTTAAAAATGGATGGATTCCAATAGATTGAAATTTCACGCAGCATTTGAAGCATTGCAGACCCGATTTTGAGGAATTTTGGAGCATTTTTAGGACATGATGCAAAATGCACTATGTCTTAAAATTGATCAAAATTCGAAAAAGTTGGGTGGAAAACGATGGGATTCTGATAGATTCAAACTTCCCGCATGATTTGGAGCATTTTTGAACCGATTTGGAGGCATTTTGGAGCACTTTTTGAAGATGGTGCAAAATGCACTATGTTGCGAAATTGACGGAAATTCATTGAAATGTGGTGAAAACGTTGGGATTCTAAATAAATTTGAATTCTTCGCAAGATTTGGAGCTTTTTAGGTATAACTTCGAGGGATTTTGGAGCATTTTTAGGACATGGTGCATTTTGAACCATGTCTAAAAATTGACCAAAATTTAAAAAATAGGGTATAAAAACATCGGGATTCTAATAGATTCAAATTCCTCGCAAAATTTGGACCATTTTTGAACCGATTTTAGGGGATTGGAGCATTTTTAGGACATGGTGCATTTTGCATCATGTCTAAAAATGTATCAAAATTCATGAAAATTGGGTTAAAAATGAAGTAAATTTGATTGCAAAAATGAATATGAAAATGCTGATGAACGATTTTTTGGTTTGGAAGCACTTGGAGCATTTTTTGAATATGCATCATTTTCTCAAAATCTTGGCCATGTCGAGACTTTTGGCTTGAAATGGAACCCCAAATGTCAAAAAAAGTAATTTTATGACAAAACATTCACGGACCATCAAAAGAAGGCATTGAATTCCACAAAAATTGGAACATTGATGACGGTATTTTGAAATAGTAATATTTGATTTTGGAGTAAAATTCACAATCTTTTCGAATTAATTCTCTGTTTCAACATCTCCTGGAAAAGTAATCCTGGAAGTAGTCAGTTATTCGTGTCCTGGTTTCGGTACATAAATTCAAGTTATACTGACTGACTCCATAGTTGCCAAGTATTTTTTTTACATAAACACATTCACTGCTGAGTTTTATCTAGCCTAGCCTCCTTCTTCCTCTAGGAAATTTGAATTCCCGCCAAAAATCAAGGGGACTAGTTTTGAAAAACCTAGGCCATTGCCATGATCAGCTTCTAAGCCAGGAAACTCCAAGAGGGACTAGGATTTTCTAGGCCACCATGCAAAAGTTAGGCCATCAGGTAAGCTTTCGGAGAAGATTTCAAAGGATGGACTCAGCAAAAGTTAGGCCATAGGCCATCAGAGAAGGACTCATAGAAGGAAAGACTCTGAAAAAATAGAAGACAAGTTTCCACTACATTTTTTATTTCACAGAAAAGAGACAAAAAGAAAAAAAAATTAATAACAAAAAATCTTTGGAAGCATCAGAATGGAGGCATCTTCGGAGGCATTATTGGAGGCATCTGGAAAATTTCAGAATTTTTTTAAATTTCTAAAGTTTTTGAAAATTTCTATAAGTTTTTGAAAAAATTGAACACCTTACACAAGTCGGGCTCTCGTCTGAATATATACGGGTGTCTTCCCCCAAGCGCCTGGTTCCTAAAAAAAACATCATAAATAGACACAAGAGTAGATTATTGCTTACGTCCACTCCACGGTTTCTGGGGGAAGGAGGTGAAGCTCGCGATCCCTAATGACCTCTTCCCAATCCACAGGTTGTGGAAACCCTAACCCTTCATCATTCGTATTGACATAAACCAATGGCTCCGATGGGCGTGTCAGGGTTTTTTTCAAAGACAATTCATAGAATTTTGCTAGTGAAATTCTCTCCTGATCCGGTCCCACCCATACCGTATTGGTGATGGCACTAAATAGAGAAAATAGGATATATAGACTTACTTGAGGTGGCAGATATTAAGACATCCCCCACCGTCTACTCCCTGCCCCAAACTTAAAACTATAGGGCCCATTGGCCTGCCAGAGAGCCGTGAGCTCTCTCCTAGATGTCCCCCAATCATCCCCTCGGAGCTCTCTCATCATCACGGACAGGTTCCTTTGCTGTGCCATATCTAGAATTAAAGAATTTCAAAAATTATACAAAAGTTATAAAAAGAAAGGCCCTAGAAACCTTATATTATTTATCAATGAAACTCACCTCAAACTTGAAGTCCAAACATTCGGGAAGTTGAAATAATATTAGAAAAGAGAATAAATAGTTCCAGAAAAATCAAATATAAAAAAAGGGTTCGGCTGCTAACACACGCTGCCTTGGAATAATAGCGAAATAAGGAATAAAACGTCTTGGGAAAAATCAAATAAAAAAAGGGTTCGGCTGCTAACACAGGCTGCCTTAAGGGAGAGGTGAATGAATGATTTCTGGGAGAAGGAGACGGGAGAGAGAAAGGGGCGGAGCTTGGTAGAGAGGGGAAAACAGAGAACAATAGGTGTCATTTATCAGTATGGCGGGAGAGGGGGTGACTAACGGGGTCATATTGTGCTCTTTTGACCGGTCGAGTGGGGGGGGGGGGGGGTGTTGGAAGAGTTATAGAGCACATGCGGTATTGGTAACCCTCACGCTTGCGCGGAGAATATATGACCTGGTGTACTCGTTAGTCAAGTTTGAAACTTGAAACTTGAAAGGACAATGACCATCCGGGACCTGAAAAGAATAAAAAAAGAAAAAGAAAAAGAAAAATATATCAAAGATATTAAAAGATTAAAAGAAGACAATAAGAAAAAAAAAATCATAAATCATGAAGATCCTCTTGCATCCCCTGTCTTGACCTTGAAAAATTTGAAAATTATAATAAAGGGAAAAAAAAAGACACTTACCGTATAATTTACTTGTTCATTTTCTTCAATTGGTGGGACAAATATTTGCTTTCGGATTGTATATTTTTTAAAATTTTTCCAAAGTCTTAGATGCAACCATCGGGAAACATGAATAACAAATGCTCACCCATTTTATCAAAATTTTGAAAAGTGGGCGGAGCCTATTTTTCTTTTTTTCTACCGTATCACTTAGCCTCTCACTGTCATTTTTTATCACCCTCATTTCCTGGATACCATCTGGTTTCACCTTCATTTTCTCACCACCATCTACCGTATCCCGTCTCAATTTTCTTCACTTCCTGTTCATTTCCCAGCTTTATTGTCTTCACTTATTTTCTCACCTACCGTATACCTTGTGTGTCCACACCCTCATTTTTTACTAGTATTAACACCTCTCTTATGACACTCATATTTCATCAATAAATATTTCTCCCCTCTCTCACCTCCTCTTTCAACTGCACCCCCCCCCTCACCCCAAAGTCTGGTTCCTCACGGAACTTTCATTTAGACCAGGGCTGTGCGAAAAATTTTTCGGACCGAAAAATTTTTCGGTTTTTTCGGTCCTTTTCCGAAAAATTTTTCGGCGAAAAATTTTTCGGTCAAAAAATTTCGATAAATTTTTCGGCGAAAAAACTTTCGGTCTTATTTTGTCGAAAAATTTTTCGGCGAAAACTTTTTCGAAAAAAATTCCGAAAAAAAACCGAAAAAAAAACCGAAAAAAATCGAAAAATAATAAGAAAGGACAATAAATTTTTTTGAAACTCTGAGAGTGAGCAATCAATTTTTCCAGTTTTCAAGCATTTTTCCCTATTTTTTCGGGTTTTCAGATTTTTTAGATCGAAATGCGCAATTTTTTATTGAAAAAGTACCAAAACATTCGAAAAATAGAAAATTAACGTTTTTTGCACTTTTTTCGGTTTTTCGGTTTTTTTTCGGTTTTTTCGGCCTTTTTGACCGAAAAAAAAGTTTTTCGGTTTTTTTTTCGCCCTTCAGAACCGAAAAAAAAATTTTTTCGATTTTTTTTCGGACTTGAAAACCGAAAAAAAAATTTTTTCGGTTTTTTTTCGGACACCATTTTTCGCACAGCCCTGATTTAGACACTATTTTGAGGCACTTTGGAGCATTTTGAGCACATGGTGCATATTGCACCATGTCTAAAAATTGACCCAAATTCATTGAAATGAGGTGGAAAATGAAGTAAATTTGATGGTAAAGATGGTTAAGAACGTTTCTGATGAAGCGTTTTCAGTTAGGAATAATTTTGAGCAATTTTGAATAATTGCACCATGTCTTGAAAAAGTATTATGAAAACAAAACATTCTTAGTCCACAAAAAGAAGATATTGAATTCCACAAAAATAGGAACATTGATAACGATATTTTGAAACAGTAACGTATGATTTTGGAGTAAAATTCTCAATCTTTAAAAAAAATTTCTCTGTTTCAGCATCTTTTGTAAAAGTAAGCCTGGAAGTAGCCAATTTAGTGCTTCGGAGGATGATATTGGCGCATAAATTTAAGTTATACTGATTGTATCGATAGTGGTCAAATTATCGTTACTGTTGACTTGAACCTTCTGAAAATCGAACGAATACAGACACAAAGGCTATGAAAAAAGGTTGGAGGTTCATCACTTTAAATTTTTTTTGTAACTGGCCTATATTGATTTCTCATTCATACCAAGCCAATTGTAAATAACTGTGGAACAGAAAAAAATTGTGTCAGTCCCTCAATATTATTCAGATTGTAATGATTGCACGAAACTGTGAAAAATCAGGAATTTTAGCATCCAACGGCCGGATTACAGAGGAGACTGTCGCACCGATCGAGTGTGATTACAACAATTCCCGAGGAACACACAGTCTTTGGTTACGTCATCTTAACCTTTATCTTCGTTCTCTCTACTTTCTTTCATCTCTCCCTGATTTCATGTCCACCGTTATCCGCCAAGGAGAAGAAGATGGAGCCCGATGAAAGAGACCCCTTGTACCTTTTATTCAGTTGTCACCGTGCTCTATAGGCTCCACAGGAACAGATATTAAAGCAGGCTATATCTGTGTAATATCCGACAGCCATACGTCTTTTTTAAAGTCAGAAATTGTAACTTGACAAAAACCTGATGCCAAGAATCAGCGCTAAAGCCGATTACACTTCAAAGTCGTATATCAAATTGTATCCAATCATCAAAAAGTCATTGGATAAAAACGAATATTTGTTCACAAAGCATTGTGTTGAAACAGTAGATAAAGTCAAGTAAAAATATACACTTGTTTCTTCAATTCTGAACGTTTACTGTAATCATTGCTCACTGTGGAATTCTTCAAGCTTGCTCGAAGAAACTATTTTCTGTTTCAAAATTTACGCTTGAGATGAGAATGGAGATCGAAAGTTAATCGGCTTGTTCCATTCCTTGGTTTTTTAGATGTTCTCAGTCTTCAGTTTTCATTCCAGAATGCAGACTGTATCAAAAATACCCGAAAATTAGAAATAACTTGCTTTAACAGAGAGTATAATTTTTGGAATATTGGAAAGAGAAGAACAGGGTTTTCTTGGAATAATGCCCAAGTTCAAAACATCCAGTTTCAGTGTTTGAAATCTGGTCGATCCTAAAAATTATATAATTTTTTACGTCGTAAGAACATGATATGATAAATATTTGAACAATCAATCTCACAAAGAGTGTAAGAGGTACAACACAGCGAAAAGCAAAATGAATTTACAAAAAAATATTGCTGTTGTAGTACGGAGTCAAATAAATGTTATCCCACTAATACTCGTTTCCATGGACATCTCAATTTCTTGAAAACTTGAAAGTTTTTCATGAATAGAAAATGTGGTCTACTGAAACTTGTTCATTTTCTACTTGATTGTTTTTGAAAATGGTTTTCAAACAGAAACAATACGTTGGTATTGATTTCACTAATTGTCCGTCTCATGAAGTCAAGGGGGCTTGCAAAATGTTTTCAAACAGTTTTGGAATTTCAATAAATTTCGTGCATTCATATGTTTCTATTTTCTGCATTTTCAGCGTTTCATAAGACCTGCTTATCACTTTTAACCCAGTGGTTAAAGTTGAAATACCGATTCTCCATGACTATGATTTCAACATCGCTAATAAATGAAACAGTGAAAATATGTCCATACAACTCAAAAAAATTGTTAGTTTTCGAAACAAATGTGTCGAATTTAGCGACATATTAGCCACTGTATGAGTCAAAAACACATTGAGACCATTTTGAAACAGTGAAAGTTGATAAGTAAATTTAATGGTGATAACGAATTTTAAATGGTGTGAGGAGAAATCGAAAGTTCATTACACGAAAAAATTCCCGTTTCCATGGAAAATGAAGAATTTCTGGTTGAACGCTTATTATCGGTTGTGTAGTTCACGAATTGAAGAGCAAGAACTGCTTAATTTTTCGTACAGTATCATTGACCATAACTGCAAATCAGAAAAAATGTTGCAGTGTCTTGTTTTCAGATAAGAGGGGCAAGAATTAGATTTCATGAAAAGAAGATATTGAATTCCACAAAAATAGGAACATTGATCACAATATTTTGAAACAGTGAAAAATGTTTTTGAAGTAAAATGCTCAATCTTTTCCAAAAATTCCTCTGTTTCAACATCGTGTAAAAGTAGTCCTGGAAGTAGCCACTTTAGTGGTGTTCGTGATGATTTTCGTACATAAATTGAAGTTATACTGACTGATTCCATAGTTGCCAAGTATTCTTTACATAAAAACATTCACTTCTGACTTGAATCTTCTGAAACTCGATCGAATTCAATCGAAAAGGGACTAGCTTTTGCAGATGGCCTAGCTTTTGCAAGAGTTAGGCCATCAGCTTGGGAAGATTATAGGGCCGGCCACGGAAAATCCCGGCCTTGGCTCACTCAAGAATCTTTGAAGCAAAAGCTAGGCCAAGAAGATTTCGGAAGGACCCATAGAAGATTTCGGAGAAGATTTCGGAAGGACTCTCAGAAGGAAGGACTCATAGAAGATTTAGGAAGGACTCTAAAATAGAAAACACAAGTATCAACATTTGAGTTTTATTCAACAAGAGCAAAATCAGAACAGAATCAGAACAACAGAAGAAAAAAGAAGCACAAAAAAAGGCTGAAGACTTGATTGGGTTGAGCTGGATTGGGTTGAGATGGGGAGTGCTTGGATGAGAAGGGATTCTGAAAATCCAAAAAATAAGGTTTTTGAAAAGTTTTTTGAATACGCTTACCTTCAGAATCTTGGCGATGTGAAGGAGCTGTCTTGAGATGAGAAGTGGGAGCTGGATAATGAGAAGAAGAGTGAGGAGAAGTATCTGAAAAAGATAAAACTGTTCTAAAATTTTTAAAAATGCTTACCGAACAAAGCAGCTTCAGAAACTGGATGAGAGCTGGGATGAGGAAGATAAGGGAATCTGAAAAGATAAAGTTTCTCTAAGGTTTTTGAAAATGCTTACCTTCAGCAGTTGGATGATTAGCTGGATGATGAGATGAAGCTGTCTTGAGATGAGAGAAGGGAGCTGAAAAAAGCCAAGTTTTTGAAAACCTATAAGATTTTGAAAAAAGAGAGCCTTACAGAGTGTCGGCTCCTTCATATAGGGTCGTTGGCGATCTCGCAGAGGTTCATTTCTGAGAAAAACCATCATAAATAGATATAAGAGTAGATAAAACTCACGTCCAGACTACCTTCTCTAATGGGACAATGAGTATCCGGGGGGATGTCCTCCCAAACAAGCGGCCCAGTATCTTTCGAGTGGACGTAAGCGAGCGGGAGCTATGGATGAGCTAGCGGTCGCTCATGGAAGTCCTCGTAGAACTTGGCCAGGGTCATGTCGCCCACATTAGTGCACATCCTGACCTCATTGGCGCTAAATATAGAAAATAAGAACATGTTAAAAAAAGAGAAATACCTCTTACTATAAATTCTCAGCACTCCCCATTTCTTCTTAGGGTTACCTCTAACCTCAAAATTATAAGGACCCTCTATCCCCCACAAATAGGAGATCTCCCCCTATCCTTCGGCCAATCCTCTCCTCGGAGGCGCTTCATCATAACGACGAGATTCTCTCGTTTGGCCATATCTAGAATCAAAAGAATTTCAAAAAATCATATGAAAGTCATAAAAAGAAGGGCCCTAGAAACCTCCTATTATTTCTCATTGAAACTCACCTCAAACTTCAAATCCAATCATTAGGAGCTTGAAATAATAGTAGAATAGAAAATATAATCTTCAGAAAAATCAAATTTATAGGAGTGGGCTGCTAACACACGCTGCCTGGGAATAATAGCAAAAAAGGGAATAAATAGTTTCAGAAAAATCAAAAATAAAAAAGGGTTCGGCTGCTAGCACACGCTGCCTTGAGGGAGAGGTGAATGAATGTTTTCTGGGAGAAAAAGACGGAAGGGAAAAATGGGGCGGAGCTTGGTAGAGAGGGGTAAACGGAGAACAATCGGCGTGATCCATCATTATGGTGGTGACGAGAGAGGGGGGGGGGGGTGACAAACGGGGTCATATTGTGCACTTTTGAGCTGTCGAGGGGGGTTATTATTGGTATATCAAGATTGTGTACATCAAATGTGTATATCAAGATTGCAGATTGTAATATAACGATTGTGTACGAGGGAATGGAGGTGCTAAGAGAGGTTTTGGTGCTAACTAGATTGACTTTGAGAGGATGTCGGAAATTGACTTAAAATTGTATTACATATAGTTTAAGAATTGTTTGGAAACTCGACAGAGAAGAGTTTGAAGCAATTTTGAAACTGGAAACATTTTGTGGAAAAAATGCTCGATATTACAGAAAATTTGTTGCTGTTTTAGAGAAATCTCATCAAATAGCGTTTTTCGTTTGAGTTCGTTACCAATCTGCTACCTCTTCTTCCATTTTCTGAATCTGAAATTGTCAGTTTCTTGTGCAGTCTTGTCCATTTTCTCCCATATCAAGGGGTTCTTTTATTGAGGTCAAATCACATAACACCGCTAGACGGTAAGATAAAAGAGTTGCCCGTGAGGGAGTCAGAAGCATCGATGTCTACAAATGAGTCATGAAGAACAAAAATAAGAAGAAGAAGATAGGAAAGTTTCTCGTATTCAGACGACCCTGTTTCCCAGGTCAAGCAGTAAAAAGATTACGAATTTTGCTGATTCACAAATGTGTCTGCGTCTCGCGCCGCGTAATGATGAGTGACACATCTCGAGATTTGAATAGGAGATAAGGGACCCTCAAAAAAATCTTTGTCGTATGCAAAAGTGAGGCCATATGCAAAAGCTAGGCCATCAGAGAAGGATTCATAAAAGATTGCGAAGGAAGGACTCTGAAAAAGAAAACATAAGTTTCACCAACAATTTGTTTTATTAAGCAACGGTATACAAAAAACAAAAAATGACATCCAGAATTAGAGAATGAATTGCGGAGACTTCCGAGGAATGGGTGAATTGCGGAGACTTCTGAGAATGGATGAGTGGGATGAGAAGGAAGTCTGGAAAAGATTCTATAAGTTTTTGAAACTCAAACGTTTTTTTCTATAGGAATTAGATGCTTACCATTTTTTAGAATCTGGAGGAAAAAGGTTACCGAACTATTATTTCTCATTGAAACTCACCTCAAACTTGAAGTCCAAACATTAGGAGCTTGAAATAATAGCAGAATAACATTTTCAGAAGAATCAAATTTATAGAGGTCGGCTGCTAGCACACGCTGCCTGGGAATAATAGCAAAAAGGGAATAAAATTTTTTAGAAAAATCAAATATAAAAAAGGGTTCGGCTGCTAACACACGCTGCCTTTAGGGAGAGGGGAATGAATGATTTCTGGGAGAAGAAGACGGGAGGGAGAAAGGGGCGGAGCTTGGCAGAGAGGGCGACAACGGAGAACAATAGGCGTGATTCATCATTATGATGGTATCGGGAGAGGGGGTGACAAACGGGGTCATATTGTGCACTTTTGAGCGGTCGAGGGGGGTTATTATTGTAATATCAAGATTGTAGATTGTAATATCAAGATTGTGTACGTGGGAATGGAGGTGCTGAGACAGGTTTCGGTGGTACCTAGATTGACTTTGCGAGATGCGGGAAATACATGAGTTCTAGCGAAAAAACACTTCTGGTGAAATTTTCGACCACTAAAACTTCGAGAAATACAGTAAGAGATTGCCAGAGAAAACAGAAAAACTAACTGATTTTTTTGTGAATATCCTCATTTTAGCTTGCAGGAATATTAATGACTGACAATACCAAAGTTCACAAATCTTGATCACAACAAGGCATTGAGCTCTTCAATACATTTTGCTCACAGCTGAAACCGAAAAATGTCAAGTTTCGTGTTATTTGTAAAATAAAATAGTTATCTTAACCAAAACTTGCAAAGCAAAATAAGGTATTCCTTTATCAATGAAAAAAAAGCGAGATTTGAAAAGAGAAAATGGAATTAGGAAAAAAAACAAACATTGCTTTGCAATCAAGTTAGAACTTTTTGATTTCTACAATAGGCCGGGAAAATTAAATGTTCAAATTTCGAACTTAGAAGGTTCGTTTTTGAAACAGTATTTTTAATTTTCTTCAATTTTTTTCATAGAATTTGTCGTTAGGGGAATCGGCGGCGGGCAGAAGGGCGTAGTGTATGTAGAAATTCTCAATTAAGGACGATGCTTATGACTGCTAGTACTAACCAATGATATAGTGTGGGCTTAAAATAAATTAACATTTTTGAAACGGGAAATATGACAAGACATGAAAGAAACAATTTTTTTTGAAGAATGATCTAGGTTCATGTATTATACAATTCGCGATTCTCTGTTAGATTATGTTTTGAAATTGCCGACTGATTCTGTTCCATCCTCCATTTTTTGTGTAAAATTTTTTTCTCCGTTTCACTTTCTCATCCGGTTTCTAAACGGAATTTCGGTTTATTGGTACGACTATCTTCTACAGGGTGGCTCATAAGTATAGGACGCTAGGTTTTCCGCTCATTCGCGCTTTCAAGAGGGGAAAAATGGGCTGCAATATAAACTTTATTATATTTAGAAACATATTCGAGGCAGAAACCTTAACAATATCATTTACTAGTGGGAATTCTGAGAGCTTATAGCCTCGTCGGATTGATTTCAGTACAAAATCAGCCTAGTTTGAAGGCTCACCATTCTTGCGAAACTATGTTTCTGAACCTGAATGTGATAAATTTTATAAGTAATAGACATTTATGAATATTTAAACATCATAACTCGTATTTATCAACTCAATGGAACCTCGAAAAATCCTCACGAAGTTTGATGATTTTCAGTGCGCCGCAAGTCAGGCGTGTCGCAGGCAGGTAACTTCTAGCGGCCATATGAAACCTTTTAGTCTATGCAATATTGTCAAAATTATTCTCAAAATATTGCTCGAGAGTTTTTTAGTCATATTGTACCGTTTTTGTTTTTTCCCGGTCCAATTCTTACTACCATGAGATGTTTTAGTTAGTACTGAAAAGTGATTTTTGCCAATTTTTCACATAAAAAGATGCAATTCTGTGTTTGATGATCTGTAACTTTGTGGAAAGGCCCCCAATTGCTCTAATTTTTTGGAGTTTTACTAGAAATCACCTCTAAATTGTGTTTAGAAAAGCTTATCTTATCCCATTCATTTTTGAAGGAACTATACTCCGCTAAAGCACCGGCAAAGTAGCGGCGCACCGGTCATTTGAGTTTTGGTTGTAAAGGGCCGTTGTGAAAAACTCAGAAGTGTGTGGCACTTAAAACTACAAAATAAATAAAATGCAGACATTCTTCTATAAGAATTCGTTTTCATCTAAAAAGAAAATGAACTCTGGCTTACTTTACAGGCAGTTGACTGTGTCCTATACTTATGAGCCACCCTGTATTCTTTGTATTCCTAGCACTGGTTCGAACGCCTGTTCCATATTCTTTTGCGTCCTTTTAGCATCATCTTCCGTTTTCTTGTGCTCCATGTGCTCGATGGAGCACGGAAAACTCAAATTCAGATCAAACTGTAAATTCACTGTTTCAGAAGTCATTTGTCAGATAATAAAAATTGAAGAGCTTGCTCCTTGAAGTTTTTTTCAGAATATACATAGTTTCGAGTTCACTATCAGATATTTGTACGATTCCTTGTTTTCTTATCATTTTTAGAACATAATATTTGTGATGAATCTAGATCTTTCTTCAAGAATTGTATGTTTTTTTTTGATTTCTAACTATTTGCAAAAAAATAGTTAGAAATCAAAAATAACTGAAAGGCAGATCCAAAAAGTTATTTTCAAGCGGTGCAATTTTTTTCTGTTACAAAGGTGAAATTTTACTGGAAGCTGGTTGAAAAAGTGGTACACACATGTCCTCAATACCATCATAAACGTGAAAATGGTGTACTCCGGAAAAATTATCAGAAAAAAATACTGTTTCAATGTTTTTTTTCATATCGATATGAAAGAGTACAATACTTGTGTAGGGTTCGTGATAAGTACTGCTAACGTGTTCGGAAAGAAAAATCGAGTAGACGCCCCTTCGAGACATGACTATTTCTGTTTTCTAAAAAAACTTCCCGGTTTCTGTGACTGAATACTAATAAAGATAGTTTGAATTTTTCAATGGACACGATACTGAATCTTGACGTTATTTACAAAGATATTGTTGGCGTTAGCAACTACTGATAGATTGCTCGTTCTTGCTGTACTCCAAGAAACTCCAAAACGATGAAATTTTCGACTAATCATATTATTGGCAATATGACCAAAAGAATGATCTTCCAAAATGAGCACTTGTATTCAATTTGCGATCACTTGAAAAATTGTGAACGGGCCGAAAAAACTTTATTTATGTTCCCGAATAACGCGACCAACTAATCTAACTATTTGTTTTTTTTTGACACAACAATCAGAAAAGTTAGTAGTTTTGGTACGGTATCTTTGAAAAACTACAGAAAAATAAATACTTACCAGAACTTTATAAATAGTATCACATCGCCAGAAACATTGATTTCTCATTTATCAAAGAACAAATTCGGGTGAATGGGAAACAGTAAAAAATTTTATCGATGTGGTCAGCTTTACAGGAGGAACCCGACTAAAAAATTTTATTTCTTTAAAATAGATGAAGAATGTGTGCTGATTCCAAATATCACAATGAAAAAACACAAAAATTGCTCTAAAACCTTGAAAACCCGCTTTGAAAATGATAATTTTGGCCGTGGGCTCAGACGGCGAACTAGAGCTTTCTCTTTCATCAGACTCGGCCACTTTTTTTAGGCTATATCAGGAAATCGACAGGAATCCCTTGAAGAAGGTAGCCTGGTATCAAAAAAAAACAAAGTGGCCGAGTCTGATGGAAGAGAAAACTCCGTAAAAAGAAATGCGTTTTCTAAGAAAGGAAGAAGTCTTTAAGATGTATTGTTTGGATTTCCTCAGGGCTGTCAGATCCGTAACTCGCAAAAACGGGGAAATTTTCCCATTGGCTCTTTCACAATTATTGACGAAAAAGTTCACACAAATAACATTAAGTAAATGTGAAAAAGTGGAAAAAGTATCTTTACTATTAACAAACGCAAAATTCTGTCTGTCTGTCTGTGTTTTTGTTCCGGACTCGCTCACTCTAGCGAAGTTCCCACTGGACCGATTTTTCCCAAATTTTTTCAGGTTATCAGAAATTCCTGCTGGATGATGCCCGTCTATTTTATTTTTTGATTCATTGAAAAATGAGGTCACAAGGTCGCAAAAACCTCTCTTTTAGCTCCATGCAGTTGTTTCAGTGTTGAGAGAGGGAGAGAGACGAGTTCACGGAAATATTTTCCACCTTTCGAAAAATTTTTCAATTTTCTCATTTTCAAATATTCCACGTTAGCCTGAGAAGGGAAAAAGCCAAATGTTTTTTAGATTTAGAAAAGGGTCGCAGGCCCTGAAAAATGAAGTCAAAGGTTTCTTAGATATTCTAAAAAGGCCACAGGCCCTGAAAAAAAGCCAAAGGCTTTTTAGATTTCCTAGAAGGGCCGCAGGCCCTGAAAAATAAAGTCGAAGGTTTCTTAGATATTCTAAAAAGGCCGCCGGCCCTGAGTAGGGGCCGAAGGCTCTGTAAATCTCATAAAAGGGCCGGCGACCTTCAGAAAAGAAGCCGAAGGCTTGGAAGTCAGAAAACAAGCGGACGCCAGGTGGTGGATCCCCCGAAGGGGGCGGAATCCACCTGGTACATTTGTAATTTAGACTTTGAGCTAACCTTGAATGCTCTTGATGGTTAAAAAGATTGTGTGATCAGATATTTGGACAGAGAGAAAGAATGATAATTATATTCGTCGAGAATATTGCATTCCTATAAAATAGAGTGTTGAACATGTTTATTTGAAACAGTAGGAAAATAATCCATCAAAATATTTTCAAAATGCGATGTATGTCAAAACTTTGAAACAAAAAATAATGGCTGGATCAAAATTAGTTAATGCTCTTGCTCACTGCGGGATTCGACAGCTTGGAAAAACAATTTTCGGTTTCGAAACTTTCAATTAGAATGAGAATGGAGATTGAAAACTGATGATTCCATTGAAGCTTCACTGATATTTTTCTACCTTCCTTGTTAAATACCGAAAAATTTGAATAGAACTAGATGATATTCAAAATGTAATGATGACAATGGCCATCGGAGATGTGTGGCAGAGTACTAGAAATAACAAATGCAAGGGATTTCCGAATTGCTTATTTTTTGGTGAAGTACTATTGGAAATAACTGTGAAACAGTAAAAAAAATTCTTTGTTTTGGTTTCAGATAAAAGGCGCAGGAATTATTAGAGATATTTCAAATATTCCCTCACGCTCCATTGCGAACATGACTGAAAAATTCATATTTCAGCCATGTTTGCAACGGAAGAGCTCTATGAACACAAGCCAAGGTAATGTGGAACCTAATTCAATTCAAGTTAAAATGGAGGGAATGTCCATGATAACAAAACCAATTCTAGTGTATATTATACATGGGTTCAATGAAAGAATTTTTAAAAAAGATTTGCTGTTACAGAACGGGTACAAGAAAAAATGTTTGTTTCCAATAACTACTATTGACTCGTAGATTTTATCCCAACATTTCTATAGAAAATGTACCGTGTTTCACGACTAGAGAATGCGCTTCATTGAAACCTGAGCATTTTTTGTCACGGGACCTCGTAAGTATCCATATAGGATTCTCAAACAGAAACTGATATTAACTTCCGTAAGTTCCGGTTTCGCAGCGTCATGATTTTTCACTTCTGCATTGTTTTGCTCGTCATTCTCGTCATTTGAATCAAATCAATCAATCACGAAAGAGTATTGGAATTATCGTGATACATCAGGGAATTATGGCTCCGCGACAATCCGCAACCACGTCATTTTGCAACTGTGACATTTCGCAACCCCATCATTTCGCAACCATCGAATCCAGATTCATAATAATAAGTTCACTTTCAAATCGAACTTTTTCAAAAGTAGATAGCAACCTGAATTGGTTTATGATATCCCAAATAACATTTAACCTACATTAATAAAACTGAACCACTTTATAAAGCTGCGAAATAACTGGTTGCGAATTGTCCAGTTGCCAAATGTATTGGTTGCGAGATGTCGTGGTTGCAAAATGGAAGTGAGTTGTAAAATGTCGTAGTTGCGAAATGACTGGTTTCGAAATTACGCGGAGCTGAAATTTTGAGGCTTACCGATGAAGCAGTAAAACTAGAGTTATGAACCTTTCATGAAACAGTTAAGAATGAGTTAAACTATTTCGATTTCAAATAAAACACTTTTTTGGAGGTGTTTTTTTTCTGTTTCAGCATTTTTATTTGTTTTTGAATGTGCGCTTTTATCCTCAATTTTTCCCATTGAAAAGGTTCACTACTGGCCTGAAACATGAGAAATTTGGATGAAATGTGGAAACTCAACTACAGATCTATTGCTTTGTCATTCATAAAAAGTCAACATTGAATAAATGCGAAACAGTGAAAATTTTTTGAAAATTTCGATTTTTTTTTGTGAAAACTTGTAATTTTCACCCCAAAAAGCCCGTAATTTTTTCCAAAACCAGTCATTAAATTTATGGCTTGCAAATACTAGATCTCAGAAAACGTATAAGAAAAAGTTTTCGAAAAAATTCAGTGCATTTTCTACTCGACGAGCCCGACAAGACGAAATTTTTGTCCATCGACACGGTCCGGCCCTTCATAACCCTGACATTTGCAATATTCATGAAAAACCTCTATTTTTCGGAAAATATCCAAAAATTACTGTTTTCATGTTTATGGATAATACTTTCGTCTGATCTTCAATTAATGTCTCTAATTTTTCTTCATCTTTTTTCACGAAACCTGGAAACAGAGAATTGTGATGCTAGACTAGAAACAGAAGTAGCCATGAACCTTTATTTGAAAGCTTCCGTAATGAACCACTGTTTGAAATTTAAAGGATTAGGGTTTAGTCAACCTAAAATTCTTCGAGATCGTTTATCCATAATTATACCAAATGACTGAACCGAGAAGAGTGAAAATGAGAAAAAAAATTGAAAACTGATCTTTGATTGAATTTTGAACGATTCTCATAAATCATTGCTGTTTCATTATCACTAAAAATTAATTGAGTTAAAGTTCAGAATAATCGCAAAATTGTCAGTGATTGTTGTACAATTTAGAAGGTTTTTTACAGATCTCCTTGAAATCTGGATGTTGGAAAACTCTTTGGAATCAAAACTGTTTTTTTTTTGAAATTCTGAAGTTTTTTAAAAGAATTTCAAATGTTGAAGTTCAAGCAAATTCAATCCGATTTGACACAGTTTGAGTAAATCTTAAAATTCAGATAAAGGATATGAAGTAACTTGATAAATACCAAAATTGCTCAGAAGATATTTATAAACTCAAAGTCACTAGAATGTATCAACATTGCGTTACTTTTCCAGACAAAATTGGAATCTTAAAATGTCTCGAAACAGTAGATACATAAAACTGTGAAGAATAGCAAATTTGGAGTATCAAGCAATACATTGATCAGAACTTCCATCGAACTGAAAAGAAACATATAATCTAGTTTAAAGGATCACAGACTTCTTCAGATAAGTTTATGTGCCTTCAAACTCCACCTACCCCAACACTCTCCAAACTTCTCAAAAACATTTCCTCCATTTGCTCCTCTGTCATATTCGCTATTATCGCCTGCTCCTCATCTGTATCTTTCTGATGTCTACAGTATTCCAAGATTCCCAAAACTACCAGAAATAATATACAAATTCCAATGCCAAGAACCCAAAACCAAGGATTAGTGGGGTCCATTGAGGAGTTCGAAGAAAATAACAAATAGTTGAAGAAAATATACGAAATCGGGAGAAGTTCAAAGTTGGAATTGACAAGAATGGCCAGGTGGATGATAATGTTTATGTACTCCAAATCAGAAGTTTGCAAAATTTTGTGTCCAAACCCAGAGAAATATAGATAATTACACCTTGAAATGTCACCATTATGTGTTTAGTTTTTATGAGCTTTTGAACTTGTTTAGAGGAGCAAAACACAGGAAGAATCAAGTGAACAATAGGAAAACAAATGGGGTATCTGCACAAACAGACACGCGTACAGAAAATTTGATGCTAGCCAAAATAGACTCAGACATATTGTTAATCGGTTGCTCATTCTTAACAAAATATTGTCACGAAACAGTTATTTTTGTTTCGAAAATATTCCAGTTTCAGTGTTTAAAAATTTACCATGTAAACTAACAGTGAAACAGAACTAATTGAAACTTTACAAACGATGTGTGTATTGTCAAGTCGATGAGCCTAGCGATTAGAATCTTGTGTTGAAACTGCACTTTTTTCCAAAAAAATAAAAGTTTCATGTGAGCAATCATGCTATAAAATCAGCGTAGAGAATCAGCAAAAAGCTCAAAAAAAACTGGCAATCGTTTGCCCACTCTTCACAAAATATTGTCACAAAACAGTGATTTTTGTTTTGTAAAGACTCCAGTTTTAGAGTTTAAAAAATTGCCCATGGTGGTTTGTCGAACAATGTCAAGTAGTGTCAACTAAAGGAGATTTGGTACTGCAATGATAAGAAAAGAAAAGTTGAACTTTCTGATTTGAAACCGTAAAATTAA
This sequence comes from Caenorhabditis sinica, assembly GCA_963932045.1. Taxonomy (NCBI): domain Eukaryota; kingdom Metazoa; phylum Nematoda; class Chromadorea; order Rhabditida; family Rhabditidae; genus Caenorhabditis; species Caenorhabditis sinica. The sequence goes on along the minus strand of OZ009940.1, from coordinate 6,505,985 downwards.
AAAAGATGTACACATTTCTTAATCTTAAAATCAAGAAACACACGGTAGAAGTTCACTGTATTGACTAAACTATGAAAAATTGAACATATTTTCTTGAAACAGTGGAATAATTCACTCTAGTTGAGAGGTAAATCTGCTAATTTCTGTCAAAAATATTTTATGTTACAGATTTTTTCGTTAAACGTGAGGGTGTTCATAAATTCAGTGCCACTCGGTTGATCGTTATTCTTATTGTCAAAAGAGCTCTAAGTTCAAGCTAATCAAGAAAATTTGAGGGAGAATTTTAGTACAGAGATATTTTAAAATAAAGTTGTTGGAGAAACTGCCTACTGTTTCTGAAAGAAGTTGAGAGCAAAGCATACAAACTGGAAACAGTATAATTTAAGACACGTTCTCTGTGAAACTCGAGTGTACTTCAACTACCCCGTTGTACAGAAAAAAGTCAAACCAATTTTTATCAGTTGGTATTTGATATGGTAGGTACCCATGAACTTCTAAGAACTTTGACCTATATTTCATCTGGCTCCGCCCCCTTCTGGCTCACATATGCATATGGTCGGAGCAAAAAATAATTTTTTTGGTGGAAGTTTTTTTGACCGGATCTCATCGGGATTGAATACTACGCCTATTTTTGAGCATTTTTTGTGTTCAAACCAAATCCGAAACTCAATGTCTTCTAGGAATAATTTTCACTTTTCTCGAAAATGATACGAATTTTTTGCGATTTTCGCTCGTCCTGAAAAAAAAGTGGCCGAAGGTATGTGAGATCTATTCAGATTCGGATTCTTCATAAAATTTTACTTCAGAAAAGTGCCATCCGGCAAAAAATCAGGGGGCACGTATTTTTGCTACGGTCGAAAATATGTGGATTTTGACGATTTTTTCATGTACACCTATTCGTGGGGTGAATTCGGTTTTTGGCGAGCAGTGACAAATTGGATTATTTTGAAGTTTTATGATAGCTTAGAGCTTGAATAGTACTCTGAGTGATTTTCAAGCTCACTTCTCATCTGCTATTCTCGTAGGAAGACTTTAAAGTGATGGTATACTACTCTACTTCTAATACCCACAGTTTCATCTTACGACAAGCTAAAGGCTTGAAAATCATCCATAGTACTATTCAAGCTCTAAGCTATCATAAAACTTTAAAATAATCCAATTTGTCACAGCTCGCCAAAAACCGAATTTTGATCACGAATAGGTATACATGAAAATGTGGTCAAAATTCACATATTTTGGACCGTAGCAAAAATACGTGCCCCCTGATTTTTTGCCGGATGGCACTTTTCTGAAGTAAAATTTTATGAAGAATCCGAATCTGAATAGATCTCACATACCTTCAGCCACTTTTTTTTCAGGACGAGCGAAAATCGCAAAAAATTCGTATCATTTTCGAGAAAAGTGAAAATTATTCCTAGAAGACATTGAGTTTCGGATTTGGTTCAAACACAAAAAATGCTCAAAAATAGGCGTAGTATTCAATCCCGATGAGATCCGGTCAAAAAAACTTCCACCAAAAAAAATTATTTTTTTGCTCCGACCATATGCATATGTGAGCCAGAAGGGGGCGGAGCCAGATGAAATATAAGTCAAAGTTCTTAGAAGTTCATGGGTACCTACCATATCAAATACCAACTGATAAAAATTGGTTTGACTTTTTTCTGTACAACGGGATCCTTGAGTTTCTCAGAGAACGTGTCTTAACTTTGAAGGCTCGCCCACGAAATTTTTATTTTGTTTTGAAAATAGTCTGTTTCAGAATTCATACATTATGAGAAGGTCGTGTTTATAAACTGATGAAACCTTTACAATAACTTCCTTCAAATTATTGTTCTTCTGGAATATCTTATTCTATAATAAAATCCAGATTTCAAAATAAAAGTTCCTTTTGGATCTAATTCCATTAAACCTTAATGGTTGATCCAGTGAGTTTTGCTCATTTTTTGGATGTCAATACCCAAAGATGATTGGTATTTTATCAATTTAGATTCCACTTTGAAACTGTTTGAAACGGTGAAAAATGTTTTCAGTTGTCTTTATGTCTCTCACTCTTGAACAACCAGGATTTTGAAAATAACAAGAAATACAGAAATATAACTTTTGTGATTGTGATACATACATTGCAGGAGTACATTTTAGAGTCTGAAGTATTGATTGCTCAACTCGGGTAGCACAGTGAAAACTCCTATTACTGAGCATCGTTCTAACAACGAAATTTTAAGGAAATTCAGAAACAGAAGACTGTTTCGCGTTTCCTATTTTTTTAACTGTATGCGTTTTTAAAAATACACTTACAGGAGAGTAAACCAAAAGAGACAGATGAGGTTCTAACCGAAAATAATACGGTTTCAAACTCATTGTGTCAACAAATTTTTTTTGTAAATTACAATCGAGTGTAGAAATTGTCATCTGATGATCAAATAAGGGAAATGGGTGCATCAAGAAAAACAACCAAATGGATAAACGAGCATTATGAGACTAGAGGAAAACAAGTTCCAAGGATAAGATGTGTAAGTTTCTGCCAAGTTTTTACTGTTTCCAGTACCTGTAGTTAAATTTCAAATTTTAAATTATTTAATTGGAATATCACAAGAGACATCGTCAGACATCAAGATCTTTTTGATCATGCTATTGAAATAACTGCTGATGTTAGTTGGATACTTTGTGAATACAATTGTTCTTCTGTTTTATTCTGAGGGGTGCGTTTTGAGATAATTTTCTTTCTGTTTCGATGTAGATGTACTGAAACGAAGAGCTTGAGCCAAAAATTGTGTTAAGATTGTTGTAGTGGTACATGAAGAAGGTGTGTTTGTGTTCTCAATGGAATTGACTTTAATAGACAGTTCTGAGGTGCATATTTTCTAACATATTGGTTTGGATGCGTAAAAAAACCAAGAAATTTAAATGTGTAATGTCTTGAAATATCTCTTTGCTAAGAAACAGTAATTTTTCTAGTCTAACGCCAATTGATTGAAGAACGTAACTGGTATTATCTTGGATAGTGTGATACCATACTCATACACGCTAATGGAGAAAATCAATTTCTGTTTCAGACTTTTAAGATTCTCTGCTGAGATTACATCTGGAGTTGGCCTATTCGCAAACATTGTTATTGCTCTAAGATTTGTAAAAATGTGTGCAGATTCCGAAAATCATATGGAAAATGCACAATTATTGTTCTAAAATCCCGAAACTGAACTATGGAACGAGCGAAAATCACAAATATGGTCTCCACCGGCCGTGACCGAGTTTCCCAAAAAATTTGGGCGGAGTCTGCCAATGAGCGCCTTTGTAACTTTTGGCCCGTTATTGCGATGCCTTTCATTGGCTGACTCTGCCCATTTTTCGTGAAACTCGGCCACGCCACCGGAGACCATTCTTGTTATTTCTGCTCATTTCGGAGACCATTTTTGGAGTTTTTGAGCATTTTTTGTGCATTTTCAAATTTGTTTTAGGAATCTGTACACATTTTAACATATCTCAAAGCAATAAAATTTTTTGGCCGAAATCCTCCTTTAAAATCAACATTTCATTTATTCTCTGTACAAAAAAAAAACACTGTTATAAATGTATGACAGTTGAAACGGATAGTTCATGGATTGATTGGCGATGATATAGCAAGATACATAGAACAGGGAGACCTTGGACTTCTCCATATTGCAAAATATTTGTGTATCCGAAACATGCGATACTGGTGAAACGGAAAATAAACAAATCCTTGATGAATGATTCGTGTTTTTTTGTGTTTCAAAACACACAGTAGAACTAAAATTTGCATTCATTCATTGATACCTGGTTGTTAGGATTTTCTCCACACTCGGAGTAGGTTTGCTGAATGTAGTTATAACAGGATAGGCAATCACAGAACGAGAATACGGTAATTATACAGTAGAAAGTTCCCACCGCAATGATAAAAAAGGAAAGTTGAACTTTTAGGTTTGAAACAGTTAAACCCAACAAGGGTAAATGTTCATTGATCATCTGATGTACAAGAAGATAACATTCCGAAGAGTGTCAGGAAAACATTGTCAGGAAGAAAAATCAGTAAGAACAACAAGCAACTGTATAGAAAACACCCGAAATGTTGAACATGCCTCTTTGAAACAGTAAAATAATTTTCTTGATTTTAGCGGAAAATTGGCATTCATTTTTCCAAAATATTTTGTGTTTCAATACTTTTACAAAAAGTAAAGGTGATTGTGAATTCAGTTTCAAACGAGCATTCTGCTGACCGTTATTTTTATAATCAAAAGTGTACCATTGAAGCATGTCGAGTGTGAGTACGAAATTTGAACAGATTTTTTCTAAATCGTTCTAAATCGTTTTCTAAATAGTCGGTAGACTAACCAATTTCTTAATAATTTTTCAAAAAAAAGAGAGAACTTGAAGATCAATATAAGTAGAAAAGTTATGTCAGGTGGAAAAAACATCTAATTGTTTTGAAAAGAAATCGAAATTTAGAAATAGAAACTTGAAACAGTATAATAAAACTTCAAGCCTCACACCCAAAAAGGTTTTGCTTTGAAAAAGTTGAAGGTCTTTTAACCTATTCAATCAATTTATTTACAGACTGATGATACGTGTCACAAGAAACGTCATCAAATTTACGAACTTCTAAAATAAACTGGTCTTGTGTCAAGATTGTGAAAAAGATTGTGAACAAAAGGATGAAAAAAGGATGAACTTGAGGCAATGTCTACCGTTCAAGCAGCAAAACTCTGAGGAAAAGTTAAAACAGAAGAGTTATTGGTCATCAGAGAAAACTTTCGTTGCTTTTTTTTGGGTTCTGCCTATTTTTTCCTACTGTATGCGCTTCAAAACAAGCGCTTGCAAGAGAATCAGCCAAGAGAGCTAGAAGAGGTTCGAACCAAAAATAACACGGTTTCAAACTCAGAATGTCAACAATTTGTTTCGTTGAGAAAACAATAAAACTATTGAATTGTGATCTGGTTATCAACTGAAATGAGGGAAATTGGTGCATCCAGAAGGACAGCCATAGTTCATAAACCAGCATTAGCAAACTAGGATTAGAAGAAAAACTTTTTGGCGAAATCGGTAAGTTTTACTGTTTCTAGTACATGTAGTCAGATTTAAAATTTGAAATCATTTTGATCATAGGTTTGAATTTATAAATCTTGAATGGAATCTCAGCTTTGCAACCATCATTGCATGGTCATAAGTACCGTACAAATCCTCTGCAACCTCCAGTAGCTTTTGTAGTTGTTAAAACGGTTTTCAATGTTTTGCTGTCCAAAAAGACCGCAAATTTTAGATATTCGTTGAAACATTTTTCGTGTGGAATATTGAGTGATGTAGTGGAAAGTAGCTGCTTTTATTTGGAATGAAAATAACAAATCGCTCACAGAAAATCAAGGAAGACAGGTTCGGAATCACATTGGAACCTTGAGGAAAAAGAACATACTAATGGATAAGAACTATAGGGATTTGGTATTTACAATATATCACAAGTGGGGCGGAGCCTAACTTATGAAAATATTGGCAAGACGACAACGAGAAATTATCAAACATGCTTAACACCGTTAAAAGTTTAATGTGTTGCGAAACAGCAACTAATTATATTTAACTCCCAAAGTTTTGCAGATCTCCATTTTCAATACCAGTTCCAACTTCCATGTTTGCGATTTGAGTTGTTTGAACATCAGTCCGTGATCACTATGGAGTTCATCGATGCTATTCACTGGATATGATAATGACGGAATATGAGACAGCACAACTGCTACTAAAGTAAATTATATTGTTTTGTATATTCTAGTAGGAATCGTAGATCAACTAAAATCCCAATTTTATAAATATTATAAACTATTTTGAAGAAACAGTGAAAAAAGTTCTAGGCGACAATAGAAGAATTTTGTGGTGCACTACAGATAACTGAAACCATCTTGGGATTCACTGTGCAGAAAAAATCACTGTTAGAAATGTATGACAGTTGAAACGTGTAGTTCATAAATTGATTGGCATATTGAATATGGATCAAACGCACTACAAACATGACAAAGAATTGCTTTTAATGAACATGCTAAGGACGTTGATTTCAGCATCTCTGTGTATTCGAAATATGCGATGTTGGGGAAATGGAAAATATGAGGTCCTTCGTAATGTCAAAAAGTTGAGAACTGTAACTATTGTCTTGTTTAGAAACAGTACTTCTTTCTGAATACTACCAGTGTCTGAAATAGGAGCTTTGATACTAAAGCGTGAAACAGTAATGATTTCAACACCGTTCAATACAAATCGGTAATTCTTGAAGGATTTTCGCCAAGACTGTAATTTACTTGTGACTTGAAAATAAATGGGGTTGATGAAACGGAAGAATACATTTTTCTTATGCTGACTCAAACAACAAAACTAGAAGATATTCCAGGGACACAATGGTAATTGGAAAGACAAGCAATTCCAAAAGCTATATGTTATACGGGTTTCTACTTCACTATTTTTGGCACCCCGACGTTTCGCAACCAATCGTTTCACAATAAAGACATTTCGCAACTCACATTTTGGAAAATTGAAACATTTTCTGTTTCAATTTTTCGGTTTCTTATTTCCAGATATGGTTATGAACACTTCTCCTTTCAACTGTTCGATTGAAATTACTATGGTTTCTGAAATCTGCTGAAAATTCGTGAAACTCGTAATTGAAATATACCGAGAGCAATAAAATTTACCGGAAATAGTTCGAACAAATTCCAAGTGAAACAGAAAATTACATGTCACCGAACCCAGGATAGTCGTGAACTCACTATTCCATAAGGATCTCAAACAAGGTGAAATCCATTTTCAAATTTCCCACGAATTATTCCTACAGTAATCCAATTGTCCAACACCTCACCGATAGCTTTCGAAACTCTTCATCTGTCAAAGTCTCCTCCGTTTTTGCATCTATTTTTGAGTTTCCTCGGAGCCACCAGAAGAATATAAATAAGAGTACAATAATGAATAGAAAAATTGTAGTCAGGAAAATCTCGAGCAATATGGGTTTCGAGATACTGTAGATCATAATGGAAAATATCAAGTTTTTTTTCAGTTTCAAAAATGTTTTGTTAAAATTGGATTTTCAACTTTCGAGTGATTTTTTTTTCATTTTTACAATAAGTCCACCGATAATAAAGGACGTCCATTCCTCAGTGGTCTCGGGGTGTCCTTGGATTATGTCCATTCTGAAAATTTTTGGGTATTTTTTGAATAGAAGAATGTGTTTGTATAACTGGAATCGTACATACAGATAAGGTGCCATAATGTAGGGCTTGAAAAGGGCTACAAAATAGCTTAACGTTCGAATTTGGGATTTTTGGGGGACCCTGAATTTTAGCTTAAAAATGCGGCCGAATCTATCGTGACCTTATCGAATTTATACCATTTGTTGCCCTTTTTGAGAGCTACATTTTTACATAAAATTTGCCACAGAAATTCTAACTTCAAAGGCGCATAGCCTCTTCAGAGTTAACTATAACATATTATTTCACGAGAAAATAAAATCTTGTGATTTAGTGACTAATGCCTATGCATAACATCACATTTATCAAAGAAAAACATTAAATTTTTCGTGTTATTTTTCAAGAATGCCGTTGAAAATTCGGAAAGTTTTGTCGTTAACTTTGATAGAATTATTGAAAGTGGACTTTGGTTATGATTTTTGGTCTCGTTAGATCGGAACCAAAAAATGGTTGAATCAGAGACAATTGAAGGACATCTAAACGAACAAAATCACAGAAATCACTCATAAAAACGTCGAGCAAAAGTAGTAGACAAGTAAGGCAGTCGTGAAACAGAAGCTATAAAACCATATTTTTTTCCAAAAAGTTACTCTTTCAAATTTGACATTTGTTCTCGGTATCCCATGTTTACAATTAGTTATTGAAAAAAGGCGTTTCTCCAACTTAAAATAAGTTCTTCATTTGCTCATCAATTTGTTACGATTTCAGCCTAAATGTATTAGTGAATAGGCTATTAGAACAATCAGTTGGCTAGTTCCAGAGCTTCTTTGATAACTTTTTTCTGGTGGAAATTTGAGAAGTTATTTTATTCAAATCAGGCAATGCCTTTTCATAATAATGACAGGTTGTTATTTTGCTGTTTCCACAACAGTCAATAGTTTTTGAAAAATTTTAACAGTCATTCATTTTTGAAAATTTTATTGAAGATTGTTCGTTTTACCACACTTGAAAAATTTCAGAAATTCAGCAATTAGCAGTTCATCTTAATTCAAAATGATTACTGTTCCTGTTGTAACATAACGAGATTAAGGTAACAGGGAAAACAATGTGCACTCTCTTCATTTTTGGACAACCTAATCGATTTCTTAATTGCATTGGAGCACGCGTACGTCACTGTCTGAGCCTTCAAATACCATAATTGTCACAGTGTTCGTCGAAAAATACTACGGAGAAAAAAAATACTACGGATTACGGATTCAAATGTTGAGTATTGCTTGCTCTGAACCATAAGAAACAATGACGTCTGTGATAGCAATCGGAGTATCAATTAATTTTTTTTCGAGAAACAAGGTCATCTGGAAGTACAGACACATTGAAACAAACTAACTGGAAGATAATTGGAAGAAGGTACATTCTTACTATTAGAACAATGTGTCAATTGTGAAAATTTTTTACTGTTTCAAATTTCTACCATAGCAATCCCGTTTCAATTATATATTGGTATCATGTTTCTAGACTGAGATTGATCTTCCTATTTCAGCAATGTTAGGAGTCACCGGAAACAACGAACATGCCAAGTGAGCACAAAATTTTAAACCTTATCATCGAAAAAATCTCATTTTCACACATGTTTTCAATATCAAGTATCACTGTTTCAAATGCAATTTTATATTTTGGGCTGCTTTCAAAACACCAGTGGATCCGGAAATTTTAACCGACCCATTTTGAGATCAAGTGTTTCGTTTGTTTTGCTAGAAATGATTGAAAAGAGGTTATCTGTTTGAACAATGTCATCTCAATCATAGCAACTCTTCAAAGGTGCTTGGTTCTAAAACTAACGGTTACTCAAAAATTAATATACACAGGGCTTAACTCAAATATTATTACAGTAATTTGGTACAGGATGCATAAAGAGCTATCACCGAGTTCAATCGACTTCTCTATTCAGAACAATGTTCTCCTGTTTCAGCAAAAAAATGACTAGACTCCAGAATCTAACATGACGATTCTTGGAATTCCTGGGAAGACTAAAAATAACGAGCTAGCGTTTTGTACGAGGCTTCGGAAAACTTCACCTTATGCTTGGAAATGATGAAATTTCCGATAAATGTCGTCATTTGGTTTTTTTTCACTGTTTCGGAAGAAGTGTATTGGTATTCCGACACCGGTGACTACAATGCTCTCCTCTTATTGTTGTTTGCTTGTTCAATGTCCTAAGGTAGTGGAATCATTCATGAAATGCTGTATGCGGATCTGAACAAGAACATTGACAAAAAGTTAAAATGATACAACTGAACACAGAAGATACGTGAATATAAATCGTAATTAGTGGACCTGGTGCACTTGGAAGAATATTTCATAAATAACATTTTCTGTTTCAAGTTCCAATAATTGTGTTTCGGTTTTAATTGAAAATTAGTGTCAATCCGGTATTACCAGTGAACAAAATTTCATTCTGTTTCCAAGCTAGTGATTTTAGGATTTACAGTGAAAAATTTGAATGTGGTTGGTTGAAGAAAATGTATAGCAATTGACACAAGTTTTACACATTGTGAACCAAATTTTACAGTTTAAGAACATGTTTTTTATCGAAAACTATAAAAGACGCATCAATTTTACGGTTCTAAGCTGTTCGTCCAATTTTACTGATTCCAGTGAAAATGTATTTCAAGGTTTTGTTTCGGCAAACTGATTAGCCCCTCGTTTGGTTAACTGAAACGTTTGGAGCACTAGAAGGGCGGGTAATAAAAGTAATTTCGGAAAATTGAAATGGTTTAGAAGTAAAAAACAAACAAAGAGATAAGCGCATTTGCCCAAGCTTGACATAGGTATAGAGCAAAGTTGTTTTATATTTTCGAATGTTTCACCGTTCTAATATATGTTGCTCAGCTTCGGGTTCGAGTAATGAAGTTTGTGTGATTTCCATAAAACTGAATTATTTTCTAAGTTTTCATACAACGATGCACTGGCAAACATCGGTCCTTCCAACGAAAAATTCTTGTGTGTAGACAATCCAGAACTACGGTAAAATTGCTCAACATTGATAGTACTTCGCATTCCTTATAAGCTTGATCATTTTGAATATGAGAAAGTATGCATGAACTCCACAAGAAATGCGGTTTCAAATTTGAAGTATCACAAATTGCTCCAATATGAAACGATCCACTTGACAATTTTACTGTTTCTACTTTTTGTGATTCAAATCAGAATCAAATGTTAAAATGGTCAACTTTCGCTTTCACAACAAAAATATCGGTTTCAAGTAGAACACATTTGTGAGTGGAAGGCCGCACAGGCAATATTGCATGTGTCAAAACCTCGAATTTTAGAATGAGCAACTTTAAAAATCATTTTATGACGGTAACTGAAAATGGGTCTCTTGTTAGCATTTTCGAAAGTATTTCGAAATAAACACGGAAAGCTCTCTGGTCGATCGTTGTCTATGCCCAAATTTTCACATAAAAATTTCGGTTTCAAAGTTTTATCATAAGTTTCCTCATTTGTAGCACAGTCATTAGGCAAGTTGAGCCAATATTGAGAATTACAAAAACACGACAATTTGGAATTCATTGATTATAATTGATCCACAACTCAACAAGAACATCATCCATCTTTCACTATTTCAAACCTCATTCAAGAATCAAATGGTCGCAAACAGAACCGTTTTTCCGATGGCACACTCTAAGGCAATAACATATGCTTATGTATCTATATTTTGAGAAAAGTACAGTTTCATAGTTCCCTGATACACTTTGTATTTTTTGGAGTATAGTAATGATTTTGACACCCCTACTTCTTGAAACCGATTCATAGAATATCTACATCAAGACAACAAGAGAAGATGAAAAAATATCGAAATTGAAGAAAAAACTGAACATCGTAATTGAACATGTACTTTTGAAACAGTAGTATGATTTACTAGATTTAGTTTTTCTCACAAAAGTTTCAGACAGTTTACAAATCACTATTTATCAATCAAGCATTAAAATTTCAATCGTAATGGAGACCACATGAAATAATTTTTGTTCGTTGATTACGGAGTTCAAGAAAATAAGAAATATTGGACATCAGAGAATCAAAACCAATTGAAATTGCACGCCAAAGATCGAATTAACGAAAATCGAATCGTTCTTTGTAATTTTCTGAAACAGTAGGTAATTTGATTTTTTAAGAAATAAAGTAACATTTTGAAAAGCTTCCTGTTTCAACGGAGGATCTAGTAAACGAAATTCGTTTCAGCAGTTAATAACGTTATTGCCTCAAATGTGGATTTATTTTAGTTTATGATCTTTGCTATAAGCAGTAATGCCAGCTTCAAATGTTACCCAGGTGTGGATTGAAAACGAGATTTTCAATGAAAAATGTGACTGTTGTCAGTGCTCTATAGAAGACTAAATGGTAGATGATTCTGTCCGACTATTTAAAGTCCTCAATGAGTTATAAGCATTCATAAGGACTGGAGCTAATCACTTCCCAAAAAGTGAGACCAGAAAAGCACGACTTTGAACAAAAAAATTACGGTTTCAAAATAAAGGAATAAATAATTCTTCATCATTAAAAACGATTTGTGAGTGTAAATGTTTCTAAAACTAAGCAAGGTATGTGCAACTCCATCGTGATTAGAAGAACTGGTGAACTGGAAACAAAAAATTTATTTTTGACATGATATGATTGTAAAACTGAAATTTTTGTGAATTTATGCTAAACACGATGTATTTATCTGTTATCAAGCAAGTGAAATTGAGAAGATTAACTATGGAACAAAGTCTCAAATCGTAAGGAATTGTCAGGATGGAAATTTTTAATAAAGAATAAAATATGGATTCACTTCGAAAAAATTATTTTACTGTTTCAGTACTAGTTTTTAACCGAGTAATATGAAATGCGCTTCAATATTACTAAGATAAAATGCCAGGCTCTATAGAACTGATGATTATGCGATTAATTCTGTTCGGAAGATAAAGCAATGTTTTGAAATATATATTATTTCAAATTTTGATGGTTATAGTCTAACTCGAATGTTTCACTAAATTTTCTATTCGACATAACTTTGTAAAAACATTCAGACTCAAAATTTTCTTACTGTTCCAAAGGAAGTATACATTGTCTTTCCTATAGTGAAATAAGATAATATTTGTGGAGCGCGATGACAAAACTTGATATGTTGAAAAGTTTAGATAAATTTGGGTTGATTATCTGTCAATTTTTCTCTGGGTTTGAGCACGAATTTATCTGCTTAGAAAAAAATTAATGCAGTTTTTTGCAATTATGCATGGCTTTGAAAAGTCTCAAATTCGTCTGTTTCAGTGAGAATATGATAGTGGGTTTGGAATTAACAAACTACTAAACTCACAAATCAATAAAAACGTTATAGCAAAGAATGAAAGATTCATACACGAATTCTTACCGTTTCACCATAAATAAAAGCTTTCTTCTTATAGACTGATTTCAATCCTAACAATATAATTCGGTTTCAAATTTGATGTATCAGCAAATCGTTACCGTATGAAATGATCGATCTTCAATGGAAACGAAACAACTTATACCTTCCCACCAAAATAAGAGCATCAATTTTATTTCCCAAGTGATAACTTCTCAAAAATTCTGTGATTTAATTAGATAAGCACATTCGAATAAAAATTCAATAACCATTCTTGATCACCTATGCAACTTGTTTTTGACGGCGTTTTATGGATCTAGAAAATGTTTTCGAACATTTTCGTTGTGATTTTCAAAATCTACACATTTTTTCATTCTAACTTCACCTTACTTTCATTTTGGACGGATACTACCTTTAAAGATTTATCACCAAACGCTAAAAGTATTTTCGGTTTCAATACAAATGTTTATATCAGCAGTGATTTTCAGTTTCAATGGGGCGTTTGTATGTAGAACTCTGAAAACAACGGCTAAATGAAAGACCGCTTGTATTATGCCTTTTTGGTTGAAAATCGTCAATGTAAAGAAGAAAAATCAATATGAAAAGCAATGAATCTAACGTTCATATAAACTTGAAAACAAAATGAAACAGAGAACTTCGATTCTGAAAATAATAGAGCTGGTTGGGACAACCAGAAAAAGTGGAGATTAGTATTCACCAATCAAGCATTGAAACTTCAGACAACACGGAAAACATAACTGTAATGGAGACCACATGGAAAATAGTTGTTCGTTGACTATTGAAGAAAATTGGAAATTGGATTCACGAGATACATCGTATTGCCGGAAATCCAATATTTCTTTATAATTTTCTGAAACAGTAAGCAATTTGATATTGTAAGAAATCCGGGAATATTTTGTACAATCTCCTGTTTCAAAACATGTTCTAGTGAATGAAATTCAATTCAGCAATAATGACTTTCTTTCATGTGTTGTGTTTTCTAATATCAGATGTTGGTGCCTAACCAATCATTTTCTGAAATTTGGGCCAAAAGCTTTGTTTTTAGGAAAAGGAATTCCTGCCATCATGTTTTGAGGAAATATTATGATTCTTACCGAATTCGTGGTTATTCTCGCTCCTTTTTCGTTTCTTACCCGTTTCTGAATGTGAACATTCGCTTGGAAATTACATGGATCCACTAAAATTCTCAGACTTGAAACGGATACTCTGCTTGCTATAAACAATGAGTGTTTTCTAGAGATAAAGATACGGACTTTACTACTCTGAATCAAAGTAAAAACGGAAATGTGTTCAAAATTACAAAGTTTCAGTTTACATGTCTTGTTCTAACAAGATCTGACAATGTCACGATATTCAAATATTTTGTCTGTTTCACAGACCAAAAATCAACTTTTTGTTTGCGGACAATACAGTATTCCGAATCTATAGAGAACTAAAATAACCGTAAAATCCCATTAACGTCCGATGGTATAATACTTCATACGTTATAATACCTAGCTCAAACCAAATTTTTGAGCTGAGAAATCCAATCAAGAATGAGGAATCATCCTAGAGAACCAAAATGTTCAGTTGTCTTCGAGATAGTGTTGCTTTAAGTTGAGCATATGGAAAACTAAAACCCGAATTTGAAAAAAAAAAACACCGTTTCAACTACTGTGACTTCCTGATTTGTCAATCCAATTCCCACATCACAAATTAATTAAGGTCACCAAAGAAATCTGGAAAATTACTCCAGATATCCAGGAACGACAAAAATAAATTATCACTGTTTCAAAAATCAGATGTTGACATTTACTTTTTGTCAGTTTAGTTTTTTCAATCCATTAGTCTTAAAAACCGGAGTCTAATAATCAAATCCAGACAAAATAATAGTCAACGAGACGAAATGAAAACCAATCTTATACGGTTTTTCATCTAGTTTATGCTGAGCAAGATTTTCTCCTCTTACTAACATTTTTCATTGTTTTCAGTGTCATTCTGAACATCCCATTCATCTTTTATGGTATTTTCACGTTTTCTATGAGCAAGTTTTATAATTTGTCCATTGGCAGGGCAAAATACTAATCCACAATAAGAGTGCAATGATGCATATAATCAGGACGCCTAGAGTGAAAAAATATGGATTTGTTTAAGGGGTATTCATTGAAATTGAAGTTCGAAATGGACTGAAAATTTGAGGAAAATGGAAAAAAGAGGAATTTCGTGTTTTATGACTGAAATATGAGAGAAGTTTCGAGTGAAAATATGAATACATTTGAAGTGCTATCAAGTTCTTGGAATTCTGTTTGTGCAATTAGATCACGACACCACGTCTTTGCAGATATAAGTTGCTCTCCATTTTATAAAACCTGTTTCAACTTTTTCGTAATAGCTATGAAACTGAAATTTAAATCAGTTGGGTGACTGGAGTCATTGTTCGATACAGCAACTGCGAGGAATATAAAAAGAATTTTCTATTATTTTTATTGTTTTCTCAGTGACCGCCCGCATCCATGGTCACTGAAACAACAGGTACACAGGCAACTGTTCTCGCTACTATTCACTTGTGTCCTGTTTCAACTTTATTTTTAGAGAATTTAGACTGTGGTTCGAGTTAGTTGAAATAGCAAACCACTTTGAATTTATTTCCATTTCAAAGCTACTGTAATTACTTTCAGTTAGAAAAAACTGCACTAATCCGTAGTCCGTCATGTGAAATAGTCTGAACATATAGGAAATAATAACAAGCTCATTTCACTTGAAAATTGTTTTTAGTATGCTTACGATACCTCCGAATCAAGTAGAGATGGGTCCGAAGAAATTTTTATTATCGCAGACTGGAATGGTGCAAGGTTGTAGAAAAAAATTTTTCCTGCTGCACCATAATTCCAAATTTTCACAACCAGAAACTTTATCAATCTGTCTATCAATTCCGAAAATTATCAAAATTATCGAAATTACAAATAATATCAAGAGCCAAACGTTTATTCAAGAACAAATATTTCTTTAGAGATGTACGGACACAACAACAATCTCATTGTTTTAGAAATCAAGAATCGATAAAATATATTATTTTCGCCATTATAGAAGCCTTCCGATCACAAGTGGAAAATACAAACGTGCATAAATAATTATCACTGCTTCAAAAATATGTCATAGCATCTTGTTATTTATTTTATCCATTCCTAGTGCAACTAAAGGAACTCTATAAGCCAATACCAATAAATAGTGATTGGTGTGGTTTCTGAAAACACGGCGAGTTTTCTAACCACCACCATTTATTCTGAGCAATCAGTGCAATCTAAACTCAATCTCACCTAAACCAATGGTTCCAGTTCCTCTTCTGTTCTATAAACTGCACGTCTGCATCCAGGCATTTCTGGTTCATCAAGATCAATGGGACCCCAGATAATACACGACAAACCGATGACGAACATAAGAACGAAGGTAAACAAGAATACTCTGTAATCTATGTTTTCGTATGGAAGGATAGAGCAAGTTGTGCAACTCATCGGGATTTCGAGTGAATATAAGGGAAGAGATTTGAGAAAACGAAATTCCAGTTTTTAGGCCCACAATGAAAATCGCTTTTGAGTTATGATCGTATAAAAATTAACTTTTCTTCTGAAAGTACTAGGGTACCAATTTTGAGCAAGTTCCACTACGGAGTTTGAAGAAACTCCTTTGACAAATGCTGTTTCTAGCTCACTTCAAGATTTTACGTTACAAAGTTTTATGATTATATTCTGATTTTCGATTGTCTGCTGAAATTGAGTTTATCCGCCATTCGATTGCTAACCGCAACGGGACACTTATCAGCGTTTGGCTAGAGACCACTACCTGATGCTCTATTCGATTGGTCCAGAGTTCTGATAGGTTCTTCGTGTGACCCTGAAATGAAAATTTGTTTAAAGTTGGCCAATTTTAAGGGAATCGGCTGGAATTGCCAACACAACAGATTT
The DNA here is from genome assembly GCA_963932045.1 of Caenorhabditis sinica. Lineage (NCBI taxonomy): Eukaryota > Metazoa > Nematoda > Chromadorea > Rhabditida > Rhabditidae > Caenorhabditis > Caenorhabditis sinica. The sequence goes on along the minus strand of OZ009940.1, from coordinate 6,489,471 downwards.
GGTACAGTGAGACACTCGAAGTGAAGCAGAACATTTTGGATGTTTTATTTTTCCTACAGGAAGAAAAAGCTGAATTGAGAGCATCTGTATGCAGATGGACTTGAAAGAGAAAATGTAACAGAAATAGTTTTATTGATTATTCAGCATCGGGGAAATTGATGGTGGTTGTTATTTGGATAACCTTTGACAGTAATTTTGACCCTGTGCTTCACAATATACTGCAAGATGCATGTCAAAAAAAAACATAAGACTAGATATAGACCAAACATCAAACTCCCAAAAATCATCCTCTTACTTACAGTTCCAATCCAAATTCATTGCTTTTCCTAGCATCTCCCGCTTCTTTTATTGTATTTTCGTGCTTTCCACAAACAAAATCTGCAACTGTCCATTAGCACGCCAAAGCAAAAATCCACATCATGAAGGCAATGATGTATATAACCAGCATAAGAAACACTTCTGAGTTAACAAAGGAAAAAAAACAACCATATTTCAAATAGGCAAACCGAAATGATAATTCACTGTTTCAAAAACGAAATAACAAGAAATGTTTCCATTTTTTCGTATTTAACGGAACTTTACATCACAATCATTAATCTAGGCAATTTTGTTATATATTGACCAGAAGGCTCATTTCACAAATTTTATTATCTGAATAGCAGCCATAAACTTTTACTGTTTCAATAATAAGTGACTGATCTTAGAGAGTGATAGAACCCAATAATCTGAATTTTTCCACACCGCAAAATCAATGCAGTCATATTTTATTTGACTTTGATATATCAGGCAACTAATAAAAACCCAGGAAAGTGATAAAGAAATAAGATTTTAATTCAAACAAAGTGATACTTAAGCTAGACAGATATGACATAAATGAAAATAATATTTTTCAAAAGGACACCCATATAGACAACACTACCTCATTGAATAAACAATTTCATCATCAGGCTGGACTACTTCATTAACTTGAACGAAACAGAAAAAAATTTGACAAATGTTTTCGTCAATCAATATCAATAACAACAACCGTGGTGTACGAAATATTCTGAAAACTGAATGAAACAGGAAAATAATCCTTGATGGTACAGTCTTAAGATGCAATGGGCGCACAATAACAATATAAAAAAAATCATAATCATCTATTAAAATGTGTATTACATTTCACATTCACCAACAAAAATGTCGACAAATAGATGTTTGTTGTATCAAAAGTAAATCAGTCACTAATTCTAACTACTGCAATGAAAGCAGTAATGATGATGAAAATCTAGAATTTCAGATGAAACAGGAAAAAAGCATTTAGTAAAAGACAATAGCCTTTCAAATCTAGACCAGCAGCCGTTGGCTCACGAAAAAGCTAAAAAGTATCTTTTAACTGCCTACTGTCTGCTGACCACTTATTACTTTTTGACTTATTGACAGATCAAGACTAATAGTAAAGTTTTGAAAAATAATAATTACGGTTTCAACTATACTCCTCGTTTTACACTCAAAAACTATGGTGATGTGCTGCTCAATAAAAGTATCTACTCAGTTTTTCAAGTTTCAAGTACACTTTTCTGGTTGAAGAGAAAACACAAATAAGTTATCACAGTTTCAAAAATCGCATTTCAACTTTCGGGTAATAGCCACTCTTATATTTCGGTGATCATGAAAGAAATATCAAAGTCGACACAAGAAAAGAACTTCTGAGTAAACATAGCATTGCTCTAGTCCAATGAGAGTCATTGGAATCAGAGTAGAAGAGGAGTGGGAGTTACGGTAAGTTGAGAGAAATATGAGAAGTTTTTTTCTTAACTGTATCAAAACACAAGAAAGTGATATGGGACATTGAAAATATTATACGCCAAACTTTTGAAGCGGTATTCATTTGGAATCCTGTCTTAGTAAATTTCGTTTACATGGAAGGATGAGAGGAACTTGAAAGTGCAAGCTTACAAACTAAGCACAAATCCCAATATGACCAGAACTTACGTCCATCTGAAATTACAGAGTCATAAATAGGTAATACGACGAAGAATTTATCATACTCTGCAGATTGGGCATTATTATCATTTTGTAGTGAAACAGAGATCTTTTGAACATCATGAACAAAGTAAAAAGAGTTGTGTCCAGGAAAAACTAAGACATCGAATGAAACAGAGAACGGTACAAACGACTTGAAAGAGATCTAGATAAGCAGCCCATTGGCTGTTGGAAACTGTCAGTAAGCTGATTTTTGCACCCAGCATTAAATGCTTGTCTAGACTGATTCTATGAGAAACTACTATCGGTTGACGCAGGTGACACAAAACAAATGTTTTCAACAAAGAAGCCGGTTTCAATTGTAACTGAAAATTTGATTTGTTGGCAAAACCTTAATCGAATCTTTGCAATGTCTCCCTTACTTGGATCACCCTGGAAAATTCAGAAATGCTATCAAGGGTGATTCTAAATCCCATTTAGAAGCAAAAAAAAAAACACACTGTTTCAAAATTTAAGTATCACATTTGTGTTCGCAACGAATGTAATGCGTCTGTTTTCTTCTGATGGATCTGAAAAATTACAAACGCCTTTGTACATTTCCTCCTATCATCATCTGCATTTCTCGGTAGGTTCTAGAAAATCGAATGAAACAGAAAAGTTGCATAAAAATATTTTGTAAAAACCAAGACAGAATGCATGACAGATCGCACAAGAGGGCACAATTCGAAAACTCATCAGAGTTGAAGAAATTGTTTAAATTTTTTTGTTTCTAAAACCAGTAAATTTCTGTTGAAGCTGATTTTTGAAAGTTTTCGAAACAGAATTCGAATTAGTTGATACGCAACTTGTTTTGCAGTTTTCAAACTATTCACCTTACAAAGTAATTAGAAATTAGCTAAATTGGTCTGTTTTCTCAATGACCAGTATATTCCTATTGTGCCTCAACCTCGATAAACAAAAAATTTTTTCTCGGAGAAAAAGTTCATTCAAAGCTTTCGGTTTCACAAATTTTGGATAATTATTAACCTATATCCATTTATCGATACTCTCGTCGATGCCCCATTATCCTCACATGAACGTTTTGGCTTACAAAACAAGCTTTTGGCTTACAAACACCCTATCATTTAACTGTAAGAAATAATAGCAACCTACACAATTTTTAAAATTGGTACCTGTTTCAGAAACTTCTCATGAAAAATAATATTTCTGTTATAATCAATTGTCTATTGATAAACAAACCAAATTTCGAGAGTTATATGAAGTCTTCATTCTTCATGAAAATCGATGAACCTTAGCACTTCCATAAAATTTCATAAAGTCAATAAAAACCCGTTTTGAGAAATAGTGATTCCAGGAAACAGACTATTGAACGATTGTTTAAAAAAGTTTTCTGTTTCATCAATGCTAGTTGTTTTTTCAATTTGAACACTCCACAATGCATCTGTTACATCCCAAATGCTCAACTCAAATCAAAATTACCAAGAGAAACGTTCATTTCATTATCCAATAACAAATAGTTTACTGGAGGTGTGATGACACATTACTTTAAAACTTCACTTTTTCAAAAATAAAATATGAAAAGTGCACTGATGCTTGCTTTAGTGTACTCATATGGTTGAAAACTGTAATCCAGATTTATGCACATCAAAAATCACTGTTTCAAAAACAAGTTATCCAACTTTGTGTGTTAAGTTATGCGATTTTTGGTATTATGACCAATCCATATTGTCTGCTATTAATGGATACACAACCAACAATCATGAACAACTTTCATCTGATTTTCTGAACAACTGTTTCAAAAACAAAAAACAAAAAATGAAGAAATAGTAAAATTTTATGACAATCAGAATTCGCCGTCGCAGTTATACAGCAAATTATCATAAAACGAGCCGAAGACGTTCAAGAAACGAGTTGCCATAAAATAAATTCACAAATGTTCACAGTTTCAAAAGTAAGTTGAAAAAAGTCTGAGTTTGAAAAAAATAGTTACACGATGATTCTTTATTTAGTGTAAATTTCCGATTTCTGAAAACTTCAGTTTCAGTTATAATATTTTATTGTCTTGCTTGCTTTGGAACTCATTACCAGCTTCTGAAATCAAATGAAAGCACATATTGTCCTTAAATGAAAAATAACGAAAACTGAAGGTGACTTCAGATAGAGACTGGTTTAACAAACTGTATTAGAACAGTTTCCTTACATTTTTGGTTTCCTACTGTTCAACTATCACCCACAGACGGTCTTCTACTCCTTTACAACTTACGGTTCCAACTTTATTGTTCATTGTGTGTATGAAAAACTAGACGTTAGCGGAAATAACTACACAATAAAAACCAAATTATCACTGTTTCCAGAAGTATACATTTTTCGATAATTTTTAGTCAAATAGTCGTTTCGGCTTTTTCACCCTAACGTTAAAAACAAACTTTCAATAGTCAATGACGATTATGAGTTTTTATCCAAAAATCGCTTAATTTGAGACCATGAATCTCATTTGCTCCTACATTTCCAATCCCTGTTCCGTGTTTCTTGTAACATCTCTTGCTTTCTTTTTTGTATTTTCGCAGTTTCTATGAGCATATTTTATAGGTGTCCAATAGAACGCCAAAACTCAAATTCACATTAAGAAGGCGATTATTAACATAACCAAGATAACATATGCTTTACGGTGTAATAAGGATGAATTTGAAGGTGGTGCAGGGGTAATCATCGGAATCGAAGATGGAGTGAAGTTTGGGAAAGTATGGAGAAATGAGGAATTATATGTCTTCTGGCATAAAATAAGGTGTCGAGGAATACATGGAAATATAAATAAATTGGAAGGTTGGCTTCAGGGTGTTATTAAGCACTATTTGGGTTTTCGGATTCTGAGGAAAGTAAGCTTTGTAGCGAAAAGCGAAACGTTAAGGACTTCTGGAATTGCAAACCATCAAACTGCTTATTTGCTCTGATATGGTCAGAATCTGAGTAGGGGCATCTAGAATGACGAGGGCATAGACAGATCAGTATGAGAAAAACTCAATGAGCTTAACAGATTTTTTACGAATATGAGCTTGAAACGAAACAGAAAAATTATAATTTGTAGATTGGCCACGAGATGACTGACGCCTATTTGCATGAGAAATCTAGAGAATCGAGTGAAACAGAAGACACATTTTTCATTATCTAGACAGTCAATCCTGGCAAAGCTTACCATGGTGGGCGAACAATTCCGGAACTTACTGATCTTCAAACCCTAGATTATTGGTCGATACTACAAAAAGTTGTTTTGGTCTTTTGACGACGCATCTCAATCATCAATATTGCTCATGATCATGCGATTATGCAAAGCTGCTCTAACAGAAAAATATTTTGTTATAATATGGCAGGGCAGCTAGGAAATCATCGTGGTTATTCGGGCATAAAATTCTCGATGATGTCGCCTCATGTAGCCTTGAATATACTGCTGATATACTAATGGGCTTAGAACGTTTGAAACTTTCAACGTCTCAACGCTATCGCAAATTTTTCAGTCGGTTCAAAAAATGGATGAAACAGAAAAAAGTTGGCAGAAAAACGAGAAAAATTAGAAATAATGCATTACAAGGGACCATGACTAAATTTAAAACAAAATTGATTACCTACTAATCTTTGACAGATTTTAACTTACTTTTAGGATCTAAATTTCAAAAGAAGTTACAATTTCAACTGGGTTTCGTGAGGGAAATACTTCATTGGAACAAGACACAGCCAAATCATCTCGGTTTCAAAAATGAAATATCAAAATTCTGATATTAGTCCCTCCAATATCTTGTCGATACGCATATGCAGATTGATAATAGCCGTGAGATGGCCAGAATCTGAGTAGGAGCATCCGGAAGGGCAAAAGCGAAGACAGATTCACATGAGAGCAATGTACAGGTTTTACATGATTTTGTATGAGTTGTGACATACGAAAAATAGGTGATTCTGGATACGAAAATTGATCAGTGACGCGTATGTGCAGGCATTTAGAAAATCTAATGAAGCAGAAAAATTTTCACAAAAATAAGACAGAAGGCAAAAACAGCTTTAATGAAAAAACCGTAACAGCACATCACTTTTTGTTATTTTCAGTTTCCGACTATGAATTCATCAGCCGTTATTGTATTACTGACATCCAAAAAGCCATTAACGAAGGTGAACTGAAAACATCAAATTAAAAAAATAATCACTGTTGCAGCCACGTTGCTAATATTTTCCTAATTACCGAATACCATTCGTGTGTTGATCAATACAAATTAACCTCACATTTTCGCATCCTGAAACGTTTTGTAAAAAAATAATCACCTACCGAACTAACTTCTCCGATTGAATATAGTGATGAGTTTGGACTGAAACAGAGAAAAGAAAAGAAAAAAAAATTTCAAAAAAAAAAGGTCTAAATTTTCTAGATAGTGTTGTTCCAGAAAAAGTTACCGTTTCGACAGTACTTCTATTTTTACAGTCTAAAATTTTTTCAGTTATTTCACAATATATGATCAATTGGACATGTGGATCACAACACAACATCTATATCACCCCACCACCGGTTGTTGTAATTTAGATTTGAAGGCGCATGTAGTTTTTTCTCTGTAGGGCACGAATGAGCCAGTATCTGTAAAGACGAACTTTGCGTTTATCAGTTCATCGTATTATACCGACACATTTTGCGTTCCCTAACGAGATATCCTCTGAACTAACTCCGTGCACCTTTAAAGCTAACTGACAACAGACGGCGGCAAGATAATAAGTTGACTCCTTTTTAAACGTATTATTTCGAAAAAAAACCCGTTTCAACTGCTTTGTATTAGCTATTAAACTGAAATGCAAATTAGTGCGGTAATCACTTCATACTCAAATTTACTCCCTCCAATCAACAAACCAAATACCATCAAGTGAACTAACTTTTGTTCTCACATCAATTCTTATCTGGATCATAAATTTTATTTCTAAGAAACAGTTAAAATGATAGCCATTGCCGTTAAGGGCCGATAAAGAAGTCTTCTTTCGGCTTTAACATTAGTGAATCACGAGATTTTCGAAAAACTCGTAATTTTTCAGTTTCAATGTTCATCTATACGTAGTTATTGCACAAAACCTGTAATTAGTCCATTTCTTCGACTTCATGAATTTTGAAAAACTTGTACATACAAAAAATGTCTTGATTTTGAATAAAACTAGTTTACTTTTTTGAAATGTTCGCAAACTTTTCCAGTTACAAAGTTAATAGGGTTTGAATAGAGTGATCATGCAATCATGAATTGATAAAATCAAGAAAAATTGTCAAAAACTTTCACCGCCCATTTACCTGAAAAGTGCCAGATTGGTAAATGTCAGATGCTTTTTTTTTCGTTATCATTCACATCTTGTCTGTTCCTTATGTATTTTCAGAAAATTCCGACTGTGATTCAAGTTAGTTAGAATGATAATCCATTTCTAATTTATTCCCATTTCAAAGTTACTGTAATTATTTTTAGTAGAAAAAAACGTTATTAATTGGCACGGTTGAAAACAAAGTTTCAAATCACGGGAAATTTCTAACAAACCGTCTTTTTCAATAAGCTGGCAATTGGAAAACAATGGAAACATTGTTTCGATTCGCGTGGTTGCCTAACCATTTTTCCTCCGAATCAAGTATAGGCCAACCCGAAAAGTTTCATTTTCGGAAGATGGAATATATGCCGATTGTGGAAAAATTTTCCTGTTCCACCATAGCTCCAAATTTTCAGAACCAGAAACTTTATCAATACGTGTATCAAATCGGTTCCGTAATGTTATAAATAAAATCAAAGCAGAATTCCGAGCTGAAGGTATATTCAAGAAACATATTTCATTAGAGATGTAAAGACCAAAAAGTTTTCATTGTTTCAAGAATCAAGAACAAAAAAGTTATTATTTTCGACATAATGAAGTCTTCCAAGCATAAATTGGGAATGAAAAATAGCCATAAATAATTATCACTGTAATAATTATCAAAACATATCATCACATCTTGTTATTAATTTTGTTCATTAGGTACATCCATTAGGTGCAATAGGGAATACAATAAATATCGATTGATATGGTTGCTGAAAATTGCATAGTTTTCGAACGATCCGAGTTTATGCTGAGCAATCTTTAAATTCTCAACTTACCTAAACCAATGGTTCCAATTCCTCTTTTTTTCGATGAACTGCACATCTGCATTCAGGCATTTCTGGTTCTTCGAATTCACTTCTTATTTCATCTCGCATGAGCCAGAGAAAAAATGACATACAGATGAACATAAAAACAAAAATAAACAAGAATGCTTTGCACTCTGGGCTTCGATTTGAAAGAAAAGAGCCAGTTGTGGAATTCATCGCAGATTCGAATGAGTACAAATGAAGAGAATTGAGAAAAATGAGAGCGAGTGCCACGAGATTTTCCTCCTGGCACTCGAAGCAAACAGAGCAATTATAATGAAATCATTTTTGAATTTCCACTGAAAAGAAGAGACATTTTGGTGATATTTGGGAATGTCAAGAAATGCCGAACTTTGCAATTTTGTAAATTGTGAAAAATATAAGCTCAATGATCACTTGAGTAGGTGTTGACTGGACAAATAGAGAAACAGACTGACCGAGATTCTTAAAGAAGCACACTGAACTCGAAGAAGGATTGAACGTGAGTTTGACACGTAAATTCTAGATGGGTCAACGCAGAAAAACAATTCTAGCAAAACACTCTCTCGCAGAGACTTTAGGAATTGTTTTTGATCAAAACGAGCAATTTTTTATGATCATTTTGATATTTGAAGATGTTTTTAACCCATAACTTTTGAACCTCTGATTCTTAGGTCACTCTGCAATCTGCTAGAAATTTTTTTCTCCCTCGACCCATATAAAATTCATAATTTACAAAAAAGCGAACAACGATCGAACCTCACAGATTGAGTAAGATTATTAGATAGGAGTGAAACATGGAAAATTGGTACAGAAAAGAAGAATCAATAACGCACCAACGCCTGAAAATCTTGGGAATTCAATGAAACCGAAAACAAAAATTTTCAAGAAAAAAAAACAGAAGACCAGTAAGACATCTAGACAAACTGCCTATAATGGGTTTGCCAGATAGCTGACTTTTCTATTCATCATCGAATGATTGTCTAGACAAGTTCTTTGAAAAACTACAATCGAAAACGAAGGTGAAACTAAACACTGTTTTCTGAAAACAAATCTGTTTTAAGTTGAAACTGTAATCTCATTCGTGTTCTCAAATTCAATTCTTAGGCCGCTCCTGCTTGTTTCTTTTCTTCTTATAGTTTCATTTGGGCTTTACGATGAATCTAGAAACATTTAGAACATTTTTGTTCGCTCCAGACGGAAGATCACTTATCATCTTCCGCGTTTTTCGGCAGGTTCAAGAAAATCGAATGAAACAGAAAAGTAGAATGAAAATAGTCAAACGAAACCAAGACAGAATGCATCACAGGTCGCACTCTTGTAATTGAATTTTGAATGTCACATCAAATTTTAAAAAATCAGTCACCAACTTTCTCAATATAAAAATCTGTTTCTACTGTTTTTTGTAAATTTTTGAATCGTGATTCGAATTGATGAATACGCAAACTGTTATTCAGTTTTTCTATTATTCCCCTTTTAAAGTGATTCGAAATTGGCTGGATTGTTTTTCCAATGATCAGGATTATCGCATTGTGCCTCAAAACTGATAAAACACAAGCTTTCTTGGAGGGAAAAAACATTCGAAGCTTTCGGTTTCAAAAATTTTGGATATATATTTAGCTATAGAAATTCATCAATAACTCGATTGATTTTTATTGCGATTCATCAATAATTTGGTTATTTACCCATTATCATCACATGAACATTTCGGCTTACAGAACAAGCTCCCCTATCCTTTTACTGTAAGAAATAATGGCAACCTACATAATTTTCAAAAATGGTAACTGTTTCAAAAAATAATTATAGAAATCTATTTTTCGTTTGTTATTGATAGCAATCCCATAGTAACCATAAAACCCGTTCATAGATAACGTGATAACAGGAAATCAGACTTTTGAACGTTTATCCAATAAAAAAACTTCACTGTTTCATGATTTCTAATAATTTTCCAACTGGAACAATCAGCATTCTAGAATTTGTATTGTGAGGCTCAGACAAAACATTCATCCAGTTTTCCAAAAATGAATATTTCAATAGAGTTGTAAGAAAACGCTAATTTGAAGCTGCACTTTAAAAAAATATGAGAAGTGCACTGATGTATGGTTCGCTTCTGCATACTCATCTGGCTGATAGAGTACTGTAATCCAAATATATGCACATCAAAAATCACTGTTTCAAGAATTAGTTATCGAACTTTAGGAATTGAATTATGCAATGGCAAGTTTGTATTCGGATCTATATTTTCTGATATTAATTCTAAAACAACTGAATGAATTAGTTTTATAGAAGCTTCTGAGCCATTGTTTCAAAAAAATATTAAAAAATGGGGAAGTTCTATGATATTTCTGAAATCCCAGCAGCAGATATAACACAAATTATTCTATAGCAAGCCAGGGATGTTCGAGTAACCAATTGGAATTAAGAACGAGTTCACACAAATGAAAAACGAGTTAACAAAAGCTGACTTTTTTAAAGTAAAATCGTTAGACCTTTGAACCCACCTTTAGTGTGAATTTCCAATCTCTGAATATTTCAGTTTCAAGGTGAACTGATATAAGAAGCTATTTTTGGTTCCCTACTGTTCAACCCTAGAATGGTACGGTATTGGTTGTTGCACTATGTAATAACAAAGAAGTGTATTTTCAACAAACTAATTTCAGAGGAACACAGATTTCACAGTTTCAAAGAATAACAAATATAACACGTTGTTCCGAATAAGGATGATTAAAAGAATTTGAACTGAAATAGTGGAAAAATAAGATAGCTTTTCGTATTTCCTTAACTGAATAAATATATGCATTGCAATATATAAAAAAATCAAATGAAACAGAAAAAATATATCAGGAGGTGACGGAAAACTAGGACTCTGGGCTGGCACTCCATGAAGGAATTTTTAGGAACTGCACCGACTTACTGAACGGTAATGTATCCCATATGTAATACCGGTTTCTGCCGAACACTAGATCTAATGAAACAAGCATAAAAAGTTATTTAAGAGTGTGTAACCGTTTTTTTTTAGCTTATCACTAGTTCTTTAGATAACCGATCATTTAATTTTTTCGGACGAAACTCGGAAAGTTCAACTTTGAAAGCGCATAACTTTGCCAGTAGTGATTGGATTTCTGAAATCTAAAAAACATTATTATGGTGTATTATCGATCCTTATGAATCATAAAAAAACTTAGAATCTATAAACTTTCAGAAAAAAGTTATGCGTTGAAAACCAGTATTAGCCATGTGCCAAGAAGGGTCAAAATATTACTTGAAACGCAAAACTTTTTTTCAAACCACTTTTAAAAGAAAGAGCATGTTTGATTTAGCAAAAATACATCTTAAAAAATAGGGGTCACCATGCTTCTAAAAAAAATATTCTTGATTGAAAAAATCTGTTTTTTTGAATTTTACATAAATTTGTAAATTTCTTGATGACTTTGTACTAAGCTTGCAAAAGCGGTTATTGTCATCAATTTATGCAAAAAATGAGTTTTCTAATGGTTTTTAGATCATCAATTTACTTCAAGTTTGAAGGATTTTATGATCATTTGAAGTCAATAGGCTGAATTTAGTGATAATCGGAAAACTCAAAAAAATGAAAATGATGCTAAGGCTTCAAACTTTTTTGCATTATGTAGGCAACGTAATTTTAACCAATGTTGTCAACTGCAACTTTTTTCCATCTCTTCATCTTTCTGCGATAAGCTACGATTTTCCATCGGAGCCGATCCAGGATCAGGAATTTGCTAGATCTCAATTTTCTAAAGGAAGATGAAGAGATGGAAAAAAGTTGCAGTTGACAACATTGGTTAAAATTACGTTGCCTACATAATGCAAAAAAGTTTGAAGCTCTAGCATCATTTTCATTTTTTTGAGTTTTCCGATTATCACTAAATTCAGCCTATTGACTTCAAATGATCATAAAATCCTTCAAACTTGAAGTAAATTGATGATCTAAAAACCATTAGAAAACTCATTTTTTGCATAAATTGATGACAATAACCGCTTTTGCAAGCTTAGTACAAAGTCAACAAGAAATTTACAAATTTATGTAAAATTCAAAAAAACAGATTTTTTCAATCAAGAATATTTTTTTTAGAAGCATGGTGACCATTATTTTTTAAGATGTATTTTTGCTAAATCAAACATGCTCTTTCTTTTAAAAGTGGTTTGAAAAAAAGTTTTGCGTTTCAAGTAATATTTTGACCCTTCTTGGCACATGGCTAATACTGGTTTTCAACGCATAACTTTTTTCTGAAAGTTTATAGATTCTAAGTTTTTTATGATTCATAAGGGTCGATAATACACCATAATAATGTTTTTTAGATTTCAGAAATCCAATCACTACTGGCAAAGTTATGCGCTTTCAAAGTTGAACTTTCCGAGTTTCGTCCGAAAAAATTAAATGATCGGTTATCTAAAGAACTAGTGATAAGCTAAAAAAACGGTTACACACTCTTAACTTTTTATGCTTGTTTCATTAGATCTAGTGTTCGGCAGAAACCGGTATTACATATGGGATACATTACCGTTGAATATACATTGTCTGGCTTTGAAACAAAACTAACCATCTATTCACCTTCCACGAAGCAAGGCTAAATGATTTTGACTTGGGCCCCTGAGTGCACATTCAAAAGTGTGAGCGATTCTGACAGTTATATAACAATCATGAAAATCGAATGAAACGGGAAACATTGTTTTGGCAGTAAGACAGTCAACCCTGACAAAGCATACCATATTTGAAAGTTATTTCATGAGCTTGGATATTTTATGATCCAGCTTACTGACAGTCTTCGAAAAATGTTTAACAATATCAGCATGTCATAGGAACATTGATAACCTTGGTGTTACTGCAATCATGAAAAATTCATAAAACAGAGAACAATTTTTTACGAAAACTCAGGACAGAAAAACATTCATGACTTGATAGTGGGGATCCGCAACAATTTCTCGGTTCCGTCGCCCGCCTTCACTGCAGTGATTAACCCCCAATGGTTTCAGAAAAACTGGAAAAATACGTATCGACCCGCGGATCTATTACCAATGTTTTTCAGGACAGAATTGAAAAAAATGCTGAAACTGAAAATTTTTAGCAGAAAAATTTAATGAAGTTGAGAATGATAAGGAGTTTGGCTACACTACGCGATTCAAATTCCAGTAGTAAAGAGAATCGCCATCTCTTTTCTTTTAATAGTATATAAAGTCTGTTTCAAATTTTCTGTAATAGTTTTTGAACAGAAGCTCGATTTAATGATCTCATCTTGTTAGAGTCTAGATATCTAACTATATGTTTGTGCCGATTAAAACATTGAATAGTTTGAAAACAGGATATGCTGCCAGAAAGTTACATATCAAACCATACACAAACAACAATTGTCAAACTATTTCAATTCGCCCCTATTGTCGATAATACTAAAAAGCTATCGCACAAAAAGAAACTAAAATATCTCTGCCTCAAATGTTTTTTGTCTTCTTTGTATTAACCTAACGGACATTCCTTTCATTTTTCTCTCACCAGCAGATTTTGAAAACCAAGAGACTTTCAAAGCTACACTAGAAAACTACGGTTATTCATTGAAATCTTTCCATTTCCATTTTCGAAGTTAAAGAATCAGATGTTGACTTTGACTTTAGTGATAATATAATCCTTACAATTAGGTAACAGTCAAGACTCTAAGTTTTTTTGTTGTATCAAAGCACCAGCCATTCCACCATCATCAACGTTTTTCGACAGGTTCTAGAAAGTCGAATGAAACAGAAAAGTTGCATAAAAAATAGTGGAATGTAGTCAAATCCTAATTCATGGGAGGTCGGTTAAGAAGAGAGCAATTGAGTTTTACATCAAATTTTAAAAAAATCAGTCGCCAACTTTTTAATAAAAAAATCTGTTTCTACTGTTTTTTGAAAAATTTTGAAACGAAAATAGAATTATTGAATGTACAAATTGCTGTTCAGATACTATATTTTTAGTTTTCATTGTCAGTCAGAGAAATTGAACCTGCTGATAACAATTATTACCTCGCCAATGGTCAGGTTTGATCTCTTAGGTCAGAAATACCACAAGATTTTCGAGGAACAGAACATTCGAAGTTTTCGGTTTCAAAATTTTTGGATAGATATCAGCCTATAGCTGTTTACTGATTCGACTGTTGACAGTTCATTATCCTAAATGATCATTTTGACTCATGGAACAAGTTTCCCTAATGTGAGCATAACTGTAAGCAGTGGTGACATAAAGAGACATTTCAAATTTTTAACCATCTGCTTCTCAAAAACAACGCGATTTATTTTGACTAAAACCGACAACTGCTAGAGATTTCTTTTGAAACAAAGTTTGACAAATTGTGGGTAATCAAAAGCATGTTTAATCTCAGTTATTACAATGGAAACTGACATATTTAAAAAATTAGTTCCTGTTTCTGAGATATTCGATGAAGAGTTATATTTTTATTAAAATTGATTACCGATAAGATGAATTGATATCTGAAAGCAAAATTATTGAACAATTGTTTTAAAAAGTTTCCTGTTTCAAAATTTTTGTTATTTTTCCAGCGAGAACGATGAGCAATGGTACGACATATGGTTTATGAAATCATGAACAAAATTTTCAGACAAAACATTTAATTCCGTTTTCCGGGGAGAAATACTTTGTGATAGGTGGCTAGAAGAACATTATCTGATTCAAAAAAAAAATAAGTTAACGTTGCAGTATTCTAGAGTGGTTGAGAATAGTTTAGAATTAATGTCCAGAAATTGAGAGCAGTTTTCTAATTCTGAAACATGTACAAAAATTCAAGATCAGTATACTTCACTAGCAACTAGTTTTCTCGACACCCCGACGTTTCGCAACTAGTTGTTTCACTAATTACGTCGATTTCGCTTTTTCTTTTGTGTAAAGCTAATTTCAAAATTTTCCAGTTTCAATCTCCATAATTCATGCTCTATCTTGCTTCGGAATTCACTCGTTATCTTTGATTGCAATACAAAATGCACATTTTTACAAAAAAAAAATGAATGGCTCAAATGAAGGTGATTTTAGGGGGAAACTGAGATAACAAGCCACGATTAGTCATCGTTTCCTCACATTTTTGGTTTCCTACTATTCATCCATGAATACAGACTACTGTTTTGTGAAAGTCCAAAACTGTCGACATGATGCTTACGGAACAATATCCCGGTTTCAAATATATCGTATATTGTATATGAAAAAACTTTGATGAATCGGGGAATAAGCATTTCGTATGAGCTAAAAAAATGTATCCGCAGCATTTCAAAACTTTCTAGCACCTACTGTACATTGCCTAGTTTTGACACTGAACCGGTCACCTTCTCCGACGAAGTATGGTTAAAATTTAGAATAATTTTCAACAAAATAGTACTGTTTCTAATGTAATTATCATTACTTCCAGCTGAAATTTTTTCAATAACAATTACGTATTCTCTTGTACAAATGTGAAAAAAGACAGCATTTTCCAGTTGGAAAAGTTTCTTCGGATTGTTACGAATGCATATTTTGTTGAAAATAAGAATAAATAAATTAATTATTACTGTTTCGCAAACCACTCATCAAGTTTGTGGGAGCAGGCTGTTCGATGAACGATTTCTAGTTTGCTGACAGTCAGTTTACAAATTCTGTAAGAAAACACCAATACGAAGGTCCTCATTGGCGATATTCCGTGAGAGTGACTGAACGAGACATTCCAATTTTTCTGCTTCAAAGGTTTTTTGTCTTAATTCTACAAAAAATGCAAGTGATAGCTCTATCTGTTTCACAGCTACGCATCAGGGTTTGACAAGAATGATCTTGAAATCTATGCTGCCCGAGCTGAAACTGGTGCTCTTTTTTCAAAATCATTCACACGGTTTCAAAAATGTTTTGATTATTCAAAAGTGGAAGTCAAAGACCAACAAACTAAATTGCTAGTGATATCACGAGATTTTAGAATTAGTGATGTTGAAAAAATATCCGGAATGTTTCTGTTTCAAAATAACTGTGTTAATCCGACAGGTGAACAAGGTGTATTCACAAGTTTGTAAGTCTTCAAAAAACTATGTTTTCAATAATTGAAAATTTGGCAGAGACGTTCTCGGGAAAATTTTGAAATCGAAAAAAAATTAAGAGAAGTTGCGTAGAAAACGGTAGTTATTTGAACAAAGTTTTTACAGTTTCTGAAAGATTTCATAAAAAATGAATTCAATTTGGAATGTTTTGTCCCCCAATCCCGTTGAATTCTGTCTCCGTATAGAAACCGCTAGACAGACATTTCAGAGTATGTTTAACCAATAAGTAACCAATACTGTATGTGTTTGTGAAATCATGAAAAATTCATAAAACAGAGAACATTTTTCGATAAAAATTCAGCACAGCAAAAAATTCAAAACGTTATCGTGGTAACAGGAACAAAGTCCTGGTTCCATCGCTCGCTTCACTGTAATAAATAACACTCAATGGATTTAGAAAATTTGAAAAAATGTGCTCTGTCTCCGTCCGAAAAATTACTAATTTCTCTCAGGACATTATTGAAAAAATGGATGAAACTGAAATTTTTGGCATAGAAATTTGATGAAATTGAGAATGATAAGGAGTTTGGCTACACTGCACTTAACCAAGAGACATTCTAAGCTAAATTATCTAATGAGCAATTAAGCTAATCACGCTATTCAAGGAAAATTTGAAACTGTTTTCAGTTTCAGAACGAATGGATCAGATTTGACTAGAGTTACAATTATATGAATATAAGAATTATTGCTAATTTACGGAAATGAAAGTTTTTCTCGATTTATGAACTCATTTTCAACTATTATCTTTTAAAAAATATACCAGCCAGCGAGACTGTAAACAGTAAGTTCAAAGAAAACGTCTCGGTTTCAACTTTAATGTTAGTTGGGTGTGTCGGAAAATCTCGACTGGTTCGAACGGAATATGTTCTTGTTTTTGCACGTGTTATTGCACAACATGATGTGAAGTCCCAAAAAATGCGTCCACAACATATGCGTCAAAGACAAACATAGGTTTCACAGTTTCACAGTTTCAAAAATTAAATATCAAATGATTGTTGTCGCTGTGCTCAATGATTCTAAGAATTTGAATTGAAGTAGTAAAAAAATAGAATGCACATTACATGTTTTTTGAATTTTCAAGAACAACAACTACCGCCTACCGTCACTTCATTAAAAAAACTGTTTCAACTATGTTCCCAATTGCACAGTCTCGAGTTTCCGTGATTCAGAAGCTGAAAAAAATGGAAAAAGTGGGATTGCTTTGCATGATTTGTTGATTGAATTAAGTTTGTATGGAATTATCAACAAAGTGAATAGAAACAGAAAAAATGTATTACGATGTAACAGGAAACAATGAAATTATATCGTTGCCCAAGGATCAAAACTTTGAGAACGACACCTACCTACTGTATATTGGCTGACTTCTGAACTAAACTGGCCACCTACAACCTTCGACAAATTCTGACTGAAAACTTAAATTTTGAAAAAAAAAGTTGCAATTTCAACAATGTTCCTATTTGTACAGTTTAGAGTTTTGGCAATTCCAGCATGCCATTGTGTACTGGAAGTAATCAATTATGAAAGAAGATCCAGGGTTTCATAAATAAAAAATGAATTGGAAAATGAAAAACATAGCCAAATTATCTCGGTTTCAAAAATTAAGAATTTACTCTCTATGTCGCTATTATAGTAGTTCGACTATCAAATGAACATCAGCAGACTCAATGCAGACGAAAATGAGCCAATGACATCTAATATATGTTTATATTTGAAAATCGCTCTATTTCAGACCAGAAATCTCTCTTTTTCTTACATTTTTGATTTTTTGGGTGTTCGAATTTCAGGAAAAGTGCATTTTGTTTTCAAGAGAAGGGATAGGAACATCTGAATAAGATTGGCAAACCGACCAATTAAATATACCATTTGATCGACCGGAGCTGAAATTGAGCGAATTGATATGGAATGACAGGAGCATTGCCAGATCTGCACAAAACGTACGTATCAAAATGTACAGATTACGATTTGGTATGAATGTTTAGTGAAACAGACATTTGTCATTTACCGAATCCACATTGATCATGTGCATGAGAATTTAAAAAATAATGAAAAATAGAGAACTATTTTCATATGGAACAATTATATCTGAATAGATCTTAAAAAACAATTTCCAGAAAATATCGAACAACAATTCATCAAGATTGTCTGTGAAATTATCCGCAACTAATGAAACAGAAAAGCATTTTGTTACAATATGACGGGATAGTGAGGAAAAGTCTACTGACGTCAAATTTCTTGGTCGTTTCTAAAACCTGGATGAAACAGAAAATAGTTGGCAAAAAACAGGAAACCCCCGGCTTAACGCATGGATCATTTGGATGAACGCATCATAATTTCAGATTCCAGTTTATAAGAGAGTACGTCTCCTTCAATAAAAATAAATCTGTTTCGAGTTTCTTGTAGAAACTGGTGAATTGAAGCCTGTATTAATGCGAAACGCCTATTCGAAATCAAGTTTCTGCCAATATCAAAGCCAATGACATCAAACTAGGGACCGTTGACAGACCAGGAGTCGGTTCACCACTCTACAAGAAAACACCTGTACTAAGTCGATGATGTGATACATTTATTGAACAGAAACTTAGAATTTTCTCCGCTTCAAAGTTGTTTCGCTTGGTCTGTTTTGAAATTCAAATTGCTTCACAAATTTTACTACATGCTTATGAACATAAAAAGATTCTCGACTCATATTTGAAAGCAGCAGTTGATCATAGAGATCTTCACAATTTTTTCCAGTTTCAAAGTCAATATATTAAAATTTGACCAGAGTGATCCTGTAGTATTTCCATTCCTTGGTCTAACTTACCAAACATCTATTACATTCCATCCGGACATAAGCTGGTGTTCGTTTTTCAACGTCAGTATCAACCACTTTATACAGTTTCAACTGTTTTGTGAGTGTTTCATCAGCAGCGGTTTCAATTAGTTGGTGCGGTTTTTATCCATACGAAATTAAATTTTCCCTCGGTTTCAAAAGTTTAATGATTATTCAGAAATGGAAACAGCGATTTGATGCATTGGTGTTTTCCATTGGTACTACGAGATTCAACAAATAGATTTTCTTAACAAAAGTTTCAGAATTTTCCGTTTCAAATCTACTGTTATCGTGTTGACATCAGATCCGGTTAGTCGACGTGTTTTGTTACCTTCACCAATCTGAAAATTAAATAATTCACTGACAGGTTTTTAACTACAGTTCCTTAACTATATGCAGTTCCAAAGCAAATGTATTAAACAATTTATTCAGCTTGTAATTTATATTTACGTAGTATAGTGCAATAAAATGTCAATGTTTGAAAACTCAACAGAAAAGAGTTTCGAGAAAATTTTGAAACTAAACAATTTTGAAAGAAAATTAGGAGAAAATGCTCAATATTTCAGAAAAAAACTGTTGCGGTTTCAGAGGAACCTCATACAATAGAGTTTTCATGTGAGTGCGTTTGTCTTTGAATTCAAATTTGACCTATAAGTCCCTCGAAATTATGCAACAGGATCAAATGAACTACTGGTTCCCAATCAAAATGCACAATGGAAACAGTACATTTTTATTAAGCTTCCAGCACTTCCATCGCTGGTTCTCATTCAGTGTGTCCTCTGAAACACTAGACTTTGACTCACCACAATATTGTCTAGCCACTCTATATGCTAGTCCCTACAGTGTTTTATTTCTTGTTTTCAAAAAATTGAATTTAGCTTGAAACAAAAAAATCACATTCTTCCAACGACAAACGACTACCGGATTAATGGTACCTATGTGCATTAACATCATGGAAATCGAATAAAACAGAAAACAACGAGTTTGATTTTTTTTTGAAATTTTTGAAAAAGGACGACTGTAGACTTGGATACTCAGACAACGCGGACAATAGTTGAGCGTTAACTCATGAAACTCAACGTCAGATTAGAGCAGATTATTGACACAATTCGAAAGAAATAGTGGCATTGGTAACTAAAATACGAAAAACTAATGAAATATGAAAAAATAATTTCAACTATGAGAAACTAACGAAACGGAAAACAGTTTACCTAAATTCAGACAAAGCTGCTAAGCAATCATGGCACTTCAGCATAGTCAACGCTTCATTTATTTGGTTATGACGCTTCAGACCCAACCGGTAAACCTGACTACTTCTGGTCAGCCAACTGCAGATCAAGCTGAGACAAAACTACTTTTGCAAAACGAAACCGAAAACCAAACGAGCATCGGTTTTTCCTGGTATCTCCTAAAGAAAGAAATGAAACAGAGAAAATAATTGAAAATGTATCAAATGGATATAAACAGGATCAGATGGCTACTCTGTTGAGCAAATCGAGACACCACGTTTTAATATTTGAGGAACATGCTCCATTTCTCAATCGGAAAAAAATAAATATGTCTTAAGGGGATCATAAGATACTCCAATTTGAACAAGAGACTGAGTAATCCTGTCAAGGACCAAACAAGTTTTCCAATTGACCGGCTGTTTCTATCATATAAGTCTAGTGGATGTGCTACATTTCATTACTTTCTTAGTCAAATAGTTTCTGTTTCAATGATTTTTTAAATGATCAGACCGACTTCTCAAAACTGCTATAGCTAATTTTTTTCATAATGTTAACACAATTTCGACTGATCGGTTATATTTGCATGGCGCAGCTGTCTTGTTAGAATGTTTCTATAGATTCTTTTAAATCCTATTCAGAATTGTATTACAGGGTGAACGATAATTATTGATACGCTTCAATATGATTTCATAATTCCGCTGAAACTTGATTAATTTTTTTGAAACTTGGCATGTTGTGTAGATATAATGTGTCCAACATTTCTGCCAAATTTCAAGTTTGTATCTCTACTGGCTGCATAGTTATGGTTTGGTATCTGGCAACCACCTCCTGAGGATATGAGACAGGGCGATGCGCGTTTGTCTTGGCACCCCTTGAGATTTTTGGGACGGCAAAAGAACAATACTTTTGATCATATTTTATCAAAAATCATTCAAACTCTCAAATTCTAGCGGTAGGTGGCAACTCCAAGCCTGCTTCTCTTCAAACGCTTCATTATTGCAATCGACTTAAAAACTCATGTTTTTCAAAAAAGAGCTTCTAAAAGGAAGTATAGATTAGTTGGTTTTTCGAAAGTTATGCACATCAAAGAAAACAATAATACTATTTATTGTTCAAAATGACTAGCTCCTATTATCAACGAAAAATGCGTATTTTGGAAATTTCATTTTCACCCATCTTCTCCGGCACGCTACTACTGAAAACGTCAGCAAGCAATATCAAAACTGCCATAAGTCTTGGTCAAGACTTTATCAATGGTTAAAAATGGGCTCACTATGAAAAAAATACTTGAGTTTTATATTTATATACATCACATTCAATTTCACTCTCAATTAGTGTTTCGTGGTGCTCTTGAGCAAAACCGCTCATTCAACCAGGAATTTTATGTTTTTTGTCAGTAGGTGGAACCCCTTTGGTTCAAAGTTCGAAATTTTTTAGTGAAAAACTTTTGAATTTATTCCCTGAACACAAAAATCATAATAAAGTAGCTGAATCCCATTCATATAGCTGCTAAAAACCATTAAAATGGTTCAGATGAGACCAAAATCAACTTTTGAAGAAAGAAGTACTTGAAGGTATTAGCTCATATCGTGATGGGCAAAATATGAAAAGTGTTGAGTTTGATTTGACATTAATTTAAAATGTTTGTTAATATACTGTACGAAAAATTAAACTGTTTGAGTGATTTATTCAGAAGTTAGGCAAAAGTGTATTGTAAAACGCGCGCGTGCCATGGAGGACTAGAGCGCGCGGGCGTTTGGTGTCATAGTTTGCCTCACACTTTAAAGTGCACCGTGAAATTTCGGCACAACAAATGCATACGTTTCATAAATATACTGACCAAATTTCAAATGAATTGGGAGCTGGGGTCGGTTTTTATAGTCCTATGAAGTTGTATCAATAATTATCGTTCACCCTGTACTTTCATTTTCAGAAAGTTTTCGGTTGCAGAAATCAATTATCAGATTTCCGTTTTCATCTGATTTTAGTATCTGAGGAATATCTTCTGGACTATCAAGCCTATATACAGACTAACGTTTCAGAAAGGTTTTACGAAATTTGATAGTGTTCTACTGGATCATATATATTCTTAGTGGTTTAAGCCACTACTTTAGTCGAAGTAAGTGTTCCGCTGTTTTAGCTCTCTATAAATGACATTAAATACACCGGACATTAAATACACCTTAAGAAAATTAATTAATTCACAGACAGGCCAATGAACAAAGCGCTACAAATAACTTGCGATATAAAATTAGCTGACCTTTTGTGCAGTCTGGTTCATTTTTTCTCAGATTTTATGGTACTATTACATCAAGTAGGGAATTCTTCAATTTAAGGTCAACTTACAAACCTCCCGCCAAACAGTAAAATCAAAGAGTTTACCATGTAGAGGTAGGAAGCATCGATATTTACAAATGAATCGTAAGGCAGTAAAAGAAGAATACAGGGCGCTTTCTCGTACCCAAATCAACATTGCCTTTATTGATTCAAATAAAAATTTGAATTTATCCTGAAACAGAAAATTACATTCTTTAGACGATTACTGGATTTTTATGAGCTTAAGCATCATGGGAATCGAGTAAAGCAGAAAACATATATTTTGAGAACTGTTTTTTTTTTCGATTTTGACATTCTTTGATCGATAACGCTTTTTTTCGTTCAATAATGAAAAATTAATGAAACGGAAAACAATTTTCCTAAATTCAAACAGAGCAGCTAGGCAATTATAACGTAGTCACCAACAACTGGATCTGGGCAGAATCAGATGATTAATCACCGCAATGGGTAAATCAAGATCAACAGGCTCCATTTCTCAATCACTTTAGAAATACATTTTTTTAACGGGCTTGTAGGATATACCGATCTTAAATTTGAACTAGTGACTGAGAAATCGAAACTATTTTGGCCATGCACGATTTCAACTGATTGGTTATATTCGCATGGCGCAGCTGTTGTGCATCGATGTCTCAATGGATTCTTTAAAATCTGATCAATAACTTCTGTAATTTCATTTTTTAGAAAATTTTCGATTGCAAGAATAAATTATCAGGTTTTCGTTTTTATGTTTTTAATTTTTGAAAGGTTTCTTTTACACTACCAAGCCTATATACAGACTAAGTTTTCAGAAAGGTTTTACATAATTCGACAGTGTCCTATTGTACCATCAAGCAAGTTTCCAGTGGTGTTGATAGAGTGCGTCCAATCACAGCTCCAATATGATTCTCCGGAAACCTACTTTAGATAAGATTTTGAAACATTATTTTGAAGTAAAAAGATCACGGTTTCAAAATAAATGCCACCTGTTTCCTTTGAGAATTTGAATAATTTGCACTTTCTAATCTTTCCATTATTTATATTTTTCCCGTAGAAATACATTTTGAAATTTCATTAAGTAAGTGACGAGACTTATGGGACACCCTAACAGTTTGTACTTGAAAATCGGCGAGAAATCCTCTATCGTCTCGGCCCGGTTCGAGTATGCCAACAAGAAATACCGTAAAAACTGTATTAGAGCGACACCTCTATTAGAACAACACCTCTAATAAAACGACATCAAAATAGAACTTCGAAAAATAGACCGACAGCCTCTAGTAGAACGACAGCCTCTAATAGAACGACAACAAAAACCTGTTCGAAAAATAGAGTGACATGTCGCTCTAATACAGTTTTTACGGTAAGTTTCCAAAAATAGAGTTTTAACAATGAAAAATTAGTGTTCCAAGTGGACCTTATCATACATTACTCCTAATATTTTCTGATGGTCATAGACTCGAGTCAAGAACTTACCTTAGAACTTATCAAACTTAGACGGAACACTAAACTTCAAAAAAGTCTTTCTACGCAAGGTATGAATGATCCAGCTGCGCCTTACGACGGAAAATTTGCTAAATCTGAAAAGGTTTACTAGCAATTGACACTTCATTACAGTTAGACACAAACAAACATTTGCTGTTTCAAAAATTCAACATCAATTTTTCGTTATCAGAGAATATGATCATTGATTATTCTCGGTAATATCCAAACAACCAAACTGCACTGTCAGCAAAAGACTGGCCAACTGCCTTCAAGGTTCAGGAGAATACTCTATGTCAATATGTGGTCTATAAGATTTTGCTGCTTTCTCTGTATTTTTGAACATCCCACAAAAATTGCAGCAAGTATCACACTGCTCAACAATTGTATAGAAAAGAATTGTACTTAAAACAGAAAAAATAGAAACTGCTCAACGATATTTAATGAAGCATTTATGTATTACAATATTTAAAAACTCGGATGGAGCAGCGTATATTCAGATTTTCGGAAAAAGTTACGGTTTCAACTTTAACTATTCTTGTATCTTTACAGTCAAAAATGTTGACAATTTCTATCAAACCAATGATGGATGTATATCAACCAATGATGGATGTCTTGAGAGCCAAGTTGTACCGAATAAGTACAAAATCAACGTCCAGTCATTTTTTTAGCAAGCGATTCTCCCACTAACCATCCTAGTACCTCTCCAGAGACCGTCAACGTTTATGAATTTTTTCTGATTCAACAAATTCGTAAAATGTTCTGGACTGATGTTTGACTCAGTGGTAGTACGTAATGAGGTCGTATTTAAAATTGAATTATTATTCAGAAAAAATCGCAAATCAATAAACGCAACCGTCAGTGTAATCTTGGGCTAGTGGTTTTGAATAAAGAAGTCAAATTTTTCTGTTTCAGCTCTATTATGATTGCTTTGATTTCAGAATTCTTGTGTACACCGAGTGTCAGTACTGAAAATTGAATCTTACATATTTCCGTAGAACCTGTATTAGAAGTGCCGGCCGGTCCTTCCCTTCTTTGGAGGTGCTTCCGAGTGGTGCTTCTATTAAAGGGGCCCCTCAAATAGAAGGAGTGGTTCTATTTTTCGACCTAATTTTATGAGCGGACACACAGAGTTTATCACCCATTTTTCAACAAAATGGGGCCAATAATCGCTGTAATCTGACTAAAATCAAATAAAAGGGAAATTGGAAGTGAAATACAGGGTTGATCAAATTCTACTGATCAATTATAATAATAATTTTGCATTGGAACAGAAAATTTTTTTGAGATTTTTGACTTCCTACAGAAATGATTTGGTTCAATTGTATTGTAAGTTTTTTTACGAAAGGTACGAATGATCCAGTTGCGTTTTACAGCATGGAAATTGCAGAATGAAAAAAAAAACAAAAAACGCGCTATTACAGTTGGACCAATTTTTACCGTTTCAAGAATCACACATAAAATGTTCGTTTTCAGACACTACAGTACGTAGACTTTTTTCGCTGGAAAATTTTTGAAAACTTCCTTCAAAATCACTCATAACGATCTGGAACATTTTCGAACATGACAATAAAATCCGATCGGACATTGAACTGCTCAAAATGTGCAAAAATAAGTATTCTATTGGAAAAAAAACATGAAAATGAATAAGTAACTGCTCAATGGTTCTGAATGAAAGCAGGGATATTTTTAAATTCGAGTGTATCAGCAATAATTCGATTTTAAAAAATAATTTGCGGTTTCAATTATACTCTTATCTTCACAGTCTAAAATTTGGACAATTCGTGCTCGAAAAGTGAATTCAAAAGCTGAATTTCGACTATTTTCTATCCATGACTATCCTGATATCTTACCAGACGCCCTAAACATCAATCTTTTTTTTTTCTGTTCCAACAAATTTGTAAAATGTTTTGAACCGATTTTTGACTTGGTGGTGATGTAATTAGCTGCTGTACTAAGTCTGGTTTGAATAATTTCCTAATTATTAGAAAACTGAAACCACAGTCCATTAAAACATCTTTCAATGTTATCAAAGTTTCAAAAGAGTTGTGAATTTAAACGGAAATTTGAATTTTTCTGTTTCAAGAGCACTACCACAACACTTTGATCGGCTTTATGTAACATCATAATAATCTTTACAAATTTGATTGATCATCGGGCCTCTTTTCTCACATTAATTACGGTTTAACTGATGAATCAAGATAATTAATTCAGATTGAAATTGATATTGGTATATATGTCAGAAATTGACTTGAAATTGAAATATTTCACTTTACGAGAGTGTATGTTGAAATTAGGAAGAAAATACAGAAGCGACAATGTTTGAAATCTCGACAGACAAAAGTTTGAGGAAATTTTGAAACTGAAAACATTTTGCGGAGAATATTCTCGATATTTCAAGAAATTGTTGCTGTTTCAGAAAAATCTCACTATTTGCTTTCACTTAATCGGAGGCTATCAGTTCTTTATTGCTGTCTAGTCCCCTTTTTCTCATATTTTGCGTTTCTAGAACATCAAGGGATTCTTCAAATTAAGGTCAAATTACACAAATCCGCTAGAGGGTAAGATCAAAGAGTTGACCCTGTGACGGTCAGATTCATCGATGTTTACAAATGAGTCATAAAGAAGAAGAAAAAGAAGAAGAAAAAAGAAGATAGGAAATTTCTTGTATTCAAATGACCCTGCTACATTTTTTCAAAAGAATAAGTTTACTAATTTTGCTGTTACCTGAACTGTTATATATTTCTAGAATATCAAATGAAGTCACTGATTTCATTCCATCCTTTTTGATCAAGTTTTCTCTCATTTTTTTGGTTATAGTTTAGGTTTTTAGCCATAGTACTGTAGTTTATTATCCCGACATAGAAGTGTAGCCTTTATGTGCTAATCCCACTGACACCCCTTACTTTCACAATTGCAAAGAGAAAACAGCTGTGCAAGATGGGTCATACCGATAAGAGTGGAGTTGAGTGCAATAGACAACAGATGGTTGGTTTGCTTTCCTTTTCTTATGTATTTGAAAATGAACTTGGGGACAACGTTTTCCTTACAAAGTTATTTTCTCACTTGTTTCTGTCGATTTTAAATTTTGTAAATGTTCCAATTTTTCTTGTCACTTTGAGCGCTTTTAACTTGAAAACTGAGCGGGCTATCATAAAGTGGTAGACTACAAAATTGCTCAACATAAAAATTCACACATTCTTGTAGTTTACTACTTCTTTCTAGCTCCGCCCACTTTTGAGTTATGCGCCTTTATATTTCCTCGGCTGTTTACATTCCTAGTTAGATGTGCAGGTTAGTGTGTATATCGATTACTGTTCTTCTCGAATGCCACTTTTATGAGATCACAGAAAGTGAAAGTGACTCCCTCTCCTCGCTCTGTCTGTTTTTCTCTGCACCCTCCTCTTTTACTGTACTCTCTCTCTCTCTCTCTCTCTCAAGCTCCGCCCTCTTTTTTTGGGGACTCAGGCAGATGTCGTCTGGCCAAGGTTGCATATTGCGTCAATATTCTATTTAATTTTCTATATGTTGCTTCTTTTGGCTTATAATTAGTTGTTTCTACCCGGATTTTCAAATATTTCCACGAGAAAAAATTAATTTGTATTTCAGAATGTCCGCAGGCAAATCAGACACCGAAGGAAATTTTCCATCTCAAAATGAAAAGAAACAGTGAGTTTTTTCCCAACTTTTTATTGAAAATTTCAAGTCCGTCTGTGTATCTGTTTGTCCTAAGAAGTCTATTTTTTGAATTATGAGCCAAAAAACTTCCAATTTTTCAGAACTTATCACCAATACAAGACGACTCGTAACTGTGACCATACTGGACGGTACATGGAGAAATCGAGAAGAGATCTCATGACAGAACAGTTAGTTTTCTTTTCAAAAATTCAAAAATTTAAATAAATTCAAAAAATTTTGCAGTGTCAATTCCATTGGAGATGTATACCTTCCATGGGATCAAGTCGAAAGAGTTCCAAAGGAAACGTGGCCAGAGCATTTGTAAGTATCAAATTTCTTTTTGGAAATGGGTCAAACTACAGTAATCCAAATAAAACAGTTTGCCGTAAAAATTATGCTGGATGCGACGCGGTCGCGTCGCGTGTCGGAAAATCAAAGTTGAGCCAAATATAGGGTTGTGGGGACTTATTTTGATGCTCTTAACGCGCCAAGTACAAATTGGGATTTTTATTTTTGTCATATCCGTGTTCTCAGCTTCAAAATGAGTCCAAACACGACTGAATTTACTCCGTTTTTGCACTCACCCCAAAGCGTCGCGGTCGCGTCGCGTGTTGAGAAAGTTATGAAAACATGAACTGGGTTCATATTGAAGCTACTGATGTGCTGTAATCGATAATAGTCTTTTTGGCGCAAATTTCAAACCTAGACGTGTTTGCGCTGATTTATTTTATTTTTAAGTTCTCAACGTCAGCCCGCTCAATTCAAAAAAAATAAAAAATCACGGTTTCAAACTCAAAGTGAGAAAATAGAAAAAATGTATAATCATTTTCAAAAGAGTAGAAAGACTTTCTTCAAATCGATTACTGTTCCTGCTCTTTTTGGAGCTCGCAATAATCCAAATTCAAAATTTCCAATTTTCAGAAGACCCCAAATCCCCATCGGAGCTCAAACCCATCTCAACGCGTACAACCCGAAAAAAGTCAAACGTTTTGACGCAAACTGTAAAAAACAACACGACACACCCCGGGTAGTACCCCCAGACTACCAGAACATTCCTTTCATCGATACAGTATCCGGGACCCCCTACGCCCTCTATCAAATCTTCAAGTGCACAGGGACCTCCTACCTTGCCGTCGCCACACACCATTTGATTCCGGAAAATTTGAAATATGTCGAGATCAATGGAAAATCATGGATCACTGGATACTGTACTCACTATGGGGACCATATCAGTGCATACGGTAGACTTCTTCTCGGAGACTTGATCGCTGTAAAGTGGGCGGAGCGTCGTCAGGGGGCCCCAGCGCTGGCCTGTGAATTTCAAGTATTCAGAAGAGAAGGGCTGGAAAATGCGGTCATGGGGGTGATGGTAGATCACAAAGTTGGAGGTCAAGCAGTCATCGTTGGCCTACCTTACCCCGTGAAATTAGACTCAAATATGGTCAGTGACCTCGGAAAAGTCTACCGCGCTGACGTCTTCATCCCATTGAAATCGGAATTTGGAGATGTCAAATTTTTGGAAAGTACCCCGGACACTCAGATTTTATCCAGCCGTGTGGATACTAAGCTGAGCAACTTGGCAAAATTAATGATGAGCAATAACGATGAGCAATCCATAAATGGCTCGGACAAAGATTTGGAGACCTTGGTTCGCCTTGGAAGTGCCGTTGCTCAGAAAAAAGTGGATTTTGGATTCTTCCAGAACCTTCCA
Organism: Caenorhabditis sinica; assembly: GCA_963932045.1. Lineage (NCBI taxonomy): Eukaryota > Metazoa > Nematoda > Chromadorea > Rhabditida > Rhabditidae > Caenorhabditis > Caenorhabditis sinica. The sequence goes on along the minus strand of OZ009940.1, from coordinate 6,460,086 downwards.
GAAGATTCCAACGCTAAGAATATTCTCAAGTCAATTTTCACTGGAAGCCCCGCTCCCAGGGGACCCCGTCTGAGCCAAGACCAGATAGATCAACTCGAAGAATCCTTGGACTTTAGCGATTTCCAAATGGACTATGTTAGAAAAATTGCTCCACAAGACACCAGTGGTCATTGGAATCTTTCCGGACTCCCAGACCCCCAAAAATCAGATCTACAGTACTTTGGCAAGATGTGCAACATGTCTTGGAGACAAGTGGAAAGGGACCCACTTGGTGGTGGCTAAGGATTACTGTAGTGCGAGGATGATTTCGAAGAAAATGGGAGTTGATGAAAATCTGAAAGCTGTGAGATTCACCGGACAAATTGAGCCAAAGAAATGTCAACTTTCTGGGAGCTCGGACTACCCTAGACTACTGTACAATCTTCTCGTCAATATAGTCACTGAAAACTACAGTAATCCGGATAAAATCACACCTACAGTAATCCGACAAGCAGTACTGTACCTTCTGAAGCCCCAAGATTCTCAAGCCACCTTCCCGCTTTCGAAAATGAGTCAAAATGCTCAAAATCTCTACGAAGAGGGCTCCAAGAATCAATGGATCCCAGAATACTGGCTCGATTTCTACTTGGATTACTGTATTCCAAAGATCGTAATCGTGGACCGCGCAAATTTGATTACTGTAGTCGACCAGCTCGAAAATGTTGTCTCCGTTCAATTTGACGGCATTTTGGACGTTCCTGATGATGTCATGGCTACAGTATTCTCGAAGTTTCCGAATGCGAATTTCGGATTTGTGGACAGAGTCGAGAAGGATACTGTAGATTTGGAGAAACATCAAGGACTGGCCAAGCTGAGCCTGCAGAATCTTTGGAGACGCGCAATGCAATCGGATAAGTTTACGGTGGTTGAGATGGAATAGAGGTTAGTTGGGGAAAATTATTGTATACGGTATCTGCAAATAAAAGGCCTGGATTACTGTAGGCAGCCACAGGATTACTGTAGGTACCTGCAGATCCAATACTGTTGTCTTGACCTGGATAACTGGCATCTAACCTCTAGTTTTTTTGAGAAAAAGTTACTATAGGTTACGGTATCTAAATGTTGAATTTCTGTAACTGGGTCTAGATTTTTGTAACAAATTGCAGGTCTTAGCTTTGTGTTACTGTAGTTCATTATTTAGCAGGATCACTGTACTCTACCTGAATGTGAGTATCTAACTCTTACCTTTTTTCAGAAACCGTCTTCTCATGCTCTTTGTCTTCCATTTCATGGTCTCTCGGTTTTTCTACAGTAACCCATACCAATCACCTGCACATCAAATAATCTTATGGTAAGTTTTCTAATGATTACTGTACTTTTGAGTATTGTATTTTTACAGATCTCTTGTCAAAGTTCGACTTCAACATCTCGTTTATGGGTTTCGATTTTTCTTGCATTTTTTTTATTTTTTGTTCTGTTTCACTGATTTTGTTTATTAAAAATAATTTCTTTCCTATGTTTCCTCGTTATCTCTTTGTTGAGTCTATTGAATCACACTCTCTTTTTCGAAATAAATTACATTCTTTTTTATTGTCACCTCATCAAATAAATAAGTTTAATAAAACTGCTTAGAGAAAATTACCTTTAAAAAACAATCACTTTCACAGTAAGAAAGGCTCGATGAGAACTCCAAATTTTAGAAATCAACATTTACTGTTTCAATAGTAAATCAAAAAGTGTACTTTTTTCAAAGTAGTTATTATGTACATCAGATTTTTAGAAAAATTCTACGAAAGGTTTCTACAAAAATAGTAAAAACAATATTTTTCTACAATATTTTTCTAGGGAAGATCTCATACCGAATGTATCATGAAAACGTAAAGCCAGAAAAAAAGTGGAGAAGACTCGTTGTCACTTTTAGAAACCGGCAGTACTCTGAATTGAATGAAGCTGAGCAAACAGGAATAGTGCTTTTAGGTCCATTCAATTGGTGAACACAGGAAAAATCGTGTAGTGGGAAAACTGTGATTCAATTTTTTGGCAGATAAAAAAGAACAAATATGGAACCTAACATAAAAAGCTAGACTCTCTGAAAGTGTCTAGGAGCTGAGATTAAGTATTAATTGCCGATTAATTGCCGAACTATTAATTGCCGAACTATCAGCGAAAAAGTTTCTAATTTTCTCATACTTTGCATTTGAAACAGTAAGGATGAAGTTAAGATTGATGTATGAGTTCATATCAGTGAATATGGATTCACTATAAAATTGCATGTCAAATGGATTTCTTGACTCGCAAAGTGTGATAACACTTTAAAAACAGTGTTATCTTTATTTAATCAAATAGAACATAACGTTATTTTTCGAAAAGAATGTGACTCACCTAATGCCAATAACAGCACTACTGTATAATAAGTTCGTTTGAAACACTGAAAATGTTTTTCATGCAACCCTTCAATCTGTAAAAAACATCTCTAAAAAATTTTGTTCTCGTAAATCTAATAAGTTGAAGAGAAGTTTAAAAAAAATCGAAAAGTTTGTCAACCGTCTAACTGCGCCTTGTCGAGATGTCATAATCAACCATCTTGTCTGTACTTTTCCTCCGCCGCTCCAAGAGGGGAGCCCTCGGCGGTGTCGTCCTCCTCCTGGCGCTGCCACGCAATCAATTGTCTTGGCGTCTCTCACTTCCTTATACTCTATTTTAAACTTATTTCCATTTTCTCTGTCGTCTCTCCAGCTCCCATACTATCTCACCTGCTTTTATTTATCACTTCCAAACCCCGCGCCCCTCTCCGAACGCTTCTCCTCTTTTTTACCCCCATTCTATTTCATTTTACTCCCCACAAAATGGTCGGCATCTGTGTCCTAGCTGACCTCCCAATGTACATATTTTGTTGATTTTTCTATTATTTTATGTTCTAATTACTGTAACTACTCTATGGTTGTGTTTGAGAAAGAGACACCGGGTGCCCTTTTCCACCTCAAAATGAGCAAAAACAGTACGTGTTTTACTTTTTTTTTGATAATGTTAAGTCCGTTAGTGTGTCTGTTTGTCCGAAAATCCAGATTTTTAAACTTCAGGCTAAATAATTGTCTGCTTTTCCAGAACTTATCACCACTACGAGACGACTCGTAACTGTGACCGTACCGGACGGTACTTGGAAAAATAGAGAAGAGATCTGATGACTGAATAGTGGGTTAAAAAACATTTACAAAACATTTTAAAAAGTTTGCAGTGTCGATTTCAAAGGAGATGTATACCTTCCGTGGGATCAAGTTGCAAAAGTTCCGAAAGAAGCTTGGCCAGAGCATTTGTAAGTATCTTTTTGAATATGGGTCAATTTACATCAATCCAAAGAAAAATGTTTGTAGTGAAAAGTTTGCTGAACGCGACGCGACCGCGTTGCGTGTCGCAAAATTAAAGTTGAGCCAAATATAGGGTTGTGGGGACTTATTTTGATGCTCTTAACGCGCCGAGTTCAAGTTGAGATTCCTATTTTTGTCATATCCGTGTTCTCAGCTTCAAAATGAGCCCAAACAGTACTAGTTTTGCTAAGTTTTCAGATTATACCCAACGCGTTGCGGTCGCGTCGCGTGTCGTTAAAATGAAACCAACCAGAAATTCCAATCTATCTGTTTTTTAGCTCTATTTGGAACTCACAATGTGGGAAATTCAAAAATTCTGATTTTCAGAAGACCCCAAATCCCAATCGGAGCTCAAGCCCATCTCAACGCGTACAACCCGAAAAAGTCAAACGATTCGTCGCAAACTGTGACAAACCACACGACTCACCCCGGATAGTACCCCCAAACTACCAGATCATTCCCTTCATCTATACAGTAACCGGGTCCTCTCTATGCTCTTTGTCGAAATTTTCCTTTCGAATCTCAGAATCATACTGTAGAATTTGAATTTCTCTTTTCTCTTTTCCGTTTTATTGCCCATATTTAGCTCTTTTCTAATGTTTGCACATTGCACGAGAGAAAGGTTCCCATTCATCATTTTCTTTATGACCCATTTTATGTTCCCTTACCGTATCACTCTTATATTGTAGCCGCCGTGCATGGCACTCCCTAGCTCCACCCTCTTAGTATAAAAGAGGACCCCGAACTTTCCTCTTCTCATTCTTTACCGGGGTCACCTTCATACCTTTTCCTTTTACCTTGTACTTTATATTTTTTACTTCTCTCTTTCTCCCTTTAAACTAATATATATTTTTCTTACTAATAAAAGGTTTAATTACCCAAGTTTGAGGTTCGAGTCCATCTACACGGTTCGAGTCCGTTGAGTCTATCTACACTGTTCCTGGCCAGAACACTCTTTATCAAATTTTCAGGTGCACAGGGACCTCTTCCCTCGCCGTCGCCACACACCATTTGATTCCGAAAGAATTGAAGTATGTCGAGATCAATGGAAAATCAAAATAGTAATTCCGCTGATTGTGTCATGAAAGCGTAAATCGTGAAGAAAACGTAGAAAAGATTCGTTGCCACTTTTAGAAAGCGGCTCTGATGTTAGTAAAGCAAAGTTGAGCAAGCAGGACTAGTCTTTTTAGGCCCTTTCAATTGATGAAACCAGGAAAAATCTTGTAGTGGGAAAACTGTGATTAAAATTTTTGCACCGAAAGTATAGCAGATGAAAAAAGAACAAATAAACCTATCACAAAAAGCTAGACTCACTAAAAGTGTCTAGGGGCTGAGATAAAGTTACAACATAAATTTCTGAAAAAAATTTTCGAAAATGTTCATAATTTTACTTACTTTCCATTTGAAACAGCAGTAAAGTGCAGATTGAAGAACGAGCAATTACCACACCAATTGGATTTCTAAACTGCCATAGTTTGATGACATATTTTAAAAACAGTGTTATTTTTAATTTCTCAAATGGATTTTACAGTAATTTTTAGCAAAGAATGTTGCAGCCATAATGCCAATAACAGCAGAACTTTATGATAAGTTCCTTTTGAAACACTGAAAATTTTTTCATGCAATTTTTCAAAATGTTTAAAAAAATGTTGTTCTCGTAAATCAAATAAGTTGAAGAGAAGTTTTTAACGATTCTGTTTTCAAAAAGTTTGTCAACCGTCTAACTGTACCTTCTCCAGATGTCATAGTCAGCCATCTTGTAGGGAAATATATTCCAGATGAACTTGATATTTTAGATTTTTAAGGTCACAAACCGTTTCTATCTATCGATGATGCGAAACCAGTTTCAAGTTTCATTAACAAACCCTCACCATACTCAATTTGACCATTCGTTATTTTGCTCCTTCTACAAAAAACTTTCTAACAACTGTGCTATTCCCAATGTCTTAGTCTTCGGTTTTGCTTTACAATACATTTTTCTGTTTTATTTGATTTTCTAGTGTTTTATGCACAGAAGCAATATTGATTCGTCGAACATATAACAATTTTTCCTGTTTTACTCTAAGTTCATAAATTAATTCAAACTGTGCTTTTTAATCCGTTCGGCTTAATGAATCCTTTAGGAAAAGTCAGTTTCAAAAAATTTTATGGATTTTTTGAGAAAAAAATTATTGTAGGTTATATTATCTGCAAATCTAAACGTTGATTTACTGTAATTGAGTCTAGATTACTCCTGCAACCTGTAGATCTGAGCTTCGGGTTACTGTAGTTAGGTTTCTGCACTTTTAAGAATTTGAATTATTACAGATCTCATGTCAAAATTCAATTCCAACATTTCGTTTGTGGACTTCGATTTTCTGGCATTTTTCAAATGTTTTTCTGTTTCACCGATTTTGTTTATGAACAGATAATTTCATGTGATTCTAAAAAAACTTTAAAAATTGATGTTTTCACTGTTTCTGGAATACCGTATCTATTATTTCTTTTCATACAGTTTAGTCAAGATAACATATGCTCGTTAGTATTGAAATTTGAAAAGTTAAACCGAAGAATAACTGTTTCCGTGTTTCCAGAATATTTTTGCGATTTGCAAGTTTGACATTAACATTGGAGACCGATTGATAAAAACATTGTTTTAAGATGCACCTTAATATTATTAATTTCATCCTAAATCGATTAGGGTTTGTTCCAAGAAACAGAAATTTTTCAAACTAGACAGTAGAACTATTATTTGAAAAAAGGTCAAAATGAAAAATAACCATTTTAAAAGTATAGAGACAAATGAAACTTTACTGTATCAAAAATAAGTTATCAAGCAGTTCTGAAATTTTCGACATTACGTTGATTATGTTCGCATGTTATTCAGATAAATAAGAATTAAAATAAAGGGCTCTATGGGCGAAGAACGGTCCCATGGGAATATAGCGGACCCACGGGACAAGAACGGTCCCATGGGACAAGAACGGTCCCACGGGACAAGAACGGTCCCACGGGACAAGAACGGTCCCATGGGACAAGAACGGACCGACGGTACAAGAACGGTCCCATCGGACAAGAACGGTCCCATGAGCCAAAAAGGGCCAGAGTCACTGTAGAGTAGTTGAGTAGTTGATGGTTAGCTTATTTTAAATTTAAAAAAATGTAATAACCTTCCAAAGTCAATAGAAGCGGTGAAATCATAAATATTCATTTAGTTTTATTCATTTTATGCTTCTTCTCGTTTCCCAATTATTATTTGGTCCCTTGTGTTTAGTCGATCGACGAAACCGTGTCTCTTGGGAAAAAAACGAAAAAAAAACGCGCGCGCACAGAAATAGGAGGCGGAGCCTATCCAGTTCGTCTTCCTGCAGCCACGCACGTAAGGCTGGAAATCAGGTGATAAAAAATGTAGAGAGAGGCTTGGACATATTAAGTGACCTGGGTGAGTTCATGGAATCAGACATCGATCATCCGTAAGTGAACTTTGTGGGCTCCTTGGTTGTCGAAGCTGCTGATTCAGCCAAGATACAGTGCGTTTCAGGTTTATACGTCCACCCCTGTTTTGAGTCGTAACTTTGGAACCAGTGTTGATAGTGATTAGTTCTTTTTGGAATCGGAAGCAGGGTACAAAATTACATATGCTGACCAATTTTGAAGATCATACCTCAAAAACTACTCGAGGTATCCCAAAAATTCTGAAAGTTTGCCTTCTGCAACCGTCTCAGGTTTATACGTCCACCCCCACAGAATGACTGGTTTACAAGATCTTTTCGAGATCTAAAGACTGGAAATGATGCTAAGTCATCTGAAAACACATTAAAATAGGTTTTGTTACTTTTCGTGACTTGGTCCATCTGGTGGACCATGCTAAATGGATCATCAGTTAGCACTTCGAACAAAAGTTCAAATCTAGGTTGCAGGACTTAGGTATGAGCTATTTTTGGTATCAACTGAGGTTCAAAGACGTGGATTACCCTTGTGGATGTTTTTGCAGTAGTTTCCAAACGAATCAGAACCAAGTAAGACTCAGGATCGCATCCGAAGATGTCAATCCCAAGATGTCACATCAGAGATCAGTTGCTCCCAGCTCAAGAAGTCAGGCTGAAATGTCAAGTTAGGTTCAGGAAATTTATCTGGGGGTCTGTTCGGTTCAGCTCGGTTCGGGAAAGGCAAAAGTTGGCTAATCTAACCTGTAAAAACCCCGTCCCAGGTCGTTCAACTTCAGCATCGGAAACCCTGTTGATGATAAAGCAATGTGATGCTTGTGGTCTCGTCTTCCACATGAATTTTTTTTTTGCTGGTGAATTATGTCAAATGAGTTCTGTAAACAAAATCAGCCTTTCTGTCCAAATTTGGTAAATGAAAACCATGTGGAATGCCTTTTACAAACATTAAGTTGCTTTATCGTTAACTGAGCTTCAGATGCTGCAGTTGGACGACATGGGACGGGGTTTCCACAGGTTAAATTAGCGAAATTTCACCTTTTCTGAACCGAACTGAACCGAACAGACGCCCAGATAAATTTTCTGAACCTAACTCGACATTTCAACTTGACTTCTTGAGTTGGGATGGACTGACCTCTGATCGGTGGGACATCTTCAGATGCGATCCTGAGCCTTACCTGGTACTGGTTGGTCTGGAAACTACTGCAAAATCATCCGAAAGGGTAATCCTAGTCTTTGAACCTTGATTGCTACAGAAATTAGCTCATACCTAAGTCCTGCAACCTAGATTTGAACTTTTGTTCGAAGTGCTAACTGATGATCCATTTAGCATGGTCCACCAGATGGACCAAGTCACGAAAAGTAACAAAAACCTATTTTAATGTGTTTTCAGATGACTTAGCATCATTTCCAGTCTTTAGATCTCGAAAAGATCTTGTAAACCAGTCATTCTGTGGGGGTGGACGTATAAACCTGAGACGGTTGCAGAAGGCAAACTTTCAGAATTTTTGGGATACCTCGAGTAGTTTTTGAGGTATGATCTTCAAAATTGGTCAGAATATGTAATTTTGTACCCTGCTTCCGATTCCAAAAAGAACTAATCACTATCAACACTGGTTCCAAAGTTACGACTCAAAACAGGGGTGGACGTATAAACCTGAAACGCACTGTACTCAAAAAAGAGTACTTCGAGGAGACGACCGTTATTGCACATACCCCTTCAAACTATCCTGGAGCCGAGGACGAGGACTCTTCAGATAAGGAAGATTGATCTGGGGACTACGATGACGCGACTCACAAAGATCGTGATGATCTGGAGGATGAAGCCAAGGAGACACGAGGAGACTCATCGGAGGATTCGACAGATGTCCCATCGACTACATCGCCCAACTTCATCTCACGTGCTGGGGTGGTAGTTGAGAAGATCATCGAAGTTCACTCCCCTTCTGTTCTCACCGTCTGGGACAAACACCTACTCAGGAGATTTTGGGACAACTTGCAAATTTTTTCGGCAACTTGCCTGTTCTTGCTGTTTCGCTTGCTCCTTTGCATCCCTTGTCATTGCCCAAAAACACATACAAAACAAAAATGTGACAATTTATTGAAGAAACATGTGAAAAGACAACAAAATCAACAGAAAAACAAGTAAAAAATGATATGAAAAAAGTCGAAAATTATTAGAATGTCCTTCATTGTTCGCTGTCTGCTTTGGTGACGATTTTGAACTTGGTAGGCTTGGGCCCCTCGAGCGTTGGCCGAGCGCAGCATTTCTGAAAAGAAAAAAATGAAAAAATCACTCAAGAAAAAATCACTCAAATTGGCAAAAAAAGGCGATGGAAGAGAGAAGGTGGCCGAGAAAACCACGGAGTTCTTCCACGGCCGCCCAATGCGATTCGCAAAAAAGACGTTTTCAAAGCGGATTTTCGGGGTTTTAGAATGATTTTTGTGAATTTTTGTCAAGATATTTGCAACCAGCACACATTATTACATATTTTAAAGAAAAAAAAATTTGAGTGGATTCCTCCTTTAATCTTCTTCTTTCTCCGTTTCCTCTTGCAATGTCGTTTGTTCAAAGTGAATGTGTGTTCGATTCGTCTTTGAGCAGCTTTCTAACGCTGAAAACCTTTTTCCTTTCGGATGTTTCATTACTTCTGATTGAGTTTGAAGCTTTGATTTTACAAAAACAAAAGAAAACGAGAAAAAATTATGAAAAAAATAAATCAAAACCATTTTGACGCCTTCGCAGCTATTGCGTCATCAGATGTCAGCAATCAAACGGCAACTTGCTATCTCTGCAGCAAGCAGAAGGCATCTTGCTGGTACTGTAGCAAGCTGCCGTTTGATTGCTGACCTCAAGTCGTGCAGCAAGTGGCAGCAAGTTGCCGATTCCTCTAGCAATTTGCTAATAGTTCAAGCAACTTGCTGATTTCTCTAGCAAGTTGCCATATACCCAGCAGCTTGCTATTCGCTTGCCCAAAATCTCCTGAGTAGCAGCATATTCTTGTTCGCCTCCGTTTCTCTCTCGAACCACTGTTGTGCCATATCTCGGAACCAGTTATGAAAGTCTCCTACAGTATGCACATCAAGCCCAAAGCTTTTCGCCGTATCAGACACGGTTTCGTCGATCGACTAAACACAAGGCACCAAATAATACTTGACGAACGAGAAGGAAAACAAATTCACTTGATTCAATTTCTCATCATTGCAGCACTTCTGTTGCCCTCGGAAGCATATAAGAGAAAATTTATGAATAGGAGACTTAACTCAGTTGATGAGTCAGTCGGAAAACTCATCCGACAACTCAAATGAAGCAAAAGTGCTTCATGCTAGCACAGTGAACATTTCAGATAAACATGGGACCGTTCTTCTACCAGGGACCGTTCTTGTCCCGTGGGACCGTTCTAGTCCCATGGGACCGTTCTTGTCCCGTGGGACCGTTCTTGTCCCATGGGACCGCTATATTCCCATGGGACCGTTCTGGGATCATGGGACCGCTATATTCCCATGGGACCGTTCTTCGCCCATAGAGCCAAATAAAGTTATTGAATAAAAAAATGAACACAAATACTTTACTATATCAAAAATATAATATGGAATTTTCAAGTTTGTGGAATACATTACTCCTTCGATCATACATTTTGAATGCAATAAATTCATATACTGAAAACTAGAAAATAAAGATATACTACTTCTGCTCATTTATTGGATGCCAAGTTATTCTTCATTCATCAGCGTTTATGCTGAGCAATTTGTCCATTACAAACCCAATTTCGTTGGAAAGTTTTGGTGATTTTTCACACCTTTCAATCAAAATCCCACACTTTCTCACCACCACAATCATTATCATTATCATTAAAATCGAAATTTTTGCAAAAACAAAAACCTCGCCGACAAAAGCGCCACTAGTGCCCCAAAAATGCGATTCGTTTCATTTTTTCCCGCAATTTTCATTTTCGATCAAATTTTCTATCAAGAAGTCTTTTGATCTAGTCACACTTTTGTGTTGGTGTAAAAGTGATGAGGACCAATTTGTCATTATATGTTCCCCTCCCTCTTCTTCTTATCTTTTTCACACCTATCCTCACAGAGAGAGATAAGAAGAGAGGGGGGGGGCAGTTGACAGGTGTCTGTGTAATGAATTAATCAAGGAGGCGCCGGGACCCCCCTTTGATGTTTTGCCGCATAGATATAGGGGAAAAATGAAAATGCGCCAAAGGTGCGTCAGACCAGGATTTTGGAAGTTTCTAACGCTTGTCTTTCATAGATTGATGTTATTTTTGAGACTGTAGTCAATGATTGACTACTGGAACAGTATTTTTTCAAGTTATTTTTTTTTCAAAAATAGCTTCGACTGCAATACTCTTGTCTTCTCAAGACAGTATCATTTGGTGAGAAGATTCGCGAAATCCATTGAGCAAAGATATTGAACAAATTTTTCTGTTTCGGACTTCAAGAAATGTTTGAAACGGAGTCTTATTTTCAGTGGATAATTTACATATCGTCTATTGATTAGTGGTTCATGATAAGAATAAGAACAATGTAGAATGGATTAAAAAAAAACTCAAGAACTTTCAGAAAAGTGGCTGTGGAAATATGTGTCATCATCATTTTCAATAACATTCCAAATCTGGGAACTTTTTGAAAGTTTGACCAAAAAGTTGTAGATCGTCGTGACCAAACTCTGAACTTTTCTCTCCCATCGGGCGATGGAAGAGAAAACTCCAGAGTTAGGCCACGGACGCCCAATACGACTTCTGACAAAAATGACCTTTTTAAAGAGGATTTTCGGGGGTTTAGAGTGGTGTGTGTCCTTTTCGATCAAGCGAAATCACAAAATCGGTGTCATCTGTTTCAAGAAGAAGTAGAATACTCCCGGAAGAAAGCGGATGCCAGGAGGTTGGAGTCCCCGAAGGGGGCGAAAACCGCCTGGTAATCATTATTTCAACACCATGAAATAATATATTTTTTATGAAATGGTAAATTTTCAAAAAATTTTGGCTCTGTAAGCAGAGCTATTTATGTCGATTTCATGTTCTCCAAACTCGCGAACACGAGATTTCTGTTTCAAAAAACATAGGTAGTTTCATACATTGCATGTGTTCTCAATAATGCTTCGGAGAAAAGTTGAAATGTCATCTACATAGATCGGAATAAAAAACCGGAATAAAGTTGATCAATATCATTTTTCAATTTTCTCTGTTTCAAATGGATTTCTAACTGTTCAACTGAAATCAAATTGTGATCTAAGCTCCGAGAGACGCCCAATTTTAAGTTACTATGTAGGTAATGATTGCAATGAGCCTCCCAATGGAGATCTATACCATCAGACAGCTCATGTCCAGAAATTTTCAGTGATAAAATGTGTTTTTGGTGGAAGACCTGTGTGAGCCGAGTTATCTGGGAAGAAAGGTGGACTCCCTTTTAACTATTAGTTAATTCTAAGCACTGATTCTCAATCGTTTTATTGTAAAATCATTTTCACATAACATTCTGATGGCATACATATCGCTCGAAAAGCTCATTTCACCTTGTAACCATTAGTACAGAGCATTGATATCATATTGATATCTTGTCATGAAATTTTATGAAAATTTTCTATTAGAAACAGAAAATGTTTGAATTTTTCTGAGAACAATGGTAGTTTCTGAGGCGACAATCACTGTAATTCTCCTGTTCAAATTTTGTTTTCAAAGTTTTTCAAATGTAAGCTTCTTTAAAAAGTTGTCCAATTTCAAAAATGATGCACCCTGAAAACGTACCGGAATTCTCCTTTGCGCTGGTTAATTGCAGATGTTTCAATGGAAAGCGTAGCAATCTAATATCAAAAAAGCATTATTTATGAAATTCTAGTGAAACAGATAAAAAGAGCTAATTTTTCCTAGAACATCAGATCACATGAAATTTTGGCTCTATGGGCGAAGAACGGTCCCATGGGAATATAGCGGACCCACGGGACAAGAACGGTCCCATGGGACAAGAACGGTCCCACGGGACAAGAACGGTCCCACGGGACAAGAACGGTCCCATGGGACAAGAACGGACCGACGGTACAAGAACGGTCCCATCGGACAAGAACGGTCCCATGAGCCAAAAAGGGCCAGAGTCACTGTAGAGTAGTTGAGTAGTTGATGGTTAGCTTATTTTAAATTTAAAAAAATGTAATAACCTTCCAAAGTCAATAGAAGCGGTGAAATCATAAATATTCATTTAGTTTTATTCATTTTATGCTTCTTCTCGTTTCCCAATTATTATTTGGTCCCTTGTGTTTAGTCGATCGACGAAACCGTGTCTCTTGGGAAAAAAACGAAAAAAAACGCGCGCGCACAGAAATAGGAGGCGGAGCCTATCCAGTTCGTCTTCCTGCAGCCACGCACGTAAGGCTGGAAATCAGGTGATAAAAAATGTAGAGAGAGGCTTGGACATATTAAGTGACCTGGGTGAGTTCATGGAATCAGACATCGATCATCCGTAAGTGAACTTTGTGGGCTCCTTGGTTGTCGAAGCTGCTGATTCAGCCAAGATACAGTGCGTTTCAGGTTTATACGTCCACCCCTGTTTTGAGTCGTAACTTTGGAACCAGTGTTGATAGTGATTAGTTCTTTTTGGAATCGGAAGCAGGGTACAAAATTACATATGCTGACCAATTTTGAAGATCATACCTCAAAAACTACTCGAGGTATCCCAAAAATTCTGAAAGTTTGCCTTCTGCAACCGTCTCAGGTTTATACGTCCACCCCCACAGAATGACTGGTTTACAAGATCTTTTCGAGATCTAAAGACTGGAAATGATGCTAAGTCATCTGAAAACACATTAAAATAGGTTTTGTTACTTTTCGTGACTTGGTCCATCTGGTGGACCATGCTAAATGGATCATCAGTTAGCACTTCGAACAAAAGTTCAAATCTAGGTTGCAGGACTTAGGTATGAGCTATTTTTGGTATCAACTGAGGTTCAAAGACGTGGATTACCCTTGTGGATGTTTTTGCAGTAGTTTCCAAACGAATCAGAACCAAGTAAGACTCAGGATCGCATCCGAAGATGTCAATCCCAAGATGTCACATCAGAGATCAGTTGCTCCCAGCTCAAGAAGTCAGGCTGAAATGTCAAGTTAGGTTCAGGAAATTTATCTGGGGGTCTGTTCGGTTCAGCTCGGTTCGGGAAAGGCAAAAGTTGGCTAATCTAACCTGTAAAAACCCCGTCCCAGGTCGTTCAACTTCAGCATCGGAAACCCTGTTGATGATAAAGCAATGTGATGCTTGTGGTCTCGTCTTCCACATGAATTTTTTTTTTGCTGGTGAATTATGTCAAATGAGTTCTGTAAACAAAATCAGCCTTTCTGTCCAAATTTGGTAAATGAAAACCATGTGGAATGCCTTTTACAAACATTAAGTTGCTTTATCGTTAACTGAGCTTCAGATGCTGCAGTTGGACGACATGGGACGGGGTTTCCACAGGTTAAATTAGCGAAATTTCACCTTTTCTGAACCGAACTGAACCGAACAGACGCCCAGATAAATTTTCTGAACCTAACTCGACATTTCAACTTGACTTCTTGAGTTGGGATGGACTGACCTCTGATCGGTGGGACATCTTCAGATGCGATCCTGAGCCTTACCTGGTACTGGTTGGTCTGGAAACTACTGCAAAATCATCCGAAAGGGTAATCCTAGTCTTTGAACCTTGATTGCTACAGAAATTAGCTCATACCTAAGTCCTGCAACCTAGATTTGAACTTTTGTTCGAAGTGCTAACTGATGATCCATTTAGCATGGTCCACCAGATGGACCAAGTCACGAAAAGTAACAAAAACCTATTTTAATGTGTTTTCAGATGACTTAGCATCATTTCCAGTCTTTAGATCTCGAAAAGATCTTGTAAACCAGTCATTCTGTGGGGGTGGACGTATAAACCTGAGACGGTTGCAGAAGGCAAACTTTCAGAATTTTTGGGATACCTCGAGTAGTTTTTGAGGTATGATCTTCAAAATTGGTCAGAATATGTAATTTTGTACCCTGCTTCCGATTCCAAAAAGAACTAATCACTATCAACACTGGTTCCAAAGTTACGACTCAAAACAGGGGTGGACGTATAAACCTGAAACGCACTGTACTCAAAAAAGAGTACTTCGAGGAGACGACCGTTATTGCACATACCCCTTCAAACTATCCTGGAGCCGAGGACGAGGACTCTTCAGATAAGGAAGATTGATCTGGGGACTACGATGACGCGACTCACAAAGATCGTGATGATCTGGAGGATGAAGCCAAGGAGACACGAGGAGACTCATCGGAGGATTCGACAGATGTCCCATCGACTACATCGCCCAACTTCATCTCACGTGCTGGGGTGGTAGTTGAGAAGATCATCGAAGTTCACTCCCCTTCTGTTCTCACCGTCTGGGACAAACACCTACTCAGGAGATTTTGGGACAACTTGCAAATTTTTTCGGCAACTTGCCTGTTCTTGCTGTTTCGCTTGCTCCTTTGCATCCCTTGTCATTGCCCAAAAACACATACAAAACAAAAATGTGACAATTTATTGAAGAAACATGTGAAAAGACAACAAAATCAACAGAAAAACAAGTAAAAAATGATATGAAAAAAGTCGAAAATTATTAGAATGTCCTTCATTGTTCGCTGTCTGCTTTGGTGACGATTTTGAACTTGGTAGGCTTGGGCCCCTCGAGCGTTGGCCGAGCGCAGCATTTCTGAAAAGAAAAAAATGAAAAAATCACTCAAGAAAAAATCACTCAAATTGGCAAAAAAAGGCGATGGAAGAGAGAAGGTGGCCGAGAAAACCACGGAGTTCTTCCACGGCCGCCCAATGCGATTCGCAAAAAAGACGTTTTCAAAGCGGATTTTCGGGGTTTTAGAATGATTTTTGTGAATTTTTGTCAAGATATTTGCAACCAGCACACATTATTACATATTTTAAAGAAAAAAAAATTTGAGTGGATTCCTCCTTTAATCTTCTTCTTTCTCCGTTTCCTCTTGCAATGTCGTTTGTTCAAAGTGAATGTGTGTTCGATTCGTCTTTGAGCAGCTTTCTAACGCTGAAAACCTTTTTCCTTTCGGATGTTTCATTACTTCTGATTGAGTTTGAAGCTTTGATTTTACAAAAACAAAAGAAAACGAGAAAAAATTATGAAAAAAATAAATCAAAACCATTTTGACGCCTTCGCAGCTATTGCGTCATCAGATGTCAGCAATCAAACGGCAACTTGCTATCTCTGCAGCAAGCAGAAGGCATCTTGCTGGTACTGTAGCAAGCTGCCGTTTGATTGCTGACCTCAAGTCGTGCAGCAAGTGGCAGCAAGTTGCCGATTCCTCTAGCAATTTGCTAATAGTTCAAGCAACTTGCTGATTTCTCTAGCAAGTTGCCATATACCCAGCAGCTTGCTATTCGCTTGCCCAAAATCTCCTGAGTAGCAGCATATTCTTGTTCGCCTCCGTTTCTCTCTCGAACCACTGTTGTGCCATATCTCGGAACCAGTTATGAAAGTCTCCTACAGTATGCACATCAAGCCCAAAGCTTTTCGCCGTATCAGACACGGTTTCGTCGATCGACTAAACACAAGGCACCAAATAATACTTGACGAACGAGAAGGAAAACAAATTCACTTGATTCAATTTCTCATCATTGCAGCACTTCTGTTGCCCTCGGAAGCATATAAGAGAAAATTTATGAATAGGAGACTTAACTCAGTTGATGAGTCAGTCGGAAAACTCATCCGACAACTCAAATGAAGCAAAAGTGCTTCATGCTAGCACAGTGAACATTTCAGATAAACATGGGACCGTTCTTCTACCAGGGACCGTTCTTGTCCCGTGGGACCGTTCTAGTCCCATGGGACCGTTCTTGTCCCGTGGGACCGTTCTTGTCCCATGGGACCGCTATATTCCCATGGGACCGTTCTGGGATCATGGGACCGCTATATTCCCATGGGACCGTTCTTCGCCCATAGAGCCGAAATTTTTCGTTATGACTTGTTAAACGTATTCTTTAGTTTTTTAAATCATTTGAAGAAATCAACAAACAATGGAAAATGCTGAAAATTATTGAATTTGGAGAAACAGAAAAAAATGAGTAGCAGGTAAAAATTATTTCTGTTTTGTACCTATCTAAAATCAGGATATCTATTTTATGTTTAATATGAGTGTTTCTGTGCTATAAATCTAAAAAGCTCTATAAGTGCTCTTAAATCAAAGTAGCTTCCTTCAAGCAGGTGATCCCCTCTACCTCCATTCTCGATTTTCTCATCATCAAATTTCTCCAATTTCCAAAAACCGTTCATATCTATGACGTACCACCGACAGAAACAATTAAGATGAGATAACTTTTAAACAAGTGATTGGATGTCAGTTATCGAAGTCAAGACTACAGTAATCCAACAGTTGGATCTGCAGGTACTTACAGTAATCATGTGACCGGCTACAGTAACCCAGATCTTTGATTTGCAGGTACCGTACCCCAGTCTACTGTAATTTTCCCAAATCACGTCTATTCCATCACAACTACAGTCAAATTTTACGAGTGCATATTATATTCACCTTTTCATTTTTTTGGAACTAACGAAGGCTAACGAAAACCAAACGAACTCAAATAAAAAACACTATTTGATGAGTTTCCTCTGAAAGAGCATTTTTTTGGAATATTGAGTATTTTTCCAACAAAATGTTTCCAGTTTCAAAATTTCCCCAAAACTCTTTTCTGTTGATTTTTCAGACATTATCTGAATTCTTTGTTCTTCTCTCATACTTCAACACTCTCGTAAATTAACATGACTAAATTTGAAACAAATCGTGAACACGCGACGCACCCAAAAAAATTCAATTTTATCAAATTCAGTCGCGTTTAGGCTTTTTCGAGAGCCCTAAACACGACTAAATCCCAAAAAGCGCTATTGTTGCTTCACTCGAATTTCGAAATATCCCCGTATACCAAAGTTTCATTCAGAATCGTAGAGCAGTTCTTTTATTTTTCCCTGTTTTAGGTTGAACACATATCTATGCGCATTTTGGATAGTTTGATGGTCGTTGCAAATTATTTTGGATATTCAAAGAATGTGAACAAAAGCAACACAATTCAATAAGAATCTGACTGAGAATTTCTTACACCCTTGAAAGAAGTTTACTGAATTTTTAGGTGAAAATGTTGTTTGGTTGTTTTAGAAGTTTTGAGTTTAGAACATTCTTTGGACTACGGATCGTATCGTTTGATAACCAAAACTTGCTATTTGATTTTTGAAACAGTGAATAGTTATTCATGACTACCAGTAATGCACTATCAACTATTCTTTCAAATTTCGATTTTTTTCCAATATGAACCATAGCAAGATCAATCTGACCAAGCGTAGAGAAAACTTGCAAATCAGAAGAAACCGTTATTTTTTGAAGTTTTATCCAAACGGTAGACAATAATGGAACCTTGTTTGGCAAATGAAAAAACGCGATCAAACATAATGTCAATCATTGTTGAAGGTAGTCGGAAATTTCAGAAAACCACTTTTCTTTTTCACTACAACATCATTATTTTAATCAATCGTCAAGTGTGATTATTGACGTTGCGTATTCTCATTTGTATTTCCGTTCTCTCTGGACAAAGTCATTGTACTTATGGAGCCTGCAAATATATTGCCAAAACCTGATTTTCCAACTGTTTCAGGTAATGAAATGTTGGGATTTTCCCGCCCTTTGAAAACTATTCTTGTCTCATAAACTACGGACAAATCGTAAAAATACGGTGTAAAGCAGCACTCAAAAACCGGCGTGTGATAAAATGGTTCTAAATAGCAACAGGAGTTTTTCACTACTAAATTTGTACCGGTCTAGGGGGTTGCTGGAATTGCCAATCAGTAAAAATTAGAAGTAAAGCATGACAAGATCACTTTGAAACCGTGATTTTTGATTGTTATTATCCATTCATAAACACATGTTTTTTTATGTACACAACTTTTTAGGCTCCGCCCATCGCAAATTAGCCACTGAAAATTGTGAACAACAAAAAAAAAACAAGAAAGGGGGGGGGCGGAGCCTAAAAAGTTGTTTATGAACAAATCTAGTTCAAGTTCACTTGTTTTTCTGCCAGCAGTTCTCTGTTTCATTCATTTTTTTAGATAACGACCAGGAACTTTGGCGTTAGTGTTATTGTTCTTCTTGTTGGCGAAATTCTGGTAGTGAAAGATTTTCTTTATGCAGCAATATAGTCAGGGCTACATGAGACAAAGTCATCAAAAGCCTCGTGGCTGACCATCATCATTATAACTGTTACTGTAAGATCTATCATATTTAAACAAAACTGTTTTATGTTTCATTTGTTCTCCATAATTTCACAAACACATACTTTATTGATAACTCGTTGTTGTGCTCACAACTACTACAATAAAATCCACTGACAGTCAACGGTCAAATCCGTCAGAGGCAGAAGTCAAGTCGTTGTCTAGATATAAAAGTCTCTGGTTTACAAAATAGCCGTTTTCTGCTTTATCAGATTTTCATGATTTTTTGTACATATTATTGCCGGAGTTCGAAATTTTTTTCAATTTCACTCAAAACTGATAATGATATATGTTTTCTTCATTACGTCATTCTGTCTTTTCCTTCGTTGTCCCAGATGTCCCTACTCAGATTCTGGATATACCAGGGCTTATAATCAATCGGATGGTCTGCACTTTCAGCATCCCAATTACTAATTTCCGAACAGAATGAACTTTGCCTGGATTTAAAATGAAAATTGTATTAGATGTAACTGACACTTTTTTTTGCCTGATTTATTTCATCTTATCTCAGAGAATCAGTGGAGTTACTACTGTCAGAATTTTTATTTTTCATTTTTGAAACAGTGATAATTTATCTGTGCTATTTATTCTGCCAATAAAAAATTTTTCTCATGAAACCTTGGATCTTTCTTCTTAATTTTCTGTTCATGGTTTGAACAACATGAGATGGAAGGATCACCTAAACTTTAGAATGTGCAATTAGGAGCTTAATTGAAACGGCGAATTTTTTCAACAGTTAGGTTCTCAGTCAGCATTCTTTGCCGATTTCTCGGTGGCCAGTTTATTTCTAGAGCCAGTCAATATTCAGTAGGTAATTGCAGTACTCGGAAATCCCGTCTTGACATGGTATCCATGACCAGCTGTCTTCATTTCCTGTCTTGTCGTGATATATTTTTCTGTTCCATTTCATTTTCTAAATAACGCAATGCAAGATTTGATTCAATTCTTCGGAGGATCTGTGTCCTATTTTTTCATGTTTTCAGCTCAAATTCAAAAGTATAACCATTATGAACAACCTGTAGTCTGGAGGGTTTTTCAACCACAAACGAAAAAGTCATTGAGTATGATAAAAACAAGAACTTAATAGTAGATTTTTGAAACTGTGAAATTTATGTTTATCTTTGATGTCCTTGTTGAGGCCATATTTTGGGTGGCTAAAAATGATGCCTCGTGGGACAGAAAGAACGGAACCATTTGAGTTGTTTTACACACAATGCATATTAAAGAAGGCAGGTCAGAAAAATTTTTATGTTTCTCCAACTAGAGTATAATTAAGTTTGAATTTTGTTATGCTATAGCTGGCATGCTATTGGTCTAATTTTTGTAAATTAAATCAGCGTAAAAAGTCCCTTGGCGTCAAATATGATGAAAGTCCGGAGGGGGCGGAGCTTGGAAAGTGGGTAGAGCCTTAGAAGTGGGCAATGGTATGCAAGTCTCCTTTTTAGAACATAAACTTTTCTAAAAATCACTAAGATGGAACGGTTTTGTGAAATGAGACCAAAGTCCACATCAGCATCAACATTTCCTGGTAAATTCTAGAAAAAAGAATGAAACAGAAGAAATAGTTTAAGAAATTATTAAATGGATCTAACCAATATCGAAAGTTATTGTCTTAGATTACTACTGATGATCATCATAACACGGGCTCGAGTTTATTGGAAAACATGCTTCACTGATTTTCCAATTTCTGAAAAAAAACTGTTTCAACAGTTTACCAAGGGTGCTTGGACCAAAACTCAAACTAGTTGATTAACAAGAGTTTATATGAATAAAAGAAATGAACCGAAGATGTATGACTGAGCTTTCAAAGCCAAACGGACTACACGGTAATTATAATCAAAGTGATGTTAGCCGTTTAGTTAGTCTCTCTGACAATGAAATGTTTTGCTGTTCCAAATTTGCATAAAATTTTTCTCGCAATTACCAGCGAGGATGAGAATGGTACAAGATGAGAATTCTCAAGAAGGAAAAATCAGTTGAAACAAAAATGCCATTTTTCAAGTGGGAATCATTGTTAGATTGTAAAAATGAAATCATGAAAGTGCATAAGCTTACCTTGCAACAAAAAATATGACATTAGTGTCCTGTACAAATTATAGTTCGCTGTTTCGCAATAAAACAAAGAATAACGGGTTGATAGACGCATCAGTTTCATCGAATTTAATTTTGAATCAACACAAAGTTTAGCATAGATAACCATTAATTTGTTAACTGACTCATCTTTAATAGCCAATTCAGATAAATGAGAATGGTTAGAGTGCTTTTCAGAAACAAGAGAATTTGAAAACTTTATCAAATATCCCTCGAAGTTGTTTTCTTATGATGCGTTTTTATGATGGAATAGAACGCTGCAAATTTATGGAAGTGAGAGTTTTCCTTTCGATCCGTGAATTTATTTTCAATTATTATCTTTAGAAAAATAGATAGGCATCCTCTTCCAGCAAGATTACAACTTTAAACATGGCGGGACATCACTTTTCCGGGGAAATTCTGGGGGATTTGTATGCATTTGCCCGTAGCTTGTTTAGTAGTTTGTTTTTTTTTGCGGACTTTGCATCATATTTGACGCCAAAGCACTTTTTACGCTGATTTTTTTGACAGGAATTAGCAACATTTGGAGCCATAGCATGCCATTATACTCGAGTTTCAGAAAAATGAAAATTTGTCTATTCTCTCCTTTTATATGCATTGTTTTTACAGCAACTCAGGTGGCTCCGTTCTTGTTCTCACATGCAGCATCATGTTTATCCCCCCGCCCCCAAAAATTTTCTCAAAAAACCCATAAACGTTAACACAAACTTCACAGTTTCAAAAATCTAATAGTAATATCAAGTGCTTGCTATAATCATTTTCCATATCTTACATTTTTTCAGAACCCTCCAAACTGCAGGTTGTTCAGGATAAGTATACTTTTGAATTTGAGCTGGAAAAATTGAAAAATAGAAGACAGATCAAAGAATCGCAGCATTGAATCAAATCTTGCATTGCGTTATCTAGAAAATACATTGGAACAGAAAAAATATTATGACAAGAAAAGAAACGAGGACGGCTGAACATGGATACCAAAGGAATTTTCGAGTACTGCAATCACCAACTGAACATTGACTAGCCCTAGAAATAAACTGGCCACCGATAAATGGTCAAAGAATACTGACTGAGTACTTAACTGTTGAAAAAAGTTGCAGTTTCAACAAAGCTCCTAATTGCACGTTCTAAAGTTTTGACGATATTATCACTTTATTACGTGGTGAAAATCATAAACAGAAAGTTGAGAAGAAAGATCCAAGGGTTTATGAAAAAATCCTTTATTGGAAAATAAATAACACAAATAAATAATCACTGTTTCAAAATTAAAAGATCAACGTTTTGATTATAGTCACTCCACTGTATCTTCGAACTCCAAAAAAAGATAGGATGGAATAATTGAGGCAAAAAAGAGCCAGTGACGTCTCATACAATTTATATTTTGAAACCAGACAAAGTTCATTTTTTTACGAATTAGTAATTGGGCTGCTGAAAGTGCAGACCACCAGACTGATTATAAGCCCCGGTATATCCAGAATCCAAGTAGGGGCATCTGGAACGACGAGGGCATAAACTGATATCCATGGGCAAATCGTAATGAACTGAAACGATTTTTTATGATTATCAGTTTTGAATGAAATAGAAAACATTTTCGAACTCCGGCAATCTATAAATCAAATACGCTTTACTGCGATAAATCATGAAAATCTGATGAAACAGCTATTTTAGAAATATTATACTGTAGACTTCTATATCTAGGCAACGTATACCACGGTCGACAATTCATTTATGAGACTCAATTTAGCCCGACCGACAAATTGCCAGATTCTGTTCCGGTGTGTTTGGGGTCCGCGGAAATAACCTTAGAAAGTTAGCGGGGAAGTATTGCGAAATAGAGGATTTGAATGGCTCGGTGGAGCGCGCTTGCAGTTGTTGGCGGTAATTCAAATCCTGTCGGTAATAGTGGTGCTGGGGAATCGTGATGGACATCTCCAATGAATGAAGAGCACATTTACAGATTGAAGACACTTTATTGACAAACAAATAGAACTGATGCACTAGCAGCGGTGAGGGACGGATATTGGAAAACGTGGTCTAATTTCATCAATAAAGTATGTGTTTTGAAACTATGGGAAACTAAAGAAATAGAAAGCAATTTTGTTTTAATATGATAGAGCTTGCAGGAACATTGATGGTCAGACTTTCGATGACTTTGTCTCATGTTGCCCTGACTATACTGCTACGCCAAAAAAGTTCTCACTATCAGAAGTTTGAGAATCTAATCAACACCGATACTAACATCGAATTTCCTGGTCGGTTCTAAAAAATGGGTGAAACAGAAAGTTTCTAGCAGAAAAACAAGTGAACTTGAACGAGATTTGTTCATAAACAACTTTTTAGGCTCCGCCCCCTTTCTTGTTTTTTTTGTTCACAATTTTCAGTGGCCTATTTGCGATAGGCGGAGCCTAAAAAGTTGTGTACATAAAAAATTTTGAAGTTTCGTGTGGGATTTTTTGAATTAAAATAACAATCAAAAATCACTGTTTCAAAGTATTCTTGTCATGCTTTACTTCTAATTTTTTACTGATTACTCGTTAAAACACCCCCCAGACATAAACAACTTTATAAGTGAAAAACTCCTCTTGCTATTCAGAACCATTTTATCACGCACCGGTTTTTGGAGTGTTGCTCTACACCGTATTTTTACGATTCGTCCGCAGCTTATGAGACAAGATTAGTTTTCAAATGGCGGGAAAATCTCGACATTTCCTTATCTAAAGAAATTGGAAAATCAGGTTATGAAATGTATTTGCAGGCTCTATAAATATTGTGAAATTACTTTGTTCAACATCAATAATTATACTCTACAATTGATTAAAACAACGATGTTGCAGTGGAAAAAAAAAAGATATTTTCTGAATCTTTCGACTACCTTCTACAATGATGAATATAATGTTTGATACCGTTTCTCTCATTTTCCAACTAAGGTTCCTGTCATGTCCACCGTCTGGATAAAACTTCAAAAACTATCGGTTTCTATTGATTTGCAAGTTTTTTCTACGCTTGGTCAGAATGATCCTGCGCTGCTTCATTTTGGAAAAAAACGAAATTTGAAAGAATAGTTGATAGTGCATTACTGGTAGTCATGAATAACTATTCACTGTTTCAAAAATCAAATAGCAAGTTTTGGTTATCAAACGATACGATCCGTAGTCCAAAGAATGTTCTAAACTCAAAACTTCTAAAACAACCAAACAACATTTTCACCTAAAAATTCAGTAAACTTCTTTCAAGGGTGTAAGAAATTCTCAGTCAGATTCTTATTGAATTGTGTTGCTTTTGTTCACATTCTTTGAATATCCAAAATAATTTGCAACGACCATCAAACTATCCAAAATGCGCATAGATATGTGTTCAACCTAAAACAGGGAAAAATAAAAGAACTGCTCTACGATTCTGAATGAAACATTTTGTTTTCGGGGATGTTTTGAAATTCGAGTAATGCAGCAGTAATACTAATTAAAAAAACACTACAGTTTCAATTATAATTCAATCTTCACAGTCGAAACTGTTGACAATTTTCGAAGTTCATGTGAAATACGAAAAGTTTTGAAATTGAAAAAAGGCGGAGTAGAAATGTAGAATTTCGGACAAAATTTCATTTTTAAACTTTGAGGTTCCCTGGTTATCTTGGCTTCAAAGTAACTGAGCTGAAATTTCCTTGACTTGTAGAAAAATTCTCTGGGCTTCTGGAGCACTTTTGAGCAGGAAATCAGTGCCCGTTGAAATTAGTTATAGGTCGGGAAATGGAAGTGAAAAAGTGTCAGAAATTTCGTAGTACTGAAAATTGTTTTTAAAAATTTTGAAATTTACGAGAGTGTATGTTGAAATTTGTAAAAAGATTACAAATTTGTAAAAATGTTTGAAAAACCAAGTGAAAAAAGCTTTGGGAAAATTTGAAACTGGAACAATATTGTGGAAAAAAAGCTCAATATTTCCGAAAAATTGTTGCGGTTTCAGAGGAATCTCATCAAATAGTGTTTTTCATTTGAGCTCGTTTAGTTTGCTGTAGTCTCAAATAGTTCCAAATACTGAAAAGGTGAATGTAATATGCAATCGGAAAAGTTTACTGTAGTCGAGATGGAATAGAGGTGAATTGGAAAAATTCAAGTAGACGGGAGTATGGTACCTGCAAATCAAAGGTCTGGATTACTGTAGCCTGCCAAAGGATTACTGTAGGTACCTGCAGATCAAACTGCCGAGTTACTGTAGTCTTGACCTGGATAACTGACATCTAACCGCTATTTTTGAAAGTTATTGAACATTTTTTCTAAAAATGGTCCCCCAAGGTGCGAATTTTTCTGTTTTTCAGACCTTCCAATCATTATCACTATCATTAATTTCAAAATTTCTGCAAAAACAAGAAACCTTGCCGACAAATCGTCACCGAAGTCCTCAAAGTGCGATTCGTTTCATCTTTTTTCCGCTGTTTTCATTTTCGAACAAATTTTCAATCAAGGAATCGTTTTGATCTAGTCACACTTCTGTGGTGGTGTAAAAGTGATGAGGACCAATTTGTCATTATATGTTCCCCTCCCTCTTCTTCTTATCTTTTTCACACCTATCCTCACAAATAGATAAGAAGAGAGAGGGGGGGGGGGCAGATGACATGTGTCTGTGTAATGAATTAATCAAGGAGGCGCCGGGACCCCTTTTGATGTTTTGCCGCATAAATATTGGGGAAAACGGAAATGCGCCATAGGTGCGCCAGAATTATAGTTTTTGCATTTGTTTATTGGTTTCACAAACTACCCAAACGCTTCTAAAAATGCTAAACTTGCTGTTAGTATTGATCACGTTTTTCGGCAATTATAAAAATCTGTTTCTCAACTGAATAATAGGTTTTCTCGAGACGCAAGTCCATATTAAATTCAAACGAAATATTACATTTTTATAAGGTAGTTTTCCCAAGTAAAATACACTGAAAGGCAGTGAATGTCTGACTCCGCGATATTTCGAAACGTGAAACTTCGTAACTGTGACATTTTGCAATATTCATATTTAACAATACACTGTTAACTCGATCGCAAAACATTGAAAGTTATTCTGTTTCTCAGTTCTTAACAATTTTCAGTTGAAGTCTTGTATTCAATGAAGTGCGGAAAGTTGTGAAGTTAAAAAGCTTTTAATTTTAAAATGTCAGAATTTGAATATTTCTAATATTCTGAAGCATTTTTTGGATAAATTTAAAGTACACTTAAGGCTACACGATTTCAGCCCTTTCAAAAAAAAACAGCGCAAAAACTCTTCTAGATAATCCTGTTCTCGCTTTTTGTCGTAGACCAGAGTGAATTTGTGGGATACAGTTGATTTACGGTAATTTCTCAAAAGCATCATTTCTGTTTCATTGAACATGTTTTGAAAAAAATATTCTTTGAAATATACTGCCCAAACTAAATTCGTATAAAAAAACAAAAATTGATCAAACAATGATGTCCTTACTGATTACCAGGACTGGAAAATTATGTGGTTTCAGCGAAACCGAATTTTTCTGACAATTATTTTTTAACATTTTTCGTCCCGTCTTACTCCGTTTTGCCCGTTCGACCACCGTCTGTCCGCAATTCCGCCAATTTCAAATTTTGCTAAAATTTTGCTTTGGTAACAAAAAATTCCTCAAAAGATGTCTGATATCTTGTCCTGGTGAGATTTCATCAATATCTGGTTCAGAAAAACATTTCGATTTTTACCTGTTCTTGATTTTCAGTTTATCAAAAGAAGGCGTGAATAGACAAAAAATACGATATTGTACATAGAGACCCTTAACAGTCCATGCATATGAAATACCAATAACCCTGGTCGAGTTTGAAATTTTAGTGTTGTCTATAGTGTCACATCCAAGAAGTACGAGGAATCTCTCTTAAAATGAATACCTTGATTATGGATAGCTGTGAAACAGAAACATTTATTAAAGATTTTGAATTGAATTCTCCTTTAAATCAAAGTCATTTCTTTTGAAAATGGTCCCTAACATGTTTGTTCTCCTTCCCATAATCTCTTCTCTTCTTTCTCGATTCACTCATCATCAAATTTTTCTAATTTCCAAAAACCGTTCATATCTATGACGTACCCCGACAGAAACAATTAAGATGATTTGTAATAGGTGATAAGAGAAGTACACATCAGAGATGACAGGCGGTACATTACAGTATTTTCTCTTTTGATAAGTAGCTAAACAAAGATACATGAATAGGAAGAAGAATGATTGATAAGAGTGTGAAACTGATTGATTGGCGATGAGATGGAAAGTGACAGGTGTGGTGATAAGGGGAACAGAAGTTTTGATTGTTTGTTGAATGTGCGTAATGTTTGAAAAATCAAAGTCATGGGAAAATTTTGCGATTTATGAAGTTTAAATTGAAATTCGAAAATGCCCATAATTAAGAAAAATGTTGATGAAACAGAAAAAAATGAAGAAAAAATTAAGAACATTTTGGATAAACTGAGACAATATACCATTATTTTCATTTTTGACAATTAAAAACAAGGTTCAGTTAAAACCGAGAAAATTTTCGACTTGCGGCAGGTGTACATTTTTTTTAACAAAATAGATTTTCCAGTTTTACAGGATTTTATAGCCTAATTTTTTCGTTGTTGAGATTTCTATGGCATTCTTCTAATGTCGGTGTATCATTTTTCAAATTGTTTGGAACCCTAATTGAAAATATTTGAAACAGAAAAAAATTTTCACAAAAATTTGAAAAATTGTACTTTGAGTACCTATAAGTTGGTTCCCTGTGTACCGATTCTGATGAAAATTATTCGGATCAATAGGTAACTTTACAGAGGTCTGGTTCATTATTGCAAATGAAAAAAGTTCTGCATCTCAACCACCAGTAGACTTTAGATGACAATTTATACCGTTTGAGAGGTGACTTTTTCAAGCAAATCTAAATTTTAAAGAAGTAAAAAACCTCAAAAGTGCACCTGCCAAAGACAACTTTTATGTAAAAATTGCTGTTTTCAAAAGTTTTCAAATAAAAATTGATGTAACTTTGATTTGTTTATCAGTTTCCAAGCTAATAACATTTCAATTGTCAAATTAGAGTGGTCAAAATTTGGAATCTCGCAGAGATCAATAAAAAATATCGGATAAACTTAAGCAGTTTCAGTGAAACAGAAAAACCTACACCATAATTTTAACGAAGATTCGAATTTCTTATAATCAAAATCTACAGTAGCCAATTTCACAGCCACCTTCAAATAATGATTCCACCAAAATTGACAAATTTTTGGATCTTTGAAATTGATACGAATTTTTCGGTCAATATTTTCATAAAAATCTCAAAACAAACTCAAAAGAAACTCAAAACTGAGTCTTTAATTGAAGAATCTTCAAATCAAAAAATGCTGAAAATTCCTGAGAATGAGCTATTTTTGAAACAGCTTAGCTTTGAAATTGAGTTCCTCTTTTCAACTGCAAGAACCCCTCCACAGGGATCTCAAATTAATATCAATTCAATTCCAATATCTCCCGCATCCTATTACAACCTTGTCCATCATGTTCAACTGGCTGAATTTCTACACACACCTGATCGTCACATCATCATTTGTCACCTCCATCCCCCCCCCCCTTGGAATAGTGTCCGTGGCGGCAAGATCTGAGACAAAGGGGCTAACCCCCCTTTTCGACACGCTTCCGTCGGACAAGATATCATCTATCTCATTTTTCCATGTCTTACCGTAATCCGCGAAAAAAAAACACTTGGGCGGAGCTTTGGGTTTTAAACCTAGGTTTAAGGGGGTCAAGAGGGGCGGAGGGTTTTGTTTTCGACATTTGAAATCTGCAAAGTATTCTAGAAATGTCGAATAGTATATTTCCACCATTAAATTTTCTGATTCAAAATTCTGCTTTTTTGAGCAGCTTTGCTGCTCAAAGAGCCATGAGCCAAGGGCATCCATCAGGTAGGTTGAAAATGGATTTGTGGGATTGGAATTGTAGGCACCTCGTCTTATTGAAGAAAGTTATTTTTAAATAATTGTACCTTAAACTTGAAACTGAAAATTTTTTAAATTTTTCCTAAAATTGAAAAAAGTCTTTACTTTACGATTGTATCATTTCTCTGGCGCGCATTGGACGTCTATTTTTTAAAGAATGGCTGAGTCTGAACGGTAATGTACTCCGTTTGGGGTATGGGTTTTTGACCGAGTGTAGGCTCAATAAAACAAGCATAAAAAGTTATTTAAAGATGCGGAATCGTTTTTGTACCTTTCTTGTGGTTTTCGAGAAAATCGACTTTGATCAAATTTTTACGAAAATGAAAAAGTTCATTTTCAGACATTCATAACTTTTTTTTCCCTCAACCAATTTTTATGAACTAAAGTGTATTAGGAAGGCAAAATAATCAGAATTGTGATACAAATTACTATTTTTTATTATCTATTCCCAGACAAAAGTTGTGAGCCAGAAACTAAGAGTGGTCATGTTGCAACATGGACCTAAAAATTTTTCGAGTGCAACAAAAATTTTTAAACATGTTTTAAAAGAAAGAGCACTTCAAGTTTGGTCAAACAAAACCATAAAAAACGGGGGTACCCGATCAAATAAAAAAATTATATTTGATTGAAAAAAATGTTTTTTGAACTTTTTTGGAAACACTCAAATTTCAGCATGACTTTGTTCGGGACAATTATTATTTGTTAAGAATTTCAGATTTTGCTTAGTCTCAGCTTTAAAATGCGCTATTGAACCTTAAATAATATCAAGTTTGAAGCTAGTTATGGCCTCTGGAAGTCAACAGGGCGAATTCAGTAGTGGTTGAGAAAATCAAAAAAATGAAAATCAAGCTAGAGGCTCAGTTTTTTTTGCATCGTGTAGGGTTTTTGATTTAAAACAATGTTTTCAACTGCAACTTTTTTTCATCTCTTCATATTCCTGCCATAAATTGAGATATTCTGTAATTCTTCTTTTTGATGGATGGTCATAGAAAAATTTCGATTTATAGCAGGAAGATGAAGAGATAAGAGAAAGTTGCAGTTGCAAACATTGTTTTAAATCAAAAACCCTACACGATGCAAAAAAACTGAGCCTCTAGCTTGATTTTCATTTTTTCGATTTTCTCAACCACTACTGAATTCGCCCTGTTGACTTCCAGAGGCCATAACTAGCTTCAAACTTGATATTATTTAAGGTTCAATAGCGCATTTTAAAGCTGAGACTAAGCAAAATCTGAAATTCTTAACAAATAATAATTGTCCAGAACAAAGTCATGCTGAAATTTGAGTGTTTCCAAAAAAAGTTCAAAAAACATTTTTTTCAATCAAATATAATTTTTTTATTTGATCGGGTACCCCCGTTTTTTATGGTTTTGTTTGACCAAACTTGAAGTGCTCTTTCTTTTAAAACATCTTCAAAAATTTTTGTTGCACTCAAAAAATTTTTAGCTCTATGTTGCAACATGACCACTCTTAGTTTCTGGCTCACAACTTTTGTCTGGGAATAGATAATACAAAATAGTAAATTGTATCACAATTCTGATTATTTTGCCTTTCTAATACACTTTAGTTCATAAAAATTGGTTGAGGGAAAAAAAAGTTATGAATGTCTGAAAATGAACTTTTTCATTTTCGTAAAAATTTGATCAAAGTCGATTTTCTCGAAAACCACAAAAAAGGTACAAAAACGATTCCGCATCCTTAAATAACTTTTTATGCTTGTTTTATTGAGCCTACACTCGGTCAAAAACCCATACCCCAAACGGAGTACATTACCGTTGAGTCTATTGAATAGTTCTTTTTTTTAATATTTTGAAAAATTTAGAAACCGAATTTACTTTTCGAAAATTTTATTCAAATTGCTTTTTTGTTACTAAAATTTCAGAGAAATTTTGTACGCTTTGGGTAGTGTAGTATATGAAATAATGGATAGTATATTAATACTGAACTTATCAAACTCGAAAAATTATTATTTTTCCTTTAGAACAACAAATTTATTCAACACAAACTTTCGACACCCCGACGCTTCCGAGCCAGTCATTTTGCAACCGCGACATTTTGCAACTGACGTCAATTTTGCAACTGCGACAATCTGCAACCGCGTCATTTCGCAACCGAAAGATTTTTGTAAAAATTCCATGTAGCAATTAAAATTTGTTTGATTTTAATGGTAACCTGAATTTACTTACAATGATCCTTATGCCATATAATCTAAATTAACCTAAAAAGGACAAGTTTCCATAGTTGCAAAACGTCCAGTTGCGAAATGGGATGATTGCAAAATGACGTGGTTCCGTAATCGATGTAAATTACAAAATGCCGCAGTTGGAAAACGTCGGTATGCCAACGTCTCCTTAGGCGCCCCGTTGACGTGTTTTTAATAAGACGAGAATTGTAATGTAACCCACCATATTAGTAAGCGATGTTTGAATTAAAGAAAAATTTCCATTTTTTGAAACAGAGAAACATTTTGAAGTCTTTTTTCAGACAGCTGTTTCAAAAAAATATTTTTAAAAATTGGCATAACTCGGGAAGTATTCTCATTATTAAAAATTTAGTGCTTTGAAAATTTTAAAATACTTTTGAAACGGGAAAATTTTTCGTCTAAAATCACATTTTTTCCGTATTTTTGAGTGTGGCACTATATTTTCAGTCTTCTAGCTTCTTCTCATTATGTGGCGTCTTTAGTCGAGTTTTTAATATAAACGTTGGGTGAGCGGCATCGGAATTGGTTAAAAATCTTCTTCAATTTATCAAACAATTTTCGAATAGTCTTTTCTTATCAAAAGGCAACAAGAATACATTGAAAATCATCAACTACATTTTATTGAATTTTTGAAACTGCAAAAATTTTGGGAAAATTTTCTGTAAATAAAATGCAAATAAATACAGAAAAAATATATTTTCAGGTTCCTCCCTAGCGGCTTTGGAGAAACTTTCCAAAGCATTTCGTCGTCCCGATCTTCAAATCGAAAAGTTGGCAACATCATGTATTGGGAAGGATAAGGATATGAAAAGTAGGTTTAGAAATTGGGATGGGAAATGAAATCTAGGGTAGAAATTGGCAAAAACTTTGAATTTTTGAACTGAACTCCTTCAAGGGAGACCTTTCTTGGGGTGAAAAGGATGAAAATAGAAAAGACTAATATTAAAAATTTTATGCACTGTTTCAAGATTAGTTCATTAATTTTGACGATTCTCAATGTTTAGTAACCAGAGAAACATTGCCGCGTCAATAATACAACTAAACTTTGCCTTATTTTTGATATTAAAAGCTATAAATTTCTTTTTTCACAAGTTCCCCAATGCCATTTTCAGTGTCTACCGTAGTCCCATCCCGAAATCGGTACGGTCGACCGTACATCTCCGGTCGCCCTCTCCTCACGTGTGATCGGCAGAAAATCGTTGAATGCTATAAAAAAGGAATGAAGAAAATTCACATCGCCAAGCAGCTTGGGATCACACACAGTTGTGTGAGCAAAGTCTTGAGGAGGTGAGTTTTGGAGGGAGGGTACAGTAACTCCATGGTTACCCTGTAGTGCTTGATTACAGTAATCCACATGGGCCTTGGCTTAGTCTTAGGGAATATTGCCGATCCAAAATTTTCCCATTTTTAAATCCTAAATTCAAAACTTTGATACGATCTTCACTTCATGCCCCACAATTACAGTAATCTTAATCTATCGCAATTTTACAGATATTAGATTTTTAAACCAGCTTTTTTCAAGTTTCAACATGATCAAAGCATTTTTTTTTTCTGTATAGTAATTCTACAGTAACACTTTTTGAGTACAGTAATCCACCGTAACTCTTATTCCTCAAGCAACTCAGTGAAATTTCTGTTTCGAAACTTTTGTATCAAAAATTTGAATTCAGGGATTCTAATCAATATTACATGACTTGAGGTTTCACAGTAATACTCTGAAAATATTATCGTTCCCTCGAAAACAAGTTGTGGGGGGGGGCACCCCGACGTTTCGCAACTTTACATTTCGCAACTTCGACAATCCGCAACCGCGTCATTTCGCAACCAGAAGATACACGTTTTAGTAAAAATTTCACGTTGCAATCGAAATTTTCAGATTTTAACGGTAACCTGAATTTGCTTACAATGTTCACTATCACATACAACCTAAAACAAGGTAAAGCGGACAAGTTATTATAGTTGCGAAACGACTGGTTGCAAAACGTCGCAGTTGCGAAATGTCCCAGTTACGAAATGACTGGTTGCAAAACGTCGGAGGCCGAGGCTTTTTGTCGCTTATCAACAAACATTGTCTGTTCCAACAATTTTACAAAAAACCAAAATTTTTTAGACAATCTTGTTTTCAAGACTTATTTTTCCATTTTCGAATCAACAGTAACCATCCATCCTCAAGCTCCGCCCCCTTTTCAACTTTTTATATGACCTCCCATAAATCCCGATCATCATCAAGAACTAATGTTCTCA
The DNA here is from genome assembly GCA_963932045.1 of Caenorhabditis sinica. NCBI lineage: Eukaryota > Metazoa > Nematoda > Chromadorea > Rhabditida > Rhabditidae > Caenorhabditis > Caenorhabditis sinica. The sequence continues at coordinate 6,426,572 of OZ009940.1, read as the reverse complement.
TCTTGTATCGGCGCCAAATCCTACCTAATCTCCGTTATTTGATCTACCCGGAAATTTTAAAAAAGGGAGAGGACTCCCATTTTATGATGTGATAATTTATGAGGATGTAATTACTATATGTGTGTGTTCGGAATGTCGACCAGATAGCAGAAAAGGACAGTAAGATTAGAATCTTTAAATACTCAATATGGTAGAAAATGGCCACAAGGAAAAGGTGAAAAAATCGTAGGTTAGCCTTTTTGTTGGAAATTGACGTACTGATGGGTTACTGTAGGTTTTAGATTCCTTTAGGGTTACTGTAGCACTACTGTGACTTATGAAAAATTCTGAGATTTCAGTAAGTTTTCACAGAATGTTTACTGTTCCAAAATATCTAAAAATTGTTGGCGAAAATTGACAAGATCACTTGCGTATTGTCAAACGTATCCTTCCAAAATACATGAAATTTCATGAACAAAAAAACCTACAGTACCCCTCTCCTATAGTATCCTCCATTTCCAGGTACGCCGAAACTGGAGAAATCGTAGCAAAGGCGTGTCGAACAGCCTCTTGTTCGTGTCCTGGATCAGCCGAAGAACATGATGCAAGATACTGTAGACATCTACAGGATAACACTATTCGACTGTTTTTCTCTATTGAAAAGTGAGTTTTGAGAATTGTGAAATTTTGGCTGGAAAATTCACAGTTTCAAAATTTTTTTTTAAACGTTTTTTGGAAAGTTGAAATTGATAGTTGAATACTTGTTATCAAATTTTCTTGCAGCATTCTCCGACACGAGTCATCATCTGGCTCCAGAATTGTTTATTTTTCAAAAACTGCTCCGTCGAATTCTCCATCTTCATCTCCACTTATGGTGAAGGAGAACTCCTCTGTGATCTGAACTCTTTGACCCTCCTTTTTCTTGTTGCTTCTGAAATTCTGGTATTTTTTCAATTGATATATGTGTACATGTATTTGTTCCGGTTGGTTTTGGAATGAAGGCCTAATAAAGATTACGGTGATATGAAACTTCCTGCTCTCCGGTTGTCCACTTCTCACGTGTGAACAGGAAAAGTAAACTAATCTTGGACAGCAGATAATTTTCAAAATGGTAACTACTGGGCATTTTACGAATAAGAATTGACTAGAAAATTTTCAGTTCCAAAATTTCGTTAAATTCATTTTAAAAATCAGAAACATGATGAGTTCCTATCTTCTTTCTTATCTACGGTAATATTATAGCAACCCCCAGCGCCAGTTATTGTACAATAATCCCTATCTATGGCGTTTCAAAAATATTTCACTGTTCCAAACTTTGTATGCAATAGATCTGAAATTGGTGCCTTCAATGTAATGCAAACGGTTTTCTCTAGTTTTACAGCAATACAACAGTAATCCATAAATAGATTGATTGACAATTCCAAAAAAATTTTGCGGTTGCGAAACTTCTTAATTAAAAAATAACGTATTGGAAGTTTAGTTATTGAGGGATGGCATAGGGAATCAGTCTTACGAGTTCAAAGAAATTGAATTTCACGCTTCCGTTTGTTCTGCAGTAACCAGATGAATGCTCTAGGTACAGTAACAAAATACGTTTGAGGCCTGATTTACAAGTGTTTGAAAATAGTTGGCCGTTTCCAACTGTTTTGAAAAATGTTTGTGGTTTTATTATTTTGATAATTCCACGAATCGGTTTAAGTTGTTTAATTCTGCAGTACAGTAACTCCATAGAAGACCACTCTATTATACATTCGCTGTTAACTGAAAGTTCATCGGAGTGTCGTTGCAAAAAGGCTTACGGCACGGCGAATGGATAATACAAAAAATACTTTTTTATTAAATTGTTTTCCTGTTTTGAATAATTCTGATAGGGAAAATTGGTCCATGACGTGCAATTCTTCTTTCAATGGTGATGATTCGAACATTCGAAAACAACAATGTTCATATTTTAAAGGAGATTCTGGAGCACTGGGATATGAAATTAATATTCTGTTTCAAGACTGTTCTGTAATTTATAATTATTCAATATTCCTATGCTTTCAGTAATCGTCTTAAAATTTACTCATTCGATCTGAAAAAATGCTCTGAATTTCTTCAGTTTCAAAGTTTTTACATACGAAATTCAAAATTTCTATCTTTCAATTACCGATATTAATTCTCTAATAAACAGAAAAACAAAAAAAATTTTATCATCTTCATCCCTCCCTTTTTTTCGGGCACCCCGACGTTTCGCAACTAGTCATTTCGCCACAGTGACATATCGCAACTAGAAATTTTCAGTCATTTTGCAACTTTGTAAAGTAACCCAGTTTTTCATTCATATAGGCTACATGTGATTACGGATATCATAAACCAATCCAGATTGTCATCTGTATTTCAAAAAAAAGTGGTTACGAAATGACGTGGTTGCGGATTGTCGAGGTGGCGGAATGACCAGTGACTAAATGCCGGGGATGCAGGTATCAGTAATCAAATAACTTTCGATATTCAAGAGACGGTTTTGCAACGGAGAAAAATATTTAGAAATATGATTTTCAGGTCAACATTTTTCGTAGAAATAGGAAGAATCTCTCGAAACACCTGAGAATTGGAATAATGATGGTAGACAACACTACATTATACTTTTTGTCTAATCAATGGATGCGTGCTGGATAATTTTGTGAGAAAAAAAAAACATCAAGTCAAAATCAACCATTGAAATAACGAGTTATTTTTTGAGAAAATTTGAAAACTGTAAACAATTTATATAGTATTTGGCAAAAATCTGTCTTATGCCTTTCTCATGGTTGCTGAGTAAAAACTGTATACAAAATTGATCAAGGACCTACTGACATATTTTTCCTAAAGAAAATTCTGAGAAACAGTGAACGCAATTTTCGACGAGATCGAAGTTTTTCTATTACTTTTGAACCTATTGGCATTGGATTACTGTAGTTGTAATACAATACAGGTTCTCTGTAGAATCAGTGCTACAGTAGGTTTACTCTACCGATAAAGGTTCTGTAGGAATACTGTAGATTGACTGAAATTCTGATAATTGTTATTTTTTAAATTTTCACTGTTTCAAAATTTTGTAAAAGTTTGGAATAAACTAACAGATCAATGAGACTTTTCTTGGTGCAGTTTTTCAAAAAACTATATTTTCAAAAAACTTTTCAGAAATTTTCAGAAATTTTCAGATTTTCAGAAAACCTACCGTACCCCTCCTACAGTATCCCCATTTCCAGATACACCAAAAATGTAGAAATCGTGCCGAAGGAGTTTTGAACAGCCTCGTCACTATTGAAAACCTGAGATTTTTGAAATTTTTACAAAATGTTTACTGGTTCACAGTTTACCAAAATTTTGAAAAAAACCAAAAAACCAATCTCACTTCGCTATATGAATCCAAAATTTGAATTCCAGAATTCCCATCATTCGCTTAATTTTGAACTTTTAATTTTCAGATCACGTTATTTGATGTTGCAAAGGAGACATCTGGAAATACACACTTACAGATTCTAGAAAATTTAGTGAAACTTCAATGTTTCCTAATCCATTCATGATTTATTTATCAAAGGAGTGATATAGGGAGACTCGGAAAAAAACACCACCAACATTGAAAACGTTGGGTTGAAAAATAAAAGGATTTTTTGAAACGGAGGAAATTTATTTCAACTTTTTGAAAATTTTATGAAAAATGGAGCAAGTTTTGCTGTTTCAAAATATTCACTTCAAAAAATTATTTACCATTGAAGATGATAAATATCTTGTAAAAAAAAATATTTGGGAAATAACATTTCAATTTCAGATATGATGGTATCATAAAAATGGACCAAAGTTTCGGAATGGATGTCGTAAAATCTTGCAGTCTCGAAATTTCCATTTCATTTTTTCTGCTTTTTTATCCATATCCAAAAGTTCAAATTCTCTATTCAGAATTTCATATACATATAATTTTCTCTTTTTCTCTTAAGAGCACGCGTGTGCTCATATGCACCTTTTCAAATTTCTCTAAATCTCTTTTCCAAGTTTCTCTATTTCCCAAAAATTGTCGATTACTTTTCATCACATTTTCATCAAGTTTTCCTGCTTTTTGTGCCTCAACAAAATGGAGTTCTGGATTCTGATGAGCATCGCGATTCTCGTAATTTTGATGTTGTTGGCTTTCTTTGGATGTGTTCTCAATGTTGCCTTCTTTTTTATTACGAAATTCAAGGAAATTGGACAGAAGGAGTATGAAAATACTCGCGATCAATATCAGCCACTTATGGATGTGAGTTTTTGGAGTTCTAGGCCACGATAGGAAAAAGTTAGGCCACTGAAGTTTAGAATTTTCAGGTTAATTCTCCATATTTTAGGTTTTCTAGGCTGATTTTTTTCTTTCGAATACCCCGATTTGGTCAATTTTTTTTAAATTTGTTTGTATATTGATCATTTGTTCAACTGTCGAACGCTACGGTCATTAATTAGAGATTCTAGGTCACCACAAAAACCATTCATTTCTAGAATTGTTCATCTTAAATTGAGTCATTTTTTTCAGGACTAACCACCCCCCCCCCCTTTTCGACTCAATCTGGCTGGATTACTGTCTCCAATTTTTTCTTTGGTGATTTTCGGTTCCAGAACGATTCTAACTGGTAATAGTCGTCATTGATATTTATATATTTATTTCTGGAAACTGCAAAAAAATTTTTTTCGAACGTTTTTCCCGATTCAGAACTCCTTTTTAACTTTCTCCCTGATTTTTTTTTGATTTTCCTGTTCCTCCACTTCGGTTAAAACGTTTTTTCCAATATTGTCGTAAGAAAAAACAATAATATTTATTTGAAAAATAATAAAATCTTCGAACACCCAAAAAGAGAATTTTGTCCAAATACAGGAGAAGGATTGCCAGAATGCTTTCCCAATGTTTCGAAGTTTTATTATAGAAACAGAAAAATTTGAAAAATTGAAAAAAACAACCGTAATGCATCGAAAGCAAAAATCGTCATGCATCGGAGATGTTGAAGTGGGACATGAGATCTGAAATAATTTCGAATGTTGAAGCTACAGTAATCCTTGGATGTGCGGGTCTGCATAAGCTAAAAACTCACCATAAGTTAGATGTGCAGGTAGACGGGGCTAGGTTACTGTACTGGAGATTACTGTAGAGCCACTGGGACCGTGAATTGAAGATGAAGGTTGCAGGGAGGTATCTGAAAACAAAGTATTTTAATCTGCAGGTACAGTAATCTTATGTCTAGACTACAGTAATGGAAATCTTTGATTTGCAGGTAGCTACAATAATCTAGAGCTGTACAGTAACTAATCCCTAAAATCTGCTGGTATCGTACCCCAACCTACAGTAACTTCTTCAACTCACCTCTATTCCATCCCGACTACCGTGAACTTTCCAGATTGCACCGCCCGCCTCCATAAATACTGTAAGCTCATCTGCGCCAATCCTTGAAACTCCTCCAAATCTACAGTATCTCTCTCAACTTTTCCCACAAATCCAAAATTTGCATCCGGAAACTTTGAGAATATTTTAGTCATGACGTCATCAGGAATGTCAAAAATGCCCTCGAATTGAACGGATTTGACATTTTTGAGCCAATCGACTACAGTAGTCAAATTTGCGCGGTCTGTGATGACTATTGAGGGACTACAGTAATCCAGGTAGAAGTTGAGCCAATATTCGGGGATCCATTGGTTCTTGGAACCCTCTTCATAGACGTTTTGAGCGTTTTGGCTCATTTTGTAAAGTGGAAAGGGGTCCTGGGGACCATGCGGCTCCAGAAGGTACAGTACCGCCTGTCGGATTACTGTTGATGTGATTTTCTCGGAGGTACCGTAGTTTTCGGTGACAAGATTCACTAGAAGATGGTATAGGAGATGTGGGTAGTCAAATTTCTTGGAGTATCTCGACTTTTCTGGCTCCAGTTTCCCAGTGAATCTGATAGTTTTCGGATTCTTGATGTTGCAGGAAATCTCTTTAGAGCTACAGTAATCCCGGGCCACCACCAAATGTGTTCCCTCTCCTAGACACCCTGCACATCTTGCCAGAGTACTGTAGATCTGGTTCAGTGGGGTCCGGGGGTCCAGAAATGTTCCAATGACCAGGGGTGTCTTTTGGAGCATTTTCTGAACATAGTCCATTTGAGAATCTTCGAATTGATTTTCAAGGGGGGTCCGAGGGGCGGGGCTTCCAGTGAAAATTGTTTTCATAATAGTTTTAGCGTTTGATCCTTCTGGAATGTTCTTGAAAAATCCGGCTTCAATTTGAGCAAAATCCGAGGGATTTCGACCAATTTTATGCTGAGCAATCGCACTTCCAAGTCGCACTAGATCCTCCAAATCATCGAAATTTTGAAATTTCTCATCCTTATTGCTCATCATTATTTTCGCCAATTTGCTCAGGGGAATGTCCACACGTCTTGTTATAATTTGAGTTTCCGGGGTCCGATTCAGAAATTTGAAATCTCCGAATTCTGACTTCACCGGGATGAAGACGTCAGCTCTGTAGACTTTTCCGAGATCACAGAGCATTTTCGGGCTCAATTTCACGGGGTACGGTAGGTCAGCGATGACCGCGAGGTTTGGATTTTGACCTCCAACTTGACAATGACCTCGAGTTTGACCTCCAACTTTTTGATCTAGCACCACCCCCATGATTTGATCCTTCAGCACCATCCTATCTGATACTTGAATTTCCCGAGCTAACGCTGAGCAATATGGACCCACATCGTAATCTAGACGGACCCCCTCTCGAAGCTCCGCCCACTTTACAGTAACCAAATCGCCGTTTAGGAGCCGACCGAGTGGACTGATATGGGTCCCGTCACGATTACAGTAATCCGTGATCCAAGAATTTTCGTTGATCTCTACAAATTTGTAATTTTCTGGCATCAAATGATGGGTGGCAATGGCGACATGGGCATAAGGAGTGGACTTGAAGACTTGATAAAGACCGTAAGGGGTCCCGGATACTGTAGATACGGTAGGGAGGGGAGTAAACGAATAATTAGTAGGTGGGAGTCGAGGGATGTCGTGTGGTTTGGAGCAGTTTTTGATGAATCGTTCGGCTTTTTTCTCGGAGTATGCGTCGAGATGCTCTTGGGCTCCGATGGGGAGTCGGTATTTTCTGAAAAATTAAACTTGAAATTAGAATTTGAAATGATAAGAACTACAACATGATCCGAAACACAACTAGGTTGGGAAGCATTTGGTAAATTTTTTGAAAAGTTTACTGTTTCTCGACTTATAGACGGAATTAGATTTTGAGGAAATTGCCATTCATCCCATAACACCGCAAATCATATAGTGGAAAAATGAAAGTTGAGGGAAATTTAACAAATCAAATATAGAAATAGTGAGAGCTTCAAAACGAGTCCAAACACAGCTAGGTGTGAAAAATTTTAGATACATTTTGGATACATTTTTCAACAATTTCACTCTCAAGTCTTTTTGTTTTCTCAGAATAAGCACCTTATACCTTACTTTCCCAAGATTGGCCTGGTTGGGGAAATTTGAGCGGAAGGAAATTTTCAAAAATCGTTTTTTTTTCTTTATTCTCTCTTCTTGCCACACACGAGGCAACTGCAAAAAGTGGGACAAATCTTGAAAACTGCTAGTACTTCGTGCGTTCATTTTGAAGCTAAAACGTCGCAAATTTCAACAATCAACAAAATTAGAAAGTTGAGAGCATTGAATTGGGGTTTCGAAAAACATTCGAAGCATTTTCTTAAATTTGCTGTTTCTGGGCTAAGTTTTGAAATCTGGTTGCAAAAGTACAGTGCGCGTCATAATGATAGGACACCCCCCTAAAAGACTGGTTTTGAGACGACCAAAGTAGTTATCCAAAATCTGTGAGTGCAGTTTTATTCAGAATGCAGCCAAAATTTCAAATTATTTGAGCTATTTTGGAGCACACAATGCTCAAAAGGCAGTTTTTTGGCCGCGTCATAAAGATAGGACACCCCCAGAAAATGGGTAATTCGGCACTTTGAGTCCCAAAAAATGAAATTTTTTCGAGTCAAAAATGATAAATTTAGTTTGAAAACAGTCTAACTTTGATGTTTTCATCATGTTTGAGTTATTTTGTTGTGTTCTCAAAACTTCGATTTTTCAATATTTTGCTCATTTTCTGGGGTTGCTCAGTTACACCGTCAATTCTCAATAAGCTCTTGATGTTTTGAGAAGTTCTTGATTGTGACAAATTTCTTGGACCCTAGTGAACATTTTATCAAAAGGACAGCGCCGATTTCCTTAAATCAGGAACGTAGCAATGGATCCAAACGATGTACACCTCATCCAAACCTCATCCAAGAGTTTGAAGACAGTTGGAGAGCTCCTGATGGGATACAAAAAGTGATAAACTATATTTTTGGTTTCAAAAAAGTGTACTCAACTATTTTGAAATAATTTCATACAAAATAGACTTTATATTATTCACTGGGAGTTCTCCAACTGTTTTCAAACTCTTGGCTGAGATTTAGATGAGGTGTACATTGTTTGGATCCACTGCTACGTTCCTGATTTAAGGAAATCGGCGCTGTCCTTTTGATAAAATGTTCACTAGGGTCCAAGAAATTTGTCACAATCAAGAACTTCTCAAAACATTAATAGCTTATTGAGAATTGACGGTGTAACTGAGCAACTCCAGAAAATGAGCAAAATCTTGAAAATTCGAAGTTTTCAGAATACAACAAAATTACTTAAACATGATAAAAACATCAAAGTTAGACTGTTTTCAAACTAAATTTATCATTTTTGACTCGAAAAAATTTCATTTTTTGGGACTCAAAGTGCCGAATTACCCATTTTCTGGGGGTGTCCTATCTTTATGACGCGGCCAAAAAACTGCCTTTTGAGCATTGTGTGCTCCAAAATAGCTCAAATCGTTTGAAAATTTGTCTGCTTAGGTTTTCTGGCATGCTGAATAAAACTGCTTTCACAGATTTTGGATAACTACTTTGGTCGTTTCAAAACCCGTCTTTTAGAGGGGTGTCCTATCTTTATGACGCGCACTGTAGTACCATTAACTTTTGTATTTATAATAGAATGCAAAGGTACAAACGAGCCCTCCAAAGACTATGTTTATTCGAAATTTCTTTTTTTTCACACGCGACCGCAACGCGTCTGATAGAAAAATGAAAATAGAGCAAAAATAGGTCGTTGATGGGCTTGTTTTTAAAGTTAGGGACGCCGAAAAATAACGAATTTTATGGAAAACTCAAAATTGGGAAAGTGAGACGTTCAGAATGAGCGCAAGCATGACTAAATTAGAAAAAAATATTTCCAAAAGGTTCTTGAGAAATTCACTGTTTCTGGACTAAATTGTTAGATCTTGTTTACAAAATAGTACCGTTGGAATCATGCTATGTTAAAACACTCTTATTTCATTTCTTGTCACACGCGACGCGACCGCAATGCGTCTGAATTCGAAAAGTGAGCAAAGTATATCGTGATAGAGCTTATTTTGAAGTTTAAAACTGCAATAATCAGCAAGTTCAGATTAGCAAAAAAATTTCCAAAAAAGTTCTGTTTCTTGGCTCACTTAAGATACAGTGGCGAAAATAGGTGAGTACCCCTCTACTCTTTTTGCTATATCTTTGTTGAACGGTGTCCAAATGACTTGAAATTTTGCATGTGTATTATGAAAACCTTTTCAAATAAGCACCTAGTTTTCTGAAAATCAAAATTGACTCAGTGCTTCAGAATAGTTAAAGATGTAGGCGTCACTCAAAATTGAAAAATATTACTTTTCCAAAAATAGATGAATCATTCTAGTTTTTGAGTCTAATAATCAAAAATGTTCTAGTATACACCAAAAAAGTTTTGGTCCGAGTTGGAATGTCGGCTCCGGAGATATGGAGCTCAGAGCACCAAATGCTCTGTTTGGTTCTTGGCTCATAACTTGGTCAAAATCGATCAAATCAAAATCAAAATTTGGGAAAATGTGTATCTTTGATTGTTAAACAAACGCAAATTTGAAATTCCAATTTCGAGCAAAAATATTTTTTTCGATGTACTGACCATACTGCATCAAACGAGGCGCTGTACATGGATCGAAAATTTTTTTTTTCGAAATTGGAATTTCAAAATCTGGTTTTGTTTAACACTTAAAGATACACATTTTCCAAACTTTTGATTTTGATTTGATCGATTTTGACCAAGTTATGAGCCAAGAACCAAACAGAGCATTTGGTGCTCTGAGCTCCATATCTCAGGAGCCGACCTTCCAACTCGGACCAAAACTTTTTTGGTGTATACTAGAACATTTTTGATTATTACACTCAAAAACTAGAATGATTCATCTATTTTTGGAAAAATTATTTTTTTCAATTTTGAGTGACGCCTACATCTTTAACTATTCTGAAGCACTGAGTGAATTTTGATTTTCAGAAAACTAGGTGCTTATTTGAAAAGGTTTTCATAATACACATGCAAAATTTCAAGTCATTTGGACACCGTTCAATAAAGATATAGCAAAAAGAGTAGAGGGGTACTCACCTATTTTCGCCACTGTATCTTGCTTCAAAAACAGCTCTATTCGTCCCATCTTTTGAATTTCAAAATAAGCTACACAAAACAAAACACCGATAATTTTGAGTTTTTTGGTATTCTTGATGGGTGAAAAGGTTTTTTGAGATTAAAAAGGTTTTTCGAGATTAAAAAAGGTTTTATGAGATTACGGTATTTTCCCCCAATCGTTTTTCAACATCTTCAAAACTAACCTATGCTCTGGTAATTCGTTTTTCGGAACGTTTTCATTTTGAACATTCGGAAGATAAACATCTCCATCAGAGTCGACACTGAAAAACGTTGTAAAATTATTTGGTACTCTTTTTCTAAGAAAAAACCCACTATTGAGTCATAAGAGCTCTTTCTGCTTTTGGAATGTACCCTCCAGTAAGATCACAGTTTTCAGTCGTGTAGCAGCTATATTTCCTGAAAATCGAAATTATTGGGTCAAAAATTGATAAATTGGAACAGAAATTTGGAAAATTTCTTGCTGAACACTAAAAAATGTGTGTTTTTGGACAAACCGACAGATCATTTTCAAAAACGAAAAATTTAGAGAAAAACTCACTTTTTCTTCTTATATTGATCTGGTGGAGAATGGGTCCTGGAGTTTGGAGAACCGTATGACATTCTGAAAATTGACAAAATATTGGAAAAAACCAGACAAACTGACACACAAACTGACAAAAATAAGAAAATTTGATCCAAAAAATCAATAGAAAACGAGAACAGGTGGGTGCATCTAGATCAATATGCGGCCTTGACTAGATGACCTCTGTCTGTGTCCGAAAAAGGGGGCGGAGCCTATTAGAGAGTACACAAAAAGAAGAGAGTGCCAGATGGACAAAGAGGGGTCACTTTCACTTATTGTTCTTCTTTGTGTCAAAGTTGAAAAATGACAGTAACCTCACTAACCTGCAGATCTAACTTTGGAGACAACCCATAGAGGTAACTTCAAATTTCAAATGAGCGTATCTCATGTATGGGCGGAGCTAGAAAAAAGTTTTGAACTACTAAAATGTGTAAACGTTATGCTGAGCAATGTTGTAGTTAACAGTTTTTTAATATCTCTGACGGTTTTATGAAATGTACGTGTCGGAAATAGAAGAGGCGCAGAGATATTGGTAGCAGCCAGGTTAGAAAGCGCTATATATCAAAAGTGGTGGGAAATAAAAAAAGTTGCTTACTACCAAAGGATGTATAATTTTGTGCTGAGTAAGCTTGTAGTTGACAATTTTTTTGATAACTGTAACGGTTTTTGAGATATGAGCATTCAAAGCTAAACTATTTGAAGAAAGAGAATGCAGAAATCGACACACTAATTGTTAACTTAATTAAAACAAAGAACAGTTCACTTTGAAACAGAAAACATTTCGAAATTTTTGTTAAAAAATCGAACAATTCCAAATTTTTTGCACTTTTAGAACTCCAAAAGAATTGAACCAAGTGATTTTTTCAAAATGTGCCCACCATCTGTCCACTAGTGCCAGCCAGGGGCCCCAGGGGAGCCCCCTCGGAGCAAAATCATCATATTTTTTTGTTCTTCAGTTTAAACTCACTCTCCCGATGCTCACTCTCACTTTACACAAAAAATCATTGAACTATTGCTTAGCAATAGTGTTGAGCAATTGAAATAAAAATAGCAAAAAAGCACATTATTAGCATATGAGCTAAACCCCTGAATGAGTAGTCATGGAAAATTTAGTAGAAGAAAAATAAGGAAAAATATGGAGGAAAATGAAAAATTTTATAAAAACTATAAATGTTAAGAATGGAAGGAAAACTAGTATCACGAGACGGGTAATTATGGATTGAAAAAGAGAAAATATGAATCTAAATTTGTATCCTAAAGGGCGTCCCTTGTGCGATGGGATTAGGCATATTTTTCGATATACACAGGGCAAAATGGGGTCGCATGACAATAATTAGCAATGAGAAGACAGGTGGCCCTGGGCTTGCTAACCAAACTGGATGTGAGAGGTGGAAATAATAATTAGCCAGGAATGAAAGGTTAGGGGGGGGGGGGTGTTTGGCCCTATTATAAGGTGGGAACGCAATATTAGAGTTCAGAAAGCAATGAAAGTTTCAAAAAAGGTAGGCCCCTGAAAAGCGGCGTTGGATTTTTCAATGTTTTGGGAAAAGCTATATACCAATGAAATTCACGGATGAAAACCAAATCTAAACTTTCCAGTTCAGACAATGCACTTTTTCGAAACAGTAACTTTTATAATTTTCAACATTTGATGAAGCAAGTGAAGAATAAGAAGCGAACCAGGCTAAATGGAGGTAATCAACACCGCCAAAATTCAAAGTTTTCTGTAATTTTTTCAAAACTTGTACTGATAACAAAACCATCATGTAGTTTCCTCACTCTTATCGTTCTACTCAACTACCCTACTGAAGTTACACTTTTTCAAAAACAGAAAACTTTTAGAAAATTTTTTAGAAAACTTTTCGAAAACTTTTAGAAGACGCGAAGAATCGAAGAAGATCAATGAAACACGAACTTATTGAAGAACCAATGAAAAAATATTGAAACAGAAAATTCCTAATTCCCCGAAATGTGATGTCAACAAGACTTTGGCGCCTACATCAGCATTTTCACTGGAAAATACACTTGATTTTGTATATAAACTATGAAATCGACAATAGAGTCCAGATTGTGCAGCAGCACCTAAAAGAATGTTCTTGAACTTAAAGAGGGACTAAAGAATTCCAAAACTTGTTAATTTTTTGATATGAATCGATAGATATTTTTGCATGGAGCAAAAAACTCTTTTGGAGGAAAGTCCGAAAACCAGTCTGAAAAGAGATATAGATCACCAAAGCGACATCTCGCGGGCAGGATTTTTTTATTTTCAGCAAGAAATATTCGATAAAATTCACGTTATCAATGAAAAATTTGAATTTTACTCTGGCCCACAAAAATTTTCCCCGCCGAAAATGAAGAAATCCTGCCCGCGAGATCTCGCTTTGGTGATCTATATCTCTTTTCAGACTGGTTTTCGGACTTTCCTCCAAAAGAGCTTTTTGCTCCATGCAAAAATATCTATCGATTCATATCAAAAAATCAACAAGTTTTGGAATTCTTTAGTCCCCCTTTAAACAAAAAGCTGTCTAAAAAGAAATTACCTTTGAGAATTGGTTAGCCAGGTTGAAATTTTTCGAAACAGAAAATGTTTTATAAACCAACAAAACATTCGCAATACATGAATTGCAAGTAGTGAAAATTATGAACAAGATTTAACTAAATTCAAGGTAAAATGGAAAATAATGAAGGTACCATAAAATATGTCACAGAGACTATGAAAATTTTCAGAAATTTGAAAGCTTCTAGGCATAGGCTGTGTAATTGGCAATGTTTCTGAAGTTGTGATCTAAAGCTATACATGAATTCGAAACAGTAACTTTTGAGTAGAAACCTTTTAAAATTGATGGAAGTAGTAAAAATTAAAAAACGGTCCGCAAAAATGAGATAAATGACAACGAAGTGATATGCAATCGCAGATGGTGTCTTCAAATTTAGGAAATTATAACTGGTACATAGATTTGTCACTATTTTATAAAAATGAGCAGAAAAACCGCTATTTTAAGACAGAAATTTTTTCACATTTCAGATTCTTTGAGGAGACACCATGTACCGTTAGGGAAAAAAATGTGACAGAATGCTATATTTTTTGTAAAAGTGAAGAGGGAAGACTGCAAACCGAGAATCTCCCACATAAAACACTTTTACCGAAACCGAAAATATTTTCAAAAATCCACTGTTCTAGGTCGAGGGAAATCCAACATTTTCGGCACTTTTCAAACTCCTAAGTCTTCAAATTGGAAATTCATTAGAAAAAAAGTACGCTCCGTTTTGCCTGGGAGGAATAAAGAGCAAAAAATAAAATTTTGAGCCATTGAGCTACATACTACTGGGAAACACAAGGAGAATAGTCGAAAATGCCGTGAAGGCGGTGAGGCAAATGGAGAGGAAAAAAATAACATTGAAAAAAACCGAAATGACGAGGAAAATAAGCAAGAAATATGTAATCACAGGTTGGAAAGGTTAATCTTAATTTGAACTTGAAATTGGGTCCTTCGCGGGAAGGGATTATGCAAATTTCGATATACTCCGGACAAACAGGGTCGCATGACTATAATGAGCAATGAGAAGGTAGGTGACTCTGGACTGACCAATCCGAATATATGAGAAATGGCAATATTAATAAGTCAAGAAGGGTGGTCCTTCACAGGCTTAGAGGTTGAGACGAATAATAAACTTAAAATACCTTATAATACAACCGAAAATTTCAGAAGGGTGTGGACCGGAAGGCACGTCGAAACGCACCAGAAAACATTCCAGAAGAGTCAAAAAGTTTATGTACGTAATTAATTCTGAATCCTAATGAGTTCTAGGTTTTCAGTTGAAACTATTGTCGTTTTTTGAAACAGAAACTTTTCTAAATAAAACATTTGGACTGAACTCAACCAAAGCAAAAAAGTTTGAAGATGAGCTGAAACTTTGAAAGTTTTGTATAAACGCAATAGGTATCCTGAATTTTCTTGAAATCTCGAAAAATTAAAACATTCGACCAATAGACGAAGTATTTACTAAAACTTTACTTTTTGAAACCGAAAATTTTTGGTAATTTGGACGAAGACTTGGCGTTTCCCAGAATCAACACATTTTGAAATAAGGTATTGTTCTCTCCCAGTAATAACTTCTATATGTTTGCAAAATTTATGCAAATGAGAAACCCACATCTAATTTTTAGGAAAACGGGAATGCCAGGTTCAGAAATGTCAATTGTGAGGGCACTAATAGGCATAATTTCACCGGACTTATCAAAAATTAGAATCTTCCAAATTTATTCTAGCACAATCAACCATGGCTTTTATTATAAATAATATGAACGAAACCGAAAAAAATGTTAACCAATTATCATTCATCACTATCCTAAACAAACAAAAATAATGACACTTGACACTGGATAGTGACCACTAGTACTATTTGATTTTCTTATATATGTTTTCTTATCTATTTCATCTTATCCCCATCTTCTTGTGGCTAGACCCCTCTAATTGCATACCGCCCGTTTCTCTTTCAAGATTGAGACGGCTAAAGAGCATAAGAGGTTAACACATATTATCGCCCCGCCTTCTGTTGTCACGGTTTAAAGGCGCATGGAGCTATTTGAGGCTATATCTCGTTAGAACAAGCAAGAATGCGTTGGCACCCGAATCCGTTAGTTTCAATTTGCTGACGTACTTTGCGTGCCCTAGCGAGATATCATCTCAAATAACTCCATGCGCCTTTAAATCCAACTGACAACATTCGGCGGCGCGATAATAGGAATGCAGGTGACTACTAAAAAGTTACTACTGTGATCGTGTGAGAATTTGAGAAGATCAGGAATCTGCGGATAACTGATAAATCAGAAATAGGCTACTTTATATGGGTTTCTAGATTCTTATGGTGTTCAAAATTAAATTTAAGGGCAGAATTGTTGAGTTCAGCATGAAAAATTCTTCAAAAAGGGTCTAAACAAGACTTCTTTCAAAGATATCTCTCAAATTTGACATTTCTTATTTTTGCGAAATAATTTCTGTCACAAAATATTTAGATAAAAATAGTATGAACTTTAGATCTAATAGCGAAGTGATATTTGCCAATTTGATGTGTTTAAATATACACTGTGTTTCAATGACTATATCAAGACAAGAAACGATCTTCAAACCTGATCTGCAATGCGAGAAACAAAAAAAAAGCTATCGGAGAACAAGAAACTGCAGAAAAACAAGGAAAATACAGAATAGAAGAAAATAGCTTGAACAAAGATTCACGGTTTCGCTTGAACGGTTAAAACGAAAAAGTGGTATATTAAAAGTCGTCTTGTACCTGTTCACTGAAAAAAATAGTTTGGTAAAAAATACTGTATCAAAATAGAAGGGAATATTAGCAATAGTTGGAAAGTGACAATTTTTCAGCTGAATAGAGAACAAAATAGTTTTGGTTTTGGTGTATAAAATAATTTTTTTTAAGCAAAAAGAATCTACTTGGGACCAGATTCTAGGCCAAAAATCAAAAAAATTTACTGTTTCGAACAAAAAATTTCATAGTGAAACTCTATTATCTTTCATTGACGATCTTGTTTTTTGAACAGTATTTTCTTCTTTCTCATGAATCGTTTCTAAACATAAACGTTTTTGCAGCTCACCTGTGATTTTTTGGTGAATGAATCATGTTTTTGTGTAACGTGACCTTTGTGTTAAGCATTGTTTTCTTTCCTTAGAATTCTGCTTCAGACAAATCGGCTTGACTAATCAGAAAAAAACATAACTGTTTCAAATAGAAAAATTAATATAATAGGGGGAAAATAGTAGTTTATGATAACCATGCGAAGTTCAAATACTCAGAAATAGTTAATTTTAGGAAATACAATTTTTCTGTTTCAAAGATTTCATGCCTATGAAGGAATCGCCCGTTCAACAGTATCTTGTTTTCCTCAAAATTAACAAATTGAGTTGATTCGCAGTAGCTGATTACTGTATCTATCATATCCGTAAATCCCATTCGTTTCATAAACAAACTTTTAGCAAAATATTGGAAACTTAGACTTTCGAAAGAATAATGTTTCATACAAATTGCAAATAATAGTGGTCGTTTCAAAAATTTGATATGGTTCTTAGTTGTCTACTGAAAGAGTCTAAACAATGAGTCTAAACAATACTATCCCTCAAAAATTTCTCTCAAAATTGAAATTTCTGATTTTTGCAAAATAATGCCACTCACAAAATATTTTGATAAAACGGCATGGTCTTTAAAAGAGTAAGGTCCTTTTCGTTGAAATAATTGAAAAATTGAGTGATGTAAATATACACTGTGTTTCAATGATTATATCACGATAAGAGGTGTTCTACAAATTTGATCTGCAATGTGAGAAACAAAGCAAAAGCTAACGGAGACCAACAACTGTAGAAAAATAAGGAAAATACTCAATGATTTTTTTTATTCCGACCATCTATAGAAAAAGATGGTCGGAATAAAAATTCACAGTTTCGGTTGAGAATTCAGATTGAAAGAGTGGTATATTAAAACGATAGATCGTCGTGTACCTGTTCACTGAAAAAAATTGTTTGGTAAAAATTACTGTATCAAAATAGACACAAATATTTGTAATAGTTTGAAAAGGACAATGTTCTAGCTGGATAATAAGAGAACAAAATAATTTTGAATTTGGTGTAAAAGATTTTGGTAATGTGCAAATAGAGCCTTTTTGGAACCAGGTTCTAGCCCGAACATCAAAAAAATTTACCGTTTCGAACAAAACTTTCATAGTGAAAATCTATGATCTTGCACTGGCGAGCGTGTTTTTTCAGCAGTATATTCTTCTCTCTCTCATAAACCTTTCTGACCATAAGCATTTTTGCAGTCCACCTGTGATTTTTTACAGAGAGATGAATAAATAATGTTTTTGTGTAACATGAACTTCGTATTATGCATTGTTTTTTCTCAGAATTCTGGTTCTGACACACCGGCTTGACTGATCAGAAATAAAATAACTGTTTCAAATAGAAAAATTAATATAATAGGGGGAAAAATAGTAGTTTATGAGAACCATGCGTAGTCCAAACACTCAAAAATGGTTAATTTTTTGAAATCCAATTTTTCCTGCTTTAAAGGTTTCATGTCAAAAAAGAATTCGGAATAGAAACTAGTTCTTCTCAAAATTATCGAATTTTGTTAATTCACAGTAGTTGATTACTGTGTCTATTATATCCGTAAATCCAATTTTCATAAACGAATTTTTAGTGAAGAAATGGAAATTTGGAGTTTCAAGAGAATAATGTTTCATACAAATTTCGAATAATAGTGGGAGTTTCGAAAATTTAATCTCGCACAGGTATTGCGAATACTTTTGAAAAATATAGGATTACAAGATTTGCGAAAGTTAAAAAACTATTTCTGTTTCCGAAGTCTGCCATGTGATGAGAGCTTAGTGTTAAAGTATTAGACTTGTCGAACGGTGTTAGAGTATTAGGATTTTGCATACATCTGGGATTCAACCTCAAAATACTTACGGCTTGAATTAAGCATGGAGTACTACCGTACCTTTCTCAAATCCATGGGGACCACCTGATCTCAATTTGTTCCAATTTTTCGCTGCTTCGTCTAGTATTGAAAACTCTGGTGCTTACACCGAAATGTGAGCCTACAGTACCTTAACCATGTTTTAATCAAGTATGAAATCATAATTAATACCAGACAACCTCAAAAGCATTTTTCACGTTTTCTCGATTTGTTTTCTGCTTCAGAGATTCTCAACTTTTCACCTCTTTTACACTAATCATTGCATTGTTCCACTCCTCACCTACACAATGTACTCCACTATAAATTTCCTTGTACTAGCGCCACAGCCGGTTGGCAATCGCGCTCCATTGATTATGAAAACGTGGCCTCAAGATTTTCCAGTGAAATTTTCATAAATGTCTAGTGAAGCGCGATTGCCAGACGGGGCTGAGGTGCTAGTAGTTATTTTCCTTCTGATGATTTTTACTGGAAAATATTCTGTTCAATAGAAATCTATCGAATTTTCCACGAAATCGAGAACTAATTCTGAAGACATTGAAATCGATTACAGCTTCACCGGACGGAATGATGCTGTTATACTACATCGTTTTTTCTTGTTGCTGTAGAATCATGTCTGATGTCTATTTTGTCATTAATTCTTTTTCGGCGCTTGACGTTACGCAACTAGTCATCTCGCAACTGCGAGATTTCGCAACCACGACATCTCGTAGCCAAGACATTTTTCAACCAGTCATTTCGCAACTTTGTAAAGTATTCCAGTTTTCATTCATATAAGCTACATGTGATTACGGATATCATTAACATGCCAGGTTGTTATCTACTTTCCAAAAAATAGACTTAAACCTGAATATTATCATGCATTTGGATTTGGTGGTTGCGGAATGACACGGTGGCAAAATCGATGAGAGTTGTGGAATCTCGCAGTTGCGAAATGACTGGTTGCAAAACGCCACAGGGCCCTTTTTTAGAGTTCATCCAGCGAAACACAGACCGAGAAGAAACTACTGTTTAAGATTAGGCACTTGAAATAGCAGTGAAAAGAACAGTGGTTTTGAAGAAGCATTCGGACGTTCAGACATACATAAATGGTTAATTGTTCGAAATTTTCTGTTTCATAGATTTTATATTTATCAAAAAATTACTATTGCATCAATACAGCAAGGAGTTTTCTTCTAAAAAATTGAACATTCTTATCAGTCATAGTAGCGGAATACTGTAATTATCATGACTGTGAAACTCATTTCCTAAACTAATTTTCAGTCAAACATTGGACATTTTCAAGAAATAATGTTTCAGACGGAATACAAGTAATAGTGGTATATTCGAGGTTTTATTGTATCCGCTGGATTGTGAATGCTTCAAAGGAAACACTGGGCTACCAGATTTGTGAAAGCTTCAAAAAATAGTCATGTTTCAAAAATCTGATATGTGATGAGAACTCGGTGTTGAAGTATTGGTTTCCATGTTTTACCACCTCAAACTGCTTACGACCTGAAATGAACTTGAAAGACTATCGTACTTTTCCCATTTTCACGGTAGACACTTGGTTTCACTTGTTTTTTTATAGTTAACAATGTCCTTGGAATACGGTTGCTTATATAAAAACTGCACACGGTGTCAATATCTGTTTTGATGCCACAAGTCATTCGGCATCTTATGTTAAATTACACCTTGACCCTGTATCAATCAAGTATAAAAACATAACAAGTTCTAGAAAACCACACAAGCAGATCTTCTGTCATCCCTCAGAATTTTTTGCCTGTTTCAAAACAAAAATATTAACTCTTTTGTCTGTTTCATATTAATCATCTCTCCGTCGTACTTCTTTTTTGCGAAAGTTCTTTTGCAGTTATTTTTCCTCTTTTGATTTTAACTAGAAAATATTCTGTTTTATAAAAATTGTATCACATTTTTAAAAATTTATCCGGAGATATGTAGTTCGAACATTGCACCCATTTCAGCCAATTCGGAAAACTTCGATATGACGTCAAAAGATTCTGATGGTCGAGATATTGCTCATCAGTAGATTTTCAAAAAATCTGTTCCAAAAGTTTGAAATATAACAAGAGCTAAGTTTGGAATTAGTAATCCAAGACTGTGAAATATCTTCGTGTTAGACGTTTGATACTACCCCAAGTATAGGAAGTTGAGGTCTTTTAGGTTGTATCGTCATCTGAATGCGTTTGTTCTACAGTAACCTACAGTACCTTGACCATATTTCAATCAAGTATACAAACGTAACAAATGCTACACTAACACACTATCAGGGCTTCCGTTTCTCCAAAAAAAATACAGTTTCAAAGAGTTCTGAACATGTTTCTTGTTTTCTCTAGTCATTATTGTTGAGAGAATGCTTTCAAACCCTCTGGTATACTTTTCTGTTTGACGATTCCTCAATGCAAAGTTTTCTGTTTCACAAGAATATTTTTGAGTTTTGTGACAATTCAGTAATAGTAAAAATGAATTTCAGTCACGTTTCATGATCAGGCAATTCGGAACAATCTGTCTTCTGTTGTTTCGTCCAGATGGTCACAATGCCATTCATTTTTTTGAATTCTAAAATCATTGAAATTGATTACAGTTTCATAGGTCTGACATATCAAAAGAATTTCAAATTAAATGATTCTATTTCTTTTTCCAATTTCGGGGATTATATTACTTCGTGCTACCTTGATGTCCCAATTTCATTTGTTGCTAAAGGATCACCTTGAGCTTCTGAATTGCTTCGTTGTTAATTTTCGCAGATAAACTCAATTTGTCATTCATTTTTTCTCTCATTTTTTCTTCTTTTTTTCGCTATTTCTGAATATTGACACTATTGACCGCGCTCATTGTTTACTATTTGATATTTTATTTTATTTTATATTACTGATAGGAATAACCAATGCATCGTGGGAAGCTTTGTTGTGACGCCTGAACATTCGAAAACGCAATATAACAGATATTGCCTATAAAAATTATTGAGCAAAAAAATCATCTGTTTCAAAAATATGCTATATGTATACCGAGGGCTTAGTTGAGAATTCCAAATAATTTAGATGTTCTACAGTAACAAACAATGGCTTTTATCTGATTTTGACACTTCCGCATTAGCCGGATTTCTCCAGAAAAAAATTGCCGTTTCAAATAGTTCTGGACTTTTTTCTCGTCTTTCTCTGGTCATTAGGGCCGTTTTAGAATGAGATTATGAGAAAATTATGTGCAATACTTCAAGAAAAACACTAGACACTCGGATTTTTGAATCTTCAAAAGAAACATTCTTTGTTTCCCATATTTGTAAAAAAGATTACATCTTAGTTACGATCATTATTATGAGAAACATATCCATCACGATCGAAACTCAATAGGTTACGGTACCGTACAATATTCTATTCTTCCCGGCAAGTTACTGACGTTTTCTGTTCAAATTTTTTGCTGTTTCAAAAGTTTGCAAACTTTTGTTTGATCTTTCCGCGCACATTCATTTACTCGGATTCAGACCACAATACATCTTCCTACAGTTTGCCACATTATCCCTTATCATCTTTCCGGAATTTATGATTCCTCTATGAGAAGAGATGATTATCTATATTGCAAAATACTCGCCAAATATCCGCATTCAGGCAAAATAGGAAAGTATTATTCTTCCGGTTTCTGCGCATTTCAATACTCTTTTTTACAAAAAAATACATGCCAAAAATTAAAATTTAGACAAAATCCAAGAAAAAGGCTCCAAGCCTCTTTTCGTATCCATTTCCTCCACTCCGAAACACAGCAAAAAAGAGAAGTACATTTGACTCTCTGAGCGGATCGAACGCCCAACCTTTCGATCTGGAGTCGAACGCGCTACCATTGCGCCAAGCAGTCATCGAGAGGAGCTGGCGGAGGAGGGCGTATAGGATAGTGTGGGTTGGAGGCGAATGAATGAAAAAAAATGAGCGCCAAACCAAGAACCAAGAATGCATCGTTGAAGCCAAACATTTGAGGGGAAAAATTAGACTTTTGAAATAGTAAACTTTTTTCAAAAAATTAAGTTAAAATCCGTTAGAAATTTTGTTTTTTTCCATTTGACTGGTTTTTGTCATTGATTCATGGGAACTTTTTAGAATTTATCTAATGCAATAATCAGGAATCCGAGTATTATCTGAAATTTTGAGTCTGAAAATATAGGATTTTTTAGAAACAGAAAATACGTATTCATCGGAAAAACGAAACGAGAGACAAAAAAAAATAAAATACAAGACCAATATTGGAGAGATCCTGAAGATTTTCGAATTCTGGGCGGAGTTACAGTAGTTCGTTGAATTACTGTAGTTTGAACAGGCACTGTAATGGATTGGATTACTGTAGCTGCATTGATTACTGTAGTTTGCGGAATACTGTGGCGCAGGAAACCCTGAAAAAGCTTTTTTTTGTAATCTTAAAATCTCCAAAAAGCTCTAGAATTATTTAGAATTCTCTGAAATCTTCTGAATTTTAGAACTTCCGAAAAGGCGAAAAAGACCAAATCAAATTTTACGGTTTCAAAAAATTATTGAAAAGTTTGAGAAACAGTGAAATTCGTTCCCATCGTCAAATCAAATCCAACTCACGCTCAAAAAACCGGACACAATTTCTCCTCAATGGCTCTTTCCACAAAATTTCCCATCGCAAATTTTTCGAAAAATTTCGGCGCCTTGTTTGAAATTTTCAATTTTTCGAATCCTCGATTTTGAATTCCCGCCGAAATCCCAAAGTTAGCATCAGGAAATTTTGAGCACAACCAGATGAAATCCAATTCCAATAAGGTGAATCCATCAAAAATTTGAATCGTCGTTACTGTAGTCGACTGTAGATACGGTAGGAGGGCCCCAATAGTCTCCATGGAGCATATGATGATTTGGGGATTGCTCATCTTTAGATTTCTTAATCTTTCTCCATGCTCCTCCATCTTCAGAATGGTCTCGACACGAATACCGTAATCTTTGAAAATCTTAAAATCGTCGAAATCCTTCACTAGGGTTACTTTAGTTATCAAAATCTGGCACTGCTCATCTCTATTTTTTAACTGAGCAATAGCGATCGCAGTTGGAATTATTGACTTTTTGGGGTCCAAAGATGTTGAGATGGTCATCGGGCATCCATTGAAAACCTGAAGTCCATAGGGGTCCAAAGGGGGCGGAGCTTGGAAAGTAGGCGGAGCTTGCAGACCCCCTCCTATGACATTTGAGTCCCCTGGAGTGGGCGGAGCTTCAGAAGTGGGCGGAGTCTGGGATTGTACATCAGAGAGCCATTTGAGCACATCGAGGCCTCTTGAAGTGGGCGGAGCTTGAGGGACCCCGAATGCCCAAATCTTCTCTCCCCCATACATCGCTTCTATTATCCGTTTTCCATTTGAATTTCCGGCCAAATTTTTGAAAAATCCTGGTTTCAAAGTTCGACCAATGGGGGCGGAGCTTGGTGTTCCGGACCCCCTTAATATATTGTGAGCTGCCATAAGCATAAGCTCGAAATTTTTGCTCCAAAACTTCAGATTTTCTGGTATCTTGGTTTCCTTCAGAATCCGAAAAGTTGGTTTGAATGAAGTGGGCGGAGTCAAAAATTGATCCTCGATTTTTCGAATTTCCCGCTCTGGCAAATCCGCTCCAGTGCACATTTTTGGATTTTGATCTACCGTTGGCGGGCAGATCACTTCCGCGGAGAGAAATTTCGGAGAATCTTGAGTTTTGAAGAAATTCAACTTCTTGGGGTTCTCCGATTTTTCGAAATCGTTTTTGAAAATTCTTCCGGTTTCCACATCCATTATTGATTCTTGGTTGGTGTCCAGGTAGATCAAATTTTCATATTTTTGAATTTCCCGGGCGAAAATTTCGAATTTGAAAATTTGCCAATAGCAAATTTCAGAGCTTTTCGAAATTCCAGTCCTTCGAAGTTCATGGACTACCAGGAGGTCCCCCAAAACGAGACCCCCTAAAATCGAATCACCGTAATCCTGAAGTCTTGAGCTGCCGTAAACCCCAACAATCGTTGGAGGGTCCTTCTCCGAAAATCCATGGATATTCAAATGGCAAGCTTGGGCCTTATAAGAAATATGCTCTCCACGAGACCCCTTTCCGATATGGATCACTTTATAGTAGGCTACAGTAATCCCAGGGGTTACTGTGGATACTGTAGGTAGTACTGTAGCTGGTCGGGGTACTGTAGGAGGTGCTGAAGGAACAGGGCGGAGCTTCCAGACGGCACACATGGCGAGAAATCGACATGCGTCATGGTGGGTGTAGGAGGAGAGGAGTACGGTAGCATTGATGGATACTGTAGTGTCTAGGGGTACTGTAGGATTACTGTAGTAGTCACGAAAATCGTGTAGATGAAGAGCAACTTTCAGTTGGTCCTCGTACATTTGATGCTCCTGAAAAATGGGGAAATTTTTCAAAAAATTTTCTGTTTCTAAATTTTGCAAAATTTTGAAATTTGAAATTTTGACGATTTGTACGCTTTGAACTCCAATTTCTTGAATTATAAAATTTTTCTAAACTCACCTCTTCAGTTTTGAAATCTTTGCTAGGCTCAAATTTGGCTCTTGGCTCCCAATTTTCGTCTCCAATTGCAAATGGATCTTTTGGAAGTTTTCTGAAAATGTTTGGAATTTTTTTTTCGAATTTTCAAAGAATTTGTTCCCAAAACTCACTCAATTTTTGGCATCAGTTCTGCTTTTTCATCTTCTATGCATTTCCTTGTAGACCGATGTTTTGATCTGTCGGATGGATCAACTTTTCCTCTGGAAATTTGAATTTTTGAATTTTTCGAACTTTTGGAATAAACACTTACCTAGGTTCCCATCCATCGTCGGAGTCCTCGTCACCATATTGCATGCATTCTCTGAAATTTTTAATTTTTTGAAATTGCTCATGTTAAGATTGCTCAGCATAAATCTTGAATTACTGACCATTTTCAAATTTCTCATTCCAAAATAGCTCATCCTGATTATTCCAACCAAAAAAAAACTCACATTTTATCTCTGTTATAATTCAACGGATTATGGATTCCTTTGAGCTCTTGTTTCTTCTCGACTTCTTGAAAATTTCTCGTTTTTGGGGCCAAATTTGAATTCCCGCAAGTTTTCGAATTTCTCGTTTTGTTGCCAGAATAGGAAGCTGTTGTCTGGTTGTTAAGATGTGGACGTCTGTCAGAAGAATTGCTCATGTTACGGTTGAATTTCTCAGATTTGGGAAATTGCTCAGCCTTGGATTGATCATGATATTGTCGGTTACTGTAGTTTAATCCACTGGTATTTGAAGATTGCTCAGCTTTAAAAACGCTTGCGTTTCCAGAATTACAGTGTTGTCCAGGATGAAACTGCTCAGATTGCTCAAAATAGGACCATCTATAAGTATTGGATCTTCCTGAATTCGATGAGTTTTGAGATGCATCGGGAAGATTTCCAAATCCGTCATCAAGGTCTCCGAATCTTCGAGGAATTCCAATTTCAGATTCTTGATTTTTGGATTCAGAAGTTTGTCGTCGAGATTCTGGATTCTTCAATGTTGAATGTCGACCTTTCTCTAGATTCAGATGCTTCATTACCGGCAACAAGTCTTCAGAATTCCAGGATATTTTTCGGTTTCTGAAAATTTTTAAAGTTTGTTATTTTTTGTGTCTCATAATTTTGGAGCTATTGGAATTAGGAATCATCAAGACCTTTAGAATCTCCAAAAACTCATTAGATTTTCAAATTTCGCGCCAATTTTACCCAAAAACCTCACCTTTGTCTCCTCGGATCATATCCTTCATCTCCATTTCCCGCCAATTTTTGATTGCATTTTTCCATTTTTTTTACTATGACAGCTGCATTGAGACGAAATACCTGAATAACTGAAAAATGTGAACTTTCGTTATTTGTAGACCAAGAATTGAAAAAATTAGAACCAACGAAGATATAAAATAGTGTTTAAAAAACACTAAAATTGAAACAGCAAAAATTTTAGGCAACATTTGAAAAGTGAAAACTAAGTTTATTGAGCAAATATAAGATTAAAAATACTGTAATGTGGCGCGAATTTCAAACTATTATATATGGCTTGAAAATTATCTCAGAAATGACATGAAAATCTTTGAAAAATAACGATTTTGGAGCAATTTTTAGAAGTCATGAGCAAAATTTTGATCGATGAGGAGAAGATCTGGAAAACACATAAGTTTATCATTTTCAAGTCGAATTCAAACCTACAGTAATCCAAAAAATAAAAAGAGTGTTGTTGAAAACCAAAATTTAATGCATCCCAATTCCTTGGTTGAAGTTGGCAATAGCCTGAAACAGAAAAAATTTGACCGAATCTTATGACAAAATGTAGAATTTTATGAAACTTTCTGAAATAACTAGGTGAAAAAAAGATGAGAACTTTGAAATTGGTGTTTGAAACAGTCAAAAATTACTAAAATTAATGTAAAATTGAATTTCCGTCCAAACACCACACCTTACGACAAATTGCAGAATTCCTCAAAATTTCCAGAAGCCTCTCAGAAATGTCAAAAAAAAAACACTTTTCCCATGAAAATTGCAACATTTTAAAATTCTGTGCAAACACCAGACGTTACGTCAAAATGCAGAATCTATCAAAATTGTCTAAAAACCGTCTAATAGGGGTAAAAAAGCACGGCAAATCTGTTTTCAACATCAAAAATATCCCCAAACCCACCTGTCTATCTTCATGGACCATCTCAAGTATTCCCTTCCAGCAATTCGGCAAGCACCTCATTTCCTTGTACAGTATCAAATGGATTTTCTCCATTCCACGTGTCATCACGAAACAAACATCTTCAATGGTGGCCCAACATGATTCATACATCCAAATTATCATCATTCGTTTTGAGTTCCAACGAATTTATCCTTCAAGCCAACCAGGATCCTACTGTCGAAATCGAAAATTTTTTGAGCCAGGAAATCGTTAGCACAGAGGACCCCTATATCTTCAAAGGGGACCGATGGGTTACTGTAGATCAATTTTTTGATAAGCTCCAATTGATAATCGTACGTATTTGCAACCCATAGATCTATGGGGTAGTCTTCAATACCCATAGGGGTCTGGGGGTCCAACAAAAATCCATTGAATTTTTCAACATTTTTCTGGAGAATGTTGACGACGACGGGGTGGAGATTATGGACATTTTGGGATTTGAAAAATGGAAAAATCTTGTTGAATACCACTTTTTTCAGCAATTCCCCTACCACTAGGGAATTCTGGGTAGAATTGAAAGTTTCAAATCTCAAAGGGGCTCGCCAGTGGTCGCCCATAATTCCAAAAATTGCATCCGGGAATACTGTAGCGGTTTGGATGAATTCGATTTGTGGGATCTGGTCGAAATCGTCGAATTGGATGCTGTATGGGGTGGGGAGGCGAGTGTAGATCTTCCAGAAGGATCCAATATCCATGACTAGGATAGTGGGCGGAGCCAAGTCCAGTGGAGCGCATTTGGTTTTTATGAAATTTCCGAAATCTTCAGGGTCTTGTTTTCCGTGGTACCGTACTATCCAGGTCTGATTGCTCATGCTTAAATTCTTCAATTTCTCCTCCATCAATTTCGATCTACCATCATCGGGGGTCAAGATCAAATGAATTTCCTTCATAGTCTGCTGCGCCAATTTCAAATGCGACTCCTTCGATTCCTGTTCCGCCAGTTTCAGTGCCGCCCATGCTACAGTAGTCGTCTTGCCCGCCAAATTCGAAAAAATACCTACTGTAATGGGGGCGTGGCCAAGCATACGGTAAATGTATTGGCTTTGTGGGTGGTCGGGGTGAAGCTCCGCCCCTTTTTTAGGCTCCGCCCACATTTGGTTTTCTGGAGATTCAAAGGGTGTAGAGGGGAGGCGTAGGGGTTTTGGTGCAGTGAGCATTGCCCATTTTTGGTGAGAATTTCGTTGAAAGTTGCTTTTGAAACCAGGGAAAGTGACGGATACTTGAGATGCCCTAGCAGAATTAGGCTCCGCCCATTTTTCCCTATGCTCCGCCCCTTTTGGGTTAGGCTCTGCCCACTTTTCGCTAGGCTCCCCCCACTTTGGATTAGGCTCCGCCCCTTTTTCTCCAGCCGCATCGTAGGGTTCTTCATAAGAAATTCCAAATTTTCCCATTAGCTCCGCCCACTTTGGAAGCTCCGCCCCTTTTGGGGCCTCCGGCTCCGCCCCCTTTCCAAGATCCTTGACTTCCAATTTTTCGAAAAGTTCAGGTTGCGTCCTTTTCCCGATTTCCAACATTTCCTCCTTACTGTATCTGATAGGCTCCGCCCCTTTTTTCTCAGGCTCCGCCCACTTTTCCTGGGACAAGAAAATTGCTCCGATTATGCGCCGCCCATTGGATTTCTCATCCAATTTTTGGAGAAAACCATCTTCCAAAACTGGTCGATCTACAGTAACCCCGATTTGTTGAACTTTTTGGGGTCCCCCTGAGAAAAGGGGTCCGGGTTCTCCATGGAGCAACTTTGCAGAGATTATATGACATTTTTGATCTCTTTGTGGTTTTATGCTGACCAATTCCAGACGCCATTTGTCTTCAAAAACGGAAATTTGCACTCCCGCGGGCCACAATTTCGAGGTTTTCTCTTGATTTTTTAAATCCCCGACAAAATGGATTTTGAATCGAATCAGGTTACTGTAGATCTCGTGGAATTGCGGAACATGGTAAATATTGTCGTCGAATTTTCCATACTGTATTGCTGCATACAAAGAGGAAGCTAGGACAGACAAAAAATCCGCGGTTTCCCCAGAATCTTCGGGAGGAAGAGTCAAAAAATCGTGAAATTTCTGCCAAACTCGGCTCCATCGATTCAGTGCGAATTCCTTTTCTTCAAGATTCATAAATTTTCGAATCGTCGCCACTTGGGGTGTCTGCGGACTACAGTATATCGGTATGGAGATTTGCGCGGTTTTAACGAAGTCCAAATTTTTTAGATCTTCCGAAAATCCACCGCTCTACCGTATCCTCTCACCACATATTTGCCATTTTGAAGCCTTGCCACTTCTTGGTCATTTTTGATTCTTCGCTTCAAAATTTGAAATTTGAGTACTGTAGCTCTCATCGGATCAAGACGCAACTCGCGGACCACCAGAACATCTCCATGGAATACTGTAGACGTGGGCGGAGCCTCGGATCCCAATAATTTTGACTCGTGGGTGACTTGCACTTTTTGAATCCCATAGGGGAACCATGATTCTGCTAACCACCAGTTTCCAGATTTCTCTTGAACTTGAAATAGACCGAAATGACCGGTTACTGTATCCACGAATGAGGGTACTGTAGTCCCGCCCACTTTTGAGGGGACCCCTCGGAATCTTTGGACTTCTGCCATGGCTCGGAAACGGATGGGTTGCTCGAGAGAGTAATTTTTGACGAGATCGAGTTTGTCTGGAAATTTGGAGTCCGTGGGCGGAGCTTCAGGAATTTGAATATTTTCGGAATCGGCCAAGAGATGGAAAACATTGGTGTAGATTTGGAGCTCCTGGAATTGAAAAAATTGCTCTTTTTGAGATTGCTTATGTTGAAATTGCTCGTGGTGAAATTGCTCATCCTAAAATAAAAATTTCCCCTACCTCTGGACTCAATTCTTCAATTTCTTGTTGCATTGTCAGATTGGGTTTGCACTGTTTTGCTGCCGGTGGTACAGTACTCTGAGGTACTGTAGGTAAAGTAACCGGTTGGAGTACTTCTGGTGCTACAGTATCCATGGTTACTGTAGGTGTTGGTCCTGCAGCTACAGTAACCAAATTGTGGGGTACTGTACTTGAGGAAGATCTGAAAATTTCTGTCATTAAAAAAAAATTGATTACAGTATTTTTCCAAATGTTTGGATTACTGTAATTTAAAAAATTGATTACTGTAACTTACCTAGAAGGTCCTCCAGTGTCTGGTGGTTTGGAGGGATCCATGTTGAAGCAGAAATCGGAAAAATTTCCTGTAATTGTTTTTCAAAAATATGAAATTCTGAGTGAAAGGTACGGTAAATACGGTGGAAGAAACACCGGGGAATAAAATTTGAATTAATTTTTTTGAAACATGCATTTATGCCAAAACACAACTTTAGAGATTATAATCATGAAGAACAAAAAAAAGATAAGAAAAATATTCAAATTAAAACACAGAAATACTGTGGAACAAATGAAGATCCAATGAAGAGATTTTTGAAGATTGAGAGATACTGTAGAGATAAAGAATACTGTAGTGTAGAGATTACTGTGGAAGTCATAAAGGTCTGAAAATGCAAAATACAGTAATCCGAAAAGTTGAAGAAAAACTTACAGTAATTGTGAAATTATTATATAATCGTAAGATTATCGGACGAATAGCGGATCACATTGATTGAGAAGTTCGAGAAAATCTGAAACCGGATTTTTTTCGAATTTTTTTTTGCGCTTCGGAAATTTGGATACTAGCACCTTACAGTAATCTAGAAAAATTTTAAACATTACAGAAACCGTAAAATTTGTGAAAGTTTTGAAAACCCCAAAAGTGTCTTAAAACTTTTTTTCGAAGAAATTTTTCAAAAAAAAATTCGGCTTCCAAGTTTTCCTAAATTTTGAAAGTTTGAAATTTTTACGATTAGAAATGAACCTTATAATCTCAGAACCAATCGTCTAGGTCAAAATTTTCCAAACTTTTCAAAGTTTCCCCTTCTCAACTACTGTAATCCTCACCTAAACTTTCATAATCCGTTTCCATTCTTCCGATCGTTTCATCAATTTTCTCTCTCCAATGACCATCAAACGTTTTTTGGCTCTCCATAAAATAAACTTGATATCCTCCTCCGTTCGTCCGATATTCGACTTCTCTGGAGCCGCCCAGAAAATCAAAAAATCCACTTGAACATTGTGGAAATAAGACGGTGTTCCAATTTTCACTCCTAGACATTTATCCAAGATTTTTTCCAAGGTGACCATCTGATTCCGGGTAGCGCAGAGGACCCCAATTTTTCCACCAGTCCGGGTTACTGTATCCACTATCATCCTCAAATTTCCCTCATGCGAATCGCAGCGTTCTTGAAATTCGAAATTTGAATTTGGCGCAAGTCCATGGCTCGGGCCCCTTAAGCTCCGCCCATAAAGCCTCGACCAAACCATGGCCATTTCCGGGCTCCTCTTATAGATGAAATTTGAGGAAATTGAAATTTTCTCACATCGTTTCATCATATTCCCCCAAACCATGTGTTGAGTCCAAAGACTATGAGGGGGGACCGGGTCCCCCCAGTCGGTTACTGTAGGCGGATCGAAGAGAAATCCGAAAATTGAATTTTCAAATTTCGCGGCTAAAATGGCCACCTCAATTTCCGGGAAGAGCTCCAAGTTGTCGATTTGGATGCTTTTGACCTGACTGCTAATGTTGAAATCGTAGATAATTTTCAAAGCTGAGCAATCCGCAACCAGGATTTTGGGCGGAGCAAATTCGAAAAGTAGGCGAAGCCAAAAATGGGGGGACTCGGCTTCTGGAGTCAACGATTTTGTGTGAATTCTATCGGAAATTTTGATTTCTTCCGTTGAAATTTTTTCGATAAAATCTTCCAAGTGCTCTTGAATATTTGAATTTTCCAAGTTCTCGGTGAGCGTAAGTACAGTAATCCCGGGATCCTCGGATTCGAAAAGTTCCAAAATTTCCGCCAATTTTTGCTCCATATGCTTCAAATCTTCCAAATTCTTCACTAGAATCAAATTCAGGGATTCAGATTCAGAATCCTCTAGCCCCAGATTCAGGGCAGTCAACGCTATAGTAAACGTCTTTCCGGAGCCCATTGGGAAATTTCCAACCGTCAAGGAGGCGTCGTTTAGCATACTGTAGATGTACTGTAGCTGATAGGGATCCGGCTCCGCCCCTTTTTCAAACTCCGCCCATTTTAGTTTCGGTGGCTCTTGATTTTCAAGCCCCGCCCCTTTTTCACATTCTGAATCTTTTGAAGACTTCACCGAGTAGGAACCGTAGCCAGATACAGTAGTTCTTTCAGACTCCACCCACTTTTCTTGGGGGTCCTGAGAGACTGGGGGACTGTACTGGTGGACCAAAAATCGGTGTCGTTTTTCATGCTCCGCCCACTTTTTGTCTTGTGGCTCTGGGGTCAAGAATCGGTTTGAATCGACATCTTGGAAATTTGGCTCCGCCCACTTTTCTCCGAGCCCCGCCCACTTTTGTGACTCATCGTGGGGCTCTGGGGTCCAGGATCGATTCGATTCGGCATCTTCAGAATTAGACTCCGCCCACTTTTCGCTAGACTCCGCCCATTTCTCTCCAAGCTCCGCCCACTTCTTTGACTCCTCTTGGTTCGGGGTCCAGGATCGATTTGTCTCATCTTCTTCAGAATTAGGCTCCGCCCACTTTTTGCTAGGCTCCGCCCGCTTTTCACTAGGCTCCGCCCACTTTTCTTCAGGCTCCGCCCACTTTTCCTCCTCAGGCTCTGGAGTCCAAAATCGCTCCGATTCAGCGTCTTGATAAACTGTCTCCGCCCCTGCTTCCTCGCGCTCCGCCCACTTTGGTCCAGGCTCCGCCCCTGTCCTCATAAGCTCCGCCCACTTTTCTTCATCATCTCCATACAACGCCTCCAAAATGAGTTTTCCATTGGATTTGGGGCTCATTTTCTCCCAAAATCCAGGCTCCAAAAATGGTCCAGTCTGGTTTGAGATTTGGAAAATTTCAATTTTTCCATTAAGTGGATACAGAATATCTTGGGAATTCTGAGGTTTGGCGACGACGTGGCAGCCGTGTTTATGTTTTTGGATAGAGTGAATCTGAGCAATGATATGCTGAGCAATCACGATTTTTCCACCGGGAAGCCATTTTTTGGGGTCACATGGGATGAAGAATGAGCATTGGTCAGATTGAGTTTTGAAATTTTTGGTTTCATAAATCTCAGAATCCAATTTTCCAGATTCCACGGCACGGTGGGCGGAGCTTGCTAGGCACAAATAGGTTTCGATTTCTAGGGGAACCCTCAATCTTCCCAAATATAAAAAACATTGGAAACCATTCTGGATTTTATCGACGCATTGTTGGATATTGAAAAAATGGGGGTCCAAGGGTTCGTGCAAAATTTTCGAAATGTTTTCCGATATTCTCTCCTGACGCTCCGAGTTCCATCCGAAACATTTTTGACGTGGCCAGTGCTCTGGGTGGAAAATGTCGGCCAAGTAGAGCCGGTTCCTATTTTGATATTTGGCGTCCTCCTGTATTTTCAAAGGTCTACCGTAACCCGCCATAACCGCAAGACCGTTTCCGAGCAAAGTGAAAATTTGAGCAGATTTCAAATTTCGCGCCAACCTTTTGCATTGTTTGATTTTCGGCGTTTCTCGAGAATCTTCTTCCCATTCTAGCTCAGTGACCAAGAGAATGTCGCCTAGAAGAAATGGTCTTTTGGGGGCGGAGACTTGGGTTACTGTAGCCCAACCGTTGTTGATGACTTCTAGGGGGTCATGGCAAGCGGAGCAATTCCAGATGGGCTTTGGAGAGTCGGAAATTTTTCCAAGGATTTGGTAAAGGGCGTAGTGACCGGGTACGGTAGTTGGAGGTACTGTAGGATGGGGTACTGTACCTTTGGGTACTGTAGCTGGGAATCGAGTATTATGAGTTACAGTACTTGGAGCAAAAGTGGGCGGAGCTTTGCTCTTTCTCCAAACCCGACACATGGCCAAAAATCGACTCGCTTGCTCATAGGTATAGCCTTCCAAAATCTCACGTGCACTTTTTGAATCTAGCGCCAAACTTTTGGGGTCGTACTGATCGAATCTTGGGTGGAAACCGGCGCGAATCCAAAGAAAACGAAGTTGGGTATGGTAGACTTCGTAATCCTAAAAATATTCGAAGTTTTTATCCAAGTTTTTGATTTAGGTTGAAATTGCTCATCTTTACCTCTTTGCTCAAACTGCCAATTTCCTTGATTATCGCTTTTTCCCACTCATTGTACTCTCGGTCTTTCCTTAAAAATGTTTGTTAGTATGTCCAGATTTCCGGATGTCCAACCCACCTTTTTTCGGGAATCACTGGTAGATCTACAGTAACCTCGGGTACTGTAGTTTCTTCTGCATCAAAGTGCTTGTTTTTAGGATCTGATCGGGGCTCAGGATTTGAAGAATCGCCACAATGTCTAAAAATTTGAAAAATGTTAAATTTTTTTGCGTTGTTGAGCTTCAAACGCGCATATCTCAAAAACCAACAGCGCTATCAAGAAGTTGGCAACTACAATAATGCTCAACATAAATTTTTACAAATTTCTGTAGTTTACAACTTTTTTCTAGCTCCGCCCACTTTTGAGATACAAGCGCTCAAAGTCAGACGACCCTCCTAGTGAGACGCAGAGAAGCGAGAGCACTCTTGTTGTCTGCGTCTCTGAATTAGAATGTCTCTGTCTGTGTGTCCCGATGTCCAACAAACCTTGGATTCCTTGGCGGTGGTGAAGGTACAGTAACCCTGGTTACTGTAGTTTGCCTTGATTTGGGAGTTTCCTTGTCCGAATGGGATGAAGAGCTAGATGAATCAGCTTTTTGGCGTGGTCTAAAATTTTGGAAGTTTTAGAAAATTTCTGTGTGTCTGTGTGTCCGGATGACATTGAAAATTTACCCGATTATGGCTTTTGGGGGTACTGTAGAAGAGTACTGTAGTAGTGTAGGGTAGGTAGGGGAAGTTGATGGAATGGAAGTGGAGACCATGATGTAGGAGGTTCTGAAAGCAGTTTATTATTAGATAAAAAACATCTTAATTTTTTGAAGACTTTACCCAGAATCTAGTAAAATACAACATAACCCAAGACGGAAATGGGAGGAGGATAGAGCATAGGGAAGATGAAACAAGAATACACTTTTTGAAGGAAGTTAAGTTTTTGACATGAAACAGGAAACGAATTGGAAACAAATTACAGAATAGCGCATTGCCATATTTCCAGAGAAGCGATTTTAAGAAGCCTGCCTTTTTCTGATTTTTGAGACTACAAGGGACATACAGTTATCAAAGTCATAGGAAATTCAAAAACACATATCTCTGACAAGAAACAGAAAAAGTTTAGCAAACATCATTTTTTTGCAATTTTCAGTTTTCAAAGATTGTTGAAACGATGGAACAAAAAAGATATATGGAGAGATTCTGAAATTTGACATGAAACAGTGAAAAATTTTTAAGGAATATCAGAATCTCAGATCTTTAGAAATCGGGGCATCTTCAAACAATACGGTATTTGGGAATCCCAAAAAATGATATTGTCGAGAAACAGAGAAAATATCCCAAAATTCTAGTTTTGATAAAATTTCGTGAGAAAAAAATGAACCGGAAAAATCGAAATACTTCAAAGAAAGAAAACATAGAAAGTTGCTCAAAGATTTTCTAAAAGTGAACCTGAAACCGTGAAATTTCATTCAAAGTTCCTAGAGAAATACACTCAATGTTCGAAAAATCAAGAAAGATTCCTCGAAAATTTGACCGAAAGTTGCTTAAAATCTCTTAAATTTGTCCTAAATTCAAATAAAATCAATCGAAACGTACTAGAAAATCTCAAAATGCTAACAAAATCTATCCAAAATCAGGGGAAAATGTCCAAAACTCTAGATCTTGCTCTCAAAAATCCAAAAATCCTATCAAAGAAAATTGAGAAAAAACAGTGTAATGACTTGGTGGGCTCACCAAGTCATAAAACACTTTTTTGTCTCTGCGTCTCTATTTTTCTATTCTTTTTTTGTCAGCTTCTCTAGGACCTCTCAGTCTCTCATTTGATCAGAAAAGAGACCTCTGGGGGAACCCCCCCCCCCCCAAAGTGTTGAAGGAGTGACCAGGAGAGAGTGAGAGAGTACGGAGAATAGAGAGAAGAAGACAAAAAAGAGAAAAGAAATATTTTGCAAAGTTTAATTTTAAGAATTCAACATACTTCAACTTTTGGAAAAATCTTCTGTTTCAAGTGGAAATTTTCAAAATGTGAATTTGATTTTTTCAATGGATTCGAGTTATTTGCTTCTAAAAATAAGATTTCTTCAAATGTCAGCCCCTCCAGTGACCTTCATGAGCGAAAATTGAAGAGAATGAAAGAAAAAATGTATATACATTTTGGAAGAAAATCAAACATTTTTGATATCAAAAATAGAGATTTTTTAAATCAGAATGTCCTAAATTTCAAAATTTTCTGTTTCAACATTCACTTCTCACTGGAAAAATATCAAAACTGACAGTCTTCCCGCCGAATTTAGTTCAAAAATTAAAGCTTTTCTGTTTCAAAAGTCACATTTATCATATTCAAAATTATGAACTTTCAGTGTGCCCTTTACTTCCTTTTGCGCTTTCAAAAAGTTTTCAACTACATTATTGCTCAGCATAAATTTTCACACATTTTTGCAGTTTTCAACTTTTTCCTAGCTCCGCCCACTTTTGAGATACAAGCGCTCAGATTTAGGTGACCCTTCGAGGGAGACGTAGACAGCGAGAGTGCTCTCGCTTCTCTGCGTCTCTCAAGGAGAGTCTGTCTATCTGTGTGTCCGGATATCCAACTAACCTTGCTGGTAAAGGTACAGTATCCCTGGTTACTGTAGCTGAACTTCGAGTAGGAAAGGCAGAACGTCGATTTGTCGATGGTGGCCTAGAAATCTCCTCTGCTTCTTTAGCAGCTCTCACTGATGCCAGTGAGGGTACAGTAATCCGAGCATTGGGATTTGGTTCCCACGAGTCCGAGGAATCCGAGGAACTCGATGAATCATTTCTTTTTCTGGCTGGTGGTTTTGGATTCTCCGCGTGTGGTCTGAAATTGTAAAGTTTGGATTTGTGGGTCTCATTGTCCAAATTTGATGAGGGGCTAGAGGAATCAGCTCTTTGATGATTTCTGAAATTTTCAAAAATTAGAAAAAAATGTAATCTGCTTGTCCAAATGTCTCTAGAAATTTACCTAATTATGGCCTTTGGTGGTACTGTAGAGGAGTACTGTAGTTTGGTTGGGTAGTTATTGGAAGTGGAGGATCCTGTTGTAGACCTGAAAATGGAGAAAATTTTAGAGTTTTACATTTCTAGAGAATTTAGGCCAAAAATACCGAAAAATGAGAAATACTCACCCTTGATTTCCATGTTTACTGTAGATAGTTGAGGAAGTAAACTCATAGCTTGGATTCTTCCTATACTCCACATTTCGACTTTTGGAACTTTTGGAATTCCAATGGTTGCCTTGGAAGTCTTCGGAATCCCGAGAATATCTGAAGATCCTTCGGTGAGCATTTGAAGAATTTCCGGAGTCCGAATTTTCCGAATTCGCAAATTTTCGACTTGAGTTTTCAGGATTCCTGGAGTCAAAATTTGATGGATTCTGCCTAGAATTTCCTCTAGAATTTCCTCCTCCTCTCCTAGAACTTGAATATCCTCTTGGGGGGTCCGGATTGTTGTCAGACCTCCAACTGTTACCCATATGAGACATCTGGGAGAGTCTGAAAAAGTAGGAAAAATTGAAAAGATTTTTTGGATATCCGGATAAGCAGATGGACAGACGGACAGGGAAAAATAGGGAAAAAGTAGGTTAAAATTGAACAAATAAGGAAAATAAAAAAATATATAAAAATCTGGAGAAGAAGGCCCAATTTCGGTCAAATTTTTTCAAATTCAAAATGTTTTTTTTAGAAAATAAGAAGTCTGGTGACATCCGAAAAAACAGACATAAAAGTGTCAAAATGAAAGGAAAAAGTAAGGTCAAAACAATATATTCCTATCGGTCAAGGTCTAGTTTTTTGTGTTAAGCTCAGAGTGATGCCTGCAATCAAATTATGTGACTAACTGAAAATTGTCAGATTGGAACATGTAGAGATTGCAACTCTCCTATTTGTAGTCTAAACTAGTTTTTGAAACCTATATTATCTAATTGCAGGCATAATTCTGAGCTTAACACAAAAAACTAGACCTTCTGAAAGTGCCTAGGAGCTAAGATATGAGCTGTCAAAAATCACCAAAATTAGTACTGGCTGAGACTTTGATGGCTGATAACTCGAGTTACGTGAACATTCTGCCAATTTTTATTGCAGATTCTGAATCCTCACGGTCAATATAGTCTATGGTCCGATTCCTAGAAAAAGTTCAACTCGACACCTCAAGTAACTCCCTTGTAATATTTTTTCGTGTCTTCATTATCTATGCGTAACTTTATGGATAACATGTCAATGAAATCTAGACGGGGTTGAAAAAAGCATAAAAATCACTAGAAAAGGAGTGAAAATTGGTAGAGAATGGTCATTTTTGATCTAAATTCTATGAAAGATAAGTGGAGAAATGAATTTCTTTTTTTTTTCATTTTTGAACCAAAGTTTAAAGTTTTTCCGGTGGAAAATTTGATGTCATTTTTGCTGTTTCAAATATACATCAACTACTTTAGATCAATTTTGCATGGATTGTCAGTGTAAACCTTCAGCGTCGATCCTAGTTTTCGAACCAGATGCTTATTTTCACATAATTGTTTTACATGTTCACCAAAATTACGAAACTTATATGTACTAGAAATAAGGTTACTCAAAAGACCCCAGAAATCCGTGGCAAAAATGTCTACTGTTTCTATCTGGACAGATTTTCTCGCTCTTTTCTAACTTTTCAGTAGGTGAGATGCTTTCGTTGAGTTTCAATCCAAACTGGTGTGACAATAAAAGTTACAACTCGCTGACAGTATACAGTACTCATGTCTACCTTACCTTATTTAAAATTTTTCACAGTTTCTGAGTTGTCATATTTACTGTCCATTTTTAGTTTAGATCAATGGGATTTTTCGGCATACCGTCATTAAACGTACAGTTTTTTTTTCTGGTCACATTAACCTACGCTAATCTATTATAGAATGCAGTACTGCTTGTAATATATGTTTTTTGTTGAAATGTTTTTGTTTTTTACGCAATCGTCCTTGCTAGGCAGGTGTGGAACGTACCCACAGCACTTGCTAGAGTCACGCAACAAGAGAAGGTACATATAAACATAGCTCTCGAAAACATGTTCTGGTTTTTTTTTAAGTTTGAAAAAATGGTATGAGAAATAGAGGTCATTGCGTGACTTTTGAAATGAGTACTTCAAATTAACAAAATCTAGGAGTCCCCAGAATTTGGAGCAAAACTTGGAGGAAAAAATGAACTTCCGAAACAAAAAATTATCATCTTTTATACAAAAAACTTACAGTTTCAACTTTTCTAAACCAACATATGTTTTGAAACCATACTGGTACCTCGTCAAGGATAGTTTTTTTAAGTTTAAAAATCACTAGAAAAGAAGTGAAAATCTGGTAGAAAATCGTAATTTTCAACTAAACACTGAGAATCTTTCACAAAAAGAAGGAGTGGAAAAATAATTGAAAAAGTCGAAAATTTTCTTTTTTCGAACCAAGTTTTAAGCATTTTCCGGTAAAATATTCGATATTATCTTTGCTGTTTCAAATATACATTAATTATTTTAGATCAGCCTTGAGCCTAGTTTTCGAAACAGATGCTTATTTTGATTAACAACTTTTTTACAGTTTCATCCAAATTTTGAAAAAATGTACTAAAAATGCGACGGTGCTGACAAGACTCTCTAATAATAATAAGTTGCAAAAATGTTTACTGTATTTATTTGGAGAGATTTTCTCGCGTTGTTCTAACTTTTCAGTAAGAGGCTTATTGCTGAAATCTTACCTTATTTATAATTTTTCACTGTTTCTGGGACATCACATTCTAGATTTCCATCCTTTTTCTATATTGTGTGATAGAGAATCAGAAGTGCGCGGAAGAGAAATTTTTCTATGCGGAAGATGGAAAACGGAAGTAAAATTTTATGACGGAAGACGGAAGTGACAGTCTAGGCCTAAAAGTATTGAAAATGTAATCGTCCGTGTAAGGTCAGAAACTCAGTCAAAAACTGGATCATTACAGTAGTCCATGTAACCTATGTTTTGTTAACATTCACGAATAATGAGAAAAACATCGCAAGAAAGAGATGACCGGCTCTCGGTACGGTTAGCAACACTGGCAATAAAAGTGTTCGATGAAAAGAATTGACATTTTCTGATAAGAGAGGAAATGGGAATGAAAAAAAAATAACCTTAACGGACATTAGCAAGGATTTTTAACTAATTTTTTTTCTGCGCTGGAAAAATTGCGCGTCCCGACACGCAATCGTCCTAGCCAGACAGAGGTGCCACTTTCCCACCACACCTGCTACGGTTATGCAACAAACGAAAATATAAGCCTACAAACATTTATAGGATTTTTTATTGTTTTTTGTTTTGCTTGGTTGATTCAAAACAAATTACATACAAAAAATAATTACAATGGTCTGAAAATGAGTAGTGAAATGAGCATTCTAGGTAAGCAAAACTGGAGAGAAGTTTTTAAAAGAATCAAGTTGTTGAACGATTCCTAGTACTAACATTCCAAAAAATTGCATTTTCAAAGGTTCTAGATCATCAGCAGAAGTTTGGATAACTCGCTAAATTATGCATACGTCACTTGCGAATTAGGAATAATTCCGGCTGAGTTCAATTTGGATTCTTTGAAACAGAGAAAAATGTAAATTCCAGAGAAGTAATAAAAGTTTTCTGCAAAAAAATTGAAAGGAAATCCATCAACAAGAACTCGAAGTATCCTTTCAAGATTAACATCTGTCTGAGGCGCCCAATTGATGTTTGAATAGAACCAGAATGCTTCCCTAGGTCATCATAGCATCGCAAAAAAAGTTTCTAAGCAACTGTTTTTAAAAGCGCCAAAGTATCCACAGTAAGCTTCAAAATGCGTCAGTATTACCGCACCCATAGCCTCTTGGGTCAAGGGATTACGAGAAAATAAGACAGTAAGATTAACTCAATTCAAAGTGCAATGTACCTCTCAATAAACAATGCAATTTCCAAAAGTTCACCGTTTTGACATGAAACCGAAAACATTTGTTTCTGAAAATAACATTTCGGGACCCATACTGAATTCGAATAATGAGAAAAAATTCGCAAACTAGAGATGAAAAGTGATATTATGGGGCATCGACCGGTCAGCAACAAATGTAATAAAATGGGATTCGGCATTTTCTTATAAGAGAGGAAAGGGCCAGAAAGGATATTTAAATATGGTAAAATTTTATTGGTTTTTTTATTCGAAACATCTAACTTTCTTTAGACCTCAAATTTAGGTATGCGAATTAGATGTGCAGGTTATTGTCGTTTTCCAATTACGAGTACTGTAGTTTTATGATCCCATACACTTTTCTTTTTCATTGTTCGACCTTTATGGGATTCGTGATTTTTTATGACCGCATGGCATTAAATAAACATACTTTCGTAGTCGTAAATAATGTGAGAGTTATTGGTTCATGATATGAAAAAGTTGATGTGCCTGTGATTTCTCAGGGAGCTTGAATGGGTGTGAATGCTAGTCAACAAGGTATCTAGAGAAAACTTAATCATTGAATAGTCGCTGATTTCTTTTGTATAGAAAACATTGAAACCATGAATTACTAAGAGGCGGGATTCGAAGATGATTAGGTATATGTAAAAAATCAGAAAACGAGAGAAAGTTCAGAGAAAAGATTATATACAGTAATTTTGTACCATACCTTGATTCTATACATTTTATGAATTTGAAAAAGTCACTAAGTTTGATACCTCCTCCTTTAGATATGAAAAATGTTTGAAACAGTGTACATTACCCAGAAATTATTAAAATTGGAGCAGGCTTTCTGGTGGATTACCGCCTGGAATTTGTGAACTTTTGCTGTTTCTCAAAAATTATGTTTCTTGTCAGTCAAGTTTAGTGCATTACTTTCGGAAAATAACTTTTGAAAAGTATATGATCATCGCAACTCTAGTCGGAGGATTTTATGTATTTGTTACTGTTTCAAAAAATAAGAATAAGCAATGTCACGAGATGAATAGCTAGTGGATGAGCGCGAAATAGTCGGAACCAGAATTTTGTAATAAGTGCCGACGGGTACAAAATGAACATCTTCAGTCAATAAGACTTGCTATAAAAGCACTACTGACTAAATTAAAACTACAATATATTTGGTGGATATAAATATATATATATATATACAGCTCAACCCTTTCTAGCAGTGAAAGCGTGGTAAGCTACCTATTATAAGTATAGGAATCAAGTTAGATCATTGCAAAAGTATAGGAAATTGCTCCGGCTCCATATTCAAGAAGTATGAAACAGTGAAGATTTATCCAATTTTCAGAATAACTCGGCGTACTGTTCTAAACGATGATACCACAACTTCTGAAACCTCAAAAATTTCACTGTTTCTAAAATGTGGTTTTTATTCGACAATTAGCAGCAATTCGTTTCTTGAGGAAGAGTCCCATGATATAAGTTCAAAATTTAGCACATTGTTTTTAAACAGGTTCAACTAATTCTGATCACTTATTGTCAAAGAATGATCGAATAAGTCGTGAAAGTTCAATTTTCAACTAAATTTTGGGCATTTTTGGTGAAAAATGTGAAATTATCTTTGCTGTTTCAAATGTACACCAACAATTTTAGAACAGTTCTGCATGGGTTTTTCCACTCGATAGACGCTCTGAGCCTAACTTTCAAACAAGATGCTTATTTTCACAAATAATTTTTTTACTGTTTCATCCTAATTTCAAAAAGATGTACTGAAAATATGAGGATACTGAAAGGAACCTTCGCTTAAGAAAATGTGCACTATGTCTATCTGGAGAGCTTTTCGTCCGCTTTTCTAACATTTTTGTAGATGAGGTGATTTAGGTACGCTTCAAATTAAGATGGTGCATACTGTAACTACGGAATATCAAATCAACATGCAGTATACAGTACAGTATGGTAATGCCTGCCTTACCTTATGCTAAATTTTTCACTGTTTCTGAGATTTTACATCGTACATTTCGTTCCTTTTTTAATATTGGATGACGGAAGCATCTCTGAATGCAATTCGAGAATAGACTATCGCTTTGTTGCTATTACTAGTGAGTTATAAACAGAATAGAATTGAAAACAGAATCACATGTGACTCATCAAAATAAAATAAAAACATCAGAAATCTCATAGGGTATCCGGAAGTTCCTTTGTCAGGAAGTTAAAGGGACACCTTAAACAAACTGTCCTACAGTCAGAACTCTCGAATCCTCCAGGTCTCTGAATATTTCTAAATATCACCAAACAGCCTATGTTGGTAAGAACATGTTATACTTCCCGTTAACTTGCTCATTATTTCAAACCTAATCTCGCACCAGAACGGTTTTTTTTAATTTTACAACTATTTGAAATCACTCTATTTTTAACCACCTAGATACAAACACCCATTATCAGACGCAATATTCAAACTTTGGATGCTTACTATGTGAAACAGCAAAAAAAGGCTGAGAACATTTTGAGATGAGCAGAGAATGAGTGTAGAAAAGAACAATGAAGGTCGAATGAGAATCGCGACGACGCAAAGTTCACATTTTCGAAACGAAAAGGAGAATGTTTTGGGAAATGATATTTCGCAGCTGTTTATGGAAAGGAAATGTCAATTAGAGAGAGTGGAGATGGTGGAGAGACGAAAGAAAATAATGGGACAAGAGTTTGGGAAAAGGAGATAAAAAGCAATTATGGTGCATCGACCGGCTCTCGGTACGGCCAGCACCGAAGGAAATAAAAATGGTCGATGGGAAAATTTGGTTTTTTTTCTCATAAAAGATGGAAGGGGAATGAAAAAAATAACCTTTTCGGCCATCAGCAAGGATGTATAACTCTTATATAGAGTTAGATGTGCAGGTTGTTGTTTTTTTTCGATATGGGGGACACTGTAGTTTATCGATTACCCACACGCACTTGTCATTTTCATTGTTCGACCTTTTAGGGCTCTTCAAATTTTTACGATTACACGGCATTACATACTTGGGTGCGTAATTGTAAATAATGTGAAAGTTATTGGTCTATGATATGAAAACAAAGGTTATGTGCCTGTGATTTCTCAGAGAGCTTGAATAGGTGGGAATGCTAGTCAACAAGGTGAAGAGGGAGAGCCTGATTATGTAATAGTCACTAACTTTCTTTGTATAGAAAACACTGAAACCATGAAAAAAATGTCTGCCATTCAATTGTCTGACATTATCCGTTCATCCACAGTAATCAAGACTAAACTACAATAATCCACCGTAACTCTTATTGTCTTCAGCTCAAATTAGTAACATTTCTGTTTCAAAATTTTTGTATCTAAAAATTAAATTCAGGGATGCTAATGATCTTTCGTATTGGAGAGGAGAAGTTCATGAAAAGTAGGTGGAACATATTGAGATGGGAAATGAAAATTAGGGCAAAATTAGTCTCAATTTTTGGATTTTACAGCTGAACTTGACCTGGGGAAACCGTTTTTGTGATGAAAACTACAAGAAGTGAGAAACCAACATTGA
Source organism: Caenorhabditis sinica (assembly GCA_963932045.1). Classification (NCBI taxonomy): domain Eukaryota; kingdom Metazoa; phylum Nematoda; class Chromadorea; order Rhabditida; family Rhabditidae; genus Caenorhabditis; species Caenorhabditis sinica. The sequence continues at coordinate 6,381,736 of OZ009940.1, read as the reverse complement.
GAATTTTTTCTACTGTTTCAGGATTAGTTCGAAAATTTCGGAAATTTTCCAGGAATTAATACTTCGCCTTAGGGAATGAGAACTGGCTCGGATAACGTCTAGGAAAAGCTTAATTATGTAATAGTCACTAGCTTCCAGAGATACATATAGAAAACACTGAAAGAATGAAAATGAAATTGCTATCAGGCACAATCGAGATTTTATGAGGAATATAAAAAAATCCAGTAAAGAATCAGAAGTAGAGAAGAATAAAAGGGAACACCTGATACAGTGATTTTTTACGATTTTTTACTTTTATACGCCTACTTAATATGCAGAGAACACCACCGTCAACTCGCACCCTATCTTAATTAAAGAAGCCTGAAACAGTGTACATTACTCGGAAATAAAGAAATAGGCTCTGATGAGATCAGAGTACTACGATTAAAAAAAAATTAGGGTAATTTCTTACTGTTTCTCGAAACTAATAACTTTTTGTGAGTTAAGCGTAGTAGATTCTGCTATGTTGAGCGTAGAATATTCTATTTGACTGAGGATTTTTACATCATGATATTTCTAGGAATCATATTGAGCAATGTCACAAATTGCATATTTAATGTGCAAAGGAAATTTTGGAGAAAAAACCTTTTTTTTGCAATAAGCACCGGCAAGCACAATATGAGCATCTTCGGTCAATCTGTCTCGTTATAATACATTAAATGAATCCGCTATTAAACGACTATGTACGAAGAAGATTGGCTACAAAGATATAGAGAGTCAAAAAATGAGAAATTGGAAACAGTAAACATTATACCCAAAAATTTAGAAAACTAGGTGTTGCCGTCTATTAGATAGTACTGCTACTTCGAAAGCCTTATTGTTTTTCTTACGGTTTCTCAATAGCAGTTTTCATTCAATGATTAACTCTTATGCGTTGACATGATTATTAAAAATGATTCAGTTATCAAATCTTAAAATTGAGCAATACATTTATTACTGTTCCAACCAATTTGGTTGACTTGTTGTCGATTCTTAAATTTACTGAGTTTGTTGCGACCACTTTCACCAGCTAAATGAAATTTCCGTCTAAAAATGATATGCAAAAACGAAATTTTCTTTCGAACTCTAGCTTACAGTATCCAAAACTCAACGCTTTTTTCAAATGCTGTCTGATTCATGAATTGAACGTAATCGACTGCTAACAAAGGAGATTTAATAGACGGCACTCTACGATTTATTACTGTTTCAATAAATAAATTTAAAGACTATCTGAATGTGAATAACCAATAATGCGAAGTTTAAATCTCGAAAATGAGCAAACCAATAAATCTGAATCCCAAAGTAGACAACTTTGGAAATGAATTTGAGTATAGCTATAGCTATAACACCTTATTCATACCTACAAATGTAAGATACTACATTTTTCTAGGAATTTTGGTATAGCAAGCTACCTAGTTTGTAGTATTAGTACATTAGACATTGTTTCGAGGCGACACTAACCTCTCGAGTTCATAGTAAGAAACAAAGGTCACTTGAAACAGTGAGATTGCTGCGAATTTAGGACCGCATTAATGATTGTAGCCAAGGACAGCTAAAGGAAAACTAACTATAAAAACGTGTGGTTAATAACAAAGAGAATCTGAAACAGATAGATCTTGGTTAGCAATGGGATTGTTATGAAAACCAATTTTGCTGAATTAGAACTGTTTGAAAGCACTGTAAGGTATAAGTGAGAAGAAAACAGAAATAATCGGCTCTGGGATGTCCCGCTATTAACACTTGAAAAGTAAAATGAGTTTCCCGTTTCAGGGAAAAGATGTATTTGCGGATCATCACAGTTTCTACTCTTCTCTTGCAAAGCTAACTAGACATGCACATTTTTTAATCCACAACTTGATTAACAACAGCAAAAACATTCTGACGACAGTTCATAACAGCGAAGGGACTATCAAAAATCTCAAAGTATAAGGAGTTATTATAAAAAAGTGCAAAAAACTGTAGGCCAGTTCAGTGGACTAATGATATGGTACGCACATCCTCTACTAGCCTATTACCTACTCATGGCACACCTGCTCTTACACAATCTCGATGACATGGAGGTCTGCTAAGTTCATTTCCTATCTCTATATCTAAGCGTAACACACATTATTAGAAGTGTGTTATTTTCGAAACTACACGAATTTCTGAGAAAATGTCGCCATGTCGCCCATATCTTTTCGCGCGATTTTTAAAAATCAAGTTCGCAATGGAGCGCATTTCCCCTTGGTGAATATCGCTAATATATGTTCATGTAAATGAAGAGGTGTGCCCTAACAATTAATTGAAAAAAGTGGGAAATAGTGTCAAACATGCAACACTTCCCAAACGGCCACATGTCTCATTAGTTGTTGCACCATCTAATCGACAAAGAAAAGAAAACGGACACAGCATGTGTTAAGGAAAAAAGGGGCCTCACACACAGCTCTCATGCCTGCCCTATCGTCAAATGACAGTCCATCAAACAGACAACCATCTCCCCACCGCCCGTGTGGTACAAGCGTGTCTATGTGTCTGTGTGTATGTAAATGAGGAGGAATGAGTAACGCAACTTTTTGATTTCCTAGAAGAGAGAGCGTTGTCGGGAAAAAGAATTGTTGTGATGATTGTCTGACATTCAAATGAACTGTGTTATTTGCACAGAATGGAAAAGTATAAGAAATTGGTAGCATGAAAAAGATTCTTCATAGATGCACGTACTAGTTTTGAAACTTGAGAAAGTTTTATAGTATCAAAGTTTCTAGATTATCAGTCTGGAATTTGTTGATTTTACTAGTAAGCGGAACCAATTGAAAACAATTTCCAATCACATTGTAGCTCTTCGAAACTAAAAAATAAATAAATAAAAAATCCCAAAGGGTATCCGGATGTGACTATTGTCAGAAAGTTGAAGAGCACCAATAAAAACTGTACTACAGTCAGAACACTCAAAGCCCCCTGGTCTATGAATACTTCGAAATTTCAGCATTTAGCCTATGAAGACTATGTTATACTTCCCGTTTAACTTGCTCATTACTTCAAACCAAATCTTGCTCCAGAACGGTTTTTTTCTTCTTACAACCTTTTGAAATCACTGTATTTTTAACCCAAGGACAACGTATCCATTATCAGACGCAATATTAAAACTTTGGATGCTTACGATGTGAAACAGCAAATATTTTCAAACCTAATCCCGCTCCAAAACTGTTTTTTTTCATCTTACAACTTTTTAAAACTGTTTTCCTAACCCAAGACGTGGTATCCGTTATCAAAAGCATTATAATAACATTTTGAATTCTTACTATGTGAAACAGCGAAAAAAAACGTTGAAAACATTTTGAGATGAGCAGAAAATGATTGCAGAAAAGAATGTTGTAGGACGAATGAGAATAGCAACGACGCAAAGTTCACAATTTCGAAACGAAACGGAGAATGTTTTGGGAAATGACATTTCGATGCTGGTCATGAGTAGGAAAGGTCAACTAGAGAGTGGAGATGGCGGAGAGACGAGAGAAAATAATGGGAAAAGATTTGGGGAAAAGGAGATAAAAAGAAATTATGGTGCATTGACCGGCTCTTGGTACGGCCAGCACCGAAGGCAATAAAATTGGTCGATGGGAAAAATTTGCCTTTTTTCTCATAAGAGAGGGAAGGGGAATGAAAAAATAGCGTTTTCGGTCATTAGCATGGCTTTTTAATTCTGGGAAAAATTGGTTAGCTTTCCTAGTCGACGCAGCTAACACTCATTTCACCTCAAATTTAGGTATGCGCCTTGAAAAAAGAATCAATTAGCACCAACACTTTTATATGGAGTTAGATGTGCAGGTTGTTGGCTTCTTACGAAATTGGGGACACTGTAGTATGACGGCTTCCCACACGCACTTGTCATTTTCATTGTTGGACCTTTTAGGACTATGACATTACATACTTGCGTAATTGTAAATAATGTGAAAGTTATTGGTCTATGATGTGAAATGTAAAGGTCATGTGGATGTGGTACCCTAGGGAATGTGAATTGACTCGGACTATGTCTAGGAAAACCATAATTTTTGAATAGTTACTAACTTTTTTTGTACTGAAAACACTGAAACCATGAATTACTACGACGCGCGATTTGAAGACATTCAATGTCGGACATTATCCGTTTGTCCACAGTAATCCAAGACTAAACTACAGTAATCCACCCTAACTATTATTGTCTTCAGCTCAAATCAGTAAAAATTTCTGTTTCAAAACTTTTGTATCAAAAATTTGAATTCAGGGATGCTAATGATCTTTCGTATTGGAGAGGAGAAGTTCATGAAAAGTAGGTGGAACATATTGAGATGGGAAATGAAATTTAGGGTAGAATTAGCCTAAATCTTCGGATTTTACAGCAGAACTTGACCTGGAGAAACGTTTTTGAGGTGAAAACTGCAAAAAATAAGAAACCAACATTGAGAATTTTTTCCGCTGTTTCAGGATTAGTTCGAAAATTTGAAACATTTTCCAGGATTTAGTGCTTCGCCTCAGGGAAAGAGAACTGGCTCGGAAAACGTCTAGGAAAAGCCTAATTATGTAATAGTCAGTAATTTCCTAAGATTTGGATAGAAAATACTGAAAGAATAAAAATGCAATTGCCATGAGGCACAATCGGGATTCTATAATGATTATATAAAACATCAAGTAAAGAATCAGAAATTGAGAAGTATAAAAGAGAACACCTGATACATTGATTTTTTACGGTGAGTTAAGTCTATATACCTACTACAAATTCAGAGAGGACCAACTTCAAAACGACTCCTATCAAAAATGGAAAAAGTCTGAAACAGTGTACATTACTCGGAAATGAAGAGATGCCTCTGATGAGTTCAGATGTTTGTAAAACTGCTCAAAAATTATCATGATTTTTTGCTGTTTCTCGAAAATAATAACTTTTTGTGAGTTAATTGGAGTTGATCAATGTCTTCTTTCACCAACTCTGATGATTGCATCTCAAGATTTGACTTCGTGATTTTTCTAGGAATCATATTGAGCAATGTCACAATACACATATTTAATGTGTAAACAAATTATAGAGCATCAGAAAGTAGCTCGAAACGCAAAAAGATCTTCACTGGCACTATGTTTTCACTGATTTGAGATACTCGAAAAATTTACTGAAACTGAAAAAATCGTACTAAATGTATAAAATACTCGACATGATATGGAGGGAATTTGAAACAGTAAACGTTACAGCCAAAAATGGAGAAAACTAAGTTCTGAAGTCTAGAAGAAGGCACTGCTATTTCTGAAGCCTTACACTATTGCTTTTTACTGTTTCTCAAGACCGGTGTTCATTCGATGATTAACCCTTATGCGTTGACATGATTATCAAAAATGATTCAGTTATCAAATCTAAAAATTCAGCAATACATTTATTGCTGATTCAACCAATTCGGATGACTTGTTGTCGATTCTAAATTTTACTGAGAATTTTACGGAAAATTCACTGATTCTGTTATGACCATTGTTACCAGCAAAATGAAATTTTGCTGGTTTGTCAAACGCTTCTTTTTCAAATGTTTTCTGATTCATAAGTTGAACATAAGCTACTTTTAACGAAGATGATTCAATGGAAGACAGTCTAAGACATTTCTGTTTTAAAGGATAAATTTAAAGACTACATCACTGTAAATATCCAATGCGCTGATGTATAGAGATAGCCAATAAATCGAACGATAAACTGCTAAGTTCACAAGTTCAGGAATGTATTTTAGTATAGCTATAGCTATAAAACCTTAATCATACCTACAAATGAAGGTGACTACATGTTTCTAGTAATTTTAGTATAGCGAGCTACCTAGTTTGTAGTATTAGTACATACGACTCTATTAGTTCTGCTGTAACACTAACCTCTCGAGTTCATAGTAAGAAATAAAAAGTAACTTGAAACAGTAAGATTGCTGCAAGTTTACGATAGCATTATTGAATCTAGCAGAGGGAAAAAGTTGGCTACTAACGATTAAAAAGTGTTGTTGGTAACAAAGGGAGTCTGAAACAGATAGATTTTGAATAGAAATGGGAGTGTTATGAATACTGATTTTGCAGAGCTAGTACTTTTTGTTAGGTATAAGTGAGAAGAAAACAGAGAGAACGGCTCTGAGATGTCCCACTATTAACACTTGAAAAAGTGAAATGATTTTCCGGTTTCAGGGAAAAGTTGTATTTGAGGATTTTCACAGTTCCTACAATTGTAGGATTTCTTTCATAGTCAACTAGTCATGCCCATTATTTTGATCGACAACTTGATTAACAGCAGTGAAGACATTCTGGCGAGGGTTCATAAGAGCAAAAATACTATCGAAAAATAAAAAGGTTTTTGTTATAAGAGAAAAAGTGCTAAACACTGTAGAGCAGTTCAATGGACTAATGAGAAAGTAGGCATCCCTTACATCCTCTACTAGCCTATTACCTACTAGCCTGGCACACCTGCTCATACGTAATCTTGATGACAGGGTGAAAATTTTTCATTTCCGATTTCGACATTTAAGCGCAACACACATTATTAGAAGTGTGTCATTGAAAACCTAAACTACACGAAATGTTGAGAAAATGAGACAAGACCCCCCGGTCGCCCATGTCTTTGCGCGCGAATTTTAAAAACCAAGTTTGCAATGGAGCGCGTTTCCCCTTGGGGAATATCGCTGATAGATGTTCATGTAAATAAGGAGATACACCCTAACAATCAAAAGAAAAAAGTGGCTGGGAGACATGCAGCACTTTCAAGACGACCACATGTCTCAGAAGTTATTGCATCATCTAATAGACAAAGAAAAAAAACGGGCACAACATGTGTTAAGGAAGAAAAAGGGGCCTCACACGCAGCTCTCATGTCTGCCCTATCGTCTAATGACAGTCCATCAAACCGACGACCATCTCCTAACCGCCCGTGTGGTACAAGCGTGTCAACGGGTCTGTGTGTGTATGTAAATGAGGAGGAATGAGTAACGCAACTTTTTTTTCCAAGAGGAGAGAGCGTTGACCTCCAGACAATGACATAAGCAACGAAAGAAAGAAGAAAGGAGGAGACGTAGACATAGTGATACAGGGAAAGAGACTTCCTATATCGTGTAGAAGTGGCAATCTCAGAAAGAGCAGAAGGTGAAAATCGATTAAAAAAACTTGAGGAATAGAGCAAAACCTTAAACCAAACCTTAAAGCAAAACCAAAAACTTGAGGAATAGAGCAATAGAGCAGAAGGTATATGATGGTATTTTAGTCGTTTCCGATAGTTTCTCTGAAACCAAATTCGGCAAATTTGCGTTTTTCGTCTTAAAAACGATGTGAAGACATCCGGACAAACTGAAAAATGATGAAAAAGAGCATTGAAATCATACTAGAACAACCGCAATACCATTTTGCGACTAAACATTTTTCTGGAAACCGTAGACATTTTTTATCGAAATTGAACCGACAATATCGTTGTTAGTCTGTTCTCAGAATTACAATTGGTGACTGAGAAACAGTAAAAAAATTGTTAAAAATCGCGAAAAACACGGGGAGATGTAAGTGAGAGAAGGAACGAAAACAGGACGATAGAATGGATATTTATGATGAAATAGGGGGAGGGAGGAGAATGGGCAAAATGTTCTGGGAGAAGGAAAAGAAGAGAAGGGTGAAAGGAGACGATTGGTAGTTGAAAAGGGGGAGGAATGAGGTATAGGGGAGATCTCGGTGCGAACCTATGAAACCCAAGCAGTTGGAGGTGTCCCCCTGTCTGCGACAGAAAGGCGATACGAACGATAATAGGCAGGGTTGCAATCCGGGCCGGCGAGGATTTTCGGTTTTTCCGATTTTTCTGAAAAGTGACTTAGAATGAAGCTTAACTTTCTTCTGGGACCCCCCCCCCCCCCCCGGGCCCTTGGAATATCTATCAAATGAACTTTGTTTCGTAGAAAACGGATAACTCTAATCTGAGTTATGAGCAAGGGCCCGTTTCGGCCCGGCCCGGCCCGGGCACCACAAGCTAAAGCGAGCACCACGAGCTAAATGACAACGACACTCCGCAATCCCGCCTCCCAGGAAAAATGGGAAGAGCCAGTACATGGAATATTCGATGGCCGCGGATGAATTTTTTCAGCTCCACCATCCGCCAAGAGAGTGAAGATAGTGGACTGTCGTTTTCGTTTAGATGGATACACTCTAATGAGCCATAAACTCACACTCTTATGGCTACGTAAACAATCTGAGCTTATAACTGAGATAAGGATCGGAGCTATGTCGAGAAGGATGTTGTTATCTAGATTTCCTCTCCAGAAGGCGGATTAGCGGCTTGTGTTAGTAGTATTCAACAGAAAGTGAGTCACGAAACCTATCTAAATTTATAATAGAGATAAGAATCTGTCGAGAAAGTGAAAATTGTGTAGGCTACCTCTTCGAGAGCTCGATGTCCAGCGAATATTAACGAAAAATTGAATGCATCAGCGCGCGAAATTCAAATCTGTTTCAAACTTTAATTAAGTTTCCCATTCTTGCTATATGTTTAGTGCCAAACAACACATATATGATAATTTTCTAACAAAAATTCTAACAAAAAACAACCGGACGGGCATAGTTTCCTTGGATGTAATTTACTTCCTTTGGTGCTTTTTCGGTCATTGGTAGTTAGGTAATCGTGAAGTGATCATCGGAAGCTAGTGGAACTCAATAAGGAAAAAATGTGAAACAGTGGAAATGTGCCGAATTCTTTGAAAAGTTGCGGCAAACTCAAATCTAGTATGACAGTTGCTGAGAGTTAAATCCGACAAAGACAGTGAATAAGCTATTCTAATGAAAATTATGGAAGTTTTCTGAAACCGAAAATTCTTGCAGGGTACTACGAAATCGGTACAAAAAATCTTCTCAAAGTTGGGCACAAAATGAGTGATTGTTCCCGCGTTTATTCTCTACACCTTTTCAACAACAAATTTCACAATTTTGGCTTCGAAGATGAAGACTAATGAGAGTTAATTTCAGCCAAAAACTGATAAAGATCTGAAACAGGAAACTTTGTTGATAATGTCAGAAAACCATGTCAGCGAACTTGAAAATTGTCTCATATCTACAAAAATAATCCATGTATCATCACGTTTTCACATTTATGTTTTACAAGCATGGCTGACATTTCCACAGACAGGCCCCACACCGATTTTATATGTTTATAGGAATGATAGTAAATGGGGAGAACCACTGTCCACACCTGAAGATTAAAAACTCATTGTTCCATGTTTCAAAATGTGGTATAATTATCTCAAAATGAACCACGGAATCAATTAACAACGGTGATAGCAGCGGGATACTTCCAACTACTTGAAACCGAAAAATTGTGATAGAAATGACGCCAAATTTAAGACAACGAGGATTGGATAGCAATCGGACAAAAGTTGATAAAAATCAGCTGAAACAGTGAAAACAGATGATAAGCAATAACAAATCATACGAAAAATTTACTGTCTCAAAGACTCTATAGAACTTTCCATGGTATTCCAAAAGTTGTTAAAATCGAAAATCGAAAACAAGAACAAGATCAAAGGTGATTAATTCCTAGACTTCACCAGACTTGTTGACGAATACTTAGAGCGCGATGTTGTTGCATGCTTAAAGGTCAAACAGCAAAAGAAGAACGCACATTCTTAGAGACAATGGAAATCACAGAGGGTGCAGACATGAGTCATTTTTAGCCTTCATCGGTACATCTGTTGATATCACTAATAATGTAATTTCAACGAGAACTATGTCAGAATCGAATCAAAAGCTGATTTTATATAGAAGTCGACGTCTAAAGCAAAGCTAGTTGATTATTATCGACATACATTACAGATATCGAAATTTAAGAAATGGAATTTTCGAATTGATAGTCGTACTATATTTCAAAAATCTTTTCTTTTTCACAGTTTTAGCTGCAAGCCCACTATTATATTTCTAACAATAAAGAAGCTCTCAAATATCTGAAACAGAAAAATTGTGATGAAAATGAACAAAAGTTTCGATTTGGTCGCAGATGATGGAGATTAGATGATCCAAGATCAAGATAAGAAACGTTATATGAAGATGATTTTAGAAAATATATTTCGAATTTCCATTGAAACTTTTCCACTAGAACTCCAAAAAGTTTTTACTCAAATTCGAAGCAGTAAAGATTGATTAAAATTTAGCGTTTCCAGAACCAAAATAGGAATAGCTTAACAATAAGATAATAAACTTGAGATCTTTATCACAATGAATGAAGCAGATTTGAACGAAACAACTACGTTCAAATCGGATAAAGGTACTAAAAAATCGGTTGAAATGGTGAAAGTTCACAAAACTTTTCTGTTGCAACTATTTTATGAAACTTTGAATAAGAACCGCGTGGTTGCTCGTTGAATAATATTGGAATTTTTCATGGTAATGGGTGCTGTTTCAAAATTTTGTTATGAATGTGGTGAAACATTTTGAGTTAATACGTGCGGTCCAATACCTCGTACATCAAAACAGAAAACAAAGTTTAATTGGCGAATTCGATAAAACCAACTGATTTTCAAAACAGCAAAACAGTTTTGGGTTATTATGAAGTAGTTATCTAGGCTACATAGATTCTTTAAGCTTTACGATGTTTCTAAACCGTACCAGTTAATTACGCATGTTTGAGTTTGATTGAAGAAAGTGAATGCAATGGTACATTTTCAAATTCTATTGAGAAAATATTGAAACTGGAAAATTAATTTTCAATTCTTTCAGATGAATGCAATGGTACCGGTGGGACAATTTTAAGAAAACTAAAGCTCGATTAAAAACAAACGACAAGATAATCGAAAGGGTCCGCCAAAAAACAGAGGCATCTCGGAAGGTGTCGTGAGTGTCCCGGATATGCTTGCCCATTAATATTCCCGTTGGGACTAGTATATTGTTGCTATCACCGTTTACAGAAGTGACGACATGAACGTATGAGAGAAGGTGACACTTCCCCGAGAAACTATATGAATATGTACCCTATAATTCAAATTCCTCTAACGTAAGACTATTCATATATGATCTGGAAAATAAATGATCACTAATAACAAACAACACTCATTCTAAATGTTTGATGTAACAGTGAAATATCGCGAAAATTTTGGTTAAAGTTGAGAAAAGGCGAGATAAGATCGGGGTGTTGGAAATGTAAAAAATGGCAATCTTCAATCATAGAAAACATAAATTTGAATGAATCGAATGAACATCTGTAGTATATTGAAAGAGGAAAAAACATAATTTTTTGATTAATGCCTTTTGAAACAGTGAATGACGGGAAATTTGGAAAAGTGTTGGTTATCGAAATCTTTTATTGTTGTTCTCGCTAAAATTACGGGGATTTGATTTTCCTTTCATACCAATTTACTTTTCTTCTTTGGCAATCAGGCATTCATCATTGCGATATCAATAAAAATCTTTGATTTTCGGACAACATGTAATTTTCATTTACAACAGCTCGATTTGGTGTCCTTCCTTGATATTACCAAACAACTGGAATAGATCCTTCCTCAAAGAACTAAACCAAAGTTTTGAAATAATTGCAGAAGAAAAAGGTGGAGCAAAAATCAGATGAAACCTGAAACACATCCAGCTAACATGTCTTGGACAGATTAAAAAACTGTTCAGAGATTTTGTGAAATTTTCCTAAAATGCCCGCAGTCGTTGTTATGTCGAATGTCAATTGAAGGAACAAAAAGAACGGCACTCGATAAAAAATTCCTAGTAATTTATTTCGGTTTCAAAATTTCAATTTGTAATCTGTGAAATTGGTCACGTAAGCTATACTAAGCAGATTTAGGAGCTCTCGAAGACACGTAAAAACATACAATTCAAAAATAGCGCATCAAATAAAAAATGTAATTTCTACTAATAGTACAGCAGATACGGAGTTTTTAATCAAATTAAGTCAATGCACTTTAATCATCACAAAGTTACGGTTATTTCTCGAATCAGCCACATATTGATACCAGTAGGATTCCTAAGAAAATTTTCCAATTTTGAAACTGTGAAAAAATATTGAAATCATAGGGATTCCATTACAACAACTGGGTATAGTCAATATGAAAACCAATCGATTTGTACTTGTCGAAAAAAGAATATAAGTGTTCGGACTGTGTCGATCACTAATGATAACATAAGAAAATCAGCAGAAACCGGAAAAATTCGGTCTCCAAACTTTTCAAAACTATTTACTGTTCCAGAGATCTTATGAAACTTTGAATGAGAAACGGGAGGTAGTCTTGATTTTGTCTTCTAAAAACAAGACAATTCAAATTGGATATGATTTTTACTGGGTTCGTTGCTGTTTCAAAATTTCGCTATAAATTTGTGAACAATTTTTGAAACATTACAGCCGTCTTTCACCAAAACCGAAATGAGAAAAGAACAATGATTGAGTAAAGGTGCCATGATACTTTACAATACTAGTCAAATTCAAGTCTCCTGGATACAGACCATTAAAAACTTATTGAATGGGTATGAGATATGAGTTGTGAGTTGAACATTGGATTGTAACTGATTCGTGTACAGCCTCTTCAATTCGGACAGTGTTGAAACCAAAAAAATTAAGAAAATAAAAAAGTAAACATCGGGGACGCATCTGATCGAACCGTCCTGATCCAGCTTTCCTATTTTCAATTTCGAAAACAGTAAAATTTTGGAGCACTTTTGAAAACTCATGAAAATTTTTCGGTTTCAAAAATTTTGCAAAATTTCTTTCAAATCGCCAAGAAGGATTAATTCTCATATATTCAACAAAATTATTTGAAAGATCAATTAGTTGCCTAATTCAATCACAATGTTGATTAGTCCATTTCAGACACCTTCAAGATTTTCCCTGTTTCAAAATTTTCGGTAAACATTCTCAATTAGAGTTGAAATCGGTTGTTGGATTTTCATCCGAACTACATATTTCTCAAAATTCCATCTATCTCCAATATTTCGCACATTTTTAAATTCAAATCAGCAAAGTTTTGAAACAGAAAAATCTCGCTCTCGCAATTAAATTTAAACATTGTCAGTTTCAAACGTTCTAGAATATCTACTTTTTGGAGAGAACGTTAGTTGTATTTGCAATAAAAAAACGCACTCAAAAATGATCACTTGTCAGGGTGTATGAAAGAGCTATCAAAATAGCAAAGATCACATCTTAAATGGTGTAGTACTGTAACAGTTAACATATTTTTCTGCTACTATTCGAAAAAAAATGATGCTGAACATTTTGATGACTTGATGGGAACCAGTCAGCCTGAACATAGATCTCAGAACCAAGGATGAAGATTACTTGTTATAGATAACTAATTGAATAGATTGCAAGATATTTATGTATGTTTGGATAATTGTCATGACTTTCGTCTCTGAATTTGATAGCGAATTCAGAAACAGTTAAAGTTTGGTGTTGCATGCATAGTTTGAGATTGGTTAATAACATTTAATCTACCGTTTCAATGACCTTCCACAGAGAAACCAACAAAAGCAAACATTAGCAACAGTAAAATTTGTGTAGCTGAGACATGGTTCGGTTTTTCTTCTAGTTTCTTTTATTCATGAAACGGTGAGGGTTTTTAAAATGGCACCTGACTTTTTGCAACTACTTTTTGCAACGACATTCCGCAACGAGACTTTTCGCTACCAACGTCTATTTCGCAATCATGACATTTTGTAACTAGACATCTCGCAACCTGTCATTTCGCAACCTTGTGAAGTAGTCCAGATTTCATTCATATAGGCTGCTTGTGATTACGGATATCATAAACCAATCACAGGTTGTCATCTACTTTTTCAAAAAAATAGATTTGGATGTAAACTTATAATTATGCATGTGGTTTAGGTGGTTGCGAAATGACGTGGTTGCGAAATGACTGGTTGCGAAACGTCGGGGTGCCTTCACAATATGCGTTAACTGAAATTCTCTTTAGACTCTAGCTGAACTCTTTTCTGTTTCATAAACAGATCGTAATTGATGGAAATCAAGTGTTGCTTGTTGTAAATTTTTTGTTACTTTTCTTTAACACAGCTGCTAGAAAATACAGTCCAATATTTGTACTAGTCCGCCACTAGTAATGAAGATTAGATGAAACAGTAACTCTATGTACAGTGAAATTGTTCATATTTTTTAACCAAAAATTTCTCACTACAAATTATGAGGAGCGCAACTGAACACGGAGGAGATCATTTGTTACGGTTTCAAGAAATCAGTATGAGTAATGTTGAGAATTGCATATCTAATATGTAAAACACAGAAGCCAGTTTGTTCCAACAAGTTTCATCGAGTATCATCAGCTAATCAAATTTGTCTAAAAAAGCTCTACTGACTAGATTGAAACTACAGTATATAAGATATATATGCGGGAACACGTTGATAAATAGATACCTAAATAGAGAAAATCAAAAAAGTGACTCAAGAAATGAAAAAAAGATATAGAATGGGACTACGTGTACGAAACGTTGTGTATATGACAGATGCTTAAAACGGCGAAGTGTGTACAGAATATGCACACACACACACACACACACAAATTCGACTTTGAATTTTAGCTGAAACTATCCCTTTTTTTGCTTTTCTTATTTCATTAATTGATAAAAATTAATTTTGATTCAATTGGTTTTCTGCAAATTTCTCGTCACTTCCTTTCAGTAAAGCTACTAAGAAAGTATTTGCTAAAAAGTATACGTCTTTGAACCTCGGTTTATCCCAAAACTAGTTCATATCTTAGTCCTGTGACCGAGATTTGGACGTTTGTTTGAGATGCTAACTGATGATCCATTTAGCTAGATCCACCAGCTGGACCAAACCACGAAAAGTAGCAAAAACCTATTTTATCGTGTTTTCAGAGGATTTGACATCATTTTCAGTCTTTAGATTTCGAAAAAATCTTGAAAACCAGTCATTCTATGGGGGTGGACGTATAAACCTGAGACGGTTGCAGAAGGCAAACTTTTAGAACTTTTGGGATATCTCGAATAGTTTTTGAGGTATGGTCTTCGAAATTGGTCAGAATATGTAATTTTCTACTCTGATCCTGATTTTGAAAAATACTAATCATTATCTACACTGGTTCCAAAGTTACGGCTCAAAACGGGGGTGGACGTATAAACCTGAAACGCACTGTACAAAAAGTGGAGTTCTTGTTTGCGACCTACAATTATCATTCGGAAGCTGGAACTTCGCTGATTTCAAAGATATAGATCATTTTTAGCTTGCGACGTTTGATCGCTGAAAGAATTGCTATTGAAAACTCATTCTAGTAATATTTTTCCCCTCCAAAACCCCACCGTTGTTTATACAGATAGTAAGAGAGCTCAAACTGGAGTTGAACCAAGACCAATTACAGTTTCAAAAAATTTAGTTGAATAATAGCACAAAACGGATATTTGTTATGCCGATCATCCGGGATGAAAAAACATGTACCTTCTAATACAAACCTATATTCATTGTTTGTATCCGTAGAAATGTGATCGAAATTGTAGACATAATAGAAGAAAACATTTACATGGGAAATAGTACAAGGGTACTGAAACAGTAAGGTTTTGTTGGAAACTTTTCAAAATTGGGATGACTGCAACACCCACCGTTTAGAAATAGATACTATTCTAAGCATCAGAAAGCATAGTCTTGCTTTCTGACACTGTTTTCCAGTATAAAAATATAAGGTCAGTGAATGGCGAGTGATGAATCTAGTAAGAAGACAAATACGGTTTTGTAGGGGACCGAGCTAACCTCCTTAGAGATCAAATCTAAATGGAGAACACTGGAAGACGATAATGAAGTCAATTCAGTATTCAAATTTGAAGAAATCTTTTTGAAGAATAATCATCGAAAGCAAACTACAGTAACAGTTTTCTGATTAGGTCAGTGAAGTGTTTGAAACAGTCAAGTCTGTTTCAAAAATGCTATGTTTTTAGTTGAACCAGAGCTTTGTACTCGTGCCAAATTTTCGTTTTGTAATAGTTTTCCTGTCAATTATTGAGATGAAAATACTGTTTCAATAAAATAAGTTGAGCAATGCTTTTAATTGTGTTTCTAATGTGACTGTTGGTCTATCTGGTACGCCTTTATTCGTACTTGCGAATAGGGGAAAAAAGCTTTGAATTTTCACTGTTTCTGATAAATTATTTGGGTTTTTATTTAATTATCTGATTTTATTAGAAAACACAAATAGTTTATTCTATACGTCCGTACACTAAATAAATGTATTCTTAGCTGGTAACACACCGGGCCTGAAACACTAAAAATGTTTTAATTCTCATGCAAGAAATTTCGGCATTCAACATGATGCAGTATCGTATATTGCTAGTTGAAAAAACGGACTCTTATAACTCCCCCACATGATTAACACAGCCACAAAAGAAACATCGAAATACCCGTTTCAAAAAAATAATGTACTTGGGGTTTAGTACTGCCCAAGTAGTGCAGTGGTCATATTGGTGATAACAGACAAGCTTTGCAACCAAAAGGTAGGCATCCAAAAATTAAGCTCCTATCTTCAAAACTGAGCCCACAAGTTCATTAAGAATTTTCGAAAATTTTGTAGTTGGCCGGTTATTTAAGAACGTTGATTTACATCCAAATCGTAATTTCTAACTTGTACCGTGACGGCCTCTCTCAGAGGAACGTTTTCATCCAAAAATTATGCTCTTTTCTTCGAAACTGAGCCCACAAGTTCATTAAGAATTTTCGAAAATTTTGTAGTTGGCTTGTTATTTAAGGGTAGTTGATTTACATCCAAATCGTAATTTCTAACTTGTACCGTGACGGCCTCTCTCAGAGGAACGTTTTCATCCAAAAATTATGCTCTTTTCTTCGAAACTGAGCCCACAAGCTCATTAAGAAATTTCGAAAATTTTGTAGTTGGCTTGTTATTTAAGGGTAGTTGATTTACATCCAAATCGTAATTTCTAACGTGTACCCGGACGGCCTCTCTCAGAGGAACGTTTTCATCCAAAAATTATGCTCTTTTCTTCGAAACTGAGCCCACAAGTTCATTAAGAAATTTCGAAAATTTTGTAGTTGGCTTGTTATTTAAGGGTAGTTGATTTACATCCAAATCGTAATTTCTAACGTGTACCCGGACGGCCTCTCTCAGAGGAACGTTTTCATCCAAAAATTATGCTCTTAGCTTCGAAACTGAGCCCACAAGCTCATTAAGAAATTTCGAAAATTTTGTAGTTGGCTTGTTATTTAAGGGCAGTTGATTTACATCCAAATCGTAATTTCTAACGTGTACCCGGACGGCCTCTCTTAGAGGAACGTTTTCATCCAAAAATTATGCTCTTAGCTTCGAAACTGAGCCCACAAGCTCATTAAGAAATTTCGAAAATTTTGTAGTTGGCTTGTTATTTAAGGGCAGTTGATTTACATCCAAATCGTAATTTCTAACGTGTACCCGGACGGCCTCTCTCAGAGGAACGTTTTCATCCAAAAATTATGCTCTTATCTTCGAAACTGAGCCCACAAGCTCATTAAGAATTTTCGAAAATTTTGTAGTTGGCATGTTATTTAAGAACGTTGATTTACATCCAAATCGTAATTTCTAACTTGTACCCGGACGGCCTCTCTCAGAGGAACGTTTTCATCCAAAAATTATGCTCTTATCTTCGAAACTGAGCCCACAAGCTCATTAAGAAATTTCGAAAATTTTGTAGTTGGCATGTTATTTAAGAACGTTGATTTACATCCAAATCGTAATTTCTAACTTGTACCCGGACGGCCTCTCTCAGAGGAACGTTTTCATCCAAAAATTATGCTCTTATCTTCGAAACTGAGCCCACAAGCTCATTAAGAAATTTCGAAAATTTTGTAGTTGGCCGGTTATTTAAGAACGTTGATTTACATCCAAATCGTAATTTCTAACTTGTACCCGGACGGCCTCTCTCAGAGGAACGTTTTCATCCAAAAATTATGCTCTTAGCTTCGAAACTGAGCCCACAAGCTCATTAAGAAATTTCGAAAATTTTGTAGTTGGCTTGTTATTTAAGGGCAGTTGATTTACATCCAAATCGTAATTTCTAACGTGTACCCGGACGGCCTCTCTCAGAGGAACGTTTTCATCCAAAAATTATGCTCTTATCTTCGAAACTGAGCCCACAAGCTCATTAAGAATTTTCGAAAATTTTGTAGTTGGCATGTTATTTAAGGGTAGTTGATTTACATCCAAAATGTAATTTCTAACGTGTACCCGGACGGCCTCTCTCAGAGGAACGTTTTCATCCAAAAATTATGCTCTTATCTTCGAAACTGAGCCCACAAGCTCATTAAGAAATTTCGAAAATTTTGTAGTTGGCATGTTATTTAAGAACGTTGATTTACATCCAAATCGTAATTTCTAACTTGTACCGTGACGGCCTCTCTTAGAGGAACGTTTTCATCCAAAAATTATGCTCTTATCTTCGAAACTGAGCCCACAAGCTCATTAAGAAATTTCGAAAATTTTGTAGTTGGCCGGTTATTTAAGAACGTTGATTTACATCCAAATCGTAATTTCTAACTTGTACCCGGACGGCCTCTCTCAGAGGAACGTTTTCATCCAAAAATTATGCTCTTATCTTCAAAACTGAGCCCACAAGCTCATTAAGAAATTTCGAAAATTCTGTAGTTGGCTTGTTATTTAAGGGTAGTTGATTTACATCCAAATCGTAATTTCTAACGTGTACCCGGACGGCCTCTCTCAGAGGAACGTTTTCATCCAAAAATTATGCTCTTATCTTCGAAACTGAGCCCACAAGCTCATTAAGAAATTTCGAAAATTTCGTAGTTGGCATGTTATTTAAGGGTAGTTGATTTACATCCAAATCGTAATTTCTAACGTGTACCCGGACGGCCTCTCTCAGAGGAACGTTTTCATCAAAAAATTATGCTCTTATCTTCGAAACTGAGCCCACAAGCTCATTAAGAAATTTCGAAAATTTCGTAGTTGGCATGTTATTTAAGGGTAGTTGATTTACATCCAAATCGTAATTTCTAACTTGTACCCGGACGGCCTCTCTGAGAGGAACGTTTTCATCCAAAAATTATGCTCTTATCTTCAAAACTGAGCCCACAAGCTCATTAAGAAATTTCGAAAATTTCGTAGTTGGCATGTTATTTAAGGGTAGTTGATTTACATCCAAATCGTAATTTCTAACGTGTACCCGGACGGCCTCTCTCAGAGGAACGTTTTCATCAAAAAATTATGCTCTTATCTTCGAAACTGAGCCCACAAGCTCATTAAGAAATTTCGAAAATTTCGTAGTTGGCATGTTATTTAAGGGTAGTTGATTTACATCCAAATCGTAATTTCTAACTTGTACCCGGACGGCCTCTCTGAGAGGAACGTTTTCATCCAAAAATTATGCTCTTATCTTCAAAACTGAGCCCACAAGCTCATTAAGAAATTTCGAAAATTTTGTAGTTGGCTTGTTATTTAAGGGTAGTTGATTTACATCCAAATCGTAATTTCTAACTTGTACCCGGACGGCCTCTCTGAGAGGAACGTTTTCATCCAAAAATTATGCTCTTATCTTCAAAACTGAGCCCACAAGCTCATTAAGAAATTTCGAAAATTTTGTAGTTGGCATGTTATTTAAGGGTAGTTGATTTACATCCAAATTGTAATTTCTAACGTGTACCCGGACGGCCTCTCTGAGAGGAACGTTTTCATCCAAAAATTATGCTCTTATCTTCAAAACTGAGCCCACAAGTTCATTAAGAAATTTCGAAAATTTTGTAGTTGGCTTGTTATTTAAGAAAGTTGATTTACATCCAAATCGTAATTTCTAACTTGTACCGTGACGGCCTCTCTTAGAGGAACGTTTTCATCCAAAAATTAAGCTCCTATCTTCAAAACTGAGCCCACAAGTTCATTAAGAATTTTCGAAAATTTTGTAGTTGGCTTGTTATTTAAGAAAGTTGATTTACATCCAAATCGTAATTTCTAACTTGTGCCGTGACGGCCTCTCTTAGAGGAACGTTTTCAAACTTACCAGCAAAGCTGGGCGCCTGCGGCGCGATCGAGAAATTAGAAATGACATTTTGTTTTCATCGGTTTTTTTCTTCTTCCTGTTCGCGAAAGTTCACTTCAATCGATTGTAATCTTCACGCTTTCTTCTAGAAATGAAAAACGGACGCGGACACCCGGACAAACGGACAGAATTAGAATCGTATTTCATAAGAAAGATAGTTTTCATACAATTACTCCACTATTAGTGAACATGCTCAGTGGAAGCGGAAAAAAATCAAAATTTGATACAGTAAAAACCAGGTAGCATCCTTTACTTCTTACTGTAGCCTAACATTCTTCCCCACCTTTAGTCATGAGCAAATTGATAGAAGTTATTCAGCTAAGATAAAAATTAAGCTAGGAAACAGTAAACATTGTAGAGAATGTGAGGAAAACTCGGTATGGTTCGATTTTTATCAAGCTGTTGTAAATCTCCAATTATGTCTTAAAAGTGAACTTTTGTCTATTCCAGAGCGGGATTTTTTGTATTCAAGCCACAGAAAACAAATCTAAAAATTTCCCTGTTTCGGAAATTTCATGATAACTAAAAACTAATAATTATTTGTTGCCTGGTTTGTGTTTTTATTATTTCTAACTTTCAAACCTAGCTTACTTTTCACATATATATATATATATAAATCAAACATTCCTATCAGTATGATTTATTTCCAAATATAGTGTCATTCGTCTTGAGAATAGCGAAGGTTAGGATTTTGGCAAAATCTAAACATTGATTTTGCAACCGTGAAAGTTGTTCATCATTTTCTATGCACTTGTTAGGTCTTCATAACCTTGACACACTATTACTGTTTACTGGTGTAGATCTGATAAAACCGATTTAACGAACATGCCAGTCATAATACTTCTAAACTACCAAAACAGAAACGTTTCGATAAAAATTGTCAAAAATTTTGAAATGATCTCAAAATGCAAAAATTACATGGCCATTGTATGAAAACTCTAATGAAAGCGCCGAAACGGTAAAAAATCAGTTCCAAAAACCGCAATACATCACTGCTGTTTGGAAAATTTGGTTAAAATTCACATAAGAAGCAAGTTTTTGTTTGTTCTGACACACCAATTTCACGGCTAATTTTCTTTTCCTGCTTCAAAACTATATTTTGAAATCTTTTTTAAATGTTCAAATTGATTGCTTTCCTCGATTGGTCTTTATTTCTTTAAAAATTGCGTTTTATGTACCATGGAACCATCCCCATTACAGCAGTTAGTCTCCTTGATTTTCAAAACTTTTTCTGTTTCGGGATAATTTAGAATATTTGTTCTATCCAGTACACAATAATAATTACTTGCCTAATTTGTCCATGTTTTATTAAAATAGGAGATTTTCTGAAACAGTAAAGTTTACCATGAGAAATCCAGGAAAATTTTCAGTTTCAATAACCGTTTGAATTTTTGGACTGTTCGATTTCTAGCAGTCCTTGGCAGACCGGCATATGCTAGCGATGAAAAATGTATTACGACGTTCTGGAAGACTGCCTGAATTTTCGTTGAAAAGTGTAGCAAAAGGTTTGGTTTCAAAAATAAAGCTTTATCTTAGAATTAATTGCAAATGCAGTAATGTGTCTACTTAAACCTCACAGAATTATGAAGAAACTGAAGCTTTCTCAAAGACTCAAATCATGACAAAAATTTGGAACCGCAAAAAAATCATTCAGAAAATTCGATTTTTCTACTGGTTATACCATATAACCGTCTGTTGACATTTGGATTTGAAGGCGCATAGAGTTATTTGAGACAATATAGTGAACGAAGAATGCGTCAGTGTCCGAAAAGGCGCACATTGCGTTTATCATTCTACAGTAATGTATTGACGCTTTTCTCGTGCCCCAATGAGAAATCCTCTCAAATAACTCCATGCGCCTTTAAATCCAATTTAAAACATACCGCTTGGAACTTGTTGCCATCTATGTTGATCGACCCCATTGCGTCAATCTCACAAATATTTGTGAAGTTTCATCCCCGAAACGGTAGATTTTTTCAAATTTTCACTAAGCTTGTGTCCTCTCAGTTTTAGCTAGATGCATATTAGACACATAAGTTCTTACGCCTCATTTGGGCATTTTTCGAAACTGAAAAAAAGTATTTTAGGGGAACTGCTTAGAGACCTATCAGACTCGTTTTCTAGATTCCGAAAAATAATAATACTAACTGCTCACAAATGAGAGGGAGATCGCGCAAGAGGACAGACTAGTTCAGGAAATGCAATTTCGAGATTCTAAAGGCTAGAAAAACGATACCACTTAAACTACAGGAAAAATGGGACGATGGAAAAAAGAGGCCACTTACCGTGCTCATATCCAAAACAAGCCAGACGACGTCATCGGCATCCCGACTCCGTTTGCCTTGGCAGCCTAACCATCCTCTCGATCTCGTCCTCGTGCCATCGAGTCGCTCCACCGATTTAAACCATCCCGTCCACTACGATCGATCGATCCCTGTAAAAAAGACGGATATGTGGAAAAGATTTATTTCAGGCTTAGCAAGCTCTAAATATTCCAAAAACATACCAAAACCGTATCCGCAGCTTTCCATCTACCACGAACCACGGGGCGCAAACGGTCCTTGTGACGTGGGGCTGGTACACTGAAAAAATAATTTTTGAAAAAAAGTTTTTTTTTGAAATACAGAGCCATTCGACGGAGCAACAAAAGCAAAAACCAAAAAAAAAGCATTTTAGATTCAAATGTGTTGAAAATGAAAAATCGATAGAACCCCCCGATAGTCCCTAAAACTAAAAAATGAAACTAGAATGAGAGTAGAGGAGGGGAGTACACCACCCAATTTGGCGCCATAGAACACATTGGAAATAGATCAATACCAGCAAAGAGGGAGGAGGGTGTACACAGAACAAAGGGCATGTGGTGTGTTAAAAATTTGATCTACGCCCTCGCCGCCAAAGGTTTTACATGTAGAGAAAGAGAAGGAGACACTAGATGCGACACTACGTACATCTTGATAGAGTATTGGAACTAATTATATCCAGAATTTCTAAAGTGTTTATTACCGATTTCATAGTGTCCAATAGAACATATATTCAATACCACAAAAATGTTTATTGTATCTGAAACGGTGAAAATCCTCACAGAATAAATATCAATGCAAACCGAATGAATAAAACTGAAACGTTGAAAAAATCTGTTGACAAACAACTTTCAAGAAAATACTGATTCAAAAATTTTAGGTAATTTCTAGAAGGATCCAATTGTAGTTGGTCCTTCGTAGTTGGTTAAATTTCTAATATTTTTCGTGTTTTGGAACTTTTCTAAAATTCGGTTGATAATAGTACCACTGAACCTCATTGAAATAGTTTCATTGACAGATCAATTAGTTCATTCTCACTGAAAACTGACCAAAATGTTTGGTTTTAAGAACTTGACTCTTCCAGAAACGTTAACGCTGCATCGGTGGTTTTCAGACTTATGTACCATTTTTTCTCAGAGCACAGAATACTTTCATTCACTTCAACAGTTTTTTACTACTAGTTTTTCATCTGGCTATGAGTCAGGTATTAGATTCGATCTGAAATCGGTCACTCATTTTCAAACTCTGAAACAGTAAAATTTTGGGGAATTAGTCAAATTACTAAAACATGAAATCGTATGGAAACCCTGTTTTAGGCAACACAATTCATTGGAATATACAGGGTGCGTAATAATTATTGCAACGCAACTTTGCGTAAGGTCTGGTGCATGCACAGCGCGCAGATTTGAAATTTTTTTTGTTTTTTACAATTATTAATTCATTTTTAATATATCTGCCAAATTTCGTTGCATAATATTGTGTTTGAAGGTAATGGTGGCCGCTTCTCCATTCCGCTCCAGCATCATCGAGCTCTACAAGCAAGGTTGCAGCATTCCGACCATTACAAAACGGCTCGGATTGCACCGCTCGACCGTTCATCGGACTGTGGATCGCTTCCAAAAGCTTCGTACGGACAAGGACCATCCTAGATCGGGTCGCCGGATTTCTGTGACTACTGACCAAGTCGTTAGAGCTTTCCAAGAGAGAATCAGAAGAAAACAGGAGCGTAGCATGAGAAAGATGGCTATTCAGTTCAAAATGGCCGAACGTTCAATGAGAATTATTGTCACGAGGAAATTGGGTCTCAAACCTTACAAAATGACTAAGGGTGCATTTCTGACGGATAAAAACAAAGAGCTGAGACTCAAAAAAGCACGACACCTTCTCAGCGTCACGCGCTCCGGCACGCACATGAAGACACTTTTTACGGACGAAAAAATTTTTACCGTCGAGGCTAACAAGAACGGCCAAAACCACCGAATCCTGGCAAAGGACTTCAAGACTGCCTGTCAAAAGGGAAAAATCCTGAATACGACTTCTCATCCGGCTTCTGTGATGGTGTTTGCTGGAATCACCGGTAATGGCAAAACTCCACTGGTTTTTGTTGATTTGGGAGCCAAAATCAACAAGGAGTACTACATCAAGCGAATCCTAGAGGACGAGATGCTTCCGTGGTCCAAATCCCACTTCGGAAATCAACATTGGGTGTTCCAACAAGATGGAGCACCAGCTCATCGTGCCAAGGACACTCAGGAGTGGTGCCGCCGCAATTTTCCGGAGTTCATCAGCGCTCAAGAATGGCCGGCTTCCAGCCCAGACTTGAACCCAATGGATTACGCAGTGTGGGGATATTTGACCCAAAAGGTTTCCACAAAAAACTATCCAAGTGTGGCCGCTCTGAAGACAGCCCTCAACCAGGCCTGGGACCAAATCGACGACGACTACCTGCGTGACGTCATTGCCGCCTACCCTAAGCGTGTGGAGGCTGTCATCAAGGCTAAAGGAGGCCGATTCGAAAACTGTTAATTCATATCAAATTGTGAACTTTTGAAATAAAAGTTGTTGTAATATCTAAGATTTTTCTTAATTCTTACTTGAGTTATAACGGTTTGAATCCGTTGCAATAATTATTACGCACCCTGTACATTCGAAAACGAAATTCGCGCTAGGCAGATATTTATGGCATCGAAAGAAATTACGCAAGGCATTGGTTAGTTATGGATTTGGTAAGTTTTTATGAAAATCTTGAAACAGAAAAAATAGTGGAGATCATTTTTGTTGAAGACATTGAGTGAAATCTCCTACCGAACACACAGTATTGATCTTTTTTGGAAATGTGTGTTTCTAATTTCAGTTGAAACACACGATTTTTTCAAACTTGTGAGAATTAGCATGGCTTCAGCATGAATTGAACCAATTATATTTTAAGCAGACACCCTCTCTCTGAACTTCCCATGGCTCAATAACCCCTTGCAATGGTTGCTATTTGTCCGAGTGGACTACAAAAGACCATAATACATTCAGCCCTGGATACATCTAAAACAACCCAAAAATGGTCCGTTTCAATATTCGCTCTTATCTTTGTCTCTCTTTCCCTTTCTCTAATGTTGATCTTGCTCCGCCTCAACTAATTTTTTTTCAACATCAAAGTTTATCATCTCTAGAGATGTCCTCTACTCGCAAACGTCTTGCTGATAGTAAAGCTGAGCCTACCACCACTGGAGAAATCTCAGTTAGCACTGGTAAGTTGTATTACTTGAATCCGACAAACGGTGTCAAAGTCGAATAAAAGC
Organism: Caenorhabditis sinica; assembly: GCA_963932045.1. NCBI lineage: Eukaryota > Metazoa > Nematoda > Chromadorea > Rhabditida > Rhabditidae > Caenorhabditis > Caenorhabditis sinica. The sequence goes on along the minus strand of OZ009940.1, from coordinate 6,356,160 downwards.
ATAATAAAACCAGCTGGAACTGGAAAAAAATGTGCAAAACATTTCTCAAAAACTTTGCTATTCCAAAGATTCTGTCAAACTTTGAATGAACATCGATTATTCGTTCCTCTTTTAATTCTCACTTCTCAGAAAATTACATGGAAATAATTTTCTAGAAATGACTACTGAACACTTGGTTCTTCTTGTCAAACTGTGAAGCAGTAAAATTTTCAGAAGAGCCCAAAATGATAGTCGATCGAGTTTTAACACTAGTATATAAACTGCTGAGGGGATTACACCAAATACAGATGAATGCATAATAAAATCAACTGAAACGGGAAGAAATTCATTTTCCAATACTACGGAAAATATATTACTGTCCCAAAGATTTCATGAAATTTTGCATAAGAATTCAGTTTTCGTTCCATCTTCAACGTATTTCCCAGTTTCAGAATATTCACCTAACATTTTCAGTGACATCTATTGGTTGATAGATTCACTATGAGCTCATAAAATTTCCATACGCTTTACTCGGAAGTTTTATGGCAGAGTCATATCTGAAAATTATGCGCATTTTTAGTTCGATGAAGAGAAATACCCTACAGTAGCTTGCGGAAGTTGTTGTGGCCTGATTTGTGGTTATGTCTGCGAATATGAGTCATGGAACCTATCTAAATTTATGATAGAGATAAGAATCTGTCGAAAAAATGGTAGTTGTCTAGGCTTACTCATCGGGAGCTGGACCACTAGTGACTTGTAAATCTAGAAATGTTATTGTTAATTGATTTCAACCAAACATGGCAAATTTCGACCCGGCTCGGGTCTACGAAATACGAAATCAAACGAGTCCATGATTTCCGAAGCATATGAAATTGCGAAAATTGATCCTTGTGACTAGGAGGAAGAACAAACTAAACGATTGAAATTCCAAAAAGTTTTTATTCGAATTTGAAACGGCAAAGATTGACTGAAATTTAGCGTTTCCGGAACCATAATCGGAAGTGCCCAATATGATAAACTATCGATTTTTATCACTAATAACGTAATTGTGACAAATACTGTGCCAAAATCAGACGGAAGAGTAATAAAATCAGTTGAAACTGGAAAAATGCGGTGCCCAAAACTGCCATTAAAAAAGGGGTTTACTGTTCCAAAAATTTCACGTAACTTCCCATGATGATTGAGTAATCGGTTCGCTCAATTTTTTTTGCACTTCTTTCTAGAAACAGCAAAGTATGAGTTATAAAGAAAGTTATCCTCTGAATCATCCTCTGATATTATTGTTTAAAAATTTTGATATGAAGGTGGTGAAGAGTCATTGAACCATTTCAATTTGCCTCCTACCAAAATAAGCATGCAACGAAACCAAAGAAGCCATCATGCTGAATTCTGTACAAACGACTGAAAGGTTCTGGGTCTCACTCGAAAACTTTTCCGAAACAGCAAAACAGTTTTGAGGGCATCGTCAAAAAGTTATCTGTGCTACATACTTTCTAAACGATAGAATATATATTCACTCCAAGAAACAATAACAAATTCTCTAATCAATCAAGCAAATTTCTTGAAGCAGAAAAAATCGTGCTCGATTTTCAATAAAAAATTTCAGTTTCAAACTTTCTGAAATGTCTTAATTTTATGAAAGCAATGATACCACAACAGATGTGATGAAAACTTAACAAAAAAAATTGAATAAATCGCAAAAAAATGAAATTTGAGTTCAGGTGTGAGAACTCTGAGTGGAGTTGAGAAAAAGCGAAATAGTCTGGGGATGTAGACAACGGCCAAAATAAAGACATTGAATAGGCATACTTCGAATTTTTTCAAGGATGCATTTTGAAACAGGAAATCGATGAAAATTTCGATAAGGTTTCGATAGCCTCTACCTTTAATTTTGGCTGCGAGACATTACGCAACCAGTCGTTTTGCAACTACGACATTTCGCCTCCGCGACAATCCGCAACCACGCCATTTTGCAATCACCAGATCTTCAGCATCATAATAAGTTCACGTTCGAATCCTTTTTTTAGAAAGTAGAACCTGGATTGGTTTATTTAATCCGTAATCACATGTAGCCTATATGAATGGAAACTGGACTACTTTACAAAGTTGCGAATTGTCTAGTGGCGAATCGTCTAGTTGCGATTTGTCTCACAGTTGTAAAATGTCGTGGTTGCGAAATCGACGTCAGTTGCAAAATGACGTTGGTTGCGAAACGTCGGGATGCTGGATATCGTATTTATGACAACTGTGAAAATCTCTCATCTTCTGATTGGGCGAAACTTCAGAAAATGATTACGGTTACACAGATTTTATGAGATTTTCACAAGAATCCAATATTCGTTTTCTTGTGGAAATAAATATTCGTTGTTAGGTCGAAAACTTCAAATTCATCCCGATTCATTTCTGTTTCAAAATTTTTTTTTGTAATATCAGAAATTTTCCAGAACAGTATAGGACCGGAAAAACTACAAAAACTAAAATAACACAGGAAAAACAAATCACAGGCGTTTTCAAGTTCTTTTCCTGTACTAACCGGATTTAGAAGCTTTAGAAGACAGAGAAAATAAAGAACTCGAACAAGTGAACGTTAAATTACCCAATTACACTGAAGTGACGTTTTGCAACTGGACAATTCGCAACCAATCACTTCGCAACTATCTCCGAAAATCTACAGCATTGCCATTCTAGTTAACAGTACACTGTATCCATAGAAGAATTTATAAGTTCGAGTTCTCCCCTTCAGAGTCTATAGGAAATTATCGAATAAAATACATTCAGTTCCAGCAGTAAATTGACTCAATTTGGTTTCTGTTTCAAAAAATTTTGAAACAGTAGAAAAATACTATTGTCATAGTTTGGATTCCAATCAAAGTAAAGCGCTTCACCATATTTTGAAACTGTGAAATATCATCATAAATATAAAGGTTCTAGAACAAATATTGGGTAATGCCGAAATGAGAACAAAGATTCTTTAAAAATTTCAAGTAAATTCCAATTATTGTTTTTCTTGACGAAGGCTTTTCTCGAAACTAGAAAATTCAATGAAAATAGGTAATTTTTGTCTTGTGTTGTTACTGTTTCAAAACTTTGTGATAAAATTGGAGACCAATTTTCTAGCCATTACACGAATACTATCACAAAACAAAACGTAGAACAGAAAGGAAGAAAAACTTTTGCTCAATTTGGTATAACCGATTTATAGATTCTGGGTCTCACATGGTGATTTTTTCCGAAACAGCAAAACATTTTATGGGCCTAGTTATCTGTGCTACATACTCTCTGTATATTTCAGCGTTATGAACAAATTGAATTAATTTGATGCATTTTCAAACTTAATTGAGGAAAGTGTTGAAACAGAAAAAAAGCCTTGTGCTCGGTTATCAATTAGAAAATAATCTGTTTCAAACATTCTATAGACTTCTTTTTGATGGAAGAAATAGTACTGATCCGATCATCTTCAAACCCCTCAAGCTCAATAAAACACTCACGGAAATGTCCCATCGGAAAAAGTGGTATCTCAGAAAGTGTTGTTTGTGTGCTAGACATGTTCGGTCCTCAATATTATCGAAGTAAATCTTTTTTTTTACCATTGCCGTGTGTGGTCCAAATGAGCTGAAAATTCAATGTTTCAAAAATCCTATGATGACTTGTCCTTTTCGAAGACGACTTGATGACGAAAATAACTTTTTGGCACATAATGTTCCGTTGACACTCGCTCACTGTTTTTTTTAATTCAAAACCGAGCTGTTGTTAATAATGATAATCATTTGAAATCTAGATAATTTTCAATTTTTTCTCGGTTCCAGATTTTTCACTAATAAATTCGCAGCCACAAAAATTATTCGCTAGCTTTTTATACGTTTGGAATATACAATCTCACTAGGAAGATCCTTGATTTTGCATGTTGAACTTTTTCTAGGAGTTTCAGTATAGTCATAACTCAAATTACATAAACATTTTGGGAAGTTTTTTCACATGAGAATCAAGTTGTCATTTGTTCTGAAACTAAAACTTCACCACCAAAATTGTTTTTCTGTTCCGAAACTATGCCTTGGAATCTATAAAAGTTTTTGAAACTTGTCGTTTTTTTTGTTTCGTTTTGTGATCAATAAAGTTGAGTAAAAAACGGGTTTTCTGTGGCATGGAACCCTTCCATTGCATATGTTGGTTCGCTTGATTTTCGAAACATTCTCTGTTTCGAGAAAATTTTGAATATTTGGTCAATCCAGTCCACAATAATGACTCAATCCCTTACATAGTGATTTATTTTCCATTGGCTAGTGAATTACCTAATCAATTTGTGATTGAAAATTGTGGCGTTCTAGTGAAAAATTTGGTACCCCGACGTTTCTCAACCAGTCATTTTGCAACTGCGACATTTCGAAACTCGCGTCGCTTTGGGAACTACGACATTCCGCCTCTCGTCGTTTCGCAACCACCAAATCTACATGCATAATAATAAGTTCAGGTTCAAATCTATTTTTTGAAAAGTAGATGACAACCTAGATTGGTTTATGTTATCTGTAATCACGTAGCCAATATGAATGAAAACTAAACAAGTTTACATAGTTGCCAAATGATTAGCTGCAAAATGTCTAGTTACGAATTGTCTTGGTTGCGAATTGACTTTGGTTGAAAACTTCGGGAAACCAAACATTTCCGGTTTCTAAAACGAAACAAATCTGGAGTGTTTTCGAAGTCTTGTTGATTCTCCCCTTTGTTGATTTATTGCAATACAATAGCTGAATTGTGGGATACAACGTTATTGAAAACAAAAAAAAGTTTGAAATCTCATAATAGTTTTTCAAATATATTATAGCACAACCTGCCCAAAGACTGATTGTTTCCAAGTTTCAAATGTTCTAGCAAAGTCTTGAACGTGAGGAGAACAATTTCACAACTGATTGCCCTATACTTCTTTGAAACAGAAGAAGTCGCTTTGATTCGTTGTTTTCAGTTTTTTGTAACAGTAATGTTTTACAAAATTGATGAAAACCCATAGAAAATGATCAGTTTCAAGAACTGTTTGAATTTTCGGACTGAACGGTTTCTAGCAATTGAAAAACAAACAGAAGCATCAAATGATGACTACATATTTGTTACGATGACTTGGATGGCTGATCAATTTTCATTGAAAAATTTAACAGAAATTTCGGTTTCAATAATAAAACATTTTCTCAGACATGTTAGCAAACACAATAAAACGGCATTTGTCATAAATCTGATGAAAAAAACTAATCTACCTATCGAAACATAATCTGCTTACTTCACCTTGCTATAAGTTTCATAATCTCCTTTGGTCACTATTTTAGTTTCTCCATTTTTTTCTGACTCGATCTCTGAAGTCAATGTAGTCCTTTATGAGAAAATTTGTTGAAACGGTGAAACATTCTTTGAATAGTCTCATGAAGTTAAGAAAATGAATAGAATCGGGTATGGAAGTGAGTATAGTTTGTAAAACTCTTTATGAGAGAATGAGTACAATTTTGAATGATGTTGTTTCATAAATACAAATTGAAACAGTAAAATATTTGATCAGCTATTCAATCCGGTCAAAAATTATGTGTGATATTTTTCCTAATTTTTTAATGTCACTGTACACTAGTTTGGAATCAAAACCAAGCTCATGTAAACTACAGTTTTAAATTACCTGACACTCTGTTTTCTGTACATGACAAAACATTTTTGAAAAGCTCATTATTAATGCGAATATGGTATTCTTAGTTAGTAACCTTCCTCTTAGAAAGCAATTTTCAAGAGCTAATTCTGAAACAGTACCCATATGTTTTGGCAATACGCCTAGCTTTTCGGACTGCATACGGTCTCTCAACATTTTTAGTCGAATTTCATCAAAGATGGAAATACCACTGAAGAAAAGTCAACTTCGTTAAAGTCTAATCAGCTATTGAAACAGTACATTTTTGAGAAAAAAAACTTGGAAAGTCGTCATTGTCGGAACCTCACAAATTTGGTCTAATCCTACCATAATGATTTATATACGTCATTGTCAGAAATTGTCAGAAAATTTAAGAAGATCTTTAGGGGCTATATCTAGAAAGGGACATGGTTTATTTTTAGCATTACTAGTGATTTAATTCTCAAGTGAGTGACAATCTACGTCTTAATCGGTGCACTCTGAAACCCGAAAAAAGTGTATCCTTTTGTTTACTTTCCCTGTACTCCTTATGGTCCTTCATCCTAGCCAAATGATCGATAATTAATCTTGACCCGTCATACGCAAACCGCTCCGTTCTCCTCTCATGTGTCTGGTTGCCTTTCCCTCCCATCATTGTCACTGTCTAACGTTGCCCCTTTTGTCGTTTTGTCCGTTTTTTATTGATTTTACCAAGTTTTTCAATATGTTTTGTTTCATATTCATTCCCTTGAACTTTTCAAATCAGCCAGAAAATCAGATGTGTTTTAGACAAACCACAAAAATGGATCCCAATTCCAATCCTGTCCCGATCACAAAGCTACCCCTGCTAGCTGTCTCGGAGATATTGTCCAGTATGGATCCCGCAATACTGTAAGCATCTGTTTGTTATATTATCACTGTTGTTTGTTGTCACATGGAGCATTTTGCATTAATCCGTCGACCGAACCGACGTCAATTAGTCATAACATTTATTTATTTTTATTTATTTATTTGAATACGCCTCTAGTGCGTGGTAATGGAATACATAAGAAAAAATGTACAAAAAAAAATAGGAGGTGGTTACAAATAATTAGCAATGAACGTTGAGAGTATAAGCATAGGGAAGGGGCGAGAGTTGTGAAATAATTATGAGACTGAACAGGAGGTGGACAATTAATGGAGAGCTGTATTGGATGGGCAAGAAGAGAGAAACAATATAGATCGGTATAGACAGTTATTTATAGAATTGATGAGTAGGTTTAGAAGTGACAATACTCAATACTCTGTTAACAAAAAAGTGGCTTCTAAGCTTAGATTTGCATTTACTCCAGGAATAGGTCAGTTTAGCTCTTGTTTTCGTATTTGCTGAGATCGTAAAGAAGTCAGAAGTAGGTATGTCAACTTTTCCGTCAATTAACTTTCGGAACATTTTTAAGTCAAATATATCTCTTCTTTGGCTAAGAGATTGGAGAGAAAAGTACTTGTTGCGTTCTATTGCTGATTTATAGTCTGGATCATCAGTTCTCAGATACCTACCTTTTTTACGGGCTAGGAGACGCCTCGTGAATGCATTTTGGACATTTTCTATTGCTCGACTTGATGATTTTTTCAATGGAAAGCTAACAGTCGTAGCGTACTCGAGTTGAGGGCGAACAAAGATTTTATAGAGGAGAGTCATAAGCCTTGTATTACAGCTACTAAAATGACTGAAAATCTGATAAAGTGTGAAATTGGCCTTTTTAGTGGCCAATCTCCAATGCTCCTCGAAGTCTAACTTTTTTGAAACTATAAAGCCTAGATCTCGGGTACTTTGAACCCTTTTTATCGGAATGTTATTTATATGATAATCGGTTATGAATTTCCGATTGCCTAAAGTTAAAGTCAAGGTTTTATCGTTGTTAAGTTCTAGCTTGTTTTTTTCGGACCAATCACAGATAATTTGGATGGCATTTTGTATGGGGCTATGCGTTGCATCTTTTGCAATAGGAGCGTAAATTTTAATATCGTCAGCAAATTGCTTACATCTTACACCAATAGGTAGCTGACTGGGAATATCATTTACAAAAATGCCAAAGAGAATTGGAGAAAGAACAGCTCCTTGAGGAACACCACATTGAGCTATTTTTGATTGGGATAGAGTATTTTCGATTCTTACTTGAAATGTTCTGTGGGAAATGAAGTTGTTGATCCAGTTTAGTAAGTTACCGTTAAGTTTTAGTTCTAGAAGCTTGTCCATCAAAAGGTCATGAGCAACCCTATCAAACGCCTTTGCGTAATCGAAATAGATGACATCAATTTGATGACCTTTATCTAAATTATCCGTCCATTCATTCAGCGCTTCTAGCATACAAGAGGTTGTGGATCTCTTGTTTCTAAACCCATGTTGATCCCTCGACCAGAATTTCACGTCGTCTAAGTAAGAGAGTAGGTTAGACAGAATGCATCTTTCATATAATCTACAGAGTTGAGATGTAATGGAAATAGGACGAAAGTCACTAGGTTTTGTCGGAGAGCTGATTTTTTTGAGTGGCAATATGTATGATTTTTTCCAACGGGATGGAATTTCTCCTCGAATCATCGTTAGATTGAAGATTTGGGTAAGTGGTCCCACTATAGAGTGTGCAATTTTTCTCAAAAATGTGAATGGAATTTCGTCCGGGGTCTTAGTGTTAGAGTTTCTAGCTTTTAGAAATTGTTTGAGAAGCTGATCGTCAGTTATAAGAATTATGTTTTGAGTTGACACGTAATGGGGTGGAGAGGAGAATGGCTTATTGGATATATTTTTGTGTTGCGCCTCGAAACTGTTTGCCAGTAGATCTGCTTTCTCTAGATTGGAAGTTACTTTGTTACCGTTAGCGTCTGAGAGATCAGGTACTTCGATTGGTTTACTTTTCATAAGAAATTTCGCAAAAGAACTAAACTTGCTAGTACCTTTAGTTTTCAAGATGTTATATTCTGAGTTTCGTTTATATTTTAGTAGTTTTGTTCTGAATATTCGCGCGGCTATAACATAAGTAATGTAATCTTCTTTTGACCTCGAGGTGACAGATAATTTATATAAATTTTCGACTAGCGATTTTAGTTTTTCTAGATAGTTTGGTAGTGGGGTGGAGTCAGAATTTACCGTTTTAATTGGGACAGTAGAATCGAAAATGAATCTCATAAGTTCTAAGAAGACATTATAAATTTCGTCAATTGTCTTTTCAGGGTGGATGACAAGAGCCCAATCGATCTTTGATAAGTATTCGGCACAGGCAAAAAAGTCCATATTTTTGTAGTCATAAATCTGTATCTTTTTCGTGCAGTTTCGTTTAGATAGAAGATCATATTCGAATGAAATTTTGTTATGATCCGCTGATCCAATGGGAGCCTCGATTAGAAATGATTTCAGAGGAATGTTAGATAGGACAAGGTCCAAGATATTGTTTTTCCTAGTGGGCTGTCTTATAAATTGGTGAAGAGAGTGAGATTTGCAAAAGTCTATGAACAATTTACCCAGTTTGGTAGCGGATGTGGGATGACAAGATTTCCATTCTATCTCCTTGATATTAAAATCCCCTAGTACTATGGTTTGCGGCAAGTTACTAATAAGATCCCCTACTTTATTTATGAGTCTAATTGAATTTCTATGACTGCAGTTAGGAGCTCGATATATATTGATTATTCGCAATGGAACTATGCTAATATTTAAATCCAAGGCTAATAGTTCGTAGGCGGCAGGTTCGCTCTCAACGAGAATAACTTGGGCCGAGAAGTCAGATTTTATAAGTGTACAAACACCTCCGCCTTTTCGGGATCCTTTACGATCACATCGAAATACCGAATAAGAGCTGTTTTGACAGAATGAATTGGAGGTTATTTTCTCAGAAAGCCACGTCTCTTGGAAAGCAAGAATATCAAAATTATCACTGGTTAAAATGGCATTCAATTCTAATTTGTTAGTCATCACCGATCTAATATTGTTAGAGACAAGTTTAAGGGTAAGATTGTTTGGAAGAGTACTATGGAAAGAGGGAGGGGGGACACCGTAATTGGTTAGAGAAGAATTGGGCCAAGCAAGTGAGCGTTGCCCCCTTACTAGTTTTTCTGGTGTGGGGGATGAGAAGGAACATTTGGATTGCGATAATTAGAAGTGGGATTATGATGATTTGACGGGGTAGTGAAGCGGTTATGGGTAGAGGTTGGGTTAGCAGCAGAATGGGAAGAAAGAGAATCATTGTGGCTAGATGTAGGAGGTGGAGGAGTGATAAGGCGAGAGTTAGAAGGGTTCGGAGACAGACGAGGTGGGGAAGACATAATAATAGAGGGGGAGTTATGCGGAATGTTATTTGAGGTATTCATCCCAGCGTTCTTTCTGGCCAATCTATCTTCGTAGTCCTTCTTGCGTTCTTCATACGTCATAGAGGCTCTCAGAAACAGTTGGGGACGGCCACCGGTGTTGTAACTCTTCAGCCACTTAGATTTTCGCAGGAGCTCTTTTTGGACATAGCTATTTGGCATAACGACTTTTATGAGACGGGGGCGGTCTTGAGACTTCTTTCCCATACGATACACGGATACAGGTTGGGCCGGGGAGTCAAGGAACTTCATAATTTTACTTACTTCGTATGCATCATAATTTTGGGCTTCGAATTGTGACGATCCGGAATACTCTTCAAGGTTGAGCAAGACGAGGCTACGACTTCTTTCCTTTCCATCAGCATCACCACCAACACCATTTCCAAGCTTCAACACCTCAATTTCCTTCCGCTGTTGGTCCAATTCCTTCTCCAGCTTCTCAATTTTCACTCGATTCTGTTCTATTTCCACAACGGCTCGATTCCACAATTCCTCACAGTCTGTCCTCGCAATTGTTCTGATGCGTTCGAGGAACTTTCCACTGCTCAAGTAATCATCAAGTTGTTTGCTGACCGACTTTGAACTCGTCTCGGACCAGCTATCGTTTCTTTGTTTCTTTCGATTGCCACGACCACCCATGGTTTGAAAATTCTCCCAAAAAATAACTCCATGGGCCTTTAAAGGAGGGTTCAGGTCAAAAATTTGTTTGCTTCGTAATATGTGAAATTTTGTGCTGATTCCGAATATGATAGTGAAAACGCTCGAAAATCATACTTGTTACGGGCCGGGCCGGGCCGGGCCGGGCAGATGGAAGAACCTAATTTTGAATGTTGTTGGAATGTTTTTAGGATAAAATTACAAAAAAATATTTCAGTTTTTTCAAAAAAAAATTTCAAAAAAATTCTCGAAATTTCCAAAAATTTGAAAAACATTTTCAAGGCGGGCCGACGGGCCGGGTCGGGCAGGCAAAATTTTTCACCTGCCCTTTTCACCCCTTCACAAAAAAAAACCTGAAAATATGGTGAAAAAAACCGGTTTCACTATCCCATTCGGAATGAGCACAAAATTTTTCATCGGAATCATCCTTTAAACAAAAATGTATCTTAAATAACTCCATGTGCCTTTAATGTTCACTGTTGAGTGAAACCAATTGACTGACCTGGGATAGGTCCAAAGTGTCTCTGGGATATCGATGTGTGACCTATATTGTTTGAAAATGCAAAATACGAGCTTTCCGAAACTGTATTCAATTTTTGAAAAACTCTCACGTGAGCTGAGTTATGACCTCTCAAAAGAGTATTTTCATCATGAAAGTAATGAGAAAAGTTAACTTTGTAGCTTTGTATTTTGGAGGCTAGACGCTTTCAAAGATTGAAACTTTTTTGCTTTGTTGCAAATTGAATACAAATTCAGAGTAACTCCTTTAAAATAAAATAAACTAAACTGCCTGAATAATCACAATCGTCGGTTTTTTTTTTCAGATTTTTCCTATCCTGCTGCTCCACTAAAGCCAAATCCTTAGTAAGACTTGTCGCGCGTAAAGTCGTTACACAATACAAAGTCGGCGTTACCCTCAATTACAAGTGCATTTTACGGTTTGAGCCCAAAAATTTAAGACTTCCAAGTTACCATGTTTGTTTGCCGGAGCACTCAAAATCCAAAGCAGACTCTCTCGCTGGTATCCGGAGGACTCAAAACTTTGTGGATCAAATCGTGAATCTGTTCGTTTCTATGAAAATCCGTGGACACTTCTTCCTCGATCTCGATGGTCAACGAGGAAAAACAATGTTTGATTGGGCAGGGCTACACAAAGATTCACTAGACCTTATTTCCTACAAGGGACGATTTTCAGAGCATAGAAACATTCAAAAGTTTCTGAATACTTTCAAAAACTGTCCATGGGCTAGTATCAGAACTCAAACAAGAGCCAACTTCTTGAGGGCTGATCCCATAGAGATCGGGGTGCTGATCATTAAGAGTGGAGGATGGTTTACGATGGAAAATTTACGGAATTTCAAAGGAAAAGATGTGAGAGTTGGTGATTCAAGACTGACAAATGCGGATCTGAATCAATTTCTGAAGGACTGGAAATCGGGTACTTGGAACAATTCTACTTTGCATACGGTGTACATCGAGAGAGATGATATAGATGTTCCGTTGATCCTGCATGATATTCCTCACACAATTCATCCAATGGACCCGGAAAGTGAATTGTAAGTTTCCTTTTTTCGCATACTTGTAGTCCAGACTGGTCAGTGTTAGTACATTGAGCCCATTAGATTATAAAATTTTAGGTCCCACAGGATCGGCGTCTGGTATCGGGTCGCGAGTGACGATGGAATGAAAAAAGCAAAAATGTACAGATCGATGGGAAATGACAAAGCTAATATTGCGATCAAATTTTATTGAACACTTTTTTTTAGATTTCTTGAAAAAATAAACTCTCATTTTGAAAAACGATATTGGAACATGTTGTAAATTGGAACACTGCTACTTTTTGGAAGTGGCTCTTGCTACAAAAGCATTTTTGAAAATAGTTTTTTTTGGTTTTTAGTAATTTTTACGATTGTGTTTTGAAACTGAATATTTTTTTAATTTTCCTGCGAAGTTTATGTAACAGTTTTATCTCAAAGTGCCTATGATTACTGACAAAACATTATCTTGAAGAATAACACCGACGGCAACTACATTAGAGCAGATGCGGTTTTCAAATTTTCTATTTTATTCTGAAACGGGAAAAAAAGAAAGAAAAGTAGGTAAGCATGACAAAAGGTAATATGCTACTTTATCAATATGGTTTTCACTCACAAGAAAATATACCTGATGTGGCAGAAAACAGCTGTTGAACTAGACATTTGTAAGTTCTCTCAATTTTCGCATTTTTCTTCTGTTTCAAAATTTTTTCAAAAATTCGAACCATTCGAATCTTAACAGTACCCGCTACGATCCTATGCGTGCCCATACAAACAAATATCGTTCTTTCGGCTGGTTCTTTTGTTGATTGACTGATTTCTAACGAAAAACTGGGCTCCCCGACATTTTGCAACCAGTCGTTTCGCAACTCGACATTTCGCAACTCGAAATTTCAAAACCAGTTGTTTTGCAACTACATAAACTTGTCCTTTATTCGTTCATTCAGGTCATATGTGATAGAGATCATTGTAAACTATTCGAGGTTACCATCGAAATCTGAAAAGTTTTGTTAGCAATGTAAAGTTTTCACTAAACTTATACCGGTTGGTTGCTGATTGTCACAGTGGCCAAATGTACGGTTGCAAAATTTTTAGTTCCGAAATTGAAGTGAGTTGCGAAATGGCGGTAGCGAAATGACTGGTTGCGAAACGCCCGTTAGCCGAAAACTAACCAATAATTTTCAAAATTTTCCGTTTCAACTATCAATCTTATCACGGAGCGTTGCTTCAAAAATAATTTTTCGTACTTATTACTAGCACATAAATTTGAAGTGAAGAAAAAATGTTCAATGTGATCATACAACTAATTCTGAGTCTAAAACTACGCAATTGAGTTCGTTCTGAAATTCGCTGCTCATTTTCAAGTTTCGAAACAGTGTAATTTTTTGGATATTTTTCAAAAGTTAACATCACCGCGGAAGAATAATCGGGTACCCCTAAAAATTCATGAGCACATCCTTAGGAACGGTAGAATCGTCATAAATGGAAATTTGTGATATTGGTAAGAATGACTCGTTCAGATTGGTTGTTCATGCTTTTGGTGGGAATTTCCCAAAATCTTGGAACCTAAAAATGAGGGATTAAGGTAGGGCATAAAGAAAAAAATTTCAGCTTAATCGTTGTAAAATTACAATTGGAACTGATCTCACTTATTTCGATTTTTATGCTCCGACTTTCGAACTTAGTATCGCAACTATTAACAACTTTTCAAAAATGCGATCTTTGAAACAGTAAACGTTGCAAATCCTATTAATTTTTGTTTTTTTCATGGAAAAAGCATCTTATTGTATTTCGCTATCTTGGATTTCATTTGAAGATTCGATGAAACATCAATATTCTGTTTCCACAGAAATTTTCAGTTTCAAGCTCAAAGAAAATATAGTTTTTTGGTGAGAGCAATAGTATCACGATAAACGAACTACGCAAAGATGGAATTTCAATGAAACGAAAAAATAAATATTCTGTCAAAAAAGTGCAGAGTCTCGGTGCCTTGAGTATGATTGCTCATCGATATTACTGACCTACTATTCATTTTTACTGCCAAATTCAGAAAAGTAGTATAAAAATTAACTCATTCGGAATAACAACGCCTGTCCAAAAATAATATCGGGATAAGAATACCATATTTTGTGCCAATTTTCGTTGTTCTCCTCTATTACGGAGTTTCTTCTACATGGGATACGAACCAAAAAACCAGACTTTCGACTCGGGTTATGGACAAAACTTTAGTTTTTTGTGAAACTGAATAATTTTATTCATAGAAATTGAAACCTGTTTACCAAGTGAAAGTTATTTGTCCGATAACTTGATTGGCTTCATGAGTTCTAGCCATTTTGCACATTGGAGCTCTTCTTGCTTGTTAAACTTTCAAACAGTACCTAGTTGCTCTATTCAGAAACTTTAATAGTAAAAAATTTTCTAAAAAAAAAATTAGACCATTTCACGAAAGCTTGAGAATATATTGATGCTGAAACAGTAAAAAATTTTGTCGAAATTTGTTGTATTAGAGGACATTAACTCCAAATATACCACTGATTCGAGAAAAAGGTGTGGAATGTTCCGAGTACTGTACCTCACTCTTTGTAGTCGTGACCATCCTTAAGTAGGTGAAACTCAAATTACGATTCGGACAATATCCAGAAGTCACTCAATTGACTTCGAATCATCTAACAAATCCACTTTCATTAGCACTTATTCTCCTTATATCGCTCTCACCAACGCCACTGTTTCTCCTCTCCTCCCATTTTGTATCCAAACCCAGCAACACAATTCGATCAGCAAAGTGTTCAAAGTGCTATCTGTCGCCTCTAGTCTGAAAAATAAATAACTTTTTTTGCATGTTGTCCTATTTTCGGTCTTTCTTTTGTGGATTAGTCCTCCAGTTTCGCTTTGCTTTAATTCTCTCTTTTTAATCCATTTTTTGTTACTTGTGAGCTAATTTTTGAGGATTTTTCATGCGTTTCAATTTAGAAATAGCAAAAAACCATAGTCAAAAAAAGATTGAGAGCTTTTCAACTCATTACAACCTTTACCATCATTGAAACCGTAAAAAACTGCAACTTTATTTGTTCATATTGCTTTTTTTCTTTTTTATCTCAATTAACCGTGCAAATATCGTTTTCCACAATACATCTAAATCTTTTCTTGACTTTTTGAAACTGAATGAATTTTTTTGTTTTCGTAAATTTCGCGAAACCTCAATTGCAGGTAGATAGTTTCGGAAGTTTTCGAGAAATGATTGAAGCAGCAAAACTTCTTTTGTACTTTCAAATTTTCCATGTCTCTTGTCATTTTGCTCTCCTTTTCAAGATCCACCCACTTTTTGAGCAAAATCATTACTTGTAGCATGTACTCTCTCCTGATAAACTAAAAAATAATACAGCCTATATATTTGTTGGGAGTATTTTTGGAATAGTATCACACCGAATTCCAGTAAATGCCATCTGAGGCCGGCGATCAGAGAGTTTGTCAAACGCGGCATCTCACCACGATAAAACGACAGTAATACACAGGAACATTACCCATTTTAAGAATATTTTTCCGTTTGTCTCCGTTTTCAAGCGGTTTTCAGCATTTTTTTTCAACAAAATAAAAATTCTGAGCTTGATTAATAATGAAAAAGAAAATACAGTAATTCAGAAAAATTATGGCAAAAGATAGAATTGAAGCGGGGAGCATCATAGTAACATTTTCCTAAAATCAAGGATTCGAGAAGACGATTTTTTGAAACAGCAATTTTTCAGCCATTGCAGTATATTTGGTTTCACGAACGGGTTTTTTATTTTGGGATACTGTAGGTGGGCATGAAAATGCAGTAACTTCAAGAATATTTCTGTTAATTTCGCTGTGTATCTGCAACCAAAAACATTCCATAGAAAGCCGAACTCTTGAAATGAATTTTTTGAAACAGTCATAATTGTAACTTCCAGTCCAGTGGCCTCTCTAGTTTTTTTGAGTCTGAATAACCGTAGGTGAGTATAATCCATAAAATAATGATGAGAGACATGGTTGAAGCAGAAAACTAACATTTTTCGAAAATTTTATCTCTCTCCACACATGAAAAATATGAGTTTTTTATTTTGAGAAATTTTTGAGAATATTCTCAAACACTTCCCTTGTGAGATAAAATCGGTTTCAGTTTCGCATTATCAGCACAAGTTAACTTCAAGCACCCGATATCTCTATAATGGACAGTCGTCATATCTTACTAGGCTCCGCTCTTTTTCCAGAATGCCACCGAAGAGTACATCTGAGAGCTTGTTGAAGCTTCGATCGATGGAAATCGGAAGGCTAGCTTAGGGAAGCTGAAGGAATATCTCGAGGAGGCTTATGCAGTGGAGGAAGTGAATGAAGAGGATGAAGAATAGACTTCTGTGTTTTTCTCTGAATCTCTCTATTTTTTTAATCTCTCGTCTATTGTGTGTATGCTGAAAATCTCTATTTTTTCTGTTTCAATTTTATTTTTTTCTTTTTATTGTAGAATTTGTTTGCTTCGCGTCTCCCATTCATTTGCACATAATACATTTCTAAAAAAGCTTTTCTCATACTTTTCTGAATGAAAACGATTATTAAAACATATTTTATTTTCCCGGCCTATTTTTAGGAAGAACGTTGAAATGTTTGCCTGTATCATTTCAAAATCGAATGTTGCTTTTTTTTTGTGAGAAACGCAGGAAATTTCGTTGAAAACACTCAAAAAGTTTTTTTTGAAATACCGCCAGAATCGCTGAAAAATCGAAATTCGCTGCGAGACCCAACTCGAAAATTTCATGCGCCTTTAAATTTCGATTTACGGGAAACGGGCGGTTCGAATATTGCCATTTTTCATCGTTTTTGCTCCAGTTTTGAGTAAAATTTCTTAATTTTTCATGAATTCCGGTGTGAAAATCAACAGAAAATTCGAATTTTTTATTAACAATGTTTCAAAATCACGAGAAACCAACGAAAATCGCTCCGGAAAACTGAAAATTGAATTTTCACATTTTTTGCCAAAATCAGTCATTTTTCCTGGAATTTTTACATTTACCGGGTCGATTTTAAATGGAAAATTTGAAAACTGCTGTGAAAAGTATACTAGAAATTTTAAAATTTCAAGAAAATAATAAAAATCTAAAAATTTCAAAAATTGAATTTTCGGTCAATTTTGTCATTTCAGATGGAATTTTAAGTTTTTCGGGTGAATTTTCACCCAAAAATTCAAATTTCTCATTAAAAATCACCCTAAGATTCAAAATCTCATCAAAATTTGACTGCTTTATTTTAAAATTCAAAAATCCGCCAAAAATCGTTCAAAAATAGAATTCGCTACGAGACCCATTGCAAATCTTTTAGCGTGCGCCTTTAAATTTTGATTATTGGGTTACTGTACTTTGTTGTCGAAATACGGGTGACTCGGAATGTTGCTCATTCTTCCTCGCTTTTTGCTTCAATTTTGAGCGGAATTTTTCGATTTTTCATGCCTTCTGGAGTGAAAATTGACAGAAAATTCGAATTTTTCATCGAAAATGTTTCAAAATCACGAAAAACAGTGTAAAATCGCTCCGGAAAACTGAAAATTCGAATTTTTGAATTTTTAGCCGAAAACAGTCATTTTTTCCCAAATTTTTAGAGCTTTTTCGGTCAAATTTTGATGAAAAATTCGAAATTTCGGTGAAAAATAATCTAGAAGTTCTGGAATTCTGGAAAAATGGCGAAAATTCAAAAATTTCAAAAATCGAATTTTTGGTCAAAATTTGTCATTTTACATCGAATTTTAAGGTTTCCGGGTCAATTTTCACTCCAAAAATCGAATTTCTCATTGAAAACTACCCCAGAATTCAAAATCCAACCAAAATTTTACCGAAAAATCACATTTCTAAAAAAATAATTTTTTGGCTAAAAATGCTCTATTCCACCTCATTTCCACCCGTTTTTCTTCAATTTTTATTTATTTTTTCAGCTCAAATTTTCTGTAAAATCAATTTTTTTTGCAGATTCCCACAAAAAATGAATACACACAGAAATCCGCAAACTCTAGCTCGTCGAACCAACGGAAATCACAGACAGCAGCAGACTCCAATGGTTCAGAATCGACATTTGGCTCAAAATTCGAAAAATTCGACGAAAAATCCAGGGAAATCGTCGAAAAATGGCCAAAAATCGATGAAAAACGGCCAAAATCAGAGAAAACGTCCACGCCAGAGCCGCGTTGAGCAGGAAATTCGAGATTTGCAAGCGTCGACGGATCCGATTCTTCCGAAGACGAGATTTCGATTAATTGTCAAAGAGTTGCTCCAAGTGTACATGACAGATATGATGGTCGAGAAGGAGGCGTTGGACGCCCTTCAGGTGTGGAAATGAGCCAAAAATCGGATTTTTCGGCATTTTTTGACCCAAAAATCGAAAAATTTGGACATTTTTGACCCGAAAATCGTGTTTTCGGGGTCGGAAATGGTCTGGAGGGATCAATTTCAAAAAAAATAATTGTTGATATTTTTTTTTGATTTTTGGTGAAACTTTTTAGAGCGTTTTTAGATGTGTTTAGACCGAAAAATCATGATTTTGACCATTTTTTGACAGGAAAATCACATTTTTAGGTCTGAAAATGTCAAAAATGCAAGATTTGGGTCTAGAAATTCAAATTCCCCGCCAAAAATTTTGAAATAAAATTTTTCAAAAATTCGAATTTTTGCTCAAAAATCGATTTTTGGTTGTTTTCTGACCACAAAAACCAAGCTTTTCACCCCAGAATCACTCAAAATTCGAATTTCCCGCCAGAGAATTTTTGGAAAAATTCAAATTTCCCGCCAAAAATTTTAAACTTAATGTCTAAAAATTTTAATTTTTGTCTAAAAATCGCATTTTTAATCCAATTTTGGCTTCAAACATCAATTTTTAAGGCCAAATTTTCACTAAAAATTAAAATTTCCCGCCAAAATTTTTTTCAAAAAATTCAAATTTCCCGCTCAAAAATTTTCACTCAAAATTCAAATTTCCCGCCAAATTTTTTATCAAAAAATTCAAATTTCCCGCATTTTCAGTCGGCCGCCGAGGAGCATCTCGTGAAGCTGTTCACTGCGACAAACAAGATAACCACTCGCTCGGGACGTGCCACCATCAAAAAGGAGGATTTGGAGCTCGTGATGGATTTGCTCGAAAATCAGAGATGAAAATTTGAATTTCCCGCCAAAAATGTTCCAAAAAATTTGAATTTTCCATTTTTACACCCTTCCTAGGATCCATGTTGTTTTTTGTATTTTTTTTTTTTCTTCAAAATTTGAATTTCCCGCGGTTTCTCACTTTTCTTACCCCGCCAATTTTGAATTCTTTTAATTTTTCACCGTATTTTCTGTTGTTTTTGTAAAAATTATGTTAAGCTCCGCCCCCTTGATTTTTTATCCGCATTTTTTGTGTGTCTGAACCCTCTCCATTCTTCTGTACTTTTTCTCATAATTCGATGCATTTAATAAAGATACGAGAGGAAATTTGAAGGTTTGCCTGAAAATATGAAAAAAATTGGTTAAGAATGAGCAATTTTGAGCCAAAATGGAGCGAAAATGCTCAAAATTTGAAAAATAAATGTATCTTTCTCTGCGTCTCTCTCCTTTTCCTTCACTCTCGCTCTCCCTCCTCGCCACCGCTGCCGCCGGCCTTTATATACGCCCACCTCCTCCCTCCTCGCCCTGTGACTGCTTGACGCAATGGTAGCGCGTTCGACTCCAGATCGAAAGGTTGGGCGTTCGATCCGCTCAGTGGTCAAATGTTTTTTGCTTTTTTGCTAGTGTTGAAAAGTTGGATGAGGGTCTGGGAAAGTGGTTTTTGGGTGGTTTTTAAAAATTTTTTTTGTATTTTTGTGGTTTTTGGATTTAGAGAGTATCAATTTGGAGAGCAAAGAAGTTCGAGAAGAAGCGAATTGAAAGTTCTTAATTGAGATAAAAATCTGGTAGGAAAAACTTTACTGTTTACGTTAACTTGACAAAGTTAAAAACATTATACTGAAACAGATATCATTTGTGGAGGATATTCAAGAGGAATAAAATACGCTAGGAACTAATTAAAAACACGCTAGGAACTAATTAATTTAAAAATTAATTAGTTCCTAGCGTGTTTTTTTTTCAGATTTCAATCTTCTTTTCAAGATGAAATGGCCAAGAACGAGGGTTTTTTAGGAACTCTTACGTTTAAAATTGGAAAAGAAAAACCAAAAACTGTAAAACTCACCACAGACTTGGTATATTGAGAAGAATGAAAAAAAAACTATTCCTGTTTCAGTTGAAGCAAATCTCAATTGAGAAGTTGCGATTTTGCTAATTTTATTTTTATAATACGGTAGTTTTGAAATAAGGATTTCAATCTTTGAAGAATTTCCTATCTAGTCAGATATCGATCAGCTAATTGCAACATTTTACAACATCCAACTTATACACAATCACTGAAACGGTAAAAAGTCATACACTTGGAGGACCATAAAGATACTGAACCAAAATTCGTTCAAAATGTAAAGTAAATCTCAGTCGGTTGAAACGGAAATCCGTATGATTATGATATGAACCCCAATTGAAAAATTATGGATAATATCGGCTCCGAGGCATTTCGCAACTACGACATTTCGCCACCGCGACAATCCACGACCAAGTCATTTCAAAAACACGAAATTCAGAATTTTTTTTAGGAAGTTCACTTTAGAATCTCAACTTTTCGCATGTAGTCTCTAAACCTGAAATAGTTCGAAACTGCATACAGCCTTAATGAACAACCATAGTGGGCTAGTGTATAGAGTTGCGATTCGACTGGTTGCGAAACGTCCGGTTTCGAAATCGACGTGAGTTGCGAAATATCGTAATTGCGAAATGTCGTAGTTACGAAATGACCAGTGGCGAAATGTCACTGTTTTAAAACAAATAAAAGGATAGTGGAAGTGATTTCAATACATTTCCTGTTTTCAATGAACGATCCGCTAACTGTAGAACAGTATATTAGTTACTGTACATCGAAAAATAACTGTAGTTTGAGAAAACACACTACTGTAATCCGGAAACAGTCAGCACATACATTTGCATAGCAAATATAGCGTGGCGTTTTGATTGGAACAGGCCAAGTGCAAGTATTAAAATAAACTGCATTGTTATAAAAACAGTGAATCTCAATTTTTCATCATACTCGTTTATTTAGTTGTAATTAGGCAGAAATCTTCAAAATAAAAATATCAGCTGTGGTGTTTGAATACATTAGCTTTCAGGATTTTTTTCATTCTAAATCTTCACTGTTTCATCATGAGTATGTTGCCGGTATTTGTGAATTTGAAACAGTTTTTGCACATATGATTCTAGCTAGTAAGGCAGACATTCAGAAAAGCGAAGGGAGTTCTGGGAGTTCAGGCGGCTTTTTATTATTGAGAACGGAACTCATTCCTCCAAACCGATAATCTTGGAACAATTTGAAACCGTGCTTGGTCATAAAATGGTTCTTTTGGTTCAGCTTTAACACTCTCGAAAACGATTTTCCGTTCATGAGAAATGATTGAAACAGTAAGAGCCCGGAGCAGTGTTAATCCGGAGCAATGAAGCCTAACTTTTCATTATGTAAAATAGAAAAATTTACAGATTATACTATTATCAGACAGTATACTAGCGCCGCACGAGTGTTGGCGACGCGCTCCACCGCAATCAGTGCTGTAAATTTTTGCGCGGGCCTCACTGGACGTTGGAGATCAAATCGACCGCAATATTTTGATTTTTAAAACAGTTATTATTCAGAATGAAAGCCAGATTTTTTATTCCCAACGACTAGTGAGGTCCGTGCAAAAATTTACAGCACTGATTGCGATGGAGCGCGTCGCCAACACTCGTGCGGCGCTAGTAGAATTATTGGTAAAACAGAAATGTGCACTGTTGAACTGTTGAACGTAGTTGTTCGAAAATAATAATGAGGAAAGCATCATCAGTTCAGTGAAGTTCGGCAGAAACTGGTGAGGATTTCAAGCATTCTGGAAGCAGAAAAGTTTTAAGAAAATGATTATATTCCTAATCAGGAGCTTTCAATAACACGAAATATCATCAACAAAGATTACTATTTCAGACAAAATTTGAAAACGGGCGAAGTCTGCAAACCTTGATTTTCCAGGGGTATGCGTAGGGACCGCAACATATTTTTCAAATTCAATTTTTCGTCAAGTTTTTTATATGGTTCGAATGCTATTCCTAATAGTCGATTGAAACTGAAATCCCGATGATTATGATATGAATCCCACTTGAAAAATTATGGGAAATGTCGACTCCTAGACATTTCGCAACTCACGTCAATTTTGCAACTACGACAATTTGCAACAACGTCATTTCGAAACCACGAAATCCAAGATTTTCATTGGAAGTTCACGTTGAAATCACAACTTTTCAAATTTAGAATATAACCTGGTATAGTTCTGAATGCCCACAATTCCATACAACCTTTTGAACGTAAAGTGGACTAGTTTATAGAGTTGCGAAATGACTGGTTGCAAAACGTCCGGTTTCAAAATGTCTTGGTCTCTAAATCGACGTGAGTTGCGAAATGACTAGTGACGAAATATGCCTACAGCCGAATTGTCACGGTTTCAAAACAAATACAAGACTAGTGGATGTGATTTCAATACATTCCCTCTCTCAATGAGGATTCCGCAAACTGTAGAAAAGTATAATAGTTACTGTACATCGAAAAATTACTGTATTTCGAGAAAACCCACTATTGAAACCAGAAAACTGGCAGGAGACAAATTTGCACTCCTAATATTGTCTGGGGAACTGAAGATATACGATGCGGAATCTCCAATGTTCCGGTAATTCTGCATCATCAGATTTGTTCGTCTTGAAACAGAGAAAAAATCACGAGAAAAAATTTTCTCATACTCCAGCTGTGATTGTTTTATTCTAAGTTCACTTTTTTCTCTAATGATTTCAAGCGCAATCCGCCGTATTAGTGAAATCATTGAAACAGAAGAAAATTTTTCGAAAACGTTTGACTACCTGTTTCAGAAAACGTTCGATTTTTGTTGGAAATTTTGTGTAAACTTATCATTCGTCGATGATTTATGAAATTAATTGTGAGTCAAGACAAGAAAAAATCATGCTTTTTTTTGAAATGTATGTTACAGAATACAAATGTGTTATAGAATATAGTTATAAGGACACGATTGAGCTGACAAAGTCTTATTTTTAAATATTCATAAAACAGTAAGAGTGAGATAAATTGTAATTGATTTTTCAGCACTGACCGTAAGTCTTTGTGAGATTTTTGAAACAGTCAAAACATTTTGCCAAGTTCATCACAGTACATTTTTGTTGGGACAGGGCAAGTGCAATTATGGAAATAAAATTGCACTGTTACAAAAACAGTGAATCTCAATTTCACTTCATGCTCGTTTATTCAATTGTAATTAGACAGCATACTTCAAAATTCGAAAATCAACTGTGGTGTTTGAATACATTAGCTTTTAGAATTTTTTATTCTAAAACTTCACTGTCTCGCCATGAGTATGTTGCCAGTAGTTGCGAATTCAAGACATTCTCTCTCATGTATAGTCAGGTTCACATTCAGTAAAAAGAAGGGAGTTCTTGGAGTCCAGGCAGCTTTTTATTATTCAGAGCGGAACCTACCAATTTGTTCATCAGAACCGATAATCTTGGAACAACTGAAAACCATGTTTGATCATAGAATCTTTGATTTGAAGATGCATTAATGCTCTTAAAAACGATTTTCCGTTTTTGAGAAATGATTGAAACAGTAAGAGTCAGAAGTGTTGACCAGGAGCAGTGAAGCCTAATTTTGCTTTTTTTAAGACAGGAAAATTCACAGATTATACTATTTCAGACAGTCTAAGATTGTTGATAATTCAGAGGTGTGCAATGTTGATCATTCACTAAGTTGTTCGAAAATAATAATGAGGAAAGCATCAGATCAATGAGGCAGAAACGGGGAAGGATTTTTAGTGTTCTGGATTCCAGAATCTGGAAACAGAAAAATTTTGAGAAAACGATTACTTTCCTAATCAGGAGCTCTTGAAAACACGAAAAATCATCAGCAAAGATTACTATTTCAGACAAAATTTGAAATCGGGTAAGTCTGTAAGCCTTGATTATGAAAACGACGAATCAGAATAATCAACAGTAGGAAATACTTCAGCTAAGCTGACCCAATCGGACAAGAGGTATATGACCGTACCTGTGAAATGGATGTGGGACATGAGGGTTTTCCATTTTGCACCAACCCTTGGTTAATCAATGATAAATAAATATTATAACTTTCACGGCATCAAACGTTTCTCTTAATACTGAATCTAATTTCTGATTGTTCATTGATTGACTGACTCGAGTGTTCATGTACCTTGTTTGTTTTAATGAAAACGGTTCAACTTTTGAAATCAATTCGAATTTTTGGCGCGTTTGGAAGAGAGTGATTCGGGTAGTCATGGTGGAAGCCCAGCTCAAAATTTAATGGAAATAAAAAAATCCGCGATTGGCTGAGTTATTGCAGCTGATTACCGAAGCCAAAGCTTACACAATTACGGAAACAGGAAAAATACATACGCAATATCACTGTTTCAAAACGAATTTACAGTCAGTGGTAGCGATTCCAAATCAATCCATACATGACACACGGTCTTTTTTAATGGTCCCATACTATCTCAGTGGTCCCTTCAGTAATAAATAAGCCTTGACACTAAATAAGATATGCTTGATTTTATTAGAGCGCATGTGAGCTGAAGATTTTGTATCTATCCTAACGCTTGGCCTCCAATAAAGGTAAGGCATTTATAGGAGGTCCCAAGCTTTGGTCCCAGACCTAAGGAAGAGCAAACTTTCCAGAAACTCTGTTATTTTTAGATCAAAAATTTAATTAGAGCTCTACCTGAAAACCAATCTTTCCACATCGTCTAAAGCCATCCAAAACTTCATGGGACCACCAAACTAGGAAAAGGCCTTCAATTTCTCATCTCTTTCAAGATAGGTGAGTTTACAAAAAGAAACATGTTTCAGGAAATATGTATACGATTGTTGGAAAATTTTTTGTATTAATTGATTTGTATTGAACTCTCCGATTGAGAAATCCAAAAACATATTAACATTTGCATTCTGTAAAGAAAGAAACTACCATGAATGATAGAACAAAACAGTATTTTGCTAGTTCTGTGGGAATTTTTCGAAAACTTCAAGACTATTTTTGAACTTTTAGCTTTTTTTCTGTTTCATAAAAATTTGAAAGGCTGTTCAAGAACATATTCAACAGTGAATTGACTGGTAGCTGTAGTGATTTTAGCCTAACGTTGACTTGATGTGCAACATTTTTCAGAGAGATCTTCCAGTCTGTGATCGCAAAAACCATTCTTCAAAGTCGAAAGATTCCATTATCAGAGTTCCCTGCTAAACTGGAATTATCGTGAACTTCTAAATTATTGAGCGTTTAGTATTGGATTTGGTGTACCAAAAGCAAGTAGTGAGAAGGAGCGTTTGAGTTGAAAACATCAACATGCTCCATCACAGATAAGCTGAAAACAGTCTATGTCTTTCAACTAAGAAAGAACAAAAACAATTTTTGTTTAATTGTCAAATCTCTATGTTCTCATTCTGCCTAAAACGTGTGCTATCAAGTTCCCAGTTTTCAGGAATCTAAATGAAGCTTTCAAAATCTGATGAACTATAGGAAAAGTACAGACAAAGTTGCCTGTTTCAAAATTTACAAATGTCAGTGTGAGAATATTTTACGCAATACCACGCTCCCCTTCGATTTTGTTACTAACATAGAATATGTCGAATCAACAAAAAATCATTCACATCAATGGATGGGTCCTAAACCCATGCACAACAAAAACATAGATTTTAACTTGAACGTACTGCAAAAACCTAGATTTCGTGGTTTCGAAATGACGTGGTGTCGGATTGTTGCGGTGGCGAAATGAGCGGTAGCCAAATGCCATAGTTGCGAAATTGAAGTGAGTTGCGAAATGTTGTAGTTGTGAAACGACTTGTTGCGAAATATCTCGGAGTCTTAGAATCAATTTTTCTGAAACATTGTAACAATTTGTGAAATTGATTCAACTGTTGGTACTGAGACCTGTTACTGTTTCTGTATATGACTGCGTTTTTGGTTGCTAGTGTCGATTTCGAAATGTTGGAATTTATAGATCGTATGCTTTGCAAGTCTGTTGCAACAGAAATTAATGTAGTTTATGACTGCAGATTTCACTGTTTCACCAGATATATATTGCCAGTGGTATTGTTTTCCATGCAGTCCTCGTGAATAACTTGAACGGCAAAACTGCAAACTGTGCATGTGTAATAGGGTTTTTTGAAAGAACACTCTGTTCTGAACTGACATTCACATTCTTGGCGGCTCTAAACTTGCGTGGATAACTGCAGATATGGATTACTTGCAGCATATTTTTAGCGAAATATTCAGACGAATGTTCAGACAAAAGTGCTTCACTATATAAGATTACCCAGAAGCATACACTTTTACTACATCAAGATAGATTGGATCACAATGTAGCCTGTTTCAAACAATGTTAATTTTTTTGGTAAAATATTTGTAAATGTTAGGAGCCTTGAAATACAACGACCATAAATGATTTAAATGCTGCGATTCCTTTGTTGGTCGAGGTTTCCAAAAAGCAAGAACGAACTGTGGTTATTAGGGAAATCGCGAAGTTTTGATGAAATGCCGCCAACATTTTATCACTGTTTCAAGCTGATTGTGATTTCGGGAAACAGTGAGCAAGCGTAATGGCTGAATCGTAAAAATAATTGAAGATACCATTATTTAAAGTTGGCGCCTAAAATGACGTAACAGATGGCGAGGGCCAAAGTGCTGACAAATACAAAATGTATTTTTGTGGTAAGTAGTTTTCATGGAAAAAATCAGTGTCGCCCGCAAGTAATACGTGACGTCTATGATTCTTTAAAAGCGATTGAAAAAACAATAACTGTTTGCCTTCTACGATGGTCAATAGTCCTTGTTTTATTTTCAGTTTCATGAAAATTTAAAGAGGTTTTTCTGGTGCGAAATCGAAAGTTAAAAGTCGTACGACTGGTCTTCCTTATAGCTCATTAAGCGGGATTGGAGCCTTCAAAATTTATAGCCTACTCCGTTGGACAATGATAAGATGTTCCTTTTTGCTAAAGCGAGGAGAACTCAATAAAATTACTGCAATTCTAAAAATTCTCCAGCGGCACTTTTGATGATGCTATAAATATAGACTTTTTGAAGTATCTTGAAATACAAAATTTCCCCCAGAAAATTCATCTTGTACCGTTTCAGAGTTTATATAATTAGAACTTTTTTGTGGTGATCGTTAATAGAAGATCCGCCATTCGAAATACCATATTAAGCACATCTGAAATTATAAGGATTCCCACGAACAACTTATTTCCTGCTAATGGTAAGTTTGTGAGGGAACATAGCAAATTAAGGCGATTAACGACATACAAATTCAATATAAATTTAGCAAAGCGCTCATAAAACTTCGATGTGTCTAATACTCTCAATAATCCTGACAAAGAATGAACATTCGCTAAAAAAGCCAAGAAAATTTTCCCGTTTCAAAACTAATGTATTGGCAATGATAGTTAATTTGACATATTGACACATAGGTAGGGAAAAAAAGAGAGCGAAAAGAAAAATGACATTGATTTTCGTGAATCTGTTCTGCTCATTTAGATGTTCAGAAACAGTAGCCATTTATTCCAAAAGAACTGTTTTTGGTTCCCTATTGCAAAAGAAGAAAACAATTAATCAATTTTCTTATTCTTTACTGATATCATATTTTATCACGGAAACAGTAATTGATTTTGAAAATCAACATCCCTCTAAACTTATCATTCTTGATAACAGAAAATCGTGCATCAGGAAATCACTTTTCATTGGAATACATTTTGACATTGTTGAAGCTTTTCATGAATGCAGTATTCCAGAGTTGAACGGGTGCCGACTTTAAATAAGGATTTGTTCATGCTTGAAACTTTTCAGGAAATCCTAGAACCGATTATTACATCTAGTATAATTGCACTGGAAGAGTCAGACTATGGAAACAGAGTACTGAAATTGTTTCACAAATCATTGTATTCTAACTGTAGATTTTCAATCAAAGTCTAAAAATTCTCTGTTTCATCTGTTCAGAATTAACACTCCTCCGTAAAAAATATGATGATTGTCGATTTTTACTATTCTTCGTCAACTTCTTCGTAGCATTTCTTAAGTCATACATTGTTGTCTTTTTTTTGCTGGTTGATGGTAAAGTTGGACCATTGAAACATGCTTAATGATTAAATTTAGGTAGTTAACTAGAAACAGCAATTTTTGAAGAAATTTTAAACAAATGAGGTTTGACTTCACGTTCAGTCTTCCAGCTATGAATTTAACGTCTTCTTAATCTACATTCCTTACCTATCAGATGCAAAAAACGTTGATTTTTCCAAGTGCTCGTTAGAAGTTAAAAATAAAACAACTTGAAAATGTTCAACTGTTTCAACAAAGGAGGTTTAGTAGAACAGTTTTCGTCTGATTAGTTCATCAGACAATTACATATTTATTATTCTTCTTGCTTTAATGTACTTACAATAAGGCTTTTTCCTGCTTAAGACATTTTAGGAGGGTCTAGAGCCGTTTAATACATCTAATATGATTCCACTGAAATAGAAAGACTAGGGAAACAGAGCACTGAAACTTATTTCACAATTCATGGTAACTGTAGATTTTCAATCGAACTCAAACAAATTTCTGTTTCATCTGTTATAAATTACCACTTCTCAGTAAAAACTATAATTGACGACGTAATTCGTTTGTCTTTGTCAACTTCTTCATAGCTTTTTCAACGGATTGACTTTTTTATTTTTTTTTGCGTTTTAAAACGTTGTAGTTGCAAACTGTCCCGGAGCCAAAATGTCATTGTTTCAAAACAAATACAAGGCTAGTGGAAGTGATTTCAATTTCAGCGATTTCAATTCATTTTTATGAAGGGTCCGCAAACTCGAGAACTGCATAATAGTTACTGTACATCGAAAATTAACTGTATTTTGAGAAAGCACACTACTGAAATCCGGAAACAGGCAGCAGACATATTTTCACTGCTAATAATGCTCGGGGAACTGAAGATTATTAGATATACGATGCGGAATCTCCTATGTTCCGGCAATTCTGGATCATCAAATTTGTTCATCTTGAAACAGAGAAAAAGTTTTAGGAAAATGTTTTCTTATAAAACAACTGTAATTGTTTTATTCCAAATCGACCGTCTTTGAAAATGATTTCAAGGAAAAATTTCTGTGTATGTGAAATTATTGAAACAGAAGGAAATATTCTGAATGACCATCTGTTTTAGAAAATTTTGTGTAATTTTATCATTTGTCGATGATTTATTAAATTAATGGTGATCCAAAACAAGAAAAAATTAGGCGCTATTTCCAACGTTTAATCAATTTTTCAGCACCGACCGTAAGTTTATGTGAGGTTTTTGAAACAGTAAAAACATTTTACCAAGTTCACCACATTACGTTTTGATTGGGACAAGTATGGAAATTTTAAGTGCACTTTCACAAAAACAGTGAATCTCAATTTTACTTCATCCTTGTTCATTCAATTGTAATTAAACAGCAATCTTCAAAATTCAAAAATTAGTTATGGTTTTTTAAAACTTTACTGTTTCATCATGAGTATGTTGCCAGTAGTAGCAAATTTGAAACAGTTTTTGTTCAAATCTAGCAAGACACACATTCAGTAAAAAGAAGGGAGTTCTTGGAGTCCAGGCAGCTTTTTATTTTTCAGAGCGGAACCTACCAATTTGTTCATCAGAACCGATAATCTTGGAACAACTGAAAACCATGTTTGATCATAGAATCTTTGATTTGAAGATGCATTAATGCTCTTGAAAACGATTTTCCGTTTTTGAGAAATGATTGAAACAGTAAGAGTCAGAAGTGTTGACCAGGAGCAGTGAAGCCTAATATTTCCGTATTCAAGATGGGAAATTTATAGATTTTATTATCCCAGACAGCATCCGATTTTGGGTAAAGCAGAGGTGTTTAATGTTGAAAATCTGCTCAGTTGTTCAAAAGTAATAGGCAAAAAGAAGAAGGGAGTCAAGAAGAATCAATATCGACAGAAACGGTAGAGGGGTTTTAAGTGTTCTGGAAACAGAACAATTTTGAGAAAACGATTTTTTTCAAAATCAGGAGCTCTTGAAAACACAGAATATCGTCAGAAAATATTACTATTTCAGACAAAATTTGAAATCGGGGGAAAGTCTGTAAGCCTTGATTTTCCAGTCGTTCCATGAGTACTGAAAACGAGGAATCAGGATAATCAACAGTAGGAAATACTTAAGCTAACCTGACACAAGGGGACAAGAGGTATATCCAGTACCTGTGAAGTGGATCTGGGTTATGCACTTATTTTTGCACCAATCCTATGGTTGATCGATGAAAAATAGATATCATAACTTTCACTGTTTCAAACTTTTCTCTTAAAACTGTATCTAATTTATGATTGTTCACTGATTGACATAACCGAGTGCCCATTTTCGTAGACTGTTTTAATGAAAACGGTTCCACTTTTGAAATCAATTCGAATTTTTGGCACGTTTGGAAAAGAGTTATTCGGGTTCTCCTGATGAGAGCCCAGCTCAAAAATTACTGAAAATAAAAAATTCCTCGATAGGCTGAGTTATTGCAGCTGATACCAAAGCCAAGGTTTACACAATTACGGAAACAGGAAAAAATACATAAGAGATATTACTGCTTCAAAGCAAATTCACAGCCAGTGGTAGTGATTCCAAATCAATCCACACATTACACACGGCCTATTTTAATGGCCCCATACTATCTCAGTGGTCCCTTGAGTAAAAAATAAATCTTGACACTAAATAAGATATGCTTGATTTTATTAGAGCGCGTGTGAGCTGAAAATTTTGTATCTATCCTGACTCTCGGATCCCAATAAACCTAAGGGATCCCTAGGAGGTCTCAAGCTTTGGTCCCGGCAAGAGCGAAGGGGGACCCAGTCATTTTTAAATCAAAAATTTTTATAAGAACTCCACCTCTAATCCAAATAGTCTGAAGTCTTCCAAAACTCTATTGAGTCACTAAACTAGGAAAAAGCCCTATATTTTTCATCTGCTTGAAGATAGGTAAGTTTACAAAAAAAACATGTTTCAGGAAATATGTATACGATTGTTGGAAAATTTTTGGTATTAATTGATTTGTATTGAACTCTCCGGTTGAGAAATCCAAAAACATATTAACATTTGCATTCTGTAAAGAAAAAAATCTACCGTGAATAATAGAACAACACAGTATTTTTGCTAGTTCTCTGAGAATTAAAAAAAACCAAGACGATTTTTGAACTTTTAGCTATTTTTTTCTGTTTCATAAAAATTTGAAAGGCTGTTCAAAAACATATTCAACAGTGGGTCGGCTTGATATTTTTCTGCCAAACGGAAAGATCTTCCAGTCTGTGATAGCAAAAACCATTTTTTTCAAAGCAAAAACCATTTTTCAAAGAAAGATTCCATTATGAGAGTTCCCTGCTAAACTGGAATTAGCGTGCATTTCTGAATTATTGAGCGTTTGGTTTTGGATTTGGCGTACCAAAACCGAGTAGTGAAAAGGACATTTGAGATGAAAATAGCAACATACTCTGTCACCAACAAGCTGAAAACAGTGTATGTCTTTCAACGGAAAAAGAACAAAACCCGTTATTGATTGTCAAGAGTCAATGCTCTTATTTCGCCCAGAACGTGTGCTATCAAGTTCCCAGTTTTCAAGAATCTAAATAAGGGTTTCAAAATATGATGAAATATAGGAATATTACAGACAAAGTTGCCTGTTTCAAAACTTATAAACTGTCAGTGTTAGAATATTTTACGCAATACCACGCTCCCCTTCGATTTTGTTACTAACATAGAATATGTCGAATCAACAAAAAATCATTCACATCAATGGATGGGTCCTAAACCCATGCACAACAAAAACATAGATTTTAACTTGAACGTAGTGCAAAAACCTGGATTTCGTGGTTTCGAAATGACGTGGTGTCGGATTGTTGCGGTGGCGAAATGAGCGGTAGCCAAATGCCATAGTTGCGAAATTGAAGTGAGTTGCGAAATGTTGTAGTTGTGAAACGACTTGTTGCGAAATATCTCGGAGTCTTAGAATCAATTTTCCTGAAACATTGTAACAATTTGTGAAATTGATTCAACTGTTGGTACTGAGATCTGTTACTGTTTCGGTATTCGACTGTGTTTTTGGTTCCAAATTTTCAATTCGAAATGTTGAAATTTATAGATTGATTGCTTCACAAGTCAGTTGCAACATAAATTGATGTAATTTTATGACTGCAGATTTTGCTGTTTCACCAGATATATATTGCCAGTGGTAGTGTTTTCCATGCAGTCCTCGTGAATAACTTGAACGGCAAAACTGCAAACTGTGCATGTGTAATAGGGTTTTTCGAACGAACACTCTCTTCTGAAGTCTGAGAACTGACATTTACATTCTTGGCGGCTCTAAACTTGCGTGGATAACTGCAGATTTGGATTACTTGCAGCATATTTTTAAGCGAAATATTCAGACGAATGTTCAGACAAAAGTGCTTCACTATATAAGATTACCCAGAAACATACACTTTTTCTACATCAAGATAGATAGGATCACAATGGAGACTGTTTCAAACAATGTTCATTTTTTTGGTAAAATATTTGTAAATGTTAGGAGCGTTGAATTATAGCGACCATCAATAATTTAAATAATGTGATTCTTTTGTTGGTCGAGCTCTCCAAAAAGCAGGAACTAACTGTGATTATTGTGGAAATTGCGAAATTATGAAGACATGGCTTCTACAGTTGATATAGTGATAATACACAAATTACCATATTTGTTGATACCGTTATTAAAAATTGGCGGTGCCTAGAATGAGGTAGCAGATGGTGAGGGTCAAAGTGATGACTAAATTCATCTTGTACCGTTTCAGAGTTTTTATAGTTAGAACTTTTTTGTGGTGATTGTTAATGGAATCCGCCATTCGAAGTACCATATTAAGCACATCTGAAATTATAAGGATTCCCACGAACAACTTATTTCCTGCTAATGGTAAGTTTGTGAGGGAACATAGCAAATTAAGGCGAACGACATACAAATTCAATATAAATTTAGCAAAGCGCTCATAAAACTTCAATGTGTCTAACACTCTCAAAAAGCCTGACAAAGAATGAACATTCGCTAAAAAAGCCAAGAAAATTTTCCCGTTTCAAAACTAATGTATTGGCAATGATAGTTAATTTGACATATTGACATATAGGTAGGGAAAAAAAGAGAGCGAAAAGAAAAATGACATTGATTTTCGTAAATCTGTTCTGCTCATTTAGATGTTCAGAAACAGTAGCCATTTATTCCAAAAGAACTGTTGGCTCTATTGCAGTTTAGGGGTCCCTTCGAAAAATAGGGGTCCCCTAAAAAAATAGGGGTCCCTTGAAGTACCTCCAAAAAAATGGGGGTCCCTTCAGTTCGTTCAAAAAAAATAGGGGTCCCTTCGTCCTCGATAATAAGAGATCATAAAAAAAGGGGTCCCTTCAGGACCCTTGAAAAAAATAGGGGTCCCTTCGTCCGGGCTATAAGCAGCTCACAAAAATAGGGGTCCCTTCAATTGCTTCAAAAAAAATAAGGGTCCCTTCATTTTTTTTTCTAGGGTTCCATTTTTTTTAATGCTTTTTTTCATGTTTTCATTACAAAACTGAACTTTAGTACCTGTCCAAAGAATATCTACATGAAAAATGTTGGACATTTATGACTCAACTTAATAGAAAAAAATGAAGGGACCCCTATTTTTTCTGAGGCAGTTGAAGGGACCCTTATTTTTTTGGGCTGCTATAAACCAGTACGAAGGGACCCCCATTTTTTTTCGAAGGACCTGAAGGGACCCTTATTTTTTTGAGCTCCTGTAATCGGGGACGAAGGGACCCCTATTTTTTTTGAGGGTCCTGAAGGGACCCCTATTTTTTTGAGGGAGCTGAAAGGACCCCTATTTTTTTAGGGGACCCCTATTTTTTGAAGGGACCCCTAAACTGCAATAGAGCCGAACTGTTTTTGGTTCCCTATTGCAAAAGAAGAAAACAATTAATCAATTTTCTTATTCTTTACTGATATCATATTTTATCACGGAAACAGTAATTGATTTTGAAAATCAACATCCCTCTAAACTTATCATTATTGATAACTGAAAATCGTGTATCATCAGGAAATCACTTTTCATTGGAATACATTTTGACATTGTTGAAGCTTTTCGTGAATGCAGTATTCAAGAGTTATACCTACTTACAATAAGGCTTTTTTCTGCTTAAGACATTTTAGGAGGGTCTAGATCCGTTTAATACATCTAATATGATTCTACTGAAATAGAAAGACTATGGAAAAAGAGCACTGAAACTTATTTCGCAATTCATGGTAACTGTAGATTTTCAATAGAACTCCAAAAATTTTCTGTTTCATCTGTTTAGAATTACCACTTCTCAGTAAAATCTATAATTGACGACGTAATTCGTTTGTCTTTGTCAACTTCTTCATAGCTTTTTCAACGGATTGACTTTTTGATTTTTTTTTGCAGGATCATTGAAAAATTGGAACTATTAAAATACGCATAGTTATTAGATTTAGGTAGTTAACTTGAAACAACAATTTTTTGAATAAAGTCGAATGTAGTACAACTTCACTTTCTTGCCAGTATGTTTGCTCTCAATTTGCCTTCTTCTGAACCCATTTTCATCAGCTAACAAAAAACGTTGATTTCTCCAAGTGCTTGTTAGAAGATACAAATTAAAGAAACTTCAAAAATGTTCAACTGTTTCAACAAAGGAGGTTTAGTCGAAGAGTTTTCGTCTGATTAGTTCTACGGATATATTCATTGTTCTCCTTGCATTAATTAGTCCTCGGGTTTTGGGCCCCTTTATTTATGTGAAAAAGAGCTTCCTTGTTCAAATTATTTGTTTATTCAATTCACGATACCAAAACAGCAATATGTCAAATTAACTATCATTGCCAATACATTGGTTTCGAAACTGTAAAATTTTCTTGGCTTTTTTAGCGAATGTTCATTCTTTGTCAGGATTATTGAGAGTGTTAGACACATCGAAGTTTTATGAGCGCTTTGCTAAATTTATATTGAATTTGTATGTCGTTAATCGCCTTAATTTGCTATGTTCCAAAATAACAACCGACGCAACCTCATAGAATATTCAACTGTTTCAACAACGGAAGTTCAGTCGAAGAATTTTCGACTAGACAATAAATTCCAATTCATGTCGTAGTCGTATTTATGCTTCTATTCATCGGAAATGGATCAAGGAATCATTGCCACTGAAAACAGCCCGAATTATACAAACTCTGAAACGGCAGAAAACTCTCAATTTTTACAAATATTTCATCCTTACGTTCGTCAGTGACAGCAGCAAATATTCAGCTAACAATTAGAATTCTACTTCAAGATTCACATTTTCTAGTTTCTCACAAGCTCACACGGAAAAAAAACATTTTCTGTTTCTCGAGAGTGGTAAATATTTTTGAAGTAAGAAACCATCAATTATTATTCCATTTTGAATTTAAGAAATTCCAAAAAATACGGTAACTTTTCGAGTTCCCAACACTTCTGTTAAACAAAATTCGCAATATTGTGAGATAAAGCAGATTAAATATTGGTAGGGTCTTACTAACCCTTTTCTGACTTTTTTTTGAAAATATCTATTTTCGAAATTCTGAAAAAAAAAGAAATTCTGAAAAATATTTCGTCTCGAATAACCTTCAGTCTTCTACACACAGGATATTCTTGTTATCGAACCTTCTGTTGTATTGGAACTTACTAGAGTGTTTCCGAAGATGCGTATACCTCGTTTGGATATTAAAAATGAACGATACCAACAATACCAATACCAATTAAATAATTTTCGAAAAATTTCACATTCGACTTTTGAAACAGAAAAAATTTTGCAGGAATGAGCACAAAATCTATCCTCAGAACAACCAAAAACTTTGGCTTTTTAAATTTCGAAAGAAGTTACAATAGAAATCAGAGAAATTGTATCAGGTTTCTAACAATTATTCACAATCACAATTACGTTCAAAATTTTTTCTGTTTCAAAAGTTGAATGTGAAATTTTTCGAAAATTATTTTATTGGTATTGGTATTGTTGGTATCGTTCATTTTTAATATCCAAACGAGGTATACGCATCTTCGGAAACACTCTATTAAGTTCCAATACAACAGAAGGTTCGATAACAAAAATATAATGTGCGTTGAAGACTGAAGATTGTTCGTGACGAAACATTTTTCAGAATTTCTTGAAACAGTGCAAATTTTAGTAACTTTCGGAGTCGGAGAAAAATACACTTTCGTTTAGTGTTAGTTTAGCGCACGTGGATTGCAATAACGCTCCATTGAACATTTGATGCATTTAGCCAATTAGCCAACAAATTTTTGAAATTTTGCTGTTTCCGAAATTTATCGACTTCTATTGCAAAATCGAAGGAATGTTAGCCTATTAGGATCTATGTTAGAAAAGTGTTTATAGCCTATAAATTTTATAAATATAAATTATAGGTTCATCCACCAAATTTTTATCTCCTTTATCTCATAATGATAACACTTTTGTTTAACAAAAGTGTTGAGAACTAAAAAAGTTACCGTAACCTTAAGAATCTTTTAAACCCAAGAAGGAATTGATGGTTTCTTACTTCAAAAATATTTCCCACTCTCGAGAAACAGAAAATGTTTTTTTTCCGTGTGAGCTTTTGAGAAACTAGAGAGTGTGAATCTTGAAATAGAATTCTAAATGGTAGCAGGAACATTTGCTGCTGTCACAGACGAACGTCAGGCTGTTACATTTGTGATTGAGAGTTTTCTGCCGTTTCAGAGTTTGTATAATTCGGGCTGTTTTCAGTGGCAATGATTCTTCTATGCATTTGCGAAAAATAGGAGCATGATCACGACTACGACATGAATTGGAATTTATTGCCTAGTCGAAAATTCTTCGACTAAACCTTCGTTGTTGAAACAATTGAATATTCTATGAGGTTGTGTCGGTTGTTATTTCAAACCCGCAGTAGGAAAAATTCACTTTTCTTATTAATTTCCTATAGAAAGTGGCATCAGAAGTCGCTAAATTCAAAGGCAATTTATTGGCTAAGGTCAAGTTAAACTACATTCAAATGCATTTTTTTAAATAATTGCTGTTTCAAGTTATTTTCCTAAATTGAACTATTAAGCGTGGTTCTAATTTAATCCAACCAAAACTACCAAAAAAGCTTCGTTCTTGAGTGTGCTAGGGAAAAATTGAGAAAGATTGGGGGAAGGTGGAATCCTATTTTTTACGGAGGAGTGATAATTCTGAAGATTTGAAACAGAAAATGTCTGGCATTTTCTTTGATTGAAAATGTGTTGTTTCAGTGTTCTATTTCAATCTTCGGCAAGATTTTTTTTTTGATTTCACCACAAATTGGACAAGAGAGTTTTAAGGTACTTCTGCAGTTTTTGGCTCTGTGAGTTGACACCATTAGAAATGCCCAAGGGGTATTCATGATAATGTAACATTGTTTCAGAAAATCGCAAATAGGGGGCGGATTTTTAATGTAAGGTTTGCGGTTTTTACTGTATGAGAAATACACATATGAAAAACAAGTTTTGAGGTACAAAAGTTTTTACTGATTCTTCGATTGGATAATATGAGAGCAGTGCGTTATGGAAATGATGTTTGATTTTGTCCCTATCCCAGTAGAAGACAGTCAGAAATGATGAGTTTGGAAAAATTACTACTGTTTCTAAATTTTCAGTAATGGAGAACAGAGTTATGCTATTCAATTCTCGAGCGGTAGAATAATTAACTTTTTGCGAAACTGAAAACATTCTGAAATTGCTTTCAAAGTTTTTCAGAGCGATCACACGTAGTTTTTGCCATCATTCATGCCTCGAACATAAGATTTGAAAGTTCTGCTTCGAAATATGCACTTGTTAGATTTTCTGATCAAATTCCGTTCAATTCTTCTTCTCAAAGTCATGAGTGTGAGTATTTTTTCTCAAGTTTTTATAAGATTATGTTCTGTTTCAAAAAGATATTCTAGATGCCTTTAAAATGCATTACTGATAAACTCAGCTTTGCAAAATGACAGTTTCAAATTTTTCTGATATAACAAGCTGAATAAAGGGAAGCAGTATATTATTGCCTTGCAACTCAAAAATTTCCTGTTTCCATGATATCTAATATGTTAGCAAAATTACGAAACATTGAATTCAATTTGCTGTGAGAAGCGTAGGAGATGTCATTTCAAAGTTAGTAATATCTCAGTGAAACAGAACTTTTTGTTTTTGAAAATGCATGTCGGGAAATTTTCACTGAATCATGCAACTTTTTATTATAATATTCAAGGTTTGCACAAACAGTGAAACAAAAAAAGCAGGACAGTAATGCTCATAAGTGAAGATTCTTTCTCACAGTATCTTCAGATAAGTAAAGTTTATCAGAGTGAATTTCAAATTTCTATTGTTTCTGTTTGTCTTTCAGTAGAATTTTTAGGGAGAATTTTCACTGATTCAAAATGTAAGCATTTACAACGATAGAAATTCTAACTTATTTAAAGCGTCATAAGTGAGAGTTTTAACACTGTTTGCTTTCTCACTAATGCGAATATACATTTCCTTAAATAAATCTTTCATCTGAAACAATGAGCGAACCAGTTCCACCTAATAGAGCATTTGATAAACTTCGTAGAGGTTACACGATTCGTCTACTTGTTCTTGATTAAAACCGACAGAAAACATTTAACTGTTGAAACAGCGGAAACTTTTAGAAACATACAACTAATGCGACTGTTTCTACTGGGTCAGGACAAAATAGATATTCTCAGTGCTTACTGCTCAAAAAACGGTAAATTATCTTTGGAACCCATTTTGTTCAATGTTACTCTTTTTGGAATGATCGATTTTATAATTTTAGGAGTTTTGGACTTGAATGTAAAAAATTTCAAAAATGTTATGCCCACTTGCTCATCAATTTTCCCGAGAGCAAGACAGAATTTTTTATTCTGATGAAACAGAAATTAATTTCTATATGAGCCTTGAAAACAAGATCTATTCAAAAAATTGTATCACTGTTTCTGCATGAAAATTAAATACGAGATGATATAAATTTTGCAATTGGAAAACGCTCATCACTAACCTTCAAATTCAGAAGTCAACATCTGTTAGGATTGATATCGTCTAGTGATTTGGGAAAACTAAAATGTCCTCCAAGTTCTCACTCTCCTTCATCTTACTGTAGATTATTTCCCAAAATATTAAAGACTGAAAACATCACAGTAGTCAAAAGCTTCATTTTCCAAATGAGCATTTCTGAGAACTAACCCAAAGGAGGGAAGTTACGCCAAGCTGAAATTACTGGACTCGAATTTTTAATGCTAGTTAGTTCAGAAAGTGTAAGACAAAAAAATCTCCGTTGCCGCATAATTTGATATTTTAAAGTAAACTGAAACTGGTAATTTTTTGTAGAGTCAATTTTTTACGACGAGAGTCAATTTTGTGTTATTTTAGTTCATTTGAAAATAATAGAGCATTCCACTAACAACTAATTCACTGTTTCGGAAAATTTTCGAATGAAAAATCGGAATGGAGACAAATAATGTTCTGTCCAGGTTATGAACAAAAATGGGAAAAAAGGAAGCGTTTTAGAATTTCGAAGAAAACGCTGAACTGTTCACTTCCATGCAAAGCTCACATTCAACGTGAAAAACTAACAGAGTGTTGAATACGGTTAACAAATTATTCGGGGCACCCCGACGTTTCTCACATAGTCATATCGTAACTGCGACAATTTGCAACTCACGTCAATTTCGCAACTACGATATTTTGGCACCGGTCGTTTCGCAATCACCAAATCCACATGCATAACAATAAATTCACGTTCCAATCTGATTTTTTGGCCAGTAGATGACAACCTGGATTGGTTTATGATATCCGTAATCACATGTAGCCTATATGAATGAAAACTGGATTACGTTGTTGTCAAAGTTGTAAAATGACTGCTTGCGAAATTACTAGTTGCGAAATGTCTTTGTTGCAAAATCAACGTCATTTGCGAAATGTCGGTTTCCCTTATTTAGAGCTGAGTTGCAAATATTGCAAAATTGAGTGCTCTGTTGAAATTCTTCGACACAAATGAAAGCGAGCATCGATTTCCCACATTTGCATTTACATAAAATATTGACTGTTTCAGAAAAATTTCAAATGGAAAGGGGATTTTCAGGCACTTTCCTAGTTCAGCGGTCCCATGAGAGTTTCACGGTCCCATAGGATTTTCACGGTCCCATAACATTTTTACGGTCCCATAGGACTTTCACGGTCCCATAACATTTTCACGGTCCCATGAGATTTCAACGGTCCCATAGGATTTTCACGGTCCCTTGGAGCCCTGGCCCATAATGACCGGCTTTTCTCGCGAAGAACGGTCGAAAATGATAAGAATGTTCCCACGAAGCAGGAAGAGACACAGCTTGGATAGAGTGGTTTTCCGTGTTTGTGTGGGGTGTAAAACCAAGTTAGATGATATAGTGAGCTGTTGGAATTTGCTCCAACACTTTTTACGGTGTCATGACTTACATGGTAGAACCTCCCTCGAAGAACTACATTACATAACGAAGAGTCTCATTGGTTTCAATAATTGATTTGCGACTCAGAATGACAGTTGTCCAGGTCTAAAACTTATGAAGACAACCATGAACGCTGTGACTACCATGGCTGTCAGCAAGCAATCTTTCTGATTTTGTTAGTACGGCTCTATTCGAGTTTGATGGTCCCATGCAACAATTCTATGGCCCCAAGAAGTTGTATGGCCCCAAAAAGTTGTATGGCCCCGAGACAACTCCAAAAATGTTTTATGGCCCCATGAAAAGCAAACGATGAAAACGTCAAACTTCATGACTTTGATCTGGGAAAAAGGTTTTTTTCACTTCGGAGTACTGTATGTCACATGAAACATTTTTATTGAACTACAAAGAAATATGTGAAATAAGTAAAGTAGAAAAAGTAGAAGAAAGTAAAAATAGACGAAAGGAAGATAATGAAATAAAACTACATAGAAGTAGAGAAAAAGAAGAAGAAACAAAAGGAACAAGCGAGAAAAAATTAAGTCAGTTTTTTTTTGCAGCTTCTTGGAGGTTGCTTAGATTGCTTATTTATTGGAAGTGGGGTTGTTGTTTTATCATTGTTAGATTCAGCCTTTGATCTGGTTCGAGGAGGAGCGGAAGCTCCATCCTGTGCGGAATGGCTAGTTTTCTGAGCTGAAGAAGTAGAAGCACGAATATTTGTAGAGGTGAGAGGGATATTGGTGGCTTTGGAAGATTTCTGAGAAGTGAATGACTTTGAATATTGGACGGAAGGAACAGAGAAACTAGAATAGAGGAACAGAGGAACCTTCTCAATCTTCGAAGTCTTCCTCTTCTCAGAAATCTTCCAAAGCTTCCAATGTCCCTCTCAGCTCTACAAATATTGGTGCTTCTACTTCTTCAGCTCAGAAGACCAGTCAGTCCTCACAAAATGGAGCTTCCACTTCAATCTTTTTTTCAGATCATAGTCATGAAGTCATGAACATACAATTTTTGCTTGGGGCCATCAAACTCGAATAGAGCCGTTAGTACTGCCTATGGTTTAGTCTATTGTGCTCAATGAGTTCAGAAACCCCCAATTGCACAAAATGTTGCCATGTTATCTGCAAGGGGACCGGCAACGGGTATAACACACATATTCAAAATCAGCACAACCATCAAATGATTCCGTTAGTCACAATAGCTTAATGTGCATATGCGGTCTTGTTAACGATGAGGATTTTTTTTCGACTAGTTTGTCTGAACTGCTCACATCAGCTGTTTGAGTTCATAAAGATACCGGCACAATCAGACCATGGTAATCACAGCGTTCATGGCTGTCTTCATAAGTTTTAGACCTTGACAACTGTCATTCTGACCAGTGGTTTTCAATGACTTATGACTAGACTAAACCCAAAAGAAAGAAAAAATATGAGAAAAGAGAACGAAAATCAATTATTGAAACCAATGAGACTCTTCGTTATGTAATGTAGTTCTTCGAGGGAGGTTCTACCATGTAAGTCATGACACCGTAAAAAGTCTTGGAGCAAATTCCAACAGCTCACTATATCATCTAACTTGGTTTTACACCCCACACACACACGGAAAACCACTCTATCCAAGCTGTGTCTCTTCCTGCTTCGTGGGAACATTCTTATCATTGTCATGGGCTCTGCTCTGACGTCAACCCATTTCTAGAAGTTTCTCCGACTTCGAGTGTACTGATAAGAAGTCAGTATAAATGACTTCTTGCCAGTACACTCGGGGTCGGTTTTCTATTTCTCTTATCTTATTTCCTTTAATTTACTTTGTTAATAAATGAGTTGTTAAATTGACTCTTGTTAAAGTGTCTTTAGAAAAGAACCGCTACACAACCATGATCGGTTATGCTCTTCATCTTCGGATGAAGAGGTAAACCGATCCGAACCATTCATATATGAGGGATACAAGTCGTGACGTAACCCTTCGTATATTAACATCATCTTCGACCGTTCTTCGCGAGAAAAGCCGGTTATTATGGGCCAGGGCTCCATGGGACCGTGAAAATCCCATGGGACCGTGAAAATGTTATGGGACCGTGAAAGTCCTATGGGACCGTAAAAATGTTATGGGACCGTGAAAATCCTATGGGACCGTGAAACTCTCATGGGACCGCTGAACTAGGAAAGTGCCAATTTTCAATGCATGATAGACGGTTCATCATAATTAAAAAAAACTAACTAGAACTAATTCCCAATATCTGCATTATTGTCCGTATACATATTATAATAAATGTTCTACAGGTTAAGAACACATTCAACCGAGATGATAACGGCATTTTTCTTAATTTCCCAAAATATCGTCTATGAATTTTTCAGGTATTGTGGTGATGGCACTGCGCCAGTGCAACTGGTGTGAAATATGGAAAACCAAATTTAAAA
Source organism: Caenorhabditis sinica (assembly GCA_963932045.1). NCBI lineage: Eukaryota > Metazoa > Nematoda > Chromadorea > Rhabditida > Rhabditidae > Caenorhabditis > Caenorhabditis sinica. The sequence continues at coordinate 6,312,980 of OZ009940.1, read as the reverse complement.
ATTAACAGTTCTTACTGTTTCAATGATGGGACGAGAAAAAGGGCTAGGAGCAACGCATTGGTGGATGAATTCTCGAAGCGCTAAACAATTTTTCGTTTTCAAAAACATTTGATCCAAAAGTTAGGTGTTTGAAAAAATAATACTGTTTCAGACACTTTGAATGAAGAGAAGCAGAGTAACGAAGAGCACTGAATTGTATGTTTTATCAGCATCAGAATCGTTCCGCTTTTCATTCAGACTCTAGATTTACTGCCACAGGAAACCAAGAAGAACGGGGTTACTGTTTCCAGGATACTACAAAACACTGATAGCGTATTAGAAACCACTTCATCAATAACAAACACATCATTTTCAAGTATCGATGAAAAAATTATGACAAGGGTTTCACTGGCTAGAGATTCCAAAGTTTTTGATTACAACTTTCTAATTTGAACAGTTTCCCAGTCTCAGAGGTGATTCAAAAACCAAGATAAGTCGCAAATTTTCATTCATGCTCACCATGAGAAAAATCTTAATCGGAGTTCATCGAATTTTTTGAAATCAAGTGTCAAACAATAAATTACTGTTTCGAAGCTATTCATGACGTTGCCAAGATTTTGTGTAACGTTCCCATAAAAATACATGCTAGATCCTCTTCAACTTGTACAGAAAACTACAAAAAATGAAAAATTTTCTGTGTTTCGGAAAATTGTCAAGTAATGGATAGGTTTTTTGCAAGTAATCCACAGCACAGGGCCGCACAGAGAACAAGCTGACGCACTTCGCGATATTTGGAAAGTTGACAGGTCTGGAAAAATGTTTATTAGTTGTTTTAAATTGTTTTCTAACAACGCTGTTCGATAATTTACTGAAATTTTGAACCCTATGCCTGTAAATTTCTCCTAAATCGGGAAACGCGTCAAGATCAAAATGATATCAAAATGGTATCAAAATGGACATTAGGAAATGAAAAAAAATGATGTAGCAGACATTACGCATTTTTTACCGTTCCAAAACAATGTCAAAACGTTTGGAACAGCATAATATTTAATTCACGAATAGCTGAGACAGAAGAAACGAATTCTTGAGTACCATGCAAATTTAATGAAAAGTTTGAAACAGTAATCTGCTGTTTACGTTGTGACCCTGTTTGTATTGAATTTGAGCCTGCCAGTGCTATGTGAGTGCTCTTTTATTAATGTTCAGGATTTCAGACGTAACTTCCAATTTCAAATAATCTGACAAAGGAATCTTCTCTTCGAGTTCCGTTGAATAGTATGCTTTATTTAAAAAATTTATTTTTTCTGGAATTTCTAGTGACTATGTTTAATGTAATTTACAATTGGAAACTGTTTGTAAAAAACAACTGTTTCAGAACTTTTGAAATAGAAAAACAAAGTTCAGGAATACAATATCAAATTTTATTGATTATTTCGACATTCAATCTGCCATCGTGATTGATAAAATGAACAGCAGTTAGAGAGAAAAATAGGGGAAAAAACTGCCGTTTCAAAAAATGTGAAAAAGACTGACAAAGTATGTGTAACTACTGAAGAAAACAACGTCTTTTGAGCTGAAGGAGACTTTCATGGAACTCAAAATTCTAGGATTTTTTTTCAAAATTTTACTGTTTTCCGAGATCAATATGAAGTTACAGCATTCAAACACTTTGTTTGTCGAGCTATTTTCACTAGCATTTGATTTTCATCTGATAATTTATAACAATGGGATCAAATGGGTCAGTAAAGTTGTGCCGGATTCTCAGTTCTAATTATTTTATAATAACTGTTTATACCATCATTTATCTCCAGAATTTAGTGTCAAGTTGCTCCTAAACACATTTGAAGGAAAACGTAGAAAATTAGTCCAGTTTTTCTAAAATAATATTCAATTCCATGTAAACATTCAGTGTAGCACATTTCAATTGCTCTACGATTTTTAATGGACAAAACAGATGACTACTTTGAATGAGAAACCACAAAATACAAGGTTTTTCGAAACCGAAAATTTTTCACATGGAAATTTAGAAGCAGCTAGGTTTTTGAACGGCTCTCGTATTTAGGCAGATTCATTGAATCATGGAACAATTTTCTGATTTCTATTGAAATTTACTCCCTAATTCGAAACGGTAAACTTTTTTATGAAACAGGAATCGGATTATCGAATTTGTGCTCATTCATGAAAAATTGAGTAGATCAGGAACTTGCTTGTTAGCGAGAAGCCTTTCATAATTACGTCTATCGTGTTAGTTAAAAAAATATTCACTGTTCCAAAACTTCAATTTTTATTTTGACGAAAATAATTTATTCAGTAAAATCTGTACCTTAGTTAGTGCTGAATGTTTTGAATTATTGTTAGAAAGACTACAACGGCAAGAGATCTTTACTATTAATAAACGCACAATTCCGTCTGTGTGTTGTCTGTTCCGGACTCGCTCACTCTAGCGAAGTTCCTGTTGGACCAATTTTGTTCAAATTTTGACAGGTTATCAGAAAGTACTGCATGATGATGCCCGTCTATTTCAATTTTCGCTTGATCAAAAAATGAGGTCACAAGGTGGCAAAAACCTCTCTTTTAGCTCCATTAAGTTGTTTCAGTTTTGAGAGAGGGAGAGACGAGTTCACGGAGTTATTTCCTACTTTTCGAAAGTTTTTCAATTTTCTCATTTTCAAAAAATCTACGTTGGCCCGAAGGGCCCCAGAGGGGCGCAGCCCATATGGTCTTTACTATTAACAAACGCAAAATTCCGTCTATGTGTTGTCTGTTCCGGACTCGCTCACAATAGCGAAGTTCCTACCGGACCGATTTTGTTCAAATTTTGACAGGTTATCAGAAAGTACTGCATGATGATGCCCGTCTATTTTGTTTTCCGAAACATTAAAAAATGAGGTCAGAAGGTCGGAAAAATCTCATTTTTGGAGCCAATAGATTGTATCAGTTCTGAGAGGGAGAGAGACGAGTTCACGCAGTTATTTTCCATTTTTCAAAACTTTCTCAATTTTTCATTTTCGAAAGATTTTACGTTGGCCCGAAGGGCCCCAGAGGGGCGCAGCCCATCTGGTTACCTAACAATTGTAAATCTAGCACATTAGACTTGTAATGACGCTCCATTAAACAATTCATAACCAAGTGGCAAGAAATTGATGCTCAGAAATCGGAAAGCTTATCCTAGACGATTTAGTAATCATTTTATAATGTTTCAACTTATCTTTTTTGCGGTTGGAATCGCAGACGGTACTCCGACGACAACTATGAACATTGTACACAATTCGACAATCAAAATCCTGCCACAGTTCTCCAAATGTTTTCTGTTTCAAGAAAGTAAATTATTGGGTTGATGGAATACGAATGTGGTAACTACGTACATAAAATTGAAGTGTATTCACCCTACTGTTTTTTACATTCTCGTAATCATAAATAACGAAAATGTCGAAACGCTCTGAGAATAGTTTGACGAGATGAATTAGACTATTTGGGTTATACTTGAAGAACTCATGAGTGATTGAGTGATTATTGGGATTATTCAAGCTGAGAAGCTTGTTAGAAACTCCAGAAGTTTTGAAAAGGATGATCATTCGGGTTTAAATCAATTCCGGCAAAACTGCTCTATCAGATTTGTTCATCTTGAAACAGAGAAAAATTGTATTAAAGTTTCTTTATTGCACAACCTGTACTTGTTTGTTTTCAAGAGTATGATTTGTCTTATGATTTCAATAATTATTCGCTTTCTGAGTGAAGTTAATGAAACAGATAAATGAAGTGTTCTGACATTGCTGCCATTCATATGAAGTAGGAAAAATAGAGCTTCCAAGTGTTCAATCTCTCTCGGTAAGTGTTTACATGGAAATCTGTTTCAGACAAAAATCAATTTTTTGTATTAAATATGGGTGTTGTTGGAACAGGTCCACTTTTTCAAGCTAACAATGAGCAAAATAATTAGACAATATTTTAGCTGCTTCAAGATAGGTGAGTTCACAAAGAAGCATGTTTCAGACAAAATACAATTGCTGGAAAATGTTGGGTATCTAGTGAATTTTTTGCAAAACCATTTCTATAAACATTCCTACTAATGAAGTTTAGCGAAAAGCAGGTGAGGTTCTTCTTGATTTCAAATCGGGGGAAATTATTTCTATAGTTTCAAGGTCTGAAAAAAGCAAAGTCTTCCCAATAATTATTACTGTTTCAGAGCTTTTTGGTTTGTGACGTCCCAGTAAAAACTAGATTGGCGCTTCAGAACCGTTTTCAAATGAGTAGAAAAAATGATAAAGGGTGTGGTGATGAGGCATTGTGCTAACAAAATTTAGATTTCTTTTACCAAGAATCAACATCTAGGATCATGCTAACAAACCTTTATGTTTTTAGGGTTCTGAAAAAGACTACAAAATATAATGAGTTGTCAGGGAAGGACAAAAGAGTTTACTGTTTCAAAATTTATATGTTTCAAACATCAGAATTCAAACATCGAATCCGCAATTGCTAGTATTGACTTGTAATGTACCCGAATTGAGGTACGGCTTTTTGGACGGGGTTAGACTTTTTGAAATCTACAAAAAATTCTAAGATTTTCCACCAAACAAATTTTGCCCCTTTTGCGAATTGTTCGAAAAATTTGATTTATAAGATTTTTCATGCGAAAAGTGAGTTAGCCCACTGTTTGCATCTGTAACTCTCTTCAAACCTAACCGATTTTTGAAATCTAAAAACCAGTGTGTTGCTGAATGATTGTTCTTATTGAGTGTGCAAATTATTTTGAAAAATAATGTTCTAAAAAAAAATTATTCACTTGAAAACACGAAACCAATCTCATAGACTAGTGCATAAAAAATTTTTCAACCATGGAATTTTGTTGAAACTAAGTTTAAATGAAAGAAAATAGATAATTTACCATAGAAACTTTGTTACCTTAGCGGGGGAAGACGTTTTGCAAGTTTTATAAAAAGTTGAAAAATCAAGTATTTCCCATTTTTCTATTCATTTCAAAATTTCAAGACTAACTTGTACTGGAATATGTTTTTCACAAACTTGATCGGTTTGACCATCTAAAGGGCATTCCAATAAGCTTTTGATCAAAAAATTTGGATGAGTTTGAAGCGTTTTATAGTCCATTAAATCTTGCAGTATGGATTTACTGTCTTGGAGATAAGCGAGAAAAATGAAAATCACGCTAGAGGCTCAAACTTTTTTTCATTCCGTGGGAAATGTTACGTTATGGTTAGTTGTCAACTGACACTTTTTTCTAGCTCTTCATCTTTGTATGGAATTTCATGTTTATAGAAATCAATCAATCTACGATTGACTTGCGCGAAAATTTGCAGTTTTCGGAACAAAGACGAAGAGCTAGAAAAAAGTGTCAGTTGACAACTAACTACAACGTAAAATTTCCCAAAGAATAAAAAAAAGTTTGGGCCTCTAGCGTGATTTTCATTTTTCTCGCTTATCTCCAAGACAGTAAATCCATACTGCAAGATTTAATGGACTATAAAACGCTTCAAACTCATCCAAATTTTTTGATCAAAAGCTTATTGGAATGCCCTTTAGATGGTCAAACCGATTAAGTTAATGAAAAAACATATTCCAGTACAAGTTAGTCTTGAAATTTTGAAATGAATAGAAAAATGGGAAAAACTTGATTTTTCAACTTTTAATAAAATTTGCAAAACGTCTTCCCCCGCTGAGGGAACAAAGTTTCCATGGTAAATTAACTATTTTCTTTCATTTAAACTTAGTTTCAACAAAATTCCATGGTTGAAAAAATTTTTATGCACTAGTCTATAAGATTGGTTTCGTGTTTTCAAGTGAATAATTTTTTTTTGAGAACATTATTTTTCAAAATCATTTGCATACTCAATAAGAACAATCATTCAACAACACACTGCTTTTAGATTTCAAAAATCGGTTAGGTTTGAAGAGAGTTACAGATGCAAACAGTGGGCTAACTCACTTTTCGCATGAAAAATCTTATAAATCAAATTTTTCGAACAATTCGCAAAAGGGGCAAAATTTGTTTGGTGGAAAATCTTGGAATTTTTTGTAGATTTCAAAAAGTCTAACCCCGTCCAAAAAGCCCTACCTCAATTTGGGTACATTACAAGTGAGGTCAATTACGATGATGGTATGCCATTGAGTGGTAATTTTCGCATTCGAAGTGTTGAAAATTGTTGGACAAGATATACCATCACAGCTCATTAGAAAACAGATTCTATGTTTATGTGCGTTGCTACAATTGAACTTCTGTGAGAACTTTTCACTGTTTTAGGAAACTTCCAGAAGAAAAGTCGATCATTTTTATCCATTTTCTGCTATTTTACTCTGGAAAATATTACTATTTCGAAGTTTCCAGATATAAAAAAATGAATTACGGAGAGCAATTTTCGGAATTTATTTGTCTTCCGTCAGAACAAGAAATTGAGATCAGTTGGAAGCTTTGAAATTTCCAGAAAAATAGCACTCTAGTAAGTCGAAGTGATGAAAAAGTGATGTTCTGCTTATGATTTCACCAGAATAGCTTATCTACCGATCGCAACATTTTTCAGTTTTCAAATACACAAAACCTGAAAACTGTGACCAGCAACGGGACAATCAACAGAGAGTTAGTTAAAATTTCAAGCGGGTTCAAACAAAAAATCGTATCTATAGATTATACTGTTTCACCATAAATATGTTGCCCGTGAAAACGACTGCAATGCAGTTCAGTAGGTTTTTCCTTACAACACTGTACATGTATCCGCCTCTAAACTCGCATGGATAATTGCAGATTTGTTCAGACAAACGCGCTGCACCGGATAAGTTTTTTGAATCATAAATTTTTACTGATCCAAGATAAGTAGGATTACATTGAACCCGGTTTCAGAGAAAGCTCATTCCTTGGTATGAAAATGTTTAACGTTTAAAGTGGTTGATTGTTCATAAAATAAATGAATGCTCATAATGCTCATAAACAATTTTTGAATGATGCAAACTTTCTGTTGGTTGAGCTTCCCGAAAAACAAAAGTCACTAACATTTTATCACTGTTTCAATCTAAATGTGAAATCAGGGAAATGTTTGCAAGCGTAATAGTTTACGCATATGGAACCATTTTAGGTACTTTTGAAGTTATGGGAATTCTGACGAACAACTTTTTTCTTCTCAAGATCGTTTCTGACGGAAGATTAGACAACCAACGACATATTAGTTTATAAAAACGTTAATATACTATTATAACAATGTGTCCAAAGTTCTTAATAAGTCGGACAAGTTAAGAAAATCTGGTTTAAAAAAAAACAGAAAAGTTTACAGTTTCAAAAATAATATTTTTTAGTGATAGTAAATTGAGAGTAATACTTTCGATACAATCAGTGAATTCAATATAAAGATTATTCGAACAAACAAGATTTTGATCACATCAACAAAAAGGCCCAAAACTCGAGTACAAATTAAAAAAACGAGTTTGTTTGAATTGACTAATGCTCAGAAGAAAACTCGAGTGGACTTGCTTCATTGAAACAGTGGAACATTTTCTGAGGTTGTTGCATATGTTACTTCTAACAGACAATAGGTGAAATCAACAGTTTTTTTGCATTTGTTTATGGAAGAATATTCTTTCAGAAAACGTTTAACTCAGAACTATGCAGGCTGGCATGATAGTGAAGTAATACTACATTGGACTGAATTTAGTTTGAAAAATTACTGTTTCAAGTTAATCACCTAAATTTAATCATTATGCGTACTTCAATGGTCGCGGTTCCCCAAGAAAAAAAGGACGAAGAAGTTATTGTTTAACAAAATGATATGAAAAAGTTGACAAAGATTGGGGGAAAAGCATATCATACATTTTCCTTGATGAGTGGTAATCATACACAATTGAAACAGAAAATTTTGGAATTTTGATTGAAACCTACTGTTTCAATGTTTTGTAAATAAACTGTTAGGGTCCTAATTTCAGTGTCTCGTCGAAATTGTCGATTTTACTAAAAAATATGCGAACAAGCCTTAAGGTACTTCTGGAACTGTTGGCTCCTATCAAGCAGAAAAAGAGGCATTCCCGTGAGTTGCTACCATTAGAATTCCCAGAAAATACATAAATGAAATTAACGACTGTTTTAGCGAATTTTCAAATAGGAGGTTGATTCATAATGCACGCTGATTCCATAGTCTTGGTATCTATAAGAAACAACAAAAGTGGTTGATTTATGGGTGAGTAACGCGAGAACGATGAGAAGAACCAAAGTGGATGTTAGCATCCACTCATTTTCAGTTTCCCAGATTAAGAAGGTAAAAAATGATGAGTTTCTAGAAAAAATTAATACTGTTTCTAAACTTCTTTTTTTCCATTTCTGTGAGCAGTTATTTAATGATCTTGTCTTGATTACATTCAAAATTTTTCAAGTTTTATAGAGCTGTGGAAAATCTCATTTTTTCAAGACAATGAAAAAATCCTCTGGTTGCTATTGGAGCGTTTATTGAATAAATTTCGAGAGATTTAGAAAGATTTAGGAAGATTACATTGTATAAATTCAGAAGTTTGATTTGGTTTTTTTGAGTTTACTGACTTGTTTCGACAGAATTCTTTGAACTGTTTTCGAAATATGACCACAAGCTCGTTTCAGAGCCGTTTTTTCAAAAAGAAAAGTTTGGACAGTTGAAATGCTTATGTTTTATGATGAAGTCACCGAAGTTATTATAAACTTCCTTAAATAAACTTTCCTTTTGAAACAGTAGATGAACTTCAACCGGATTGATTGATCACTTGACTGAAATTGTCTATTAGGAGTTTAGAATAAATTCGTTAGAGAAATTACAAATACAGTATTTGTAATGATTTCTGAGGACAACTATCAGTAAATATATATTTATTGAAACAGCAAAAAGATTTTGAAAACAACTAATCTTACTTCCTCATCTGAACCAGAGGGAAGCAAAATTCAGAGTGTTTTCTATTCTACAATAAGGCAATTATCAGGGGAATCGGTTTCACAAATGTTTATCTATTTAGAATGATCAAATTATAAATTTGGGAATGATAAAATTAGCTGGTTAGAAGTTATCTACAACAAGACAAGAATTTCCAAAATAAAGAGTAGGTCATTTTTAACTTTATTGAAACGGGAAAATTTTATGAGCCGAGACTCATGAAAATAGAGCAATACAGACAACATTTTTACTGTTCCAACATGAAAATTAGATTCGAGAAATTACAACTTTCGCAGTTCCTAGGACATCTCCAGATAAATAAACATTTCTTAACAAAGAACTGTCTGCACTCTCGTCAACTCACTAAACTTTTAAATCCAGAAGCCAACAGTTGTTAGGATACATACCTTCTGGTTTTTGGGAGGGACTGGCGTGTTGACAGAGCCCAGGTTCCCGTACCTTCCTCTGTCCCACTCCAACATCCTTATAGCCCTAATTCAGGTAATTAGCTATTCACATAGCTAATCTATCTATTTTATTGCTATTAATTCTGTTTGTTTCCTTTCTTATATTATTGTACTATTTTTTCTCTATTTTTCCCATTTTATTTGGGAAAAATCCGTCCACTCTAACCCCAGTTACAGCGCCCGACAGGTAATTGTCTTTGTTTCTCTGCGTCTCCTCGCTAGAGTCAAAGGCGCATGGACTTTCGCCGCCCTTGGGTCTCGCCACGCACACACACGCCACCAATCGCCACCGTACCCGGCCCCACGCTCTTCGCTTGGCCTAAAATAGGCAGAGTTTGTAGAGAGTTGGGTCGGGGGACGGGGGAGTTGTTGAGGGATATTCCGGAGCCGATGATAATATTATTTTATTGTTTTGCTTCATGTTCCTTGATTGTATTCCTCGCCCCATCGGAGCCTGTTTAGAGTTCGTGTCCTCGTGACCTTCGCTAACTTGTTCCGCTCTTCGGCAAACTTTATCTATAATTGAGTTTCCTTGTTTATGAGGTTTTAACGCCTTTCTCCTCGGGAGGAAAAGCTTTCCTGAATAAACTTGGATTTAGTCTAAAAACTGCGTTAGATATTCACACAGCTCATCTTGCCGCTTGTCTGAACCACCGCTTGGCGAGTTGAGAGACTCGGCGCTTGCAGATGCTCCAGAATGGCTATGACCAGCGGCCGTCTCTATAGACTGGGCGTCAACATTGGTGCATCTGACCGACTCGATTTCCGTCGTCGTTAAATTCGACCTCGGCGAACAAGTTGGTCGATTTTGCCTCTCTCTCGTATTTTTCTCCTCGAGAAAATGCGTGCTGTGTGATTTTTCTAGTGCTAATTTAGACGCTCGATTTTTCTAGATATCATTTTCCTCGGAATTTCCTTATTTTCTAGACCCTTTTCGCTTTTTTCCGCTTTATTTTTGGTTCCGGTTTTGAAAAACTAAATTCAAACCGCGCGCCGAAAGTATACACCTGCCCTCCCCGCGATCGGAGTGTACGCGAGAGAGCGTGCGCTCTCGCGGAGACGCAGACACTGTGTGCGTCAGGGAGCGTGGGAGGCACGAGAAATGCATTTTATTCTAGAATTTTTGGGATTTTTGGGCAAAATTCTACTTTCCTTTTCGAAATTCTGTTTTTCCCAGGGTAAAATTCCTCGAAAAATTTGATTTTTGAACTCCTTTCCTCGAAAAACCTCTCCCAAATCCTCGAACCCGTCGAAATTTCCGTTTTTGAGCTAAAAAGTGGTGTTTTTTGGGATTCATTCCGAAATTTCTGCCGCGAATTCAAGAATTGATTTTTGGACATCATTTTGAGGTAATTTTGATACTATTTATTCGCTTTCGTACGCTTTTTCCTCGCTGTTCGGTTACATTTTGCCAAAAAAGCTTGATTTTTCGAGTTTTAGGCGAAAAATCGATATTCTGAGGGATTTCTGCTTTTCGAAAGTGATTTTTCGTATTAAAATTGAATTCTAGGCACTTAGAAACCCCCAAAACGCTCATTTTAGTACCTTTCTACGCAAAAAATTGAGTTTTCACCTTTTCGAAAATTTTCGAAAAATTTCGAAATTCGATTTATTGAGTAGGATCGTTCGAAATTGACTGTTTTCACATATTTTCGCTTCGCTTAATTTTTTCCTCGATTTCTGACGCTATTTTCGAATGAAAAAATCGATTTTTCGAATTTCGGAATTATTGATTTTTCGAAAATTTCCTCGGAAAATGAGTAAAATAGCTAAAATTTCCGTCTTTTAGGGTTCTAAAAATGCTAAATTATCGGGAATGCTAAAATTGAGCGCGAAAATTTTTTCTAATCCTCGATTTCAGCAAAGGGTAAGAGTTTTTAGGCCCTTTTCCAGCGGGAAAAGGGGTCCTCGTCGTGTTTTCGGTTCCTCGGAGGCTTGGATTCGTTACGTGCACGAAGGGACAGTTAGAGCTGGAGCTTTTTCCTCGAGTGGACGCTTCGAATTCGATGGAATTCCTCGTTGGTCGTCTCAAGGCTCTACAATCGTGTTCCTCGTGTAGTCGTCTCCTCGTTTCGTGCTCCTCGAGTCTGAAGATTACCCGCAACCGAGCCGGTATGGTCTCCTCGCAGTGGGCGAGTTGTAGTAAAAGCCTGGGGATGCGAATGCCCCCAGGTCGGTTTGGAACCGTAAACAGGACGTGGACGAGTGGAGGAGAGAGATGAAAGTTGAGTTTTCCCATTTTGAAGAAATAGTCTTCCGAGTGGGTGATATTTTAAGCGGCGTATTCTTAGTGCATAACGCTGGCGATAGTCGTTTTTAACGGCTTAGTCAGAGTTCCCATGCGATGAGCGAGCTAGCAACTCGGTCATCGTCAAATGAATACGCCAAAAAACTGTCATTGGGATACATTAGCTCCGGTGTGAAATAGCTGGCCGCTCCTCGGAAGCAATTCTGGGGAGACCTCAGCTGTGTAGCATCGGATTAAATGTTTTTGTGTCCTTATCGAATCTCAGAACCTTTCGGGAATAGGGTTGGTGCTAGGGAATATTCTGATTCCTCGTACAAATGTGCGTTTTAGTGAATACGTTTTGCGATGGATTCCTCGTGGGATCGATTGTTAGTGTTCGCGGGTATCGGAATATATCCGAAACATTGATTCTCCTCGAGAACCTTTGAGTAATTCGGACAGTGTGGAACGGGTTTAGTATAGATTGAGTTATTAATAGGCTTAAGACAAAAGAGGTGTTTATGGCTAGGAAATGCGTATTGTCGCCATGAGTGACTATCGATTTTCGTGTCTGTCTCTTGTGTTCTAGGTCTTAGGGGGTCCTCGTTTGTTGTTACCGTTTCTAGAAAAAGATACGGTTGACAAGAAATGATTGAAATTTGCGGTAGTATCCTCGTAGAACCTCGGATAATAGTCTGATTCCTCGATTTGGTCTCGGAATACCTTCCGTATCTTTATGAGTATACTTCAGTATAATTTCTATGACTCCTCGAACGCAATCTAATACTGAATCCGGGAAACATTGATGACAGTCGGGGATTAGATGTGTTAGTAGTGTAGGTTGGGTACGTTCCCCGTTTGCATTTCATTTAGCTGGTTCCTCGATGAATTTTCATTGAAGTTCCGGTTAGCGTGGTTCTGTAGTCATGTTGGTTAGTCGACACTATATACCCTTTGGGCTATAACTCAGGGAGGCCGGGGGCCCCGACCGAGGATGCTGCCAGGTTGATCGCGACTATATTGACTGACTATAAGAACCCTTACGCAGAAGCTAGAGAGTAGACACCATGCTCGCTGGCCGGCGTTCGTAATGGACTCCCGGAACTATTGGCTCATAAACGTTGTTTGACTTTTTGTTGAACATCTACCGAACACGAAAACATAACTAATTCCCACCCTCTTTTTTATGCCAGGGTTGTTAGTATAATAGTAGCATTGGTGGTTTGAGTAAGTAGGCATCGGAGATCGTCCTCGAAGAGCCGCGGTTCTTGGGGGACTTTCGCCGATAAAAGTTTGGGATCCTCGTTCATGTATCGTAATGGTTTGTGTTTGAGCCCCAGGACTCCTCGATCTTCTTCCCACAGGTGGTCCCGTCTCCGATTGAATTCGGGGACTTATCGATCACTTGCAGGGTTTTAGCATCGAGCGCCTGGCTATCGTTCACGAACGTGCGATTATCGTACGAGCATCCTTGACCGCCTCTAGCCCGCAACCTTTCCTTATGAGAGCGCGGGCACTTACTCGAACCCACTACTACTGTATTAATACCCCTGATGAAGGCTATAGTGAATCTGGAAAAGGCCTCCGCCCAGAAAGGGAACAAGCCGGACATGATCGTCTACCTTGTAACCTTTCCTACCGAGGAAATCTTTCAGTGAAGCTTGAGTGGTCCTGTCTTGTCTAGTATAGTTGTGTTTTGGTACGTTCCTCGTTGTTCTTTTTGGTGTAGATTGGAAGTGTGACTGTGGCGAGCAGTAGGGTTTCGGCTATCGTATGATGGTTGGGATCTTATTGCGGGTCATATTCTCAATACTACATTCAGTTGAGGTTAGTGGCGAGTTATCATTGCTGACTCTATATACCTTTATGGGTCTGAGCGTCGGAGCGGGGCTTCGGTTAAGCGTGAAAGACTATCGGGTTGATCGCAGCTTTGGGAGAAACCACTAACCCACGACATAACAAGTTAGGGAATCGAGCCCAGGTACTCTAACGGGTGTCGTGCGGAAGAATGAGGAACTAAAAGGCCATTAAATGTCGATTCATTGTCCTCGGAATCACAGTGTAGCTTCGGTTTGTTCGTACGCGGATGATCCTCGAAATGCATTGCCGGTGATAGTGATTTGACGTACCAACTAGAATACAAGAAGCTGGTTTTATTGTTCCTTAAGTCTTTGTAGTTAGTGTTAACGAGTTATTTTAGTCTATTCTAATTGTTGAGTGATACTATTACTGTTACAATTGGATATATAGTTAGTTTGTATTGAGTAGGATAGTTGCCATGAGAACTCGTCTCGGTCTCCTCGTTATTCATTCTCCATCTGGTCTCGATCTCGGCAGCATGCTTCGCGCTCACCGGTTCTGGATCTGTGAGAACGGAAACCTGGATTTCTGCAGGCCCATTCTAATGTGGGAACATTCCTCGAATACGAAATATCTATTTTTAATTGGTTTAGTTATCCTCGAAACAAGTTCCTCGTTCATCGTCGAAACTGATGATGGTTGAACTGGTTTTGAGTACTATTCCTCGTTTCCTAAAATAAACTCGTTGACATTTTTTAGAATTGATTTGTCGAATGATGTGGTTCTACTTCGCTGACATCTATAGGAGTGTATGATTGAGTAGACAAATGCGGAAGTTCTGAGGCTTGTTTGTTGAGAAAAGTACGAGGGGCGGCCTAAGTATGAAGTAAGACATCAAGCGATCGGACAGGACTTCTGATTCTATACTCGACGCATTCTGACTAGTGTTAGAGGGAGTAGCCCATATCAATCGGCCGATCAGTTCCCTACAATGCATGAATAATAGAATAATGACCACAAAATTTTCTGTTCGTCTGATATTAGGCGGCTGCTGCTCTAGGAGGATAGTCGGTCGTCTAGTCAAATAACATTCTCCTCGATAGCGGTTCCTGTTTGGATGCTTAATCGGGAGGATACGTTTGGCCGGAAATCCGATAGTTCCTCGAGAGGACCAGTCATCGTAATAGCAGATAAACAACCCTGGACGATTGAAACGATGCGCCATGCTAAAAGCGGATTGTTTGATTCATTCAGGTGCCGGATTTCAGAGTGATCTGCGATCCAACCCCCCTTTGGCGATGTGCGGCCTTGGAGCGCATTCCTCGGACCTATCGTCAACTGTTTTACTAGGATATTACTTTCTGTCTGGAGGAATGTGTGAAAGTTTAGGGACAGTAGTTGAATACTGTCTGTATCTCTCGGACTGTAGACGCGTTTATAGTTCGTAAATTCGGGACGAATCCTCGGATTCCCTTCCGGAGGATGCAAGTTGTTTAGTGTTGGGCTGGCTACTTCGATCAGGTCTCTCTCCCGAGATCAGCTGGAAGTAGAGTTCTGATTCTACTCACTGACTTCAGAGAGTTACTATAATAGTGGACTCGCTGAAACCCAGTGATTGGATTCAGTAGCGCTTCACGACACTTCTACTAGTCTGATCATTGAATCAAGAGAGAGGAGAGGGAGGAATCCGGATTCCTCTGTCCCCCCGGAGTACCGGTACTCCAGGAGGTATTAAGATTCTGTCTTAGTATCGGACAGTTAGTCACTGGTTGACCTCGCTAACGCGGCCTCAAGCAGTCGATTAACCCTTAAGTATTCCCTTTAGTAAAATAGGAACTCTGAGTATGTTAGTGGTAGTGCATGGCTCGGTCTTGACATCGGTAATTCGGACACCGGTCTCATTTGAAAAGTCTTGACGCTAACTTCTAGCCGGTTTGATTCTTAGTTAACCGTACTACGTTCATCTTGATTCACGTCGCGTGGCTTTTGTCTCCAATCTTTTCGAAGGTTCCGAAGACAATAGTGATGATAGAGGGCGTATGTGCGAAGCCTCCGATGGTAATACCGGAGCCTGAGTTTAACGAAGTTTCAAACCTGACTTTTCACCCGAGCGATTATCGACCATGATACAGAAAGAGGTTAAACTATGTGTTGTTTTTTGTCAGATAGATGTAGGCGAAGCGAAGTGTAACTAATACTGATGAAAAAATACCCTCGATGAATCCAACGTTCGTAAGAACACCGATTGATCATGCGTTCGTGACCAAAGTCGTTCCTCGGAACGGCTAGTGTGACGGATAAGGGTTGTCAGATGGTTTGGGAAACCTTCGATGAATCCTCGGATCATCGATAACGTCCTCAAGCATCAACCTCGTCAGTTCAGTTCAAGTTTAGTTTCCTCGGTGTATAGACGTGTATGGGAATATGTATCATTCTCGCCTCTTTGAAATCTGCGTAAAAGTGTCGTTCGTCAGATCGACATAATTTCATTTAGGCTGACGTTTGAGATGATGCATAGTCCGCTCTATATTCACTACATTGAAAAAGCAAATTCTTCACAAGGATCCTAACACGATCCGCCCACTGGTTTCATTGAAACTTCGGTTTCGATCAGGCCGGACCCGGATGTTCCACGGATTGAGTGATCAATCCACCTCTTTTCTAGTTTCATTGAGATTTCGGTCTCGATCAGGCTAGTTGCTGAGGTTTTATGAGATTGAGTGATCAATTTCCCCTCGGTTGTCGAGCAGGAGAATAGTTTTTGAGTATAGTTGGGATGCGCTAATTATGCTCAGTGGGGTAACGGATGTGATGAGTCAAGTTTGACGAGCTTTGGATTATTACATTTCTGACCTTCCGACTATTCTACTCCTCGACAGTTGTTTTCTCGTTTCCTTTTTTGTTTACTCGCAGTCTTTTCTTGCGTCGTAAAGGGTGTCCGTTTCACTGCAGAATGACATCGTTATTTTGCAGGGGAAACATGCCGATTGACTCCTCGAACGCAAATTCGCCAGTGGATGAACCCGATTTCGTCGTCCTCGAGGATCCAGTTGCGATGGCTCCAGCTATCGATGTAAATCTGATCCTCGATGTTGCTATGCTATCAACCATTCATCGACCAGCTATCAGCGGTTCTTTGACCGCATCTACGGGTATAATCAAGAAAGGAATAAGGAAAAGAACGTAGATTATGGTGTTTTTAGATACATCCTCGACATCTGGTATTTCAAGCGAAGCATTCGTTCACCGGTCCAACCAATTTCAAGTTCACTTTGGGAAACTGGCTAACATCCTCGATCACTCGAAACGAGATGTTGTCCTCGCTCTTCACAATCTCCGTGATTACGCTGACTCTCAAGCCAACTTGGAAATATCGGACAGCGCCAACGATCAGTCCTCGTGCTCAACATGCCAAGACCTCGAGAAGGAGAGAATGAACGAGAACCATCTTCAAATCGATCGGCTTACGATTTTGATGAAGATCCTTCTGGTAAAATTCGCTCACGTCTAAATATTCCATATTCACCCCCTCTTGTTTGCAGTCGCTCGCCAAAAGCTTCGAAGAGCTTATCGTCAAAATGATCGCGGGAAAAGTGGAGATCCTCGGTGTTGCCGAAGTCTACTCCAGCATTAAGTTCATGCACAAAGCTATGACAGATGCCCTCGGTGAAATTTCTCCGTCTAAAAAGAAGGAGGAAGATTCGTCGGAGGAAAGTTCATCCTCGGGGATCACTCTCGGCAAACCGGTCTCTGATCAACTTGCTGAACTGATCTCCTCGATATCTGAACTTTGAGACTAAACGCTCACAGACATTCTCTTTATCCGGCCATTCATTTTTTCCAACCTCCTCGAAGAATTCCCGAACAACACTGTAAACAATTCTCTCGCTGATCATGAGTATCAAGATTCGGATAAGCTCTTCAACTTCCTCGTCTTTATTATTGTTCTCGTAATAAACAGTTATTGTTTGATCGATTATTGATTGATGAAGACCAGTGTTGGTAATGCGGCATATTCCGCTGTCCAATTTCGTTGATTTAATTCTGAATGTCGTTACTAATTATGTTCAGCTAAAATTGTGTCATTATGCAACGTGGTTCTAATGCATCCTCCTCGAACGACCCGAGTCCCTTCGGAATGCCACCGGATACTGGTTCCTCCTCGAATAGACAACAATCCTCGAATGTTCCTCGACCACCTACCCTTACACCTCAGAAGGAAAGGCGACTGTCGCATCTGATGGGTTGTGTTTATACGACCATAAGTGACTTGATCAGGTTCTGTACAAGTGAGTAAATCGATAATTGTTATCGAACGCTAATTCTACGAATCCGATCATTATATTCCTACCTTTCAGAGGAAGGAATTCCACTTCCAACGAACCAATTCGGAGTACAATCCGTTGACTCGAACCCTTCCTCGAGTGATGTCCATTCCCAGTTAGAAGCTCTGCACGGAGCTGTGGCTAAGCTCCAGGTCAATGATGTTCGACTGACTCGCCGCTTATATGGATATAATAGTGCTAGAGGACACGCTAAGGTTGGTAATATCGTTAGATATTTCGAATCTGGCATTTCTTCCAGCACCACGGTCTCGATGATCGACATATGCTTCCATCCGAAGGAGAGTTATCAGTCACTATCACCCGCAAAAGTCCTTCAAACCATCTCCCTCCTCGAATCGAAATGTTCATTGCTAGAAATGAATCTACTACCATCTCCCGATTGGAGTCCTACTTCCTCGACTGGAACCTCACCTGGAAAGCACTTGAAGTGCTTCGCACCGGATCGCCGTCGAAGAGTGTGCGAAAACACATCTCTGCTACCTTCGATTGTAATATTGAAGGGAGAACGATGGTGGTCGTGCGGATCGATTCCTCGAAGACTGGGGCCAACCGGCAAATTCCGAGAGGTTGCTTCTGCAATCCCACCTTTGAATTTGACGACCGGCCACACTCCTCGATCCAATGCGTTCTCCAGTTGATCGCTTCCGCGATTGTATTCAGTGCTGAAGGAGATCCAACAGATGGTAAATGGATAGGTAGACCGGTGGACCTTCGTTTCGTTCCCGCGGATTATCGATCCCTCGAGTTTGAGCGTTTGGAGGTGGAGAGACTGGCGGATGACCAACAACGTCATGTCTGGAGAGCAGTCCCGTCTCGGAGATCAAGGGATCATCAAGAATCACCAACACATGGTAACACAAGAGAGCAAAGGAGATAATTCCGCATCAGAATCCTCCTCGTCGGAGACCTAATTTATTAGTTAACACTGTCTCTAAGAGTCCTCGGACTTTAAATTAGTTGATGTTCTGTCTGTTTCTCTTATTAAATTTGATTTTCCTCTCATTGCTTAATCGTTCGTATTCGAATTATGTGGCGATCATGAAATATCACGTTTTGTAATCAGGAAATTCAGAATATCAACCCCGAAACCTATAGCATGTTTGATAAGATCAAGCAGGAGCTCGACCACAAGCCCGTTCGTTTCAATGTTTTGGCTGCATCTTCTCATGGAGAACACCTCGTCCTCGTAGGTATTGATGATGACTCATACGAGCCTTCCCCAGCGAAGCCGTTCGTTAAGAATTATCAATGGATCAACGACAAGTTTGTCGCCTACGAGACAGAGATTCCAAAGCCCCTCGAACCTTGTCCTCGATTTCCTCACGATCACGTAAGGATGCCAATACCATACATTATCATAACATCTATATTCCAGAAAGAAGGATTCTATGTCGACATATTCATGGCGACATGGGAGAAGCTGAAGTTTCCAGTGGATCGTCCATATTGTCACTGCTCCCCGTTCTATGACGACTCCTCGGATCACTTATATCCTCCTCGTTGTCATGCAATGGCCATAGCTGTAACCATATCGGAGGGTCTACGTAAAGGCAAGAGAATCGAAGACATCTCGATAGGGCACCATCTCCTCGAGATGCCATCCTCGTCGAAATTAGTGATTTTCGGGCCGCCGACGAAACCTAAAACTGCTCCCTCTCTTCTCAATGGATTGCCGACTCTTCGAAAAAGAATTTCGTGTTAGAACTTCGACGCGTTGAAGTATAATCGCTCAAAATACCTCGGTATGTTGACAAAAGATTTTAATCTAGCAGAATTTCTTTGAGAATGTTGAAATTTGACGTATTTAGAGTGAATGTATTTGAGAATTGCGTTTTTTGACGAAATAACGAAACTTCTCGTTTTAGCAAACAGCTTCCTCGTCAAGTTCCATCTACCTTCACGCTTCTTCTCCTCGAATTTCAATAAAATTTTCTACTGAATTCCTCGAATTTTGGACGAGGGATACAACGAAAATTTGGGTTAGCAGGTATAGTGTAAACCCATGATTCTTCCGAGTGTGATGAATACTGCTACTTTTCAGAACACATCGATGATACAAGTCTCGTCAACTTGCAAAAATTGTTTTTCCTCGAAAAGCAAGAAGAAGAATCATAACCTCGTTTTTGTGTTTCTACCAAGTTGAATAAAGCCCTCGAGTTATTTCTTAATTTATGCCGATTTAATTGTGTCCCCTTCATATTTCATATCTGATTGCCATACGATTTTCGGAGTAAATTTGCTCGAGTTTAGCGCTAATTCAACTTTCAGATGTCAGCCTCAAATCATAACTCTCCGAAATCTGCGTCTTCCGGGACAGTCGCTGTACCAGATTCCTCGTCAGAGGGAAAAGAAGACCCAGCTGGTAAATAATTTATTGTTTACCGATCGGAAAAGTTGTTTTTTCAGTCCTTTCTGACTCTTCCTCGATCGAGCAGAAGATCGATTCGCTTCTCCAAAAAGTCACATCTTTGATGATCAACACTCCTCGTGTTACGTTGGACGTCGAACTGGTCCGTCAAGATGTTTCGGCTCTCCGCGAGTGCTGGAAGAGAGGAAGGATTGATGACATGGTGAGAGGGTGTATCTGATAAAAGGAACGTTAAAAATGAGTGCCTCTTGTTACAGACTCGAAGAGCTGTCCCCCGCGTGAATGAGTTGAGAGTTCGTGCTTATCGTTGTCCTCGTTCGGGCAACGACACCAAAGTATGGATCCTCGTGGAGGTTGTCACCACCGCATACCGCTCAGTGAAGGTATTTGAACTCCTCGGAGTTCACTTCATCGAAAGAAAGTGCCCTTTCGCCGAATACCTCGCATACCCAATGCCGTTTTCCGACCTTTGGGACGCTCTCGATGAAAACATCACTCAGTATCTTCGAGTAACTTATGCGGAACTGACAGCGTCTACAGCGAGACTCTCCGACATGGACGTATCCACCACCTCGGAAACGCTCACCTGCGGATGTCTCGCACCCTCCTCGACTCACGGCGGCCACGGCGATTCCAACATCTGTATTTCGCGTCGTTTGGCGCAAAAGATGGTACTTGCCATCAACCACATGATACAGTCGATTCGCTTCGTCGAAGTCTACTCGATCGAATTGGGAAACTATTAATTTTCTCTCCCCTCGTGTTCATTCCTCGTGGAAATAAATTGTTGATCTAAATTGTCGATATGATTACCCTTATGTGATTTGAATTCCATGCGTTTATCTGTTTTCGTTCTTCGATTTCAGCGGATTCTCTAATCTTTTCTTTAAGGGTACTGTATTGAGAATCACTAATCATCTCACAATGATTACTAGCAATGATTTGGTCAAGGAAGATGTTTCCTCGGACAAGGCCACGGAAGAACATGAGCAGGCGAAGAAAGCCCAAGTCACTGAAGAACAACCAGGTATTTAGTGATAAAAATTTGATCGAGATGACTTCCTTTTCTTTGCAGTCCGTGAATCCTCGGTCCCAAGAGACGTTTCCTCGGAACGCGCCACTAAGGATCCAGAGATTAAGAGTGGGTGTCACATCCATGAATAAAGATCCGTAAATTTCGAACAAAAAGCATTCTCTTCTTCTTCAGAATCCTCGACCTCGGACTTCATGAGTGCCGTGTTCGGCAAAGTCGAACTCACTGGTCCGACAGATACTCATGGACAACAAGTCGTCGACAACTCTGAAGAAAAGAAAGAGGAAGAAGGTTAGTAATTTGAAAATTCGAATGCGAAATTTTGAATTGATGACTTTCAGTCCTCGGAGGAGCTTCTCTCGATCCTAACCTTCCCGTTCCCACTGATCAAGAAGCCGCAAGTATTCTGGATTATGATCCATGCGAGGATTCTGACAACGTGGTGCCAATGGACACCACCGAAGGCTCCGAAACGGTTGCGGTTGTCCTCGAGAACGAGAAGAATAAGGATGGAGTAGTTCAAACGACCACGGAATCCTCGGAGACCGGAAACGTCTTGGACACTTCGAAATCGGACGAGAACATGGACGTCGACGCTCCAATATCCTCGGATATCGGACAGAAAGAAAAAGCAGTAGTCGACATAATCATGACAGACCTGGAGTTCAACGTTTCTGGAATGGTCGAGAAGGCTATCGATCGTCGTCTTGCTTCCTCGGATACTTCTCAGTCCACTTCCTCGGTCGACGAGCGTCTCAAAGCGATCGAAGAGTCTGTTTCTTGGATCGGATCTCTGTTCAGACCTGCTGGACAACAAAATCTGATCGAGAAATTGACTAAACTTGTCAATACTCATGACAAATCCGTTGAAGATCTCAAAACGGAGCGCAGACGGGCCAAGGACGACAGAGAACAGTTGAAAAAACAGCTGGAACAGGTGGACGAGTTGTATCAGAAGATTAAGAAGATCTACGAATCCTTCAAAAAATATCTGTCATACAAGATGACAAAGTTGGAGACGGAATCCGAGATGTTCCAATTTCTCAACTCGAAACTCTTCCTCGAGAACTTCAAAGATCTTTCTTCCTCGGAGGAATTCAAAGCTTTGAAGAAGTCGTTGACTATCTCCTCGCTCAAAACTGGAGCCGATGGCATCTCCCAAGAACTAGATGACATTACCGCCACGTTGGTTAGAGAGGAGGTGCAATTGGCCATTATCGAGAAAGAAAAAGCGGACCTCGAAGCTCGTTCCCAAGTAAGACCGCTCTAGTAATAGTGAATTAACTCCCTTTTTTGTGTTCAGAAGAGATACGATTGCTTCGTGTGCAGATCGGTAGAACATGGTCCGACGTGCATCCTCGATTTCGAGACGCGCAAAGAGGAATTGGAGCGCCAAAAGCGCTGTATCCAGTGTGCGAAGACCGGATGCCACGCCGATTCTCCTCGCTGTCCTCGAAGAGACGACCCCTGCAAGCAATGCATCGGACGCTTTGGAAGGGATGATGTCAAGTCTCGCTTGCATCATCCCGAAATCTGCCCGGTCATCTGCGACAAGCAGAGAGCTCATATTGAAAATGCAAAGGCGGCTCAGATCAACCGTGACGCGGAGCAACAGAAGAAGATGTCCAAGAGACCACTGTCCTCGGGAAAGGGAAAGGTAGAGAACGTCGGTGAATTCAGTAAGATAATATTTTACTTTAGAAGCCACAGGGCCGTGCCCCAGCAGCCAAACGCCAGAAAACCGGAACAGAGCAGAAGGCTCATGGAACCGGAGTTTCCGTCCCAGCTGGAAGAGTTCCAATCCTCGGTGACACGGACTACCAGTCCACGTCCGGATCCTCCAAACCCAACTAATCATCCTCGGGATGACTGTTAAACCTTGTTAATTTTTTATTAATTTTTACTTGTTAACCGTTGTTCTTCCTCGTTCGTTTTCAGGGTGTAACCCTTACAATGAATGATCGTTGATTTAGTTGGTTGGAATTTCGGTCTCAGTGCTTATAGGCTATTCTCTATAACCATTCCTTTGTCGAAATTATGTGCGGCTCTTGTCTGAATTCCTCGTTTCATCGCGTTTAGTCTGAATCCAAAAACACAAAAAAGAAATAAGGAGAGTGTCTGCTAGATTAAGCGGAGCTCGTCTTTCTCTTGTTGCGAGCAAGAGTAAAACGCTATACTTGTCTTGCGAAAGACAAGGCCAATGGTGATCAGTTCATATTCGATGTATAATTTTTCGAATTTGAGTAAAACTGGTATCCGTCCTATTACTGGAAACAGTATGGTAAGAGCCTCTAGTCTCGAATCCCTCTATTCGGTCATATCCTCGTGGTAAGGAGCGAATCAGAGAGATTCGTGTAAGGGTCAGTGACTAGTCTCTACTAATCGATACTCTCCCTTCTGGAACTATTTCGGAGATTGAAGAAACGCCATCGCCGGATTAGGAACAGAAAAACGTTATACCCAACATCAGTCTGAAGAATTCTAGGTGGCACCTAGACAGTCTGGTACTTGGGGTTAATCGGTTCGGTGGCAATTGAGCCTTAAAACCCGATCCCTTCCACCTTGTTCGTGAGAGATACTTCATAGAACAGTGGATAAAGGCCTTGATATAGGGAAAGGCGTTCCCGCATCATTCAGAAGTCGTTTATTTTCGGACCCCGATTTCTGGGTGGTCGTGATTAGAGATTGTCGGTATCGGCTACAATCAGAAATGGCTGGTTGCAACGATGGTTAGACCTCCGTAAGACATTCCGATTGCTTGCGGAGTAGACAAACTGACACCTCGAAAATGACAATATGGTGGATAGTGTACTGGAACGAAGTCGGATCGGCATTCCATGTGTCCCGACCGGTACTGCGTAGATAACGCCTTGAAATCTACGTATGATTTGTTTCGTCAGAATCGAATCTACTCTCCCCCCTTGTACGAATCATCCAAGATCTCCCATGGATCACGGCTCCTCGACTCGGTTGAAAATACCTCGACCGGACAGTAGTAGATTCGTTACATAAAAAGTCTCCTTAGTGTGTCCATGAGTTTGAGTACTCGTGCACGCGCTGCTGTTAATTGTCTCTGTGCGCCCGCAGTAGAAATACATAGGCCGCATCTGCTTCTGGCCAGAGTCATATAAAACGGCAAAAAATGTACAGTCACGTGAAGTTGATTACGTGTACTTGTGCTCCTTTCCTTTTTATTTTTTCCACGTGTGTCAACGCATTGTTCTACTTTTTGTAACTAAGTTGCGCGGAGCATAGGTCTTAGAATCAGTGCCAGTTTTCCCCCGAAGACAATCTTATTCTTCTGCCTCCTTCGTTCAATTTTGGTTCGATAAGTTTACAACTCGGTGTTAACACTGTATCATTCCAGAGATGGAAAGACAACACGAACCCGATCCCAATCCTCGCTGTCCGAGTCCTGAATTGGCCCAATGGCTCCGTATTCCGGAAAATATTCTGAATCTTCCTCGTGCCTTGATGGACTATGCTCTGAGAGTTCCGACAATCCAAGGGGACAATGGCTTAATGGCGGGAATTATCAATCCTCGTACTCGACTCAATCTGATGCCATATCTCCGGAGAGAATCACTCATTCATCCGTTGATAATGTATCGCGAGGCGGCTAAGAGGGAACCTTACCTCGGAGATAATCACGATCTCCGTAACTGGGTTACTAATTCACTCCGTGGTCAAATGACTCCTAAGATTGTGGGTAATCCACTCAAAACTGACCGTTGCTCATTCTGTGGTTCCTCGTTCTTCGGCTTTCCGATGACAGATCACAGCATAAACAACTGCAAGCTCTTCCAGCTATTACCCAAGGAACGTCACCTCGATTTCGTGGTGGCCAATACCTTGTCGTTTTGTGGTTTTTGTAACTCGCGTTCTGTTCGCCATGATGATTGTCCCCAGAGTGATGCGTGCACGACATGCTACATGTGGGGTCACAAAAATTATCACGGTGTCTGTACGAGAGGAAACGGTCCCAGTCGTGAGCAGTTCCAGACACTCGTGCAAGAACTCAGAATCAGCCGGGCTCGGCGAATCCGTTGGATGGTCAGCCAAGGACTCCTCGGAATTCCGTTCCCAACGGACTACATTCATCCTGATCTCCTCGACCAGTTGGACATCGCAGAAGCGAGAAGACTTACCTTGATTGGTGCTGGACCCCTGAAACGTCCGATTGCGGAATTGTTCGAAAAGATCCCAGATGCGGCTTACCGCTGGAAAAGTTACGATGGCATCTTCTCCGTGGAACTTCACCCATACGCAAGAACTCCCTGTGTGGAATTCACGGTGGAATCCGCTAATTGGTTCCAAATCCTCGAGACCCGTGCTCGAGAAGCGTTTGCTAACAGGGACCCGGAAAGACACCATTGTTTCATCTTGGATTTCACTTACAACATTCCTCGTCCGATCTTTCCGGATCACGTCTATGTTCCAGGTCGGGATAGGGTACGTCGTTATAAGTCTTGTTCCGTGATTATCTAGATATATTTAGATCATCAACGGCCATCCAGTTCTTTTAGCCGATCTTCCGCCTGAGGTTGATGGGCCGGCTCTTCAGCCAGAGGCTCAAGAAATTGTTCCTCGAGAGAACGATGGAAGAATCGTAAGTAACGATAAGTGATACGGAATAACGGAAAACAAGGTTTAATTTAGGATCAAGGAATTGTTCCTCGTGAAGACGATGGAAGAATCGCTCGTAGAGAGGAACGTGTATCACCACCTGGTTCTCCCGAAGAGTCAGATGACGAAAGCATTGCCATTGAAAATGAGATGCCCGCTCCAGTGGCTATTCCGGTTTGGGAGCGTTTGAATCCACCAGAGCTTCCATTGATCGTAAGACAACTGACAGAAATTGTTTCAATACACTTTCTACCTTACAGGTCAAGGAGCGTCTTGATAGTTTGATTGATAAGTCCTCGTTCGATGAGAAAGTTGATAAACTTTTCCCGGAGGGAAAGTTCGAGGAGTCTGTTCCTGTTCTGTCTGAAAGAGAGAAAGAAAGAAAGCTCAAGGAGCTTGTTCAGAAGGAGGTCGAGAATTATTCTGTCCTCATCGGTGGAAAACGCTACGGTATCGGTATCAACCGAGCAGTTGTGGAGAGAGTGTCCAGAATTGGCTTCCCGGAAGACAATTGGGCCATAGATCTCCGCATTCTGACGTGGCACTTGATTCTCACCGGTGTGCAAGACGGTACAGCCATGTGTTTTGGCCCCCCAGAGCTGATCACAGATCGCTACTGGAGATATTCTCGATACCTGATGGACACTGCTCTGGCTTTAGTCGACCAACCTCGTTGTCTTACCAAAATTGCCTACGAATCAGCGGATATATCCTCTCACATGGTGAAAGGAATTCCGTACATTGAAATCTTCTGCGACCCCGAAGTCAGAACTAGTATCATGGCTTGGACAGCAGCTGAGAGACACCACTTTTCCTCGTTCAACGTCTCGAAAGATAGCTTCTCTATCCAGATAGCTACTCCTCGTAGAAGTTTCCAGGAGAAGACAGCGGATGATGAGCTCCTCGAGGGTCAGATGTTTCACATGTATGTGGAATCATCGGATCAAAATCCTCGTCAAGCTAGCATCCGTCTGACTCCGCCTACGGATGAGGTGCTCGGTCAAATTGTGGCCGCACCAATTCCAGCAAGGAAAGAGAGTGTCGTGATTCAAATTGGCTTGATTCAGCAAACTATTGCTGGATCTCAAGACGACAGAGAGGTTCTTCGAAAAGGCTCGCTGGAAATCCTCGTTCAATACGCCATCTTTCTGAGAACCTTCGTTCAAGGATTCAGATGTGCGATTGCCAACGGAATTCAAGCGCCAGTCTTTCTGACCGACTGCCTGACCGAGCTTTATCAGGGACGGACTTTCTCGTACATGATTTCTCTTCCAACGTTCGGGGCATATCAAACTGACCAAGACGACTGGTGGCTGATCTGGATTGACCAACTTGTCCTTCCACAACTCGATCGCATCACTCGCACCAAGTGCCACTGCATTCTGCACCAGAGTGCCCAACCCATCAAGAAGCAATGATTTCTCCTCGTTCAAAGAACGCTCTACTAGCATCCGTTTTAAACCCTACTACTCCGTTTTGATTTCCGTCCACTGCCCATCCTCGTTATGGCGCATTCATGATAGTATTACCCTCCCCTTTTATTCTAATAAAAGGAAATGGACGTTACTTTGTGTTTGTAGATTCTTTTATGATACAGTAAACAAACCGATAGTGGCTATTGGTCCGATTTGAAAACTTTTACCAAAAACTTAGTGAACAATGACACGGGAAAACCTTGTTTATCAATTCGAATACGAGATCGTTTGATAGACAGTGTATAGAAAAGTCTTTCAATATGAAAGTTGATCATTTCATCTTCTCGATGCCTCTAGAAGTCTGTCTGGGACGGGACGCAAGATGATGATCACGTTGAAATCGATAAGTATCTAGTGTGCGAAATCTAGATCAGTTCCACGCAGAATAGACATGATTTTATATCAAAGCGAATTATGGGTCAAATAGGAGAGTTCGATGTGCGAAATTCGCCTCCCCTGACACATAGCTGTCATCCGGTTTAGCGTCCTCGGAAAATCTCTGAAATCCCCTCGCCAGGTCAGAGACTTTCGGAGTCTAAAAATCGCATTATCGCTTTCGAGGGATAAATATCGGAAGTCGGAAGCCAGGCAAGTTCGATACTCCCTGGTGGAAGATTATTCTGAAAATCGACTAGACGTATTCCCCCCTTTTCTATATACAAAACAAGTTTCATGGGTATGGCTGACCCCGCTAAGCTATTAAGTGAAACTGTCCGCCAGGACAACAAAAAGGGCGCAAGCCTGGTCAAGGAAGACTGATTAGTGTAACTATATGTTAACCAAATCGTTTAAAAGTCTTAGAAAAACTGTTGCGACCTTGATCGAATCTGATTGCTAGAGATTAGTCCGTAAGCTCTAGCCGTCGGATCTCCATTACCAGTTACAGTGCTCTTGTGTGAGTCTTAGTATAAAGCATCGGAACCAGACGCTCCCATATGCTCTAAGGAACAATTCTTGGTTGGTAACCGAGTGACTAGTCTGCTTAAGCAAATCCAATACCTGTATTGGGATAAAGAGTTGCGAGACTCTAGTATGGAAAAAGCCGCGGAGGCCCAACATACGTTAATTTCCTGTTAGGTGGGAAAGTGAGTTCGAATATGGCCGGAATTTCCGACTATCGGCCGATAGTTGGATATCAGTTGAAGAAGCAGTGAGCAATGACGATCATGGGTGTTTGTCAAGATCATATCCAAGTGAGGATAAATCTAAAGGCGTCATGAACCTTGAGATTAGTTCTCGCCAAACATAACAATACAAACACATCGTAGCTTACCTGCTCCTCGACTCTCCGTAGCAATTCCCGAACTGGCTATTCACTAACGCCTCTCTTTTCGTCAGTCAATCGGAGCTCGGATTGTGGATGGATGCCAGGATCTCCTCGCCCAAGCGCTTTCATGGGCTTTCTTAGTTTCACCCTTTTTGAACCTTTTTTAGCTCACCACGCTTGGTACTAAAACTAATACTATAAGTATTCCAGAAATTTCAACGCCCCGTACAACCAATCGTGTGAACAACCCCAAGATGTCTGATAACGGATATCAACAACCACCAGGCTCTATGCCAGAATTCTCCTCGAAGAAGCCGGCCAAGCCGCTGTCGAAGAACGTTAAGAAAGCCACTCGCAACGTTCGTGCAGCAATCACGCGTACCTTCACCAAGACCAAGACCTGTATGGAGAAGATGCGCCTCCTCGAGAATCGAGATGCCACCGTCAAGCTGACACCTCAGGAGCAACAAGACGTCAACGAACTTCGGAAGTCGTTCCTCGCCATCTTGCCAATGATCGAGAAGGATACTCACTTCCTCGACTACTGCTGGAACATGGAGTTGACGCTTTCGATCAAGGAGAAGGAGTTCATCAAGAAGGCCGTCGCCGACAAGTTCATGGACAACAACCGTGCTCAGGTAGTGACCGATATCAAGGAATCGATCGCCTCGCTTGAACAGATCCTCACGGATCACGAGTATGTTTTCGATCAAGAGATCACTTCTCAAGACAGGGATAACATTTCCTTGGAGATTGAAAACATTGCACTCGACCCCAATGACGAAGAATATGACTCGGACGGTAACCTCGCTTACCTGTCTAATCATTTCATCGAACCTTCGGATACTGAGGCTGAAACTCAAGACGGTTTTCATCTTCCTAAGAAGACGGAAACTCCGATCTTGGGGACTAATGGCTCAGTCATTCGGAACACCAACAATGACATTGTGACCTCCTCGGCCGCAACATTCCATCCAGCGAGTGGAGTCATTGGAAGCGGAGGAGCTTATAGTTCTCTTGCTTTTCATCGCCCTTCTGTGAGACCATCCATCGTTCGTACGATGGGTAGCCTCGCCCTCAAGGATTCCACGTCCTTCATTCCTCAAGCGAGAGAGCTCTGTCTCTGTTGCAAGAGGGATCATCCGTTGGAGTTCTGCAACGATTCGCGCCTGAAGAGATTCTGCGCTGCGAATGATTTATGTATCGTATGTACCGCTTCGGGACATAAGACGCATGAATGCCCTCTTCGAGAATCTGATTCCGTGTCGAGCTGCACCGATACTCCTCGTGGTATCATGAAGCACGACGCGACTCAGGTTCAACCAATCGATACATCCACTCCTCGTGACCATGAGTTCGCTCACCCTTGGAAGCCTCGCTTCGAAGATGCTCCTCGCAACCGGACGTTTACTGAGAAGAAAGACTACGTTCCTCGTTATCAGACTGATCAGTCCGATGAATCAGAAGAAGACGAATATCGCAGCCCGCGAGAACGTTCCCGTAGAAGGCAAATTCGCAAGGACTTGTCCTTGTATGACCTCGAAGTCGTGGTCCCCGCTTTCAACGATAATCCTCTCACATTCCGTCGGTTCATGAGTATGTTCGAATCCATGGTCATGAACAATCCTCGCATTTCGGATCAACTCAAATACGCTCTCCTGCAGAAGAAGCTCGAAGGAACGGCTCAGCGATTCCTGTATGACCTCGACGATCCTCGTAAGGCTCTTGAAGCATCTTTGAATGCGCTCAAGGCTGAATTCGATGAGGATATGTCACATGCATCCGAATTGCTACACCAGTTCCGCGAGCTCACCTTCAGTGAGAAGGACTACAAACTAGCCAACAACGAGCTCGGTGAATGTAAACGATTAATCGTGAAACTCAGGGAGCTCGGAGAAGACGTTGACTCCCCCTTGTTTGTCCGCATGTTAGTTGAGAAACTTCCGAAAAAAGTGTGGGAATCCCTGCATACTCTGTATGCGAACAAGAAGCAGCCAACCACCGAAAAAGTGCTCAGTACCTTCACCAACTTCTTGAAAGTGAAGAATTTCGGAGAACGTTTTCGGCCAACCGCTGACCTCGACAGGAAGAAAGAGCTTCCCTATGAATCTGTCATGACAGTTTCGGAAGCTGTGAGTACTCCTACCGCCTCTAAGGATCGTAAAATCTCCTCGCAGCCTTCGTTCCCTAACCAAGGCTTTCAATCTAGGCCATCGGAGCACCCTGCCAAAAACTTTCCGAGCAATCAGAACCGTTCGAAGCAGACCGCTCAGACTAACCGAGATAGTAAGAAGAGTAACGATCAGTCTAAATTCGCGAAGCCTCAAAACTCCTCGAAGCAAGACACCCCTCGTGTTCCGAAAGGGACTTCTCAAAATAACACTGGTAAACCTGGCAACAACAAAGTTCTGAAAGATCGCCCCGAGCCACGCAACCTTGACCAGAGTCTTGCAGACATCCCCGGTGGATTCCCAGAGGATCTCGTCAAGAAGACTGGCTCTCGTACTCGAATCCCTCAGTTGAGAGGCGTTTCGGGAGAAGTGATGGAGCCATGCTACAAATTCGGTAGAGGATACGATCGGCGATTCATTGCCCACACGTTCCCCCTCGACCATGGAACAGCTAACAAATGCTGCTTCATCTGTGGACCCGGCCACTCCATCCTTCAGTGTCCTTTGACCTCGTACCAAGTTCGTCAGTACCTTCGTGACACAAACTCTTGCCACAACTGTGCGCAGGGTGATCATGTTACCAAGGATTGTCCGAGCTTCAGTACTTGTGCCTACTGCCAAGGTGCTCACAACACCGGCGGATGCACGCTCAAAGAATACTACCGTGATCTGAAGAACTATCCGTCTGATGCCCCGTCTCCAGTGTTGACCGCCTTTTTTCGTGGGCCCCTCGGGGCCTCTCAATAAATGCGGTCGGGCTGATCCGACTTCTATCAAGGAGCCGGGTCTGGTTGCCTCGCCCACAATCACTTCTTCTAATGACTCCTCGGGGCCATTAGGTCCGGGACCTCCCGTTCCGAAAATCAAAACCACCATCTTCGACGAAAAGGGAAATATAGTCAACTCCTCGGATAGCCTAAAACAATTCATTAAACGTCTGAACCAAGAATCGTTATATAACGCGTCTTTGTTACAGGATCAAAATGAATCCTCGAAACTTCCGTTTGTAGTTCTTCGAACTCCGAATGGTCAGTCAGTCCTCGCATTGGTAGATACTGGGGCCTCGATTTCCGTGTTAGCTCATAGCTCCGCGGCAAAACTAGGTCTCAAAATCCTCGCCTCTAAGCTTCTGACTATTTCGGGTTATAATAGGACGTCCACGGAGATGTCTCATATCTTCAAAATTTCGTTCGAAACAGATGGTGATCCTTTTTCAATGATAGTCGCTGGTGCTCCTCGTTTTCCTTCCACCAAATTCTACTCTCCTCTTTTTACAAAGAGGGACGCAGAGTTTCTTCAGAATGAGTCCGTCGATGTTCAGAGCTTCGAAAATGATTGCGTCCATAATGGGCGTCCAATCGACATGATCCTCGGAAACGACGTTTTGCCTCATTTGTTAGGGAGCTCGAAGAGACTCTTCTTGCCGTCTGAAAGATACATTGAATTCACCAGATTCGCTCCGATTGTTTTTCCCCCTCCTCGCATTTCTGAGTTTCCATACGACCAAGCCTCAGTACAACTGATGGATACTTTCGAATCGGAAGCATTCATTAACGTGCTGACTACTCCGTGTGGCTCCTCGGATCCCATTGAGAGACTCATTCATGAGATCGCTCAACTCTGGAATCTGGAAAACATTGGAATCGAAGAACCTGGACCAATTGAATCTATCAAGGCGGACGTTCGCAATCTCCTCGAAGAATTCGAGAAGAATTTGCGGAAAGACGCTAACGGTGATATCATGGTATCCCTTCCGTGGAACGGAAGGCAATCACGTCTCGCATCAAACCGAGGCGTTGCCGTCAAGCGGCTGGAGCAGTTGATCAAATCCTTGACAAAGGGTCGTAATTTACTGCAAGAATACGATGATATTATTCGAGCTCAGGAAGAAAGTGGTATCATTGAAAGAGTTACCTCCTCGATGGAGAATGATGTGGATCCCCTCTACTACATTCCCCATCGTGTGGTTGTGAAGTTATCCTCGCTGACCACCAAACTTCGAATTGTACTTGACGCCAGCAGTAAGAAATTGGGAGAATTGAGTCTCAATGACTGCCTCGAGGCTGGCCCCTCGATGCTGGTTGATTTGTATGACATCCTGATCCGTTCGAGACTAGCAGATTTCCTCGTGGTTGCCGATATTGAAAAGGCATTTCACCAGGTTCGGCTCGTCCCGGAAGATCGGAACTGTACTCGTTTTCTGTGGTTAAGAGACTCCTCGAAGCCTCCTACTCGGGATAACATTGTAGAATATAGATTTACGCGAATTCCTTTCGGAATGACGTGTAGCCCATTCCTCTTAAATGCTACCGTCGACCGTTTCCTCAAAGAAATAGCGACTAGGATTTGCCAGAGGATCCGGGAGAATATCTATGTTGACAACATTATGATTACCTCGAACAATCAGGAAGAGATTCAGGATATTCGAATTGATTCGAGATCCGCGTTCCGTCACATGAACATGAATCTGAGAGAGTACAGTACCAATTGTTTAGAAGAGAGAGCGAAATTTCCTCGGGAAGAAGTAGCTTCCGAAACAACTATTAAGTTGCTCGGATATCTTTGGAACACTTTGGATGACACATATACGATCAAACTTGCAAAAATACAAGAGTCTGTCCCTACGAAGCGACAAGTAGCTAGCAGGATGGCTGAAACTTTCGATCCCCTTGGTCTCGTAGCCCCCCTCCTCGTCCAATTCAAGTTATTGATCAAAGACTTGTGGGAGGAAGGCATTGAATGGAAACATCGCATTCGTCCGACTCTGATTCCTCGCTGGGATGCCATCAGGGCTCAATTCTCCGAAGAATCAATTGTGGTTCCTCGCTTATTGAGACCTCGTGGTCCTTACAAGAGTTTTCGGATCCTCGTATTTTCGGATTCTTCCAAAGATACTTATGCCTGTGCTATCTATCTGCTCTACGAGTATGATGATGGCTCCGTTCAAACCGGACTACTGACCGCCAAATCGAAAATTAAGCCTTCCGGTTGCAATACTTTGTCGATTCCTCGACTTGAGCTTCTCGCTATCGAAGTGGGAGCGAAAGTCGCCCTGACTGTTGTAAAAGCCATGACTGCTGAGCGGCCGAGTCATATTCATTTCTTCACGGACTCCATGGTTTCATTGTATTGGGTTCTAAAAGGCGAGCAATTGAAATGTTGGGTTAATAATCGAGTTAAGACGATCCAGAGTGTGGTTGAGACACTGAAATCTCTCGAGGTTTCGACTTCTTTCCATCATTGTCCAACCGAATTGAATCCAGCTGATATTGCTACGAGAGGAATGGGTAGCTCTGAACTCAAAGACTGTTCTTGTTGGTTCAGAGGTCCCGATTTCTTGAAGAATCCATCAAGCACATGGCCATGTCGTCTAGAAGGTTCCATCACTTGTCCTTCGGAGTTTCGAGAGCTAGTCTCCTCGGAACTAGTTCAGAAAAAACCGAAGAAAGCTGCAGAGAAATCTGGAGCAAAGGGTTCGTCGGAGTCACAAGCTCAGACATTGAATCCGAATGGTACGTGTATGACCATGAAGTGCGATGAGAAGTACGTTTCTTTCGTGCCGTTTTCCCGTAGCAACTCGCTGTCCAAAGTCGTGTCTTATTCCCATACAGCTCTGAGATTCTTGTTTAAGTTTTTCAAGGGCCATAAATGGGAAGGAGAAGTCATGACTTCGTTTGAAGCTGCCCAGGACAATCCGACAGAACGAAGAGCTGTCGCAAGACGTCTGGTCTTCCTCGAACACTACAGAGAGTCTGCTAGTAATGGTTGCAAAGTCCCCCCGTCTCTGAATCCCGAAAAAGGTCAAGATGGTCTCTGGCGAGTTCAACGAAGAGTTCCATCCCCGGTCCTCGAAAATGAACAATACAAGTTGATTCTTGTTCACAGAGAGCATCCTTTGGCGAAATTGCTAGTGGTGGAAACTCATTTGAAAAATGTACATCTGCCTCCTAGTTATCTCGTCGCCAGTCTCAGAACCCGGTATTGGATTCCTCAGGACAGAAGACTCGCCGACTCGGTCGTGAGGGCCTGCGTCCCGTGTCAAAAGGTTAACAATAAACCGTACGATTATCCGTTTTCTCGGAGACTCCCTCGGTTTCGTACTACGCCGTCGATCCCCTTTCAGCATGTTGGTCTCGATTACGCCGGACCCTTGTGGTACCGACGTGATGATGGGAAGTCACTGGTTAAAGCATACGTGCTTGTCTATACTTGCTTGGTAACACGAGCTACCCATATCGAGCTTCTGCCGGACTCCTCGACGCTCGTATACATTCAAGGACTTCGTAATATCTTCGCAAGAAGAGGAGTACCTTCCTCGATCTATTCGGACAATGCAGCGACATTCAGTCTGGGAGCAAAGATTCTATCAGATGATTTGAGTCGATACACGCCCAGCCTCACGCTCACTTCCTTCCTCGCTCATCATGAAATTAATTTGCATACAATCACCCCCCTAGCCCCTTGGCAGGGAGGAGTTTATGAGAGAGTGGTCGGGATCGTGAAGAATCAGTTGAAGAAGGAGATCGGTAAAAGCCGTCTTTCTTTCTTTGAATTGAGTCATGTCCTCGTTCGAATTGAATCGATGTTAAATAGTCGACCTTTGACACCGAATCCTCGTGAAGTGAATGATCTACCGGCTCTTCGGCCAGTGGATTTTATGCTTCCTACCGTGATGATTGATCTTCCTTCGGAATTAGACGGACTCAACCCCGGAGAATCCTCGGATCCATCTCGCCATGCCTCGACCACAGAAAGTCGCACTCTCAAACATCTGTATGGGATCGACGAAGTGTTGAGTCGTCTGTGGGATATCTGGATTGCTGGATACCTCGGTTTTCTTAGGGAAAATGTGTACAGAAGAAAACGTTCCTCGCTTTTGACCCCCAAGATCGGTCAAATAGTTCTCATCTCCACGGATAAACTCGCACGATTTTTATGGCCTATTGGAATTATCAAGGAGCTAATACGCAGCAAAGACGGAGAAATTCGTGCAGCAGTTGTGTATTGCAAAGGAAAACGTTTTGAACGTGCGGTGAATCTTCTGATTCCTCTTGAACTCGAAGGCTATTTGTCAGACGAGGAAGAGACTCAGATGAAAAATGATACAGCGCCCCTTCAAGATCCTCCTCGCATTGCCTCCTTTCCGATTCGTCATAAGAATAACCCATCACAAGTGTATAATAATAGTAGGAACGAAACACAGGATAAAGAGACTTCCAGTACGAAAAATCATAGTTCTTGTTCCTCGGAGCAAAAGGAGACTTCTACTTCCTCGCGTCATTTCACTCCGAGTGGCAGTGCTTGTCGATCAGGCGCTTCTGCAGTCAAGGATAATCGGATTCTGACCGGACCATCCGTCCTCCCAGTTCCTTCTTCCTCGTCGAGCAGAGCTTGTCGATCAGGCGCTCCTGCAGCCTTGGGTAACCGAGAACTGACCAGACAGCCCGTCTCTTCAGTTGTCACTTCCTCGACGAGCAGAGCTAGTCGATCAGGCGCTTCTGCAGACCATTTGTTTGAATTGACTCCGAGTAGAACGTCACCGTCCAATGATTTTCAATCAAGTTCGCAACCCGGATCCCCTCCTCGAGACTCCAGATGGACTTCTTCTGGTGAACGGAATAACTTCCGGAACACTGCTGCTAGTCGATCAGGCGCAGCCGAGCGTCAGGACTCTTCTGTCCTCGCTGAGCCAGGAGCCTCGATTCCACTGAACCGCGTTCGTGCTTACCTTCCTCGTGCTGCGAAGACCAAGCAGATCCAATACGCCCACGTTTTGGATGCTTGCGTCACCTCTGCCCCCCGGAGTGTTGACAGAGCCCAGGTTCCCGTACCTTCCTCTGTCCCACTCCAACATCCTTATAGCCCTAATTCAGGTAATTAGCTATTCACATAGCTAATCTATCTATTTTATTGCTATTAATTCTGTTTGTTTCCTTTCTTATATTATTGTACTATTTTTTCTCTATTTTTCCCATTTTATTTGGGAAAAATCCGTCCACTCTAACCCCAGTTACAGCGCCCGACAGGTAATTGTCTTTGTTTCTCTGCGTCTCCTCGCTAGAGTCAAAGGCGCATGGACTTTCGCCGCCCTTGGGTCTCGCCACGCACACACACGCCACCAATCGCCACCGTACCCGGCCCCACGCTCTTCGCTTGGCCTAAAATAGGCAGAGTTTGTAGAGAGTTGGGTCGGGGGACGGGGGAGTTGTTGAGGGATATTCCGGAGCCGATGATAATATTATTTTATTGTTTTGCTTCATGTTCCTTGATTGTATTCCTCGCCCCATCGGAGCCTGTTTAGAGTTCGTGTCCTCGTGACCTTCGCTAACTTGTTCCGCTCTTCGGCAAACTTTATCTATAATTGAGTTTCCTTGTTTATGAGGTTTTAACGCCTTTCTCCTCGGGAGGAAAAGCTTTCCTGAATAAACTTGGATTTAGTCTAAAAACTGCGTTAGATATTCACACAGCTCATCTTGCCGCTTGTCTGAACCACCGCTTGGCGAGTTGAGAGACTCGGCGCTTGCAGATGCTCCAGAATGGCTATGACCAGCGGCCGTCTCTATAGACTGGGCGTCAACATGGCGTGCCCTCCAAGCGTTCACACTGATTCATCTTACTGTAGGTTATGGTTCTCAAAAGATTTTTTTCAGTCTGTAAACTTATAACATTGAAAAATGAATAAACAATGAAAGTTACTTAAAGTTGAAAATTTTAGACTTGAATTTTCACTGCTAGCTTGTTATGGGACTTCACTTTGACGCGACATTACCTCCGTTGTTGCGTAACTTGACGTTTGACAGTGACTTGAAACAGACAATTTTCCCTAAAACTGGTATTCATTTTTTGCTGTTTCAAAATTTGCTGATTTTGAGAATCATATAAACAATATATTCTATGCTCCAAAAAAGTTCACGAATTTTTCATCGTAAAACACTTTCAACTGCAAATAGTTTAACTGCACACACCCACTCAAAGGTTAAAATTGCACTTTCGGGTCTGAATAAGCCTGCCAAAATACATAATGAAAAATGTTGGACAAGCACATCAAACTACACGGTTTCAAAACTAATACTTTGCTAGTGGTAGTAAATCTCAAGTGATATTGTGCGTACAAGTATTCTTCTCTTCATGCCTTTTCCTCGAAACAGATGATAATCCTGAAAGATTATTGCAACGGTGAGCTTGGATATGCACTGACTTTTTTTAAGGGGTTTCGAAAAAAAACTTGGCGAAGATAATGACTCTGGAAGACTTAAAATTACAAAATTCATTCAACAGAGACATACTGAAAGCAAAGTGAAACTACATCTGATCTTGCTTTCTTTTAGTAATTTTTTTGTTTCAAGATTCCTAGGTTCAATTACTATGGGTTCATTGCTTTAATGTTTCTTGAATTATCGGCAGATAAATATTTTATGAGGATGTCACTTTCGAGGCTTCAAATTGATGCTTCAAATTGATTGGAGCCTCAAAAGCAATCTTCAAATTGGCAAAATTTATTTTTATCGTTGAAATTTGTGAACAAAAATACAGAAGTAAATCAACTTTCTTCAGTCACTTGCATAAAAAGTTTTTACTGTAACAGAAAAATTGGAATAAGAGACAAATTTTCAATTCATGATATAAACGACTTATAAGACAGGTAAAATTTCAAAATTTCCTTTTCCAGACTTAAGAATTGAAAAATTTTGGTTTCTCTGTATAAATCATGTCATTTTGTCTTAACGGTAATGTACTCCAAATGATATTTCTGTTTTGGGCTAAGTCTTGTCTCAAAAGAACAAGCATGAGAAGTTATTCAAGAAACTGAAACCGTTTTTGGAGGATATTAACGGCCTTCGAGAAAATCCACTTTTTCCAAAAATTTCGCGAAATTCGAAATTTTCCACTTCTAAAGCACAGAACTTTGCTCATTCTAAACGAAATTGTAAAAATCAAAAAACAAAATGAAGGTAATTTATTGACAAATGTAAAACTAACAAAAAATTGAAAATAAATAATTTAAAAAAAAAGTTATTTATTGAAAACCAGAGGTACCTGAGTACCAAAAAAGTCATAAAAAATTTTTAAAGATATGACATTTTTTTAATTTAGGCTAAAATGAAAGAACACGTTTGGTTTAGTCAAAAAATGTTTTAACTTATAGGGGCAACCGGCCAAATATGAAAAATAATTTTGATCAAAAAATGTTTGGTTTCGAAAATTTTTGAAAAACCTAAAATTT
Organism: Caenorhabditis sinica; assembly: GCA_963932045.1. Lineage (NCBI taxonomy): Eukaryota > Metazoa > Nematoda > Chromadorea > Rhabditida > Rhabditidae > Caenorhabditis > Caenorhabditis sinica. Next base: position 6,274,106 of record OZ009940.1, on the reverse strand, counting down.
CACCTAAACTCTGTACTGAGTGTTTTTAAACTCTTATTATATTCACAATTTTGACACTATCAGCTTTTCAAAACATTTTAGATCATAAAATTATCATAACTTTGAGCCATTTTATGGTCATTTGAAATCAACACCCCGATTTTAGAGCGGTCAGGAAACTCGAAAAAATAAAAATTGTCCTAGAGTTTTGAAATTACATTTATTTTGTAGGTAATTTAACAACAAAACATTTTGTCAATTGCAACTTTCTTCTATTTCCTCAACCTCGCTCGTAAAAATGACATTTTTATCTGGAGCCCATCTGTAATGACTGCGGCCATGTCTAGCAACTTTACGAGCGAGGTTGAAGAAATAGAAGAAAGTTGCAATTGACAAAGTGTTTTGTTGTTAAATTACCTTCAAAATAAATGTAATTTCAAAACTCTAGGACAATTTTTATTTTTTCGAGTTTCCTGACCGCTCTAAAATCGGGGTGTTGATTTCAAATGACCATAAAATGGCTCAAAGTTATGATAATTTTATGATCTAAAATGTTTTGAAAAGCTGATAGTGTCAAAATTGTGAATATAATAAGAGTTTAAAAACACTCAGTACAGAGTTTAGGTGAAATTTTAGGTTTTTCAAAAATTTTCGAAACCAAAAATTTTTTGATCAAAATTATTTTTCATATTTGGCCGGTTGCCCCTATAAGTTAAAACATTTTTTGACTAAACCAAACGTGTTCTTTCATTTCAGCCTAAATTAAAAAAATGTCATATCTCTAAAAATTTTTTATGACTTTTTTGGTACTCAGGTACCTCTGGTTTTCAATAAATAACTTTTTTTTAAAATTATTTATTTTCAATTTTTTGTTAGTTTTACATTTGTCAATAAATTACCTTCATTTTGTTTTTTGATTTTTACAATTTCGTTTAGAATGAGCAAAGTTCTGTGCTTTAGAAGTGGAAAATTTCGAATTTCGCGAAATTTTTGGAAAAAGTGGATTTTCTCGAAGGCCGTTAATATCCTCCAAAAACGGTTTCAGTTTCTTGAATAACTTCTTATGCTTGTTCTTTTGAGACAAGACTTAGCCCAAAACAGAAATATCATTTGGAGTACATTACCGTTTAGTCGTTCCTGGAACAACTTTGTATTTTACACAGAAGTTCCACAAAATCTAGATTTCAAAATCTAAAAAATGAAATTTCGGAATTATACATCTCTTACATTTCAAAATAAACAAATTTTCATTTATTCTGTGATTGAATAAAATTTCAGATTGGTAGCGATGGTAAAACAGTTCTAAGAACCTCTATTGCTTTGAAAAATTTGACAGCCAAAAATGATGATTTTGAAAAAGTTTCGTGTTTCAGACATTCCCGAATAAGAGAACAGAGTTACGGAAAACAGTACAGACAAATTCTAGTACTCTCAAATTGTTCCGACGTTATTTCCTGCTCTGATATTGCTGATTGCAAGATGTCACTGAAAACAAACAGACTACTGCTTCTTTTTTGAGGTTTCTTGAAAAGTTCCAAAAATTCACTGCTTCAACATAAAAATGAGACACGAGAAGTTACAACTTTGGCAATCCAATTGTCGACAGAATCCTGTTGTGCGACAGAATCCTGTATGTGGATGTGAACAACTAACGACATCTTCAGATGCACCAAAACAGAAGTTTTCGGACTGCTCCATATTCCTGTAGGTGATTCGCCGATGAGATCAATACTCAAAATAACACAGTAATCTTCTTAAGCTTTTGTTACCACTCACAATCGGAAACTGAAGAATGTTTGTGACTACACTTTTCGGAATAATTGTTGAAAAAGTGCAAATTTTCAAAACTTCGGTAGCTGGAAAAATATTCTCTATGGCTTAATATTGATCTAGCACATTAGACTTGTAATGAAGTTCCATCAAACAATTTGTACAAGCACATCAGACTACACTGTTTTAAAACTAATACGTTGTTAGTGGTAGTAAATTTTAAGTGATCTTATGGATTCAACGACTTTATCAATGTGCAGACAAGTGCTCTTTCCTCGATGCATTTTCCATGAAACAGATAATATTTTTGTAAGATTATTGTAAAGGTGAACTTGGATATACACTGGATGCTATAACGGGCTTTGATGAAGCTTGGCGGAGATAATGAACCTGGAAGACTTGAAATTACAAAATTGATTTAGCAGAGACCAACTGAAAAGTGAAATCTGATCTTGCTTTTTTTTGAAGCTATTTTTCTCTGTTTTAAGATTCCTATGTTAGTTACTATGGGTTCATTGCTTTAATAGCACTTGAATTTTAGTCAGATAAATTTTTTGTAATCATGTCACTTTCTATGTTATATGAAATCTTCGATTGGCAAAATTTATTTTTTCGTTGAAGTTTGCCAACACAAATGAAACGTGTATCAACTTCCCAATGTCGCTAGCATGAAAAATTTTCACTGTTTCAGAAAAAATGGAATAGGAGACAAATTTTTAATTCACGATACAAGCGACATATATGAAACGTCAAATTTCAAACTTTCATTGTTCTGACTTTAGAATTGAGGATTTTTGGTTTCACTGTATAAATCACGTAATTTTCTCTTCTATACGTTCTTGGAACAACTTTGTATTTTACACACAAATTCTACAGAATCTAGAAAATGGAATTTAGAAATTATACATTTTTCATATTTCAAAATAAACAAATTTTCATTGATTCTGTGATTGAATAAAATTTAAGAGTAGTACCTGTTATAGGAAAGTTCACTAAACCCTTTCGGCTTTGAAAATTGTGACAGTCAAAATGATGATATTGAAAAAAATTCGCGTTTCAGTATTTTCGAATAAGAGAAACAGAGATATGAAAACAGTAATTTCGAGCTCCCAAATAGTTCCGACATTCATTTTGGCTCTGATATTGCTGATTGTAAGATGTGTTGCTACTGAAAACAAAAAGATTACTGCTTCTTTTCGGATGTTTTTTTATGATAGAACGTTATAAAATTTCACTGTTCCAAAATAAAAATTATATACGAGAGGTTACAACTTTGACAATCCAATCATTTAGAGAAGATGATGTGTTTTAGTATGTGGATGTGAACAACTAACGACATCTTCAGATGAACCTAAGCAGAAGTTTTCGAACTGCTCCATATTTCTGTAGATGATTCGCCAAAGTGGTCAATACTCAAAGCAACACAGTAATCCTCGAAAGCTTGGTATTTTTAAATAAAATTGTAAACTTCTGAGAATACAAACAAACGACGGAAGTTAATTGAAGCTGAAAATTCTGGATTAGATTTTTTGCTGCTCAGGGTTTACTAAGCTACCTAGACAAAACTTACGTTTTCCAGTGACTTGAAACTGATTTTTTTAAACTGGAATCAATTTTTTGTTATTTTAGCACTTTTGAAAATAATAGACCATTTCATCATTCACTGTTTTGGGAAATTTTCAAGAAATGGATAAGTTTGTTGCAAGCGATTTGCAGCAGAGCATCGCAGAGAGGAATTAAAATAAGTAACTGAATTTGGTAACTGTTTGTAAAAACTAATGTTTCAGATCTTTTGAAATACAAAAACAAAGTTCAGGAAAACAATATTAAACTTATTTGACTGATTGGTTACTATTAGAATGAACTGCAATTGGAGAGAAAAATAGAAAAAAAGACAGCCGTTTCAAAAAATATGAAAAAGACTGACGAAGTACAGGGTGCGCCATAATTACGGACAACACTTTTAGTGATTATTTTTCGCCCATTATCAGACCGATTGAGCTAAAAACTTGCATGTAATTTTTTTGGACGCAAAAGTTTGTGTATGCAAATTTCTGAGCCAACAAAGCTATTTCGAGATAAGTTAGAGGTCAAAAACTGGCATGGTTGCACCATCGGCCGGCACGCAATGATTATGAGGGAACATAGGTCCGTTGTGCGACGCTCATGAATATCACGTTAGCCAAAATTTGTACAACTGTTGTTAAACTATTCCTCAATCATTTTGTGAAAATTCAATATCCTCTTGTGCGGCTCTTGAAAGTTATGAGCACTTTTCTCCGCATGGTTTCAATCCAGAATTTGAAGCTTTAAGCCTCAAAAACAAGAAAACTGAATTTTCGCAAATACGGCAGGCAATAAAGCAGCCAAACATTTATTTACTGAAACTTGGTTAAAAAAGAAGTGACAATATGTTACAAATGACCAAGAAAATTGTCCCTCTCAAGAGAACCAAAGCTCTTTTTGGTACGTCCTCTTAACTCTGAGTAACCATGTTTGATTCTAACTGAGCCAGTTGGAAATCACTATTTGCGGGCAAGAACCAATGTAAATTGTACCTCGCATCATCGGATGCATCTATGCTAAATTTCGTTCAATAACTCCTACTGTACCGAAAGTAATGTTTCCTCAGAAATAGACACCCAAAAAGCCCTCGTTAGCGCGTGCCTGTGGAAAAGTTGGTATTTTCGAGAAATATTTTCTGGACTCGTTTTAGGCTATTTCCACCAATCTTTTGTTTTATGAATTGATTGAACCTAATAGAAGAATTCAAGTTACCAATCAATGATTTCTGACATGTGTGATTACTGTGCCAACTCGTTTCTTGATGTACTGAAAGTGAATTTTCGATGGTCTGTTAATGTGATGGCTGTTTGACAAGCCATAACTTGGCTCAAATATGTTGGATTTTTTTCAAACTTTGCAACAATGTCAAACACATTGTCGAAAACCAACAGCCATAAAATCTTTTGAAAACACATAGTCTCCGCTATGCTGCGGTCATTCGAAAAAAATTGTCCGTAATTATGGCGCACCCTGTAAATGTAACTACTGACGGAAACAACGTCTTTTGAGCTGAAGGAGACTTTCATGGAACTCAAAATTCTAGGATTTTTTTTTCAAAATTTTACCGTTTTCCGATAACAGTATGAAGTTACAACATTCAGATGCTCTTGTTTTCACTAACTTTGGACTGAAATTTGATAATTCACAAAAATGGGATCAAATGGGTCAGTGAAGTTGTGCCGGATTCTCCGTTCTGATTATTTTAATCATCATTTCTCTCCAACATTTTGGGCCAAGTCGCTCCTAAACACATTTGAAAGAAAACATAGAAAATTAGTCCTCTTTTTCTAATATCCACAATATAAGAAAATGTAACGCTGAAAAAATGCTGAAATATGCTGAAAAAAATCTATGCTGAAAAAAATTATGCTGAAAAAAATCTTAATCGGAGTTCATCGAATTTTTTCGAAATCAAATGTAAAGCGATACATTACTGTTTCAGAGGTATTGATGACGTTGCCAAAATTTTGTGTAACGTTCCATAAAAATAAATGCTGAATCATCTTTAATTTGTATAGAAATTTACAAAAAATGAAAGTTTCTTCTGTTTCAGAAAATTGTCAAGCAATGGGTGGGATTTTTACAAGTAATCCGCATCAGAGCACCGCACAGAGAAATTGAAATTAGTAAATAAATTTAGTAACTGTTTGTGAAAAACTACTGTTTCAGATTTTTTGAAATACAAAAACAAAGTTCAGGAAAACAATATCCAATTTCTTTTATAATTCCGACGTCTAATCTGTCATCGTGATTATTGAAATGAACTGCAATTGGAGGGTAAAATAGAAAAAAAACTGACGTTTCAAACAATATGAAAAAGACTGACGAAGTATATGTAACTGTAGAAAACAACGTTTTTTGAGCTGAAGGAGACTTTTATGGAACTCAAAATTCTAGGACTTTTTTTTCAAAATTTTACTGTTTTCCAAAATTAATATGAAGTTACAACATTCAGACACTATTGTTTCGCTTTTGACTGGTAGTTGATAATTCACAAAAATGCGATCAAATGGGTCAGTGAAGCTGTTCCTGATTCTCTGCTCTGATTATTTGAACTGTTTATACCATCATTTCTCTCCAAAGTTTTGGGCCAAGTCACTCCCACACACATCTGAAGGAAAACTGAGGAAATTTGTACCTTCTCTAATATCCGCAATTCCATGTAAACGTTCGATGTAGCGCGTTTCAATTGCTTTACGATTTTGAATGGACAAAACAAGTTACTACTTTGAATGAGAAACCACAGAATACCAGGTTTTTCAAAACCGAAATTTTTTGGATTTTTGAAATTTTTCAAACGGCTTTCGTATTTGAGAAGATTCATCGAACGAAGGAACAATTTTCTGATTATTATTAAAGTTTACTCCCTAATTTGAAACGGTAAACTTTTTCATGAAGTAGTGATCGGATTGATGAGTCTGTGCTCATTCATGAAAAATTGAGTAAATCCGGAACTCACTTGTTAGCGAGAAGACTTTCATCATTACTTCTATCTTGTTAGTTAAGAAAAGTCACTGCTAAATTTCTCGAATTATTGTTAGAGAAACCATAACGCCAAGAGACTGGAGAATGTTCGTGACTACACTTTTTAGGAAATTGTTTGAAATAGTGCAAATTTTAAAAAGGTTTGGAATTGGAGAAATATTCACTATGACCTAATATTGATCTTATAATAATAATTGTTCAATGTTTCAACTTTTCTTTTTTTGCGGTTGGAATCGCAGACGGTACTTTGACGACAACTATGAGCATCGTACACAATTCGAAAATAAAAAACCTGCCACAGTTCTTCAAATTTTTTCTGTTTAAAAAAAGTAATCTATTGGCATGGTGGAATATGAATGTGATAATGAGGTAGAATTGGGGTGTATTAACCCTGACTGTTTTTTTCAGTCTCGTAATACTTCAAAAACACACGAGTGATTGATTAACTTTTGGGATTATTCAAGCCGAGAAGCTTATTTGTAACTCAAAAAGTTGTCCGGAACATTTGAATTTCTGATCAAGATTTGGATGACCGTGCGGAGTCAAAGCGGCTCCATTAGATTTTTCATCTTGAAACAGAGAAAAAATTTGTCTAAAAGTTTCCTTATTGCACATCTGTATTTGTTTGCTTCCAACAGTTATGCCTTGTTTTATGATTTTAATAATTATTCGCTTTCTGAGTGAAGTTATTAAAACAGATAAATTAAGTGCTCTGACATTGCTGCCATGTAATCTGGGAAAAACTAGAGCTTCACAGTGTTCAATGTTTTTAAATAAGTATTTACATGGAAACCTGTTTCAGACAGAAATCAATTTTCTGTATTAAATATGGGTGTTGTTGAACAGTGCCTCTTATTCAAAACTGACTTTGAGCAAAACAAGAGGACAATGTTTTAGCTGCTTCAAGATAGGTGAGTTCACAAAGAAGCATGTTTCAGATAAAATAAGATTGCTGGAAAATGTTGGGTATCTAGTGAATTTTTTGCAAAACCATTTCTATGAACATTCCTACTAATTAAGTTTAGCGAAAAGCAGGTGAGGTTCTTATTGGTTTCAAAACGGGGGAAGTTATTTTTATAATTTTAAGGTCTGAAAAAGCAAAGCCTTTCCAATAATTATTACTGTTTCAGAGCTTTTACAACCATGACGTCCCAGTAAATATTAGTTTGGAATTCGAGAACCATTTTAAAATGAGTAGAAGAAATCATAATAGATATGGTAATTTCTTTTACCAAGAATCAACGTCTAACATTGTGCTAACAAAGTTTTATGTTTTCAGGGTTCTACATAAGAATACAAAATATATTAGGGGAGTACAGAAGAGTTCACTGTTTCAAAATGTATATGATTCAATGGTAGAACATTTACCTCATTATCATAACTCAATGAAAACCGTAGAATCACATGGAAGTATTCCGAATTAGCAAGACCTAGTTCACATCAATGAAAGGGTCGAAACCACATGCATAACTGAAAACCTGGAAAAGAAATTAGACTGGGTTTTCGAATTTCCAATCCGCACACCAGCATTTCTTGCTAGAAGCGATCTTCTTGAAACAGAAAAAACTATTTGCATAGTTAAGTCAACTATTAGTATTGAGGTCTGTTACGGTGCTGGGATGCGATTGAGTGGTAACTTTTGTATTCGAAGTGTTGAAATTTATCGGACAAATTATTCCATTACATCTCATTAGAAAACTGACTCAATCTGCGTTGCTACAATTGAAATTCTGTGAAAGATTTTCACTGTTTTAGGATACTTTCAGAGGGGAAGTCGATAATTTTACACAATCCTATGCAATTTTAAAAGCTAAAGCAATCCAACATGATTACTTTGGAAACATATTACTCTTTCGAAGTTTCCAAGGAAAAAAAGAGTTACGGAAATCAATATTTTCTTCATCCGTCAGAACAAGAAATTGGGACAAGTTGGAAGCTTGGACATTGTCTGATAAATAGCGTTCCAGTATACCGAAGTGCTGAAGAAGTTTGATGATATACCTATGATTTTACCAGAATAACGACTCACCCACCGATTGCAACATTTTACAATTTTTAAGAAATACACAATACCTGAAACAGAGAAAATTTTTTTGAAAAACTGTGACTAGTAACGGGACAATCAAGAATAGATCAGAGAATTGGTTAATTGAAGCGGGTTCAAGTTAAAACATAAGTTCGTGTCAATAGATTATACTGTTTTACCATAAATATGTTGCCCGTAGTAACGATTGCAACGCAGTTCTAGAGTTGTTTATTTCCTATACAGAACTGCAAACTGTACATGTGTAATATGGGTTTTCGAATGAACACGGATCTATAGAGGCCAGACAACTGTCAGTAAATGATGATCTGAAGAAACAGTGCATTTGAGAAAAAGTGAAAATGTCCTCAACATTTTATCACTGTTTCAGGCTAAATGGGAAATCAGGGAAATGTTTGCGAACGTAATAATAGAAACACATATGATACACGGCATCCTCAAATGGAAATAGAAATCTTGTTTCTTTTTTCTCCGGGGTCACAAAGTGAAAAATACATTTTCTTGGAATGATGAGAAATTAACACTGAAAAATCACATTTTTCACCTTATTAAATTCTAGGAGACCTAATTCAAAAAAGTGTTCTTAACATCTTCTTAACCGTACTCAAACACGTCTATTGATCTAAAAAACGTGTCCCCAAGATAGGTTGGAGGTCCGTTATTTCAGCTTGAATTTTGAACTGAAAACCCCTCAAAAATCAAGTTTTCTTAAGTTTTTTCATTTGTGTCGGAGAAAATCAAAAAAGTGCTCTTAACATCTAGAAGAGAATTTTGCGGGGCATCTACTGATGTAAAAATCATTCCAGGAAGTCTTGTCTGGATTGAGTTATTTTAGCTCAAACTGCGCCAATAATCCAAAAAGATGAGGAACAGAGACCCACTAATGAAGGCAACGACTTCTGTCCAAAATGCAATGAATAAAATTGGATTTTGGATGCTGGCGGTTACTGAAAGTATCGAACTATCAAATGGAATGCATTTTTGAGAATAAATAACTATTTTTCGAATTTCGGGAAAGTTTGAGCTAAAATAACTCAATCCAGACAAGACTTCCTGGAATGATTTTTACATCAGTAGATGCCCCGCAAAATTCTCTTCTAGATGTTAAGAGCACTTTTTTGATTTTCTCCGACACAAATGAAAAAACTTAAGAAAACTTGATTTTTGAGGGGTTTTCAGTTCAAAATTCAAGCTGAAATAACGGACCTCCAACCTATCTTGGGGACACGTTTTTTAGATCAATAGACGTGTTTGAGTACGGTTAAGAAGATGTTAAGAACACTTTTTTGAATTAGGTCTCCTAGAATTTAATAAGGTGAAAAATGTGATTTTTCAGTGTTAATTTCTCATCATTCCAAGAAAATGTATTTTTCACTTTGTGACCCCGGAGAAAAAAGAAACAAGATTTCTATTTCCATTTGAGGATGCCGTGTGATATACAAAATCAGTGTAAGTGAAATGAACACATGGTTTTAGGAAGACTGAAGCAAGGTGGCACACGCCTTATCTTATATTATAAGTCAAACTTTGAAATCTAGATACCAACCGTTGGTAGAGTGATAGTGCCCCAAATATCATGTTTTTTAAAGCATTATTCGAAAAAGTGAGCGAAGCCTGAAAACGGAATATCTATGCTTCAACCAACAAAAATTTCGAAAAATTGTCCGGTCCTTTTTACGAAAACTGAACCGGAAAACCCTATTTTGACACTTTGAGAGCTCATAACTTGATTTAGGTCAATTTTTGGACATATCGCCTAAAAAATGGTCCCAAAACTCGACTAGAAATAAAAAATCTTCTGTTCGAAATACCAATGCTAATACGAAAACTCGGGTTAACTTCCTTTATTGAAACGGTGGAACATTTTCTGAGATTGTTTTTGCCATTGTCACTTCTAACAGGCATCTAACAGGCATTTTTGCATCTATTTGCAAAAGAAACGGCTTCAGAAGACGTTAAATTTTGAGCTGGCAGGCTGGAATGATAGTGAAGTAATACTACGTTTGACTGCATTTTCATATTAAAAGTTGTTGTTTCAAGTTAATCACCTAAATTTAATCATTAAGCGTACTTTAATAGTTGACGATTTCCTATGTACCATGAAAAAGGACGAGTATTGTTAAGCAAAATACTATAAAAAGTTGACAAAGATTGTGGGAAGAGCGTATCATACTTTTTACTTGATGAGTGGTAATCATAAAAAATTGAAGCAGAAAATTTTCGAAATTTGATAGGAAACTACTGTTTCACTGTTCTGTAAATAAACTGTTACAGAGTACTAATTCAATTCGCAGCATTTGTCAAAATATTTATTATAAATGTGTAGTCTGCTGGCACACATTGAAGTGCATGAACTTATTTTTGACGATAGAACCGCGTATCAAAGTTTCGAATTTGCGCATTTTCATTGAACTGGCGGTATATCAATTTTGTGCTGAGATATATTATCTATGTTAGTGCCCACTGTTTTCAGTTTCCCAGATCAAGAGAGTAAAAAAAATTTCGAGAAAAAAATAAATACTGTTTCTAAATGTTCAATTCTGGAGAGAAGGTATTGAATGCACTGATAGTAGCACATTAGGCCTTTTAACTTTTTAGAGCTGTGGAAAAGCTCATTTTTTCAAAACAATGGAAAAATCTTGTGGTTGCTCTTGGCGCTTTTGATGAATGAATTTTGAGAGATTTAGGAAGATTTAGGAAGATTACATCGTAAAAATTCAGAAGTTTGATTGCGTTTTTTTTGAGTTTACTGACTTGTTTCGACAGAATTCTTTGAACTGTTTTCGAAATATGACCACAAGCTCGTTTCAGAGCCGTTTTTTCAAAAAGAAAAGTTTGGACAGTTGAAATGCTTATGTTTTATGATGAAGTCACCGAAGTTATTATAAACTTCCTTAAATAAACTTTCCTTTTGAAACAGTAGATGAACTTCAACCGGATTGATTGATCACTTGACTGAAATTGTCTATTAGGAGTTTAGAATAAATTCGTTAGAGAAATTACAAATACAGTATTTGTAATGATTTCTGAGGACAACTATCAGTAAATATATATTTATTGAAACAGCAAAAAGGTTTTGAAAACAACTAATCTTACTTCCTCATCTGAACCAGAGGGAAGCAAAATTCAGAGTGTTTTCTATTCTACAATAAGGCAATTATCAGCGGAATCGGTTTCACAAATGTTTATCTATTTAGAATGATCAAATTATAAATTTGGGAATGATAAAATTAGCTGGTTAGAAGTTATCTACAACAAGACAAGAATTTCCAAAATAAAGAGTAGGTCATTTTTAACTTTATTGAAACGGGAAAATTTTATGAGCCGAGACTCATGAAAATAGAGCAATACAGACAACATTTTTACTGTTCCAACACGAAAATTAGATTCGAGAAATTACAACTTTCGCAGTTCCTAGGACATCTCCAGATAAATAAACATTTCTTAACAAAGAACTGTCTGCACTCTCGTCAACTCACTAAACTTTTAAATCCAGAAGCCAACAGTTGTTAGGATACATACCTTCTGGTTTTTGGGAGGGACTGGCGTGCCCTCCAAGCGTTCACACTGATTCATCTTACTGTAGGTTATGGTTCTCAAAAGATTTTTTTCAGTCTGTAAACTTATAACATTGAAAAATGAATAAACAATGAAAGTTACTTAAAGTTGAAAATTTTAGACTTGAATTTTCACTGCTAGCTTGTTATGGGACTTCACTTTGACGCGACATTACCTCCGTTGTTGCGTAACTTGACGTTTGACAGTGACTTGAAACAGACAATTTTCCCTAAAACTGGTATTCATTTTTTGCTGTTTCAAAATTTGCTGATTTTGAGAATCATATAAACAATATATTCTATGCTCCAAAAAATTTCACGAATTTTTCATCGTAAAACACTTTTAACTGCAAATAGTTTAACTGCACACTCCCATTCAAAGGTTAAAATTGCACTTTAGAGTTTGATTTTAGGAGTCTGAAAAAGATTGTCAAAATATATGGAAAAATTTTTTGACAAGCACATCAAACTACAGTGTTTCAAAACTAATACATTGCTAGAGGTAGGAAATTTAAAGTAATATTGAGGGTTCAACAGCATCTCTCCTAACAGGCAGATAATTGTTTCTCCTTGATGCATTTTCTTTGAAACAGATGATAATTTTGTAAAATTATTGGTATGGTGAGCTGGTATATGCACAAGATTTTATGAGGGGTTTTGAAGAAGCTTGGCGGAGATAATGACCATGGAAGGCTTTAAATTACAAAATTCATTTAGCAGAGGCCAACTGAAAGCAAAGTGAAACTACATCTGATCTCACTTTTTTAGCAGTATTTCTCTGTTTCAAGATTCCTATGTAAGTTACTATGGGTTCATTGCTTTAATAGCACTTGAATTATAGTCAGATAAATTTTTTGTAATCATGTTACGTTCGAGGTTATATGAAAGCTTCGAATTGGCAACATTTATTTTTATCGTTGAAATTTGTCAACAAAAATACAGAAGTAAATCAACTTCCCAAAGTCGCTTGTATAAAAAGTTTTTACTGTAACAGAAAAAAAATAGAATAGGAGACGAGTTTTCAATTCACGATACCAACGATTTATAAGAGACGTCAAATTTCAAATTTTCATTTTTCAGACTTTAGAATTGAAAGTTTTGGTTTCTCTGTATAAATCTCGTCATTTTGTCTTTAATACTAAATCGTTCCTGGAACAACTTTGTATTTTACACAGAAGTTCCAAAAATCTAGAATATGAAAATTTTGAAATTATTCATCTTTTATATTTCAAAAAAGTTTTACTGACTCTGTGATTGAACAAAATTAAAGAGTAGTAGCGATGGTGGGAAAGTTCACTGAATCTCCTTGACTTCGAAAAATAAGACAGTCAAAAATGATGATCTTGAAAAAAGTTTCGTGTTTCAGACATTTCCGAATAAGAGAACTAGAGTTACGGAGAACAGTAAATTCGTGCTCTCAACTTCATCCGACGTTTATTCTGGCTCTGATATTAGTAATTGTAAGATGTGCTGCCACTGAAAACAAAATAGACTACTGCTTCTTTTTTGAGGTTTCTTGAAAAGTTCCAAAAATTCACTGCTTCAACATAACAATGAGACACGAAAAGTTACAACTTTGGCAATCCAATTGTCGACAGAATCCTGTTGTGCGACAGAATCCTGTATGTGGATGTGAACAACTAACGACATCTTCAGATGCACCGAAACAGAAGTTTTCGGACTGCTCTATATTCCTGTAGGTGATTCGCCAAAGTGATCAATACTCAAAATAACACAGTAATCTTCATAAGCTTTTATTACCGCTCAGAAACTGAAGAATGTTTGTGACTACACTTTTCGGAATAATTGTTGAAAAAGTGCAAATTTTCAAAACTTCGGTAGCTGGAAAAATATTCTCTATGGCTTAATATTGATCTAGCACATTAGACTTGTAATGAAGTTCCATCAAACAATTTGGACAAGCACATCAGACTACACTGTTTTAAAACTAATACGTTGTTAGTGGTAGTAAATCTTAAGTGATACTAAGGTTCAACGTCAAGTAGGCGGACGAACATTCTTTCTTTGATGCATTTTCCTTGAAACAGATGATGATTTTGTAAGCTTATTGCATTGGTGAGCTTGGATATTCCCTGGATGTTATGAGGGTTTTGAAGAAACTTGGCGGAGATAATGACCCTGGATCACAAAATTCATTCAGCAGAAGCAAAAAGAAAGCGAAGTGAAACTACATCTGATTTTGATTTTTTATAGAAATTTTTTTCGGTCTCAAAATTCCTATGTTTAGTTACCATGGGTTTGTTTTTTTTAATATCCCGTGGAGATAAATATTGCATTATAATGTGAAATTTCGGGTTATATGCGAGCTTCAAATTGGCAAAATTTGTTTTTTCGTTGCAGTTTGTGAACACAAACACAGACGTGCATCAACTTGCCAAAGTCGCTTGCATAAAAGCATTTTACTGTAACAGAAAAAGTGGAATAGGAGACGAGTTTTCAATTCACGATGCGAACAACATACGATCAGAGGTGCGCGGAAGAGAAACTTTTCTATGCGGAAGACGGAAGTTAAAATATAAGCGGAAGACGGAAGTGACTGTCTAGGCCTAAAAGTACCACAAATGTGGGAAACCGTAATAATTAGTGCTAAAAAAGAACAGAAAATCAGTCAAAAATCTTTTTAGACACCAAATCTCAATTTCAGAATTTAGTCAGAATCTTTTTAATTGATTCTGTGATTGAATAAAATTAAAAAGTAGTTGCGATGGTTGGAAAGTTCAATACACCTCTTTGGCTTCGAAAAATGTGACAGTCAAAAATGATAATTTTGAAAAAAGTTTCGTGTTTCAGACATTCCGCAATAAGAGAACTAGAGTTACTGGCTCTGATATCGCTAATTGTAAGATGTGCTGTCACTAAAAACAAAATAGATTACTGCTTCTTTTCTGAGGCTTTTTAGAAAGTTCCAAAAATTCACTGTTTTACCATGAAAATGAGGTAAGTGAAGTTTCTGTGTTTAGTTACTATGGGTTTTTTACTCAATCTCATCTTCGTGGAAGTAAATTGTTTATAATCATGTTACATTCTAGATTATATGCAAGCTTCAAATTGGCAACATTTTTTTCATTGAAATTTGCCAACACAAATACAGACGTGCATAAACTTCCCAAACTTGCTGGCATAAAAAGTTTTTACTGTTTCAATAAAAGTGGATATGGAGATGAATATTCAATTCACGATACCAACGAGTTATCTCAAGATGAAAAAGTTTTACTGATTCTGTGATTGAATAAAATTTAAGAGTAGTACCGATGGTAGGACAGTTCACTGAATCTCCTTGACTTCGAAAAATTTGACAGCCAAAAATGATGACCTTGAAAAAAGTTTCGTGTTTCAGACATTTCCGAATAAGAGAACTAGAGTTACGGAGAACAGTAAATTCGCGCTCTCAACTTCATCCGACGTTTATTCTGGCTCAGATATTGATAAATGTTAGGTGTGCTGCCACTGAAAACAAAATAGATTACTGCTTCTTTTTTGAGGATTCTTAGAACGTTTCAAAAATTCACTGTTCCAAAATCAAAATGAGATACGAGAAGTTACAACTTTACCAATCCAATTGTCGACGGAGTCCTGTTGTGCTTTAGTATGTGGATGTGAACAAGTAACGACATCTTCACATGAACCAAAACTAAAGTTTTCGGACTGCTCCATATTCCTGTAGTTGATTCGCCAAAATGGTCAATACTCAAAGCAACACAGTAATCCTCAAAATTTCCGTTTTTATACTGTAAACTACTGAGAAGACAGACAAACGACGGAAGTTACTTGAAGCTGATATTTCGAGATTTGAGTTTTTACTGCTAAGGGATTACTAAGCTATCTAGACATAACTGAACATCTTTAAGTGTCTTGAAACTGGTATTTTTTTCGTACAATCAGAGACAATTTTGTGTTGTTTTAACACTTTTGAAAAGAAGAGATTATTCCATCAATAAATAATTAACTGTTTCGGAAAATTTTTGAATGAAAAATCGAAATCGAGATGGATAATGGGGAGTCATTGACTATGGAAAAAAGAAGAAGTGCTTTGGAATTTTAAAATTTAGAATACTAAGCTGTTCACTTTCATGCCAAGTCATTAGGCAACTCACGTCGATTTTTCAAATCCGATATTTCGCAACTAGATGATTCGCAACCAGTCACTTCGCGAATATTTATTAAAATCTAGGACAGTATTGACTTTCAAATTAATAGTATATTGTATGTCCATGATATTACCCATTCTCAAAAGATTATTGCGGATAGTTGCGAAACATCACGGTAGAGAAATGGACATGAGTTGCGAAATGTCACAGTTGCGACGTTTCGTGTTTTGAAATGTCGCGTTGCCGATTTCTCACAGTTGCAATCACAAAAATGTCTACTGTATCAGAAAATTTTCAAATGGAAAGCGGATTTCCAAAAACTATTATTTCCCGAAGCCGAATATTTTCTTTGTATCAAAAAATATCAACTAAGAATTTTAAATGTAGTGATGACACTCCATCAGCTCCGCTGGTGTGAAATATAGAAAACAAGACTTGAAAACCAACATTTCTTAGTGTTTTAATCATGGAACAAATCAAAAACTATCAGCAGACTCAATGATCGATGAAATCTGTGAAGCTTAACTAATTTTTTGTTTTCAAGAACAAGAGAACCAGAGCTTATGCCATTGGAAAAAGGATACTGTTTCAGACACTGTCCAATAAAAGAACCAGAGTAACAGATGGCAGTAACCACATTTTTCCGCGCTTTAAAATTGATAAGACATTCTAAAGGGTTTGTGCAATACTGCTATAAAGAGGCAAGCTAAATGTAGAGCGATTTATGATAAACATTTTCTCTGTTTCAATAAATTATCAAGAAATTTTTGGATTTTTGCGAGCAGTGCAGCAACGTTATCAACTGTTTCAAAGCTTTTACATCAAGAAAGCTGACAACAACCACTGGGGTGTTTTTTTCATCCACCAAAACAATCGCACTTTCATGAGAATTATGAGAAATTATATTTTTCTAAAAAAAAACGGAAACATCCTTCATTGTTTCTATTGAAACATCACTTAATAACGGCCACTATTATTTTTGAACAGTTAGGTGACGCACGGTTTTATTTAGCTTTTGAGGTTCACGCTTTGTTAGACGACAGTGACGGACAATACCAAAAAGACATAAAAATGTTTTACTACTAACAGTAGACTCGAATTGAAACTCGAAACATGGAAGAAATCAAAACTAACTTTTCCTGTTTCAAATTTTACGATGAGGATCACAAGAACAAAACAATAATGCAAAATTCTCGGGTGTATTTCACTTTCAGCTCCGTTGTACATTCAATATTCTATTTTAGAACCGAAGTGTTTTGTTGTTGTGATAATTCTCGTGAATATGACAAGCTGGAATTGTAGGATGGTCAGGACAATAATTATTAGAAACTTTTTGAAACAGTGAAAAGTTTTGAGGACTTGCGTAGTTTCAAACGAAAACGGTCGTACTTGCTAACCCGATAGTGTTCCGTCACATACTAGAGAACAACGAAAACACCACTACAGCGAGTCAGATTTTTAATATTAATATGATTCAAATCTTTTGGAGTATGAGAGTTTTTGGTTTACCACCAGCAAAGGTCGATGTATTGAGGATTACTTGTGTAATATTTTCTTGAGATATTTTTGGAACAGAGAAATTTTGAGAAGGACAACAAAGTTAAAGAAGACTCCGATCAGTATACATAAATACGGAAGGAGCAAGCTGGAGTTTTAGACAATCTGAGTTTTTCTTCCGTATTTTCATAATTTTTTTTCTGTGTTTGACATTGTTCAACAGAAGTAAAAAAAAGAATCTATCTGGAATATGGCTTTAAAACAATGCCTCCATGTCGATCGCTTGACCGAGTGAAATTCTAATCACAAGAAAAACCGATCATATAGAAAACCGTTTCTGTTTCAGTGATAGAATATTATACAAGCCATACGATTTTTCTTAATCTTTTAGCCAAAACAGAATGTAATGACTTACAATCAAACTCCAGACTCTGGAGATTTTCTTTGAAATTTTACTGTTTACCAAAATCAAAAAAACGCTTCGACAAAGATTGCCTGGACTATTGGTAGCCGTCATTTTCTGAAATTTTTGTCAAATGAAAAAAGCTCCATCAAACAATTTATAACCAAGTGGCAAAAAATTGATGCTCAGAAATCGGAAAATTATCTCAAGCGATAAAATAGCATTTTTTAGTGTTTCATTTTTCTTTTTTCGTGGTTGGAACCGCAGATGGTACTTTGATAACAGCTTTAAGTATGCTAGACAATTCAAAAATCAAAAACCTGCCACAGTTCTCCAAATGTTTTCTGTTTCAAGAAAGTAAAACATTGGGGTGGTGGAATATGAATGTGGTAATTACGAAACAATTGAAATTGAACAATGCTTTGAAATTCGGTCATTAGTTGGAGAGTCGATTTCTTTTGGAGCTTTAGAAAACAACTTTTTACTTACTCTTGAAATGGTGAAACTATAAAAATAATCGTTTCAAGAATTGTGTTTCAATCTATGAATATTTCCTGCAGATCGAGTGATGTTAATAACGATAATTTTCTGACAATTTTTTGAAATAGTGAATAATGACTAATTTTAACCATTGAGAAATCTTCAAAACATTGAGAAGTAGCCAAAATGGTTGCTTCTGTGATGAAAAGTTGGACAAGTTTAGCTCGAATGATTTACTCTATGGATGCGGAGATAGGAAGTCGGTGCAGATAAAAATAAGAAAGTCCTACTGCAGAGGAAGAGAATAGAAGTTGATTCCGAACAACCCGGTGTGCATAGATGGAACGTCTAATCTAGAAAAATGACTAAAACTTCTGGATGAAACCTTGTGCCTTCTGCACTCTTCAGACTTGGAACAAATGAATGAAAAGAAATTGGACTCATATATACTTTTCTTACATATACTAGAGAAAATAGCTGCAAAAAATTGATCACTGTTGCAGCACTTTAAATTTTGCGGATCAGACTCGCGGAAAGCAATATCTTCTTTGAAGTACAACAGACTAAAATTGCCAATTTTCACTATACCTTCAAGATCAGTGCACAGTATTGTAACTTGAAACAAATAAAGGACACTATTACTGTTTTTGAAATTTTGAACTAAAATAACAATGTACGAGAAACTGTTAGACGTATCGCCAACCTTTTTCCAGAAACTTTGTTTCACAAAAAATATATTACTGTTTCCCCAACAATACTTCGGCATGAAATTTTGTGGATGTTCTAATGCTCTATAAAGTGCGCCGACAGATTGGGATAGTATAGTAGCAATTACCGATTAGATTTGAGTTTTTTTCAGAACTCACCGTTTCAAGAATGACCCTAGATTCCGCAGTAACTTATTTGAATTGCTGACGCTGTTAGAGATGTGAGAAAGAGAATTTTTCTATACAGAACACGGAAGCCGCTGTTTGAAAACTGCTCGAAAATCGCCTGAAAATTTTTGGCTTGTAGTTCTCCGGTATGCGGAAGAACAATTAATGCGGAATACGGAAAACGTAATTCCGCACACATCTGAATTGATTTCATTTTTGATCCGTTTCCTGTCAGTTTATCGAATGCTAGTTGTATATACAATTTGCATATTCATATGAGATATCAAACTATTCTTTGAAATATTTGAAAGATATTTCGCTGTTTCAGGCAATTTTCGTTTAGCGGACATTGCAACGCTGTATCAATTTTCTGAAGGCTTCATTTGCCCTGAAATCCATATACATTATTGCATGAAAATATTGCCCCGAGCCATTGAAAAGGAGAAGCAGTGACTTTACTGTTTATGAAAATTTCATTATTTCGACCGAGTATTTTGCTGCGATGGGATGCCAGACGACGGAATGCCAAAATTGAATTCTACAATACCTGCAAGGAGCTATAAATTGTTATTTTCTAATTTGTTGCGATTGTTTGCTCTATGGCGCATTGCTTAAACTTTTTCTGTTTCAACATGATTTCAGTTTTAAGATAATCTAGTATGGTCCAGTCTTCAAATAGTGCGTTCAATACAACAATGCTATTTTTTGTTTAGAAACTCCAGGGGCAAAAAATTGGTTGTCTATGAAATTTCAAACAAGTCTAAAGAAACTGATATTACGAGACCATGTCCAAACTGGAAAGTCCGACATTCTAAAAAAATTTTGAAACTTAAAAAGTCACAAATTTAATTCAATCAGTAAATTGCTAAAGAGACAATACACTCTTTATGAAACTCAAGTATAACAGGAAGCAGATGAAGTCTCTCTATTCCGTCGCAGCTTATTTGTTGTCATCAAGTAGATCACGAATTATCTTTAAACATTCACTATAATATTTTCAAAACATTACTGTTTCTAACTACCCCTTTTTATTGTTAGCTGGTTCTCGACGTTACTGTGTTGATTATAAAGTTATGGAAAAGGCGGTCAATAATTATGGCGCACCCTGTACACCCAAACTTATAGGAAAAATTTGACTAGTATGTTCAAATATTCTCCTAGTAAGGTATTCTAAAGATTTCAACAGAGAGTATAAACACATCGATATATAGATTGAGTCTAAACTTTTACTGTTTCAACGTTTCTCTATATTTTTGGAGCTGCAACTGCATATAATAGTTTGGGAAACACCAATGCAAAAACAATGAATCTTTGAAATCTAGGGTCTGACACAGTTTACAATTTGTTGTCGGTTTCAAGCAAATTACCATAAAAACTGTAATAGAAGGACATGTCCTTCTATTCTGAGACCCTTTGAAATGGTGTCATTCAATTTGAGGGGTCCTTCAAACAAAAGGTGCTGAAAGAACCTGTCCTTCTATTACAGTTTTTACTGTAGGTGAAATGACGGGGAGTTGTTAAATTGATTAATTGATTATTTGTCTGTTCATCACTGATAGCGAGCGCAAAACTCAAATAAAAATATACTGTTTCGACAACAAAACCAATATTCCCATGTTCGTTTAATTTTGCTTGTAATCTTGTCAATTTATCTCGGCATTTCATAATATTCACTGTTTCAAGCTTTAATTTTTCGAAATCAGGAAAGTTTCTTATGTTTCCACTGGCCCAATCGAAACTTTGCAGTAAATTATAAAAAAAGTCGGAGGAAAGTATAATAATTCCTCATAAGATTCATGCTTGCGAAATTTGTCCGCGGGCTAAAAAGCCACATTTTGTACTGTTTCAAAGCTTGCATATGTTTTTATTCAATATTTCAATAACGATTTCCGAATGGTATGTTTGGGGAAAGGTCTGAAATCCATAGAAGTTCATATGCACTATTTCACGAAAAAACTGTCCCGGGCCGTTGAAAATTGAAACAGTGACTTTACTGTTTCTGCAACTTTTATTATTTTGTACCGAGTATTTTGATACGATTTAGCTCATAACGTCAAAAATAGAATAACTCCACAAGAATAATAAAGCAAGTCCAAAGCATATTTCATTATATTGACTCATGGTTCTGCTGCTCTTTCAGAAGTTTATCAAATTGTAAGGAAAAAATATTAAAAATACTACTCCGTTGAAATGCAGAAACCCCGTGCTGCAGTACTGAACATTTTTTTCTGTTTCCAATATTTTACTTTTTTTTCAAATTTTGTGTGGATCAGTGTTTGGATGGCGTACTTCAATACGATCATACAAAATATTTGCTTGTTAAAAATTTCAGCGACCAAAAAATTAGTCATAGATTTCACTGTTTGTTCCAATGTGATTATTCGAAACTAAAATGTCAGAAGTTTTGAAAATGTTTGAAACTGAAAAAGTTTCTCATTAGCTCTAAATTTTGATTTGATCGGTCAGGAGATTGGTAAACAGATAATAAGCTCTCTCTGGAACGCGAAAATAAGAAAAACATGACAAGGGATTGCTGTACCGACAAATTTCTTCTAATTATTAAAACCATAGATGAAAATGAACCCTTTTTAAAGGCCCTTTTTAAAACATCAACTTCTTTCAAAATATTGTACTGTTTCCAACTGCCTCGAATTTGTTGAAAATGTTGCTGTTGGTTGATATGCAGAATGATAAATGTCTATTGGCAGTCAATGAACAACGAAATCACCTCTATATTTATTCATATTCAATTATTATAATCTTGGAACAGTGATTTTTGTGAACTGTGATGTATTCTTCTACTGTATATTTACCAGCTTGCTTAATTACTTTTATCTATTCGTTGATTAGATCTACAAAAATGAAATGTTCCCTGTTTAAAATTTTAGAGATCTTTGTTTATTTTGAAAAACTTATATTGTTGAATTGCAAAACTAAAAATCTTATATTAAAATCTTTCAACCAAGTTTGAAAAATATCTACGGTTTCAAAACTTTTACGCGAATCTTGTTTTCATGAATTGAATGATGGTTCCACCGGACGTTCATGTTTACTCCAAAACATTATTTTGTCACTCAAAGATTCTAGCGAAAATAATTACTGTTTCGAGATTAAATCAAGAAACTCCCGTTCGAAAAAGTTTCAATTATGAAACGGTCGTTACTGTCGTCGTACGGATTCACGAGTGAGATTTCAACAAATTCTGCTTCAACATGTATTGTGAAAATTGTTCTAGAAGCTTCTATGCAATTCACTGACGAATGGATAGATAACAGATATTAAGAATTCAGACACTTTTTCAATGCTTTTTTTCGGTTTTAGAAGTTTGGGAAATTTCAAACACTGGAGTTTAAGCCGATTCCTGGCTGTCTACACCATCATTGTATTTCTACCGGCAGTTTTCACTTGTAGCAGTTCTCATCAAGTGAGTTCTCACTCTACAAGTTCTTCATTGTTTTATTTACAATTCTTTTGTACTACGAATGAGAAATTGTACTGCAATGGTTACTGTTTCATGAATTCTAGAAAAAAAATGACAAAGCGCAAGCCATTGCTGGATTTTTGGCTTTCTTTATTCCAAAAATACAATGTTTCATAACAAAATCACAAATGCTGATAAGTTCGGATGTCCTGAGATTCTCATTTTATTGGAAGAGTTTTCACTGTTTCACTAATTGAGCTAACTTCCTTCTTCCGTATAGAAAAAGTTCTCTATCTCACATCTCTAACAATGGAAAAAAAAATCTGAATCAGCAGTTCAAATAAGTTACTGTGGAATCTAGGGTCATTCTTGAAACAGAGAGTTCTGAAAAATTTCAAATTCAATCGTTGATTGCTAGTGGAAGAAATTATTCGGTTCAGTAAAAAAACTCAAAACAGTTAAAATTTTCGTTCAAGAATATCCGAAACAATTTTATTGTTGTGAAACACAGTTTTTGGCATGAGATAGTCACATGTCCAACAGTTTCTTGTACTTGGTCAGACATTTTTAGAATTTAGGAAACAGTAATATTCGTCGATTCTTGTTCAAAGTTACACTACTTTATTAAAAGGCTCGTCAAACAAACTTAATGAGCATCAACTGCATTAAATCTAAAGCTGATATTGAACTATTGAAACAGTGGTTTTACTTTATGCAGCGTTCCACTCTATATTCTAATATTTGACTCATGAGTAGCATCGAATGGTTGATTTGGTGCTTTTTGGTCTTTTACGAGAACACACTTTTCACTGTTTCAAAGTTACAAGAATAATTGGATGCAAAGAAGTAATATTGATGAGAATCTACCCTATGTCTTTTAAACTTGCGTACTTTGATCTACCCTTTTGCCACCGTTGGCTAGCCATAAGTTCTAGAGCTAAACCTTAGTCATCTTTTCATAAGAAAATCGCAAGTTTTGGCCGGCTAATGGTTGAGAAAAAGTGTACTCAAAAGTTTCAGTTTTGCACCGTTTTCGTTAATTCATTTTTTCTCAATCGAAAGCCGGCCAACAGTAACGATTTTTATATTAGATAACTAAAGTTTAGCTCTAGAACTTATTTGTTTTTGTGAAATCCTCTTTTTTATTTCCTCCTTATTTTATCAATGTGTAGATAATTTTGCCTTTTTTGTACGGAGACGTTACAGCAGTTCATTTCAGACCGGTACTTGCTGTCAAACGCTAACGTCATCCAAGAATTCACTTTCGAATGATACTAACAGAGCTGACTTGATGACTTCGTCTCACTTTCCACCACAGGATACAGAACTAAAAGCGAAAATCTGGATTTTGTGACTTTGGGAAAACAAAACACGGTGTTCATCTCGGAAAAATACCCACTCAGATTCCATTCGAATAGGCTCACTGGCAAGCAAGACAGATTAAAAAACGTCATTTGTTGATAGTAAGTAGTTGAAGCTCCAAGCTGAAACGGCAAATCTTCTTTTCTGTTTCAACATTTTTGGAGTTTCGTAATAATCTGGTGGGGATCAGTTTTTTCCGCTCCGTAGTTCGATACAATGATGCAAGGGTTTTTCTTGTTTAGAGACATCAGCTATGTACGCATGCCAAGTTCTTCAATTCTAATGAATATTGAACAATTATTTGAATAAATGTGCTACAGTTAAAGTATAACACTTGAAACAGTATTCGTTTCATGTTTCCAAGTTTATGTAAAATGTTTTGCCATGCTAATAAGTTAGTTAAAAAGAAGTTCAAGATCAATGTTCCAAACTGGAATCCCCTATATTTTGAATACTTTTGAATCTGAAAAGTTTTACACTATTATCACTGTTTCAGAGTTGCTCTATATTTTTGAGCTTGGTACTGTATATAGTCCGAGTCGCATAAGATCTTCAAAATCTCGACCATGGCACAATTCACAATATGTGTTCATCCCGAGCAAAATATTATAGTTAGGGTGACTGACAATTGAAGAAGTAACACGGTCCTTTTCTCTTTGTGATTTCGAAATTCCAATTAGTTTACTGTTTCAAGCACAATATCAAACCCATCACTTTTCTAGATTTCAATTTTGCGATCTATAGTGATGCAATTTGTATAATCTGTATGAAACTACTTTCAGTTTTCTCTGTTTCAAGTTTCAATTTTCATAATCAAAAAGAGGCGGCATTGTTCTGTATCCTACAAAGACATAAACTCTCTCTGTATGACAATGCATAAAATTTCGGGATGTCTCTTGTGGCTCACTTTAATAGCACAACAAAAAGCACAACAAATCCAACAAAAAGTCGGAGGAAAGCATGAAATTTCTCGATAGAGTCAAAGTTTCCGTAGTTTGTGAGTAACCAAAAAAATTTTATTTTTTCTGTTTCAAAGCGTGAAAAATATATATTTCTTAGAGTTGACATTACGATTCCGAAGTCACTGAAAACATGCATAACAGAAGCAATCCTGAAATCCTGATAAATGCTCATTCCCAACCTCGACATTTAAAAATTCTCAGTTTGATTCATTTCTGAGAAATGGCCTTCAATTTGATGATTCGCATTCTACATAAAACTTCAAATTGGTCCTCAGCTTTAAAAAACTTCTGTTACAGAACACTAGGACAACTGTAACATATGGTGTGGATATGATTCTCTTTCTCCAAAACGTCGAAAATTTGAACCAAAATTGAAAAACTAACAACAAAAGGCAGAGTTCGATTTTCCGACTTACATTTCATGAAATTTTCAAGCCCTTATGAATTGGAATCATTGAGAAACTCCTCTAGAAACAGTGTACTGTAGAACTTCTAAAACAGAAAAAAAAACATTATGAAATTATTGTCTAAAGTGGATACAGTATACGTCTACTGGGGTGGATGAGAGCTCCTATAAACACTTATAGGCATCAAGGTGTTATCGATTTGTTTAGGACAGCAAGAGAGAGAGGAAATCGTCTTTACTGAATAAAACATACCTCTACATCCGATTATTTAAATCTTGAAAAACTCTTATAATTCCACTGTAAATTTACCAGATTGACAGATAAAAATTTGTGATTGGTGAATATTCACAAAATATTTTTCTATTTCAATATTTAGATATAAGTTTTTTAAAATAGGAAAAAGTGTTATTGTGACTTTTCTCCGAGTTGAGACCTACTAAAAATCCTTTGTTCCAGCCTTCAGTCAAATTTAAAACATGTCTACGGTTTCAAAACTCTTAGGTGACTTTTGTTGTCATGAATTGAATGATGGATTCAGCGGATGTTTATTTTGTGCTCCAAAACATTATTTTGTCACTCAAAACTTCTAGCATAAATGTTTACTGTTTTGAGAGTAGACTATCGTGAAACTTGGTAATGTTTGATACTGACCGGATTCAATGCTAGTGTTTAACAAAGCAACTACAGTTTGTTGCACGGCTTCACGTGTAAAATATAAAACAAATTCTACTTCAACATGCGTCGTGAAAACTGTTCTAGAAGCTTCTATGCAGTTTTTTAATGAATGGATAAATCTGATCTTACTAACAACACTTATTTAATGACAATAGATTCAGTTTCTTGGATTTGGTATTAAGCACAAGACACAAAAGATAACACATCATTTTTATAGGTGAGGATGAGAATAAATAACTAAGACTGTTTCAGTAGGAACAAAATTAGAGCGTGGCAAGTTAAATTCAGTGGTTAGTTATATCCAAATTCATTAAAAAGATAATATTTTGCTTAACAGAAAAATATACAGTCAGAACCTTTTTCAAACAGTTAAGACACATTCTCTGTGGGAACCGAGTTCACCTTCACTACCCCATTGTACAGAAAAAAGTCAAACTGGTTTTTATTAGTTGGTATGTGGTATGGTAGGTACCCATAAACTTCTAAGAACTTTGACCCATACTTCATCTGGCTCGGCCCTCTTCCGGCTCACATATGCATATGGTCGGAGCAAAAAATAATTTTTTTTGGTGATAGTTTTTTTGATCAGATCTTATCAAAAATGAATACTGCGTATACTTGTGAGTATATTTTGTGTTCAGACCAAGCTTGTAACTCAATGTCTTCAAGGAATAATTTTCACTTTTTGCTCAGAAAATCGTTTTTGGTACTGTTTTTCGGTCGTCGTGTAAAAAAATTGTACCAAGAACATCGAGATTATTGCAGATTCGGAATTCTCGCAAAATTTTAATCCAGAAAAATGGGTTCCGAGGAAAATTTGAGGAGGACCCTTTTTTGCTACGGGTCAAAATAAGTGATTTTTCGTGACTTTTTCATGTATAGGGATACATGATGAAAATTCATCAAAAATTGAAAAGTGGATAAGATGAAGCAAATGCATCATGCTTGGTCATGATGAGCTTGTATACACATTTGGAGGAGTTTCAGCAGTTTTACCATCTACTGGGGGAAGTAAAAGATGAATAATGAGAAAACTGTTTCAAGTGACATAACCCTGCGGAACATTGGAGAAATCAACTGAAACTCCTCTAAATGTGTATATAAACTCATTATGACCAAGCATGATGCATTTGCTTCAACTTATCCACTTTTCAATTTTTGACGAAAACTCATCATGTATACATAGGCACCGCAGCGCGAGGGGGCGGAGCCTAATTTTTTTTCTCCGCGGGGGTATCTGCTATGTTTGAAGGCGTATAACTCGAGATTGGATGAACCAATTTTCATGAAATTTGGTCTCGTTATGTAATCGATTGCGTAGAATTGAATGGTTTTATCAGTTTTCTGTGAAAACCTATTACTTTTAGAAAAATATGGAGAAAACTGAAGTCACACGAAGAAAATTGATCAGAAATGGTTCACAAAAGTCGAAAACGCATGTTTTAATGATGGATCTAGATACTCATGGAGATTATAAATATATCTTTTACGTTGATTTTTAACCACAAGTTCCCCCTTTTTTCTACCAATCATTCAAACTTCAAGCAAAAAATGTCCAATTTTTTCAGCGACAACCCTAAATTTTTTTCTGCCAGATTTGTAGAAAAACTCTATAAGTACCCAGAATTCAATTTTGGAGTTCATAAGACTTGATTAAGTCATTTATTTACTCATCGAACCATGCCATGCTTCAAAATATTTGCAGTTATTGCAAGTTTTGAAAGCCATACAATTCGAAAACGCACATTTTCAATTGATCATCAGATTCAGCGAAAAATTTCACATTAGACAGTGTTTTTAGTTTTTTGCTACCAGTTCCCCCTTTTTTGTAAATCAATTTTTTCTATCCTAAATCTATCATGTTTTTGTCATAAATCGCAGGAGTGAACCACACGGGAGCAGTTCCCACGACGAGTTTCGAAGGGTCGACCAATCACTCTTATCAACGCCCTGTCGCTCGGGCGACGACTTGCCCTTAGTGGCTGAGTGGATAACGCGTCGGAACACCACTCGTGCGGTGGGTGTTCGGCTCTGGTCGGCAGCCGCCACTCTTTTTATTTTCAGCGCGCGGAGAAATTTGCTGATTTTTTGCATTTTCAAACGCTTATAACTCGAGTTGTATCGAAGATTTTAGCTCCAAATTTTGGGAACACACTTCTAATTTTCTCGGCAACATTTTGACACCAAAAATATACAGAATGACGGCTTTTGAAAAAATCGCTGTGGTGCCTATGTATACATGAAAAAGTCACGAAAAATCACCTATTTTGACCCGTAGCAAAAAAGGGTCCTCCTCAAATTTTCCTCGGAACCCATTTTTCTGGATTAAAATTTTGCGAGAATTCCGAATTTGCAATAATCTCGATGTTCTTGGTGCAATTTTTTTACACGACGACCGAAAAACAGTACCAAAAACGATTTTCTGAGCAAAAAGTGAAAATTATTCCTTGAAGACATTGAGTTACAAGCTTGGTCTAAACACAAAATATACTCAAAAGTATACGCAGTATTCATTTCTGATAAGATCTGATCAAAAAAACTATCACCAAAAAAAATTATTTTTTGCTCCGACCATATGCATATGTGAGCCGGAAGAGGGCCGAGCCAGATGAAGTATGGGTCAAAGTTCTTAGAAGTTTATGGGTACCTACCATACCACATTCCAACTAATAAAAACCAGTTTGACTTTTTTCTGTACAACGGCATACTCGAGTTTTTCAGAGAACGTGTCTTAAGGCTAATCGTGACTTCCCTGTAAAAGCATTGAAAATTTCACATGATCGTTATTTTTGATATCTGTCTAACAGAAGAAAAATGACCGCCCATCATTGTCTTTAGCGGAACATGGTTATATTGGAAGTTTGAAACTGAAAATGTTAGGAACTCAATCGGGAGTTTACTGTTTCCTAGTTTTGCCAATAATAACTGTTTTTCTGGAGGAAACGTTGCCATGAATGTACATATACATAGGTTGTGCCTTTTTACATAATAGACCTGTTCTCTTATAACACCGCAGTTTGTTGTCAGTTAACTTTTAAAGGCGCATGAAGTTTTTTGAACGGATATCATGTTTTAGCACAAAGAAAGCGTCAGCACTACGACAGACTGGCGCCTTCTCGGGCACTGACGCATTTTTCGTACTCTGTTTTTTGAAATAACTCCATGCACTTTAAATGTTGACTGACAACAGAATTCCGTGTAATAACACTTCAGACAGATTATTTGATTTTTTCTACTGTTTAAGGAAATTTTCCTATGATAAGTGAATTTGAGATTTTTAGTTGTTGACCAATTCCGATTCAAAAAGATTTTCTGTTTTCATGATTGGACAAGCGACACAACGATGAACCTTTGTTCCTGTTCAAATTCAATCTAGACACCAGAAATTGATATAGTTGGAAAGTTTTTCCACTGTTTTCGTATGATAGCTTGGGATTACAAAAAAGTCTTAATATAACTTTTCACCTTGGAATAAATGTTTTTTTAGCAAATCGAAACTCATAACGAAATCAGCAATTTTTTCGGTTTCAGAAGTTTCGAAAATTTTGAACACTGGAGTGTAAGCCAATAAATCGTTACCTCTGATTGAAATTCTACCAGCAGTTCTCACTTGTATCAGTTCTCATCACGTGAGTTCCCATTCTCGTTCACATTTCAAACTGAACAACCGGAAATTGACAAAGTTGACTAAATTTATCACTGTTTCAGTACTGCTGAATTAGCGGATCAGTGTTACAGGAACCAATTCTTTGATGTGAAAGTGCACTACACCAAAACTATTAAAATTTTCATCCTGACTTCAAGAAGGGTAAACTGTGCTTGGAACAAAATAGAGCATTGGTCACTGTTTCATGAATTCTAGAAAAAAAACGAGGTACAAGCTACTGTTTGATGTGTGACTTTTTATACAATGCGAGTTTTCAAAATAAAGTCAAAAATACTAATAAGTTTAGCTGTCTTGAGATTTTCATTTTGTTGAGAAAGTGTTTACTGTGTTTTTCAACCAAAATGATGGAAAATGGAAAAATGAGACTGCACTACATTTCCATATGACTAACTCGGCTCAAAGTTAACCTAGAAGCCCCATTTTAACATCAAAACTACCGGAAAAAAGCCCCGATTACATCGAATTATTGAATTACTACGATTTAACATTCAGAGCACTGGGCAGAAATCAGTGACAGTCAACGTCCGCAAGGACCATCTGTCACCTCTGTTTTAATTAGACAGTCGGATTCCCTGAGTCCGTACCGGTTCCAGTACGGTTGTTTAGATGAGCGATCAGGATACTAGGACCGAGGTCCAAGCACACACCAGAAAGCGTCCACAAGCAAGCACTATCACTAGTCCGCCATCAGCCCGAAAGCATCAAGCAGACAGAATAACGCCGGACAAGCATCAACCAACTGGCCAATCGTTCCAACCACTGGAGCCAATCAGCGAAATGATTCAGGAACAAAACATTTGCTGTCAGCATAGGGTTCAAAAACAATGAATTGTAACTCGACTCAAGGGTGGCGGTAAACATGAAAGAAAAAAATTGATTTTAAATTTTTTGCGGTTTCAACAGTTTTGTAAGACTCTTAAGCAAGAGTAATAGCTATTGCATGGTGTCGACCTTTATCATTCGAAAGCTGAAACTTCTCGGGTTTCATATATATGCATCTTCGTTGTCCATTATGCCAGTAGGCGGAGGAAATTGCAATTAAAGTTTCAATTTGGTAATATTTACCCCGCTAAAAGATGAACTTTCTCATCCTCGTGTCAAGAGGTTAACGTGAATTTTATGGAAAGGGGATAAATTGAGGTTTCAATTGCAATTCCCCAGCCTACAGGCATTGTGGGCAAAAATGTGTTATATATTTGAAACCCCGCCAACTGTCATTCTTTTTGTGTTTTGCCAAAAAAGATAAGTATTCAATGAGACTTCAGTATGGTATGAGTAGAAGCCTCTTTTGAAAGTAGAACCATTTCTCAAAAATTTTTTCTGTTTCAAGATTTTAGTGAATTTGAAGTACTGTAGATACTTGCAATTTCTCTTGCAATTGCTTTTCATACGATATTGAAATTGAGTTTTTCATGAAAAGATCAAGAAGTCAAAGATTATCGAAATTTCTCATTTCGATGTTTTTCTTTAATTTTTGAAGCAGTGATTATTTTGGAAAATCGATTAAATTTCGGATAGAGTTGAAAGCAAGTTTCAAAGTCCCCGGCCTGTTTGAGTTTATAAAATTGTTTCAGTTTCGAAGGAATTAGATGGGAGGATTGAAATTTTTAGAAGTGTTGCCTGCCAAACTGGAAGCAATTTGAAATCCGACGCGCGTCTTCTTCCTTGGTTTGAGAACTGATAAACAGATGTGAATCTTATTAGTATTGAGTGTTTAGTTATAACCAGTATTTTTAAAATTATGAAAGCATCAGAAGTTGTGTAACTAAATGTTATGTTCGGGATTATTTCAAGAGAATTGAAGGATGTTCATGACAAAAATTTCAAGAGAATTTTTCGTAACGGTAAAAATACCAGAAGATCTTGGATTTTTTAAATCTGTTTTTGGAAGTTCAAACGCCGGTCATTAGGCTTAGATCATCAAACTAAAATGGGAAAACTAAACAGCACAATGAATATCACATTGAAAAATCCCGTGACGATGATATACTGTACAGTGCGGTCAATATCGATAGGACCATCCCCTAATTGGGGTGTCCTGAGAAAGCGAGAAGAGATATCAAAAATCTGTGAACGCCATTCGATTCAAAATCCAAAAATACCCCGGGAACCAAATTTTCATGTCTCTATTATTTTTCATGACCCCGTACTAACGAAAGGGTCTACCTGCAACCGGTCAATATCGATAGGACCACCTGGGAATTTCGGTATTTCAGTCATAACTTCGGTCTGATTTTTGAACCTCATGGCTTTCTATGTTATGTTTCCGTCGTTTCTCGGCGTTTTGTGATCAAACCCACAAGAATTTCCAGTCTTCTGCCAATTTTCGAAACTTTTTGAATTTTGGTGACTCTGGATTTTGGAAAATCCCATTTTTATGATGATGAAGACTTTTTGTCGATGGAAACCTGACTGAATGTAAGGAAAATAACATTACCATGATGTATTCTATCAAATGCAACAGTTTGAAGCCGAACAGATGTTATTGTCTGCGGATAAACGCCTCTGAAGCAGTCCCAAGATGTCACTTGTCCAGGTTGGTTTTATTCCTTAGCTCCTGGAGTAGGGATAGGATTTCGAAAATGAGGCCAAAGTGTTTTGCTAAATAGAAAACATGTTCAACTATTATTTTAGAAACATTACATTGTTTCTTCCCATTTGTTAGCAATTTTATTCTGCCAGAAAATCCGATGCATCCCCCTATCTGAAGCTAATTCGTTAACGATTTATTCGGATAATCCAGAAAACTTTTTCAAGTAGAAAAAGGTCAAGAAATTATGAAAAACTTTTTGGTTAACAGTAAAAAGTGGGTATTCTGTTCAGAATAAGGTGTCTTGATCTTAAAAACCGGTTAAAGTCATGAACTTAATAAATCAACATTTTTGTGATGTATTTGGATGTTTCTGGCAGAATAAAATTGCTACCAAAGGGGCAGAAACAATGTAATGTTTTTTAAAATGATGTTGAACATTTTTCCTATTCAGCAAAACACTTTGGCCTCAATTTCAAAATCCTATCTTTACTCCAGGAGCTAAGGAATGCAACCAACCTGGACAAGTGGCATCTTGGGACTGCTTCAGAGGCGTTTATCCGCAGACAATAGCATCTGTTCGGCCTCAAACTGTTGCATTTGATAAAATACATCATGATAATGTTATTTTCCTTACATTCAGTCAGGTTTCCATCGACAAAAAAGTCTTCATCATCATAAAAATGGGATTTTCCAAAATCCAGAGCCACGAGAATGCCAAAAGTTTCGAAAGTTGGCAGAAGACTGGAAATTCGTGTCAAGATATTTAGAAAACGCCGAAAAATGACGGAGAAATAACATAAAAATCAATTAAGTTCAAAAATCAGATCGAAAATATCACTGAAATACCAAAATTCCCAAGTGGTCCTATCGATATTGACCGGTTGCAGGTAGACCCTTTCGTTAGTACGGGGTCTGGAAAAATAGTAGAGACATGAAAATTTGGTTCCCGGGGTATTTTTGGATTCTGAATCGAATGGCGTTTACAGATTTTTGATATCTCAACTCGTTTTCTCAGGACACCGCAATTAGGGGGTGGTCCTATCGATATTGACCGCACTGTAGCATTTTTGAAACAGTGAAGATATTTTTTTGTGATGACTATTCGCTGTGAGATGTGCCCCATGTTTAATTTTAAATCCATACTATACTCCATTAGAATGACTACTGTATCAAGTCATACAATTGACATTACTTTGATAAGAAGTACCTATTTACCACCAAAAATTCCTCTGCCTCAAATGTTAGATTTCTTGAGACTGATTTTTTCTTCCACTGGTTTACTGATGAATTGATATACTTTCCGGAAAATTGAGAGAAAATTATACTGCTTCAAGAATGATTCTTGATTTCAAAGAAGGCTTTGCTATTTGATTGTAAGTTTAATTGATGACGTTATTCATTTTTATTTCAACTAACCACAGGTGCATTTTTTTCTGTTTCAAAGCGTGAAAATTATATTACTCGAAGTTGACATTATGATTTCGAACTCACAAAAAACGGGCATAACAGAACCAATTTTGAAATCCTGATAAATGTTGATTCCCAACCTTGACTTTAAAAAATTCTCTATTTGACTCATTTTTGAGCATTGGGCTTCAGTTTTTCGTATTCTACATGAAACTTCAAATTGTTCCTCATCTTTAAAAAAATTTCTGTTACAGAACATTACTTCTACTGATGGACAACTGTAACTTATGGTGAGGATATGATTCTCTTTCCAAAATATCGAAAATTTGAACCAAAATTGGAAAAACTTACAGAAAAAGGCAGAGTTCGGTTTTCCAACTTGCGTTTCTTAAAATTTCCGAGCATGAAGAATCGCAAAACGAAAAATCGTTAAATTGAGAAGCTCCACTCGAAGCAGTGTACTGTAGAACTTTGGAAACAGAAAAGAAATATTATAAAATTATTGTCTTATGTGGATACAGTAGATGCCTACTGGGGTGGATAAGAGCTCCTATGAACGCTTAATGATGTCAAAATATTACCATTTTTTAAGGACAGTAAAAAAACGGGAAGTAGCAAAACAACTAAAAAACATACTTCTACATCCCATTATTGACATTTTGGAACAGTAATTTTTTAATTTGTAACATATATATCCACTGAAATTTACCAGATTGACAGATGACAAGTTTTTATTGGTGGATATTCACAAATATTTTTCTGTTTCAATATTTAGAGATAAGTTTTATTTATTTGAAAAAGTGTTATTCGGATCTTTTCCATCATTTAGACCTGCTAAACATCATTTACTCCAGCATTCAATGAAATTTAGAACATGTCTACGGTTTTAAAACATTTAGTCGTTTTAATAAACTGAATGATGGTTCAAGGAAATGGTTATCTCCTGCTCCGAAACATTATTTTATCACTCAATGATTCTAGCATAAATGTTTACGGTTTCGAGTTTGAATCAAGCAACTACCGTTCGAAAAAGTTTTAATCATAAAACTGTCGTTCGTTGCACGGTTTCACAAGTGAAATTTAAACAAATTCTGCTTCAACATGTATTGTGAAAATTGTTCTAAAAACTTCTATACAATTCACGGTTGAAAGGATAAATCAACTCTTGCTAAACACTCATTCAATGCCAATAGATTCAGTTCCTTGGTTTTGGTATTGTGCAGAAACCACAACACAGATAGAACATCACTTTTAGGATAAGTAAATAAGACTGTTTCAGAATGAGAACAATAAAAACATGTTGGTAAGTTAAATTCAATTACATCATAAAAAACTGAAGTATTTCGATCAAGGAAAAAAGAAACAGGCACAATCTTTTTCAAGCTGATGAGGCTAATGGTGACTTCCATGTCAAACATTGAAATCTTCACATGATCGTTATTTTTGATATCTGTCTAAAAAAAGAACAATCAACGCGAACAATTGTCTTCAGCGGAATATGGTAATTTTGGAAGTTTGAAACTGAAAATGTTAGAAACTTGATTGAAAGTCCACTGTTCTTGGTTTTACCAATAATAATTGTTTTTTGGAGACATCCTTGCCATTAACATTACTAAAAGTACTGTTCTATTATGAAACCGGAAAAGCGACACAACGATGAACCTTTTTCCTGTTCAAACTGCAAACTAGACACCGAAAATTGACATAGCCGGAAATTTTCGCCACTGTTTCAGAACTTTTAGAATAATCGGAACAGTGTCACAATGAGCAATGGATCGCCATTATACACCTAATCATTCAGATTTATCATCGTCTTTTATATTAGTAACATGCATTACTACGGAAATCAAAAAGAACTACTGTTTCCAGAATTCTGAATAAGATTGACAAAATATGAGACACTATTGAATTATCATATCTTCTTTTTGATTAAATCAGTACATTTTGATCGCTTGGAATTTTTAAGTTTCAATATAACTTTTCACTTTGAAATGAATTTTTTTAGTAAATCGAAACTCAAAACGAAATCATCCTCATTCAGTTTCTGACTATCAATAAAAAGTATCTTGGTTCAAGATGAAATCTGTTTTCATTAATTTTTTTCGGTTTCAGAAGTTTCGGAAATTTCGAATACTGGAGTTAATGCCAATGTCTTTTTTGGTCACTGTTTCATTAATTCTAGAAAAAAACTGATAAAGTACGAGCCTCTGCTGGATCTTTGGCCTTCTTTATTCCAACAATACAATGCGAGATTTCAGAACAAAGTCAAAAATACTGATAAGTGCAGCTGTCTCGAAATTCTCATTTTATTGGGAAAGTTTTTACTGTTTCACTGATTGAGCGAGATGATTTAGCAACAAACAAAAGTTGCTGTGAGCATGGGGTTAAAAAACAATCAATTGTAATTCGACTCAAAGGTGGTAAAAAAAGTCAACTTGAAAGAAAAACAATGTTTTCAAATTTTTTGCAGTTTCAACAGTTTGGTAAGATTCTTAAGCAGGAGTAGTAACTAATAGACTTCAGACTTTCTACCCTATAAAAAAAGTTCAATAATGAGAACTAACTAGGTATGGTGGTGTATATGAAAAGTGGAAATATTAATTGCTACCTATATTATTCGAAAACTGAATGTTTGCCGCTTTCCAAAAAATACATCTTCTTGCCCACGACACCTGTAGCCGGAGGAAAATGCAATTGGAAACCCAAATTGGTGTTATTTTTCCCCGCTAAAAGATGAACTTTCTTATCCTCAGATATGTAAAACCCAAGACTGACAATATCTACAGTACTTCAAAATTAACTAAAATTGTGAAACAGAAAAAATTTCGAAATATGGTTCTTCTTCCAAATGAAGCTTCTGCGTATACCATACGGAAGTTTCACTGCTCAGTAGTAAATTGAAACTCAGAACAAAATCATCATCATTCAGATTCTGACTATCAAAAAAAGTATCTTGGTTCAAGACGAAATCTGTTGTCATCAATTTTCTTCCGTTTCAGGAGTTTTCGAAAAACTCGAAAACTGTAGTTAAAGTCGATTTTTGGTTGACTCTGACTCTACCAGCAGTTCTCATCACGTGAGTTCTCACTCTACAAGTTATCCTTTGTTTAATTTACAATTCTCTTGTGCTATGAATAAAAAACTGAACAACAATGGTCACTGTTTTATGAAAAAATCTGGTAAAGTACAAGCCTCTGCTTGATAACGAATATTCAGAACAAAGTCAAAAATACTGATAAGTTTGACTGTCTTGAGATTCTTATTCTATTGAAAAGGTTTTTACTGTTTTACTAATTGAGCAAGATAGTTTCAATCATCCCAACTAATTTCTGCGAAACTGGAAACATTTTGTAAACTCAAACGGGTCGGAGACTTTGAAACTGGCAAACATTTGAGATTCAAGAAAAAAAATCATTGACAATTATTGTTTTAATATATAGACAGAAGGTGTGCAGTTTTGAAATGTTTCACCATCCTCTCTTACTCTCAGTTGTAAATTAGCAACAATGAAAACTTATGCAGATATCAAACATGGATCTTTTTGGGAATGTATTCAACTCAAAATCTGTATTCTCTTTTCGAAAAATCTATTGCATAATAATGGATTAATGAATCTTGAAATTCAGTTGATTTTCCAAAATAATCACTGCCTAATTGTGAAATTTCGATAATCTTTATCTTCTTGATCTTTTCATGAAAAATTAAATTTTAATGTCTGATGAAGCGTGATTGCAAGAGGAATTGCTTCTGTATCATTGTATATCATTAAAGTTATCGAAAGAAGTTTTAAGTGAAAACTTTGAAACTGTAATCCCTTCTATTACAAAATAGTATTGAATTATGTTTCCAGTTCAAATTGACAATATCTACAGTACTTCAAATTTACTAAAATCTTGATAAAGAAAAAAAAACTTCGAAAAATGGTTCTACTTTAGAATGAAGTTTTGCCAAACGAGTTGGGTTTTCAATTGCACTCTCCTCCGCAAACAAGCATTGTGGACAAAAATATGTATCTCTTGGAAATCGGCGAAGTTTCGCTTTCGAATGATATGGGTCGCAACCAATAACGCCACATTTCTTATACACCATTCCCTAGTTAGTTCACATTGTTGAGTTTTTATGGTGTTGAAAAGGGGAAGTGTATTAGTTACTACTCTTCCTTAAGAATCTTACTAGACTGTTGAAACCGAGCAATAATGTTTGTTTTAGTTGACCTTCACCTTTGAGTCAAGTCACCATTCATTGTTTTGAACCTCAACGCCTTATTTGTTTCGCTTTCCTGGACGGCTCACAGCAACTTTTTTCGTTCCTAAACTATCTTGCTCAATTAGTAAAACAGTAAAAACCTTTTCAATAGAATAAGAATCTCAAGACAGTCAAACTTATCAGTATTTTTGACTTTGTTCTGAATATTCGTTATCAAGCAGAGGCTTGTACTTTACCAGATTTTTTCATAAAACAGTGACCATTGTTGTTCAGTTTTTTATTCATAGCACAAGAGAATTGTAAATTAAACAAAGGATAACTTGTAGAGTGAGAACTCACGTGATGAGAACTGCTGGTAGAGTCAGAGTCAACCAAAAATCGACTTTAACTACAGTTTTCGAGTTTTTCGAAAACTCCTGAAACGGAAGAAAATTGATGACAACAGATTTCGTCTTGAACCAAGATACTTTTTTTGATAGTCAGAATCTGAATGATGATGATTTTGTTCTGAGTTTCAATTTACTACTGAGCAGTGAAACTTCCGTATGGTATACGCAGAAGCTTCATTTGGAAGAAGAACCATATTTCGAAATTTTTTCTGTTTCACAATTTTAGTTAATTTTGAAGTACTGTAGATATTGTCAGTCTTGGGTTTTACATATCTGAGGATAAGAAAGTTCATCTTTTAGCGGGGAAAAATAACACCAATTTGGGTTTCCAATTGCATTTTCCTCCGGCTACAGGTGTCGTGGGCAAGAAGATGTATTTTTTGGAAAGCGGCAAACATTCAGTTTTCGAATAATATAGGTAGCAATTAATATTTCCACTTTTCATATACACCACCATACCTAGTTAGTTCTCATTATTGAACTTTTTTTATAGGGTAGAAAGTCTGAAGTCTATTAGTTACTACTCCTGCTTAAGAATCTTACCAAACTGTTGAAACTGCAAAAAATTTGAAAACATTGTTTTTCTTTCAAGTTGACTTTTTTTACCACCTTTGAGTCGAATTACAATTGATTGTTTTTTAACCCCATGCTCACAGCAACTTTTGTTTGTTGCTAAATCATCTCGCTCAATCAGTGAAACAGTAAAAACTTTCCCAATAAAATGAGAATTTCGAGACAGCTGCACTTATCAGTATTTTTGACTTTGTTCTGAAATCTCGCATTGTATTGTTGGAATAAAGAAGGCCAAAGATCCAGCAGAGGCTCGTACTTTATCAGTTTTTTTCTAGAATTAATGAAACAGTGACCAAAAAAGACATTGGCATTAACTCCAGTATTCGAAATTTCCGAAACTTCTGAAACCGAAAAAAATTAATGAAAACAGATTTCATCTTGAACCAAGATACTTTTTATTGATAGTCAGAAACTGAATGAGGATGATTTCGTTTTGAGTTTCGATTTACTAAAAAAATTCATTTCAAAGTGAAAAGTTATATTGAAACTTAAAAATTCCAAGCGATCAAAATGTACTGATTTAATCAAAAAGAAGATATGATAATTCAATAGTGTCTCATATTTTGTCAATCTTATTCAGAATTCTGGAAACAGTAGTTCTTTTTGATTTCCGTAGTAATGCATGTTACTAATATAAAAGACGATGATAAATCTGAATGATTAGGTGTATAATGGCGATCCATTGCTCATTGTGACACTGTTCCGATTATTCTAAAAGTTCTGAAACAGTGGCGAAAATTTCCGGCTATGTCAATTTTCGGTGTCTAGTTTGCAGTTTGAACAGGAAAAAGGTTCATCGTTGTGTCGCTTTTCCGGTTTCATAATAGAACAGTACTTTTAGTAATGTTAATGGCAAGGATGTCTCCAAAAAACAATTATTATTGGTAAAACCAAGAACAGTGGACTTTCAATCAAGTTTCTAACATTTTCAGTTTCAAACTTCCAAAATTACCATATTCCGCTGAAGACAATTGTTCGCGTTGATTGTTCTTTTTTTAGACAGATATCAAAAATAACGATCATGTGAAGATTTCAATGTTTGACATGGAAGTCACCATTAGCCTCATCAGCTTGAAAAAGATTGTGCCTGTTTCTTTTTTCCTTGATCGAAATACTTCAGTTTTTTATGATGTAATTGAATTTAACTTACCAACATGTTTTTATTGTTCTCATTCTGAAACAGTCTTATTTACTTATCCTAAAAGTGATGTTCTATCTGTGTTGTGGTTTCTGCACAATACCAAAACCAAGGAACTGAATCTATTGGCATTGAATGAGTGTTTAGCAAGAGTTGATTTATCCTTTCAACCGTGAATTGTATAGAAGTTTTTAGAACAATTTTCACAATACATGTTGAAGCAGAATTTGTTTAAATTTCACTTGTGAAACCGTGCAACGAACGACAGTTTTATGATTAAAACTTTTTCGAACGGTAGTTGCTTGATTCAAACTCGAAACCGTAAACATTTATGCTAGAATCATTGAGTGATAAAATAATGTTTCGGAGCAGGAGATAACCATTTCCTTGAACCATCATTCAGTTTATTAAAACGACTAAATGTTTTAAAACCGTAGACATGTTCTAAATTTCATTGAATGCTGGAGTAAATGATGTTTAGCAGGTCTAAATGATGGAAAAGATCCGAATAACACTTTTTCAAATAAATAAAACTTATCTCTAAATATTGAAACAGAAAAATATTTGTGAATATCCACCAATAAAAACTTGTCATCTGTCAATCTGGTAAATTTCAGTGGATATATATGTTACAAATTAAAAAATTACTGTTCCAAAATGTCAATAATGGGATGTAGAAGTATGTTTTTTAGTTGTTTTGCTACTTCCCGTTTTTTTACTGTCCTTAAAAAATGGTAATATTTTGACATCATTAAGCGTTCATAGGAGCTCTTATCCACCCCAGTAGGCATCTACTGTATCCACATAAGACAATAATTTTATAATATTTCTTTTCTGTTTCCAAAGTTCTACAGTACACTGCTTCGAGTGGAGCTTCTCAATTTAACGATTTTTCGTTTTGCGATTCTTCATGCTCGGAAATTTTAAGAAACGCAAGTTGGAAAACCGAACTCTGCCTTTTTCTGTAAGTTTTTCCAATTTTGGTTCAAATTTTCGATATTTTGGAAAGAGAATCATATCCTCACCATAAGTTACAGTTGTCCATCAGTAGAAGTAATGTTCTGTAACAGAAATTTTTTTAAAGATGAGGAACAATTTGAAGTTTCATGTAGAATACGAAAAACTGAAGCCCAATGCTCAAAAATGAGTCAAATAGAGAATTTTTTAAAGTCAAGGTTGGGAATCAACATTTATCAGGATTTCAAAATTGGTTCTGTTATGCCCGTTTTTTGTGAGTTCGAAATCATAATGTCAACTTCGAGTAATATAATTTTCACGCTTTGAAACAGAAAAAAATGCACCTGTGGTTAGTTGAAATAAAAATGAATAACGTCATCAATTAAACTTACAATCAAATAGCAAAGCCTTCTTTGAAATCAAGAATCATTCTTGAAGCAGTATAATTTTCTCTCAATTTTCCGGAAAGTATATCAATTCATCAGTAAACCAGTGGAAGAAAAAATCAGTCTCAAGAAATCTAACATTTGAGGCAGAGGAATTTTTGGTGGTAAATAGGTACTTCTTATCAAAGTAATGTCAATTGTATGACTTGATACAGTAGTCATTCTAATGGAGTATAGTATGGATTTAAAATTAAACATGGGGCACATCTCACAGCGAATAGTCATCACAAAAAAATATCTTCACTGTTTCAAAAATGCTACAGTGCGGTCAATATCGATAGGACCACCCCCTAATTGCGGTGTCCTGAGAAAACGAGTTGAGATATCAAAAATCTGTAAACGCCATTCGATTCAGAATCCAAAAATACCCCGGGAACCAAATTTTCATGTCTCTACTATTTTTCCAGACCCCGTACTAACGAAAGGGTCTACCTGCAACCGGTCAATATCGATAGGACCACTTGGGAATTTTGGTATTTCAGTGATATTTTCGATCTGATTTTTGAACTTAATTGATTTTTATGTTATTTCTCCGTCATTTTTCGGCGTTTTCTAAATATCTTGACACGAATTTCCAGTCTTCTGCCAACTTTCGAAACTTTTGGCATTCTCGTGGCTCTGGATTTTGGAAAATCCCATTTTTATGATGATGAAGACTTTTTTGTCGATGGAAACCTGACTGAATGTAAGGAAAATAACATTATCATGATGTATTTTATCAAATGCAACAGTTTGAGGCCGAACAGATGCTATTGTCTGCGGATAAACGCCTCTGAAGCAGTCCCAAGATGCCACTTGTCCAGGTTGGTTGCATTCCTTAGCTCCTGGAGTAAAGATAGGATTTTGAAATTGAGGCCAAAGTGTTTTGCTGAATAGGAAAAATGTTCAACATCATTTTAAAAAACATTACATTGTTTCTGCCCCTTTGGTAGCAATTTTATTCTGCCAGAAACATCCAAATACATCACAAAAATGTTGATTTATTAAGTTCATGACTTTAACCGGTTTTTAAGATCAAGACACCTTA
This sequence comes from Caenorhabditis sinica, assembly GCA_963932045.1. Taxonomy (NCBI): domain Eukaryota; kingdom Metazoa; phylum Nematoda; class Chromadorea; order Rhabditida; family Rhabditidae; genus Caenorhabditis; species Caenorhabditis sinica. The sequence continues at coordinate 6,231,671 of OZ009940.1, read as the reverse complement.
TTCTGAACAGAATACCCACTTTTTACTGTTAACCAAAAAGTTTTTCATAATTTCTTGACCTTTTTCTACTTGAAAAAGTTTTCTGGATTATCCGAATAAATCGTTAACGAATTAGCTTCAGATAGGGGGATGCATCGGATTTTCTGGCAGAATAAAATTGCTAACAAATGGGAAGAAACAATGTAATGTTTCTAAAATAATAGTTGAACATGTTTTCTATTTAGCAAAACACTTTGGCCTCATTTTCGAAATCCTATCCCTACTCCAGGAGCTAAGGAATAAAACCAACCTGGACAAGTGACATCTTGGGACTGCTTCAGAGGCGTTTATCCGCAGACAATAACATCTGTTCGGCTTCAAACTGTTGCATTTGATAGAATACATCATGGTAATGTTATTTTCCTTACATTCAGTCAGGTTTCCATCGACAAAAAGTCTTCATCATCATAAAAATGGGATTTTCCAAAATCCAGAGTCACCAAAATTCAAAAAGTTTCGAAAATTGGCAGAAGACTGGAAATTCTTGTGGGTTTGATCACAAAACGCCGAGAAACGACGGAAACATAACATAGAAAGCCATGAGGTTCAAAAATCAGACCGAAGTTATGACTGAAATACCGAAATTCCCAGGTGGTCCTATCGATATTGACCGGTTGCAGGTAGACCCTTTCGTTAGTACGGGGTCATGAAAAATAATAGAGACATGAAAATTTGGTTCCCGGGGTATTTTTGGATTTTGAATCGAATGGCGTTCACAGATTTTTGATATCTCTTCTCGCTTTCTCAGGACACCCCAATTAGGGGATGGTCCTATCGATATTGACCGCACTGTACAGTATATCATCGTCACGGGATTTTTCAATGTGATATTCATTGTGCTGTTTAGTTTTCCCATTTTAGTTTGATGATCTAAGCCTAATGACCGGCGTTTGAACTTCCAAAAACAGATTTAAAAAATCCAAGATCTTCTGGTATTTTTACCGTTACGAAAAATTCTCTTGAAATTTTTGTCATGAACATCCTTCAATTCTCTTGAAATAATCCCGAACATAACATTTAGTTACACAACTTCTGATGCTTTCATAATTTTAAAAATACTGGTTATAACTAAACACTCAATACTAATAAGATTCACATCTGTTTATCAGTTCTCAAACCAAGGAAGAAGACGCGCGTCGGATTTCAAATTGCTTCCAGTTTGGCAGGCAACACTTCTAAAAATTTCAATCCTCCCATCTAATTCCTTCGAAACTGAAACAATTTTATAAACTCAAACAGGCCGGGGACTTTGAAACTTGCTTTCAACTCTATCCGAAATTTAATCGATTTTCCAAAATAATCACTGCTTCAAAAATTAAAGAAAAACATCGAAATGAGAAATTTCGATAATCTTTGACTTCTTGATCTTTTCATGAAAAACTCAATTTCAATATCGTATGAAAAGCAATTGCAAGAGAAATTGCAAGTATCTACAGTACTTCAAATTCACTAAAATCTTGAAACAGAAAAAATTTTTGAGAAATGGTTCTACTTTCAAAAGAGGCTTCTACTCATACCATACTGAAGTCTCATTGAATACTTATCTTTTTTGGCAAAACACAAAAAGAATGACAGTTGGCGGGGTTTCAAATATATAACACATTTTTGCCCACAATGCCTGTAGGCTGGGGAATTGCAATTGAAACCTCAATTTATCCCCTTTCCATAAAATTCACGTTAACCTCTTGACACGAGGATGAGAAAGTTCATCTTTTAGCGGGGTAAATATTACCAAATTGAAACTTTAATTGCAATTTCCTCCGCCTACTGGCATAATGGACAACGAAGATGCATATATATGAAACCCGAGAAGTTTCAGCTTTCGAATGATAAAGGTCGACACCATGCAATAGCTATTACTCTTGCTTAAGAGTCTTACAAAACTGTTGAAACCGCAAAAAATTTAAAATCAATTTTTTTCTTTCATGTTTACCGCCACCCTTGAGTCGAGTTACAATTCATTGTTTTTGAACCCTATGCTGACAGCAAATGTTTTGTTCCTGAATCATTTCGCTGATTGGCTCCAGTGGTTGGAACGATTGGCCAGTTGGTTGATGCTTGTCCGGCGTTATTCTGTCTGCTTGATGCTTTCGGGCTGATGGCGGACTAGTGATAGTGCTTGCTTGTGGACGCTTTCTGGTGTGTGCTTGGACCTCGGTCCTAGTATCCTGATCGCTCATCTAAACAACCGTACTGGAACCGGTACGGACTCAGGGAATCCGACTGTCTAATTAAAACAGAGGTGACAGATGGTCCTTGCGGACGTTGACTGTCACTGATTTCTGCCCAGTGCTCTGAATGTTAAATCGTAGTAATTCAATAATTCGATGTAATCGGGGCTTTTTTCCGGTAGTTTTGATGTTAAAATGGGGCTTCTAGGTTAACTTTGAGCCGAGTTAGTCATATGGAAATGTAGTGCAGTCTCATTTTTCCATTTTCCATCATTTTGGTTGAAAAACACAGTAAACACTTTCTCAACAAAATGAAAATCTCAAGACAGCTAAACTTATTAGTATTTTTGACTTTATTTTGAAAACTCGCATTGTATAAAAAGTCACACATCAAACAGTAGCTTGTACCTCGTTTTTTTTCTAGAATTCATGAAACAGTGACCAATGCTCTATTTTGTTCCAAGCACAGTTTACCCTTCTTGAAGTCAGGATGAAAATTTTAATAGTTTTGGTGTAGTGCACTTTCACATCAAAGAATTGGTTCCTGTAACACTGATCCGCTAATTCAGCAGTACTGAAACAGTGATAAATTTAGTCAACTTTGTCAATTTCCGGTTGTTCAGTTTGAAATGTGAACGAGAATGGGAACTCACGTGATGAGAACTGATACAAGTGAGAACTGCTGGTAGAATTTCAATCAGAGGTAACGATTTATTGGCTTACACTCCAGTGTTCAAAATTTTCGAAACTTCTGAAACCGAAAAAATTGCTGATTTCGTTATGAGTTTCGATTTGCTAAAAAAACATTTATTCCAAGGTGAAAAGTTATATTAAGACTTTTTTGTAATCCCAAGCTATCATACGAAAACAGTGGAAAAACTTTCCAACTATATCAATTTCTGGTGTCTAGATTGAATTTGAACAGGAACAAAGGTTCATCGTTGTGTCGCTTGTCCAATCATGAAAACAGAAAATCTTTTTGAATCGGAATTGGTCAACAACTAAAAATCTCAAATTCACTTATCATAGGAAAATTTCCTTAAACAGTAGAAAAAATCAAATAATCTGTCTGAAGTGTTATTACACGGAATTCTGTTGTCAGTCAACATTTAAAGTGCATGGAGTTATTTCAAAAAACAGAGTACGAAAAATGCGTCAGTGCCCGAGAAGGCGCCAGTCTGTCGTAGTGCTGACGCTTTCTTTGTGCTAAAACATGATATCCGTTCAAAAAACTTCATGCGCCTTTAAAAGTTAACTGACAACAAACTGCGGTGTTATAAGAGAACAGGTCTATTATGTAAAAAGGCACAACCTATGTATATGTACATTCATGGCAACGTTTCCTCCAGAAAAACAGTTATTATTGGCAAAACTAGGAAACAGTAAACTCCCGATTGAGTTCCTAACATTTTCAGTTTCAAACTTCCAATATAACCATGTTCCGCTAAAGACAATGATGGGCGGTCATTTTTCTTCTGTTAGACAGATATCAAAAATAACGATCATGTGAAATTTTCAATGCTTTTACAGGGAAGTCACGATTAGCCTTAAGACACGTTCTCTGAAAAACTCGAGTATGCCGTTGTACAGAAAAAAGTCAAACTGGTTTTTATTAGTTGGAATGTGGTATGGTAGGTACCCATAAACTTCTAAGAACTTTGACCCATACTTCATCTGGCTCGGCCCTCTTCCGGCTCACATATGCATATGGTCGGAGCAAAAAATAATTTTTTTTGGTGATAGTTTTTTTGATCAGATCTTATCAGAAATGAATACTGCGTATACTTTTGAGTATATTTTGTGTTTAGACCAAGCTTGTAACTCAATGTCTTCAAGGAATAATTTTCACTTTTTGCTCAGAAAATCGTTTTTGGTACTGTTTTTCGGTCGTCGTGTAAAAAAATTGCACCAAGAACATCGAGATTATTGCAAATTCGGAATTCTCGCAAAATTTTAATCCAGAAAAATGGGTTCCGAGGAAAATTTGAGGAGGACCCTTTTTTGCTACGGGTCAAAATAGGTGATTTTTCGTGACTTTTTCATGTATACATAGGCACCACAGCGATTTTTTCAAAAGCCGTCATTCTGTATATTTTTGGTGTCAAAATGTTGCCGAGAAAATTAGAAGTGTGTTCCCAAAATTTGGAGCTAAAATCTTCGATACAACTCGAGTTATAAGCGTTTGAAAATGCAAAAAATCAGCAAATTTCTCCGCGCGCTGAAAATAAAAAGAGTGGCGGCTGCCGACCAGAGCCGAACACCCACCGCACGAGTGGTGTTCCGACGCGTTATCCACTCAGCCACTAAGGGCAAGTCGTCGCCCGAGCGACAGGGCGTTGATAAGAGTGATTGGTCGACCCTTCGAAACTCGTCGTGGGAACTGCTCCCGTGTGGTTCACTCCTGCGATTTATGACAAAAACATGATAGATTTAGGATAGAAAAAATTGATTTACAAAAAAGGGGGAACTGGTAGCAAAAAACTAAAAACACTGTCTAATGTGAAATTTTTCGCTGAATCTGATGATCAATTGAAAATGTGCGTTTTCGAATTGTATGGCTTTCAAAACTTGCAATAACTGCAAATATTTTGAAGCATGGCATGGTTCGATGAGTAAATAAATGACTTAATCAAGTCTTATGAACTCCAAAATTGAATTCTGGGTACTTATAGAGTTTTTCTACAAATCTGGCAGAAAAAAATTTAGGGTTGTCGCTGAAAAAATTGGACATTTTTTGCTTGAAGTTTGAATGATTGGTAGAAAAAAGGGGGAACTTGTGGTTAAAAATCAACGTAAAAGATATATTTATAATCTCCATGAGTATCTAGATCCATCATTAAAACATGCGTTTTCGACTTTTGTGAACCATTTCTGATCAATTTTCTTCGTGTGACTTCAGTTTTCTCCATATTTTTCTAAAAGTAATAGGTTTTCACAGAAAACTGATAAAACCATTCAATTCTACGCAATCGATTACATAACGAGACCAAATTTCATGAAAATTGGTTCATCCAATCTCGAGTTATACGCCTTCAAACATAGCAGATACCCCCGCGGAGAAAAAAAATTAGGCTCCGCCCCCTCGCGCTGCGGTGCCTATGTATACATGATGAGTTTTCGTCAAAAATTGAAAAGTGGATAAGTTGAAGCAAATGCATCATGCTTGGTCATAATGAGTTTATATACACATTTAGAGGAGTTTCAGTTGATTTCTCCAATGTTCCGCAGGGTTATGTCACTTGAAACAGTTTTCTCATTATTCATCTTTTACTTCCCCCAGTAGATGGTAAAACTGCTGAAACTCCTCCAAATGTGTATACAAGCTCATCATGACCAAGCATGATGCATTTGCTTCATCTTATCCACTTTTCAATTTTTGATGAATTTTCATCATGTATCCCTATACATGAAAAAGTCACGAAAAATCACTTATTTTGACCCGTAGCAAAAAAGGGTCCTCCTCAAATTTTCCTCGGAACCCATTTTTCTGGATTAAAATTTTGCGAGAATTCCGAATCTGCAATAATCTCGATGTTCTTGGTACAATTTTTTTACACGACGACCGAAAAACAGTACCAAAAACGATTTTCTGAGCAAAAAGTGAAAATTATTCCTTGAAGACATTGAGTTACAAGCTTGGTCTGAACACAAAATATACTCACAAGTATACGCAGTATTCATTTTTGATAAGATCTGATCAAAAAAACTATCACCAAAAAAAATTATTTTTTGCTCCGACCATATGCATATGTGAGCCGGAAGAGGGCCGAGCCAGATGAAGTATGGGTCAAAGTTCTTAGAAGTTTATGGGTACCTACCATACCACATACCAACTAATAAAAACCAGTTTGACTTTTTTCTGTACAATGGGGTAGTGAAGGTGAACTCGGTTCCCACAGAGAATGTGTCTTAACTGTTTGAAAAAGGTTCTGACTGTATATTTTTCTGTTAAGCAAAATATTATCTTTTTAATGAATTTGGATATAACTAACCACTGAATTTAACTTGCCACGCTCTAATTTTGTTCCTACTGAAACAGTCTTAGTTATTTATTCTCATCCTCACCTATAAAAATGATGTGTTATCTTTTGTGTCTTGTGCTTAATACCAAATCCAAGAAACTGAATCTATTGTCATTAAATAAGTGTTGTTAGTAAGATCAGATTTATCCATTCATTAAAAAACTGCATAGAAGCTTCTAGAACAGTTTTCACGACGCATGTTGAAGTAGAATTTGTTTTATATTTTACACGTGAAGCCGTGCAACAAACTGTAGTTGCTTTGTTAAACACTAGCATTGAATCCGGTCAGTATCAAACATTACCAAGTTTCACGATAGTCTACTCTCAAAACAGTAAACATTTATGCTAGAAGTTTTGAGTGACAAAATAATGTTTTGGAGCACAAAATAAACATCCGCTGAATCCATCATTCAATTCATGACAACAAAAGTCACCTAAGAGTTTTGAAACCGTAGACATGTTTTAAATTTGACTGAAGGCTGGAACAAAGGATTTTTAGTAGGTCTCAACTCGGAGAAAAGTCACAATAACACTTTTTCCTATTTTAAAAAACTTATATCTAAATATTGAAATAGAAAAATATTTTGTGAATATTCACCAATCACAAATTTTTATCTGTCAATCTGGTAAATTTACAGTGGAATTATAAGAGTTTTTCAAGATTTAAATAATCGGATGTAGAGGTATGTTTTATTCAGTAAAGACGATTTCCTCTCTCTCTTGCTGTCCTAAACAAATCGATAACACCTTGATGCCTATAAGTGTTTATAGGAGCTCTCATCCACCCCAGTAGACGTATACTGTATCCACTTTAGACAATAATTTCATAATGTTTTTTTTTCTGTTTTAGAAGTTCTACAGTACACTGTTTCTAGAGGAGTTTCTCAATGATTCCAATTCATAAGGGCTTGAAAATTTCATGAAATGTAAGTCGGAAAATCGAACTCTGCCTTTTGTTGTTAGTTTTTCAATTTTGGTTCAAATTTTCGACGTTTTGGAGAAAGAGAATCATATCCACACCATATGTTACAGTTGTCCTAGTGTTCTGTAACAGAAGTTTTTTAAAGCTGAGGACCAATTTGAAGTTTTATGTAGAATGCGAATCATCAAATTGAAGGCCATTTCTCAGAAATGAATCAAACTGAGAATTTTTAAATGTCGAGGTTGGGAATGAGCATTTATCAGGATTTCAGGATTGCTTCTGTTATGCATGTTTTCAGTGACTTCGGAATCGTAATGTCAACTCTAAGAAATATATATTTTTCACGCTTTGAAACAGAAAAAATAAAATTTTTTTGGTTACTCACAAACTACGGAAACTTTGACTCTATCGAGAAATTTCATGCTTTCCTCCGACTTTTTGTTGGATTTGTTGTGCTTTTTGTTGTGCTATTAAAGTGAGCCACAAGAGACATCCCGAAATTTTATGCATTGTCATACAGAGAGAGTTTATGTCTTTGTAGGATACAGAACAATGCCGCCTCTTTTTGATTATGAAAATTGAAACTTGAAACAGAGAAAACTGAAAGTAGTTTCATACAGATTATACAAATTGCATCACTATAGATCGCAAAATTGAAATCTAGAAAAGTGATGGGTTTGATATTGTGCTTGAAACAGTAAACTAATTGGAATTTCGAAATCACAAAGAGAAAAGGACCGTGTTACTTCTTCAATTGTCAGTCACCCTAACTATAATATTTTGCTCGGGATGAACACATATTGTGAATTGTGCCATGGTCGAGATTTTGAAGATCTTATGCGACTCGGACTATATACAGTACCAAGCTCAAAAATATAGAGCAACTCTGAAACAGTGATAATAGTGTAAAACTTTTCAGATTCAAAAGTATTCAAAATATAGGGGATTCCAGTTTGGAACATTGATCTTGAACTTCTTTTTAACTAACTTATTAGCATGGCAAAACATTTTACATAAACTTGGAAACATGAAACGAATACTGTTTCAAGTGTTATACTTTAACTGTAGCACATTTATTCAAATAATTGTTCAATATTCATTAGAATTGAAGAACTTGGCATGCGTACATAGCTGATGTCTCTAAACAAGAAAAACCCTTGCATCATTGTATCGAACTACGGAGCGGAAAAAACTGATCCCCACCAGATTATTACGAAACTCCAAAAATGTTGAAACAGAAAAGAAGATTTGCCGTTTCAGCTTGGAAGAACATGTGGCTAGCTATCTGGAAAAGCATTGAAAATGTCCTGCTTAATCCTCATCGTAACTGATTGCACGAAAAAAATGAAATTGGGGATTTTTTTTGCCAACCCATATCTCCGCGAATATTCAACCAAATTGAGAAATCTAAACTGAATCTGATAGAGCACAAAAAGAGCTTCAATTTGAGCCTAAGAACAGAAATCTAGCTAACCGGGAAAGCAACAAAAAGTGCCTTCATGTCTCACATCGATACTGATTGCACGAAAAAAACGAAATTGGGGATTTTTTTTTGCCGACCCATATCTCCGCGAATATCCAACCAAATTAAGAAATCTAAACTGAATCTGATAGAGCATAAAAAGAGCTTTAATTTGATACCAAGAACATGTGGCTAGCTATCTGGAAAAGCATTGAAAATGTCCTGCTTAATCCTCATCGTAACTGATTGCACAAAAAAAATGAAATTGGGAATTTTTTTTGCCGACCCATATCTCCGCGAATATCCAACCAAATTGAGAAATCTAAACTGAATCTGATAGAGCACAAAAAGAGCTTCAATTTGATATTAAGAACATGTGGCTAGCTATCTGGAAAAGCATTGAAAATGTCCTGCTTAATCCTCATCGATACTGATTGCACGAAAAAAACGAAATTGGGGATTTTTTTTTTGCCAACTCATATCTCCGCGAATATCCAACCAAATTGAGAAATCTAAACTGAATCTGATAGAGCATAAAAAGAGCTTCAATTTGATACCAAGAACATGTGGCTAGCTATCTGGAAAAGCATTGAAAATGTCCTGCTTAATCCTCATCGATACTGATTGCACGAAAAAAATGAAATTGGGAATTTTTTTTGCCGACCCATATCTCCGCGAATATCCAGCCAAATTAAGAAATCTAAACTGAATCTGATAGAGCATAAAAAGAGCTTTTATTTGAAACCAAGAACATGTGGCTAGCTATCTGGAAAAGCATTGAAAATGTCCTGCTTAATCCTCATCGTAACTGATTGCACGAAAAAAATGAAATTGGGGATTTTTTTTGCCAACCCATATCTCCGCGAATATTCAACCAAATTGAGAAATCTAAACTGAATCTGATAGAGCACAAAAAGAGCTTCAATTTGAGCCTCAGTTTAGATTTCTCAATTTGGTTGGATATTCGCGGAGATATGAGTTGGCAAAAAAAAAATCCCCAATTTCGTTTTTTTCGTGCAATCAGTATCGATGAGGATTAAGCAGGACATTTTCAATGCTTTTCCAGATAGCTAGCCACATGTTCTTAATATCAAATTGAAGCTCTTTTTGTGCTCTATCAGATTCAGTTTAGATTTCTCAATTTGGTTGGATATTCGCGGAGATATGGGTCGGCAAAAAAAATTCCCAATTTCATTTTTTTTGTGCAATCAGTTACGATGAGGATTAAGCAGGACATTTTCAATGCTTTTCCAGATAGCTAGCCACATGTTCTTGGTATCAAATTAAAGCTCTTTTTATGCTCTATCAGATTCAGTTTAGATTTCTTAATTTGGTTGGATATTCGCGGAGATATGGGTCGGCAAAAAAAAATCCCCAATTTCGTTTTTTTCGTGCAATCAGTATCGATGTGAGACATGAAGGCACTTTTTGTTGCTTTCCCGGTTAGCTAGATTTCTGTTCTTAGGCTCAAATTGAAGCTCTTTTTGTGCTCTATCAGATTCAGTTTAGATTTCTCAATTTGGTTGAATATTCGCGGAGATATGGGTTGGCAAAAAAAATCCCCAATTTCATTTTTTTCGTGCAATCAGTTACGATGAGGATTAAGCAGGACATTTTCAATGCTTTTCCAGATAGCTAGCCACATGTTCTTGGTATCAAATAAAAGCTCTTTTCATGCTCTATCAGATTCAGTTTAGATTTCTTAATTTGGCTGGATATTC